>PVNU02000736.1:0-4800000 GCA_003013855.2 Liriodendron chinense | reverse complement strand
TTTCTAAGCGCCCAAGTATCAACCATTTATACTCCACTAGACTATCTATTACGTCCCAATTCTTATATGGAGGATTTTAACTTGTGGGTTAGAGTCTATGGTTGTTTACAACCATTTAAAATAATGGTGACTCTTCAATATTACACATAGCATATCTGCAAGACAATCCAGACCGCTCAAATTGTGGAACCAATTGTGGATGGAGCGCAACCAAATAATAAGAACAAGAATATGAAAGTAAGAAATTCATTTTTCCCTAGTAATTTCCCTAGCCCGAAAGAAATAACCACTATTTTAGGAATCAATTAGTGTCGTCAGCTGTGGTGTTCTCTAGGGTTCTTGCGCTTTTTAGGGATTGGGCCCCTTGAGTTCAGGCTGAGTCTCCTTGGGTTGGGGCGTATGTACTTTGCTTTGGGCCCCTTGAGTTCAGGCTGAGTCTCCTTGGGTTGGGGCGTATGTACTTTGCTTTGGGCCCCTTGAGTTCAGGCTGAGTCTCCTTGGGTTGGGGCGTATGTACTTTGCTTTCTTTCTTTCTTGCCTCCTCTCCTCTTTTTGGTCGTTTCCTTTTTCCTTGTTTCTTTCTTTTTCGCTTTTTGCCCCTTTAGCTTCGCCATTTCGGCTTTCTTAATAAATTTTCTTCTCTCAAAAAAAAAAAAAAAAATTTGTATCATTCGCCACTTTACTTAACCATTCATTTGATATCCCATCAATTAGGTGGGGTTAACTTAGGATTTCTTGTCAGATTTATTGAACCATTTTAATCTTTTATTAATGGACATAATTTGGGCTATCAACTATTTGCCATTTCAATTGGCCATTCAACATCCACAATCAGTTGTTAAAAAATAGATCACTGTGAATGCTAATTTCATCAAATGTGGAACAAAGATTTGCACAGCCAAATTTGTATGATTCCCGTACAATCCTTTAATGTTTATAAAAAATTGTGTATCTACAAGGAGTTTGATATGGGGTATTTGTATGGCTGTTGCAAGTTGCAATGATGCCCATCATTTGAACAGAATCGATGCCAATAGCCAAATCATATCAGTGGTACAGGTAACTGGAAAAGGAAAATGGGCCCCAATTATGTTAAAACATGACCCGTGGACCAAGTCAAGTCCAAGTCCCGAGTTTGTCAACCTTGAAAAGAAGCGATTGATGATTCATCAAGCAATAAGTTGGCGTTGTTTATCAATCAATAACTAATTACAACTAATCATCATCAATTTGGGGCTGGCTTTTAAACGGTAGATGCATAAAAGATTTAGAATCAGATGTTCACCAAACATCAACCTCTCTATCTTACCCAGGATCTTGGAAGCGGCCATGGCAACACCAATCACATGCCAGTATGGTCCCATCCAATATTGACCCCCAGCGGAACTATTACAAGCACAGCCAAAAAGGGTGAGTGATGCAGACATCAAGCCCTTTAGGGTTTATCATCATAGGAGGCAAGTGACACCTATATCTTTATGGCTCGATGATGACGGGCCTGGATCGTTCGTGACGACTTGAGGAGCATTGAAGACCTTACACATGTAGTCCAAGACATTTGAGAAGACGCCACCTTGGGAAGACATGTAAGTTGCTTGGAGGAGATGATCGGACCGTTGGATCGCGATGATGATGTGATCGGACCGTTGGTTCGTCGTGGCCCACTTTCATCACACCATCATTGGAGCCCATCGGACATCTTATATTTGAGTTTATTTTATACATTTTTACTTATTTGAGTTTTGGGTTAGTGTACGCACGTTTTTTTCATGCAAATGTCGTTTTTTTTTAATTTTGTTAGCAGGGATATTTTGGTAATTATGCTAATTCCAAATTTTATAATGGTGTTGCCTAAACCTTTTTCATTAGTTGATTATTACTGAATGAAAGCCTCTGTGGTTGCCTCTCTCTCCTCTCTCTCTCTCTCTCTCATGAACTTCGTCTTCTTCCCTAATCCTCTTCTTCTCTTTGCTTCTTATGCCCTTCTAATATTCATCCAAGGTAAACTCCTTCCTTCTCTCTCTATTTCTATTATTTCCCAATCCTCAAACCCTAAATTTGATAATTGAATTAAAACTCCAATTCCTCAAATTCCCAATTCCCTAATTCAAGAAATCTTTTGATCTCCCGGACTAGTGAACCCCATTGTTCGATTGGGTTATGGCCATGCAGGATCGGGAGGTTCCATCCCTCGCCGGATCCAACCTAAGCTATAATTGAATTTCACACTTCGTGGTTGTGATGATGGCCCGCTCCATTGCATGCATCTTTTATGATTTTCTTAATTTGTGATGGTAGATGCTGAATTTTGGATTATTATTGCTATTTATTTCCGCTGGATTACATATGTTCATGAGCATGCATCATAATTAGGGCATCCTACATCAAATTTGGTATCAGAGAATAGGTTTTGCATGGTTATGTTTAGATCGAGTTACCAAATTAGGGTTTTGATTTTTAGGTCTGCTTTAGGAAATTTCCAGATTTAGAAAGTTTCCAATTTTAGAAAGTTTCCTAATTTGAAGAATTTCCAGATTTAGAAAGTTTCCAATTTTAGAAAGTTTCCTAATTTGGAAAATTTCCAGATTTGAATCGTCTTCTGTTTTAATTTAGTAATTGTCAATCCACTATAGTTGGATTCATATCATTCACATTGTGAGTCACCCAATCCATAGAGTCGAGTTTAGGAAGAACCTAGGACAAGTCATCCGTTGTGTGCCCATTCGTTTTGGTCATGGTTTGGATTACGCATCACTACCATGAATCAGGATCTGATTCTGGAGGCTTTGGCCGCCATATCTCGATGTCTGGACAACATTGAAAGCCATTCTAGAAAATCCTTCCAGAATCTCAACGACAAATTAGAGGCATTCAACCAAACTAGCCCTTACTATGGAAAAGATGATTAACATTATGCCTTTGTGAACAGGCAAGTTGGATGGGTCCAAACATGATGTTTATGAAGTGAAGAGTACATGCCTAACGTCACTAGTGAGGAAATGAAAGAAATTGAGGACATCACTCGTCATCTTTGATGATGCAAAAGTTTGTGCTAGTGATGAAAAGGTCGAAGAGTTTGAGACCGCACCACTTCCAAGTGTCATGTGTGATTTGATTGACGCAATCTCCCAATCTACGTCTCTTACCGTGGTAAACACAAATGAAATTGAAGAAGAGACTAGTGAGGATATGATGGTAGACACCCACATGACTTGTGATATCCCACCAGATGATTTATGGGATGAATTTTCACCCAAATGGGACATTCAACACACAATCGATCTTGTTCCTGGGTCGATCCTGTCAAGCTTTCCTCCATACCAGGTGAACCCCGCAGAAAATACAGAAATGCAGCGTCGATTTGATAAACTTCTTGGGAAAGAATTCAATAAGGAAAGTTTGAGTTCAAGTTTTGTTTTGTGTGCCATGCCTTCCCTTTTCACATTAAAAAACAAAGGCATATGGCACACATGTGGGCATATCCTAGCCGTCCACAAAGCTTCAATCAAGTGTCACGCCACCTTACGACGTATTCACCTCATGGTGGATATGATGGCCAGAGTCCCTATCCCACATCTTGATGCATTTTGGACATAATGGTTGATGCCAAGATCTGTTCAAGACTTGGTATTAATAGTGTGTGTTCTCAAGTGTTGGGATACCTGAAAATCATCATTGTTTATAATACTTAAATGAGAAATTATGTGTCACCCATGAAAAGTGTCCTTTTGTTTCAGTTTTTCAAGTTCTAGGTCATAGGATTGTTTACTTCCATAGGATTGTTTATTTCGAGTCCGTTGCTTTTTCAAAGAGTCATTTAGTTTCACCAATGTCTGTCACAGTGTCACCCAAAGGTCTTCAGAGTCAGCCGATGCATTTGCACGACACATTCATGAATTACATACATATATCAGACAACGGATAAATAAGAACAATGATAGTTATAAACGTTCAACTGACTTGCATCATAAGTTACAAGAAATTCAGGAATGAGATTATATAATGGTGAGGATAAGGTCAGAGCAGTTTCCTCAAGGTACCGCTAAGAAATTACAATCTTGTAGTGCTGGACCATTCAAAATATTGCAAAGAATTTGGTCCAACGCGTATAGGATTGACCTTCCACCTGAAATGGGCATTAATCCAACGTCTAATGTGGAAGATCTAATCATTTCCCTAATCCTACCATTGATCATTCTTCTCTTTCATGGCCGTATTCTGAGTTTGCTTCTCAACCCATTCCACCCCTTCCCCCACCGATTGAATGTAAGGAAGAAATCGAAAGGATTGTGGATGGGAAGATTGTATCCACGAGAGATGGAGGTTTCTAGAGATATCTTGTACAATGGAAGAACAAGCCACCGCCCGATTCTAAATGGTTGACAGAAGCGGAATTGCAAAGACTTGGTCCAGATTTGTTGGATACGCACTAGAGCTTTATCTCGCCGGAGTCGAGCTCTTCTCAGACGAGGAGAATGATGCGGACATCAAGCCCTTTAGGGTTTATCAACATAAGAGGCGAGTGACACCTATATCTTTATGGCTCGATGATGACAGGCCTGGATCGTTCGTGACGACTTAAGAAGCATTGAAGACCCTACACATGTAGTCCGAGACATTTGAGAAGACCCCACCTTCGGAAGACATGTAAATTGCTTGGAGGAGATGATCGAACCGTTGGATCATGATGATGATGTGATCGGACCGTTAGTTTGTCGTGGCCCACTTTCATCACACCATCATCGGAGCCCATCAGACATCTTATATTTGAGTTTATTTTATACATTTTTACTTATTTGAATTTTGGGTTAGTGTGCGTACATTTTTTTCATGCAAATGTCTTTTTTTTTTTTTAAATTTTGTTAGTAGGGGTATTTTGGTAATTATGCTAATTCCGAATTTTATAAGGGTGTTGCCTAAACCTTTTTCATTAGTTGATTATTATTAAATGAAAGCCTCTTTGGTTGCCTCCCTCTTCTCTCTCTCTCTCATGGAACTTCGTCTTCTTCCCCAATCATCTTCTTCTCTTTGCTTCTTATGCCCTTCTAATATCCATCTAAGGTAAACTCCTTCATTCTTTCTCTATTTCTATTATTCCCCAATCCTCGAACCCTAAATTTGATAATTAAATCAAAACTCCAATTCCTCAAATTCCCAATTCCCTAATCCGAGAAATCCTTTGATCTCCCGGACTAGTGAACCCGATTGTTCGATTGGGTTATGGCCATGCAAGATCGGGAGGTTCCATCCCTTGCCGAATCCAACCTAAGCTATAATTGAATTTCACACTTCGTGGTTGTGATGATGGCCCGCTCCATTGCATGCATCTTTTATGATTTTCTTAATTTGTGATGGTAGATGCTGAATTTTGAATTATTATTGCTATTTATTTCCGCTGGATTACATATGTTCGTGAGCATGCATCATAATTAGGGCATCCTGTATCAGTGAGCAATCAAAGCAGGGTCACAGAGGGGCAGCTACCAGGCAAACCTTTGATTACATCCTGCATCAGTTTCCACAACAGCACGTTAACTAATCCAGGCACCACAACATTAATGATTGTAATCGTCAAAATCTCCATTCTGTTGCTGGGTTACTCAAAAATGGGTATGAGCACTGAGTACAGCGAGGCTTGGGTACAGTTGCCGATCCTCTAAATCCCAATTTATTGGTATACGAATACCATCAAGAGGTGATTTCTACAATGCATTGAGAAGCTTAAAGAATCTCAAGACCAAGCAAGAGAGGTGGTGGTAACTCAGTTTAGTCTCTGTAACACAATTCCAATATTAGTAGGTGATTTCACATTTACCAGAATTAACAAAGCAAGAAGCATGAGTTATGCAAAAAGGAATTGAGACAAATTAAAACGAAGTCAATTGGAATAAAGATAAAAAGGGAAACATACTGTTAGTAATTTTCAGTCTAAATAATGACAATTGCTGAATTAGGGATGTTGGCCTACCAGACTACTATAGTAACTGGCAGACACAGGAGCACATTGAATGCAATCGCATGGAACCCAAAATAAATCACTTCCAGCATCCAATGCAACCAGAAACGAAACATTAGGGGTTCCAATATCAACCCACGTGTAATGTAACCTGCCAATCAAACAGTAGAGCCTCTCAATTGACAATTCTCAGATGCTTCGTATAGAATAGAACATAAGAATTATCGTAAAGGGAAGATTTTAGCCACAAGTTTATTTTCTTGTAAGGGAAGATTTAGGCCTCTCTTTTTTTCTTTTTTTGAGAAGCACAATTTCAACCATAAAAAAAATAATGCTAGGTATAGTAATAGAATAGAACAAGAGTGAGAATTAATGATAAAGGGAACATATTTTACCTTTTTATTTTGGGAAGTATATTTCAACCATAAAGAAAACACCCTAAAGAAAACAATTTACACTTCATATATAGTAACATTATACACGCTTCATGTAACTAACTACACAGGCATCTTTAGAAAAGGGTGAATTATCAAGTCAATCATATTATCATGTCACCATCAACTGTAAGGACCTATAACTCTTGCCAAAAGCAACAATTAAGGAAGATCAGAGGCAGAACTCATAACATAGTTGCATCAGATAACACCATGGGGCAGGATCCTAATTTAGATGTTATAGTACAGATAGATGTTAGAGGAATAGAAGCGTATTAGATTATGCAAGCAACTCTTAAGACTTAGAATAGAAGCCTACATAAATTAAGCATGCATTACATAACAAAGTGTACAGTACGATGATAGATTTTTTATCATTTCTCATGAGAAGCAGAAAACATATGAACAAGGTACCTATTAGAAGATCTAGGGCATAACATGATCTATTGCAAGAATGTTGGACCATATTATGTTTTGAAAAGACTTTAGGGATAACACCTACTTGCTCAAGCTTTTGCCAAAGGCCCATTTTAATGCATCTTCAATGTCGAACATCTCAATGCTTACATTGACGTCGTACAAATGAAATACAGGAGAGCATGTCATACAACTTCCTTAAATGCCCAAGCAAAGTGAAGAAGAAAAAGACAATGTGCTTGACAATCAGATGGTTTTAACAAGACAAGGTAAGTCTCAGGAATACCTAGTCAAGGGGGGGAGCAGGAAATTGTCCAACTCCATATGGATTCCACAGTCCACTAGTTGATTTACAGCGACTTAACCCAGACCTTTAACAGGGGAAAATGTTGAACTTGACAGAGATGAGTCGTAATCAGCCAGGAGGGGAGTAAATGGCAATGAGCCCAAGGCCCACAGAGTCTATAATGGCAGGCCCAAGAAATTAACCCCATGCCCATATATTTTGCTTGACAATCCAAATTCTTAGAGCCCAGAACCTCTGTCTCATTTAGCAAGTTGCAGCTTCTTTTTCAAGTTTAACTTCTTGAGCAAGCTTCTTTTGGCATAAAATCATTTAACACTCTCTTTTTAAAGGCAAGCAAAAGTTCACTTGAAGCAACTCCATTATTGGCAGTGCTCGATTGATGCGACTCCTTTCATGTATCTCAATAGAAGTCCATATCTCCATCTTCCTGGCCGCTTAAACACAAAAAAAAAAATTCTTGAGGTCTCCCTTAATTAACCCTTAGACTACAGGCCTAAACTTGCTCTCTTGCAGCCTTAAACCAGTCCACGGGCCAACAACTCCTAACCCAATCTTCTGCTCTAAGAATCCCCATCAATACCCTTCATTTTAACCTTTTGAAACCCTAGTTTACACTCCAACTCTCTAGACCTTCCTGACTCCTTGATTTATTATAGTATTATTTTTCCTGACATCTCCCCTAATTAACCCTTAGCCTGCAGGCCTAAACTCACTCTTTAGTCTTTTCCAGCCTTAAAATAGTCCATAAAACAGCAATTCTCAACCCTATCTTCTGCCCTAACAGTCCCTATCAATAGCCCTAGTTTAACCTTTTGAAACCTTAGTTTAACCTATTGAAACCTTAGTTACACCAACTCCTCTCTAGAAAAATGTCTTTTTAGGAAATTTTACAAAACAAAAAAAAAAAGTACCCACTTACTATAGACTTTACATTCCGATACCTTTTTTCAAAACGGTTATCAATAAGCTACCCCATTAATTTAAGTAATTATCATTAGAGTACCTTCTGTGAAGATTTCTTAACAGCGGCTCAGGTCAGCCACGCAAGCAAAGGGGTCGGCAACTCAGGTGGGCCCTACCGTGATGTTTATGTGAAATCCACCCCAACCACCAAGTGTGTCACCCTGTATTAGGCCGAAGGCCCAAAATCAGCCCCATCCGTAATTTTGGTGGACCACATGATTGGAAACAATGTACAGGGAAATGCTCAGCCTCCAAATTGCTTCCGTTGATGTGACCAACATGAATTATGGATGGCCTAATTTTTAGGCCCTTGGCCCATATTTTGGAATGGCATCTAATATTTAGAGTGGATTTCATATAATTATCACAGTGGGCCTTGTAAAAATCAAGGGTGAACGTCTCTCTCCCAATTGTTTCCTTTGGTGTGGCCCACCTGAATCACATGTGATGTCAACCTAAATTTTTTTGCCCTAGACCTAACATATGGGAATATATGGGATTACAAATCTAACGGTCGTAGTAGATTTCACACACACATCATGATGAGCCCCATAAAAAAAAAATCAAGAGCAGGCATCCCCCCCCTCTTCTCTATTTTATGGGGCCCACCATGATGCGTATGTGAAAGATCCACTCTTACCATTAGATGTGTAATTCCCAACTGAAATCTGTTGCTGATATTAGAAAAGGGGAATTTTGTGGGGGCCCTACCATGATACGTATGTGAAAGATCCACTCTTACCATTAGATGTGTAATTCCATATTCGTCCAAGGTCCAAAAAGTCAGGCTGACTTGTGATTTGGGTGGACCACACCAAAGGAAATAGTTGGGAGAGAGACATCCACCCTTGATTTTTACGAGGACCACTGTGATGTTTAAATGAAATCCACTCCACCCATAAGATTACACGCCAAAAACTTAGGCCTAAGGCCCAAAACTCAGGCCCATTTGTGATTCAGGTGGACCCAACCAAGGTTAACAATTTAAGAGGGTGAGCATTTCCCTGTACACTTGTCAATCATGTGGTCCACCCGAATCATAGATGGGGCTGATTTTTTTAGCATTGGGCCTCACATGGGGTGAAGCACTTGGTGCTCGGAGAGGACTTCACATAAAGATCACGGTGGGGCCCACCCGAGCAGCCAACGCCTTTGCTCACACAGCCGATCCTAGTCGCCATTAAGAAGTCTAACGGAAGGCACTCTAATGATAAATAAGTAAACTAATGAGGTAACTATTAAAAACCTTTTTTGCAAAAGGTACATGAATGTAAATACTATAATTAAGTAGGTAGTTCTTTTTTTTTAATTCCCTTCTTTTTAACGTTGACAAACCAGCCCAATAAACCCAAACCAGTCCACAAACCAGCAGCTCTTAAACCCTATCTTCCGCCCAAACAGTCCCTATCATTGGCCCTTACTTTAACCTTTTGAAACACTAGTCTGCACTCCAATCCTCTCTAGACCTTCCTGACTACTGGTGTGCTATTTTTTTTAATTTCTCCCTTAATTAACCCTTAGCCTACAGGCCAAACTCACTCTCTTCCAGCCTTGAACCGGTCCACAAATAAGTAACTCTTAACCCTATCTTCCGCCCTAACATTGCTTCACTATCAATTTTAATATCGACATTAATTCCATGATAGTTGAAAATGTCTTATTTTTTAGCACTTGTTAATTGATTGTATAGAAGTTTATTGTATTAACCATTAGAATGGTTTCCATAATCAAGAATTATCATGTGATGTATTAGGATTTCAACCATTGCCCATTTCTCCTTTATATCAAACCACATAAAGAAATAAGCCATTAACAATGACCTAGTAGCTAGCATGTTCACACATCATCTATAAAACGAACAAGCACCAAGAATTATTTAAAACTCAACGTCATTGCCAAAATGCTCATGAGTGAGATCTGCAAATCTAACACAAGAATTCATGATGCTGCCCATTCTAGAATTGTCCACACATTGGAAAAAACAGATTACTGAATCAATTGACACAGAAGATGAGTCTGTCTATCAAAGAACCAAACGCTGGAGGGATGAGGACATGTATCTACTCTAAGCTCCCAAGGCTAGTTAGACAAATAGATTTCATGAGTTAAACTTTAGTTCAAACTTCGTGGTTGCTGAAAAAGGGTTTTCCTGTGGAATAGAAAGCTTATGGCCTGTTTGGATGTACCCTAAAATGCTCAAAATGGGAATGCAGTGAGAACTCCTTGGATACATTTCCATCACACCTCATTCTAGGGCCCATTGCTTCTTTTTTCTCTTCTTTTTTACTTTTTTTCTTTCTTTCTTTCTTTTCTTTTTTTGAAAGGCTGGGGCCCATTGTTTCTAATATAAGAATTAACACATCCTGCTACCTGTGTCATGCAGGGCAGGCCAAATAGCCCCGGCGGGCATCCTGCTGCCCACATTTCATTCTACACCCAAATAGGCACTCGATTTGGCTCTAGACCACAGTAACCAGGCCAGGGTACCCATTTCACCTCAGAAAATTGAAACATCCATCCACATTTCTTGCTTCCTTCTTCAGAGAAATTACAGTAAAAAAAAAAAAGATAATTTGCATATTCAAAAAGTCAATGCAGGTCACTCAAAGCCAACTGAGATGGTGTGGTCATGCGTTAAGAAAACTGGAGACAGCTTAGGTAAGGAAGGGAACTTCAATTAGGGTTGAAGGGGCCTAAAGGAGGAAGAGAAGAAGACCTATACGGACTTAGATATTGCTCATGAGAATGGATATGTACATTTCTTCACTTACATAACATGGGACCTTTCAAATAGGAATTTTAGGCGAAGCAGGATTCATAAAGCTGACCATTCAAAAAAAAGAAAAGGGATTCATAAAGCTGGCCTTAAATATCTGTGATATGGCTATGGTGATGAAGATCACGGCGTTTCAGAGTGCAGATCAAGATTGAAGAGGCAATTTTGCACATGTGCAGGGCATACATGGGGAGCAGGTCCCGTCCCACCAAAAAAGCGTGCTTTCCAAAAATCAGGCTGATCAACTCCCCCAGTGGACCACAAGTGTATGACAAAAATGCAAGGTTATAACAATTAAGGGCTCATTTGGCAGCGTGGAATCGGAGGGATTCATGGGGATTTGCTGTTTTTTGGCCATTCCATAGCAAGCCATTGGAGGGATTTGGATTTGAGAGGAATCCAAAACCCCCAAAAGAGCTCTTTTTGAACTCCAACCTCAAAGCTGTGATTTCAAATTCACTCGATTCATACGGGCTGAAATTCATTCCCAAAATGAGCTCTTTTTGAAATCCCACTTCAAATCCATGCTGCCAAATGAGCCCTCAAATGAGTTCGCTGCTGCATTCACAATATGCGTGTGGACCATATGATGAAATGGACCAACGTGGCCAGTAAATGGGTAAGGTGAGACCCATCCATCAAATGACCCGGATCCCGCACACTTGTGAATTTTGCCAAATGCACAGCGAATTTCCGGTCAAATCTCGATTATTAGAGTTCACCTCAGCCATGTCAATAACTCCATAAATCCAATCTTAAAATAAATGGATAAATGAGATGAAGGAAAAAAATGCTCGATTTATCTCACCATCCGAAGTCATTTCCGAGCGAGACTGTCTCACTCCCTTCTGAAGGAAAGAGTGTCTGATACTTGGGGTTGAGCTTCAGCTTCTGCCTTTTCAAATCGCTGCGAACCAGAATCTGGTAGTATTCCATGCTCCTGCGCATCGGCCAAGAACCGGCCAAAATCCCTCCGTTCCTAGAAACCCTAATGGCTTTTGCTTCGTTAGAGAATCGGTGGATGAGTTTGGAAGATAAGGTGAGAGAACGAGCATTTCCGATGAGGATGAAAGTCAGTAAGAGAGAGACGACGGAGCGAGCTGCCATGGCGACTCGGAACGATTCGGCAGAGTCTGAACGGATAAAATGCACGGATCTAGGATTTCTCAGGTGGAGGAAAGTGCAGGAGGGAGCTGGAATCTAGAGTATGGGAGAATCGTCAGGAATTGGATAGAATTACAGAGAGAGATCTAGGGTTTTTGGAAGAGGGAGAGAGATCTAGAGTTTCTGTAACAGTTGGTTTTTCATGAAATTTCTTCTCCCCCCTCTCTCTGTGTATGAAGAGAGTGGAGATGAAAGAGAAATTTCAGGGTTTTTGAAAGCTCAGCTCCGAGGGAGTGACACTGGGGATGCCTATCTTGCGCACTGGGTGTGAATACGCACCGTCTGCTTTTGAGCCCGCACGGAGGCTTCGCATCACACGTTGGACGAGCAGCGCGCGCAAGGGGGGCGAGCGGGGAGAACCGTGAATGTGATACGGGGGAGCGGATTAGGTGGGGCCCTGGGCCCACCCTGATGCATATATAATCTATATCACGTTTTTCCCAATTATTTTAGAGCATGAGCCCAAAAATGAAGCAGATTCAGTTCTCAGGTGGACTATACCATAGGAAACCATGGTGATTGAAGCTCGGATTAGGTACCACCCCCACCAGGACCCAGCGGGGGACCGACGGTTATATGACACTTTGGTATTGGTGGAGAGCAGGTGGGGCCCACACCTTGGTTCGCTGATGTAACTGGTCTGTCAGCACTCGACCAATATTGAGGCCACGTATCAGTCCGTCTCCTGCTATGTCCTGGTGAAGTTAGTATCTAATCCAAGCTTTGGTGATTGAATGCTTACAGTTAAAAACTTACAAGGGCCCAATGTAATGTTGCTGCAACGTTTATTTATCATCAAACCTATTAATAAGGTCGCATAAACTTGGTTGAAGGGGAAAAACTGAATATCAACTTGATTCAAAAACTTTTGTGGCCCATTAAGGGTTAATCGCCATTGTTTCCTACGCTATGGTCCACCAAAGAATTCGATCTGCTTTATTTTCGGGGTGATGGCCTAAAATGACCTGAAAAACGGTATGGGCAGCATGGATAAAGAATGCATGCATAAAGGTGAGCCCCATAGTTAGGATCGCACCATCTTGGGTGAGGCCAGGGCCATACCTAATCAGCTTCCTCTCTCTCTCTCTCTCCATGATACGTGGCAGGGTAATGCATCTTCGGAAGCTGATTGCATGTTGTGCCACATGCTACACCTCCGTAGTATGATGACATAGCAAATTTCCATGGCCCACCATGATGTATGCGTTGTATCCACACTCTCCATCCATTTTGCCGGATCATTTTGGAACATGAGCACCAAAATGAGGCAGATCCAAACCAGAACACACCATAGAAAGCAGTGGAGATGAACGCCTACCATTTATGACTTCCTAGGGGCCACATGAGTTTTGGATAAGTTGATATTTGAGTTTTCAGTTCGTCCATGTCTGTATGGCCTTATGAATGGATTGGATGGCAAATAACCAATGCCGTCAGGCTCTAAGAAGGTTTCAACGATGGATGTCATTGTCCCCATTTCTTTTTATGGTGTGGTCCGCTTTAGGTTTGGATCTACCTCATTTTTTTGGCTCATGCCTTAAAATGATATCGTAAATGGATGGACTGTGGAGATAGCACACACATTGTGGTGGAGCCCATAGAATGTTGCCACATCAACACACCACTGAGGTGGCACACCACGCGATCCGCTTCTTAGCATTTGGGCCTACTCATTTACTAGCATAAGGATGGATAGCCTATGTTATGAAGATAAAACCACGAGGTAATCTATTTTGTGCACGATCTAACCAAGCCATATCCAATGATTAGCAAGCCAACACATGGCGGCGCTATCATACAAAGATAGAATGGGATCTTCACAGGAGATACGCACGATTAGTTCAGGCAGTAATTAACCAAGACAAGCAATGCAACGTGATTGGCCAAGTGCATCTGGAAGCAAGCCGACTACCAAAAATTACAATGGCATCTCTCTATGTATAAATATGATCAGCTACTTTTGCCTGACAATAGATCGATTGAACCAAATCTCGCAAAGTCGTACTAAGAAGTATAATAGGTCACATCTACTAACTTGCCAATCAATCAAGAAAAGATTTCAAAGGCCGATTCCAATATCGTCTCCAACAAACCGCCTTATACATCTATAAATTTAATAGAGAATTGTGGGTAAAGCTATGAAGTGAGGATTGGAAAGGACAAACAGGTTGTCACCCCACTGACCCGCCCATCACAAAGTAACGTGATTGGGTGTTGAATGATTGATCATTTAACCAGCGACTGACTTGCCCACGAAACTCAACCGTGTGGAATAATAAAAGAATTGTTGTTTCTAATGAACATCTCGCCACAAAATCATGTCGTACAATGAACAGACCATCGAAGATCTATTTGTCATTTATTGCCTCGCTATAAAACCCAATCCTGTTGTTGGGGTCCCAAAATGTCGAGGTCTTCAAAACAAATATTACAAGTGTACAATCCATCACACCACTAAATTTAGGGCTAGTGCATCAGGAATTTCAACCAGATCGCAATACACATCAGCATTTACTAAATATAAAAAGTTTACCCTGGGGTGGGCCCCACCATCCATCATGATCAAAACCTTTCAAATCTGGGTTGAGAGTACAACCATGAATAAACATGGCCAGTGCATCAACATTCATCATCAAGCGGGCCACACAAACCATCATTTGACAAAATTAAAACAAACAGCCAAAACAGACATCCGCTAGCGCATCATTAAATTCGTAGTCAGCGCGTCAAGAAATTCAGTCATTTTCATAAATAAATTTCAGGACGCACTAACCCTTAGCGCATCAGTAAATTCACCCAGCGCCAGTGTTCGTATTGTCGGTATCGCTACAAGTTTCGTTGACCGGAGATAAAGAGATAATATCGTTATCGTCAATAACTGAAAATGTGGAGAAATTTTTCAATGAAACTTCAGGAAATACCTAAATATACATATTTACATATTTATGAATAAAAAAATTGCAAAAAGAATGCATTAAATAATAAATTTTCATCAATGGGGCCCAAAAAGCATGCGTTGCCTAAGAAATCACTCTAATAGCAACCAAAATTAGTTTATATAATACAAATGCAGTCATCATACAATAATTAAGACATAAAATTAAATGAATTCAAAAAGTATACTTTTTTAATGTATAATACAAATGTAACTACGAGAAAAAAATTAAAGCATATTCAAAGCTCATGCGGGCCACACCATATAATGTATACCGCTAAAAATTTCTTGGGGACCATAGAAATCTTGGATTAAGCTGATATTTATGTTTTCCCTTCATCCATGTCTATGTGATATGTGGAAATCATTATCCACACTCTTTCCTGTGGCATGGTCCACTTTAGCTTTGGATATGCTTCGATTTTAGGCTCAATCCCTAAAATGATATGGAAAAATTATTGGACGGCATGGATAATCCACATACATCCGCAATGGGCCCAACATAATTTACTTGGTATGATGAGAGCGTACTGAGGAGTAATTCAGTACGCAATCCAATTTCCAAAGTGATGGTCAGCCACCACTGTTTCTTATAGTATGGTCCACTTGATGATAGGCTCTAATTAATTTTCGGAATGATGCCTTAAAATGATATAGAAAAACAGATGACCAGCATGGATACTTAATACATACATCAAGGTAGGCCCCACTGTAACCCCACGATAAGGGCCACACATCTTGCGTGAGGCCAGTGTCTCACCTAATCCACCCACGAAAGGGACGCGGTTTGGCTAGTAAGGCTTTCGGTAGCAATGTCGACTACTGGTCACTGCTTTGCGGGCCCTGCCATGATGTATTTATTACATCCACGCAGTCCATCAATTTTTCCATATCATTATATGGTACCATACCAAAAAAGAGTTAGATTGAAATCTTGATTAGACCACATCACAGGAAAGTGTTTACTGAACACCAACCATTAAAAACTTCTTGGGGGCCACAAAAGTTTTGGATCAAGCTTATATTTGTTTTTTATCCTTCATCCAGGTCTATATGACCTAATCATCAGGTTGGATGTCAGATAAACATTACGGTGGACCGTGCAAAGTTTTAATGGTGTGTATACAAGGAGCATTGTTTCTTGTGGCGTGGTCCACTGGTGATCTGGATATACATTAGTTTTCGGCACGCTTTCTAAAACGATATGGAAAATGAATGGATGATGTAGATATATAATTCATACAATGAGATGAGCCCCACAGAACAAACGTGTCCCAAGTGTGCACTACACACAACTGCAAGAAATTGAATTGTGTACTGAATTACTATGGTACTGAGTAAACTTTGTGGGGGCCACCGAGATATATGTATTTTATCCACTCCATCCACTCATTTTAACAAATAATTTTAGGATTTTTAACCCAAAAACAAAGCACATCCAAACCTCAATTGGACCACACCACAAAAAAGAATGTGCATTCAACCTCTACTGTTGAAAAATTCTTGGGGACCATAGAAGTTTTGGTTCAAGCTGATATTTGTGTTTTCCCTTCATCCATGTCTGTGTGATCTTATGAATAGTGTGGATGACAAATAAACATTACTGTGGACCCTAGAAAGGTTTCAACAGTGGAAATCATTATTCCCACCTTTTTCTGTGGTGTGGTCCACTTGAGTTTCGTATATAATTTGATTTTAGGATCAGCGCCTAAAATGATATGAAAAAGCGAATGGACAGAGAGGATAAACCACATACATTCATTGTGGGCCCAACACAATTTACTCGGCACGATAAAAGCGTGCTACGTTATCAGCACGCAATCAGATTTCGAATCCGCTCCCTTATTAGGGGTCGAACCGAAGACCAATCTCTCCCTCCACCTAAAACTCGAAATTTCCTTCCCTAAAACCACGTTTTGAGGCTGGCAACACCACGTTCCGAGGCTGGCAACACCACGTTTCGAGGCTGGCAACGCGGAGAAGTTGCTGTTAGAGGATTTCGATGGAAAGTCGGAACTTTTTTTGTGTTTGATTCGTACATCTTGAAGAATGGTTGCCGATCTACAATCTAACAACTGTAGAGAGTTGAAATCTTCTTCATCAAACAAATGCAAGAGAAAAAACAGGTATTTTCTTCTTCTTTTTTTAGATTCTTCTATCTCACGACGATTTTATCACCGAAAATGTCACCCTTTTATCGGAAAAAAATGAGGTACTTGGCTACAGTTCCCACCTGTGGTTGGTGGGAACAGGAATTATCGGCATTTTTTTAGGAAATTTTGAAAAAATAAAAATATCAGCGATATCTGGAAGCGAGGTGAAAAAAATGGGTTATAGTTTTCGATTACCCAGCAATACCGATATTATCAGCGATATTTCGATAATATCGCCAACAGTGCGAACACTTTCCAGCGCATCGAGAAATTCAGTCAGTTTTCATAAATGAATTTCAGGACGTACAGACAACCAGCACATCGAGAAAATTAGCAATTTTCAGTGAATTTCAGGACGCACTGAGTGCCAGTGCATCGAATAAATAAGCCATTTTCATAAATGAATTTCAGGACGCAATGACAAGCCAGTGCATCGATGCACTGACTGCCAGCGCATCAGAAAAATCAACTATTTAAACCAAGTAATTTCATGGTGCACTGACCTTTTTTCTCGACGCGCTGACCATTTTATCGATTCACTGACCCTATTTTTTACCATTTTATCAATGCACTACAAGTGGTGGCTCTCGGTATTTTCGGGTATAAATACTCATATTTTACTGTTCATTCGAACGTATCCAGAGAGAGAGAGAGAGAGAGCTTTCTCCACTAGGTATTTAAGGGCCTGTTTGGTTGCAGAACCCAGATTCTAGAGAAAATCTAGATTCCACTGAGTTGGATGGCAAATAAACATTATAGTGGGCCCTAGGAAGTTTTTAATGGTGGACGTTCAATCAACACTATTTTCCTATGGTGTGGCCCACTTGAGAATTAGATCTGTTTCATTTTTTGTCCAATACCCTTAATTGAGATTTCAAAACTAATAGACCGTGGAGATATAAAACATATACAACATAGATATACAACGCATACATGGAGGTGGTAACGCTCACTTCCGCCTCTTTTTCCTTCCGTAGAAACGGTCACCCACGCCGTTTCCACTAATCCCGGTTCCACTCAATTTGGGTTTCCAGACAAAATCCTCTTTTACTGGAACTTGCCACCAAACACCCCAATTAAAATTGGATTCTGCTGGAATCCAGATTTGAAACTGGAAACGGGTTTCCAGATGACAACCAAATGGGGCCTAAGAGATCGCTAGAATCCCTTGGTGGAACCCTTTTTTCGACCACCGAAATTCATTTTCGATCATCGGAATCCTTTCGATCATCGGAATCCTTTACCGGGAACTCCATTTCTGACCACCGCAGGTCAGGCGAAGAAACAATTTCAAATTGCACAAGTATAGTAACGCATCACAAAATAACTTGAGTTAGATTTGTTAGTGGAATTTTTTATGGCATACTAGTGCACCTTGTTTGTCAATCACTTAGGTCAGTAAGTCTAATGTCGGTTGAGCTTAATGAAGACAAAGATTGAAGACGCGGACTTACTGCATCAAGGAAGAAGAAACAGGTAAAAGAGATGCTTTAGTGAGCGTTGAACCTTGATCATACCCAGAACCATAACCTCTAGATGATGGTGACCATTAGGCACATCATTAGTCATCTTAGAATGGCCTTAGGTGTCCCAAAAGATCACTTAAATAATGGCCTAAGAGGTGCCTAAGTGGCTGTGAAAATGCACAAGGAAAAGTCATCTCAAAAGGACTGACGACCGGTCGGGACAGGTCGTCAGACCAAATGTTGGGGCAGCATGTTGCTGGACCCCTCTGGCCTTTGGGTCGACCAGTCTTGACTGGTCGGCTGGACTGGACCGACTGGTCGGACCGGCCCCCCAGACAAGACAGCAAGCCTCTGTCTTCATCAGGCCATTGGCTGACCGGTCGAGGACCCCTGGTCGACCGATCACGACCAATCAGCAGATAGACATTTTTTGCCCGTTTATATCCGTTGGAGCTCTCTTTCTTTATATATGGAGCTCGATTTTGGGGTATTATGGAGAGGGTTTTGAGAGCCTATTACTCACACCTTTTGTAACATCATATGGGGCCTCAAAGAGGAGGAGATTCAAGTCATATCCCTTGTGTTTAATCACATGTGAGGGCATTCAAACGCAAACATAGAGATGACTTGATTCATGTCTCAATTCTAGAGGTGAGACACTGTACCACATAGTTATATCTCTTGTCCAAGACCTCTAGAAGACCCTTTAGGTGAATCTCCTAGTTATAACAAGCTATACATCCCATGTAGCAGATTCAACCATCATCCCATCACCTTGGTCATCTCAAAGAAGATCATATGCAAGGCGTTTAATCGATAGAGCTGAAGCCTTGACAAAGCAGCAGCAACACAATCGGGAGAGCACAATGACAGCTGATTCAAGCATGGTAGAGCGAGAAGAAGCAACCCAAAGCGGCGCTGAACAAGGGGCTCATCTGACAAGTAAGGTTGTCTTTGTTGAGAGTCCATCTACTCAATTCCTTGTGTGGAGTTGAATGTAGAGTTTGTTTGTTAAATTCGAACTAGGGTCGTTTGCTTGATCCTTGCCTTGTTTGTTGAGCCTAAAACTCTAGGGACGTTGGTCGTTCCTTTGCCTATTTGTCGCCATAAAGACTAAGGGTTGTTTGACACTCCTTGGTTCATTTGTCGGGCCTAAACAAAGTCTACAAGGGGGAGCCTCCGATAAGGGAGTGAACGTGCATCGGGTTAAAAGTTAACCTATGTTCAAAACTCCGTTTAGGTTGAGAGTTAGCCCTTTGTTCAAAACTCCGGTTATGGTTGAGAGGTGAACCGGTAAAACCTCTGTGTAAAGGTTGAGAGGTGAACCTCATTTGAAACCTCCGATAGTGAATGTTGGTGTGCTCAATGGGGTTGAGTACTTGAACCGGGAGTGGAGTAGACCCAAAGTCGAACCACTATACATGCTTGTGTTTATGATTGAATTGAGCACATTGATATCTTAGCATTGTATGTTTAATTGTTTAATTATGAATGCTTGATAGGAATGTATACTAGGCACTAGATAGGCACATCCACACACAAGATGTACTTTCACTAAGTAGTGTAGACTTGAGCTCACTGATCCATTCTCATAAGTCTACATAGGTTGCATAGAATAGAAGCTTGATTACTTAAATCATTTGATTATTTATATATGTTTAGACTAGGTTGTTTATTGCTTAAACCATATGCTAGTCGTGTAATTGGACCCACTTAGGCTTGGAAGCCGAAGTGTTCTTGCTTACTTAGTTTAATTTGTTAAATTGTGTAAGTAGGTGAAAAGAATTTCATAAGGTCCTAATCACCTCCTATAGAACTTAGCCATAATTCTAGTTGCTCTTTAAGCTTCTGCACATACGAAGGTGTCGTGTTAGACTACCGACGTAATTTCAGAATTCGGCTCATTTTATTAATGCACTAACTGCCAGCGCATCGAATAAATCAACGATTTTTAAGACAAGTTATTTTTCGATGCACTGGCCCCAACACATCAGAAAAATCAACATTTCAAGCCAAGTTATTTTTCGATGCACCTGGCCCCTGCGCATCAGCAAAATCAGGCTAGCGGATCAGAAAAATCAGCACTATGAACGTCAATTTCAGTATCCCTAAATCTTCATTTTGTAATATTTCGAGCCCAATTTTGGGTATTTCGAGCGTTTCGGACGTAACGGGATAGTCAAATAATCTATTCGGGACACCCAATAAGTATAATACAAGCCTTTGGAGTCTAATCTAATCTGACGCAATGAACAGAGTAGTTTCTCGGAAAGAGGCTACCAATGCCCAGAATCATACCGATGTATTATCATCACAT
The DNA here is from genome assembly GCA_003013855.2 of Liriodendron chinense. Classification (NCBI taxonomy): domain Eukaryota; kingdom Viridiplantae; phylum Streptophyta; class Magnoliopsida; order Magnoliales; family Magnoliaceae; genus Liriodendron; species Liriodendron chinense. Next base: position 4,779,112 of record PVNU02000736.1, on the reverse strand, counting down.
GTACTATCATAATATGACCTAATTCAGGTCCGGACTAAACAAACGGGGCTATGGTTAACACAAAAAACCACATCAATAGAGTTATAAACTATTACATGAAACTTGTTAAAGATTGACACCTCAAGAATAGTCGATGCCCTACCCATCCAAACGGCATCCGTCGGTTGGGCTGTTCAGGTACATACAATTGTAGATCGGTCTTCTTGCGGTCACCCGTAAAAAATAATTGGCGCAGGCCCAGAGTCACACCCCTCGGTTAAGAACCCTGACAGTCTCAGTCCGGTTAAAACATGGGATATAGACATCAGACTCGTACAAAGATAAATCAGTCCATAACAAAGCAAAATATATACAAGTCTCTTCGACCATGAACTGCAAGTCTCTATGACTATGAATTCTAAGACCATAGTCCGTGCTGACTAAATCTTCTGTCTTTTAATCAAGGGTCATCGATCATTCGATGTAATTAAGGGCTCGTGCCTAGACCATGGCCTGGAATGTACAAGATCTCAAAATCTCTGGAATAAAATTCGCCTTGCGATATCTCTTCTTGTGTGTGCTTTCGTGAATGACTGTGATTGTCTATGAATGTTTCCATTACTCAGAACCCCAGAGCAACAATACACAGAAAATGTCCTTATAGCATTTTCTAGTTCTAACACCTTTGTAACAAATAGATTGTCATTTCTAATGACCATACAGCCTATGAAGTCGGCTGAAGGATGAATAGTCTACCCCTTCCACAAACCATGAGTGTCCGCATGACAAAGTTTAGCCTGCACCGACACGATTGTCATTCTTAGCGATCGTCCAACTATGAAGCCAATTGAGCATGCAATCCAGCTCTGGTGCCTGGTGACATTCTTGCCACGAATAGATAGTTGTTCCCAGCAATCGTCTCGCTGCAAATGGATTTTTGTTAGTTATCATTTTTTCTTAATTATTTTGTTGGCCAATTGTAGTTAAAACCTAATCATTTAATTGATCAGCTTCAACCTAGTTTATTCTTTTTATATTATATTATTCTACTTTTGAGCAGTGTGAAGTGAATTGTTTGCTTAATTATAAGTGAAGTCCTTGTTTTAAAGGTAAAAAAAAAAAAAAAACTTATGTTGCTTGACGAGCCCTTCCCTTTGCATGTCACTTAATTCTGCACAATAGTGGTAGAGTAGTCAGACCGATTTTCACATATCCGATCTTAACCTGAATATTTCGGTGCCCAAGGTCACAAGGCATTCAGTTCGAGTTTACCCATTATTAGCTCTGGCATGCCGGGAACATATGTAAGTATACATACTTGGTAAGGCGCCCGACAGATCCAAAATTTATCCAGCGAGTTGAAGAGAAAATTCGTCAAATTTCGGGCATCCGACCCGGCATGGTCGGGCACCCAATCATCTCTAAAACAGTCCAGAGACAATCTGTTGTTCTGGGTGAATTTCGGTCACCCGGTTAGGTCCGACCGGGTGCCCGATCACTGTAAGCTTGCAAATTTTAACCGGTGTGCTAGCTCCACTCCTCAATAATTTGCACATCATTGAGTCATGTGTCCTGCAAATAATAGCTCTACTATATTACAATTCTTTTAACTACGTTGTTTCATTTCCTTATATGTAATGACCTTGGTAGGATAGTGTAGACACCCCACCATAGGCCAATAAGTTGATTAAGATTGGACAATTTAGATGGACAATCATAACCTAAACCCAATCTTAAGCCTACCCTAACCTAGCCCTAAATCTTGAACCTGAAAAAGCCATAAGCTAATTCAAACCCTTAACCCAGTCAAGACATTGTACCGAGTCATAACCCAAACCCAAACTTAAAACCCTGAAACCCTAAAATCCACAAATCCTAGGATTCCCAAAACTCGACTCACCGAGTCAACTCATTGAGTCATATTGAGTTGACTCCCTGATTAGAACCCAGCCAACCCACTTAGTCAAGCTAGAGTCCAAGCCTACCTAAAACAAAGTCCAAAAACCCAACCCATAGGCCCATCAGAGGCCTGCAGCGGAGGCAGCAAATGAACCTCACGAAAGTCGAAGCTACCACACGTATGTGGGAGGCACCCTGCCAAAGCAGAGAGAGCCATGTGACCCAGGCGGCGGGTCAGACATGTGGCACTCTCCACCCTCTAGCAGAGCACCTCCCAAGCGTGCGAGGTTCCACTTTTTTACCCCTCATACGAGTGACATTGTGAAAAGTTTCTTCTACCCCTCCTTTGAGCAAAAATGCACCCCTTTACCAAGTCATCCAACCATCTAGATTGCGCCACATGGTAATCTTGAATCTCAACCATATTGTACCTTATTCTTTCCCTGGACTTCCAAATGAATTACAAGAAAACTAGGTTTAGGGCTATAAATAGCCCTCTCCCATTTTCATTTCAATAATCCATAAACATTCACAACACTCCCATCATTCCTTTAGCTTTAGCCACCCCTCCACCAAGGAGAGCAAGAGTGAGAGTGAGTGAGTCCAACTATGGTCCAGCCTAGCCTAACCTAGCCTGAATCTCTCTAAACCTTCCAAGTCTCAATCCTAGCCATCCAAGCTAATCCTTGCGACACAACTGTTCATCCAGTCGTTTAATTCTTAAATCAACTTCGTCCAGCATCAATAATAGCATAGTGCAATATTCATTCTCTTATCAACCCCGTGCTTAGTTTATTACATTACATCCATTATATCGTTGACTTAGGTTTATGCTCCGCGGCTTGCCGATTTAATCAAATTATACCCATCAGAAATCCAGTCAATTAGTTTATATATTGTCATCGCATCATATATATATCACACCCAACACCCAACTAGTTTAAGTGTATGCTCTGTGGCTTGTTGATCTAGTTAAGTCTTACCCATTAGAAACTTTAACTGGTTGATACACCTTATTATTATCCTACGTATGCAAGTATCATTTTACTTTTAGTGTGAAAAAACTAGTCATAACCTTCAGAAATTAGCTTAATCCTGCGAAGTAAGGATCGTACATCTGTAAGGGGAGAGTGCGTAACTAAAACCTTCCCTATTTGTAACCGCGGTCCCTTAGTCAAAATATTTAGCCGCAGATCAAGGAGTCACTTTAGATTGAGGATCTTCGGATACTCTCTCTTAACGTTTTTATAGGGTTTAGCCGACTATAGAGGCGGAGTAATTAGCTAGTGTCGACTCCAATCAAATATCATATTATTAAACCTCCATTCTAGTATACTGTTATCAAAGAAACCAACAGCCCTCGAAGCATCGAGGCAGAAAAGAGCCCGTGTGAAAGTCAGTGTCCACGAGTAGGTGACAATGAATCGGGCAGAGTTGGATCGAGTTTGACCTAAACCACACCATAGTCCATTGAACCAGTGGGCTGAAAAACATTGGCTTGATCTCCTAAAGTGAAGTAAATGATGTTTAAATTTAGCAAGCAAAATCAGCTTCCTATAGCTTATTATAATTTTATAGGTTCTAACTTATCCATATGGTGGTCCACCGAATAAATAGTTAAGACTGCCTTTGATTCTTTTTTCTTTTTTAAATAGAGAGCAGATTAGGTGAGGCCAGAGCAACAACTTAGTGGGGCGAAACCCTCACCATGAGGCTCACCTATATGTATGTGTTGTATAACCACACCATTTATCAATTTTTTCAGCTCATTTCAAGGCATGGTCTTAAAAATAAGTAGATCCAAATCCCAAGTGAACCACACCATATGAAAAATGGTCATTGAACGCCCCCCCCCCCCATTAAAAAAATTCCCAAGGCCCCTAGTAATGTTCATTTGTCAAACTTGTTGATAAGGTCACACAGACCTAGATGAAGGGAAAAAAACAAATATAGCTTGATCCAGAACTTTTTTGGGCCCTAGGAAGATTTAAATCTACTTCGTTTTTAGATGGCATGGATATACAACGCATACATCAAAGGGGATATACATCAACTTGGTAGGGCCCACGGTCAAAGCCTCACCAACTAGGTTGTTACATGGGCCTTACCTGATCTACTCATCTTTAAATAGTAAGTGACATTAATCGAAATTTTCTGAAAGTTGGAGAGTGGGCCTTTTTGGTAAGTGGAAGATGACTAAAAGAAAGAAAGTTCAATGGGATATGATCGAATGGATTTGCCAACTATCTCATCGAAAATGTAAGAATGCTCCAATACTCTTTTTAAAAATTTCACATGACTAAAAATGATACATCATGGTTAATAATCTAAGAAAGGGAGTTCACACTTTTTAAAGTCTTTGTGGAAGTAAATGTGACATTAATCTGTCAACTCCTTTAATATTCCAACCAACAAGCTGACTATCACCCTTAACTTCAAGAAAATTCTCTCAAGTTTTACGATGTCTTGGGATGGATAACTCATAACCTAGCCTTCTTAATTAAGCATTTTCAAAATTATTGTATTTTTTATGCAGTCTGAAAGAGCATGAACAAATATTAAATAAGGCATGCGAACTTTAATTGAAGAAATCCATTTCTCTTGTGTGATATAGGTGCCTTATTAGAGGAAGGAATGTGAGTCATGAGACTACCACCCCCATTCTCGTAGACAAAAGTGAAAAGAGAGGAAATGAAAAAGTATGCATACCACTTAACTCAAACATAAAATCGTACATTAACGATGATTGGAAAACGATTGACATCATGCTTTTCCTCCTTGTCATGATCTTTGCAACCAGCGTGCTTAGAGTGCATGTCCCGTGTAAAAGCAACTGCTTGTTGAAGTTGTGGAGTTCTTAGGGATTCCTGAATTACTCACCCACATTTATAAAGTGTGGTCTATTACCATGTGTAGTCTAACATACTCCTCTTAGGTTACTTTATCTACAAGTAACATCTATAGAATACTTGTTAACTATAAAAGATTATTGACCAAGTTAGTCCCGCCAAGTTTAAATGTTTTCCCATGTATACAAAACATTAATATACTAATTGCCTTGTCTCATTCTATTATACATATATTATTCTAAAAATAAATCAAATTTATTGATTTTATAAATCTAAACTTTTAAAGGTTATAAATTATTTGTTCGAAATCTTAGTCCCCAGAGAAAACTTAACTAATGTTTTTTTGTATACTTAATTAAGAGTTTAAGTGGGACCGATGCTACAGAAGGTAAGACTTCAACTCAGGTGATGACATATCAAATGGTCTCTAATTGAAGTACTTGTAACAAATAGAAAAGTTGATAAAATTAGATTTCCAGCAAGTCCAACATCATTTGCATCCGAATTGTAATGAGGGAGATCTGGTCCATTTGTTGAAGATGCATATAGTTGGCTTTGTAGGAAGCATGATCTACACCATTAAGAACTTTGGACTGACTTTTAAGAGTTCAAATGGTCTCTAAATGATGTGGCTCAAATATAATATGAAAGCTTATTGAATTATCTTTCAAACAAGTCCCTAATCGCTTTAAACGGTCCTGTAATGAAGAAGATACATGCATTTTAATAAAGATTGCGTAGTTTTTTTCAAATTGAGAATGCAAGACGATAGAAATGTTCCAAGCTAACTAATGAGATTGTGCCATGTATCCTCCTTGCTAATGCGGTACAACTGTCATTTTGTGACTCATGACGTCCCTCCCCTCGCCTATAGGTACCCCTAGAGGCTCCCATTTTAAGGAGGGACTCAAGTTGTTGAAGCTCTCTTTTCGGAGATGTCGTGGGATTCATCCATGCATTGATTGCCAGTGCCTCCACGATTAGCTGAATGTGTGGTTGTGCTGCCCAATGCGAGTACATTTGGAGACTGTCCCGCCCAATGTGCGTCAGTGCTTAGCTTAATGAGTAATTATGCTTAGGTAAATGGGTGGTTGTGCTACCTAATACATGTTTACACCTAGTTCAATAGATGGTCATGTTGCCCAATGCATGTCCACACTTACTTGAATAAATGGTTGAACTCTCTAATGCAAGTATGTACTCAACCGAATAGGTGATCGAGTTATCTAAAGGCACATTTGTGCCAGAATGCAAGGACCGTACTTTTAACCATGTCATTCAATATAGTGCCTTTTATCAACGTCTAATATCCAAGGCTTTCATCAGCATTCGATCATCAAGCCTTTCATCTGCTCCCTTCATCATAATACCCATTTGTTACCCTCTTTCGTGGCTATACATACTTTTAGCATGACCAACATATGCCTCCATCCCATGCATGCATGCCTTTACCCATGCGTCTTATGAAACGCTTGGTGTGTATTCACCCCGTACAATTCTCTTATCACCAGTCACGCATTGTATCAGTATCACATATATCTATCAATGTGACAACGCATCCTTTATCATGTGGGTGGAGTGTTCTTCGATCCAACACCCTCATCTTATCAGCCACTCTTCATCACGCCCCTATACATGGTTGTGTCCTCATACATGCATGGTAGCATGATCCTCATACATCTTAGCATGATAGCATCCTCATGCATACCATGACATGAAAATGTCTTCATACATTTCACAGCATTCTCATCGTGCATCTCATAACACAATCTTCATACATATCTCACATGGCATACATCCCTCATCCATACACCTCTTCATGTCACATTTCATATGTATGTGTCCTCATCCACTTGCACAACCACATGTCCTCTTGCACACTCCATGGCAATGTGCCTTCTCTTCCCATGCATTCTCACCTCAACTCCTGGCTCTCATCTCCATGCACGTGACTGCACCCCATCTCCTTGTTTATAACCATACTGCATCTTTATATCCTTTATTGTAATGCATGTCAATGTTTACGTTCAACTATGTGAGGGGTTGATCTGCCCACCAGTGCGTCCTTGCCCAATCATGTGAGGGACCAATCTGCCCACTCACCTTCACGCCCAACTATGTGAGGGGCAAATTTGCTTGTTAGTGTGCCTGTGCCCAATCATATGAGAGGTTGATCCGCTCACTAGTGCATCTATGTCCAACCATGTAAGGAGCTTGTTAACACACTGATGCATATGCATCCAACACTTACCAAACATTTCTTCATTTTCGTGGTGATCGTACCTTCATCCAGCATTTCAATCACGCCTTCGTCCAGTAGGAGATTATGGTATAATTTATGGCCTAGAAAATGTGATCTCCGTTCATTAAGTGTCGTCATCAGTCCATATCCATTCTCCGATCGTACACTCCATATAATCAATGAAATGTTAATACTCAATTTAACTGCACATCAGGTAAAACGCATTGCGATCAACCAAAGGTATTCATGATGATGTATTGTCATTCATTTGTGTGCCGCACTTCATGACGAGATGACCTATTTTTAATCAAGCAGCTCACTAATCCACAAATTTTCATGTTCCATCCAATTACCCTCATATGGTTTACATGTTTGCACCTTTATTGTGTAGTGATCAATGAATTGCACCTCATATATGGCTCATCATCTCTCAAGTGGTCCATCGTTCAGCATCATTATTCATCAAATGATTTACGGCTAGCTATTCTATCATTTATTAAGCAGGTTAGGCAATTGCTTATTAGGGAGTTACATTTACCCTTGCTTATTGTGTATTATTCTCTTATTTAACAAGGTAAACATTAGGTTTTCACGGGTAATGTTCATCACTTAATCCAAGCTCCAGGCTTGCTTACATGACGACTCAAGTTTACTATAATAACTTTCATAAGTGCTTAAACTACTAAATGGTGCACTTTCTTTCCAATGTAGTCCATAACATCTTGAATATATATAGTTACAATTAAAACATTATTCATCACCCATCTTACTATGAAGTGATGCATGCTCCATCACAAGCACAACTCAACACTCTGTCTTAGAGATATACATGCAGTTCATGCATATTATTACGTCTTCGTATTCATCCATCTTATATTGATGATATCACATACTCTGTATTTGAGGGATTATTGCTAAGGTAGCATGTCTACACCCATCATCTCACTATGTGAAAAACACGAAGTGCAAATCAATTGACCATAGACATCTCGTGGATTGCTCAAATTATACTCTGAATACTATAAATACAAGAAGTTACGTTTAATAAAGTATGTAACATTTATACCAAGTATATTTCATTCATTTCGTCTTGAATTTTACTCTAGTATCGAGAGTATTTTTCATATAATACAATTAAGGGCCTTTGCCAAACTATAACTTGGAATGTACTAAGAACCTGACATTGAATAAAAGTCTTTTAACCAGTATGTCTCTTCTCCTTTTTATGTGTATCTTAGTAATGTCTGTAAATGCTTATGGAATTTAATGCCCATCAAAATTGATATAAACAATTGTCATTTTCTATTTCATAAAAGTATATATTCAACATCTTAGTATAAGTACACTTATTGGATATATTCAAGTGAAAATGATGACAAGTAGTCATTAAGCCTCAAATACAAGCTTGATCTAGCCCACAATCCTTGAAATCCAATAAAAAAGAAGGATAAAATTATAATGTATGAAGCCAACCTAAGCCTAATTGCCATCTCATTGCAAAACAACTGAACTGAGGGGGCTAAATTGGTTCATTGATTTGACAGATTATTAGATCCAACTGAATAATAAACAAATCGTGATTAAAATTGGACGACTTGGTTGGTTTAGATTCAAAATACTATCGCGATTAACAAGTGGGTTTAGCTTGAAATCTCTTAAAGCCGACGTAATATAACTCGCAATGGACTCAACTTTTAAATTGTTTGAATTTTGGCAAATAAAAAAACTGACCTTATCTTATTTTGCTCAAACTAAAACGTATCTTTAAAGCTTCATTCAAATTAAAGTAATTGACTTGAATATAAAGAAACAACTTAAATTTAAATAGATAGGTGTTTAATAGAAAGTTTGTAGTAAATAATGAATTATAAATTAAGTTAGTCTAACTTAGAATGATCGTAAACCTAACTCACAAATAACTGGATTGATTTAGTTCATTTTTAATCAATTTAGCTTATACCTAACATATTTAGATTTGTGGGCTCTTCTTAGTTCATTTTTAATCAATCCGATGTAGATGAATCAATTGAGTTTAAGAATGGGCCCTGTGGTTAAATTTATGCCAGTGTCATCAAATTAGTTGATGCAATGTATGAACACGTCAAGTAGACGTTTATGCCTATTTTCTAGTATTTTCTTTAGAATTTTGTGTAAGGTTAAATCAATTTACATAGATAAACTTATTAACATGTTATTTTAAGCAATTAATTCAAGCATGACTTAAATGCGAGCGTTGCTCTATTTTTTAAGTGAGCTCACTATTTTCTAACCAAAACTTGACCCACTACTCATTTAGTTTGCAAGAACTACCTCACAAGAAAGTTAAGTTAGTTAACCCATTATGCTATAGTTAACTTGTGAATTGACTTAACCAACGTTGAGGCATTGGCGATAAATGCATTAAAGTTTATAATTTATACCATTATTATAAAGTATCGATAAGCTAACTTTCACTCGTTGAAGGAAACATGCATTGATTCTTATTATGGAGTTTCAACATGAGGTATAGGGTTCGAGTACTCATAGGTGGTGAGATCCCACTACGGTGTGAGTGCGGGTGCGTGCGTGCATGTGTAAAAAACAAAAAGGCAGCATTCATTGACTCTTATTTCAAGGGAAAAAAAGAACCTGTATCACCTACCACTCGGTTATATGTCAATTTTTTATACAGTGCCAATTTTTACAAGATCATGTCATATCGCTAGGACATCAATATCCTGAAAAGCGTAAGCCCCACGATGAAAATCAAACATAACATGAAAAATCAAGCTAGTAAACTCATCAAGTGGATCACACGTTTGAATCCAGTAAAAAACTAAGGGGTCATTTTGATGCCTATGAAATATTAAGCTGTAAACACTTCTGTAGAGGATTTATAGTCCATTTTGTTTAACTTTGAACTACAAAATGTTTGTAGGTGTTGAAATCATCTTAAAAGTGTAGCTTGATTGCATTGGTTCTCTACGCTCACTCATAGAGGTTGATCACATCTACATGATGCCCATGTGTTATTATGGCATAATGTGTAAGATCTAATTCACTCATCATATACATCTTATAAGTAGTTCCACTTGTGTTATAGGCAAAATGGTGGAGATAAGATTTCACGTGGAAATGTCCATTCGACTCTCGAGATCATCTGATCGAGAGTCGAATATTGGACAAATGCGGGACGCCCATTCGACTCTCGAGATCATCTGATCGAGAGTCGAATATTGGACAAGTGCGGAATGTCCATTCGACTCTCGAGATCATCTGATCGAGAGTCGAATATTGGACAAATACGGAACGTCCATTCGACTCTCGAGATCACCTGATCAAGAGTCATAGATTGAAAAATACAGAGCAGCTATTCGCAAGTCCCGAGTCTTCATAACTGATAGTCAAATACGGCAAAGCTCGATCCGCGAGCATACCTTCTCACAAGTCGTTGAAAGACATTACACCCAAAATATGTACTTGGACTCGCGACCACATTTTAACCTGCGAGCAGCTTTACTACGGGTGTCTCCTTCCTTTTCGGAGGCCATGACTCCCAGCTACGGGTGTCTCCTTCCTTTTCGGAGGCAATGACTCCCAGCTACGGGCGTCTCCTTCCTTTTCGGAGGCAATGACTCCCAGCTACGGGCGTCTCCTTCCTTTTCGGAGGCTATGACTCCAACTATGGCTTCCGGCCGGATCCAGTCGGATTTCAAGGGATCACCATCTAGGGGCGTGATTGTTGGAATATATCATTGGGTTGGATCTGACTAAAGATAGGATCTTATCCCATGAAATCAGCGGATTCTCAGTATCGTATGCGACATCAACGGGATTTCGACATCTCACGTAACAGATTGGATTGTTTCAGATCTATATAAGGGGATGGCTCCCTTGAATAGGAGGTACGTACTCATCATTCAATCTGGGTCCCGTTTTGCTTGGTTCCTCTTCTGTGGCCTAACTTAAGCGTCGGAGGGCTAACGGCTGGTCCCCAGCCACCCTTATTCGCTGTCTTGTTTCAGGTCTGGTGGTGGAAATCCCTCCCGGAGCGAAGGAGAAAAGCCGGAGGATCTCGTTACAAAATCTGACATTAACAACTTGTTAAATGCATGCCATCTATAAGCTAAATTACATTAAGTTTAAATATAGCATAATAGGATAAGATTAATGGCCTAAATTTTGTACCATGCAACATCCATTTTGCATGGTAAGAATGTTATATCTAAGTGATAAGTTAGCATAAAATTTGCTACCATGTTAGTAATGTACAATAAGGATACAGGTTTTTTATTCTCTCTTATAAGCATCGTTAAAAATAACATTGAGGGAATGGTAATATCTCTTGCGAGTTCTGCTGAAATATGAATTTAGCCCGTAAAAGGCTGGTGTAAAATCCCATGATTTTTTGAACAAAATTATTAAATAATATTATCGAAAAAATAATGTGAGATTTTCAAAATATCGAATCATTTGATTTTTTTCCTAATTTGAAAACTATTTGCACATAAAATCAATCTATTTTATTATCATACATTTAGTATTTTAAAATTATTTATTAATCTATGACAAATATGTTTATTAATTTATGATAAATATGTTTTGATATTTTATTTTCATCAAGATTTATCTAATGATATGGCAAGAAAAAACAGAAAAATATGAAATTTTCAATGAATTTACTTACTCTAGTGGAAGCTTTACAGGGCTTAGTGTCCATTTAACAATTTTTTGTCATTTGGATTCACCAGCTTACGTTAGGACATGGGCTAAAAAATGCAAAAGGTATCAAAATTTAAGTGCCCCACACTAAATAAAACGGTGAAAATAAAAACGACGGTCCAAACTTTCTTAGGGCAACTTCATGTTTATATGCTATACAAAACTCTTCTATGGTCATTCTCACTAGATGTGGCCGTTCAATCTTTGTTGATTGCTTTATTTTTAGCACACTTGAAAACTGATTGACATAATAGGTGTTACATGGGAGAGTGGATTAGGTGTGGCCTACCCTTATGTGTTCTATATCCATACCATTCATCCGTTTTGCCAGATCATTTTATGGAACAAGCCCAAAATTGAAACATATCTAAATCTCAATTGGACCATACCATAGGAAACAATGGTGATTGACCATTAAACACATATGCGGGCCACAAAAGTTTTGGATCAAGCCGGTATTTGTTTCCCTCCCCCCCCCTGTTATTTAGGTTTTTGTGACCATATCAATAAGTTGGATGGAAAATAAACGTTATCGAAACATTACAGCAAACCCTAGTAAGTTAATCACCATTGTTTCCTATAGTATGGCTCACCTGAAATTTGGCTCTACTTCATTTTTGGGCTTATACCCTAAAATAAAGTGAATGAACAATATGGATATAGAATACAGAGGTCATGGTGGGCCATGGTAAGGGCTGTAACTAATTCACTTTGGTTACAACTTACATGGACAGGAACGAATTGCCTATGACCCAGGGCATAAATATATCTTTGTGCTCGGGGCTCCATGGAGCTCACTCAGATGTTAGTAAGAAATCCACTCCATCCATCCGTTTTAAAAGGCCACGATAGGATATGATCTTAAAAATTAGGCAGATCCAAAAACTCTGGTGGGCCATAGCTGCTATACTACACGAAACAGTGGGAATGGAAACATCCAAGGTTGAAACCTTACTGGAGCTGACCATAATGTTTATATGCCATCCAAACCATTCATAGGGCTTTAGATAAACTGTATCCATAATATCAGCCTGATATAAAACTTTTGTCATCCCCATACGTTCAATACTCACTGTTTCATGTGGTATGGCTCGCCTGAGTTTTTGATCTACTTGATTTTTAGATTACAATCCTATTGTGGTCTTTTATGGCCTGTTTAGATGCCACCAAATAAGATACTTTTTCTACTTACAAGAGTAGATAAGTAACTTATTTCAAATAAATGTGGTTTATGATAATTAATAAGCAACTTTTTAACTTAAAAGTACATAATCACTTTAGCTAACATTCTTAGTTTTTTTACTTTTTCATAAGGTGATGAAGAGATGAATAAGAGAGGTGAAAGAGAGGAAAAGGATGAGCACGCGCTTACCATCAAGGCATGCCCCACATGAATAGACAATTTTGGTGTGCATGGTGGGGGCATATGATGGGCAATGGATATTGAAGGTGGTCCCCACAGGATGGATAATAACATTGACTGTTGGCCCTATTGATAAACGACCAACATCAAAGGCGGGCCCTACGTAATGTATAGTGCACATTAAAGGTTAGGCCATATGATGAATTGCCCACATCCAAGGTGGGCCCTGCAAGATGGATGACCCATACAATGAATGGTCTCCATCAAAGGTTGGCTCCACATTGAAGGTGGGGCCCACATGATGGACAATCCACATCAAAGGTGGACTCCACATGATAGGCAATTAATAACGGTGGGCTCCACATGATGGATGACCCACATCAAGGTGAGCCCCACATGATGGATGGTCCACATCAAACATCGGGCTAATGAGAATGACGCATATTCAAGGTGAGCTCCACATATGGACAACCCACATGGGAGGTGAGCCCAGATGATGGATGGTCCACATAAAAGGTGGAAACCACATCATAGGCGACGGATACTGAAGATGGCCCCACATAACGGACAATAACATTGATGGTGGGCCACACATGATGGATGACCATCATCAAAGGTGGACCCTACCTAATGAATGGTGCACATTACATATCAGGCCCTAATGTTAAATGGCCCACATCCAAGGTGGGTCCCATATAATGGATGACCTATATTAGTGGGGGCAGATAATGAACGATGCACATCAAAGGTTAGCCCCACGTGATGGACATTGGATATGAGGGGGATCAAATAGACTTGAGGGATGATTACTTATTACGTTGGAAATAGAAATGTTTAATTTTCTACTTTTCGGAGGATAACTTTGTTGGCCAAGCATACTTATGTGCTAATTAAGTAGAAGCCAAGATAAGTTACTTATCAAATAAATAACTTATTTTAAGTAACTTACCATCCAAACGGGCCCTTAAAACAGATGGACTGAGTGGATATTTCGAGAACATCTCTGTGGGCCCCACATAGCCCTGGGGTCACACCTAATCAGAGTGCGTACAAATCTAGCTGTGGAGGGGGCCACCGTGATTTATGTGTTTATCCACTCCATCCATTCACCGCGCAAGATCAGCCGACCACATTAGATAAAGAATCAGGCAGATCCAACGCTGATGTTGGCCACACCAAAATTCTAAGCTCGCCTACATTAAATGCACCCATCAATAAAGGCAGTTGCATTAAATGTAAGGGTGATATCTGGTGTGGCAGACCTTAATGTTGGATATGCCTCATTCTCGGTCTCATGCTTTAAAATGATCTTAGACAAAATAATGGACCGCGTAGATAAACAGATATATCAAGGTGGTCCCCTCCACAGCTTTTGGACGCAATCCGCGTCCCACCTAATCCGCTTCCTGCATGGAGATTGCTGTGGTCCCCCACAGAGTTTCCGCCTGCAGGTAATCCTAGTAGTGAGGGGTCACGGGGAAATTCGTGTCGTTTTTCTCATATTGTATGGTATTTTCTTTAAACATGTTACTTTTTCATTGAATCATCACCGTGAAGATGATTAACCCCATCGAATAGATCAATCTTCCAAAAAATTAGGCTAATACGCTAACTCGGTGGGCCACACATGTACATTGACTCAGATCGTCAGTTGTCCACCAATTCCAATTCCAATTCCAATTCTGTGGCCCACCAATTCCAATTCAGTTGTCCACCAATTCCAAAAATTAGGCTGATACGCTAACTCAGTGGGCCACACATGTACACTGCCTGATTTTTGTGCAAATTCATCTTCACTGTGGGGCCTACAGTTCTCACAACACTGATGCCTTTCGATATTGCCACGTGGGCAGAAAATATGGTACAGTATCACAAGCGGCGCTACTCTCTGATACCAGAGAGAAAAAGGTAACGTGTAGCCTCTAGAATCCAATGCAATTATTTATCGGGTTCCTTGCAGGAAAAAAAAAGAAGCCAGGTGGATAGATCTTTCACGAGATCCAAACCGTCCATCAGGTACGAAGTCCTATTTTAACCATTGAAACTAAAAATAATTATAATAAAAAGCTTTTCTATAGAACGGTCACCTTTTGTTTTCTGTAGGATCCAGCGTGGTGTTTATATGCCATCGAATCCATTCATCTAACGGGCCTCATGAGGAAGGAAAGAATTATAATTTAAAATTCAGGTGGGTCATACGACATGAATGTAGAGGTTTTAGGTATAATGTTTTGGGATGGCCCAATGGAGTTGGGAGATCCAGGTGAAAAAAGGGGGTGGTGTACGTGATGGACGGCGTGGATTTCATATACACTACGTCGTTTCTCCCACAGGTACCTAGCACGAGGTACCAAGTGGTGTACAGATGACAGGAAAGATGCAATAATTACGCCTTCATAGGCGTTGCCACGTGTACGGTGCAATGTCAACGTGTCAGGAGATAACGTTCGTTGGATTGGTGAGACGTCGCTTCTGACAGAAATGCGCCCACTTTCGGTTCTTTGTTTCGCTTTTGGCGCCTCTGAGATTCCCTCCCGAGGAAAAAGTCACGTGACTGGCTGCACTGATCTCGACGTGCCTACCACAACATGCCACGTCATCGGATGATCGAGACCGTCGGAGTTGTGGCCTCCATCGTGAGGTGTCCATTCGCGAGGTTATTGGGGGAAGCTTAATACTCGGGCTGGTACGTACGTATGCATTCCGGAATTGTGCACGTTGCATCCATTGGGCGGTAAAGAGTCTGATTTTCGGTTCACGATTTATCCCCAGTGGGCCCCACATTTTGGACGGTGTGGATTTGAGTTAGATGTCTGCCACATTTAACATTTTTAAGTGCATGCGCATGAACTCACACTCTTCCTCGTCGCACAAATTCGCAATGTGGGGCCCGACGGACGCGAATTTTCTGAAGTCTGCAGCGTCGCTCCCCCCGCGCCACAAAAAGCTCTGAGGGCCCACCTGATGTGTGTGACATCCGACCGAGATCTTCCACAACACGTGACCTCTGTGGGGCCCGCTCGTTTTATATATGGAATCTACCCCGTCCAACAGGTTTTATTCTCTATTCTAAAATCTGAGGCAAAATACCAGCCAGATCCACAACTCAGTTGGGCCACACCACCGGAACCACGGGATCAAATACCAACCATAGGTTTGTGGGTGTGGCCACCAAGGTGTGCATCTTTCATCAAATCCGTCAATCAGGCGTAACTAAGGAGGATGGAGCAAAGAAAGCAAAATCAACCTGATCGAAAGCTCAAGCGATTTTATCTGACTGACATTTTACTTGTACGGCTCAAATGAGTATTCTCTTCTATGGAATTATCAATTATTGATTCATAAGAGGCTTACCGAGCAGTTTGTATTTACTCTATCCATCAGGTGCACTACCTCATGAATTTTACACTTAGGTGTGTTACACCATAGGAATCAATTGAGATGGGATGCCTACTATAGTACTATTTTAGTTTTGTGTGGGACCCACTTTGGTGTTAATAAGCCATGCGACCTATTCGTCTTTATGGGCCTCGTCATCATGAAAAATCATCCAAAATTTGCAGTATTCCAAAACTTAGGTGGTTCATACCATATGAATATGGAGGTACAGGTTAATAATTTATAAGATGGCCCACCTGAGTGTTAAATGAGTCTGAATTTTGGGATCAAGATTGGGCCAGGGGAACCATACCCAACGGACGGAGTAGATATCATGCATGTTAAGTCATTTCTCTCACGTTAGATAGAAAAGCAACTCAAGCAAGGGAGACATGCAAGCATTTCCATATAGAAAGAATTGTACGAAGAATTCTGGAAAGCCGTTAGGTAATTAGTTAAGATAAAAACATTGGTAGGTAGACTAATTAGATGGGCGTATTTTTCTAACTATAGCATATGGTACATGGTGGGACCCATTGCATCCAGATCCAATGGTCTACGACATGTAATCCAAGTGGTCCATTGGATGGGAACAGAGCTGATGTGTAGGGCCGTCAGTTGACAGTACTTGGGCCAAGAAAAATGACAGAAAATAAGACAGATCCCAGTGGACCACATTGTAGAAAGCAATGGGAGATTATACGTATACCATGGAAACCTTCTTAGAGGTCTTAGAAGTTTTGGATCAGTCTAATATTTATTTTCGCCCTTCATCCAGGTCCGTGTGACCTTATGAACAGTTTGGATGGCAAATAAACATGATGGTCGACCCTGGGTATTCTTTAACGGTGAGAATCATTGTCCCCACTGCCTTTAGTAGTATGCTCCACTTGAGTTTTGGATATTACTCATTTTAAGGTATCATGCACTAAAATGATCTTGCCAAATTGATGGACGGTTTGGATATACTAAATACATCATTGTGGGGTCCATAGAGCTTAATCTTCTTTGTACCATTTGTACAATCACAGTGCTCGAGGACTGCGCACTGGCTATGCATCCGCCACGTCTCTACACCAGCAACCTCGCTGGTGGCGGATTAGCTAGTGCACTCTACACCAGCCACATTGGTGTAGAGACGTCGTCAAGTTATATGGGTCCCACCATGAGGTACTTGTTATATCCAAACTGTCCGTCCACATTTTGGGGTCATTTTAAGGCTTTATTCAGAAAATAAGACAGATCCAAGAATCCAGTGGACCACATTGCAGAAAGTGGGAGATTGAACTTATATGATTGAAACCTTCCTGGAGGTCCTAGAAGTTTTGGATCAGTCTGATATTTATTTTCACCCTTCATCTAGGTCCGTGTGACCTTATAAACAGTTTGGATGGCAAATAAACATTATGGTGGACTCTGGGTATATTTTAAGGGTGAGAATCATTGTCCCCACTGCCTTTAGTGGTGTGGTCCACTTGAGTTTTAGATATCATGCACTAAAATGATCTCCCCAAATGGGTGACGGTTTGAATATACTAAATACGTCATTGTGGGGTCCACAAAGCTTTATCTTCTACAATCACAGTGCTCGATCACTGCGCACTCGCTCTGCGTCCGCCACGTCCCTTCACCAGCATAGCCGTTTTCACAATCATGACGGTGCAAATGATGGGTCCTTTGTGATTGAAGCATGTCGTATAAAAGTTATAATGATCAATTGCTACGAACCATCCAATTGGTGGCCATCAAATGAATGGTTAAATAGGTAATGACCAATCGTCCAAATTCAATGGCATATATCATATGCTGAAATAGGAAATGATCAACGGTCCAAATTGAACTTGGACACTGCTTCATTCACAATGGGACCATGATCAGTCCGGATGGTACATGTATGCCACGTGTACAGTGGATGAGCCACTGTTATTTAAAGAAAAATGGACATCCGGGGAGAGAAAATCTTTGGTACTCTAGCAGAGTAATGGTAGATATGCAGGCACTAATGGATAACTTGGTAATTGCGAAAAGAAGTGATTTAAATCAAACCGTCCAAATTATGGTCCCAATTTAGATGGACATTTAAATATCCAATGGTCCCATTCAACAAACAAGTGTCCACGAATTATAGATCAGGACTGTCCAACCAATCTGATTTTGGGATTTTTTGTTCTTTGATCCAGGCTATTGTTTAGATGGGCCCCAATGTGAAATCTCCAGTACTTTTTACTGCTGCAGATGAAAAAGGCCCGGACCTTGGGCTTCTCCTGCTGACATTAAAAACATCCCTTTTGAATTGTCCATTCTTGTACCTAGATCCTCGATCCATGGTGTGGACCATTCCCAATCAATCTCTAATTGGAAGATCCCAGCCATCAATCTTAAGGCCTCTCTTTTAGTTGAACTTGCAATGTTGCATAATCTCTTCTTAACCATCTGCAGGCCACAAATTGGAAGTTTTGGATTGTCCTGATGGGAAGATACTTATGCATGGTCCACTCATTGCGAGGACCAATAGATCAACGGTCTAGATCACTAAGCTGACCTTGGACCAAATGAAAACTTGAATATACTATGGACATCCTCCTATTAAGGACTAAAGCATTTAAACAAAAATTGATAAGACTTTGACAAAAAATAAAGTCAATTTATAACAATGGTGAACATAACAATCTTAACGCTCTAGATCACTTAGCTGAACTTGGACCAAATGAAAACTTGAAAATACTATGTACATCCTCCTATTGAGGACTAGAGCATTTAAACAAAAATTGATAGACTTTGACAAAAGAAAGTCAATTTATAACAATGGTGAACATAACAATCTCATCATCCACGACAACTTTGTTCAACATCCTGTAACATACTGTAGAGAATTTTACCAAAAAAAAAAAAAAAAAAAAAAAAAACCACCTAATTAATATGGACATTCCGGTACCTTTTTCAAAAAGGCTTTCATATAGCTATCTCATTAGTTGATATAATTATCTTTCCACTTCATTTAAACCAGCGGTTGAGTGGGTGTGGGAGCAAATGAGTCAGCTGCTTGGGTGGGCCCCATCAATATGTTTATGTAAAATCATGTTAGTCCAAGGGCCTAAAAATCACCCCTATTCATAATTCGGGTGGACCACATAATTGGAAATAGTGTATAGGGCAACAACTGCCCTCCAAATTGTCTTCCTCGGTATAGCCCACTTGTATCAGGATAGGCCTTAGGCCTTATATTAAGGCCATAGGACTAAATTTTAGTGTGCTAGCTAATCTTTGGAGTGGGTTTCATATCATCATTACGGTGGGCCTGTAAAAGTCAAGGGTACATGCTCTCCCCAGACCGTTTTCTTTGGCGTGGCCCATCTAAATCACAATTCAGCCCAATTTTTTTTACCTCTCAGCCTAAACTGTGATTAGGCATCTAAGAGTGAACATACGTGATGGTGGGCCCAACCAAAAATCAGGTCTGGTGTCCCTCTCCAACCCTATAGAAAGATGACTTGGAAAAAACGGAATTGTACGACACCCCTCGATGTTGATGTGGGCCGACTGTGACATTGATGTAAGTTCCACACCCAACCATTAGATATTCAGTCCCATATTAGACCCAAAAACAAAAAATCGACCTGTAGTTCTAGTGGACCACATCAAAGGCAACAGTTGAGATAGAGACATCCACTCTTGATTTTTGCAGGATCCACCATGATAATTATATTAAATCCACTCCAGACTTAAATTTAGGCATCTGGCCTAAAAATTATACCCATTGTAATTCACATGGGCCACACTAATGGAAACAGTTTGGGGGGCAATTGTTGCCCTGTACACCGTTTCATGTGGTCAACCTGAATCACAGATGGAGCTGGTTTTTGGGCCTTTGCATAACCAGAGGTGACCCACCTGGTGTTCAGGCTAAATTTTACATAAACATCACATTTGGGCCCACCCAAACCACCGACCCATTTGCCCGCACGTGGCCCTGACGGAAGGTAGTGGAATAATAATTATATCAATTAATGAGGATTCCTTTCGAAAACCTTTAGAAAAAAGGTGCTTATAATGTAAATTCCATATTGATTAGGTACTTTTTAGTAAAATTCCTTATAATTTATCATATACGTACTTAATGTTTTAGTCAACAACATCAGTAGTTGGGTAAATTATCAAAATGCCTTCAGGTAATGGGGGTAAGTGGATATGAATATGGTCATATCCATATCTGAAACAATTAGAGGTAAGGTAATTGGATAGAAAATTTTGAATCAGGTAAAAAATTCCCATATCTGTATCTAATTTTCTTGGGTTGGATCTGTCGGATAATTGGGTGATATCCATTGCCAGCCCTATATGTAGCAAATCTATATTAGGAGCATTAAAAAAAATAATCTAATCACACTTGCTAATATTTGTGATTTCACAGCAGTGCCCCATATTAGTGAAATTTCCAAGCAGGAATATAAAAACAGTAGGAAGAAAAAGCTCTGAAAGTCTCCAGTATAGCGTGAGTGATCCAGGGTTCAAACCCTGGTTGTCTTAGCTTGTAAAACATTACTAGCAGCAACAAAAAATAAAAAAATAAAAGAAGAAGAAGAAGAAGAAAGCTCTGAAAGAAACCAGAAGCATTACATTAGAAGTGCCCTCCTTTTCTTTTTCTTTTCTAATCACAAACCCCACAAAACCAAACTGACAAGTTGCTACATTTCTTTTCCCATACTTATCACCCACAACTCTCGAAGAACAAATCAATGAAGAATATTTCAAAATAACAAGCAAGCGGAGAAAAGAAAAAGAAAAAGGACACAACATCACTGTCTCAATGCTCTGCAGAAACCAAGCTCATCTGCAGACTATATACATCAACATACATATAAAAGAGGAAGAAACGCATTTTCTTTTTTCTCAATGTTACAATTACAACAAGGGAGATGACCCGCTTACCTCATTGGAGGTTGTTATTTGTTTTTTTCGACCATTGGAATTCGATTTCCAGGTTACGAGGTGGCCCGCTCTTGCTTTGAGGCAGCAGTGTGTACTCTCCAGCAACTGCTCCCAGCATAACCACTCGGTCAATCTGAATCGTCACTTTACCGAACTTGCTCTGTTGTCAGGTGACAAGGAATTAAGTTATCAATAAAAAAACAAATGCACAAAGAGCCTATGAAGATGCCATGAATATTCATTACCTTTCCGATTTTGCTCTTATTCTTGCAGGAGATGTGAAGCTTCTGGCCCTTCGGAGGGCTATCAAATTCCCATGCAAAGCTTTCATCCCATTCAGGAGTAGGACCCGTAGACACAATCTAAGGAATAAATCAATAGATACCGGTGTAAATATCATCAGTTGAACTGCAGAGATATACCATTAACCAAAAGGATTATGTGCCCATGTAGAAGAGGAAAAAACGTCGTACTGTATTTTGCTTGAGATTGGTTTTCTCCACACCAATCTCGACGGAGCAGACAGTGTGTCTACTGATCAGAATAACTGATCGTATGGGCTCTCTCAGTAATGATCTAGAGACCCATTACGGGAATATAAAGTGCATGTTAATGAGCGAACACCTTGAAACCTCACACTCAAGAGAATGATATAAGTGCCCCGCTCTTGGTCAATGACTAAAAACGCAGCCAAATTTAACTTTCTTCTTCTTCACAAAGCTTGTAAATTGGAATTTGGTAAAGCCCAAATTTCTCCTTGATCTGGACCTGTTTGTTTAGGTGGAAAACCGTGGAAAAGAAAATGAATTCCCCTATTGTGACTGTTTCTTCTATTTGAGAAACCAAAACAGAGGGAAACTGCCAAATTCCTTTTCCTAGCTTTTCCTAAGGGCCTGTTTGGATGGTGGCAAAAAGAAAAGAAAATCCATTCTACAGGTCTTGTTTGGATAACGAGTGGAAATCCAAAAAAAGTCACCTTGTATTTCGTGTATAAGAATTTGACCATGGTGTTCTGTTAATGATTGTATTTTGATATCTAATGTTTCTTTTGTTATCCAAATATGGTGAAACATCCCATCATGGGAAAAGTCATCTATTTTCTTTTCCTATAATCCAAACAACCCTTAAAATGCGGGTGATTGCGTGCATCTGCAGGGACTAGTCTTGCCCCAAAATGGGGCAGGGACACCCTAACGTCATTAAAAAAAATGAAGAAAAAGAAAAAGAAAGAAAAAAAAAAAACAGTAAAACTAATTCCCCTCTAGTAAGTGTAGATTTCCACAGTTATGAGAGACAGGTCTCACTATTTGACCATCGACATTTTAGCATTTCCATCAATAACAATACTCAACCAAATAATGGAATTACTATGGCTTCTACAGTCCTCCATTTCCTAAGGATTCCATAGGGGTTTTCCATTACCATATTTTGTATTCTCTCCAGCCAAATTAACCCTAGCTGGTATGCTTTAATCAGGTTGTCAGTTTCTTTAGATTTTGGGACTAGGACTAAATGATTGTACAAGCCTGTTCTAAAAACGGCAGGCAATATTGAGAAAAGGAAACAAATAGTCTGTTGCGATCATGATATTAAAAAATGGTTACGTTATGATCGCAAAGGCTGTTATGTAAAGGAAACAGTCACCACTTGTTACGCGATACAGGGGCGAATCAGTCCGTTATAAAAAAAAAAAGGGGGGGTCGTATTTGGCTGATACGCGCCAATACACCTTGTATCGGGCCGCCGTTATAGGCCGATATGATCATAAAGGCCCATTTTGAAAATCTTGGTTTTCAATTTTTCTCTTGTTTTTCCACTTCTTTATTCATGTAAACCTCGAAGGAAGCTTACAAACTAAGTTTAAACTAGATGTAAGACTATTTTGAGGTTCAAAACACAAAATTGAGTGGGATTCAATGAATCAAAGCGGATTGGACCATGTTGAGAAATATCGAAAGAAGTGAACTACCAGTTATTTTCATTTTTCCATCCTTGTTTTGTTATACTTACATGTAACAGGCTCTTGATATGATGAAATAGCGGAAAAGGATTCATGTAGTTGACCACAATTAATTGGGATAATGCTTAAATGATGATGATGATGTGTAACAGGCCCTAATAAACCAAATCATGCTTGACTTGTGTTCGAATCCTGAATATAGTGATTACACAACCTAAAATTGTGTCATTAACTCATTAATTCATTATTACTCATATGTAGACTAATTATCTTAATTATATATTGATATTAGATATTTAGAAGCCTAAATATAGGAATTTTTACTGTTAGAGTTAGCCTCAGGTTTAAGTATCATGCAGCCCGAGACAACATTCTTACTAAAGAATGGCCTGTTACGCCATCAAATACATGCTTAAATAAGAAAAAAATACATATCTAGAATCCTCACATTTTTCTGATTTTTTTAATCATTGTTATATATTTTTCATTATTCAACATTACAGGCTATAATCCTTGCATTTTCTGATTTTTTTTTTAATTATGTTTTTCATTTTTTTTTTAAATTTGAACATTATGGGGGTCGTAAAGGCCATTACGGTCCCATATCATAACTGATGACACAGCCAGCCGTTAAGCTGGCTGTTACCATCACCAAATACCTTGGCCATGGTGTCTTACCTTAGTCTGCCGAGGTGGAGTGCTGCCAAGTGTGAGCTTGCAGTAGACACTTGGGTTTCCCACTGATTGCTTCAAATTGTTGCCACGCTTTATTATCACTGTCAGTGTCCCTGGCAAACACTGCAAAAGGTGTTCTGCCTTCTCCTGAAAGCGAGGTGGGGCAGATTGAATCAAGTACTGCAGCAAAGGGATTGCATCTGCCGCAGCAACGGACTGAGCTTTAGAGACTTCAGCCGGGCACGCTGACCATGCTTGCCTTAGAAGGTAAAGTGAATCTAATGCAGCTTCTTGTGTTGCCTCGGTGCCAGTTTTAAGTGATGTGACCAGATGGGGAATACTGAGCTGTGGCTGGCTCCGCAGCTCTCAAACGCGGGAAATTGCTAAATAATGCATTTAGAGCTTTCAGGTACTCTTCAGTTCACAGTTCCTGTGGCCCATAAATCCTTCTCAATAGCAGCTGCAAAATCAAGATATGAACTGATTAGAGTTGCATGCATGAAAAAAATACATGCAACGAAAAAAAATTATCACATATTATAGACCAAAATACTGACATATAAAAAAGAACACAACATTATTTCACGTGGCCCAGAAACTGTACAGTGGGACCCACCTTCTGGTGATCACATACACACCGATCATCCGGTGAGCCTATTATCTCTCTCCATCAGACAATCCTGATCTTCAATTTATTGTCCCATTAAATGTGGACAATTGGTTTTAACCATCAACCAATCCGAAAATTAGGATGTCTGATTGGGGAGATTTTGGGGCCCTGTCCATCCAGAGCACAGGCAAGAAAGTTGACCAAGCAACAAAAGCAGAAGGCAAGTTGCATTTGAAGCTACCAGGCATACATCACAATAACAATGGATAGAAATGCCTCCCAGATCAAAAGACCAAAGCAGGCTGGGCACTCCACAAGAAGTAACATACTGATAGGCATTTGACAGTTGAAAGGAAAAATAAAAAAGAGAAGGAAAAACGTACCAGTTATAGCTCTCACTGTTTCGCTAGAAGCGTACTCTTGAATGGTATTGTTAGAGAAGAGAAGTTTAACAAACATTGTGGCCTGAATTGATGTATCAGGATCGCTAGAACCAATGAGGTCCAGTACAACCTGAACTCCACCGGCTTCCGCAACTGCCCTTCTATTCAATCGACTATACATCACAAGGTTTTGCAAGGCACAGATTGCAACAACTTTCATTTCTTCTGTTGGTTGATCCTCGAGCACATTGACCAGAGCTCGACATGCTGAAACGGCATCAGTAGACCGAGCAAGTCCCTCATTCTGGAATAGATCACCAAGAGCTAGAGTTGCTAGCAACCTTGCTTGCTGAGCTTGAGTCTGAGGATCCAGAAGGTACAGGGATAGCGGTGAAATTGCAGATTTAGCAGTTTTTGTTTCTCTGATCTTCACATTGTTTAGCAATGCTTCCAGCAACCTTGCTGCAGTTTCCTCACACTGATGACACCTGAGTAGTTCCAAAAGAGCCTCTATAGCACCACTCTCAGCCATTGCTTCAGAGCTGGTTGCATCATCACTTTCCAACACAAGCAGGGCATTTAATGCACCGACAACCGTACTTTCTGTGCCAGAACGAAGCAACCTTACCAGTACTGCAACTGGAACCTCCAAATGATATTCGGAACTAAACTGCAGGATGCTGGATAAAACAGATGCAGCAGATTCCCACAAGGCATGAGGCAGTGGAGGGTCAGTTTGTAATATCACTTTGGACAGCTCATAGACACCGCCCTCTTTTGCGATTGCACTGGGCCAAGCTAATGCGATGCTCACCATAGCTTTTATAGCTCTCTGTTGAAGAATGTGGTTGCCAGATCCAATTACCTGAATCAGTGGACCAATTGCTTGCTGCGTTATTGCATCCTTCTGTAGATGATCTTCCAAGAGCAGATGTGAAAGAAGTTCAGCTGCCAACTGCTGCACTGCTTGAGTTGGTGAATCCAGTAAAGCAATAAGTGGTTCGATAGCCTGGTGAGGTGTTAAGCTATGTTCTGCCCGACACTGAGGAAGTTCAAAAATATTAACAAGAACTTGTAAAGCACTGTGCTGTCCATCAGGACCAAACCCTGGCCTTGTTAACAGCAGGAAAAGGGGATCTACCACTTTAGCTGCAGATGAACTCTTAGCTATGCTAGCATTGTTGGTCAAGATCCGAAGCAATTCTGCGAACGCAGCACAGAGAAAATTGGGTGCTTCATGGAGAATTTCAAGTATGCTTTCAATGGCTCCAGCTTTTACCATGTCCATCTTACAAGCTGGCCGATCTTTTCCTAACTTCACCAGAGCTCTTGTAACAGATTCGTGAAGTGTGTAATTTCTACCAAACAAAAGACCGCCTAGAGGAATGACAGCACCATGTGCAGCAACTAGTTCCGCTAATTGCTCATCATCCAATAGCTTATCCAAGGCCCGGACCACTGAATGCTGAGCAGGACTGAACTCGCTTACAAGTAGAGACACCAGAGGCTCCACACAACGAGCAGCAGCCATTGTAGAGCGAATTCCTGTATTCCCAAAAAGGACACAACATAACTCCGCAGCATCACCCTTCAGCTCCATTGAACAATTTGAGGAAAGAATGCGACAGAGGACATCCACTGCATTCATCTCAACATCTGCAACAGAAAGGGCTCTTGACGGGTTTTCATGCAATAACCTAACCAATGCAGCAATAGCAGCATGCTGCTCTCTCTCCAAGCCAGTGTTAAGAATCTCCACAAGTGGTTGAATAGCTTGCCGAGCTGTTTCTCCATTCCTGATATGGTCAGATGAAAACAAACTCTCCAATGCTTTAGCTGCGCTGTACCTTGAGTTCCTTCCACCTAGACGTAGAACTGCCACAAGTTGATTCACCGCACCATATGCAGACTCGTGTCGCCGTATTTCAGCACTGCTAAACAGAATCCCTAATAAATCGGTGGCTGCTTCTTCTGTCGTATCTTGTGGTCCAAGTGACAGATACTTGGTTAGTGCCTCTAGAGCCCCAGCTTCTACCATTACAAGCTTGTTTGCGGAGATATCTTTTGCAAGCTGGGTCAGGAGCCCAAGTGCCAGAAGAGGTGCACCAGGTCGATCTGGAATTGGTTTGAGTAAATCTACAAGGGCGGGTATCGCTTTCCGAGAAGTTGCGCCAACTCTGATGTCCTCGACTCTGAAGAGCCTCTCCAGAGCGACTTGCTCTGGATAGCGCACCAATGCAAACTCCTCGGACAGTTCCAGAAGATTAGATATATCAGCATCAGCACAGCCAAGTAAAGATATGAGCCCAACAGCTGCCCCTGAATTGGCAACAGCCAGTAGAGTCCCTCGGCTACCATTGCAGACCAGACTGGCTACTGCTTGTGCTGCAAAATATCTACCCACTGATTCCTCTGACTTCAACATGTTTGCAAGTACAGGAATGGAACGCATGGTTGCATGTGCCCGAATGATATCTCTGTCTTGAAACAAAACTGCGAGAAGTAGAGCACAAACCCATATACTGCTATCTTCTTCAGAATCGCTCTGCAAAATTTATATGCACACAAGTGAAAAGAAGCCTTTTTACAACAATAACTAAACTCATTGCATCATGGAGAATCTGTTCGGGGGGGGGGGGGGGGGGGTTTAAAAAAAAAAACTGTGAATGATGGGTAGATGCGCATATCTGCTGGGGATCACAGATAAAAAGTTATACTTCTCTGCTCTTACATTGATAGAAATTATTATACATATGATGTTAAATACCTGTGTAGCTCCGGATGTATACTGTGCAACCTTGTCTGTGAGAACTTCAATTGCTCCAGCCTCCATGATAGCAACTTTACTTCTGCTATCGTGACATGCCAGCACAGAGAGTAACCAAATTGCCACTGTGTCACTTCGAATCACTGATGTAGCACTTTCAGTTTCACCATTTTTATTTTGCTCAGCTGGGTGCCTGTAAATGCTTATTTCCTTGTTAGCATTGTCCCCAAGCTCTCCAGAGAAATGTGAATGTGTCGATGCAAGCATTTCAACAAGAGATTGAATGAGATGGAAGCTTAAGTTAGATACATTTAGCTCTTCTACTACTTTTTGGTGATGCTCTTTCCCAGCACAAATAAGAAGTGCAGCACCTCCAACTTTGACTTTCATGTGCTTGGAGCTAATCACTCTTCTTGTGATTGATGACATACATCCAGAGGTGCTAGCTATAGTATTCCCCAGAGCAACAGACTGATCATGGCAGAGTATTGACAGAATTTCTATAGCTTTGTCCTGCAACAAGGGTGTTGCAGAAGCTACACATGAAACTAATGGAAGTATGGTTTGGGGATTTTCAGCAAGGACTGCCCATGCAGGTTTGACATGGCCATTGGTTCCTTTTGACCTCGACAACTGAACGAGTGCATCAAGTGCTTCTGATGCAGCAGCAGTTTCAACACTAGCAGATTCTAGAAGAGAAACTAGTGCAAGCACAGTTCCAGCTTGATTTGCAGTGTCAGAAAGTGCATGATCAACAGAGCGACAATGAAGAAGGCGGGCAATTGCAGCTGCAGCATGGGTCCTCCCATCAATTGTACCATCACGCAGCACCCTCGTAACAGGCAAAATGATCTCTTCAGGAATAGCTTGCTCTGAGATTTCACCATCCAAAAGAAGATTAGCCAAAGCCCGTGTCGCCTGTTCTGCAACTTCTAAAACTGAGGAGTTGGAAAGAACAACTAATGCAGAATATGCATCACGAGCAATAGAGGCTACTTCCCGATTTTCCTTAATTGAAAGGAAAATAGCAGCAAGACAGCGTGAAGATTCAATTAAGATCATTTCAGAATCCACATTCAGCAGCTTTATGGCTGGCAAAAGAGCTTTAACAGAAATGCTGCTTTCTCGTAAGTCTTTCCGGCAAGCAAACAGTCCTGCAAGAGCTGATGCTGACTTAGCTTGTGTCTCTTCCTTTGTAGAGCTCAAAATTTTTATTATTGTTTCAAAGGCATCATTGGCAGCACTTCCTTCATGCAATATATCACTAATGGGAGCAACAGCAAGCAGACTTCTCAGTGCATCCAAAATATAAATCTTAGACTCAGGTAGATCACTGGTTAGCAAAGCAGTGAGTTGGCTGATGGTCCCTGTATCGGACTTATGGATGAGATGATTCAATGTCCTTGCTGCAATCTCTTTCCCGTTCACGCTTCCATTTTTAAGAAGCCATAATAAAGCAGGAACAGCGTCAGCACTTTCAACACATGCTCGTATATCTTCACTGTGGTTACAGAGATTTCCAAGAATTACTGCAGAATCTTCCTTTGCTTTTGCAGATCCTGTTTCCAAAATTTGAACGAGTGGAGGTATACCCCCAGCTGCTGTAATAGCCCATTTACTTTCATCATTTTCATTAGATAAAAGGCAAAGCAGTGCAACTGCACATTCCTGCTGCTGCTCTGATGAAAGGCCAAGAAGAGAGATTAGCAGTTGAACCCCTTCACGACCTTGAAGTGCACGCCAAAGACTGCCTTCACTGTTGCAAAGTACGAGCAGGGCTCTCATCAGCTCCACCTGAACCTCATCAGTAGCCATGGTGATCAACCCAACAAGCAAGAGCTTTGCATCGGGACTGGTAAGTTTCCTTGAGAGTATAGAGTTCCCATATAAGCTGGCTAGGGCTTCTATAGTACGTTCCTGTACAAGAAATGGTAACCTTGGTTTAAACTGCTTAACCAGAATCTGCTCAATAATGGAAGGGTCTGATGGTCTAATAGATTCTGCTTTGCTGTCATATATCATAAGAGCGGAAGCTAAAGCCCCTAATGTATCAGCAATCTGCGCAGGTGAAGTGCACGAGTTGAGGCTTTCACCAAGGCTTGAGATAACATACGATAGACCACCTGAGATATTCGCCAGAGCACACATTGCATTTTCCTGAAGTGCTTGAGCATGCTCGCCTTGCATGAATTCTTTTGATGGAGCTATAGTAGCATTTATCAGAGCAGGGATCCCATTAGAACTAGCTATCTCCCGCCTTGCTTCTTTACACTGAGCAGAAAGAGATCTTAGAGCTCCTGCAGCTTCTGCTCTAACAGAGGCTTCATTACCAGTTCCCAGTAGCTTGAGGAGTTGTTTGGTAGCTCCTGCAGATAAGACCTTAGAAGAAACAGATGCATCTTCCATCATCATACATGCAAGAAGAAAGCAAACATTTGCTTTGGTGCTCGACTCTCCAGATGCAAGCAACTTCACAAGTATATCCACTCCTCCTGCTTCTATTGTCGCAGGCCAAAATCCCTCAGTACTGCTGGACAGGTTTCTCAAAGTTCCCGTTAACAGGTTACCAACCAAGTTTTCAACCTTGAGCCCATCTTGTAGTTGCTCCCACAGCACAGGAACAACTCTTTCAGTTGAAAAGATCTTTGATCCGACATGATCCTTTGCCCCACCTTGAGAAACAGCATAAATAGCCTTTGCAGATGCAATTTGGCCTTCCGTTGAGCTGGACTTGAGGAGGGAAAGCAATGTTGGGATGCAACCCCCAAGCAATACTTTTATCCTTAGTTCATCTTCCCTACATAGAGACCCTAAGACAGTTGCAGCCTGTATCTTTACTCCAAGTGATCCTGATCTGAGAAGAGAAACAAGTATTGGAACTGCTTGAGAGTGAGATCCAACTGCACTGAAAGCATTATCACGGCTGTTAATAAGGTCAAGCAACTGCTTCAAAGAGTTCTCTTTTTCTTGCACTGATGAAGAACTCCGACGCAACTGCTCAATGCATTGGGCAACACTTGCCAGTGTCCCATCTGGATCCTCCATATTACCACGGTCCCTGCAGGAAGAACTTGCATGAGTTGGATAATGGAGATACAGTTATACATGAGTACTCACACTCGCAATGACTTGGGACTAATGAGGAGAGAAAGTTTTATGGGGTGTCACATTAGAGCTCAATAAGAAGGATAGGCATATTATTTTGTTTCAGCAACAAATTTCATACTCAACAAGCATTAGACTTCATTATTTTATCCCATAATATGGAGGAGCTAGATAACCTCAGCAGTCATTTCCTGGTTGCACATAAAGAGTTCATAACGCTTATAAGCTGAATCTGATAATGAGATATGAGATAAAAATAAATAAAAAATTAAAAAAAATCTGCAAATTATGACACATAATGTACACCTTGTCGCACACCATGTGTGTTTACTTGTGTTAACTCTTGTTACCTGGTGTTTATTTCAAATTGCATAGTTTCTACGTATGCCTGAAAGCTAGAGTCACCAAATTTCTCTCTTAATGTTTTTTTTCTTTTCTTTTCTTTTTTTGAAAGGTAATTTCTGTCTTAGTGCATCTAAGGATTTTCTTTACTGTTGTGGAATTCTCGTGTTTTCTTTCTAAACCGAAAAGCCATGTTCGCTTCACAAGTCATGTGAGGTCACAGTTAATGATATGGTGCTCCTATTATATCAAATGACATTTTTTTTATCAAATTGCTTCCACCAACATTGAACTCACTGTTCATTTTTGCAGGTGTAAAGATGGGCTTGTTTTCCATGTTGCACAATAAGAAGATCAAGTTCATACAGATGCCGTGAAATAGCTATCAAGCACACCAAGGTATTCCATAACAGCAACAGTGGACGTAACAGCATTGCTGTTACTGTTATGATACAGGTAATGGCTGTTATGGCCTTTATTCTTTGTTTCTTTCTTTTTTGAAAAATAAAGTATGTTCGGGCCTTTTTTTTTGGTAACTGCCATTACGTAACCATTTTGGAATACCTTAATCCAAGCTCTTCTTCAGTATTCCTGGTTTCCATTTCAAGGAAATATCTAAGTGGACCAAGATCTTTCTTTCTTTCTTCCTCTCAACATTTCTTTGGTTCTTTGATCAATTGGTTATTACTTCACAAGATAACAACATCATTAACATATAAAAGTATGACAAACGATCCACATTTTCTCTTTTACAAAGAGAATGATCAGCTACACTGAATAATTCTTCTCCAAGCTGCATGATGGCACAAACTATCAAATTAGGCTACAGGTGCTTGCTTCGACCAATATATGGCTTCCTACAAATGTATTTGTCCAGGATGGGCCATGATGAGGCACTATTCCTTCCAAGAACGGCGTGGGCTAGAATGATAATGTAGGAAGTCTAAGGACTACCGTTGCTGACTCTTCCCTGATGGTCCGGTGGAAGTCAAGAAAAGAGGTTTCATCAAGTGTAATATGAAGATATTGTGTGTATCATGTTAATAGTGGAATAACAATGTGCCTTATCTATGTCACTATAGCGCCCAAGAACATTATGAATGCTTCTTTCAGTAGGTTTATGAATATGTACCACACTAGCACAACCAAAATATTATGATGGGAGTAATTACATACCACCAAAATAGTGTCCAAAAAGGAGATACAACTTGAAGCCTTTTTCATAGTTAATTACTTAATAAGGCATATCACAACAAAAATTTTGGTCTGCAGATATTTCCAAATTACATGGGTGTAAGTTGATGGATAACAAATGCTGGTATATCCAACATGAATCACCATGGAATTCAATTGGCATTGAGATAATTGTGAACTACTTCCAAGAAAAAAGACACCACTAAAGAAGTTCTTTATCTTCAAGTTCAGGAAACTTCTAGAAATTACAAAATTATTGGAACACACCAAGTACCATATACTCCTGTAAATATCAGACTGACTTATACATGGAACAAGATTACAAAGTTTATCCAGAACAGAGGTCGCAAGATTCATATTTTGGGGCTGGTGCCTGATGATCATCCTACAGAATGAGCATGGGTGGCACGTTGATAATTGGGATCATTTTTTTTGTAATAGCCAAAAGTCATGTGATTAGTACATCCAAAAACCTAGCACATAACTTTAGAATTGTTGGTGTAAGTCGGCTATTTTGCATTGTGGGAGTGGCTAGCTCAGTAAAACTTCGACCTCTTCCTGGCTATTGTGTAGTAGGTTTAAGCAATTAACTGCTGACATTGCACTCACAACCATTATCTCTAGGACTGTATCCACAAACTGTACCTTAATATAGTTGAGATCATAATATTAACCACACTATATGTTATGATCAATCATTGGGAGACAAAAGATCATCATATTGAAGAATAAAATAGACTCAAGATGGCAAATTTTAGGCATCAGTCGTGCAATGAAAGAGGTAACAAAAATATTGTCCTTGCAACCAAGACCCTCAGGAGCATAGCTGACACCATACCCACAGTGTCAGATATTGTTGATCAACTTTTGCAATATAATCAGACAGTCGCCTTTCAATGTAAATAACTAGCTCTGGAAGATATTCTTGCTTGCAGTTCGGTCTAGTAAAGTTTCATTAGATAAGCTCTGAGATTCGTAGTCCCCATGATGCTAGAAGATAAATGACTTGGTCAAGTGTAAATGGGGGCAAAGCGAAACTTCTAGGCAATGATCAACAGACCCTGTTTCCTCCATATAGAAATTCAATAAGAGGAATGGATATTCCTTCAAGATGCTCTTCTAGCTATGATTCATGGTATAAAAAAGCGGTTACACTATAGTATCAGCCATTATGTAAAGGAAACAGTCACCCCTATCAGCTGATACATTACACGATATGGGGGTGTCAGCTGATACGCCCCATATCAGCAATTTTACAGGACCAATAAAACCATTATGGGCTGATACTACTATAGAGGGCCCATAATGGAAGTTTTCATTTCCAAAATTTTCTCATTTTTTTCCAATAGGATTCGATGAACAGAAGCAGAGTGGACCATTTTTGGAAATATCGGAAGAAGGTGTGAACCATCATTTTTTCCATCCCTTTTTTGTTATATTCCTTTTTTTTTTGTTGAAGCGTAGTGATATTCATATTTAGCAGGCCCTAATCACCAAATCATGCTTAATTTGTGTTTGATTAGGGCCTATTTGGTCAACTTTCGGCAAGTCAAACTGAAACTACCCGAATGGGCTATTACGCCATCTAATACATGTCCAAAACCAACAGAGACGTACATATTTGGGATCCTCACATTGTTTAATAATTTTACCAATATTTTTCGAGATATTTTCCGAAGGAAAAAAATTCGGCTGTTACAGGGCCATATCAGCTAATACAACCCATTCCATATCAGCCATCACCGGCCAATACTGTTATGTAGTACCCATAATCGGGAAAAAAATCCCCTTTTGAAAGTAAAAACTCATGGAGCATCTTTTAAGTGACTGTAACCAGATGTAGAAGAAATCAGTGAAAAGGTTTACATGATGAACTAGGTAAGTATCTGGCTTAGTTCATATTAGAGAAGAAATGGTTTTCTAAGTCTTGAGTAGATGTTTTATGTGGAGTGAGATCTACAACTTGTCTTTTGGATAGAATTTTTTAGGATTGCGGCTGCTTTAGGAGGTTATGGTGCTTGGGCTCATGGACTAATGCAGATTGAAGCTTTCATGTGTGTGTGTGTGTGTGTGTGTGTGTGTGTGTGTGTGTGAAGCGGTGGAGTTGTAACGGGTTTAAGGTTTTGGGATCTGCATCAAGAGGAGTTTGGACCAGCATGAGGAGTACGATGACGAGGGAAGGGTAGAACTCAGGGTTCTATGATCTGTGAAGGAAAAGTTTTAGGTCCACGCAAAGGATTTTCTTTCTTCCATGGGAGTGAAGATATTGTATCAACAAGGGCATTGCAATTGATTTGATAAGTTCTATGGATGTAAATCTCCTTATTTTTTGCGCTTCAATACCATGTGAAGCAGGAAACTATTGTGAGATAGATGTACAATGAATAATGCTGACTATGCCATTCAATATGTCTGTATATACATGTGTGCGTGTCCGTGTGTCATCTAGCTCTTTTTCCCACACCTATCTCTGCTTTCTCATAGGGGACCGAACCACTTCATTCGGATAGAACTACCCTTCGCCTGTCCGAATTCCGAATCTCCGATAGATATGATTTGAAAGGCAGTTAGAGAAAGCAGTGGTGAAACTTTTGCACTTCCAAAGGAGGTTATTGAATGCCCGATGCTTTGGAACCATCAAAATTATTAAGACCTGGATTGAATGTCTCCAGCCTTAAACAAATCATGGAACCAGATTGGCAACAAGCCATCAGGTTTCAAGAATTGAGTGCTGTCCAGTTATGCCTTCTCCACTGGACTCCATGTTGCAGCTAGTACAGAAAGATGCCTGAATGAAGAGGGTTGTGGATATAAGAGGTAGATGCACTCACTTGCCTAAATGAATGGGAAAGATCTCCCCAAATCTGAATCTGACTGGGGAATTGACAGAAAGGGATGGGTAGGATGCAAGAATGTTATCTGATCCACCCAACAGACATGTATGCATGCATGCACGTGCACACTGTTACAATAATGTCATCCGATCCATCCCAAACTACACATGCACACACTCCAAAGATACAGGAGTGTCATCTATTCCACCCAAACCCCACACATGCACACACTCCAAATATACAAGAATGTCATCTGATCCACCCAAACCACATACATGCACACACTCCAAATGTATAGTGCAAGTGACTAATATGCCCTCCTTTGTCCTTTCTGTTTATCAAATAAAGTAAGCACTGGCAAAAAAATAACGTTAGTATTCAAAGAGCTAATGTTTTAAGCTCACCTCAAACTCATCTTCATGACTGAGTGCGGAGTTGGAGGCTCGAGATCTTGAAGTTTTGACTCCACATTTCTTTCCTGTGATAATTAAAAAATGGAAATAGCATTGGACACAAAACAAGAGGATACTAATAGCAATAAAATTCATTTCACATCCTATAATGGACAGGAAGATATTATTGAGGGAAGAAACACCATACATCTTTTTTTTTTTTAATGAATATGCCATAATCTTTTTGCATTTTTGTATTCTGTGAATCTGTAATACTCTTGACCGCTTATCTCTCTTAATAGTGGCATTCTGGTAATATGTGAAAAGTGCCCCATGAATGCTTCAGTATATTAGAAAATAGACTATTTACCCAATATGAAAAATACAGTCTAATCCCTTTCTCACTTTCATGGGGAGATTATCAACGTCCCCGAAGCTTTTAAATGACACATGGCATGGCCAATAATTGACTTGAACAGTCCATTCATTCATGCTACTAGGGGCAAGCCATGTACAAACATCACACTGATCAGATGATCGTAACCATCCAACTGGGAGCATGAAAAATGGACAGACAAGCCCAAACAGAAACAGAATAGATCCAATCGAGATCTTTAAGCATCTATGCAATGGGCCCCATCATGGATTGCTTATGAAAAAAAAAACACTTCTTTTTTATTATGTTAACCATCCAGTCTAGGTATAAAATGGACTGTTGTAACAATATGGCCCGCATTCAAAGGGTTAGGATCACTTGATTGGTGTGATCTTTTTCACTGGCTTGCCCTAGTGGTACAAATGAATGCACAGTCCAGATCAATGATTGGCCTTCCCACATGACAATTGAAAGCTTTGGGAACGTTGCCAACATCCTCCTAAAGGTGGGGCATTAGCATGTGAAAATGTGCACACATTTTTTTTTCTTTTTCTTTTTATTTTTATTATTGGGTTAGTTCACACATCCCACTGTTAGTACACACACCCACACTGTCAGTCACCCTTCAATGTTAGCCACCCCCCACGTTGGGATTCGATACCTTGACCTCATGTGTGAAAATGTGCACACATGCATGTGTTATTGGCGTTGAAAGCGACAAGAAATGAATCTATCAATGAATTGTTTTCTTTTTCTTTTCTTTTCTTTTTTTCCTTTTTATTTTTCTTTTGAAAGATAATGCGTCTTATTAAGAGCCAAACAGCCAAAAGGAAACAAACAGAACAGAAAAAGAAAAGAAAAGAAAAGAAACAAAAATCAAGGGTTGTGGGTGTTTAATTGTTGTTTCTATCAGTGAACTGTTTTATCTCTGAAGATTATAGAAAGCAAAGGTAATCATACAAAGCAAGCTTTAAGTCTATGATAACGTTCAATTAAGGGTGATGAATATCAAGGGCTAGGACTATAACAAAGCCCAACAGTGAATTTACAAATTCCAGCTTGACATGGAAAACCTATGACTGTTGCATCTCAGTCGTCATCCCCCTACATCATCACAAGGCTTCAAGACATTCGATTTGTGCACTTAATGATTTTTGTACAATCCATGATGAGTTGGTTATTAACATAGATAAAATGCAAGCAGGTTTGTTTTATAAAGATGCATAAATTATTTCCACGTAGCAAGAACTTTTCAAATGCTAGAATTCATCAAGTGTGGATTAAAACTTACCATTCTTTGAAATTCTAACAAGAGTGCCTGAAGTAGCAAAGAGAATAATGCAGAATAGTAAGATGAGCGAGAGTGAAGGGTCAACATTAACAGTGAAGACACATGCAATATCTGGTTTGGTAACAATAAAATGGTCGATTCTCAACTAGATAAAAGCAATGGATTGCGACTCGATAGAAGCCACAATGGTTTTCACCAAGGCACCAACGTTCCATGCTTAACAGACATGAATCAACTTGATGTTAATAATAGGAGCTTTCTCTATGCAATATGATCAAGTATGCATCTCTAACCAATCTGTAGAACCAGCTATTATATATCATGTCAAATAATTCTAATAGAACATATTAGATAGTACTCATGTATTTGCTAGAAACTATCCTGCATTCATACAATGTCTGTTGACAATACGAACCAAATGTTTCAATGGTAAACAGCTTATAGTAGCTAGTTAAAAGTCAAAACAATGGGCTGGATAAAAGAATTGCTACATGCTGCTGATTTCATCTTTGAAGACAAAAGTTCAGTTATGTAAATGTCAAATAGTGGGATAAAGCATCTCCTGATGATTTTGAACTCTTTAAGGGCAATCACATGTAAAAACAGCACCTTCTTAGAGAAATACTACGATATTCCAGCAGAGTGTGATGGATGATTCGCAGGCAGTTAGAAATTACTGAGAAATTGCATATGTGGCATACAAGTCTTTCAAAAATTATATGTACCACTTTAGATGCATCATAAATCAAAATTAGTCTTATTTGATTATCCAAATATTAGATTTCAGGACATTCATTGGATCGTTAAAAATGAAAATTATCCAATGTCCATATTTCAAAAATCAAGTATCTGTGAATCAGAGGTTAATATTGTTCAACCAACGTGATTTTTTGACCGCAACTTAGCGAGAGTGGCTTCCATAATTTGCTTGGTTTAGTTTGAGTTAATATATTAACATGTGTCCCATTTCTGACTGCTTGTGTATCAAGCATCGTACGCAGCCAAATTATCAAATAACCACCCTTAAGATTTAACAACCAAAGATCAGCCACTAGAGAAGCAATAAGTAGAGATCGAAAACATAACAGCAGCAAGCATCATACGAGAAATTACAAATTCGGATTTTCTCAAAATCATACTGAACTGTATTTAAGAAAGGCTTCACAGCGCTAATAAAAATTTCACAGATTTTCTTAACCAACAAATTCAGTCAATGACAACAGCATATTAAAAAATATTTGCAAATATACTCTGCTGTAGTGTTCAGAGAAGTGTAAATCTGAATCTGGATGGAGGCATTTGCAAGAACAGAAATGCAATAAGAAGGAATTCATATCCTTCACTTTTTATGACCCAAAGAAATATGTTTCAGGTCACTCCTGAAATGCATTGGATATTTACTTGGATGTAAAAGCATCCATTCTGCGCTGCTTGGTGAAATTCAAACAGGCTCTAAATCTACTGGAGGATGAAAATAATCAAGTGAAACTATACCAGATCATTAGTTCCATGGCTGCTGCCATTGCTGCTCGAATATCTCCAAGATAGTGTCGCCGCCAGCTTTTCTGCAATTCACTTCCTTTAATAAAACCGATCTAGATCCCTGTCCTACCCAGATCTGCTCCATCAAAATCATTAAACAAGAAAGAACCTCATAAACCAGCACGAGAGCAGGATTCGGAACTCAAAACAAACATGCAATTGCAGATGCAAGCGTTAACGTGACAAGAATCTTGCTGGAAATGTTAAACACTATCCTAAATGGAAATCAACGACTCTTTAAACTCAAGATTAACAAAGATGAAGGATCTCTAAACTACACCCAAAAGAAAATGCATTTTGTAATTGAAACAAGAAGTCATCAGTAGAAAACTCCGATCTAGAGCTGTTAAAGCCAGCATTTCCTCCAATTTACAGAACAATCGCTAGATTCATAATTCTCAGAAACAAAACCAAATCTGAGCCATCAAACACAGAACAATCGCTAGATTCATAATTCTCAGAAACAAAACCAAATCTGAGCCATCAAACACAGAACAATCGCTAGATTCATAATTCTCAGAAACAAAACCAAATCTGAGCCATCAAATCTGATGAACTTCGCAAGATCAACTCAAAACTCCCAACATTTCAACTGAAATAAAAAAATTCAGAGAAAATCAACCGCATTTGAG
This sequence comes from Liriodendron chinense, assembly GCA_003013855.2. NCBI lineage: Eukaryota > Viridiplantae > Streptophyta > Magnoliopsida > Magnoliales > Magnoliaceae > Liriodendron > Liriodendron chinense. The sequence continues at coordinate 4,739,669 of PVNU02000736.1, read as the reverse complement.
ACAGAATCGTCGTAAAAACCAGATCATCCGATCCCTACGCGACAACTTTCAGAGATTTCAGAGAACAGAGCAAAATCCAAGAAATTCTCACTGTATTCAATGCAGGCAGAAGGAAAATGCCAGAAGCATTGGAGTTTTTTTACCTTCGGAGCTAGATTTGATCTGAGAATTGCAGAAAAGGGATTTGTTGCAGAGAGAGGGAGGCGATGAGAGAGACGTTGCGATGCGGAGATTTATCGGACAGGGACTGCAAATGCCTGATATTTCTCTCTCTCTCTCTAGAGTTTCGAGCTTCTTGTCTTCGAATTTATACTCTGGAATCTACTGCTACTGATCGGAGCTCATTTTAGCTCTCTTACTAAGCTGCTCGCCGACAATTGAATGGCGGCTTACGGCTCGGCTTCGGCTGGGCAGCCGCGAGTCGTAGCCTGCATTACACAATGAAGAGAGATGTATGGGAATCACATACAATCGTGTAGCATGTTAATCGTACATTTATTTATTTTTATTCTTTTTAAGCAGGAAGACTTTCTCGTCCAGCCATATATATTTAGAGGCCGGATCTATCACAAGCACTTGTAGGTTAACCTAAATATACACTGAGGTTAATTTTATCTTTTCAATGAGGCCTCGTACATAGAAACAAAAAGTTGTGAATCTACTCGCACCAATAGTCTAAATTGACATTGCTACCCTTGTGGTGTTACTTTATTACTACTTTAATCTTAAAATTACCAGTTACATACGTTAAATCTCTGAAATGGGGCCCACATAAATTTAATTCGTCGATCAATATCGTCGATCAGTTTTCTCATCCTCTTTTATATCATTAGAAAAAAATGAGGCGGATCCGAATAGGTGGTGGGCCGTAAAAAGTACTAGTAGTGTGTTAAGTATGTACCATTAAATGTAAATGAAGACGATGTGGACCACTTGATTATTTGATCTGCTACATTTGTTTAGTATCGGAACAAAAAAAAAATTAATTTGAATGAACGACATGGATCATTGCCAACAACATCAATAAACGAAGGTGTGGCCCATTACTGTTATACGGCAGTCCAAGTCGGGGTGAACCGTTATTATTTCGGACATTCGGTGTGTGTCCATGTTCGTTAGTGTGTAGTTAGAGTGATTCTTGAGTCTTGGTACCAGTAACGCAGCATCTTCTTGAGTAGTTACGAACCCAGTCATAACTTGGTGAAAGCGTTCGGCGTGCCGCTAAGAGCTGCAGTGCAAGTCGGTGTGAATCGATGCTATTTTAGATGTACAGTGTGTGTCAATGTTTTTCGGTATGATGTTAAAGTGCTTCCGTAGTCTTGGTACTATGATGCAGCGTCTTCCTAGTTGGTTACGCACCCACTCGTATTTCAGGTAAAAGCATTCGAGTTGCGACCGTATGGGCTGCAGTGCAAGCCAGAGGAACTGTTACTATTTTGGATGTCCTGTGTGTATCTGTGTTCGCCAGTGCATGGTTATAGTGATTCTTGAGTCTTGGTATCCCTAACATAGCGCCTTCTTGAGTGGTTACGAACCTATTCGTAGCTCGATGAAAGCGTTCGGCGTGCCACCGAAGGGCTGCAGTATAAGTCGGTGTAGATCGATGCTATTTTAGGGGTACAGTGTGCGTCAATGTTTTTCGGTATGACGTTAAAGTGCTTTCATAGTCTCGGTACGATGATGCAATTTCTTCCTAGTTGGTTACGCACCCAATCGCACTTCGGTAAAAGCATTCGAGTTGCGACCGCATGGGCTGCAGTACAAGTCGGAGGAAACCGTTACTATTTTGGAGGTCCTGTGTGTATTTGTGTGTGTCAGACCATGGTTAGAGTGATTCTTGACTCTCAATACCCTAACGCAGCGTCATCTTGAGTGGTTACACACCCGTTCGTAGTTCGGTTAAAGCGTTCGGCGTGTCATCGAAGGGCTGTAGTGCAAGTCGGAGTGGAATAGTGCTAATTTAGGGGTACGGTGTGCGCCAATTTTTTTCGGTATATGGTTAAATTGCTTCCGTAGTCTCGGTATCATGATGGAGAGTCTTTCCAGGTGGATACACACCCACTCGTAGTTCAGTGAAAGCGTTCGACGTGTGATTGCATGGGCTGTAGTGCAAGTCGGAGTGAACCGTTACTATTTTGGGGATCTCGTGAGTGTCCGTGTTCGTCGGTATGTGGTTAGAGTGATTCTTGAGTCTCGGTACCCTAATGCAGCGTCTTCTTTGCTAGTTATTCACCGACTCGTAGTTTGGTGTAAGCATTCAGCGTGGCATTGAAAAGGCTACAGCCTACAGTGCAAGTCAGAGTGGATCAATGCTATTTTAGGGGTACGAAATGCTGTGCATCAATGTTAGTTGATGTCTATATAGAATGGTTCTGTAGTCTCAATACCACGATAGAGAGTCTTTGCAGGTGGATACACATACACTCATAGTTGAATGAAAGCGTTCGATGTACGATCTCATTTGTTGCAGTGCAAGTCGGAGGGAACCATTACTATTTAGGGGGTCCAGTATGTTCGTATTTGTCAGTGCGTGGTTAAAGTGATTCTTGAGTCTCGGTTCCCTAAAGTAGCGTCTTCTTGAGTGGTTACGCATCCAATCGTAGTTCGGTGAAAACATTCGGCGTGCCATCGAAGGGATGCTTGTAGAAGTCGGAGTGGATCGATGTTATTTTAAGGGTATGGTGTGCGTCAATGTTTTTCAGTATGTGGTTAGAGTGCTTCTGTAGTCTCGATACTATGATGTAGCGTCTTCTTAGTTGGTTACGCAACCACTCGTACTTCGATAAAAGCATTCGAGATGCGATTGCATGTGCTGCAGTGCAAGTCGGAGGGAACCGTTACTATTTTGGTGGTTCGGTGAGTGTCCGTGTTCGTTGGTGCGTGGTAAGAGTGACTCTTGAGTCTCATACCCAAATGTAGCGTCTTCTTGAGTGGTTACGCATCCACTCGTAGTTCAGTGAAAGCGTTCGGCGTGCCACGGAAGGGCTGCTGTGTAAGTCAGAGTGGATTGATGCTATTTTAGGAGTACGGTATGCGTTAGTGTTTTTCGATATGTGGTTAGAGTGCTTCTGTAGTCTCGGTACCATGATACAACGTCTTCCTAGTTGGTTTCGCACTCACTCGTACTTCGGTAAAAGCATTTGAGATGCAACCGCATGTGCTGTAGTACAAGTCAGAGGGAACCGTTATTATTTTGGAGGTCCGATGTGTATCCGTGTTCGTCGGTATATGTCAGAGTGAGTCTTGAGTCTCGGTACCCTAACGTAGCATCTTCTTCGGTGGTTACACACCCACTCGAAGTTTGGTAAAAGCGTTCGACGTGCCACTGAAGGGCTACTGTGTAAGTCAGAGTGGATCGGTGTTATTTTAGGGGATACGGTATGCGTCAATGTTTTTCTGTATTTGGTTAGAGTGCTTCCGTAGTCTTAGTACCATGATGCATTTTCTTCCTAGTTGTTTACACTACCCACTCGTACTTCAGTAAAAGCATTCGAGATGCAACCGCATGTGCTACCGTACAAGTCGGAGGGAACCGTTACTATTTTGGAGATCCGGTGTGTATCCGTGTTCATCGATGCGTGTCAAAGTGATTTTTGAGTCTCGATACCTTAACGTAGCGTCTTCTTGAGTGGTTACGCACCCACTCGAAGTTCGGTGAAAGCGTTCGGCGTGCCACCGAAGGACTGCTGTGTAAGTCAGAGTGGATCAATGCTATATTAGGGGTATGATATACATTAATATTTTTCGGTATTTGGTTAGAGTGCTTTAGTAATCTCGGTACCATTATGCATATTCTTCCTAGTTGTTTACGCACCCACTCGTACTTCAGTAAAAGCATTCAAGATGCGACTACATGTGCTTGCAGTATAAGTCGGAGGGAATCGTTACTATTTTGGAGGTTCGATGTGTCTCCGTGTTCATCGATGCTTATCAGAGCTGATTCTTGAGTCTTGATACCCTAACGTAGCGTCTTCTTGAGTGGTTACGCACCTACTCAAAGTTCGATGAAAGTGTTTGGCGTGCCACTGAAGGGTTGCTGTGTAAGTCAGAGTGGATCGATGCTATTTTAGGGGTACGATATGTGCAATGTTTTTCGGTATTTAGTTAGAGTGCTTCCGTAGTCTCAGTACCATAATGCATCTTTTTCCTAGTTGGTTACGCACCCACTCGTACTTCAGTAAAAGCATTCGAGATGCGACTGCATGTGCTACAGTACAAGTCGGAGGGGAACGTTACTATTTTGGAGGTCCGGTGTGTATTCGTGTTCATTAGTATGTGTCAGAGTGATTCTTGAGTCTCGGTACCCTAACGTAGCATCTTCTTGAGTGGTTACGCACCCACTCGAAGTTTGGTGAAAGCGTTCGGTGTGCCACCGAAGGGCTGTTGTGTAAGTCGGAGTGGATCGATGCTATTTTAGGAGTATGGTATGCGTCAATGCTTTTCGGTATGTGCTTAGAGTGCTTCCGTAGTCTCGGTACCATGACGCATCTTCTTCCTAGTTGGTTACACACCTACTCGTACTTCGGTAACAGCGCAAGTGGATTCGCTGGTGTACGTGGACCACACCAGAAAGCGCAAACTTGATAATGATTCTCACCAGTTAAAACATACTTATGGCCCACCATGATGATTATTTGCCGTCCAAACTGTTCATAAGGTCACACGAACCTGGATGAAGGGTAAAAACAAATATCGGACTAAACCAAAACTTCGAGTACCCCCAAGAAGGTTTCAATGGTATACATTCAATGGGATCCCCTTGATGTTGGTGTGAAAAATCCACCCCATACATCTGTATTGCGAGCTCATTTTAAGATATGAGACCTAAATTAAGAATTATTTTGTATAGCCTGCTTTAGTTTTGGATGCACCTCATTTTTTGTTTAGTGTCCTAAAATGATCTCAAAATGAATGAACGGTGTGGATTTCTCATGAGCATCACATTAGGGCCCTACTTAACATCCCAACATAGGCACTAGATTAGATGGTATGCCGAATCGACAGTGGTGGGTAGGACCCCTAGCTAGGAGGCCCACTGGGAAGTATGTCCATGCCGTCCATCCATACTGAAAGCAAGCTTTATGGCTTAGGGCATGATTTAAAAAATTAAGTAGGTCTAAATGAAAATGAATTATAGTAAAGGAAACAATGATGATTAACCTTATAAGTGTTTCCACAGGTTAGGTGGAATCAATGCAGTTTCTAATGGTGAGGATCAACTCCAACGGTTTGTGGGTCTACCTTCATATTTGTGAGAAATCTGCAACGTCTATCAATTTTTTGCTAGATCATTTAAGACATGGGACCAAAAATTACACCGAACTAATGCTTTAAGTGGGCCGCATGATTGGCATAGTGGGTAGGGAAATGACTATCGTTAAACCTCCCTAAGAACCTTGTGATGTTTACATAGAATCCGTATCGTTCATAAGGTCACTATTACTTAGATGAGCGAAAAACAAAAATATATTAGCCTGATCCAACTATTTTTTACCTACCAATGTTTCAATAGTGGACGTTTAATCTCACTATTACCAGTTGTGTGGCCCGTTTAACTTTTGGATCTACCTCATGCATCTATTTTTCAATAATGGATGTTTGATCTCACTATTTTTTGTTGTGTAGCCCGTTTAAATTTTGTATCTACCTTAGTTTTTTTCCAATGTCCTATATTGATCTGGAAAAACCCATGGACGGTAAGGATTTCGAACAAGCATTACGGTGGGCTTCATATAGCTTCCGCTGACAGGAAACGAATTACATATTGAGTAACTCAGTACTTTAAGCGTACTGGGTAAACACCACGGGGTCCACCGTCATTTATGTATTTCATCCACTCCATTCATCCATTTTAAAATAAAATTTTATGGATTTATACAAAAAATGAAGGCCTATAAAAAGTTGAAATGGACCACACCACAAGAAACAATGTGAATTGAACCTGCATCGTTGAAAATTTCTTAGGGCCGCAAAAATTTTAGATCGAGCTCATATTATTTTTTTTTTCCCTTCAACAATGGCTGTATGATCTTGTGAACAGGTTGGATGACAAATAAACATCACTGCAAGACCCTAAGAAAGTTTTCAACGGTGGAAATCATTATACCCACTGTTTCTTGTGGTATGGTCTACTAAGTTTTGGATATGCTTCAATTTTGGTTTCAACCCCTTAAATGATATGGAAAAGTGGATGGACGGTGTAGATGAACTACATACATTTATGGTGGGCCCACCGTCTATATGCTTTCTAAAAGAAAACCTTCATGATATTCTTTGCCAAAAAATATTACGTTGGGCCGGGAAACGAAACAATTGCGTGTATGAAAGGCAGATAAATGTGTTGTGAAATGAATTTTTGAAATGACAAAAATGCCCCTTAAAAGGTGAAAGGGTGGTAAGGATGTTCTTCCCCATTGAGTGGCCCACCTGAGTTTTGGATTGAACTGAATTTTGGCCACAAAGGAAAGCATCATTACATGTATGTGATGGACGGATTAGATTGCATACACGCAACAATATGAGCCCCTTAAATTGCATTGTACGTTTAGGTTAACTTAGAAGTGCTTGTAGTAGATCTGGCCTCAAGTATCTATTCCTATAACATCCGGGACGTGAAAAATGTGGGTCACTGCTCAAAGATCATCTCCGATGAGAAACAGGATGGTCCACTTTTCAGGAGGGTGACATGGTTAAAATCAATGGACAGTAGATGGTCTGACTCGTTTTACGTTTGTGGCCGAGATAACAAGCGTATGGCCCTTATTTTTGCCTCACCTGGTTTTTATGGTGCGGCCCACCTTCTGCCCGGTTCGGATATTCCACAAAAGTGATATGATTCGAAGGTAAGAAAGTAGCACGAAAGTTGGCATGGAACTTTGTATGCAAACAATTCCTAACATATGTGGAGACACATCCTCCTCGATTTACAGCAATCCAGACCATCTTAATTTTAGGCCGTACTGTAGATGGGGTTTGTCACTAAAATCACACTGATCAAGCAATTTTAACCATTCAATTAATAACTATAAAATGAACGGTTGAAAGTAAAATGGTGGATTCGAAGGGGAAAAATAAGTGGTAATATCTCAAATCCAAAATCCACAGTTGGTCGGCTATTTGGGTGAAATGCATTGCCGTAAAAGGCACTGTCACGTGCCATACTTATGGAGCTCACTAGATGGGCGGTCCCAATCTCTATACCTGCCTGACACGTCCACTGTGAAGAGATGGCTCTACAGTGCCCCTGTTCTTCGGGCTCTACCGGATCGCCTTCCGGAAGCGGATTGCGTCCTTCCTCATTATGGACGTAAAGGGTCCAAACCGAGCTGTGGAGTGGCCACCTTGATGTATCTGTTTATCCACTCCGTTCGTTCCGTTTTTAAAATCAGGCCGACCACATGGACCAATAAAGAGGCAGGTCCAACAGCCAGGTCGACCACCCCAAATACAGAGCTCAAATTGCATTAAATAGTTGCATTATTGATCTCATATGGGAGAGCGGATGAGGTAAGACCAAGTGAGGGTGCGGCCCTTACAGTGGGGTTACCGTGGGGGTATCGTGGGCCCACTCACATGTATGTATCAAGCATCCGCGCCGTCCATCCGCTTTTCCAATTATCCTAAAATTGAAGCAGATCCAATTATCAGGTGGACCATACCATAAGAAACAGTGGTTATTAACCCTTAATGGGCCACGGAAGCTTTAGATCAATCTGATATTTGTTTTTCCCCTTCATTCATGCTTATGTGATATTATCAACAGATTGGATGGTAAATTAACACTAAGGAAACATTAAAGTACGCCTTAGGAAGTTTTTAATGGTAGGATGGTCAATCACCACTGTTTCTTATAGTATGGTCCACCTGATTATTAGATATGCTTCATTTTTGGGATAATGCTATAAAATGATCCGGAAAAACAGATGGACGACATGGACAGATAATATATACATCAAGGTGGGCCCAATGGAAAGGGCCACACCGTCTTAGGGGAGGCCCGGGTCTCACCTAATCCGCTCTCCTCATGCGGTTGGCCTGATCTTAGAAACATAATGGGCGGAGTGGATAAACAGATACATCATGGTGGGCCCCCCTACATCTCAGTTTGGATGCTTTGTGTCCATATTGAGGAAGGACGCTTTGTGTCCACACTGAGGAAGGATGCAATCCGATTGCTGGTATGGATGTAAAGCGTCCAAATCGAGCTTTGGTGGGGCCCACCTTGATGTATCTGTTTATCCACTCCGTCTATTTTGTTTCTAAGATCAGGCTGACCACAATGAGACTAGGCCTGGCAAAGGGTCATATTGAACTGTGTTTGTGTTGTGTCGTGTTTGTGTCATGTCAAACATTTGCTCACCCAAATTCGACTGGTTAACTAACGGGTTGAAATCCAGAAACCCAAACTCATTTGTTAATTTAACTAATTCGACCCATTTAATCCATTAGGCTAGTCTACTCATAAAATGGGCACATCGTTGATGAGGACAACTGACAGTCTGACCCAACAAACAGCAATAGTCCATCTAGTGGGCCCATTCTATCACTGGAAATAATAGGATTCACTAGCGAGATGAGGAGGAATTGCCTGTACATTGCAATATTGCACATGATGGAGTGTCATGGTTTGGTGATCTAGACCATTATGTTAATGGGTTAAATGGGTTTGCGGGTGAAACACTAACTTGACCTGTTATTAACGGGTATTAATGGGTCAACCCGTTAGTGACCCAACACAGTAAGACTGGACCCGAACACTAGTTTTTTCGTGCGGGTTTCGTGCGAGTTAACAGGCTGTGTGGAATTTTGTTAGGCCTATATGAGACCAAGAACGAGGCAGGTATAACGATTAGGTCGACCACACCAAATATAGTGCTCAGGGTTACATTAAATGCACCAATCATTAAATGCGAGTTGCATTAAATGCAAGAGTAATTTCTGGAGTGGTTGACCTGACCGTTGGACCTGCCTCATTCTTAGTCTCATGTGGTTGGCCTGATCTTAGAAATGAAATGGATGGAGTGAATAAATAGATACATAACGGTGGGCCCCTCCACAACTCGATTTGCATGCTTTGTGTCCATATTGAGGAAGGATGCAATCCAACTACTTTGTATGGACATACCTAGCTATGTAGGGGCCCACCTTGACGTATTTGTTTATCCACTCTGTCCATTTTGTTTTTAGGATCATACTGACCACATGAGACCAAGAACGAGGTAGGTACAATAGTCAAGTCGACCACACCAAATAAAGAGCTCCAATTGTATTAAATGCACCAATCATTAAATGCGAGTTGCATTAAATGCAAGAGTCATTTATGGTGTAGCTGCGACCGTTGGATCTGCCTCATTCTTGGTCTCATGTAGTCGGCCTGATATTAGAAACGAAATGGACTGAGTGGATAAACAGATACATCATGGTGGGCCCTCCACAACTCAGTTTGGACGCTTTGCGTCCACAATGAGGAAGGACGCAATCCGACTTCTCATCTTCGGCATTTATCTTATGATGTGGATTGCGTACAATCCTAGTCAGACTTTTAAGCGTCCGATCAATTCTATGTGGGAGCCCACCTTGATTTATCTGTTTATCCACGCGGTCATCTCTCTTGTAAGATCATGTTAAGGCATGGACCTAAAAATGATGCATATCAAAGGGTCTAGTGAACCACACCAGATAGTATGCTTGGGTTGCAATAAATGACAAAGCATAATTACAAGTTTCGTTAAATCCAAGAGTAATCTATGATGCGATCTACTAAACCATTAGATCTGCATTATTTTTAGGTCCGTGCCTTAGTATGATCTTTCAAGAGGGATGGATGGTGTGGATAAATAGATATATCAAGGTGGGCTCCCACGCATATTTGGTCGGACGCTTAAAGGTCCGACCAGGGAGCTAGACGTAATCTCTACTGCTTTGACGGATGCGGAATGTGTCTAAACCGAGCTGTGGAGGGGCCATCATGATGTATCTGTATATCCACTTTGTCGGCTCCCGTTAAGATCAGGCCGATCACATGAGACTAAGAATGAGACAGATCCAACGCTGAAGTTGGCTATTGTAGGAAAATACTTGCTGCGAACTGACCAACTCACAGGACTTCGGCCAATGGACAAGTCGAAGCAGCAGTCTCACCAGGAGGTCGGTTCGGATCGCGGTAAAGGTCGGTTGGTAAATCAAAACCGACCTTATCTTCACTCTTATAGGCAAAGAGCAGGAAATACATCCCCTCGAGATTGGAACGGCCCGAGATACTCACCTGGATATCCGGCGTGATACTAGTCATGATTTCGGCCTAGAAAATCTCCCTCAATGCCTATAAAGAAAGGATGACACCTTAATTAGAGGTACACACAATTTATCGAAAAAGAGATATTCACTATCTTTAGAATTTTTCAACTGACTTTGGCATCGGAGGGCTAACGGCCGGAACCCGGCCGCCCCTTAGTTTTTGGTTCATTGCAGGGATCTTAGATCGGGATCGGGGGGTTATTCTTGGGATCATATCTCCCTTTTCATCAGCCTGTTGGTTCTCATCTACATTTCTAGTTGTCACGAGGAATCGGTGACAACAGTCGGCCACACCAAAATACTGAGCTCGGCTGCATTAAATGCACCAAGTATTAAATGCAAGGGTCATCCCTGGTGTGAACGACCTGAGTGTTGGATCTGCATCATTCTTGGTCTCATGCCTCGAAATTATCTTATAAAATGAATGTACGGAGTAGATAAGCAGATACATTACGGTGGCCCCTCCACATCTCAGTTCGGACGCAATCCCCGTCCTGCTTTGACTAACCAGTAACCACCTGGCAGAATTTGCGGTGAGACGGTTTAACTCTGGATGATTGATGCCCATCTTCAAGAGCGCGACTTATACGCGACCCTGGAACCAGCGTGTGGGTGAGACCCGACCGTAAGGGCCCACCTCTCAGCATGCATTGTATATCCACGCCGTTCGTCTGTTTTTTCAGATTATTTTAGGCCATTGTCTAAAAACACATAAACATGCAAATTTCAGGTGGGCCGCACCACAGAAAATAATAGTCATTGAATGACCACCATTAAAAATCTCCTAGCATCCACCGTAATTTTTATTGACCATCCAACCTGTTGATAAGTTCACAAAGACCTGGATGAAAGAAAAACCAAATATCAGATTGATTCAAAAAAAACTTTCGTGGTCCACAGAAGTTTTTTAATGGCCAATAACCATTGTTTCCTGTGGTGTGGTTCAACTTAAATTTGTATTTAAATGATTTTTGGGACCGTGGCTTAAAATAAGCTGTAAAAATAGACTATAGGCATGGATATACAGTTCATACATCAAGGTGGGACCCCTGTTCAGGGTCTCACCCATAGCCGGTTCCAGTATCGCAATCAAGTCGCGCTGGCGATTGGGCACAGAAATATTCTCCTGCCCGGAGCTGCGTGGGGCCACAAAGATGTCTGCGATAAATCCACTCAATCCATCTGCTTTGAAAGACCAAAATAGGACAGGATTAAAAAAAATCAGACAGATAGATCCGAAACTCAAGAGGGGTACAAAACAGTGGGAATGGAAGCGTCCACCGTCGGAACCTTCCTCGAGCTTACCATGATATTTCTATTCCATCCAAACCGTTCATAAGGTTACTACCACTTGGATACACTGTGGGTGCAAATATTATCTTAAGGCATTCAATCGCCACTGTTGCATGTGGCATGGCCCGCATGAGTTTTGGATGTTGCTGATTTTTAGACCTTTCTCTTATTTCGAGCCTAAGTGCTTTTATGCCCCGGGATACGGGCAATCCACTTCAAGGGGAATGGATTGCCCGTGACCTGAGCTCAGAAGACCACAGCAGGACAAGATCTTAAAAATGAAGTAGATTCAAAACTCATGTGGGCCCTGTTATGGGATAATTTCACATAAATCCGACCCGAGCATGTGAGACCTCGAAATAATATAGCAAGTTGAAGGCCTGAGCTATTGACTTCGCTTGCCCTGAAGATAGATCGGATCGGACCCGAGCTGACGGGTAAACGGAAGCCGACCTCATCTCTATCTTAAGTGGCTTAAAACAAGGGCGCGTCCTTCAAGATCGGAACAGTCCGAAAGATCTGAACGGCCCAAGATTTTCGCCTGGATTCTCGGGGAAAAAATCCGCCGTGATCTCAGCCCATGAAATCCATATCAACGTCTATAAATAAGAAGATTAACAACGATTACAGGTATGAGAATAATCTCTATTAAAAATAGTCTGACGATTCTCAAAGGCCACGACTAATTTAGGCATCGGAGGGTTCACGGCTGGACTCCAGCCACCCCCCTTTACTATTTTCTGTGGTGTTTTATAGATTCAAATCCAAGCCTCTGATTCAAGCACCTTCTCCAGTTCCAAGGAAGGAAATCTGTGGTGGCGATCGTTCCTCCGCATATAAATTCTATCACCTCGTTTGTTGACCAGAAATTAGCATCAACAGATTGGCGCCGTCTGTGGGAACGACGACAAAAGTAATTTCTTATAGAATCCTTCGTTCAAAACAAAGAGCCAATGGCCGGTGGGAGAGGCAACAGGAAGGGGAAAGCCTCTGTGAATGATGAACTTTCCTAAGAGCATCATTCTGAAGATGAAGCACCTGTTCGCAATACTCCAATACTTCACCTCGGCAGTTCGTCACACCGCCTCAATCTTCTAAGTGGACGGCAGAGGTCCCGAAATCGCGGGACCAGACTGTCAACATTAGAAGAACAAGTGGGAGGCGTTGCAAAACAATTTGGTGGAGTAGATAGACGCTTCGAGCGAGTGGACGGGAAATTGGACGAAATTACGGCCTTGCTGAATAATCTGGTCCGACCCGCACCTATCCTCGAAACCAACCTCGAACCTCAGCCACCTTAGCAAAGTTCTCATCCACCACGCTCACTCTCAAATCATCCACGACCCGACGAGGATGAAGTTGCGAGCCGAGCCTCAGCCTCGAGAGTTTGAGCGGCCATGGAACTTCCTTCAAGTGACCTGAGGCATAGAATAGAAGAAAGACGATCCGCCAGAGCTAGTCAAGATCAAGGTCGGATGGACGATAATATCACTCCCCTCGAAGCCGAGCTTAAAGAGCTTCGGGAGAGGATCGGTGATATCCAGCGAGCGCAACTTGCCCGAGCACCGACAGCAGCAGATGTTCTGGTAGACTCATCTGAGTCTCCGTTCACCGACGAAATCCGCAGCGAGCCTCTCCCGAAAAGCTTCAAAATACCCCAGCTCAAGCAATATTCCGGGATAGGAGACCCGGCCGAGCATCTCGAGAACTTCAAGGTCCGAATGAACTCCATGGGGTTAACGGTCACATTATGTGTAAAGCCTTCCCGTTGTCCTTGACTAGTTCGGCTTGGACGTGGTTCCGCAATTTAAAACCGAAGTCCATCTCCTCTTTCACCGAGCTGAGCAGGGCATTTGCAACTCAGTTCATCGGAAGCACTGACCCGAGGAAGCATTCGACACACCTCGCCACAGTCAAACAGAAAGACAACGAATCATTGAAAGACTACCTTTCACGGTTCAACGCTGAAGCGGTTCAGGTGGATAACCTATCCCAAGACGTATTGCTACATACAATGATAGGAGGATTGCGTGATGAGAAGTTCCTCTGGTCAGTAGGGGAACAGCCCCCTCAGTCGGTTGCTAAATTCCTCGACTGAGCTGCGAAACATATAAACGCAGAAGAGCTGGTAAACGGTCAGGGGTCGTCTCATAAAAGGAAAGAACGCAAAGAGGAAAGTGGTGCTAAAAGGCATCGTCCGGACCGCCGATCGCCGAACTCAAACACTAATCCACGCGGAGCCAAAACTTCGGCTCCAAAATTCGAGAAATATACTCCGCTAAAGACGACCATCGAGCAAATATTCCTAGCCGAGAAGAACAGACAGGCATTCGGACGACCAGCAAAGATAAAAACTGACCCCGACAGAAGGTCAAAATCCAAATAGTGTTTATACTATAAAGATCATGGTCATAACACGGTGGATTGTTTCGACCTGAAGCGACAGATAGAAACACTCATCCGACAAGGATTCCTGAAAGAATATATCGCACAACGTCCCAACGACGATAGAACTTCGGGTCGGGAAGAAAAAGGGGAGACGGTCGACAACAATCCTATGGAAGAAATCCATGTGATCTTCGGCGGACCTACCACTGGAGATTCTGGCAACGCCCGCAAATCCTATGCTCGTCAAGCACGGACATCCGAGCCAGCTTCGCAGGTGAATCTAACCATCAGACCCACAAAAATTCCAAAGGTCGCCCAGCGTTTGATATCTTTCTCTGAAGAAGATGCTAGAGGAATAATACATCCGCACGACGACTCTCTGGTAGTATCAATGGTAGTCGCAAACAAAAAACTCCACAGAATGATGGTGGATACAGGGAGCTCGGTCGACATAATATACGTCTTGGCATTTGACAGAATGAAGATTAATCGATCTAGATTAAGACCGGTCAAAACAGCCCTGACTGGGTTCACAGGAGATTGTATCATGCCTGAAGGGGAAATAACCCTATCGGTCACCGCAGGGGATGAGCCGAACCAGAAAATGATCATGGTCGACTTTTTGGTCGTTAACACTCCATCGGCATACAACGCAATCATCGGCCGGCCCATCATACGAGCTCTAAAGGCCGGCATCTCCATCTATCATCTGGCCATGAAGTTCGAAACCGAAGATGGAATCGGTGTGATCCGAGGTGACCAGCAAGAGGCTCGTCGATGTTATGAGCTGACCTTACGCGGAAAAAGCAAAAACCTGATATCCGCCATCTCACATGTAGCCCCCCTGGATCCCAGGGAAGAAACGAAAGAGCGCGGATCACCAGCAGAAGAGTTGACAGAGGTCCCTTTATCAGAAGAGGACCCGAGCTTGGTCGTCAAAATCGGGTCTCAACTGAATAACGACATCCAGAGGAAGATGATCGCCTTTCTGAAAGAGAACGCCGACGCCTTCGCATGGTCCCATCGGGACATGCCTGGAATAAATCCCGAGGTAATGGTCCACCGACTCAACGTGGACCCGTCATTCAAGCCGGTTCGTCAAAAAAGACGAGCCTTCAACACAGAAAGATATGCGGCAATTGAAGAAGAAGTAAAGAAATTGCGCCAAGCAGGTTTCATTCAGGAAGTCCGCTATCCCGACTGGCTCGCCAATGTCGTCCTCGTAAAAAAAGCCAATGGGAAGTGGAGGGTTTGCATCGACTACACCGATCTCAACAAAGCCTGCCCGAAGGACAGCTTCCCGTTACCCAGAATAGATCAGCTCGTAGATGCGACCTCGGGCCACGAGCTTCTCAGTTTCATGGACGCTTACTTCGGGTACAATCAAATCCAGATGCATGCTCCCGATAGGCAAAAAAACGGCGTTTGTCACGGACCGAGGGCTGTATTGTTACAAGGTGATGCCTTTCGGATTGAAGAACGCCGGAGCGACGTATCAGCGTTTGGTCAACAAAATGTTTGCAGAGCACATCTGCAAAACTATGGAAGTTTACGTGGACGACATGCTCGTAAAAAGTCTGAAGTCAGAGGACCATGTAAATGACCTCCGCGTTATGTTCGGAATTTTGAAAAAATATGGGATGAAACTCAATCCCGGTAAATGCGCCTTCGGAGTACGATCGGGAAAGTTCCTCGGGTTTATTGTAAATCAGAGAGGAATTGAAGTCAATCCCGAAAAGATCCGTGCATTGATTGAGATGAGTTCACCATCCACCGTGAAAGAAATACAAAGCCTCACGGGGCGGGTCGCCGCACTCAACAGATTTGTTTCCAGGGCTATAGACCGATACCTCCCGTTCTTCAAGCAACTTCGCAAGTTCAACGAGATGACCTGGACGCCAGAATGTGAACAAGCCTTCCAGGATCTAAAGGCATACCTCGGCTCACCTCCGCTGCTGTCCAAGCCCGCGCAAGGGGAAGAGCTACTACTGTATCTGGCCGTGTCTTCTGCGGCAGTAAGTTCGGCTCTAATCCGCGATGACCGAGGTGTACAAAGACCGATATACTACATCAGCAAAGCTCTTCTGGATGCAGAGACTCGTTATCCTAGCCTAGAAAAACTGGCTCTGGCTCTGATTACAACGGCAAGGAAATTACGCCCTTATTTCCAAGCACACCCGATAGTGATACTGACGGACCAGCCATTGAGGCAAATACTGCAAAAGCTGGAAACTTCGGGTCGCCTTGCACGGTGGGCCATCGAGCTCGGAGAATTCGATGTCCAATACCGACCCCGCACGGCAATTAAGGGGCAGGCTGTGGCTGATTTCATCGCCGAATTTACCGACCACTCCGATCCCGGAACTGATGCTTCTTTCACGGAAGACATGGCAGAGTCGAATCCAACAGAAGAATCGAACTGGGCACTGCACGTCGACGGTTCGTCAAATTCGCAAGGATGCGGAGCGGGGATAATCTTAACCTCCCGTGATGGCATAAAAGTCCAGTATGCCCTAAGATTCGGTTTCAAAGCTTCAAACAACGAAGCCGAATATGAAGCTCTTCTCGCCGGATTACGGCTAGCCTCGGCAGTCGGAATCCGAAGTCGGAATCCGAAGCATCACCGCATACAGCGACTCGTAATTGGTCGTGGGTCAAGTAACAACAGAATATCAAGCGAAGGGAAAAAAGATGTCTGCGTACCTGCAAAAATATCACGAGTTGTCTGCTCAGTTCGATCGTTGCAAAGTTGTCCGAGTACCGAGGAATCACAATACCCATGCGGACTCCCTCGTTAAACTAGCGTCGGCAGGAGACGACGAGCTGGGACGGATCGTTCCCATTGAATTCCTCCCCCAAAGAAGTATCGCGGACGACGTTAAGAATGAGGTATGCGCTGTTTCAACTGAGCCTAATTGGAGAGACCCTATCGTCCGTTTCCTACGGGAGAACACGCTGCCCACGGAAAGAAATGAAGCAAGACGAGTTCAATATAGGTCAGCGCGGTACGTGTTGATCGACGATGTGCTGTACAAGAAGGGTTTCTCGCTGCCATACCTCCGCTGCCTCGGACCTGATGAAGCCGACTACGTCCTGAAAGAAATCCATTTCCGGCGTATGCGGAAACCACTCTGGAAACAGGGCGTTAGCACAGAAAGCAATTCGTCAAGGCTATTACTGGCCGACGATCCAAAAGGATGCTCGGGAAATCGTCAAACGATGTGATAAATGTCAGAAGTTTGCACTAGTGCCTCACTCACCTCCCGAGGAACTCACTCCTATGTCTGGACCATGGCCCTTTGCACAATGGGGGGTCGATATCATTGGTCCTCTCCCTACGGGCAAGGGACAGGTCAAGTATGCGATCGTGGCCGTCGATTATTTTACGAAATGGGTCGAGGCAGAACCACTTGCGAAAATCACGGAGAAGAAAACGACAAACTTCATCTGAAAGTCGATCGTATGTCGGTTCGGTGTCCCAAACACCATCATTACTGACAATGGACCTTAGTTCGACAATATAAAGTACAGAGAATTTTGCCAAAACTTGGGCATAAAGAATGTGTACTCATCTCCTCATCATCCCCAAGCCAACGGTCAAGTCGAAGCCATCAACAAGATTATCAAGAATCATCTGAAGACTAAACTCGGCGAATTCAAGGGAGCCTGGGCTGAACGACTCCCCGAAGTGTTATGGGCATACCGGACCACAGCTCGGTCAACAACAGGAGAATCCCAATTTTTCTTAGCCTTCGGAGCGGAGGCCGTGGTCCCAGTTGAGGTAGGGCTACCGAATAACCGTACCAGTAATTACCGACCCGATCAGAATCAGGACAAGCTTCGCTCTAACTTCGATCTGCTCGACGAAGTCAGAGAAACTTCCCAAGTTCGGATCGCAGCCTATCAACAGCGCGTTGTTAGATTCTACAATTCCCGGGTGAAAGAAAGACGGTTCAGAGTGGGAGATCTCGTCCTACGGCGGAACGTAAGGGAGAAGAAGGATAAGATTGCGAGCACATTCAATCCGAACTGGATTGGACCTTACAAAGTTATTAAAACAGTTCGGACCGGAACTTATTGGCTCGAAGATATGCAATGTCGTGCCCTGCCTCATCCGTGGAATGCGGAACATTTGAAAATCTACTATCAATAAAAGCTAAGTGTTTGTTCTTCACCTTCCTGTCAAGAAATTTGAGATACGAGCAGAGGATAATTTCGTCCATAGCCGTATCCATGCTCGGTGGACGCCACCCTGAAACATATTACAAAATTAAGGTCGGTCCCACAGTTTTAACTGAGACCGACCAGCATTTTCGCATTACCTAAGTACTTCAGTTCCGACTTTACTTGCTCGGGTACGAAGCGGATGGGTAACTTCAGCGAAAGCAACTCAAAAAACAAATTTTCTGACAAAATACTCAACAGATCAGAAAAAAGGGTAATTCATTTCTAAGACCATAAAAAGGTCAGGATTACAGAATGATTACATAAAAGCCCTAGAATCGGGCTAAAAAAAAAGAAGAGAGAAGAGCACGAAGATATCCTAAGTGTCGGGATCAACAGTCGGTTCAGCAGGGGCTGCGGGGTCTTCCTCCTCCACTTCGGAGTCCAGAAATGAGAGGTCCAAGTCCGGATGATGCTCCTGAACGGTCATCCGACACTTCTCGTAGCCAAAGTCGAACGCTTCGTCGGCCTCAGCGACCTTCACTTCCAACTCCGCCTTGGTGGTCTCTAACTCCTACCGCGCAGACCCCTCAGAAGCCTTCAGCTCCTCCACTCGGATAATAAGCTCGGCTTCAGCTCTCTCTTTATTGGAAAGCTCGGCCTGGAGAGCAACGATCTCCCTTTCCCGAGCATCCAAGGCCTTTGCAGCCTCTTCTCCGAACTTTTTGGCCTCGTCCAAGGAACGCTTAGTGGCTGCCAAGGTTCCCTCGAGGCCAGAGATCATACCCTTGTCCCGGGTGATCTCATCCCGTAGCAACTGGCAACCATAAGCCACCTACACAAACAAGTAATGAGTAAGTGTATGAAATACTTAGCCATTTCTATAGCATGATGGTATTAAACCTTACCTTGGTGCTGAAGACCCCCATTGAATTGAGCAAGGAAAGAGCCGGAGACTTCGCCATCAGATCCACTTCGGCCTCAGGGACTGCCTTATACGCCCACTTGCATAATTTATACAAATGGGGCGGCATCTCCGGACCTCGGCGGATGGCAGACGAAGTCTGAGCCGAAGTATCCTGGGCCGGTGTCCCAGATGGGCCGGCCTCACCGCCCTCCACCAAGTCAATGACTTGGACAGAAGGAGGTGGAAGCTCCGCTGGAGGGTCGGGCCGCACGACCTCGGCCGCGGGCACCTCAGAGATCGTCTCAGCAGCCGGTTGTAGAGGAGCATCATCGGACGGGAGGGCAGAAGGGCGTGCTCGGGGACGCCTTGTCGCCACTTTTTGCCGCTTCTTCTCCCGAAGTTGTTCTTTTTCTTCAGCCGTCATGGCTGACATCTTCCTTCGAGAGGCTGGAGCAGACATACCTGAGGAAGGCAAGCAACAGGTTAATAAAGTACAAAACCAAAACTAAACTGTTCGGTACTCATGAATTCTTACCTCGGGGATTGATGTCCAAGTCGGATAATGTTTCAAAAGATAGAAGAAGCATTACGCTGCGGAAGCTCGGGTCTAGCTCCCACACTGCAGTCAAGCGCTCTTCCTCCTCCGAGCTAAGAGCTGGAGGATCACCACGAACTGACCCAAAAAAAAAAGGAGAGGTCAGTAAAAAAAAAATAAAAAAAAGGAGCCATCGGACCCGACCTGGAACTGAAAACCAGTTGTTAACTCTTCGGTCGGGGAAGTTGACTTCGGGTCGGGCCCCCTCCCAACCTTTGGAGACGAAGAACCACTTCTCTTTCCACCCGTGAATCGAGGAGGGTTGGTCTTCAATCAACCGGTGTCCTTTCCTCCCCCGAGGTGACATATAGAACCACCCCCTTGAGTCAGGGTGGCTCTTCAGCTGGTAGAGATACATCAGTTCGGAGGCAGTCGGGTCCGACCCGTGGACTCGGCGCCATAGAGCGACGCAACTAATTAAAGTCCTCCAAGAGTTCTGGGCCAACTGGCCCGGAGCAAGGTTGACTGCGGATAGATATTCCCTCACGGCAGGAAGAAGAGGGAGACGGAAACTGGCCTCAAAGAACTGGGCATATACAGTGACCTGGTCTCCGGGTGGACGGGTCGGAAAATCATCAAGTCCAGGAAGCCTAAGGTCTAAGGCCCCAGGGATACAGTATTCCGACCTGATCCTAATCAGGTCGGATTGGGTAAGAGTTGTCCAGATCAGATCGGCCGGGTAATCAGAAATCCTGTCAGCAACCCGACCTGAAGTCCCAGCCACTGGAACTTCATCCGAAGCAAAGGACGAGGGAGTTTCTGCCAATAGAACTCCTCCCGAAGGTTCTACGGCATCGAGTTGGGTTTCCATCAGTCTGGATTCCCCAACAGGCAGAGAAGAAGATAGAGTCCGTGAAGAACTCTCTTCCGAGCCAGCCATTAAAAAAGAAAACAAAGGAGGGAACTAAGAACTAGGCGGAAGCAAAAAAGAAAGATGAACGTACCGGATTATTTTTCGGAAAAGGAATGGGTCAAGGAAAGAAAGTAAGGACACCTTGATAAGATCACAGCGGTCCGAATCGGGTCACAGAGGATGGCCCAGAAGGAATCGCAGGGAGAACTGCAGAGCGGAAGAAGAGTAATCGCAAACAGGGAAGAAGCAAGAAATCCCGAAAAATTCCTAAGTACAGTATTTATACTGTAGCAGGAGACAGCACGCAGGACGTGCTGTGCCACGCGGCCGTCATCCATGGTCTCAAAGAACGAACCGACGCGACTATCGACGAGATTTGCCACATGTCAGCATCTCATTGGATAACGATATTCGGCCCGTCCGTTCGAAGATACGAGGCCCCACGTGTCTCCACACCGTTCGTCCGCCGAAATAAAAGGCTGTCGCGCCGTACGATCATCATTGCACCTTTTCGAAATTCGAAACAACGCATTTAAAGCGCGGTTGCCGCAAAAAACGAGGTCAGCTACATTTACTCCCGAGACGGAAATAGCCACCTCGGGAGTGGGGGGACAGCTGTTATGGGATAATTTCACATAAATCCGACCTGAGCATGTGAGACCTCGGAATAATATAGCAAGTTGAAGGCCTGAGCTATTGACTTCGCTTGCCGTGAAGATAGATCGGATCGGACCCGAGCTGACGGGTAAACGGAAGCCGACCTCATCTCCATCTTAAGTGGCTTAAAACAAGGGCGCGTCCTTCAAGATCGGAACAGTCCGAAAGATCTGAACGGCCCAAGATTTTCGCCTGGATTCTCGGGGAAGAAATCCGCCGTGATCTCAGCCCATGAAATCCATATCAACGTCTATAAATAAGAAGATTAACAACGATTACAGGTATGAGAATAATCTCTATTAAAAATAGTCTGACGATTCTCAAAGGCCACGACTAATTTAGGCATCGGAGGGTTCACGGCTGGACTCCAGCCACCCCCCTTTACTATTTTCTGTGGTGTTTTACATATTCAAATCCAAGCCTCTGATTCAAGTACCTTCTCCAGTTCCAAGAAAGGAAATCTGTGGTGGCGATCGTTCCTCCGCATATAAATTCTATCACCTTGTCTGTTGACCAGAAATCAGCATCAACAGGCCCCATCACACAAAAAGTAAGGATTGAACACAAAGCGGTGACACAAGTTTTTTGTTCCTACAATTTAGTTGGGTGGTAATAATTCTATGAACAGTTTGAATGACATGTTAACACCATGGTCAGCTCTAGAAGGTTTCAACAGTGGACGTTGATGTTCTCACTCTTTTGTTAGTGTTACCTGCTTGAGTTTTGGATCTGCCTGATTTGTATAATCCTGTCCTATCGTTGTCTTTTAAAATTAAAGGACGGAGTGGATTTGTCACCGATATCTATGTAGGCCCCACATAGCTAGGCAGGGTCACACGCAATCCACTCCCATCTTCAAGGCATTCGGATTCGGTAGTTACCCTCCAGTACTGGTGCTGAAAAAGCTTTGTGGCCCCACAGTGATGTATTTCATCTGCACTGTACATCCATTTTGCAAGCTCATTTTAGGCCGCCCAAAAATGAGGCAAGTCAATCTCAGGTAGACCACACCACAGGAAACCATGATGATTGAACACCTACCATTAAAAACTCCCTGAGATCCACTGTAATGTTTATTTTCCATCCAACCTGTTGATTAGGTCACACAGACCTTGATGAAGGGAAAAAACAAATATCAGCTTGATCAAAAACTTGTGGCCCCAAGAAGTTTTTAATGGTGAGCATTCAATCACCACGGTTTCCTGTAGTGTGATCCACTGAGATTTGGTCCCACTTCATTTTTGGGCTCATGCCCTAAAATGAGCTGGCAAAATGGATGGACGGGGTGGATAAAACACATGCATCATGGTGGGCCCACGTGTTTTTCAAGCAAGGGAGGGTTCACTACCCAACCCCAGTCCATCTCGAAGCACCAAACGCAAGCGCAGGCTGTGGCTAGTTGTGGACGTGGCATCCGTGTGCGAGATCAGGAACATTACTGGGCTAGCGGCCCACTCCGAATACGGCAGTTGTGACAACTCAGCACACATGTGCAAGATCAGGGCCATTCAAGAGGTTGGGTCCACTAAGAACACGCCTGGCCTAAAAGTTAGACGGTCGACTCATCAGCTGAGTCACATGGCTACGCTGACTGTGGGTCACGAGTCCTTCTCATCCAACCGTTTGATTTTATGATCAGTAGTCTAGCCTGAATTTTGGGGCTGAGGAATGCTCACTGGGCCCATCGAGCTACCGACTCTTGCACTATCTCTCCAGACGGCTCAGATCATCAGATCGTGAGATCACGTGTATGGTGGCGAAGGACGAGATCCCAACTGAGGTGACGGTGATACTAAACCAGTCTTCCGTTGAGCTGTCGAACTGAATTGGGACAGCTTTGCGGCTGGAGCAAGGCGCCTTTTCCCATTCAATGGCTCGAGCACGCGCACCATGAAGCACACGTGCCCGATATACTAGCCGTTGGATGGTTAGGATTGCTTAATCAGTGTAATTTCAAAGTTATGTTCCATCCACAATGTACCCCACAGATTGGAAGGTCTCGATGGCTCTACGCACTGCCACGTGTGGTGAGGATGGGCCACTGAGATCTAACCGTGTCGAGCACTTCTTGAGTATCGCATTGATAACTTAACAGGGGTGTTCCATTCTAATTGACACATGGAACAGAGATACACGATCCGGACCGTTCATCAGGTTGATCCTTCTACTGATGGGCTATGATGGAAAAATCCCACCGACGGGAGGATCTTAAACCATCTGAACAGCGACCTCTGAATGGATCGTAAGAAAGAATATTGACAACTGTCAGGATTGAAAGAGAAATCTACCAACGCCATCCTAATCTTGTTATTTGTGGATGCAAATCCATAGAGGGTGGGACCCACCTAATGAACGATCATGGATAGTTATGCCAAATACCCAATTCAAGACCAGGGAATTAATGTGCACACCCACATTAGATTTCACTTCCCCAAGAAGTTACGGGCTTTTAGGCTTTAGCCGAGCTTTGCTAATTTGATTCCCTTCCCCAGGGAGAATTGCAGCCGTACACGTGCACTGAGAAATTTTATATTTGGCATTTATCTAACTCAAATTCAACCGTCCAATTAGTGGGACCTAGAGAAAATATTTTATGAGCTCAAAAATAGGATTTTTAATCAATACTAACTTTCGATTAATCTGCACTCGTGTGTTCGGTTCATTTGCTCTCATCAGATCATATTCTATTTACATGTAAATGTCCAGTAAATGAATTATTATAGCTACCGTTGTTTGAATTTAGGAGAAAATACTTCCTCGAAAGTAGTGTAAAACTCGGTAGAATTGTGTATTTCTATATATGTAAAAACAATTGTGGGGCCACCATGATGAATATGTTATATCCATGCCTTTCATTCGTTCCCCAAGCTAATTTTAGGAGATTACGTAAAATTTAATGCAAATCCACTGCTCAAATGGACCACGCTAGATGAAAAAGTGGTTGTAACGAACATCAACCATTGAAAATTAATACCTTACTAGGGCCCACACTGATGTTTATTTCTCATCCAATCTGTTCATGAGATAATACAAACATGGATAAAGTGAAAACATAAAAATCAGCTTGACTCAAAATTAATGTGGCCTCCAAGTAGTCATCAACGATAGGCGTTCAATTCCCACTGTAACATATGGTGTGGTTCACTTGAGCTTTAAATCTGCCAGATTTTTGGGCTCATGCCCTAAAGTGATCTGGCAGAACGGATGGACGGCGAGGATATGAACTATACATGATGGTAGGGCCCACAGTTTTTGAGTCCCAAATATTGTCCAGCTTTAGTTTGCGCCACAGACAGGCCTAGAAATTGTGAGCGTATTGCGTCGTAAGCAACTGGGAGATTACAGTGTAGTGGGTAAACTCTATGGGCCCACCATGATGTATCTGTCTTATCTATGCCATTTATCTTTTTTTTCATCTCATTTTAAGAAATGAACTTAAAATTGAAGCATATCTAAAGTTCAGGTCCACATCATAGGAAACTATGGGAATTGAATGCCTACATTTAAAAACTTCTCGGATGCCCAGAAGTTTTGGATCAAGCTGATATTTGTGTTTTACTTTCATCCATGTATGTGTGACCTTATGAACAGGTTGGATGACAAATAATCATCAATGTGGGCCCTAGAAAGGTTTTAACGGTGGATGTCATTATCCTCATTGTTTCCTTTGGCGTGATTCACTTGAGCTTTGGATATGCTTCAATTTTGGGCTCATGTCCTAAAACTAGCAGATAAAACGAATGAATGGCGTGGATAAGACACATACATTAGAGTTTACCAGGTACGCTGTAGCTCACTGAGGTACTCAGTACGCGATCCGCGTCCGAAATGTTGATGTTCTCGGTACCATCGTATTGAAGCCATAGTCATATAATCATGCTTCTTTGATAATCTTGACCCTTGAATTTTGGATTTGAATATCAGCCATTAAATATTCATCCTAATACACAATCACCCGTTCAAAATTTTTATTATTATATTATCATGTTCTGGGTAGCATATAATCTAGAAGATGAACGGTTCAGATCATCTTTAAAATGCTATCCAGGGGTGAAACCGAGACACCGTACCATACTGAGCTACATGGCCACCATACCCTAGTGAAACCCGACAAACTGCTCCCCTTCCGACCCACCTTGTGATGATCCAGACCGTTCATATGGAATCCCGCATGGATGGTTGATCTGGGAAAGTTCTCATCGTCCATAAAGTAACTTGACGACAAACGGACCATAGAAGCACTCTCTAACTTATCTATGTATGAACGGTAATGATCAAAGATTCTTTCACTTCGACCTCACACCAGACAAACTTCGACGTGAACGGTCTGGATCGTGAGATCGTCGGGCAGGAAAGTGATAAAAAAAAAAAAAAAAAAATCCTCATTCCCCAACAAAGAAAAGGGTGGGCTGGCAAATTCCAGCCATGATTTTTGTGAACGTTACAGCTGGGAAAGAGTCTCGAACACTCATCCTTCTGAGTGGGTCCCACCTCAATCAAACCCTTCCACAAAAGGACAAAGGACCCCCACCTTCTGTTTCGGGATAATGACCGGGGCCCGGAAGAAAGCACAGGGACTCCTTCGCGTGAGATTGATGGTTTTCTTCGCATCACACGTGTCGGTGTGGGATTCACGTGCAAAATCTGGACCAATGAACAGGTGGGAATTATACCAGTAACTATTGCATGTGTACCGAGAAGTTCCTCTCATTATGTGGACGTGTATTCTACTAACCAGTCCGTTTTCTCACATGTCCGTGGCCCACCTGATACACTTACCCAAATAATTTCAGAAAGGAGTATAACAACGGTGGACCGTACCTGATGAATGGCTCAGATCTTATAAACGTGTGACACATCAACATAGGCGCCGTACGAAAACCTTCAGTCTCACTGAAGTGAGTCGGGCGTGCGTGCTCGTACTGCATGCTTCTTGTCAGAGATGCTCGAAGGGCTTTTCTAGCCGTCAGATCTTGATATTGGGACCATCACCTTAAACAGATCAAGGTGGGCCCACAACTTTGGAAATTATATTTCTCGATCGAGGTTGGAGTTTGAATGGTCCTTTCATTGAGGCCGGTTCCTCTACAACTTTTATAGAACAAAGCTTATTCCGCACGTGTCTGTGGCCCACTCCAAAGATGAGGCTGATAGAAAACTCAGGTGGGCCACAGCATGTAAAAGGATGCTTAAAATCATGCCGTATGGCCCACCCGTGTCTTCTAATGGCCTGATTTTCTGAGTGCCCATTCATCCTCTTGGGGCGCATCTTATGAATGGTTTGGATGGCAAGTACATGTTGGCCCCACACACGATCCGAAAATTTTCAATGGTGTGTATCTCCGACTGTTGACTATTTTTCATCTCAACCAACCAATAAATATACACTAATTCGACTGTTTAATTGGTGTATTTTTGGTTTATGGGCCAGCTAAAGTGGGGAGTGGGGTTCATCACTTGGACCATTTAATTGAGGTTACTTATGGATCACATTGCAATTTCTCCTGTGTATAACCATCACACTGTGCCGGAGTATAAAAATTTCTCTTGTTTATCATAGGGGGGATTGATACTCTGATGGAGCAAGAAGGTTCATGCACATGGACTTCGAACTTCTAGGTGCCAGATACATGCCACTCAATTTGAAGCAAGGTCTGGTGGGATGAAATCGTACTTAAGAAGAAATGGCACAAGAGTTTCAAAACAAGGTCTGTCGGGTACTTAAATCAGACGAGAAATTGAACTCTTAGTAAAAATAGCCATATGTTGTGGCGATTTTGTTTGTTAGTCATGCAACGCACCCACCTGTTAGCTGGGCAACGTAACCTCACTGTTTGTCACAGCATTTTCCGGCTGAGCTAGCCGGTGGTGACGATTCATCATTAAAATCTTCTTACGGCCCACAAAAGTTTTGGACAAAGCTGATCTTTATTTATTTATTTTTCCTTTATCCAAGTCTGTGTGGCTTTATCAACAGGTTAGATGGCAAATAAATATTAAGGTGGATTAGAAGAAGTTTTTACTGCTGAATGTTTGATCACCACTGTTTCCTGTAATGTGATACATTTTAGATTTGGATCAGCTTCATTTTTGGTCTTACACCCTAGAATGAGCTGGAAAAGAAGATGGACGGTGTGGATATACTAACGAATACATCAATGTGGGGCCCACGATCAGGGCCGCACCGTGTTGACTTGTGAATACTTCCCGACGCAGGCGGACATAGATTGGGTAGTGTAGCGCACTGCACCGACGCAAAATCTCCTAATGCCATTGCCTGTGACCTCGGGCACAGAGATATCTCTGTGCCCGGCGCTGTGTGGGGTCAACAGAGATTTCATTGACAAATCCACTCCGTCCATATGTTTTAAAATACCACAATTGGATAGGGTTCTAAAAATCAGGAAGATCCAATAATCAGGTGGGACACAACAACAAAACAGTAGGAACAACAACGTCCACTATTGAAACCTTCCTGGAGCGTACCATGATGTTTATATGCCATCCAAACCGTTCATAGAATTATTACCACTCAGATAAACTGTAGGAACAAATATCATCCTGATACAAAACTTCTGTCACCACAAGGCGTTCAATCCCCACAGTTTAGTGTGGTATGGCCCACATGAGTTTGGATCTGCCTGATTTTTAGAATCCTGTCCAATTGTGGTCTTTAAAACAGATGGACGGAGTGTATTTGTCACGGACATCTCTATGGCCCCACAAAGCTCAGAGCACATAGATATCTGTGCACGGGGTCACAGGCAATCCGCTCCCTGCAATCGGAAGGTGGAAACAAGACACCGTACCATACTGTGGTGGGAGCCAACGTATCCCGGCAAAGCCCCTTTTTATCCGATTCATACAATTTGCTACGATCCGTACAGATTGTCCTAACCTTGGATTGCTAGCATGGACTAAGCATAAGCAAAAAAAGAAGAAGAAGACCTGATTGAACGATTCGAGCCATTTGATCTCTGGTTATCAAATGGACGGCTAGATAGCAAAAGGTCAAAAAAATCCAACTCATCGCGCAAAATTCCATGGTTTGGACAGCTTCTTCACTGCTATTTTAGCACATCAACCTCCAAAGTGGGACCCATGATTCCGACGGTTGACACACGCACGCACAGCATCTACAAAGGAGGTGGTCCCGAGTAGGGTCCACGGTACACAACCAATGCATTTAATAATTTCTCTTCAACGAAAGCGTCCCTTCTCCTAACTTCTTTAATTAGTAAGGAAGCATGTTTTCTTTAATTTCGTTTTTTCTATAATTATTTTCAAACGCACAAACATGCATGTTGCACTATACATGGAACGTATCTTTTCACATACACACGTCTTCAATTTTGACAAGTGGTGTTCATAGCTCGGTAATCCAAACCATCAGGATGCTGCGGCCCACCGTGGATGGAGAATATCTGAAAAGTCTCCGGTATCAAAAGATCACTAGAATGAATAATTGGACATTTTTTAGTTGAATGTGGACCGTTGGACCGGTTTTAGTTGAATGAGGACCATCTTTTAGGGTGGTAATTAGTTGTTACCCGGGTAACAGCTTAATGGGCGTTAACCTAGCCGTGTGGGGCTGACCTTGATGTATCTTTTGTATATCCACGTGTCCATATTAAGTAAACCATACCACTGGAAACAGGAATGAATAAGCATTAAAAACATTTTATGGGCCACGAAAGTTTGTATAAAGCTTATATTTGTATATTCCCTTCATCCAGATCATTTAGACATTAACATCGGGTTGGACGGAAAATGAACATTATGAAAATCTTACTATGGGCCCTTTGGAATTTTAATGGTGAGGCACTCAATCAACACTGTTTACTGTGTTATGGTCCACCTGAGATTTGGATCTGCTTAATTTTTGGAACCTGTCCTAAAAATGATACATAGAAACGGATGGACGGTGTGGATATACAATACATCATAAAGGTGGGCCCCACGGTAGGGGTAACACCCACGAAGCTGTCACGCGGGTAACAGCCAAGCCGCGCCCCATCTTTTAAGCCAAAAATCAATATAACTGTCTTATTGAAAACCATCTTAAATAAAAAGAAGGTGAGTCACGTCAAGGGTTCATATGTCAAAAAGCCCTTTTTTTCTTTTCTCCTTTTTTGCTTTTTTCAGATTTCCACATCAGACGGTTGCTGTGAAGTCACACATCAGTCCTACATCAGGTTAAAATTGTACCGTCCAATCTTTAGGACCCAATATGGATAGATCGCAACCTTAAAATGGTATTGATTGATTTGATCTTGAAATCTGATTCATGGACACATATTCGTTCAATTAAA
The DNA here is from genome assembly GCA_003013855.2 of Liriodendron chinense. NCBI lineage: Eukaryota > Viridiplantae > Streptophyta > Magnoliopsida > Magnoliales > Magnoliaceae > Liriodendron > Liriodendron chinense. Next base: position 4,710,204 of record PVNU02000736.1, on the reverse strand, counting down.
CAGAGGTTTCCAATATTCTATTTGAATTTACTTAATTGCCACGTGTACAGTTTACTACGCCTGCCTATCATCCATTGCATTCTATAATCACAACAAAAGTTTGGTCCTAACCAGTTTTTTTTGGTGTTGAATCTGAGCCATTGGAAATTTTCCCTTTCAAGGATCTACGGTTACAAGGTTACAATGACCAATCCATTGTATATTTTCAACTTTAGATTTTTAAAGGGTGTCCGTGATAGAACGGATGGCTGCGATTGTATGTGGGCCCCAATTGTACGCACATGTTGGATAACTAAGCTATGGCATGTACAGCATGGAAGGGTTAGCCAATTTCCATCCGTGATATGCACGGTGGGTTACATAATATCGACGGTTTGGATCACTGGACCTAGTCGCCACTTGTACGAACTGAAAGAAAAAGGTAAGGCAATGCCATGGGTCTCAATTCGGTATATGGGGCCCTTGATTTGGCAATCAATACCGTTCATCTGTTGAGCTCCACGGTGGATGGAATATGCTTCAAAATCTCCCCTTATTGGAGAATTCCAGCTACCAACATTTGGAGCTTTTTCAGTTGAACGTGGAAGGGTCAAGATCTCCTATCAAGTAAAATTTTACGGTACAATCCATCCACAGGCCGGACAAAACAAACGAATGGTCTAGATCACTGGACCATGGACCTACCTTGCATGGTATTAAAATGTACGGGAGATACAAAACGATGATACTGATAGCTCCGGTAAGTGCATGATCAGTACTGGGCTGAATCAATCCCAGCCGTTCTCGAGCTGGGCCTCGAACCTCATACATTTTATCTTTTGAAGGTTTGTTTAGCTGTAGTTGATAATTAGTTACCAGCTTATGTTGCATGTGTGGAGCCAGCAATGGCACTGAAAAAACATCATCTAGTGGACGAAAGAAGCACTGCAATGAAACATTGTCGCTCCTTTAATGGAAAATGATTGCTAAGGCAGTCCTTTACTTCAGTTTAAAGGCACCCACTTGAAATGTTAGATGATTTTAAGGCACCCATGGATCCCACTTGGGTGTTTGGTTCAGATAAGTTGAGCCAATGGTCTGGCTTTCAAGATCATTGCTCTGTTGGATCCCACTGTGGATGGGCCATACCTCAAAATTTTCCCAGACTCGATGATCCTGGGCACCTATCTTGGAATGTTTGTACAATTAACTACGGGCCACCAACATTTCCCTCAACTATTTATGTTATGGACACCCAAATCCATAGCTCAAGCGGGTGGCTAACATTGCGATGTGACTAGAGCTGTACACCGATCGAACTGAATCGAATTGAACGGAGCTCGGCTTGGCCATTGAGCTAGAATGGCATGCTTGGCTTGGTTCAGTTGAGCTTTCAAGCCGAATTTGAACTAGTTCTAGCCGAGTTCGCTTGGAAAAAATTAGAATTTGAATAGGCTCAACCCAAAAGCTCGGCTTAAAATAGTACAAAATCAAGCCCCTAACTATTGCTTTTATAAACATTTTCTCACTGATTTTTTTGCTTTCTTTTGATGTGGGACTAAACAATCTTTCTTTCCAACTAGTTGAGTCAAGTTAAACTCAAACCGAGTCATCACGAACCGAGCTTCAAGTCGAGCCAAATTGAGCCAGGGCCAGCTCAAAAATCTTCAAGTCGAAAAAAAATAAATAAAAAGGTGGCTCGACTCAGTTTAAACCCAACATCCGAACCGAGTTGAGTGAGCCAACCAAGCTAGCTTGACTCATGTACAACTCTAGGTATGACTAACAAGGGGGATGGGTGTACTAACAACGGGGTGTGTGTACAAACTCAAAAAAAAAAAAAAAAAAAAAAAACTATTTATGTTATGGGGAGTAGAGCCATACATGAGTCGAGCCGAGCCGAGCTCAGCCATGTTCGAGCTAGGCTCGACCAATGACCACCTTGGCTCATGTTCGGCTCGGCTTGGTCATCGAGTTGGAATTTCATGTTCAAGTTGGCTCGACCGAGCTTTCGAGCCGAATCGAGCCAATTTGAGCTAACTTTGAGCTAAGGGTGAAGCTTGGAAATATGTATATAGAAGTTTCATATACTAATCGGACAGGCGGACAGATGGACAGTAGAACGAGAGAGAGAGAGAGAGAGAGAGAGAGAGAGAGAGAGATTTCCAGCTAGACTCGCTGGCCAGACAAGGGTAGGGGGGCACTTGGGTTAGAATAGGGAGAAATGAATTAGAGTTTTTTACTTTTTTAGTTTCTTTATATATATATATATATATATATATATATATATATATATATATATATATATATATATATATATATAAAATCGAGTCGAATTGAGCAAGGCCCAGCTCGTGCTCAGGAAAAAGGGTCTAGGGAGAAATGAATTTTGAGCAGGGAAAAAGGGTCGGCGTGGTTCGAATCTCTCTTTCGAATCGAGCTATTCCGAGCTGAATCAAGTGAACTAACCGAGCTCGCTCGACTCATGTACAACTCTAAAAAAAAAAAACAAACAGAGCATTCAAGGCTCCATTTGGATGCCACATAAGTTAATGTCCCAGATAGTCTATACCTAGGAAAGCCCGCCATGTGCATAGGCTGCACATGTTGTCTGTCTTACACCCTAGACAAAGAGGAAACATTTGACACATGCACGTTGGTGCATGCGGCCCATATGGTGTGCTTCAATATGGACATGCATATTGGCACGTGGCATAAGTGAAGGTGCTTTAAGGTTGAATGTAGCACATGTGAAGCCGTTGAAGGTTGACAGCAAAATATGAAGCATGTCTACCTGGATTGCCACTGCAATGAACTTATATCCAAGATATGTTGTCCTACCTTTTCTAAGGAGAGAAGCTCGGCGGGTATTGCCAAACTAGAGATGGAGGTAGTTACACCATAAGCTATACAAGACGGAACTTTTGCTACATTCAAATGGGCCCTTGGGTGTTCCATCCACGGTGAGACCCAACAGACCTGATAAAAAAGCAGCGAGGATGGAGGATCCCATACTTCCTCCTAAGAAAAGAGCAGCGTGATTCCAGATGACCTAAGCCTGCAACATGAGCAGGTGTAAGGCCAGAGAAGGATTCTGTTGTGTGTGGGGACACCACCACGTGATCGGGATATGTCATCAAAAGGGTGAGATGAGCTCTGATGACATCAAATAATCAAACAGCAAAACGATTATCATAGGTTTAAACATGCCAGCATAGCCACTGGTAAGGCGTGTGCTTGCTAAGCATATGGGGTTTCCCCGCGAGAATTCCAATCTCTCAGGTGAAGAAAGAGCATTTTTGTTTCAACATTGTGGTCCTGTTATCGATTCCCAGTGTGGGGGTGGCTAACATTGAAGTGTGACTAACAGTGCGGGTGTGTACTAACAGTGGGATGTGTGTACTAACTCCCGAAAAAAAAAGCGGCCGCGTTTCCGACCAGAAAGGATTCCTGTAAAAAATGTACTAAGATGGATGCAAATATGCAATACCTCATCGATGTTTTAATCAATCGCACTGCAGGTGTAGCACTCAGAAGATTTTGTGGTACCCCACGTTGATGACCATTTAAGACAAATTAAGGGGATTGGGCTGTGGTAACCATCCAATATGTGGCCTGAAAAAGTGGCAGCTCAACCAAAACAGAGCAAATGTCCATAATCAATAGGCAAAACTGGCATAAAAGGGATACTCAGAACATAAATCCAAAACTTGGCTGAGTCAACTCGACCAGATTTCGAGCCAAGACACTAAGAAACTCACTGAAAAGCAAGACTCAGTTCTGACACACCAAGAGTCATTGAGACAGCTCGCCGTGACTCAGTGTGACTTGAAGCGAGTCACTAGTAGAGTCAAATAGACTTCTAATAAAAATTAAAATAAATAAATAAATGAAGGTAGCGATATTGGAACTCCCAGCCTCACAGACTAGATGGGTGTCTTTGCTGTCTTGCCATGTGCTGTTTTCATACAAACGACGCCATTATTTTATACTAGTACATTCTAAACGTGTTATTAATACTAGGGTGCGTAGCAGGTGGAACACACATGGAGAGAGAATAAAGGAGGGAATTTGGGGAGAGGGAGAGTCGGGCCTAGAGTTTCTGCATAGGAAAGAGGCGTTTTATGATAATCTGGCTGCGGACGACGTGCACATGCACTTGAAATGGTATGCGTGGAATGTATGAACTTAAATTAGAGTAAATTGTGGAACCCACTTAGTCTGAAAATCACACTATTTGGACAATCCTAACCTCTGATTCGCGGACACTTGTTTTTAAAATACATTGGATATTTTTCATTTTTGACCATCCTATAAATATTTAGATAACTAAATCAAGTTAGGTTTTGGTTCATGATACATTTAAGTTGAATCAACTGTTTGGCCAGGTATATGATTTCTCTGTAATTTCTAATTGACTCTGTATCATCCATCACAGTCTGCTTCAGTATCAAAGTATTTCTTTGGCCACAAAATAGGTGCAGGGGGTTTTGTGTGTAAAATGCAACCTGTTGGCTTGCTCTTGCTAGTGTAATCTCAGCCATCCAATGGACAACAGCTGCATTTTTCAAGTTCCTGTAAACCTGACTTCAGCTAAAAGGTCTTTCTAAAAACTAATTGGGACTGAAAAAATGTGCAAATGCTACTTGTGTTATATATAGTATAGATGATCATTTCCTAGTTTAATTATTAAACATCGATTTGAGTCAAGTCTTCAGGTTGACCCAACCCGGCTGAACATAGGGTCAGAATCATACATTTGCTGTGATTTTCAGCATATGGACCATCCATGTGGTGCCTCACCACATCAGCAGTACCGATCACCATACATGTTTGCAATGATGCCTCATGGACGATGATGTAACAGCCTAGAACTTCTATGAAGCACACCAAAAAATGACGATATAACACAAGAATTATAAGATTGAATTAGCCACTTTGAGAGGGCACACAAAAACTTGGATGATCATTTTCTTCTCCCTTCTCACGTTTTCTCTCTGCTCCCACTACAAAAACCCATCCCATCACCAACTACTCTAACCGAGATCTACAGCATGGGGAGTGAAATACCAAGCCAAATAGTTCGAAAACCCAGAAACTTTACTTGAATCGATGTCCAGCCGGGTCCATCCCCAACAGATGATAAACTTATCTGGGAAGACTCTGAAGATAGCCTGCATTCTGTGAAGGATACTTGAGCCAAATTCATCTGGAAATCCAATACCCACCCAGCCCTCTCTTGTTTTGCACAGCGTTTTCTCCACCACAAAACTCCCACAGATTCTTGCGGCCAAGTCAATTGGGATAAACCTGCCTTTGGTATGATCCCTTTGCATGGTTAGAAAAGAGGATGATGTGCACTTATTTTTTTCCTGCTCTAAGTCTGTTGCAACTAACGATAAAGAAAATCATGCACTTTATTACTCCTGGTCCATCAAAATCAGAGCAAAAGAGGATGATTTGCACTTATTTTTTACCTGCTCTAAGTCCGTTGCAGCTAATGATAAAGAAAATCATGCATCCAACACCACCGATATTCAACCACAAACTGTCTCCTGTACCTTATGTAGCTGAATGAATTCTAAAATCCAGATGCTTCCAAAGATCCTATGCATTTAGGCATTCAAGGGGTACCAATAAACCGGTGCAGCCTGCCACCCCAGTGTAGAGCTGGGCATCAAGTCGAGTCAGACCGACTTAGGGGTGACCCGATCCGAGTCCAGGTCTGGTCTGGACTAACCCGGACCGAGTCGGGTCGAGTCAGAACCAAGTCAAGTTGAGAGAGGAGGAGGTAGGTGGCTGAACATATGTATGGCCCATATTCATGAGGAAAAATCACAGGGAAGATCGCTGCATGAAAATATGCCATGAAAAGAAAATTGCCATTAGTCTTCCTCTCCAAACAAACTGCACCATAGGTTCTCTTGTAGTTATAGTTTCGGAATCAAAATCGGTCATTGGAAGGCCCATAGGATGTGCATTAGATCACTAGGATCCAACTAAAATCGGATTTCTCCTCATGAATTCGACATTTCAGCAATGTCAGAAGCATTCCGTGCTCAACTCGTCTGCAAAGATCGAAGCAAGCTTATTCGAAACCATATCACAACTTAGATTCCAGATTTAGAAACCCTATAAAACTTCTCTGATGCTAGCGAGAGAGATCTGTTTGGCAAAAAAAAAGGAAACGAAAGAAAAACGAAAACAAGAGAGAATAGAAGAGAGAGAGAGAGAGAGAGAGAGAGAGAGAGAGAGAGAGAGAGAGAGAGAGAGAGAGAGAGGTGTGTGTGTGTGTGTGTTACGGCCCACCAAAGTTTTAGATCAAGTCAAAAGTTAGGCCCCAAGGTTTTTTGAGGTGTTGCATCACGTGGACAACTCAGATGTTGGGCTCACATCACGTGTGATGAGCCCTCAAAAAGTGCTCACGAGTTCTCGTGAGAATTGATGCGCAGGTGAGCATTCCTCTGTGTGTGTGTGTGTGTGTGTGTGTAAAGGCACTAGGTGACCCGGGGCTCAACTCGGTTTGAGTTCGGATTGGGCCAACTATAATCGGTTCGGATCGACTCACCCACTCGATTCGGGTTGAGTCGGGTTGGGTCTGAACCGAGTTGGATGAGTCGAGTTGCCGAGTCAACTCGTATGGTGCCCAGCTCTACCCCAGTGTATCCCAAGCTAGCTAAATGAATCAAGATTTTACGCTGCGAAAGACTCTTCTCCCACAGTGCATTCCTCTCTTCTCATCAATTGCTTATAATAAACCTAGAGACTGGACCTCTCACCAAATATTCTCTCACATCCATGCTACCACATTCAAATCCACTCATGCTTATGTGGCTAAGGAGTTTATCTTCCTGCAAAAGTTTGAATTTTGGATGAAGTTCATTTTTTTGGTGCAGCCTAACATTTGGTTATGGATCAAACATGCCTTTGTCATTCAATGGTGTCATTCAATGGGTGGCCAATAGAAGAGCTAATCCACTTTTGGGAATTCATTTCTGCAAGTTTATCAGTTAAAGGACATTTGTGTCGCGTTTCAGTCCAGGCTACCAAATCAGTAGCTAATAATAAAGCTAATTGAGGACTCAAATTATATGATCTTTGGGGGGTGGGGGGGGGAATCACTTCCAAATCACAGGTCACCAACATCCCACATTGCATCCAACTATTTTCACCCCTAGCAAAAATTGCTTTTAATTGTCAAAAACAAAAATTCTCCACGGCACTAAAAACACCGATGCTGAAGAATGTAGCTGTTTCAAACTCATTTCAACAAGACCCAACAATTCTCCTCAAGAAAAAAAAAAAGAAATATTGCCCTTGGAAAGATATTTGAAATAGTGCAATTGAAATCCAAATATCATCATAATTGAGATCTCGCCTAAATTGTTAAAAAGGTGGCATCTAATCAACATCATAGTCATATCAATATCAGAGCACATGTTTGAAGGTTCCAAAACTTCTATGCATAAGTATGTCTGCGATTATACACACTACATGACATTGATGCCAATATAAACATTGACCAATTTCCATCTTGTATAAATGGTGAAATTTTTGCATTTAGCTAGGTCTAATTGGCACATATGCAGAGATGAAATGTGTATGGGACAGTGTAACAACTGCGATCAAGAGAACATGAATTAGTGGGGAGGAAGTGGGTGCAAACAATCAATAATCTTCAGAAAAGATCCTTGGCGCTTCCCAACATGTGTTCGTTCGCTCTTTTCCAAATGCTGGGTTATGACAGGGACATTTGAAGAGCTTATGGCCTAGCATGGAGGCGGATTAGAGGGCAAGGTCGAATCATGTGGCAGCTGGTTCTAATGGACGTTCTATGGGCTATTTGTTTGGAGATGAACAATCGGTGCTTCAGGTTAAGTTTGATTGTCATCTATCTTTCCTGTTTGGGCTGTGATTTACGCGCTCTTTTGGCATGCTTCCTTAATAAAATTACCTTTAAAAAAATCTAAAGAACATGTATGTTACCTTGCCCATCTTTGACAAAATGCAACCCATGGTTCAGTAACTCAAGACTGTTGATCTGTCATGTTCCACTGTGGATGGACCAGGCCTTCAAAATCTCCTCTATAGGACAGCAAGGAAAAAAGGAAATGCCAAAATTGCAATTGTGATCTAGACAGCAATGGGTTATAATATATCTGGTCCATCTTTGCACAATTCATGGGTTTTCAGTTGCAACAAGTGCTACCCATGGTTCAGTAACCCAGAGCAGTTATCCATTGTGTTACACTACGAATGGAATGCACCTTGAAAATCTCCTCTGTAGGATAATCTTTTTTCAAAAGGTAACGATTTTATTGGAAAGCGGGCAAAAAGCCTGAAAAGAATACACTGACAGCTACAAGCATATCAAACCAAGAAGCACGTAGGCCTCAATACAATGGAATGTGATTAACCCCAAAAACCGATTCCTCCTTGTTCTTGAAACAGCCACGATTATGCTTGCCCCAAACAGCCATCGCCGCTAACCACCACACTAACTTCGCTTCTTTCCGAAGCGCGCACCCATGCCAAGAAGCCAACAAGGAGGAAACAAAAGATGGCATAGCCCAATGCACATGGAGAGAAGAGAGGAGGCCGTCCCATATCTTTGCAGCAAAACTGCAATGAAGGAAAATGTGGTCTACTGATTCAGCATTCCGCATACACAATAAACACGCATTAGGAAGCACCAAGCCCCTTTTGCACAGGTTATCGAAAGTGAGAAATTTGCTTCGATCCACCAACCAAACAAAGGCTGCCACCTTCGTCGGGGCTCCATTCTTCCAGAACTGAAAGTTACAATTACATGTCTGAGGCAAGGCGGCGAGAAACTTATAAAAAGAGCGAACCGAAAACCCATCCGAGTCCGGGCCTTTCTAGATCAGAACATCCTCCTCACCTACATCAATCTCGACTCTATTTAGTCTCTCCAAAAGGGCTAGAAAGGAGTCCACCTCCTCGTCTGACATACCTCTACGACATGGGGGCATCCACACTACCTTGCCACCTACTAAGGAGAAGCATCTGTTGATGGATATATTCTTGTCTGGCGCCAACTGAGCTAAGCATGGAAATGAGTCTTTTAATGGCCCCTCCTCTAACCAAAACTCCTCCCAGAAAAGAACATGAGAACCGACCCCAACCTTGAATGAGGTTCTTTGAACTTTGGAACCATCATATAGATGGCTTTCCAAATACCTGACGCTTTATATCTAGAAGAGTCTTTAGGCCACCAACCTCCCAAACCGGTCCCATACTTAGCCAACAAGACCTGCCTCCAAAGTTTCTGATCCTCTATTGGATAATCTAAATCATCCGATTTTCAGACTGCAGATAGACAGTTAAGAAGAAATGTACAACAACAGTCAACATTCAACACCAAAAAAATTTAACATTGGTCATCAGATCTCCTAATTTGGGAAGTTTGGGGCATGCTCTATCATTGGTGGGACACGATAGTCACGAGGTCTAGATTACAAACTGCAGGCCCCACACGTCATGGTCGAAACTGTGTACACCATGCAAATATGTGATGAGCCACGTATCATGTGATGCCTCATAAATAACAACATAATGGATGCCTTGTAGTGAGAAATTCCGATTTCTCAGATCATCCATGCATCAAAATCATGAAGTTTTCAAGGCGAAAACACACACCTGGATGAGATTGTTGTCATTATTGTACCTTTGAATGAAACGTGTTCTTCCTCACAATGTTACTAAAAAAAACAAAAAAACAAAAAAAAACACTTGGTCTTCCTCACCACTCTCTCCTCAGTAAAAATTATATGACTGCGAAATTAGGTCCCCGCCACACCAATGTCATAGTGGCTAGACTATTTTGGTGCCATTTGAAGCAACATGTTGAATGGGTTATTGGGTATTCTAGTGTAATAATCCGAAACTTTCAGTGCACGAGTAGGTACATGAGTGCTTTTCCACGTGTGTATTTTAGCGAATAGAATTTTTTAGAGACAAAATTACGTAGATGTGTGTACATATACATACATTAACACACCCTTATACACACATACACATCGAAACAATCATCTGGCTCTCATATATTTTAGTGTAGTTGATCGTTCATCAAATTGACCGTTGGAATAACTATTCATTATTAGATTAAGTCATCTTATCGTCCACTTCGCTTTTAGACCATAGGATATTATATCCGTTCATATACATATTTATTCGATATTTTTATTCATTCATCCTTATTCATTACCCATGTATATGCTTTAATCTACTGTCAAAATCACAACCTAAGAAACTTGCACATGAATGCAAGTTACCTGAATCTAACGGTGAACAAGCCTTACCCATGAATTACTCCACAAACTCACTTTCTACTTGTCCGTTTACGAAACCGACCGTGCAATAATCCATATACATAATTAGGTCATAACCATCTAATTACTTTGATCATAACTTGTTATCTAATCATCTATCACATTTGGATCCATCAATTAAGTCATCCAGATACCGAAGTGAACCGTTCATTATGAAGTTTGTAATGATAACATCGAAACCATCGGTTAGTCTTTACATGGGACATACATACACATTATTTTGGATCACGGAGTAGCATGGTCTATTAAAATGCATCTTGATCATCGTTGAGCGATCAAGGTTCAAATTAGGCTCGTTGGAAAAATCGCGTCAAATAGTGGACTTCGGTCAAATCTTGACTTAACTTGAACCACCAATTATTCATCCCCCAACTCCCCCAAATCGGAATTCCTCACTTCAAGGCATCTGTTTTGCTGTTTTAAAACTTCCACCGCATGTAGAGTCTAATTGCATCGTCCGATTAAGTTGAGATTTGGTCAAGCTCCAATATTTGATGTGCTCTTTCCAATGAGCCTAATTTCGATCTTGATCTCTTAACGATGATCAAGATACATTTTAACATACTATGACACCACGTGGTCTAAAACAACGTGTATGAATATCTTCTGTGGAAACTAACAGGTGATTTCGATGTATACCCTACAAACTTCATAATGAATTGTTTACTTCGATATCCGGGTGGCCCAGTTGACAGATCCGAATATGATAGACGATTAGATGACGAGTTATTATCAAAGTAACTAAATTCTTCGAACCATAATTATGTATATGGATTATTGTACAGTCAGTTTTGTAAACGGAAAAGCACAAAGTGGGTTTGTAGAGTAATCCATGGATAAGGCTTGTACACCGTTATATTCGGATAACTTGTACACATGTGCAAGGTCCTTAGGTCATGATTTCAACCAGTGTTTTAAATAGCGAATAGCGTGTAGTGTAGCCTTCACCCCTCTGAAGTGTGAGGCGTAAGCTACATAGCGTGTAGCGTAAGCTACATAATACTTAGATTTTTAATCAAGGTTGTACTTGGTTGTGCCAAATTAAACGATTAATAATAAAATTTAACAAAATTTCATGATATTTGGTGCAACCAAATGCAATCTAAAGTAACAATAGCAAGGGGTAATTATTAAGTATAAAAGTGAAGAACGAGCAACAAAACTGATTTAAAACTATTTCTTATATTATTTTACTAAAAGCATAAAAAGACTAATGGATTTTCATTGAAATAGAAAAATGTAACAAATTATTAAAAACATAATTGTGAAAAATGACTTGTAATGTGAGCTCTGTAGCGCATAGCGTATCCAAATTAATCATGTAGCATCGGCTACTCACAACTTAAGCTATTTTCATGAGCTACGTAGTGTTTAGGCTAAGCTACGCTACGTAGCGTAAGCTACACGCTACATAGCATAGCTATTTAAAACATTGATTTCAACAGTAGGTTAAGCATATACTTAAAAAACAAGATGAATGGATAAAAATCTCGAATGAATGTGCATATAAATGGATATGATGATCCCGTGGTCAATTTACTATGATCAAGTGGTCCAAAAGCGAAGTGGACAATAAGATGACTTAATCTAATTATGAAGAGTTATTTCAACGGTCGATTTGATGAACGATCAAGTATACTACAATATACAAGGGCTAAATGATTATTATGATTAGTATGTGTGTGTATAAGGCTGTGTGTGTGTGCGCACGTTTGCGTGATTGTCCTTAAAAAAACTCTATTCACTAAAATGCATGCGTGGAAAAACACTCGTGCGCAAAAAGTTTGGAGTCATTGCATCTAGTCTTTTCACCATATAGTTAGTTGTTATTGTTAGTTTTGATTAGTTAAATGTTAGTTGTAATTAGCACACCAATGACTAGATTAGTTTTAAGTTAGTTAGGGATAATCTATAAATACTTTGTTAAGATATTGTAATGGGACCTTCTGTCATTTTGTAATGAAATTTGATTTATCTTCTAAGCAAAGATATAGAAGGAGAGGAGGAACCCCCATTCTCTTGTCCACCGCCGAAGTCCACACCACGGATGCATGTCCCATTCTCATTGGACACTCTCAAAGACGGGGAAATGTGCAAAACATGAAAGGGGGTTTCCAGACCAAGACTGTATCTTTTAAGAGAAGGATATAGTTCCAACCCATCATTACTCTCTTTGCCGCCGAATCTCCACATTGAATCACTCCACAAATGCTTCGCCTCCACCGCCTGCATATATGGAATATATTAACTCAAAATAACCCAATTCAGTTGTGGGACTTGTTGCTAAGTCAAAATCCCAAAATCAGATTGTTTGAATGGTCCCAACCGTTGATTTGCAGACACTTGTTTGTTGAAATAGATCACTAGATATTTCTAATTCTTCACCATTCAATAAATGTACACCGATCTGATGGTCAGATAATGATATAAGCATAATTGCAAGGATGAGTGTCAGAGATTTTATGAATTTTGGGCCTATCTAGGGGCGTTCCTCAAATCTGCGACATTCATATTTCTTTTGGTGGGGGGCATTAGTGGGATGAGTGTTATAGATTGCATAAATTTGGAGCCGATTTTGGGGCCTTCAAGTATAATCCCTCGTATCAGTAACACTATTCATCCAAATTTAATTTCTTCTTATAATTACTTGGAAAAATGATATGAAATCCTTAGGGATGTGCACTAGTGGAATAAGTGTCATAGATTGCATGAATTTTGGGTCAATTTGGGGGGGTATTCAAGTGGTCCTCCTAATCAACAACACTATTCATCCAAATTTTCTTGGAGGGAATGATGCCAAATCCTTAGGGATACGAGTTAATGGAATTAGTGGAGGGTTCTCAAAATTAACGTCGCCCAAATCGACGACACTTTTCATCTGAATTTAACTTCAGACTTTTCTTAAAATTACTTGGGGCGATAATGTCAAATGCTTAGGGATGTGCATTAGTGGGATGAGTGCCATACATGAATTTGGAGTCAATTTAAGCCTGTCGGGTTAATGAAATCATCAAGCTGGCCAAGACGACATTTTAAGTAAAGAGTGTACTGTTACACAATCATAAGCATGTTCAAAACTACAAAACAATTCATATTTGGAATCCTTTTAATATTCCGAATTTTTCTAACATAATCATGTTCAAAACTACAAAAGAATTCATATTTGAAATCCTTTTAATATTCTGAATTTTTCTGACTATTTCTTTTCTTTTTTTAACTGGCTACTAAAAGGGTGAACCAAAATAGTAACGGTCCGAGTAGTTACGCCCACTGTTACCGTTACAGTACTCCATTTGATACACTAACAAATTCATGTCGATAACAAAATAAACGATAGATTTATGTGTCTTCCATTTGTATTGGAAATAAAAATGTCAAATACATAATTGTTGTTGACTAGAATGAGATAAACTCATTTTTAGGTGTCTACCAAACAAGGCCTTGGGTCATTACTCAATTCCTCATATTTAATATATTTCCAAGTTTTGGGCAATTGAGTGACAAAGCTGATTTAAGATAAAATTACATGCAGTGCATAGAATAAGAGAATATCCAAATAAATAGCTAGCATTCCTAAATTGCCTTTTGATCTTAATATATTCCCCTCATTTGATTTATTTCTAATTAGCTTGACATTTTAAAGTTGGCACGGTTTGTTTAAGGGCTTTCAAATTAACATTTGACCAATTGCATATTTTCAATAGGCAAGCTATAAAAGTAATGCTTGCGAAAAATACAAATTGCTGTTAAGCCAATGCAACTGCACAAAAAATGGATAGAAAAAGATTTATTGAAGATTTATTACTAGATAAGTTATACCACAGTAGTGCCAGCTCCCAAATTGTTCAATAGATACCATGCAACTAACATAACAAGAGACACTATTCCCATCCAGGCATTAACAAATCATTAGACACCAAGGACCTGACAGTTGACCAGTTCAGCTGACCCAAAGTTCTTTGTGGCAATGACTTTCCAAAGGTCTGTTTCTGCTTCAGCTAGTGAATCAGATTTTTCACATGATCTGGCAGGAGGAGATGATGATGTTGAAGAGAAAGAGTTTCCATGACTCTGGAAGTCAGCCTGTAATACTGCAATTTCATGATTAGCATCTTTTGTGATGACATGAAGCTTTCCAAGAAAACCAGCAAGTAAATATGGAGACTCTGAATCGGTGAAATCACGAATTGGAACCTTCCCTATGACAACTTTCCAAGCATCCTCTTGGGAATCATATAACTTAATCTTACCACTATCTAAAGAACTTGAAGGATCTAATGCATATAGCTCCCCGCCTACAACAACACTCAACTTCGTCCCTGCTTGCCGTGCTGGCCAACCCTCCCCCATACCAGTAGGCATTTCCACCCAGGAATTTGTCTTGGGATCATAAATCTCCCCACCAACATCAACAAAAAATGGCCAGGAATATAAACTCTGAGGAACACACAACCTTCCTTGATACGAAGTCATTCCAGTTGCAATTGGTTTGAGCATGTCAGCTAAAAAGGCAGTCGGTAACACCTGAGCTCTCCAGAAAGGCATGCTCGGTATTTCAGTCCATATGTCCTTAAAGGGATCGAATACTTCAGCAGACTGCAGAGGAGTTAATCCACCTCGACCCCTACTCACCCCTCCAACAACATAGAGCTTGTTGTTCAAGAGACCGGTCTTACAATAAGCCCGGCCAATGGTCATGGGTGTTGCTTCACTCCACATATTTACACGAGGATCATACCGCCAAACACATCTCATGGCCGAAGCTCTAGAGAATCCCCCTAACACATAGAGGCAGCCATTAATGGCCCCAACAGCGCAACCACAAAATGGCATTCGATCCAATGAGTCTTTCCGCCCAAGCCACCCCCTTATGACATCTGCGATCTTGATACTTGAACCCACAACATTCCACATCCGAAGACCAGACAGGCCCCTCCTTGATTCTTCTTCATAAACAACATCGGGCATTGGTGGCAACCTTTGCCAATTCTTGGACATGGGGTCCAAAGCGTGCCATATAAGCTTATCTTCTTCAGTCTTTGTCATAATATACAGCCATTCTTCAGTCGTTCCAAGTTCTTTTCTCACCTGATAGACTTCATGACTTGTCACAGCAGTTTTCCAGCTCCGAGATACCAATTTCACTTTCAAATAATAAATTCTAGGCAATCTTGCAAGAATCTGAATTGATATCTCATCAGGGAGGCTCGGAATCAGTCTTGGGCTCTCATCATTAAAGCTCAAAGACATCCTCTGCCTCTTGCAGGCTTCAATTTGTGAATTATTGTCGTGCTCGCTTGTCCTAGTCCTGGTCCCACCCAAGCTCAAGAAAGCCCCCATCAAAATCCTTACAATCACTTTAGATTCACAGATATTTTCAGACCAACCCAAGTCTATGTGATCCCTTAAGTTATTCCAAGTGTTGAAATATTAACAACACCATTTTCAGTCAAAGAGAAAAGTAGTGGATCTGGAAATAAGCAGGAAAAGAACAAAAGGTAAAAAGACAAGGTTATTAGTAGCAATGACAAAGATGTGAATCAATACAAAGTAATAACATGTACTAACAAACTCTTTCCACAAGAGAGATGGGAAGTCCATATACAAAGCTTCAAAATACCACTTTCAAGTCACAAATTATACAAATTTCCACCAAAGAATCAGTTAAAATGATGAATAAACATTTGAAGATGTTTCCTAAACTTCCACTATAAAGTCTACAAACATCAACCCCAAAGATGAAGCTTGGAGAGAACATCCCCACAGCATTCCAAAACATCACAAATTATCAACTAAGAAAAAAAAAATATCAAATATATAACTTTGACATTTCCCTCTCAAATCTCAAAAGGTTCACAAAATATTCACTGGAAAAATCAGTAAAACCAAATAACAGGCTTCTAAATTCCCAACTGAAATTTAACAAAAAAACCCATAGTTAAAATCAGGAAAAAAAATAAAATCAAATTCAATAGATTCACCAAAATCCCAACCATAAGCTCTTTAAAAAATCTATGAGAAAAACGAACCAATAACATGTCCGCAAATCTAGATCGCCCATGCGAAAGATATTTCTACTAAGGAGCATTAAAATTTATTTCCATGAAATAAAATAAGAAAAAGTACAATTATCCTATGAATCCTGACAATTCAAGC
Source organism: Liriodendron chinense (assembly GCA_003013855.2). Classification (NCBI taxonomy): domain Eukaryota; kingdom Viridiplantae; phylum Streptophyta; class Magnoliopsida; order Magnoliales; family Magnoliaceae; genus Liriodendron; species Liriodendron chinense. Next base: position 4,693,717 of record PVNU02000736.1, on the reverse strand, counting down.
ATTTCTCCATAAGCAATATGCACAAGTAAATAAAATCATCATCATCAATTTTATTTTATTTTTGAAAGGTAACGCTACCAGGGATTGAACCCTGGATCATTCAGACTACAATGCCTCTACAAGTTCATCCTCATCTTCATCTAAGCCTTATCCCAACTAACAAGGTTGGCTACATGAATCCTTTTACGCTGTTCCACTCTATCAAGGGAATATATATATATATATATATATATATATATATATAGAGAGAGAGAGAGAGAGAGAGAGAGAGAGAGAGAGAGAGAGAGAGAGAGTAGCTCTCAAGTCCAACCGGTTGGACTATAAATTGCAGTCTACCCAGCAGATAACTTCCAACTTGTGATTTGTGTGCAAGATCCAACCCATCAAATAGGTTGGCCCTATCATGAGGATCTTCTTCAATAAAATTCAGCCACATCCACTTTTCAAGTGGGCCACACTAGTAATTTGCTATTTATCAATGGCTAGAAATTGTTTCCTCTGTTGTGGTCCTCCCAATGAGCAGATGGGGCTGATGTTTGAAATAAGTGATCCTCATGGATGGGCCAACCCATTAGAGGGGCTGGATGTCACATGCTCTTAACTGGTTGAAAGTTATCTGCTGGGTGGACCATAACCTGTGGTCTATATATATATATATATATCGACCTCATGGGAAGTTCCCGTGAGGTCTAGCTGTGTGGGCCCCACTGTGATGTGTATTGGACATTCACACCGTGCATTTGGTCACAAATTTTAGGGCCGATGGTTCCATGAGTTTGTGAATGGACCACACCTTGAAAATTGGCCAGGCGGGAAGATCACATCCATCCAATCTATGGCCATTTGTTGTCCAATGTGGACCTCCGTTTTAGTGCTTGCAGGCACCAAATTGAAGCACGGGATTTTGCATCCCGGAGAATTCTGAGCCATGGTTTCTCCACATTCTCAGCCACCAATACGTGGGCTTGACCAGATGGGAAGATCCTAGCCATACAGTCTTTGGTCATCTCTTGTTCAATGTTGACCTCGACCATAGTGCTTGCAGGCCACAAATTTTAGGGCCGATGGTTCCGTGAGTTTGTGAATGGACCAAACCCTGAAAATTGGCCAGGCGGGAAGATCACATCCATCCAATCCATGACCATTTGTTGTCCAATGTGGAACTCCGTTTTAGTGCTTGCAGGCACCAAATTGAAAGGCGGGATTTTGCATCCAGGAGAATTCTGGGCCATGTTTCTCCACAGTCTCAACCACCAATACGTGGGCTCCACTTGATTCAGGGCCGAAGAGGATACATACACATCCACAGAGACCGAGAATCATGTAACTCCTCGTAATTGAACCCTAATTCAAAACCGTAAAACCAAAACCCTAAAACCCGGGATTCCTCGGAACGAGACAGGCCCCAAGTGGAAATCTCGGAAACGGGAATTTCAGGAAAAATACGAAGGAGATGTATTTCCATCTCGAACGATCTCGGGTATGCATCTGTCTTTTCAAATTCGAGTAGAAATGTACCTGAAATGAGAGAAGAAGATATCGGAAGCGATCCAGAAGAAACCCTATTTAGGGATTTGAAGAACGAGCTGCGTCGGCTGCTTCTCCGCTATTTCTCGGCCTTTCTCTCATTCGTCTCCCTCCATGAATCACGATTCCCTTCTTCCACGTTGGTAGTGTGTCATACATATGGAAAAGGCTCTATGCGCTCGACCTCATTGGGAAGTTCCCATGAGGTCGAGCTGCGTGGGCCCCACTGTGATGTGTGATGAGCATCCACACCATGAATTTGGTGGGTCCCCTATTTTTATGGGATATCCCAAAAATCATATGTATTCGGAACTCAAGTGTGCCATACCAACTGAAAGAGTGTAAAATCATACTTACAACATTTAAAAGAACATTTCGGGGCCCACCTGAGTTTTGGATACGGTTGAAACTTAGTGTTAAATATTTTTTAAGTGGGACACGCACAATGGATGGTCTGGATTTCTCAACCACATCTCATTCGATCCTCTAATCGATCATTGAGATTTCAATGGGTGGATATCCACCCAAGTCATGAATTGGTCTGATTTTTACATTCATGGTCCAACACGTAATTTTGAATCTGACTGATGGTGTCGATTCCCATCACACATCATAGTGGGTCCCACACAGCTCGACCTCATGGAAACTTCACATGAGGTCGAGCGCATAGTATATATATAGGTGTATGCACGTGTATATAAGTGTATGCACGTGCAACACGGGTGTGAGGGAATCGGATTGCATGCGGAGTAACTCCGCACGCTCTTATCGTGCGGAGTAAACTCAGTTAGGCCCACCTAGAATGTATGTGCTTTATCTATTCCGGCCATATGTTTTTCCAGCTCATTTTAGTGGTTGAGCCCAAAATTTAAGCATATCCAAATCTCAAGTGGACCATGCCACGGAAACAGTGGGAATAGTGATTTCCACCGTTGAAACCTTCCCAGGCACTACAGTGATGTTTATTTGTCATCCAACCTGTTCATAAGATCACATGGATATGGATGAAGGGAAAACACAAATACCAGCTTGATCCAAAACTTCTGTGTCCTACTAGAATTTTTCAATGGTAGACATGCAGTTCACACATTTCTTGTGGTGTGGTCCACTTTAGATTTTGGTATGCTTCATTTTTTTGCACCATACCTAAAATTTTCTGTTAAGATGGATGGACGGAGTGGATAAAATACATAAATCACCGTGGGCTCCACAGAGTTTACTCCGCACGCTAGCGTGCGGAGTTACTCAGTACGCAATCCGCTTCCGGGTGTGAGACAGTGAAGAGGGCCTCTCATCCTTGTTCGATCAAGACGAGCAGTCGGATGCGATCAATCGTGGATGGACAGTGCCCAAAAAAATTAGACATCCAACATTGGAAATTCCTAGCCATGAGTCTTGGTTGCTTTTTCAGTTGATGTGTTTGCAAGCCACAATTTGAAAGGTTGCGATGTCTTATCATGTATATGGGTACTGATCCAACTACGTTAGTACTCAGTAAACCAATGGTTCGGATCATTAAACGGTGGTCTCCACCTGGTACAGTACAGCCCCAACAACGTAACGGGGGAACTTAAGGATGACAACGTCGCATTTCATTACATTTTTAGCTTCTTCTTTTTTTTCAAAAATATCCTCAGAGTGATAATTTTAAATACTGAACACGGGTCTAAAAAGCTCGGTTAACTTGCTTGAATCGACTCGAAATAGCTCCCCTCGGATCAATGTTCGGATCCAGTCCCAGCCAGATTTTGTAACTCAAAAGAAGTTTGAGTCTGAGTACCGAGCAAGGTGCTGCTCGACTCGGTCTAAAACACGAAATCGACTTGGATCAACTTGACTCAGACTCGATTTTAAGTGATATAAATAGTTTTTTTAAAAAAAAAAAAACTAATTCATTTCCATCCTTTCCCTTTCACTGCCCGACTGAGCTCTCAAATTCCAAACCCAAGAAAACCCAAACCCTTGCTTGGTTCGTCCGGCGTCCATCACCTGTCCAGTTTTCTCTGCTCGTTTGTCCATATATCTCTGCCCCTGCCCAGCTACCCTTACCAGTCCGTCCAACTGTCCAGTCGTTCGTCCATCTCTGGTCTGCTCATCCATTCACTGCTCTTCTCTCTCTCATTGATACATTGATATTGGTGTATCCGTCCGACCATGGTAACCCAGTCAGACGTTGCCATGGCCGGCTTAATTTTAAAATATAAAATACATTACATATACTTAATATTAATGATTATATATATATATATATATATATATATATATATATATATATATATATATATATATATATATATATATAAAATGAGGAATGATCTCACACGCACCGGCGCGCAAGTTCGTCCTTGAGCACTTGTTTTTTCTGTCAAGAGGCTAGCATGATATTAAAAAAAGAAAAAAAGAAAAAAAAGAGGGAGGTTGCTGAGTATCTATTAGACAAAATATAAATCTACCATATCCTCGTTCTGCGGCAGGTTATATGGGCCCCCACCATGATGTGTATTGTATCTGCACTGTCCATCTAATTCGTGATATCATTATAGGTCATAACTCAAAAAATAATTCAGATCCAAACTCAGGTGGACCATACTGCAAAACCTAGTGGGGACAATGATGACTGCCGTTGAAACCTTGCTGGCCCCACCATGATGTTTATTTTCCATCCAACCCGTTCACAAGCTCACAAATACTTGGATGAAGGTAAATCACAAATATCAGCTTGATCCAAAAATTTTGTGAGCCCCAAGAAGTTTTCAATTGTATGCATTCAATCACTACTGCTTTATGTGGTGTAGTCCACCTGAGCTCTGGATATTCCTCATTTTTTAGCCCATTCCCTAAAATAATCTTCTAAAACGGATGAATGGTGTGGATATAAGACATATTATAGTGGGTCCACAAAACTTAGTGACGTGTGTGACACACCAGGCAATCCGTTTCCGATTCCCACGCCTAGGTGCGGCTTCGCTGGATCCCAGACCCACTGAGGTGAGTGGATCCTTGACTGTAAGGCCCACAGTGATGTATCTTCCATGCATCCACACTGTCCATCCGTTTTATAGCTCATTTTAAGATATGATCCCAAAATGAAACAGATTCAAATCTTCTCTCACAGGAAATAGTGGTTATTAAATACCTACCATAAAAACACGTTCCAGTGGCCCTCCAAGAAGTTTTTTATGGTGGGTATTCAATAACAGCTGTTTCATCTGGTGTAGTCCACCTGGGATTTGGATCTGCTTCCTTTGGGCGCGGATTAAGTACTTACCCCGCCTGTCCCAAGCTCGGGACAGGCTAGGGCTATGAGGGCCACCGTGATTTATGGATCTTATCCACACCGTCCATTCATTTTTTTCATGTCATTTTAGGTCTTGAGACCAAACATGAGGCAGATACAATTTCAAGTGGGCACACCATAGGAAGCAGCGGTACTAATGATGCCTACCGTTGAAACCTTCATATGGCCTACCGTGATGTTTATTTTCCATCCAACCTGTTAATAAGATCATAGAGACATGGATGAAGGGAAAACACAAATATCAGCTTGATCCAAAACTTCCTGTGGCACCCAAGAAGCTTTCAACGGTCAGCGTTTATTCCCCATTTCATGTTCCATTTGAGCTTGGAACTGCCCCATTTTCCGTATCGTGATCTACAATGACATGGAAAAATGAATGGACGGTATGGATAAGATCCATACATCACGGTCGCCCTTAGAGACCTAGCCTGTCCCGACCTTGGAACGGGCGGGGAAGTACCTAACCCGCGCCCCTTCCTTCTTTGGTTCACGCGCTAAAATGAGTTATCAAAATGAATGTACCGCGTGGATGTAAGGAACATACATCACGGACGGTATGCTTCCTGGTCAAGGATCACCCACCTCCTTGGATCCCGAGCGGCGCGTCCCCATCCCACCCGGATGCGAATTGCCTGCCAAAGCCTTTCCTTGCTGAAGCTAAGTGGGGCCCACCGTTATTCTTGTGAGAAATCCACCACGTCCATCCGTTTTGAGAAATCATGTTTGACATTGTCTAAAAAAATGTAGCAGATCCAAAACTTGAGTGGGCTACACGGCAGGAAACAGTGAGGATTAAACATCCACCGTTTCAACATTTGTAGGGCCACATAAGTTTTTGGTAATGCTAGGTATTTTTGTGTTTTCAGTTCATCCAAGTAGAAGTTACTTAATGAACGGTGTATACGGCATATAAACATCACAATGGACCTTAGAGAGGTATCAACGGTAGGCACTTTCCTGCCCACATTTTCTATTCATCCAGCCCCACTTGAGTTTTGGATCTGCTTCATTTTTTAGCCCATGTCTTAACATGATCTAGCAAAACAGATGAACCGCGTGGATTTCTCATAAGAATCACGGTGGCCCCACCTAACTTCCATAGAAAGCTCGTGCAAAGGATTTCCCATGCCATCCACGTCCGAATGAGATAGCGTGGGAATTGGAAGCGGATTGCGTGGTGACCTTGGTAGTGTATGGACGTCACTAAGTTTCATGGGCCCAATTAGGATGTATGTTTTATATCTCCATTGTCTATCCATTTTATGAGATTATTTTAAGAAATATGCCAAAAAATGAGGCAGATCCAGAGCTCAAGCGGATCACACTAGAGATAGCAGTGGCAATTGAACGCTTACCATTGAAAACTTTTTGAGGCCCTCATAAGTTTTGGATCAAGCTTATATTTGTGATTTCCTTTCATCCAAGTCTGTGTGACCTTGTGAATAGGTTGGATATTAAATAAGCATCTTGGTGGGCCCTGGCAAAGTTTCAACGGCATGAATCATTGTCCTCACTAGTTTCTTAGGTATAGTTCACATGAGTTTGGATCTGCCTCATTTTTTGGGCCATAACCTAAAATAATACAACAAAATATATGAGTAGTATGGATGTAACATGCATCATGGTGGAGCTCACATATCCACAGCAGAATGAGTGTACGATGGATTAACGTTTTGAGATGCAAGAGAGTATACCTATTTACTCCCCATGCTAGCCTCTGTACCTAGGAAACAAGTGCGCAAGTAGTAGCTTGCGCGCCAGCGTGCGTGAGATCATTCCTCTATATGTAATATATATATTATTTTATTTTATATTTTAAAATAAATGTATACAACCCTAAAGGGCCTAAACCCTAATTGTACGTGTGGCTGTGTGGGTCGTCCGGCCGGCTCATAAGTTCATAAATCATATCTAATTATTATTATTATTATTAGTATTATATTTAAATATATATTATATATTATATAGTTTAAATTATTATATATATATATATATATATATATATATATATGTGTGTGTGTGTGTGTGTGTGTGTGTGTGTGTGTGTGTGTGTTAATATATTAATATATAGTTAAACCCTTAAAAATATATATATTTATATATAATTTTAAAAACCCTAAAAACACTAATTTCAAATGTTATACACCTATATAATACATATATAATGTAATTAAATGGATGGATGGTTTAATGGAAGCATGGATGGATGGTTAAATGGATGCATAGATGGGAGGGATGGATGGTTGGTTGGTTGGTTGGATGGCTGGATTCATGGATGGTTGATGGTTGCTTGGATGAATGGTTGGACTAATGAATAGTTGGATGGATATCATGGATAATTTGTTAGATTAATAAATTGTGTTTTAATGTGTTTGATTGTTAGTTTATAATTTTGTTTTTGTTGACTTGACCGTTTGATTCTTATTTTATTAATTTGTTATATTGTTAAGTTGTTAATTTCTTGAATTTGTTAGAATTGTTATATTGTTGGATTGTTTTTAATTTGTTAGATTGTTAGTTTTAACTTATTAGATTGTTAACTTATTTTTTATCTGTTAGATACTTAGATTGTTAGATTATTTTTAATTTATCAGTTTAGTATATTGTTTTTAATTTTTAAGGATAGATAATCAATTGTCCGTTTGAGAATTTTTATGTTGGCAGGCATAGATACAATGTGTTTTTTGAGGCATAGAAATTGCTTCAAATTGTCCCTTTTTTTTATAGTTCAGGGTTAGATAGATTGTAATATCTTTATTCATTCCAATTTAAATGCATACGCTTGTTCTAGTTCGTCTCTCATTTTCTCTCTGTATATATTTCCTGCATGTATTTTCGTCGTCAAATGTCCACACTTTATGTGGATAATTAACTGTGAATCAAATACATAATTAATATATTCTAGAGAGATAAGGCGAGATGCTGCCGAAATTTTGGCGTGCCATTTAAATTGGAATGTCAAGGTGGTGATACAAAACTATGCCCTAAAGCTCCAAAGGAGGTCCAAATTCCTTTTCAGGCCTTCCTGGATTCAAATAAGAAATTGTCTATACCCCATCTAAACTTTCTAATATAAGTAGAATTGACGAAATCAACATAAATGCTTTAGAAGAAGAATGAATTCAACTGGCCTTAAAACGTAATATGGAATAGACACATCTATAAGGTTGACTACATAATGAAGAAGCAAAATCGAGTATAAGTAAAAAAAAGAAGAATAGTAATAAATCAAAGTTTCTCACTCTTCTCGATGAATATTATAGGATCTTGGGTACAACATATAAATCTTCTTATAAAGAAAGTTTGAAAAATTTAGTTCAAACCATACAAGAGTACAAAGGAAACTTTTTTCACCTTCTAATTTAGATGAAATGAATAAATATGTGTATGAAAAATAGATTGCAACTCTTTCGATAAATCAAACGATGATAGTGATGAATCTTATGGAGGATATTAAGTAGATATTGTGATTGTAAACAATATAATTCTGTACAATCGTAAATTAGTAATTAGAATTTAGAATGGATGATGATGAATTTGTAAATGTAATTATGATTGTAGACTAGTGAATTAGTAATTAGAATGAATGATTGTGATTCTAGTGAATTAGTAATTAGAATGGATGATTGTAATTATGATTGTGTTTGTAGTAAATTAATAATTCGAACTCAGCTCAACAAATTCAGCTCGAAAACTCAAACTCGAACTCAGCTCGATTGACTTGGGCTTGGCTCGAGAACTTGCTCAGTTTGCTAACCTAGTTAGACAGGTAGGCTTGAAACCGAGTTCGAGTTGAGTACCGAGTAGGGGGTGGTTGCTTGGTCGAACCTAGTTGAGCAGGGCCAAGCTTGACTCGAATCGACTCGTGTACAACACTAATATTTTTACTTGAAATCCCCCATAGGCGACAGAAGTGGCTTGCATACTGCATCGCCTAGATGATAATCCGTCTATGCAGGGCTCCGTGGGGCCACCGTGATGTATGGGTTTTATCTTTGTTGTCCATCTATTTTTTTAAATCATTTTAAAGATATGAACCCAAAATTGATATACCATCTATTTTTTAAAATCATTTTAAAGATATGAACTCAAAATTGAGGTATATTCGAGGCTCAAGTGGACCACATAGTGGGGATTGAACTCCCTGCCATTAAAAACTTCTTATGAGCGACAGGAGTTTTGGATAAATATGAAATTTGTGTTTTCCCTTCATCTATGTTTATGTGAACTTATTAACAGGTTGGATGGAAAATAAACATCATAGTGGCCCTTAGGAAGGTTTATCTCTGCCGCTTCCTGTGGTGCGGACCACTTCAACATTGTACCTACTTAATTTTTTGACACGAATTTCCTCCGAAAGCCTTTGCAGCAAGTTCTTGCACAATGGTGGACTAAGTGAAGATAACACCCATATCCATAGCTTAAGTGGTAGACTGAGTGAAGATAACCTTGTTTGAACACCGAGGTCTTGGTATCAACTCCCTAGTGGGGGTGGCTAACTCGTGGTGTGACTAACAGTGGGGGTGTGTACTAACAAAAACAAGTTCCTATACATGGAACCTAGGTAGAGCCCACCGTGATGTTTGTAAGAAATCCACCCTGTCCATCCGTTTTGAGAACTCATTTTAGGTCATGCGACAGAAAATGAGCCGAATCGAAGACTCAAGTGGGCCACACTAAATGAAAAGGTGGGTAGGGAAATTCCTACCGTTGAAACCTCCCTGGGGCACATAGTGATGTTTATATGCCATCCATACCGTTCATAACATCATTCCTATTGGGATGAACTGAAAACACAAATATCAGCCTGATTCAAAACTTCGTGGCCCCATAAATATTTCAACTGTGGACGTTCAATCCTCATGATTTTAGCCCACTTGAGTCTTGTATTCGGCTCATTTTAGGCCGCATGTCTTAAAATGATCCCACAAAATAGATGGACGGGGTGGATTTCTCACAAACATCACGGCGGGCCCCACCTAGGTTTCCAACGCAGGAAATCTATGTCCGTAACCCTACCGTAAATGATTGAAAAAAAAAAAAAAATAGATAGACCGCATGGATAAAACCCATACATCTTGGTGGGCTTCACAGAGCCATTGCCTAGACGCATTTAATATGTGGATCCTAACCGTCAGATCAAGACCACTTTTAACGGAAGTGGATTGCATGGTGTGCCACACACCACCCACCTCCATGATGTGTTGGCATCACCAAGTTCTATGGGCCCTATAATGATGTATGTGTTATATCCACACCGTCCGCTCATTTTTTAAGATCATTTTAGGTTATGGACCCAAAATTGACATGGACCTAAAGCACCAATGGACCACATCACAGAAAGCAATGGAACAATGATACTTATTGTTGAAAACTTCTCGAGCGCCACATAAGTTTAGATCAAGCTGATATTTCTTTTTTCCCTACATCTAGGATTGTGTGACCTGTACTGGGCGTCATTGTCCCCACTGCCTTCTGTGGTGTAGTACACATGAACTTTGGATCTGATTCATTTTCAGGCATTTCCAAGCCATGCTCTAAAATGATCTCTCAAAATGGATGGACGGATATAACACAGTCATTGTGGAGCCCACAGAACTTGGTGACGTCAATACACCACAGAAATCAGTGGACACCACGCAATCTACTTCCACTTTTAACTTAAGAGGGTAGCTTGCTCTTTCTGTAACTCACGTCCGATTGCAGGGCAGCTCATTTGCACGTAGCTCATTGACTAAAAGGTAAGGGGTATCCTATGGAGGATAATTTTGAGGTATGGACCATTGCAAAAAGCTCATGTAGAAATAAGAAAATCACGTAAACAAGCCTATGAAAAAAATAGGGACTTCATGTTTACGAGAAAAACGAATAAAATAATAAAATTGTGTAAAGAGAAATAAAAGGAGAATCCAGAAGATGAAAAACTGTAATATTCAAAGGTGTTTTTACAAAATGCTACGTTATTAATATGTAATTCTCATCTCAATACATATTGTAAACATCTTTTCATTAAGATACCAAAATACCATACGTATTTATCATTTAAATTTGGTTTTGTTGATTGTAATTATTTATTGATTTCTCTCTCTAAAAAAAATCACACATTTTTAAAAATATTTCAAATATCAAAGCTCCATCTTTCTATAAAAGCATCTTCTTCTAATAGCATACTCACTGTTTCCTCCATAATTAAGTGATTTATTTGACAGATTAAGGCTTTATTAGCGTTAAACTTAGTTTGCAATTTTTTTTCAGATAATTGCTACTCGAGTCTTATTTTCCATCTTAATGCCAGTTTCTTCCATTTGATTATATAAATCCTTCACCGCTAAAAAAAATATTGACATGAAATCGTTGAGTTACTTGATGGGCTTTAATTTTGCTTTGAAAAATGCCTTCTAATGTTGCTCACTTTCTAGTGCACAATGGTGAATTCAATGCTTTAATATAGAAAAGCACATCTTATCCATAAGAAAGTTTAGATCATATGTAGAGTCTTCTCATTATCTTTCTTACAATTTGCAGGTCTCACTTGGCCCATTGCCAATTTATGATCGCCACCCTTGATGATATCCCAAAAACCCCAGCCATAGCTATATTTTCCAATTTCCATAGTTTTTCATTGTAAAAGCTTCAAGAATAGCACTTGATGTTGTTGGGATAGTCTTCAAACTTGTGCACGTCTGGGTGCTCAGACTGGTCGGGCGATCGGTCTGACGTTGGTGGTTTCAGATGCACGTGAAGACAAAACAGATAACAGCCTCTGTGTGTGCCCAGACCGGTCGGCCGACCAGTCGTCAGTGGGCTCCTATCGGTCGGCCGACCGGTCAGCTGTGAGGCAGCATTGGACATTTTCTCCCTGGACTGGTCTTTGTGCGAGGTGCGATCGGTCGGGCGATCGGTCGGATGTGCACAGCGGAGTCCTTGCGTAGTCCGCAGTACTGCGCAAGGTGTTTCTATTTTCGAATTTCTTCCTATTTAAGGTGTTGTAATTCGACTAAGAGAGGTATCCTAAAGTGTCCAAGGTTTCCTATTCGTACTAGGAAGAAGGGAGAGGTGTGTGTGAGAGAAAAACTTGGGGTTTTTTCTGTTTTTCCTTGCTTTGTGGGCTGTCAATCTCTGTAATCTCTGATATTCATAGTGGATCGTTTGTGCCGTGGCTTTTTTTACCCGTTTTGGGGTTTTTTCACGTAAAATTCGGAGTCTCTTGTGGTGAATGCTTTTGTGTGATTGATTGCATCTTGTTACTTGTTTGATTTCGCATTGCTTCACGTGTTCCGCGTTCCGCTTCCGTTGCTGGCTTTTCCCAACAGATGTTGATGTGATTGAGTACACTAACAAAAAAAACTTACAAAAATGGATAATTAACATAAAACCGACAATTCTACTCACAAACATGACTCTGATACAATGTAGATAATCACACAATCGAGGATATAGTGAGGATGGACTTGGCATCAAAGAAAAAATGAAGGAAAAAAAGCAAAAGAAGAGAGCATATAGAAAGAGAATAAAAAATAAACTCCTCTACGAAAAAAACACCAACACTATTAACTCAAAAAAGAAAACTTTCTAACCACTTTTCTAAGTTGACTCAATTAAAATTTGCTTAACAACTAAGTATGCTAATAAAATTAGGATTTAACAATAATTCTCAAAAGCCACTGGTTTGGACCACTAAAGGCTTCAATCATCATATGGAACAAAGTAATCAAGGACAGAAGCCACTAAATGAATGATTTAAATTCTTTATGTGATGTTGGAGCGCCTTCGAACTGTGCTCGGTTTGGGTGCTCAAACCGGTCGCCCGACCGGTCTGATGTTGTGACCCAGATGCACAGCAAGGCAGACAGGTCTCGATGTAGCCCTAGACCGGTCGTGTGGCCGGTCTGGAGGGGGCTGCGACCGGTCGTGAGACCGGTCGGCTGGGACGGCGTGTTCTCCCTGAACGTTTTTTGTGCTATGTGGGACCGGTCGGCTGTGCGCGCGGATTCCTTGCGCAGTCTGCAGTACTGCGCAAGGTGTTTCTATTTTCGGATTTCTTCCTATTAAGGTGTTGTAATTCGACTGAGAGATGTATCCAAAGGTTTCCAAGGTTTCCTATTCGTACTAGGAAGAGGGGAGAGGTGTGTGTGAGAGATAAACTTGGGTTTTTTCTCTGTGTTTTCTTACTTTGTGGGCTGTCAATCTCTGTAATCTTCTGATATTCATAGTGGATCGTTTGTGCCGTGGTTTTTTACCCGTTTTGGGGTTTTTCCACGTAAAATTCGGAGTTTCTTGTGGTGAATGCTTGTGTGTGATTGATTGCATCGTGTTTCTCGTTTGCTTGCGCATTGCTTCACGTGTTCGGCATTCCGCTTCCGCTGCCGGTTTTTCCCAACAAGTGGTATCAGAGTAAAGTTGGGGTGGAGTAGATTCGAATCTGAGACGAGAAGATGGGATCGAGCGCAAGGTTCGATATAGAGAAGTTCTCTGGGAAAAATAACTTTGAGCTATGGAAGGTAAAGATTGAATCCTTCCTGGTTCAGCAAGGACTTGATGGAGCTCTTGGAAAGCGACCTGAGGCTATGAAAGACGATGAGTGGACGAGGCTCGACAAGAAGGCAAGAACCTCAATCCTGTTAAACCTTACGGATGATGTTCTCTATCATGTCATGAAGGAGAAGACTGCGGCTGAAACGATGGCGAAGCTAGAGAAGGTTTATGCCAAGAAATCTCTAGAGAATTGCATGTACGTGTTGATGCAGTTGTTCACCTTGAGGATGGCTGAGGGAACGGAGGTGGAGGACCACCTGAGCACGTTCAATAGGCTGGTTTGCAAGTTGGTGGAGATCGATGAACCGATGAAGGACGAATACCAAGCATGCATCCTGTTGAATTCTCTTCCAGATTCATCTGAGTCGTTCAGGGACTCTGTGTATGCAGGGAGGGAACCCATAAGCATCGAGACCGTTATCTCAGCCCTTCAGTCGAAGGCGATGAGAAAGAAAAGCGGTGACGTGGCTTCCCGTTCTTCCTCAAAGGCACTGGTTATGAGGGAAAAAAGTTCTAAGCATGGAGGATATTCGAAATTGGGATCGAGGGCCAAGGGCAAAGGTAAGTCTAAGGTGAAGTGCTAGAATTGTGGCCAGGAGGGCCATATGAGAGGGGATTGTCAGAATCCCAGGTTGAGGCAAGAAAAGTATGGAAATTCTTCTGAAGAGGGAGCCAATACCGTAGAGGACGGTGGCGATTTGTGTGAAGTGCTGACTGTTTTTGGTAAGGGATCTCACGGTAGTGAGTGGATCCTTGATTCAGGGGCTTCATGTCACGTTTGTCCTGACCGGAATTCATTCACGACATACAGGGAGTATGGTGGAGAATCGGTGTTTGTGGGCGATGGAGTCGCTCATAAGGTTTTGGGTATTGGTACCGTGCGCATCAGGATGTTCGATGAGGTCGAACGAGTCCTGGAAGATATGAAGCATGCTCCCAAGATGAAGATGAATGTGATTTCTCTTGGTGCACTCGAGGCGAAAGGGTGCGTGTTTATCAGCTGCGATCGTTGTTGTGAAGTGATGAAGGGGGCACTCGTGTGTATGAAGGCACGGAGGTGTGGCCATCTTTACATGTTGATCGGGAGCACAATTCACGGTGGAGTTGCGGGAGAGGCAGCGAGATCCACGATTGCTCGTATGTGGCAAGTGCCCAAGGGCCACATGAGAAGAGCGGTAAAGGGCGTGAATTTGCAAGGTTAGGGTCAATGGTGGCACGAGAAGTGGTGGAGCTATGATTGAAGATGAGATGACGTTGCAAGGATGTGTTGATTCGACGTTCGAAGCCTCGGTGGAGATTGTTGGAGAGCCTTCGAACTGTGCTCAGTTTGGGTGCTCAGACCGGTCGCCCGACCGGTCTGACGTTGTGACCCAGATGCACAGCAAGGCAGACAGGTCTCGGTGTGGCCCTAGACAGGTCGTGCGACCGGTCTGGAGGGGCTGCGACCGGTCGTGAGACTGGTCGGCTGTGAGGCTGGGACGGCGTGTTCTCCCTGGACGTTTTCTGTGCTATGTGCGACCGGTCGAGCGACCGGTCGGCTGTGCGCGTGGATTCCTTGCGCAGTCCGCAGTACTGCGTAAGGTGTTTCTATTTTCGGATTTCTTCCTATTTAAGGTGTTGTAATCCGACTGAGAGATGTATCCAAAGGTGTCCAAGGTTTCCTATTCGTACTAAGAAGAGGGGAGAGGTGTGTGTGTGAGAGATAAACTTGGGTTTTTTCTCTGTATTTTCTTGCTTTGTGGGCTGTCAATCTCTGTAATCTTCTAATATTCATAGTGGATCGTTTGTGCCGTGGTTTTTTACCCGTTTTGGGGTTTTTCCACGTAAAATTCGGAGTCTCTTGTGGTGAATGCTTGTGTGTGATTGATTGCATCGTGTTTCTCGTTTGATTGCGCATTGCTTCACGTGTTCGGCGTTCCGCTTCCGCTGCTAGCTTTTCCCAACATGTGACCCATTTTTGTAAATAATCTCAACTGCTCCTTTTAGATTTTATTGTTGGAAGGTTAGAATAGTTCGTTCTGTGTTTTTCTTTTTTGAGGGTCCATAAAAACGTAGAGGTGCAAATGGGTTGGGTCAACCCTGTGGGTTATTATTGGACATGGTCCAATAATAAACGAGTGCAAGTCCAACATATAGATCCGATGGGTGAGTCTGGATCCAAATGGGTTGGGTCAACCCAATGGGTTATTATTGTTTGGGTTTGAGACCCGATTTTCTAAATGGGTCTAAGTCAGTCATCGCTCTTGGGTTCTTTTGACCTTTTATTTTTTATTTTTTTTTAACACACACCCTCACACTCACACACACCACGTGGGTACTTGAACCCACGACCTCGGTGTTGAAACCCACTAGTCTACAACTGAGCCATGAGCCACGAGCAGGGGCCAAGGGTTTTTTTTAAACCTAATATGGCATACAACCAATACATTCAAATCACTGTTTGTTTGAAAACTCTAGGGCTCTTTTTATACCCAAACAAACCCAACCCATTTATTAACTGAATTAGCTCATTTTGACTTAGACCTGACCCAAAATTTAGGGCCCATTTGGGTGCACCCTTAAAGGAGTGATTGATACCAAAATGTTGTTTTAAGCCAAACCCATTTTTCTTGTGTGATTGGACGCACTCTTACACAGTGACGAAATAAGCACTAAAAGCCCCACTGCTGAAATGGGTTTTGTGGGAGTGGCGTCTGAACGGGTCCTTAAGGGGTTTGGTCTAGAGTCAGAATGCAGATACAATCATTCAATGTAAAATGTGCAACTATACGTCACCTTGATGAGTGAACCACCTAACTTTTGGAATAAGGCAAGCTCAAAATAGGACCCACCTAGACAAATGGCCCAGAGCTTGCATAGGTGGACCACATATCACCTATTTAATATTTCCCTGTGCCAGTTTCCCCAGAGCTTCTCTTGGCAACTAGACTTGGTTTGAGCTTAGGCCCAGTGCTAATTATAATAAGTAGGCTTGTTTGAGCTTAGGTTCAGTGCTAATGTTGGGCTGATGGGCTCGGACTAGGTGGCCCAGCTAGACCACCCCATTCCCACCCTTCATGGGAGGCTGGTTTGGCAGCGAAGGACCATCTGAGAATACACCATCCCCCAATTCCAACACACGTTTAACATGTACGGTGTTCAGTATAGCGGGCCATGGCTAATTGTTTGATCTGGATCTTATGCCAACAAAAAATGAGATTCTAATTTTTTTGTTCCAAATTGTATTTAAAAAAAAAAAAAAAAAAACCAGGTTAGTTTCAAGTGTGGAAAATGGGACAACATGGGCTCAGATGAAGCTTGTCCAAGTCCAGTCCAAGATCTAAGACCTGGGTCGAGGCATAGCCCAGCCAGAATCAGGTTCCTGCAGCCAGGTGAGCTACCGTCTGAGTCGAGCACCATGGCCCAAGTCTAAGCCCAGTTACTGATAACTCACAAAACTCATGTCCGGGTTCAACTCGCAGTTCTGAGGCTCAGCCAAACCTGGTCCAAATGGGCTGAACAAGGGCCATGTTGAGCCAGGCCAACGTATTTGCCTAGCACTGGGTTGGGTTACCTGAGTTGTTGATAGGTGGGCCTCACTATTTTGAGCTTGCATCATAATCAAGTCAGTTGACTCATCAAGTAGGCCTACTTCCATTAAGTAGGTAGCACATCTAGAGATGTGATGAGCTTAAGATAGTTGGTGGCACATTTAGTATTTCTGTTGTACATATGCACATTGACATGTATGACACATTTGGGGCACTTGAAGATTGATGATAGCACACGTGGGTGCTTGAACACGAATAGTCGAACATGTGATGCATGTACATGGTACATTACTTCCTGCTTACTGAGTAGCAAGAAGCTTCCTCAGGACAGCCATGCTAGCCAAATTAACCAACAGCTGGGAATGATCGGATTGGATGGGCCACCTATTAACCTAGAGTAAGTTATTTCACCTTTCTAGTAAGAAGAGACTGTCCCTACTTAAATTTTTATAAGATCACTTTTATGGAGTCCACGTGGCGTGCATTGTAAAGATGTATGGATAGCATTATCCCAACAATGTTATTTTACAATGATCAAAGTTTTAAGTGACTATAGATGCATGTGGGATTAGGCGTGATGGAATTGCATCCGGCATTTGGAAACGACGGGAATGCTTGGCTTAATCCAGGTATCGTATAATCTAGTCTCAAAAGTAAATATTACCGGATTTCGGGTGGATTTTAAAACCCCCTACATCTATGGCCCCACATTGACGCCTATGTTTTATTCACGCTGCCCATTCATATGCGCCCTTTACATGTGATATTCAAGTTGTATTTGTGCACTAGTTATTGACATCAGTTGTGAATCAGATCCATTGATTACAAATCCATGGTCCACCAAACGTGAATTTCACTTAATATAATGTTTTTCTTAGAGGAAGAATTTGATCCAAATGTGGGATTGGACATGCAATTATTGTATAATAATAACGGTGTTAATTCCATCTAATGCAATTCTATACCATTTAATCCCTTAAACCAAGGAGGCCTGCCCAAGCACATGTGGATAGTGCTAAGCATTTATACTGCATGCTTTCTCACGGAACCATGCTTATGGGAAGCTGAGTGCAAATTATATACCATGCTCCACCATTATTTACCGCGATTTGGATGGTTTGGATTATCTCGAGCTGTCATGACATGCATGCAATTTTAGTGCACGTGCATTGACCATTATACTCCATCGTCCATCGTCTTCTCTTACGTCATGAAATCTGAACTTACAATGAGACCAAAAACCAAGACTTGCTTAGGACACGTTATGGGACAGGGATTGGGTACTTCCTGGGCTTATACCAAGCTCCGTTCTAAATGGACACAACAAGAATTGAATGGACGACAGACAGCTATAAAAGATGGAACTCATAAATCCCGTTTGCAAGTTGTTTAGCATTGAGTGAGTACATACTCAATCAAGCCCATTTCTGACAACTGCTTGTTATCCAATCAAATTCATCCTATCATAATAGGAGCTGGTCTAAGGGTGGGTAAGTAAGGCAGTACCCAATCCGTGGGATTTGAATGAATCATATGCAACTCTCATAGATGAAACTCACTCAAATCCTATTTGCAAGTTGTTCATATTAAGTATGTACTCAAGCAAGCCCATCTCTAACAACTGTTTGCCATCCAATCAAATCTCATCCCTGTTGAGAGCGTTGCACAAAAACCTTAGGATCTCGCCCCAAAACACCAGAATTATGAGATATGATAATGCAATAATCAAAAGTAAAGCATCAACCACACGACACAAAGAGTTTTTACGTGGAAAACCCTTGAAAAGATAAAAACCACGGAACCTAGTCCAGAGCAACAATTCACTATGAAGTAGAACAGTTACAACCGATCACAACACACACCGCTTGGATCAAAACCTCCTTCACTCACATAGGAGTAGATAAACAATAAGAGAACAATGAAAACGGAGAGATCTCACCAATCACGAGGACGTAGACGCGCTGAGATGACAATTGGATCGAAGATCACCTTTTCAAGCAATATCTCCCTTCTACAAGCTTCATCTCTCTCTTTTCTCTTTCTCTCTTCCTCTTTTTCTTTCTCTCTCACCTTGGATGTGAAAACACTTTAATGGAATCCCCTTATCCTGATTTGGAACCCCTTAAGTAGAGAACTGGAGGAATTAGAACCAAGTAAGAAAATTGCGTACAAGCAGTCCGCATAGGGTCGAGCGCTCGGTTAGTGGACCGTCGGGCGCCTGACCAGTTACAAAACTGTCCAGCGAGCTTCGAGTGAGAATTGACGAATATCGGGCGCCCAGACTAGCATGGTCGGGCGCCCGGTCACCTGACCATCAGGCGCCCGACTGTTATGAAAACAGTCCGACAAGTACACTGCCATCCGGGTGAATTTCAGTCACCCGACCACACCCAGGTTGCACCATATCTCTCCTATGAACAGAGGATGAAAACTCCATCAAATGTCCCCCCTTCCAACTCAAGAGAAATTCGTCTTCTTCAATCCAGTCAGGTTTCTACAAACCTCAAACATGCCCTTAAGCAATGCCTTGGTCATCATGTTTGACTCATTATCGTCCGTGTGGACCTTCTCAAGTT
Organism: Liriodendron chinense; assembly: GCA_003013855.2. Classification (NCBI taxonomy): domain Eukaryota; kingdom Viridiplantae; phylum Streptophyta; class Magnoliopsida; order Magnoliales; family Magnoliaceae; genus Liriodendron; species Liriodendron chinense. Next base: position 4,674,251 of record PVNU02000736.1, on the reverse strand, counting down.
GTAACACTTTCTGTTCCAAAGTATCCCTGATCCAGTGATACCGAATCTCTATGTGCTTCGACTTGGAGTACTGACTTGGATTCTTGCTCAAGTGAATAACACTTTGGCTATCGCAATAGACCACGTGCTGCTCCTACTTCAGGTTGAATTCCTGTAGGAACCTCTTCATCCAAAGCATCTCTTTACATACCTCTGTGACTGCAATGTACTCGGCCTCTGTCGTCGATAACGCTACGACCTTTTGTAGCTTGCTCTGCTAAGAAACCGCTCCCCCTGCAAATGTGAACATGAACCCCGATGTAGACTTTCTGGAGTCTATATCACCTACCATATCTGCATCTGTGTAACCTTCTAACACAGGTTTTCCGTCACTATAGCATAAGCTCAACCTGGATGAGCCTCTCAGATACCGTAGTATCCACTTCACCACTGCCCAATGTTCTTTGCTAGGATTGGCAAGATACCGGCTGACAACACCAACTGTATATGCTATGTCTGGGCGCATACACACCATAGCATACATCAAACTTCCTACCGCTGACGCGTAAGGTATCTTCCGCATCTCTTCTACTTTTACTTTCGTCTTGGGACACTACTTGTCGCTCAATTTGAAGTGACCATCCAGTAGAGTACTAACTGGTTTCGCTGCATTCATATTGAAGTGCTTTAAGACTTTCTCAATATACCGCTCTTGTGACAACCAAAGTTTCCTGCTGCTTCTATCACGGGTTATCTACATTCCTAGGATCTGTTTTGCCGAGTCCAAATCTTTCATCGCAAATGACTTGCCCAACTCCTGTTTTAGCATGTCAATTTTCTTGATGGCTTTTCCCATGATGAGCATGTCATCAATGTACACTTGCAGAATTAAGAAATCACCATCTGAGAACTTGCGTGTGAACACACAGTGGTCTGACTCCATTTTATCATATCCATGCTTTAACATGAACTATTCGAACTTCTTGTACCATTGTTTCGGAGCTTGTTTCAGCCCATACAAACTCTTCCTAAGCCTACACAACATATGCTCTTTGCTCTTGACTTCAAACCCCTCTGGTTGGAGTATGTAGATCTCTTCTTCCAGGTCACTATGGAAAAAGACAGTTTTAACATCTAACTGCTCTATCTCTACATCTATGCTAGCCGCCAACTCAAGCAACACCCGTATGGATGTCATTTTCACCACTAGTGAGAATTTCTCATTGAAGTCTATACATTTTCTCTGACCAAACCCTTTCACTACTAGCCTGGCCTTGAACCTTGTTTGTGAATTCTTCTGCTCATTCTTCTTTTTGAACACCCACTTGTTACTCAGAGCTTTCTTTCCCTTAGGCAATTTCACCATATCATAGGTGTGGTTCTTATGCAAGGATTCCATCTCCTCTTACATAGCTTTCAACCACTCCCCCTTATGCTTGTCGGCTAGGGTCTCAGAATAATCTTCTGGCTCTCTCCCATCAGTGAGCATAATGTACTCATGCAGCGAGTATTTCTTGGATGGATGTCTGTCCCTTGATGTCCTCCTCACATGTGGCTCAACAAGTAGATCAAGTGGGGGCTGCTCCCCCGGTCCATCTTCCGTAGGGACTGTCTTATCCTCCGCACCTTGTTGTACTCCCCCATCATCAGGCACCATAGGAAGAGTAATCATATTCATGTTCTCTAGCTCACCTGAACTAGGCTGGGTCTTCTCTGACTTACAAATGTTTTTTATACATTGATCCTCAAAGAAAACTACATCTCTACTCCTAACGAGCTTCTTCTCGGTCGGATCTCACAATCTGTAGCCGAAATTTTCATCACCATACCCCAAGAACACACACTGCCTGATCTTTGTATTGAGCTTAGACCTCTCGTCTTTTGGTACGTCAACTGATGCCCTGCATCCAAACACCCTGAGATGATTGTATGATGGATCTCATCCAGTCCACACCTTCTCAGGTACTTCTCCATTCAACGGGGCTGATGGAGACCTGTTTATTAAATACACCGCGGTGTGCATTACTTTTCCCAAGAACATCTTGGGCAATTTTGCATAGAATAACATGCATCTGATTCTCTCTACAATAATGCGATTCATTCGCTCAGCCACACCATTATGCTGGGGGTCTTGAGAACCGTTTGTTCATGCCGTATACCTAGTGACTTACAATACTCATAGAAGTCACCAATGTATTCACCACCATTGTCAGTGCGAATGCACTTCAACGATCTACCTGTCTCTCTCTCGACCATAGCATGAAACGTTTTAAACACATCAAAGACCTTGTTCTTGGATTTCAAAGCATAAACACAAACCCTCCTAGATGCATCATCTATAAAGGTGACAAAATACAATGCCCCACCCAAGGTTTTTATCCTCATAGGACCACAAATATCAGAATAAACCAAATTTAATGCATATACTTTATTAACATAAGAAGCAGTTTTAACAAATGAAACTCTATGGTGTTTCTCTAATAAACAGTCAATACAGGTTTTGAGAGATATACCTGTCATGTCTAGAAGGAGCCACTTTTTTGCTAGTAGCTGAAGCCCTTTTTCACTCATGTGACCTAGATGCCTGTGCCACATGTCAGTAACTGAATCTTCCGCTGTGTTTAACCCACCCTTGCATACATTGACACTTGCCTTGTAAAGGGTGCAACATTTCTTTCCTCTGACTGCGATCAACGAACCCTTGATAAGCTTCCAGTGCCCACTAACAAATCGACTTTCATAGCCATTATCATCCAACCTTCCCGTCGACATCAAGTTGAGGTGAAGGTCTGGAATGTGCCTCACATCCCTGAGAACCAATGTGCAGCCTACATCGGTCTTCACACAAATATTACCAACCCCTACGATCTTAGATACGCCAGAATTTTCCATATTCACTATTCCAAAGTCACCTGACTTGTAGCTTGTGAAGAAATCTCTATATTGAATCACATGAAACGAGGCTCCCGAGTCTATCACTCAGTCGGTGTCCTGACTCGTGGCCGTGAGACAAACATCGTGATCTGCTGAAAGAATAACCACAACGTCGCCATCTGAAGCGATCGTAGTGGAATCTGATTCATCTTCTTTCTTGTTTCCTTTTCCTTTATTGTCACTTTTCTTCTTGTGACATTCATACTTGTAGTGGTCATTCTTGCCACAATTCCAGCATCTAACATCTTTCCTGACATTTGACTTCCCTCTTGATTTATCTCGGGCCTCCCGCCCTTTCTGTTCTTTCTTCTCCCCCGATCTTGTATCACAAGGGCCTCTTGTTGAGTGGACCCTTGAGACTTCCTCCTTGTTTCCTCATTGAAGAGACAACTCGTTACCTGTTCCATGGACACCTTTCTGTCTGGCGTGGAGTTACTTAGAGACACCACCAATGTCTCCCAACTGTCAGGCAATGAGCCAAGCAATAGCAAAGCCGGTAGTTCATCGTCCAGGACCATCTTCATAGCGGAGAGCTAGTTCAATATGTTGCTGACTTCATTCATGTGCTCAGCTACAGAACCACTATCTTTAAATTTGAGATTCATAAGTCGTCTTATCAGAAAAATCTTATTGCCGGCTATCTTCCTCTCATATAGCCCTTGCAATTTTTGTTATAGGCTAGTTAGTGGCTGAGGTTTCCATAGACACATGGTAGAATACGGAATCGTCCAACCATTGTCTAATAAACTCCACTGCTTTTCGGTCCAACTTCTTCCAATCATTATCTGGCATATCTTTTATCTTTGCTGATATTCCTAATATTGGAGCATATAAGTCCTTGCAATAAAGCAAGTCCTCCATCTTAGCCTTCCATATGGTCCAGTTAGAACCATTGAGACTGATCATTCTGGACGAGCCACCTTCCATAATTCAGAGCCGATCCCACTCTGTTCAACCAACCTGAACGCTTTGATACCACTTTGTTGGAGCGTTGCACAAAAACCTTAGGATCTCGCCCTCAAAACACTAGAATTATGGGATATGATAATGCAATAATTAAAAGTAAAGCATCAACCACACGACACAAGGAGTTTTTACGTGGAAAACCCTCGAAGAGGTAAAAACCACGGGACCTAGTCTAAAGCAACAATTCACTATGAAGTAGAACCGTTACAACCGATCACAAGCACGCCCCGCTTGGATTAAAACCTCCTTCACTCATGTAAGAGTGGATAAACAATAAGAGAACAATGAAAATAAAGAGATCTCACCGATTACGAGCACGTAGAAGCGATGAGATGACGATTGCGCCGAAGATCATCTCTTCAAGCAATATCTCCCTTCTACAAGCTTCATCTCTCTCTTTTCTCTTCCTCTTTTTCTTTCTTTCTCACCCTGGACGTGAAAACACTTTAATGAAATCCCCTAATCCCGATTTGGAACCCCTTAAATAGAGAACTGGAGTAATTAGAACAAAATAAGGAAACTGCGTACAAGTAGTCTACGTACAGTTACAAAACTATCCAACGAGCTTCGAGTGAGAATTGCCGAATATCGGGCGCCCGGACCAGCATGGTCAGGTGCTTGCCCTGGGCACCAGGCGCCCAGTCACCTAACCATTGGGCGCCCAACTGTTGTGAAAACAGTCCAGCATATACACTGTCATCTGAGTGAATTTCGATTGCCCGACCAAGTTTGGTCTAGATACCCAACCACACCTAGGCTGCACCATGTCTCTCCTCTGAACTAAGGAGGAAAGGTAAGGGTAAGCAAGGTAGTACCCAATCTGCGTTTGTCTAACTTGAATGAATGACGGACAACTATTAGAGATGGAGCGCACTCAAATCCAATTTGCAGGTCGTTCAATATCAAGTAACGCACTCGAATCCTATTTGCAAGTTGTTCAATATCAGGTAAGCTATTTCTGACAATTGTCAGCCATCGAATCAATTTCACCTATCATGGTAGGAGCTGGTCCATGTAAAGGTCAGTAAGGCAGTACCCAATCCGTGAATGACTCATGGCAACTGTCAGAGATGGAATTCACTCAAATCCTGTTTGCAAGTTGTTCAATATTAAGTACGTACTCAATCAAGCCCTTCTTTAACAATTGTCTGCCTTCCAATTAAATCTCATCCCATCATAGTAAGAACTAGGTCCAAGTTAGGGTACGTAAGGAAGTACGCAATCCTTGCTTGTCTGGCTTGAATGAACAACAGTCAACTATCAAAGATGGAATGCACTCACATCCTATCTGCAAGTTTGTTCAATATTGGGTACACACTTCATCAAGCCCATCTCTGGCAATTGCATGCCATCCATTCAAATTTCATCCTTCATGGTAGGAGCTGGTACAAGTAAAGGTAAGTAAGGCAGTACCCATTACCTGTCAATTTTCTACATTTGCCGACTACGATAAGGTATGGAAAGGTGTAAAATCTTGCATGTCTAAATTTATGTGATAGGGACCCATTTTAGCTTTGAACTGTCTTGACGTCTTTTTAGTGTACTTCAATTTTGATGGGATGCATTAAGTGAGCAAATCGGATGGCATATAGATACTAAGATGGCCCCCACATACAACCAATGTCAGGTGTAACATCCTAACTGATCCTTATGGTTTGGCCCAATTGAGTTTTGGATAAGTCTGATTTGTAGCTTGAAGGATAAACTTGAAGCGGTGATCCTGATGGACGGTGTGGATTTCATGTGTGCTCCCTCCCTTTACATGGGTACACAAGGTGTGATAAAACGAACATAACCAAAATAGATGAACACCAGTCTTCTCCTTGGAATCCACCTGTCATCTTAGTATGGTATTTAACACCGGGAGCGGATTAGCTGTTGCCCGTGTAAGAGCTTATTGGGTGTTACGCTAACCGTGTGGGGTCCACTTTGATGTAATTTGTGTATATCCACGCCGTCCATCTATTCTTACATCTTATTTTAGAACATGAATCTAAACCTTAAGAAGATACAAATCTCAGGTGGACCATACCACTAGAAAAAGCGTCAAATGACCATTAAAAACGTTTTGTGGGCCACAAAAGTTTTGGATCAAGCTGATCTTTATATTTTCCGTTAATCTAGGTCTTCTTCACATTATCAACAGGTTGAATGGAAAATAAACATTGCGAAAACCTTATGATGGGCCTTTAGAAGTTTTAATGGTGACGCACTCAATCACCACCATTTCCTATGGTGTAGTCCACCTGAGATCTGGATCTGCTTAATTTTTGGGACCACTTATTAAAATGAGCCGGAGAAATGGATGGACGGCATGGATATACAACACATCACAAAGGTAGCCCCCACTGTTAGGGTAACACCCACTAAGCTTTCATGCTGTTATCCAGTAACGCCAAATCCTCTCCCATTTAACACCGGAGGAAAGAGACGTTACTATGTGCCCATCTACGCCTAAAAGGCATAGAATGCTAGATTTTTTCGGACAGTTTTGCCCTTATAATTAGTTTAAATGGTAGAAAGATTTGAAATTATTTTAAATGAGGTTTGAGGATATTTTCGTAACGGTAAAATGCAATGTTGTACATCCTGTGGTTGAGATTTCACCCACAAATCAAGCAAATGGTTTAGATTCAAGCCGTTCGGACAATTGTAGAATTAGATTGTGAGAGAAGAGTTGTTTCTCAAGGGCCCATTCGTCCTTCCTCACTTCTTCTTGCAAGTAGCTTGCGCCTTATACTCCTCCTTTTCACGTGTAGCTCGCAATGAAGATGTGTCTTTGAAAGCACGAAAAAAAAAAAAATAAATAAAAAATTAGATGAGGCATGCACTATAGTGATCATGTTGTGTGTGTGTATATATATATATATATATATATATATATATACAAAAATTTTCATGTCGCATATATTTTATATATTTGTTGTGTCAACTCAAGTTAAGACATTAGCATAAAATTAAAGCACACCAATAAGCTATAAAGTTGGAACTACTCATAATGGTTTAGATTTGCAGTGTCCATCAATTTTTTTCTTATTTTAGAGCATAAGTAAAAAATTGAGGCACATCCAATACTCACAGAAGTAAGTGGGATTGAATGAACTAGAGTTGAAACCTTCGTAAGGGCATCTAACATATTCATAAGGTCACATGGACTTGGAAAATACAAATATCAGCTGGATCAAAGCCTTATATGATTCTAAGAGCTTTTCAGCATGCAGTGTGCTCTGAGTTTTGAATCCACTTTTTTTCAGGCTAATATCCTAGAATGATCAGAGGAAAACAGACGGATAGCGTGGATCTACGAAATATGTTATTATGGGCCCACGTAAATTTCAACCGTAAAGAATTTCCATTGCTTGCTACCCCGGCGAGGGAGAAAACCAGGAGTGTTGGCATGTGGAACTTTTATGGACCCATCATGATCTATCTGTCAGATCCACACTGTCCATCTAATTTTCCATCTCATTTTACGGTCGTGAGGCAAAAAAGAAGCAGATCTAAGGCTCAATTGGGCCACACTACAGGAAACGGTTGGAATTGGACGCCAATCGGTGAGAACTTTTTGACGCCAAGCAGATATTTGTGTTTTCCCTTCATCTAAGTTAGTGTCACCTACTCACCTTATGAAGGGGTTGGATGGCAAAAAAACATTAGTGGCCTTAGGAAGTTTTTATTCAATCAATACCGTTTTCTTATGGTGTGTTCCACATGTGATTTGGATATGCCTAAGTTTTGGGCTCATGCCCTAAAATAAAATTGCAAAATGGATGGATGGCGTGGATAAAAAGCACATGCATCATGGTGGACCCACAGAGCTTTGACACCCGCTAGCTGGATGGTGTTCGGGTCACTAGCCACGATGTGTTATAGTAGCACTCAGCAATGAAAGCAGTGAATCTAAACCCTCCATCTAGCAGCTTAGGACAGATGATTTAACGGCTAAAACCGTTCCATCAGCACGGTTGTCAAGCTACAAGCCCTCTCCGATTGGGACCGGCGTATGGACGAACCCATTCACTATGCCCCTACACACACGCTAGAAGGTACACGGTGTCCGGTGGCTGAATAAGTACACAGGTGACAGACATGCGCACCAATCTCCACCGTCCAAATTGTGATTCTCGTGATGAAGGGAGCATATCCAAAAGAAATATATATATATATATATATATATATATATATATATATATATATATATATATATATATATATATATATTGGACAATCGCCACCATCCAGTTGGTGACCATCAGCCGGTGAAATCAAATGGGGATATGATCTGTTCATTATAGTTTTGTGGCTTCTACATCGAGGCCCACTGTTACAACGGTCTGCATGTGTGCCACGTGCACAGTAGATTAGCGGACCAGGAGAGAGATGGATAGGGGATAGGAGGGTGGATGGATATTTCGAAGAGAAAAGCGACACGTGGCAGCATCACAATGCTATTGTATCAGGTTTTTGTGATTCTAGAAACCTGACACCTGGCAGCCCAATCATAGCACGGGCAGTTGCATCCGTGAGATCTGCAGAACCTCATTTATGGTAAAAAAAGCCCTCCTCGGAAAATGGCCATACACCTCTCTCTCTTAGCTGCCCTCCAGAAATATCAGTAAATCGAATGCATCTCGATGTATATGTGTAGAATACGTCGAAACTTTAGCCTTTGGATCTGGGCCATCTCCCAACGATCAAAACCGTCTATACGATCGGTCTGACTATGGATGAAAGATATGAAAAATGTAGACAGCTCTTAGCTTCCTTAATTCATTGTTGATTCGACTCCTTCCCTTTGAATATGGACGGTATCTTTAAACTTGGAATAATCAATTGGTTGAAAGATTTCAATCAGGGTCTTTTTCCGCGACCGCCATCCATGGCCAGGCCCACCATTTAAACGGTTTGAGTCATTGAAAAGGACCCAATCCAACGGCTTCAACTCGTCGGGATAAATTCGAGCAAAGCCCAATAACGAAAGTGTACTCGCTGTAAGTGCACTCGCCTCACACGTGGAAAAATACACGCGTGTGTGCTCTCTTAGGTGCTCATCAGGCGCACGCAATACGTAGGGAAGCGGATTGCGTACTGAGTAACTCCGCACGCTAGCGTGCGGAGTAAACTCTGTGGGGCCCACAGTGATTTATGTATTTTATACACTCCGTTCATCCATCTTAACAGAAAATTTTAAGTATAGTGCTAAAAAAATGAAGCATATTAAAATTTAAAGTAGACCACACCATAAGAAAAGTGTGAACTGCATATCTAGCATTGAAAAATTCTTGGAGGATACTGAAGTTTTGGATTAAACTGATATTTGTGTTTTCCTTTCATCCATATCCATGTGATCTTATGAACAGATTGGATGACAAATAAAGATCACTATAGGGCCTGGGAAGGTTTCAACGGTGGAAATCATTATTCCCACTGTTTCCCGTGGCATGTTCCACTTGAGATTTGAATATGCTTAAATTTTGGGCTCAACCACTAAAATGAGCTGGAAAAACATATGGACAGAGCAGATAAATTACATACATTCTAGGTGGGCCCAACAGAGTTTACTCCGCACGCTCTTACTCCTCAATCAATCCGATTCCAATGCGTAGACGCCATGTTTGAAAACTCAAGAGTCGAGCCAATATAAACATGTGAAATTGACCAAGTGTATTTCTATGTACGCGTGTGATCCACCTAATGATCAGATTGGGCTGATTTCTCAGGCATGGAATCGTCATAGCTGGTATGCTTTGATGAACGGCTCCGATGCCATACAGACATGTCTTGTTTTCCACGTGGGAGGCGAGTGCACTTGGTACTACGTAAATAGAAACGATTACATTACGGTAAACGATCCCATTCCCAGTCCAACGGATCCAACCGTTCAAAGTTTCAAACCCCACCTAAAAATAGCCCCCCAAAATTAGAAAAATATCGCCCTTTTTGAGCAACCCAAATCTTCACATCACTCGGAGAGAGATTTCTTCCTCTTAATTGAAAGAAAAAAAAAATCTAGGTGGACACGTGTACAACAGATATTCAATCCAGACCATTCACGGGGTAGGTGCCACTGTGGATGGATCTCTCTCTCCATACGTGGAAGCTTGACAGTGGCCAGTAATTATCTTTTTGTTCTACAGCTCATTTGTAAATCACAGGTTGAGCTGTTAAGATCATTGGATGAGGGGAGATCGAGACTTTTATTATGGGCATCAACGGTCAGGATCACAGACCATTATGCGATGCGATATGCCCGATTGGACTGCAACATCCGTAAGTCGGTGATCTCAGCTTCGAAGTATATCTTTAATTGCCATATCTCTACAAGATCCAAATCATGAATGGCTTGTACAAACGTCCTTAGTTTAGCCCTGCCATGGCTGGCTGATCTGGCTCATACCACAAAATTCACAACATGGTCCTTGCAAGATGGACCACTGATTATTACAAATCATGGTTCGCAAGTACTCCAAGCTTTATGGCCCACCCATGGTGGGACCGACTGATGAAACTCAAGTTCTCGTACATGCATGGCGCATGCATCCATAGACATGGGGAATTATCCACAAGTGCTGCAGCTCGCATGCATAGGTGGTCAGGTGATCAGAACCGTCCAAGGTTTGGATGCTACCTAAAGTAGACATACGATCACGACTGAAAGTAATTCATTTAATCGCTCCATTTCAACTCAATAAAAAGATTGGATCCATCATTCTTTCCACATGATTATTGGATCATAGGCCGCGGAGACAGTGCCCACAGGGTTCCTCCAATGTGATGTGTGTATGTCCTTATAATCCATTTTCTCCTTGCAGAAACGCATGTGGGCCACAGCACGTACAATCATGCATAAAACCTCTGAAATCACGTGGTGCGGCCCACCTGACTTTTGGGGTGTCCATTCACTCTGGTGGGACACATTGGATGGTAAAAAAATAAGGTGGTCACACAAACAAGCTAGAATGTTTCTAGTATTGGGTCTCCATTCAAACTGTTTTTCGTGTTGTGACGTCTCTGAATCTTCAATGTACCCGAAGTTTGGGACGCGAATTGGCTAGTGAACCTGCCACTAGCCAATGGCTATTGGTCGTTGGCTATTGGTCGTTGCTCTGTGGGACCCACCATGATGTATGTGTTTCATCCACACCATCCAATTTTCCAGAACATTTTATTGCATGAACCCAAAAATGAGGTAGATCCAAATTTCAAGTGGACCACATCATAGAAAACAGTGTTGATTGAATGCCCACCATTAAAAACTCATCGGGGAACAAAAGTTTTGGATAAGCTCATACTCTTGTTTTTTTTTTACTTCATCCAGGTCTATATGAACTAATCAACAGGTTGGATGTCAAATAAACATTACAGTGGGCCGTAGGAGGTTTTTAAGGTTGGATGTCAAATAAACATTACAGTGGGCCGTAGGAGGTTTTTAATGGTGGACATTCAATCACTACTGCTTTCCTGTGGTGTGGCCCACCTAAGATTTAGATCTGTCTCATTTTTTGGGATCAATCCCTAAAATGATATGGAAAAATGAATGGACAGCGTGCATAAAACACGTACATCATGGTGAGGCCCACAGAGCACTGACCACTAGCCATCTGGACCGCGTCCTGAAGTTTCGGTCCATCCATGCATTTGGGTCCCACTAAAAAATCAAAATAAAGAACCATACAAGAAAGAAAAAAAACAGAGAGAGAGAGAGAGAGAGAGAGAGTGGAAGGAACAGAAGAAAACCGTGACACCATATTCTATTCTATTCTATTCTATGTTAAAACTGTAGCAAAATCTCTGCAAGTATTCCTCTAACCACTTCTAACATATCAAAGATAGTAGCAGAAACATGGTTCTAGTATAGCAGCATAACAAGGAAAAGAAACGTTTTCTATTGCTTTAATGTCATCTATGGTCTAGCTGTGTACAGGTCGAATGGTGGGAATTGGCATTTGAAACAGCGAGTTGGATCTCTTATTCACAAACCAACCCCCTGCGTTCCCGCCGCCGATCCCAAATGAAGATTCGGGCATTGAAGATGATAGTATCGACGGCAATGTCCCCGTCTCCATCACATCACGCACGTTTTTCTCCTCCCGCATGCCTAAATTCTCTTGTGGGGTGCTGCAACGGTTCAGATCGAGCATGCTTTTCAGTTCTTTGCTTAGCATGGACGGCTGAGGTGGTAGTGATGATGGTGACATTGATGGGACATGGGTTGCATTTGTTTCATCTTTGTTTTTCTTTGCAAGCGATGGCGGTGTGAGTGATGGTGGCGATGATGGGTTTTCCTCTTTTCCTTCATTTCTGCTCTCTGGGTTCTCATCGCTTTGGTGATCTGAGCTTTCCGACTTCTGTCTAGAGAGAGTAACCGATTCATCGAGCTGGACGATCCGGAGGGTCAGGCGACCGTTGGCCCTGTGGGCCCGAAAGAACTCGTGGTGCTTGACCTTCACCTCATGAATCACCAGGCGGCCGTTCTCGGTATACGACCGCTTGAGGATCCATGGCATGTGGCATGGCAAATTGCCCGTCTGTGCAAGGAGGGGGATTGGAGGCGGATATTCCTTCCCTTCTTGAGATGATCGCCGCCTCCGGTACCGGCCATGGGACACGCCCCGGGGCTCTTCCTCCTTTTCCTTGGCAATGTCTACATGGCATGGGACCTCTCTCTCTTTCTCATGAGACTTGGCTTCGCCCATCAAAGGAGAAGAAGTGGATGAAGGTGAAGGTGGCGACGATAGGGATGTTAAAGATGAGGTGGATGAGGATGAAGAGGAGAAAGATAGGATGTTGGGTTTCTTACAGCTAAGCGAACGGTTGAGATTTATTGGGGTGGTGAGGGTCTTGAGGCCCGGTTCAAGAGGGGGAGGAGGTGGGGTTTGCATGGGTGGCTTTTTCTCTTTTTTTCCAAAGAAGAGGGATGTGAAGGACTTGAGCTGAGGTGGGTCTATTGGGAAATCCATATTTTCAGTTGGGTACAGCTGGATGTAGATAATGAAGGGTGAAGGGGGGAAGAAAGGTCAAAATTTCAAATGGTCCTTAGGAGGAGGTTGCGAGGAAGGTGGGAGGCTAGGTGGGAGTCTTTGTAGATGCATGCAAGGGTGGTAGACACTCTGGCAAACTAACAGCCAAAGAAAATTAGAGAGAGAGAGAGAGAGAGAGAGAGAGGTTTTTGAGAAGAGCAATGTGAGATTCTCTATCGAGAAGGGGAAGAGATGGCAGTGCCAGCTAGAAACGGCTCTAAGAGCCTGACGTCATTGCAAGCTGAGAGAGAGAGAGAGAGAGAGAGAGAGAGAGTAATTAACATGAACCTGTGAAATGAGAGAAGACGCATGAATAAGAGGCGAGTAATCTAATATGGTTAGAAGGAATTGAAGAATGCCCACATGAAGATAGAGAAATCTGGAATGGTTTTTCAGGTCAAAATTAAGAAATCTTTTTTATTTTTTTAATTAAAAACATTTAATCATCTTGATATTTGTAAAACGAGTGGACGTGAAATTTCTTTTGAAAAAAATAAAAAAATAAAAAGGTTGCAAATGACCTTTGTGTCCATATTTTTTTAAGCCGTTGGCAAGCCATCTGGGTACTTTTGAAGGGTAACACTTGTAAATTTCCCCACCTATATACGTGGCAACTGCTTTTGGACAGTTGGACCGTCCAAGGCGGGTTCCTCATCGCAGATGATCCACCTGGCAAGTTTTGCACGAATCAGACGGTCCAGGTGCCTATTTTGGTTTTTAACCGTCCATTTGCATGCAGTTGATTCCGCATGCAAATTGACGGTGTGATTTTGCCACGTGTAACACAAAAAAGATGATATTGCGATATATTTACTAAATATCCCATTCCACCAACGACAATGATCTCTCCACGTATTAATATTCAAGTGTTTTTAGGGAAATTCTGTCTATTTTAGGGAAATATGTACATCTGTTACCGGATTTTGCTCGTAATATTTTTAAAAATAATTAAAATTTTCCAAGTTTTCTTCATGCAAAAATAGCTTCTAACATATTTTATTTTAATAAAATAAAAGACTAAGACCCCAACAAAATATAATCAGTTGGTACAATTGATCACCAACCCACCTGTCACAATGGGTTGATTGTATCATAACCTTGTCGTGCACATAGTTTCATTTGAACTAGTATGCATCCACATCACCTATCTGACCATCCATCGAGTCCAGTTCGCTCTTTATAGGTATGCCTCGGGAAAATCATGTTAATCAAGTGATTCAAGCTGTCCATTTTGTGAGTTTTATAGATAAGATTGCTCATAAAAGATAGGTTAAGCCCTAGATGGTGGAACTCTGCATTGGAACATACAAGACAAGGGTGAAGAGACACTATCAATATGCTCACTCTCATTGTTAGTCACACCGCAAGGTTAGTCACCCCCACTTGAGAATTAATACCAAGACTTCAATATTGAAATGAGGTTTCTTCACTCAGCATAAAAGAAAGGTTCACTAGGTAAATTAGCTATATATGCTCAAGTACTTTTGTTTGAAACATTTTTTGTGTCCTTTGACTAATGCATGGTTTTAGCAATTTGAGTAAAGTTATTAGCTTCCGAAACTTTTGACATATCAATATAATACTATGGAGTATGGCATGTGCAATGCACGTGGAGCTAGGAAGGAAGAAAAAGAAAGTAGCTTGAGTTATTTGATACCCAAGTAATGTATAAGATACATACGCATTTAGAAGTTTACATATTATACATTAACTCAAATTAAACTAACTAAATAGTATTAATCCATTGCTTGATTGTTTGAACAATCCTAACATTTGATTAGTAGACCCTAGTGTTTTGGAAGAGGGTCATGGGATTTTTTTCATTTTTAACTAGTCTTATGAATGTCCACCTATTTTATAGTCAGACAATTAAATAGGCATATAATTTATGGTTCATATACATTAGACTGGGACCATAATTTGGACGGTTTAGTTTGACTTACTTGCATGCCAAGTATGCAAACTTGTTGTTTAGCAAAGTAACAAATGACAGGAAAGGATAAGAGAAATGCTTTTACTTTTTCTTTTTTTTTTCCAATGAGAGACAATCACCCACAAGCCATGTGCATCGGGTAAAGTTAGGGGAGAGAAATGAAACTGGCGTGGCATCTGTGAAAGTAAACCCATGATACTAGCCATTGATCCAAACCTTATGCAAATGAAAATAGTGAAAAATGTTAAGCATTTTATTTTGCCCGTTGGATTTCATCATGTTGTTTTTCACCAAACTCCAATTTCGTTATTTTAGCTTAAGATGATTATTTTCATGCCCCACCCACAAATTAGACCCATGAGAATCTACCGTTCGAATGAATTTTCAGCTTTTTATTTTCAAATTTGGCATCCGGTAAGTCACCGACATTTTTAAGTGTATGGGTGTCACAAAAAATGAGGTTCATTAATTTCTGCCAGCACGGTTAACATACTAAAAAAGAGCCGCTCTACTGTAACTTATAAAAGCTACCTCATGCCCTGGAATTTTCGTGAGATCTAACCTGTCCATCAGATGCGTGCATTACATTTGCCTTGGAACTCCTACAGTGGTGCTTACATGTCATCCCGTTCATTCGTTTGATATACTCATTAGCATCTAAATATCAAAGTATTTCAAAAACTTAGGTGGGCCATACCGTGTGATTTTAAGGGTTTTTAAGTGTAATTCCATGGGAGCGGAATAGTTGTTGTTACCTAGGTAACACCTTCGTGTGGGGCCCACCTTGATTTATTTGTTGTATATCCATGCCGTTCATCTGCTTTTTCATCTCATTTTAGAATGCCATATCAAACCTTAAGAAGATCCAGATCTCAGGTGGACCATACCACTAGAAACAGTGATAAATGACCATTAAAAACTTTTTGTTAGCCACAAAAGTGTTAGATAAAGTTGATCCTTTCATTTTCCCTTCATCTAGTTCTTCTTAACATTATCAACAAGTTGGATGGAAAATAAACATTATGAGAACCTTAAGATGGGCCCTTTGAAATTTTTAATAGTGATGTATTCAATCACCACTGTTTCCTGTCGTGTGGTCCACCTGATATCTGGATCTGCTTAATTTTTGGGATCACTTACTAAAATGAGCTAGAGAAACAGATGGACGGCATGGATATACAACAAATCATCAGGGTGGGCCCCACAGTAAGAGTAAACACCCACTAAGGTGTTAGCCAGGTAACACCGAATCCACCCCTAATCTCACACGGTTACTCACTTGCGTATTGAATTAGCCTGATTTTTAATATCAAACGCTAAAAGAACGTGATTATAAACCTGGTGAAGTAGGTGGATTTCATGCATATTAATTCATTTTAAGAAAAGAATACTCACCGTCCTTGCCAAAAACATGAGTAAATGTTCGAAAAATATGTAAATTTCAAACCGTTGTCGAAGTTCATAATCAGGAGAGAGACCCTCTCGGAAAATCACAAGAAATTGGTGACTCTACTGAATAAATAGGCGGGCCACAAAAGAGTGATCATTGTAAGTTCCAACTGGCACTGACCCTACTCGCCGCAATTACTGAAAAATAAATTAAAAAAATGTTTAAGTGGCATAAAAAAGTAGAGCTAGATTAGCTCGTGACCCCTATACCAGTGACCTTGTTGGTGTAGGTACGTGACGGAGGCCGCCGAGGGCGTTAATCCTCAAGCATGGTGAATGTACCAACATTCCAAAAAAGATCAACATTTTGTGGTGCCCACAATGATGTATTTAATATATCCACGCCGTCTATCCATCTGACGAGATCATTCTAGGGCATGATCCAAACAAGAAGTCATATCAAAAGCTCAAGTGGACCACACAACAATAGGTGGTGGGGACAATGATTCTCACCACTAAAACATTCCTAGAGCCCAACATGATGTTTATTGTCCATCCAAACTGTTCATAAGGTCACACTGACCTGGATAAAGGGTAAAAACAAATATAAGATTGATTCAAAACTTATGTGACCTCCAAGAAGGTTTCAATGGTATATGTTCAATCTCCACTGCTTTCTGCAGTGTGGTCTACTTGAGCTTTAGATCCTTCTCATATTTTGTATAAGTCTTAAAATGATCTCTCAAAATGAACAAACGGTTTAGATACAACACATACCTCTCTGCGGGGCCCACATAACTTGCTGAGGTCAATGCACCAGCCAAGTTGCTGATATAGGTACACCATGCAATCTGCTTCCAAAGATACATGCACTACGGTAGGGCTCTCAATGGAGCGGGTCAGATCCGAGATCCAATTCGCCCCGAATCCGTATAATGCGGATTTGGATCTTAAAATAGGTCCGATTAGTTAAATGGACCGGATTTGGATCTTCAAATAGGTCCGATTACTTAAATGGAGCGGATATGGATTCACATGAACATATCCGAGTTCGATCCGAATCCGATTAAGATCCGACTCATTGTCACCTTATTTATATGTTATATTCATGCTGGTCATCCATTTTACAAATTATTTTAGGCCTTGTGGACCATACTATAATAAATAGTGAGATTTGCATCATCTTTCTACTAAATTAAATATATTATATTATATATTTTTATATCATATATTATTTTTTTAGATTTGTAATGGGGTGGATTCGGACCTAGATCCGGCCCGAATCCGATGGTTATATGGATTTTGGATCGTAAATGGATCTAACAATTTATAAATGGATCGGATATGGATATCACATTTTGGATCCGAGTTGGATCCGAATCTGATCAGAATCCGTCTACAGATATACGGACTTGGAGCCGGATCCAACTGGATCCGATCCAGATCCGACCCATTGAGAGCCCTACACTACGGTCTAGAGCAACTCATATTTACCAGCCTATTCAGATCATAGTGCTGGACCACACACCAGTCCGATGTCCCTGACCATCTAATTGTGGGCCCTCAAAAGCAAGATGAAAAATAAAAAAATTTCCCCTCCCAAATTCGATCAGACTGCAAAACTGGTTTCAGCTCAAACTGACCATTTGGACGGTCAAGATTCCGTGCATGTAACCTCCATGCATGGTAGACCAGACACTTACAATATAATTTTAAAAAAAAGAAAAAGAAAAAAATTCTTCAAAACAGTCACAATTTTAAATGGGTAAAAAAATCCCATTTTGCAGGCAGACATTCGGGCAAGATATGTATTATTTTATTATTTTTTTAAAAGAAATACCGGAATATCAGAATCTCTCTGCTTTGACTTCTACGAGGAGAAAAATACAATATAATAAAATTAACCGGCAAACGAAGGTTAGATAGCGTACGGATCAAACAGGATTCGACGATTAAAAATAAAATAAACCATCCCTCTCAGAGAATTCACCAAAATGCCTCGAAAATACAGAGAATAAAAAAATATATATAGAAAATAGAAAATCTCACCTAGAGAAGCGATGGGGCATTTCCATCATCCATCATTTCGTCCCGATCGATGCAGAGAAAAAGAAAGAAAGAGAATTTATTTATAATTTAACAGTAATAATCTCATTTTCTTGAAATTGTAGAAAAAGATTCTCTCTCTCTCTCTCTTCCTTCTTGAAATGACTCTTCGTTTCCCCTATTTATCGATTTCCAAAGGCATCATTAGTGGGTAATTACGAGAAAAAGTGATTAAGGAATGGGATTAACGCTAATTAAATCGTCGCAACTCATGGGCACGTGTTCTAGTGCGTCAGTGGCAGTTTCGGAAAGATCCAAGGGCATTTCCGTTATTTTCTTTCCAAATTCAACTGTTTCTTCGTGCTTGGAGTCTGATAGAGACGATTATTTTGACGAATATCTCCGAGATTTTTAAAATATCACGAAATCATAGTGATTCTATTGAAATAAATAGTTAAAAACATAAATTAATTCATTTTACACGTATTTTAAAATTTTAAATTATTATTAATTTATACTAAACATTTTCTGATACTTTGTTTTCAGTATAATATTGCGGGAAAACTTCAAAATCTGAAAATATTCCGAGAAATCCCGTCCCGATAAATTGCCAAGAACGAGATTTGACACTTAACAGTGGAGTTGGCAGTGTTGACTGCTGGTTATTAGTCAGACGCGTGGGGGCACGTGGTCTAAAAGGGGCGCCGATTTCCTGCGAAAGCCTTGTGCAGGATGTTCCTGCGCTGTGAACAAAGATGGGGCCATAGTGATTTTTTTGATAAATCCACACCGTCCATCCGTTTTAAGAGCTCATTTTAGGAAATGGGAACAAAAATGAACCGGATCAAAGACTCCAGTGGGCCGAAAACTTGAGGATTGAATGTACACAGTTGAAATATTTGTGGAGCCACAGGAGTTTCGAATCATGATAATATTTGTGTTTACAGTTCATACCAGTAGAAGTGACGTTGTGAACGGTATGGATGTCATATAAACATCACTATTGACCCCATTGAGGTTTCAACAGTAGTAATTTACCTACCCACCTTTTCCTTTAGGTCGGCCCACTTGAGTCTTGGATCCGGTTCATTTTTATTCTAATGTCCTAAAATGATCTCCTAAAACGGATGGACGGGGTGGATTTATAAAAAAACATCACTATGGGCCCCACCTTGGTTCCAGCGCAGGAACATCCTGCACAAGGCTTTCGCAGGAAATCCGCGCCCGTCTTTAAGACGGGAGAGAATTAGGTGTTACCGAGGAACATCTTAGTGGGTGTTACCCCTACTATATCTGTGGCCTACATGGATGATATTTTGTATATCTACACCGTCCATCCGCTTCTACATCATAATTTAGGATGGATTTACACAAATTATACAGATCCAATTCTCAAGTGGGCCATAACACTGGAAACAGTGGTGATTGAGTGCCCCATCATTAAAAATTCCAAAGAGCCCATCGTAAGGTTTTCTTAATTTTTATTTTCAATCCAAGATGATTATAATATAAATAAATATGGATTAAGTTAAAACATAAATATCATCTTGATCCAAAACTTTTGTCACCCATAAAAAGTTTTTAATGGTCATTCATCACTGTTTCTAGTGGTATGGTTCAGCTGAGATTTCGATTTTCTTTGGGTTTTGTATTATGTCCTAAAATTATATTTAAAAACAGATGGACGGCGTGGATATATAAAAAATACATTAATATGGGCCCCACACGGTTAGGGTAACACCCACTAAGCTGTTCCCCGGGTAATAGCTAATCCGCTCGCGGGGCATTTATGGCAACGGACAATACAGTGGTGTTTTTGTAATTTCGAAAAAGAGGGGGTTACGGAATCATGTGAGGGGTTTTGACTTCTTTTAACAATGTGTCGATTGGTGGCACGGATGGGATAGGGTTGCAGTTGAGAGATTTTGGAAGGATAAAGACTGTAGTCGGTGGACATAAGAATAGATCCTGACCGTCGGTTTAGTGGGCCATCTATTGGATATAGATTCTGCATCTAAAATACTACCGAAGATTCTCACCATCAAAGAAGAGCAATTTTCAAAGAAAAACGGTTGGGTGTGGTGCTTCTTGTTGCATAAAAAGACGTGGACAGTCCAACCATTCGACTGACTGTCCACTTCGTAGCCCAAAAAATCACAAAGAAATTGGTGACTGTATCCCATCACTAGTTTGTAAAATGGATGGTTAAGATTGTTTGTAGAAAATTAAGTCTTGTCGATGATTTGAATTTTGTACCATCCATCAGGTGAGGCTTGATTGTTATAAGTTCAAAAGAAGCAATTGGACAAGACGATCCTAACCGTCTGATCAATGGCTTGGAGAATGGATGGTAATAAATAGAAGGATGACTTTCGTTTGGACATGATGGACATGAGTTGTGGGCTGGGCGTTATGAACAATACAAACTCATTGATTTGATTATTCATGCATTTTTATGCAACCAAAAAAGAAGAAGAAGATTAAGAAGGGAAGAACCAATGGAAGGGATCTTGTAGAACAAATATCTGATAATTTTAAAAGTCTAAGGCACGTTTGATTACATGAAGTCTACAACCCGTATGGGGTTTGGGCGAATGACTGGTATTATGGGTTTGCTCCTCACATATGCGAGATTGATTCTCTTCCTTGTAATTACTTGGTATGTATGTGGTTTGTAGGTGATTGTGAGCATCTATACGAATTAGTCTCTCTTTAAAAGGGAGTAGGGACACCCTATTATTAATATATAAAAAGTAAAAAAAAAAATAAATCAAGTTTCATAAATTTCTTGAAATTTTTCTTTAATAGAATAATGTTATATTATTTTATGAGTGTTCCATTTTAGTTGCTTTGAAAAATAAGGCTGAAGTATGGTATTTAGCCTTTCATAAATTTAATTAAAATGTGTCTATGTGACATTGTCCCCTACTCAAAAAGGCGTCTCCGAGTATTTTGCTGTGCGAGTTGGATTTTGTTGGATTTGTCGGGCTGCGGAATTGGTTGGTTGGTTTTGAAAAACTAAGCAAAAAGTTACAAGTGTCGGGAAGAAAAGTTACGAACCTTCCTGAATTTAATTGAATGTCGTCAAGGCGACATTAATCTCTAGTAATTGGCGGTATTCGTTGAAGACTTTTTATGCCAAATGGCCGATTGCTTCCAAACACATCATAAGCTAAACCCATGTTAACAAATAACCATCCCACAATTGAGTTGTATAATATAGATTTTTAATATTCTCCTATAATTAGTAGCTTTGATGAGTTTTAGAAAGATTTTCTTACTAGAAAGGCAGTTAATGCACTGGGCTCGCTTGTGGAGCTTTAGTGCAAGTTCCACTTTGGCCTAAGCTTTAGCTTGTCTATTCATATTGGACAAGGTGGAGGGACACTCACACCATAAACAAGTGGGGTTTGATTTCCCGATCCTCATATTCGAACACAAGACCTTCCTCTTTGATACCATGTCAAATAATCACTTGCTGTAAAAGTTCGAACCATTAGAGGATGGCATTTCAATTTACATCGAGGGCCGGACTCTAACAAAAATCAAACTTGTTTTCTAGAGGGTTGAGCTTGGGGCAAGCATAAAAGCCCATTAACCCAATAGGAGCCTATTGCGCCTACACACAAGCACACACACATGGAGACATAAAAAGAGGCCGAGTTTCTTGCCTATACGGAAGAGTGAATTTTGCTGTTGTGAATGAGTTCATACATGTGGAGCAAATGGTTGGTTTATCCAACCCAATGAACTGATGGACCCATGATGGATGGACCAGGCAAAGATCTCTCTCTCTCTCTCTCTCTCTCTCTCTCTCATCATAAGACACATATAAACACATGATGCTTGCCTTAAACAACGAATGTTGCAAGTTTTGCTGACTCAAATTTTTAATGGACTAAGCATGATCTTCACTGCTTATGATAACTCAATTAGGAAATCTGTTGCATATGTGGGGAAATGCCAAAGTCCCCACCTTCACTAGGATGTCAAGGGCCATTTGGTTTCAAGCAAGGTTGTGGACTGACAAGGTATCCACAAATATGAAATTAGGACTAGTTATTTATGTACAACATGTTGCTAACTGATTGCTTTATTTCTTAATTGTCAAACACTCTGAAATAGATAATGATAATGGATTGTCACACACACACACACACACACACACACACACACACACACATGTCGTGTCACATGACACATGTACTGCACTTCTTATACTTAAAAGATAATGGTGGCATGTGTGCACATGTAGAGCGCATGAATTTGGACAATCTTACACATGACATCTTAAACATACCATGCATGTGTATGTATGGGAGTGTTCCTATTAGTGCAAAGAAAGAAAGAAAAAACAGCTCTATTTCATTAATAGAGACAACCAATCCATACTTTAATAGTTACTATCTTGCCATAAATTGCCTAAGATCCCATTTATAAACGAAATTAACAAAACTATGGATAATTGCTTTTGTTCCAACTGATTGTTCATGGCACAACTTTGCTTGAATCTGTGTCCACTTGCTAGCCTAGCTGAAGACGCCTTGGCATTTCAACCACAAGTCCCAGGTTTGAATACTAAAGAGACACATTAATTGTACCCATGAGTGCATCCTGTGACTAACAGGGTGGGTGCGTTTCATGACTAACAAAAAAAACAAAACAAAAAAAAATTACTTGAATCCAAACAACCCATTAGGAATGACTCCCAAGCTTTAAACTAAAATGTGAAAGAATCGATTATTAATCTGGACCATCTACTCATTCTATACCACTAGGGGCAACAAGATTTCCAAAGATAGCCTAAGGGCAATAAGTACTTTTTCCTATTTCAAGAAGCAAAGAGACTTCATCAATGTATGAAATGAAACTATTCTTTTATCTGTTGGAAGTTGTAAGAGAACATGCCATGATGCAACAAATCATACTGACTGATGATCCTAACCATTGAATGTTGGCCATTTTGTTTTACCTGTGCCAAACCTATTTCAAAATGATGATCGGCATATTTTTATATCTCCATTTCATCTTAACCATACACACTTCAATGCTATTGATCCAATGGTGATTACCATCTTGTGTGATATTGGCATCATGGCCTGCCAATATGTCGAACAAATGGAGTAACGTCAGGGTGATTGGTTGTCCAATGTCACACATGGGCGCTAATTAATATATGGAAGTAGATGTATTTGATGCCCTTCGGCCCATCATAGAGAATTAACGGTCCTAATTGCTTACTGAATTATCTAATCTCAATCGCATCTTGGTGATCTAATGGTCAATATCGCATGATCTCATCTCATAGTCCAACAGCCAAATTTAGTAGTGCAATGGAGGGTCCAAGAAAACTGTAGCTTTCCATGGCATTGTTTTCCAATAGGAGTACTGTTTGTAAATGAGGGACCGGAATCGTCTATGATACCTGTTTAACGCAGCTGCGTAGAAACAGCCAAGTTGTGTGGGGTCCACCTTGTTTACATATAAATCCACTCCGTCTATCAGGTGAGAACGACTATTTGAATCGTACATACAAAATACCAGCACCTGATCTTTGGATCATGCCGAATTTGTATTTTAATTCGCTTCATCCTGGTGTGCTTGATGAAATATAAACACCTTGGTGGTCCCAAACACAAACGTATGGTTGGTATCCCATCCCCATTGTTTGCAGTGGTATGGCCCACCTGGATTGTGAATCTTGCTGGTTTGTTTACTCCGCGTCTTAGGTTTAGAGGATAGAACCTGATGGACGGAGTGGATTTTAATATACCACATGGTGGGCCCCACAAAATTGGATGTTTTACAAACAAATTCTATAATGTACGCATTCGTTTGACCATTTTCTGATCAGTCACGTGTAAAACAAGTTTGATTAGGGTTTGACTGTATTAAGCTTCAATGATGGCCCCTTATGTGAGAGTGTGGAACACGTCTCATCATCCGGGCAGATTGCAGTATGGTACACATGTCTGAGATTTAGGCCATTCGTCAGGTACTGAACATGTCATGGGCCTAAAATAACATCAGCCCATGGTCAAGCAGGTGGAGCTTATGAGAAAAAATATGCAATTAGGAGGAAAGAAATCCAACGGTCCAAATTTGATATACATATGCAATTCACTTGATAGATGCACTGCCCCTGACTTTTATTTTTATTTTTTATTGCTGGGGGCCCTAAAATATCACCTAGTGGACCTCACTTGATTTTTGGAATGGCTTTCAATTTGGTAGGACCTCATCCATGTGAAATACACACAATGGATGGGTTGGATTTCTGAACCACATCTTGGTGGTGTTGGGTCCCAAAAGTAAGGATCCTCGAAACAATGATTCCGAGTTCCCAAATCATCACTTGGTTGAAATTAGGGTCAGTGCATCGGAAATCGCGGCACGAATCACAACACACATTAGACTTGACCAAAAGGCGAGAAATTGGGCTAGTGGTGGACCCCACCGGTCATCATGATCAAAACCCCCAAGTTTGGGAGGGATACCTCAATTATGAAGAAATAGGAGCAGTGCATCGACAATCATCGCAAGGCGGGCCCCACAAGCCCTTCGTTTTGCAAAATCCAATTTTCCAAAACACGAGTACGTCGGCGCATCGAGAAAACCCATAGCCAGCGCATCTGAAAATTCGTCCAGCGCATCCAGAAAGTCGGACAGTTTCACAAAATGAATTTTAGGACGCACTGCCTCCAGCGCATCCGAAAATTCGTCCAGCGCATCAAGAAAGTCGGACAGTTTCACGAAATGAATTTTAGGACGCACTGCCTCCAGCGCATCCGAAAATTCGTCCAGCGCATCCAGAAATTCAGACAGCTTCACGAAGCGAATTCGAGGACGCGCTGCCCTCAGTGCATCCAATAATTCAGGAATTTCAGGACGCGCTAACCCTCAGCGCGTCCAATAAATCAGGCACATTTAACAATTTCAGGACGCACTGACAGCCAGTGCGCCCTAAAAAATAAGGATCCCAACCAAGACATTTTTAGGCGCGCCGAGTGGTTTTCTCGATGCGCCGGCATGTTTTCTCGATGCGCCGACCTCCTATTGGACGACTTTACCTATAAATACCCCCTCCCACCACCTCATTTGTAAGATTCAGAGAAAGAGAGAGCCGAACCTCTTCGTCGGAAAACCTTTTTCCGACCGCCGAAACCCTTTTCCGATCGCCGAAACCCCTCGCCGGAAATCGCACCTCCGACCATAACAGGTCTGGAGATGAAATAACTAAAGTCATCATTTTTGGACGCACTGGCCCCAGCGCATCACAAAAATGATCCAGCGCATCAGGAAAAATCCTCAGCGGATCAAACAAATCATCAACTTAAAAAGTCATCTTTTTCAGACGCACTGGCCCTAGCGCATTGCAAAATAGGCCAGCGGATCAGAAAAATGAACATTCTTAAACAAAGTTATTTTCGGACGCACTGGCCCTAGCACATCGCAAAATAAGCTAGCGGATCAGAAAATTACAAACTCGAAAGCGAAGTTATTTTCGGACGCACTAGCCCCAGCGCGTCAGAAAAATAGCCTAGTGCATCATGAAAATAGATAATTTTTTTAACAATCATTTTTGGACGCACTGGCCCCAGCGCATCAGTAAAATCAGGCCAGCGGATCGCAAAAATCAGCACTTTGAGCGTTCATTCCAGCACCTTTAAATCCTCATTTTATGACGTTTTTTAGCCCCGTTTGGGCCTAATTTGGGTATTTCGAGCATTTCGGATGCAACGGAGCAGTCAAATAACTCATCCTAGCCACCCAATGAGCAAAACGCGAGCCTTCGGAGCTCGATCCGATCCAACGAGCTGAATGGAGCAATCCTCCCAAAAAGAGGCCGTCAGCGCCCAGAATCATACTGATGCATCATCATTACATGTACTATCATAATCTGACCCGGATTCAGGTCCGGACTAAGCAAAATGGACTATGGTTAACACGATAAACCATACCAGGGAGAGTTCTAAACTATCACACACAATTTGTTAAAGACTGACACTTCAAGAACGGTCAATGCCCTACTCATCCAAACGACACCCTCTGGTTGAGCTGCCCAGGTACACACAACTGTGGAATGGACTTCCCGAGGTCACCTGTCCATACATTGACAGGCGCGGGCCCAGAGTCGTCCTTCCCGGCCATAAACCCTGACAGTCTCAGCCCGAATCTCCGGTCAAAACATGGGACATAGACATTCGACTCGTATAAAGATGGATCAGTCCATAACAAAACACAACAAATACAGGTCTCCGCGACCATACAAATACAGGTCCACGTGACCATACAAACACAGGTCTCCGCGACCATACAAACACAGGTCTCTACGACCATGAACTCTGAGACCATAGTCCCCGCTGACTAATTTTTTGCCTTTTAATCAAGGGTCATCGATCATTCAATGTAATTAAGGGCTCGTGCCAGACCACAGCCTGGAATGTACAAGATCTCAGAATCTCTAGAATAAAATTCGCCTTGCGATATCTCTTCTCTTGTGTACTTTTGTGAATACCTGTGATTGTCTATGAATGTTTCTATTATTCAGAACCCCAGAGCAACAAAACACAACATCTCAGAAGATGTTCCCCGCGGTTCATTTTCTAGTTCTAACAGGTGGACATTTAAACAATTATGGGTGGGCATCCACTCTTAACTGTTCTCCTTAGTGTGGCCCACTTACGTCATGGAATGGTCCGATTTTTACATACATGGCCTGCCATAGTAGGGTATATCTAATTGATGGTATGATGTCCGACACATCATGAAGTTATGTACACACATACATATGACATTAAATTATCCACTAGATGAGTCACCTCATGAAACTCAGAAGGCCCAAAAGTTAGCTTGATCCAAAAATTTGGTGGGCCAAGCAAAGTGAGAGGGATCCAAAAATTTGTGGGCCATAGTAAAATGAAAGGGAATTCCCTCCCTTGATTTGCCTCTCACTTTACTTGGCCCACCAAATTTTTGGATCAAGCTAACTTTTGAGCCTGGGGTCTCATGCATGGCCTGACTCATCCAGTGGACTGTTCGGATTGCATATATAAATCATGTGAGATGAGTTTTCATACATTGTCACACTATAACTGGTTCAAGAGAGCATTACTTTAAGTATGTATATATGTGCATCTGTGTGCATATATGTGTGTACGTAGATAGATAAATAACATAGTATTTCGATGTATCATGATATTTCATGATATTAAACTAAAATATTGTGATACTGAAAGGTAGCCTTTTTTTTTTTTTTTTAAATTTATATCTAACACGCATTAATTGATGTTGACTAAAATGAGAAAAAATTATTTTTAAGTGGCATCCAAATGTTTTCGATCTGAAACTTAATGCCAATTTAATTTTATGGGTGTTCAACTTTGACCGTTGGTCCAACTAGGCTAACTACTGACATTTTCACATAATTAAAATGAGGCTTGGTTCCTCATACAGTTTTCTGCAAGTGATTCACTTACTTGCAAAAAGTTATTCACCTATGACTATTTAACCATTCACCTGCTTTTACAGTTCTGGTCTAGAATGTCCTGGTCAAATGGTTCCATGGTTCAAAATTGGTGAACTGCTAATTTCAATCCAAAATAAGGTACTGTAGCAATGAACCTAAGAAGACCACCTATCCAGGTCCGACTTTAAGTCGCTATTTGATTTTAGAATAGATTCGACTGTCAATCACTATTGTCCATCTGGTTTTAGAGACGAGTTCAACAAAGAGGGAACTTCCCTAGGGCTTGTTTGAGAGCTCGTGAATGGAAGTAAATGAGAAATGGATTTAGAGGTAAATGAATTGGGAATAAATGACTTTACACAGTTGTATTTGGATGCAAGTAAATGAACTGCATTTGAAACCAACATATTCTATTTGGATGGGAGTAAATGAGAGGAATTAGAATGCATTTTAATTTTTCAATATGTTCACATGAATATATGTGATATCTTAAATTAGCTTTAACATCCCAACTTAATATACACATGCGATAGTTAATAGAATGATTGTAATAAGCCTATTGAAATATATATAAGGAAAAAAATGAGGAAATTTAAGCCTCGAGTAGGCAACGAAAATAAAGATCACAAACAAATAACTTACAAATGTTTTTAGCCGTCGGTTTAGATGGCCATTCTTGGATGGTTTGGATCATTCTTTTGGTATGATTTTAGCGATGTGGCCAATATTTGGATTGTTTGGGAGTATCACTAGCATGACATATGTATGGCAAACATGTGCATAGCAACACTTTTGTTTACGCGTCTGACTGTCCAAGGGAGCTCGAAAAGGCATTTCACTCCAATTATTTTCAAATCCTCTCTTACATGCACATTTGCTCTCATTTCATTTCATTTACATGCATTTACTTCCATCCAAACACTCCAATTACCATTTACCTCCATTTACTATGAGTTTCACTCATTTACCTTCGTTTACTCCCACCCAAATGGCCCCTATAGATACTAAACTTGAGGATGTGGGGCCTATATTTGGTTTATTCAAGTCATTGATATGATGGGTCCCATCACAGGTGAACCATTTCTAGAATACATGGTTAAGAAGAAATGCACCAATGGTCTACACAACGAAAAAGAAAAAAGAAAAAAGAAAAAAGATTCAATGGCCGAGATCTTCAGATTTAGGAGATCTTTTGGAAACATTCAATCATAATGGGCCATGAGATAAAATGTCTTGAATAAACCAACCATGGCCCCCACATGTACAAACTCGGTCCACAACTGGGAAGTGCCATGTTTATCTGATATACTCAGGCAACTGAGATGCAGTTGCTCGAAAATTATACACTTGAAATGCCACAATTCAAATTTAGCAGATTAAATTGTGGAAGCCAACTCTAATTAACAGTTCCCCCAGTTAGATTGGTTGTACAATCTTAACCACTGATTCGTGGACGCTTGTTTGTTGAAATAATATCATTGGATATTTTTCATTTTTAACCGTCCAATATTAAATATCTAACAGTTTGATAGTCACATCATCAAATAAGCATAGGTTTTGGTTTATGGTACACTTAAACTGGGATTGCACTAGCCTAACTCACAGATGGCTTAACTTGCTCTAAGCACCATGTGGGATAAACATGCATTAGATACACCTTATCCATCAGGTACGCTGCCACATTTTCACCATGGGTTCTAAAAATCAGTCCAATCCAATTCTTAAGTGGGCCAACTAGAACAGTGTAAAAGCATGCCAAAAACCTCCTAATTCACATGGTGTGGTGTTGGGAATAGGGATGTCGACAGCAGAAGCGTAAGTCGAACAACACCACAGCAGAATATGAGATCAAACGAGAAACACAATGCAATCACACCACACAAGCATTCAACCACAAAAGACAATTCGATTTTACGTGGAAAAACCCCTCAGCGGGTAAAAAACCACGGCACAAAGCGATCCACTATGATTAACAGAAGTTTACAGAGAATGAAGAAACAAAACGCCCATAAGAGAAATCCCCGAGTTACTTAAAGCTTATTCTCACATGAAACGGACAAGCACAGTCATTTTCTTCATCCCAGAAAATCACAAGCTTTCCCCAAGCTCTTTCTCTTATCCTAGAACCCTCTCAGTCCATCTAGGAAACATGGCCCCAATGGCAAAACTCCTAATCCCACATTACACCCCTTAAATAGGCATAAAACCGAAATTAGAAACCTTTTGCACAAAACCACGCAAGAAACCGACTTGCACTAGGAAACTTCTAGATTTGTCGCGTCCAGCCACACCACCGACCGGTCGAAGCCACTGCAAACCAGTCGCCCGACCGATCTAGGGCACATGGAATCTGTCCAGCGGCCTCACTGTGCATCTGGGCCAAACCGTCAGACCGGTCTGAGCACCCAAACCGTGCACAATTTAAAGGCTACTCCAATAATCTTTACCGATGCCTCAAACGTCGAATCAAACCATCGTCACTTCTTCATCTGATCTTCATCATAGCTCCATTGTTTCTCGTGCCTCATCGACTTCATCTTTGCACCTTTATCACTCTTCTCATGTGGCCCTTGGGCACTTGCCACATACAAGCAACCGTGGATCGCGTTGCCGATCCTGCAGCTCCACCGTAAAACGTGCTCTCGATCAAACTCGATCGCAGTTGATGAACCTGATTGAGATATTGGCATATCGATCCACCTTCTTCCACTCTACTTCTTTCATAGATGTTAATCGCTTTCCATGTTTTTCTTTCACGGAATCCTTCTCCACGTTGAATCTCGTACCTGATCCCATCTTCTCGTCTCATATCCGAATTCTACTCCACCCCAACTTCAACTTTGATACCACTTATTATGAATAGGGACGCCGGCAGTGGAAGCGTAAGCCAAACAACACCACAGCAGAATATGAAATCAAACGAGAAACACAATGCAATCACACCACACAAGCATTCAACCACAAGAGACAATCCGATTTTATGTGGAAAAACCCCTCAGTGGGTAAAATACCACAACATAAAGCAATCCACTATAATTAACAGAAGTTTACAGAGAATAAAGAAACAAAACACCCACAAAAGAAATCCCCGAGCTACTCAAATCTTATTCTCACATGAAACAGACAAGCACAGTCATTTTCTTCATCCCAGAGAATCCCAAGTTTTCCCCAAGCTCTTTCTCTTACCCTAGAACCCTCTCAATTCATCTAGAAAACATGGCCCCAGTGGAAAAACTCATAATCCCGCATTACACCCTTTAAATAGGCATAAAACTGAAATTAGAAACATCTTGCGCAAAACCACGCAAGAGACCGACTTACAATAGGAAACTTCCAAATTCGTTGCATCCAGCCACACCACCGACCGGTCGGAGCCCCCTATAGACCGGTCGCCCAACCGATCTAAGGCACATGAAATCTATCCAGCAGTCTTACTATGCATCTGGGCCAAACCATTAGACCGGTCACCCGACCATCTGAGCACCCAAACCATTTGAGCACCCAAACCATACACAATTTGAAAGCTACTCCAACATGTGGCTCACATAATTAGTTTAGAATGTCTTAATTGGAACCCATTCATCCTAGTGTGGTGCCTGCGATGGAAGCATACTGCATAATGAGTAAACTCTGTGGGGTCCACCATAATTTATGTTATCCAATCCATCCATCCATTTTACCAGATAATTTTATGGTTGAGCCTCAAAAATGAAGCATATCCAAGGCTTAAGTGGACCACACCATAAGAAACAGTGTGAATTGAACGTCTACTTTTGAAAAATTCTCGGAGGCCAAAGAAGTTTTGGATCAAGATGATATGTGTGTTTTCTCTTCATCCATGTCTGTGTGATCTTACCAACAGATTAGATGACAAATAAAGATCACTGTGGGCCCTAGCAAGGTGTCAACGGTGGAAATCTTTATTCCCACTGTTTCCTGTTGTGTGATCCACGTTAGCTTTGGATATGCTTCAATTTTGGATTCAACCCATAAAATGATCTGGAAAAATGGATGGACGGCGTAGATAAACCACATACATTCACATATGAGTGTTTGGGTCATATAAACACAACAGTGGGCCCCACATACAATCGAACTATTTTAATGGTGGGACTTCCCATCTCAGCTATCTACGATGGTGTAGGCCCATCAATGCCCAGTTGGTGGATCTCATCCATGTGAATTCAGTCCATCCAAATCAATGAAAGCCACGATCGATAGATATAGAAAGTCACACAAACGTTTTTGTTTAAACAGGGAATCATAATTTCCACAAATTAATTTGCCTAATTTGTATGCCTGGCATGTAGTGCCCGTGTATCATCCATCACACTCTACCGGAGTATCAAAGTCTCTCACAATTAGCTGTGTCTCGCTTGCTAGCCCAGCTGGAAGACGCCCAGGCGTTTCATCAGCAGGCCTCAGGTTCGAAATGGCTAGGAGACACACTAACTCCACTGTTGAGTGGGTGCACCGTGTGACTAATCTTGTGGGGGTGCGTTGCACAATTGGCCTTGTTATGATGGCCCAATATGATGCCCTCGTAACAGAAATCTTTCCAGATCGTAGAACTTAGCCATTGAAATATCCTCAGCGGACCCCTTCATATCAACAGTCGAACAGGGAACCTAGATGGAGCATTTTATAGTACACCTCTTTTGGAGCTAGCCATGGTGAGAGTTCACCATCATTTTTAGTCGCTGTGGGTGTCATGTGAATTACACATGGCTAGAGTTGGACATGAACCGAGGTAGCTCGGTTAACTCTCTTGACTCGAATCGAAAGTTAGGTTTGAATTGAGTTGAGCCTTTTTTTTAGTTCGAAATAATCTGAGCTCAAGCTGACACGAACTTGATTCAACATGACTCAAAGCTCAACCCAGTTCAGTTCAGCTTGACCTTATGCATTTAAAATTATATATAGCCCTAAATTTCCTTTTCTTTTTTTTTTCGCCTTAGGTAACCCTCCCTCCCTCAAATCTCCTTATCTTTTTTTTCGCCTTAGCCGACTCAATCTGCCCTCTCTCTCTCTCTCTCTCTCTCTCTCTCTTCGGTCATCCTTCCTGAGCAATTGGTCATCCATGTCTAGTTGTCCTTCCCTATTTGAGCACTCAGTTGTCCTTATCTGACTGCCTATCCCTATCCAAGCACCTGATCGATCATTCGAGCTTCCTTGTCTAGTTGTCCGTTCTTGTCCGAGCACTCAAGCCAATAACTCACTATCTCTTTTGACTCTCTCTTTTTATTTGGGCTCGAAAGCTTGAACTCAAACTCAAACTCAGCTCGAGCTGACCTGAGTTGTTGACCCAACCGAGCTGAACTGGCCAGTCAAGCTCAAGGACTGAGCCGAGCAAAACTCGAGTTGAGGTAGGTTGGCTCTGCCAGCTCAACTCATTCAGCTCAATGTCTAACTCTACACATGGCATATGTTCACCTGAATCCCGGTCATGAAAAACATGGGCCTCATTGTCAATGAGCATAGCCCATGATTTACACTGATCTCATTTCCCTTGTTGGATTTTGATCATGGTTCATTTGCTATAGGAAATACAAAATTGAGGGAGAGAGGTAAACTTCTCAAGGTGGGCCCCACTGACATCTTATGTCTCGAAACGAACCAATAAAACAAACTTTTATTCGCTGTCCATTTCGTCTTGTAGACTGTACTATGGCCTCGGATTTTCAGGCTAGACTAGTGGCCGCCTGCTGGAATCAGATCTTGACCAAATGCGTTTGTGTGTAAGCGGTTAGGGATCTACGTTTGTCTGGCATCAAAAACTTTGACAGAAATCATATGATACCTGACCGGCATCTTTGCAGAATAACAAGCTCTTACAAGTGGAACACATGGCTCGGTAATCTAGACCATTGATCCATTCAGTCCCACCATAGATGAATATCTATGCAAAATTCTCCTAGCCCACGACTGTGGTTGTATTTCTCTTATCTTTATTTTTAACCCATAAATCTAAAAGGTTAAAAAATTCAAGACACGGTTCATCCAGGTAGACGCAACATACCAACGCTCTGGATCACCTCATCATGGCCCACCTTATCAGAATTGGAATCTTGTGTACGTTATATAAAGATGCAGGCAACAGTTGGCGGGAAGCGGATTGCGTCTGACCCCGCTCGAACCTACCAATGTCTGACCAGATCTGTATGGGTCCCACCATGATGTATTTGTTTATCCACACCGTCCATTTCTTTTCTCATATTATTTTAAGGTATGGACCCAAAAAACGAGGCAGAACCAACGCTTAAGTGGACCACACCAAATACACAAAAAATTAAATGCAAGAGTCATCTCTGGTGTGGTCCACTAGAGAGTTGGATCTGCCTCATTTTTTTGCCCTCGCCTTAACATAATTTGAGAAAAGGAAAGGACTGTGTGGATGAACAGATACATCATAGTGACCCCCACGCAGATCTAGTAAGACCTTATTAGGTTGGAGCGGGGTTGGACGCAAGCCGCTTCCCTGGTGGTGCTAAGAGCATTTATGGCTGGAAAGAAAATCACCAACTCTCATTATTAGATGTGTAAGTGCAACCGACCGACTTTAATTTCTGGATGGGGCATTTTAAGTTATGAGTTAATCTTCCCCCATTCGAAATTTGGTGGAGGTTGGGTTTTTGAAGGGGTAAGCTGTGGCATAAGTGCTCATGGTGCTCGTGCATGGGAGCACTACAAAAAAAGGGCGATAGCAGGACCGTATCCAATCCGTAGCTATTAAGCTTTAGCTACGGCTTATATTCGTAGCCATTTATCGATCACTACCATGAAGCATTCATCCTTGGCTATAGCATTTCAAATTATAAAATCTCTAAACAATAACTACAGATATAATCCGTAGCGGCTTTCTTAATGGCCTATAGCTACTGTTGGTACATGCCCTGATACATCAACCCATTTAAAGCTTATATAAATAAAGACTTCATGACTAATAAATTCATCTAAGCTAATATAGATAAAGAATAGTAAAAGCGCGCAAGAACCTTTAAGAAACCATTGTCTGAGATCCTCTTAAGTACCTTTTAAGTATCTTTCAGAAACCATTGACAAACAATTTATAAGTAAAGAAATTGGCAGCAAAATAAAAAATAAAAAAAATTGTTGCCTACCATATGACTTTACGTAACCAAAAGAAACTTGAGAGGGAGACCACCACCAACACTATACACAATTTACATGTCACTGAATATACATCCCATTTGGGGGAACTAAAGACACCAACTTATCCCGCATACATGCTGATAGAGAATCGTATGTAATCAACAGCACATTAACTTCTTCCCCAGCCATTTAAACAGCTAGAAGGATCACAATAGCCTTGGCATCTAAGGCAACGAACCTGTGACTGAGAAAATGGTGCCCAAGCAGAACCTGAGCATCATCCCTGCACAAAACTGCTAAGAATTCCCTTTTAGAACCTCCCAACATCAAGCCTGCAGCTATCACAAGTCAATCTACTATCTCACCCACCATACTAACAAGTTTCAGCTGATGCTACATTGCTGAACATGCCATAGCAACTGAAGCTCAAACAGAACATTGCCACCATAGCCCACCTCAATTATGGGCTGCAATCAGACCAACCTTCCAACTAGTTTTTCACGTTGATCTCAAACTCCTTCATGAGAGCCCTTTCCAGTTTGATGTGTTTGCAGTGAACCCTTCCTTTGAAGCTTCAATTGAAGGTCTCTAGCACCAACTTTGGGATCTTTATATTGTTACATCAAAACAATCAACAACATCATAAAGAAGTTCAACCGAATAGAACAAAAATATTTTGCCAACGTCTCATTTGTGAATTCATATAAAGTCCTAATGTAAGGGATTGCCTATATGAGCAAAAAAAATTAGGTTCAACTTCCAAGCCACGATATGACACACTTCACAAGAATCACAACGCAACCAAGTCATAGATTTTTTTTTTATGGCCAGACAGTTCTAGTTCTATTCGTTAAAAGGAAAATTGAGTGTTAGCTGCCTTTCAACCATTTGCTGAGACCCTACTCCAGTTCTCGATGCCAGATTCAAGGGCCAAGTGCCTGCACTCCATGTCGATCTCTTTCAGAGTTTCATTGTGCTCGCTTACGAAGCTAGAATTTGAGATGGGATTAAGTGTCGAAAAGACTAAATTCAGTCCAATTATAACCTTACAACTTTGACAAAGGACCTTAAGAATTAGTGACTAGTAATCACATCAAATTTTGGTGTGGGTCAACATTACTAATGAACAACCCTACAAGCATGATCAGATGATCAGTCGATCATGGGGCCATCCACTAACTATTAGGTGCGGGACTAGCAACCAACCAAGAGATGGTTCCACACCTGACTCCATAACCACTTTGAATGAATGATTGATGTCAACTCCACACTGAATTCAACAACCTTAATGCAGAAAGATCTCTCTCTCTCTCTCTCTCTCTCTCTCTCTCTCTCTCTCTCTCGATGAAGTGAAAGAGAGGTGTTGGGGTCCCAAAAGTCAAGGTCTTCGAAACAATGATTATGAGTGCCCAAATCATCACCTGATTAGATTTAGGGCCAGTGCATCGAAAATCACA
Source organism: Liriodendron chinense (assembly GCA_003013855.2). NCBI lineage: Eukaryota > Viridiplantae > Streptophyta > Magnoliopsida > Magnoliales > Magnoliaceae > Liriodendron > Liriodendron chinense. The sequence goes on along the minus strand of PVNU02000736.1, from coordinate 4,637,945 downwards.
TCGAATTTTGTAACAGGGTCCTCCAGACGTTCGCCTGAGATGAGGGCCATCCATGCCCGAGACCAGAAACCGCGACCGCTCATATGTCGGGAGCTGTTCATAGCCAGAGTGCTCGCATTCTGGGTGCGACCCCTTCGACGATAAACGAGCTAGGCTGGTCGCATTTTGGAGATGCGACCACTTTAGTCGAGCGCGAGCCGGGGTGGTCGTATTTTGGAGATGCGACCGCTTTCGTCGAGCACGAGCCGGGCTGGTCGCATTTTGGAAATGCGACCCCTTTCATCGAGCACGAGCCGGGCTGATCGCATTTTGGAAATGCGACCCCTTTCGTCGAGCGTGAGCCGGGGTGGTCGCATTTTGGAGATGCGACCGTGATTCCTCACTTCTCTTTAAAGCCAAATTTGTCTACAACAGACAAAAAATGAAAATTTGAGCCAGTGGTGGACCCCACCAATCATCATCATCAGAACCCTACAAATTTGGGAGGGTTACCTCAACCATGAAGAAATAGGGCCAGTGCATCGACTTCCATCGCAAAGCGGGCCCCGCAAACCCTCCGTTTCGCAAAACCCAATTTTGTAAAAACACGAGTAGGTCAACGCATCAAATTCATTGTCCGGCGCATCATGAAATTCAGTCTTATAGTCAAAATAGCGGTGATCGTATATCATCACGACGTCCTGATCCTGCAAGCAGTCTAAAGGCGTCACATCTTAATATGCGAGCAGTCTAAAGGCGTCACATCTTAATATGAGAGCAGCTTGTCTCGTGAGCAGTTCCCGACTTATGAGCAGTTCTCGACGTGCCAACCCATTTTCTCGACGCACTACACGTGGCGATCTCCTATTGGCTGACTTCGGCTATAAATACCCCCCCCCCCCCCCCCCCCCCTCGCCTTATTTGAAAAAAGGAAAGAAATCGAAAGAATAGAGAGAAGGAGAGAGCTTTAGGTCTTTGAGCTCGCCGGAATCCCTTTTTCCGACCACCGAAAACCCTTCGCCGATCATCGAAAATCCCACTTCCGACCGCAGCAGGTCTGGTGGAGAACCTAAAAAATATATAAGTGAAGTAGTGCATCACGAAATACGTTAAACAAGCTCATTTTTATCGACGCACTGGCCCCAGCGCATCACAAAAATGCTCCAGCGCATCGCAAAATAGGCCAGCGGATCAAATAAATCAATACTCCAAAGCTAAACATTTTAAGGACGCACTGGCCCCGGCGCGTCACTAAAATACCCCAGCGAACCAGAAAAATACACATTCCGAAACAAGGTTATTTTAGACGCACTGGCCCCGGCGCATCACTAAAATACCCCAGCGGATCATGAAAATAGAATATTTTTAACAATCATTTTTGAACGCACTGGCCCCAGCGCATCAGTAAAATCAGGCTAGCGGATCATAAAAATCAGCACTTCGAACGATCATTTCAGCACCTTCAAATCTTCATTTTATGACGTTTTCGAGCCCCGTTTGGACCTATTTTGGGTATTTCAAGCGTTCCGGACGCAATGGAGCAGTCAAATAACTCATTCAGGCCACCCAATGAGCAGAATGCAAGCCTTCGGAGTCCGATTCGATCCGACGAGATGAACGAAGTAACTTCCCAAAAAGAGGCCGCTAGTGCCCAGAACCATACTGATGTATCATCATTACATGTACTATCATAGTATGACCCGGATTCAGGTCTGGACTAAGCAAATGGGACTATGGTTAACATGATAAACCATACCAGGAGAGTTCTAAACTATCATACACAATTTGTTAAAGACTGACACTTTAAGAACAGCCAATGCCCTACCCATTCAAACGGCATCCGCTGGTTGAGCTGCTCAGGTACATACAACTGCAGATCGGTCTTCTCGAGGTCACCCGTTCCAGCAACGGGTGCGGGCCCAGAGTCGCACCCCTCAGTTAAAAAAAAAACCTGACAGTCTCAGCCCGGATCTCCGGTCAAAACATGGGACATAGACATCTGACTCGTACAAAGATGGATCAGTCCATAACAAAACACAACAAATACAGGTCTCCGCGACTATACAAATACAGGTCTCCGTGACCATACAAATACAGGTCTCCGTGACCATACAAATGCAGGTCTCTACGACCACACAAACACAGGTCTCCACGACCATGAACTCTGAGACCATAGTCCCCGCCGACTAGTCTTTTGCTTTTTAATCAAGGGTCATCGATCATTCGATGTAATTAAGGGCTCGTGCCAGATCATGGCCTGGAATGTACAAGATCTCAGGATCTCTGGAATAAAATTCGCCTTGCGATATCTCTTCTCTTGTGTACTTTTGTGAATGCTTGTGATTGTCTACAAATGTTTCTATTATTCAGAACCCCAGAGCAACAAAAACACCACATTTCAGAAAATGTCCTTATGATCCATTTTCTAAGTTCCAACAAGAGGTTGGGGTTGGCTCATAATTATATAAATACAGGTTGTCAGGTTCAACTAAAAATAGTTATTAAATAGAAAGATAGCTTTCAAGAAACATACATTATTGGAACAGCTGACAAACTCTTTACACCATTCTGACAAAGCTTCACAATCACTTTGTCGGTATAGGGCTTCAACCACTATACAGGCCCAACTCAACTCTAGCAAAACCAAATTCAATGTCATGAAGCGGAAACACCAAAACAGGTCCTATTCTAGACTTTTAAAAACCAGGTACTATCTTAAAAAAAATGAAATAAAAAGAAAAACACCAAAACAGGTCCTATTCAAGATTTTAAGTGCGTCCAAACATGGCCTAAAATATAAACAGACATTTGAAGAAAAAAAAATAAAGAAAAGAAAATATAACCAGAAATTCAGATTCAACGAAAAGCTTGGCTACTTACCTTCCAACAAGCTGAAAATATATGTGGAGCATTAACTATGTAATATGTTTTTGTCTTCTATGGATAATTCAAATCATCGATAGTAGATATAGTGGTCAATAGTTGCATTGACAGAACAAACAAAGAAATCTTAACAAGCCTTCCATGGATTCACAAGCAGATCAATGGATACAAGGTTTTAGAGCAAACTGGTTTAGATACAAATATCCATATTTAGGTGAAAAACTTAATACCAAATTTCCTTGTTTACAAAAAAAGAATAAAAAAAGGCATGTACAGAACTATAAAAGAAAATTAAAAAAAAACGATTAAAAAATTTCTATCAAGATACCAACTTTGAAATAAAGCATCAGAAAATACATCAACATTGATGTTCCTTGATTTCCTCCAGACCAGTTTGGAATCCTAATGCAGGGCTAAATCCTTGATAGGTTTTAAGATAACAGGGGCTCGACATTATTTCTAAAGAAATGACATGTGAAGCATATGCATCTGTTAAGATAACAGGGGCTCGACATTTTCCTGTATCACATGTAGCGAGCTCATCTGGCACCTGATAATGTTGTATTCATCGCCTTTTACCTTCTCGTCGATTTTAACAAAAACCATCAAAGGCAAACAACAATATTGAAACAAATATTTACGATTGAAAAGCGGAACTAAATTATCACAAAATATTCACGATTGAAACAAATCACATACCAAAATCGATTAGTCAATCCCAAACTAAATGGTAAAAGATTTCACTTTCTTTGCAACTTAAACATCACAATCTAAACTAACAGTGGATCCAAATGCAAACTCTTAAGTGATTATAAAACAAAAATCAAGGTTGTCTTTTTCAAGTTCTAACCTAAACTGCAGCCCGATAGAAGAGCTCCTCCCCAACCGAACTCGCCATAACAATGAGTATAAACTGCAAAATCTCAAATATGACGCTCCTCATTTCAAATTTGCATTGCATATATGAACTTCACATTTGGAACAACACCCACGCTCATTCTGAAACTTCAAAATGACATCCAAAAAGAGACCTGTCTTGATTGTAATGGCACCAATGCAAGAGAGTTTCTTTGGTCCAATGCACCTTCACCTGAAAATACAAATCTTTACATTTGGTTATAATGAAATTGAGCCGAACAATTGTATCACATGTACATTACAAAAGAAAGATGAGAACCACAGAAAATGGAAGAATTAATATACTATCACCTATACCTTCTGAAATTCATTACACATTTTGCTTCTAAATGTTGTAAATCATCACAAATTCTTATAGGGGTAAAATGCACTATTTCTTATCTGGCGGGTCATGGTATAACTCATCAACAAAAATCAGCCAAGAAAAAAGTGCACCGATTTGCAACACCACTAAGTAGTCATCCTATTACGCAATAAAAAAATGTGTATTTATTTGCAACGCTACTAAGCAATATAAGAAAAACATTCAAAATGAAGAACAAAACCTTTACTATGATGCAAATAATAATAATAATAATATACCCCTATTTGTCCAATTTTTGCACTCATCCTTCCTCCAACCCATGGATGACCGATGGGATGGTTAGAATTACCTAACAAAATTAACTCTTCAAAACAATAAGTAAACTATGATGAGCCCCAATAAATAGATTCATCAAATTGTTGATTGGACCTATTTTTGTGTAAATGATCTTGACCATCCATATTAAAGGCAAATGATCAAATGGTTATGATTGCTAGAATGGTATGATATTTGCATGAGAGCCTAAGAAATCTATTTATGCTAGAAATAATGGACAGTCTTAGACCAATCAATTGGACTGTACAAGTGCCCCAATGCAACTTATAGGAGCAGTATAACTTAATAGTGCTCTAAGAGCATTGAAGCATTTCCCCTTTAGTTGCTTACAAAATAGCTTACAAAATCCATAACTGCTGGTCTTAAACCCTAAAAGTAACCAATGGCCTACTGCCCAAAATCCATAGCACCTTCTTACTTTGAACCCAACCAGCCAAACATCCAAACCATAGCCTTAAAACAAATTGATAGCCCACATATTCAACCAAAACCTAACATTTGATTTCACTAGGGAGGTGTGATACCTGCACTTGTACTCAATATTTTTTAATCCACATAATGCATTACAAACTGAGAATGGAATGATTGCCCTGCAATATGGAATTTCATAGATGGTTTTGAGAGATTTATATTTTTTCTTTTATAAAAAGGAGGCCAATAAATAAAGCAACCATACATACTAAACAAGATAAGACTTCCAATAATTTTAGCACCGTCCCTGGACAGGCATTTATGACAAGGAATACAAAATTATCAATGATATAATAGCCATTCATCCACCAAATCCTTCACTATTTTTCTTTTCTTTTTTCCATCCCACAGATATTTTTATGAGTTTCTAAACATAAAACTGCACATCTCCATGCCTACTTTCATGCATCACACGTCCAGAATTTGCTCATATGTCGCATGCACTAGCATGAAAATAGTTAGAACTATAAGATCTGAAGCAAAATAATAAGCATGCACCAGTTGCTTAAACAAAGTTAGAAACCAGAAACATCATGCAAAAACAGATGCGTCAACCATCACAAATTCATAAATTCATAAAAGAGCAACTTTTATAAATTCTTTCTTCTACTAATGAAACATTGTGCATTTTTTAGATGAGAGCATTTCAATAAATATATAAGATTATTTCTAAGAATAATAAAAATAAGAATGTCTCACAAAAATGAATTATAATGTATCATGTCTAAACACCTATACTAAGTGAAATGGTTATTGTTTTAGTGAAGATTGTGGCTCACTAGATAATTTATATCAAAGCATGTTATTTTTTTCGTCTTTCCAACCTAAGTTATTCTTAAAACACCTTAAGTCTAAATAGAGTGTTAATGAGATGTGACTGACAATATTATAGATACATGCATACATATTGTTGTTGTTGTATTTCAAAACAAAACAAACCATGTTTGTGTTGCCTTTTTTAGTTTTATCTTTTTGTGGTTTTCTTTAGTCCCACATCGGATAGAGTGGGAGAAAGAAAAGTAGTTTATATACCTTTGCCTAACATAGACTTTTGCAATGTGTTTTAAACTATACCAAAGCCTGTATGCGCCCATAAGGGGGTGTGATCGGCGGAAAAACTGGTCCGAAAATCTTTAACCGGACATGTGCGCATATGCACACCCACGTATACTCGCGGGCAAGGGGGGTGCAATCAAACCCGATTGGCCTGGGTAGGCTTACTTGGTTAGAGTCTTGATGGGCTGGGTTTTGCCCATTTTTAGATGTGGCCCACTTAATTTCGAAACGACGCGACCATCTAAAATCCTGCGATAGGAAGGGTGGTGTTCGGTGGTGGTATTGGTGTTGGGTTCTTCCATTGCTTATGCATTCTGTGGAGGAACGTATCCGGGGAGTTGTATCCTGGAGGTAGACGCATCGGCATCCTTCCGCACCGGTTATTTGCACCGAGGGGCACGAACTATCTCAAAGATAGCGACAAAATACGCGCCTCGACCTAGTGCTTGTTACTTTATATTGACGATATCTGTCTATCAATGAAGAAATCCGACATACCAGGTGTAAGGTTCATTTACACAAATTTATTTCTAATCATTATTTTCAATAGTTGTTAGGTACAGAATAGCATGTGCTGGACTATGCACGAGATGATAAAAAAGTTCGATAAACAAATGAGCCAAAATACACAAAAACCGAGGCCAAAAGAAACTCACACATGACCCGAACCAATTATAACAAGGAAAACAAGAAAATGAAAAAACTCAAAAGAAGAAGGTACCTGCCACGTGGACATACGCCAGACCTCATGGTTCCGATGCATGTGGCCACGTTAGCAACAAGGTCCCACAAGTGGTCCAATCACCAAAGGGGTCCACCGCCTAGTCTCATGTATGATCATGCGCGAAAAATTATGACGGAAACTTGGGACAAGTCTTAAGTCCCTCGCACGACCATGCCCCGAAGGTAAGATCTCCACGCACGACCATGCGTGGAGCCCCTGCGGCTAATCTAAACTTGTTACAAGTGGGCCCTTTAAAGTCTCGCGTCATCGCATCTACTGGGCCCAAAATACCCGTGCATGACCATGCGCCGAACTCCGAAGCCCTCCAACATCAAATGTGCCAAAAATTAAGCTCGTGCATGACCATGCGCGAACAACCAAATGACATGATTTGGGCTCCTTTTGACTATTGACCATGCGTTGGATCCGATTTGGCATGCACTAGACTCCACACACCTAGATTTTGCCTATAAATAGCTCATTTCACCCTTTTCCAAGAACAGTAAGAAAAATTAAAGAGAGAGATCTCCAAGAAAACCCTGAAACCTCGTCAAAACTTTCCTAAACTTCGTTGACACTTCGGCAGAACATCTTCCCCCGATTAATACAGGTGGGACATGCATTATGTCTCCCATACATGTGTCAACTAACTGGACTCTGTCTCAAGATTTCGATTTTGGACTCCGACTCTAGACTTCAATTCTGTACACTTTTGCCTTCTATATGAAAGAACTTTTCAAACACAAAAATAATAGAAAATGAATACTTACAGTTGATCGATGAGATGATCACCTTTCTGAATAAGCTACTTGATTAAAATAAGTCCAATGTATGAACATAGACCCATAGTACAACTATCATTACTTTGCTACTGAGCTCTGACAATTGTTTTACTGCTATGGAATGTAAACTCACATCTTACACTAAGGAGAATAAATAATAAGATTATGCTCATGAGGATGAAACTGTCGATTATACTAAAGAATGTAAAAAAGCAAAATACTAAGGAGCATGATAATTTAAAATATAAGTTTTTTGTTTGGATTGATTTGGTTGGTGCTGGATGCCTTGCTCTGCTATGCTCTTCTACTTTTATAGACTCCTCATGGAGCCAAGAATCCTCTAGATAGCAATAGTTATAGTAACCATCTCCTCCATAATTACCTTTTAGGCCCATCTCCTCTGGACAACACTTCTCTGCATACTGTCTTTCATCCTTACACTCAATTTATTCCTACTCTGTCGATCACTTCCATCATGACATGCGCACAAATTGCCAACTATACTCCTATATGATCGGCCACTAGGCTCTCCTTGTAATTGCAAATACTACATCTTCTCCCAACAACGCCACACATCCCTCTATCATAAGCCCTTCAAGGCTTCCCAAAAATAGGGTAGAACAGTAATATGTATGTCTCCAAATTCACTCGCTTTAGACATGGACATGTGTGATCATCAATCTTCAAGCGCTTAAAAATACAAGCACATACACATATATCATTATTCATTTTCCATATTAAGCTTTGTGAAAGACAACATTATACACTATTGATTCACTAACCCTACAATGCACATAAACCTAGATACCATTGGACTGGCCATTAAAACATGAATGAATTTTTTTAGGTTAAAAAACTATGATTTCAATGCAGCTAAGAATACTCTTATTCATGCACATACATGACATGTTTTAAATATATAATATGTGCGACTCCAAGTTCATTCGCTTTAGATATAAACATTTGCTATCATCAATCTTCAAGCGCCAAAAAAATACGAAGACATGCACATATGTCAGTATTCATCTTTCATATTAAGCTCTACAGAAGACAACATTATATGTTGATGATTCGTTGACCCTACAATGCGCATAAACCTAAATACCATTGGACTGGCCATTAAAGCATGAATGGGTTTTTTCTTGTTAAAAATTATAATTTCAGTGCAGCCAAGGAATTCATATTCATGCATGCACATGACATGTTTTAAATATATAATATGTGTGACTCCAAGTTTACTCACTTTAGATAGGGACATGTGCTCCCAACAAATACAAGCACATGCACATATGTCGTTGTTCACCTTATATAATATGCTCTATGCATGTGCCATGGTCTAACAATCAAGATTTGGCAAAGAAGAAATGGAGCAACGAGTCGCAGACTTCATGTCTATGATAGCCTACTACCATGCAACTTACACAACGGGGCCTGAGTCCAAACGGCCCCCCAGTCTGGTTATTCCTCGTTGAATTACATCATAAGTTTCCACGCCGCGAGCATGAGGGACATTTTGGGGAGCGGAATAGGTGAGACCCCGATCCACTGAGGTGGGTGGGACCCTTGACTGTGGGGCTCACAGTGATGTATGTTCCTTAAATCTATCCTGTCCAACCATTTCCAAAGCTTAGGGCATGATACCAAGAAATGAAGCATGTCTAAATCTTTGGTGGAACACACCACAGGAAACTGTCACGGTTGAATCCCCACCATTAAAAACTTCATGGAGTCCACTGGAATGTTTCTTTGCCATCCAACCTGTTGATAAGGTCACAAATAACTATATTAAGAGACCACACAAATATCATCTTAATCCAAAGCTTTCGTGGCCCACAAGAAGTTTTTAATGGTCAATTACTATTGTTTCTTTTACTATAGTCCATTGAGATTTGGATCTGCTCCATTTTTTGAATCATGCCTTAGAATAATTTTTCAATACAGATAGATGGTGTGGATGTAGTCACATATATCAAATTGAACCAATGAAAAGGCTGCAAACAGAAATTTCCTGGTTTGCAGCCAACAGAGGATCGGACTGGCTGATGGGGGACGCCGTTTGGCTAGTTACCTGGACACTAGCCAGCTAGCTAGTGTCAAAGCTCTGTGGACTGCACCATGATGTATGTTTTCTATCCACGCCGTTCATTCATTTTTCCAGACCATTACATGGCTTGATCCCAAAAATGAGGCAGATCAAGTTCTCAGGTGGACCACACCAGAGGAAACAGTAGACATTGGATGCTTACCGTTGAAAACATTTTGGAGGCCGCAAAAGTTTTGGATGAAGCTGATACTTAAGTTTTCCCTTCATCTAGGTCTTTGTGACCTTATTAACAGGTTAGATGGAAAATAAACATTACAGTGGGCTCTAGGAAGTTTTTAATGGTGGACGTTCAATCAATACTGTTTTCGAGTGATGTGGTCCTACTGATATTTGGATATGCCGAGTTTTTGGGCTAATGCCCTAAAATGATCTGAAAAAATAGATGGACGGTGTGGATGAAACACATACATCGTGGTGTGGCCCACAGAGAACCGACCACTAGCTATTGGCCTAGTGGCAGGGTCACTGGCCAATGCCGCGTCCGTTGGTGGGGCCTATCTCGGGTTGGAATCAACGTACATGAATCTGAAGGCTATTTTCTAATGCTCCTGAGGTGTACGGGACCGATTCCTGAAAGTACAGAACAAACATGGGGACGCTGAAGTCCTCCATCTCCAACTATATTTTCAGAAAGACCCCTTCCTAGTTCTACATCTCCCTTCTACAGGAAAACCACTTCTCCGAGCCTTCTTGAGGATTCCACCGCAAAACCCATCTCTGAATTTTGAAGGTTTTGTTTCTGATTTTGTCAAAATAACCCGAAGACATCGGAAGAAGTAGCAAACAATCCCTTCCCTTTCTCAAACCAGCTTTCAATGGATGTTTCAGACAAACCAGTCGTTTTGATCACGGGCTGTTCCGATGGTGGTATCGGAAACTCCCTCGCCCGCGCCTTCGCTTCCGAGAAATGCCCTGTTGTTGCGACGAGCCGATCCGTGAATACCATGAAAAGCCTTGAGAACGATTCTCGCGTCTTTCTCCAGGAACTCGATGTGCAATCCGAAGAAAGCATTGGAAGAGCTCTGTCGAACGTCTATAACAAGTTCGGACGGATCGATGTCGTCGTCAACAATGCCGGGGTCCACTGCGTGGGCCCACTTGCAGAAATTCCCTTGTCGGCTATCAAGAATACGTTCGATACCAATGTCTACGGTAATCTCAGACGACATTTCATATCTATTTTTTATTGGATTTTTGTGGGTTATTTTGGTGGATTGGATTGAAATTTTGGGGCACCCAAGATTGTAATTTGCTTTATAAGGCCTAGATTTTGATTGTCATGCGCTTAGTTCTAGAACTCACTGAGTCGACTCGACTTGACTCAGTCTAACTGGACTCAAGCTGCCGGGCAGATTCGGTTAGTGCCTTGATATTTTATTCTGAGGAATGATCACCTACAACTGGTTGTGCACTAGCCCTCTCTTTGTTGTTTTTCGGCTTCAGAAATTTTCGTACCCTTAAAAATATGAAAATGGTTGTAGGTGGTCCTGTTTGGTCCTCTCTTGGAAGGTTTTAGATGGGAAAATAGGCTAATCCAAACTTGAGGAGATTTTTGTATTTATCTAGTTTGACTAATCAAGACCGAAGATCCGGTGGACCACTATGCGAACAGGCTATAGGAATAAAAACCATCGCGATTGTTGGATTTCTCGGACCATACCGATATTTTGAGCTTTGCCCTATTGATGTTAAGATAGTGCAGCTTTTACATGTATACCATCCTAACAGTAAAATATGGATACTTGCTCTGTTTCTGAGTGGACCTCTCTTTTGAGGTACTGACTGGATATCTCCCAAAGATCGAAATTCTTGATCAATGGAGGAACAATATCACCATTTTTGTTCAACAAGATACCAAAGTGGATGATTGACTCATTCCATACTAGAAATAATCGCGGGAAATCCTTTGATAACACTGATTCCTGGGGCGGCAAGAAATCAACAGCCCAGTCACCATACAAGTGCCACATGTTTTGATGCGTGTGTCATGGAAGTACCCAATGCATGTGTGTCATAATAGCATTCCTCATCTAATTCTCAAAGGCATCAACAACTGTTTATGATTAATGAAATAACTTATCATTCATCTTACTGTGTTGAGGATTTTGAAGACTTGTTGAGTCGACCTGATTCGGCAGTACATAGATTCAAATTGGGTTTTCAAACGTATGTGTTGACTGTTGAGTGAGTTGTTTCATTTGGTTTCTTGTTTTTTGTTCTGCCATCTGCCTGAATCGTTTCAATCATCAATGCTGTTCCGGCTGGAAGTCAGTTTTTCAGTTGGGATTGATATCATGTCCTGGTTCTATTACCGTGAAGAAGATAAACATGGAATAACCATATTTGTGATTCTAGCAACATTAGATTTAAAAAATCCAACTCCTAAAAATCCTAATTAAAATGGTAATTCCAACATTGGATTTAGTCGTGTCTAACGTGTTTTTTATTATCAGGGATTGGGACCCTGATTAGAGGGAGTTTTTCTCTGCTCTGTTTGTTTTCTTTGAGTTTTTTTTGGTCTTTGTATTCTTTGCCTTTGGGCTTTTTAATAGAATTCTTTGCCTTTCAAAAAAAAATTCCTAATTAAATTGGTAATTCCAACTCAATTTTTTAAGAGTCAGTCTCTTGAAACAGTGGTACTGTTTATGTTTCACACCATGATGGACCCCTTCATGTTTCGATGATTCCCTTTATTTGAATTGCCCAGATTTTATTTGTTTATTTATTATTATTATTTTACATTTTGGTGTTTATGGCGGCAAGGCAGTTTGTTAATTTGGATTGATCTCATCTCGACTCATTAGAACATGAAGAGTGTTCTGATGCACCAGTCTATAATGCTTTGGTGAGTCAGACTGTTAATCTTTTGGGCCCCACTTGTGTCACACCCCGAAATTCGGTACTCGGGTTGATCAAGCCCGAATCCGAATCCCAAACCCGTTAGGTAAATTTTATATCCAATCACATGATTTCAATTCATTTCCATCCAAAATCAAAGCCAACTAAGGGAACATAAACTGAAATTTATTTCCTTTAATATTACTTTCACTGTTACATTACCAAACTTCCACTATTCCTCTCTATTATATTGAAAGTTAAAGATCAAACTAATCTAATAACAAAATAAAATCGAATGCAACTAATTTTAGTAAATGGAAATAAAACTAGAACTATTGTTTAACTTGATCGTACTACTTCATCTCTACACCTGCAAAACAATCTAAGAGTGTGTGAGCACGACAGCTCATAGGGTCACATCATTCCCACACTTAGACTTTCATAGTAATACCAAATACATGCTCAGAATAATTCATAGAACAAGACATGAATCAAATTTAATTCTCAAATTAACCATCTGTCATTCTAGAAATATATGTGAACATTTTGATCTAAAAGAACTCTTCCTGAAATAATAAAAGTAGAATTTGGGCGAAAAACCTGTGTTCTAATCCTTTTAGGGAATGACCCACGATAGAGCACCGATGTTGATCCTTTTAGGGAATGACCCTTGGCAAAGCACTGGTGAATAACTTTTAGAGAATTACCCTAGGCAGAGCACCCGTATCGTGCCGATCCTTTCAGGAATGACCCTGGGCAGAGCACCCGTATCGTGCCGATCCTTTCAGGAATGACCCCGGGTAGAGCACCCATAAGAAGATAACACCATGATCCTTTCTAGGGCAGAGCACCCGTAACAAAATAACATGTTGATAATTTTAGGGCAAAGCACCTGTAACTCAAGTTTATTCAACGACACAAAATAATCAATCCAAACATGTAACAATAATCACATAACTCAGTCTACAATAATCAAATGAAATAAATTTACAATTCGTAACAATACTCAAATAAATTGAATCTTCAATTCGTAACAGTAATTCAATGGAATCAATTCATAGCTCATAACAACATTACATACATTAATTCTACAATATACAACAAATATTCAAATGGAATCAATATAAAGGTTCACGTAGGGTTTTCAACCGGGAGATCACCTACCTGATGGTTGATAAAAATATCTGATGAGAGTCATATTTCCATGGGTTTGATTTGGGACAATCCAGATCCTACCAAGTCGATTCGACAGTTCGAATATGAAAGTGGTTAAGTTGTTTTAATTGAACTCTGCCCTAATTAAATCTATTCTATCTTAATGATGCAAAGGACCTGTCAGCATGAGTGAGTCGCTACAAAATGAAAGGAATGTATTTTAGTTGAAGGAATGGTGCAACAGTGACAGAGAGAGATTATCTTTCAAAAAAAAAAAAAACAGTGACAGAGAGATATTTATATCTGAATAAACTGAAAAAGGGGAGGCGACTTACTGCTTATGCTACAGAAGGATGAGGTCGGTCTGGATTCAACAACATAGAGATGGCAGAACGTTGGTAACTCGGTGTTTGCAGGCGAATGCTCTCTCTCTCTCTCTCTCTCTCTCTCTCTCTCTCTCTCTCTCTCTCTCTCAATCTAGTTCTCTCTTTCGACTGCACATCAGAAACTCTCACATATTCTTATGGAGTAGGTTATAAACATCTCGTTCTCCTCTGGTTCGAGAGTCGGTTTGCAAAAGGGCATGTGACGGATGGAGATAACACACGATATATTTTGATTTTCAAGTCTAACACGCTGCCCCAACCTCTGGTTGGCTTTTGATGAACAAAACGGGTTCAGGTGGGTCCCATGAGATGATTTAAGTCTTGAACTAAGCTTTACCATAATTGGATAGTGGTGGGTCATTTCAGGCAGATTGGTGGGGTGATAATGGCAAATTTTGAATGGAGAGATATTCCTTCAAACGGACGATCATGGACGGCTCTGATGGGCTTTAGGATGCTTGAGAACACAAGAAACAGAGGGTTCGGGTTGTTTTTCCCAGTGGGTTCAAAGTTTAAAGAAAATGGTAGCCGCACGCAAGAGAAACCGAAAATGGAAGGAAGAACGTGGATGGAGAGAGGGAAGTTTTGATTGGCATTAGAACTGGAGTAGTGCTGGAGGGATGGGGAACGTTGGATGGAAGGTTTTGAACGGTTGAGATTTGTGGAGGGTGGCTCGCACGGATCACGGGAGGAAGAGTCTAGAGACGTGTGCGGGTTTACCGCTGCGCAAGCTGCGGAAAGTTCTGTTTAGGAAGGTTTCCTTGTGCATGGAAAGCTTGAAATGATAGGTGGGGTCCACAGGGATGGTCTGGGGAGAAATCTATAACATCCATCAGGTTTTTCAGATCGAGGTCAGATAAGGTCTCAAAAAGGGGTTTGATTAAAGGTTCAAGGTGGGCCACACACATTGCAACTGGGGAAGGGGGTTTGGTTGACAAGGTTCTTTCGGGTTCTGGATCGGATGGACGGCTCAGATCCATATGGTAGGTCCCAGCGTGATGGACGGTCTGGCACAGGTGGGTAGGTGTAGCCCCACTTCGTGTAACGAAGGAGAGAGAGAGAGAGAGAGAGAGAGAGAGAGAGAGAGAGAGAGAGAGAGAGAGAGAGAGATGGGGAAGGGTGGTTTCAGTTGCTGGGAGGGAGGGGTGACATGCGCCAGCAGTCACTTGAGTTTTTTTTTTTTTATTTACTGATGAGGATGTGGGCCCCACCAAGATGTTTGGGAGAATCTATCCTGACCATTCGTTTCGGGCAGATTAGTTTAGGGCATGGGCCAAAATTTAGGCAGATCCAGAACTCAAGTGGGCCACATCATAAGAAGCAGTGGGCTCCACCGTTGAAAAAAAGGGGTTGTTACAACTTGCTATGGGAGATGCACAGAAAATATCCCAGATTAGAAGTTCCTAATGTTTTGATCGGGCTTACAAATAGACAGTTAAGAGAAAAAAGAAACAACATTCCAGGAAAAGGCTAGAGATTGTATGGCTACGATCTCCCAATCTGGAAGATTGTTTTGGATCATCCTCCATCTGCAGTGTCTCCCAAGAAATCAACTGTCCAGATCAACAAACCATGGGCCAAATTTTCATGACATGGCTGCATCAGGACTCTTTAATTCCTTTTCCTGTTATGTTACTGTGAATTTTCATTGTTGTTAGTTCAGTGTATTAATCTTTTGCTTGATTTTCTATAAATTGTTAAATTTTAGAACACTCAGATTCCTGGTGTTTGAGTGTTTAGTTGTTATGGAATCATAGGATTATTCTGTGAACTTATGAATTTATCTATACCAGGAACACAATTTGACACCAGAGCTTGGATGCTGAGTAGAGTACTTGTTAGGTTTTTTTTATTCTAATTTATTTAATGATTATTATTCTTGTAGGCTTCACTTGGATAGGAGTAGTTTTTAATTCCTCAATTTTGAATTCTCTGAATTTGGCAATACCCAAAGCAAAGACTCGGCAAATAATTTGTTGTTTTGCCGGTTTCCCCTGCAGAACAAAATACCACACTTCTGGGGGAACGCATTTCGAAAATGGAAATGATTCACTTTTCAAAATTTCTAAGATGCATTTTAGAAACTAAATCAAACATTTTTGAAATGTAAGCTGCAACTTGTGGAATTTGTGAGATGTAAGTGAAACTTAAAATAAAAAACTTGTCATTAGTTCTCTTAGTTGTCTATGAAAATTTCCAGTATCATCTAAATACTTTTCTTATTAGCTTAAAACACATGCATTTCCCATCCGCTTAATGTTTCCTTCTCAATGCATTTCTCAAATGTTCCTTACATTATTAATTTGTTTCTCGTATTTTTCTTCTTCACATCCTCCTTTCTGAAATACCATGTGCCTATGTTATCGCATTTCTGATTTCCATTTCATACTTAGCTGATTAGTTTGTTCCGGCGTTCTATATGCATATGCAGATAAATAACCATAATATGGATGCACTGAAATAACCATGAAAAGTGATAGAAACACCATTTTTATCACGTAACTTTGTCCGTAGATTGTTAAGGAGGTTGATTGTTCTGTATTTATGATTTTGCTTTTACTTCTCCAGGACACTCGTTTTTTTTTTTTTTTTTTTTTTTTTTTTTTTTTTTTTTTTGTGGGGGGGGGGGGGGGGGGTCGGGGGGTCTATTAATTGGAATTAGATTGCTAATCAGGTTGGATGGGATTCAGATACAAATTTCCAATGGGATAGCATACAGAGTAATAGAATTTGCCGATTGGATAAGATTGGATTGGGATCAGACCTCCTAATGCAATGTTAATCTATTATTGTTTGTTTACCTTTCTAGTGTTACCATTTGCAATAAGGATCCCCATTATAGATATTGTCTTATTGGTTTCTCATAGTGAAAAGATTCAGAGCCGAGACATACACTACTGTACAAGTTGCTTGCTACTGCTGCCGTTGTTGTTGTTGTTGTTGTTTATTGTCGCCTATCTTGCATGTTGTTAATGCATGCCTCTAACCTAGGAAACATATTTAGAGCATGGTTTCCAGAATCAGTGGCTCAAACCAACTCTCATCCGGTCTTGAGTCGAATCATACTGGACAAGTCGGCCCCTGTTTTTCAACTCTGATGATTCTATTGATTCTTGTCTTGATGGAGCACCCCAAAAAACTTTCAGCTTGGAACAATTTGGCAATGCTATTTTCACTTGAATGTGCACTGTTTTTCTCAACTGTATATCTGAGCATCTATATGTCACCAAGCTTTTAATTATTTGGAGTGTGATCCATCTACAGTGATCCATAACATATCAACTGTCTGGATTGCCCAACTACAGGGCCTACTTGCCAAAACAACAACTCTGTGGGTGGGGTACAACATGGTGTCCAGATGGCAGACGCATGGGCAACTGATTGTTTTGACCAGAGGAGTTGCGCGGTTCGATTCATCCTGACTCACCCCAGTCAACCACAAGATCAAGACTTGTGTTACCGACTCGTACCAGTCTCGATGGAGTCCGAGTCGACTTGGACAAGTTGTCAAACCATGATTTAGAGAACCAATGCTTGGTGGAGACTGCAGCAGTTTGCCTCCCTCACTTGATAGCCACAGATTATGCTCTTTGTATGACTTGAAGGAACGTATTATTGTGAAGAGCAACCACTTCATTCCTAATCTTTTAGGGCACATATGGGTGCTCAATTGAACTGAACTGCAGTAATCCAGTTGGACACGGCCATAACTGGGGTTATTCCCATTCCATACACAATGAGGGCCTGTCCTCCAAATTGAATTTACAAACGTTTCAGGTCTTCCTCAAAATGCATAAAATTGCAATTAGCAGTCATCATTATGAATTAAAATAGTAACACCACCACTTTGCTAATTTCTTCAATATTTGATTGGATCTTTGCAAATTGTTTTAGTTGAGCATCGAAACACTCCCTTAGTGCTTACTGTGCAGCTCACTTTTAATTATTAGAATTTTCCTTGGTGGTTCCCATTTGCTATTTTGTACAGGTCCGATGAGGTTGATTCAGGCCGTAGTCCCTCACATGGCGACTAGGCGAAAGGGCAAGATAGTAAATGTTGGAAGTGTATCTGCTTTGGCCCCAGGACCATGGGCAGGTGCTTACTCTGCATCTAAAGCCGCTCTTCATGCTTTGACTGATAGCTTGAGGTGTGTACACTGTTATGCCTGTTTAGGTTTCAATTCAAACGCCCGAGTCATTGCTTGCATTAGATTATTTCCATTGTAAAACATGTGTTCTTATCAACTTGTATGGCTGTCGACACGTTGGGTTCTGTCTATGGACCTGACTAAGGGAATTGGATTCATGTGTTTTCGGCTTTGGGTATGGTGACCGCATATGAAGTACTGGATCTGAACCTGATCCAATTCAGATACCTGTTGGGTAGATAGGTCTTAGGATCAATGGTTTGCATCACAGAACCATGGATGGTTTCCATTCATACAAATTGGGATCCTTCCATGGTGGGACCCATCAGACCAGCATTTTGCATCACACAATCATGGACTGCACATACCAACTGAGATCCATGCATGGCAGTGCCCATCATGCCAATTGTTTGCATCGCAGAATCCTGGGCCCCAAGCATGCAAATCAAGAATTGAGTAGGACTAAGAAGCAGCAGCATAAGAACTCACCACCAAGTTGGCAACCTCTGATTAGTAGGTGATGGTGGCCGTTAGGGTTGGGATCAGGGAATGAGGATGCAGAGGAGGTTTGTTGAATGTCGTAGTGATATGAGGTCAGACATGGAACTCATATGGACGCATTGGTACATTATAATACAAAAATGAGGATAAAGGTTGGTGTTGCGTCTTACTGAGAATATGAACATACCTCCAAATATTCACATAAAACAAAAGCAAACCCACTAAGACTTAGCATCTTTAATTGGAATTATGAATTCCATATATTTCCCAACCAATGCAATGCTTGTTTGGAGTGGTCAAACATGTCATACCATACAAGCGGATATGTGTTGCAATGCATTAGCATCCATTTGGAAGTCCACACACACTAGGATTAGTGCCACTTTTCAGTGGGACTCTGTATTTGGGGCCCCTCTGGAAATAGAAACTGCATTATGAAAGGTTCCCATTTTCCCACCCAAATTCCCAAGAACAGCTCAGAGCCATTCTTATCTCGTGGCCAATTTGGACAGAGCACATTGCACCCATGACCAAAAGAGAACTGAACACCTACAGCCAGAAGCACAGACCCCTTCTACACTCTTAGAGTTTTTTTTTTTTTTTTTTTTTGCCCATAGAAATATCATTATCTTCTAGGGAAAATGCTTGTAGACTGTAGGCGAAGTTGATGTACAGCAGACGATCAGTCTGCGAAATGACAGTGCACTTGGGCATCATTTAATATGCATTGGCAGATATGCGAGGCTCATGGTTTTTGCTTTATTTATGTATTTAGTTCACTGTTTCTTGCATTGCATTGTGGAATAGCTAGTGAAATTATTCTGTGCTAGTTTGGCAGTTCTTTCATTTCCCTCCATGTAAGACCCATGATTTGTTTATCTAGACCATCGGTCAGATGGGCCCTGCCATGGATGGGGGGATACCTCAAAAATCTCCTAGATTAAAAGATCCTAACTCTGCAATCTTTGGTCCTTTTTATTATACATGGAGCTTTATTTCTTTTCGTTTTCTTTCTTCTTTTAGTTTTCAGCCACCCTTTAAAGCTCTGGTACCTTTCAGTCACAGAATATTTGGGCATCCGCCATTTACGGTGGGCCCCATCAGATCAATAGCCTAGATTGCTGAGTGATGGCCCCACATGTGGGCATTGGAAGCATCAGCAAATAGAGGGCTTATACGATTCACTAACATCAATTTTTTTATGTGGTGATCTTTCAACTTCAATCTTAACCTATTATGAACAGGTTGGAACTTAGGACACTCGGCATCGACGTTATAAATGTGGTTCCTGGTGCAATCCAATCGAACATCGGAACCACCTCGGCAGCTAATTACAGCAAGATGCCCGAGTGGAAGCTATACAAGCCGTTCGAGGATGCCATTCATGCACGGGCGAAGTTCTCTCAGAGCCTCAATTCGACTCCAGCAGATGAGCTCGCAAAGAAGACGGTGGCAGCCGTGCTGAAGGAAAACCCGCCTGCGTGGTTCACATATGGCAAGTTCTCAACAGCTTCAGCCATCCTCTATCACCTACCACTCTTCCTTAGAGATCGCATCCTTAGGATGGCGATGAAATGCTGAAGGCTTCTGCATACATGGAAATGCATTCACATGCATAAACACATGGGTTTGATGCATGCATGCATGTTACGTACTTGTTTTTATTTGTATGTTCATGTACATTTGGAGGAGCTGAGCTTGACTCTTGCAATTTGGGATTTTATGTTGGCATTCAGCATCCATTTCTCCTCAGTCTGTTTGTAGGATGGGTTTGAAGAACCGAAAACTCGACAGCAGTTGAAATTTTCTCTCTCGAGCCGAGGCAACTCGTATACTCAGCTGGAATATCAGCTTGACTCGGAAATGGAAGGTTGATAGTTAGCCATTATTTTAGAACGTAGAAACGCATTCTAAAAGAGATGCTCCGATGCTCTGGGAGTATTATTAGTTGTAGTGCTCCTAGTTGCGTTGGGACACTTAGTCCAATACATCGATCTAGACCGTTCATCAGATACAATGGACAATACATGAGCTTCCATGCAAACATCAGACATATCTGAAGAATATTAACCATTTGATCAATGTCCTTTAACATGGACAGTCAAAATAGGTCCAATTAACATTTTGATCCTTCTATTTGTTAGGATTCATCACGGATTGCTATGATTCTAAAGAATTACTTTTGTTTGACGGTTCAGATCAATTACTTGGGATGGAATTGCATTGGGTTCGTGCAAATTTAGGGTTTGGAGGTGATGGAAGGATTGGGACTAGATGGGATGGAATTGCATTTGGTCTTGTGCGAGATTTTTTAAATCCATTACATCGGTGGGCCCGACATTGATGCATGTGTTTTGTCCATGCCATCCATCCATATGCACCCTTTACACAGGACGTTCGAGTTGTATTTGCCATGGAGGTTCCTGCACAAGGAAGCTAGGTGGCCACTGTGATGTTTGTGAGAAATCCACACCGTCCATCCGTACGAGCTCATTTTATGAACCCCCCTAAAAAAAATGAGTAGGATGTAAGACTCAAGTGGGCCACACAAGAGGGAAAACTGAGAAAAGAAATTTCCTTCCTGGGCTCTACCTTCATGTTTATATGACATCCACTGGGATGAACTGAAAACACAAAACGTTATCCTGATAGAAAACTTTTGTGTACATACCGAATGTTTCAACGGTGGTTGATCCCTAGTCTTTTGTGGACATATGAATGTTCCAACGGTGGTTGATCCCATTGTTTCTTCTCGTATGGTCCACTTGAGTATTCAATCTGTTCATTTTTCTGGGGTTTTATCTGAAAATGATATCGTAAAATGGATGGAGGGGCAAAAGGGTTTCACAGGATATTGACTGACATCAGCTGTGAATCTGGTGGGTTGATTACAATTCCATGGTACACCAAGCATAGCATAGGTTAAACTGAATAGAGGGTTTTTTTCTTTTTTTCTTTCTTTTTTCAAAGGAGGAATCTGATGCCGAACGTGAGGATTACATAGTCAATCTCATCTAATGCAATTCTATATCATTTAATCTAATGAATGGGTTGGATGGCATACACACTCAAGATTGGCTCCGGAGGGTTGCAATAGTGGAAGTTTCCATTCCCACTGTTTCCATGGTATGGCCCACTTGGCTCTTGTATCTGTCTAATTCTTTAATCATCATCCAAACATGAGCCGGCGAAACTGATGAACGGAATGGATTACACAGGGACATCTCTTTGGGACCCACAGGGCCTTGTGTTGCATTGCAGGAAGTTCACATTCGCCACATCAACGCTCACCCTGTCTGGCGCGGCTTCGGTGGATGGGATCCTGACTGTGGGGCCCACCGTGATGTTTGTTCCTTGCATCCACGCCGTCCAACCGTTTTCACAGCTCATTTTAAGATCCCAGAAATGAAGCAGATCCAAATCTCAGTCGGACAATGCCACAGGAAACGGTGGTGATTGACCATTAAAAACTTCTTGTGGGCCATAAGGTTAATCCACTCCTCACTTGGGCCCCACTCGTGCGAGAAAGTTGAGACTACCAACGGCCCATGGTCGATGTCCATGTAGCACATCTGGTTCTTCACGGACGCGGATTTACTGTGAAAGCCTTGGGCTGGAAGTTCTTGCGCTGGGAATTAGGTGGGACCCACATTGTTGTTTTTGATAAATCCACCCCGTCCATCCGTTTTGTGAGATCATTTTAGAACATGAGACCAAAAATGAGCCAGATCTAAGACTCAAGTGGGCCTCACTAAAGGAAAAGGTGGGTAGGGAAATTACTGCCGTTGAAACCTCCCTGCGGTCCACAGTGATGTTTATATGACATCCATACCGTTCATAACGTCATTACTACTGGGATGAACTGAAAATAAAAATATTATCCTGATTCGAAACTCCTGTTGCCCCACAAATATTTCAACTGTATGCATTCAATCCTCACGTTTTCGGCCCACTTGAGTCTTGGATCCGGTTAATATTTGGTCTCATGTACTAAAATGATGTCCCAAAACGGATGGACGGGGTGGATTTATCAAAAAAATCAGTGTGGGCCCCACCTAGGTTCCCAGGCAGGAACTTCCTACGAAAGGCTTTGCATTAAACCCGCGTCCGTTCTTCACAGAGAAGGAACTTCCGCACGGTCCATTTTACACGTATATCAAGTTAGCACGTGTACGGGGTTCACCTCTTCTCTCTCCTCGCGCAATAACCAGCAGTAGTCGCTCCTTCATTCTCAGTTCTGTGAGAGAGAGAGAGAGAGAGAGAGAGAGATGGATCCAGAGGCATTTCGATCGACCTTTTCTGGCCTTGCATACGGAAATGTAATGGCAGCCGCTGCTCGTGATTATCAAAAGGTATCTTTGTTGTTTTCCTTCGATTATCTAAACCTATTTTCAAGATTCAACAGTCCAGATCAAAGAATTCCATGTCCTATTCCATTACCAGATCCCAGCTTCTTTTTTAAATTTGGGTTTTTGGCCCTTCCTATTCGAAAGGTTGGCGTGTTCAATCTAAAATTTTGGGGGTTTTGTCCATCATTTTATAAATTCTCTCTTTTGTCTAATTCTTCTGTTTGTTTCCTCGCTTCCTTTTAAAAATCTTGTATGCGTTGGCTTGAACAAGCCGGATAAGATTTTCAAAGGGATTTCAATGAGATGGATCGGAAGTAGGAATTGGGTGTTGTAGAGGAAATGGTGGTGAATATCTGGAGAAGAATCTAATATATTGCTGAGGATCGCAATAGAAATTAAGCATTGGGTTGGGGTGTACGGTATTTGATAGGGGCCTTATGTGCAAGCAGTTAAAGATGTAATGTAGCAGTTAAAGAGTTTGAATGAGTTTGTAATTAATGGATTAGTAGGTCAGCTATCATAGATCATGGGTCTGGATTATTAGGTCAATTGTGAGAGATTAGTGGGTTGGTTACCTGTAACGCCCCAAATCTCGAGACCCGATTGTGACGTCAAGCCTCGGTATTCCGGGTACTACAGTTGCTTTGCGGAAGCGTGGGGTTCGTACTGATAGTTTTTCGGCATCCGAGTACGAGTGTAAAACCAACCACGAGGGTGAAAAAGAACAAGTATATAGATAGAGATGTTATCAACTCTGAACGACATAATCATCCCCAAAACGTGAGGCACACGAGCCACGGGTGGCCTCACCTAGCCCAAAAGTACAAATAAAACGAAAGACATTATCCTTTACAATTCAGAGCCACGGCTCTCAAAACAAGACCCATCAGCCGGCCCCTGCCACTAGATCTGATCGTCAGCCAACTGAAAGTAAGAGGACCCGACAAAGTCCTCGAACTCTCCCTGCAACCTCTCCTCTTCTAGTTCACCTGCAACCATCATAGCTTCATCTGGGGGTGTGTTACAACACCAACCAGGTGCGGGTGTGAGTGTTCAATTCAGTGAGAATTATATTTCGAAGTTTAACATGTTATCAAATGAAGCAACTTGGCATTGACCACAATCAAAACAGAGACTTCTATTCTAGTGAATTAGTGCATGAATGACATGAGTTCGCACCACATGAACGTTCCAGGATGACAATGAGGAACACGAGATAGCCTGGAGCCACATCAAGCAACCGGGCACCCCAGAACCTCTAATATGGAAATGAGGGTGGATCATCCTTCGGTATCCTGGCCTTTAACAGTAGGACAGTTACCTGGGTGATCCGTGACATGCATGCATGATTTTAGTCTTGTATCATTATTAGTCTCCATTTCAAACAGCAGATTGGGGAATTCAAGGTACCCGGTCCAATCACATGTCCAAACCTGAGCCACCTGACTCCGACGGTGCGTCATCAATCATCGCCGATGGCCCATGTATCCCCCTTTTCCTCAACATACAATTTAGGGTTCCCTTCACCCTGATTAGCACGGAGTCCTCCCAACTGTCTCGATCACACCGATGCAGTGGGCATCCTCCAGCTTTGCTCCAAGGACACTATGGGGAGGTACATCACCCCCGCATAGGCCGACGACTCGGACACAGTGTCCCATACCGCCATGACCGGCCCAAGAGACTTGTCGGGATATTGTTGCACGATTAGTTCTCGATGGACCTAACACCTCTTAGAACCCTGGGTACTCTGAATTCGTAGGACTCTGTTACACAATCATCAGTCATCCACGTTTCCATCTTTAGGCATAACTGATTGATACTCGAGCTTCCGTTTGGTCCGACGTGGGCAGCTGAAACCCGTGTAGCAAAACTACCGTCAACCATCCATTTTCCCTGTCCAATCGGATCCGCCTCGGGTGACCAACCCACTCGGGTTACCCGTCTTAGAAGGTGGGGCCACAGAATTCACATCATGACTCAACCAACAATTGATGGAAACTCCACACAATGACACTTAATAAAATACTAATAAGTTGAATGTGCAGACTTAATTTAATTCAAATCACAGGGGAGCATGCTCCACAACAGAAATTCACAACAGGGCAGTTATGAGATCAGTTAATTCATTCAAGCATTTTATGAAACACATGGAATGCACAAATTTGATAAACAGTATAATTTTGCAATAAACCCTAACTCCAGATGTTCAACAACGCTGCGTCCTAGATCTAGCAGACACGTCAATCCTAAGCTGATAGCATTTGATGAAAGCAAACCTAGAAGCATAATCCCGCACCTTAGGGTTTAGGGTTTTCGTATGATTTCGCAATACTAGGTTAGGGCCGACGGAATACGATCCTGTGGGCACGCATATGACAAGGTTAGGGTGAGTAGCCAGCATTTTCAATTTGTTGGGACATGAGGGACGAGAGTTTCTACTTACCGATGCTTGATAACGAGTCGAGATGGACGTTGGCGGCTCAAGACTACCACGAAGAAGAGTGGCAGGTCGGATCTCAAGTCCCGAACTCCCCTTCACACAAGCACTCCGAATCTCAACTCCACTAAGTGACCTAATTTTCCAGATTTCTCTCCAAGCAAGGGTTGAGTGAGTGTTGAAGGCAATTGCCTCAACATTTGCTATTTATAGGCCCAGCAAGATCTGGATAGCCCTAAGACTGTAATATTTAGAATCTAGTCCCCTGGAGTGCTGTTTTGTTTAGTAGGGCCCATTGGGTCCCACACAATCCAACCCCAACCGGTCATAAGATCAACCAAGTGGTGATCTACCCTGGGCCGACATTTCTCGCGGATCAAGCATGGCGATCAACTGTCCCCGTGTGATTACTCGATCAACGGTCGTCGTGCCACGATCAGATGAGTGGCCATAGGTTATAGCTCATGGATTTATTTGTGATGGGGGGCCTAAGTCGCACGACGTTTCAACGGTTCGGATTTCATTCTGTGGACAATGACCAAAGGAGCATACACCGAACTCCTAGTCTAGGTCACTTACACACCTCATGTGCACCACTTTCGGAACCCAAATCGAGGGATTTAGCCCCTCGATTTGGTTTATCGTCCGCGCGGGTTGGCAAGCCCACTAAGACGAAGGGCCACCTATAGTTTTGGGTCAATCCGTGATTCATCAAGGATCTTACGGACGTTTGGAATCCTCAGGGCCCCACCATGGGACCGTGGAGTCTGGTAACAGACAAGTTCGAAACGAAGCGCAGCTATACGTACCGCCCTTATGACGTCACCACTCGTAGGTGAATTTCTAAGTCGTTACATTACCATAGATCATGGGTTAGTATGTTCTGATGTATGTAAACGAAGAACTAATGAAGGAGAAAAGCAGACTTTACTCTTTAAATTCTTCTCTTATGTAGAGAAATAGCAGACTTTACTCTTCAAATTCTTCTCTTATGTAGAGAAATAGGAGGAGATCCCCCTCAATGGGGATCTTATGCAGGAAAAAGACTCTTACGGTGGACAATCTGCGTAAAAGGGGAATGATAATCCCAAATGTTTGTCTTTGTTGTATGGGAGATGAGGAATCGGTGAACCACCTGTTTGTGCATTGCAATTTCATCAAGCTCATATGGTCAAATATATTACTTCGGTTTGATGTTTCGTGGTTGTTCCCTCTCTCAGTGGGTGATCTTCTAAAGGCTTGGCACGGAGTCAAATTGGGCAAGCATAGGACTGTTTTATGGAGAATGTCCCTTCTGGCTATCTGGTGGTCTGTGTGGGAAGAAAGGAATGGAAGATGTTTTCAGGGAGAAAGTAAGCCAACGAAGGTCATATCTCAAAGGGCAAGACATCTTGTTATTGAATGGGCATCTAATGTCGATAATCTTAAGGGTCATAATCTTTTGTTTCTTAGTGTGTAGCTGGATCGCTATCTCAGCAGTTTGGCTCCCATCTTTGTAGTTTTTTTTTAACTTTTAATAAATCTTTGTTATCTTTCAAAAAAACTAAATAAAATTTTAATTTTAATTTTAATTTTTTTTTTTTTTTAAACCAGTAAACACTGATGGTGATCCTCTCCGAAGGGGATCTCCTCCTATTTCTCTACATAAGAGAAGAATTTGAAGAGTAATGTCTAGTTTTCTCCTTCATTAGTTATTCATTTACATAATCGGAAAATACTAACTCGTGATCTAATGGTAATTAATCCACTAATCTAAACTCGTAACTGACCAACTAATCCAAACCCATGATCTATAGTAATTGACCCACTAATCCACTACTTACAAACTCATTCAGTATTCAGTACATCTTTAACTGCTACATGCACATCAGGCTCCTCTCAGTATTCAGTAGTCTTTCTTGGGGGGGGGGAGGGATTGGTTTTAGGATTTGGGACGGCAATGTGGCCAAGGCAGATTCGGTCTGGGCTTTTATTAGCCCAATTTTATTAGTTGGGCCGAGCCCCGGCCCGTTTGATAATCAGGCCTTCAATTCCAGGCTTGATCCTAGCTATTAAAGCCGTAAATGGGTATGTTCCCGTGCTCGAGCTAGGCCTTTATGAAGAATTTTGTAAAACCTAGCCCATGCATAGCTGATGCAGGACGACTAACCACTTGCTCTAAAAGCTCAAATAGATAGAGCATGGCTAATCAATTCCTTTATCTCATAGCCCTGGGCCCCAAGTCCATGGGTATGCATCACACGAGCCACCCGAGTCCACGAGCCACCCACCTCACACGAGCCGCCCATCACATGTGTCCCCACCTCCACAAGCTACCCCACTCGAGCCCGGTGTGACAATGCCCCTGCATTAATCACCCCCAATGAGGAGTCTCGAACACAAGACCTCCCGCTCTGATACCAATTTGATGGAGGATGACTAACCACTTGCTCTAAAAGCTCGATCTGATAGAGCATGGTGAATCAATTCCTTTATCTCATAGCCCAAGCCCCAAGTCCATAGGTTAGGTCCTCAGTCGAACCCTCCTTCGTGGGCCCCAAGTCCATGGTACACATCACATGATCCACCCAAGTCCGCAAGTGGGGCCCGAATCCATGAGCCACCCGTGCGGGTGGGGTCCGAGTCCACGAGCCACCCACCTCACACGGGCCGCCCCACCCCGAGTGTATCCCAGCCTCCACAGGCTACTACCCCACTCAAGCCCGGTGTGACAATGCCCCCGCATTAATGGCCCATTTACTAGACCTCTAAATAAGGCTAGGCACAGCCCACGGGCTATTTTTTAGGCCTGAGCTTGACCAATATTAGGCTGGGATTCAAAACCCAATAGGCCAAGCTTGACCCATATCATGTTGGTATTCAAAACGCAACAAGCCAACCGAGCGCATAACCTACTGCCAATCTTTGTAAGTAGGATATCAAGTGTTCCAACTTGGCAACAAGGCATTTGCAGTCATTATTGGATTTAGGGCTGGGATTGTAGATACTAGATACTTGCATATGCTTGCTTATCATATTGGACACGATGGGGGTACCAATGTTGGTACTGGATCCTCCTAAGATACTCGTAGATGTTAAATCCTATCAACTTTCTTGTATTTTTATCGAATTCACATGAAAGGAATGCTAAAATGAAGCGTTATTGTAGAAGCTCTATAAAGATTAAGGGAAAGAGGGGGCATTTGGATGCACCGTAGAATTAGTCTGGTAATGTGCAAGTGAAGAAATTGAAATTTTCTTTCCTTGGCATTGATTTTGAGAGATTGGGCTACAAATTGCAATTATGTTATTTTCAGGGTGGATTTTAAATGAATTGTTGCAATTTGAGGTCCTTCCGCATTATGTGCACTAGGGAGCCTCATCGGCGTCATCGCAATTTGGCATTTCCTCTTGTTGAGACCGAATTTTCACAATTAAATTGTTCTCTTCTGCATTTCTAAAAACACGATCTCATAGTTTCTTTAATTTTAGCGTGCTAGAAAGACTAGAAAACATTACCTTGTTTGAAAATTTAAAAAATAGACAGGCTAGAATGGGTCAAATGTTTTAAGTAAAAACTAGTGTGGACATGAATAGCATGTTACAAGCGGGATACTTTATCCATACTTTCGTCCTAGATGTTGAGAAATGAAGAATTGTATGCTTCTTCGTGTCTGTGTCAGTATCTGTATCTGGGTATCATTTGGTCGAATGAGGGATATAGTTAGGTTTTGGGAAGATTTATGGATTGGTTGATGAGACTAATGTCATCCAAAAGGTGGTTATGATGGAGGGAAGGTGGTCAATGGGGGCTTTTTAAAGTTAGATGTCAGATAATTTGGAAGATGCTTGCCTATTTTGGTTATAGATAATAATATCCACTATTCATCAAATAAAAAAGAAAAGCAAAAGATGCTTCATTCGCGATGGTAAGGGACTATGGAAGGAAAGAAATAAAGCTTGTTGAGAGATTAAAATGGGTGCCTATCGAAGTTACATGGTGCATGGTGTGGAAGATGCATGCTTATTATGGTTATAGACCCGTTTTCCATTATTCATCAAAAAGAAATGTGAAAGAGCTTCATTCATGATGGTAAGGAGATCATGAAATGAAAGACATAATAATTTGCAAAGATGTGATAGCAACAAAAGAAAATTTAAGAGACAGAAACTTCACAATCCAACTGGCACTAGTAATGAAGAAATTTTGAGGCATGTTAGTGGTTGACTTGTTGGGAGATATTTGGTGGTTGGAAGTGAGCGGTCCTAGGTTATGTTAATCGTGGGTTGCTATGATTCATGATGCATGGATGGGTACGCGTTGCTTTAATTCCTCCATTATGCATTAGGATAAGATCATGTGGGTCACCAATTCATACACTACTTCTATTTGGTATAGCTTTTACATATGAATTTATCTTGTAACTTACATATGAAATTATGAATGCTATTATTATATAGAGCCCACATGCATAGTAGAGTTTTTTACACCAAAAAAAAAAAAAGAAATTTAACCCTCCCTTTTTGCTATGCCAAATAACCCACTGCCTTTTCGTTATTCCCATATAACACCTTTCTTTTTTTGCCATTAGTTGAAAAGCACCTCATCATTACTTTTTGAACCAAAAAAAAAAGTAACTATGGTTGGGTTAATTTGACATTTTTTAAATGACTATTTTACTCCTTTTACCTAATGCTACCTAAACTATTTGCCCTCATTTACCTTCTCTTTCTCCTAAACACTACCTCTCCCTCCTGCGCTTTAAAAAACTCACCCTTTCTCAGCGATGACAACTGACTAGCCTCTCTCTTTATGAGGACTGAGTGGCAATGCCTCTCTCTTGCTTGAAAACTGCCAACGGTTAGCCTTCTCCCCCATGGACCTATGAGACATCTCTCCATGGACAATACATGCAAACAAAAATTCCCAATTGTTGAGTGCAATTTTTGAGCTATGGCTCTTCTACAACGGGTCACACTATATAAACAACGTGTAAATGGGTACCATGGACAACTGCATATGCCATATGCAACAGGCATATGATCTACTTGGTTGCATTTGGGTGGGCACTAACTCATCCATGTATATTAGCCCTATGTACAGACATACAGTTGATTGTGAGTTATTGCTTCTAAATTATGGGCCCTCTCTATATATATTAAGCCTTTTTACAATTGATTATGAGCCATTATTCTGAAGTATGCCACATGGGACATGTATATGGGTAAAGTAGTTGCATGTAGATGAGCATAATTCATCCTTGTTGGTTGTGAGCCCTTTTTTTATGGGCATAACTTATCCATGTATATTAGTCTTTTCGTAGGATTATTATTTACTATTGTTTCATCTGGTTAACTATTACTTCTTATTTGGTATACATGGATAGATAGGTACAAATTGGTGTAAATGAACTGTACATATGATGACAATAGGTGATTTGTTGAGTAGACACTCGGTTTAACATGTTACTTCATTAATTCACTACTTACTGAATGGATGATGGCTTTTTAATTCATTGCTCGTTAACTCAATGTGGTTGACATGTTTATTGATTCATTGCTCATTTATACAAAGTCTTCATTGCTTGTTAACATGTTAAGCCTGTAATTTTTCAGAATCGGTCATAGTAGTTGTTGTTTTAAGTTGTCTGCTCGTTTAGGAATTCATATAGAGCAACAATATTTTTTACAAACATGATGTCATTTCTATGCGAGG
The DNA here is from genome assembly GCA_003013855.2 of Liriodendron chinense. Taxonomy (NCBI): domain Eukaryota; kingdom Viridiplantae; phylum Streptophyta; class Magnoliopsida; order Magnoliales; family Magnoliaceae; genus Liriodendron; species Liriodendron chinense. The sequence continues at coordinate 4,606,876 of PVNU02000736.1, read as the reverse complement.
CTCAATTTATCAAGTCTACTAAAGATGATTAGTGCCCCAAAATCTGGGTATTCGAGGTGGACTACTGAAGACCCGAATCTCAAGCACATGATCTAAATCTTTTAATTTCCATTTCTACAAGTTTAGACATTCAATCTCACATAGCCATGCACATACAAATTAAACAGGATAACTGCTAATTTCAAATCTGAATATAGGAATCATCGTTTCATACCATCTACTACTTAAACCACTATATCGTTTAAATTACCTGACCTATTATATTAAAACTCAAAATTTTCAAACTAAAACCTAATGACAACATAGGAACTAATAACAGAAGCTCACTTGCTGAAAGTAATCCAACTAGGTACTTATAATATTATTCAAAATAGGGTGAAGATAACAACTTGGTCGGATCATATCTTACACAAATCTGAAGTTTCTAAATTTAAACGTATTTCATAAACAAGGGGATAATTTTAAAATAAAGTTATAAAGTATAAAGGATTATAAAATCAAATATTGGAACTGTAAATATGTTATAAATACAATGCTATCCAGAGTTCACATAAACGATAAATATTTATCATTTCATTCAATACCGTACACAATGGATGCCCACGTTGCATTAACACCCACACACCAGCTCATGATGAGGGACTCGTTCATATGTTAGCTGGTCAAACTACTACTCCAATTGTACCTCTGACATATGTTCATGCATCCAATTATACTCATGTGTTGTACACAAATGAGACTTTGAAGGATTCAACGAGTTCTAGGGTCTTTCACCCAAGGGTCACGATTGCCCTACTTATTGGCTTTTACTTAAGCAAGACGACTGCCCTGCTTGCTCATACCATTTTATTTTTCTTTCTTTTTCTATAAATTAAATAATGATGCATGCATGTCATGAAAGTAATAAAATCCACACTATATATAAATCTATAATAAAATACCCCATTTAAATAAAAATAAAAGGAATTCATGATTTAAGAAATAATATTGCAGAATTTATAGTGCTGCTAGAATTCAATCCCTAAAATTTATGTAAATCCGAGTTGTTTTGAATAACAGTGTGTCAATTAAGATTTCCTATAAGTTCGAGTTGTATTATGTAGCAGTCTGAAAATTAATACAAAACACCCTGACTTTGCTAGAAATTCTCTTTGAGTCCCGAAATTTCGATTTTTTATTAATTTAATTATATATTGTAATAAATTGATTTACTTATAATAAATTTCAATTTCTTTCAATCAATTATTAGTATATTTTCATTTGGACTTGATAATTAAATTTAAAATTTTATTTTAAACCGAAATTTTTTTATTTTAAATAAGAATTAACATAATAATATATTTTATTAAATTTCTAAACTAATAAATTTAAATAATCATTTAAATTAGAACTTAAGGTAATTTCTAAATTCTAAAATCTAGAAAATTAATTTATTTAGTTTAGCTTAAATTCATAATATACAAATTTTGGATTAGCTTGAATTCATAATATTCCCCAAATTCTAGTAATTATTTGTTTTAATCAGTTGAATTGAAGCTATTATGCTAAGTTCAACTTAGAAGTTAATAGAATTAATTTTATTAAGATTTAATTTTAATAAATTTTTAAAGTATCTAATTTTAAGTAATTTTGTTAAATTTTGAGTGGAACCTAATTTAAAATCTAGACTTTAGAATTTATTAGACTATACTCCTATATTAAATTAATATTATTAAATCTCATTATAGATTTATTCAATTTATATTATTTAGTTATATTTAGATTTATTTTTAGTTAAGAAAAATGTAAAGTTTATAGGATAATATAAATAAATATTATATTTTAGTAATTATGGAGTTAGATTTATTCTAAATAGTTAATTAAGTATCTAGGTTTAGGACAATTTTTTAGATTTTGTTAAAGACTAAAACTAAATAAATTAATTTATTAAATTTTGGAATTTAGCAATTACCTTTGGTTCTAATTTAAATGACGATTTAAATTTATTAGTTTAGAAATGTAATAAAATACATTATTATGTTAATTCTTATTTTAAATAAACAATATCGGTTTAAAATAAAATTTTAAATTTAATTAATTTAATTATCAAGTCCAAATGGAAAAATCTTTATAACCGATTGAAGGAACTTGAAATTTATTATTAGTTAATCAGTTTATTACAATATATAATTAAATTAATCAAAAATTGAAATTTCATGAATCAAATGGAATTTCCAACAAAGTCAAAGGGTTTTGTATTAATTTCCATAGTGTTATAAAATACAACCTAAACTTACAGGAAATCCTAATTTACAAACTATTACTAAAAATAACTCGAATTTACAGAAATTCCATGGACTGAATTCTAACAACACTATAAATTCTGCAATACTATTTCTTAAATCATGAATTCCTTTTATTTCTATTTAAATTGGGTGTTTTATTGCAAATTTATATATTGTGTGGATTTTATAACTTTCTTGATATGCATACATCATTATTTGATTTATAAAAAAGGGAAAAAATGGTACGAGCAAGTAGGGTAATTGTGTCCGTTGGGTGAAAAACCCTGAAGCCAGCAAGCAAGGCAATCGTGACCCTTAGGTGAAAGACCCTAGAATTCGTTAAATTCTTCGAAGTCTCCTTTATGTACGGCATATAAGTACTATTATGTGCGCAGACATACATCAAAGGTACAACTGATGTAGTGATCTAACCAATTAATGTATGAATGAGTCCCTCACCACAAGGTACTAATGCATAGTTGTTAATACAACGTGGTCACCCACTGTGTACAGTGTTATATGAAATGATAGATATTTATTATTTATGTGAACTCATGGATAGCATTGTATTTATAACATCTTTACAGTTTCAATATTTGATTTCATAATCCGCTATATTTTATACCTTTATTTCAAATTATCTCATTGTTTATGAAATACGTTTAAATTTAAAAACTTCGTATTTGTGTAAGATATGATCCCACCGAGTTGTTATACTCACTTTATTTTGAATAATATTATAGGTACCGAGTTGGATTATTTTGAGCAAATGGGTCTCTATTATTAGTTCCATTTTATGTAATCGGTTTTAGTTTGAAATTTTTGAGCTTTGATGTTAACGCCTATCATTAAAAACTTCTTGGGGTGGTAAGCGTTCAATCCCCACTGTTTTTTATGGTAGGGTCCACTGGCTCATGCCCTAAAATGATCTCTCCAAAAGGATGGACGGTGTGGATGCAACACATATATCATGGTGTGGCCCACAGAACTTGGTGATGTCGCTTCAGCAACGAGATAGCTACTGAAGCCAGTCAAAAAAGGAAGAGTGTTATTTGGGAAGAAGTGGAAAGGAATGAGGTTATTTGGTGTCTGGCAAAAAGAAATAGTGATATTATGCCAGTCTAAATATAAATTTATATTACTACTTCACCAACACTAGGAGTATAAAACCATATTTTCAGGTCAATAAAAATAGCGATCCAGCTCGCAAATGACCCATAATTCAGACAAGGTAGAAGCTGGAGCACTTAAAAAACGTTTGAGAATTTCCTCCTCATTAAGGTCCCTATTTGTGGCAGGTGATGCACAACACATCATCTCAGTTACCATTCCAAAGACAAAAAATAAAACAAAGAAAAGGGGGAAAGAGAAAATAACATTCAGTAGGAATCTACTAAAGAATCTGGGCATTGGTGATATTATTGGAGAACTTTGGCAGTTAAGGAGGCCAGGGATTTCGCTTATTCCCTACCAAAAGAAGGGTTGATGTCGTGTAGATCTTTTCCACAAGCACTATCTATCTGCAGTTCCTGCAAATAAAAATAACATATAATATAGCCGCCCACTGATCTTACAGGAAATGCTAGCTCAAGAAAAGGTGCATGCATCCTCAGCAACCAATCAAGAAGTGGATCTTGATGAATTGATGGATGTAAGTAAAAACATTCTCATCTACTTTACATCTAATAGGCGATGTTCCAGTCTAATTATCTGCCCACGTGGATTTTGCCTATTGTTTAAATTTCAGGATCCAGAGCTGGAAAAATTACATGCAGACAGGATTGCAGCTCTCAAGGTAAAGCTTCTATATTAAACTAAACCTTGGCAGTTTTATGTCCATCTATCATTTCAACCAGAGGTTTGCTAGTCCCACATGTTTGAACAGTCAGATCCTCTGCGCACCCCTGCACTTGCCAACTTGTCACATGTGTGTGAAATCCAAGGTGTCCATTAGGTGGGAACCAATCTGGATACTTTGCCCAAGAATCAGGTCAGTCCCCTCATCAGCTGGGCTGGAATGTATGAAACAAATATAGAGCTGAAAAAAAAAAAAGTGAGTGCCTGGCCAGATTCTTGATCCAGGTAGTCACATTGTGGCCCAATAGATGGATGGTTTGGATCTCTCAGATATGTGCAATGATAATGTGTGAAGGTGTCTTGTGGGTTGGACTAAACGCGCACATAGAGGATTAGCAAACCTCACTTAATCGTGTTAGGAAATGTATAAAGAAGATTTTACATAATTGTCCTCTTCTAACAGAAAGAAGCAGAGAAGCGACAAGCCTTGAAAAGACAGGGTCATGGTGAATACCGGGAGGTATCTGAAGGGGAGTTCTTGGGTGAAGTTACTGGAAGTGAGCAAGTAGTATGCCATTTCTACCACCGTGAATTCTACCGGTGCAAGTAAAAATCATAACCTTTTATTGAGATGCACAAAAGAATGTTAGGGGTGACAATGGGCCTGAAATCAGCCCACAGCTAGCCCATTTAGTAGTAAAGGCTTCAATTGAAGGCCCAAGCGTGCCCATTAAAGTCATAAATAGGCCTGCTTCATTGATCAGGCTGGGCCTTAATATAAAATTTCTGCAAAACCTATGCCTAGGCCCAATCCATTCATCAGTTAGGCCTCAAATCCAGCCTTAACCCACAGCCTTCTATTACAGGCCAAAGCCCATCCCATATCATTCTAGGACCCTAAACCCAACAGCCTGTCCTACTGCCAGCCTTAAAGACAAGATAGACTTTGTTTCTAAATTTAATGGGTTTGTATTGATGGCCTCTGTAGGATCGTCGATAAGCATTTGAAGGCATTGGCACCAAGGCATTTCGAGACCAAGTTCATCAAGCTGGATGCTGAGGTTTGTTCAAACATTCCTGCTCCCATTTCACTTAAAGTGAGAAGTTCATCTTTTTTTAGTTTCAACATGACGCGGGGGTGGATGTGGTAAGGTCGATCACTGTCTTCCTCATTAATCACCCCCGGTGAGGAGTCTCGAACACGAGACCTCCCATTCTAATACCAATTTGATGTAAGACATCCGACCAACTCACCAAAAGCTCCAGAGCTGATGAGGGAGGCATGGAATATCCTTTTATCTCATAGCCCAGGCTAGGCCAGGCCCTGGTCGAACCCTCCATGAGCCGCCCCACTTCGCATGAGTCCCACTTCGCATGGTCTGCCTCACCCCGAGTGTGCTCCTGCTTCGCACAAGCCGCCCCATTCGAGCTCGGTGTGAAAATGCCCCTGCATTAAAAACTCTTGAATCCACGAGAAGAACGAAAACCGAAGTTTATTGATAAAATAATATGAAAGACCATCTCCAAACCAAGAATAACATGTGTTTAAATACTCAAAGCAAACCCTAATGCATAATTAAAAATAGTTCTAACGAAAAAGGAAACAAAACAGAAAAAACGGTGCGAATTTTCAGGTTGTCGATTGATCGACTCAAGTGGACGATCGATCGATTGGGCGGTCGATTGATCGATCGATCAATAGCGGTCTTCAAAACAGTCCAGGGAGTTCCAAAGCAAAAACTAGGATTTTTTTTTTGGCGATCGATCGACTGAACCTGGCGATTGATCAACAGATATGTTTTTAGTCCAGTGAACTCTCTAGACTATTTCCTACATGGACAATCGATCTAAACTCGATATCGATCGACATAAAATCAATTTCGATTGATGTAAACAGGCTGAATCTGGACAACAACCAGACTGGAATTTCTAGCAGAATGACGACCAGTTGATTCAACTCGATAACCGGTCTAACTTTGCTGAATTTTATTGACTTTTCCTTCTATCTTTTTCCGATCCATGTGTGATAAAAATATGCTCAATCCACGCCCTTCATCAAGGGGTTCTCCTTCTACATCAGACTCCTCCACTTTAAAATAACTCGCCCTCGAGTTATGCTTCGGACTTGGGTCTTGAATCACGTTGAAGCTCTTTAACGGACATGATTTACAATATGTATACAAATTCTTCAATGGGCTTGGTCCGCAATTTGTGTCCTTGATCTCTTCCTGATACACGACGATATAAGTCTCTTATTCCTCTTCAGATTGGGACCGATTGATAGATGGATTTGTCGTGTTGGTGAGGACAGACTCAATCTGAGGAAGATCAAATTCTTGCATAGTAGACAAGTCGTCAGAAAGTTTGACGAACACCATTGTATCGAACTCCTGTAATGCTGGCTTGTCATCTTTGGAGACGTTCACAAGTTCTTCTTTATCCTGCACAACCAATGCAGAACTCTCCTCCACTTCCTCATGTCCTTCTACAATCGTTGGGATGTGGAAGGGTTGTTCGTCCTCCATTTCTAATTCATAGGCCTCTCCTGGCCCATCAGACTCTTCCTGCATGGACAGAAGGAGCGTCTCCACAGGATAAGGCTCTGCATCCACCGACATGAAACATGCCTCGTCCTTGTGAGGTTCACAAGGCGATGCAAATTTCAAGTCCTCATCTGAACTTGCCTTACAACCATCCAGAACCAACACATCATCCGCATATTCTGTGGTGAAATCTCGTGTAGTCACAGAAGGTTGCCCCTCCAGTTTAAAAGTTTTGGGTAAGATTTCCGTTTCCACGGGGACTGACATACGCACCGCTGATGGGGCTTGGGGATCTGTTGTGACTCTGTCTCAAACAGATCATCATCGTTGTATATGAATCCAAATCGTGATAGCAGCCGTTGTTTCATCCGCGACCACTTGCGGATTGGCGCTTTCATCTTTTGCTTCCGACAATGTTGAACATATTCCCACCAAACCGTACGCCACCCTTCAGATGGTAAGCTGCGATTGGAACCTTCCTCTCTTCTGGAACCTGCATGTAGTTGGGAAATCTATTGTCCTCGACTTCCGAAATCCATTCGTCGACGCGATCCTGGCCATTGAAGTTGGGAAGATATATTGTCCTCCTGTAGACCGATCAACCCGATCAGAGAATCCAGTGGATCCCGGAAGTGGGATTCGACTACGAACAAGGAATCGACCTAATTTTTTGTTTATACGGTCGAATCCAGCCAACAGCTCTTGCGTAGCTTGATGATTCTCCTGTTGTACCTGACTATTACCATAAGCATACATGTCTCTGCAATTCACCTCTGACATTGCACTGTGAGCAATGCATCTGCATTGTCCAGCGACCACAGGAGGCTGGATGTCGCCTTGAGCACATGGCAGAATTGGTGCATCCGCAAAACAGTCGAGGGAAGCCTGCAACACTTGTATCGTCCTCTGTCTCTCCCGATAGATAGTTTTCATTCTCTCCAAAAGATAATGAATCCATTGATCACCATCAGCGGGAATTTTGTCCATACCTTTGTAAAGAGACATCGGCCCGAGGGGTGTCCTTACTCTAATACCAATTGACACAGGGGTGAACGTGGTGAAGTCGATTGTCGTCTTCCTCACGAGATAACTACTCTGAATCCATGGAGCTTCCGGGAATCCTCAACCGGACTTCCTTGAATCCACAAGGGAAAACTCTCGAATCCACGAGCAAAACGAAAACCGAAGTTTATTGAGAAAATAATATGAAAGACCTTCTCCAAACCGAGATTAACATGTGTTTAAATACTCAAAGAAAACCCTAATGCATAATTAGAAAGAGTTCTAACGAAAAAGAAAACAAAACAAAAAAAAAAAGGTGCAAATTTTCGGGTTGTCAATTGATCGACCCGAGCAGGCTGTCGATTGATCGCAGTCTTCAAAATAGTCCAGGGAGTTCCAGAGCAAAAACTAGGATTTTTTATTTTTGGCGATCGATCGACGGATGTCTTTTTAGTCCAGTGAACTCTCTGGACTATTTCCTGCATGAGCAAACGATCTAAACTCGATATTGATCGATCTAAAATCAATTTTGATTGATCTAAACAGGCTGAATCTGGACAGCAACCAGACTGGAATTTCTGGCAGAATGTCGATCAATCGATTCGACTGGATGACCGGTCGAACTTCGCTGAATTTTATCGACTTCTCCTTGATCTTCTTCCGGTCCATGTGTGATAGAAATATGCTTGATCCATGCCCTGCATCAGGGGGTTCTCCCTCTACATCACAACAATAAATAACTGACATAAAAATCTTTTTATGTGTGAAATGCAGAATGCGCCCTTCTTTGTTGCCAAACTAGCAGTCAAGACATTGCCTTGTGTTATATTCTTCAGGTATGTCCAGCATTCTGGCCCGTTGTCCTTCTTCATCTTTTTTGAAGTTTGGTTTTCATTCAAGGCACTTCATGTAGGAATCATATGATCCACAGCTTGAAGATATGCATAGGATCATCAGCTTGACTGGGGCCATGTTTCAATGATCCAAACTCTTGATTTGGTGGCCCCTTCTACAGATGTGAATGCCACCAATTAAAGGATTGGGAACTTGGGATATCCAATCTCAAGATTTGGCACATGCTCCATAGTTCATAGACAGTGGACCAATCAGATTAACAGCTTTGATTAATGAAGAATGGACCACACTCATCAGACCATGAATCATATATAATCCTCTTTGTTTCATTGGTCAATCAAATATCCGTAACTTCCATATTTTGGATGTTGGACTAGTCATGCTCTTTCGATGTTCTAGATAGATGGCTGGATCAAGTTTACATGCATTAAAAAGGAAAAAGAAAAGAAACATAAGATTCAATCACAATTTTCTCTTCCAGAAACGGAATTGCCATAGACAGGCTGGTTGGGTTTCAAGATCTGGGAGGGAAAGACGATTTCACTACAAAGGCTCTAGAGAATGTACTCATCAAGAAAGGTATGTTTGCGGTTTGCTTCTTTCCTTCCATTTTAGGGTGCAGCGGCTTTTTAGTAACAGTCTCAAAATCACCATATTTCAGGTATAATCAAAGAACAGAAAGACAATGAAGAAGATGACAATGATGATGATGGAGATAATAGCCGACGCAGGGCAGTTAGATCCTCAGAAACACAAGATTCTGATGCAGACTGAAGATCAAAAAGAGATGTGTGCCCTCAGTACTTGTTATCTGTATTGCATAAGAGTTCATCATTCTGGTCTAGCAGCTCTGCCTTAGCCCGAATTTTTTTTCCTGAGATGGTGAGGTCCTCACTGGATGTAGTCCGCATGTAGAGACGGTCAAGTGGTCTGAAATGTTGATCCACAGTTCAGACAGCATAGGCCAAATGGATGACCCTGGCTTTTGATTGGTGGATTTGGATGTGAACCCTTTTTGAGTTTTTCTTATCTCGGATCGATTTGAATTCCATTGGTCTATGATCAAGATGGATCTGTTTGTATGATTTTAAGATCAAGGTCATCCATGGCTGTTTTCTATGGATGCATGGTTATGATATTTGTCACTCTACATGGGGCTGATTCATGTCTCTTGCAAGATGGCCTTCTTCATGTTGTGGAAACAATCTGGATTCTTGGTTAGGCCTCCGGTAAACATGTATTTTAAAATCTAAATGGCGGTGATCCTGCAGCTGATGTAGGGTTTGATTGATCATCACCTCGGCCCAGTGATCATACTTGTGGGACCCACTTTTTGGCGATTGGATTGTTCATATGGTATGTCAAGGGTGGAAAGGAGCTGCTCCAAAAGTATCCCTCATTGAATGATCTGAACTGTCCAAAGAATGGGCTTCCTTCATTTTACCTGCACAATAATGCCAGAAAGCCTGAGGCCTCCCACATGCACCCTGCCAAATGAAAATGTGTCGCACATGTGCACAAGCAAAACTGTCTGCTCAAAGCACCATTACTTGAAAGGGTCTCTACCGAAAAAATCAGACCCATAGGATTAATTAGGCCACTAATGGGTGCAAGCCAAGCCGTTGGTAGAAATTCCAACGGGCTTGGACACCCAAATAGAGTTTGCTGCCAAGTAATGCATTGGAATGATCTTCGGGTATCACCTAAACACACCTTAAATAAAAGGCAAGTTAGGATGCCCCATGAGGTGGGCAAGCCGAATGCTTTCCATCCTAAGCCTCTCGGGTTGGACGGAGTAGTGTAACCAAAAAAAAAAAAAATCCCGCGGTTCCAGCTCTCCGTCTCAACTGGGATTCTTGACAACAAGCATTTGATGTGGTTATCGGCGCCAATTTGGAAACATTTATTGTTACAGCATGCCCGCTAATGTTTTGATGGAATGAACATAGATCTGTAGGCATTGAAATTAAGAATCCTCTGCCATCGGTAGAACACAGGGTCCCAGCAGAAATGTTATGGGACACCCCAAAGGCAGCGGGCAGTATGCAAATGGCTTGGAATGTGAAGAAACAACAGACAGGTTAATTAAAGTTGGACGAGTGCACCAGTTGAGTTGCAGGCCCAAACCCAACTTCGCTATTTTCAACGGACTACTGGATAGGAAGCCACTAAAAATTAGGACATGATGGTAGCCAAACACCTTTATTCTTTCAAATTTGACAGTAAAAGTTGCCCTAACCTCCACTCTCACACACCATTTGAATGACCATGATGCTATCAGATCATATGCAGTCCAGTGGCAGCCTCTATCCAATGGTTCACTGCTCTATAGGTGGGCCCAAGCAGGCTGCACATGTAAAATTGCATTGACCTTGGTACATAGAACTCTCAATGGATCTTGCCTAATGTTATTTAGAATGGATTTTCAGCATTACAAGTACCCTGCCCGGCTTCTTTGTTGCACAGAAGAAGCATTAGCATTCAAAAGAGGAACGCAAAGGTGACAATGCACCTATTGGTCCAACAAATGGCAGGCCGGCTAAGCGACACAGCTGGGAGTACTCTGATCATACCAAATTCACACTCGGTGGACCAACCACCGTGCCCACAGGTGGCAAGTGGACCTAACACTCCTCACTTCAGAAATGTAGCAATACCCATCTCGCTGTTGCCATCAGCAAGAAATCAAAGGATGAGGCCATTCCACAACAGCTAATGCACCCAAATTTATCAAGAAGGATTAGATCATCCATAAAGATTTTGATAGTTTATCCAAGAGGGATTCTCAAGCAGTGAAAAAAAGAAAATGTCCCGACTTCTTTTACTGCCAAAAGGTCAACAGTGCCCCGGACATGCTACACAATCTCAACTGCCCTAAAAGGCTGTACAGACAAACCAAACCAACGATCCAGATCCGTTCCGCACAAACTCACCCGGGTCACTTCAAGATACACCAACCCTGAACCTGCAATGATGCGATAAATAGAAGTAGAGTTACCACTATAAATAACTTGCAACCTTAATAGATGAATCCCAGAACCCACTACGACAAACTATAACAGCTCCATTACTATTCCCTGCTGTTTTTGCCCTGGCTTGCAAGTTTAGCGGCAACCTGCTCTTCAGACAACGGTAAGTAATAAATCCTTGGGGTGGCCTTCGTTTTCCTGAAGAGATCGTCGAGCGTGACAATAGGCGGGTCGGGCTTCTTCGGGGGTGGCGGCGGAAGGGGAAGGCGTTCCCTTGCTGGGGGTGGATCAGATAGCGGCGGGGGTGGTGGAAGGGGAGGTGGTGGCGGTAGCTGCTGCCTGAGGGCATGTTGGCGGGGCGATGGTTGAACAGGAGGGGCTGAGGGTGCAGCAGTCGGACTGGGGCTGATAGGTGCTGGAGACTGTGGAGGAGCTTCGGCTCGCGTCTTCACCTCTTGGGGGTCGACAAACTCGGCCATCAGAAGGCGTCCTCCATTTGGAGGCCACTGCAGATTGTACAAAGCATTTCGAGTCTCTACTGCTTCATCCACTGATGAATACTACACAAATCAAGATCATGCATCAGATAAAAGTTGCCAGCATAAAAACCACTTCAATGGCTACATTCTACTTTCTTACAAGACCTTCCCTCCCTGCAAGACATTGATGGAGAATCGATTTACAACTGAGAAGAGATTGAAGAGAACCTCATAACTGATTTTTCTTCCTGGTTTTAAAGTATTCTATGATCCTTTTGCCCCAAGGAAGCATTGTCCTCAGATGCTGAGACTACACAAGTGAAGTGTGGCACTGGTCGTTCGGTGATCAAGGCCATTGACCATGTGACTCCTGTAGTGGACCATTTATGCAATCAGCCCCACCATCATCTCTAATAAAACGGGGTGGGCCTCAGACCAGTGTTCGCAGTATCGGTATCGCGTTACGTTTCGCACCCTTGGGATAAAGATACATATCGCGTATCGGTAGGGAAATATCGGTTGTGTTGCGGAATGTATCGCACTTTTTAAGAAACATAGGGAAACATTGGGAAATTGATTGAATTTTTCAATGAAACTTCAGTGATTGTTAAAATGGACCTCAATACACACATTTAAATCATAATATGTAAAAAAAAAAAAAAAAAGTCCACATAATGGAGTTCTTTTGTAGAAGGATCCTAAGCTATGCGCCATCTGACTGAACTGATCCAACTATTGTTTAAATTGATTCCGTAAGATATACAAATGTAACAAGACATTAATGTAAACACAACCAATGCATTGACAAAGTAAAACAAGCAAGAGAGTAGAGAAATATACCTGTGGATGATGCAAATCCTCCAAATGCAATTTTGACTATCCTAGTTCAACGTAATGCAAGCTACTCTATATGGCCTAGATCTATATGAGGCCTCAATAAAATCTAGAAAAGGGCTAACTGGACTCAACAAACTATGACCACTACTTAGAGTCGGAACGCGGGTCGAGCCCAACGTTTTTTTTTTTTTTTTTTTTTAGGGAGGAGAAACTAGAAAAAAATCGAACAAAAAATCTTCTTTTTCTACAAAATGGGGGACTTGTGCGTCTGACCGATACCTGGATGATATCGTCCAAGTATTGACTATATTTGGAATCCGCAATAGAAAAAAATGCGATAAATTGAGGATATATCGTGCGATACGTAGTTGTCGGGGAATTTTTTGTTATTACTGGGCCGATATTTATCGGCGCTGACCGATAACGATAATATCGGCCTATATTATCGATACTGCAATCATTGCCTCAGACAACCAGATCAAATTGGTGAATCCACACGCAATCGGACAACGCAGGATGTCCCCACAAGTGCTCCAGTCAGATTGCGAACCCCGTACGTGTTCACAGTTCATGCTTTACCACTGTTCGCAAGTGTACAGTTAATCCATGGACTATCCACATGTGCAATGTTCATGCATGGTCACTGCAATTACTTTCCTTCTGTTTCCAGTTTATCAGGCGGTATCCTTTTTTAAGTTTGGAAAGTGTAGTGTGAAAGGCAGCCTATATGCACAAGGCTGTCAACAGAAAACCAGATGCATTGGTGCCCTAAGTACTTTTTTGAAAGGTACATTGGTGCCCTAAGTATTAAACCCGTTAAATTGGATCTGGATCCATATTTCACGCCAATTAAATAATAGTGATGCCTTCAGGTCCACAGATGTGGAGCTGCTTAGATATCAGATCAGGTTGGATAACTGAATACATTTTTTTTAATCACTTATTTAAATTATATGTAATGTTTAAAGAGAAATGCTCTGGTGCTCTTTCAAAATAAGAAGAAGAAGAAATGCTCTGGTGCTCTCAGAGCACTATAAGTAATAGTGCTCCTGGTTGCATTGAGACCCTTGGTCCAATCCATTGATCCAGAGACAGTTGATTAGGTTCAGCGCACATTTCATGGCTTATCATGCAAATACCACACTGATCTGAGAAATATAACCATTTGATCAGTAGCTTTTAATGTGGACGGTCAAGATCATTCATCCAAAGAAAAAATCAACTAACCAATTTGATCCATCTATTCGATAGGACTCATCATGGAGTCCTTTTGTTGGGCAATTGGAACTGTACCATCCATGGCTTGATAATAGATGGCCATAAAATAAGGCCAAATCAAGGATAGATTTGATCATTTAATCGAAGCAATTTTCGCATCATAGCCCATGAAATGTGTTCTAACTTCTAGGCTTCAATTTACTCCCCAAGTGAATTGATGCAACTAGGAGCACTATAACTTATACTGCTCTGAGAGCACTGGAGCACTTCATATATTTAGAAAACAGAGAAGGCACGTCTCTAGTGTACCAAAATTCGAATCCAGATTCAACCACAAGTACGGACCCAATTCTAGACCGAATTAGGAACCCAAATGCCATTCCAAATTCTAATCCAAACGGACAGGACACACCAGGGTCATATATGGTATACATTTCTGAACCCTACAGGGGCCAAATCTAATTCCCTCAGTAGGATCAGGACACAGGTACTACAGTAACCGAACCAAACCTGATCTGTTGACAGCCCTGTAAACAAGCCGTGCATGCGAAACTCTACATGGTATTTTAGTTTTGGTCATTTTACTTTTTAACCACTGATGGGTGAAGATGATGTGGTATGATACACCCAAAACTCGCAGTGATATGCCCTAGTTCAATCCATTTCTAGCGGTGTGATGCCATAGAAACTGTTGCAATCTCATTCAACAGCCTTTATCCTCTTTTGGTGAGTTTCTGCAAATTGTGTTGAGATTTTTGAGTTGATTTATTATTCAGGATCAATTTTCAGTAAAAAAAAATACAGCAGCATCACATACACGACAGAAAATCTTGGGGCTAGAGGATGGTTGGATAAATAATTCAAATCTTGGGACCTTTTGCTGCATTGTTGATGCAGGTCAGCACATGGCACGTGCTGACTCAGCAACTGCATGGGGCATCTGAGGGAGCTTGAGGTGGCCCAAACTACAAAGATAACCAAAGACTAAATCAGGCCAGTCTAATGATCAGGAGGGATGCACATCTAATGGTGAATGCGGACTGCTGACAGGTCTTTTTTAATTGCCCATTCTTTTCATGCAGAGGACCCAAGTTATGACTAACCCAGCCTGATTTTCCATGTACAACTATGCACTGGTTAGATAGATGTCCTACACAGTTGTCGGGTTGGCATGCGCCGCGAGTGGAGGTGGGATTTGTGGGGTCAGCAGATCCCCACTTCATGAGATTGTAATAAAAATAGATGAAAGTAGCGCAGTTGCAAAGAATACAATATGCCAAACATGACATTTCTTGCCAATTCTATGTAGGGAGTGATGCAACATAAATATACTTGGGGCCTCTTTGGATAGTGAGAGGGAAAGAAAAGTGCAATGATTATCCAATGATGGATTCCCGTGGATTCTATTAGCATTATTGAAACATGGATTTCTATGTATTCCATTTTCAGAGGTCTTGTTTGAGTAGCAAGTGAAAATCTCATTTTCCTCTCACAAAAAACCGTGTATCTTGTGCCTGAGAAATTGATTGTGCTGTTTGTATAATGATTTCTTTATGGAATCCACTATTTCCTTTGCTATCCAAATATAGTGAAATACTCCAAACAAGGTAAAGTGCTTCATTTTCTTTTCTTTTCTTCTCACTATTCAAACAGGCTATTATAGTTACTGATAATGCGTAATAAGCATTTAAATATCAGCTAACCTTGGTATAAAATTACCTGGAATTGGCAATTTCAAAAATAACAAGAATATATATAAAACATTAAGATATGGTGGCGGTGGTGGTGGTGATTCATATATCATGTTTCCTTCATTGTAGGCTTGTAGCATATTGGCATGCATATGATAAGACAAAGTATCATGGTGTGGTATACGTCACATGAGCTTTATGGAGAAAAATGCTAAAATAAAAAATAAAATAAAATAAAAGAATGCGCAAACTATTTTTATCTGGTCTTTTGTGATTGGCCACAAATAGCATTTTTTTTTCTGTTCTTGGATGTTCAACAATTTCATCGATCTATGAAATAACCTTTTCCTCAACTTGCAGCAGCACAGCACATAAAATAGGACATTTAATAATAATAATAATAATAATAACTAGCTAGTTATTTTCATTTATTAACAGCAAGCACTTGAGAGCAAGGTTTAAAGTGTCGGCCAAAACCGGTATGTGTTGCCCGATACAAACCAGTTGCCCCAAGACAATTTGATACATCCCACCTGTCCACAGTTATAGGGGGGTGACTTGGTAGAATCATCCATGACTGGTCCTTATCAGGATGACTTGGACAAATCGGGACAAGTTGCTCCTAGTCACCCATGTGGGACTCTGGGGGACTTCTTATGTGATGGCTCTGTGCGGTCCAACCCTGATGCATGTACAAAATATGTGCCGTCCATCATGTGCACCACTCAATGCTTGGCCATTACACCAAAAAATAAGACAAAAACGAAACACAGATGGACCACAACAAAGGGAACAATGTGGGAGGACACCCACCAAAAAAGATCTGATTATGTTTGTGGCTTAATGTCATGTCGATCTACCGATCCAAACCATCCATAAGTTGCGGCCTATCAGGATGAAGGGATTCCCTGAAAAGCAGGCTGATCCAAAATTTAAGTGAGCCACAAGACTTGATATTGGAGATCTTAGGCATGTTTACACAGTGCTTCTTACAGTGTGGCCCACCTGAGTTTTGGACCAGCCTGATTTTTGGTGTACTATCATCATGGTGGGGCACATCTTATACACATTTTAGATGCCACATCCAAATCATGCTGGGCCCACAATAAGCTCATGAGCATAGTAGGTTAGTGTAAGATTTTCTTGTGTATTTTGAAGAGAGACTTTGATACTCTAGCAGTGTAGTGGATAATATGCAAGCAATTAGAAACTTCTGGAAATTGCATATGGGGCATACAAGTAATTCAAGTTTGAGCATCCATATTATTGGTCCCTGTTTAGTTGTTTCATGAACTAAAAATTACAATTACTTGATTATTTGATAATCAGATTGGTGGACATCCAGTGGACAATTAGAAATCACCATCAGCATCATCTAAGCCTTAACCCAACTAATTGGGTCACCTACATGAATCCTTTTCCGCCATTCCACTCTATCAAGGGCCATAAGTTCAATTAGACCATAGATCTTCAGGTCATTTTCTTATTATCCCCACCAGCATCTTTTTGGGCCTTCCCTTGCCCTTTTGGTGGACGTTTATTGAACAGTTGGAAATCATCATCATCATCATCTAAGACTTATCCCAATTCCCAACTAATTGGGATCGGCTACATGAACCTTTTCCACCATTCCATACTATCAAGGGCCATAACTTCAGTTAGACCATAGGTCTTTAGATCTTTTCTTACTACCTCCACCCATGTCCTTTTGGGCCTTCCCCTTGCCCTTTTAGAACCTCCAACTAGTACCAACTCACTCATTCTAATTGGCACAATTCTTGGTCTCCATTGCACATGACTAGACCATCTAAGTCTACCTTCCCTCATTTTATTACTGTGGTATTACTCCTAAGTTCCCTCAAACACATTCATTTCTAATTCTATCATTCCTTGTCTTGCCACTAATCCATCTCAACATTCTCATTTCAGCTACAATCATCCTATCAACATGTTCCTTAACTGCACAATGTTCTATCTCATAAAGCACAGATGGTCTTAAGAGTTATACTATAAAAATTACCTTTCAATTTGAGTGGTAAATGACAATCACATCAAAATCCAAAGCACATCTCTGTTTCTTCCATCCCGCTTGAATTCTATGAGCACATCCTTCTCAATTTCTCCACTTTAATGAATTATCGACCCAAAATATCGAAAGTGGTCATTGTAAGAGACGGTCAGCAATCTTACCTAATTCCTCATTCCCACCCTATTGCTACTAAAATTGCACTCCATATACTTGGTTTTACTCACTAATTTTAAGTCCTTTAGATTCCAAAACACCCCTCCATAAACCGATCTTTGTGTTTACGTCCTCCCTCTCATCTTGTCAATCATAACTATGTCATTTGCAAACAATATACACCATACGATCTCTTCCTGCAAAAGCCTCGTTAACTCGTCCCATAAAGCATGCAAAAAGGTACGGGCTCAATATCGACCCCTATTGCGAGCCTATAGTAATTGGGAACTCACTAGTATCTCCACCATGGATATGAATGTCGGTATCATATTGGCACGAGACGATACGCAATACAAGGTCGTATTGGCCCGATACGAAAAAAATTGACCCGTATCAGCCTAAATTGACCGATACAGGGCATATACGAGACGTATCGGCCGATACAAGGGCCCATATGGCCGATACATGCCAATACGCCCATAAAAGCTCAATTTTGAGGGAGGAAATTCAAATTTTCACTCATTGTCTCCTCTTTTTTCCATTTAATCTATGGAAGAAGCTTAAAAACTCATTTTAGGATAGATCTAGACATATTTTGGGATCGAAACAAATGTTTTGAATAGGATTCGACAAATCGAAGCAAAGTGGACCATTATGGGAAAAATCATTAAGAAGGGTAAGCGTTCACTTTCTTTTTTATATTTTCATCTTCTTTTGTTGTATTTCAATGTAGCGGGCCATTTGTTACCTAAATCATGCTTGATTTTTCTTTAATTAGGGCACATTTAGTTGACCTTCAACAAGTCAAATTGACAAACATTCTCACCAAAGAATGGTCTGATACACCATTGAACACATGGTCAAAATACCAAAAAATGATAGATTCTTGAATATCTCATTTTTTTTCTTTTTTTCTTATATATTTGCTTTTTTCCTTTTTTCACTTTAAAAAAAATTCTGACCGATATGGGCCGATACGGCTCCGATACCGATACACAGCGCCAAATCATATCATTTGCCGTCGAGCCGCCGATCGATACCAACATTTAGAACCATGATCTCCACTAGTAGTCCTCAACTTTAGTACCCCTCTCTCATACATATCCTTAATCATGTCAATATATCCTCTTCAATAATAATTTAAATATCTATAGTATTGCTCTCAAAAAAAATATTGATAGTATCACCCAATCTATATCAGCCGATATTACTGATGTTGCATATGGTCAATATGATGTACAGGGGCAGTTATTAAATTCCAAATCGTACAAACTATCGCAATGTATCGCTGATATATTGCGATATGTCGGTACATTGTGATATTTTGCCAAAAACTCTTCATAAGATCCCCCATATCGTCAATACATTGCAACATGGCTATATGCATCAGCGTTACATTGTGATGCATTCCCCGACTGGAAATTTGGTATATATAAAAAATTCACCAAAATCCACTTCCAAATTTATTTGGAAAATTTATTTTAATACTTGTAAGATTATGAATTATATGAACACATTTTTAATATAATTGTATCATTTCTGTCAAACAGTGACTAGTTTGGGACTCTATACAAAGGAAACTTGTGCATACTTTTTTTGTGATCTTTGAGTTCCAAGTGTGTTATCATATCCCTTTCAACATATCTAAAGTTTTATTGAAAAATTTCATCATTTTTCACTGTTTCCCTCAAATAGCGATGTATTTGCCAATACATGCGATATTTCCCATGCGACACCAATATGTTTTCATATCCCAAGAATGCAATACATGCATCCATTCCGATATTTAAATCACCGCTCTTAAAACCCCTTTCTTTCCCAACACCCACCCAATTAACTCTCTAGGGACCCTATTGTAAGCTTTCTCTAAATCAATAAACACTGTGGAGATCCTTCCTCTTGTCACTATATTTCTCCATTAATTGTCTAAGTAGGAATTACAGCATAAGTTTGACACCGGATACCAACCTGACGCAACCCTCCTCCTTTATCCAGGCTGGGGACCGCCAATGAGAGCACAAGACTCCCACAGAGGCAATGTAATAGACTATTACATAGGTTGATTACAATCAAGCTCTATTTAAAAGTCTATTACATAGGTTAATTATAATCAACGAAAAAATTGCAATCAACAAGTTTATTGGACAGTTAGAAATGGGGGAAAAAAAACAATGGTCCTATTTCAACAAACGAGTGTCCTCAAATCAGAGGTTAGGACAGTTCAACCAATCCGACTTTGGGACTGTGATTCAGTAACTGTGGGCTTCACAATTTAATCAGTTTAATTGAGTTAATATAAGCTGCATGTAAGCGCATGCGTATCGAGCATCATACACAGCCAGAGTATCAAATAACCCCTGTATTGGAATTAGGGCTGCGAACGGGCCGGGCCTGGTGTAGGTCTCCGTCCGGATTTTGAACTGGTTCGGGCTGGGCCCGTCTCAAATTTCTGATTTTTCAGGCCCGAGCCTGGCCCATTGACACCCTTAATTGGAATCATTCCATCAAATTTCTGGTACTATTATGTTAGTTTAACGCCATATTACGAATGATGGTAACTCTTCATCCGTACACACAGCATAGTCATACAGCAGAGCATCCAGACCATCCCAATTGTTGACCAAACTGCGGATGGAGCATAAACAAAATATAGACTAAGATTATAGCACCAACCATCTGATTTTTTTTTTCCTTGAATTTGGATCACTCAATATTTACCTTTAACTATCCATTTGATAGGAATTGATTAGATGTTTAAGATTCCTTGATCAGTGTGATTTTAGAGAGCCCCATTTTACAGGATTGATAACCAAACTGATATCGGCCCATTTGTATGGTATCGGCGGCAACCAATATGATGCACCAAAACTTATCTTTAAACCTTGCTTGAGAGTAGAGCTGGACACGAACTGAGTTTAACCGTTTGGATCGACTCAGTAAAACCCTGTTCAGAAAGTCTTATTGTTTGAACTTTGTTCGAACACACATGGTGTGTTCGAAAAAAAAATTCAACTCAATTTCAAACGCAGTCCTGTTCGACTCGACTCGAATATTGATCAACTCGACTCAACTTGTTCGTTCAACTAGATTATATATATATATATATATATATATATATATATATAGAGAGAGAGAGAGAGAGAGAGAGAGAGAAGGGTGGATGACAAGCAAACGTGACTGTGAGCCCAAGAAGGTTTCAATGGTGGACATCATTCTCCTCACTGTTTCCTGTGGTGTGGTCCATTTGAGTTTTGTATTTGCCTCATTTCTTATTTAATGCCTTAAAATAAGCTGTACAAAAGGATGGACGGAGTCGATAAAACAAATACATCATGGTGGGGGACACAGAACAAAAAAATCAGTATTTACTATTCAGTAGTAGAAAAAATATTCTTAAGCGAAAAAAGCGAAATTGTTCGAACTTGTAAAAATTGTTCGAAATCCATATGTTCGAACATGATTGGGCTAGACCAAATTGAGTTCAAACAGAGCCATCCTGTTCGAATGTTTGTTCAAACACACCCACTCAAGCAGCCGAACAATCCAATCTGGTCCATGTTCGACTCGGATCGGATTGTTGTCCACCAACACTTGAGAGGGTTTTGCAAATTCCAGTGGCATAACAGAGTTAAAATCCTGACTGCATCTATAAGCTAAAAGAACCTTATGCAAATCCAAGAAGGGTGCAAAGAAAATACAGGCATACCGTGACATAACAGTGGGTCTTGATGTGGTCCATCCAGAAACTGCAGACATTTCCTGTTTTTGCCAGAAGCTCTTGCACCGCCTTCAGAGTAAATGGACGCAGAAAACGATCGATCCTCAGGGAAGTTGTTGGGGTTTTCGGTGATGGTGGAACTTCCAATGCAAAAATAAAAATAAGAAAGAAAGAAGAAAGAAACATTTCGCAAAAAATTCACAGTTAAAACAAGCTTAGTGAGCATTCACTAATCAGAATGCCAAAACCAACAAACACTTACCAACACGTTCCTTTGGGGCATCTCCACTGAGGGTCGAGTCAGACCTGGTGAATGTGCGCTTTTGAATAGATTGAGACGCATCCCTAGGTGTGGTCAAAGGTGTAAGATTAGTGGCTTGCGGCTCGGGAACTTTCACGGTTTCAGGATTCCATCGACGCTGCCGCTTAGCAGGCTCATTGATTTGGACTGCTTCATGATCTGTGAAGACAGCTTAGATACAAAAGACTTTTGAGAACAAGATTCCAAAAATTTTATGAATCTCATTCATTGCAACTCATGTGGCAATAATTATTATAAGGTATACAAAAGTCCAATGATGCATGACAAAGTGGAAAACGTGTGTGTGAATATATCTATGTGTCTCAGAGCCTCAGAGTACCCCAATTAGCTGGGACAAGGCTATGGTATACTGTTCATGCATACATACATTCAGGCCAACTAGCACATTAGTGCCAATGCGTGACATCCAAACTGCAAAAAATTGGCCCCGCCATGAAGAAAGCCAGAGCCACTCCATTCATCATGTGTGCCACTCTGATATAAAGTGTGAGCGTTCAGGTCTGCAGTCATGATGAGTGGATGAGCCTGATCTTTGCCAATTTGAGTTTCAAGCCGGGGAAAACCTCTTGAACAAGCTGGATGCTGTATTGACATCGCACCATGGGATTAATGTTCTAGCTGAACCATAGATTAGCAGACCACTTAGGGTCTTATGGGCTAGTTGAACCATAGCTAAGCAGACCAACTAATTTTATTTAAGCACTCGTGCATACATGCCCACACACATATACATACGCAGAGAGAAAGAGAGAGAGAGAGAGAGAGAGAGAGAGAGAGAGATTCATTCAATAAAAATAGAAAGCAAGAACCTGCTGCTAAATCAAACAAAGAGAGAGAGAGAGAGAGAGAGAGAGAGAGAGAGAGGTGATCCATTTAAAAAAATAACAAGAGGAGATTCAAAGAAGCTGCAGACAAATTAAATATCACAAATCAGTCAAGCCTCAGTTATTCCTATTCTTTTCTTTTTCTTTTTTTAAACAAGGAAAATTCAAATTTTCTTATGGAAAAGACAGTAGGTTACAAAAGATACCAAAAGTACAATTCACTTGTACAATACCATGTATTTACTGTAGTAAAGAGTAAAGACTACTACTGAAAGATCCAAATAATTAACCATTGAGCTTCATCGTCATCACCACCACCACCATCTAAGCTTTATCTTAATTAATTGGAATTGACTACATGTATCCTTTTCCACCATTGCACTTTATCAAGGGCCATAACTTCAACTGGACCATAGCTCTTCAAGTCTTTTCTTACTACCTCCGTCCACGTCCTTTGGGCCTTCCCCTTGCTCTTTTAGAGTCTTCAACTTGCACCAATTCACTCCTGACCAGAGCAATTCTTGGCATCCGTTACACATGACCAAAACATCTAAAGACCATCTTCCCTTTTCTTATTACCTATTGGTGTTACTCCTAAGTTCTTTCAAATGTATTCATATCTAATTCTATCCTTCCTTGTCTTCGTACCCATCCATCTCAACATCCTCATTTCAGCTACACTCATCCTATGAACATGTTTTTCCTTAACTGCCCAACATTCTCTCCCATAAAGGAAGGATAGTCTTATAGCTATCGTATAAAATTTTCCTTTGAGTTTGATTGGTACACGACAATCACATGAAACTCAAGAAGTACATCTTCATTTCTTCCAGCTAGCTTGAATTCTATGGGCAACATACCTCTCTATCTCTCCACTCTCATGAATTATCGACCCAAGAAATTGAAAGTGGTCATTTTGGGAAACTTCCTTTTTTAAATAATTTTGGTAAACTTCTTGGTAAGCAATCTTATCTAATTCCTCATTTCCACTCCTATTGTTACTAAAATTGCACTACATATACTCTGTTTTAGTCCAACCAATTTGAAATCATTTATAGTCTAAAGCATTCCATAAATCTAGCTTTGTTTACACTCCATATACTCTGTTTTAATCCAACCGATCTTATCTAATTCCTCGTTTCCACTCCTATTGTTACTAAAATTGCACTCCATATACTCTATTTTAGTCCAACCAATTTTAAATCATTTAGATTCTAAAGCATTCCATAAATCTAGTTTTCTTTACGCCCTCCTCCATCTTGTCAATCAAAACTCTGTCATCTACAAACAACTTACACACCATGGGATCTCTTCCTACAAATGCCTTGTTACCTCATCCATAACCAATGGCAAAAGGTATGGGCTCAAAGCTGACCCCTAGTGGTAGCCTATAGTAATTGGGAACTTGTTTGTCTCTTCACTAATGGTCATCACATTTATTGCCGCTCCCTCAAACATATCTTCAATAACGTCAATATATCCTCTTCAAACTCTAATTCTTTCCCAACAACCACCAGATTAACTCTCTAGGGGCCCTATACTTTTTGCAGGTCAATAAAGACCATGGGGAGATCTGCCTCTCCCTGTATTTCTCCATCAATTGTCTAACTCGATTCTTTCACAGAGAAAAAACTGCTTTGAGAGGCCTCTGGCAGAGAAAATAGGTCTACTGTTGAATCTCTAGGTTTCTTTATCTGTTCTCAACAATTACGGGCAAGTAGGATGGTTTAAGATCTCCTAATAGAGACCGCCCCCCCTCACACACCTTCCCTCTTAACTCTTGGCAGAGGAAATCAGATGTATGTTTTAGGTTGTTTAAACTAGTGGCATTTTACAGTATGGAAATGTGCAATGGCAGTAAACCTGGTCCCAATGAACAACAAAAATTCATATTTTTATGAAAAAACCCAAGTAGGTCACAAAAGGTACCAACATACAATTCATTCGTATATTCCATCCATTTACAGTGGTAAAGATGACTGCAGAAAGCACCAAATAATAGACTACCAAGTTGCCTTTGCACGGAAAACCCACTGAGGGGCTTCTGATGGAGAAAACAGGTCTAGTGGTTAGTCTCTAGGTTTCTTTATCTGCTGTTAACAATTAGAGGCAAATGGATGGTTTAAGATCTGATAGAGACACCTCCACGGGAATTTCCTCTTTACTCCTGGCTGAGGAAATTAGCTGTGTGTTTTAGGCTGTTTGGGCTTGTGTTCATTTAAATTGCATAGAGTCTGTACACATGGCCAGTGGCAGTAAATCGTGTCCCTCATTTCCATTCAGTACCCTTATTTTAGCTAAATATAGAAAGTCCAAAACTTGAAGATAGGATTTTTTTCACTTTATATTCAACACAAGCTAGGGGGGGAGGCCAGCTGCCAAACAGCGCACAAATGCCATCACCCTTTGAAAGCTGATATACCAAGAAATTCCAAACATGTCGAGAGAAGCAGTAAAAGATCACAGAATGGTAAGCACCTCTAGTATAATAGAAAGCAAGTTTGTTAAAGAAAACCGTGATGGTAAGGGCCCGTTTCGATTGTAAGTTACTTAAGATAAGCTACTTATTAGATAAGTTACTTATCTTGGTTTTTATTTATTAAGCAGATAAGTATGTTTGGTAAACAACATACTTATCAGCCAATAAGTAAATAAGTATGTTTGGTAATAACACATTGATAAGTAACCTTTCAAAAGAAAATTTCAAATCTACATATAATAAGCAACATATTGACATGAAAAGAAAAAGCTAAGCGTTGAGGCAGTTTTCCTAACAGAATGAGCTTTTCTAATCCCATGTTCGTCCAATAAAGCTCATGTAAATGCCATGCATGTGCTAGCATAGCACAATTGGTCCGAGATACATTCCATCCATCAGAATGGGACCACTATATGGATGCCCTGGCACAAGAATCAGGTTGATCCACTGGTCAGGTGGGCCACAGTCTGCAAAACAAATGTACGGCTCTGGAAGACTTGGCTCAAGTTTTCTAACCCATTCACTTGTTTCCAATAGTCGGTCCACATGGTGAGTGGACTAGAACCATGTTTGGGAAAGATGTAGAAGATCAGATCAACCTGATTGGTGGATTGGATCTTGCACCAATTAATGTAGGGCCCATCTTTGATGTGGGCCGTCCACAGTGAGCCCCACCTTTGACGGGATAGTCCATCATGTGGGGCCTCCTTTGATATGGACAGTATGAGAGAGCAGTAATTGAGTGAACCATGAGAGAGAACTTTGATATGTGGCGTGACCTGAGAGAGATAAGTAGAAAAGCCAAATTGGAGGGTGGTTAATTAACATTGGAGGGTGACTAACAGTGTGGGTGTGTACTAACCCAGGAAAAAAAAAAAAAAAAAAGAGGAGCAAAAGCGTGACATGAGAGAGATAAGTAGAAAAGTCAAAAGTCAAAAAGCTATAAAAAAAAATAGTTATTAAGATAAGTAATTTTTAAGAGATAAGTTACTTTTCAACTATATTTACCAAACAAACTTAAGTGCCAAAAGTAACTTAACATCTTAAGTTCAGTCAAAAAGTAACTTATTTGGTAGTATCCAAACGGGCCCTAATAGTCGCAAATGTTTTCTTTTTTCTCGAAACCATTCATAAGGGCAAATCTCTAGATCCCACTACTTTTTTCCATGTTGACCAACATAACACATCTTGAGCTGCTTAACATTAAGCATCCTTAAATAAATGGAAGGCATTTAATAGTTTCCAAACAGTTATCTAATAAGACTAAGGATGTAGGCCTTGGGATGTGTGATTACACCAATGAAGAGTGAGGTTCAAGAAACTTAGACACGTCTGCCTCACCCAAAACACAACAAAGACCTAGTTCTGGATAGATGTTCTGAGTTCTCACTGAAATTGTCAAAGCACTCAACTACATGGGAACAAATTCAGGAATCTAACTGCTGAAATTTGTTCGCAAGAACAGCGGTGCATATAGCAAGATAACTAACTATCTATAGCTCAATTCATGAAGATTAAAATTCAAAGCATGCATGTCTATTATTGTATTCACACACTGGCACCACAAGGACATTCGCAAGCCCAAGGCACAGCCTCAAAACTCATGTATGTATGTAAGCAGGAGCAGACTTCGGATAATCATAGCAAAAATATATGATTTTCATTTGTCAAAAGGAATCCCATCTGCTTACAATTTGTATTATACATGACATGTTGGTACATGAACAGGAATAGCAGTTCTGACTTCTTTTTTTCCTAAAAAGTATTGAGTATACAGAGGAACCAGTGCCAGCGACTACAGGTCTAGAAAATAGCACTAGATTAATACAAATGGTTGATGGAAAGAATACCATTTGGCACCAACAGAGGGAAAGGAAGAGCAGATGAAGACAGAAGTTATGAATTGCGCAATGAACAAGCTTCATGGAATCATCATTACATTTCATGACACAGAATTGAAAACTCTTCTAACAATCTGTGTTCACTGGTATAACCATTAACAAATGAAACCAAAGTGTCTAAAAAGTAAAAACGACCATCAATCCTACCTAAGTCGCTATACATTCTCATCCATAAAAACAAATACTCTTGGGAAGGAAATCCTCAATCAAAAAGAAAAGAAAGAGCACTTGACCTGAATCATTAAAAGGAATAACCATTTGATCGTTAAAGGGGAGAAAGAAAGGAGTACAATGCATACCTTCAAGCTTTCTTTTCTCAGAAGACATCTCCACAATATTGTTCTTTTCAGCAACACCGTCCCCCTTGTCAGGAGAGGACCCAATCACCATAGCATCAATGGAACTTCCCTCTTTTGCAGCATGCAATTCAGTGGTCTCACTCCTATCTACAGCTTCATCGGAATTGTGGTTGGAATCAATTTGCTTACTATCCAACACATCCTCCTCCAGAGAATCGTCGCCCGAACTTCGGTCTAAATTTAATTTTTCAGAGGACCCCACATCTGCACTATCATTTTTCTTGCTAAGGTCCACATTTGCAGCAATGGTGTCATCGACCTCTTCTATAGAGCCACGGTTCTGACCTGGCTCCTGATCATCCAATGAACGTATATCGCCGCCAATAGTAGGAACATCACTGGATGATGGTTCCACCATCTCCGGCTTAACAACTTCTATTTCTAAATGGAAATTATCAGCATTCAAATTATCCTTTAGTTCATTCTTTTCATTAATTGACACAGAATCAGTAGAAATAGATTCAGACTTTACTTGAAACCCTAAAACGTGGCTGACCTCAGATACCTGGTTATTCGGATTGGATACGTTGGACTCGGCACCTTCGATAGGAGGCTTGGAATCCTCATTCTTTACCTGAGTTGCGTCGCACCTTGACTCTTGCCCACTGGATTCTAACTGAGTTGGCACGCTCTGGCTGTCTGTGACACTGTTTTCTGTGGTAACTGTGGGAACAGCTGTTTCCACGACCACCTCAGTCAGTTTCAACGCTGCCCATTAACTCTCCATCTTGAGCTCTGATCCCTTGATCGGGCTCACTGTCATGAACTTCAGCCCCTTCATTGGACTCCACATCGTGCACTTTGATCCCATGATCAGACTCCCCATCCTGAGCTTTGATTCCTTGACCAGACTCCCCATCCTGAGTTTTGATTCCTTGACCAGACTCCCCATCCTGAGCTTTGATTCCTTGACCAGACTCCCCATCTTGAGCACTGATTCCTTGATTGGACTCCTCATCTTGGGTATTGAACCCTCGATCAGACTCCCCATCTTGTGCCATGATCCCCTGATCAGACTCCTCATCTTGTGCCTTGATAGCTTGATCAGTCCCAGTGGTGCTCCCATCAACATCAACCATGACAGCATCATCATCCACTTTCTCACTTTCATTCACAATGGTTTCTGTAGCATCTTCTGCCGTTTGACTGTCAATCGGCTTCATCTCTGCATCTTCTTGCTCAACAGGGGGGTCGGAGTCGGAACTGAAACCATTACCCAATTCATTAACAGATTCCCTCTCACAGCGTACTGCTTCATCCAATCGTTTCACCAACTCCTCCTTCAAACCCTTTGTCGCAAGTTTCCGCTTCCGAAGCTCCTCCCTCAACTCCAAAACTTTCCATTGATCAATTGGTCGGTTGTCAAGCACAGAATACTGCGATGACATGTTCCTAATTGCCTAAAACCCAAAACCGAATCGTCTTCACAGCCCTAAGGATCAAATAAAATCCACATAAATCAACCAACTGGAAATAGTACGTCCAAACAGAGAGTAAGAAAAATATAAAGAAATCAAACAACATCACTCTCCTTGAGCCAAAGAAGCATCTTCATTGCACCATGACAGAAAATTCAGTATGGGAAACAATAGAACAAAACGGTCAAAAAGAAATCCTCACAGCCAAATTATCTATTATGGAACCAAATGTAAAACTGAAGAATATTAAAAAAAAAAATCCCATGAAAAAATATTAATCTTGGGATGAAATAATAAGCCAATCCTTGTGAAGAAACTGCTGTTACAAATTGAGCCCAAACAAAGTCACGAGCTAAAGTAAAAAAATGAAGAGATCAAAATTCACCGAACCCAACTTAACAATAAGAAAAGGCACAAATAATTTTGTTTGTAAAATTTGCATCCCTATTCAAAAGAAAAGGCAAAGCCCAAAAGATTATATGCAAGTGCAGTGCCGGGAAATCAAAATAGCCCGAATTCAGGAGTCTATTAACAATGCCAGAGAAACCCATAAATATATCAAATATAACATCAAAAAATTTAAAAAAACAAATAAAGTTTCACAAGAAAGGGCCATACAAACAGAACAAATTAAGTCCAACAAATCAATGAAACGGGATAAGATCAAATTCTGCTAAACATCAAAAGACTTATGAAACACAATGGTAGATGGAGACTGAAAGGGGGGGAAAGGTCAAAATAACATCGACGAGTAAGAAAAAGGACAAAGAAAAATTCAAATCACATGCAGAAATAACAGAAGAAACCTGATTTCCAAAAGCATGTTAGGCAGCACCATAACCAACTGCCAGACTGAATCGCAACTATTATTCAAATAGAGTGGAAATAACAAAACAGCAGTTTTCTTCCTCAGCACCCATATGGAGGGTCCATTCTCCCAATTGCAATCACTTTAGTTAGAAGTAAGATTTGAAGAGAAGTGTGAATGCAATTCAATTAACAGATCCTCATTGTGAGTTGTAGCGAACTCAAAAAGATTTTGTTGTCATTTCATCCAAAAAGTGCAAGGCTGCCAAAAACACCGGACCGAAATGGGAGGACAAAAAAACTCAATATTACTTAAAAACAGAAGCAAGAAACGCAACACAATGCAAGAAGATTCGCTAAAACAGATGATGAATATAACATCAAATTTAAAAATAAAAGAAAATCCAAATTTCACAATGGAATCAGTAGACAAGATCAATCAATGCCAAAGGTTCAATAAAAGACATCCGTAAAACAACGAGGGAAAAAAATCCCAAAAACCAACTAACACAAAATAAATAAATAAGGAAACCAAAAAAAAAAAAAGATAAGCAATGCTCTACTGCCCACGGATTTGAGAGAGAGAGAGAGAGATGACCTTGCTATTATCTGCTTCCGAGATTGAGGTGGAAAAAGAAAACCCTAATTCCAGAACAGAAAAACACCCATCAAAAGAAAAGAGAAAGGAGAAAAATATCAAAGAAAGCCCAAGAAAAACACCCGTTGTTGCGAATCAAACAAGAGAAATCTCCAAAATTCTCGCGCTCGTCTTCGTTCCTTCCCTGAAAAAGAAAAACAAAAAAACGAAAAAAAACAAAAGAAGTGGAAGGAGGAAGGAAGGGAGGGAGGGAGGGGAATGGGTTTTTTCTCTTCCTTCGTAGAGAGAAGAAGAAAGAGGAAATGGCCGCCCTTTCTTTCTAGGGTTTTCTCTATTTCGCAACTGTTGCTTATCAGAGCTCTTTCAATCCCTGCACGAATAAGGGGGAGATGAGGCGCAAAGAGAGAGGGAGAGGGGGCCAGAAATGTAAGATCCTGCTGACTGGCACGTGCAATTTTCTGCCGCGGAGGATATCGTACGTGTGGATCACATGGACCGGTGATCCAGGCCGTAGATCTGATTTTCCCCATTGTGGGTGAGATATGAGCCAAAAAGGATCTGGATCTGAGTACTTTAGACCCTTCAATATTTGGCGTATTTTTTTATCATTGTGGACCGTCAGTCTCTTTTATTTTTAGCCATCGATTTGGAAGCCACGTTTTTAGATGGTACGGATCTTCGAGTCGGGAGTGGATTAGCTGTTACCCAGGGAACAGCTATGGGTGTTACCCTAACCGTGCGGGGCCCATATTGATGTATATTTTGTATATCCACACCGTCCATATGTTTTTCCATCTCATTTTAGAACGTGATACTTAAGAATATCCAATCTCATACTGGACCGTACCATTAGAAACAGTAATGAATGACTATTTAAAACTTTTTGTGTGTCACACTATTTTTGGATCAAGTTCATCTTCGTATTTCTCCCTTCATCAAGATCTTTTTGACATTATCAAAGGTTGGATTGCAAATAAACACTATTAAAGACTTAAGATGGGCTCTTTAGAATTTTTAATGGTGAAGCACTCAATCATCACTCTTTCCGGTGGTAAAGTCCTCCTAAGATTTGTATCTACATAATGTTTGGAACCTCATCCTTAAATGGGCTTGAGAAATGGATGGACGGTGTGGATATAAAAGAAATCATCCATGTGGGCCCCACAGTAGGGGTAACACTCACCTAATCTACTCTCATTTTTAATGTCAGCTTTTGAAGCATTAATCTATCAATGGTGTTCCGCCTCTTTTTTTCTTTTTTTTTTTTTGTCCAGATACATCATAATGAGACCCAATAAGATCAATGCCTAGGTCAAAGAGCTATAACCCCGCATGCTCAGATGGTTGCCACGTTACATTTGTGAATCATGTGGCATGCCCCTATAGTTACTAGGGCCACTACCGTTGCCCAACGCAGATGGCTCGATGTGCATACCATGTTTTGGCCTATTTGGACAGCCATGCCATGGTTCACAAGTGGATGGATCAAAATGGTTGGTAAGGAAAGTGACAAAAAAGATAATCTACTTACTGTAGCTCAGTTTTCATCTAAACTAAACAGACAACTGTGTAGGCGTAGTGTGCAGTTGTTAGTGTTCACATTCAGCCTATTACAAATTGAGTTTGAACTGTGAACAAGATGTCACCATGTGTCACACACTCAACTAAGTATGAAAAGGAGATGGTGAGAATATCAAACATCTTCCTCATATTGCATTAAGAGGGTTAAAATGCTCAAAGATGTGCGTACAATAAAAAAAAAAAAAAAACTTAAAAGCAATCACTTTCCCAATATATAGCATAGGAAAAGCATATACATTGTATTTCTGAAAATGAGTTTGATGTTGCAATGACACCCAATGACACATGGCTAGATATGAATGGCCAAGCATGCCCAAACCACGAAGTGGAGTATTTAGAAAGTAAGATCTTATAGAATAAAAAAATACATTCAAATATGGAAGAATAATTAGCTAGCCATGTCTTAAAAAAGGGCATCGAACCAAGACGGCTAACTAATAGAGCATCAATTCCAAAGTTTCATGAATCGTGACCAAGGATGCCACCTTCTTGAGTCTGTAAAAACAACACATAATGAAGAGTTTCGGGCTCTCACTAATCTAAATCAATCAATTTTTTTCAGCTCAGTGCTACCTAACAACCTTTTATTTCTTACGGACACTATCTTAACATAGCCTAGTTCTAATCTCTAAAAAAAAAAAAAAAAATCAACACCGTACTGCAATAAGTTCGATCAGTTAGCTTAACGCAGTCTAGCTTTCACTTCCATCCAATGCATCACTACAGCAAATTAACTTAGTTTTGTTAAATATCTACAACCCTGTTGCTAGATCCCCTCCCATTCTTTATGTTCTTACTTAGCGATTTACAACTGTCCAGATTATAAAGATCATTCAGTCAACGATCATATCGTCTGCTTGAACCGTTGTCAATAAATTTTCCTACATTGTTTATTTTTATATGCCAAGTATTATAAATCATCATTCATATTAATAAAATCAACATTCAACTTTTCAATTCCTGTTTTACTTTCCTTGCATTGCTTTTATGAACAAACGCGATCAAGTTATCTTCGTTGAGATAAAAGTTATTGTTTTTTAGGTAAAAGAATCTCTCTAGAAGACTAACACTTTCCTTCGTAAATCATTTAATCATCTTATTAATTGATAATTGAGTAGTCAGGCCAATCTCCATAGATCTTATCCTGATCCAACTATTTCGGGGCTTGGGACAAAGCGTTTAATCTTATTCGAATTGGCTACGACTCTAGTACGCCTAACAAATACATACTAACACACGCATAAATAAAATTGGGTCATTTGTTGCATATTTAGCCGCGTGTCCTAATTGAATAACAACAATTAATTCTTCTCAAAGATGCTTTATAACTAGGCAACGTTGATGCAGATATCTGGTGGGCCTACCATAAAATGGTATATTGGTATATGATGATCCTAAATGTCATGTGGGGGACTCCAACCATGGATGCTTTCTAGTTTTTTTATAGCATCCATTTGTCAGGATATCTATCGTGAACTTTGATGGAATTCACATTGATGGAACTGCCAATTACACGACCTAGAATTTGCCACAACACATAAGTAGGTGTGTTTTAAGCACAACTTCAGTGGATCCTTGAATATGGGGCCCATCATAATGCATGTGCCTTACATCCATGTTGTCCATCCGTTTTGACAAACCATTAAAAACTTCTCGTGGGCCAAAAAAATTTGGATCATGTTGATATTTGCGTAGTCCCTTTATTTAGGTCCTGACGACCTTATTAACAGGTTAGACAGTAAATAAATATTTTGGTAGTCTCCGATAAGTTTTTAATGGTTGGTATTTATAAACACACAATCTGAAAATGAGATTAAAATTGATCTTTAGCCTCAAATGGGCTTCAATAAAAACATATCTGTAGGACTCAACACCCATTGAGTAACTATTCAAGTTAGGCAGGATGTGTTTCAGACAAGTTTCAGGAATAGTTGACAGACCAAATTAGTAAAATAACGGGCAAACCAATTCGATTCTGACCAAACCGTTGGAGCCCTCTATAAGCTCAAAGCGCACATAATTCGGATAAAGCTACTTCCAGTTGACCCAAATACAGATGGGGCGACTAAAAAATGTTCTCGACGCGACTTAAAGATTATCAACATGTCATATTAGCAAGCTCATGACTTGTTCAAATCAAACATCGACTGATTATTTGAAATACCCGAAAGTTGCAAATGAACATGACTTTAATCAAGTTACATTTGTTAGATTTCAAAAAATTTAAATCCATGAAAGTCAATGGCACAAGGGTCCCTGATACCTCCGGGAGATAATCACCAGACCCGATCAAACAACACTCAAATATAATGAAAGATAACCTTTTGGAAACTCTGAAACTTTCGTACGCAGTAGTTGCAAAAGTAGAAAATGACAAAACTGCAAGCAGGCACCTCAAGGCACTGGTTGTGAAAAGCAACACCCAGCCGATGTAATAATTACCACACCCAAGGAGTATGTTACAACAATTAAAAAGAATACATGTAGGTCTACATGCAGTAGATACTGGTTAAAGGTTTATTTCAACCCCACAGTAACATACCATATGGAGGAGTAGTACCAGAGAGGATATTAGAGGTAGGGAGTTGGAGAGGGTGGTCGTGAGTTTGTCGGTGTTCATGTAGGGGGTGTCAATGGTCTAGGCTAGATGATGCTCCAGTGTTGAATTTGCGTAAGTACCTATCTAGCTCGAGAAAAGCATGACCACGTCGTTGCCTTGCCAATTTCAAATAATGAAAATTCTTAGTCGAAGAAGCTACTGAAGTTAAAGAGTATCGATGAAATCAGAGATATTCAACCATCACTTTTACAAAAAAATAGTATCAGGTCTTCCATTCTTCTTCCCACATCTCAATCAACTCAAATTACATTTCACTACACAAATCTCAGTCATATAAGTAACTGTTGCTTTATTTTATTTATACTATCATCATTCCTGTCTTCTTTTACTTTGTTTGCTTACCTGGAGCCTCTGGCCATATGAAGTAGCTCTAGGATTACACTTCATCTTCTTTTTTACATCTCATTTTATCTTTTGTCTACCCAAAGTCTTTGGCTCTGTAAAGTGAAGCTAAAATTGTATTCATCTTTATTTTTTTATTTTTTTTCGTCTATCCAAAACTATTTAGCCTTATAAAGTAATGCAAGGTAGTTTCTTTTTCTTTATATTTGTTTGTCCAACATTTACTAGTCATATAAAAAGTGCTGTTATATGCAGTAACATAGGAATTCTATCGAATCCCCAGAAAATTATTAAATCTCGTAAAGTGGAGATCGCACATGTGACATGTATAAATGGTTCTTAACTACTTCATTCTTTTTGTCATAAAGGCCCTTACTCAAAATTTGTGGTTGCATATCAACTACACAAGTCACTTGTGTTGGGGAGTCCTACAATTCCCCAACCCTTAAGTAATTTTATGATTTCTAGCTAACTTTAAATTTCAAACTTCATTTGGCTAGTGGCAACACTAAGTCAAATGCATTTTTACATCTGAATCAACACCACACTCCAGTTACACCAACTAACCAGAAAGTAGGCCGAGGAAGTGAAGGTGTCCCCGCTTGCATTGAGGCATTCATAGTATTCAATCACTATTGTTTATCACGGTGTGGTCCACTTGAGATTTAGATTCGCTTCATTTTTTAATTATGCCTTGAAACAAGCAGTTAAAACGAATTAATATGGTAAATTTACGACAAATGCACCACGGCAAGCCCCCATTATCAAGGATCCGCTAAAGTTGTGTTCGTGCGTTCCACCAGCTTTGCTAACAATACATATCAATGCATTTGTCATATTATTACTTATTTATATGTTGAATTTGAAATCATTTTTCAATTATCAAAATCACTGGACAATGGTCACTGCCTAGATTACCTTAATATAGGCGTGTGAGGGCGTACACACATGTAGACACATATTTGTTTATATGCATGTGTGATTGAAAGATAACATCAATGGCCCATAAAAACAATAGTTAAATAATAGCATTATTTTAAGAGTTGCAAATAAAACCCATGGCTGAATGTTTTAACATTGAGTGGGACCATCCGTATTTAAGAAAAAAAGTTTTGATTGAATGACCTTTTTTTTTAGCTAAAAAAAAAAAAAAAAATATTAAACCCGTATTATAACAAAACTAGAGTTTTTTACTATTGTTCATGGAATTTGGATCGGTGGTTTATCTCTAGAGGAACTTTGATCAAATAGAGCAGGAAATAAAGTGGTCATAGGCTCACAAGGTTTGTTGAGGCACCTCATATAATTATAGGATTGGTACAATTATGTATATGGCATCACTTGAACATTATTATTTTATATGATTATAATAGAGTTGGTCATAATTGCATGGTGATTAACAACGATAATAACTCTCCATATAAAAGTCACTGCGGATATTACAAAAATCATGTAACTGTCATATTGGAATGTGTATAAACTATTAAGCTATTGGAGTTATGCCATAAAAATTCAATGCAAAACTTACTCATGGATGACATGGGTGCAACGTTGATGATTTTATTTGTTAATGGTGATAACTATTGGTCTTACGAGAGCATGTCAAGATGTCATGGTTAATATGTGAGAATACATTAAATTACATATGTAAAAGTAGTTTAAATCATATATAAACAAACCACATAAATATGGCCCTTAGGTTATTGGACAAATTTAATATTTTGAACAGATTCTCCATAGCCAATGCACTATTAGCTCTGATACCAACTGTAAAATTCATATTTTTTAATTAACAAGAACGTGTAGTGCACTGGAGATGGGGATCAATAAAACTAAATTGTAATTCGTACTTGGTAGGGACATCATGTTTGAAATCTGATTGCAGGGATCTTTCGCACCTCACACATTGAGAGAAGCACCGGGATGGGAATAAAAGCTTTAATGTGTGTAGGATTGGGGACCCAACATTGCTTTTATATTTACTAAGGATGATAAGTTTTTGTAACCCATCGAAACTCTTTCCCTTTGGGCTCCTACATGAATTTAGAATTCCTAATCCATTTAAAAAATTGTACGTGTAACACAATTATAACGCACCACCCCTCATGCGATTTTAGATCAACCACAACTTGAGCGGGTCCATTGGTATGCCCGATGATATTATCCAACCCTTGGGGATATCCAAACTGTTGATTAATTAAGTCCACCTTATATAACTTCTTACACATCATGATGTCATAGTTAATATGTGTGAATACAATAAATTACATGTGTGGAAGTAGTTTAAATCAAATATAAACACGGGTTATACTTGAAAGACTTTTCTTACCATCATTATAAAATCAAGAATAACATAACGATCATTAGCCAAAGAGAGGTTGTTGTTTATGAATCTCAATACTCTATTATTCTATGACCATTTGCTAATTGTGAAATAAATTTATGGTCTGTTATTTTTACGTAGTCATCTTGTGTGTAAAGGCTAATGATGAATTAGAATAAAAATTTAACCATTAGACATAACGATGAATTAGTATACTTTATCATGCCCCACAATAAGTATAAATGTGCTACGACAACAAGATCTTTATATTAGACACGTCGTGTAGTTGCACTAGTGAAGAATTTAAGTCTTTAAACCCAAAGGCCTAAAGCCTGTTATTCATCCGAGGATGTAATAGATTTTATTGATCTTTAAACCTTAGAGCATATGAAAGATTCAAAATTGATTATATGTGATCTTGCTCGCTTTACAATGTCACTGTGCAATTAACAAAAACATTATATGTAAACACATCTATCAAGTTCTAATTGAGGCTCACACGAGTCAGCAGAGGATCTACTGGTTTTCTTATAAACTTACCCATGATTTAGATATTAAGATTAGGCAGGTATCAATTAGTTTATCAAGTGACTCCACTTAAAAGATACTTAAAATATTTTATAAATGTTTAAATTATTAAACATTTTTACTTTAACATTTAAAAAAAATTAACCATACTTAGTGATACTTTAATGTTATAAATATGTGGTTCATTGCTTATTTTGCATGTGTATATGGTTAATTATGGATGACCATAATAATAGAGGGAACTGATCATACATAAGTACAAATTAAGTTGGGATCATAGTAGCAAGGTGTGTAAAAGATTATAAGGTGGTAGAGTATCATAACTAACGTCATCCTAAAATTATAAAATCCTAAATCACTGTAAATAAATCTTATCACAAATGGGGATGGTAATACCAGAGAAAGCCTTACACATCTCACTTTTATAGGGTGTTCATTCACAAAAGAAAAAAAGAAGAAGAGGAAAATAGAGAAACTGTAATCGTTTACCACTCCTTCGATCATATGTTTGTGTGTAGGGTCTACATTGGACAACTCTGTGTGTCTCCCTTAATATTGCGGCAGGAGTTGGCATGTTAACTCTGATTTTTTTCTTTCTTTCCATTGGTGATGTATTTGTGAGAAATTTTATCGCTTAAAAAATCGACATCAATAAATTGATAAATTTTTGTAGCATCGATCCAAAATAATTGTAGTCATTAGAATTATATTTTTATATTGTAGAAACTTGACAATACTAAGTGAATATCGTCGAAATTGTAAATCTATAATATGAATTTTTTAAAGACTTTTATATTCTAATGCATGCATTTTGATAATCTTAAGACATACTCCGTCATGTCATTACAACCCCCATTATCTTTTTAACAGATGAACTTTAGCATCGACTTGCACATGCATATGGGGGCATGCCAACTACCATGGTGGGGAACAACTTATTTATCTGAGATTCACACCATCCATCAAAGCGTCATCCCATGTGTAGCCTAAAAATCAAGCAAGTCTAATAATTGCGTGCCTACTTAATGAGTGGAATGAATGTCTTGCACACATTTGTCAATTGCATGATAAAATTTATAATAATGAAATTTAAAACTTTTAAAGATTTTTTAAATTGTAATCTAACATACTTTTTAGACTTCTCAGGTCATGTTTTATAAACAATGAAAAAATGAACTTAGGGCCTTTTAATTTTTCATCTTAATCCTAAATACATTGTAAATAAATAATTTTCACTTTTTTTAGCCTATTTGATAATCCGAGTGTATTTCTGCTTTGAAAATTGATAAAAAAAGATTGACTTAAACCCATGGGTCGGATTGTGATGTATGTGACATATTTATGCCATGTATTAATTTTATTGGAACATTTTGGGCATGAGATGGAAAAAGAGGCAGATCCAGCGCTCAAGTGGCCCACACCAAAGGAAACAGTGTCCTTAAAATGTTCATCATTGAGAGTTACTTCCTTCAACAGGCCCACATTGATGTTTATTTGTCATCTAACCTATTCATAAGGTCACATGACATGAATATGGGGAAAACACAGATACCAGCTTGATCCAAAACCTTGGGGGGGCCCAACAAGTATTTAACGACAGACGTTTGATTCATCATAGTTTCATGTGGCATAGTCTCATTGAGCTTAGATATGCCTCATTCTTTGGCCCATGTCCCAGATCCAATTGGTGTAAAGGATGAATGGTGTGGATAAGTCAAATACATCACAATGGGCCCCGCATTCATTTCATAGCTGGTCACAATTTTAGAGTCCAAGAGGTAGGCCATTAACATATGCATTGGGAACAATACAACAAACCCTTACTCATTTTAATTAACGGTAGTTTTACAATAAAATTTCAATCTCCCATACATAATGAGTTTGTGCTGATAATAATAACATATTAAAGACTTATAAATTTTAATATTTAACACATAATTAATGCTACCTAAAATGTGATGATTTTTTTTAGATATCTATTAAATAAGGCTTTATGATGTTCTTAAAATCTCAATTAAGCATGGTTAATCATTTATAGAAAAAACATATTATTTTCTTAATTTTTTTCATAAATGACAAATACAATATAATATAATTTCTTGGTAACCAAGCCCACACCTAGCATTTTTCTAATGATGCCTTGCTACTAGCTTGTTATTTTGTAAGAAAATTTTCAGTGAGCAACCATCTATGCAACAACTTAAATATTGTAGAATGGTGAAAATGATGAGTAATACCCTGATAACATTTCTAGAGTTGTACTAATCAAGCTTTAGATGAGTTGCGCATGTACAAAAACGAATGTTAAGATAGCTAACCGATTACTCCACATGTCACAACTTTTTTTTCTTTTCTTCTCATAAATGACATTTTTATCTGTAATTCTACTTTTGAAATGTTCATTTTTCATTTTTTTCTTATACTTGTAAAATAAAATGCAAATCTCTAAAATAAAAAAAAAAAAGATGTAATGCAAAGTATCTCAAGTATTTGCCACTATGCCATTGTTCCTCAAATGCGAGATGTGACTTTGGTAGATCCCCAAATCCACCAGGGTGATGGATCCCTGACCATGGGGCCTACCGTGCATCCATTTCGACAACTCATTTTAGGGCATGATCTAAAAAATGAAGAAGATCCAAACCATAGATTGACAACACAGAGTAAAAGTTGGTTATTGACCATTAAAAACTTATCACGGGCCATGAAATTTTGGATCAAGATGATATTTATGGAGTCCCTTCATCTAAGTTGTTATAGGCAAAATGATGGAGATAAGATTTCACGCGGAAATGCCCAAAACGTCCATTCGACTCTCGAGATTATCTGATCGAGAGTCGAATGTTCGATAGGTACGAGACGTCCATTCGACTCTCGAGATTATCTGATCGAGAGTCGAATGTTGGATAGGTACGAGACGTCCATCGAGAGTCGAATGTTCGATAGGTGCGGGACTTCCATTCGACTCTCGAGATCACCTGATCAAGAGTCATAGATTGAAAAATACGGAGCAGCTGTTCGCAAGTCCCGAGTCTTCATAACCGATAGTCAAATACGGCAAAGCTCGATCCGCGAGCAGACCTTCTCACAAGTCGTTGAAAGACATTACACCCAAAATATGTACTTGGACTCGCGACCACATTTTAACCTGCGAGCAGCTTTACTACGGGCGTCTCCTTCCTTTTCGGAGGCCATGACTCCCAGCTACGGGCGTCTCCTTCCTTTTCGGAGGCTATGACTCCAACTATGGCTTCCGGCCGGATCCAGCCGGATTTCAAGGGATTACCATCTAGGGGCGTGATTGTTGGAATAAATCATTGGGTTGGATCTGACTAAAAAGATAGGATCTTATCCCATGAAATCAGCGAATTCTCAGTATCGTATGCGACATCAACGGGATTTCGACATCTCACGTAACAGATTTGATTGTTTCAGATCTATATAAGGGGATGGCTCCCTTGAAGAGGAGGTACGTACTCATCATTCAATCTTGGTCCCGTTTTGCTTGGCTTCTCTTCTGTGGCCTAACTTAAGCGTCGGAGGGCTAACGGCTGGTCCCCAGCCACCCTTATTCGCTGTCTTGCTTCAGGTCTGGTGGTGGAAATCCCTCCTGGAACGAAGGAGAAAAGCCGGAGGATCTCGTTACAAAATCTGACATTAACAGTTTGGCGCCGTCTGTGGGAACGACTTGATCATCAAAATCAATCGTGTTAACCACCGATCAAAATCCTTCGGTGATGCCTCCTAAAAAGACAGTTCATCCTTCAACTTCGAGGCAGGCACCACCTCCGCCCGGTGAGACGGAATCCACACCTGCCCTCCCACCTGTTCCGACGGATATCCCTCAAGGAGCCCCAAATATGCCATCAACAAATCCATTATTGGAGGCTTCTGGAAATCAGGATGATGTCCTACGATTCCTCGGGAACACTCTCCTAACTCTAAACGCCGGAGTTCAGGCACTGTCAAATCGACTTGATCAGCACTTCCCTGAACCGCAAAGACAACCCTCCGAAGGGTTACCACCGCCACCCATACCAGTTGCTTCCAGGCATTCTGTGGATGAACCACAGGTCCCACCACTTGGCGGCCATCCCCCTGTGCCGTCTCCACATTCTATACATTCCAGTTCGTCTCGACAACCTCAACCGCAAGGCTCCACCGCCGAAACGTCTAGCTATACCTTGCCATGGGAAGGAGATCTCAAAAGAATCCAAGACCGTTTTGATGTCATGGAGCAGAGATACCAGGCAAATCGGCCATCTGCTGTCATGGCGGCAATACATCAATCTGAATCTCCCTTCACAAGCGAGGTCATGGAAGCCCCGTTGCCCAGAAAGTATCGAACGCCTGTTATCGCTCCGTATACAGGCATTGGCGATCCTCTGGAACATCTGGAAACATATAGGTCCCTCATGGAGTTGGAGGGACATGGTTCAGAAATCATGTGTAGGGCTTTTCCCCTTACATTGAAGGAAGCGGCTCGTACGTGGTTTCGGGGGTTAAAGCCACTTTCCATCAGTTCCTTTTCCCAATTGTCGGAGATATTTCTTTCTCAATTCATGGGAAGTATTCGCATTAAAAAGCCAGCCTCCCATCTGATGAATCTGAAACAGCAACATGGGGAGACAATAAAAGAGTTCACAGTACGGTTCACTGCCGAAGCCGTTCAAACCGAGGGTTACACTGAAGAAAAGGGTCTCACAGCCCTCATTGCTGGAATAACGAGCGAGAAATTTAGGTTTGCCTTAGATAAGAGCCCGCCGAAAACTATGGCGGAATTCCAAGCCAAAGCTCAGAAGTATATCAATGCAGAAGAAGTCGCATTGACACGCCATGGAGTACAA
This sequence comes from Liriodendron chinense, assembly GCA_003013855.2. Taxonomy (NCBI): domain Eukaryota; kingdom Viridiplantae; phylum Streptophyta; class Magnoliopsida; order Magnoliales; family Magnoliaceae; genus Liriodendron; species Liriodendron chinense. The sequence continues at coordinate 4,564,372 of PVNU02000736.1, read as the reverse complement.
AGTAAGAAACGCAAGCCAGAAGGAACTTCTACAGATAAAAAATACCATCGCGATCAGCGCGATCGTTCTCCCAGGAAGCCTTACTCTGGTAAATATCATAATTACACTCCTCTTAATCGGTCTCCTGAAAAGGTTCTAATGGAGATAAAACACAAGCCGTATGTGAAGTGGCCTGCAAAGATTAAATCCGATCCCGAGAAGAGAGATAAGAGTAAGTTCTGTTACTTTCACAAAGATCACGGGCATAGGACCCAGGATTGTATCTCCCTACGAGACCATATCGAAGCTCTTATTCGAAAAGGCCATCTCCAGGATTATGTTACTCGTAAAAATAGGTCACCAGAAAGGGCGAAGACCTCATCTCGCCAAAAGGAACCGTCTCATCATCAAACCGACCAAGAGGATGCTGAGCCCACAGGAGAAATTCGCACTATCGTCGGGGGTCCAGCTTGCGGGGGGGACTCTCAAGCTTCAAGAAAGGCATACGCCCGAAAGGCGTCCAAAGAACCCCAGCAGATCTATTGGCTGGAACAAACGTCCAACTCTTCGAAGGCTAGCCCTCCCCCAATTTCTTTCACCCTCGAAGATGCAGCGGGAATTCATTTCCCTCATGAAGATTCCATCGTAGTCACACTGAAGGTATCAAATTATCTGACTCATCGAATTATGGTGGATACAGGTAGCTCGGCCGATATTCTGTATTTGGAGGCTTTCGACAAGATGGCACTTGCCAGAAACCTCCTCAAGCCAGTATCGACCCCTCTTGTCGGCTTTGGAGGAGAAGTGGTGACACCTGAAGGAAGTATCGATCTCCCAGTCACCTTTGGGGAGAGTCCAGCGAAGACCACCGTCTTCGTAAGCTTCCTCGTCGTGGATCGAAAATCAGCATATAACGCCATCTTGGGGAGACCGTCTCTAACTAAGGTTGGAGCGGCCTTGCACCCTTCATATTTATGCGTTAAATTTCCGACCCCAAATGGCATAGGGGTCGTGAGAGGAAGTCAGCAGGAGGCACGGTCCTGTTACCAGATAGCCCTCCAAGATCGAAAGAAGGCTCAAGCGACACCTGTCATGGAAATAGTTCAAGGATCATCCGACGTTCTCGCCACCGCGTTGGATCCAAGGGAAAGTGCTCTGAAATCAGGAACTCCAGGGGAGGAAACAGTGGCGATTCGCTTGACCGAAGACGACCAGTCTAAGATCGTGTATATCGGTTCCTCCTTAAACAGTATCCACCGCGAAGATTTGATCCGTTTCCTCACTGAATATCAGGACGTGTTTGCTTGGTCTCATAAAGATATGCCGGGCATCGATCCTGATGTCATCGTACATCGTCTCAACATTGACCCAAAGCATAAACCCGTACATCAGCGTCGACGTGCCTTCACTGCAGAAAGACAAATGGCGATCAAAACTGAAGTTGAGAAGCTGCTCGCGGCAAATTTCATAAAAGAAGTTGACTACCCACAGTGGGTCGCCAACGTAGTTCTCGTCCGGAAAGCTAATGGCAAATGGAGGATGTGCGTCGATTATTCAGACTTAAACAAAGCATGTCCCAAAGATAGCTTCCCGACACCACGAATCGACCAGTTGGTCGACTCGACAGCTGGACACGCCCTCCTCAGTTTTATGGATGCTTACTTTGGTTATAACCAGATTATGATGCATCCACCTGATGGCCAACATACTGCCTTCATCACAGATCGAGGACTATATTGCTACCAGGTAATGCCGTTTGGTCTCAAAAATGCAGGGGCCACTTATCAGCGTCTTGTCAACAAAATATTCGCTGCTCAAATCGGTAGGAACATGGAAGTTTATGTTGACGATATGCTTTTGAAAAGCATCGATGAAGATGACCACATTCCTGATCTTCGAGAAGCCTTTGATCTGATGAGAAAGTATCAGATGAAATTAAATCCAGAAAAATGTGCGTTTGGAGTATCTGCAGGGAAATTTCTTGGGTTCATGGTTGGCCAACGCGGAATTGAGGCGAATCCCGAAAAGATTAAAGCATTGATAGAGATGAAATCCCCAGTGACTCTGAAGGACGTTCAGCGTCTAGCTGGTCGCATCGCATCATTGAACAGGTTCATCTCGCGAGCATCCGACAAGTGCCTGCCCTTTTTCAAACTCCTTCGTGCAACGGCCAAGTCTGATTGGAAGTGGACACCTCAATGTGAAGAAGCTTTTCAACAACTGAAGCAATATATGAGCGCTCCCCCCATTTTATCTAAGCCTGTGGCGCATGAGCAACTCATTCTTTATTTATCTGTGTCTTCCACGGCCGTTAGTGCCGCTTTAATAAGAGAAGATTCCGGGGTACAAAGGCCCGTTTATTATATCAGTCGTGCAATGGTTGATGCAGAAACTAGGTATTCTGATTTGGAGAAACTGGCCCTAGCCTTAATCACGGCAGCTCGAAAACTGCGACCATACTTTCAAGCCCATGCCATTTTAGTACCAACAAATCATCCACTACGTCAAGTCCTTCAAAAGCCTGAGGCTTCCGGGCGTTTAACTAAATGGGCGGTCGAGATCAGCGAGCATGATATTTCATTCTGTCCTAGGACCGCAGTCAAAGGCCAGGCCGTGGCTGACTTCATCGCCGAATTTACATATTCTTCTGAAGATAGCGTCATGACAAGCGATCAGACTTCTTGGTCGCTCTTTGTGGACGGGTCGTCACGGGCCAATGGCAGTGGGGCTGGCCTGATTTTAGTGGCTCCAGACGGGTCGCATTTTCAATACGCTCTGCGTTTCGAATCACGTATCTCCAATAATGAAGCAGAATATGAGGCCCTTATTGTTGGCCTCGAGCTAGCTGTTGTCCTCGCCGTCCAGAATTTGATAATTCATAGCGACTCCCAGCTCATTGTCAACCAAGTTCTTGGCGAATTCGAAACCAAAGAAGAAAGAATGGCCTTATACAAGTCTCGTGTCCTCATCCTGCTCGCCAAACTGAAGACTTACAAAATATTCCATATCCCTCGCGAGCAGAACCAACTGGCCGATTCCTTGGCAAAACTCGCTTCTGCACCAGAATCAGAACTATCGCATTCGATCCCCATCGAGCACCGTCAACATTTGAGTATCGATCAAGTGACTCCCGAGCAAGTTATATCGGTACAATCATCTCCATGCTGGATGGATCCTATCATCCTTTATCTCAGAGATGGATACCTACCAGAAAATAAGAAAGCTGCAAGACAAATTCAGCTTCGAGCTGCCAGGTACACCTTACAAGATGGAATCTTGTTGCGAAAAAGCTTCTCCTTGCCTTATTTGAGGTGTCTTCACCCAGAAGAAGCACATCGTGTTCTAGATGAAATACACCAGGGGGCATGTGGTAATCATCCCAGGGGGCGATCTCTAGCATATAAAGCGATGAGGCAAGGATATTATTGGCCTACTATGAAAGCAGACGCCATAAAATTTTCTAAAAAATGTGACAAGTGTCAACGATATCAACCTATACCTCGTGTACCGTCTGAGCGGATGACCCCAGTCGACAGCCCTTGGCCTTTTGCTCAGTGGGGGATCGATATCATCGGTCCCTTACCTATGGGAAAGGGACAGAATAGGTTCGCGATTGTGGCGGTTGATTATTTCACCAAATGGGCCGAGGCAGAACCATTAGCCAAAATTACTGAAAAACAAACTACTAAGTTTATGTGGAGAAATATTATATGTCGCTTCGGACTTCCTCATACCATAATTACCGATAACGGAACGCAGTTCGACAACGCAGCCTTTGATGAATTTTGCGACAAATGGAAGATACGTAATCTCCGCACTTCTCCATATCATCCACAGGCGAATGGGCAGGTCGAGGCAGTGAATAAAATTATAAAGCATCATTTAAAGACCAAGCTAAGTGAATGTAAAGGGGTGTGGCCAGAACTTCTGCCAGAAGTGTTATGGGCCTATAGAACCACGGCTTGTACATCGACAGGTGAAACCCCTTTCTCCTTAGCGTTTGGTGTTGACGCAGTGGTACCAGTGGAAATTCAAGTGCCCTCATATCGGATCGAACAGTATGATCCCGCGAGCAATCAGGAAAATATCCGACTTCATCTCGATCTCTTGGAAGAGCGAAGAAATGCTTCCCAAGTATGAGTGGCGGCATATCAACAACGTATTGCTCGTTATCGGAATGCAAAGGTTCGACCTAGATCTTTCCAGTTTGGAAATCTGGTTCTAAGGCGAAATCTTGGAATTCCTGTTCGTTCATTGGATCCGAATTGGGAAGGCCCGTATCGGGTTATTAGGGTTGTGCGACCCGGTACTTATTATCTTGAAGACATGCAAGGGAAGCCTGTACGTCGCCCTTGGCACGTGGAGCATTTGCTAAGATACTACCCCTAGATTTGATGTAGTTTATCATAACATCTTATGAATAAAGTGAAAAATATCTTTTGGCCGCTACTCCATTTATATGGACCGGAATAGCCCTGAAGAGTGCTTACACGTCCTCTTGGCCAATTGCCTACCTTTGGTAGGATTGAAATCATTACTAGTTGGTCGCTTCTCCATTCTCATGGACCTGAACAGCCCCGAAGAGAATGAATACCATCTCTTGACCAACCTTCTGCCCTTGGTAGAGTCAAAATCTCAATCGATAGATCAGTCTATCTCAACGCGGACATGGTCTCACGACCCCCGGATTGAGTCTAATTCATTTTTTCATGAGTTAGTTACTCGCGATTGGTGAGAGGAGGAATCGCACTCCAAAATGCGAGCACCACAGCTCGTGCCCAAATTAGGGCAGCGAACGGGGTCACATCCTGATCGCGAGCAGCTTAGCTCATGCTCGAATTAAAGGGTCACATCTCTGACGAATCCATTCAAGATTAACAAGCAAAAAATAAAAGATGAAGGGAGAACAGCAACGAAACAGCGACACTTCCAAAAACATCTTTTCATTAATAATCAGATGATTACATATACATTTGTATAAAAGAAAATAAAAGGAAATCAATCGCTAGGAGGAGCCACGCTCTCGACTTCAGGGCCCATTTTAGGAGCCCCTCCAGCCTGCGTAGCTTCGGTCACCTCGTTCTCGGCAGCAGCTTGCTCTTCTGCAGCTATGATGGTCGCGACTCGACCGAATTCCCCCATATCGAAGGATGGGATCATTCGTTGCACTACTCTCAGTGCAAAGTCTCGACCAGCATCGTATGACTCATAACGTTCATCGTCATACAGCTGCGAAGTCCGGAACTCGGAAACTGCGCGAGTACCTTCCTCCGAGAGCATTTTTACAAGGGCGACTCTCTCCTCGTCCCAGTGGATCGAGTCGTCCTTAAGCTGCGCAAGAGCGGTGCGCTCCCTAGTCAGGTTGTCGTAGGCCTCCTTGAGCTGCGACCTGGCTCCCGCGAATTGCTCCTCTAATGAGATCTTGTCCTGTCGGAAGATCTCCCTCTCTCTCTCTGCCTTCTCCTTCAGACCCGTGAGCTTCACGTAGTCTGAGTCCAAGGCCTGATACCTGTCGGTCAGGACTTGGATCTTCTCAATGAGGATCTTTTTCTCCTCATCTCTCTTCGAGATCACTGCCTCACGAGCCTTGAGCAGTTGATCTCTTCCTTGAACTGCCTTTTCCAAGGCAGTCCTCTTTCCCTCAGCCTCCTCTATCGTGCGACGGGCGGCAACGATATCACGCCTCGTTCGCAGAATAAGATCTAAACCCTGCAAAGAGATGAAAAATATAAGATTTCTGGAACGTATCAACAGGTCGAAACAGATCTTGACAAAGTCTTACCTGAACCATCCTCATCCCCGCTTCAAGGATAAGGTTCTCAGGGCTTGGCTCGGGGAGAGAGCCGAAGGCGTGAGGCGGAACGTTCTCGAACAAGAACTTACACACAGGGTGGAGGTGGCGTGGAATCGAGTACGTCCCGCTCCCAGACGGTTGGGCAACGACCAAACCGGTCTGCTCGCGAGCTGGAGGCATGGACTCGCGAGCAGGTCCCTGCTCGGCAGCTGGGACCAGTTCCCGAGCAGGAGTTGGCTCTTGAGGCTCTACCTGCTCTCGAGCCTCTTCAGCTGGGGGGCAGCTGGACCCCACCCCATCTGGGGAATTGTCTGCAATGTTGATCACTGGTGGCCCAGGTGCGACCACCAGCGAAGGGATAGTAGGCCCAGCTGGGGCCCCCGCCATGCTCGCGGGAAGGGCAGGCTGATCGCTGCCCGCGCGGATGGAAGATTGAGACGGTTCGGCAGGGGTTCTCTTCTACCTTTTGGAACCTGTGCCCTTCAGACGGGGCAGTAGGCCTCTCTTCTCTCCAGCCTTCGTCATTTCGACTTCTCTCCTGGATATGAGGCCTGCTGCTGCAAGTCGCGAAGGAGATAAGCAAGCCTCGATATGCCTATCTCCGACAGGCACCTTATACACTCTGACGATCTTCTCGTTGATCCCACCCTTCAAATTCGGTTTCCGCAATGCCGGGATGCCTGCGAGCACAAATAAGGGTCAAACGAAGCGAAACCCTAAAAATTATTCTAAGGAAACTGCACAATACGGGATTGTGTCTACCTTCACAGAAAAACCGGGTCACTCCTGGACCCCTGGAGGAGGCAGACTCCCAACTCCCGGAAGCATAGAACCACCGCTTCCTCCAGCCGGGATAGTTCGAGGAGGGCTTACCCAACACGAAGTTATCCCGGTGCCAGTAACATAAATAATACCAGCCTTCGCTGGATGGAGCTTTCTTCAGGCGGAACATACGGAGGAACTCCTCCGCCGTGAGTTCCCCGTTGCCAGCCTGAGCCCAAAGGGCAAAGGAGCCCAAAACCACCCTCCACCCGTTCACAATGAGTTGCCCAGGGGCAATCTTGTAACACCGTAATACATCGCGAACAAAGGGATGGAGGGGAAGGCGTACCCCCAGGATGAGCTGGTACTCGTAAAATGCTACGCATCCTGGGGGGGGGGGGGGGGAGTCGGGTGTTTCTCCACCTCCGGGCAAGCGGAGAGTTACAGAGTCAGGGATTTGGTATCTCTCCCGTAGCTCAGCCAGCCGGTCCTCCGATAAAACGGAAGGATATCCGGCTGCTGTGTATCTCCCCGCCGAAACCCTTGCACTGCTGGAGGCAGAGGACTCCGGAGTGGCATCGCCAAGGGGGACAGTAGTCTCGTCAGAGTTCCCAGCCATGGGGAGATGAAAATAAAAGAAGAAGAAAAAGGAAGTATACCGAGAAAAAGAAAGATTGAGCACCGGAAGAGGAAGAAGAATGGAAAGAAAGGGTTGCAGGATTCTTTCGAAAAAACTTCTGTAGAAAACCAAAGAAATGGCGGACTCCGTATATTTATAGGCAATCATTCCGCCGTATCTGATGGCACGTGGCAGTCCCTCGTTGGACACAGCGCTCGAGCAGGCACGCCCATTAACTCCTCAAACACGTGGCGAGCGCCCCTTCATTTTCCATCAGCGAAAAGGCTGCGGAAAGCTGGCGCTCATTAATTTCAGCCCATCATGAGGGGTGTCGTTCTCGATGAAGGTAGCGAGCGGTTTCGTGTGATAGTGAGCTAAGTCCTTTCCTTAAGAATTCTTGGCGGCAAGGACTTGGGGGGCATCTGTTATAGGCAAAATGATGGAGATAAGATTTCACGCGGAAATGCCCAAAACGTCCATTCGACTCTCGAGATTATCTGATCGAGAGTCGAATGTTCGATAGGTACGAGACGTCCATTCGACTCTCGAGATTATCTGATCGAGAGTCGAATGTTGGATAGGTACGAGACGTCCATCGAGAGTCGAATGTTCGATAGGTGCGGGACGTCCATTCGACTCTCGAGATCACCTGATCAAGAGTCATAGATTGAAAAATACGGAGCAGCTGTTCGCAAGTCCCGAGTCTTCATAACCGATAGTCAAATACGGCAAAGCTCGATCCGCGAGCAGACCTTCTCACAAGTCGTTGAAAGACATTACACCCAAAATATGTACTTGGACTCGCGACCACATTTTAACCTGCGAGCAGCTTTACTACGGGCGTCTCCTTCCTTTTCGGAGGCCATGACTCCCAGCTACGGGCGTCTCCTTCCTTTTCGGAGGCTATGACTCCAACTATGGCTTCCGGCCGGATCCAGCCGGATTTCAAGGGATTACCATCTAGGGGCGTGATTGTTGGAATAAATCATTGGGTTGGATCTGACTAAAAAGATAGGATCTTATCCCATGAAATCAGCGAATTCTCAGTATCGTATGCGACATCAACGGGATTTCGACATCTCACGTAACAGATTTGATTGTTTCAGATCTATATAAGGGGATGGCTCCCTTGAAGAGGAGGTACGTACTCATCATTCAATCTTGGTCCCGTTTTGCTTGGCTTCTCTTCTGTGGCCTAACTTAAGCGTCGGAGGGCTAACGGCTGGTCCCCAGCCACCCTTATTCGCTGTCTTGCTTCAGGTCTGGTGGTGGAAATCCCTCCTGGAACGAAGGAGAAAAGCCGGAGGATCTCGTTACAAAATCTGACATTAACATAAGTCTTTGTGACCTTATTAACAAGTTAGACAACAAATAAACATTCCAGTACTCCCCAATAAGTTATTAATGGTGGGTATTTGATAAACACTATTTCTTTTAATGTGATTCACCTGAGATTTGGATCTGCTTCATTTTTAGGACTATGCCCTAAACGAGCTTTTACAAAACAGATGAATGATGTGGATGAAAAGACATACATCACAATTGGCCCTTTGACATGGTCCCAAATGTACAATGTGAGTGACCCTTTATCTTAAAGCATCATTCATGTGCCAATGTGACCCATCCTATTTTCAAGTGTGTTAAGTGTGAATGTGCAATACATGCAGAACTTACTGCTCATCTTTAAGTGGGGAACAATTAATAAGCTACGTCTAACACCTACCCGAATCATCTTTAAGCGCTCTACATGTACCATTGTGTCCGTGTGCAATGGGCGTGGATTGCCTATGACACTCTCAGTGGCTCATAGCTACTAGATGATGCTTTATGAGCCTCACTATAATATATGCGTTTTATTGATGTCCATCCATTTTTCCATATCATTTTAAGGCATAAGCCCCAAAATGAGGTAGATCCAAATTTCATGTAGACTACACTTCAAAAGATAGTGATGATTGAACACCCACCATTAAAAACTTGTTAGGCTACAAGAGTTTTAGGTGAACCTCATCTTCGTGACCTGATCAATAGGTTGGATAGTAAATAAGTAAATGAAGCTCATCCCCATGGTCTAATCAACATGATGGATAGCAAATAAGCATTATAGTGTGCCTTAGGAAGTTTTTAATGGTGGATATTCAATCACCACCATCTCTTTAAGTGTAGTCCACATGAGATTTGGATCTGCCTCATTTGTGGGTCTTGTGCCTTAACATGATATGAAAAAAATGGATGGATGGTGTGGATAAAACATATATATGGTTAGGCCCACAAAGCACTGTCCAGTCGTCGCCAAGCTACTAGCAGTGTTAGCAATCAATTCACGTCTCGTGCGCAATTTGCCAAATTGGGCCATTTCTCGGCATTCTTCGTACACACGGCACAACTGACCAATGGCCTATATTACAAAACCAGAATAGAGCCCTACTTGTCCAAATTTTAGATTTGTGCACACCATGCAAAGTGTGTGGACCAAGCCCACACACTCCACACGTCACTGGGAAGGGTTGGAGTGATCGTCTCTTTTCTCAAACCCTAAAAACTCCACATCTCCCCGAACATGCTCCTCCCATGGTCAAAACCACCAGACCTTCTTTTTAATAAAAAAATAAAAATCCCTAAGGGGTCGTTTAGATGCTTGTAAAAGCATCCAATTGTAATTCCATCATAGGTGATTTGATCATAGGTGTAAAATGTTTACAACCCATCCTATTTAGCTTTAAGCTGTAGTTCAACTACATGTAAACAATTATTTGTATTTGGATAACTTGTGATTTGTTTATGTTTTGAAATTAGGTATTCACATACGACAGTACTTTAAAGTGGTGAATCGTTTAAAAACATCAAATAACACATAAAGCCTTCATTTAAGATAGAGTATTAAGATAAGTCCAATTAAATAAAACTTGTAGCTTATCCTTAGGCTATGGAAGTGAGCTCGTTAATTCAAATTTTTTTTTCTTTTTATGAAGAAGAACTATTAAATATGAATAATTATTTATAAACTAACATTAAAGTGATAGCAACTAATAAATCCAAACATGTCTTTAGTAGTTCAAATTGACATAGCTTATGTATACATTATTGTATAACATGTATGTATTTATTAGCCACGTGCCACCCAATTGACAATCATGATCATAGGATCCAAGCCTTTTAATTGATAGGCATTATGAGGAAAAAAAAAAAAAAAAACCCAGATCAAAACAGTACTCACTACACGGCTCACATCTGATTAATCTATAACATTCATTTATTTATCAGCCATGAGCTATTCAAGCGATGGCCAAAATTACTGCATCGGAATCTCTTAATTATTGCCATAAAAGGGCCTTGGTATATGTGTTTTATCCAAGCCGTCCATCCATCTCGAAAGATGAGTGGACCACACCACATGAAGCAGTGGTGACAATGAACCCACCGTTGAAACTTTTCTAGGGCCCACCGTAATTATTTTTGGCCATCCAACTTGTTCATAATGTCACATAGACCTAGATGAAGGATAAAAATAAATACAGCTTGATCCAAAACTTCTGCATCCCCTTGAGAGGTTACCAGCGGTAGGCATTCAAACTCCTCCGCTTCCTTTGCTTCCGGTGCTGTGGTCCACTTGAGCCCTCCATCTGCCTTCTTTTTTGGGTTTATGACCTAAAATGATATTTCAAAATCGATGGATGGCATGGATAAAACCCATACATCATGATGAACCGCACAGAGTTCCTAACATGATGAGACATGAGCCGATTGCCTGCCCGGGCTGTGTAGTGTCCACAGAGATGTCCGTGACAAATCCACCATTGAAATATTACTGGAGCTGATCATGATTTTTATGCCATCCAAAGTGGACGCGGATTTCCTGCGCGTCCACTTTGAAAGCCTTCCTCGGAAAGTTCCAGCGCTGGGAACTTATGTGGGGCCCACTGTGATGTTTTCGAGAAATCCACCATGTCTATCTGTTTTGTGAGATCATTTTAGGTCATGAGACTAACAATGAGCCGGATCCAAAACTCAAGTGGGCCGATAATGTGAGGATTGAATGTCCATGGTTGAAATAGTCGTGGGGCCACAGAAGTTTTGAATTAGGATAATATTTGTGTTTTCAGTTCATCTCAGTAGGAATGACGTTATGAACGGCATGGATGGCATATAAACATCATTGTGGGACCCAGGGAGATTTCAACGGTAGGAATTTCCCTACCCACCTTTTTCTTTAATGCGGCCCACTTGAGTCATCCGGCTCATTTTTTCTCTAATGTCCTGAAATGAGCTCACAAAGCAGATAGGCGTGGTGGATTTACCGAAAACATCATGGTGGCCCCACCTAAGTTCCAGCGCAGGAACTTCCTGTGGAGAGCGGATTAGGTGAGTCCCCGGCCTCACCCAAGATGGTGCGGCCCACCTTGACGTATGTTTTATGTATCCACTCTGTCCATCCGTTTTTACATATAATTTCAGGACATTATTCAAAAAATGAATCAAATAAAATTATCAGGTGAACCATACCATAAGAAATAGTGGTGATTGACCGTGTTACCATTAAAATCTTCTTAGAGAGCATCTTAATGTTTCTGTAGTGTTTATTTACCATCCAATCTGTTTATAAGGTCACATAAGTCTGGATGAAGGAAAAAAACAAATATCATCTTGATCCAAAACTTTTGTGGTCGATTAATAGTCAATTACCACTGTTTATAATGGTATGGCCCACCTAATAATTGGATATGCTTTTTTGTTTCGCGAAATGTCATAGAATTATGTGGAAAAACGGATGGACGGTGTGGATACATAATACATACTTCAAGGTGGGCCCCATGGTAACCACACGGCAAGGGCCGCACCATCTTGCGTGAGGCCAGGGTCTCACCTAATCCGCTCTCCTTCCTGTAGAAGGCTTTCACAGGAAATCCGCGTCATCCAAAGTCTTCCAAAACAGATGGACGGAGTGGATTTGTCACGGACTCTATTGGCACCAGACGGCTCCGGGCACAGAGAGGGGTCACAGGCAATCTGCTCCCGTCTCGAACTAGGTCCCGGAGGCGGTAGTATTCAATCCCGCCCGCTGTTTGAGGGGTTTCTTGAATTCTAGGGTTTCGAATCCCAGCAATAGTAACCCGAGAGAGAGAGCATTGAGTTCCAGACACTCGCCGGAGAAAAGGTACACTCTTCTCCTTCTTCTTCTTCCATTTTTTTTTTCGTTATGGGTTCTTGCATAGCTGTTGGAAGATCCGCAACTTTCCCCGTATTGAAATTTTTTAAAAAATAGAGCCTGAAATCCCTGTATCTGTAATCTGGAACATGACCTTTTGTCATGTTGCAGATTACAGCTAATCGAATTACAGCTAAAAGCTGTTTACAGGCAAATACACACACCCGAACAAACTCCCCATGTAATTGGATTACCTGTAATCGGATTACATTTTGCAGAGATCCAAACGACCCCCAAAATGCCTTCCATAATCCCCAAAATACCCTCCCGATCCGCCTTCCGCCTTCTCGCCTTCAATGCCAGGCCCTTGTCGTCCGCCACGACTGAAACCCGCTCCGAAAAGCTTGAGCGAATTGCGGACGAGCTGCTCGACCTCACGAAACTTGAGCGCTACGACTATTCGATCCTCTTCCGCCTCAAGCTGGGCCTGAACCGCTACGGGCCGTCCATCTCCATCGATCCGTCCTCCACTGGTTCATCCTCAGCTGGAGCGTCGGCCGCGGCCGAATCGAAGGCCGAGAAGACGGCCTTCGACATCAAGCTTGAGAAGTTCGACGCCGCTGCCAAGATCAAGATCATAAAGGAGGTGAGGACCTTCACTGATTTGGGCCTGAAGGAGGCGAAGGAACTGGTCGAGAAGGCGCCGGTCGTTTTGAAGAAGGGTGTTGCCAAGGAGGAGGCGGGCCCCATTGTTGAGAAGCTCAAGGAGCTTGGAGCTACTGTTGTATTGGAATGATTCAACCCGGTAGATTCCAAATTTTTCTTCTCTCTCATTTTTCCTTTTAGAATTGTGTTTTGATATGCTCGAGTGATGGTAAAATGGGAAATTTTGTTCAATGCCGTCCTTTTAAATTTTTTGTTTGTTTGTTTGTGATATTAACTTGTTCAAATCTTAGCATGGAATAATTCAAAATTATTTGTGCACTTTAATCAGAAATTTGGTTTGTTGCTGGATTAAAACGGATTGGATGGGCCTTTGGTGGGAAGGCGTATGGGACACTTCCATAACATGGTAAGATATACATCCTATTTCATACGGGAGAGTCCAGCAACCGTGGAGCCATAGTGTGGAGATTAGCGAGTGAAGAGAGTAGTAGTGATTGGTTGGAACTCTACCCTTAAAGTCATGGTCTCGAAAACTCCCTCTCATGTTTGCACCTTTCCCATCTTTGAAAGTGCCTAATGTAGAAGGGGATGTGGGTCCCCAATGTGGACTTCCATGGCAGAAAATCCAAATATGGTGAGTGGCTCTCATGGTGTGCCGTAACGGTCGTTATATAAAGGTAAAGGTGGCAACCGTTACACATTATGGGGTTGTAACAGCTGTAACAATTGTTATGGAAAAAATGACCCGTCATCGCTGTTATGCCCCCCTGTAAAGTTCGTAATGGTCCGTTATTGGCAGATATAGGTTTTTCGGTCTTTTTTCTTTAAAAATAAAAAAAAGAGACTGTAACGACTTGTCTCGTAAAGGTAACGGCGGTGGCCATTATGGCCACCATTACCATTATGGAATACCTTGCCAGCTCTAGAACAGAATGTAAAAATCCTCCAAGATTAGGCGATCCTACGGCGTTGATCTGTCCCAATCTTAGCAAGAATAAGAGAAAGTGGTTCCTTCTCTCCTATTTCTCTACTTAGAAGAGATCAAATTTCATAATAAATTTCTTTTGCTTTTTGAAAAATGACAAATTCATTAAGCCACAAAAAGAGATGCATGCCCAAGAATTCCACATCAATGGGTGACCCTCTCGTCACCTCACCTAGATTAATAAGTAGCACGACCCCAAACCAAATGCACAACCCAAAAACCATGGCCCCAAAAGCCATGCCCAAGATGATAAGGCTAGGTTGGATAAACCTCCTTTTCATGCGGGAGGCTCTTGCATTTGTGGAGTGAAAGGAATTTGTGGAGTGAAGCTATGGGGAGAGAGATGGTTGATGCAGGTGAGAAAGGAAAAGGTTTTGCGCTTGTAGGAGAGGACGGTCGGGTGTTTGTGGGAGAAGACGATATCTCAAATGTGGGAGAAGGAGGTAAGTATTCCGAGGAGATGGAAGGGGACGTAAGGGGGTGGAAGATCGTCTCATCTCGAAGTGGGAGGCTGTCGGAGAAGATGAAGGGAGGTTGTAAGAGTTTGTCAGAATACCCAACGCAGTACGTCACTAGTTTCCCGGAAGGGTAGATGCCAATCAACTTCGAAAGGGTTTTTACCAAGGCTAGAGTAGTGATGGAAGTTGTGATTCCTGGGGATCGAGTTTCGACAACGTATAGGGGCTTCACGTTTGTTCAATTGAGCTCCAAGGTTGAGCTTTCTCGGGCGGTGGACCTTGGATGGTGTGAGCTTCAAAGTAGCTAAACTCTCGGTGTAGATGGCTCGTTTCGGAGCTGAGATTAAGAACAAGGAGGTGGTGGGTCCACCAGGGACCGAGACGCGAAACTAGAATATGCGGGCCAAAGGGGAGAAGAAGATGGCATCGGAAGCGTTGCCACTTCAGAAGTCTACAGGAGTGATTGACTCGGTTGTTAATTCAAAATCTTTCAGTGCAAGTCTTTCAAGATCACTCACCACCAGATCAGGCAACAGCAGTTCACACAATTTTTTCGGGTTCTTTTGCGTTAATATTTCCATATGTGCAATTTGTGAGTGCAAGTGTATCAAGCAGCATACACCACCAGTATAATCACTCTTACTTTTTTTTTTTTTTTTTTTGAGAGAGAGAGAGAGAGAGAGAGAGAGAGAGAGAGAGAGAGTTATAAGGCCATTCTTTGGTAAGAATGTTGTCTGTCAGCTGGCCATTACGCTAGGCCATAACAGACTGTTACAGGGCTGTAATGGACAGTTATGGTCCAATTTTTTAAGGGGGGCCATTACGACCCCATAAAGGGTAACCTAACATGCATTAACGTTATGTAACCGATACAGTACACTGGATTATTCTTTGGTAAGAATGTTGTTTGTCAGTTGGACATGCTAAAAGTTGAGTTAATTGAGTCATGTACCCTCTAATTTTGTTGTTGAAGCATTTGGGAATTAGAAGTTCTTTAGTTGACCATCTATTTTATTGTTGTGTTCTTGTAAATATTTTAAGTTTTTAATCGAACACCATAGGAGTCGCCACAAATTATGTAGAATAAAAAATATTTGTGATTACAATAAAATGTTGTGAATGCCATACTATCACAAGGAATATATACATGTTATCCCAACATAATACAAGTCCATGACTGGGGACTTCCCCCCGCGTCCGAAGCATATAATATATGCAAATTAACTATGTAAAAAATCACAATTTATTTGTTTAATATGCACAATTCTAATTGGTCAAAAATCCAGTTAAAATGTCAAATTTGAGAAAATTAATGAAATGGACCCTAATCAAACCCAAACAAATCACTATTTGGTGGAGTAGGGCCTATTACATTGAAATACAACATAAAGAAGAAGAAGAAAAAATGGTGCTTTACTCTTTTCTCTGCTTTTAAAAAAAAAAATGGACTCACTTTGATTTGGCGAATCCCTCTTAAAAATAAAAAAACAAAAAAAACTTTGATTTGGTGATTCTTGTTTAAATTTTGTGTTTTGATCTCCAAATAGACCTAGATATAGTTGAAAATGATTTTTGATGCTTTCTCCTAGGTAAAATGAAGAAAAAGGCGAAAAGATAAGAAATTTTGAAAAGAATTTCCAAGGGGGCTTAAAAACCCGTAATATGGAGTCGTATTGGATCGATGTGTCTTGATTTTTTTAATTAGCATGTTTGATTGTTTCACCACTGTATTTTGCATTGGCTTTAGTCAATATTGATCTGACACAGTTGTATCGGTGGATCATGAACGTACTTTTTTACCTTTGGTTTTGGGTAGAGCTGGGCATCGGACTTGGCAACTCGACTCGGTTAAGATCCGACTCGATCCAAATCAACTGGGAGAGTCGATCTAGACCGATTACAGTTGGGCCAATCCGAACTCAAACCAAGTCGAGGCAAGTCATGTACTGACTCGAACTCGAACCGAAAACCAACTCGAACTGACTTGACCCGATCCGAACCCGACTCGACTCGGGTTCAAGTATACTGGTGGTATTGATGGCATGTAGGCATATGGTCATGAGACTCATGGCATGGATATCATGGTCATTTGTAACATTTAAAATTATTTGAAACTCAATTTCGACTTGTGTTTTGCTCCTTTCATCCTTATAACTGCTGTGGGAGCTCAGCTTTCGCTCATGTGGCATACATTTACGTCAATCCAGTCCATCCAAATAGTAGGCCCCAAGTTGGACTCATCACACACAATCATAGTATGAGTGAATGATCTAAAATAATGAGCATCGACATTGCATTATGTTTTGGTGGGTTAGTCCAAGGATTGTGCCATTGCCCATCAGTGATGAGTGGCTCAGATCCCGCACTAATGTTTCGTGTTGGTGCAGATGCCACGAGTGACACTTTCAATTTCTTCTCGCGTGAATCTTCTTGCCTCAGAATATCTTTTCAAGTAAGGTATTATATGAGACGTCGATTGCATTTCTTCACAGTGCATCCGCCTTAGTGGAGTGGAGACTGCCATTCAATAGTCAAACCACTGGACGCGGCTTCAGTGTATCTCGGATCCACCGAGGTGGGTGTATCCCTGACTGTGGGACCCATCGTGTGTATTTTCCTTACATCCATGCCGTCCATCCATTTGAACACATCATTTTAGGGCATGATTCAAAAAGTGAAACATATCAACATCTTAGGTAGACCACACCACAGGAAACAGTAGTGATTGACCATTAAAAACTTCTTGTGGGCCAAAAAAGTTTTGAATCAAGCTTATATTTGTGTGGTCCCTTCATCCAGGTCCTTGTTAACTTATCAACAGGTTGGATGACAAATAAACATATGGTGGCCCCCAAGAAAGTTTTAATAGTGTGATATTGAATCACCACTGTTTCTGGGCTCCACTTAAGAATCGGATATACTTTATTTATTATTTATTTTTTCCTAGTCTAAGCTATAATTGCCAATGCCAGTATATACTCTAGGCTATAATTGTACGGAAAGCAAACGTCCATGTAAAGATTTTTTTTAATGTTTGGTGAGCATATGTATCCACACACGCACACAGTCATTGTGCACGTGGAGCACATTTGAGTCGATCCAGACCGTTTAGTAGTGTGGACCCCATTTATGAAGTATATAATTAAAAAAAAAACAAGAATAAAACTAGAAAAATATCCAACTTTGTGCATCCGATGAGCGGTTGAATATTAATATTTTATAATGTATTTGAGTAAAGATAATTATGAGGTATTTTCTATCAAAACTGACCCACAATTTGAACGACTTGGATTGCTTGACCCGACTCGGTGCTGACTTGACCTGACTCGTTTCCTGTGACTGAGTCAAACTCTGATCGGGTCAGGCCAGGCCAGATCGGACTTGGTTCGATCAGGCATGCCAGACTCGGTACTGAGTCGGGTCGAGTTCGGGTCAGGTATATTTCAACACCGGGTCAGATCGAGTCAACCCAAACTCAGTCTGACTCAACTCAATGCCCGACTCTAGTTTTGGGAAGGGAGGAAGATGAAGAAGGAAATAAATTACTTAGGTAGAATGAATATCTAGTTATTTTTAAAATTTTCACAAAAAAGAGTGTTTCTATTGGACAAAAACTTACCCAAGTGCAAAACTTTTTCACTTCCAAATGTCCAATTATGCTTCAAAAGTTAATTAAATGGATAAACATGTACTTTTTTTTAGTTCTCACTATCCTTGTTTCCAAACAGTCCCTTTATGTTTTGACTTGGACTTTTTCTTTATGGGTTACTTGTTTCTTATCGTAAACTAATTACTTTTTTTTTTCTTTTTTCTTTTTAGTTTTACTTAGCAGATGGGTGAAGTTGAAATTGAGAAAGCATAGGAGTCTTAACAAGTTAATCGGTATATTTGTAAATTAAACCTTGAAGTTGTCATCTGTGCACCTCTTTGGTGAAGAACTACAACATGTGGCATTTTGAGCTTTTGAATTCCATTTTTTATCCGAACCATGCAGTATCCGAACCATTTTTTATCTGAACCATGTAGTATGAATCTTTTGTAGTTTTGCTAGTGATTTTTGTGGATTATGCTAATGGGCTGTACTAAGTGGTGTTTTAAATAGCAAATAGCGTGTAACGTAGCCTTCACACTGCTACACACTAAGATTTTTAATCATGGCCACACTTGGTTACACCAAATTAGATGATTAATAATAAAATTTAAAAAAATTTCATGATATTTGGTGCAACCAAATGCAACCTAAAGTAATAGCAAGGGTTAATGCTTAAGTATAAAAGTGAAGAAAGAGCAACAAACTTGATTTAAAACTATTTCTTATATTATTTTACTAAAAGCATTGAAAAGATTAACGAATTTTCATTGAAATAGAAAAATGTAACAAATCATTAAAAACATTATTGATCTTAATGTTATAGTGAAAAATGACTTTTAATGTGAGCTATGTAGCATGTAGCGTAGTCTATAAAGCATGTAGTATATCCAAATTAATCATGTAGCGTAGCTACACGCAACTTAAGCTATTTTCATGAGCTACGTAGCATTTGGGCTGAGCTAAGCTACGTAGCGTAAGCTACACGCTACATAGCATAGCTATTTAAAACACTGGTCTACTAAGTGATTAATCTTCCCTACCACAGTTTGTTGAGATGTGTGGTGCAAAGTTAGAAAGTTTTGGGGTTGATTAGGGAGTAACTGGTGCAAGCCAGTTATCGAGTCAATGAGATCTCGATACCCAAATTGCAAAAAAAATAAAAAATAAAAAAAAGCATACCCACAAGAATAATGGTGTAGAGAGGGATAGAGCTTTATTGTTATCAATCTTCTTCTCTTACAAAAACTTTAAGAAAGCTCACACTTCAAAAAATATTCGAATGACTAACTCCTACACCACCTTCCCCTTTTATAGATCCTAAATGAATATTTAATTAAAATCCCCCCAACTAAGAGATTGATTTCAAATCAATCAAAATTTATTTCAAACCAATCTAATCTTCCTTAACGTGGTAAAAGCCTAATAATAAAAAGCAAACATAAAAAGTAAATATATATTTAAATCATCCCCATATCTTCAATCATATCAACATATCCCCTTCATATCTTCAATCACGTCTTTAAATCAGCCCCATATCTCCTAAAAATAGTAAATTATAATATTGATTTAGGCTCCTAAATTTATAAATAAGCAATTCAAAGATCAACTCATGTCGTGCCTACGTCTTGTTGGGCCATATAGTGGGCCTGGATGGGCTATGGGACTAAGTGGGCTTGCATCAATTCTCCCGGCTTCGGAAAAACTTGTCCTCGAGTTTGAAGCCAATCTCATCCTTTAGACTTGTAATACTTATACGATGAATCGTGTTCTTTAGTGGAAGTTAATGGTGTAACTCTAGGCATTGTCTTGTCACAACCTTTGTTGGAGTCTATTATAGATGATGTCTTTTTCACTTATGCTTTTTTGGTTGCCAACTTGTTTGTTGTAACTTCAAATTTATTCGTAGATCCTCAAACATTTGCCCCATTTTTTGTGCCACATTCATTTTTTGCAAAGTTGTTTCAATTTTGAGTATTGAGACCCACTTGCATAGTCTATCAATGTGACTGTCACTATCATTGGATCTATCAATTGATCCATTGGTGAATTCAAGTGTTGGTCCAACGTTAATTCATCGATCACTTCAGATGTCAACTTTTCCTTTGACTTTGTGGATCTCTTCGTCGTTTTCGAAATTGCTACTTTAATTCCGGGTTCTCTGTCACGCTCTAGCAATCGAAGGATTCGATCACTTATGTCTTCATAAGACGGAGTTGTCCATTGTTGGTTAGGACTTTGGTGGAGACATTCCCCTACACATCCACGTGCTCCAACTTCAGTCTCTGGATTCCCTCCACATCGAAGCTCCCTCACTTCATTAGTAAGATTGCCTACTGCATACGTTATTTGATCGACCTGCTCTATGAGTATCTGGATCAATTGGATTAATTGCCCACACTCTTCTTGTGTCACCTCCTTCGAAGCCATTAGGAGATGATGTAGAGTTGGCAGTTTTCCAACAATCACCCGCTTTGATTTCAAAATGGTGCAACCCGGTTATTGAGTCAATGAGATCTCAATACCTAAATTGCGATTTAAAAAAAAAGAAAAAGTATACCCACAAGAACAATGGAGTAGAGAGGCAAAGAACTTCATTGTTATCAACCTTCTTCTCTTGCAAAAACTTTAAAATATCCGAATGACTAACTCCTACACCTTCCCCTTTTATAGATCTTGAATGAATCTTTAATTAAAATACCCCAACTAAGAGATTGATTTGAAATCAATCATAATTTATTTCAAACTAATCTAATCTTTCTTAATATGGTAAAAGCCTAATGATAAAAAGCAAAAATAGAAATTAATTATATATCTAAATCAGCCCCCATATCCTAAAAAAATAGTAAATTACAATCCTTGATTTAGGCCCCCAAATTTATAAATAAACAGCCCAAAAATAGCAAATGTTGGACCTACGGTAGGCTATGGACCTATGTCTTGTTGGGCCATGCCGTGGGCCTAGGTGGATTTGTATTAGCAATAAATGCACATATTATGCTTTGAAGAAGCTTATGTGATTCAGATGTGACTTTTGAAATTGCATTTGTTTCGTGCTTTCATTCTTTTATTGAAATGCACACACAAGATTTTTAGGAACTTATTATTTATCCATACTTAAGATACTATTTCACATATTGCTGGTAGGGATGCAACTCGGGTGGGTTGGGTCAGGTTGAGGGTTAAACCGAGCCCAACCAGACCTCAAGAGGACCCAACTTGCAACCCGACTGAACCAAATTCTGACTCGAGTTTCCCAACCTGAACCCAACTGGGATTCCTCTATGCTCAACCCAAAACTGACCCGATCCAACCCAACCCAGATGCATGTTATTTTCCCAACTCAAGCCTAAACCGACCTGAATTTGGTCCACCTGAACCCAATCTGTTGTCAAATCGGGTTGGAGTTTTCCAAGCCTAACACAGCCTGAGGACCCTGACAACCTGACCCGAACTCAGGTTGGGTCAGTCTGGTTTGGGTTGACTGAACCCAAGCTGCAGACCTAATTGCCAATGGTACACTTTGCTTTTGCACATTAGCCATCAAGCTTTAGTGTAACAAGATCTTTTAGCATGTATTGTATTAGCTGTTGGAAACAACAGCATCGATTTGTTGCTGTAAATTCTTGTCACAATATTTCCATTAGCAATGTATTGAATTTCATCAAAGCATTATATCATGGAAGCTTGTAGATTGAACATGATAATTAACAATATCAAATGACTGCAGATCTTGAGTCACAGGTACCTTCAGTTTGGATCCAGTCTGTATTTCACATTTCATTGTGATATGGCTGACTGAAAAGTTGTTACAGGTAAGCTTAGTCGGCTGTTTGTTGCTTATTAGCTTTTGTAGCCTATCGACATTTTCTTTTTCAGCTCCCCGGGTTGATCATTTTCTGGTGCCCAACGATATGAGTCAGTCACCACCAAGAACCTCCCAAGTCAACCTAATTTTTGCCCTTATTGAGGGATATAAGTAGTAAGAAATGTTTATTAAAATGTTTTAATCCATTTTATGGGATTTTAGGACTGTTTTTCACTGAAACTTTGGTGTACTGTTTGTTACATATCAGGTATCGGTCATGGGATGATATGGTACCCGATCCACCCGTTTGAATCCTTGGGTTATCACCAAAGGATGGGTTTAGCAGTCTGAGTCTTAAAACACATTTTTAAAAACCATTTTGCGCTTGAAATGTGTTATTTTCTAAGACATGATTTGAAAAAATAAAAAGTTCTGAAGGCAACAAAAGATGGTTGCGGCGTACAAGCGGCTGTAGGTGTAGGGTGATCAGTCCTCAAAATGATGAATGATCATCTATAACCTGTTGCATGACTTCAACATGCAATCCAGCTTATTTGTTAACATCATGGGTGTGGGACATCAAAGCCATGAACAAGGTGTGCGTCACCATTAAATTCTCCTGGTGCAACTATCCGACCAGTCCACTTGTCATGCAGGCCAAACTGTTCAAAACAATGGATTGTTCCAGCTGACCTACCTATATTCTGATACTCTACATGTTCGATTGCCTGTGTGATGAGTGGACTGGCCTGATCTTTTTTGCCAGGACATCTTATGTAGTGGTCCATGTTTTGCACAATGCAGTGGGTTGTAGGTGAGTTCCTCATTTAAAATATATAGATCTTTGATATGAGTGGGTACATGTAAAATATATGAGGGCATATTCTTCTTGATTTGAGCTATTACTTTATCACTTATTTTTGTTATGCTCCACTTTCTATCCCTTGGGGGGTCTGGGATTTTAAAACACAACCGTATTTTTTAGTACAATCTGTCTCTTGTTTTGGTCCCACATTGCCACGGGACAAAATGATTCTATTTTATGGTGTGTTTGGGTGCACCAAATTTCATGGAATATTATGATATTTTGCGCCAAATTGGACTGATTGATACTGAAATATCATGAAATTTCTTGGAGCTTTGCTCAGCCCACACGCATGTACAAGTCAGCTAATGCACACACTAACACAAAGCCAGCCTGGTGGAGGTGCAATATCCAACTCATCCTTCAGGAGGACCTCACTGGGTGGATGATACTGCCCGAAGATAAAGGTGGTGCATTCAGTAGGGATGCCATGATATTCGAAATTAGTTGGCGGTTTAGAAAACCTCGGGGTAATTTTTTCATAATTGTACATTTGTTCGGTTAATTGTGGCCCACCTGACTTGTGGACTGACCTGATTCTTTGGATAGAGAATCTACAGTGGTACCTGTTTGGCAGATGGCTTGGATATTGCACCTGTCTGCCATGACTGCATGTGGTGACGTGCTGCCATGACTGCATGTGGTGACGTGCATTAGCTCAATGGTACATGCTTGTGAGCTTAACAAAGCTCAATTTCATGATATTTAGTGCAACCAAGCCCACCCTTAATAATGGGATCTCTTTCTGTTTCTATCAGAACCTTTGCAAGGTTGGGCTTTTTGATGATACATGCTGACAACAAAATTAGACATTAATTAGAGGCTTTTTCCCAATGGAGGGGAGTTCTTTTTCAATATTTCCGAGAAAGAAAGTCTGACTTTGGTTCCACATGGAAAAGGAAATCACTGAAGTTTTAAATTCTGCTCCTAGTTTTTATTTTTATGAATAACAGAAGTTAGTATTTCAATAGGGAAATTACAAGCGATAAGTGCAAGACTATCCCAAGAACAATAGAGAATACTGAAAAGCCATGAGTGCCCAATAAAAAGCAAAGATCTAACAATTCCCCTTTTAGTAAGTTTGAACTCATAGTCGTTGGCCTATCAGCCATGAGTGCCCAATAAAAAGCAAAGATCTAACAATTCCCCTTTTAGTAAGTTTGAACTCATAGTCGTTGGCCTATCAATTAAGTGAAATATTTAAGCTCACAAGAGAGCTCCCTGTCCAGAACCAAGACATTTTAGGAGGCTTTTCCAGGGACTAAGCCAATTTTCGCCCCTCTTGTAGATTAAGACACTTGTAAATAGTGTGATAAAGAATGGTAGAAGCACGTAATGCCCAGATGTTTGGAATATTTTAGAGTTCTCTAGTGGGTTTTTGTAGCAAGGGTGGTGTAGCATTACCTAGAAGGTTTCTAGAGTATTCCTGGTGGCTAGGTGATTAATATATGGCACCATCCTAGTCATTCATCTAAAATAGCCAGAAGGTTCCTACTCTCTTTAAGGTGGAGGGCTCCTCATTTGAGGGGCACCTCAGAAGTAGTGAGCTTTTGAGTTCTTCATGCAATGCCAGTTATCTTGCCTGCCTTGTGCATTCAGGCCATGCCATCCCAGACTTCGTCAAAGATAAAACCTCGTCTCCAATGATCGCACATGGTCGTAGAATCACTTCCTACAATGGTCTTACTGACAAACGAAGTCAAGAAAATGCACAAGCTTTTTCTTGAGCACAAGTGTCTTCACCATGGCAAATAACCAATAGCTGTGTAGGCCTTGAAAACCATTCACAAATATGAACCTCCCCATTAACAAGACACCTTTGATGCCTGAGGTTCCTAGGTTGTCGAAGGAGGAGCAATCCCAAGTTTAGCTTCCAAATGCCAATCGGCTGTTGTCTTCAATGAAACATGGGCCACTGAACAAGTTCATCAATGTTACTCTGTCCAACTCATCTTCCATATTTCCCCAAAAGAAAGCACTTGAAAGGGGAAGCTTCCACAGCATCCTCCATCTTCTCCCACATTCACACTCCCTCTCTGTTTCATGCATACACCCCCCTTCTGGTATTAGGACAGTACAAAAGTTGGATGATGGGTCATTTCCCCTGGGGGAATTGGAAATATGGTGGGTCTGGGTCTCAGTCAATGTTGGAGAGTAGCAAGTCTGTTTTTTTTTTTTTTACTAGGATCTCTGTTGGCCCTGTGGAGGATTGTTGGAAGGGGAATGCTTAGCGCCATAGAAAAAACCAAAATTGTATGTTGGTTGGTCCCACAAAATACAGAACCCACCGTATATAAAACTAAATGAACAAAGCAGACATCCAAACTGTCTCTGCTGCAGTGGTTAATGCCTTTGCATTTGAAGTTGGATCCCGGATTTGAATTTTACCAGCATGCATGCTGAAGGTCTTGATTCCAAATCAACACACATCTAGAGTGGAACCCTCCACGATCATTAGCCTTGTGAGGAATTGTAGACGACTCTACTCCCCTTTGTGAAGTGTCTTTATCTTTAGTTTCAAGGGTGCCACCATTTTCAAATGGGCCCAAAAGCACCCAAATAACATTTCCCTGTTCATTGCAAAGGATTCCTCCATATTTCCTTGATCATCTCTAAGGATCCTCCGATGTATGCTTTGTCTTGGGCATTCAAGAACAACAAGGCTTTCAAATTGGAATAAAAATCTGATGGTAGTTAGGATGGTTGTGGGTAGTAAGCCACCTCCAACTAGCAATGGTGTTGTTTTACCTGACTCATAGGTTGGAACTGTGCCTCACCTCTCTATTCATAAGCAAAAGTAAATAAATCTCCTCAAACCAGGGTCAGAGCCAGAACAGAAAGTAACTTCATTATCTGTGGAAAAAGTGAGTCCATATCTAATCTTTCCGATGGGTGCAACTTCTGTTCTCAGCATCACATGTGAATAATGAAAGACAAATTCAAAATAGACCGAGAGATGATTACTTATGATGTTGAAAACCAAACATGTTTTTCTACTTTTTGGATGATAAGTATGTTGTTTACCAAACATACTTATCAGCTCATTAAGTAGAAACCAAGATAAGTTACTTATCTGATAAGTTGCTTATCTTAAGTAACTTACAATCCAAATGGGCCCTTAGATGCATGCCGCTCTTCAGAGGCCCATATAAACAAATCGGCTATTGAACTATAAAAAAACTACTCATTTGAGCTCATCGTATGCCAAGGGCCACACCCCATTATTGCCAAAAGGGGCTGCATTGAGAAGTCACCCTTAGGAGACCACTTCCAAATACTTGTCCTCCTTTCACTAGGAATGGTGACCATGGGTTTTTGTGTTCGGTTCTTCTCCAATGTTGTCCTCCAACCATGTGGTTTGGTTGGGTCTTTAAGGGGGCGTTTGAATTGTAAGTTAATTTATATAAGCTACTTATGCCTCAAGTAGCGAATCTTGGTTTCTACTTATTCAGCAAATAAGTATATTTGGCAAACAATGTACTTATCAACCAAAAAGTAGAAAAATATGTTTGGTTTCCAACATCACATAAGTACTTATCCCTCAAGTGTGTTCAATCCACCCTTAATATCCTCTTTCTATTATGTGGGCCCAACTTTTGACATGGGCTGTTCATTATGTTGGGCCCACCTTGGCCCCATCTTCAATGTGAACCATCTATCGTGTGGGGCTTACCTTGGATGTGGACCGTCCATTATGCAGGCCCACCTTTAATTTGGATCGTCCATCATGTGTGGCCCAGCTTTGAAGTCAGCCATCCATCAAGCAGGGCCTGCCTTGGATGTGGCCCCACCATCAATGTTATTGTCCATCATGTGGGGCACGCCTTTAACATCCACCGCTCATCATGTGGAGTCCACCTTTGATGTGGACTGTCCATCACATGGGCTCCTGCTTTGATGTGGACCGTCCATTATATGGGGATCATCCAAATAAATTGTCCATCATGTGGGGCCTACCTTCAATGTCCACCGCGCATCATGTGGAGTCCAACTTTAATGTGGACTGTCCATCATGCTGGCTGACCATCATGTGGGGCCTGCCTTGATGTGACGCATTCATCACTAGGGGCCAACTCTTGGTTTAGACCGTCCATTATGTGGGGCTGACCTTGATGTGGGTCATTCATCATGTGAGGCCTACCTTCAATGTTATTGTCCATCATGGGGGGGCACCAATATCCACAGCCCCTCATATGGAGCCCACCTTTGATATGGACCATGGATCATCCATCTTGTGGGCCCCACCTTCAATGTGAGTGTCCATCATGCGAGGCCCGCTTTGGAGGTGGGCCATTCATAATTTGGGGCATTCCTTTGATGTGGACAATCCATTATGTGGGTCATCTATAATGTGGGGCCTACCTTCGATGTGGACCGTCCATTGTGAGGCCCCACCTTTGATGCAGACTACCCATTATGTGGGGCCTCCTTTGACATTGACCATCATAACATGTAGAGAGAAAGAGAGAGAGAGAGAGAGAGAGAGAAGTAAGTTACCTTTAAAATGGTGTTTGCTAAAATGACTAAAGTTAAAAAAGTAACTTCGACAAGTTAAAAAAAAAAGTTGCCCTAAATCTCTGTTTGTGTCTTTGAGTCACTTTCTTCCAAGTATTTAACAATGCTGAATGCGTTCTTTTCTCCCCTATAATTTGCTTGTTTGCGTTGGGGTACTGTGGAAGCAACCATCCAGTAGAATTAAACAAGCAATGAACAAACATAATCAAAACACACAGAGAACACACAATTTTTATGTGAAAAAACTTTACAAGAAAAAACCATTGCACAAAGCAACAATAATCCACTATGAAAACGAATTACAAGAGATGGAATCCAAACTTATAGAAGCGAAAAACAACTTTAGCATCTTTCTTTACAAACCCTAGAAATGATTTGGCTCTCATTATTCTACCCTTGAATAACCTTAGTCTCACATTACACCCATATATATAGCATTATACTTGGAGTAGGTAACAAAATCGTGTGAATCGTCTATTGATCGACAACTCTTTGATCACTCAACCACCATATGTTCGATCAACAGAATAAGTATAAAACAGTCCAAAGAATTTGCAACATAAAATGGCCACTTTTGATTGATCGAGCTTTCAATTTTGATCGACCGAACTTGTCTAAAATCGTCCAGAGACTAATCTAGATCATTTGGGGTATTTTTGATAAATCCACCATAACAGTTGATTGATCAATGACCCCCAAAACTATAGGGCGGGAGAACGATCTGATGATTTGAGCGGATCCCATTTTTATATCTCCTATATGATGCTCGGCGGATGCAACCCTTGGTTTGCAAAGGTGGGCCTTTGTGTGTTAGGATATTAGAAATAAATGGATTGTGTATCAACACTAGCAAGATCCTGAGTGCATGGATTAGTCTTCTGATTTTGTAAAGATAAGTGTGTTAGGCTGAAGAATTTGCAAGAGGGAAAAAAGAAGGTATGTTGCTGTGCCAAATCATTTATGGCCCACTAGATTTCATTTCAACGGTGATGATGGCGGTATGCTGTGGGTTCATGGAGCACAACTCCTACAATCTGGGCGATCTGTTATGGGTCTCACCAGATGAATGGTCTTGTTTCCCATGTCCGGTAGTGCAGACTAAGGGTTACAATTTGAGGTGGTCCCGAGGACTACTGAATTGGTAATCGTTTTTGCCAGGAGGGAATCATGAGCCCGTTCAAAGTCCATGGTGACAGAGACTGGTGGGTTATGCCCTGAAATCTCTTGGGTGGGTATGATCCCAACCGATCGAGTGATCGTTGGCTTATTTTGCCGTTGAAGGCAAATCGAGGTAGTGACTCAACATAAACAATCTTCATGATTACCAGTCACTGGGCCCACTTGTTAGTATGAAAAAAGTGCCTATTCTGCATAAAAGATGAAACAAATTCCTTGAAACAGCTAAATTGACTCTGTTCATCTCGTCCTTGAAGCAGTAATTTCGTTGACCTTGTATGCTGTCTTTCTGACCACTGCAATCCATTCCTTGAAAAGCATATGTAAACCTTGGGCGCCTTTAATCATGCGTTGGTTGGAGCTGTGGGGCCCACCATGATGTGTACGTGGTGCATCACCTCATGTTCAACGTATAATCATCATGATCTAAAATTCAGGTGGACACAACACTGAGTAATTTACAATTAGGCCTTAACGTACATATATTCGTGGCGTAGCCCACCTGAGTTTTTTGACGGCCTGAATTCTGGCGTGTTTCTTCATCATGGTGGTTTGCACCTGATGAATGGTTTGGATTATATATGCGAAACATGGTGGACACCGGATTTCATCTGGAAATTTCTATGGTAGTCGTTGTTGTCCCCAACATGCTCTATTGTTTCCTTTGTTCGCCCACCTGAGTTATGGACCACGCTTACATGCTCTATTGTTTCCTTCGTTTGCCCACCTGAGTTATGGACCTAGCTAGATTGTGGAATCTAAGCCTCACATTGTTGCTCGTACTAGATGCACAGCAAGGATCCCACACATTACAGTGAGCCCACACAATATGAATAACACTACATTTGAAAGTTCAAGTCAGTGGATCTGAATGGGATTGAGGATGGCCCAAAGGGTCCTTTCTGACAAGATGTCACTTGTTCTTGTATTACTCTTATCCAAGCATGCTTAAGTTGAAGGTTCCTTTGGGTTGGGATTTGATGTTTCCATGATCCGAAACACCCACTAATACGAATCTGTATTGGAGGGCTCATACTTCACAAAAAGATTTGGCCCAGATTCTACGATTTTAAGTAGATTTGCATCATTATTCTGTACTAGATTTTGATTCTTGCTAGATATATGTGTCATTCTATCAACTTATCATTACATGTTTGAGAGAAAATCGATCCACTATGTCTGGATATGGTGCAAAGGGGCAGCAGCAGCAGAAAATGCATCATTTTCTCCCAAAAAAAAAAAAAAGTCTCTTCAGATATCAGCAAAAATCAGTCATAGAATGAGAAAGAAATTGGTTGTAGATTTTTAATTTAAGGAATGAAAATACTGTTTCTGACTTATGGGGTTGCTTTGCTTTGCTTGGTTTTATTCGACAGTGAGGGATGGTTTTTATCATAGTTCAAAAGCTATTCGATTCTACTTGATGTTCACCCGGATTGGGTTGACTTGAAGATTCAACCTGGCTCGATTCAATATTTAATTGTGATAAAGCTAAAAATATTAGGAATGTTAATAGGTATTTGAGTTGAGTCAGCAAGTTTTAAAACTGTGGTTTTTATTAATCACTTAGTTGTTTTTTTATAGATGAAAACTAATACTTGGATACATAACTCAGGAAATGGAAACTCTGTGTTTTTTTTATTTCCTTCCCGTTGTTTGTTTTAGATTTCAGTTTTACATAGATTTCATGTGCTTATCTTCTTTACCTTTGAAATTGATTTAATTGCTTTTTGGCGAAATGAATGTCTGAAATTTTTAGGAAAAGTTACCAAATGAACATTGGTTTCCAAGGCCCCTTTATTATTATTATTTTGCCCAAAAAACGGAAGAAATGAAGATTTTCAGGGGAAACCAATTTCATTTTTCAGGGTTTTCAAAGTTCTCCTACTCATTCTCCAACTGCACATATTAAGTTTGTGATAATCATTCTTTTTTTTTTTATAATGATTTTTAAGCTATATTTTTAATATACATATGCCTGGCAGATGCGCATGCCATTAAGCTGACTAATACATGTATCGCACTCCTTTAATTAATCAATTAAGAGTAATTAACAAGGGGAATGAGAATCCACTAAGCTCTCTCCTTCTTCAGCGATCGCTCGAATTGCGCAGCCGAATATTGGAGTTAAGTAGAGTATCTAATTCCCCCCCACAAACATTAGAAACCTGATTCTGTTATCGGCATCATTTTTATGATTTTTTTGGAGATGCTCTTCCTCTCATTATCATAACTTTATTTTGGGTCATGGAGGTTTGCTTTTGTTATTTCATGAAGGACACAAATGCATGTCTGTCTCTCTCATGCATGGAGATCTCCACTTATGGAAGAGCTTTTCATGGAAATCTAAAGTTCTTTGGATTCCGTGGTTCACTTAGGAAATGTCAATGCCATGGAAATCATTTCCAAAGAAGAACAAAAACTAAAACAAAAGAAAGAAAAGAGAACTCTCTTCCACAGAAACTCTTTTATAGAAATTCCATCATCCAAACATCCAAACAACCCAGAGATTCAAGTATTCTGTCCAACTTCTAAAATGAAGATTTGCAGTATTAATCTGCTTACTAGCCAAATGGTCAATGCATGCATGTGATGCGATTCCAGACCCTCTGCAACTGTTTGTTTAACTTACAACACTTATACACATCTCAAAACTTATACATGTTTAAAAGTTCATATGTTTTGGTGGTTGTCATTGTTTTCTATTGTATGGCTAACCTGATGGTTTTATTTTTTAAGTGGCTCATGGTGCAGCGGCTTTGTTGGGTTGGTTGGACACCAAATGCACGGCAAGTGAGCCCACAAGCAGCTAGTTGCATGAAATTCTCACCTACAACAGCTGTAGAGGAACCAGCCTCAATTTAATATACGCAAAAGAAACCTGTCCGAATCATGAGGCTCATTGTAGATGGGTCAATCCTAAAACCCCACTTAAGATATGGTCTTAACTGTGTAGTTGGTAGGAATAAGATTAGCCGTTAAGAATATATTCAATGGTCCAAATTCAAAGAAAGAACTGGACCGGATAATTTTCAGTAAGAAGCGGGCCACTTCCCAAAAATGCCCTTACCATAGGTTCGTTTGTTGTTGGGGTCAACTTTCTTGATGGTTCTTTTCAGTAATCAGATATTAGAATGTCCAGCCAATTTCATTTTGGACTAATTTCCTTCCATTGATGGTCTACTGCCGGCATGGTTTAATTCAAGGTACTTGGGTGCCTTATGAGCAATGTGCATGCACGTGGAGTATCAGACTCTGTAGAAGCATTGACTAATTTATGTGTGCGCGCTTGTGTATCAACCACCACACTTAGCCAGATTATGGAGTAAGTCACCTAATTGCATTTGTTAAATTTTAAAGGGCTAATTAAACCTTTTTTTTACACACACGCACAACCACCTACACCACATGAGCACTTGAACCCGTGACCTCAGTGTTGAAACTCACAAGAGTTTACCACTGAGTCTTAAGGAGTGACCCATTGTATAATAATTATGCATTCCTCCCCTTTGTTTTGGATTATTACAGATATTTCTGGGCTTCTAACATTCATTGACAATGTCCCAATGTAAGAAAACACCATTTATTAGTACTCGTGTTTGTGCAATTGACCATTTTATCCCTATCTAAAAGCCTTTTTGGATGGGTTGGATGTTATTTATTGATAAAAAAAACGACCTCACATAGTTTTTTTTTTAGCACATTCACACGGACACATACCACAATGGGTACTCTAACCCATGACTTCAGTGTTGAAACTCTTGTGAGTGGACCACTGAGCCATGAGTAAGGACTATAAATTAGCTATTTCATTTAGAGATGTGGGGGCGTGAATTAGGTGTTACCTCAGTAATAGCTTAGTGTGTGTTACCCCTACTGTATGGCCCACATGGATGGTATTTTGTATATCCACGCCGTCCATCCGTTTCTACAGCCCATTTTAGAATGACGTTCCAAAAATTGTGAAGATCCAAATCTCAAGTGGACCATACCACTAGAAACAGTGTGATTGAGTGCCCCACCATTAAAATTTTCAAAGAGCCCATCTTAAAGTTTTGGTAGTGTTTATTTGCAATCCAAGCTCTTGATAATGTCAAGAGGGTCTTCATGAAGGGAAAATATAAAGATAATATTGATCCAAAACTTCTGTGGCCCACAAAAAGCTTTTAACGGTTATTCATCATTGTTTCTAGTGGTATGGTCCACCTGAGATTTGGATCTTCTTAGGGTTTTGAATAACATCCTAAAATAACATAGAAAAATAGATAATCAGTGTAGATATATAAAACAATAAATCAATATGGCTCCACACGGTTAGGGTAATTCTAACACCTCGTCTTGCCTTGTGGTCCGAGCGGGGGTTGTCATCCGAGTCCTTGATGTGGGATCGGTCGGACTTCAAAAATACTACTCTAGTTGGGCCAGATGCTATAGTCACATCAGATGGATGAGCGCCCAAAATCCTAGCTATAAGTGGGGCCTCAACCTTAAGTATATGACGCGTTTTGAAGAAAACCTGAGAATAAATCCATGAAGCTTTGGCTAAAGCGGATGATACCACTGTACTTAGGCTGGGCGTTACAGTAACACCCACTAAGCTGTTCCCGGAGTAACCTAATTAGCGTCCATAGATGTGGAAGGAGATGAATGCAAGCGTCTTTCAGCATGGAAAAATGACCTTGCATAAAAACTGCCGCGTCCATCACTTACACCATCTCTTTTTGGGTCTTGTTGTCAAAAATCAGGAAGACTCGGTGCGCCACCCAAAAAATTTCTACCTAAAACCTTTGAATTCATGTGATATGGCCCACCTAAGTTTTAAAATACTGCAATTATTTTTAGCAATTCTTTCATCCTCATGAGTCACATCATAAAGGTATTGGATGGCAAACACCTCCGTGGTCCTATACAAAACTAATGATGAGCATTGCATCCCAACAGTTTCCTTTGGTGTGGTCGACAGTAATTTTAGATGATCAAGATTTTTGGGTTCAATGGTCAAAATGAGGCAACCAAACTGATGAACGGTATAGATCCAGTGAAAGTTATACCCACATACCTCTCGGTTTGCGAAAGTAACCCATCCAACGCGGCACTTCCATCATTCAACACCAAAATCTAACCACCTAAAACTAGAAAGTCCTCGGAAATCTGCATTTTGCTAGCCCCATACACGTCCTCTCCGTATGCAGCTCCACACGCAGCACACGTGGAAAAACTTTCAAATGTGTGGGGGCATCTAAGCCATCCATGAGGTAGCCACACCTTGAAAAGACCATACGCAAGAATTATGCGAGTCCAAACACGGTCGTTGAATTTGGACCGCCGGCAGGTTTTATTTATTTATTTTATAGATAGCCTGTCTATTTTAACGGAGGTGGACCACCTAACAATTGAATAGGCCTATTTTAAAATATTGTGGGCCACCATAAACCGCTCAAATGTACCACACGCAATCCAGGTTGGCACTTGTGCCACGTGTGGGGCTAGGAAAAACCTTTTAGAGATGTGTGGTTTGAGTAGGTCCATGGGGATCTTACGATTCTTAATTCAACTAGCTCATTGCAGTCTACCTCAACTCATGCAAGCACACTTTTTTCACTCACTTCTCAACCATGGAATGTGGTACACGTGTGAAAGATCCAAGCCGCTAATCAGGTGGCTCCCACCAGGTCAATGCCTTATTTAAAATATCATGCCATTCTGATAATCGGATCGGCAACACGTGTATGTTGAATTTGGACATTATTAAATTTCTCCTAACCGCTCCCCCCCCTCCCCCTGTAATTCACACATGTGGCCCATCTAATAATCAGAACAGCCTTATTAGTAGCTAAGGCATGTATTGAATATGTATCTAACTGATTAGCGGCTTGGATCTGGCACAAGTGTGCCATGTTGCCACGTGGGGATGGTGGAGTCCCAAACAAGTGTACCCCCTTGGATGCACCTAGCATTAATATGGATGGTGGGGATTGAATGCGGCCGGGGGGGAATGGGCGAGATGGGTGGAAAGTGGTGGGCCATAGACATGGTGGGTCAGTTAGAATTAAATGTAGTGAGGCGATGTGGGTCGCACCACCAATCATGACAAGACCCATAAAAAAAGTGGCACACACCAATTTTGAGAATCCAAGATAGTGTAGGAGAGAAGATGTTAGGAGAAGCTACATGCCAAAAAATGAGAACCATATAATAATGAGGGGTCTTTTCTTATTCAAGGTATGGTATCTCTTTATAAGATACAAGTAAGAGGGTGGTAGGTTGGTTGGAAAGGTTTCTTTCTATATATAACTCAACTATGAGAGAGAGAGATTATTTACTTGAAAGGGACTCTTGGCTGATTTGTGTAGAAGGGACCATTAATAAAATTCAAATAATAAGAGAAGTAATGAGTAGTTAGTTTGAAAGTTTCTCTTTGTAAAATTCAAGTAATGGCTACACCAAATAATAGATGGTAAAACTCCTTTACTCTGTGTTTTTTTATTAAAAAATATGTATAATTGTCAATGTTTAAAACTCCTTATATTTCAGAAGATATACACGATGATTACTTATTTTTTTCTTTGAACAAATAGATTTAAACAAAATTTTCTTTTACAGAAGAACTCATTTTATTAAAATGAACTTCTTTTTTAAAACATGCTGTAGTGGGATTTCACCACCTATGAGCAATGAGAAGGGTCCTTATTAAAAAAGAACTGAGGGTGATTTAAATACATGGATTGGTTGTCGCCATCGTTTGATCAAATTGGGAGAGTGGAAACTTTTAATAATTAAAGAGCCATTAGTTTATATATGGATTACTTGATAAAGAAGGATTTGAAAAGTCAAGAACAGGTTTCCCTACTACTTAATTACCGATGTACATTATTACTTGTAAATATAGAGAGTTTAACATTTAATTCAAATTTTATATTTTAGCTCTTGTCTACATGCTAAACACGCACATGCGCACATACACACATATCCATGTTCTTCATTTCTTTTTCCTTTGAGTTGAATAATGTAACGATCCTGAACTTTTCATTCTCCAGATTTTGACGTTTCCATTTTTGGGGCCAAAATTTTGACCATCTTTAAAACTCAATTCTCACGAACTCCCAATTTGTTTTTTTATCACATGTTTTGCTACGGCTCACCTAAATCAATATTCTAGATGGTAGTACTCTCATATCTTAGAGTATGCCTCGGATCAGGTCTTATAATATGAATTCAACATGCAATGCCCCAGATACCCTAAGAAAAATAAGCAGTGGCTATTAGAGAAGGGTAACTAGTAGACCTGAATTAAGATAATTCAAGTCCATCTATCCAGCCCAGAGTAGCTTTTATTTCACAAATCTAGCCTATCAGACAATCCTATCCATCAATTTCTGCTGACCATTAGCTAATTTTCTTTTCTATCATTGCTTTAGTAGCCACGTCTCCTATTAGGCTTATTTTTATTTATTTATTAATATCTATGTAACATACACCCATGGCCCAGACCCCATTGGTAGACAAATTTCCACTGACACCAAAAAAATGATGGCTTTAGGGTATTCTGATTCCTTACGTGTACGGTATCTTGGAGGCTTTTGGGCCACTTCCTGTGATGGAGATGGAAAAAAAGTTCAAACATTCCTCAAAGCCTAGGAAGGTGAGTTGGGAGGACTTTTAGTTTACCATATTTATAGATTTATTTGAAAGGGTCGTAGCCATCATCATCTAAGCCCTATACTAACTAATTGGGTTCGGCTGCTGAGTCTTTGTCAAATTCAAATTAATGAGAGAGAGACCTGTTTGAAAAGGTCTCTTTGTAAAATATAAGAAATGGGTATTACAGAGAGAGAGGTAATGGTAATTTGTTTGGAAGGGTTTCTTTGTATAATGAGAGAGAGAGAGTATTTATTTCTTGAACATACAAGGTGACAGTTAAAGGATGGCATAGCATCTTTATGAAATGAATTGAAGGAAGGTATGTCATCAAGTTCACATAAAAGACATGTGCTGTGCTTTGCTTTTAAGGTAAAAAAGGACACTACAGAGTGCATGAACCTTTTACAAGAATCCAATTTCACTTCTCTCTCTCTCTCTCTCTCTCCCCTTCACGAAGACCTACTACAACTGAAAATCTCACCTTATCTTTCCCGTTCTCTCCCAATTGAAAAATCCAATGGCCTCAATTCAGCCATTTTCCATCCACAATAAAAAGGCCCACCTGCAGACATGGCATGAAATTCATCCTTGATGCAATGATTAGCTAAAGATATGCACAGGCCATTTCCCTATATTTTTTAATC
Organism: Liriodendron chinense; assembly: GCA_003013855.2. Lineage (NCBI taxonomy): Eukaryota > Viridiplantae > Streptophyta > Magnoliopsida > Magnoliales > Magnoliaceae > Liriodendron > Liriodendron chinense. The sequence continues at coordinate 4,527,725 of PVNU02000736.1, read as the reverse complement.
ATTTCATCAAATATTGTAATTTACTTTTGTTCCTTTCACGTTTGGAATACAATAAAGATGTCCCATGTTTACATGAGCTGGTGAGTAATCCTGTGATGCAACTCATTGCAAGTGGGATGTATTGGACACATGAGCAACCCGATTGTCGATCTGATCCATCCATCAGGTGGGACCCACTATTTGATGGGCCCCCATGTAAAAATAACACAAATCAGACGATCCTAGTGTCTAAAGAGCAGCCCGCGGAATGGACACTTCGGTATAAAAGAAGAGCCCCATGTGACTGATACCTTTCTAACACCCCTGAATCTAATGGTTAGGATTCTCCAATTGGATTGATCTTCGAATCATGGCCAATCAAAGGTGGGACCCTTTGAATGGGTGAATCAGATCGATGATTGGATCGGTCATATGTCCAAATCGCCATCATAGAGCCGTCCACTTATCAAGATGGAGGGCAGATGAATTGCATCATAGGCCCCATCCATATCATGGCTGCTTTTTTTTCTTCATATTTTATTATAACTTGGGTCAGCTCCTTAAAATACTGGGTTAGCTTGTCCACCAAAATGACCAAAATACCCTCTCACTTTCCTAACCAAGCTGTGACTGGGCAGTGTCTTTTGCAATAATTAGGGGGTAACCCATCACCCACTCAAAAATGTTGAAATTACTTACACCCTCTCTTTTGATAGATACACCCTTAAATTGGTATTTGGTAGTACCTTCTACTTACCAAAAGTAGAGAAAATGGGTGTATCTGCCAAAAAGACAGGGAGTAAAGTATCAATCCCACAGTAAAAAAGAAGTCAGTTATAAAGGTGCCATCTGGAAATCAGGCTCCACAGCATCCATGTTGAGAGGTATAAAAAACCATCAACCTTTTGCTTTTGAGTAACAATCTTGTCTGAGGAACGGATTTTGGAGGGATTTCTGAGATCTATTGTCATTTCTGATGACTTCTTGGAGTTGGAATGGAGAAATCTGATCTGGGTCTTGTTGGGTTTTCTTTCTAAGGATCGAAATCCATCATTAAATGGGTTTGGAGTTGAGATCTTGTTTGGAAGAGGGGTTTTCTTTGAGATTTCTGTCACTTCTGTGCTGATTTTGGTTGACAGAAGACTCTTCAGGTTGGATATAAATTTCTGTGGGTCGCGTTTCGGAAGGCCCTTTTTTTTGTTTTTCAAAATCTCGTCGAGAATAACAGTTTTCAGATCGGGTCTTGTGATTTTTCGTGCTGAATTCTGGTGTTCAAGGTTTGAGAATTACAATATTCGATCTGGGGTTTTGTCGGATTCCTTTTTAAGGATGAAATTCATAGAGAATTTCCGTCGTTGATGAAGATCTTGTCAGAAAGAGGCAGTGTAGGGACGGTTTCTGTGGAATTTTAGCGGAATTCAATAGTTTCTGTGTCACGGGTTATGCGAATTTGTGGTGGGTTTTCTCTATAAGGTTCTTTAAATGGCTGGAGAGGAATTGATTGAGCTTAAATTCAGGCTTTTCGACGGTACTGATATTGGGCCAAACAAATATGATCCTGCCACCACCATCGGATCTCTCAAAGAAGTCATCGTAAATCGATGGCCGCAAGGTAAGGTTGGAGATTTACGTTTTTTTTTGAAACGCCGTTTTTCTTGATAATATGATTTTGTTCTGTCAGGTTTCTGATTTTCGATTGCCTTTTGATTTCTTTCTCATTTCCTTCTGATGATAATTTTAGGATTTGAATTAAGGGAGGACATATATGATCAGCCCAAAGAGTGTTGTCAGGTGCCAAGGATTTGCAGTGGAGCAGATGGTTTGGTGATCCATACCATTGATCTGATTGGGTCTTGTCATGGATGCCCATGTGGTGATTGAAGAAAAACAATACAGCAACCGCAAGGGGAAAATGGCCAAAGATTGGATGGTTAGCATCCTCCAATCTGGGAGGTTTTTTAGGCCACTTGGAACCCATCAGATCAATGGGTTGGATCACTGAACTGTGGGATCCACTTGTAGGGAATCGGAGCTGAGGATATTCTACATATCATACAAATCCTCTGAATCAACGACAGGATAATTTGAAATCTGGTCTCTAATTTCTTTTATGACTATCACCTGATCAGTTTATGTTCTTGCTAGATAGCATGAGAATCTTATATTTTGGGTTTTGATGATTTCCAGGGAAGATTTTGATGTTCGTCTGTCGGTCTTCCCTGTTTGGTTGGTTGATTTGTTGTTGTGTGCACTTTTCGTGGGTATGTTTAGCTGGGTGGTAATAATTTTTGCTTAGCTCGCGCAAGAATTTAAAAAGCAGGTTCGGAGTGTGACTCTCCTTATACCAATACCATTACAACTCACCCCGACTTGTGTTTTTCAGTCCTGTACTGGTCTGGCAACTCATTTTGTTGGGAACTGAAATTTATACGACTCGGAGGATACAGAGTCGCTGTGGATGATATTTAAAACCATGACACTCACATAAATGTTTTCCCATTTTTAGCGCTCTGTAACCGTTCTCTGTAAATTCTCAATGATTGATCAATACCTCAAATTCCTAAATACTTGTGATTGCGGATTTGTCTCTTTGTGTATCTTGTGCAAGTTTAATATCCCCCTTGCATGACCGTCTGATTTATCCTAATCAAAATCAAATTCTAGGGTTTTTCTCCTCAATTTTAGTGACGATCTCCCAAAATCAGGAATATACCTTGTTACAGATTTTAGTGCGTGCTGTGCCCTCCTTGGTGTCAGATTTGCATTCATGAAGAAGCACCTTCTCCTGCAAACTCCCAAAAGTTCTGAATTTGGAATGTTTTGTATCTAGTAAAACATTCCAAAATTGGGATTTTGCAGGAGACAAAAGGACACTTTATAAAGGAAGATCTGATATGGAGGCATAGGGCACCCCAGAATTGGAATTTAGGCATTATCCCATTTTTTGTGGGATTTCCTACTAAGAAAGGACCCAAAATCATCATCATCATTGTCATATCCAGTGTTCGAATTATCGGTATCTCTGTAAGTTTTGCTGACTAGGGATGTGCAAACAATATATCGATATCGCTGATAACTGAAAATGCAGGGAAACATTGGAGAAACACGAGGAAAATGGTGGAATTTTCAGTGAAACTCTAAGAGATGCTAAAATACACGACATATTTTGGGAATAAAAAAAAATTGCAAAAAGAATGTATACATAATAAGTTACCATTTAATGGGGGCCTAAAAGCATGTGCTATCATAAGAAATCAGTCCAACCATTCCATCAATCCCAATCATCCATCCAAACATTCATTGATATTTCAGAATATCAACAACACGCAATATTTCACTGAGAAATTGTTGACAACTGGAAAAGAAACGAAAGACTATGTTCTCAATATCACAATGTTGTGAAAACGATAATGTCATGATATAATTGTCAACAATTTGAACATTGTATAAAATCATGCAACCATTAAAAAAATTAAAATCGAATTTTTTTTTCTAACAAACAGATTTTTGGTGATATCGATACATTGGTGATATTATTGAAATATTGCCGATACACTGGCGATACAAGTGACACCTAGAATTTACACAATAAAAAATATTGGCGATACAAGCAACACCTGGAATTTACGTAGTCGGAAATATTGGTGATACTTGGCGATACATCATTGATACCTAGAATTTTTTATACTACCAGTGTTATTGGTATCGCCGAGCTAGAGATATGGATAATATCGGGGAGAACTCCAAACAATGGTCATATCCTTGTCCAAGCTTTCCCTAAATAATTAAAAAGAAAAAATCTACTTCGTTAATTAGGATAACCATCTGAACTGCATTCTTGGTGTGGATTTGCTATGATGAAGATTGTGTTGGTGGTGGCTCCCCAAATTCTAGTTGCTATTGATGGGTATTGGATTTGTAATTTTTAGTTTCTCACTATCCATGTTCGAATATTTACATTTCTCAATCTCTTCAACTGCAAAACCCACTCCATTCACACCAAGGGACTAGCTCACACATGGAATTGGAACTGAGGTTTTGTTTGTTGTAATAGATTAAAGTGAACCTGTTCCCATGTTGGTCATTTCTTCTATATTGAATTCGTTAACGGGTTCGCTGGAATACATCCGAATATTGCAATAAGATACATTAGGACTTGAGCCGCTGGATTTGGTTTTTCTTTTTCAATGAAAGGTCTTTAGCCTTTGAATCTGTATCATCTTCAAATGATCTAAACTGTTTATATGATGCTTCTCACTTTTGTATGGTGGTTAGGCAACAAATAAAAGCTCTCAATTGGATTATTTCAACCCTTTTGAGAATTTGGCTCTTTTGTATTGAATATGAACTCCCACCACAGCCTCTATATAATCTAAGGGTTAAAATATTCAATCTAGGAGTTTTTTTGGGCATTCCCAATCCAAGGAGAGCTCTGTCACATAAAGGGTTTGGAATGTTTGCTTTTATTTGCAGCAATGTATTCTAGCCTCATTGGTCAATGGCAATTCAGTTCAAAATCCAAAACACATCATGAAATCTGCCGCTACTGAATATGAGGAATTAATGCAAATTGGTTGTATCTTTTCAACTGGGTATATCACATTCTATTTCAGAGTGTAAAAGCAAGGAATATTTGGTTCTTGAATTGGTTTTGTGGTGTCTGAAGTGTTACATACCCATCTTATTGCGGTTCAGCTCCAAACATGAATCAACTGTTTTTTGTTGTCACTTACAAAACATATAATCTTTTGACAGACAAGGAAAATGCTCCAAAAACGATAAACGACGTGAAGCTCATCAATGCGGGTAAAATACTGGAGAACAACAGGACCCTTGCTGAGTCAAGGGTGCCAGTCGGAGAGCTTCCCGGGGGAGTCATCACCATGCATGTTGTTCTTCGGCCTCCCTTGTTGGACAAAAACAATGGTATTTGCAGGAGCCCACATTGTATTTCATGTTCCATTTCTGTTTTGTCAATATATACAATGTTCATCTGATTAAAACGGCATTTTCATTTTCATTTTCATTTTCATTTTTTTCCCTTTCTCAACCAACAACAGTGCAGTGGGGCCTACTCTTCTGTGATTGGAACCTTTAAAAGGGAACTTCTGCGATTGAGTCCACAATACCAACATGCCCCTTGATTTAGCAATTCAATGCAATTGTTCTTATCTGGGCAATTTTATTAACAATTATTTTAGTTAAATCATTTTGCCTGATCACCCATTGAACTAATGTTACATGTGTGTGTGCATGCACACACATGACCCATGAATGCCAAATGCAGGATGTGGGTCCCGATCCAAAATTCCAGTTCCTCTTCCCAAAACTAACATAGAAATGTCTTTGTCACAGAGAAGGTGCAAACAGACTCCCCGAAGAGCAGATGTGCATGCTCTATTCTGTGACCACATGGAATGGTTTGATCTTCTCGTCCGCTCAAGTACTCTGTCTTGTGTGTTTCAGTAGACTGGTTGTCGATCCCTGTGGGAGCCTTATCTTTTCCCCTGTACCGACTTGGAAAGTGGGCCACAGCAAGCTTGGAGGTTGTCGATTTCAACTGTATTTTCAATCATGAGCTCGAACATCTCCTGCATAGAACTTGGTGTTTCATCCAAATGGTAATTCTCCATTTGGTTTTGGGTTCAATCGCCCACTCGTCATACTTCAAAAAAAAAATTTGAAGAAGGTAAAAAGGGAAACAAAGAGAACATTCGTGATGTGATTGGTCTTTGGTTTTGTATAAATGGGATTCTGGTTTGAAGATCGGTAGCCAATTACTTTGTTATTCTCTTCTTATGATCGAATGTTTCCGCTCCATGGATATTGCAGGTTAAGACAGCAAATGCATGTGAATGCTGCCATGAAAGTCCTCTTTGGGTGAGTAGTTCCAGACTCTGTTGGCACAATCATCTTCTGTGTGAATTTCATTTCCTCAATGAACCATAGGCAAATACTAGTTGGGTCCATTTAGGACGTGTTTGGACAGACCATATCATTGTGGCCCACTTTCCAAGTGTTTGGTTGACCCAACGCCGGTATTGTCATGGTCCAACCAAACGCTCCCTCGTTTGGAGAGGACAAAACGATATATGGACTATGGTGGCCGTTCATACTGTCCCTTGGTTTAGTATCTACCCTCCAAACTGTCCAAACTATCATAGATCAAAACAGTAAATTTACTGCACGCAGGCACGCGTGAATGAGGTCTCAGGTCCAATCGGTTGGGACTATCAGTTATGGTCCGCGGAGTAGATAACTTTCGACCTTTCACATCTGTGTGACGTCCCAACTCATCCAATAGGTTGGCCCCATCATGAGGGTCAGCTTGACTAAAAATCAGCCACATCCACTCATCAAGTGGACCACACTTGAATTTATAAAATTTATTTCTGTGGTTTAGCCCACCTGATGAGTGGATGGGGCTGATTTTTGCACTAGGTGATCCTCATTGTGTGGCCAATCTACTTGAAAGGGTTGGATGTGGCATTCACTTGATACGTTGGATGTTATCCGCTGGACCCTCAGCCTTATCAAGCTCACGTGGCCAAACCATGTGAAATCATGCCTAAAACATCTAAAAGTACTTGGTGGGGCCTACCTGAGTTTCGAAATGGCCTGAAATTTGGTATGACCCCTCATCCATGTGGGGATACACACAATGGATGGTCTTGATGTCTGGACCTTATACAATCAGGAATCATCTCAGTGGACCCTATACGATCAGGAAGGATTTGATGGGGTGAGCATCTATTCTGAGTTGGTGTTTGTGGTGTGGCACACCTTAGTCGTGAATTGGCTTGATTTTTAGGCCCATGGCCTACCATGTTAAGGGTGCATTTGATTGATGGGGATGCCCAACGCATCACAGTAGGGCCCACTGAGCTCTATCCCATGGGAGGCTCCCATGAGGTCGACCTTTATAGTGGGTTCCCCCCACCCCCAAACCACAAACACACACACAACTGTCAGTAGTATATCATACATTGCATGAACACGGACCGTGGGATGATGATTCAATAGAAAGTATGTGATGGTCTCTTGGAAACTAAACCTGCACACACGAAGTCTCTTGAAAACTAGCCTTGGGCATAATATCAGCCGACGCAATTGCAGTGGGGCTGACCCTAGCCCAACCCAACTTTGCTCTCGCTGGCTGGGACTCTCTTCTCTGATGTAGCTCTGGTAACACTTGATTTAGAAGTCAAAGAAATGCAATAAAGATAAAGAAAGAAAAACATTGTCACTATAATTTGGATCAAAAGTACATAAACTAAATGAGAATAAGAAAAGAGATAGTTTGAGGACTCACTCACTCAAAGGGTTAGGGAATTATTCATCTAATAAAAGACAGCTAGAGGACCCACTCACCCAACAAGAGAGGAATCACTCCACTTACAAATACAAAGCTTATAAATAAATATCTAGAATACTCTCTCTCATGAAAAGGCTACAACATATATGAGAGGAAAACTTGAATATGACATAGTACTTCTCGGTATACCAAGGGCTACATCACTCTCTCTTCTAGAGAGAATGGGAAAGGTTTTTGGCTAAATAACTGGTACATAACATAATTCATGAGAGAGAGAGAAGCTATTGGAATTCTGCCACTCCAAGAGACGACATTGCATTGATATTTTTTACTTGGGGATTAAAGTCGTTGGATCTGGGAAATTTTCCAGTTATACACACGGTTTATCTGATGGGCCACGCAGTAGATGGTTGTATAAAAAAAAAAAATTGAAGATTGAAAGACCATGTAGATAGCAAAAACAAAATTTGAAGATTGGAAGACCATGGAAATAGCCCATAAAATGTTTAATAAAGGAGACCATCAATATCCAAAGGAAAAGAGTTGATGATGAAAAGGTTGAAAATTTCCAATCTCAATTTTTTATAGTCTCCCATTCAAGATAAGGCCCATCATACGAACGGTCTGGACGATTGAAACATGATGTCAATTCAACGACTATAATACCACGTAAAAGTATTACGAAGTAGCGATCTCCCGGAGTTTTCTCCCGCGACTTCCAAACCTCTCTCCAGTCTCCACCCGCTTCTCCACTAGTAATGGATGTCACCATATTTTATTGTACACGCGGCTGAAAGAAATGAGACCTCAAGGCAGGCATGTTTGGAAGAATTGCGAGGTCTGGCTCTTCAGCAAATGCAGTCTGATGATGCACAGCATCCTGTACGTAGGGCCCAAGAAAACAGTGGTGATTGAAAATAAAAAAACATTGGGGGCCACAAGTTTTGGATCAAGCTGATATTTGAGTTTTCCCTTTATCCAAGGTCTTTATGACCTAATCCACAGGTTGGATGGCAAATAAACATTATTGTGGGGCCCTGGGAAGTTTTTAATGGTGAGCGTTCAGTCACCAATATTTTCCTGTGGTGCAGTCCACCTGACATATGGATCTACAATGGGTAGACGGCATGGATAAAATACATATACATCATGGTGGGGGAAGAGCACCGTCCAGTAGCAACGTGGCTATTGGCGGTGTCAGTATGCAATCCACGTCCGTTAGGACCCTTCCAAATCTGGGAGATTTTAGGAAGTAGAAACATCCATCATCCACAGTAGCAATGGAGAGGTTTGCTCACCCCTACAGGTGCCCCTGTCCACATTCATCTTTACAGTGCATGCGCAAACCTGTCAAGCGTGTGGGATATCTAATCGGTTCATAAGGTGGCCTCCATTGTCAAGTGACCATGCACAAAAACCTGGCCGTTGGATGGCACCATCGAGTTTCTTAAACCATCCATTCTTTTCGTATAGGGTGCCCCACCAGATGAGTGGATCAGCTTGATCATTCCATATGGTCATCTTGACAGCAGAGGCCACTCTAGCTATGTTGGCATGTGTGTGGAGAGGTGAGCGTGCGAAAAGCAAACATCAGCATAAGCCTAAAAAAATTCTGGTGACTGAAATCTACAAGCAAAGAAATTCCTTTGATGCAAAAAACAATCCTGCATTACAAACGATAGCTCTTTATACAAACGCATTTGCCTCAAAAGAACACACATTTACGCATGTAGGAGCTCCACAATGAGTCCTTTGAAAAGAGCTATGAGATCAAACCAAAGAATATGACCCAAATGTACATCATGCAATATATATTACAGACCCACATATGAACAATTATCATTCACGGTATACATGGACAGTATTGATAAATCCATCCATTTGCATCGACAAATGCAGCGTGTTTTATTTTGCATATCCCAGCTTACCGTACTCGTATTTACAGCTCATGGCAGATCTGACATGATGCCCTTATCATTTTTCTTCGGAGGGTATAGTAGGATTGGGCCCAGATATGGGCAGCCCCGAGCAGCACGCAACTCAAAATCCCAAACAATCCTGACAAGGAGAAGTAATGATGATGACTAGGGTTTCCTAGGCAGCCTAACATTCTTGAGTTCCATAACGAGTTCTTGTCTCTCTCCTTCCACCTCTGCAAACTGCAGGCTGAGTTTGGAGTAGCGTTCCTGCATGTCTTTCAGCTCGGTCTCTACCGTTGCATACCTGCCCTTCACTTCGAGCATGTCTTGGATCAGGTCATTGATGTCTCTAAAGCTCTTGAATATCGCTTCTTCATCATTATGCTGTTTGAGGAATGAACTTGAACCACAGCAGACCGGAAAAGAGAAAAGACACATCAAGACTTCACAATGGCCAAGTAGCGTTACCCATTACCAGTAAAGGAGGTTGTGTGAAGGAAAATAGGAAAATGGAAAATGTTTGGGCCCACAAAGAAATAACGGCTGTTTTCTTAGAGAAACAGCATCATGTGCCATAACATAATGGTAATATTTAAAGACAGAAAAATAAAAGTCGTACAGATAACCTCCATTATCCTGTTACATAACAACCATCATTGGCAATACAGTGGCCATAACATTTAACGGTCAGTCATTTCTCATGAAATAACACCAAGCAGATTGATGGATCATAATAACACTAGGAGATTGATTAAAAAAAAACACCTATTATAAATGCAGCGCATTTTACTATGCATCATTGGAAACTCTATCAATCATTATTAAAGTTCCATGTAGTAAAACAAATGTCACGCTATCAATCATTATTAAAGTTCCAAGTTAAATGTACCTCTGAAAATGAATGCTTGATTTCTTCTTTGCTTGCAATGCTTCAGCAAGCTCAATTTCCAGCGTAAGTACCCTTTCTAATGCATTCGCACTGCCTGAAAATTCATTAAATAAAGGAAATATGCTTCCCAATCGTTCATTTGCCTGTTGAAAGGATTAGGAACTTTTTGTAATAAGTTGGAGAGGGAGAAACTTAAAAGACTTCACGAGATTGATGAAGAATGTCTATATACCGTGTGTAATTGCAACAGTTCTCCTTGTAAACCATGATATCCTGGGGCTGAATGATGCTCATCATCTTCCGGAAGAAGTGAAGCCATATATTCATTTTTCATCCTTCCCAACTGCAAGTATGTGGCAAAGGCTTTAGAAGAGGCTGCAGATACAATACTGAGCAGACAAATTGCAAGCCATCGTCTTGTTCAAGAACCATCTTGCAGTACTTGCAAACAGAGACCAATGGCAACTGATAGATGCTATGCTTTACAAATTTAGGTGATTTATTAGAGAACCTAAAAGTGACAGGTTTTACAAGACGGATATTTGACTGTATATGCTACATATGGGGCAGTGTTGGGCAACTAGGAGGCAATATGAAGAGAGGATGAGCATTGGGGAATTAGAAGGAAATATGAGGATGGGCATTGCAGAGATGAAAATGTGGAGATGGTGTGGGAAGACTACGAAAGAATCACAAAGAGGTCATCCCAAGAAGCCTAAGACTAATAGTGTCATCATCATCATTGCCATGTATCCTGTTTTTCCACATGCTAAGGGAACTGGAGATGGGCCCAGTAGGGAAGGATACTTTAATTAGGTTTGAAGGGCCTACAAGGAGGATGAGGGGAAGGCCGAAACAAACTTTGATCGAGGTGGCGACAAGGGTTATAAAGGTTTCTTCAATTAAACGAAGATAGGGACTCGGACACGAATGACTAGAGAAACAGGACTCATAATGCCGGCTGACATAGCTGGGACAAGGCTATGATGATGATGATGATGTGACTATTAGCAACTATGGTATAAAGGAAAGGGGTGGTGGACCAAAGAATCCTCCTTATGTAGGGCATTACCATTGTGGGAAGGCAATTGCTAAGTTGGCTACCAAGTTCACAAAGAAGGTCGGTTTCTAATCGGGTGATGGATCGTGGATTCACTTTTGGGAGGATGTTTGGCAAGGTGAGAGGGAAATATGAGTCATTCCCAAGGTTAGCAAGATAATTTCCGTATGCGAATGTGCCCATTGCTTGGTGCTTCTCAGTCTCAGGTGATTCGGAGGTTTGGCTCCCCCAGTGTCAGAGGAATTTGACAGATGAGGAAGTGAAAGAGTGCATCCAATTACTGTCGTGGCTTCAAAGCTACCATCCCATTGAAGGCGATAGGGACATGTTGGAGTGGAACAAGGAAAAATCTAGCTGGTTTTCTATTCAGTCATTCTACAAATATGATGCATAAGCATGTTCTAGGGGAGCACAAAGCACACACCTTATTTGTTTGGTCCTATGGAGCTCCTCCCAAGGTAGCAACATTTGCAGGGTTGGCATGAAGAAACAAGGTGCTTACCATTGACAATCTTCAAAAGAGGAAGATGGTGATTCCAAATATATATGTTACATGAGGAACACAAAGTAGGTAGATCATCTCTTAATCCACTGCAGATTCGCTAGAGAGGTGCAGGAGTGAATCTTTGATACCTTCAAAGTTTGGTGAGCGATGCAGGGAGTCATTGACAGTCTCTTCCTAGCATGGCACAAGAGTGGAGTTGGGCAGAAAGGGAGGATGATTTGGCAGCTCTCTCTTCTGGCAGGTATTTGGGCCTTATGGTAAGAAAGGAACGACTGTTTCCGGAATCGGAGAACATCAGCGTTGGAGGTCTTTAGAAGGGCAAAGGTGGAGTAATGGTTTCGGCATTAAGTATAAAGGCTCAGGCTCTTGCTGAGTGCCCTCTTTCTTCATTATCTTGGTCTTCTATTTTTTAATTTTGGCATATATATCTCATATATGTCATCTCGAAAATATTATAGATACTTTCCAAAAAAACAAAAAAAAACATAGGAATCCATCATTGGATAATCATTACACTTTTCTCTTCTTTCCCCCACAATTCAAAGAGACCCTCGGAGAAAAATAACACATTTCAGCAACATGCAAGGGCTTTTAGAGCTGTTAATTTGTTTAGACGCAACTTCGCCGATAATATGTGTAAGTATTTATTTATCCAATAAGCTTATGGTTCATCCAACCTGCTAGCACAAAATACAAAGTAAATATGTCATCAATGCATCATTCTTTTTCTTTTCTTTTTTTCCTTTTTTGTGACCTTCTTAAGCTCTGGTTAGATAAAAGTCAACAAGATGAGCAATTCTAATTGAAATTAAGATCCCTTGATTTTAAAGAAATTCAACTGGAAAGGTGGGGATAAATTGAACGAGGAAGGGTGATAGCCTTTGAAGGAAATTTTCTTTAGAGACCTCTCTTCTGTTGCTTGGGAGGGGAACAGGAAACAACAACAATAACAACAACAACAATAATAATCAAAGATTCTTGCCTAAACACTCAGCATCATTGTCAATCCAAGCACCAAGTACAAAGCATCAATACCAGATTATTCGCTGCAAGCCAACAAAATAAGGGCCTGTTTGGTTCCACGTAATTACAGGTAAATAAGTAATAATTAGTTACATTCGTATTTACTCCAGCAAGATTTGACAGGTATGGCAATCCAAAGGGTCACTCTTTTGCATGACATCCTCACAATGTCTACATGGCAAAACTCTGGGCCCATCATGTTGTGTGTTATATCCATGCTGTCCATTCATTTTGCCAGATCATTTTAGGACATGAGCCCAAAAATGGGGCAGATCCAAAGCTTAAGTGGACCACACCAAAGGAAGCAGTGGGAATAATGACGCCACCTCTGAACCCACTGTTTTCTGTGGTGTGGTTCACTAGAGCTTTGGATTTGCCTCATTCTTGGGCTCATATCCTAAATGGTCTAAGAAAATGAATGGACGGCATAGATATAACACATACATCATGGTGAGGCCCAAATACTTTTAGCATCTATGAGCTTTGTGCGAAATTCAAGATGCAATTCTGCCAATTTTTCAAACAACTGCCCCTGCTCATTATTACGCTTTTACCATAGTTTACCTGTATTTTCACCAAACCAAACAGGTCCGAAATGGAAAGGATGATACCAGAGAAAAGTTAGATTACCTCTAAGGAATGCAATTTCATTTGCTGACTTGAATCTTTTTCTTCATCCGTGGAAACTAGTGAGGCATCTTTCGCTTCTCTGAATGAGTTCATCATATTAGCATTGTCTGAGAAAGTCAGCCTATCCACTTTGTTTACACCATCTGCAGCAACAATGTTTGCTGCATCTTTTCCAATACCACGACACCCTGCAATTGGTGCCTGTTGAACTTCAGATTCCATGAAATTGTCTTCTGAAAGCGGCTCAACATGTTCATGATTTCCTTGCTCTTGAATATTTGCTAGAGATGCAGAGCTTTCAAGCTGTTCCTTCGTTGAATGTTCAACTGCAACTTTGGTCCTTTCCTTGTTGCATTCTTGCAAAGAAGCTTCAAGCCTTAGTTTCTCTTCTTTACAACAGTTAAGACTTATCATACAACATTCTAATTCAGCCTTCAATCTGTCATAAGCTTTGACTTCTTCTTGCTTGTCAGTGAGTACTGTCTGTAGCTCAGTTTCCAATTCCAAGATTTTCACAGAAAGCTCTTCGTTTCTTTTCATGTGACTGGCCTCACTTCTCTTTAGATTCTCAATCTGATCAAGTGCATCTTGCAATTTCAAGAGTTCATCTTGCAGCTTAGTTTCACACTGTTCTCTGAGAAAAGCAATCTGCATAGCAACTGCTGATTCTTCAGTTTCTCTTTTCTCACGGGCTTGGAAACAATCAGCATCTGCTTTGTCCTTGTGTTCTTTTAAATGGGTATACAGGTTCTCTAACTCTTCTGTCCTCAATATCTGCTCAGAAAGCCTGTAGGTAAGCACACTATGCTCATGCCGTAACTTCATCAGCTCATCCTCATATTCCTGCAGCAATGATAACTGGGCAGCTTGTTCATCCAACTTGGATCTAAGGACTACAACTGTGATTTCCAGCGCATCTCTACAAGACTGCAGATTATCCATCTCTTCTTCAGAAATCACCAGCATGCTTTTCAATTGTTCAATCTCCCTATGCTTCTCTTGACTAGCTCCAGCTTCCACCATAACCGCCATAGTCTTACAATTCTCAAGTTCAGCCCACATTGCACTTCTTTTATCCACGTAATCAGCAAGCTCTCTCTTCTCACTGACAATGGTTTCCAACTCAGATTTCAAGGACTGGAGAGCCGTCATCAACTTTGCATTTTCTTCGATGCATTGTGCTTCGCCTGCCATGTGACCATTCAGCTTGGTCACTACATCCAGATGCTTCAAAAGAAGATCCTCATTGCACCTCTCTGAAGAGTTTAGTCTTTCAAGAAGCTCCTGCATCCTACTCCAGAACTGATTTTCTGTGAAAACAACTTCAACTTCAGCAGCTAACAGATATGCATGCATCGTTTCCAAATAAGTTTCCAGATCCATAACTTTAAGACGAAGGGACGAATCATCTTCATCCACCTTTCTTTGGCATTCCTCGCTATGCAACAAGAGATTCCTCACTCTTGACTTCTCCAATTCCAGATCCGATAACTGTTGCCTGAGATGGACCAAGGCAGCTTTCTGATCATCAAAAGATAGCATCTGCTCATGTTTCACATTCAATTGGGAGGTAAGATCTCTAACTGTAGCCTCCAATTCATCTCTCAAGCCTCTATCAGACTGCAATTCATCATGCGCGCATCTCAAACTTTCTTTTAAGCAACTAATCTCTTTCTCCAGTTGGAAAGATTCCTCATTCCCAGCCTGTAAAGACAACATTAAAGCTTTGTTTTCCTGCATACAATCCATAACAGCCAATTTTGTCTTTTCCAGTTCCTTGTTGACGCAGTCAAGAGTAAGGATCTTTTGAGCAAGGTCCTTGTTTTCACTAGTAACATGCTGCAGCTCGGTTTCCAAGACACTGAGTTTTGAAGACAGCTCTCTGTTCTGCTCTGCATATTTTTCCACCACTTCTGATCTTATCATAAGTTTATCTTCAACATCTTGAAGCTCTAGCTGAAGCTTTTCTGCATGTGCGTTTGCCACATCTAGCTTAGTTGCCATATCTCTGAGATCAGGTTCAAACTTTTGTTTCAGGTCCTGCTTCTCTTCATTGAGTTGAAGAATCTTTTGATATGCACTCTGCTGAAGCTCTTCCAAATGCAAGAAGATGGTCATGAAGTTCTCATCGTCTGATTCTGGCTGCAGAGATTTGCTGAAAAGGGTTGGTCCATTGGTTTGTTCATTATAGGAAACCATTCTAGACCTCAGATCCCCCAGCTTATCCCGCAGGAAAGCAACAGTTTTCTCCAGACTATCTTTCACAGACAACTGTTTATCAAATTCTGCTTTCAAGGCTTTCAATTCTTCAACTAGAGAGAGAATTTCCCTCTGAAGATGACTTTTTTCTAAGCTTTCCTGTTTCAGTACATTTTCTAGGCCATTCTTTTCCGCAGAACAAGCCTCGTACTTGCTTTTATAACTTGCGCACTCATCCAACAATATTTCGCATTCTGTAACATTTCGAGTAAGAAGACAATTCTCATCTGAAATATTTTTTAGTTTCGCTTCCAGGGTATTATTTTTTAATGCCAAATCATTGCATTTGGTGATGCATTTGGCCTCGGATTCCCTCAGAGTTTCTACATCGTCCAGTGCAGTCTGCAGCTTAAGCATCAGCGACTCAACCTCAGCAGAATGTTCTAGCTGCTGTGCAAATTCATCCCTCTCTTTCTTCATGAGCCTAATCCCAACATTCGCTTCATGCAGAGATTCTTGTAGTACTTTTGAAAATACTTCCAAATGCAAGTTCAGCTCATGCATTTCAGAAATTTCTTGTTCTGACTCCTGGTGTAGCTCTTCCTGCAAATGAAGGGATCTTTTCACTTCCTTGCAAAGAATCTCTTCATTCAACAGCTCCTTAGGCTCTTCACTGGGCTCCGCAGACAGAACATTCAGCTTTCGAGGCAGTTCAGGCTTGGTTTCCCCAGATACGACAGTCTCTGCTTGAACTTCATGCAACTTTGTTTCATGCTGTGCTTTCAGGAGTGCAGATTCAGAATCATCCTTCTGCAAGCATGACTGTACATCGTCAGAAGGCTCCTCAATACACTCCTGAAAACCTAGTTGGGAAACTTCTGTAAAAGCTTGCTGAGCAAGTTTCTCATTCGTCTCAAACAGAGAAACAACCTGGAAAGAGAGCAGCTCAAGGTCTTTTTGTAGCTGGCCAACAGCAATAGAATAGTTCCAGCGGGCCCTTTTTAGTGTTGTTTCTGAGGCAATAGCCCTCTTCTCCAGCTCCCTGTTAAGATCATCCAAGTTACACCTATCTTCAGCAGATCTTTGGAGCTGCTCATTAATGTCTTGGTGCGTTCTGTCAATCTGACTTTTTAAATCAGATATCGTGTAAATGCAAGCAGAATGCTCATGTCTGAGGCTCTGCAACTCATCTAACATTTGTGTTCGACATTCCTTGAGCTCCTGAATGACTGCTTCATAGTAGCACTCCATCTCGTCAATTTTTCTTGTGAGAGTTTCACGTTCAGCTTTGCTCTGTTCTAACTCACTTGAAAGTTCAGAAATTTTTTCATTAGTCACATCAGCAGCTTCTAGGTCATTTTTTCGGGGGTCAAGTTCTTGCAACACTTGAAGAGATGTACCTACAGAATTAACCATGCCTTTAGAGTGATAACATTCCACATCACACCCCTCTGGCCCATTTCCCCAGACAACCTGCTCAGAGTTTACACCCATTACTCCAACTGCCTTAACACTGGTTTTTTCTCCCAGTTGTATATTTTGCAGAGGAGTCACTTGCCAGAGTCCTTTAAGACCTTGCACAACAGATTCAAAGAACTCTAGGTCAGGCTGAAGGAAGGCCAAGTCCTTTCCCTGGTATTGGCATGCCTTGTTCTGAATTTCTCGTACTGTATCCTCCATAAGCGACAGTCCCTGTAGCAACCTCATCTGTACATCATGTGCTAAGCAATCTTGATCTTTTCCAATATCATTTGCCCCAATCTTACTATCAAATGAAGAACCCTCCAGCTCACACTTTTTCCTTGCAGGAACTTGAGAACAAGGAGAAGGAAAACTGGGGCTTCTGTTATGATTTTTACTGACCCCTTCTTCAGAGTCCTCGGATGGTGTCCAGCACACCTCTTCGCTCAGCAACTCAGTTTCCATGCTATCAAAACGCTGTCTTGCTTTGGAATGTTTGAGTTTTTCAATATCACCTTTGAGTTTTGTACAGTCAGATTTCAGTATAGAAACTTCTCTTGACAGTTCTTCTCCTAAAGCAATATCTGCAGCAAGTTCCTGGGCAAACCTTTGTGTTTCCGTGCCTAAAACATCTGCCTGACTTTGTAAAGAGCTCACTTCCAGCTTAAGCTCTGAAATAGATGACTCAGCTACCTCCAAGCTTCCTCTAAGACTACTGTTTTCCTCATAAGCGGTGGCTAAATCATTGTCCATAGAATAATCTGAACTCCATCCATGAACCCAGTCACTGCTCCCTTGTGCCAGAAGCCGAGGATCACATTGGTCTCCAATTTCAGGCCGAGGGCTTTGGCTTAGAGAAGATCCACCTAATTCAACGGAGATTGCGCTCCTGAGACTATCAACTTCATGTATACTGGAAATATCATGTTTCTCGGCATACAAACTTTCTGAAGTATGAGATGAACCATCAATTCCAACAGCTGAGTCCATGTAATCTTCATTCAATTCCCCCTCTTCTTCAAGTGAAGGAAGCTCAGGAGAGTCTGATTTAAATCTAACCCTTGCATTCACCTATAATCAAAGTGAAAAAAGTTAAAAAGTCACCACCACCACCATCATGACTAATGTCAAGAAACAAAATATAGAGATGAAAACAGAGATGACTATTAGAAGCAGAAAAAAAAAAAAAAAAGCTTCCGCAAAACGAGGTTTCATTAGACAATTTCCAATTCCATAATTCATAGGTAGAAGCACACATCGCACATCAAGATCATTATAAATTAACAAAAATAAGTAAAAATCCTCCAATATGATGGGCTCAACACTATTCAGTAGGTGGAAAGTAGAAGCTCAATAAACAAAAATATTCTTTAACGAGAATAAGCATAAAGGTTATTGATATTGCCAAAGCTGGCAATATTGATAGTGTCGTCAGTTTAAGTCTTAGAAATCACTTGACTAATGTTCTCATTTCCAGACATTTTTCGGGATTAATGTAGACACCTCATTTCGAATGGGTCTCCTAGATCATTTGCTCTAACTTGGAGCAGAGTCGACTGTCAAGCATCTTGCACTTGTTCATTAGTTAAGAGACCGATTAAGGATCCTACTTTCATATCGACAAAAAAATGAACATGTTGCAAAAATCTCCATACACCCAGAAACCTAAAAAAATAAGGGAAACCCAAGCTTATCGCCAGCAGGAACCCATCTATTATAGAAAATTGAGACTACCAAAACTTGAAACATGGACCGAGATTGGACAACAAGGGTGTGTTTGTCATCCAACACATGCATCAACCACATCACACCATGATGCTTTGACGCTAGACAAAATAGGCCAAATCCGATCATGCCCCACTGCCTGGGTTTGTATATGGTGGGGCCCACCTTGGTCTGTGCACGACATCCAACCGGTGCATCCCACCATTATGATGAGGCGCCCTAAAATATCAGCCCAATCCAACACTCGGGAAGGCCCCACCGCTTGAATTTGCTGGTTTACTGGCATTTTTTTCATTTTTTTTTATGGTGTGACCCACCTCGCGGATGGATCACCTAACATTTAGGATGACCCATTTTCATGGTAGGGGGCACCTGTTGAATGGGTTGAATGTCATGCACACCATGTGGGGCCCATTTTAGACCATTTGCACCACAACTGTGGTGAAAACATCTTCCCTCCAGCATTTCCCATATATACATAGACACACATACACAGTCACATGCACACATGTTGAAGGACAAAACTCTTAAAAGATGACCATGGGGAAACTCAATGAAATTTGAGATTTCAAATCATAACTCCAAGTCTCCAATGCACCTTCTATGCCTCCCATCCCCCTTCTCTTTCTGTGCAGAGTATCAAAAAGTATAGCTCCATTGCAATATCTATGACAGAGAAAATGAGAACATAAAATGGAGAATTCCCTTCAATTTAGATTCTTATACCTGTCATTCAGTTTTCCAGATCTTCACTGGCACGAGGGAAGTCTGTCAATAGTTTCTTCACCATCGCTTTGTGGTGGTCATTGCAACTAAAAGGCAAAACGAAAGACACATTGCACTATGAGAGAACGCTGTCAACATTTTCTAAACCATCTCTTTAGTGGAAGCAATATTACCTAATTGTCAACCCCCCTATGTTTTCCATGCCACCTGATCTGGATTTTAGGCCATTTATGATCCATATCACTATATTTTATTGACCTGAAATTATAATTAGAATGTAGAGATCTATTTTTTTTATTTATCTAATGTCAACCATATAAAGCTATTCTTTGACAGTCAAGAAGCCCAAATGCTATGCTAGGCAGTTTAATAATCTAACCCATAAGTTTGTAGAATTTGTATTGTCAATATGTAAAAGCATACTGACCTCTTAGCATTGTTCCGCCCCTTTTTTTTTTCTTTTGGCTGGGTGGGTCTTTATTGGCAGAGCACTAAGAGCTAACCCAGTAGTGCACATAACGTGATAAAGATAACATACTACTATGGCTTGGCAATCGGAAAAGGTAGAATAAGGAAGCAGCAAACATCATCAGCGAGGTGAAGGATATCTATGAAGGAATCAGTGCGGCCTTTTCTCATACACTCTGAGAAGCCAATCATGAGGGGATGCTTTAGTAGTAAAGAGAGAAAACCTTAGATGTTTATTATATCTCAGTGACAATGGATCCCCATCTTGGGTCTAGTGCCTACCTTTGTATTTGTATGTCTTGTTTGGCTTTCCACTTAAGCTCTGGATATGCTGTTGTATTTTACCTTTTCTTTTAATAAAAATGTTGTTACTCATAAAATAAATAATAGTAATAATAATTGAATCTCGCTGACACATTCAAGGGAATGAAAATAAGATTAACAGGGAGAACCTTTGAGGCACTATTATGACACATAACCAATGCAGCTTGTGATATTCAAATTATTTTGTTACAAGAAAAGATTGTCTATGGGGCTATGGAGTCCTCCTAGGTATGGTTCTATGGGGCTCATCCTATGGTGATGGGCCTGACGGCTTTTGCTTGGCCAGCAGGAAGGAATATAGTGCTCACCTTAGACAACTTGCAAAAAAGATCAATGGTTATTCCCAACGGCTGCTACATGTGCTTGAGGGATGTGGAATCGTGAACCACTTGTTCATCCATTGTGTATTTGCAAGTCAGGTGTGGGAGAGGTTTCTTGACCTCTTTGATATTCCTTGGGTGATGCCAGGATCCATTCAAGATCTTCTCCTCACCTGGCATGGGGGAGGGGCAAGTAGAGCTGCACACAAGCCAAGCTAGCTCGAAAGGCTTGCTCAGCTTGGCTCTTATTAGCTCGGCTCGGCTCGGCTCGGCTTGGCTTGTATGGCAATTCGATCCGAGCCAAGCTTGTGTTTAATAAGCTCGTTTGAAACACGCCAAGCTCAAGCATAAGGAAGCTTGGCTCGGCTTGGCTTAAGCTCAAAATAATATATATATATATATATATATATATATATATATATATATATATATATATATATATATATATATATATATATATATATATATATATTATAAAAAAAAACCTAAGTCACCCATCCCTCTCTCCCTCTCTCTCTCTCCGTCTTCTGTCGGTTGCCGCATGGATGTCCCGCACTGACCCTCTTCCTCTCTCTTCCCCCCCCCCCCCCCCCTCTCTCAAATCAAACCCCTCACTCTCTCTATCTCCCAGGCCCCCGCCACACGGAAAGCACCCGAGCGACCCTACCCCGACTCAATCGCACAACCTGCACCCACCCAACCACCTGGGAACATTCTTCTCACTCCTCTCTCAGGTAGGGTTTTCTTAAATTTTTTTAATAAATTGTATTTAAAATATAAAAACCCCAAAATGGGGCTGGTTTGAGTTAGTTTTTTTGGGCTGGATTGGGTTGTGTTGGGGGCCTAACAAAGACAAAGCTTACAGGAAAAAAAAAAGAAGAAGAAGAAGATAAAGCTCGGCTTGACTCGACTTGGCTTGATAGAGCTCGATCGACTCGGCTCGAACAAAGCTCGCTTGGCTTGAACAACAAGCCAAGCTCGAGCTATTGTTTTGAGCTCGAAGTTCAAGCCAAGCCAAGCTCAAGTTGAGGTGATCATTGCTCAAGCCAAGCTCGAGCAGGGCAGAGCTCGGCTCGTGTGCAGCTCTAAGGGCAAGAAAGGACGGTTTAATAATTTTATTAAACCCGTGCAAAAGGGGAAGAAACAGAAAGAGTAAAAAACCCCAACAACAAAACAAAACCCCCACTAGGAATCATGAATCTCAATCCTTAATGAGATCAAGCATTCTTCTTACAATGATCTGGGACGAGGCCCTATTGTTCTTAAAGCACCTGTTGTTCCTTTCCAACCATATAAACCTTATAGACACAAGCATGGCAAGTCTCCATTTACACCAAAAACACCTTCATGCCAAGATAGAAATTGCTCAGCCAACGATCCAGGCATGACCCAAGGAAGATCGAGAAAAGACAGAACTCTATCCCAAACCTCCTTTGCAAACTGGCAGTGAATGAATAGGTGGTCAACTGATTCCTCATCCTGAAGACAAAGACTACATGCATTTGGAATCATGATTCCTTTTCTACGCAAATTATCAACAAGAGGATCCTCTTCCTTTTAAGAAGCAAAGCAAATGCAAAAACCTTCAACAAGGCTCCATATCTCCACACGTTAACCGTGTGACAAGAAATGGAGGCAACAACAAGAGAGGATAAAGCCTGAAGGAGAGAGCAAAGGTGAAGTCCTCCCAACCAGTCGATAAGCCAAACCGGAGAATCTTTTTCACCTAGATTGGGACAAACACTCCCCAAACGGGACAACAATCTAGCAAACTCATCTGCCTCCTCATCGGAAAGATTTCTTTGACATGACGGCAAAAAATTAGTGGTCAATCTCTTTTTGGCTTCTCTTTAATAAAAATTAGTTACCTCTCTCAAAAAGAAAATATTGTCAATCAATTATCAAAGGGGGGAAAAACTCAGAGATGAGCAAAGCAAATATCTAAGGTCATGCTCAACATAGCGGTAGATTTTTAAGATATATAGCCAATCACATATGATATAGGGCCTATTTGTTTCACCAAATACCAAATAAGGTAAAGGAATGCACAATGATTACAAATTACTTGTCTCTTGACAACACCTACATTTGATTGTCGGTTCCTATGTTTGGTTTATCAACAATAAAATCATAATGATGGCATTTGTACATTAATGTCAAATCATCACCAAAATACACTAATGTCGTTGTTTGGATTCGAGATTTTCACAGTAACGCCATGAATAAGTGTAATTATTACAAATTCATTTACTTGTCTCCTGAATAAATGTAATAACCTGAATTCGTGTAGTTAGTTATACACACTCGTAAACAAACCTACCTCACAAGGATTGTAGCAAACATTTAGAAGCGTTTGAATTTCGAGGTTGAAATTCTTTTAAGGGGGGTAGATTGTAATGACCCAGGATTTTGGTGCGTATACCCAAGCACGCGAGCATGGACGCTTACATTCATTCAAGCACATATGCGGAGATCCATCAAATCATGCAAGTATTCATGCACACATGTGTCCATCAATCCTTAACAAACCCGTAAAGTTCGAGATCAATCCGTCTTCGATTGACTTGACCATAGACTAACATCACTAGTGCCTATGGAACCCATGATTCGGATCAACTCATTGAACCATGTGGTAACAAGTATAAACCATTAAAAATCATCCAACCACGAAGATTAACCAATCCTTCGATTTATACCCTTAACCAACATGTACCAATCCTCCAACTCAATCATGGATCTAGACCTTCATTCAATCAATCTTCACATCTACTCATATACTTGATCATTCATTGATCCAACCGACAAGAAGACTTTATATAGCAAATTAAGCTATCCAACCGTTAACTTTCAATTTGGACCATCACATCATCATGAAATAGACAAAAGATCCAATGCGAGCCATTTATATCCAATCATCATCGACTCTGAACATACTATCTTAATCCTAATACACAAAGGAGTATCTTACACCATTAAAGTTTATTTTCGATGGTTAGAAACATACCATTGATCATCCTAAGTTTTCTACAGTGTACATGTTCCTACCCAACACTAAGCTTCAAAAAGCCTATTTTGGTAAGTCTGTTCGCAATGAAAATTAACTAATGCTTAGTCAACCCGATTGAACCGTACATTAACAACTTTAGAGTCTATTTCACAAGATCCACTATCCAACAGATTTCTCATCATATCCATTGGATGACCTGTCCAAAAATCACTCAACGATCATCATTGTGATCCTTAAACAATCTCCAACGAATCTTCTGGTTTTCATTTCATAACGGGACACGCATGGACCTATTTCCAAAGATCCCAGATCCGTAAGGAAGAATTCTACACATCCTAAAATTCCCTAAACAAAAAAGGATCCGGTGATCCTATGTACATACTACACCGTGCACCCTCGTGCAATAAATCTCGATTTGATCGTCTATCTGATAGATTGACCATACATCTACACCTAGATGCTCAAGGAACTCCACGAGACCGCTTTATCTACGATTTTAATGTGATATGGCCATTGATTTGCTTAGAATAACCATTTTAGACGCATGTTTGGGTGAATCCAATCGTAAGTTTGGTGGGCCACCAGACATCGAGACTTGTGATCACGTTTCATGCACTCTGTGACTGATTCACTCATGTGAGCTAGGGCTAAAATACACCACGTACACATGTATGTGCATAGAACTGGAAATCATGCATTCAAAAAGCGCTAGAAACTTTTCCGTTCTTGTTTTCTTGTTTCAAAGGGCAAACCACCACAAACCAAGAGGGGCCCATCTTCTATAGATCCAGACCATCGAAAGGATAATCTAAACCATCCAACATAAAGATCATAGCCGTCCATCAGCTTGTGCATGCTACCCGAAAGATGTTTTCATACCAGCATGCGAAAATGAAAACTTTTTCGTTTCTTCGGAAGAGTTTAACATTGATCCAATAAAGGCCCTCTTCATCTAATCTAGACCATTCATACAACAAGCCGTCCATTCTCATCAGTAGGATTGGTGTTTAACGACCAAAAAACCACCCATAAAATCCTTCTCGAAGTTGTTATGAAGCAAGTTTTAGAAACTGAGATTCGAAATCAATGTGAACTGTCTGAACCAGCTCCAGATGATTCCCAAATCCTAGTTGTATTGTAGGAAGCTGAAAGAACCAATTGCAACCCGGATTCTCTGTGTTTCTTGCGGCAACAAACAACAAACCACCAAACGCTTCCACCTTCGAACCCACCGCCCAAATCGATCCACTTTCAGTTTCTTCAATCCTCAAGCTCCATTAGGTGAATCTGGATTGTCCAGAACTCTGACGGAACGAAGAAATATACCTTGGGTCGAAATTGCCATTAAAGGGCAGCCTCCATCAAGAAAATCGCTAGTCGTAGATCGTTGTTTGGCCCCCGATCTGAAATCCAAAATGCTTGTCAAGTGGCCCTCATGATCAGCATTCAGTCAATGAAACCTAAACAAAAATCCAAACATTGTGTAGTAACTAAGATTTAAAACAAATCCAAAGAGGGAAGGTTTTTTTTGTGTAACTTATAAACCGCGTCAACTCGACACTATCCCATTATGGAGAGAGAGACCTTCTAAAAACTTGGAGAAGGGCCAAAAGGTCTATAGAAAAAACCTAATCCAAACAGGGATCAGAGTTTGCAATCAGAGGGAGAGATCGAGAGAGAAATGAAAGAGTAAGGAGAGGCCAAGTTGAGTTGACTCAGCGAGTTAACCCACTGAGTCAGTGATGCAAGGGCATGCGATGATCTAACCCTAGATGCATGTATATCAAGTTGGAAGATATTCAAATAATAAAATTACGAAACTAACTACTTTCAATCAGAGGAAACTAACAAATCTCAACACGAAGATGAAATCCGTCCGTCCAGACATGCCCCTTTGCATAAAACCATGTAAAATCGTAAAACAGGGAGGATCTAGGGATATGAGGATATCCCAGATCTAGCATAGACCAGTTCACAGTCAAGTTTGGATCCGGTTATCGTGGCTAAGCATCCCTTTTTTCGATCGTACCAAAAAGTGGGGGGGGAGGGGGGGGGGGGGGGGGGGGGGGGGGGGGTTCAGAAAAGGACGAGGGATGTCGAAAAACAATGGGTTATCATGAAGTACGAATTAGGAATCAAAAGAAGCTTACCTTTCCTCACACCTTGAAGAAAGAGAGAAGAGAAAACGGAAACTCCGGGGTGGAATCCTCAACACCCGAGGGCCAATCCTGAAACCTTAATCTCTCAACAAAGAGGAAGAAACTCACGAATTTTCTATTCATTCAATAATTTCGAAATAGGGTTCTCACAGTATATATAAGCTACGAAAATAAAAAAAAGTGCACTAAAGTGCCTGAAAACCAAAGAAATAACATAAAAACGTCTAAAGTAAATAACGACACTAAAGCGCTTAGAAACAAGGAAATAAATAGAAAAGCGCCTAAATGTAAATCCGCTCTATGGTCCAGCGGTCATGATGCTCCTGCGCGATCCTGCATCTCGCATACTCGTAATGCGTCAGAAAATGGGCCCAATGGGCCCGGCGTCCATCCACATCAACTCGTCTGCTCCAACACTCGATCTGCGACGTCGCCTCCTCTGGTACACTCTAAAGGGTGCACCACTGATGTCCGCATCAGTCAGAGCCAAGTCAAGTCAGGTTTGAATCAACAGTAGAGGTGAGCTGTCTCACGTAGTTTTTCGCGTTGTTATCTCGAATTATATGATTTTTTCTGTTTAAATTCAATTTAGAAATTAAGTTTGTCCGATGTTTATAATTGAAACTCTCAATTATCTTCTTGATGTATGAATTTGAATACCATATTTCATTATGTGGAAAACCAGATTTGTGAACGTTGTTTTAATCGTGATTAGTTGCTGGAAATTCTATGTTTATATTCAGTTTTCAAATTTGCTCTCCAAGGTTATGTTTTTATGATGATTTTGACAATTCATGTAGAAATTGTTAAATAACAGTGTTTATTGGAAATCTTGTGTTTAATCGTGATTATGGTTGAACTTTGTTGCCTTGAAAAGGCTGGAAAGTTGAAGGCTTGGTTTTTGAAAAGCCTTGTAAAAGGTCATATGATTTCAGGAAAATACATGCATTCCACAAATGAGAACTCCAGTTGATACCTTTGATTGAGCACATAAGTGTGTCCAATAAACCGTATGCTCCATTAATCGAGGCCGGTTGGGTGAGCACCCAAGTGTGTGCAACAAACCAGCTATGCAGGCCGGGTGGAGGCTCCATTGATCTAGGCCGATTGGGTGAGCACCCAGGTGTGTACAATAGACCAGCTACGCAGGCCGGGTGGAGGCTCCATTGCTCTAGGCCAGTTGTGTGAGCACCAGGTGTGTGCAAATACTAGCTACGCAAGCCAGGTGGAGGTTGTCAGTTTGACTATGCTAAGTTAGTCCTTTATCGAGAGCCGAGTGGATTTGCTTAGAGCGTTTGCCGCCAAGGATTGATGCTATAGACGAGTGGATTTGCTTGCAAGAAAGTGTCTACCGCTAGGGACCAATGTTCTAAATGTTAGTTTTAGCCAACTAAATTAAATTGGCCCTAAATGTTCTACTAGTAACCGTACTGAGACAGTTGACACACATTTGCAAATGATGCATTGCATACATGGTTTATATTATTCTTTTGGATTTAAATACTCGAATTTTTGTATTTCGTGCAAATCCCTTTATTTATTTTTAAACTCTGATTGTATGTGATAAACTATGCAAGGCTATCTCACTGGGCTTGTGTAGCTCACTCTTTTATTATAGATAATCCATTTCAGGTGATGACCTCAAGGAAAACTTTCCAGAGGATGAAGGATTCTAGAATATTTATTTTATAGCTTAATTCTTATTTGAAATAGAAAGGATTGATGTAATAAGATCCATATAGATGACCATTAAGTTAATGGTAGAAGACTTGATTAGTAATTAAACATGGATTTTATGGTTGTAATGATGAATTAATATAGATTAGTTTATTAGTTTTAATCGATGGTAAATTTGGATGAGAAAGTGAATGTGAATGTGAATGTGAAATTAAATATGAATGGGAAGTGGAAAAGTAATGAAATCATGCTCTATATATCTCACACCCTCAATTTTGGGATTAGAGTCCTTATACTCGGGTGCCGAATTTTGGGGCATGACAGTAAATCTACATTTGACAAATGATTCCCACGTTTGATTTGGCAATGGTGAAATCATAATGATGACACTTTCCTTTTAATTACCAGGGTAAATTGGCAAAACAAACAGGCCCTTAAGAGTTATCCTAATCCATGTGGAAGTGAAGATAGTTGGACAAAAAGAAGAAATACATCAAGTTTCAAAAAGCTTTAGAAAACCACACATCACATAAACATAGGTATTTGGGTGCAAAGACATTTTCTAAACCTCGACTATCTGATCATTGGCTGTTTCTGCGGAAGATGGAACTTCTCCAGCAGGTTCATCATGAACCCTCTGGTTGGTGATTGTCCGGAAACCCTTCTCTCTGAGCTCCCTTTGTTGCTCAAATTCTCTGCAAGGATCCAATGAAACATAAAACAGGTCTAAAGCATCAATATAAGATGAGTAGGTCAGAATAATAAAGCATCTAACTCAGAATTCTTGAAGCAGCACCTGAAACCGGTTTTAGAAGAAAGCAGCTGGATAGTGACCTGGCATGAAATTGAACAGTTAACAAAAGCATCAGCAAGGTGACATTTATGAACTCTACCTCTGCTATAAAACTTTCAGCTAAGAGCTACCCAGTATACAAATTAGGTCAAAGAAAGTTCCCACAAACCAGAATTGCTTTTGAGAATGCAAACAGAGTGCAACAACTGGAAAGTTCACTTTGTTGGAGCTACACTTAGATCCACCTCATTCAAGGCATGATTCAATCCACTGTTGCAACTGGAACGTAATAAGTTTGGTTATCTAGATAGGCATCGCCCTGATGGATCAGAAATATCCAATGGGAGTGTTTGGATGCATGAAAATAACAAATTCATGAGGTTGGAAGTTCATTAATTGGTAGCAACCTGGAACTGTAAGTTAATGATTCAGGAATTGATGATTGGTTTTTCTTTGTCATATTAATGATTTTGTAGTTTTATTGTTTACTTGGCCTTATCAAATCTTTACTTTAGAAAAGAGGTTTGCATTAATTTCTCAAGTCCTTTGAAATCACTACAAAATGGACGATCTAAACCATCCAATCAATGGTCACCAAAATTGATAGTCCAAATAAATCATAGTATAAAAAATTTTGATCATGGATATGAGCTGTCCATCATACGTCCCACTCAATGTTGTCAAAATCATTATCGTATCGCATATCATAATAGGGGTCGAATCCTATCGAATCACTAATCGTGAGGTTATTTCTGATTTCTTAAAAAAATTGAAAACATCTGAAAAATACAAATAAATCATAACAAAAATCATCAACAATCCATTTCCCATTAATATATACCATGAAAAGTAATCACACATCATGATATCATCAATTGAGAACATGCACACAATATAAATATCATGTGTGGTAAAAGGGGTAAAAAAGAAGATAAAGTTGGTAAAACAACAAAAGAAAAAAATGAATAAGCATATTGAAGACCCTACACATGTGGTTTGGTACATAGAAGACCCCACATTGGGAAGACATGTGTATTGGATGAAGAAGACCTAATTGGAAAATTGGAATGGCTTGTTGAACAGTTTTCACTGTCTTCAGGCGCCCAACCACTATTCATCGGGCGCCTGACCGAGCGCCCGAATTCAGTCGCTTATGTGTTTTAGTTGCTGGACGTTTTTAGACGTCTTCAAGTGATCCAATCGGGCGCCCGAAGTTGTGCCCGACCACCACGCGAACTATTTTTTTTAAGTTTTGTTTTTACTCAATTCTAGGCGTATTTTAGTCTTTTTCTTTCTTTATTAGTACTTATTTAAGAGGCTTAAGCCCTAAAAACGAGATTAGTTGATTATCATTAAATGAAAGCCTCTTTGGTTGCCTCCTTCCTCTCTCTCTCTCTCTCTCTCTCTCTCTCTCTCTGTGTGGATTTTCCTCTTCTTCTCCAATCTTCTTCTTTTGTCCTTCCAACATTCTTCTAAGGTAAGTTTATTCTTCCATATTTTCATACTTCTATTATCTCACAATCTTCGAACCCTAAATTTGAGAATTGATCCCAAACCCTAGTTTTTCAAATTTTCAAATCTCTAATCCGAGAAAATCCTTTGATCTCTCGGACTAATGATTCCCATTGGGCGATTGGGTTATGACGATGCGAGATCGGGAGGTTTCATCCCTTGCCGCATCCAATTCATACAATACTTGAACTTCATACTTCGTGGTTGTGATGATGGCCCGCACTGTTGCATGTCTGTTTTATGATTCTCTTAGTTTATGATGGTAGATCTGAATTTTAGACTATTTTTACTGTTTATTTCCGCTGGATTATATATGTCCATGAGCATGCATCATAATTAGGTCATCCTGCATCATTTCCCAACTTCATGAATTCCAGAATATTAATTTTTATTATTCAATTACCAAGTCCATGATTTATGCCCATTTTGCTAATTAGAGAATTTAGTGATGAATTTGCCAAATCTAACTGCTGAATTCATGAATTTGGTGCCCATTCAAACACTCCATGAAGACTAATTGATGAAAGGACAAGCAATCAGGAAAATATTTGATCAAAAGATATAAGATTTGCAAGACAAGCTATCCTCACATGTAAAACAGATCCAAAGTCGCATCCTTGAAGAGGCAGCACAACAGAAGATGGCTTCGATGCATCTGCATAATCAGCAAGGTTGATGTTTGCTTCACCGAGGCTAGCCCGAGAAGAACCCTGATGGTGAACAGAGATGATTTCAGTTCTACACTATATAATTCATGGATGAAATTTCAGAATTAAATTAAAAGAAGAACAAATGAACATGTAACTCTTTAGCATCGATTCAAATCTCAAATATTAGCATGGCGAATGATTTTGTTGCTGCTGATACTGACTTGAAATGGAAAGGTGGGTCATCGTAAGGATAAATACCATTGACACCACAAGCTTATACAGCTTTTCATCATATTTTTTTGTTTTAGCATCTTGGAGAAGTTGTGTCGTCTCATAGATAGGATCTGACCATCTGCAACTCCCATTCCTCACGTTTGCTTTGGTTGTCTTCGCTGTTACCTTTCCAGCATCAGCAGGAATGAAGCAAACAAACAATTTGTCCCACCCTGGTTGTGGAATCTGAAAAAAGCACAGCAAGAAAACTCAGGCTTGGAGAAGTTTCAAAACTAGAAGCATCATGCATGGAACTAAAACCTGCAGAAGTTTGACAACTAGATGCATGGAACAAAAAGCCTGAGGCAGAAATCATCTCTACAAGTTAAACCACCATTTCCAAGGGTGCAGTTTGACCTTGGCATCACCTTCAAAAGCTAGTGCATATTTGATGGTTATTTCATTAACATCTACCAACATAAAACCACATCCATGAATTAACCCCATGTATACACATCGGGCCAGAAACTGTTCCAAGGAGATCTGCTTCCTCTCCATTCTATACCACACTAACTCTTGCCAATGAATTCCAATGCATATGCTGAATTCCAATTGGAGTGAAATTCTTTGGTGTCGTATGGGTAGATCTAAGAACCTATTCTTGGAAAGTTAGTCCTTTTGAGTTACCATGGTTAACTTTGACGGTTGCTCCTGAGGTAATCCGGACCCATCTGGTGTGGGGGTTATCATTCACGATTGGCGCAGTAGTAATATTGCTGAATTTTCTGGACCAGTTGGAATTAGGGATACACATTATGCCAAATCGGTTTTGCTTCGTGCTTGCAAAGTCAAGCTGGATTTGGTGCCAAGTCCTATCATCTTCGAGGGAGACTCTTTCAACGATATCTCTTTGGGTTGTGGTGGTCGTTTTCCTTGGAGGTTGGCCAATACGATCAAGGAAATTCATGAGATCTCTGCCAGGATCGTGATGTCCCCTTCTCCCGACTGCTGAGATAGGAGACTTCTGTTGTGGATTCGTTGGCTAAGATGGAGCCAGCAGGGACTGCCTTAATGTTATTTCAAGTCTTTCCCATTTTGGCTCTCTTTAGCAGCAGCTTGCTGCTTCCCTTTGTTCTGTATAGCCGTTTTGCCTATAGTTTTTTGGGCCTTGTTGCTGGCCTCTTTTAATTGAAAGTGTTGCGTATCCACTAAAAAAAATAAAAAATAAATCATGCCGGTGAATTCTCGCGATCCTTGACCAACAAGGGCCTGTTTGCAGCATTTCGAGAACTCCAGCAAAGATTGCCTAAAATCACACCATCCATGGCAGGCAGCAGGAACACAACATATTGAATGAATCAGTAGTTTCTAGCAGTACATCGATGCCAGGAAATTCCTTCATGACTCTGAATTATCAGAAAAATAAGGAGATGCCACAATAGCTGGGAAAGTACCGCGCAAGCAAAGGGTGAACTGCTAAACACATTGACACAAAGTTGAACTCCTAGGAATCCTCTCATAGCTAACACTCTCATACCCTGTTTATAGGATTTCAAAATCCTATTAAAAAGTTCTATCCTCCATGCAATAAAATGTGAAATGGAGAAATGACAAAAATTATTTTCCAGATCGGATCTCTATGCTTCCATACACAAGAAAAGATCAAAGAAAATTTCCTTCAAAGACTGAAAAGAAAGTAGCAGAGCAAGATAATAAAGAAAGTAACAGAGCAAGATAATATATTCTGAAATGAGAAAATGGCAAAAATTCTTTTCCGGATCAGATCTCTATGCTTCCATACACAGGAAAAGATCAAAGCACATTTCCTTTGAAGACTGAAAAGAAGGTAGCGGAGCAAAATAATAAATTCTGACAGAAAACTACCCAATTTTCCAGTCACCTTTAGCCAAATAAGGATCGGAGAACAGCAATCTTTCAATTAACAAATGATTGCATATGAGGAAAAAGATATCCCAGTGACGGAACAATCCTGTCAAGGAAGCTGTTCAGGAAGGCCAATGTATCCAGCATTCTGGCTAGAGTAAGTTCAGAGCACAGCTTACATGAGTAGCATGGAACTGGATCCGAAAAACCACTTTCACTTTCGTCTTGTCAAGCTTCGACTTAGCGATCCTCGACATGATTCCACAATCAGCCAATCATCACCAGCAAACATCAGCTTTCCACTTTATCTTCCCTGCATCATTCAATCTCACTTCCTTTGTCAAAAAGAATAAGTAATGGAAGGAGAGCATTTGAAATTAACTACATTGACTGTTGCATACAAGAAAATGCAACTAATAGACAGGCAAGCATGGTTTTACACTGTGGTTTCATTTTGCAACTCATTTTGAAATGAAACCGAGTCAACTCTGTCTAGGATGAGTCAAAGCCTAAACTGGGGTAGAACTGACCAAAACAAGCCAAGTCAACATGAAACTGACTCTACTCTTTCAAGGCCAAAACCGAGTCAACTCGGACAAGACAACTAGGTTTTGTCAGATATATTAAACCATGCTTGCAAGCGCTAGTCCTAACATAGCCAATGGCAAATATTTAGAGCTACCAAAGGAAAGGTTACTTCCAAAGTTATACCAGATCTAAAGCAATTCTGAGCATGCAAAGGGCAATAACATCATGACCTCCTACAAGAATGGCGAGCAAAACGCAGAAAAGAGATGCTCAAAAAATGCCCACACGAAACTTGACAGATTAATTACTAGTAAGTTGGAGCAGGGCACTCTTTAAGAATGTATCTCAGAAACTGCCTATCGTTGATTCATAAAAAAAAAAAAATTAAAAAAGAAAAGAAAAGAAAGAAGTAGAATACTACATCAAGATCCATGTGACTTTCTCATATTCCAACTCTAAATCCAATTTGGGTACACCAGAACACGATTCACTCCACTTTTTCAGTATAGTCAATCCATGACACATTTGATGCAGATTTGGAAATGGAAACAACATTAGGAAGGGTCCCATCTGCCTGCTCATTCTGGAGATCCCCAAATGTACCCTAGGCCTAAACCAGACATCGGAAGTCTTGAGAAGCAGGAAAAAGAAAGGATCTTATGCAACAATCACCAGCCAAATACGAATTTGGATGCTTAAATAGAAAAGGGAAAAATAGGGTTCAACAGCAATAACTCAAGTCTAAAATCTCTCCTGGAATATGCTCCAAGACAAAAAGTAGGATAAGATTTCTGTAAATTTCTTCAATTCAAACCAAAGGAATATGGACATGCCATGCGATTTAGACCCTAGAAAATGGGAAAGAAAGAGAAGTAACAAAATAATTTCCAGCCAAAACAAGCAAAATAGATGTAGTTCAGGGATCGATTCCATATCGCTTGGTTAGCAGAGGCAGAAGGGATGCATTTCCACCCAAATCCTCATTGGATTCAAGAGTGTAAAAGAAAGGCAGAAAAGAAGAAGAAGAAGAAGAAATCTTGAGTCATGTGGTTCCGGTATTTTAGCTGAAATTGTTCTGCACAATACAGATTTGTGTACCCTCTAATGTGTGCTTGACATCAATAACAAACTCAGAACTAGATTTTCTGATGCAGGATGTCAGAGAGAACTTCATAATTCTGCAGGTTTGTATATCAAATTTATCAGTTCAGAGTAAATGAAGCTCTGAAAACACCAAACACGTAAAAATAAATAAAGTTGCCAAACAGAGACATCTAGTTTACTCATTTGTGGCGGAGACAGGTTAAAGCTCAAATTTCTGATGCATGCTAAGATTAAAATAAATTAATAAATAAAGGTCCCCACAACTTTCTTAGATTCAAGCCTTGGGTTGGAAACAGAACCATTTAGAGTACCAAAAAGTGGAACAGATGGAATGGACATAAAAGCATATAAGTAGAAAGAGATGCTTAGAAATGGAAAGAAACACCATAACATACTCCTTTTCAACACTGATAACTCCAATCTTGAATTCCACCATAAAATTTCTCAGAAAGAATGGGAAAAAAAGATAAAATGTACCAAAATCTCCTTAACCTCTCTTATTTCAAATAACCAAATAGAGAAGAAAAATCAAACAGTTTCTGAGTTCTTTTCTTTTTGATAAGTGGCAGTGACTTTTATCAAGGGAAAAGTAAAAAAGTAAACTGAAAAGATAGACATAGAATCAAGAAAGAAGCAATGATGATATGACACAAAAAGAAATCTAAATTGGCCATGATAGCTTCTAGAGACAGATAAAGCAATCTTCGGAACCTTGGATCTCGATTTTCACACCAGAATAAACCTCAAACAATCAAAATACAACAAAGAACAAGGTAAAATATCTCGCATTCAAACCCTAGATTTGTCTAAAAAGGCAATTCAATGGAATCCACACAATAACTTCAAGCTAAACCAAATGAACTCTCAAAAGACATCGTTTCATCACCAAGACTTCAAACCCAAAGCTCCGACCAATTCAAATCCTCAAATAGCAGAAAAACTCAAATTTCAAACTAGAATATACACTTACAAGCAGAAATTCGACAAATTTCTCGAAATCTTATCAGATTCAAACCCTAGAGTAAAAACAGAGCAGCTTCAGCATCTGATAAGAAAAATTCCAGCAACTACATTTCAGGAAGAGACTAAATCCTAACGCACCCCATTCCATTATCAAAACTCAAATCCCGAAATGCTGCTAGAATGCGCCTCAGAAAGCCAAAAATCCCCGAATTTCCCAAATTCGAATGCTTGAGTCCAAACAGAGGCGGGTTTAACTGTAGAAAAACGAAAAAAAAAAAACAAAAACAAAAAAAAAACAAAAACCAAAAAGGTAGAAAAGAGAAGCATCTCCATCTGTTACCTAATCTGGCAGCTGCTGGTGGTTGAAATGCCGGAAAAATAGCGGGATCTTCTTAGAGAAGCTTCGGAGATTGACTTGAAGCGCGCATTTGCGTTAGGGAGAAGGGATTCTAGGGTTTTCGCCATGAGAGAGAGAGAGAGAGAGAGAGATGGGCGCTGAAGAAGATGAAATATCAGCTTTCAGAAGGCGAATTAGAAAAGCGATATCCCGCCAAAGCACGTCATTTCCGTTGATTAACATATACAGATTTGCTAAGCGTACCCGCGTGTGAAATAAAGCTCACGTACACGCCACACATGTGCCATCATGGCATGATAGGACCGAGATCCAATCCATCCGTTAGAACAAAACCACTACATTGATTCCCTGTACCAAAAATCAGTTTGATCCACTGATCATGTGGTCTATAGTTAGAAAATCAAGTTTACGGCTATGAAAATCTTGGCTGAAGTCTTCTAACCCATCCACCTGTTTACATCTTTGCGGTGCACATGTTGAGTGGACCAGATTTATTTTTGGGAAAAAAATGTATAAGATTGGGCCAACCTGATGAATGGATTGGATCTCGCACCTATGGCACATGTGTGGCATGTACGCGAGTTTTATTGCACACGCGTGTGCGCTAAGCAAAGCTTCATAGAACTGAAGCAACCTCTTCCTCTACAAGTCGAGGCTGTCAAGTCCCTCGTCCGTCTTCTACTATGATTGCTCGTGGGGCCCACTTATGGTGTTTCACGTACCTGTCTAGAATCGTATCCCCACCGTTAAAGATGGACGCCCCAAAAATCAGGCCCATCCACACATCACCGCGGGCTACCAGTGAATTTGGAGGTTTTTGGGTGGTTTACCATTGTTTTCTATGGTGTGGCCCACGTAATGAATTGATGGGCCTGATTTATGGGGCATCAGATCATCACGGTATGGTTCACTTAGTGATCGGATTGGATGGCATACGTACAAAAATGTGGGCCCCGCGCAGGCAATAGTAGTAGAGCTGAATACCACGGTTAAAAATGGCAACTTGAAATATTTACATAAAATCTGAGCCGTTCATTAGGCTAATCTGAAAAAAAAACCCACATTCAGTCAACCGGTCCATCTTCATCTAAGTCGAGGTTCTAGCCATCTTTATAAAATGGTGGAAACACGCTAGCCGTACACGTGATTGCATTTAAGTTGATCCAGATATCATGAAGACCACACTGATGGGACTATATTAAGCAAAAACCGTTTTCTTTTAACCGTCCGTTGGGTGGTCACTGGTCAGCAATTGGATGGCGATGATTTTGGATGAGGTGCATTCGGTATAATACCCTGTATAGCAGCGCCTACGATTTGAGAGGGTCTGGACTACGGACTCATTCGCAATCACGCTAACGCCAGAACCAGTATAAAGTCACCACCGTGTAAGAAAATGCAAAACGCACACATAAGTCGTGCAAGTAAATTATAAATTACACGAATTAGATAAGTATGGAGTCGGTGGGCATTTATTGGACGGTTATGGATGAAAATATTCAACGGTGCTATTTCAACAAACATGTGCCCCCAAATCAGGAGGTATGATTGTTTAACTGTCTGCTTGTATAGGACTACGACATATAGAAACTAGGTTACACAGTTTTGTTTGACTCAAACGTATGTCGGGTAGTATGCTATTCGAGTGCCTGCCACTCTTAACCTCATGCTTTACCAAAGGCATTGCACAGCTAGTAAGCATACCACAAGCAAATAGTTTGAATGATGCTTTTGCTGAAAAAAACATTGATACTCTGGAGGAGCGTGATGGATGATAGGCAGGCATTTAAAAACTCCTTCGGTGTATGACATGTAAGTTAAAAGTTGTTTATCAAAATTATGAATGTTGTTTAAATGTATCAATGAAAAAAAACTAAGGGCCTGTTGGGAGCATGGATTTGGAAACCTTGGATTTGAAACCCCCTAGTTGTGTTTGGCACCCGGGATTTGGAATCTCCGGTAATCCAAAAGTCTGATATTTACGAGGGTTTGAATTTAATTACTAAATCAACTTTAATATCTTTAATTAGTGTACCTATGTAATAGTTGGCACAATGGTTGTAATAAGCCTGTTGAAATATATACTTAGGCCAAAAATGATGAAATTCCTAGTCTTACATGGGCCACAAGCACAAGTTCATAATTTGTCAGCAACCATTATTTGAATAATGACACTAATTCCAATAAAACTAAAGATAAGCTTATTAAAAATAAAAAACATCCATTGATGTGAATTGGGCAATGAAACATTAAGTTAATTATTCTAGTCCATTTTTCATAAAATATATGTTGAAGCCATCTCATGTACATACATGACATATGCGTCACACAAATTATGCATGTAAATATGCCATATATGAGG
This sequence comes from Liriodendron chinense, assembly GCA_003013855.2. Taxonomy (NCBI): domain Eukaryota; kingdom Viridiplantae; phylum Streptophyta; class Magnoliopsida; order Magnoliales; family Magnoliaceae; genus Liriodendron; species Liriodendron chinense. The sequence continues at coordinate 4,489,972 of PVNU02000736.1, read as the reverse complement.
CTGCTCATTTACAAGTTAAAACCACTCACCTGCACTACATTCAACCTTTAAGTGCCACACATGTGTCATAGTGCCAATACTCATGCATACATATGCCATATATGCTATGCTAGTGTTGAAGCAATTGGGAAGCATCTTCAATGTGGTTCACATTGTCCATATTATCCTGTAAGTATGTTGCATGTGAGCGTGCTTAACATGTTGAAGAGCTACATGATGCTTTACAAGGTCATGGGTTCAAGTATCCCTTGTGGTGAAATTCTGTTGTATAGTGTGAATGCATGAGTGTGTGTGGGATGCTAGTGCTCATGTGTAAAAAAATAATCTAATTTACTACACACATCCCAACACATTTCAGAAGGATGCATCCCTGGCACAATTAAAAACAAAACTCTTAGATTAAATTTTTAAACTTTTGATTATTGGAAAGTTACTGTGACCGTTCATGTTTGAGTAAAGGAGCCTACTTACAAAGCATAAAAAACAATCCAATTTAAGAGCTCTCATTTATTGTCCATCCATCATACACAACAAACAACGGTTTGGATCATTGTAAGATGGCCCAGATTTAAAGGCTAGAGTCACGACGCATCTTACTGCAGTGAGTGAAGATCCGTTACAGCAAATATCTACTTTTATTCCATCAGCCACGTGAACTGTGCCGGGAATCATGGATTCCATTCCGCAACATGGGTTGTCCATTTCAGACGAATTCCCACATAAAAGACAAAAAGGTCGCACATGTCCAACCAAACAAAACAGAAAGTTCTGCATGTCGTTGATCTAAAGACAGCGCACGCTCCATTATCTACTTCCAACTGTTCAGATGGGCCCACCATGGAAGGTTATTGCTTAAATCTCAGTCTCATCAAGCATTTCTAGCCATCAGATCAAATATAGCCTGCCAACGTGCAGCGTTACCATATGTTTGAGCTTTGCTGGGCCCACCTTAATGTGTGGGTGCCATCCAAATGTCAGTCCTAGATCTAAAAAATCCAGCCTGATCTATATAACTCAGGTGGGCCACACCAAAGGAAAAAATGTGGACGTTTGGGGTTGAGCGCCTGGTATAGAAATTTTCTGATCGAATGCGGGGTCCACATATGCATATGTGGCTGTCAATGGGCGGAGCTTTGGGCGAGGTCCACCATGCTGATACCATGGTGACCCACCACCACTGTGGGCCCCACCATGATTTATGTGTTTTATCCACACCATTCATCTGTTTTGCCAGCTCATTTTAGGCACGAACCCAATATGGAAGCACATCCAAAGCTAAAGTAGATGGTGCCACACAAAACAGTGGGGATTGAATGCCTAGTGTTGAAAACTTCCTGGGGCATACAAGTTTTGGATCAAGCTGATATTTGTGCTCGTGTGAACGGGTCAACAGGTTGGATGACTAGCAAAAATTGCTGTGAGCCCTGGAAGGTTTCAATGGTGGACGTTGTGGGCTGGTCCACTTGAGCTTTGGATATGCTTTGATTTTAGAATCAAATAGCTAGCGAAATGGAGGAATGGTGTGGATAAAATGCGCGCACACACACCAAGGTGAGCCCAACAGAGTCCTGACACCACGCAGCTACAAGGTTTTGGGTCGCCATGCAATCCGTGTGCAAACCCATGTGATCATTCTTATAGAGGCGAGTTTTTCTGTAGGAGAATGGTACGGTAGACCTTGTAAAACGGAATATGGTAGAGCCAACTATCAAAGTGCATTTGGAAGTTGATGGATTGATTGATCAGGGCCGTCCATCTGGTGGGCCATATCGTGGATGGCTCATGTTTAAAAAATTACACTTATTAGGCAACCTTAAAGATATCGTGGATGGCTCAGTTACTTTCCACGATTTTCTTACGCTGAAGGCCCTCATGATGGATGCGGATTGCCTGAAGACCTGGTCCCGCGGGACATCCCTAGTGACCTGATTCAATAGGGTCAATCGTGAAGTAGAAATTTTATCCATGCTTTCCATTCATTTTTTTCAGATTATTCTAGAGCATGAGTCACCAAATGAGGTAATCCATAATTCAAGTGGACAACACCATACCAAACAGTTGAGATTGAACTCAGCATTAATGAAAACTTGAGGTAAATCCAGAATTCAAGTGGACAACACCATAGGAAACAGTTGAGATTGAACTAGCATTATTGAAAACTTCTTAGGGCTGTAAAAGTTTTGGATTAATCCAGGTCCTACGAAGGACTTCGATTAGCTAGTCTTGATAGCCGTCTCTCTTCTTTTTTTTTCTTCTATGGGTTTCACACACGGACATTGTTAGTACACCCACCCACCCCTGTTAGTCACATCACAATGGTAGCCACCTCTGTGGGAATCCATGCCATGACCTGGCCATCTCACTGTTGAAGTGATGTCACAAGTTCTTTAGGCCCTACCATGATGTATGTGTTGTATCCATACCATCCATTTTGGATGGATCATTTTAAGGCACTAGCTAAAGAATGAGTAGAATCCAAAGCTCCAAGTATTCACAGAAAATAGTGGGGATTGAACGCCTACCATTAAAACTTTCTTGCGGCCTGTTGAAGTTTTTGACCAAGTTGATAGTTGTGTTTTCCATTCAGCCATAACTATGTGAACTCGTGAATAAGTTGGATTGCAAATAAACATTATAGTAGACCTTAGGATTGTTTCAACGGTGGCATTACTATCCTTGCTGTTTTTTGTGGTGGGTCCACTTGAGCTTTGAATATGCCTCATTCTTTGGCCCTAAGATAATCTATCCAAATGAATGGACGGTGTGGATACAACACATACATCATAGTGGGGCCCACAGAACTTGGTGGCCTTCACATCGGGTCTATAAGACCTTATGGATGCGTTGGATGACACATAGACATCATGTCATGCCTTAGGAAGGTTTTCAACTATGGTTGTCACTATTCCCATTGTTTCCTGTGGTGTGGTCTGCCTACGTTTAATATCCGGTCATTTTTTGAATTATGCCCTTATAAATTGATATGGAAAAACAGATGAATCTCCAGATTAAAGTACATACATCACGGTGGCCCCACAGTCTGTCATTGTGACTAGGTATCCGTGTTTGGAAATGTATATTATCCACTGTAGGGACATGCTAGATGGACCAATTATTTGTACGTCACCCTGCAACGTGTACTGTTGGGTTGACTCTATTATTACTTCGATAACTATGAAAATCAATAACTAATTAATCTTAATTACATTTACTAACAAATTGTATATTTTAAATGGAGATGCACACATCCAGCGGGGTGCACAGTAAGTCACTGTCCAGCCGGTGCATAGAGGTGGGCATGGAGTCGAGTCTGACCGAGTTTGGGTTGTCTCAGTCCGATCCCACCAACGACAGGGCCTCAACTGAATTGGATCAAATTTGGTACCGAGTCAGCCAACCCTAAACTAATCTGAACCGAGTCAGCTAGGTCTGATCCGATTCAAGTCCGACCCAATTATAGGGACTGAGTCGGATCAATTCATAATCAAGTTGGATTGAGTTTGTCAATTACTTCAAAAAAAAAGAAAAATTCAAAAATAAGAAAAAAAATTCAAAAAAGTTAGGTTTTTTTTCTAAACTTATACCTAAATCCGGTTTGGATAAGATTAAGGATCAAATCATATCCATTTTGAATCGGATTTCAAGTCGAGTCGATTCGATTAAGGTGGAATCCGAACTCGACTTGATCAGGATTCAGATTGTGTCTAGAATATTCGATTCAGGTCCATTGTTCCTGTCGGATCGGATCGAGTCGAGTCTAATCGGTTAGGACGAGTTGAGTCAACCAAGTTACTCAACTCGTGCCCACCTCTACCGGTGGATAACTTACAATACATCATGTGCGCGCAACATCCAATCCGTCCAATTGGTTGGTTGATCATCTTGTGGAAAAATCAGCTCATACACTCATCAGGAGAACCAAACACGTATCTTCTTATTTATGAACGGTTACACGTTAGTTTATTTTTTGTGGCCCATATAATGAGCAGATGGGGCCGTTCTATTGGAAAGAGTGGATATAACCAAATGGCACTTCCTGCTAAGGTGTCACATGCTTATAACATCACAATCGTGCAAAAGGTCAGCTTCATCATAAAGATCAGCTGGGGACACGGATTAGGTACTAGTACTACATGACCTAGCTAGCGGTGGATGGTCCTGGCAGGGGATCTATGGGGCCCACCTTGATGTATGTGTTTTATCCACACCGTCCATCTAGAGAGCTCAAAAATGAGATAGATTTAAGGCTCAAGTGACTATACCACATGAAATAGTAGGGATGAAATGCCTACAGTTGAAAACCTCAGATATGCCATTGAAAACCAACCCACATCAAAGGTGGGGTCCACATGATGGACAGTCCACACATCAAAGGTGGGCTCCACATGATGGGCAATTAATAAAGATAAGCTCCATATGATGGGCAATTAATAATGGTGGGCCCACAATGATGGATGATTCACATCAAGGTGGGCCTCACATGATGGACGATCCACATTAAAGGTTGGTACTAATGATGAGTGACCCATGTCCAAGGCGGCCCCACATGATGGACGGCCCACATCAGAGGTGGGGCTACATCTACCCTGTCCAGTTGTTTATCCAATTTTATTGGGAGTGGATCCACCATGTTGTGGGGCCCATGTGATGCCTGTGAGAAATCCACATCGTCCATCCTTTTTTCCAACTCAAAATCCAACCAAATTCGAAGCTTAACTGGACCGCACCTTAAGAAACACTGTGAATGAACTCCTGCCATTGAAATCTTCCTTGGGCCATTGGGATTGACCAGCCATGTTGGCCATTTTGGGCCCGCTATGAGCTGTGCTGTAATGTATATGTTTTATCCATGCCGTCCACCTCCAAGGCCTATCGTGATTTTAACCACGCTGCTGGCCAAGTGGCCCACAGCAGCGTGATGCACCTTGCTGGTCCAGTAGGTGTGGCCCGTTGAAATCAATGAAATTGATTCATATGTTAGCTTTTGTTCATCGTTGGCACATGAATTGTATTTTTAAAAGAAAAGGAAAGGGAAAAAAAAAAAAAAAACTATAGAAAAGCTACTTATATATTAATGTTGAGAACCAAACATGCTTATCCACTTTTTAGCTAATAAGTATGTCCTTTGCCAAACATACTTCTATGATAAATAAGTAGAAACCAAGATAATAAGTAACCTATCTTGAGTAACTTACCATCCAAATGGGCTGTAAATATCAGTTGCCAAGCTAAAATTTTAGATCTCGGGACAAAAAAATCTAGCTTCATCCGTGATTCAAGTGGGCCACATGAAGGGAAATAATTTGAAAGGTGAGAGTTACTATATCCCTTTGTATGGTCCACCTATATCACACATTAGCTTGATTTTGGGCCTTTTAACTAAAATTAGATTACACACCTGGTGATCTGGATGGATGTTACAATAACATCATGGCAGGCCATGTTTAATAAATTTTTAAATGTGCCTGTAGTTTAGCAAGTGACCTCAGCATAAAAATTATCCAAATTTTACTTTAAGAATTAGTTAGCCCATTGTGATATTTAAGTGAAATCCACCCCCTTTCAATTGGTGTTTTACCTCATTTTAGCTGCAAGCCCAAGAATTAGCCTAGTCTATGAATCTGCAGGTGAGCCATAGTAAGGGAAACAGTTGAGAGAGGAATACCTCGTGTATTGTTTTCAGTTGTATAATCCACCTGAATTACAGATTGAGCTGATTTTTAGGCTCTATGGCTAAAATAGAGTGATGCACCTGGTGATTGAGGTGGAATTGACATAAAACATCATAGTGGCCCACATGTGAGAATTCATATAATTCATCCTATGCATGCAAAGGATGTGTTAAAGGCAAGTCACATGGATTCCACATACAGCGCCAAACACAACTAAGATCTCCATTTCACAAGGATTTCATGGTAATTATGATTTAGATTCCAATTCATAACAAATCTACACGGCTAAATGACTCTTATTTGCAAAGGCTTCTCAGATGAGAAATGATATATATTGGCACGTTACAATAAAATGTTTGGGAACCATAGGTGCTTTAGGAGTATTGTGATTTTGAAGGCAGGGTTTTTTCTAAGACCTTAGTCCTCTTTATAGATTGGGCCCCGTGATTTTATCACTGTGTGTGGGTTTTAAGTGGCTGGGTTATATATATTTTTTTTCATCAATAATATTCTCACCTTTCAAAAAAAAAAAAGTCCAAGGACTTTAACCGTTGGATTTGGATTTGAACTGTTTCTGTGATACGCCTCTCTTAAATTAGGGACACCCCAAAACCTTAAACAAAACCACCATCTAGTTGCACCATTATCTTTGAGCAAATGACTATTTTACCTCCCATCTCTTGACAATAAGTTATAGTGCCGTGCATGTATGGCCCACCAGGGTGTTTCTGTCATCCAACCTATCTAACAGGTCACTCCATGAAAATGGGACTCCTAAAAGTCAGACTAATTAAAATTTGGGTGGTTACCCTGTCTAATTAACTGGTCACCCCTCCATGAAAATGAGACTCTTAAAAGCTGGAGCAGTTAAACCTTTACATGCACTCCCATGTGAATTAGGGTTTTCTTGCTGGTTGTTTATGGATGACCCTATCAAGAGATTTGATCTAGGTTATACATTGGGAAAAGTACGCATCATAGGCTTATTTATACTGATATAAAATGAGCTGTGTTCGGCCAATTTTACTCTACAATTAATAACAAGAGGAACACAAAGTTTTCAAAACTGATATGTGGGGATATTTTTTTCATTTAAATTTTTAGTTTAGTTCTATCGTTTACTATTCCATGAGTGCAGCCTCCAACATTGGAGTATTAGAGATATTGTGCAACAAAGGCTATATGAGGCCATCACAGTGACAATATGACATCAACTCATATTAGGTCATGAGTATAAAATAAAATAAATTTAAAACTTGAGTGTATCACAACACTAAGAAGAGTGGGTATGAATTGCCCACCATTGAAGCCATTCTACCAACCTCTCTCTCTCTCTCTCTCTCTCTCCACCTGTACTCATACCCAAAGTTGATCTCCCACCTATCTTTTGCTTTTTTCTTTCAACGTTTTGCACATGTCGTACGCCCTAATAGCTGATAATTACCAACTCCACTCTGAAAACAATTCAACTCAGCATCATTTTAGAAGAAAAATCTTCCCAACTTTGTTTTTTTATGGCTTTCTATTAATGATTATGGTCATCTAGATATCTTATGTTATAGGAAGTCTATTTGGTAATTAAAGAGTTGCTTTACTTTTAAGGACAAGACTCAAATCCAATTTTGAAAATGGTGATGACTCCTTCCTATACACGTGGCCCACGTTTACATCTATCCTGATTATCTAAATTGGGAGGCAGAGAGGGACCATTTCTCAGCTGATTATGAATCATACCCATCCAATCAATGGCTATCAAATCATGAATAGTTAAAATTAAATAATGAAGTGTCCAAATTCCTAGGGTGTAACGAGATGGTTACAATTATCTTTTTCAATGTGACTTTTGAGTTATGCTCCATCTATAAATATGCTACGTGTTCGGTTAAAGAGGCAGTTTGAAGCCCAATTAGTTGGACCAATAAGCAGGGTCCACCCAACAGATAAATTCCAACCTATAATTAAGTGAATGCAACATCCAACCCATGTAATAGGTTGGCTTCTATTCATCGAGTGGACCACACCTATATTTTGCTATTTATCAATGGCCAGACAATGTTTCTTGTTGTGGGTCATGCATAGTGGTCCAATCGATTGTACTTATATTTTGAGAAAAAGGCTCGCCTGTGTGTTGAATCAGACGGTTCTGTGTTGAATTCAATATGTGTGGTCCACTTCATGAGTGGACCAACTTATTTTTTTTCATTTAGTTTTTGTGTTAAGGCAGAGGCTTTGGCTGAAGAGATGGAAGCGTACGTTTTAGATGGTCATCATGATGGGACTACAGTTCTCATGGCCCTATACCACGGGCGCGAATTAGGTGTTACCCCGGGAACAGCTTAGTGGGTGTTACCCCTACCGTATGGCCCACATTGATGATATGTTGTATATCCACTCCGTCCATCCGTTTATACAGCCAATTTTAGTATAAGGTTCCAAAAATTATGCAGATCCAAATCTCAAGTGGACCATACCACTGGAAATAGTGTGATTGAGTGCTCCACCATTAAAAATTCCAAAGAGCCCATGGTAAGGTTTTGGAAATGTTTATTTGCAATCCAAGCTCTTGATAATGTCAATAAGGTCTCGGTGAAGGTAAAATATAAATATCAGATTGATACAAAACTTTTGTGGCTCACAAAACGTTTCTAATGGTTATTAATCACTCTTTCTAGTGGTATGGTCCACCTGAGATTTGGATCTTCTTAAGTTTTTGTATCATATCCTAAAATGATACGAGAAAACAGATACACGGCATAGATATATAAAAAATATATCACGATGGGCCCCACACGGTAGGGGTAACACCCACTAAGGTGTTACCAGGGTAACATCTAATTAGCTCCCCTATACCACGAGTTACGGTGCCTACCTGCTGTAACGGATTAGGTGCTACCCGGGTAACACCGTAGTGGGTGTTGGACGCGGATTGCCGGCGAAAGCCTTCGCAGGCATTTCCTGCGCTCGGAATATAGGTAGGGCCCACCGTGATGTTTGTGAGAAATCTACACCGTCCAACTATTTTTTTGAGATCATTTTAGGTGTTACAAAAAAAATGAACAAAATCCAAGACTCAAGTGGGTCGAAAACGTGATGATTGAACTTCGACAGTGGAAATATTCGTGGGGCCACTGAGGTTTCGAATCAGGATAATATTTTTGTTTTCAGTTCATCTCAGTAGAAATGAAATTATGAACCGTATGGATGACATATAGACATCACTGTGGACCACATAGAGGTTTCAACGGTAGGAATTTCCCTACCCACCTTTTGCTTTGGTGCGGCCCACTTGAGTCTTTGATCTTGTTCATTTTTTATCACAACGCTTAAAATGATCTCACAGAACGGTTGGACGGCATAGATTTCTCAAAAACATCATGGTGGGCCCCACATAGGTTTCGAGAGCAGGAGATGCGTGGGTGTTAGCCTTACTCTGGGGGGCGCGACTTGGGCGAGACCCCGGAACCAGCAATGTGGGTGGGACCCTGATTGTAGGAGCCCACCTCTATATATGAATCGTATATCTATGCCGTTCATCTTCTTTTTCAGCTTATTTTATGCCATGATACTTAAAATAAAGAAAATGAGAATTTCGGGTGGACCACACCATAAGAAAACCTGGCTAATGACCATTAAAAATCTTTTGTGGGTCATAACAGTTTTCTATCAACCTGATATATTTTTTTTATTTCATCCCTCCCTATGTGACCTAATCAACAGATTGGATGGTCAATAAACATTACGGAGGACTCCAGGAAGTTTTTAATGGTAGCAGTTCAATGAGCACTGCTTCCTGTGGTGTGGTCCACCTAAAATTTGCATGTGCTTTAATTTTTGTACTTCATCCTAAAATAATCTGAAGAAACAGATGGACAGCATAGATATACAACAAATACACCGAGGTGGGCCCTAGGTTCAGGGTCTCATCCACATTGCTGGTTCCGGGGTCTCACCCAAGTCGCGCCCTGGGCCCACCTTGATGATGTGTTGTAAATCCACGCCGTCCATCTGTTTTTCCATCCCATTCCAGGACGTGATTCCAAAAGTTAATCAGATCCAAATCTCAGGTGGATCATACCACAGGAAACAGTGGTGATTGAATGCCCACCATTAAAAACTTCACAGGGCCCACTTTAAGCAGATCCGTAATGTTTATTTGCTACTGAAGTGACGTCACCAACTTCTATGAGGCCCACCATGATGTATGTGTTGTATCCACACCATTCATCCATTTGGAGAGATCATTTTAAAACATGATACAAAGAATGAGGCAGATCCAAAGCTCAAGTGAACCTCACCAAAGAAAACGGTAGGGATTGATCCTCTACCATTAAAAATTTCTTGGGCCACGTAAGTTTTCGATCAAGCTTATATTTGTGTTTTCACTTCTTTCACGTCTGTGTGAACTTACGAAAAGGTTGGCTCAAATAAACATCATGGTGGGCCCTAGGAAGGTTTCAACGGTCGGATCACTATCCCCACTGTTTTCTTTGGTGGGGTCCACTTGAGCTTTGGATCTTCCTAATTCTTTGCCTCATGTCCCAAAATGATCTCTCCAAATGGATGGACAGTGTGGATATAACACACACGACATAGTGGGGCCCATAGAAGTTGGTGACGTCACTTCAGCAGCAGATGGCTACTGAACCCGTCAGTAGCTAATCCGCGTCCCTCACCTTAATCCGCGTCATCATAAAAGCTGTACTTATCCTAGCGGGAAGAGTGAACGCGGTTTCAGTGGATCCTCGGATCCACCGAGGTGGGTGGATCCCTTAACGTGGGGGACACCGTGATGTACGTTCCTTATTTCCAGGCCATGCATCATCCAAATCTCAGGTGGACCACATTAAAGGAATCAGTGGTAATCCAACATTAAAAACTTCTGGTCGGACCCAAAAGCTTTGGATCAACCTCATATTTGTGTGATCTCTTCATCCAGGTCTTTGTGACCTTCTCATAGATGGAAAATAAACATTCCGGTGGCCACTGTGAATTTTTTAATGATGAGGATTCAATCAAGACTGTTCCCTGTAGTATGGTCTCCTAAGTTTTGGATCTGCTTTATTTTTTTGGGTCATACCCTAAAATGAGCTATCAAAATGAATGGATGGTGTGGATATAATGAATATGCATCACAGTGAGCCCCACAGTTAGGATCCACCGTCCTCGGTGGATTCGAGGATCACCCAAATTGCTCTCGGGAAGAATCCCCCCCCCCCCCTTCGGATGGATTACCGTACGGGCAAATTGTGGAGGGGCAATGTATCAGTTTACCATAGGGCTCGATCGACTCGACTCGAAAAAACTCACCTCAACTCAGTGGGACGTATCAAACCAAGTTTCATTTAGGAGTTCGAGTCAGAAATCGAGTCAAGTTCGATCACTAGGTCACTCGACTCGATTCAAGCTCGACCTCGACTTGACTCGTTTCATATAGATATTTGTTAAAAAATTGCTTTAATCTCAAGTAAGAACATTTCTTGTTGAGCATACCTTATAGATTGAATATTTTTAAGTAGAAAACGAGGTGAGCACACGATGGTTGTGTGTTTTACACACGCCGCACAAGATAGGTACTACAGTAGGACAACACACCATACACATCTGCAAATATAGGGGCTATGGTAAGTCCAAACACTATATGCAGCTATTGATTGCAATTTTACGAGGGAGGTGGTGCATCTGATCCATGAATCAACTGGGCCTCATCATGAAGATGGTTTGCACAATAATCAGGGCAATCCATTCATATGGTGAGCTATGCATGTACTGTGTTAGTCTATGGTTAAAAAAATGTTACTAGTGGTCTGCATTCAATGCGTGTGTGACCTAGCCAATGAAAAAATTGACCAGAGCTAGGCCATTAAAATGGTGGAGTCCTGCTTGTAGAAATACTATTCTCCTCTAATATATGTGTGACTTCTTGAACTTAATGTTATTGACTTTTAATTTGTATTTTGTAGCAAAAAATATAATACATTAAGGTGGGAGCAAGTTCAACTCGACTCGAGGTAAGCTCACCTTGAGCTTGCCTCGAAAGATTTAGCAAACAAGGCAAGCTCCAATGGTAAGCTCGAGGGTGAGCTAGAGCTCAAGGAGAGCACAGACGAGTCAAGCTAAGCTTGGCCCACCTCGACTCGACTCGGCTCAATGTACTTTATCCACTCTGTCCATCTCTTTTATAAGATCAGTTTAAGGTATGAGCCCAAGAATGAGATAGTTTATCCACTCCGTCCATCCCTTTTCTAAGATCATTTTAAGGTGTGAGCATAAGAATGAAGCAGATCGAAAGTTAAAGTAGAACACACCACAATGACTCTGGCATTTAATGCAACCTAAGCTTACTTTTTGGTGTGGTTCACTTAAGCGTTGGATCTTCCTCGTTCTTGTGCTTATGCCTTAAACTGATCTAGAAAAGGGATGAACGTAGGAGATAAACTGATACATCACGGTGGGCCTCTCCACATATCTGCCCATACGGTAATCCGTTAAGGGGTACGATGCAATTAATGAGGGTGGGGCGTGTTGTAGGATTGAGCACAGTCTCTCCCAAATCCATGGATCTACAGAGACTCCTCAACCTGCCTGTGTTGAATCCACGACGGAACAACTCGAATCCACGACGGAACAACTTAAATCCACGAAGAAGAAATAGAGTAAAACTCAATTTTCATTAAAATAATCAAAAGCTACATAATATTGAAACAAAATGAGTTTAAATAAACTAAACATAACTCTAATTACGTACCTAACACTAACTTGCAAAGGAATAAAAGAATCCTAGATGAAATATGAAAGAAATCACAAAAATTTAGAGAAAAATCGTGAACTCGCGGAGTTCACTGGACGCTTGCCGGCCGGCCGATGGGAGTTGAGGGCTGACCAGTCGGACTGGTTGAAAATAGTCCAGCGACTTTGGCTTCCTTCCTAGGCGACATTCGACTAGTCCTTGGACGGAAATCCGCATTTTCTCTTCTTCTTCTTCCGACCCATTTCTTCCATGAATATGCTCGCTCCTCGCCCTCAATCACGGGGTCTACTCCCTACATTAGTCGCCCTTACTTGGAGAAAACTCGACCTCGAGTTTTGCCTCGTGTGGTGTTGGAGAGTCACCTTCCTCTTTCTTCTCGTCTTTGGCTTGTGACTTGTACTTGGATGTGATTGGAGATACTCGTCCTTGGCCATTCCTTGGCACAACGAAGCAACAATCGCAACCTTCTTCTCATCATGCATAAGAAAATTTGCAAACAGATCTTCAAAGGAATCGACGACCATAATCGCTTCGAAATCTGGCACTGTTGGGACGACATTCGCAGGGACATCTATGGATGCCAGCGCAACAAGTTCCACAACTTTAGGAATGTCTTCAAGAGGAGCATGATCAACATTGAAATCGATCACTACCTCTGGAATTTGATCAACTTCAGAGACAACGGGTGAATGATAGTTGTCTCCTTCTTTCAAGGTCTCACCGTCGATTGAGTGAGCAACTTCCTCGTCGCGATCCTGGATAAACACAGAAGAATTCTCCTCCTTTGTTAAGGTTTTAAGAAGGACTCCCGTATTTGAAGGGATGATCTCCACCTTAAAAGACACTGGAAGAACTTCCCATGGTTGATGATCCATCGTTTCTACAGGCACATCATGAGTACTTCTGATGGGGATAGAGGCCTGATTTTCAAAACCTTTGAACCCAAATCGTTCTAGCATCTTACGCTTCATCCCCGACCACGAGCGTATCGGGGTTTTCATCGCACGCTTCCGATCGCGCTGGAGATATTTCCACCAAACTAACGCGATACTCTTCAACTTGAGGGCAACGTACGGAACCCTCTTCTCCTCGAGCATCTGCGTGAGTTTGAAGAGGCGCTCAACTTTCCATAGCCAATTGTTGATGTGACCACGACCATCAAAGCTAGGGAGATCAACCTTTATGTAGACCTGACCTGTCCGATCTACCAATTCTCTGCCTTATACAATCATACTCTTTTGATATTTTGATTTGCAGTCGAACCTAGCCTACATCCCTTGCATGACTTGATGGTTCTTCCATTGGAGTGTCTCAAGCATCGCCTCAAAAGCCGCCAATTTGAGAAGATGGATCCCTGGATCACCGTCCACAGGATTTTGCTGAAGCCAACGCCAAAAGCTATCTTCCCGAGGAAGAACCTCGCTTTGATACCAATTAATGCAGGCGAAGCGTGTTATGGGATTGAGCACCGTTTCTCTCACGAATAACTGATTTGAATCCATGGATCTACAATGACTCCTCAACCTGCCTTCGTCGAATCCACGATGGAACAACTCAAATCCATGAGTTTATCTTCGAACACACGAAGAAGAAATAGAGTAAAGCTTAATTTTCATTAAAATAATCAAAAGCTACATAATATTGAACCAAAATGAGTTTAAATAAACTAAACCTAACCCTAATTACGTGTCTAACACTAACTTGCAAAGGAAGAAAAGAATCCTATATGAAATACGAAAGAAATCACAAAAATTCGAAGAGAAATTGTGAACTCGCGGAATTCATTGGACGCCGGCTAGTTAAAGTTGAGGTCGAAGCGGTCTGACTGGCTGAAAACAATCCAGCGACTTTGGCTTCCTTCCTGGGCGACATCCGACCGGTCGGACGACTGGTCCTTGGACAGAAATCCGAGTTTTCTCTTCTTCTTCGTCTGACCCATCTCTTCCATGAATACACTCGCTCCTCGTCCTCGATCACGGGGTCTACTCCCTACATCAGCAATCTATGTCCAGGAAGAGTAGGGCTATCTGCATTCCCCAGATAAAAGTGAACCATTCATTATCTGGCCGAATAGGAATTATGGGTCCCACGAAGGAAAATGATCCAATAAGGTCTACCTTACTGGAGCTTATGGTTAAATCCAGCATGGTGTGGGTCTGGCATCCAACCTGTTCATCAGATGGGCCCCTCCATATTAGACCCAGACCTCAAAATCCAGCTCAATCCATGATCCTAGGTCGGCTAGGGTGTAGTCGTGTAGAAAACAGTTGAGAGTGGATGCCCGCCCGTTAAGACTCGCCTGATTGTGTGGGTCCCACAAAGATGTGGTTTAGACATCCAACCTACCAAACTCCATGCCATTCCAAGAGTCACGTGGGCCCCACGTAGATATCTTAGATGATTTTGCATTATTTAGGATGGTGTATATCGCCTTAAGTTGTGGATACGACCTCAAGAGGTGAGTCACCTGATGCCGGTTCGGATGTCCCATGCACATCAAGGTGTGGCCCACATGGCCCAACCTCACCTTATTGGAATATTTCCAAAAGGATATTTACACCCATCCTGTTGACATAGACGCCTTTCTTTTCTACTTTTTCAGCTATCATAGCCTGTCAGTCGGCCGGTGGTGTGCATCTACAAATCACTATCCACATTTACTAGATAAAACTGAACTTCCATTGATATATCTACACCCATCCCAATATATATACATCCACCCGGGCGTGGATTGGGTGCTACCCCCTCCAGGACCCAGTTAGAGACGGACGGTCCTGTCAGGGCTCTGTGGGGCCCACCGTGATGTATGTGTTTTACCCCACCGTCCATCCCTGATTGATAATTAGGGCAGGGGTGTAGGTATACTTCAACCCATACCCAAAACCCAGCTGGACCCATGAATGCCTCATGGCTCAGTGATAGACAATGTGGGTTTCAACACTGTCAAACACGGGAACATATTGACAAGGGCGGATGGACACCCACACCATAAACAAGCCAAGCTTATCTCCTAATTTTAGGAAGGACTTTGATTTTTTTATGCCCCATATATGAGAGAATATATATTGAGGTATATTTGCTGTTTTTGAGATTTGAACACAGGACCTTCCACTCTGATAGCTTTGATAGCTTGTGAAACAACCAATTTCTTTAAAAGATGAGGTGTTTAGAGAATGTTGTATCAATGTATATCACGGGACTTTAACAAACACACAGGACTTGGGTTCATACCATGTGGTGTGTGGGCGGGGTGGGTGTAAAAAAAAGGCCTAAATACCATGGTGGTTGCCCTTGTGATTGCACCAACCGGGTGCACCAACCCCATTGTGGGTGCAGTCTGGGTGCTCATTTCAAGCCCTACATAGGTATGGCGTATGGGCATGGGTCCCTTGCCTACTGTTAGGCATACTCACCAACCCCACAATAGGTGTAGGTTTAGGTGCCCATTTAAAGTGGGTAAGATATAAGCTAAATGGTATGAGTGCTGCCCTCTGATTGATCGTGAATTTTAGTGCAACCAAACAGCCTTTTAAAAGAAGTTCAAACAAACCTCAACCCAACTACTGAGAAATTCACACTAAACACCCAATGGATGACCATTCTTTCTATTGACAGTATACCCTCATTTTACTTTCCTACCACCACTTTCAATCCCTCCCGTATTCACAATCCACAAGCTTCCACTGGTTTCTCTACCGAGTTCGACCCGGTCAGGCATGAATTACTGGTTAACTCAGTCACAGGTCGAGTAAACTCAGATCCAGCCTCTCCTGCCTTTGCACCTACAGCTGCAATTGAATTCTTAACGACGTGAACCACAGCAGTAGCTGCCACTGCTCTGAGGAGCAACGTCAGCCCAGATTTATTAAAATTCCAATACCTGCCGCTAGTCCGTGTAATCCGATGGCTGGCATTGCTTGTGATGCTCCGGCCTGCCGTCTCTACGGCGTCGACCAGATCGGAATAAACCCGTATGCTTGCAAAGGCACAGGTTCTGCCGTGTTTCCTGTTGGCTGAGGTTGATGTGCGCCCCACAACGTTGACATGGAGATTGAGATCTATGGCTCCTTTGAGGAGAGCTTTGGATACCAACTTGACTACTGCTGACATTCTTATGGCCTTCTGCACTTTGTTGCTCATGCTGTTTGAATTCTCATCCCAGACCGTTGATTTTACCTGGCCTGCAGTGATCTTCTCAAGCATCTGGTTGCTAAGATTCTCGATGCCCGGCAATGCCGACCGCCAGAATTCAGTTTCAGCTCCAGGCATGCAAAGATTGGGATCTGTAATAGGAACGAAAGGCAAATGAAATAGCAATTAGGAAGACAAAAGAAAATCATACATCATGATTTGGCGCCTAACAACCAGCATCCATGTTTCACACTGTTTGGCAAGCCCTATCCCAAACTGTGATCTGTTTAAATCATGATTTGGTGTTTGCTATGAGTTATAGCCTTACCGTAAGTTGTGATCACGGTACAACATGGAGGGTGATAAGAAGTGGGCCCCACTTAATCACACCAATCAGTTGAGCTTAAACAAAAATCTTATCGATCGTTCATCCTCAATGAGGGTTTTGATAGTATGTGGGGCCCCTGGTTCCCACCGTTGGATGGTTCATATTCAGAGATCCAGGCCGTTAATCACTTGATGCACACCATGAACTTTATCTTAGCCCCCCAAAAAAAATGATATTAGTCTGCCGATGAGGCAGATCACATGCCCTTGCAAGTGAAAAATGGACCCTGTGGGTGGCTCACTTGATGACTGTACTATCCCCAAGTTCTTATATATAGAATTCATTCATCATTACTTAATGTTTACATTTAATCTTGTATAAATGGCTTAGAAGATGCCATGTGGCGATAATGTACCAACATGAAGTTTCGGGCAAAGAAGCTAAAAGTGTGTTCACATTGGGAAGCATTAAACGAAATAGTCTAATGAAAAAATATTCTTCAGTAAAGCACTAAAAAGGGATTATCATACACACGTGGCAAATTGTGAATGACCATAGTAAGAGTAATAGCTTGGGAAGGTATGCACAATTTACGTAACTTAAAGAGAAAGCACCCTCTATAGTTTTAAGTAGTACATACAATCACATTACTTGCTAGGGACCATTCTTTTTTATACATGTGACCAAATATAAATGACTAATTTATGTGGAGGCTCAAGAAGATTTACACAAGGATGTACGTCCAGCTAATGTAATATCTTATGATGCTGAAGATCACTCTCTAGCAATCAAACCAAGAATGAAGAGTCCAGCTAATGTAATATCTTATGATGCTGAAGATCACTCTCTAGCAATCAAACCAAGAATGAAGAGCTCTCGGCCCTTACTAATCCAAACACACAAATCACTTATTCAGTTCAGTGCTACTTCTCTTATATTTTTGTCTCATGTGGTCACTTATTTTAGTTTAGTCAAGTATAGTTTAAACTCTCCATTGATCCATCAAGCACAATGGTGCAACAAGTTCAGATCAATTAGTATCGTATCAGTTTAGTTCCATCCACTTCTATTTAACATATCACTATAACAAGTTGGAATTAAATTAGCCATTTATCCATGACCTCAGCGATCTCAAATCTGTAAGTCCATCCACTTCTATTTAACATATCACTATAACAAGTTGGAATTAAATTAGCCATTTATCCATGACCTCAGCGATCTCAAATCTGTAAGTCCTTATTGTCTCTTGACCGTCCAAATTTAAAGACTGTCAACCATCCATAGCCACTTTTTTTGCACAAACTATTGTTAGCATTTTCTCTTTGCTTTATAATTTATTTATTTTTGTACTACATGCTTTGTCAATTCAATGAAATCAACATTTAACTTTTAGTTTTCTTTTTTAGTATTTGCTTCGTTGATAAATGATAATAGTTATCATAAAACTTTCTTTAGTGCTAATCTTCATATATAGATTTAGTCATACTCAAACAATTTCAGCACCTGGGGTAAAAGGCATTTAGTTTAATTTAAGTCACATACAACTCTGGCACATGCATACACAACACATGCCATTGAATTTTGGACAAATACTATATGTGTGGATGTGCGTCTGAATAGAAGCTAAACACACACACATATTTGGGTGCGTGTGCCATATGTATGTACGCGCACATGTATATATGGAATGTTTAAAGTAACGCTCTACTTAATGAATGGAAACTCACCTTCTGGACCACCCTAAGGTACGGCTATATATTGGGTTGTATTTAAGTGGACTGGATTACTCTCACAATCCAAAGAGAGTTCTTTGATAGATTTCCCGTCCGAAATCATAAGGTTACTAACTTCCCTAACAGTGTGACATTCAGCAAGCTCCCATTCGGAGCTTAGGGGCTGCGTGGACCGGGTGGCAATGGGTCCGGTTTTGTGCCGGGCTAGAGTAGGCTCGGTCCAACACTTCAAGGCCCATCGTCCAAGCTCAACTAGCCCAAGATGGCCCAGAATGCCCAAACTCGAGCTAAGAAAAGATGGGGCCTGGCTCAATACAGTATTCGAGCTATGCAAATTGATCAGGTCATTCTTGGAAGGGTCGAGCCCATCCCTCGACCGATGTAATAGGTCCAAGCAGGTCCAGATCGATGCCGGCCTCGTAGGCCATTGTCCCATTGCGATCTAGTTAGCCTTGCTCTAGACACACTTTCTTAAATGATCCACTGTCTAACCAGATTCCATTTTCAGGAAAAAGACTAATTTTGACCCTTCATCTGTCAGTATGGGTAGATGCATGTAGTGGGCCCACATGACAAAAATGGACATCTCTCTTGCCCCTCTCGAATATCTGAAGTTACAAAAATACCCTTATCCCTCTTCTTTACAGTAGGGGCGTTTTGGTCATATCAGAATGGCTGACGACGGACGTAGGGAAATGTTGATTCTATTTTAGAGGGAGCGGATCACCTTAGTGGGTGTTACCCCTACTGTGGGGCCCACCTTAATGATAAATTGTATATCCACTCGGTCCATCTGTTTTTTCCAGTTCATTTTATGATGTGGTCCAAACATGAAGAATATCCAAATATCAGGTAGACCACACCAAAGGAAACAGTGCTCATTGAATGCCCACCATTAAAAACTTCCTACGGTCAAAGTAATGCCCAAATTAATTTTTCTTTTCCATCCAACCCGTTGATAAGATCAAAAAGACTTGGATGAAGGGAAAAATATAAATATTAGATTGATAAAAAAATTTTGTGGCCAACAAAAATCTTTTAATGGTCATTCACTACTTTTTCCAGTGGTGTGGTCCACCTGAGATATGGATTTACTTAATATTTTGAATCACTTTCTAAAATGAGATAATAAAACCGATGGACTGAATGGATATACGAAAAAACTCATCAAGGTGGGCTCCACAAGGTAAGGAATGTTTAAAGTACAATCACTTTCTTTCCCACCAGCTGTGGGAAAGTCTGCATTGACCAAAAGTATCAATCGGACGAAACGATTAGATGGGTCCCACCTGTCTACTGAGTCAGACCATCCTCTCCTTCGCCACCAGGTGATCTTTATTGCTTGGCCCACCTTGAGCAAGGGCTTGGATGTTCGACACGAGTGGCACGTTGGCATGAAAGGAAGTGAATGAAATCATCGCCTTTCAATATTTATGGCCCCTCGATGGAATCAGTGAAGGCATCTTAGAAAATGACGAAACTACCCTTGACTCCGACAGGGTGGTCAATATCCGCAGAAAGGCCCACCTTTCAACATCCATGCGGCAGTATAAATGGTAGATCGGGACCGTCCATCTTGCTGACTCTAACATGGATGGTCATGTTTGGATGGTCGATCATAACAGAACAGAATTTCCAAAACATCGACGGGTGACCTATAACTGGAATCCAAGGAGGGAAAGTGAGAGAATGGGATGGCTAGGATTGTCCTATCAAGGTGGTTTTTAAACCATGGACCATCCATGGCAGGGACTACTAGCTTTACGGTCCTGATCCACCGGTGGAAGTACCAAAATCTAGAAAGATCAAAATGCATATATATGGTTATTTTCATTTTTTACCTGAATGATCTTCATAAGCACAAAACCTCATCAGAAGCTCTTCTAATCTCTTCATATCATCCTCCAAACAACTATCTGGCAACGTCAATCCATAGAAAAAGCCCGGCAATGTGAAAGAGAACTTCTTTGGCCCTACTCTCAGAACCGGGGAGTCCTTAGCCATGGGCCATTGATGATCACCCACCGTGCAGATGGCTGTCGATAGAGGACTAATTGACTGTCTAATGACCCTGGTTGTGAATTCGCCTGAGCGTATGGCAATGATGCTTTGATCGTGGCCCATCAACGAGAGCTCGGCGCCTTTGATTCTTAACAACTCGGTGTCTGTACCAGTCGGACATTCTAGCGTGCTCTCGGCCGTTGAAACGCTCGATGATTCTTCATCCATTTTTAACTATTCCCTACAAAATTCATATCAAAGGAAGTTTTGAGAGAGAGAGGGAGGGAGAGAGATGAAAAATGCATGCAATATGTTTTATAGAAGAAAAAGGAAGAGAAACGAAGAAATGGTTTTTGCTCTTTTCATTTTTCCCCTTTTTCTTGTAGCTTGTACCATTGCATCCAAAATAATCGTATGAAAGAGAATAATGAGAAAAGAAGACATGGGTTTGTCTGAATACACGTAAAAGGTCCCACGAGAGAGAGAGAGAGAGAGAGAGAGAGAGAGAGAGAGAGAGAGAGAGAGAGAGAGAGAGAGAGAGAGAGAGAGAGAGAGAGACTAATGTATAGAAAATAAGTGAAAGAGAAATGGGTATTGTGTGAAACGAAAATGATGCATAGAAATTGAGCGAAAGAAAAATGGGTTTTGGGCGAGATTAAAATGGTGCATGGAAAATGAGTGAGAGAAATGGGTTGTCCCAGATTACCAGAGAGAGAGGAGAGAGGAGAGAGAGAGAGAGAGAGATTTGAATGGATTGGATGGGAAAAGAAGGGATGAGAGAATAAATAGAGAGGAGAGAGGAGACAGAGAGAGTGCGTGTCATTGGATAACTAATGGCGTGGTTAGCATGCGTTGGAGGAGTCTTCTGACACTAGACACATGGCCTTTTTAATCTTTCTCTCTGGCGATTAAGAGCTGCCTTTCTCTTCGTAGAACCGTGCCAGGATGCATGCGTACGCAGGCGTAAAGAGCGAGAGAGGTGGGGAAGATGCTATGGTAGATGCTGAGGAACCAAAACGCATTACACATCTATCTCTCCACAGTGCACTTGGCAATGTAACATACCATTATAAACTGTCCATCTTTCTACTCTAACACGGATGAAAATGATTAGATGACCCCAACCATGTAAAACTAGAAAACAGAAGCATCCAACGGTCAAAAAATAGAGTTAATATGTATAAAATTTTAAATAATCTAAAGATAAAATATTAAACAAATAATCCATCCATGAAATTCCGCACTATATGGACGGACCCGATTGAGCGACCACCTTGCCACGAGTGCTGCAGATTGGATGGATCTACCATAGGGAGTTAACGCATGCAAAAGAAAAGAAGGAGAGAGAAGAGAAGAAGGGCAGTTTGGTAAAAAAAGAAAAAGGAGGGAAACGGCAGGTTTTGAGAGGATGTGAGTAATGTGTTCATGTGACGTGAGAAGCGACCCACGTGCCGAAGCAGTGTCTACGTAGCCGAAAATGAGGGGCTGCGTTGGCTGCTTGCATGCATTTTTCGTTATGCTGTTTGGATGAAAACGCTCCAAACCGCCCACATTATCACTACATTCAAACCCTCCTTTTTCTTAATACCACGGCTGTTTGTTAACTTCCGTATACGGCCATTTGTTTCCTGTCAGCAGAATATCTGATCCGTTCAAAAGGTGGGCCACATCTTGATGTTCTTAAATCAGGCCGATCTATTCCATTGAGCAGGTTCTGGGGCCTTCACTTGCGGTGGCAATTGGTTGGGTTGGCCCGCCGGTCAACCAAAAGATTAAGCCACTCGAACTGACTCGGTGGTGATTCTTCTGGCTAATGCTGTCGTATATGATCTAGTCTGAGTCGACTCACTTCTGAGCTGGCATGACTCACTTCTGAGCTGGGTTTAGGGCAAGTTGAATGAGAAGCAGGTAGAAGATGTGGCCCGGGTTCAACATGAACCCTGCTGGTGCTAGCCTGACTAACCGGTGCAAGTTGGCTAACCGACCCAAATGCTAGTACTCTTGATACCGTTGTTTGCAAGTTTAACTCGAAACTTTACCAAGTCAACTCGGTTCTGCTGTGAAATGTTTTGAAAACTAGTCCCTTACACTCTAAACTTGTCCTAGTTTTGCACTAATTCAGTGGACCAAAATATTTGAATTCACCCCACTGAAATACAGTAAATTTTAGCAATAAAACAAACTGATTAAGTTGGGTTCTTTTTATGGAAAAATTTCTCATAAATTTTAAATTTTACTCCCTTGAATTGTGTTTTTAAGGAGGGAAGTAACTAAAGTACCGTCATATATTATTTTTCTTTAAAAAGTAATAAAATCAGAAAATTAATTTTGTGGCCTACACTCATTCATGCTAATCACGCAAAGTAAAATATTTTCTGATCAAATTACCAAATGAGTTGCACATGCATTCTGATTTTTTAAGCGTATGTTACCTTCTATGGGATGGTAGAACATGTGGATTACATCCATTGGATCCAGTTCGATTTGTCCACTTAGACTAACACGATGGATTAACTGTTTTAAGGTCCAAGTGATGCATGCACAATATCCCGTCCATTAGATAGCTAGGTTAATTACCTCTCGTGATCCATAGGTCCAAATATCAGCTCAATCCTTGAATTAGGTGGACTGTAGCATTGTTAAATAGTTGGCGTTCACACTCGATTTGCACAAGGGGGCTATCTACTTAAGTTGCAAATCCGCTTGGTTTTTGCCTGCATGCAGGTGCAACTACATGGAGGTGCATGCTACCCACACAGAGAGAGAGAGAGAGAGAGATAGAGAGAGAGGAGCCTGGAATGGTTTCAGTGGTAGACAAGCCATCCCTGGCGCCCTACTTGAGTTTTAGATTTACGATACTTTTTAATTTATGTTTTACCATGAGCATGGCAACAGATGTACCAAGCAGATGTCATACAATCATCACATTTTTCTGAACAGAGCGTTCATTGCATGGGCCTCTCTAATACTCTATTATCCACACAAGCTACACCAAAAGAGAAAAAATGTGGATTCAGAGCCTCTGTCAACAAAACTCAGTAATATTTAAATTTTTTATATTATTGATTAAACATTTAAAGCTTCTAATAACTTAATAGATAGGAAAAACTTGTTTTTAAGGGAAATCAAATTAAACATTTTATCAAAAATCAAAATTTTTGGGAAAAAAATAATAATTCTCAAGACAAGTTAAAAACTAGAGATTAATGGTCACTACCTATTCGATAAAATTGAGTAGGAGGTGAAAAAATTAGCAAAGATGACTCGATTTACATGATGATTACTTGAAAGGGAAGGATTTAAGAGCCAAATCATACCATTATGCTACCTATATGCATTATTTCTCATATGTGTAAAATTTAATTTTTTTAATTGAAAATTTTCATTCTAACCTTTTTACACTACACACTGATGGGGTTTTCCTCTTCAGTATAGAGGAGAGAAGGTGCAGCCTGGGTGTGGTCGGGCGACCGGAATTCACCTAGATGGGTGTGTTATCGCTAGACTGATTTCACAACAGGCGGGCGCCTGATGGTCTGATGATCGGGCACTCGACTAAACTAGTCTGGGTGCCTGAAATTCGAAATTTCTCTCACAACGCACGCTGGACAGTTTTTGGTTTGGGCGGGCGCCCGACGGTCCACTGACCGGGCACCTGACCTAACGTGGACTACTTATAAGCAGTTTCCTAATTCGGTTCTGTTTCCTCCGGTTTTCTATTTAAAAGGTTCTAAAACGTAATTAGGGTATCCTATTAAGGTGTTTTCACGTCCAAGGTGAGAGAGAGAGAAAAAGAGGAAGAGAGAGAGAAAAGAGAGAGAGATGAAGCTTGTGGAAGGGAGATTCTGCTCGTAGATGTGATCTACTGCGCAGTTGACGTCTCAGTGCTTCTACATTCTCGTGATTGATGAGATTTCTCAATTTTCATTATTCTCTTATTGTTTATCCATCCCTGCATGGGTGAAGAAGGTTTGATCCAAGCAGTGTGTGCTTGTAATTGGTTGTAACTTTCTACTTTATAGTGAATTGTTGCTCTGGACTTAGTCCTATTATTTTTACCTCTTCAAGTGTTTTCCACATAAAATTCTCATATTGTGAGATTGTTGATTTGCTTTTGATTATTGCATTATCATAACTCATAATTCTAATGTATTGGGGGGGGGGATCCTAAAGTTTGTGTGAAACGCACCCAACACACACACATGAACTTATAGATGTTTTTTCAATTTGTATTTTTGAGTACCAATCGTAATCAAACATGATCTTTCATTCTCTGAATTTTTGGTATTTTCATTTTTTACTGATTTTAACTATCTTATTAAAGAGCAAGGCTGAATTAAACATGAATATTCCGCAGTATGTGGTTTTGCTAATTATGATTTATGCTAATTACATTAAATAATTGAAATGACAAAAATGCCCTTCGTTGAAGGGTCGGATGCATGCCACTCTCCTTTAAAAATCAAAAGTTTTTCTGCCTTCATGGGATAAATCACAGGGCTATAATGGCCATGGTTTGGAAGAGAGACCTCTGGAATCCTAATTTCTCTTTTAATAATTGGCTTGGGTCACTTATTCACACCGTCCATATTGACATGACCCCAAAAAGAGGAAGATCCAAGGCTCAAGTGGACCACACTACAGGAAGAAAGTGACCCATGGTTGAAACCTTCTAAGGCCTATCGTGATGTTTATTTGCCATCCAACGACCTAGCTAGACGAAGGTAACAAATATCAGCTTGATCAAAACTTTTGCAGCCCCCAGGAAGTTTTTTATGGTGGGTGTTCAATGCCCACTATGTGGTCCACTTGAGCTTTGGATCTGCCTCATATGGTTTTGGTTCATATACTAAAATGATCTTGCAAAATGGATGGATGGTATGAATAAAACACATAAACCACATTAGTTGTCCCATTTAAAAGTCATGGTGTGTAAATGAACATCTGAATCTCTGTGGACAGACAGCTGTAGTTGTCCCATTTAAAAGTCTTGGTGTGTAAATGAACAACGGGAGAGACAAGCTGATAAAGGGAGCCTGGTTGCACAACAGAATTAATGTAACGCCCCAGATTTTCACTAACTTGGAAATTGGAAGTCCTTGGGCATTACCTTCAGGTGTGTCGGTTATAGGGCGTACCCGCACGTGTGTTCACATGTATTGGGGACTAAAATGAATGTTTTTACTAAAGAAATGATGGAATTAGTTTAGGAGTTGGAAGATCACATGGTTCGGAAGAGTTTTCCAATGATTGGGTTGACTCGGGTATGTCGCTGTCTGTAGAGACTAAGTAAAGAACCCTGAATTATCAATCCACTCGTAGATCGACGAGACCATCATGAATATTTTACTGGACCTTGGTGTTTTAGCCTATTAGAGGTATTTCAGATTTTTCGAACGGTTTAGATTTGGCAAAAACCCTCTCTTTTAAAAGGCGCTATGTTTTGGAAATGCCAAAAAGTTGCGATTTGTACTTGGAGGGAAAAATCAAAATCTTTATTATTGGGATTTCGATTTTCTAGTATTTTTTATTGAATCCAAATGGGGGGTACTTCCTTATTTACATAACTAACTTAAAGTAAATGGAAACATAAATTAAAACATGACATTTACTTAAATGTTATTTTGTAAATAAGGCTGACAAGTAGCCTGGACTGTGTGGGAACTCACTGTGCAGTGTGGGAACTCACTGTGCAGGGAAGAAATCCTGAAATTTCAGAGAAAACGGCCAAGGGACGACCGGCCGACCGGATCTGCAACCGGCCGACCGGTTGGGTAGCCAGCCGACCGGTTAGGCAACCGGCCGACCGGTTGTGCTGCTGCCCATTTTGGAAGAAAAACGGATGGACAGTGGGATCCGGCCGACCGGTCGTGGCTGGACGGCTTTAAAAAGGGGGTTCACACCCCATTCGATCCATCTCTCTTTCATTTCTCTCCTCCACTCTCTTCTCCCCTAAACTCCTAAGCTCTCCTAGCTCTCTTTCTCCCTTCTCAAACCTCCTTTCTTCCTCAAATCCTCCTCCAACCTTAGAAATCTCGGATTTCCAAGATCTCTTCGGCCTCCACCTCCGTTCTTGCGTTTCTCCGGCCAAAATCCGGTGGCTTTGGGTCGGATCCACCTCCCTATGCTAGGTAAGGTGTTTCTCTACTTCTTCTTTTCCTCTTCCTTCCATTTTCTTCATCTTTGGACCATTAGGGTTAGAAACCCTCGTTGGATTCGTCCAAACCCTAACTTAGGGTTTGCTCATGTTGGGGCTTGGGGTCCCGGCTGTTGTATTGGTGCGGCCCGTGCGTTGTGGAAGCCGTGATCGGGCAAGGCCCCATGTGGATGCCGTCATGCTCCAACTCCGACCCGATTCACCGAATTGATTTGGAATTTTTCCAAATTCGAGATACCAAAACCCTAAACCCTAATTAAACATTTAATTAGATTAAACCCTAATTGATTAACGCTAAATTTGCGATTCATTGTAGGTAATTGAGGTATTCCCCAATTTCCGGCGTTCGGACCGTATTTGGATCGCTCCGGCCTCATCCGAATCGAGTAATTTCGATTCCAAGGTGAAGATCTACCCTCAAGCTTACTCTCAACAAATCCTAATTAATGATTGCTTGAGTTTATATGTTAATTTTGATGTGTGCATAACATGTTCGATGAAATGCCTGAATAATATAAATTTACAATATTGTAATATATCTATGATTGTGGATGTATGTGGCGCCCTGTGTCATCCGGGCTACGTCATCCGGGTCCTTTGGATCGGTCGGGCTAGTCGGTCGGGCCAGGTGCTTAGATATGTTTATGATTAGGTATTTAATAACCTAAATTGCTATTATAATAAGGTATCCGTTGCTTTGGATTAAGCTCTGAAAACCGTTGATATAGTGTACTGCCTGCCACTGGGTTGGCAGTTAGGGACTTATTCGATCGACCAAGCAGGACACGGTCGACCGATAGTGGCCATTGTTGGTTTGTCGTCGTCCACTTGGGTCCATCGAATAAGCCCAACTCAGAGTTAATCATTCTTGTATTTCATTCTTGAATCACATCCTATGGAATCTAGAATACCATCGTTCCCACTGTGAATAGTCCACTTAAAACCATATTGCGACTCGATCCACCAAGTCTCATGAGCCAGGCACGGTGGTATGGGACACCGTGTGTGAGCTGTCGGCCTACGCTGGGGTGGTGCCTCCCCGTAGTGACCAGTGAGCATTGACAGGGGTGACCGATTGTTGTTCGAATGGCCCTTGTGACAAATGTGATCTTGGCCGATGTTTGCGTGACTGTGCACCATTCGAACGACCCGGGCGTGCATTGGGATGATTCGAATGAAACGCCCGCACCTCTGAATAAAGTAATCGTATTTGATATTTGGGATATGAGACATTCCGCTTTGATTTGGTCGTGGCTGACGAGTCACGGTCGAACTAGGCTTTCATGGTAGGATAACTCAACTTTGGATCAAGGGGTTACTGGCGATGATTGGTTACGCATCACAGGGAGCCAGATAATTCCAGTTAGACTTTACGATACGATGTGGTATTCTGGCTTCACCAATTTGCTGGATGAATTGGACTAATAAATACTTTAATTAATCATGCATACATGACATTGCATTTGAGGGGGACTCGTATAGCCTGTTTGCTTGATGTGGCGCCAGCGCTATCTTGAGCACCTCATGTCATTTCTCTGTGTCATCCGGGCTGTGTACTCAGTCACAACTTACGACCTGCTAGACAGGTGGACTGTGGATTCTGATACCAGTTGGTCGGGCCAGGGCTTGCCCGGGACATGCATTGTGTGCGGAATCATGACATCCATGCATTTAATCAACTAGCCTAGGATGATGTATGATTTGTATGTGGACATTACTTAAATTTGATTGATTTGACAACATGCTTAAGAATAATATACTTATATAAACCTGTTTATAATTTAAATATCCCGAGTTTAACCTTGGGGTTATTTCTTCACTATGTTGGCGTTTTGACGCCTTCTATTTGACATATGCAGATGTCTCAAGAATAGGACCAGTTGGTGGCGCGCACGGGCGCCTTAGTAGTCTTCTAGCTTCGTCCCTCTTGGTAGTTGTATTTTTCCTTCCTATTACATCGATTGTGATTCATATAATTCTCATATGGGCTTACACTGCGATTGAATTGTTCATCTAGGGTGTTAGCCCTATATTTTTAGATTTAGTTACCTCCGCTTTGCTTATGATCCGCTAATTGAAATGCGTTACTCTGATTAATTGTGAATGGAATGAATATAAATCTGATTGAGGACACACGTGGGTGCATTTTCCACGTGTGGCATTCTTAAAATAGCATTTTTATTTAGTTAACACTCGGGAACTCGGGATCAGAGTCTCCGCACTCGGGTGTCGAAATTTCGGGTTGTTACAATTAAGTATCATAAATAGAGAGAAGGAAAACAAAAAAAGCTACTGATGGGACACTCCCCAAATTCAAGCCAATTCAAGCTGAATTCAAGCCTTGGAAAAAAGCTAAAATTTAAATACGCCCACCCAAAAGCTCAGCCTAAAACAGACTAAAATCTAAGTGCGAAGGCAGCCCCAAGCCCATTGAAACTCCCCCTCCCTAAAAAAGGCAGCTCTTTCATTTTCTTTGCTCTCTTCTGATGTGGGACTAAATAACATCCATTTTCAACTAGTCAAGTCGAGTCAAACTTGAATTGAGTTAACATGAACTGAGTTTCAAGTCGAGCCAAATTGAGCTAGGGTTGATTCAAACCCGCCATTATCCAAACTGAGCTGAATCAAGCTAGTTCAAACTGAGTTTAGCAAGCCAACCGAGCGGCTCATGTACAACTCTAACCATGATGTATGTGTTTTATTGTAACGCCTCAGATTTTCGATAAATTTTTGAAAATTCATTTTTAATTATTATTTTATTAATTATCGTACATTTACCGTTGATTTGCGAATAGCGGGACATTCGTAGGAGATCCGATAGGGGACCCTTTACAAATTGCTTAGAATGATCCCATAAACATCGTAGAAAGATTAGATTTCAAAAATCACGCACTTTTCAGATAATTACGAAAATGCCATTAGTTAAACTTAAGTTAAGATGCCATTTTTAAGTATTATAGTTTCTGACGATCACTTTCATGCAAAACCCTGGATTTAAGCTTTTGGGCACATATTAACCATACATATCAAATTTCAGCCCTTAAATCATGGTAGAAGTGGTCTCTATCGAGTGAGGAAAGTAGATGGTTAGTCGTAGTCGAATATTTCTCTTCATATGAGTGACTTGGATCGTCTTTATCATGGACCAATAGTGTGATTTGAGTGCCCCACCTTGATAAGCATCTTTCTTATGCGCGAAGTTATCCCGTTTTAGAAATTAATGAGTTACCAACTCTTTTTAAATCTAAACCTTTTAATTTACCCATTTCTCACCATCAATCGCTTCTCAAATTTGGACCACTTATTATACTCATATGACTATAAGTTTACCCAAAGTTTGGACCCCGATCTATAATCCTACACCGTTGAACCACAAAGCCAGCCCCTTCCTTTTTCGCCAAAAGTTGAAATTTCAGATCTAGGCATTTCTCACCATCAATCAACCACTAAACTTTGTACAATTATTTGCCTATCATGACCATATATTTTTTCAAAATTTGGGCCCTGATCATCAAGCGTAAACCATTAATTGAGATCAATCCCATTTTAGCACCCGTTAGGCCATTTTCAAGGATCGACCAATCTAAAATGTGGATCATTAAGAAATTTACGTATTTTGACCCTACTCTTCGAGCTTGATAAGATGAACGGATTGGAATTGATCATGAATCATCTGAATATTGAGATTTGAGAAACCCACATCAAGAAGTTGTTACACAAGACCTGCGTGCACATCCCTCTCCATATTTCTACTACGCACCTCCAAATCCTTCTCCTAACCCTAGCCTCCATGCCTTAGAGATAGAGAGAGAGAGAGAGAGAGAGAGAGAGAGAGAGAGAGAGAAGAGAAGAGAGTTCTTTCTCATATTTTTCCAACGGCTAGGATCTTCTACAACCCTCTTCTTCTAAGTCCATTCTAAGGTGAGGATTTTCCTTCAAGCTTTTCAGTAATAATATCACAATTATCATAAATTCTTTTGTGGCATATGAAATTATTTTATTTTGAGTTATTGATCCATATAACATGAAGTTTAATGTAGGATTTGTAATGAATATTATTATATAATGATGTGATTCCTTGCTTAGATTTTTTACTAAGAAGCATGTGTATTTGTGTTATTTATCTTTGTGAAATCTATGCCTTTATTTTCTTACTCTAGGTGTTACAAGTAACATTGGTTTTCATATTGTGATATATATAAAATATGTATATAAGATCATCATATAGACATCCCATTATTGTATACTCTTTGTCCCTAAGTTGGTAAAATTATTCGATGTAGAGAGATGGAACTCGTGAGAGGTGTTCATGATAGAAGAATATCTCTGGACTTAACTGAAAGAATGAAGTTATTGTTTGTCAATGGATCCTTACATGTACATGATGCTTGATTGGATCTATTTACATTACATGAGTACTTTAATGAATTTGGTTATGAAGTACAACATTGGCTTTTTGGGACATGATGAAATCATAAAACGGGACAATGAGTGGACACTAATGGTATACAAATTCTCATGAGCAGGGGTTGGTGCCATGGACGCTAAGCCCGAGCTGTCGGCCTATGCTGGGTCACTTGTGACTCCCCATAATGACCATTGAGTTTTATTTAAATTGGTTGTATGCGAAAACACTTAAATAAAGGTGAAACTAAAGTCATGCATTCACTTGGCTCCATGTGGGTGTATGGAATTGAGAATAGGCTAGAGCGTCCTACTTCTCCCATACACTGTCACGTGTAGATTTGGGCTATGAGCGTCCCGTTTCTCACGTGGTCGGGCAAAACTATGGGCTTGTGCGTCCCAGGAACCTCTGGCGACTAGTGGCTAGCGTGAAGTCGTAACAGGGAGCCTCCCACTTCATGTATTGTGATTCTAGCCAGGGTGCCTTAGCCAGAGCATGCATTCCATGCATCGCATTAACAAAGATTTTTTAGTTGGTTGTTTTGATTTGATTAAATGATAATATCCTGCTTGCGTTTACTCTGTACCGTTATTATTATTTTTGATTGTCTTGGAGGAAATATTCTCCACTATGATAGCGTTTAACGCTATCCCAAACACAATTTAGGTGATGCAGGTGAAGATCCAGGTATTGAACCCGATTTTTAAGGAGAAGAGTTCGATGGTTCGCACAATCACATGGTGGATGACGATGTGGGAGAAACTTAATCGATGTTTTCATTTATTAAATGTTTCTTTTGAGTAGTTGATACATTTATGGAATTGTAATAAGTCTTCAAGAGAAGACATAAATTTGTATTTTAGTTAATTAGTGAAGATATTGGTTGGTTCCCTTATTTAAACATTGATGATGACGTAGTGAGTTTGATAGAATAAGATGAAAATTGTTTCCGCCATTGTGCTTGAATGCTAGATTTCATTATTTGACAAATTAGTTATTGCATAAGTTACTTGGGAATTCGGCTGTTGTGTTATACACGAGAGTCGAAAATCTCGAGTCGTTACATTTATCCACCTCGACGATCCATTTAGCTAGAGAGGCCATTTTAGAGCATGATCCAAAGCTCAAGTGGACCCAACCACAAAAACAGTGGGGATTGAATGCCTACCATTAAAAGCTTCTTGAGGCCACGGAAATTTTCAATCAAGCTGATATTTGTGTTTTCCTCTCGTCCGTGTGTGTGTGTGTGTGTGTGTGTGTGAACTTATGAATAGCTTGGATCTCAAATAAACATCATGGTGGGGCCCTAGGAAGGTTTCAACGGTGGGCATCTCTGTCCCCACTGTTTTTTTTTTGTGTTGGGGTCCACTTGAGCTTTGGATCTACCTCATTCTTTGGCTCATGCCCTAAAATGGTCTCTCCAAATAGATGGATGGTGTGGATACAACACACACATCATGGTGGAGCCTACAGAACTTCGTGACATCTCTAAGAGGGTGTTTTTGGATCTAAATGTTGTTTCTTTTTCCTTGGCATCTATATATGGCTGTCCTTTATGACAGGTGGGGTGCTGTTTTTCTTTGTCCTTGTGCCAGACTCCTTTTAACGTTGGGTTGACCCTCAACCTGACCCATCCCGGCCCAACCCACACCCATTGATATTAAGTTTCTGGCGGGATTGTACATTAATGCTCCCCATGTTGTATTCCATCCACTAGATTCAGAGTTTTCCAAATAGGCTACACAGGTGGCCCCACAGAGCTCCAACTCTTCATGTTTACCTTGGACTCGGATTGGGTACTACCCTTGCCTATTCCGAGCTGGACACGATGGGGGCTTTGAAAGGCCGATCATGATGAGTGGATTTTATCCAAACCGTCTATCCATTTTGCCATATCAATTAAGGGTATAAGCCAAAAAATGAGGGAGTGATACCCTAAAATGAGGGAGATCCAAGGTTCAAGAGGACCACAACATAGGAAGCAGTGGTTATAATGACGCCCACTGTTGAGACTTTTCTAAGGCCGGTGATATTCATTTGCCTTCTAATAAGGTCACAAGACCTGGATGAATGGAAAATGCAAATATCAGCTTGATCCAAAATTTTTGTGACTCCAAGGAAGTTTTTAATGGTAGGTGTTTAATTCTCATTGTGTGGTCCACTAGAACCTTGGATTTGATTCATTTTTTGGCCTATTCCTTAAAATAATATGGCAAATTGGATGGACCATGTGGATAAAACCCATACATCACGGTGGCTCTTCCAGAGCCCCCAGCCTGTGTTTGAGCTCGGGACAGGGGGCCAATCCGTGTCTAATCTAGAATCTAGATCCTCTGCTCAAACCGAGCAGATATTGAGCAGAGGATCCGGATTTGTCTAGTTACCATAGATCTGTACATATGTACATGTGATCACCCCATGGATTTCATTTTATATGGGTGGGGCCATGGTTTGGTGAGCCAGGTCACTGCCCATGGTTCGTCCTGCTTGGATGGACCACTACTCGCGGACCATTAACAGTTCACCATCCTCCTAGGTTATCATGGCTCAGATTGGGCCATAGTAGGGTTAACATGAGCTCAGCCATTTCTTTTTAGCTTGTGAAATTTAGGACTAGCCCAGTCACGAGCCTGAAAATAGGCACAATCAAGCTGGCCCTAAACAAAACTAAGCCCATGTTCAGCCCATTTGTTTGTGGTACCCGAAAATCAGGCCTATTTGCAATCACATGAGTCTAAATCTGAGACCCATGCTGGGTCCCTGTCAGGTTGGGCCCACAAGCTTGGTGGACCATTGACAGGCCAGACCTCACTGGATGTTCTCGATCGGATGGATTTTTATCTATGGATCAGATTTCTTACATTAGATCCGTGCACGGACAAGGCTTTTTGTAGACACTTCACCTTAGCAAACCGTGCACCTATTTTGAATAGGAATAGATGACTCGTGAAGTTGGAATTTTTAGGAAGTCTACCTAAGGCCATAGGCCCCCACTAGGCTGTTGAATTTCGTAGGTCACCTCAAAAGCATACCCCACCTGGGTGATGATAGCATCGTTACCCTGTGCTAATAGGATAGCAGAACATTATGAAATTGCAACAAGTATAAAAGCAGCAACAATGTTGTTGGCCAGGCCTTGTCAATAAGGCCAAGCATGCATTGGGGCCCTAGGGCTGCCAAGCTTAAAAGTGCAAAAAAGTGTAGAAGCAG
The DNA here is from genome assembly GCA_003013855.2 of Liriodendron chinense. Lineage (NCBI taxonomy): Eukaryota > Viridiplantae > Streptophyta > Magnoliopsida > Magnoliales > Magnoliaceae > Liriodendron > Liriodendron chinense. Next base: position 4,455,587 of record PVNU02000736.1, on the reverse strand, counting down.
CAATAAAATCTTTACAAATTTGAGTAGATCTCAAGATATCTCCCAAGATTTTTAAGAATACCGATGAAAGAAACTAGGGGTTGGCCAATCATTTTCCTCACTTAAGAAGTGAAATTACTTATAGTATCACTTATCAAAGTAAATTTATAATGACATGCTTCTTTCAACTACTCAGATCATTCCACATAGCATGTTTTCCCTCCTAATTGCTACAAATTGCTAGAAAAAATCGAACTAACTTTTATAAATGGAGGCTCACTTTCTCATTTCACAGCAATAGACAATAAAAAGAGAGAAGCGGAGAGAGTAATAGGTATTAAGCAATAGAGATATATAAGAGAGTAAGAGCAAGACTGAGAGTAGAGTAGGGAGTAAGAGTGAGAGTAGAGTAACTGGCAGGAAAAAGTGAGAGTGTGCCCATCCATACCCTCTAACTCAGTCTACACTAGCATCCAAGCCATCTCAATGGTTCAAGATCAGTGAAGTAGGGCCAAAATTTGAGATCTACGATCACCTCCTTTCGAGAGGAGTGTCTTAGCTCTCCATTCCTTCTCCTACATCTCCACATGCACAGGCGGTGATCAGACCGTCCATTTACCTTTTTTGTTTACATTTTGTACATCTTTCCTCTCATCTGTCCTTATAGTTTGAGTGATTCTAAATTATATGCTCTGCACCTTATTAAAATTTTGAACCATGGTGTATCAGAAGTCAAGTTTTGCTTGAATATTTTTATTGTTTGTTGATCATTTACATCTTATATTTGTTCGTTTCTTTTACTTCTTGTTGTTACCTCTTCAAAACCATCATAGGTAGAAACATTGCAATCTACGTAGCGTTGATTTGAGTGAGTAGTAGTTTACTAATGAATAATATTTCATATATTTGCATACTTTATTTGCCCTTCTTTTCTTGTTTTTCTTGTAGCTACGATCTCCTTAAAATCCACCTTAGGTTGATACATTGTGATCTCCCTAGTAGTAATTTGGGTGAGAAGTTGCATACTAGTTGGTCTTTGACGTTGTTGGTAATCAACTTAGTTAATTAATATAAGGTCATTTGAAAATTTGAAAATCCCTAAAATCTTGTAAAATAGAGACTGTGTACAAGCGTGGGAGGTAGAAGATGCCTAACCTATTCCCTTATCGTCATCGAAGTCTTTATCTATTTTTATTATTATTTTTTTTTATGGCAAACCTTATCTAGGAGTCTCTTTAGTTAGGGAGTCTCTGATTTCCAAACCCAAGGCAATTTTTGCATGTCTAGCCAACTGTGGCTTTTATTGGCTAATGGCGACTCAAAATCTTTCAAACATATTATTTTGAGTCCACTCCATATTCATTCAAGACCAAGTGAGTAAAGATTGAGAGATACACACCACACACCTTTGGGTGGGTGCCTGCCCAACTTACGTGTTGAAACAGTGACCACAATTTCCATGCCAAAGATTTGGTTAAAATTATTTATTTGGACGGGTGGACATAGGCGTCCATGGATATTGACATTTCTTTTCTTGGGTAACACAATGTTCGAATAGTCACAGTCCGTGGACAATGTCATGGCACCCAACTGCTTCCTTGGACATGGACTCTTGGACTTCCACCTTTTAAGTGAAACTTTCCACACATCCAAACAACCCCATTTCTCTTTATCATACATGTCCAAGGTGGCACATGTGTGAAAAGTCAAGACAATCAATCAAGCGGTCCACACCACAGACATGCTTGGCAAAAAAATATAGGCCCATAGTCTGTCAGCTTAACCACATGTGTGTTGTACAAATGGAAGTAAAAATACATTGAACCATGGTGGGGTTAGCAATGGGCTAGGCTGCCCGGGCTTAAAATCTACGCTGGTGTTGAGGCTTGACATGGGCTTTTGAGAAAATGACAAATAGTCCTATCCAATCATCAAGTACGCCACTGCTGTCTAAAAGAAATGTAGGGCTCCTATTCAACATACACACTTACTTTAGTTTAAAGACTCTTATTGAATTCAGGATCATATGTTCTAATGATCCAATTCATTTATATGTATTTCAAAACATTTGATCATTTAACTCTTTTTTCTTATAATTCTATTTAGGCTTAAACCAGCCCTTTAGGGCTAATGCTTTTCTGCCTGATTAGGGCTAGGACATGGGCGGTTTGGTTGGCCATGGTGCCTAGTTGGCTTGCATGGGTGGGCAGGTGGCATGGATGATCGTGTGTGGATCCATGGGGTACATGGGTGGCTGGTATGGGCCTGCCCAGGCTCAGGTGTGGATGGTGTTGGTGACCCAAGTTGTAAAATTTGATTAGGACAAGTGCCACTGTCAGCCATGGCCAACGCAAACTATATTAAAAGGTGGTTAGGCCGAGTAGGTACTCAATCGAGCCATAGCTATGACATCAGTGACATGTCGAGTCACCGTTCAGGTCCACGGTGGCAGGATCACCATGTAATCCGTCAACCTTGGTTGGCCACATATAGTCGGAACCATATTAATGAGGTTGGCTTCGATTTGATTGGTTCAGCCCCATGTGAAATGGGTCCACCACAGACCAAACCACTTTCAAACATGGTTTGGGCACGCCGCCCATGTGTGGCCACAGGAATGACCATGCAAAGCATGTTTGAAAATGACTGGGTATGAGGACCAAGCCTCACCGAACTCGGATTTCCGGACCTCACCATGTTCGGTTCCCCCCAGCCACAAGTACGTTTTCCACGTATCAAAATAATCAACGGTCCAGATTTGGACAGTCCAGATTAATATACATATGTGCCTAGTGTATGATGATGTGCCGGTGTACACAATACGCCATTCTGTCTGGCAAGTGACATGACTCTAATCTGTCACTCTGTGACAAAAATCAGGACCTTCTGTTCATCGGGCTGGCTTCGCCTTTGAAATAAGTGGACATCCGACGGTCTGACTCAATTTATGTTTGGTGGCCCACCTGATGAATGGATTGTTCCAATATACCAGACGTGAAAAAGTGAGGTCCAGGGTTCAGTGATTCGTTTTGGTATCCGCTCATCATTATTGGCCAAAAATATCAACGGTTTGGATCACTTCACTATGGGAGGTTACTCTGTACCCCGTTTGGCACTTTAGAATTGGGTGTAATCTCATGGGTAAATGTCGTTGGGCTACTAAATTGGTGCGCACTTGGTACAATGGCAATATGCCGAAACAACTCAATCATCGGTCCCATTACTAAAATCACACCAATAGAATAATTAAAACCATCACATACGTTGGTCATCTAAATAGAGGATTGAGAAACATTGGCTAGTTGTTCTTTATGATCCTTACCCTTGTACTTGTAGCTCATCCATGGTAGACTCACAAGAGTTTCAACACAAAGTCATGGGTTTGAATATCCATTGTGCTATAAAAAAGCTACTATGGTGTGAGTGCTAGTGTTAATATAATAATAAATAAAACCTTACCTACGGGGCTCATGCCACAAGAGTTTTAACAAGAGGTCATGGGTTTGAGTATTCACTGTGCTCTAGGCTCATAATTTTTCATATATATATACAATAAACTTCCCCTGAGGTTGAGCTATGTGGGCCCAACCGTGATGTGTATTGGACATCACACTGTGCATTTAGTGGGTCTCTCTCTCTCTCTCTCTCTCTATATGGGGGGGGGGGGGGGGCACTGCAATGTGGATAGGACATCTGTCCCATCAGTTAGATGCAATATTCCATGGTGGGCCAAGGGCTTAAAAATCAGGTTAATCCATGAATTAGGTGGGCCACACCATATACAATAGTTGAGAGGGGTTATTCACCCATTAAAACATTCATGATAGATTACTGAGATGTGGTTGACAAATCCAGCCCATCCATTGTGTGCGTCCCAATTGGATGAGGGGTTTGACCAAGTTTCAGCCGCATCCAAAATTCAGGTGGGCCTTACCAAGTGTTTTTAGATGTTTTAGGCATATCTTCACAGGATTTTAGATGGTATGGCCCACCTGAGTTCCGTATACAGCTCATGTTTAGGATATCACATCACCTAAAGGGGACCCATCAAATGCACGGTGTTGATGCCCAATCCATATCATGGTGGGGCCCACACAGATCGAACTCATGGGAACTTCCCATGGACCTCATAGTACCATTTCCCTATATATATATATATATATATATATATATATATATATATATATATATATATAGTACCGGTCTCCTGCGCACTGTACCGCAAAGACTCTCCTGCGGTCCAATTCCCCGGTGATATTGGGAGCTTAGATGGGGCATCATTGTTGTAATGAGTTTATGAAATCCACTCCAACCGTTAGCTGATCCATGAAAATTAATGAGTAGGGATAAAAAAAATTAGTTGCATAAATAATTTATATGGGCCACACTAAGTAAAAAAATTGAATTGTGGGAATTCCTGGCACAATTTCTTCTCATGTGGTCCCCTTAAATTATAGATGTAGCTGCTTTTTGAGACCTATTGCTAAATTCTAGTCACACACTTAATGGTTGGAGCGGATTTCACATGCATATGATGGTAGGGGCCAACCAAGCTCTCCCATCTTGGTTTGCTGGCCAAGCTCCTTCACCTCGCAAACCGGTTAGCTGATGCTGATCCGGCCAGACTTGCATTTTGTTGCCAGTGGTGGGTGCTGGAAGTGATATGTGGCCTCCACCATGATGGATACGTTTTATCCATTCCGTCAGTCTATCTTTCCATATCATTTTAGGGAGTGAATCAAAAAATGAGGCAGCTCCAAATGTCAGGTGGACCACACCACAAGAAATAGTTGTGATTGAAGGCCCACCATTAAAAACTTTTTGGGGCACAAAAGTTTTGGACCAAGATCGTATTAGTCTTTTCCTTTCATCCAGGTTTGTATAACCTAATCAACACATTGGATGGAAAATAAGCATTAAAGTGGACCATGGGAAGCTTTTAATGGTGGGCGTTCAATCAACAATCTTATCCTATGGTGTGGTCAACCTGATTATTGGATCCACTTCATTTTTGTGCTCGATTCCATAAAATGAGATAGAAAAATGGGTGGAAGGCATGGATAACACATATACATCATTGTGGGGTTCACGAGCACCCGCCCACTCTGGCAACTGCCTTGGTCAGCATCAACCCCCATCCCGGCATAACGTGCCAACCAAGGCAGTCGGAGGATGAGCTAGAGTTGGCCCCACCATCCAAACTGTATCATTTGGTCTGGCACACATAAATCAAGTATGAGTATAATTGTTGTTGCCCATGCATGAATTTTCACAGGAAAACTAATGGTTAGAGTGGATTTCACATAAACATTACGGTGGACCATGTAAAAATTCAATGATAGACATTCCCTCTCCCATTGTTTCCCTTGGCGTGGCCCACCTGAATCATAAATCTAACTGTTGTTACAAACCTACAGATAAATAGATATCACTTACCTAATGATCGGAGTAGATTACATCACGCATCACTATAGGGCTCACTGTAGGGCCACCTATCTAAGTTCCCAAGATGACCGTGAGTTGGAACGCATGAAAGTATATTGCGGTACAGTTCGTAGGAGACCATCACACACTCACACTCACACTCTCTCTCTCTCTCTCTCTCTCTCTCTATATATATATATATATATATATATATATATATATATATATATATATATATATATATATATAGGATTAGGTGCGGCCTGGTCTCACCAAGGATAATGCGGTTCTTTAGGGCCTACCTTTATGTTTGTATTTTATATCTATGCTGTCCATCCATTTTTTTGATCATTGGCAAGAACTCATAAATGAAGTGGATCCAATTCTAGGGTGGACCATAAGATGGGAAACAATGGTGATTGATAATTAAAAACTTTTGTGGGTACAAAAAGTCGTGGATAACAAATAAAAGTTACGGAAACAATAAGGTGGGAACTAGGAAGCTTTTAATGGTGTGGCGTTTAATCATGATAGTATCTTAAAGTATGGTCCACCTGAGAATTGGATCTGCTTCATTTTTTGGCTCTTCCCTTAAAATGGTATGGAAAAGCAGATGGACGGAATGGATATAGAATACATACATCAATGTGGCCCCACGGTAAGGACCGCACCGTCTTGGGGTGAGACCAGGCCGCACGTAATACCCTTCCCAAACTCAAAACGGATTTCCGATAAATCGGACATCCCTTTCGCCGCACCCATCCAAGAAGTAGTCTCTTCTACTGAAGAGTCTTACGGGCCCGTAAAATCAGTTTCAATCGACCCTTCTAACCCACCACACACTAACCCACACCGTTCATATCTGAACGGTCAGGATCATCAAGATGAAAGTTGGGAATCTAACCACTCGTACGAAACTAGAATGGTCCAGATAAAGAGTTTTAAACTCACCTCCGTGCATGATCATATCTAAATGAACGTTCAGGATCATCACATGAGCTTTGCTAATCCGCAACGCATGTAGTACGCAGCCCATGAACGGTCTGTACACTGATCAGGTGGGCCACGGTTTATGAAAGAAACGGACGGCTTAAAAACTTCGCCATACGTTTCTAACACTGCGGCCCACCTGATCAGAACCTGCCTACGTGGCATCACAAGCACTAAGTAAATAAAAAGTTCCCAAATTCCATTAAAAAATTATCGCAAAGCATTACAATTACAAACCGGGAGGAAAATGTAAAAACCACACATCTTCATATAAGCTTCATGAATTTCCAAACCCACCCGGTTTTCCGGCGGAACTGGCAGTCGGAAAACCGCTAGGGTGGATTTTCTTGCCGGATCCGAAAATTCTACATCTGGGCTTCTTCTCTTCATTGCTTCTGCCTTCTTTTCCTTCTTCTACTTCCATTCTCTTCATCTTTTCTTTGTGAATCTTTCGTAGAACGTAGGCCTCAGCGAAGCTACCCATCGTCGCCATGCCGGAAAATCAGAAACCGTGGCAGAGAACTAGCCGGAGATTTGTGGGTCAGATGTAGACGGTGGATTTTGAGGGTGGGGGTGAGCCAGAATTTATAGAGTTTGGGTTAGCGTGGGTACCAAGTTAGGACTTCTCCGATGGAATTCTTTTTGCGTCTGTCGTGACGTAATCCAATGTTTGTTGCCACCCATTGGGGCCCACATTCTGAGATGGTCCACTGATTTGAATGGTACGTATCACTGTTACCACCACATATGATTTATTCTACAATTTCCTGCCAATGACCTTTGATTTTTATATTTCAATGGGAGCCGTTGAAAGTTTCTTTAGATTGTTTTAAATTCATCAAGATGATAGTCAGAATGAGTTTCTCAGATAGTTTTCTTAAATCAGCCCATAGAGCATACATTTCATAACACGGACCGTTCAGATCATCAGACCACTCAGCATGTGGGGTCCAGTGGGCAGCGACACACGGTAGAGTCTGAGTCGCGACACACGCAAAACAAACTCTTTATGGTGTGTGAGTCATACGTGACGATTTTGGGTAGGGAAATGATGGACGCGGATTGCGTCCGACCAGATCAGTGTGGGCGCCCACCCTTATGTATCCGTTTATCAACGCCGTCCATTCATTTTCTAAGATCATTTTAAAGAATGATTCTGAAAACGAGGAACATCCAACGCTCAAGTGGGCCACACCAAATAGTGAGCAGAACTTGGTGACGTCATCATTCATGAGTGCGCTGTGTAGTGATGACGTCACCACGTTCCGTACACTATTTGGTGTGGCGCACTTGAGCGTTGGATCTGCCTCTATTTTATGACAATATTCTAGAATGATATTGTAAAAGTAATGAACGGCATGGATAAACGGATACATCAAGGTGGGCCCCACACTGATCTGGTCGGACGCTTAAAGGTCCGACCAGTGGTCGGACGCAATCCGCGTCCGGAAATGATAAGAAGCGGTAATTGCGCACAAGAAAAAACTGGAAAACGCCTTGACCCGGCGGCTGCACGTTCACCTTCCTTCTCAGTTCTCACGCAGCCATTCTTTACCCTTGGAAACCATTCTTTCCATACAAGTTCTGTGGGTCCCACCATGTTGTATCCAAACTATCCGTCTATTTTTTTGAGATCATTGTAAGGCTTGAGCCATAAAATAAGACAGGTCCAAAATTCAGTGGACCACACTGCAGAAAACAATGGAAGATTTAATGTATACCATTGAAACCTTTTTGGGGTATTAGAAGTTTTGGATCAGTCTGATTTTTGTTTTTACCCTTCATCCAGGTCAGTGTGACCTTATAAACAGTTTGGATGGCAAACAAACATCATGGTGGGACCTAGGTATGTTTTAATGGTGGGAATCATTGTCCCACTGCCTTTCTTGAGTTTTGGACATGACTCATTTTAGGTATAGTGTCCTAAAATGATCTCGTCAAATGGATGGACGGTGTGGATATACTTAAATACATTATTGTGGGGTTCTACTGAGGCTTAATCTTTTTTAGACTGTTACGTACCATCACGGTGCTGCTCAAGGACTGATGCGCTGGTTTGTGTCTGCCATGCCCCCACCACATTCCTCGGACTGAGGATTTGTGAAGTACCTTATAGTACTTGGTTTGTACAGATGGAGCTCTAGGTAGATCCAAGCCGTGGATATGATAGGATCTAATGGAATATGTTGAATTTACTTCAATGAAAACGGGAAATAATTGATAAAATAAATTTGGTAATAGGAACCTCACACCTGGTATGTCGAACTGCTTTACTGGCAGACAGATATCGCCGATAAAATCAATAAGAAGCTCTGGGTCGAGGCACGTACTTAGTCGCTATCTTTGAGATAGTTCGCGCCCCTCGGTGCAAAGAACCGGTGCAGAAGGATGCCGACGCGTCTACCTCCAGGATACAACTCCCCAGATATGTTCCTTCACAGCATGCACAAGCTATGGAGGAACCCAACACCAATACCACCACCAAACACACCCTTCCAATTGCCCAGAGAAAAACAGCCCGAATTGAATATGAAATTTAGGAAAGACGATAGCAAGGGAAGAAGGTTTTTTCTCTCTTAATAAACCCTAACCCTATTCCTCCTTTTATAAAATTTCCAAAAAGCATAACGATTAGAAAAAGACCCGTTGAAAGAAACCGTCGCGACGTTTCGACGTGCCCGATAAATAAGGCACGTTCCGCACAATGGTAACGACCTAATCAAGTGGGCCACGTCTAACGGTCGCGATCAAAGCAACGGTTAAAAAAATAATTTTATCAATTTGGGCAAAACCTAGCCCATCAAGACTCTAAGCAAGTGGGCTAGCCCAGGCCAATCGGGGTCCGATTGCACCCCCCCTGCGCGCGAGTATACGTGGGTGTGCACGTGCGCACACGCCCGGTTAAAGATTTCCGGACCAGTTTTCCCGCCGGCTGCACCCCCCCTGCGCGCGCATACGGGCTTGGGCATAATCCAAGACACATTGCAAAAGTCTATGTAGAGTGAAAGTATATAAAGCACTTTTCTTTCTCCCACTCAATCCGATGTGGGACTAAAGAAATCCACAAAAGGACAAAACCAAAAAGCAACACAATGGTTTTGTTTTGAAATACACACAACAATCCCCCACTTATTTCAATCAAAACAATACGGGCAAAAGGAAGAACTACTGTGCATAAATGAAGGTGACAATGTCTTGAACCTTCACATAGTGAATCATATTTGGACTACAAGAAATTAGTGAACCAAATCTTGAACTAGATTTCTTTAAAGTAGACCGTACGTGAAACACACACAATAGAAAAAATGTAACTCAAAGGTGTTTAAGAGCTGCACGTTACGGCCATGTGCATCATCCCGGTTTTTCATAAGCGCTCTAGAGAATTAGCCCAATTCTCATAGGAAGCGGCCCCACTTCCACACTCATATAGGTGAGTTCATCAAGGGTGTCTCTGTAACACTCATCACCCCACCTAAAAAAAAAAAGGCTATAAACTCATTAAGGGATTTACCCATCCTTAACCCGTTACAGAGATTCACATTACTAACATCACAGAGAAGAACAGAGAAATAATTTCTCTTAAAGTGTAATGCAATTCGACCAAGGAATCATTTGGAAAGTTGTTTGTCCCATTGAACCTAATTCTTGGGATCTCCAGTCTTTAGGTTGGGTTACCATTTCCAATGATTCATTTTTCTATTGGCTTAAGTCCCATCTCCTTCGATGTTTTCCAGACTTTTTCTCTAGCTAGAGCTTTTGTTAAAGGATCCGCAATGTTTACATTGGATCCTATGAAGTCCAGAGTAATTACACCATTTTTTAGCAGTTGTCTGACACAACCATGTTTCAGACGAATTTGTCTGGATTTTCCATTATAACACTTATTATTTGCTCTTCCTATGGCAGCTAGGCTATCACAATGAATGGATATAGGTGGTACCGGTTTCACCCAAAAGGGTATATCTATTAACAAAGTTTTTATCCATTCAACCTCTTCACCAGCTGTTGCCAAAGCAACCAATTCAGATTTCATCGTAGAATGAGCTATACAAGTTTTTTTTTTAGATTTCCATGAAACAGCTCCACCTGCCATGGAAAAAATATAACCACTAGTAGATTTACAATCATCTGACCCTGAATTCCAATCAGCGTCACTATATCCTTCTACCACGGCTGGAAATCTTTGGTAATGAAGACCAAGATCCCATGTCCTTTTAAGATACCTTAAGACCCTATATATAGCATTCCAATGCATTTCACTTGGATTACTAGAATATCTACTTAGTTTGCTCACTGCGAAAGCAATGTCAGGCCTAGTGCAATTCATAGCATATGATAGACTACCAATCACACTAGCATATTCAATCTGAGATATTCCTTCACCAGTGTTACGTTCTAGTTTAATACTAGGGTCAAAAGGAGTATACACAGGTTTACAATCATAGTGGTTATATTTCCTTAAAATCTTCTCGATATAATGAGATTGAGTTAGAGATATACCGTTTTCACTTCTAACAATCTTAATCCCCAGTATCACATCTGCCTCTCCAAGGTCTTTCATATCAAAGTGAGAAGATAGAAAAGATTTAGTTTCATTTATTATTTCAATATCTGTACCAAAAATTAAAAGATCGTCTACATACAAACATACCATTACTCCAGATTTGTTAGACATCTTACAATAAAGACATCGTTCACCTTCATTGAACATAAAACCATTTGACATCATTACATTATCGAATTTTTCATGCCACTGTTTAGGAGCTTGTTTTAGTCCATATAAGGACTTCAACAATTTACACACTTTATGTTCTTGTCCTAGCTCAACAAACCCTTCAGGTTGCTCCATATATATTTCCTCTTCTAATTCACCATTCAGAAATGTTGTTTTAACATCCATTTGGTGAATTAAAAGATTATTCACAGAAGCAATGGCAATCAAAATTCTAATGGATGTCATTTTTGAAACAGGAGAATATGTATCAAAGTGATCAATGCCTTCTCTTTGTTTAAACCCCTTGGCTACTAATCTAGCCTTATATTGCTCAATTGAACCATCGGCCCTCCTTTTCTTTTTGAATATCCATTTACAACCTAAGGTCTTTGCTCCAGAAGGAAGGTCGACTAATTTCCAAGTATTATTTGTTTTAATAGAATCTATTTCATCTATGACTGCTTCCTTCCAAAAGTTAGCATCGTGTGAGGATATCGCCTCTCTGAATGTTACAGGATCACCTTCTAGTTGAGTTAAAAATACTTGAAAATCAGGACCAAAATCCTTGGCAATCCTTGGCCGTTTGCTTCTCCTTATCTCAGGTTCAGACTCAGATTCTTCTAAGTCTTTAGGGTGAGAACATGATGGTTCATCTAGATTAATAGAGGTAGAACCCCCACTGTTCTTTATTTTATAAGGAAATACATTTTCATGAAATTCTGCATCTCTAGATTCAATAATGATATTTTCACTAATATCCAAGAATCTATAAGCTTTACTATGCAATGCATATCCAATAAGTACACACCTAGAGGTTCTAGATCCTAATTTAGGTCTTTTGGGATCAGTAAGCCTAACATGTGCGAGACAGCCCCAAACTCTAAAATAGTTTAGATTTAGTTTTCTGCCCTTCCATAACTCATATGGAATTATTTTGGATTTAGTTGTAGGCACTCTATTTAGAATGTAACAGGCTGTATACAAGGCTTCTCCCCAAAGACTTAAAGGAAGACCTGAACTTAACAACATAGCATTCACCATATTAATGAGAGTCCTATTTTTCCGCTCTGCTACCTCATTCTGTTGGGGAGTATAAGGAGCAGTAATCTCATGAATTATGCCTTTAGATTCACAGAAAAGATCAAAATCATTTGAAGTGTATTCACCACCTCTATCACTCCTAAGAATTTTTATCTTCTTGTTCAACTGATTTTCTACTTCATTTTTGAAAACAATAAATTTGGAAAGTGCTTCATCCTTTGATCTTAACAGATATACATATGTGTATCTAGAATGATCATCTATAAAGGTAATAAAATATTTCTTACCTCCTCTTGTAAGAGTTTCCTTAAGATCACAAATATCAGAATGTATCAGTCCTAACAATTCTGAATTTCTTTCTACGCCAGGAAATGGCTTTCTTGTTATCTTAGTTTGAGAACAGGATTCACATTTTTCAAATTCGCTATTTTCTAAATGAGGTAGAATACCACTACCAGACATGTTCTTAATTGACTTAATATTAAGATGTCCTAATCTACCATGCCATAATGTAACAGTGCACAAGATATAAGCAGAAGAAGCAGAACATTTATTTGATTCAACATTCAGTTTGAACATACCATGAGCATGATCAGCATAACCTTTACCAACAAAGGAGCCATTCTTAGTTATTATAATTTGATTCGACTCAAAAACCTGTCTCAGACCAGCTTTGTTCAAAAGATAACCCGAAACCAAATTTTTTCGTATATCTAGCACATGAAGAACATTAGCCAGAGTGACAGATTTTCCAGATGTGAACACGAGTTCAACTTTTTCTTGTCCAACTATATTTGCTGTAACGGCATTCCCCATTTGAACTTTTCTACCAGAAGGAACCTCCTCATAATTCTTAAACCAGGTGCGATCGTAACACACGTGTGTGCTAGCACCTGTGTCGATCCACCAGCCGTCACTAGGTTCTGGACGAACCATGTTGACTTCTGTGAGCATAGCCACAATTTCAGGTTCCTCAGTCACATTTGCTTGAGGTGTAGGTGCTGGATTCTTTTTCCGCTTGTAACACTCTCTTGCAAAGTGACCTGGTTTGCCACATACATAACAACCAGATGATTTATCCTGGTTATTATTTTTCTGGTTTTAGTCTTGGGTTTGGGTTTCTTCTTGAACATTTTCTGATTTGGTTTCAGGTTAATGTGTTTAGGCTTTCCCTTATGTTGATATTGATTTTGCTTATCATCTACCATTAACACCTTGGAAGTATCTGCTCTTTTCTCTTCTAAGGTATCTTGGAGTCTAGCTTCTTCCTCGATCCGCAATTTCACAATCAGTTGCTCCATTGATAACTCCTTTCTTTTATGCCGAAGAGAATTTTTGAAATCTTTCCAAATAGGCGGCAGTTTCTCAATAACAGCGGCCACCTGAAACTGTTCATCTAACTTGATTCCTTCAGACATAATTTCATGACCAATAAGGTTAAATTCATTGGCCTGATGCACCACTGATTTATCATCAGTCATCTGGAATTTGAAGTATCGACTTACGGCGTATTTTTTCACGCCCGCCTCTTCAGTTTTGTACTTCTTCACTAATTCTTTCCAGATCTCAGCAGATGTATCATATTCACAATACAGATCATACAATTGATTGGATAAAGCACTTAAAATATAATTTTTGCAGAGGTAATCATCTTCATCCCATTTCTGACGAATGATTGACAGTTCCGGTTCGAGTAGGCCAGACGGTCGAGGTTGATTGATTACATATGCTACTTTAAGGGTGGTTAGGTAGAAAAACATCTTTTGTTTCCACCGCTTAAAGTGCTGACCGTCAAAATTCTCAGGGCGAACAGACTTATCATTATGATTTCCCGAAGCCATGGGTCGAACTATCTCAAAATTGTTGAATTTACTTCAATGAAAACGAGAAATAATTGATAAAATAAATCTGGTAATAGGAACCTCACACCTGGTATGTCGAACTGCTTTACTGGCAGACAGATATCGCCGATAAAATCAATAAGAAGCTCTGGGTTGAGGCACGTACTTAGTCGCTATCTTTGAGATAGTTCGCGCCCCTCGGTGCAAAGAACCGGTGTAGAAGGATGCCGACGCGTCTACCTCCAGGATACAACTCCCCAGATATGTTCCTTCACAGCATGCACAAGCTATGGAAGAACCCAACACCAATACCACCACCAAACACACCCTTCCAATTGCCCAGAGAAAAACAGCCCGAATTGAATATGAAATTTAGGAAAGACGATAGCATGGGAAGAAGGTTTTTTCTCTCTTAATAAACCCTAACCCTATTCCTCATTTTATAAAATCCCCAAAAAGCATAACGATTAGAAAAAGACCCGTTGAAAGAAACCGTTGCGACGTTTCGACGTGCCCGATAAATAAGGCACGTTCCGCACAATGGTAACGACCTAATCAAGTGGGCCACGTCTAACGGTCGCGATCAAAGCAATGGTTAAAAAAATAATTTTATCAATTTGGGCAAAACCTAGCCCATCAAGCCCAGGCCAATCGGGGTCCGATTGCACCCCCCCCTGCGCGCGAGTATACGTGGGTGTGCACGTGCGCACACGCCCGGTTAAAGATTTCTGGACCAGTTTTCCCGCCGGCTGCACCCCCCCCCTGCGCGCGCATACGGGCTTGGGCATAATGCAAGACACATTGCAAAAGTCCATGTAGAGTGAAAGTATATAAAGCACTTTTCTTTCTCCCACTCAATCCGATGTGGGACTAAAGAAATCCACAAAAGGACAAAACCAAAAAGCAACACAATGGTTTTGTTTTGAAATACACACAACAGAATATGGACACTTCTTCAAACGTTTGAACACATTCATTGGCGGCTGACAACTAATAAATGGTGAGGGAGAAAAACAAATGTTTGAATTAATGGATTACATATTTCACTCCTCCACGTTGGTACCTACCATGTCAAGGGAGTGGATTGCCTGTGACCCAGGGCACATAGATATATGTGATTGGAGATGTGTGGGGCATAGAGATGTCAGTGACAAATCCACTATGTACATATGTTTGGGAAGACTACAATAGGACAGTATTCTAAAACTAATGAAGATCCATAAGCCATACCATGCCAAACAGTGTGGATTGAACACTTGGCGGTCACAAAAGTTTTGTATTAGGATGATACTTGTTCTTACCGTTTAAATGAGTATATGACTGATAACAATTCTATGAATGATTTGGATGGCATATAAACATTGTGGTCATCTCTGGGAAGGTTTCAATGATGGACATTGTTGTTCTCACTGTTTTGGTGGTGTGGTACACCTGAGTTTTGGATCGGAATGATTTTTAGAATCCCATTCTATAACGATATTTCAAAATAGATGGACGGAGTGGATTTGTCATGGACATCTTTATGGACTCCACATAGCGTCGGGCACAAAGATGCCTATATGCCCGGGGTCACATGCAATCGGCTCCCCCCCATATCAACTGTTGTTATGATTCATGGGTAAAAAACAAGGTAGCACGGGAGTCCACCTAGGTAGAATTTGTAATTCACTTCCCTCTCTAATGAACAACTTGATCTAAAATGAAGATCCTACATGGCATAAAGAGAAGTTGGGAGGTAGTAGAGGACGGGTTGTTAGTCCTCCGATGCCTAAGTTAGATGTGTATTTGGCTTAGAAAGAGAGAATAACTCTGTAGTAGAGATATTGCATGCATACATTCGAATGGTGTTGAAACTCTCTGTTTATAGCCATCGGAAAAGTGATCGTGGTCCAGTGTATTGGCCATGATTACGGGAGTGAATCCCAATAATAGGGGTGATCCCCAGAGGTCGTAGATCACGCTGGTTATGGTAGTAGACGTGTCTATCTCTGACTCCGTCAAACGCGGTCCTGTATCTCTGCTTTGCACGAGGTAGTTTGACCTTTGCCTAGACCGATGATGACCATAAGGTCAGGTTGTCTATATATGCGGTCAATTAAGTATGCCTGTTGATATATAAAAAAATAACCATCGTTAGACTCAATCTGTCGTCAACCCGACTCTTGTCCTCGACTCTGTTCCTGTCTTCAGCTTGTCGGGGCGACTGCTCATGTGAAGCCGAGCTTAAGGACTTCTGCTTGAGCCTGTGGGCTTATGACGTCGGAAGGCTTTTTGAGTCCTGGGAGGTCAGATCGGGTTTTACCTACAACAGAAGCCCCCTCCTCTTCGAGTCTGGCTTGTCCAGCTCAGGAGTAATTTTGGATTGAAGAGTTGACCTTGCTTAATCTCGTATCTCAAGCTGCTGCCGTCGTCAATAGAAGAGGCGGGAATGTAGTATTTATTGTGATGGTTCAAATTTCAAAACACCTTCATGATGAGCGTACAGGGTGGCATCTTTTTCGCTTTCTAGAGCGAATAAGAAGACAACATGTGGTGGTGACGTTCCGGAGAGGACGCCTTTCATTGGGCCGGCTCATGGCAGTGCGACACATGGCGTAGTATGTCGAACGTCGCGGCGTCGATTCACCTTTCAAGACCACAGTTCGCTGACGTGGGGCGTGAGTACGAACCAAGTGCTGTCGAGAAAAGGTGGGCCACACTAAAGGAAAAGGTGGCTGGAGAAATACCCACCGTTGAAACCTCCCTGGTCCTCAGTTATGTTTATATGCCATACATACTGTTCATAACGTCATTTCTAGTGGGTTGAACTGAAAGAACAAATATTAGCCTGGTTCTATGACCGTTCAATCCTCACTTTTTAGGCTCATTTGCGCCTTGGATCCGTCTCATTTTTGTTATAATGCCATAAAATGAGCTCACAAAATGGATGGACGGTGTGGATTTCTTACAAACATCACAGTGGGCCCCACCTACGTTTCGAGGGCAGGAACTTCGGCTTTCGCATGAAATCCGCGTTCGCCTGTGTACACAAAGACGCCATTCTGTCTGGCAATTAGTGCCATGACTCTAACCTGTCACTCGTGTATAACATCCCAGCGGTGCAAAAGGTGGTCTCATCAGAAAGACATCCTGAGACAAAAATCAGGACGGTCCGTTCATCAGGCTTCCTTGGGCTTTGAAACAAGTGGACATTTGATGGTCTGACTCAATTTATGTCTGGTGGCCCACCTGATGACTGGATTGTTCCAATTTTCTCTCCAGGTGATCTTAGAACTTGCATCCACCCTTTTCACGGCTTGGATGTTCTACTGGAGTAACACATCAGCAAAACATACAAACGTTAAAGTGAGCATACATTAAAAGAGGAAATGAAAAGATATAGAGTGG
The DNA here is from genome assembly GCA_003013855.2 of Liriodendron chinense. Classification (NCBI taxonomy): domain Eukaryota; kingdom Viridiplantae; phylum Streptophyta; class Magnoliopsida; order Magnoliales; family Magnoliaceae; genus Liriodendron; species Liriodendron chinense. Next base: position 4,438,211 of record PVNU02000736.1, on the reverse strand, counting down.
GCTTACTAAAGTACATATGGTGCTGCCCTTATCTTAAGGCCCACCTTAATATATGTATTTTACATCCATGCGGTTCATCTTTTTTCTTTTGGATCATTGGCAAGAACCCAAAAATGAAGCAGAACAAATTCTAACATAGACCATATGATAAGAAGCAGTGACTGCCCATTAAAAACATTTTGTGGGTCACAAAAGCTTTGAATGAAGTTAATATATATTTATTCCTTTAATCCATGTTTTTTGTGACCTTATCAACAGGTTGGATAGCAAATAAATGTTACGGAAACATTAAGAGGGCCCTAGGAAGTTTTTAATGGTGTGTTGTTTAATCATCACAGTTTCTTAAAGTATGGTACACCTGAGAATTGGATCTCCTTCATTTTTTTTGGCTCTCACCCTAAAATGATTTGAAAAAACAGACGAATGGAATGGATATAGAATACATACATCAATGTGGGCCCCACGGTAAGGGCCGCACCTAATCCCTTCTTTAAACTCAAAAGGATGCCTGTTATTCTACTGAAGAGTCTTACGGGCCCGTAAAATCAGTTTCAATCGACCCTTCTAACCCACCACGCACTAACCCAGACCGTTCAGATCTGAACGGTCAGGATCAGCAAGATGAAAGTTGGGAATCTAACCACCCGTACAGAACTAGAATGGTCCAGATAAAGAGTTTTAAACCCACCTCCGTATGGATGGTGATGATCTCCAATCAGTGAGATTTTTGTCACGTGGCCAACGCATCAGGATCATAAATGAACGTTCAGGATCATCACATGAACTTTGCTAATCCGCAACGCATGTAGTACGCAGCCCATGAACGGTCTGTCCACTGATCAGGTGGGCCACGGTTTATGAAAGAAACGGACGGCTACTTTGTCAGACGTTTCTAACATTGTGGCCCACCTGATCAGAACCTGCCTACGTGGCATCACAAGCACTAAGTAAATAAAAAATTCCAAATTCCATTAAAAAATCATCGCAAAGCATTACAATTACAAACCGGGAGTAAAATGTAAAAACCACGCTTCTTCACATAAGCTTCATGAATTTCCGAACCCACCCGGTTTTCCGGCGGAACTGGCAGTCGGAAAACCGCTAGGGTGGATTTTCTTGCCGGATCCGAAAATTCTACAGCTGGGCTTCTTCTCCTCATTGCTTCTGCCTTCTTTTCCTTCTTCTACTTCCATTCTCTTCATCTTTTCTTTGTGAATCTTTCGTAGAACGTAGGCCTCAGCGAAGCTACCCATCGTCGCCATGCCGGAAAATCAGAAACCGTGGCAGAGAACTAGCCGGAGATTTGTGGGTCAGATGTAGACGGTGGATTTCGAGGGTGGGGGGTGAGCCAGAATTTATAGCATTTGGGTTAGCGTGGGTACCAAGTTAGGACTTTTCGGATGGAGTTCTTTTTGCGTCTGTCGTGACGCAATCCAATGTTTGTTGCCACCCATTGGGGCCCACATTCTGAGATGGTCCACTAATTTGAACGGTTCGTATCACCGCTACTACCACATGTGATTTGTATTTTACAATTTCCTTACAATGACCTTTGATTTTAATATTTCAATGGGAGTCGTGGAAAGTTTCTTTTGATTCTTCTAAATTCATCACCAGAAGATGATAGTCAGAATGAGCCTCTCAGAGTAATTTTAGCACACATAGCATACATTTCATAACATAGACGGTTTCAATCATCAGACCACTCAGCATGTGGGCTCGAGTGGGCAGCCATTCACGGTGGATCCTGAATCACTGCATACGCAAAACAAACTCTTTATGGGTTAACGAATAACATGGCCCTCAGGTCTGATCGTGTCAACAAAATATTTATACCATAGCTAGCAGATATATACCTTTGTAGCCTTGGAATAATGCTCATTAGATTTTTGGACCATTTTGCCCCTCTGTCCTTTTTCAGACAGTACCATAATTGAGTAACCTGCGAGCCAAAGCCGATTTCGACCCAATCGATGGAGTATGGCTGTGCACGGTTCGGTAGATTCGGTTTTGAGGGGTGATACCCAACCGAACCGACTCAGTCGGTTTTGAATATTTAACAACTGAACCGAACTGATGAAGCCTTACTAACCGAACCGAACCAGATAAATTCGAGTTAGTTCGGTTTTGTTGGTTTTGTTGGTTTCATGACTACATTCAAAAAATTAAGAAGATCCAAATCTCTGGTGGACCACACCAATGTAAAAATTGGTGAATGACCATTAAATTTTTTTATAATTATAGGCCACAAAGGTTTTGGATCAAGCTGAAAGTGAAATTTGACTTTTCCCTTCATCCAGGTCTATTCGACCTTATCAACGGGTTGGATGTCAAATACACATTGCAAATCTTCTTTAAGTGGCCCTGAGGACATTTTTAATTGTGAGAGTTCAATCGACATTATTTCTTGTGGTGTGGTCCACCTGAGATTTAGATCTGAACACATCTTAAAATGGGTTGAGAAAACGATTAGATGGCATGGATATATAAGATATTATCAAGATGGGCCATAAGGTAGGGGTAACATTAATAAATATAATTCAAATATATATATAGTCAGTTCGGTTCGGTTGAAAACGGTTTATAATTTTCACAAATTGACAACCAAACCGACATTCTCGGTTTTTAATATTAAAAACCGAACAGGCCTGAAAAAGAGTGGAAAACTGACTGGTTCAGTCCGTTTTATCGATTTGGTCGGTTTTTTGAACAGCCCTACGAGGGAGTCCCAACAAAGAGTGAAAGGACCTCCCAACCATGCAAGATTAGATCCGTTCATTTGAACCGGCCATTCTTGGAACCCTAAGTAAGACCTTATCGGATTACCACACGGCCCCTTAGTGGTCCACAAAACTACCAACAATTTTCATTAATTTCGATGTTGTTTCCTTTACTGTGGTCCACCTGTGTTGAGTTAAGTTCTCAATTTTGGTCCATGTCACGAAATTAAAACTCCATCCTCTGGATATGGTAGATCTTTCTCCAAACTAGCAAGTGGAACACAAAAAAGCCAACTGTGAATGCACCGAATTTCCCATGCTAGCTGGAGGGTGGTGAGTCACAGGCTTCCACATAAATTTGCCTCGACTTGAGGGCTTTTTCTGGATTGAAATGGGGTTAGAATAATTTGATTAGACCAGAGTTTCCACTATCCAATTATTTCGTTTCTACAGTTGGCTAGACCCTATAGAAACATTAGAGATGAAGATTCGAAAATATTCTTCTCTAAAATGACTCCTTGACCTAGATCCGCGATTAGAGATTTGAGGTAAGGGACCACAGTTACATAGAGAGAAGGTGTTAGGCACCCACTCTGTCCATACAGATATACAGTCTTTACTTCACTAATCTGACTAATTTCTGAAGGTTAGGATCGGTTCTCGTGCATTCTCCAAAAATGAAATTAGATGAACTAAAATGATATATGATGATGGATCTGATTAGTCAGAGTTTCTGATGGGCAGTGTCCGATCAAGTCGGCAAGCCATAGGGCATACGCTCGAACCAACCAGGTGCTATAGATGATGCTGGTGATTATGATGCTGTGTTTGATGAGTTAGAGTTTTTATGGGCAGAGTCTAATCAAGTCGACAAGCCATAGAGCAAATATACATTAAGATTGATCAGGTGTCAAAGATGGTAATAAGATGCTAATGGATGCATTGAACGGGAGGGTCAGAAGAATAAAGAGTGTTGCATTATGCTATATATGAATTAGATAAAGATGATATTGAACGTTTAGGTGGACGGTAGTATCGTATAAGTTAGTTTGAGCGGCTTGGATTGGAACTTAGATGACTTCAGAGGCTTCAACCTTGGCGATATTGGACCAAACTAAGGCAAAACTCTTCTTACCCACTCTTCTCTCCTCAATGTAGGAACATGCTAAAAGGGAAAGGAGACGAATCACTTTTCGCAGAGGAGGACTCAAAGTTGATGAATCTAGATGCTAAAAATAAAGGCAAGATGAGGTATTTATAATTGATTGGGGTGACAATTTTCATAATTTAGGGTGGACGGCATCTTGGGGGTTGCCCGTCCTTTTCTGGAGCTCCAGCTTCGGACAGCTAGACCTTCGAACCTGCGAGTTTTTCTCCCCAGGTTCGGTTTTACACCGAGGCTGAGGGTTGGACCTAAGTTCGGGTTTATGTTCGGTTTTGACTTTGACTAGGTGAGTTAACTAAGTTGAAGGGCTGGGCTGACCGGGTGAGTTGACTCGTTGAATTGACCTGCCGAAGAATTTTGGCCTGCTTGTTCCTAAGGGTGGTTTTTCGGGATTTATGATTTGGGGTGAGTTAGCTTGGTTTGGGTTTAAGGCATTGGGATATGGATTGGGGTTTGGATGGGTGAGTTGACTAGGTTTGGACTTAGGATTTGGGATATAGACTATGGTTTGGATGGGTGAATTAACTGGGTTTGGACCCAAGGTTTGGGTTATGAACTAGGGTTTGGATCTAGAGTTTTTGCTATGGACTACCATCCATCTAGCCATTCAATTGTCATTTTATTCATGGTTGATGTGTCTACACCAACCAAGGCATTTATAGGATGTGGGGCCTTAGTTGGCTTTTGTGTGGCCCCACTTACATCCTTTAAGTGTCTTGGTTGACTTTTGTGTGGCCCTACTTGCTTGTATGGAGGAAGATCCACCACATCCAGAGGATAGGGTTCTTAATTTCATGGCATGGGCCAAAATTGAGGATGAAACTCAATATATGTGGACCATAGTGAAAGAAACATTACTAAAATTAATGTACATTGTTGGTACTTTTGTGGGTTACTGAGGAGCTACGTGGTAATTTAATAAGGTCTCATCTGGAGTTCCAAGGGTTGCTGGTTCAAACGAACAGATTTGATCTCGCATAGGAGGCTCTTTCATTTTTTGTTGGGACTCACTCTCTCAATTGAGTCAAAACCGACTTTAGCTTGCGGGTCACTCAACTATCGTAACATCTGAAAAAATGACATGGGAAAATGGTTCGAAAAATCTAATGAATAATACTCCAAGGCTAGAAAGATATCTTTTACAATAGTAGTGCACTTTTGTTGACCATGCTGGACCTAAATACGTTGTTAGTGATTGATTGACCCATCTTTATGTTGTGTGTGTCATTCCTGACGTTTTTGCTCGGTCGGCCGCATGTGAACCTTCCTTCACACGCAGCCGTCCTTTCCCCTTAAAATAAAAATAAAAAATAAATAAAACGTTTCTTTCCCTGCAAGGTTCACTTCTATAGAATATCTTATCCGTGAAAACGGTATAGTCCCCCAAAGGGATGATCACCAATATACTCAATAGGTACTCCTGAGTGGTGTCATCGGCTTTTCATTGAATTCCTGTCCCATTCTTGAAAGAAATGCCATTACCGGAGATAACATGCATCCGCCACATTTGACCATCCTTTTCTATATTTCTCTTCTGCCGCTGAGGATATGTGAAGTACCTTTGTACTTAGTTTGTACGGAATCGGATTGCGTGCGGAGTAACTCCGCACGCTCTTATCGTGCGGAGTAAACTCAGTTAGGCCCACCTAGAATGTATGTGCTTTATCTATTCCGTCCACATGTTTTTCCATCTCATTTTAGCGGTTGAGCCCAAAATTTAAGCATATTCAGATTCAAGCGGACCATACCACGGGAAACAGTCGGAATAATGATTTCCACCGTTGAAACCTTCCCAGGACCTACAGTGATGTTTATTTGTCATCCAACCTGTTCCTAAGATCACATGGATATGGATGAAGGGAAAACACAAATATCAGCTTGATTCAAAACTTCTGTGTCCTCCGAAAATTTTTCAATGGTAGACATTAAGTTCACACTTTTCTTACGGTGTGGTCTACTTTAGATTTTGATATGCTTCATTTTTTGGCACCGTACTTAAAATTTTCTGCTAAGATGGATGGACGGAGTGGATAAAATACTTAAATCACTGTGGGCCCCACAGAGTTTGCTCCGCACGCTAGCGTGCGGAGTTACTCAGTACGCAATCCGCTTCCAGTTTGTACAGGTAGATCTCTACGTAGATCCAGGGAGCGGTTTGGGTGGATCCCCGGATCCACAGAGGTTGGTGGATCCCTAACTGTGGGGCTCCCAGTGATGTGTGGTCCTTACATCCATGCCGTCCATCCATTTTGACAGCTCATTTTAGCGCATGACCCCAAAAATGAAGGAGATCCAAACTTAGGAGTCAATACCACATAAAGCAGTCTTGATTGAATCCTCATCATTAAAAATTTCACGGGGGCCACTAGAATGTTTATTTTCCATCCAACCTGTTGATAAGATCACAAAGACCTGGATGAAGAGACCACACAAAATATCAGGTTGATCCAAAGTTTTTGTGTCTCATGAGAAGTTTTTAATGATCGATTACCACTGTTTCTTTTATTATGGTCAACCTGATATTTGGATGAACTTGATTTTTTGAGTGATGCCCTAAAATGAGTTTTCAAAACAGATGAATGGTCTGGATATAAAAAGAATACATCAAGGTGGACCCCATGTTCAGGGATCCACCCACCTCAGTGGATCCGGGGAATCCACCGAAACCGCGCTCGTAGATCCAAGCCGTTGATATGATGGGATCTAGTGGATGGACACTTTTTTGAACATTTTAACAATCTTATTGGAGGATGACAACTAATAAACGATCAGGAAAGGGAGAAAAACAAAGGATTGAATTAATGAATTAGATCTTTCACTCCAGGTAATTTTTGGGTCATTTTCCATCCGCGTTGGCACCTACCATATCAAGGGAGCGGATTGCCTGTGACCCCGTGCACATAGATCGATATATCTATGACTGGAGATGTGTGGGGCCCATAGAGATGTCTGTGACAAATCCACTCTGTACATATGTTTTGGAACACCACAATAGGACATGATTCTAAAACTAAGGTCCGAAACTCATATGGGCCATACCACGCCAAACAGTGTGGATTTAACATTTTGGCGGTGACAGAAATTCTGTATCAGGATGATATTTGTTCCTACAGTTTATATGAGTGGTAACAATTCTATCAACGGTTTGGATGGCATATAAACATCATGGTCAGCTCTGGGAAGGTTTCATTGGTGGACGTTGTTGTTACCGATGTTTTGTTGGTGTGGTACACCTTAGTTTTGTATCTGCCTGATTTTTAGAATCCTGTTCTATAACGCTCTTTCAAAGCAGATGGACGGTGTGGATTTGTCATGGACATCTCTACGGACTCCACACAGCCTCGGGCACGGAGATGTCTCTGTGCCTGGTTCACATGCAATCCGCTCCCCCATATCAATGGTCTAGATCGCGAAAGCATGGCCCGATTTAAAAAAGAAAAAAAGAAAAACGCGGGATATTCCTTCAAGGCCAGAATCTTTATAATCCGGAGGGTGTGGGGATTGTTTTACTCGGGTAGATATGATATGGTGGAGGCTCTCGAAACCGAATCTGGCAGATATGGTAACACATTAGTGGGTGGTGCCTTGATCGTGGGCCCATATTGATGCATATGATGTATATCCACGCCGTCCATCACTTTTTTTTATCTCATTTTATTTCGGATTGCCAAAATTGAAGCAGGCACATAAACATGGACTTCCTCAATTTATTTCAGATTCAAGTTGGCACATCCCTGAAAAGTGGAGATCGACGAAGAATCGGGCGATCCACATGGAAGTAACAATACGGTGGGGTTGGCAATGGGCCCGGGTTGAAAATCTAGGCTCGACTTTCAGACGTCGGGTGTAGCGGATTTTGCACTAAGTAACTCAGTACACTATGCGTACTGAGAAAACTCGGTGGGGCACACCGTGATTTATGTATTTTATGCACTCCGTCCATCCGTTGTACCAGATAATTTTAGGGCTTGAGCTCAAGTGGACAACACCAGGGGAAATAATGTGAATTGAAAGTCTACTGTTGAAAAATTCTTAGGGGTCACAGAAGTTTTGGATCAAGCTGATATTTTTCTTTTCCCTTCATCCATGTCTATGTGATCCTATAAACAGGTTGGATGACAAATAAACATCACTGTGGGCCGTAGGAAGGATTCAACGGTGGAAATCATTTCCCAGTGTTTCCTGTAGAGGGTTCCACTTGAGCCTCGGATATGCTTCAATTTTGGGTCAGCCACTAAAATGAGCTGGAAAAAATGAATGGACGGCGTGGATAAACTACGTACATTCACAGAGGGCCCAAGGGAGTTTATCCAGTACGATAAAAGCGTAGTAGTGAGTTACTCCGTAGGCAATCCGATTTCCAAGCATGGACTTTCTAGAAAATGATGAATACTCCAGTCCAATTATAATACAAAGCGTAGTAGTGAGTATTCGATTAAAATCATCACAAAGCATTACAATTACAAACCAGGAAGAAAATGTAAAAACCACACATCTTCATATAAGCTTCATGAATTTCCAAAACCACCCGGTTTTCCGGCGGAATTGGACCTCGGAAAACCGCTCGAGTGGATTTTCTTTCCGGATCCGAAAATTCTACAGCTGGGCTTCTTCTCTTTACTGCTTCTGCCTTCTTTTCCTTTTTCTACTTCCCTTCTCTTCATCTTTTCTTTGTCAATCTTTAGTAGAACGTAGACCTCAGCGAAGCTACCTATCGTCTCCATGCCGGAAAACCAGAAGCCGGGGCAGAGAAGTAGCCGGAGGTTTGTGGGTCAGATGTAGGCGGGGGATTTCGAGGCTGGGGATGGGCCAGAATTTATAGCATTTGGGTTCGCTTGGGGGCCACGTTAGGACTTTTTGGATGGAGTTCTTTGCGTCCGTCGGGACATAATCCAAAGTTTGTCGCCACCCACTGGGCCCCACTTTCTGAGATTGTCCACTGATTTGAACCGTCCATATCACTGATACTACTACAGATAAGTTATTTTAGGATTTCCAGACTTCATCGATGAAACTGACCTTTGATTTTTAGATTTCAATGAGAGCCGTTGAAAGGTTCCGTTTGATTGTTCTATACTCATCTCCAGGAGATGATCGACAGAATCATTATTTCATAGTATTCTTCTTACGGTAAACCCTTACCATAGATTTATTAACATGGACGGTTCCGATCATTAGAATACATAAGTATGTGGGCTCCAATGGGCACCGAGTCGCGACAGAGGCAAAACAAACTGCAAGTCACAGCTAGGGCTGTAAATGGTTCAGCGGACTCGACGGGGTACCCGAACCCGACCCATTTGATAAATGGCACGAGTTTGAGTCTAAGAATAGACGCAGTTGCTAAACGGGTTTGGGTCTGGTTTCCTTTATATTAGGCCCGACCTAGCCTGACCGAAACTCATTTAGTAAGTGGGCGGGTTTGTTCTATGTTTCAAGGGACTCGTCTAGCTTAGATCGGTCGAGACTCGATTTTAAGCCTTGTAAAAATGCTTGCATACTTGATCCAGACCCTAACCCATTGGACCCGACCCATTTATAAATGGGTCTAGGTGGATCTCCCTTTATCAGACTTGGACCCCCGATGGGTTGACTCGGACCTGACCTGAACCCGCCCATTTAGTAAAAGGGTCTGGGTCTAACATTTGGACCCAAACTCATTTAGTAAATGGGCGGGTCTAGTTTTGGCTAAACTCGCCCCGAACCCGACCATTTACAGCCCTAGTCACAGCTCACAAGGACACAGGTTGCCTTCCTGTGACTGGAAGCTAGATGGGGCCCACTTTGATGTTTGTAAGAAATCTACCCCGTCCATCTATTTTGAGAAATGGGGAGCAGATTAGGTGAGACCCCGGATCCACCGAGGTGGGTGGGAAAGCTGACTGTGGGACCCTTGACGATGGGGCCCACCATGATTTATGTGACTTAAATCCACACCGTCCAATCATTTTAACAGCTCATTTTAAGTCTTGATCCTAAAAGTGAAGCTAACCCAAATCTTAGGTGGACTCGTGGATGTTGGATTTCAGGAGGATCACGCCGTTGGTATGAAAGTGGTAATATTATATTGGAGTTGCCATGTTAGTTACTCTTATTTCCATAGTTTGACTAGACTGTGTAGAAATGCTAGGAGAGAGGATTCGAAAATTCTCCATCTTAAAATTACTCCTTAATCTATGGCTACAAGATTTTCGATAAGGGACCAAAGGTATAAGAAAGAGGTGTTAGGCACCCACTCTGCTTATACAAATGTACGATCTCTACTTTGCATGATCAATCAAACTATTGAGAAGTAGGATCATTACTTGTGCGCTAACGATGCAATGATGTGTATAAGTTGTGTTAAATATAATGCCTATGACAAGCTATACTTTCGGTTGGATAAATCCGCCTTGACTGCCTACTTGTCGAAGCGATAAACCAATCAGTCCAAAATGATTGATGGGTAGGATTCGATTATGTCAACAAGCTGTAGAGCAAATGTTTGAACAGATTAGGTGCCGAGTGCAATATATGTAATGCATGGCTTAGAAAATTGTATGTAATATCGTGCGTGTGATGCAATGTTGAATGTAACACCGATGACAACCTGTAGTTTTGACTGGATAAATCCACCTTAACTGTCCACATGCTAGAGCGATAAACCGACCAATCCATAATGGGCACTGACTTTCAAACACAAGTAATCCATGATGGACCCACTAGATGGACGCCTATGATGGATAGATTATGCTTTCACTTATACCTTTTAAATGGAATACTCTATGATTGATAGAGTGATGTATTTGTAATTAATTGAGTGTCTTTAGTCGTATGTAGGGAAGGTAAGTTCGGCTCGATCGAAAATTCTTGGATTCGATAAATACTTCTTAATTACAATTAAAATTCGCAAGATGAGAGCCTAGCATAAAAATTGGAGGATTTCAAAATGAAACCTAAGATTCCTAGTACAAGTTGTTCCATCTCTTGTATGGTAACTTTTTTATTATAATGGATTGATCGTGGCTTTTTGCTGTGGTTTTTTTTTTTTTGCAAAGATGAACAAAGGATTGAATGGATTAGATCTTTCACTCCAGGTAATTTTTGGATCATTTCCATCTACGTTGGCACCCACCATATCAACGGTCTAGATCGTGAAAGCAAGGGCTCATAGAAAAAATAAAAAATGTGGGGATATTCCTTGGAGGCCAGAATCTTTATAATCCAAGATGCGATATGCAGGTGGAAAGTGGGGATTAGGTATCTCACTTGGGTAGAGATGATATGGTGGAGGCTGTAGGAACCGAATCCGGCCTCGGGTGGAGATGATATGGTGGAGGCTGTAGAAATGGAATCTGGTGGAGCCGTCCCTCGGCGTGTGCGGATTAGATGTTTTACCCGGCTAACACGTTAGTGGATGTTTTATTGATCGTGGGGCCCAAATTGATGTATTTTTTGTATATCTACGCCGTCCATCAGTTTTTCAATCTTATTTTAATTCGTAAGGTTAAAATTGAAGATGGTACAAATCTCAAACGGACCACGCGACAGTAAATAGCGGTCATTAAATGTCCTTGATGTGTAGGATGGGATAATGGCGGTAGACTTTCAAACACAAGCCATCCATGATGGATCCACTAGATGGACGTCTACGATCGATAGATTACCCTTTTACTTATACCTTTTAAAGGGAATGATCTTCCATAGTCTCATTCTACCGGCTCCACCGTACCCGTGTTTTGACGTTCTCCCGTGGTCTTAGCGACGCTTAATCCATCAGGTGCCACATCTGCACAACGGGATTTTTACTGCAATAGTCCTGAGGTGTGGCTATATTTACTAAAAGTTTAATTTCTCATCTGGCTCATCTTTTTTAGCCTTACGAGGAGAAATTGAAAATTTTACAGTCGAGCATGCCTCTCTTACCACCATGTGCTCAGAAGGGAATTCACCGGCCCCATGGGAATCCATAGTGCCCGGAGGAATCGGTCGAAGGGGCATTTTCGATCATAAATTTTCAATTTTTTCTTGTCAAAAAGTCAAAAAAGATGAACCAGACAAGTAATTAAACTTTTAGAAAAATAGTCACACGTCAGGGCTATGTCAGTAATAATACCCAGCTCAAGGAAAAGGACGCGGATTTCCATTGGTTCCAGCGCTGGGAATCTAGGTAGGGATCACCGTGAGTTTTGAGAGAAATCCACTCCGTCCATTCGTTTTGTGAGCTCATTTTAGAACATGTAACAAAAAATGAACCGGATCCAAGACTCAAGTGGGCCGAAAACGTGAGAATTGAACGTCCACAGTTGAAATATTCGTGGGGCCACAGAAGTTTTGAATCAGGCTAATATTTGTGTTTTCAGTTCATCTCAGTAGAATGACATTATGAACGATGTGGATAGCATATAAACATCACTGGGGACCCCCAGGAGTGTTTGAACGGTTGGAATTTCCCTTCCCACCTTTTCCTTCAGTGCGGCCCACTTGAGTCTTTTATCCAGTTCATTTTTTGTTTCACATCATAAATTGATATAAAAAAACGGATGGGCGGAATGGATTTATCATAAACATCAAGGTGGACCCCACTTAGATTCCCAAACTTCCAGCAAATCCATTCGCATGAAATCCGCGTCCCGGAATGCAACTCTTGAAAGCAGAAAGACGCGGTGCCACGTGTCGTGTATGGTCTACGACGGCGAAAATGAATGTGATGGTATGTACAAGTGGGACCCACAGTTCAGTTATCCAAGCCGTTAACTGACGAGAGTGGAGATAAGGATTCTGTAGATTATCCAAATACTGTATCGGATCTCTACAATATCGACAATGAGGCCCACCGTAGATGAACCACGCCCCAAAAACCTGCTTTGCAGTGTAATCTTAACCTTCCATTGGCAGCCTGTGAATGAACGGTTAAGAGGAAAGTGCAAAGATTGCATGGCTGTGATCTTCCAATCCACGGTCCCTTGTCAAAATAATTTATTTGGATGGGTGGACGAAGGAGTCCATGGATATTGACATTTCCTCTCTTGAACAACACAACATTCTACCGGTCAGAGTCCGTGGACAATGACGTGGCACCAAACTGCTCCCTTGAACTTGGACTTGAAGCTTTCCACGCGTTTAAACAAGTCCAAGTTGGCACATCCCAGGAAGCTGCAGACGATGAATCAAGGCCGTCCACACGGCAGACCTGCTTGACCAAGAATATAGGTTAGTCGGACTAACCACACACGTGTACGGTACAAAATGGAAGTAAAAATACAATGGACAATGCTGGGGTTGGCATTGGGCCGGGCTGCCCGGGTTTAAAATATAAGCTCGGTGTTCAGATGTCAGATGGGCTTTTCAGAAAATGATGAAGAGAACATCTCATGTATTGGATTAAATTAACTTTGTAAAATCCGTGGGTCCCACCATGATGTATATTTATGATCTACACTGTCCATCCATTTTACTAGTTCATTATAAAGCTTGATCCCAAAAATGAGATAGATTGTATCGTCAAGTGGACCACACCATGGGAAACAGGAGATATAAAAATGTCCACCGTTAAAAACTGAAATTGGCACCGTACGCACAATATTTTGTATCTGTCATCCAACTGGTTCAAATCATTGACGAACTAACGACACAAATATTAGCTTTATCCAAAACTTTTGTGGCCTTCAAAAAGTTTCCAATAGTAGGTGTTTGATTTCCATTGTAGCATGTGGTGGGATCCACATAGGCTTTGGATTTGCCTCGTTTTTAGGCTCATCTACTTAAATTAGCTGATAACATGAATGAATGGTGTAGATCAGACACATACATAAAAGTGGGTCCACAAATTTTAACATGCTTGCTTGTTCTTCTGTGAATTTTTGTGGACTGGTCAACATGGTCTGACCAACTTACATGAATTTGAAGGGATAAATAATTATTACCCAATTAGTTACATTTATACTTGCAACTAGATAGGCGGGAAAAACACTTACCATATTCTACTCTTTTTCTTGGAAGGTGACAAAACATTTATTAGATTAAGGTTACAGGTTCCAACGAAACCGGCGCGACTAGGGTGAGGCCCCGAAACCAGCATTGTGGGTGAGTCCCTAACCCTAGGGCTCACCTGAATTTATTCGTTGTATATCCCTGCCGTTCAGATTATTTTCAGATGCAGTCTCAAAAGGGAAGCAGACGAAAATTTTAGGTGGACCACACCACAGGAAACAGTGCGCATTGAACAAACATTGGGTTGATAGAAAACTTTTGTAGCCCACAAAAGGTTTTTAATGGTCATTAATTAGTGTTTCTTATGGTGTGGTCCACCAAAAATTTTCATGTGCTTAATTATTCGTACTATGGCATAAAATAATAGAGAAAAGCATATGAACGGGATGGATATTCAATTCATAGAGAGGTGGGCTCTTATGGCCAGCGTCCCACCCACAGCTGTGGAACTCTCTTTGATGAGAATAACTTAGCATTAAAAACTATTTAAGGCCCACCAAAATTTTGGATCAAGTTAATCTTTGTATTTTCCCTTCATCTAGGTCTTTTTGACCTTATCAACAAGTTCATGGCAAATAAATATTATGGATCTGCATGAGATTTGGATACCACATCCTAAAATAGGCTTTAAAAATGGATGGACGGCGTGGATATACAACAAATCATCAAGGTGGGCCCCATGGTAAGGGTAATATCCCCCCCCCCCCCCCCCCCCCCCCAACACACACACACACACACACACACACACACAAAACACGTTTGAAAGTAGCTGGGTATAAGCTGGACCAACCACATCAGGGCCTCACGGAACTGGGTGAACTCGGGTTTTTGGGCTTCACCAAATCCTGTTCCCCTTGAAAGTGGATTAGGTGTTACACGGGTAACAACTTACTGAGTGTTATGACCTGTTTGGCTGGCATTTGGAAACATGTTTTCAACTTGAAATCTGAATTCCAGCGAAATTCGATTTTAACTGGTGTGTTTGGCGGCAAATTCCAGCCAAACAGGATTCCATTTGGAAACCTAAATTGGCTGAAATCGGGATTAATGGAAACGATATAGGGGACTATTTCTACGAAAGGGAAAAGAGGCAGAACTGAACGTCATTCAATATTGATGATAATACCCCTGGGTGGTGCCTACCTCAACGTATGTGTTGCACATTTATGATGTATGTGTTTCACATCCACATAGTCCATCCATTTTGAGAGCTCAATTAGGGGCATTAGGAAAAAAATGAGGTAGTTCTAAATCTCAAGTGGACCACACCACAGAAAACAATGTTGATTGAATGTCCACCATTAAAAACTTTGTAGGGCCTACTATAATGTTTATTTGCCATCCAACCCGACCATTTGTCTTATAGGACTACTATAGGCCAGGGGACAAGTTCTCGGGTGGATCCAAAACGCAAGTGGGTCATGCCACAAGCAACGGTTGGATTGCATAGTTTTCAATGAAATAGAATCTGGATTGCACAGTTTTCAACCAAATAGCAAGTTCTACGTGAAATTTGGCTTTTCAATTCAGTTTTTTGGAATTTTGGATTCCAATATTGAAATTTGAATTGAATTTTCTTTAGAATCTAGATTCTGCAACCAAACAAGCCCTTACCCATTTTAGAACGGTATAACAAAAATTATGAAGATCAAAATCTCAGGTGGACCACACTTAGTGCTTTACATGAGTCAATCCGAGTCGAGTTTGGCTAGCAGCCACCTCCTACTTGGTACTCGACTCGGCTTCGTGCCTAACTGATCTGACTCGGTTAGCAGATTGAGCGAGTTCAGGTCGAGTTTGAATACGCGTTTTCGAACTGAGTTCAAGTATTTTGTTTCAAGTCGAGTACGAGTTCACCCCAAAATCCAAATCAAAGTCCTGAGTGATGAAGGGAGGAGAGGAGGGGAGCATACTAGACGGCGGACGAGTAGAGAAGGCCGGTAGGCAAGCAGGCAAGCAGGGACAACTAGACAGACCATTCGGGCGAGTTGACAGAATGGGGGTGGACCAATGGGGGTTTGGGCGAGCATGGAGAGAGAGGGGGTTAGGGTTTGGGCAAGTTGATAGAATGAGAGAGAGGGGGTGGGGCAATGGCCGTGGGCGTGGGGGTGAGTCAGTGGGGTTGGGCTAGTGGGGGTTCCGGCAAGCACATGCGCCCGCGTGCACGCCCACACACACACACACACACACACACACACACACACACACAGAGAGAGAGAGAGAGAGAGAGAGAGAGAGAGAGAGAGAGATCTGTTAAGGTTCGGGCGAGTGATTGAGGGGGTGCTCTGGCGAGGGGGCTTTTAGATTTTAGGATTAGAGTTTTTTTTTTATATTTATATCAAGTACCATATGGCCGAGTCAATTTGAGTCGGGTTCTAGCCAAGTTCGAGTCGAGCAGTGTCAAATTCAGAACTCGACTTGAATTTATTCGAGCACCCAAAAAATGACCCGACTCGGCCCAAACCCACCATTGAACCGAGTCAAGTTGAGCTTTTCCGGTCCAAGTCGATAATCCAGCTTACTCGACTCGTGTACAACGCTAACCACACCACAAGAAACAGTGGTAATTGAGTGTCTCACCATTAAAAATTCTAAAGGACCTATCTTAAGGTTTTCGTAATTTATTTGCAATCCAACATGTTTATAATATCAAAAAGATCTGGATGAAGGGAAATTAGAAATATTAAATTGATCCAAAACTTTTGTGGCTCACAAAAGGTTTTTAATAGTTATTCCTCATTGTTTCTAGTTGTATTGTCCACATGAGATTTTAATCTTCCTATGATTTGGGATCTTGTCCTAAAATGATATGAAAACACAGATGGACGGGGTAGATATACAACATATACATCAATGTGGGCCCCACATGGTTACACTAAATTGTTCCGGGTAATAGCTAATCCGCTTACCTTCCCCTGAGCCCACACCTACATTCGGCTGACATGATGAGACTTGAGGAATAGGGAGCGGATTAGGTGAGACCCCAGATCCACCGAGGTGGGTGGGATCCTTGACTGTGGGGGCCACTGTGATGTATGTGTTACATCTACACTGTCCATCCATATTGAAAGCTCATTTTAGGGCATGATCCAAAAAAATGAAGCAGTTCTAAATACCAGATGAGCCATAGTACGTGAAACAGTGGTGATTGACCATTAAAAACTTCTTGTGGGCCACAAAAGTTTTGAAGCAAGATGATATTTGTGTGGTATCTTCATCTACATGTTTGTGACTTTATCAACTGGTTGGATGGAAAATAAACATTTCAGTGGAATCCATGAAGTTTTTAATGGTGGGGATTCAATCACGACTATTTCTTGTGGTGTGGTCTACTTAAGATTTGAGTCAGCTTCATTTTGGCTATCATGCCCTTCGATGAACTTTCAAAATGGTTTGACGACATGGATTTAAGGTACATACATCACTGTGAGCCCCACCATTAGGGTCCCACCCACCTCGGTGGATCTGGGGTCTTACCTAATCCGCTCCCGATTAGGTGAGACCCGGATCCACCAAGGTGAGTGGGACCCCCTAACTGTGGGGCCCACGGTGATGTATGTTACTACATCCATGCCGTCCATCCATATTGAAAGCTCATTTTAGGGCATGATAAAAAGAATGAAGCAGTTCCAAACCCCAGGTGGTCCATAGTACAGGAAACAGTGGATTTAAGACACATACACTATTGTGAGCCCCACAGTCAGGCATCCCACCCACCTTGATCGATATGGGGTGCGAGTGTGGGAGCATGTGAAAAAGAAGAAAAATGTAAGAGAGTAACACTAATAATAAGGCATAGCTAGGCTACACTTAGTATGTTGGTGATATTCTAAAACAATTAAATTATCAGCTCATCACTAAATTCACACCTATGGAATGATTTGAATTGTCAAAACGTTGGTTATTTAAATGAATAGTTAGGGCCTACTTGATTAGAGGTAAATGATGCCAAAAGTATAGCAATGATTTTTCTTATAGCTGTTTAGAAGAGGTAAAATTCCCATGTGGAATGGTAGTTAGGGCTGCAAGTGGGCCGGGCCTGGGTTGGTCTTGGCCCGAATTTTGAACTGTTTCGGGCTGGGCTGGTGGTCTGGGTCTATTCAAAATTTTCCATTAACACCCCTAGGGCCTGTTCGGTTGCAGAACCCGATTCTAGAGAAAATCTAGATTCCACTGTAACTTGATGTTGGGTTGAAAATGGTGCAATCCAGATTGTGTTCCAACTGTTGCTTGTGGCATGGCCCACTTGGGCTTCAGATCCACCAGAGAACCTTACCCTGGCCTATTATAGTCCTGCAAGACAGATGGCCAAGTTGGATGGCAAATAAATATTATAGTGGGTATGATTTATCCACATTGTCCATCCATTTTTCCCGCTCATTTTAGGAGTTGAGCCAAAATTGAGTCTGACGCAGGGAGGACGTGGTAGGTCGATCACCGTCTCCCTAACCGAGTGTTTCTCGAATCTATGAGAAGAAATAAAAGATAAAAAGAGGAAATTAATTCTGAATAATTGATTTATTGATAATTGAATGAATAAAAACGAAATTACAATGCATATAAATAGGAAACTAAACCCTAGGTAGAGTATCAGACTCCAACTCCAACTGAAACTCCTATAAAACGTAACTTACTATAAATAGTAAACTTACTATTTATAAAAGTCTTTCAATCCTACTAGAACTCTTGGTTTTCGGCCAAAAATAAAAAGTTATCAAACGGCCTCAACCACGTTGTTTTACTAAATGTTCTAAGCCCTTTTCATGTTGGGCACTAACTCTAAAACCCTACAGATGCAAAGTTATGATCGAATTAAAACTTACTATAAATAGTAAAACCGAAAATAAACTAGCCTAATGACCGTTGATACGGTTGAATCTCGCGATTCCGGCTTGGGCAACCCGGCGTAGCGGGGTTGGTTGGCTAAAGTAGCTCGAGCTACCCCAAATTGATATATTATACGTCCCGTAACTCATTCCAGTTTGTGAGATACGACCGATTTACGGTCCTAACGGTCCTGATCACTTTCGACCCCGACCGGTCTTCTTTTGCTCTACCTGGGCCATAAAATAATCAGCGACCCGTTCTAGATCAGAATCATATCCAAATCTCAAGTGGATCATACCACAAAACTGTGGGAGTAATGATTTCGACCATTGAAACCTTGCTAAGGCCCACAATGATCTTTATTTGTCATCCAACCTATTCATAAGATCTCAAAGACATGGATGAAGGGAAATTAAATTTCTGCTTGATCAAACACTTCTATGGCCCTCAAAATTATTTTTTTTTTCTCAATTCACACTATTTCATTTTGGATCAAGCCCTGAAATCATATGATAAAATGGATGGTCGGACTAGATAAAATAAATAAATTATGGTGGACCCCATAGAGTTTACTCAGTGCTTCTTGCTTCCCTCTAAGAGGCCGTATCTACCACAACTACGAGCACTTGTCGTACAAGCTAAATATACACAGAGGTTATTTTCGTCTTTTTACAAAAGTGTCACAAAGGGACAAAATAAAAAAATCCTACCTGCACCATATGTCTCCATCAATTTTTGCTACCCTTGCGCCTAAAATTGTTAGTGATGTTCAACCTTTGAAATGGGGCCATATTCATTTACTTCTTTGATTGATATTTCCTCATCTTATTTTATATCATTAGGCAAAAAATAAAAATGAGGTAGATCAGAGTGAAAGGTGAGCCATAGAAAATATCAGTATTGTGTTATGTACCATTAAATATAAATGGAGATGATGTAGACTACCTGATTGTTTGATCTACGTAATTTGTTTAGTATGGGTACAAAATAATCTTTAAATTCGAATGAACAGAAGATGAATTTTGGCCACTAAGAAAAACTTCATTAGACATATGCCATGGACGTATTGGATTGTATACGTAAGGTACATATAAATTACAGTATACATTTAGCTTGACCTACAAGTGCTGGGAGTAGATCGGGCCTCTCCCTCTAAATGCCGTACATGTCATTACAACTAATCAAGCAAGCCCTGACTTTCAACTGAGGATTCTGCTTCACATCGATTCCAATACATTTCAATTACAATTACAAGAAGCCAAACGAGCCCGCTCCGATCACTCAATACCCAACTCAAAAACATGCTCATTATTTCAGCCACCCCATAGATGGGCCATCCCTTGCACCAGAGACTGATCCTAACCTTCCATATCAATGGATTCTTTCATGCAACTTCCACGGCCGTCCAAATAAGGCTTCTCATAGGGACAGACATGAAGATCGATGGTTTGAATCGTTGGGCCACACCCATCCAAGAAGTAGTCTTCTACTGAAGAATCTTACGGGCCCGCAAGATCAGTTTCAATCGATCCTTCTGACCCACCACGCACTAACCCAGGCCGTTCAGATCTGAACGGTCAGGATCAGCAACATAAAAACAAAAACGGTACAGATAAATTGTTTTAAACTTAGTGAGATTTTTGTCACGTGGCCCAGCGGAACAGTATCATATCTAAATGAACGTTCCGGATCATCACATGATCTTCGCTAATCCGTAACGCAGGTACAACGCAGCCCATCAATGGTCTGTCCACTGATCAGGTGGGCCACGGTTTATGAAAGAAACGGACGGCTTAAAAACTAGGCCAGACGTTTCTAACATTGTAGCTCGCCTGATCAGAATCTGCCTACGTGGCATCGCAAGATCTAAATAAAAAACAAAAAATCACAAATTTCATTAAAATCATTATAAAGCATTACAATTACAAATGGGAAGGAAATGTAAAATCACACATCTTCTTATAAGCCTCATGAATTTCCAAACCCACCCTGTTTTCCGGTGGAACTGGACGTCGGAAAACCGCTCGGGTGGATTTTCTTGCCGGAACCGAAAATTCTAAAGCTGGGCTTCTTCTCTTCATTGCTTCTGCCTTCTTTTCCTTCTTCTGCTTCCATTCTCTTCATCTTTTCTTTATGAATCTTTCGTAGAACGTAGGCCTCAGCGAAGCCACCCATCGTCGCCATGACGGAAAACCAAAAACTGGGGAAGAGAATCGGCCGGAGATTTGTGGGTCAGGTGTGGACGGTGGATTTCGAGGCTAGGGATGGGCCAGAATTCATAGCATTTGGGTTAGCTTGGGGACCAAGTTAGGACTTTTTGCACGGAGTTCTTTGCGTCAGTCGTGACTTAATCCAAAGTTTCTGGCCGCCCACTGGGTCCCACATTCTGAGATGGTCTGCTGATTTGAACTGTCCATATCACTGCTACTACCACAGATAGGTTATTCTTCGATTTCCTGACTTCATTGATGAAAATGACCTTTGATTTTTAGGTTTCAATGAGAGCCGTTGAAAGTTTTATTTTGATTGTTCTAAACTCATCTCCAGAAGACGATGGCCAGAATTAGAGGGGGCAACAATCCGATCGGAGTCGAACATGGATCAAATCGGATCGTTCAACTACTTAAATGGGTGTGTTCGAGCAAACATTCGAATAATTTGGCTCTGTTCAAACTCGGTTTGGTCTGTTTATGGATTTCATATTCGAACATGTTTGAAGGTATGGATTTCAGACAATTTTTTCCAAGTTAGTATAATTCACTTTTTTTCTACTACTTAACAGTGAATACCAATTTATTTACAAATTACAAATTCCATCCACAGACACGGGTTGGCTAATAATGCGAACACCAGCCAACATGCAGGTGTCAAAGCTCTATTAGTCCCACCATGATGTATTTGTTTTATCCCCTATATCCATCAATTTTATATCTCATTTCGAGGCATTGAACAAAAATTGAGGCAGATACAAAGCTCAGGTGGACCACATCATAAGAAATAGTGGGGAGAATGATGTCCACCATTTAAACCTTCTTAGGGCCTAAAGTCATATTTATTTGTCATCCAACCTTCTTCTCTCTCTCTCTCTCTCTCTCTCTCTCTCTCTCTCTATATATATATATATATATATATATATATATATATATATATATATATATATATAACGAGTTGAGTCGAGCTGGTCAATATACGAGTCGAGTTGAAGATGAGCCAAAACGGGCTGTGATTGAAACGGACTTGAAAATTTTTTCCGAACATGCCTGTGTGTTTGTTCAAACAGGAAGACTTTCTGTTTAAACGGAATTTTACTGAGTCGATCTGAGTCAATCCAAATGATAAAACTCGGTTCGTGTCCAGCACTAGCCAGAATCATTATTTCAGAGTAGTTTTCATAACATGGACGGTTCCGATCTTCAGAACGCTTAGTACGTGGGCTCCAGTGGGCAACGACACACGATGGATCCTGAGTGACAGGGACGCGGATTGCCTTACCCCGACCACAAGCTTGGTGGGGCCACGTTTGTGAGAAATCCACCCCGTCCATCTGTTTTGAGAAATGATGACATGTGGTGATTGTACCAAAAAGATGAAAAATAATACATGCGGCGGCTGCACTTGAATCTGTGTGAGCTTTTTTTCAGCAAAAGAAGAAAAAAAGCCATATCGCTTCCGCCAGGGTTCCCTTGTATAGAATAGCGGATCCGTGGAAACGGTGGTCCCCACAGAGATTATCATCGATATACTCATTAGGTGGGTCACACCAGTACTCTGAATAATACAACAGGCTGTCCATGTGATTATCATGGTGTGGCCCACCTTTTTAATGGACCGGATATTTGGAACCTGTGATGCATTGGCATGAAAGAAATGCCTTTATGCAACAAGTTCACATACATCCGCCGCTTTTGACTATCCTTTTCGTAGTCTACTCTTTTATGTTGCTCGCTTCGCGACACGGAGGACACGTGGGACTCGGATTCGGTAGTGACCCCTCCACCACCAAGGTCTCGGTACTGATCCGTGCTGTGTGACCCACCATGATGTATACGTTTTATCCATCCTGTCCATCCATTTTTCCAGCTCATGAGCCAAAAATGAGGCAGATCCAAATCTCAGGCGGAACATATCACATGAAAGCTGATTGAATGTCCACCATTAAAAACTTCTCAGGCCCACTGTAATGTTTATTTGCCATCCAATCTGTTGATTAGGTCACACGGGACCTGAATGAAGGGAAAACATAAATATCAGCTTAATATGATGGGATACGGAGATCTAAGCCGTTGATAGAGGTTGACAACTAAACGGCCAGAAAAGGATAGACATCAACCGTCACCACTTACAGGAGGGAGAAGAGCGAAAAGATTGAATGGATTGGATCTTTCACTCCAAGTAGTTTTCGGTCATTCTCCATCCACGTTGGCTCTCACCATATCAACGGTCTAGATCACGAAAGCATGGACCCATTGAAAAAAAAACATACGAGGGCTGCTTAAAAAACGATATACCAAGCTGATAAAATCGACCAAATCAGATTGAACTAATCCATTTCAATTGGTTTTTCATTTTATGTCTCGTACATTCAATTTCTTATATTAAAAAACAAGTGTTCTTT
The DNA here is from genome assembly GCA_003013855.2 of Liriodendron chinense. NCBI lineage: Eukaryota > Viridiplantae > Streptophyta > Magnoliopsida > Magnoliales > Magnoliaceae > Liriodendron > Liriodendron chinense. The sequence continues at coordinate 4,414,912 of PVNU02000736.1, read as the reverse complement.
GAATTATCAGTTTATAAAATTTACAAACCGTTTTCAACTAAACCAAACCTACCATATATTTATTATATATGTGTTACCTGTAATGTATGCCCACTTTGATAATATCCTATATATCCACACCATTCAGTAGCTTCCTCAGCTCATTTTAAGACATGTTTTAAAAGTTAATCAATCCAAATTTGAGGTAGACCACACCATAGGAATAATGTTGATTGAGCACTCACCATTAAAAATGTCCTACGGCCCACTTAAAGAAGTTATGCAATGTGCATTTTCTATCCTACCCGTTGATAAGGTCGATGAGACTTGGATGAATAGAAAAGTCAAATTTCACTTTCATCTTAATACAAAACTTTTGTAGCTTACCATTATAAAAAGTTTTAATGGTCATTAATCAGTTTTTACAATGGTATGGTCCACCAGAAATTTGAATCTTTTTACTATTTTAAACATTGTCATAAAATTGATAAAACTGAACCGACTAGAGTTTATACGATTCAGTTCTGTTAGTAAGGCTTCATCTATCCAATTCGGTTATTAAATATTCAAAACTACTGAATCTGTTTAATTGGATATCGCTCCTAAAACTGAACCAACTGAACCATGCACTGTCCTAGGGGATACTAGGAAGTGGATAGTAGGCTTGGATTGGTACTACCCCACCAGGAACTATCTAAAGATGGATGTGTTTTATCCAAGCCATCCATGATGGATAGTAGGCTCAGATTGGGGCCCATGGTAATGTATGTGTTTTATCCAAACCATCCATCAATTTTGAAAGATGGGAGCGGATTTGGTGAGACCCCGATACACCAAGGTGGGTGGGACCTTTGGCTGTGGGGTCCACTATGAGTATGTGACTACATCCACACCGTCCATCCATTTTGAAAGCTCATTTTAGGCATGATTCAAAAAATGAAACAGTTCAGATACCCATATGGCCCATAGAACAAGAAACAGGGGTGGTTGACCATTAAAAACTTCTTGTGGGCCACAAAATCTTTGGATCCAGATGATATTTGTGTGGTCTCTTCATCTATATGTGTGTGACCTTATCAACAGGTTGATGGAAAATAATATCACTATGGAATCCATGAAGTTTTCAAAGGTGAGGGTTCAATCCCATTTGTTTCCTGTAGTGTGGTTCACCTAAGATTTAAATCAGCTTCATTTTTTGAATCATGCCAAAGATGAGCTTTCAAAATGGTTGTTACGTGTGGATTTAAGGCACATTCATTACTATGAACCCCACAGTCAGGGTACCCACCCACCTCGGTGGATCCAGGGTCTCACCTAATCGGCTCCCCCAACACATTAGGGGGGTTAAATGCTCGAGTGGACCACATTAAAGGAAGCGTAGACGTGGATGTTTATTTACCATTCAAACTGTTCATAAGGTCACGTAGACGTGGATGAAGAGAAAATATAAATACTAGTTTGATCTAAAACTTACATGGCCCCAAGAGGTTTTCAGCTGCATGCATTTAATCTTGACTTTTTCCAGTATTGTGGTCCACTCGGGCATTTGATCTATCATTTTTTTTTTTTGCTCATATTCTAAAATGATTTTTTCAAAATGAATGAAAGGCGTGGATAAAACACATACATCATGCTGGGTCCTACAGAGCCCTGATAGGTCCACGGTATGTTTTGGAGACGTCCCTTGGCTGTTACCCGGAGAACAGCATAGTGGGTGTTATCCCTACTATGGTGCCCACCTTGATGATTTATTGTATGTCCAGGCCGTCCATCCGTTTCTACAGGTCATTTTAGGACGGATTCTCAAAAATTAAGCAGATCCAAATCTTAAGTGGACCATAACACAGTAAACAGTGGTGATTGAGTGTCTCACCATTAAAAATTCCAAAGGACCTATAGTAAGTTTTCTGTAATGTTTATTTGCCATCCAACCCGTTGATAACTGTCAAAATCATCTGGATGAAGGTAAAATACAAATATCACTGTTTCTGATGTTTCTGTGGCCCATAAAAAGTTTTTGATGATCATTTATCACTGTTTCTAGCGGTATGGTTTACCTGAGGTTTGGATCTTCTTAAGATTTGGAATCGTGCCCTAAAATGATATATGAATACAGATGGACCGTGTGGATTTAGAAAAAATACGTAAAGGTGGGCCCCACACGGTTATGGTAACAGCTACTAACAGCTAATTCGCTCCAGGGATGATGAATTGATACTTGATACGGGAAGATTTTACTGTAATGGCCTTGAGGTGTGGCTACTTTTACTAAAAGTCCAATTTCCCGTTGGGCTCATCTCCTTTGGCCTTTTGATGCGAAATTAAAATTTTTATTGTCCGGAATACCCCCTAATCATGGATTCCACCTGGTCACTGTGCATTCCTCCTCCAGCACTCTGGATTCCTTTTGAGAATGTGGTGGTCAAAAGGGCATTCTCGATAGTAAAAATTTCAATTTCTCCTCAAAAGGCTAAAAAACATAAGCCAGATGAGAAATTAGACTTGTAGTAAAAATAGCCACAACTACTCTATTGCAGTAAAATTCCCTGTTGGGGAAGTGAATTAGCTGTTACCCGGGTAACAGCTTAGTGGGTGTTACCCTAACCATGTGGGGCCCAAATTGATATATGTTTTGTATACCCACGTTGTTCATCTCTATTTTCTTCTATATCAATTTAGGACATGATTCGAAACCATAAGAAGATCCAAATCTCAGGTAAATTATACCACTGAAATTAATATGAATAACTACCGAAAAAATTTTATAGGCCACAAAAGTTTTGGATCAATGTGATATTTGTACTGTCATTCATCTCTATCTTTTTACATGATCAATGAGTTGGATGGAAAATAAACATGACGCGAACCTTACTACAGATATGCTCAGAATCTAGGTGGGGCCCACCGTGATGTTTGTGAGAAATCTAAGCTGTCCAACCGTTTTGTGAGATCATTTTAGGTGTTGAGACAAAAAATGAATGAGATCCAAGACTCAAGTGGGCAGAAATAAAGCAAAAGGTTGGTAGGGAAATTCCTACCTTTGAAACCTCTATGGGGTCCACAGTGATGTTTATATGCCATCTATACCATTCATAATGTCATTCTTACTTAGATGAACTGAAAACGTAAATAATATCCTAATTCGAAACTTCAGTGGCCCAACTAATATTTCAATTGTGGAAGTTCAATCGTCATGTTTTGGGCCCACTTGAGTCTTGGATCCCGTTCATTTTTTTTTGTCGCAACGCCTAAAATGATCTCACAAAATGATTGGACGGCGTATATTTCTCACAAACATCACAGTGGGCCCAACCTAGATTCCGAGCGCAGGAGATGCATGCAAAAGGCGTTTAGAGGCAATCCGCGCCCTTACTACGAACCCTTTGGAATTTTGAATGGTGAGATTTGACTCAATTTAATTTTTGGAACCCCATCCTAAAAATGATACCTAGAAATGGATGGACAGGGTGGATACATCATCAAGGTGGGTCACACGGTAAGGGCAACACCGACTAAGTTGTTACCCGGGTAACAGCCAAGTCAAATTCAGTTGGGCCCACCTAGAATGTATGTGTTTTATCTATTTCGTCCATATGTTTTTTCCGCTCATTTTAGTGGTTGAGCCCAAAATTTAAGCATATCCAAATCTCAAGTGGACCATGCCATGGGAAACAGTGGGAATAATGATTTCCACCGTTGAAACCTTCCAGGCCCTACAGTGATGTTTATTTGTCATCCAACCTGTTCATAAGATCACATGGATATGGATGAAGGGAAAACACAAATATCAGCTTGATCCAAAACTTCTGTGTCCTCCGAGAATTTTTCAATGGTAGACATTCAGTTCACACATTTCGTGTGGTGTGGTCCACTTTAGATTTTGATATGCTTCATTTTTTGGCACCATACCTAAAGTTTTTCGTTAAGATGGATGGACGGAGTGGATAAAATACATAAATCATTGTGGGCCCCACAGAGTTTATTCTGCAAGCTACGGTGCGGAGTTACTCAGTACGCAATCCGCTTCGCCGAGGAGAAGCTGATTGCCCACTGAGTAACTCCGCATGAGAGCGTGCGTAGTAAATGTGACGCCCCACCCAGGGACATGATATTGTCCGCTTTGGCCAAAGCGGACAATATCATGTCCCTGGGTGGGGCATCACAGATGGTATCAGAGCGGGGTCGCTCTGTCTCCCGTTGGGGGGGAGGGTCCTTGTGCAGCCTGGCTGTGGTCCGAGCGAGGGTTGTCATCCGGGTCCCGTTGGGATCGGTCGGGCTTCGAAAATATCGCTCCAGTTGGTAGGGCCTTGGACTCAATCCCACATCGGAAAGGGAGTGACCTTCAGACTAAGCTATAAGTGGAGTTCCCACCATATGGATATGACGCGTTTTGGGGGCAACCCCGAGAGCAAAGCGTGAGGCCTTTGGCCAAAGCGGACAATATCATGTCCCTGGGTGGGGCGTCACAGATGGTATCAGAGCGGTCTCGCTCTGTCTCCCATTGGGGGGGAGGGTCCTTGTGCAGCCTGGCTGTGGTCCGAGCGAGGGTTGTCATCTGGGTCCCGTTAGGATCGGTCGGGCTTCGAAAATATCGCTTTAGTTGGTAGGGCCTTGGACACAATCCCACATCGGAAAGGGAGTGACCTTCGGACTGGGCTATAAGTGGAGTACTATATGGATATGACGCGTTTTAGGGGCAACCCCGAGAGCAAAGCCGTGAGGCCTTTGTCCAAGGCGGACAATATCGTGTCCCTGGGTGGGGTGTCACAGATGGCATCAGAGCAGGGTCGCTCTGTCTCTCGTTGGGGGGGACGGGTCCTTGTGCAGCCTGGCTATGGTCCGAGCGAGGGTTGTCATCCGGGTCCCGTTGGGATCAGTCGGGCTTCGAAAATATCGCTCCAGTTGGTAGGGCCTTGGACTCAATCCCACATCGGAAAGGGAGTGACCTTCGGACTGGGCTATAAGTGGAGTTCCCACCATATGGATATGACACGTTTTGGGGGCAACCACGAGAGCAAAGCCGTGAGGCCTTTGGCCAAAGCGGACAATATCATGTCCCTGGGTGGGGCGTCTGTGACCCCGCTCTAATACCATCTGTGACGCCCCACCCAGGGACACGATATTGTCCGCTTTGGCCAAAGGCCTCACGGCTTTGCTCTCGTGGTTGCCCCCAAAACGCGTCATATCCATATGGTGGGAACTCCACTTATAGCCAAGTCCGAAGGTCACTCCCTTTCCGATATGGGATTGAGTCCAAGGCCCTACCAACTGGAGCGATATTTTCGAAGCCCGACCGATCCCAACGGGACCCGGATGACAACCCTCGCTCGGACCACAGCCAGGCTGCACAAGGACCCTCCCCCCAACGGGAGACAGAGCGACCCCGCTCTGATACCATCTGTGACGCCAAAGCGGACAATATCATGTCCCTGGGTAGGGCGTCACAGTAAACCCTGTGGGGATCACAGTGATTTATGTATTTTATCCACTTTGTCCATCTATCTTAATAGAAATTTTTAAGTGTGCTGCCAAAAAATGAAGCATGTTAAAATCTAAAGTAGACCACACCATAAGAAATGTATGCACTGAATGTCTATCATTGAGAAATTCTTGGAGGACGCCTAAGTTTTGGATCAAGCTGATATTTGTGTTTTACCTTCATCAATATCCATGTGATCCTATGAACAGGTTGGATGACAAATAAACATCAATGTAGGGCCTGGGAAGGTTTCAACGGTGGAAATCATTATTCCCATTGTTTAACGTGGCATGGTCCGCTTGAGATTTGTATACGCTTAACTCTTGGGCTCAACCACTAAAATGAGTTGGAAAAACATATGGATGGAATAGATAAAGCACATACATTCTAGGTGGGCCCAACTGAGTTTACTCGGCACGTGCGGAGTTACTCATGCAATCCGATTCCTCTCTCGGCAGCACACGTGGCAGAATGACTTAAAGTTTGTGACCGCATATCTAGTTATCCGTGCTATGGGCAAATCTTTCAAAATATTTATTGATCGGATGATCCTATCCATCAAATCAGTGGCCTCCAAAGATACAGTAGAAAACATGTAATTTCAACGGTTAAACATCGGTGCGGAGAATTGAAGACAAACGATGTCTTGAATGGGGTAATGGGTGTTGATTTTCAACACAAGGCGGGGATTCCGTTGGACCAGGCGTGTTTGCTATGGGTCCTAAGTGGTGAACGGCCTGGATCTTGCACACTAGTGATTTATCACTTGATATTATGATTGTACAGTTGTTGGAGTCTTGGAGATGAAGGAGAGAAGCTGCGGTAGCAAAATGATCAACGGACCAAATTCTGCAGAAATAAATCTATTCTCAGAACGGACAGAATCATCTAAAACAAGTAATCCTGAGTTGTGCTACATCCGCAATGGAAGCGGGTTGGCTGGCGCACCCTACACCAGCTACCTCACTGGTGTATGACGTCACCAAGTTCTGTGGGCCCCACTGTGATGTGCGTGTTATATCCGAACCATCCATCCATTTGGAGACATCCTCATAAGCCTTGATACTAAAAATAAGACGGATCCAAAGATCAAGTGGACCACACTGCCGAAAGTAGTGGGATATTGAACATCTAGCATTGAAATCTTCTTGGGGGTTACAGAAGTTTTGGATCGATCTGATATTTGGCTTTACCCTTCATCCAGGTCAGTGTGACCTTATGAACAGTTTAGATTTAAAATAAACATCATGGTGGGACCTAGGAATTTTTTAACGGTGAGAATCATTCTCCCCACTGTCTTTTGTGCTGTGGTCCACTGAAGATCTGGATATGACTCATTTTTTGGATCGTTCACTTAAATGATCTCTTCAAATGGATAGACGGTGTAGATATATGAAATACACCATTGTGGAGCCCACGTGACCTTAATCTCCTATGGACAGTTTGTACTTCACTGTGTTCGAGGGCTGACACCGTCGTCGTCTGGCTTTGACACATACTCACACCAGCAAGGTAGCTGGTGTAGGGCAAACCAGCCAATCCGCTTCCGCATCCGCAATGGCCCACAATTTGGACAGTCTGGCTTTTGTACATATGTGGCTAGTGTATGATGGATGTGCCCGTGCACGATAGTCTTAACCTGCCACTCGTGAATAACATCCCATCGGTTCAAAAGGTAGCCGCATGAGAAATATAACCTGAGACAAAAATCAGGACGGTCCGTTCATCAGCTCGACTGGCTTAGAGGACATCTGATGGTCTTACTCAGTTTATGCTTGGTGGCCTACCTGATGAGATGATTGTTCCAATTTTCTCTCCAGACGATCTTAGTACTTGCATCCACCCTTTTCACGGCTCAGATGTTCCACTGAAGAAATGCAGTAGAGTAATCGCGTGAGATAAGTCGAAGAGGGTACTTGCGGCACATGTGCCAATGTGCCAGGCGTGTGAGTTGAGTTCTTTCAGCAGGTGAGGCTTTTAGGTTTTTCATTTGTAAAAGTGAGGCCTATAGTTCAGTGATCTAAAACGTTGGTATCCACCCATCGGTATTGACCGATGATCTCAACGGTTTGGATCACTTCACCATGGGAGCTGTTTTACACACAGTTTGACACCTTGGAATTCAGCCAAATGAGAGGTAATTGGAGGTAAAGGCATCAAAATAGCCTATGATCCCGTTTATGATCCTTGGTCTGTGGCCCACCTGACCCACCACGTAATAAACCAGACCGTTCAGATCCGAACGGCCAGGATCAACAAGATGAAAGTTGGGAATCTAACCACCCATACAAAACAAGAAAGGTCCAGATAAACGGTTTTAAACTCACCTCCGTATGGATGGTAACGATCTCCAATCAGGGAGATTTCTGACACGTGATCCAACGGATTGGGATCATATCTAAATGAACGTTCCGGATCATCACATGAGCTTCGGTAATCCGAAACGCATGTACAACGCAGCCCATGAATCCACTGATCAGGTGGGACACGGTTTATGAAAGAAACGGACGGCTAAAAAACATCGCCAGACGTTTCCAACATTGTGGCCCACCTGATCAGAACCTGCCTACGTGGCATCACAAGTACTAAGTAAATAAAAAATTTCACAAATTCCATTAAAAAAATCATCGCAAAGAATTACAATTACAAACCGAGAGGAAAATGTAAAAACCACACATCTTCATATAATTAAGCTTCATGAATTTCCAAACCCACTCGGTTTTCCGGCAGAACTGGCCGTCGGAAAACCGCTAGGGTGGATTTTCTTGCCGGATTCGAAAATTCTACAGCTGGGTTTCTTCTTTTCATTGCTTCTCCCTTCTTTTCCTTCTTCTACTTCCATTCTCTTCATCTTTTCTTTGTGAATCTTTCGTAGAACGTAGACCTCAGCAAAGCCACCCATCGTCGCCATGCCGGAAAATTAGAAACCGGGGGAGAGAAATAGCCGGAGATTTGTGGGTCAGATGTAGGCGGGGGATTTCAACGGTGGGGGGCGAGCAGTGAGCTAGAATTTATAGCATTTAGATTGGCGTGGGGATCAAGTTGGTACCTTTTGACAGTACTGACGGATTTATTTTTGCGTCGGTCGTGACGTAATCTAAAGTTTGTCGCAGACGCGGATTGGGCGATTCCCCCACCGGGATCCAGCTAGATACGAACGGTCCTTACAGGGGCTTCTGTGGGGGCACACAGCGATTTATTTTTAAATCCACACGGTCCACCTATGTTGACAGATCATTTTAGGTGAACAACCCAGAAATGACGTATATCGAAAGTTCACGTGGACCACAATACAAGAAGCAGTGGTGACAATTGCGCCCACCGTTGAAACCTTACTATGGCCCACCGTGATGCTTATTTACCATCCAATCTGTTGATAAGATGACGTAGACCTGGATGAAATGAAATCATGAATATCAGCTTGATCCAAAACTTCTGTGCCCACAGGAGGTTTTCAACCGTAGGCATTTAATCCCACTGTTTTCTATAGTACGGTCCAATCGAGCCTTGGATCGGGCTCATTTTTTTATTTTTTATTTTATCTCTTCACCTAAAGTAAAATAACATGTCCAAATTAATGGACAGCATCACGGAACCGTCTAGGTCCTGGTGGGGGTATACTCACTGGGCGTCCGTTTTTCCGCCACCCACTGGGCCCATATTCGAAGATGGTCCGGTGATTTGAACTGTCCGTATCACTACCCACAAATAAGTTATTCAACAATTTACAGACTTCATTGATGACACTGACCTTTGATTTTTAGATTTCAATAAGAGCCGTTGAAAGTTTCTTTTGATTGTTTTAATTCATCTCCAGGAGATGATGGTTAGAATCACTGTCTCAGACTGCGCTTCTTAAAGTAGCTCGTATAGCATACATTTCATAACTGGGACGGTTCCGATCATCAGACCACTCAGCAGGTGGGCTCCAGTGGGCAGCGACACACAATAGATTATGCGTGCGACAGGCAAAACAAACTCTTAATGGAGTGTGGGTCATACCTGACGATTTTGGTACGAGAAAAGCTGACATGCGGCAATTGTACGGTTCCCAAGGAATAACTAAAAAAAGATGAAGATTTGGATCAAGATGATATTTGTGTGGTCTCTTCGTTGTCAACATGTTGGATGGCAGATAAATATTTTGTGGAATTCATCAAGATTTTAGTAGTGGGGATTCAATCCCTGCTATTTCCTGTGGTGTGGTCCGCCTAAGATTTGGTCAGTTTCATTTTTGGGACCGTGTGCTAAAATGAGCTTTAAAAATGGTTGGACTGTGTGAATTTAAGGCACATGAATTACTATGAGCCCGGCAGTCAGGGGTCCTAACCAACTCTTAGGATATGGGGTCTCACCTAATCTACTCCTGCAAGGTTCACGTGGATAGAATATCTGCTCCGTGAAAAGGATAGTACCCATGAAAATGGTCATCGAAATACACAATAGGTGGGTCATAGCAGTGCTCTTGAGTGACACCCTCGGCTGTCCATTTATTTTGAATTCGTGTCCCCATTATCAGCCTCATTTTTATGCTCAGTGACCATCATGGTGTGGCTCACTTTTTCATGGATTGGATATTCGGTACATGTTTCAACGTGAAAAAAAAATTGCTTTTATTGATAGATCACACGCATCTGCCGTATTTGACCATCCTTTTCGTTGTGAACCGCCTTCCCCGGGCTGAGGACATGTGAAGTACCAGTTGTACAGGTTGAGCCCTCAGATATGTAGATCCAAGCCGTTGATACCATGGGAATCAGTGGATGGACACTTCTTTTAATATCATAGCACATTTATTGGAGGCTGACAACTAAAATGACTGGAAAGAGTTGAAAGCGACCGTCACCACTTACAAAAGATTGAATGGATTGGATCTTTCACTCCTGCTACTTTTTGGGTCATTTGCCATTGGGCTCGGATTAGTTACTACCCTTACAGGACACACGAGGAGACGGACGCCTCTTGACACATCATAATTGGCCGATGCAATGGTCCCGTACCTTAAGTTTGATGCAAACCCATCACATCTCACTAATACTGAGGTGTAGAGTCCGCTGCGCCGGTGAATGATAACGTGCCTAGTAGGCGTCCATCTCCTTATGCAACCTGGTGGGGGTAGTGCCTGATCCGAGCCCATCCACATTGGCTCCCAACCATATCAATGGTCTAGATCACGAAAGCATGGCCCCATTGAAAAATAAAAAAAACGCCGGGATCCCATAAATATCTTGGGGGGAGAATGCTTATAATCTAAGATGCCAGTGGCGAGTGGGGCCACATATAAAACGTGGCCATGTGTTTTGGAGAGATGATACGGTGGGAAATGGGACTGCGCACTGAGTTACTCAGGAGGCTTTTATGTACTGAGTAAACTCAGTTGGGCACACTGTTAATGTATGTGATTAATGTACACCCTCCATCCGTTTTTTCAGCTCATTTTAGTGGTTGAGACCAAAATGCAAGCTTATCCAAAGCTTGGACCATAGTACTACATTGAAGTTTATTTGTCATCCAACCGGTTAATAAGATCACACAGACGTGGATGAAGGGAAAACACAAATATCAGTTTGATCCATAGCTTCTATTGTCCCCAAGAAATTTTCAACGGTAGTTGTTCAATTCACATTGTTTCCTATGGTGTGGTCCACTTGATCTTTGGATATGCTTCATTTTGGGGCTCAAGCTCTAAAATTATATGGTAAAATTGACGGGCAGAGTGGATAAAATACATAAATCAAGGTTTACTCAGTAGGCAATCCGCTTCCAAACGGTGAGGCTGTAGAAACGGGTTATGGTCGAGCTATCGGACCTCCTTCGGAGCAGATTACGTCCCGCGTAACACGTTAGTGGCTGTTTCCCTCACCATGGGGCCCACATTGATTTATATTCTGTATATCCGAGCCTTCCATAAGTCTTTTCTACTCATTTTATGGCATGAACTCAAAAACGAAGCAGATCCAAATCTTAAGTGGACCACACCACAGGAAACATTGGTCATTAAATGTCAACTGCTAAAAATTTCTTAGGGCCCACCGTAATGTCTATTTACCATCCTGCCTGTTGATAAGTTCACACAGTGCTGAATATAGGGAAAACACAAATATCAGCTTGACCCAAAACTTCTGTGATCAACAAGAAGATTTCAATGGTGAACATTCAATCCCTATTATGCGGTCCACTTGAGATTTGGATCTACTTAAATTTTGGCAATATTCCTTAAAATGAGCTGGAAAAACTGATGGACGGCGTGGATATACAACAAATACATAATACAGGGCAACACCCACAGACTAACGTCTCACACAGGTAACACCTAATCCGCTTCCGTAGCACACGTGGCAGAATGACTGATAATTTATGACCGTATGTCTAGTTATTCCTGGCGTGGATGGCAAATCTTTTAAAACATTCATAGATCCGAGGACCCTATCCATCTTATCAGTGGCCTCCAAAGATACCCTAGAAAACTTGTTATTTCTGAGTGCCGACCATTAGAAACTTATCACTTAGCTTTGGATCTACCTAGTTTTTCTGTTTCATGCCCTAAGATGACATGGAAAAATGGATGAACAATATGGATCTACATACATCATGGGGCCTACAAAAGTTCCATGTGTAAACACTTTCAGTTTTCTTATGTGAACCTAGAATTTACAGCAGCCCAGCAGATTAGGTGAACCATACAATAGGAAACAGTGGTGATTGACCATTAATGGGCCACAAAAGTTTTACATCAAGTTGATATTTGTTAGGGTGTTCAATCACCATGGAGTATGGTCCATCTGATAATTAGATCTTCTTGATTTTTGGGATCATGCTCTAAATAATATGAAAAAATGGATGGGCTGAGTTGATAATGAACACACACATTAAGGTGGGCCTCATGCTAAAGGTTGCACAGCCCCGGGTGAGGCCACACTCTCACGTGGCCCAAGATGATGTATCTCTTATATCCACTCCTTTTATACATTTTTTCAGATTATTCTAAAGATATGAGCCCAAAAATAATGAAGATTCAAAGCTGAAGAGGTCCACACCATTGAAAATAGTAGGACATTGGAAACTTCTTGGCCATAAGAGTCTCCTGATCAAGCTGATATTTGTATTTTACTTCATCCAGTTCTCTAGAATTATCTGAAAAAAATTGATGGACGGTATTGTTACCGATTTCTTGTAACAGTTGAGGTGAACATGATTTTCGCCTAAGGGGTGATCACAATTGGACTTCGATCACAATGGACGGCCTGGATCTCGATGATGATTCCTGCAAAATGTAATCAAGGCTAAGAGATGGTCAGGAGCCGACCATTAGTTCTCGGATGCCTTAAGTTAGAAAAAGTCTCTCTTGAAGGGATTTGTTTCTTGAAAGGGTTGGATGTTGCCTCCCTTAATGAAGATGTATCTCCCCATTTATAGTGGTTGGAAGAGATATGTCAGGTTGGAATCTTGGCTGATATCTCGGGACGATCTCTGATAGACCGTGATTCTTGCTCCCGTAATTGAATGGTGATAAGGTCGTCCATCTCCAACGTGGCCTATGTCATAAAGATGCTGATAGCTCAAAACATCCGAACTACCAATACGAATATGAGCTGACCTCTCTTAAGACGGTTAGGTGATCTGGACTATTTGGCTTGTCGTATGGCTGTTGTGGCCTCGGACATATTACACCTTGGTTTCCGAGGTCTTCTATGCCTCATCGAATGATTTTACCCATAACAGACGGTATGGATCTGATGCAAAGTGATGGTAGATTCATAAAAGTTTCATGCCTCATATCTTGTAGCTGCTAGCTAGAGTCATCGGAAAAGACGTGGACCAACGAGAGGCAATGCACTGGAATTTCCTGGCTGCACATCGATTCCAATGCATTCCAATTGCAAAGTGCCAAACAAGCCCGCTCCGATCATTCAATACCCAACTCAAAAACATGCCCATTATTTTAGCCACCCCATAGATGGGCCATCCCTTGCACCAGAGACTGATCCTAACCTTCCATATCAATGGATTCTTTCGTGCAACTTCCACGGCCGTCCAAATAAGGCTTCTCCCATAGGGACAGACAGGAAGATCAATGGTTTCAATCGTTGGGCCACACCCATCAAAGGAATCCTACGGGACCGTAAAATCAATTCCAATCGACCCTTCTGACCCACCACGCACTAACCCAGACTTTTCAGATCTGAACGGTCAGGATCAGCAAGATAAAAATTAAAACGGTACAGATAAATTGTTTAAACTTTCTTTCTTTTTGTCACGTGGCCCAATGGAACATGATCATATCTAAATGAACGTTCCGGATCATCACATGAGCTTTGTTAATCCGCAACGCATGTACAACGCAGCCCATGAACAGTTTGTCCACTGATCAGGTGGGTCACGGTTTATGAAAGAAACGGACGGCTTAAAAACTTGGCCAGACGTTTCTAACATTGTAGCCCTCTTGGTGGATCCGGGGTCTCACCTAATCCGCCCCTGATTAGGTGATACCCGGATCCACCAAGGTGGGTGGGACCCTCTGACTGTGGGGCCCACTGTGATATATGTTACTACATCCATGACATGCCGTCCATCCACATTGAAGGCTCATTTTAGGGTATGATAAAAAGAATGAAGCAGTTCCAAACCCCAAATGGATCATAGCACAGGAAACAATGGATTTAAGACACATACACTATTGTGAGCCCCACAGTCAGGCGTCCCACTCACCTTGATCGATATGGGGTGCGAGTGTGTGAGGTTGTGGAAAAAAAAATGAAGAAAAACGTAAGAGAGTCACACTAATAATATGGCATAGCTAGGCTACACTTGGTATGTTGGTGATATTCTAAAACAATTAAATTATCAGCTCATCACTAAATTCACACCTGTGAAATGATTTGAATTGTCTCAAGTTGGTCATTTAAATGAATGGTTATGGCCTACGGATCAGAGGTAAATGATGGCAAACATATAACAATGACTTTTATAGCTGTTTCGAAGAGGTAAAATTCCCATGTGGAGTGGTAGCTAGGGCTGTCAGTGGGTTGGGCAGTTGGGCCCATTGTGAATGTATATGGTTTATCCATGTTGTCCATCCATTTTTCCAGCTCATTTTAGGAGTTGAGCAAAAAATTGAATCATATTCAAATCTCAAATGGACCATACCATAGGAAACAGTGGGAGTAATGATTTCGGCCGTTGAAACCTTGCTAGGGCCCACAAGGATCTTTATTTGTCATCCAACCTGTTCATAAGATCACAAAGACATGGATGAAAGGAAATTAAATTTCAGCTTGATCGAACACTTCTATGGCCCCCAAATTATTTTTTTTCTCAATTCACACTGTTTCATTTTGGATCAAACCCTGAAATTATCTGATAAAATGGATGGACAGAGTAGATAAAATAAGTAAATTATGGTGAACCCCACAGATATTACTCAGTGCTTCTTGCTTCCTTCTAAGAGGCCGTATCTATTACAACTACAAGCACTTATGGTGTAAGCTAAATATGGACAGAAGTTATTTCATTTCACAAAAGTGTCACAAAGAGACAAAATAAATAAAAAAACCTACTTGCACCATATGACTCCATCAGTTTTTAAATTGATGCTGCAACTCTTACGCATTTTCTTTATTATAACTTTAACCTTACGTTAAATCTCTGAAATGGGCTTTATATTCATTTAATTTCGTTGATTGAAACTGTCCATCAGTTTTTTCATCCTCTTTTATATCATTAGACAAAAAATGAGGTAGATTAGCATGAAAGGTGGTTAGTAGAAAGTATTGATACTATGTTAAGTATGTATCTCTAAATGTAAATGAAGATGAATCTACCTCATCTGTTTAGTATGGGCACAAAATAATCTTTAAATTCAAATGAGCAGCAAATGAATTTTGGCCAATAAGAAAAACTTCATTAGATGTAATGGACGGATTGGATTCTACGCATATGGGACATATTAATTACAGTATACATTTAGCTTAACCTACAAGTGCCTGTAAGTAGATCCGGCCTCTCCCTCTAAATGCCGTACATGTCATTACAACTAATCAAGCAAGCCCTGAATTTCAACAGGATTCTGCTTCGTATCGATTCCAATACATTTTAATTACAATTACAATTACAATTCAAAGGAGCCAAACCGGCCCGCTCCGATCATTCAATACCCAACTAAAAAACATGCTCATTATTTCAGCCAGCCCATAGATGGGCCATCCCTTGCACCAGAGCCTGATCCTAACCCTTCCTAT
Organism: Liriodendron chinense; assembly: GCA_003013855.2. Classification (NCBI taxonomy): domain Eukaryota; kingdom Viridiplantae; phylum Streptophyta; class Magnoliopsida; order Magnoliales; family Magnoliaceae; genus Liriodendron; species Liriodendron chinense. The sequence continues at coordinate 4,399,216 of PVNU02000736.1, read as the reverse complement.
CAATAGATTCTTTTGTGCAACTGCCACGGCCGTCCAAAATAAGGCTTCTCATAGGGACAGACATGAAGATCGATGGTTTGAATCGTTGGGCCACACCCATCCAAGAAGTAGTCTTCTACTGAAGAATCTTACGGGCCCGTAAGATCAGTTTCAATCGATCCTTCTGACCCACCACGCACTAACCCAGACCGTTCAGATCTGAACGGTCAGGATCAGCAACATAAAAACTAAAACGGTACAGATAAATTGTTTTAAACTTGGTGAGAAAATAAAGCATTAATACAATTACAAACCGAAGAGAAAATGTAAAAACCACACATCTTCATATAATCCACATGAATTTCCAAACCCACCCTGTTTTCCGGTGGAGCTGGACGTCGGAAAACCGCTCGGGTGGATTTTCTTGCCGGATCCGAAAATTCTACAGCTGGGCTTCTTCTCTTCATTGCTTCTGCCTTCGTTTCCTTCTTCTGCTTCCATTCTCTTCATCTTTTCTTTATGAATCTTTCGTAGAACGTAGGCCTCAGCGAAGCTACCCATAGTCGCCATGACGGAAAACCAAAAACTGGGGCAGAGAATCGGCCGGAGATTTGTGGGTCAGGTGTGGACGGTGGATTTCGAGGCTAGGGATGGGCCAGAATTTATAGCATTTGGGTTACCTTGGGGACCAAGTTAGGACTTTTTGCACGGTGTTCTTTGCGTCAGTCGTGACGTAATCCAAAGTTTGTGGCCACCTACTGGGTCCACATTCTGAGATGGTCTACTGATTTGAACTGTCCATATCACTGCTACTACCACAGATAGGTTATTCTTCGATTTCCTGACTTCATTGATGAAACTGACCTTTGATTTTTAGGTTTCAATGAGAGCCGTTGAAAGTTTTATTTTGATTGTTCTAGACTTATCTCCAGAAGATGATGGCCAGAATTAGAGGGGGCAACAATCCGATCGGAGTCGAACATGGACCAAATCGGAACGTTCAACTACATGAGTGGGTGTGTTCGAGCAAACATTCAAACAATGTAGCTCTGTTCAAACTCGGTTTGGTCTGCCTATGGATTTCATATTTGAACATGTTTGAGGGTATGGATTTCAGACAATTTTTCCATACAATTCACTTTTTTTTATTTTTATTACCAAATAGTGAATACCGATTTGTTTACAAATTACAAATTCCATCCACAGACACGAGTTGGCTAGTGATGCGAACACCAACCAACATGTTGGTGTCAAAGCTCTATTGGTCCCACCATGATGTATTTGTTTTATCTACTCTGTCCATCCATTTTACATCTCATTTCAAGGCAATGAAAAAAAATGTGGACGACACCATAAGAAACAGTGAGGGGAATGATGGCCACCATTTAAACCTTCCTAAGGCTCGAAGTTACATTTATTTGTCATCCAACCTTCTTCTTCTTCTTCTTCTTCTTCTTCTTCTCTCTCTCTCTCTCTCTATATATATATTTGAGTCGAACAAACGAGATGAGTCGACTCAGTCAATATACGAGTCGAGTTCAAGTCGAGCCAAACAGTGCTGTGATTGAAACCGGCTTAAATTTTTTTTTTCGAACAAACCTGTGTCTTTGTTCAAACACGAAGACTTTCTGTTTAGACAGAGTTTTACCGAGTCGATCTGAGTCAATCCAAATGATAAAACTCAGTTGGTGTCCAGCTCTAGCCAGAATCACTATTTCAAAGTAGTTTTCATAACATGGACGGTTCCGATCATCAGAACGCTTGGTACGTGGGCTCCAGTGGGCAACGACACACGATGGATCCTGAGTGACTGGGACGCGGATTGCCTTCCCCCCGACCACAAGCTTAGTGGGGCCTGTTATGGGATAATTTCTCATGACCGACCCGAGGATAAAAGACCTCGGAATAATATAATAAGTTGAAGGTCTGAGCTGACGACTTCGCCCTCTCTGAGGTCAGATCGGATCGGACCCAATCTGACGGGCAGACGGAAGCCGAACTCATCCCCTCCTCACACGGCCTATAAATGAGGGCGCATCCCTTCATGATCGGAACCGTCCGAAAAATCAAAACGACCCGAGATTCCCACCCGGATTCCCAGGCAAGATATATGCCGTGATCTCAGCTCAATAACCTTCCTATCAATGCCTATAAATAAGAAGATTAACGCCAATTACAGGTACGACAATAATCCATATTCAAAGTAATCCTACGATTCTCAAAGGCCATTACTAATTTAGGCATCGGAGGGTTCACGGCTGGACCCCAGCCACCCCCTTTACTATTCTCTGTGGTGTTTTACAGAATCAAAGTCAAGCTTCTGATTCGAGCACCTTCTCCAATTCAGCAAGGAAGGATTTCTACGGTGACGATCGTTCCCCCGCGTATAAATTCTATCACCTCGTCTGTTGACCAGAAATTAGCATCAACAGATTGACGCCGTCTGTGGGAACGACGACAAAAGTAATTTCTTACAGAATCCTTCGTTCAAAACTAAAAGCCGACGGCCGGTGGGAGAGGCAATAGGAAAGGGAAAGCCCCTGTCAATGATGAGCTTTCCTACGAGCATCACTCTGAAGATGAAGCACCTGTTCGCAATACTCCAGTACTTCACCTCGGCAGTTCGTCACGCCGCCTCAATCTTCTAAGTGGATGGCAGAGGTCCCGTAATCGCGGGACCAGACTGTCCACATTAGAAGAACAAGTGGGAGGCGTTGCAGAACAATTTGGTGGGGTAGATAGATGCTTCGAGCGCGTGGACGGAAAACTGGACGAAATTACAGCCCTTCTGAATAGTCTAGTCCGACCCGCACCTATCCTCGAAACCAACCCCGAACCTCAGCAAAGTTCTCATCCGCCACGCTCACTCTCAAATCATCCGCGACCCGACGAGGATGAAGTTGCGAGCCGAGCCTCAGCCTCGAGAGTTCGAGCGGCCATGGAACTTCTTTCAAGCGACCTGAGGCACAGAATAGAAGAAAGACGATCCGCCAGAGCTAGTCAAGATCAAGGTCGGATGGACGATAATATCACTCCCCTCGAAGCTGAGCTTAAAGAGCTTCGAGAAAGGATCGGTGATATCCAGCGAGCGCAACTTGCCCGAGCACCGACAGCAGCAGATGTTCTGGTAGACTCATCTGAGTCCCCGTTCACCGACGAAATCCGCAGCGAGCCTCTCCCGAAAAGCTTCAAAATACCCCAGCTCAATCAATATTCCGGGATAGGAGACCCGGCCGAGCACCTTGAGAACTTCAAGGTCCGAATGGAACTCCATGGGGTTAATGGCCACATTATGTGTAAAGCCTTCCCGTTGTCCTTGACTAGTTCGGCCTGGACGTGGTTCCGCAATTTAAAACCGAAGTCCATCTCCTCTTTCACCGAGCTGAGCAGGGCATTTGCAACTCAGTTCATCGGAAGCACTGACCCGAGGAAGCATTCGACACACCTCACCGCAGTCAAACAGAAAGACAACGAATCATTGAAAGACTACCTCTCACGATTCAACACTAAAGCCGTTCAGGTGGAGAACCTATCCCAAGACGTACTGCTACATACGATGATAGGAGGATTGCGTGATGAGAAGTTCCTCTGGTCAGTAGGGGAACAGCCCCCTCAGTCGGTTGCTGAATTCCTCGACCGAGCTACGAAACATATAAACGTAGAAGAGCTGGTAAACGCTCAGGGGTCGTCTCATAAGAGGAAAGAACGTAAAGAGGAAAGCAGCGCTAAAAGGCATCGTCCAGATCGCCGATCGCCGAACTCAAACGCTAATCCACGCGGAGCCAAAACTTCGGCTCCAAAATTTTAGAAATATACTCCGCTCAAGACGACCATCGAGCAAATATTCCTAGCCGAGAAGAACAGATAGGCATTCGGACGACCAGCAAAGATAAAAACTGACCCCGACAGAAGGTCCAAATCCAAATACTGTTTATACCATAAAGATCATGGTCATAACACGGTGGATTGTTTCGACCTGAAGCGACAGATAGAAACACTCATCCGACAAGGATTCCTGAAAGAATATATCGCCCAACGTCCCGACGACGATAGAACTTCGGGTCGGGAAGAAAGAGGGGAGCCGGTCGACAACAATCCTATGGAAGAGATCCATGTGATCTTCGGCGGACCTACCACTGGAGATTCTGGCAACGCCCGCAAATCCTATGCTCGTCAAGCACGGACATCCGAGCCAGCTTTGCAGGTGAATCTAACCAGCAGACCCACAAAAATTCTAAAGGTCGCCCAGCGTATGATATCTTTCTCCGAAGAAGATGCTAGAGGAATAATACATCCGCACGACGACTCTCTAGTAGTATCAATGGTAGTCGCAAACAAAAAACTCCACAGGATGATGGTGGATACAGGGAGCTCGGTCGACATAATATACGCCTCGGCATTTGACAGAATGAAGATTGATCGATCTAGATTAAGACCGGTCAAAACAGCCCTGACTGGGTTCACAGGAGATTGTATTATGCCTGAAGGGGAAATAACCTTACCAGTCACCGCAGGGGATGAGCCGAACCAGAAAATGATCATGGTCAACTTTTTGGTCGTTAACACTCCATCGGCCTACAACGCGATCATCGGCCGGCCCATCATACGAGCTTTAAAGGCCGGCATCTCCATCTATCATCTGGCCATGAAGTTCGAAACCGAAGATGGAATCGGTGTGGTCCGAGGTGACCAGCAGGAGGCTCGTCGATGTTATGAGCTGACCTTACGCGGAAAAAGCAAAAACCTGATATCCGCCATCTCACATGCAGCCCCCCTGGATCCCAGGGAAGAAACGAAAGAGCGCGGATCACCAGCTGAAGAGTTGATAGAGGTCCCTTTATCAGAAGAGGACCCGAGCTTGGTCGTCAAAATCGGGTCTCAACTGAATGACGACATCCAGACGAAGATGATCGCCTTTCTGAAAGAGAACGCAGACGCCTTCGCATGGTCCCATCGGGACATGCCTGGAATAAATCCCGAGGTAATGGTCCACCGACTCAACGTGGACCCGTCCTTCAAGCCGGTTCGTCAAAAAAGACGAGCCTTCAACACAGAAAGATATGCCGCAATTGAAGAAGAAGTAAAGAAATTGCGCCAAGCAGGTTTCATTCAGGAAGTCCGCTATCCCGACTGGCTCGCCAATGTCGTCCTCGTCAAAAAAGCCAATGGGAAGTGGAGGGTTTGCATCGACTACACCGATCTCAACAAAGCCTGCCCGAAGGACAGCTTCCCGTTACCCAGAATAGATCAGTTCGTAGATGCGACCTCGGGCCACGAGCTTCTCAGTTTCATGGACGCTTACTCCGGGTACAATCAAATCCAGATGCATGCTCCCGATAGGCAAAAAACGGCGTTTGTCACGGACCGAGAGCTGTATTGTTACAAGGTGATGCCCTTCGGATTGAAGAACGCCGGAACAACGTACCAGCGTTTAGTCAACAAAATGTTTGCAGAGCACATCGGCAAAACCATGGCAGTTTACGTGGACGATATGCTCGTAAAAACTCTGAAGTCAGAGGACCATGTCGACGACCTCCGCGTTATGTTCGAAATTTTAAAAAGATACGGGATGAAACTCAATCCCGGCAAATGCGCCTTCGGAGTAAGATCGGGAAAGTTCCTCAGGTTTATTGTAAATCAGAGAGGAATTGAAGCCAATCCCGAAAAGATCCGTGCATTGATTGAGATGAGTTCGCCATCCACCGTGAAAGAAATACAAAGCCTCATGGGGCGGGTCGCTGCACTCAACAGATTTGTTTCCAGGGCTACAGACCGATGCCTCCTGTTCTTCAAGCAACTTCACAAGTTCGACGAGATGACCTGGACACCAGAGTGTGAACAAGCCTTCCAGGATCTAAAGGCATACCTCGGCTCACCTCCGCTGCTGTCCAAACCTGCGCAAGGGGAAGAGCTACTACTGTATCTGGTCGTGTCTTCGGCGGCAGTAAGTTCGGCTTTAATCCGCGATGATCGAGGTGTACAAAGACCAATATACTACATCAGCAAAGCTCTTCTGGATGCAGAGACCCGTTATCATAGCCTAGAAAAACTGGCTCTGGCTCTAATCACAACGGCAAGAAAATTACGCCCTTATTTCCAAGCACACCCGATAGTGGTATTGACGGACCAGCCATTGAGGCAAATACTACAGAAGCCGGAAACTTCGGGTCGCCTTGCACGGTGGGCCATCGAGCTCGGAGAATTCGACGTCCACTACCGACCTCGCACGGCAATTAAGGGGCAGGCTGTGGCGGATTTCATCGTCGAGCTTACCGACCACTCCGATCCCTGAACCGATGCTTCTTTCACGGAAGACATGGCAGAGTCGAATCCAACAGAAGAATCGAACTGGTCGTTGCACGTCGACGGTTCGTCAAATTCGCAAGGATGCGGAGCGGGGGTAATCTTAACTTCCCGTGATGGCATAAAAGTACAATATGCCCTAAGATTCAGTTTCAAAGCTTCAAACAACGAAGCTGAATATGAAACTCTTCTCGCCGGATTACGGCTAGCCTCGGCAGTCGGAATCCGAAGCATCACGGCATACAGCGACTCGCAATTGGTTGTGGGTCAAACAACATCGGAATACCAAGCGAAGGGAAAAAAGATGTCCGCGTACCTGCAAAAATATCACGAGTTGTCTGCTTAGTTCGATCGTTGTGAAGTTGTACGAGTACCGAGGAATCACAACACCCATGCGGACTCCCTCGCTAAACTAGTGTCGGCAGGAGACGACGAGCTGGGACGGATCGTTCCCATTGAATTCCTCCCCCAAAGAAGTATCGCGGACGAAGTTAAGAATGAGGTATGCGCTGTTTCAACTGAGCCTGATTGGAGAGACCCTATCGTCCGTTTCCTACGAGAGAACACGCTGCCCACGGACAGAAATGAGGCAAGACGAATTCAATATAGGTCAGCTCGGTACGTGTTGATCGACGATGTGCTGTACAAGAAGGGTTTCTCACTGCCTTACCTCCGTTGCCTCGGACCAAATGAAGCCGACTACGTCCTGAAAGAAATCCATTCCGGGATATGCGGAAATCACTCTGGAAACAGGGCGTTAGCACAGAAAGCAATTCGCCAAGGTTATTACTGGCCGACAATCCAAAAGGACGCTCATGAGGTCGTCAAACGATGTGATAAATGTCAAAAGTTCGCACCAGTGCCTCACTCACCTCCCGAAGAGCTCACTCCTATGTCCGGACCGTGGCCCTTTGCGCAATGGGGGGTCGATATCATTGGTCCTCTCCCTACGGGCAAGGGACAGGTCAAGTATGCGATCGTGGCCGTCGATTATTTTACGAAATGGGTCGAGGCAGAACCACTTGCGAAAATCACCGAGAAAAAAACGACAGACTTCATCTGGAAGTCGATCATATGTCGGTTCGATGTCCCGAACACCATCATCACCGACAATGGGCCTCAGTTGGATAATGCGAAATACAGAGAATTTTGCCAGAACTTGGGTATAAAGAATGTGTATTCGTCTCCTCATCATCTCCAAGCCAACGGGCAAGTCGAAGCTATCAACAAGATTATCAAGAATCATCTGAAAACTAAACTCGACGAATTCAAAGGAGCTTGGGCTGAACAGCTTCCCGAGGTGTTGTGGGCATACCGGACCACAGCTCGGTCAACAACAGGAGAATCCCCATTCTTCCTGGCCTTCGGAGCGGAGGCCATAGTCCCGGTCGAGATAGGGCTACCGAGTAACCGTACCAATAATTACCGACCCGATCAAAATCAGGACGAGCTCCATACGAACCTTGACCTGGTCGAAGAGGTCCGTGAAGCTTCCCAAGTCCGAGTTGCGGCCTATCAACAACGCGTTGCTAGATTCTACAACACTCGGGTGAAAGAAAGACGGTTCAGAGTGGGAGATCTCGTCCTACGGCGGAACGTAAGGGAGAAGAAGGATAAGATTGCGAGCACATTCAATCCGAGCTGGATTGGACCCTACAAAGTCGTTAAAACAGTTCGGACCGGAACTTATTGGCTCGAAGATATGCAAGGTCGTGCCCTGCCCCATCCGTGGAACGCAGAACATTTGAAAATCTACTATCAATAAAAGTTAAGCATTTGCTCTTCACCTTCCTGTCAAGAAATTTGAGATACGAGCAGAGGATGATTTCATCCATAGCCGTATCCATGCTCGGTGGACACCACCCTGAATCATATTCCAAAATCAAGGTCGGTTCTACAGTTTTAACTGAGACCGACCAGCATTTTCGCATAACCTAAGTACTTCAGTCCCGACCTTAATTGCTCGGATGCGAAGCGAATGGGTAACTTCAGCGAAAATGAATAAAAAAAAAATCTGACGAAGTACTCATACAGATCAGAAAAAAGGTAATTCATTTATAAGACCCTAAAAAGGTCAGGATTACAGATAGCGTTTGTTATGCCCTAATAAACGGGCTACAAAAAGAAACAAACATAAAAAAAATCCTAGGGAGCAGGGCCAACAGTCGGCTCAGCAGGGGCTGCAGGATCTTCTTCTTCCACTTCGGAATCCAGAAATGAGAGGTCCAAGTCCGGATGATGTTCCTGAACGGTCATCCGACACTTCTCGTAGCCGAAGTCGAATGCTTCGTCGGCCTCGGCGACCTTCACTTCCAACTCCGCCTTGGTCGTCGCCAACTCCGACCGCGCAGACCCCTCAGAGGCCTTCAGCTCCTCCACCCGGATAATGAGCTCGGCTTCAGCTCTTTCTTTATTGGAGAGCTCGGCTTGGAGAGCAGCGATCTCCCGTTCCCGAGCCTCCAAGGCTTTTGCAGCCTCTTCTCCGAACTTCCTGGCCTCGTCCAAGGAATGCTTAGTGGCTGTCAGCGTACCCTCGAGGCCGGAGATCGTACCCTTGTGCCGGGTGATCTCGTCCCGGAGCAACTGGCAACCATAAGCCACCTACACAAACAAGTAATGAGTGAGTGACGAAATACTTAACTTAGCTATTTTTATAGCATGATGGTATTAAACCTCACCTTGGTGCTGAAGACCCCCATCGTATTGAGTAAAGACAGAGCCGGAGACTTTGCCATTGTGTCCACTTCGGCCTCGGGGACTGCCTTATACGCCCATTTGCATAAGTTATACAAATGGGGCGGCATTTCCGGACCTCGCCGGATGGCAGACGAAGTCTGAGCCGAAGTATCCTGGGCCGATTTCCCAGACTGTCCGGCCTCACCGCCCTCCACCAAGTCAATGACTTGGACAGAAGGAGGCGGCAGCTCCGTTGGAGGGTCGGGCCGCATGACCTCGGCCACGGGCGCTTCAGAGATTGCCTCGACAGCCGGTTGTAGAGGAGCATCATCGGCCGGGAGAGTAGAAGGGCGGGCTCGGGGACGCCTCGTCGCCACTTTCTGCCGCTTCTTCTCCCGGAGTTGTTCTTTTTCCTCAGCCGTCATGGCTGACATCTTCCTTCGGGAGGCAGGAGCAGACATACCTGAGGAAAACAAAGCAACATGTAAATAAAGTACAAAGTACAAAGGTAAATCCGAACTGTTCAGTACTCATGAATGCCTACCTCGAGGGTTGATGCCCAAGTCAGATAATGTCTCAAAAGAAAGAAGAAGCTTTACGCTGCGGAAGCTCGGGTCCAACTCCCATACTGCAGCCAAGCGCTCTTCCTCCTCCGAGCTAAGGGCCGGAGGATCGCCACGAACTGACAAAAAAAAAAAAGGTCAGTAAAAAAAAAAAAAAGAAGAGGAGGGAGGCATCGGACCCGACTTGGAACTGAAAACCAGTTGTTAACTCTTCGGTCGGGGAAGTTGACTTCTGGTCGGGCCCCCTCCCAACCTTTAGAGACGAAGAACCACTCCTCTTTCCACCCGTGAATCGAGGAGGGTTGGTCTTCTATCAACCGATGTCCTTTCCTCCCTCGAGGTGACATATAGAACCACCCCCTTGAGTCAGGGTGGCTCTTCAGCTGGTAGAGATACATCAGTTCGGAGGCGGTCGGGTCCGACGCGTGGACTTGGCGCCATAGAGCGACGCAAATAATCAAAGTCCTCCAAGAGTTCGGGGCTAACTGGCCCGGAGCTAGGTTGACTGCGGACAGATACTCCCTCACGGCAGGGAGGAGAGGGAGACGGAAACCGGCCTCAAAGAATTGGGCGTATACAGTGATCTGGTCTCTAGGTGGACGGGTCGGAAAATCATCAAGTCCAGGAAGCCTAAGGTCTATGGCCCCAGTGATACAGTATTCCGACCTGATCCTAATCAGGTCAGATTGGGTAAGAGTGGTCCAGATCAGGTTGGCCGGGTAATTGGAAACCCGGTCAGCAACCCGACCTGAAGTCCCAGCCACTGGAACTTCATCCGAGGCAAAGGAAGAGGGAGTTTCTGCCAACAGAGCTCCTCCCGAAGGTTCTACGGTGACAAGTTGGGTTTCCATCAGTCTGGATTCCCCAACAGGCAGAGAAGAGGATAGAGTCCGCGAAAAATTCTCTTCCGAACCAGCCATTAAAACAGAAAAGAGGGGAGCTAAGAACTGGGAAGAGGGCGGAAGCAAAAAGAATGAACGTACCGGATTACTTTCCGGAAAAAGAGTGGGCCAAAGAAAGAAGGTAAGGACAGCTTGCTGAAGATCACAGCGGTCCAAAGAAAAATCTCGGAGTGGCCCAGAGGGAATCACAGGAGAGACCGTAGAGCAGAGAAAGAAATCGCAACAAGGAAGATGAAAGAATCCGGAAAAATGGCCAAGTACAGTATTCATACTGTAGCAGGAGACAGCATGCAGGACGTGTTGTGCCACGCGGCGGTTATCTACGGTCTCAAAGAGCGAACCGACGTGACTATCGACGTGATTTGCCACATGTCAGCCTCTCATTGGACAACGATATTCGGCCCGTCCGTTCGAAGATACGAGGCCCCACGTGTCTTCACACCATTCGTCCGCCGAAATAAAAGGCTGCCGCGCCGTACGATCATCATTGCGCCTTTTCGAAATTCGAAACAGCGCATTTAAAGCGCAGTTGCCGCTAAAACGAGGTCAGCTACATTTACTCCCGAGATGGAAATATCCACCTCGGGAGTGGGGGGACAACTGTTATGGGATAATTTCTTATGACCGACCCGAGGATAAAAGACCTCGGAATAATATAACAAGTTGAAGGTCTGAGCTGACGACTTCGCCCTCTCCGAGGTCAGATCGGATCGGACCCAATCTAACGGGCAGACAGAAGCCGAACTCATCCCCTCCTCACACGGCCTATAAATTAGGGCGCATCCCTTCTGTAACGACCCGAGATTTTCGACTCTCGTGTATAACACGACGGCCGAATTCCCAAGTAATTTATGGAATAATTAATTTGTCAAATAATAAAATATAGTATTCAAGCACAATGGCGGAAACAATTATCATCTTATTCTATCAAACTTACTACGTCATCATCAATGTTTAAATAAAGGAACCAACCAATATCCATACTGATTAATTAAAATACAAAACCATGTTTTCTCTTGAAGACTTATTACAATTCCATAAATGTATCAACTACTCAAAGAAATATTTAATAAATGAAAACATCAACTAAGTTTCTCTAACATCGTCATCCGCCATGTGATTGTACGAACATCGAACTCTTTTTCTTAAAAATCGGGTTCAATACCTGGATCTTCACCTGCATCACCTAAATTGTGTTTGGGATAGCGTTAAACGCTATCATAGTGGGGAATATTTCCTCCAAGACAATCAAGAATAATAATAACGGTACAGAGTAAACGCAAGCAGTATATTATCATTTAATCAAATCAAAACAACCAACTAAAAATCTTTGTTAATGCGATGCATGGAATGCATGCTCTGGCTAAGGCACCCTGGCTAGAATCACAATACATGAAGTGGGAGACTCCATGTTACGACTTCATGCTAGCCACTAGTCACCAGAGGTTCCTGGGACGCACAAGCCCATAGTTTTGCCCGACCACGTGAGAAACGGGACGCTCATAGCCCAAATCTACACGTGACAGTGTACGGGAGAAGTAGGACGCTCTAGCCTATTCTCAACTCCGTACACCCACATGGAGCCAAGTGAATGCATGACTTTAGTTTCACCTTTATTTAAGTGTTTTCGCATACAACCGATTAAATAAAACTCAATGGTCACTATGGGGAGTCGCAAGCAACCCAGCATAGGCCGACAGCACGAGATTAGTGTCCATAGTACCAACCCCGGCTCATGAGAATTTGTATACCATTAGTGTTCACTCATTGTCCCGTTTTATGATTTCATCATGTCCCAAAAAGCCAATGTTATACATCATGACCAAATTCATTAAAATATTCGTGTAATATAAATGGATCCAATCAAGCATCGTGTACATGTAATGCTCCATTAACAAACAATCACTTCATTCTCTCAATTAAGTCAAGATATATTCTTCCATCATGGACACCTCTCACGGGTTCCATCTCTCTACATCAAATAATTTTACCAACTTAGGGACAAAGAGTATACAATAATGGGATATCCATATAATGATCTTATACACATATTTCATATCACAATATGAAAACCAATGTTACTTGTAAAACACAGATTAAGGAAATAAGGGCACAGATTTCATAAAGATAAATAACACAAATACACATGCTTCTTAGTCAAAAACCTAAACAATGAATCACATCATTATATAATGATATTCATTACAAATCTTACATTAAACTTCATGTTATATGGATAAGCAATTCAAAACAAAACAACTTCACATGCCACAAAAAAAAACTTATGATAATTATAATATTATTAATGAAAGGCTTGAAGGAAAATCCTCACCTTATGATGGACTTAGAAGAAAAGGGTTGTAGAAGATCCTAGCCGCTAAAAAATATGAGAAAGAACTCTCCTCTCTCTCTCTCTCTCTCTCTCTCTCTAGGGCATGGAGGCTAGGGTTAGGAGATGGATTTGGAGGTGCGTAGTAGAAATATGGAGAGGGATGTGCACGCGAGGTCTTGTGTAACAACCTCTCGAGGCGAGTTTCTCAAATCTCAATATTCGGATGATCTTTGATTAATTACAATCCGTTCATCTTATCAAGCTTGAAGAGTAGAGTCAGAATACGTAAATTTCTTGATGATCCACATTCTAGATTGGCCGATCCTTGAAAATGGCCTGACGGGTGCTAAAATGGGCTTGATCTCAATTAACGGTCTACGCTTGATGATTAGGGCCCAAATTTTGGAAAAATATATGGTCATGATAGGCAAATAATTGTACAAAGTTTAGTGGTTGATTGATGGTGAGAAATGCCTAGATCTGAAATTTCAACTTTTGGCGGAAAAGGAAGGTGCTGGCTTTGTGGTTCAACGGTGTAGGATTATAGATCGGGGTCCAAATTTTGTGTAAACTCGTAGTCATATGAGTATAATAAGTGGTCCAAATTTGAGAAGCGATTGATGGTGAGAAGTGGGTAAATTGAATGGTTCAGATTTGAGAAGAGTTGGTAACTCGTTAATTTCTAGAACGGGATAACTTCGCGCGTAAGAAAGATGCTTATCAAGGTGGGTCACTCAAATCACACTATTGGTCCATGATAAAGACGATCCAAGTCACTCATATGAAGAGAAATATTCAACTACGACTAAGCATCTAGTTTCCTCACTCGATGGACATGAAAATCAAGGGTTAAGGGCTGATTTGACAATCGGACCACTTCTACTATGATTTAAGGGCTGAAATTTGATGTGTATGGTTAATATGTACCCAAAAGCTTAAATCCAGGGTTTTGCATGAAAGTGATCGTCAGAAACTATAATACTTAAAAATGGCATCTTAACTAATGGCATTTTCGTAATTATCTAAAAAGTGCGTGATTTTTGAAATCTGATCTTTCTACGATGTTTATGGGATCATTCTAAGCAACTTTTATAAAGGGTCCCCTATCGGATCTCCTACGGATGTCCCCCTATTCGCAAATCAACGGTAAATGTACGATAATTAAAAAAAATAAATTAAAAATAAATTTTCAAAAAGTTTCAAATAAATCTCGAAAATCTGGGGCGTTACAAACCACCCCCCTTAAAAACAAACTTCGTCCCCGAAGTTTCTTAAGCATCGTCGATAAAAGATTGAAGGCCATCTCACTTCATGACTTCTCGCCTAACTTTCTGAACTATTCCGGGTCAGACGCGATCACAATCCACCCCCCTTAAAAATAAATCCGTACTCGACATCAATTTTTACAAGTTCCCCCAAATTTCTTTCCTATCATGCTTCCACTGCGCACTCTGATTCCTAGATGGTTCTGAATATATTGATTGGTCTCTCAAATCATTCAATCATCTAGCGCCTTAACATTTCTCAGGTTTGGGTAGGTGTTCTTATAGTCAAGGATCTAAGATGATTAGGGTTAGATAATTATCAAGGATGTTTGATCGCTAACGAAATGACTGATCAAGAGTTTAAAAGATAGATCTGGGTTTGATTAGGTTGGCATGATCGGATGGTCACTTGAATGAGTGGATAAACAAGCGAATAACAAAGTGAATGAGATATCATCGACAGTTCTTTAATAGCTGAAAGTGCGAAAGAAATATGAGGTTAGGGATACCGTATTCTAACTATTTATAGGGTCTAAGTGGCTAAGCTTCTACGTCCTAGGGTCATCTATACATCTATCTTATTTTAGTCATCTAAAAAAAAAACAATCACACACATTCCAAGAGAATGCACAAAAGTCTTCCAGTTAGAACAAGGATGCGATTTGTATAGTGTCGACATCACGGGTGAACAGTTCAAGTAGATTCGAATTCGATACTTAGATCTTCTACTCACATTTGAGCATTGAGTTCATTAGTATCCATTCGAAATTCCGAGTGTCGACCCTCGGGATTTGAACGAGGATTCAATCCTTTACACAATATATTAGGTACGGTTCTGCCCTCCCGTATGGCCGATTTAGTCTAACATTGTGGGGACTTTCATGTATTCTCCAACAAAAAAAACATTAACGAAGATCACATAAATTAAAATCCAACAATACAAAACATTAAAACTTTACGAGATCTTATTTACTTTCATTGTTAGACATGGTCGAAGATCTATGTGAGGGATTGGTAAATGGCATTTTATGGTTACGATAATCTACCTAAAGTAACATAGTTGGGCCTAAAATTCATAGGGATGTATGAGAATATGCTAGGAAGTACTTCTAAGGGTGCCATATTACAATAACTAAGCCTAAACAAGGGGTTCAGAGGTTTTCAAAGCTAAGGAACTAGGATAGTGTCAAATCTGGAACACAGAACTTATAAGCGCTCTTAGAATTTTATCTCTCAAACTGAACGTCATTTTTGCCTGAAATTTGGAGGGTAATCTGAAGGTTAGGTGAAGAATCACCCAAAATTTTATCAGAATGAAATTCCTATGGTAAGATATGATTCTGACCTCTAAAAGTCTGAAAAACGTAACAGTCCAGCAGTTTTCAACGCAAGATTTTCTCTACTAACAGAATTTTCACGATTTATCTAAATGTCGGATTGATCTGAAATTTTATGAAAGTGTTGGGTAATGAGTTACAAATATGTATAAAAATTTTCAAAAATTTATCAATTCTAAAAATATAATTATTAGTGGTGACATTGCCAAAGGGTCAGGAAATTTGTCATAATAAAAACAATTCAAAATAAAATAGTTATCCTTAAAATTTGAAGGAGATAAATCCCATGACTCAGCGTAACGCTGATCTAAATATGAGAAAATGATGAGAGCTCCAAAACTTCTAGAAAAAGTGAGAATCCACTTCCCAAAAATCCTAAAATTTCATATTTTTACATTCATCGACTATCCTAATGATTTTAAGGGGCCTACGTTTGAGTCTCTAGATTAATAACATCTCATGCATCCAATGGGGGATGAACCTAAGTGTTTTTGTTTCTATTTCATAGGAACCTAAGCCCTAAGGAATATTTATTATGAAAATGGTCGGGTTTCTCACCCAGAGGTCCCGATTGTGCTCTGATACCAACTGTAACGACCCGAGATTTTCGACTCTCGTGTATAACACGACGGCCGAATTCCCAAGTAATTTATGGAATAATTAATTTGTCAAATAATAAAATATAGTATTCAAGCACAATGGCGGAAACAATTATCATCTTATTCTATCAAACTTACTACGTCATCATCAATGTTTAAATAAAGGAACCAACCAATATCCATACTGATTAATTAAAATACAAAACCATGTTTTCTCTTGAAGACTTATTACAATTCCATAAATGTATCAACTACTCAAAGAAATATTTAATAAATGAAAACATCAACTAAGTTTCTCTAACATCGTCATCCGCCATGTGATTGTACGAACATCGAACTCTTTTTCTTAAAAATCGGGTTCAATACCTGGATCTTCACCTGCATCACCTAAATTGTGTTTGGGATAGCGTTAAACGCTATCATAGTGGGGAATATTTCCTCCAAGACAATCAAGAATAATAATAACGGTACAGAGTAAACGCAAGCAGTATATTATCATTTAATCAAATCAAAACAACCAACTAAAAATCTTTGTTAATGCGATGCATGGAATGCATGCTCTGGCTAAGGCACCCTGGCTAGAATCACAATACATGAAGTGGGAGACTCCATGTTACGACTTCATGCTAGCCACTAGTCACCAGAGGTTCCTGGGACGCACAAGCCCATAGTTTTGCCCGACCACGTGAGAAACGGGACGCTCATAGCCCAAATCTACACGTGACAGTGTACGGGAGAAGTAGGACGCTCTAGCCTATTCTCAACTCCGTACACCCACATGGAGCCAAGTGAATGCATGACTTTAGTTTCACCTTTATTTAAGTGTTTTCGCATACAACCGATTAAATAAAACTCAATGGTCACTATGGGGAGTCGCAAGCAACCCAGCATAGGCCGACAGCACGAGATTAGTGTCCATAGTACCAACCCCGGCTCATGAGAATTTGTATACCATTAGTGTTCACTCATTGTCCCGTTTTATGATTTCATCATGTCCCAAAAAGCCAATGTTATACATCATGACCAAATTCATTAAAATATTCGTGTAATATAAATGAATCCAATCAAGCATCATGTACATGTAATGCTCCATTAACAAACAATCACTTCATTCTCTCAATTAAGTCAAGATATATTCTTCCATCATGGACACCTCTCACGGGTTCTATCTCTCTACATCAAATAATTTTACCAACTTAGGGACAAAGAGTATACAATAATGGGATATCCATATAATGATCTTATACACATATTTCATATCACAATATGAAAACCAATGTTACTTGTAAAACACAGATTAAGGAAATAAGGGCACAGATTTCATAAAGATAAATAACACAAATACACATGCTTCTTAGTCAAAAACCTAAACAATGAATCACATCATTATATAATGATATTCATTACAAATCTTACATTAAACTTCATGTTATATGGATAAGCAATTCAAAACAAAACAACTTCACATGCCACAAAAAAAAACTTATGATAATTATAATATTATTAATGAAAGGCTTGAAGGAAAATCCTCACCTTATGATGGACTTAGAAGAAAAGGGTTGTAGAAGATCCTAGCCGCTAAAAAATATGAGAAAGAACTCTCCTCTCTCTCTCTCTCTCTCTCTCTCTCTCTCTCTCTAGGGCATGGAGGCTAGGGTTAGGAGATGGATTTGGAGGTGCGTAGTAGAAATATGGAGAGGGATGTGCACGCGAGGTCTTGTGTAACAACCTCTCGAGGCGAGTTTCTCAAATCTCAATATTCGGATGATCTTTGATTAATTACAATCCGTTCATCTTATCAAGCTTGAAGAGTAGAGTCAGAATACGTAAATTTCTTGATGATCCACATTCTAGATTGGCCGATCCTTGAAAATGGCCTGACGGGTGCTAAAATGGGCTTGATCTCAATTAACGGTTTACGCTTGATGATTAGGGCCCAAATTTTGGAAAAATATATGGTCATGATAGGCAAATAATTGTACAAAGTTTAGTGGTTGATTGATGGTGAGAAATGCCTAGATCTGAAATTTCAACTTTTGGCGGAAAAGGAAGGTGCTGGCTTTGTGGTTCAACGGTGTAGGATTATAGATCGGGGTCCAAATTTTGTGTAAACTCGTAGTCATATGAGTATAATAAGTGGTCCAAATTTGAGAAGCGATTGATGGTGAGAAGTGGGTAAATTGAAAGGTTCAGATTTGAGAAGAGTTGGTAACTCGTTAATTTCTAGAACGGGATAACTTCGCGCGTAAGAAAGATGCTTATCAAGGTGGGTCACTCAAATCACACTATTGGTCCATGATAAAGACGATCCAAGTCACTCATATGAAGAGAAATATTCAACTACGACTAAGCATCTAGTTTCCTCACTCGATGGACATGAAAATCAAGGGTTAAGGGCTGATTTGACAATCGGACCACTTCTACTATGATTTAAGGGCTGAAATTTGATGTGTATGGTTAATATGTACCCAAAAGCTTAAATCCAGGGTTTTGCATGAAAGTGATCGTCAGAAACTATAATACTTAAAAATGGCATCTTAACTAATGGCATTTTCGTAATTATCTAAAAAGTGCGTGATTTTTGAAATCTGATCTTTCTACGATGTTTATGGGATCATTCTAAGCAACTTTTATAAAGGGTCCCCTATCGGATCTCCTACGGATGTCCCCCTATTCGCAAATCAACGGTAAATGTACGATAATTAAAAAAAAATAAATTAAAAATAAATTTTCAAAAAGTTTCAAATAAATCTCGAAAATCTGGGGCGTTACACCTTCATGATCGGAACCGTCCGAAAAATCAGAACGACCCGAGATTCCCACCCGGATTCCCAGGCAAGATATATGCCGTGATCTCAGCTCAATAACCTTCCTATCAATGCCTATAAATAAGAAGATTAACGCCAATTACAGGTATGACAATAATCCCTATTCAAAGTAATCCTACGATTCTGAAAGGCCATTACTAATTTAGGCATCGGAGGGTTCACGGCTGGACCCCAGCCACCCCATTTACTATTCTCTGTGGTGTTTTACAGAATCAAAGTCAAGCCTCTGATTCGAGCACCTTCTCCAATTTAGCAAGGAAGGATTTCTACGGTGACGATCGTTCCCCCGCGTATAAATTCTATCACCTCGTCTGTTGATAAGAAATTAGCATCAACAGGGCCCACTGATGTTTGTGAGAAATCCACCCCGTCCATCTGTTTTGAGAAATGATGACATGTGGTGATGGTACCAAAAAGGTGGAAAATAATACATGCGGCGGCTGCACTTGAATCTGTGTGAGTGTTTTTTCAGCAAAAGAAGAAAAAAAGGCCATTTCTTTTCCGCCAAGGATCCCTTGTATAGAATATCGGATCAGTGGAAACGGTGGCCCAGTATAGAATATCAGATCAGTACGCTGAATGATACAACCGGCTGTCCATCTGAATATCATGGTGTGGCCCACCTTTTTAATGGACCGGATATTTAAAATGCGTGACGCATTGGCATGAAAGAAATGCCTTTATGCAATAAGTTCACATACATCCGCCGCGTTTGACTATCCTTTTCGTAATCTCCTCTTTTATGTCGCTCGCTTCGCGACACGGAGGGCACGTGGGACTCGGATTCGGTAGTGAACCCTCCACCACCAAGGTCTCGGTACTGATCCGTGCTGTGTGCCCCACCATGATCTATATGTTTTATCCATCCTGTCCATCCATTTTTCCAGCTCATGAGCCAAAAATGAGGCAGATCCAAATCTCAGGTGGAACATATCACATGAAAGCTGATTGAAAGTCCACCATTAAAAACTTCTCAGGCCCACTGTAATGTTTATTTGCCATCCAATCTGTTGATTAGGTCACACGGGACCTGAATGAAGGGAAAACATAAATATCAGCTTAATATGATGGGATACGGAGATCTAAGCCGTTGACAGAGGTTGACAACTAAACGGTCAGAAAAGGATAGACAGCAACCGTCACCACTTACACTTACAGGAGGGAGAAGAGCGAAAAGATTGAATGGATTGGATCTTTCACTCCAAGTAATTTTGGGTCATTCTCCATCCACGTTGTCACCCACCATATCGACGGTCTAGATCACAAAAGCATGAACACGTTGAAAAAAAAATATGAGGGCTGCTTAAAAAACGATAGACCAAACTGATAAAATCAACAAAACCAGACTGAACTGATCGGTTTATTGGTTTTTCGTTCTATGTCTCGTCCATTCAATTTCTATAAAATTTACAAACTGTTTTCAACTAAACCAAACCTACTATATATTTATTATATATATGTTACCCCTAATATATGCCCACTTTGATAATATCTTACATATTCACACCGTCCATTAGCTTCCTCAGCTCATTTTAGGACATTTTTCTAACAGTTAATCAATCCAAATTTGAGGTGGATCACATCATAGGAATAATGTTGATTGAGTGCTCGCCATTAAAAATATAATAGGGCCCACTTGAAGAAGTTCTGCAATGTACATTTTCTATCCTACCCGTTGACCAGGTCAGTAAGACTTGAATGAAGGGAGAAGTCAAATTTCACTTTCAGCTTAATCCAAAACTTTTGTACCCTATCACTATAAAAAGTTTTAATGGTCATTCATCAGCTTTTACAATGGTATGGTTTACCAGAAATTAAAATCTTTTTAAAGTTTTAAACGTTGTCATGAAACTGATAAAATTGAATTAACCAGAATTTATAAAATTCAATTCCGTCAGTGAAGCTTCATCTATTCAATTCAATTATTAAATATTTAAAGTCGACTGAGTCTGTTTAGTTGGGTATCACCCTAAAACCGAACCAACTAAACTGTGCACGGTCCTAGGGGATACTAGGAAGTGGATGGTAGGCTCGGATTGGGTACTAACCCACCGCAAACTATCTAGAGATGGATGTGTTTCATACAAGCCATCCATGATGGATAGTAGGCTCAGACTGTGGCCCCTCGTGATGTATGTGTTTTATCCGAGCCATCCATCAATTTTGAAAGGTGGGAGTGGATTTGGTGACACCCCCATGCACCGAGGTGGGTGGGACCCTTGGCTGTGGGGTCCACTATGATGTATGTGACTACATCCACGCCGTCCATCCATATTGAAAGCCTATTTTATTGCATGACTCAAAAAATGAAGCAGCTCAGAAACCCATATGGCCCATAGAACAGGAAACAGGGGTGGTTGACCATTAAAAACTTCTTGTGGGCTACAAAATCTTTGGATCGAGATGATATTTATGTGGTCTCTTTATCTATTTGTTTGTGACCTTATCAACAGGTTAGATGGAAAATAATATCCCGGTGGAATCCATGAAGTTTTTAAAGGTGAGGGTTCAATCCCATTTGTTTCCTGTAGTGTGGTCCACTTAAGATTTAAATCAGCTTCATTTTTTGAATCATGCCCTCAGATGAGCTTTCAAAATGGTTGTTCGGTGTGAATTTAATGCACATACATCACTGTGAACCCCACAGTCAGGTACCCACCCACCTCGGTGGATCCAGGGTCTCACCTATTCCGCTCCCCAACACATTAGGCGGGTTAAATGCTCGAGTGGACCACATCACAAGAAGCAGTTGTGACAATGACCCTACCGTTGAAACCTTTCTTGGCCCACGGTGATGTTTACTTGCCATCCAAACTGTTCATTAGGTCACGTAGACCTGGATGAAGGGAAGATATAAATATCAGTTTGATCCAAAACTTACGTACTGGCCCCAAGAGGTTTTCAGCTGTAGGCATTTAATCCTGACTTTTTCATGTATTGTGGTCCACTAGAGCATTCGATCTATCATATTTTTTTGGCTCATATTCTAAAATGATTTTTCAAAATGATTGGAAGGCATGGATAAAACACAATGCTGGGTCCTACAGAGACCCTGATAGGACCATCTGGCTCAAGCTAGGTCCACGGTATGTTTTGGAGACTTCGCTTGGCTGTTACCCGGGGAACAGCTTAGTGGGTGTTATCCCTACTGTGGGGCACACCTTGATGATTTATTGTATGTCCACGCCGTCCATCCGTTTCTACAGGTCATTTTAGGACGGATTATCAAAAATTAAGCAGATCCAAATCTTAGGTGGACCATAACACAGTAAACAGTGGTGATTGAGTGTCTCACCATTACAAATTCCAAAGGGCCTATAGTAAGTTTTCTGTAATGTTTATTTGCCATCCATCCCGTTGATAATGTCAAAAACATCTGGATGAAGGTAAAATAAAACTATCAGCTCGATCCAAAACTTTTGTGGCCCATAAAAGTTTTTGATGATCATTTATCCACTGTTTCTAGTGGTATGGTTTACCTGAGATTTGGATCTTCTTAAGACTTGGAATCGTGCCTAAAATGATATATGAAAACAGATGGACCGTGTGGATTTACCAAAAATACATAAAGGTGGGCCCCACACGGTTAGGGTAACAACTACTAAGCTGTTACCCCGGTAACAGCTAATGCGCTTCCAGGGATGATAAATTGAAAATTGATGTAGGAAGATTTTACTGTAATAACCTTGAGTTGTGGCTACATTTACTAAAAGTCCAAGGTCTTGTCGGGCTCATCTCTTTTAGCCTTTTGACGCGTAATTAAAAATTTTATCATCCAGAATGTACTCTAACCATAGATTCCACCTGGGCACTATAGATTCCATGCAGTAGGGCCCGAATTAATATATGTTTCGTATATCCATGCTGTTCATCTCTATTTTCCTTTATTTCATTTTAGGACATGATTCCAAACCATAAGAAGATCCAAATCTCTGGTAAATTATACCACCGAAATCAATATGAGTAACTACTGAAATTTTTTTATATGCCACAAAAGTTTTGGATCAACGTGATATTTGTACTGTCATGCGTCCCTATCTCTTTTACGTTATCAATGAGTTTGGATGGAAAATAAACATGATGCAAACCTTATTATGGTGGGGTTTAGTGTGATGTTTGTGAGAAATCTACGCCGTCCAACCGTTTTGTGAGATCATTTTAGGTGTTGGGACAAAAAATGAATGGGATCCAAGACTCGAGTGGTCAGAAATAAAGCAAAAGGTGAGTTTATATGCCATCCATACTGTTCATAATGTCATTCGTATTGAGATGAACTGAAAACGCAAATAATATCCTGATTCAAAACTTCAGTGGCCCCACAATAATTCAACTGTGGAAGTTCAATCGTCATGTTTTCAGCCCACTTGAGTCTTAGATCCCGTTCATTTTTGGCTCTCACAAAATGGTTGGACAGCATAGATTTCTTACAAACATCACAGTAGGCCCAACCTAGAATCCGAGCGTAGGAGATGCATGAGAAAGGCTTTCGAAGGCAATCTGCGCCCTTACTATGAACCCTTCGGAATTTTGTACGGTGAGGCACTTAATTACTACTGTTTACTATGATATGTTCCACTTGAGATTTTACTCTATTTAATTTTTGGTACCCCATCCTAAAATGATTTATAGAATTGGAGGGACAGCGTAGGATATACAATACATCATCAAGGTGGGCCCCACGGTAGGGGTAACACCCACTAAGCTGTTACCCGGGTAACAGCCAACTCGCGCCCATATGGTGGAGCCTGTAGAAACGGAATATGGTAGAGCCATCTCTCGGCAGCACACGTGGCAGAATGACTTAAAGTTTGTGACCGCATATCTAGTTATCCGTGCTATGGACCGCAAATCTTTCAAAACCTTTATTGATAGGATGATCCTATCCATCAGATCAGTGGCCTCCAAAGATATAGTAGAAAACATGTAATTTCAACGGTCAAACATCGGTATGGGGAATTGAAGACAAACGATGTCTTGAATGGAATAATGGGTGGTGATTTTCAACATAAGGCACTGATTCCGTTGGACCAGGCGTGTTTGCCATGGGTCCTAAGTAGTGAACGGCCTGGATCTTGCACATTAGTGATATATCTCTTGATGTTCTGATTGTATATTCGTTGGAGATGAAGGAGAGAAGCTGCGGTAGCAAAATGATCAATGGACCAAATTCAGCAGAAATAAATCTACTCTCAGAACGGGCAGAATCATCTAAAACATGTAATCCTGAGTTGTGCTACATCCGCAATGGAAGCGGGTTGTTGGCTGGTGCACCCTACACCAGCTACCTCGCTGGTGTATTTACGTCACCAAGTTCTGTGGGCCCCACTGTGATGTGCGTATTATATCCGAACCATCCATCCATTTGGAGACATCCTGATAAGGCTTGATACTAAAAAAAAGACGGATCCAAAGATCAAGTGGACCACACTGCCGAAAGTAGTGGGAAATTGAATGTCTACCATTGAAATCTTCCTGGAGGTTACAGAAGTTTTGGATCGATCTTATATTTGGTTTTACCCTTCATCCAGGTAAGTGTGTCCTTATGAACAGTTTGGATGGAAAATAAACATCATGGTGGGACCGAGGAATTTTTTAACAGTGAAAATCATTCTCCCAACTGCCTTTTGTGGTGTGGTCCACTTAAGACTTGGATATGACTCATTTTTTGTGTCATTCACAAAAATGATCTCTTCAAATAGGATACACAGTGTAGATATATGAAATACACCATTATAGGGGCCCACGTTACCTTAATCTCCTATGGGCCGTTTGTACTTCACTGTGCTCGAGGACTGACACCGTCGTCTGGGCTTTACACGTACTCACACCAGCAAGGTAGCTGGTGTAGGGTACACCAGCCAATCCGCTCCCGCATCCGCAATGGGCCCACAATTTGGACAGTCTGGCTTATCGTACATATGTGGCCAGTGTATGATGGATGTGCCCGTGCACGATACTCTTAACCTGTCACTCGTGAATAACATCCCATCGGTGCAAAAGGTAGCCGCATCAGAAAGATAACCTGAGAAAAAAATCAGGACGGTCCGTTCATCAGCCCGACTGGCTTAAAGGACATCTGATGGTCTTACTCAGTTTATGCTTGGTGGCCCACTTGATGAGTTGAGTTCTTTCATCAGGTGAGGCTTTTAGGTTTTTCATTTGTAAAAGTGAGGCCTATAGTTCAGTGATCTAAAACGTTGGTATCCCCCAATCGGTATTGGCCGATGATCTCAACAGTTTGGATCACTTCACCATGGGAGGTGTTTTACACACAGTTTGACACCTTGGAATTGAGCCAAATGAGAGGTAATTGGAGGTAAAGGCAACAAAATAGCCTATGATCCTGTTTATGATCCTTTGTCTATGGCCCACCTGACCCACCACGTAATTACCCTAGACCGTTCAGATCTGAACGGCCAGGATCAACAAGATGAAAGTTGGGAATCTAACCACCCATACAAAACAAGAAAGGTCCAGATAAACGGTTTTAAACTCACCTCCGTATGGACGGTAACGATCTCCAATCAGTGAGATTTTTGACACGTGGTCCAACGGATTGGGATCATATCTAAATGAACGTTCCAGATCATCACATGAGCTTCGGTAATCCGAAACGCATGTACAACGCAGCCCACGAATCCACTGATCAGGTGGGCCACGGTTTATGAAAGAAACGGATGGCTAAAAAACATCGCCAGACGTTTCCAACATTGTGGCCCACCTGATCAGAACCTGCCTACGTGGCATCACAAGTACTAAGTAAATAAAAAATTTCACGAATTCCATTAAAAAAATCATCGCAAAGAATTACAATTACAAACCGGAAGGAAAATGTAAAAACCACACATCTTCGTATAATTAAACTTCATGAATTTCCAAACCCACTCGGTTTTCCGGCGGGACTGGCCGTCGGAAAACCGCTAGGGTGGATTTTCTTGCCGGATCCGAAAATTCTACAGCTGGGTTTCTTCTTTTCATTGCTTCTGCCTTCTTTTCCTTCTTCTACTTCCATTCTCTTCATCTTTTCTTTGTGAATCTTTCGTAGAACGTAGACCTCAGCGAAGCTACCCATCGTCGCCATGCCGGAAAATCAGAAACCGGGGGAGAGAAATAGCCGGAGATTTGTGGGTCAGATGTAGGCGAGGGATTTTGACGGTGGGGGGTGAGCGGAGAGCTAGAATTTATAGCATTTGGATTGGCGTGGGGATCAAGTTGTGACCTTTTGACAGTACTGACGGATTTCTTTTTGCGTTAGTCGTGACGTAATCTAAAGTTTGTCGCGGACGCGGATTGGGCGATTCCCCCACCAGGAACCAGCTAGAGACGAACGGTCCTTGCAGGGGCTCTGTAGGGGCACACAGCAATTTATTTTTTAATCCACACGGTCCACCTATGTTGACAGATCATTTTAGGTGAACAACCCAGAAATGACGCATATCGAAAGTTCAAGTGGACCACACTACAGGAAGCAGTGGTGACAATTGCACCCACCGTTGAAACCTTACTATGGCCCACCGTGATGCTTATTTACCATCCAATCGGTTGATAAGATCACGTAGACCTGGATGAAAGGAAATCATTAATATCAGCTTGATCCAAAGCTTCTGTGCCCCCAAGAGGTTTTCAACCGTAGGTATTTAATCCCCTTTTCTGTAGTACGGTCCAATCGAGCCTTCGATCCGCCTCATTTTTATTTTTTATTTTTTATTTTTTTTATCTCATCCCCTAAAATAAAATTATATGTCCAAATTAATGGACAACATCACGATGAGAGCCCTGCGAGAACCGTTTAGGTCCTGGTGGGGATATACTCAATGGGCGTCCGTTTTTCCGCCACCCACTGGGTCCATGTTAAAAGATGGTCTGGTGGTTTGAACTGTCCGTATCACTACCCACAAATAAGTTATTCAACAATTTACAGACTTCATTGATGACACTGACCTTTGATTTTTAGATTTCAATAAGAGCCGTTGAAAGTTTCTTTTGATTGTTTTAATTTATCTTCAGGAGATGATGGTTAGAATCAGTCTTTCAGACTACGTTTCTTAAAGTAGCTCGTATAGCATACATTTCATTACTGGGACGGTTCCGATCATTAGACCACTCAGCAGGTGGGATCCAGTGGGCAGCGACAACACAATAGATTCTGCGTGCGACAGAGTCAAAACAAACTCTTAATGGCGTGTGAG
This sequence comes from Liriodendron chinense, assembly GCA_003013855.2. NCBI lineage: Eukaryota > Viridiplantae > Streptophyta > Magnoliopsida > Magnoliales > Magnoliaceae > Liriodendron > Liriodendron chinense. The sequence goes on along the minus strand of PVNU02000736.1, from coordinate 4,372,243 downwards.
TCATACCATGACGATTTGGGTACGAGAAAAGATGACATGCGGCAATTGTACGGTACCCAAGCAATAACTGAAAAAAATTACCAGGTAACAGCAGGTATCAGAGACACTAAATTGGATGGGTGCATCGTACGTGTGACAAATCAAATGGTACGTTGCCCAAAACTAGGGCTCTCAGTGAGCGGGTCAGATCTCATATCTGATTCACTCTGAATCCGCATAATGAGGATTTGAATATTAAATTAGGTACAATTATTTACATGGACCAAATTTGGATCTTAAAATAGGTTCCATTACTTAAATGGACCCGATGTAGATTCACATACACATATCCAAGTTCATCGAAATCCAATCCAGATCCTTCTCATTGGCACCTTGCTGAATATGTTATATTCATGCTGGCATCTGTTTTCCATATTAATTTAGGCTATGTCTTAAAATGGAGACATGCCACTATGAGGTTCACCATATTGGGATTTGCAACATTTTGCTACTAAATTAAATATATTATATTATATATATTTTTAGATTTGTAATGGAGTGGATTCGGACGTAGATCCAACTCGAATATGGTAATGTGGATTTTGGATTGAAAATTGATCTAACTATTTACAAATGGATCGAATATCGATATCACCTTTTGGATCTGAGTTGGATCCGAATTCAATTGGAATCCGTCTACAAATATTTAGACTTGGAGTCGGATTCAACTAGATCTGATCCAGATCTAACCCATTGAAAGTACTACCCAAAACTAATAGGGTAGGTGCCTTGCATGACTAACTTGAAAAAAAAAAAAAAAAAAAAAAAAAAAAGAAAAAAAAAACTAGGTCAACGTGAACCTTCACACAGGAGCATATTAAGTGAGACCCAAAATCCACGAAGGTGGGTGGGACCCTGACTTTTGGGCCCATTGTGATGTATGTGACTACATCCACACCAACCATCCTAATTGAAAGCTCATTTTAGGGCATGATAAAAAAAGAAACTGAATCCTTTGTTGGCTCCAAGCAGGGTTTTTATTAGACCACATCATCACATAGGTCTTCTACCCGTCACATCCTAACTGAGCCTGGTCACACCTCAGTGCAACTTGATCATACTAACATCATGCAATGTGATGTGGACCAATGAAAAGGCTTCAAGCAGAGTTTTCTTGCTTGGAAGCCAACAGAGGATCTGGACTCGATAAAAAAATGTTAAACTGTTCAAGTCCCAGATAGACTATTTTACAAGAAACAGTGGCGATTGACTATTAAAACTTCTTGTAGGCTGCAAAAGATTTGGATCAAGATGATATTTGTGTGGTCTCTTTGTGGAGGTGTTTGTGACTCTGTAAACATGTTGGATGGCAGATAAACATTTTGTGGAAATCATGAAGATTTTAATTGTGGGGATTCAATTACTATTGTTTCCTGTGGTGTTGTCAGCCTAAGATTTGGGTCAGTTTCATTTTTGGGACCGTGTGCTAAAATGAGCTTTCAAAATGGTTGGACAGTGTGAATTTAAAGCACATAAATTACTATGAGCCCAACGGTCAGGGGTCCTAACCAACTCTTAGGATATGGGGTCTCACCTAATCTACTCCAAGGTTCACTTGGATTGAATATCTGATCCGTAAAAAGGATGGTCCCCATGTAGATGGTCATCGAAATACACAATAGGCAGGTCATAGCAGTGCTCTTGAGTGACACTATCGGCTGTCCATTTATTTTGAATTCGTGCCCCATTATCAGCCTCATTTTCATGCTCACTGGTCATCATGGTGTGGCCCACTTTTTCATGGATTGGATTTTCGGTACATGTTTCAACGTGAAAAAAAATGCTTTTATTGATAGATCACCCGCATCCGCCGTATTTTACCATCCTTTTCGTTGTGAACATCCTTCCCCGGGCTGAGGACATGTGAAGTACCCTTTTTACAGGTTGAGCCCTCAGATACGTAGATCCAAGCCGTTGATACCATGAGAAACAGTGGATGGACACTTCTTTTAAAATCATAGCACATTTATTGGAGGCTGAAAACTAAAATGCCTGGAAAGGGTTGAAAGCGACCGTCACCACTTACAAAAGATTGAACCTGATGCATCATAATTGGCTGATCAGCGGGTCTGCACCTCGGGTCTGATACTGCAGGGCTGTCAGATCTGTCACATCCTACTAATTTGAAGGTGTGGAGATCAGTGTGCCGGCCATTGGCGACGGGCCATGCAAGTGTCTGTCTTCCCGAGATGATACCTGATCCAAGCCTATCCACATTGGCACCCAACCATGTCAATGGTCTAGACCACGAAAGGATGGCCCCATTGAAAGATTAAAACACGCCGGGATCCCATGAATACCTGGGGGGGGAATGTTTATAATCCAAGATGCCAATGGAGAGTGGGACCACATATAAAACGTGGGTATGTGTTTTCGAGAGATGATACGGTGGGAAATGGGACTGCCTACTGAGTTACTCAGGAGTCTTTTATCGTACTGAGTAAACTCAATTGGGCCTATGTATGTGGTTTATGCACACCGTCCATCCGTTTTTTCAGCTCATTTTAGTGGTTGAGACCAAAATGCAAGCGTATCCAAAGCTCAAGTGGACCATACTACAGTGAAGTTTGTTTGTCATCCAACCTGTTTAGAAGATCACACAGATGTGGATAAAGGGAAAACACAAATATCAGCTTGATCCATAGCTTCTATGGTCCCAGGAATTTTTCAACGGTAGATGTTCAATTCACATTGTTTTCTATGGTGTGGTCCACTTGATCTTTGGATATTCAAGTACATAAATCAAGGTGGACGCCACAGAGTTTACTCAGTAGGCAATCCGCTTCCATACAGTGGGGCCGTAGAAACGGGTTATGGTCGAGCTATCCTCCGTCGGAGCAGATTACGTCCCGGGTAACACGTTTGTGGCTGTTTCCTTCACCATGGGGCCGACATTGATTTATATTCTGTATATCCGAGCCGTCCATCAGTCTTTTCTACTCATTTTATGGCATGACCTAAAAAACGAAGCAAATCCAAATCTCAAGTGGACCACACTACAGGAAACATTGGTCATTAAATGTCAACTGCTAAGAATTTATTAGGGCCCACCGTAATGTTTATTTACCATCCTGCCTGTTGATAAGTTCACACAGTGCTGAATATAGGGAAAACACAAATATCAGTTTGACCCAAAACTTCTGTGATCAATAAGAAAATTTCAATGGTGAACATTCAATCCCTATTATGCGGTCCACTTGAGATTTGGATCTACTTAAATTTTGGCAATATTCCCTGAAATGAGCTGGAAAAACTGATGGACAGCGTGGATATACAACAAATACATAACACAGGGCAACACCCACGGATGAACGTCTCACACAGGTAACACCTAATCCGCTTCCGTAGCACACGTGGCAGGATGACTGATAATTTAGGACCGTATATCTAGTTATTCCTGGCATGGATGGCAAATCTTTTAAAATATTCATAGATCCGAGGACCTATCCATCTTATCAGTGGCCTTCAAAGATACACTAGAAAGCATGTTATTTCCGAGTGCCGACCATTAGAAACTTCTTGAGCTTTGGATTTGCCTAGTTTTTCATGTTCCATGCCTGAGATGGTATGGAAAAATGGATGAACGGCATAGATCTGATACATACATCATGATGGGCTTTCAGTTTTCTTCTCTGTACCTGGAATTTGCAGCAGCCAAGCAAATTAGGTGAACCATACAATTGGAAACAGTGTTGATTGACCATTAATGGGCCACAAAAGTTTTACATCAAGTTGATATTTGTTAGGGTGTTCAATCACCATGGAGTATGGTCCACCTGATAACTAGATTTTCTTGATTTTTGGGATCATGCTCTAAATAATATGAAAAAACGGATGGACTTGAGTTGATAACGAATACACACATTAAGGTGGCCTCACGCTAAGGGTTGCACCGTCCCTGGTGAGGCCGCACTCTCACGTGGCCCACGATGATGTATCTCTTATATCCACACCTTCTATGCATTTTTTTTTCTTCAGATTATTCTAAAGATATGAGCCCAAAAATAATGCAGATCCAAAGTTGAAGAGGACCACACCACTGAAAATAGTAGGACACTGAAAACTTCTTAGCCATAAGAGTATCTGATCAAGCTGATATTTGGATTTTAACTTCATCCAGTTTTCTAGAAGTATTGAAAAAAATTGATGGACGGTATAGATCTGATACAAAATGATGGTAGATTCATCAAAGTTTCATGATTGATATCTTGTAGCTGCTAGCTAGAGTCATTGGAAAAGACATGGAACAACGAGAAGCAATGCACTGGAATTTCCTGACTGCACATGGATTCATGCATTCCAATTACAAAGTGCCAAACAAGCCGGCTCAGATCATTAATACCCAACTCAAAAACATGCCCATTATTTTAGTCATCCCCATAGATGGGCCATCCCTTGCACCAGAGACTGATCCTAACCTTCCCTATCAATGGATTCTTTTGTGCAACTTCCACGGCCGTCCAAAATAAGGCTTCTCTCATAGGGATAGACAGAAAGACCAATGGTTTCAATCGCTGGGCCACACCCATCCAAGGAATCTTACGGGACGGTAAAATCAATTCCAATCGACCCTTCTGACCCACCACGCACTAACCCAGACTTTTCAGATCTGAACGGTCAGGATCAACAAGATAAAAATTAAAACGGTACAGATAAATTGTTTTAAACTTTCTTTCCTTTTGTCACATGGCCCAATGGAACAGTGTCATATCTAAATGAACGTTCCGGATCATCACATGAGCTTTGTTAATCCGCAACGCATGTACAACGCAGCCCATGAACGGTTTGTCCACTGATCAGGTGGGTTACGGTTTATGAAAGAAACGGACGGCTTAAAAACTTGATCAGAACCTGCCTACGTGGCATCACAAGATCTAAGTAAAAAACAAAAAATCACAAATTCCATTAAAATCATTAGAAAGCATTACAATTACAAATGGGAAGGAAATGTAAAAATCACACATCTTCATATAAGCCTCATGAATTTCCAAACCTACCCTGTTTTCCGGTGGAAGCGGATGTCGGAAAACCGCTCGGGTGGATTTTCTTTCCGGATCCTAAAATTCTACGGCTGGGCTTCTTCTCTTCATTGCTTCTGCCTTCTTTTCCTTCTTCTGCTTCCATTCTCTTCATCTTTTCTTTGTGAATCTTTTGTAGAACGTAAGCCTCAGCGAAGCTACCCATCGTCGCCATGGCGGAAAACCAGAAATCGAGGCAGAGAACCGGCCCGAGATTTGTGGGTTAGGTGTGGACGGTAGATTACGAGGCTAGGGATAGGCCAGAATTTATAGCATTTGGGGTTGGCTTGGGGACCAAGTTAGGCCTTTTTGCACGGAGCGAGCTTTTTTTCAGCAAAATGATACATGCGGCGGCTGCAATTGAATCCGTGTGAGCTTTTTTTCAGCAAAAGAGATAAAAGGCCATTTCTTTTCGGCCAAGGTTCCCTTGTATAGAATATCAGATCAGTGAAAAATGTAGTCCCCACAAAGATCATCACCGATGAAATCATTAGGTGGGTCACACCAGTACTCTTAGTGATACCACCGGCTGTCCATGTGATCATCATGGTGTGGCCCACCTTTTTCATGGACCGGATATTTGGAACGTGTAACGCATTGGCATGAAATAAATGACTCTATGCACCTATCACATTCATCCGCCGCGTTTGACTATCCTTTTCGTAGTCTCCTCTTTTATAGGGGCGCGACTTGGGTGAGACCCCGGAAGCAGCGAAGTGGGTGGGACACTGACGTGTCACACGGAGATTGGTCAAGGTATACAGAGTGTGTGCGAGGCTTCCGCACGTGAGTTCTCAAATGGCGTTAGACCCTAACGTCCGTTAGCCAGGACCACTGTCTCATTGTCTCTTTTCCCCTCTCTCTCTCTTCTTCTCCCTCTTTCCCTCTGGTTCTCTCTTCTTATCCGGCAAACATGTTGGTAGAATTGCTATATGAAATCTCTAATGAAATCCATCACCCCTCCGTCTTTCAGAAGACTTTCTTCTCCTCTCTTATAATATTCTTCTCTCTCCCTACAAATACAAACCACCCAAATTAAAACCCAACACCTTTCTCCACCTTAATCAACGATTTCACCCGAATCTGCTACCAAAGACATCCTAAAAGCGGTCAATGCCATGAATTCCCTCCAAAACACGGGATTCGGGTTGACCCCATCTCATATTCAATACGCATCAAGTGCTGCATCGGTGGTCCAGTAATCGAGCAAGGCAAGCTCATCCACTGGCATGTTTTCTTAAATGAGTATGAACCAAAACGTTCCCAATCAACAATCTCATCAACATGTACCTGAGTTATTCGATGAATGCCCGAACGAAACGTGGTTTCATGGACTACCATGAATATAGCTTACACTTTGAAGCTTTTGATTATGATGCATAGGGAATGTGTGATGCCCGACATGTACTTCAGTGAGATGGCTACCTGTGATTTAATTATTTGGAATTCAATCATTGGTGGATTCACTCGGAATAATGACAGTCAAGAAGCTTTGAATCTCTTTAAAGATATGAAGAAGGCCTACTTTTCAAGCAAATCAAGGGACATTAACAAGCGTTTTAAGAGCCTGCACTAGGTTTGTGCTGTTAGAGCTGGAAAGATAAGTGCATGCTCACGTGTTGAAGTTTGTGGGTACCTTGTATGCTTGCAGTCATGCAAGCTTGATCGAAGAAGTGAGGAAAACATTAAGAGGGAAAGGCATAAGGAAAGTGTTGAGTGTGGAGACAAAAACTCCACTGAGCTTGGCCGAGCGCTCGGACGGTCTGTGGACCGGGCGCCCGAAATTCAGCCATTTGCTGTTCAGTCCACTGGACTGTTTTGTGAGCATCCGGGCGCCCGACGGTCAAAGTGTCCGGGTGCCCGATATTCATCTGTTTTCTGTTTTTTGTTGCTGGACGTATTTTGTATTGGTCGGGCGCCCGACCCAGTTATGTCCGGGCACCCGACCGGCCGCGGGCTTAAGACGCGGGTTTCCTATTTTGTGTTCTAATTGCGTAGGTTTACTATATAAAGGGGTGTAAACCGGGATTAGACATAGGGATTAGGGCTTCTATACGTCTAAGGTGAGAAAAAGGCGAGAAGATTAGCAAAAGGGCCATCTCTGTGCATGGGAGCATAGGAGAAGGTAAGGGTATTGCTTGTAACTTCGTTTTTTCTTCATAGTGAAGTTTGCACCCGTGGTTTTTTACCCTTGTTGGGGTTTTTTCACGTAAATCTCTGTCTTGTGGATTGTTGGTTTGTGTGATTCTTTTCTAGTTATTATTTTTCTTCCTGTTTATCGTTTGTGGGTGAGACCGGAGATTGGATCTCGGTTCACTGGCGTTGTTGGCGTGCTGCGCAACAACTGGTATCAGAGCTATTGGTTTAGTTCAACTGGGAGCGATGGCGGAAGATGGGAAAACTAGAATTGAGAAGTTTGATGGTTCAAACTTTGCCTTCTGGAAGATGCAGATGGAGGATTATCTGTATCAGAAGGACATCTACATTCCTCTAGAAGGAAAAGAGAAGAAATCAGAGAAGATGACAGATGATGAATGGGCTTTAATGGATCGGAAGGCTTTAGGAACGATCCGACTCTCTTTGTCTAAGAGCGTCGCCTTCAACATATCCAAAGTAAAGACCACAAAAGAATTGATGCAGGCTTTGGCTACGATGTATGAGAAACCCTCGGCGTCAAATAAGGTTCATCTCATGAAATGGCTATTCAACATGAAGATGTCAGATGGTGGGGGCGTGGCTGAACATTTAAACGAGTTCAATACAGTCACGAGCCAATTGGAATCCGTTGACATCACTTTTGATGACGAGGTCAGGGCCCTATTGATCTTGTTAAGTTTGCCAGACAGTTGGGATGGTTTGGTGATTGCCGTGAGCAATTCTTCAGGATCTACGAAGTTGAAATTCGATGATGTGGCCGGTCTAATTCTAAGCGAAGAATCTAGAAGGAAGGCATCAGGAACTTCAGGGGATTCAGGAAATGCTCTAAACGTTGAAGGAAGAGGAAGATCTTCAAACAAAGGTGGCAATAAACACGGGCGTTCTAAGTCGAGGAATAAGTCCAAGGGACCGAAAGACAAGGACGGGTGTTGGCATTGCAGGAAGAAGGGGCACATGAAGCGTGATTGCAGGGCGCTTAAGAAACAAGAAGGAAGCTCTCAAGGTGGGAAGGATTCAGTGAATCTATCTGAGGAGAGTGACATAGAGGCGTTGATCTTGTCTCTTGATACGCAGAATGAGTCTTGGGTTATAGACTCAGGTACTTCGTTTCATGTCACTTCATCAAAAGAAGTTCTTCGTGATTATGTCTCAGGTAACTTTGGAAGAGTCTACCTGGGTGATGATGAGCCATGCAGTATTGTTGGCAAATGAGACGTTCATTTAAGTCAGAAAGACGGAACGGCCTTGAAGCTAAAGGATGTCAGACATGTACCGAGTTTGAGACGGAATTTGATCTCAGTGGGGCAGTTGGCCGATACCGGATATGTGACGACATTCACGAGCGATGCATGGAAGGTCACAAATGGTGCCTTGGTTATATCTCAAGGCAAGAAGGAAGGTACTTTGTATGTGACTTCCAGATCAGTATTGTTCACTCGCAGTTGCATCAACTGGAATGAACGGGCAGTTATGGCATCAGAGGTTGGGACATATGAGTGAGAAGGGGATGAAAGTGTTATTGTCAAAGGGGAAGCTACCAGGGTTGAAGGCAATCGATCTGAAATTCTGCGAGGACTGCGTGTATGGCAAGCAGAAGAAAGTTAGCTTTAAGAAGACAGGACGCGCTCCAAAGATGCATCTATTGGAGCTTGTACACACTGATGTGTGGGGACCGGCACAGGTATCATCTCTTGGTGGCTCACGTTATTTTGTTTCCTTTATTGATGATGCTAGTAGAAAACTATGGGTCTACTTCTTAAAACACAAATCAGATGTATTCAATGTATTTAAGAAGTGGAAGGTTATGGTAGAAAATGAGACCTGTAAAACTGTGAAGTGTCTCAGATCAGATAATGGGGGAGAATATTGTGATAAGAGGTTTGAGGAGTATTGTGCAGCAAATGGAATCAAACATCAGAAAACGATTACAGGGACACCGCAGCAGAACGGTGTGGCTGAGTGCATTAACAGGACCATCCTTGAGCGCGCTAGGAGTATGAGGCTACATGCAGGGTTGCCCAAGACCTTTTGGGCAGATGCTGTGAATACTGTCGTATATCTCATCAATAGAAGTCCCTCAGCACCATTGGATGGTGGGCTACCAGAAGAAACGTGGACTGGGAAAGAGGTGAACCTTGCACATCTCAGAGTGTTTGGTTGCACTTCTTATGTTCACATTGATGCAGAGCACAGAAACAAGCTGGATGCGAAGTCCAGAAGGTGCACGTTTATAGGCTACGGGCAGAATAATTTTGGCTATCGGTTTTAGGATACAGAGAACCAAAAAATTATCAGAAGCAAGGACGTAGTCTTCAATGAAAAGGTGATGCATAAGGACAGTGTGCAGCAAAAGCAGGACAAGGCCGATGGAAAGGAATTCGTAGAGTTGGAAGAACTACCGGACACGGGTGTTACAGTGCCACAAGATGATCATGCACAGGAGCATGATGAGGCAGAGCCGCAGACACCGGTTGTGAGGAGGTCTACTCGGGAGAGAAGACCCAAGGTTCGATACTCACCCTCCTTACATTATCTACTGTTGACAGATAATGGTGAGCCAGAGTGTTTTGAAGAGGCGTTACGGTCAGATATGCGGGTTAAGTGGGAGCAAGCCATGGAAGATGAGATGGACTCTCTTGAGTCTAATCGTACGTGGGAGTTAGTCACTCTACCCAAGGGCAAGAAAGCTCTTCATAACAAGTGGGTTTACAGACTAAAGGAGGAGCACGATGGTTTGAAACGGTACAAGGCTAGACTGCTTGTGAAAGGATTCCAACAAAAGGCAGGTATCGATTTCACAGAAATATTTTCACCTGTGGTGAAGATGTCTACGATTCGCATGGTCTTGAATATAGTGGCTACAGAGGACTTACATCTAGAGCAGCCAGATGTTAAGACAACCTTTCTTCATGGAGACCTTGAAGAAGAGATATATATGCATCAACCGACAGGATACGTGGCACCAGGAAAGGAGAACAAGGTGTGTAGACTGAAGAAGAGTCTATATGGTCTGAAGCAGGCCCCAAGGCAGTGGTACAAGAAGTTCGATAGTTTCATGTCGGGAAATTGGTATAAGAGATGTCATGCAGACCACTGTTGCTACTTGAAGAAGTTTGATACGTCGTATATCATTCTTCTTCTATATGTTGATGATATGCTTGTGGCCGGATCAAGCATGAAGGACATCTCAGATCTCAAAAGACAACTGTCTAGAGAGTTTGCCATGAAGGATTTAGGAGCTGCAAAACAAATCCTAGGCATGAGGATAAAGCGTGACAGGAAAAATAAGAAGCTGGTTTTGTCACAGGCAGAGTACATAGCCAAGGTACTTGATCGATTCAGCATGGGAGGTGCTAAGCCGGTTAGCACTCCATTAGCCAACCACTTCAAGCTTTCTAAGGAGCAAGGAGCTAAAACGCAGGAGGAACGGGACTACATGGCTAAAGTCCCTTGTGCGTCAGCCATAGGGAGCCTCACGTATGCTATGATTAGCACGAGGCCAGACATTGCTCAAGCAGTGGGAGTTGTTAGCAGGTACATGAACAACCCCGGGAAGGAACATTGGGAAGCTGTGAAGTGGATCCTCAGATACCTGGTAGGTACTGTGGATGTAGGGCTGTGTTATGGAGGATCGAAAATCAAGCTACAAGGCTACGTCGACTCAGATTTGGCAGGAGATATCGACAGTAGAAGGAGCACTACAGGGTATGTCTTTACCCTGGGTAGTGCTGCAGTCAGTTGGATTTCTCAGTTGCAGAAGATAGTATCCATCAGTACAACGGAAGCAGAATATGTTGCAGCTATAGAAGCGTGCAAGGAGATGGTGTGGATGCAAGGTTTTATGGAAGAGTTGGGGAAGAAGCAAGCAGATTGCAAGCTGTACAGTGACAGTCAGAGTGCAATACACTTGGCTAAGAATTCAGCTTTTCATTCGAGGACCAAGCATATTGACATCAGATATCACTTCATACGTTCGTTACTGGAAGATGGATCGATTGCTTTGGAGAAGATTCATACAAGTGAGAATCCTGCAGATATGTTGACCAAGGCGGTCACACGGGAGAAGCTGAAGCTCTGTTCAGCTTTGATTGGTCTTCAGGCCTGAAGACCGGGAGGTGGTGCACTCCGGATATAGAAGACGAAGGATAAGGTGGTGATTGTCTTCAAGTGGGAGATTGTTGAGTGTGGAGACAAAAACTCCACTGAGCTTGGCCGGGCGCCCGAAATTCAGCCATTTGCTTTTCAGTCCACTGGACTGTTTTGTGAGCATCCGGGCGCCCGACGATCAAAGTGTCCAGGCGCCTGATATTCATCTGTTTTCTGTTTTTTGTTGCTGGACGTATTTTGTATTGGCCGGGCGCCCGACCCAGTTATGTCCGGGCACCCGACCGGCCGCGGGCTTAAGACGCGGGTTTCTTATTTTGTGTTCTAATTGCGTGGTTTACTATATAAAGGGGTATAAACCGAGATTAGACATAGGGATTAGGGCTTCTATACGTCCAAGGTGAGAAAAAGGCGAGAAGATTAGCAAAAGGGCCATCTCTGTACATGGGAGCATAGGAGAAGGTAAGGGTATTGCTTGTAACTTCATTTTTTCTTCATAGTGAAGTTTGCACCCATGGTTTTTTACCCTTGTTGGGGTTTTTCCACGTAAATCTCTGTCTTGTGGATTGTTGGTTTGTGTGATTCTTTTCTAGTTATTATTTTTCTTCCTGTTTATCGTTTGTGGGTGAGACCGGAGATTGGATCTCGGTTCACCGGCGTTGTTGGCGTGCTGCGCAACAGAAAGAGCCTGGGTGTCCCATATAACTATTTTGTGGATAAATTTCTAAGTCCTTGTTAAAGGTTGAGAGATACAAAGAAATTGGAGAATGGGTTGAATTGGAGTATTGGGATAGACAGGCCATCCTGCTCAAATCAAATTTAAAGACATCCAAACACACCCTCAACCTTCTGATTGATTCTTCTTTCACATGAATGCAGAGTAATCTCCTAGCTCTTGCATTAGCGAACAAGTTTTTCCAAGACCCACTTGTGGGTGTGCCTCCAGCCATTATCTGTAAGCCTGAAAGTTTTCTCCTCTACTGTTTGTGTCATCAAGTCATATATATAGATATGGTTCTTTTTTTTTTTTTTCCACCAGAAGCGCATGCACATGTCCACATGCATGAAATCCTCACAAGCATGCGCATGCATGCACCACTCTGTCATTTTTTTTTAACATCCCCTTCTTCATGGGGACGTATGGCAGTGTCACCGTATGGCACAAGGGACAATCAATTTGGATTGTCTATTCATTGTGTGGCACCATTGGCAGGCCATGGTGCAAAAATCATACCAATTGGATGATCCTAACATCTGATTGATAGCATGAATTGTGGACAGCAAGGATCAAGAAGAGAAAAAAAAAGGTCCAATCATCATCTGGAAAAATCTATTCAATAGGATCAATATGGATTGCTTATAATTTCAAGGACACACTTTGGTTAGATGATGCTAACCATCAGACTAAGGACTGTAACAAACTGTTATGACAAAATGGGCAACATTCAAAGGGTTAGAATCATCGGATCCATGTGATTTTTGCATCATAGCCTGCCCCTAGTAGCATGGAATGAATGGACAGTCCAGATCAATGCTGTGTTGTGCCAAGTGTTATTTAAAAGCTTTGGGGATGTTGCTAACATCCCATGAAGGTGGAAGAAAATGGAATATGAAGAATTGTCATGATCTAGAACTCACTTATCTGGATTGTACATGATCTGTATAGTAAACATTCACGTTGGGATTCCCAAGATTTGAGATAGTTGCATTGTGTACACCTCTATTGGAAAATTGATCTTGCAAGTTAAGAAGGCAAATTTATAGTCAGAAGCTGGATGGGTGGCATTTAAAGTTGTCCTTTATTGACAATATTCACTTTTCTAATTTGCATTTTGTGATATCCTTTGGAACATGATTCTCTGGTAATTCCCTGGAATGAGGAATATATTTTATGACACGAATGTATTTTCTTATATGCTTACATGGCTCATTACCCTATAATCCTTTTCTTTATCACATGGAGTTTTGTGAATTCTACATGCACCTCTCCACACACATGTGCCTATGCGTGCGCTGTGTGAAAGACCGTATATCGTCACATGGGCCTGCATCTGGAGAGATGTACATGAAAACAACAAAACTCATGTTACTTGTAATGGATTGAAAAGTGCATAGAGAATCAATTTTACACTTGCTGGTACGTGAACGTTGTTCACATTTACACTAATACTTGAAGGCTTCATTGTTGTTTTCTTCCTAGATGAACTTGGTGGCAATTGTGGGCATCTCTTACATCACCATCACTTGGCTTTTCTGCTAAAATCCTTCAGGATTTTGCTCATGTGCAAATTCCTTCATAGACATTGGTGCTGAATTTTCAAGTGCAAACTCCTTCATAAACACCGGTGCTGAATTTTCAAGTTCATCAATCTCTTATACTGGGAGATGCTTTAGATTTGATTCATTGACCTGTTTTAAAGGTTGTTGCTGCAAGTGCTTGCTGGTGGAGGAGTGAGCAGTTCGTTAGCTGGTTTTGGGTATTAATGTTCAAAGCCTTCTCAGATGGTTGGTGAGCAAGCAACCCATTTTTGTATTAATGTTCAAAGCCTTTTTAGATGCTTGGTCAGCAAGCAACAATCTTTGGGGTTGTTTCTTCATGATCTGCATGACTGGAAAATCTTTTTTTCTTCTTCTTAGTTTTGTATTTGATGTGAGTAATACTTTCTTTGTATTGATGGGCGTGGCCCTGTTCTTTTTGTGTGGCTCACCTGAACGATTGTACTTTTGCTTTTAGCATCAATATATTTCAAGTGGTATCTTTAAAAAATATATATATTTCAAGTTATAACACAAGTTGTCTAAGAATATGAATATGATGACTTATTTATGTTTACACTGGAAAGAAGGGAAGCCTAAGTTCTTGGCTAGCAATGAGCATAAAAGAGGTAGCTTAGTAAAGGCCATATCTCTCTAATGACCTTTAATTAATAATAATAGATGTGACGGACAAGAGCCTAGCAAAGGCCACATATCTCTTTTTCTTTTTGTTCTTTTCTCACTTTCACACTCAATTCCGACAATAGTTGAAGATGAGGCCTTCCAAATAACCTTTTGGAATGGTAAGACCGGTGGAGCTCCAAAATGATGAACAACATACTGTGCTTTTAAGAAGGCATTAGTTAGATGATGCCCCTTAAATGTTTTGTTCATAAACTGAAGGCCGGACCAATCTCTGCATGACACGTCAGGGTCTCATCCACTTCGCTGGTTCCGAGGTCTCACCCAAGTAGCGCCTTCTTTTATGGGAGCGGATTAGGTACAACCCGGGCCTGTCCTGAGCTCAGGACAAGCTGTACGTGGCATATGGGCATTGGGAGAGAGGAGGCGTGACATGACTGTGTCAGGCTTGCTGACGTGGTAGGTCAGCTCTAACAACGTACCCTACACCAATACAAATGTGGCACATACTGAGCTCAGGACAGGCTCGGGTAGTACCTAATCCGTTCCCCTCTTTTATGTGGGCAGATTTCCTGCGGAAGCCTTGCCCAAGAAGTTCCTGCGCTGGGAACCAAGGTGGGGCCTACGATGATGTTTTTTGATGAATCCACCCTGTCCATCCGTTTTGGGAGCTCATTTCAGGACATGAGAACAAAAATGAACCGGATCCAAGACTCAAGCGGGCCGAAAACGTGAGGATTAAGCGTCCACAGTTGAAATATTTGTGGAGCCACAGGAGTTTCGAATCAGGATAATATTTGTGTTTTCAGTTCATCCCAGTAGTAGTGACGTTATGAACGGTATGGATGTCATATAAAAATCACTGTCGACCTCAGGGAGGTTTCAACGGTAGTAATTTACCTACCCACCTTTTCCTTTAGTGAGGCCCACTTGAGTCTTGGATCTGGTTCATTTTTGTTTTCATGTCCTAAAATGAGCTCCCAAAACGGATGAACGGAGTGGATTCATCAAAAAAACATTAATGTGGGCCCCACCTTGGTTCCCAGCGGAAATCCGCGCCCCTTTTTTGTCGCTCGCTTCATGACATGGCGGCAGACAGGTGGGACTCGGATTCGGTAGTGACCGGACGTGGATTAGCTACTGAACTTTACAATAGCGAGACACGCTACTGAAGGACACGTCACCACATTCTGTGGGCCCCACCATGATGTATGTGTTGTATCCACACCGTCCATCCATTTGGAGAGATCATTTTAGGTCAGGAAACAAAGAACTAGGAAGATCCAAAGTTCATGTGGACCCCACCAGAGAACAGTTGGGATAGTGACAACCACCGTTGAAACCTTCCTAAGGCTCACAAAGATGCTTATTTGAGATCCAACCTGTTTATAAGTTAACACAGACATGAAATAAGGGAAACACATATATCAGATTGATCTAAAACTTCTGTGGCCCAAAGAAATTTTTAATGGTAGGCATTCAATCCCCACTGTTTTTTTTTTGTGGGGTCCACCTGAACTTTGGATCTACCTCGTTCTTTGTCTTGTGCCATAAAATGATCTTTCCAAATGTATGGACGGTGTGGATGCAACACATACATCATGTTGGGGTCCACAGAAAGTGGTGATGTCACTTCAGTAGCGTGCTCGCTACTGTCAAGCTCAGTAGCTAATCAGCGTCCGTAGTGACCCCTCCACCACCAAGGTCACGGTACTGATATGCTGATAACAATACAGGAAATAGACGATTCAACAGATGATTTGAAACTTCACACCTCATCAACGGTCGATTGCTACTATGTATTGTAAGATGTCTTTGAGAGGAGGTGCGGGAGGACGTCGCTCTCTTTGCTGTATTTGAGGCCCACAGTAATACCTAACTGTGTGAGGCCCACCTTGATGTATGTTTTGTATATCCACGCCGTCCATCTGTTTTCCTCTATCATTTTAGTACAATGTTTCAAACCATAAGATAATCCAAATCACGGGTAAACCATACTATTGGAAACAGTGATGAATAAACATTAAAAATATTCTATGAGCCATGAAAGTTTTGAATCAATTTAATATTTGTATTTTCCCTTCATCCAGAAAGTTTTGGCATAATCAATGGGTTGGATGGAAAATAAACATGAAGAAAACCTTACTACGGGACTATTGAAATTTTTAATGGCGAGGCACTCAATCACTACTGTTTACTATGTTATGGTACACCTGAGATTTATATCTGCTTAATCTTTTTATTTTTGAAACCCCTTCCTAAAAATATATAGAAATGAATGGACAGCATAGATATATAAAATATACATTAAGGTGGACCCTGTTATGGGATAACTTCTCATAACCGACCCGAGGACAAAAGACCTCGAAATCCTACAGTAAGCTGAAGGCCTGAACTGACGACTTCACCCCCTTCAAGGTCAGATCGGAGCGGACCCAATCTGACTAGCATACGGAAGCCGAACTCATCCCTTCCTCACACTGCCTATAGATGATGGCGCATCCCCTCAAGATCGGAACCGTCTGAAAGATCAGAACGGTCCGAGATTCTCGCCCGGATTTCCGGACAAAAGGCAAGATATGTGCCGTGATCGCAGCTCAATAACTCTCTAATCAATGCCTATAAATAAAAAGATTAACTCCAACGACAGGTACGCTCTAATCTTGACGACAAGTAATCTTACGATTCTCAAAGGTGATTACTGATTTAGGCATCGGAGGGTTCACGGCTGGATCCCAGCCCCCCCCCCCCCCCCCCCCCCCCCCCCCCCCCCCCTTTACCATTTTCTGTGGTGTTTTGTAGAATCTAAGCCAAGCCGTTGATCCAAACATCTCTGCCGATTCCACCAAAGGATATCTCCACCGACGATCTGTTCCTACATATACAAATCCCATCACCTCGTCTGTTGACCAGAAATCAACATCAACAGATTGGCGCCGTCTGTGGGATCGACAACAAAAGTAATTTCTTACAGAATCCTTTGTTCAAAACTAAGAGCCAATGGCCGGTGGGAGAGGCAATAAGAAAGGGAAAGCCCCTGCGAATGATGAGCTTTCCTACGAGCGTCATTCCGAAGATGAAGCACCTGTTCGCAATACTCCAATGCTCCACCTCGGCAGCTCGTCACACCACCTCAATCTTCTGAGTGGACGGCAGAGGTCCCGAAATCGCGGGACCAGACTGTCGACATTAGAAGAACAGGTGGGAGGCGTTGCAGAGCAATTTGGTGGAGTAGATAGACGCTTCGAGCGCGTGGACGGGAAATTGGACGAAATTACAGCCTTGCTGAATAGTTTAGTCCGACCCGCACCTAACCTCGAAACCAACCCCGAACCTGGGCCACCTCAGCAAAGCTCTCATCCACCACGCTCACACTCAAGCCGTCCGCGACCCGATGAGGATGAAGTCGTGAGCCGAGCCTCCGCCTCGAGAGTTCGAGTGGCCACGGAACTTCCTTCTAACGATCTAAGGCACAGAATAGAAGAAAGAAGATCCGCCCGAGCTAGTCAAGATCAAGGGCGGATGGACGATAACATTACTCCCCTCGAAGCCGAGCTTAAAGAGCTTCGGGAGAGGATCGGTGATATCCAGCGAGCACAACTTGCCCGAGTGCCGACAGCAGCAGATGTTCTGGTAGACTCATCTGAGTCCCCGTACACCGACGAAATCCGCAACGAGCCTCTCCCGAAAAGCTTCAAAATACCCCAGCTCAAGCAATATTCCGGGATAGGAGACCCGGCTGAGCACCTTGAGAACTTCAAGGTCCGAATGGAACTCCATGGGGTTAATGGCCACATTATGTGTAAAGCCTTCCCGTTGTCTTTGACTGGTTCGGCCTGGACGTGGTTTCGCAATTTAAAACCGAAGTCCATCTCCTCTTTCACCGAGCTGAGCAGAGCATTCGCAACTCAGTTCATCGGAAGCACTGACCCGAGGAAGCATTCGACCCACCTCGCTGCAGTCAAACAGAAAGACAACGAATCATTGAAAGATTACCTCTCACGATTCAACGCTGAAGCGGTTCAAGTGGAGAACCTATCCCAAGACGTACTGCTGCACACAATGATAGGAGGATTGCGGGAAGAGAAGTTCCTCTGGTCAGTAGGGGAACAGCCCCCTCAATCAGTTGCTGAATTCCTCGATCGAGCTGCGAAACACATAAACGCAGAAGAGCTGGTGAACGCTCAGGGGTCGTCTCATAAGAGGAAAGAACGCAAAGAGGAAAGTAGCACTAAACGGCATCGTCCAGATCGCCGATCCCCGAACTCAAACGCTAATCCACGCGGAGCCAAAACTTCGGTTCCAAAATTTGAGAAATATACTCCGCTCAAGACGACCATCGAGCAAATATTCTTAGTCGAGAAGAACAGACAGGCGTTTGGACGACCAGCGAAGATAAAAACCGACCCCGACAGAAGGTCAAAATCCAAATACTGTTTATACCATAAAGATCATGGTCATAACACGGTGGATTGTTTTGACCTGAAGCGACAAATAGAAACGCTGATTCGGCAAGGATTCTTGAAAGAATACATCGCCCAACGTCCCGACGACGACAGAACTTCAGGTCGGGAAGAAAGAAGGGAGCCGGTCGACAATAACCCTATGGAAGAGATCCATGTGATCTTCGGCGGGCCTACCACTGGAGATTCTGACAACGCCCGCAAATCCTATGCTCGTCAGGCACGGACATCCGAGCCAGCTTTGCAGGTGAATCTAACCAGCAGACTCACAAAAATTCCTAAGGTCGCCCAGCGCATGATATCTTTCTCCGAGGAAGATGCCAGAGGAATAATACACCCGCACGACGACTCTCTGGTAGTATCAATGGTAGTCGCAAACAAGAAGCTCCACAGGATGATGGTGGATACAGGGAGCTCGGTCGACATAATATACGCTTCGGCATTTGACAGAATGAAGATCGATCGATCTAGATTAAGACCGGTCAAAACAGCCCTGACCGGATTCACAGGAGATTGTATCATGCCTGAAGGAGAAATAACTCTACCGGTCACTGCAGGAGATGAGCCGAACCAGAAAATGATCATGGTCGATTTTTTGGTCGTCAACACTCCCTCGGCATAGAACGTGATCGTCGGCCGACCCATCTTACGAGCTCTAAAGGCCGGCATCTCCATCTATCATCTGGCCATGAAGTTCGAAACCGAAGATGGAATCGGTGTGATCCGAGGAGACCAACAAGAAGCTCGTCGGTGTTATGAGCTGACCTTGCGCGGAAAAAATAAAAACCTGATATCCGCCATCTCACATGCAGCCCCCCTGGATCCCAGGGAAGAAACGAAAGAACGTGGATCACCAGCTGAAGAGTTGATAGAGGTCCCTTTATCAGAAGAGGACCCGAGCTTGGTCGTCAAAATCGGGTCTCAACTGAATGACGACATCCAGACGAAGATGATCGCCTTTCTGAAAGAGAACGCCGACGCCTTTGCATGGTCCCATCAGGACATGCCGGTATAAATCCCGAGATAATGGTCCACCGACTCAACGTGGACCCGTCCTTCAAGCCGGTTCGTCAGAAAAGACGAGCCTTCAACACAGAAAGATATGCCGCAATTGAAGAAGAAGTAAAGAAATTGCGTCAAGCAGGTTTCATTCAGGAAGTCCGCTATCCCGACTGGCTCGCCAATGTCGTCCTCGTCAAAAAAGCCAATGGGAAGTGGAGGGTTTGCATCGACTACACCGACCTCAACAAAGCCTGCCCGAAGGACAGCTTCCCGTTACCGAGAATAGATCAGCTCGTAGATTCGACCTCGGGCCACGAGCTTCTCAGCTTCATGGATGCTTACTCTGGGTACAATCAAATCCAGATGCATGCCCCCGATAGGCAAAAAACGGCGTTCGTCACTGATCGAGGGCTGTATTGCTAAAAGGTGATGCCTTTCGGGCTGAAGAACGCCGGAGCAATGTACCAGCGTTTGGTCAACAAAATGTTCGCAGAGCACATCGGCAAAACCATGGAAGTCTATGTGGACGATATGCTCGTAAAAAGTCTGAAATCAGAAGACCATGTCGACGACCTCCGGGTTATGTTCGGAATCCTGAAGAAGTACGGGATGAAACTCAATCCCGGTAAATGCGCCTTCGGAGTAAGATCGGGAAAATTCCTCGGGTTCATTGTGAATCAAAGAGGAATTGAAGCCAACCCTGAAAAGATCCGTGCGTTGGTTGAGATGAGTTCGCCAACCACCGTGAAAGAAATACAAAGCCTCACGGGGCGAGTCGCCGCACTCAACAGGTTCGTATCCAGAGCTACCGACAGATGCCTCCCGTTCTTCAAGCAACTTCGCAAGTTGAACGAGGTGACCTGGACGCTAGAATGTGAACGAGCCTTCCAGGACCTAAAGGCATACATCGGTTCACCTCCGCTACTGTCCAAGCCCGCACAAGGGGAAGAGCTACTACTATATCTGGCCGTATCTTCCGCGGCAGTAAGCTCGGCCCTAATCCGCGATGACCAAGGTATACAAAGACCAATATACTACATCAGCAAAGCTCTCCTGGATGCAGAGACCCGTTATCCTAGCCTAGAAAAACTGGCTCTAGCTCTGATTACAACGGCGAGGAAATTACGCCCTTATTTCCAAGCACACCCAATAGTGGTATTAACGAACCAGCCGTTGAGACAGATACTACAGAAGCCGGAAACTTCGGGTCGCCTTGCACGGTGGGCCATCGAGCTCGGAGAATTCGACGTCCAGTACCGACCCCGCACGGCGATTAAGGGGCAGGCTGTGGCTGATTTCATTGCCGAGCTTACCGACCTCTCCGATCCCGAAACTAATGCCCCCTGTCAGGATAACATGGAAGAACCGAACCCAGCAGAAGATTCGAACTGGTCGCTGCACGTCGATGGATCGTCGAACTCGCAAGGATGTGGAGCGGGAATAATCTTGACCTCCCGTGATGGCATAAAAGTCCAGTATGCCCTGAGGTTCGGTTTCAAAGCTTCAAACAACGAAGCCGAATATGAAGCACTTCTCGCCGGATTACGGCTAGCCTCAGCAGTCGGAATCCGACGCATCACGGCGTACAGCGACTCACAATTGGTCGTGGGTCAAGCAACAACGGAATACCAAGCAAAGGGAAAAAAGATGTCCGCGTACCTGCAAAAATATCACGAATTATCCGCTCGGTTCGATCGTTGCAAAGTTGTCCGAGTACCGAGGAGTCACAACACCCATGCAGACTCCCTCGCTAAGCTAGCGTCGGCAGGAGACGACGAACTGGGACGGGTCGTCCCCATTGAATTCCTCCCCCAAAGAAGTATCGCGGACGACTTTAAGAATGAGGTATGCGCTGTTTCAACTGAGCCTGATTGGAGAGACCCTATCGTCCGTTTCCTACGGGAGAACATATTGCCCGAAGAAAAAACAGAGGCAAGACGGATCCAGTATAGGTCAGCTCGGTACGTACTACTCGACGATATATTATACAAGAAGGGTCTCTCATTGCCATATCTCCGCTGCCTCGGACCAAATGAAGCCGACTACGTCTTAAGGGAAATCCACTCCGGTGTATGTGGAAATCATTCTGGGAGTAGGGCATTAGCGCAGAAAGCAGTTCGCCAAGGTTATTACTGGCCGACGATCCAAAAGGACGCCCGTGAGATCGTCAAGCGATGCGATAAATGTCAAAAGTTCGCACCGGTACCTCACTCACCTCCCGAAGAGCTCACTCCTATGTCCGGACCGTGGCCCTTTGCGCAATGGGGGGTCGATATCATTGGTCCTCTCCCTACGGGCAAGGGACAGGTCAAGTATGCGATCGTGGCCGTCGATTATTTTACGAAATGGGTCGAGGCAGAACCGCTTGCGAAAATCACCGAGAAGAAAACAACAGACTTCATCTGGAAGTCGATCGTATGTCGGTTCGGTATCCCAAACACTATCGTCACCGACAATGGGCCTCAGTTTGATAATGCGAAATACAGAGAATTTTGCCAGAACTTAGGTATAAAGAATGTGTATTCGTCTCCTCATCATCCCCAAGCCAACGGGCAAGTCGAAGCTATCAACAAGATTATCAAGAATTATCTGAAAACAAAACTCGGCGAATTCAAAGGAGCTTGGGCTGAACAGCTTCCCGAGGTGTTGTGGGCATATCGGACCACAGCTCGGTCAACAACAGGAGAATCCCCATTCTTCCTGGCCTTCGGAGCGGAGGCCGTAGTCCCGGTCGAGATAGGGCTACCGAGTAACCGTATCAATAATTACCGACCCGATCAAAATCGAGACGAGCTTCGCTCTAACCTCGATCTTCTCGACGAAGTCAGATAAACTTCCCAAGTTCGGATCGCAGCCTATCAACATCGCGTTGCTAGATTCTACAATTCCCGGGTGAGGGAAAGGCGGTTCAGAGTAGGAGACCTCGTCCTGCGGAGGAACGTAAGGGAGAAGAAGGATAAGATTGCAAGCACGCTCAATCCGAACTGGATTGGACCCTACAAAGTTATTAAAACAATTCGGATCGGAACTTATTGGCTCGAAGATTTACAAGGTCGTGCTCTACCACATCCGTGGAACGCGGAACATTTGAAAATCTACTAACAATAAAAGCTAAGTATTTACATTTTGTTGAAGTACGAACAGAGGCTAGTTTTGCCCGCAGTCGTATATGAGCTCTAAGCTTCTATTATTTTCACTAAGTCCTAAATACTTCGACTACGATCTAATTGCTCGGCCACGAAGTAAACGGATTCATTATTTTCGCCAAGACCTAAATACTTCGGCTACGATCTAAATGCTCGGCCACGAAGTAATTTTGGCGGCAATATATATATAAAAAAAATCTGATGAAGTGCAAACACAGATCAGAAAAAGAAAAAGTAATTCATTTCATAAGACCATGAAAATGTCAGATTACAGAATGATTACATAAAAGCCCTAGAAACGGGCTACATAAAAAATCCTAAGGGGCAGGATCAGCGGTCGGCTCAGCAGGGGCTGCGGTGTCTTCGTCTTCCTCCACCTCGGAGTCCAGAAAGGAGAGGTCCAAGTCCGGATGATGTTCTTGGACGGCCATCCGACACTTCTCGAAGCCGAAGTCGAACGCTTCATTGGCCTCGGCGACCTTTACCTCCAACTCCGCCTTGGTCGTTTCCAACTCCGACCTCGCAGACCCCTCGGAGGCCTTCAGCTCCTCCACCCGGATGATAAGCTCGGCTTCAGCCTTCTCTTTATTGGAGAGTTCGGCTTGAAGAGCGGCGATCTCCCGCTCCCGAGCTTCCAAGGCTTTTGCGGCCTCTTCTCCGAACTTCCTGGCCTCGTCCAGAGAATGCTTGGAGGCTGTCAGCATACCCTCAAGACCGGAGATCGTACCCTTGTCCCGGGTGATCTCGTCCCGGAGCAACTGGCAGCCATAAGCCACCTACACACACAAGCAATGAATGAGTGAATGAAACACTTAGCTATATTTATAGCATAATGGTATTAGAATTCACCTTAGTGCTGAAGACCCCCATCGTATTGAGTAGAGACAGGGCCGGAGACTTGGCCATTATGTCCACCTCGGCTTCGGGGACTGCCTTGTACGCCCATTTGTACAAATTGTACAAATGTGGCGGCATCTCCGGACCTCAGCGAATGGCAGCCGAAGTATCCTGGGCCGATGTCCCAGAAGGGCCAGCCTCACCGCCCTCCACCAAGTCAATGACCTGGACAGAAGGTTGTGGGAGTTCAGTCGGAGGGTCGGGCCGCACGACCTCTACCGGGGGCGCTTCTTGGATCGTTTCAGCGGCCGGAAGTAGAGGAGCTTCATCAGCCGGGAGGACAGCAGGGTGTGCTCGGGGACGCCTCGTAGCCACCTTCTGCCTCTTCTTCTCTCGAAGCTGCTCCTTCTCTTCGGCCGTCATGGTTGACATCTTCCTTCGGGAGGTAGGAGCAGACATACCTGAGGAAAACAAAGCATTACGTAAGTAAAGTACAAAGTACAGAGAAAAACCGAGCTGATCAGTACTCATGAATACCTACCTCGAGGGTTGATGCCCAGGTCGGATAAGGTTTCAAAGGACAGAAGAAGCTTTACGCTGCGGAAGCTCGGATCTAGCTCCCACACAGCAATCAGGCGCTCTTCCTCCTCCGAGCTGAGGGCTGGGGGGATCACCACGAACTGACAAAAAAAAAAGGAGAGGTCAGTAAAAAAAAAAAAAAAGAGGCATCAAACCCGACCTGGAACTGAAAACCAGTTGTTGACTCTTCGGTCCGGGAAGTTAACTTCGGGTCGGGCCCCTTCCCAACCTTTGGATACGAAGAACCACTCCTCCTTCCACCCGTGAATTGAGGAGGATTGGTCTTCTATCAACCGATGTCCTTTCCTCCCCCGAGGTGACATATAGAACCACCCCTTTGAGTCAGGATGGCTCTTCAGTTGGTAGAGATGCCTCAGTTCAGAGGGTGTCGGGTCCGACGCGTGGACTTGGCGCCATAGAGCGACACAGCTAATCAAAGTCCTCCAGGAGTTCGGGGCCAACTGGCCCGGAGCGAGGTTAACTGCGGACAGATACTCCCTCACAGCAGGGAGAAGAGGAAGGCGGAAACCGGCCTCAAAGAATGGGGCGTACACAGTGACCTGGTCTCCAGGTGGACGGGTCGGAAAATCATCAAGTCCAGGAAGCCTAAGGTCTATGGCCCCGGGAATACGTCGGATTGGGTAAGAGTGGTCCAGATCAGGTCGGCCGGGTAATCAGAAACCCGGTCAGAAACCCGACCTGAAGTCCCAGCCACTGGAACTTCATCCGAAGCAAAGGAAGAGGGAGTTTCTGCCAACAGAGCTCCTCCGAAGGTTCTACGGTGACAGGTTGGACTTCCATCGCTCTGGATTCTCCAACAGGCAGAGAAGAAGATAAAGTCCGCGAAGAACTCTCTTCCGAACCAGCCATTAAAACTAAAAAAAAGAAAGGAAACGAAGGTGGAAACTGAGAACTGGGCGTAGGCAGAAAGATGAACGTACCGGATTCCTTGCCGGACAGAAAGTGGGCCAAAGAAAGAAAGCAAGGACAGCTTGCTGAGATCACAGCGGTCCGAAGGGGATCTTGAAGAATGGCCCAGAGGAAATCGCAAAGGAATCAGAGGAAGAACTGTAGAGAGGAAGAAAGAAATCGCAAACGGGGAAGATGAAAGAAATCCGAAAAAATTCTTAAGTACAGTATTTATACTGTAGCAGGAGACAGCACGCAGGACGTGCTGTGCCACGCGGCAGTTATCTACGGTCTCAAAGAACGAACCGACGCGGCTATCGACGAGGCTTGCCACATGTCAGCATCGCATTGGATAGTGATATTCGGCCCGTCCGTTCGGAGATACGAGGCCCCACGTGTCATCACACCATTCGTCCGCCGAAATAAAAAGCTGTCGCGCCGTACGATCATCATTGCGCCCTTTTCGAAATTCGAAACAGCGCATTTAATGCGCAGTTGCCGCCAAAATGAGATCAAATACATTAACTCCCGAGATAGAAATATCCACCTCGGGAGTGGGGGGACAGCTGTTATGGGATAATTTCTCATAACCGACCCGAGGACAAAAGACCTCGAAATCCTACAGTAAGCTGAAGGCCTGAACTGACGACTTCACCCCCTTCAAGGTCAGATCGGAGCGGACCCAATCTGACGAGCATACGGAAGCCGAACTCATCCCTTCCTCACACTGCCTATAGATGATGGCGCATCCCCTCAAGATCGGAACCGTCCGAAAGATCAGAACGGTCCGAGATTCTCGCCCGGATTCCCGGACAAAAGGCAAGATATGTGCCGTGATCGCAGCTCAATAACTCTCTGATCAATGCCTATAAATAAAAAGATTAACTCCAACGACAGGTACGCTCTAATCTTGACAACAAGTAATCTTACGATTCTCAAAGGTGATTACTGATTTAGGCATCGGAGGGTTCACGGCTGGATCCCAGCCCCCCCCCCCCCCCCCCCCCCCCCCCCCCCCCTTTACCATTTTCTGTGGTGTTTTGTAGAATCTAAGCCAAGCCGTTGATCCAAACATCTCTGCCGATTCCACCGAAGGATATCTCCACCGACGATCTGTTCCTACATATACAAATCCCATCACCTCGTCTGTTGACCAGAAATCAACATCAACAGACCCCACACGGTTAGGGTAACACCCACAAATGATATAGAAATGGATGGACAGCGTGCATATACAAAACATACATCTAAGTTGGGCCCCACACGGTTAGGGTAACACCCACTGAGCCATTATCCGAGCAACTGCTGTCCATCTGTTTTCCTCTGTCTTTTTAGGATAAGATTCCAAATATTTGGTAAACCATACCATTCGAAACAGTGACTGCCACAGAAAGTTTCAAACCAATGTGATATTTGCATCGTACTTCATCCGTATATTTTTAACATTATCAATGAGTTGGATGGAAATATGAGCCGTTTGGAAAATAAACATGATGAAAACCTTACTACCGCTCGGATGTTCCACCGAGGTAACACATCAGCAAAGCATACACTCTATGAATGTGAACATTTCTCTTTAGTAAAGAAAATGAGCTGCTGTAGAGTGATGGCATGAGATAAGTCGAAGACAGGGAGGGTTGTCAACGGATCGGATTTGCAGCGGATTGGAGCTGATCCGAAATTGAACGGATCTTTAAATATTTAATTTGAAATCTGATCCGATAGAAATTCGGCTGATCCGAATACATATGGATATCATATGGGTTATGCTTATCCTATCTATTTTTCATTCATATTCTACCTCATATTTTACATATTCATATTCTAGGTTTTTCATTTGTAAAAGTGAGGCCTATATTTCAGTGATCTAAAACGTTGGTATCCACCCATCGGTATTGACCGATGATCTCAACGGTTTGGATCACTTCACCATGGGAGCTGTTTTACACACAGTTTGGCACCTTGGAATTGAGCCAAATGAGAGGTAATTGGAGGTAAAGGCATCAAAGTAGCCTATGATCCCGTTTATGATCCTTTGTCTGTGGCCTACCTGACCCACCACGTAATAACCCTGACCGTTCAGATCTGAACGGCCAGGATCAGCAAGATGAAAATTGGGAATCTAACCGCCCATACAAAACAAGAAAGGTCCAGATAAACGGTTTTAAAGTACTCACCTCCGTATGGATGGTAACGATCTCCAATCAGGGAGATTTCTGCCACGTGGTCCAACGGAATGGGATTATTTCTAAATGAACGTTCCGGATCATCACATAAGCTACGGTAATCCGAAACGCATGTACAACGCAGCCCATGAAGTCCACTGATCAGGTGGGCCACGGGTTATGAAAGAAACGGACGGCTAAAAAACTTGGCCAGACGTTTCTAAGATTGTGACCCACCTAATCAGAACATGCCTACGTGGCATCACAAGCACTAAGGAAATAAAAAATTTCACAAATTCCATTTAAAAAATCATCGCAGAGAATTACAATTACAAACCGGGAAGAAAATGTAAAAACCACACATATTCATATAAGCTTCATGAATTTCCAAACCCACTCGGTTTTCCGGCGGAACTGGCCGTCGGAAAACCGCTCGCGTGGATTTTCTTGCCGGATCCGAAAATTCTACAGCTGGGCTTCTTCTCTTCATTGCTTCTGCCTTCTTTGCCTTCTTCTACTTCCATTCTCTTCATCTTTTCTTTGTGAATCTTTCGTAGAACGTAGACCTCAGCGAAGCTACCCATCGTCGCCATGCCGGAAAACCAGAAACAGGGGCAGAAAACTAACCGGAGATTTGTGGGTCAGATGTAGGCGGGGGATTTCGATGGTGGGGGGGGGGGGGGGTTTGAGCTAGAATTTATAGCATTTGAGTTGGCGTGGGGATCAACCTGGGACCTTTTGACAGCACTGACGGATTTCTTTTTGCGTCTGTCATGACGTAATCTAATCGCGGACGCGGATTGGGCGATTCCCCCACCAGGACCCAGCTAGAGACGGACGGTCCTTGCAGGGGATCTTTGGGGGCACAGAGCTATTTATTTTTTAATCCACACGATCCACCCATGTTGACATATCATTTTAGGTGAACAACCCAGAAATGACGCATATCGACAGTTCAAGTGAACCACACTACAGGAAGCAATGGCGACTATTGTGCCCACCGTTGAAACCTTCCTAGGGCCCACCGTGATGTTTATGAAGGGAAATCATGAATATCAGCTTGATCCAAAACTTCTGTACCCCAAAGAGGTTTTCAACCGTAGGCATTTAATCCCACTGTTATCTGTAGTGAGGTCCAATCGAGCCTTCCATCCGCCTCATTTTTTATTTTTTTTATTTTTTATCTCATCACCTAAAATAAAATAATATGTCCAAATTAATGGACAGCATCACGGTGAGAGCCCTGCCAGAACGGCCTAGGTCCTGGTGGGGGTATACTCAATGGGCGTCCGTTTTTCGCCACCTTCTGGGGTCCGTGTTCTAAGATGGTCCAGTGATTTGAAGTGTCCGTATCACTGCCGACGGATAAGTTAGTCTACAATTTAGAGATTCATTGATGACACTGACCTTTGATTTTTAGATTTTAATAAGAGCCGTTGAAAGTTTCTTTTGATTGTTCTGATTCATCTACAGAAGATGATTGTCAGAATCAGTCTTTCAGAGTAGTTTTCCTAAAGTAGCTCATATGGCATACATGTCATAACACAGACGGTTCCGATCATCAGACCACTCGGCAGGTGCGCTTCAGTGGGCAGCGAAACACAATAGATTCTCCGTCGCGACAGAGGCAAAACAAACTTTTTCTTGGCGTGTGAGTCATACGTGACGATTTTGGCATGGGAAAAGATGAGATGCGGCAATTGTACGGTACCTAAGAAATAACTGAAAATATAATGGAGCTGGATTGGGTCCATCCGTGATACACTCCGTCCATTCAATTTCTAATATCAGGTCGAATATAGAAGACTAAGAAGGAAAAAGTCCAACATTCAGATCGACCACACCAGAAATGACTCTTACAGCAACCTACATTCAGATCGACCACACCAGAAATGACTCCTGCAACATTCAGATCGACCACACCAGAAATGACTCTTGCAGCAACCTACATTTAATGATTGTCGAATATATAAGACTAAGAATGAGAAGGTCCAACGGTCAGGTCGAACCACATCATAAATGACTCTTGCAGCAACCTATATTTAATTATTGATGCATTTAATGCAACCCGAGCTCAGTATTTGGTGTGGTCCACCTGACCGTGAACCCGAGCTCAGCAGGTGGGACCTGTAGAAACGGAATATGGTCAAGCCATCCTCCGCCGGAGCAGATTACGTCCCGGGTAACACGTTTCTGGGTGTTTCCCAGACCATGGGGCCCACCTTGATGCATATGTTGAATATCCACGCCGTCCATCAGTTTTTTCAGCTAATTTAGGTTATGTTCCCAAAAATGAATTAGATCCAAATCTCAAGTGGACCACACCATTGGAAAGAATGGTTAGTAAACATCAACTACTAAAAACTTCCTAGGGCCCACCGTAATGTTTATTTACCATCCAACCAGTTGATAAGTTCCCACAGATCTGAATAAACAGAAAACACAAATATCAGCTTGACCAACAAGATGCTTTCAATGATGAACATTCAATCCCTACAATGTGGTCCACTTGAGATTTAGATCTGCTTAATTTTTTTCACTATTTCCTAAAATGAGCTGGAAAAACTGATGGACGGTGGAGATATAAAACAAATACAAGTTGGGCCCCACCTACAGGGCAACACCACTACCAATTTTAGACCCAGACCCTTTTACTAAATGGGCGGGTCCGGGTCGGGTCCGAGTCAGCCCATCAGACCCATTTATAAATGGGTCCGGGTCTGGTAGAGGGAGATCCACCCAGACCCATTTATAAATGGGCCGGGTCTAATGGGTCCGGGTCTGGATCAAGTATACAAGCATTTTATAAGGCTTAAAACCGGGTCTGGGCTGGACGGGTCCCTTGTAACATAGACCAAACCCGCCCACTTACTAAATGGGTTTGGGTCAGGTCGGGTCGGGTCGGGCCTAAAATAAAGGAAACCAGACCCAAACCCGTTTAACAAATGGGTCTATTCTTGGACCCAGACCCGTACCATTTAACAAATGGGTCGGGTCTGGGTTGGGTCTAAATGGGTTGGGTCCGGGTACCCCATCGGGTCAACTGACCCATTTACAGCCCTACACTAACGTGTCAGTTGTCACACAGGACAGCACCCCTCTCTCTACAGCACACGGCAGACTGACTGATAATTTGAGACCGCATATCTACTTATTCCTGTTGTGGACGGAAAATCTTTTAAAATATTCATAGATCGGACCATCCTATCCATCTGATCAGTGGCCTCCAAAGATACGGTAGAAAACGTGTAATTTCCACGGTCGAACATCAGTACGGGGATGTGTAGGATGGGATAACGGGCGTTGAATTTCAAACGGAAGCTGTCCACGATGGACCCACTAGATGGACGTCTACGATCGATAGATCATCCTTTCACTTATAGTTTTTAAAAGGGACGCTCCACCATATTCCAGTTCTACCGGATCTACGGCATCCGCTCCCGTGTTTTGACGGTTCTCCCGCGGTCTGATGGACGTTTAATCCATTAGGTTCCACGTCAGCAAAATGATCTTGGAAAATAAAAGGGGAATGCATCTCCTGAAAGTAGAAAGGCCCGGTGCAACGTATCTGATGAAACATGTCTACGGTGTACCCCCATGGTTTTTCCATCTGTACAAGTGGGGCCCACAGTTCAGTTATCGAAGCCGTTAGTGTGGAGATAAGGATTGTGTAGATTATCCAAATAGTGCATCGGATCTCTACACTATCTACACATTCCTCTTAGCTACAATGAGGCCTCTCAATGGGTCGGATCTGGATCGGATCCAACTGGATCCGGCTCCAAGTCCATATATCTGTAAACGGATTCGGATCCAAAAGGTGATATCATATCAGATCCATTTATAAATTGTTAGATCCATTTTCAATCCAAAATCAATATGACCAAAAGATTCAGGTCGGATCTAAGTCTGAATCCACCCCATTGCAAATCTAAAACAATATATGATATAATATATTTAATTTAGTAGAAAAATGATGCAAATCCCACTATTTCGTATTTACTATGGCATGGTCAGCATGGCCTAAAATAATTTGTAAAGCGGATGGCCAACATGAATATAACATACAGATCATAATCGGATTGTGATTGAACTCAGATATTGTGACCCTCAGAGCCCTTTTCACATGTTGCCCCTGGCTTTGATACTAATTGTTAAGTACCTAACCAATGTACAAAAAGCCTCAGACCTGATGAAACGTGTAAAGTTAGCCTCTTGAGCCCTTGGGATCGTAACAGTTTGCCTAATTTCTATTTCCGATTTGACATTGACATCTTATCATCAACCCGTTTATATTTCGGTCCCAAACTTTTCTAATAAAGCTGCACCGGACCCGAACATATCCATCTTTTATTTTTGACAGATCTATCTTTTTATGGCCCATTTTTAGCCGTACATGCAGACTTTGAAGGCACTGTTGAATGATGGGATATGTTTCAATGATCCAAACCATTCAAATGATGGGACTTGTCACAAATGATCCAAACCGTTTAAACCTTTCACCATTTCACTATTTTCGTTACAGGGCTAGCCCGACCAGAGCAAATTATCCTTTTATAACTCTAGCTTCATTTACCCTACTACGGTTGATGTGTTCATCAAAAATCACATTAAGAGAAAATTAGATCTGTACAGAACAAAAGAGCCAATGGTTGGATGGCACGGATCTTTGAATTCAGAAGAGTTTTTACCTTTTATCAGGCGTCCAATGAAATCAATGGTCTGATTTAGTCAAACCATGGGACCCACCTACGTAGTGTCTGTAGACTAAGTGCAACAGGACACTTCACATTCTGATATATTAGGGCTCTACAACTCAAAAGAATAGGTAGACTAACACGGGATCCCCACGTGCATGATCTCATTGAAAGATTTAGGAGAGCCGCTGATGGGCGGGGCCTAGGGCTGTCTACGGCTAGGATTTTGAACTGATTGAGCGAGTGAGACCATTCACTGATATAGTATTTTTGGGGCGCGGCAAGGTGGGTGGGATCTCTGACAGTGGGGCCTACCGAGATATATTTTCCTTATATCCATGCCGTCCATCCGTTTTGAAAACTCATTTTAGGGCATGATCCCAAAAAATGAAGCAGATCCATATCTCAAGCGGACTATAATACAAGAAACAGTGGTAATCGACCATTAAAAACTTCTTGTGGGCCACAAAAGTATTGGATCAAGATGATATCTGTGTGGTCTCTTCATCCACGTCTTTGTGACCTTATCAACAGGTTGGATGGAAAATAAAAATTCCGGTGGCCTCTATAAAGTTTTTAATGGTGAGGATTCAATTATGACTGTTCCCTGTGTTATGGTCCACCTAAGATTTGGATCTGCTTTATTTTTGGGACTATGCCCTAAAATGAGCCATCATAATGTATGGACGGTGTGGATGTAAGGCACAGATCCACCCAAACCGCGCCCCTATTTTTCTGCTTGACACCATTTGACTCATAGTCAACAAAGAATATTTAAAATAATATTTTAAATATTATATGTGCATAAAATATCATATTAAGTATTAAAGAAAGAAAGAAATCAAATAGCTAGTTTAAAATAATATATTTCTTTTCTTTTCTTTTTTTAATCTCTTGGACAGTTGATGTATTTTCTTTTCCAACCATCTATTTGGTGGCGCCAAGAGCATTTTTGATGCATGGGCCATCCACAGTGGTGCGTATCATAGGGACGGTTTGGATCACTGAACCATGAGGCCCACTTGTACAAACTGAAAACCTGTGATACTAAAAACTGTCACAGCATTGTATAATGTCTCTAAATCATACCCAACAAACCCCAAAACAGTTAGCTAATATGAAACTCCAATTTCAATGAGTTATTTGATACTCTGGAGGAGTGATGGCTCATGTGCATGAGCTCAAAAATTATACACGTGGCGCATTTGTAACTCAAATTGAACAGCCCAAATAGGCGAAAAAGTAGGTCAGAAACCCAAAAATCAAATTGATTGGACGATTCAAACCTATGATTAATGGACATATTGCCAATTTTTTCATGCCAACCGTCCATTAGATGTCCACCAACCAACCAGTAAGAACATCATCTAACTGTAATTTTAAGTTTATGACCGATCTAAAGTCACAGTTTGGAGGGTTTAATCTGAATTATACATGTCACAACATGTACAAGTTTTCAGTGCATGCATATGAACCATCACACTCTACCAGAGTATCAAAGCTCTCTCTTTCAATTTGGAAACCCATAAGAAGTTCAAATAAAGAGTCTAATCATGTTTAAAGACAGTACTCTAATCATGCTGTAGAGTAGTAAGCTTACATTGTAAAATTGAAAGGACTAAATTCATGTTAAAAATGCTAATAAAGACTCTAATCATGTTTAAACTTTCTAATCACACCGCCTTTCTTTCTAGTAAGCTAATGTCGTAAAATTGAGAAGACTACTGCATCGATGGGATGACAAGAACATGACCGCTGTTTTTATTCGTGCTAAAAAGAAAAATCACGAAAGATTCTTATCTGAAGAGATTCCGCAACCTCCTTGAAGCCTCAAGAATGCATTTCCGACGACCGAATGAGCTAACTCTGATAAACCCTTCGCCGCCCGGGCCGAATCCTATGCCTGGGACTGTAATTATGTGTGTTTTCTCGAGTATCTCGGAAAATACATCCCATGATCTTCGACCGGGGAAATGCACCCAAATGTAGGGCGCATTTTTACCTCCATAAACCTTCAAGCCGAGCGACGAAAATGTTTCGGCTAATATTTCCGCGTTCTCCTTGTAGAAATCAATCAAATGACGTATGGCCTGAAACATAATGGTGAGTGGAAAATTTGGTCACTCACCAACTGAATTTGTAATATAGACCAAAATGCTCAATTCAATTGAATTGTAATCACTGAATTCAATGAAGTGGGAACAACCAAAGAGTGTAGATCCATTGTAATAAGAGACCAACCCCCAATTGCAATCACAATTGTTTCAGGAATTTGGAATTAGATGGTCCAGTCATCAGTACGGATGAAAATGGTGCCACAGTCACCTGGTCATTTCTTATACAGGGTCATGCTCTAGTGGCAATGGCACCACTGGAACACCATGGGCCCCAGGTGCTGTGTGGATGACATCCAATCTGTCCAAGACGTGGTCCCCACCATGATACGCACCCAGCTCAAAAAATCACGCCAATCCTATCATCGGTGGGACACACCATAGAGAACAGAGGACACCCACCAGAAAGCCTCCAAATTGCTGGTGGGCCCAATTGTGCTGCGTGAATGACAGCTAACCTGTCCAAGAGTTGCAC
Source organism: Liriodendron chinense (assembly GCA_003013855.2). Classification (NCBI taxonomy): domain Eukaryota; kingdom Viridiplantae; phylum Streptophyta; class Magnoliopsida; order Magnoliales; family Magnoliaceae; genus Liriodendron; species Liriodendron chinense. The sequence continues at coordinate 4,337,640 of PVNU02000736.1, read as the reverse complement.
CCCACATGAAAATGGCACACACAAAAAATCAGGCCCATCCAAATATCAGGGCGAGCCCCCAAGTGTGATTTAGGGGTTTTTCCTGGGTTGTTTTCCATTGTTTTCTATGTTGTAGCCCACCTGATGATTGGATCAACTTGCACCTGTGGATTGGATGGGCCTGATTTTTTGGGGTCTTACCATCATGTTGTGATTCAGATCTTGAACAGGTAGGGTGTCACCAGCACAGTGCATGGGACCCACAACGGCCTGGTACCACTGGAGCACACCCCTCTTGTATATTGTGTTGGTTGTTGCAATTCAGCTATGGTCTCAATAGTGCAATTTGGAACTTTTACCATAAAACCTTCCGACGAAAGGCAAGCTAGCCCACCAGCCTGAGCAATATTGGATGCACCATTAAAGCAGGTACAGACGATGCGATTGAAGTCCTTTATAACTGGAAATCCATTCGAAAATAACAGCTCCTCAGGGACCACTGTCCAACCTAGGCGAACACCGGTAAATCCCGCAAATTTGGAGAAGGATGAAATTTCAATGGCGACCTACAGAATAATCATATCTATATTAAGGGGGAAAAGATAGCTAGAACACAAAATCAAGAAAGGAAGTTGGGCTACACTACTATGTGCCTTCTCCACCATTTCCTAAATGTTGGTGACTCATCCATCATAGCAGTTGGGAAGTGTATGTCGAACCATACTGCAAATTGTGGGACCCATTGTGGATGAACATAGCCCAAAAATTTCATGGGGCTCCTAACCATCCAATTGGCATGGACGGTTAAAAGTAAAATGGTCAGAGTCCAAATTCAACAGTATCTAATGGTTAAGATAATCCAATATGTGTGTTTTTGGGCTATGTTCTATCCACAAGGGGGGCCGAGATTTGGACACAGTATATGCACATGAATGGACAGCGAGATTGTTTGTATCATTGTGCATACCTCTCTGGCGCCAGGAATTTCGTAAATGGATCTTGGGCTGTCATCTGAGATGTAAGTAGCATATGCAGAGTCGCAGACTATAATAGATCCATTCTTGCTTGCGAATTCCACCAGTTGCTTCAATTGCTCCCTTGATGCAGCATGGCCAGTTGGGTTGTTTGGAGAGCAGAAGAAAATCACATCCGTCCGCGGAATAGTCGACAAATCAGGAAAGAAGTGACTGCTAGGCGTGCATTTCATGTACTCAATCTTCTCATACCTCCCTGTATCTGATTGGAAATCTCCAGTCTGACCCATTATGACACTAGTGTCTATGTATGCCTGTTGTTACAAGAATGTATTGCATCAGTCAGACAAAAAACCATCAAAAAAAGGAATAAGTCTCTCAAAAGGGCCTGTTTGGATCGAGAGAATCCAAAATGTGGATATGGCAAACCCTAATGGAAAACATCAGTAAATGAAGAACAGTGGAATTTAACAGTAATTCCATTGTTTGGTTTGGAGTGGTGTTTTCCATAGACATGGTTAAAGGTCAACGGTCAAACAGCGAGAGTGGCCTATTTTTTATCTTTTTAAAATGGTTTTACTCATTTTCTTAAGAAAAGCTAGGAAATGCAAAGAATCTTTCTACTCTCCCAACATGAGCCAAGTTGTGAGATCCATGCCTTTCATCACATGGGCCCCACCTTCAATGTGCGTGGCCTGAAATTAACTGCAATTTGGCCAATGGGAGGGCCATACTTGTACAAAAACTGGATGGTTGATGTAACCAACAATCCATATTCAATGAGTTTCTGGCCCACCTGATGACTGGACCAGTCTGATTTTCAGGCCACTGAACATTCACAGTGGGGCTCACTGTATGATCAACCCGAACCCGGCACATGTGGGGAGACTTCCAAGTAGCCTTTGGGGCTCATTGATGATTTGAAAATAATCATACAAATAGATTATGTAGTATCATTCAAGTGTCAGGCACAGGTTTCAGCTGTAATGTGCTTGTTTTATGAACTACCCAAGAAAGCTATAGGTGTCATGACATTACCGGAAAGGATGGGTCCTGAACAGCTATTGTCACATTGGATCCCAGGAGCATCTGTGAGAGAAAAAAGAGAGAATGAGAAATAAAATCAGAACCCAATCTTCAAATTGCAGTATATGCTAATTGAAACAGAGGAATTACAAGATTCTCCACTCAAGAGTGTAATAGTACCGTTGGATGCTAATTTTGTACAAGGCCTGTGATACAATGATCTAGACAGTCAGTCTGATGGGCCCCAAAATGTATGTACCATGCCCCAAACTCCCCCAGATTGTAAGATCCTACCCATCCAATTTTTGGCCTTTTATCCATTGAATGTGGATCGTTGCTAATATTCTACAAGTCTGCAGGGGCCATGATTCCATGTTCCAGACAGTCAAACTGATTGGTCCCAAAGTGGATGCACCCTGCCCCAAAAATCTTTGAAATTGGAAGATCCCAACCATCCAATTTGGCCTTTTTATCCGTTGAATGTGGATGGTTGCTCCATCTTTTCTTAACCATCTATTTTGCAGGCCATGGATCTAAAAGGGTTAGGATTGTCCCTCTTGGAAATTCTCAAGTACTGTTCATCCATGGGTCTGTATTACCGGACCATGGGTCCCCACTTGTGGGAACTGAGACCCAAAGATAATATACATATCCTCGAGTTGGAGATCATTCCTGAAACTTACATAACACTGAGGAGATGCTGAGACCTGGAAAACATAGTATTTGTGAGTGTTTACATACCTGAAGGCGTGCGATGTCACACTGAGCACCGTCCGATACGAAAATTTCAGTGCCTTTCACACCTAAATCCTTGTAGAATGTTTCTGCAATCGCATTCCGTAATGCCTGCCGCATGAAGACAGAAGGTTAAGTGTCCATCTTTGACACCCGAAATAGATGAACTTGACCAAATTAGGAAAAAGGGAGTGTGTCTACCAAAAAGTGGGCCCATAAATAGTGGCCCCGATGCAAAATATCAGAAAAATTCCAGTAGCTGATTGATGCATCTTGCGATTCTACAGGTCTTTATTAGAAGGTTCTTCTTTGCTTTGTTGAAGAACAACACTTTATTATCAGGCTCATGGATATTGTCTGGGATGTGGATGAGATACTTGATGCTGTTTCCACATTCGAAGTTTCATTTAGATTGTGTTTGGATGCACAAGCGAGTTGAATTGTGATCTTTCTAGCATTCAAAATGAGCAAGTAGCCCTCAAATTGCAGTCACATTTCTTCCAAGATTGACTTCTAAATAGCATAATTGCAATTTGAGGCCAGATCCTCAATGGGAATGCTAAGAAAGTCGCAATTTGGTTGTTTGCAATTTACCAGACTAATAAATACAATTCAATTCGATACTATATCCAAACACGTTCCTCATAAGCCAATGGAAAGTGACCAAAATTTCCTCCATCAGATGACCCTAACCATCTGAGGTGGCCCCCTTGAAATACATGAAATTATCCATGCCACTTAAATCATTAGGATCATCTAATAGGCAAGATATCAGAGCATGCTACATTTTATGATGGGTGCACCAGATCAATGGCTCAGATTAACTAGAAGTGGCCCCCACCTGTACTGTCATTGGGTCAAACAAAAAACACCATTTTTCGATTGAGCATCACATAGTAGCTCGTTCTGTCTGGCCATATTTGGGGTACTAAGAGGTTTATTATTATTTCTAGAGGTAGCAGGCGATATCTTGGGGACAAGGTTTCAACGGCCAGGGAAAGATTCTGAATGGATGGAAGAGGCTCTACTTGTACTTCTTCTGAGGAGATTTGGGTTAGTGTTTGTCATTCAATACATAGGAATGGGTTTTGAACCATGGTCCATCTACGATAAAGGCCAACTGGATGGATGGTCCTGATTGCTATGTAATCCTTCCACGTGTACTGTAGAGAAATTACTTTACCATATTGTCATTAGAGGTACATGGCCTATATTGTGCCACTTTCACTTGGGTTGCAACACAAGCTTCGTGATTGGAAAATGTTCATAGAGACAACCTTTAAGCGTCTACTGTACTGTTGTGGAAAAGAATGTTACCAGGTAGTGGCATGCTTGGAATTGGAATATAATTTCTAAAACGAATTTCTCGCTGAAGTGAAACTACGATGGCTGTCTATGAAAACATTGGATGTAGAAAGAAACCCGTTTGGATATTTTTCAACAGAGCAAGATGCAGATGAGCTATTTCCCGAAGTAAGTGGGACCATTAAAAAAGGTGATATCAACTGGCATGTCGGCATCCATCGCTAAAGTTGGAAAGGTCATTGTAGCACTGGCTAAAAGCAGTGAGTGTATCTCAATAAAACGAGAAAAGCAATCAGACAACAGGAGAAAATATGATCATGTATGGCTGCCGGCAGGCCAGGCCAGGGGTTGGTTTGGATTGTATTTTGAATTGGTTGACCCAGGCCTGTCAGGCAGGCCCTACTCAATTTTGATTCTGCTTGGCCTGGGCCCAGCTCATTGACAGCCAATAACATAACGACAAAAGAAGAGGCAGTGGCAGTTCATGCATTATATTACCTTCTTGCCTTGTTCTGCTCCGTAACCTGTGTAACCTTTAGCTGTCGACAGAGCTTGTGAATGCTGCAAACCATGAGAAAGATTAATCACCCTTTAGATATAAAACCTGTTTATTTGCATACATCCAATCTCGATTATGGGACTTGCAATCATACAATTTATCAATTGGTGTATGCAAATCAAGGGCGTACTGTTTGTTATGTACACAGAGCAGGTCCTGAATCATTGAGGTACATATACTATATAGTGTCCCTAAGTGCCCAGTCTGTACAGGTATGGCCCATGGTTCAATGATCCAGACCATTGATTTAATCAGCCCCACCATGGATGGAGAAGGCCACGCCATCTTCCAGATAGGAAGATCCTCTCCACCCAATCTTTGGGCTTTCTCCAGACTGACGCTGTATTTTTATAGAATTTCAGTTTGTGGTCTGCTGATGTGTGGGTTGGGATGTTCCAATCTGGGAGATTTTGTGGCATCTCCCATCCATGGTGGGGCCCATCAGATCTATTCTCTGGCTCACCTAACCATGCAACTGACAAGCGCATTTGAGCACTGCTCACATCTTGATGCAACAGGGACTGATAATTCCTCTTCATAAATATATAACAAACATAATTTATTATAGAGATACACATTAAGTAATGCTCAGTTTAAGAACACAAAAAGACCATTGTTTCTCAAGATAATATCCCTGTGCAGGTGACATCTGGAAACTAAAACTACAAGAGCAAGCAACCATCCGAGATTGGAAATCTAAGATGATAAATTCTGAATGGATCGGTATACTGCCCCGCACGTGATATACTGGATGCCCTATAATACCGAATTTTACAAACTCCGGGACTTGAACACCGGACATCCTGCTCTGATACCATGTTACTGACCGGTTGCACTAAAAGCTCGAGCTGTTAGTGAACGATAGAACAATGTATATCAGGGGGTTAGCTGACGCCTCCAACAGATCTAACATGATACAAACTGAATGGATGGTTCAAACTAATGATTAAACAGTCTAAGATATCTTTTATAGGCCATGTGTTGGATGGGTAGGAATTGGATTAGGATTACTACCTAGAAGATCTTAGTTCCTCAACAAGTCCTTGTAGATTAAGTTTAAGGTACAAGTCAGTTATTCTCCCGAGTCCAAAAGTTATTCATCTGTGTGTAAAATTTATTTTTTGTGTGAAGGCCCACCTGTTGTGTGCATGTGCTATCTGACCCACTCATTAAGTGAGCCCCACCATGATTACGGGATGCCCCAAAATTCAGGCCCATCCAATCGTTAGGTAGGCTACAAGATTGAAAACAATGGACAACCACCCAAAAACCTACAAATTCACGTGGTGACCCACATGATGGTTGGATCAGCCTGATTTTTGGGGCATCTAACTTTCATGGTGAGGCAACCCATGGACAGGTTAGATGCCATATACACACCATGATGGGCCCCACCTGCAACCTTGTAGAGTAAACTTATTCTACAAGCAGTTGAAGAGAAACCGGTCTCTACTACTGTAGGTTTTTGGATGTACATGTACAAATCTATCAGCGTGGGCCCCAGAGTAAAGGAAACTAAAACAAGTTACTCCTGTGAGAAAGTCCCCATGATGGGATATGTTCCTCTTTTACATGAGAGGTCTGCTAGCCACACATTCGATATCCTCTGCACCTGGCTTTACAGGCGGCGTACCTGTTAACCCAGGAAGTGTATTGAGGTGCACTAAATGGCCCCAGCCATGAAGATGATGTGGAGAATTAGGCTAGAATAATCAAGCAGGCCACATGCATATGTTGAATGTGGACCACTGGCAATTCTTTTTAAGGCATCCCTTCTTTTCATATTGGGGTGGACCACACCAACTTCACTTCTGTATATAGACATCTTCACAATAGGGGCCACCTTATGCTTTGTTCAGATGTTCCCCACACTTGCTAGATTTGCAAGTATGCTGTGTGTAGAGGTGTGAATGGAGAGCGTGTGCATGAAGTGTGCCTCTTCATGTGAATTCACTTGACATGTGGTGGGTTAGGACTTCTCAGCCACAGGAAAATGTCTGTGGTTGGATGGATAGAGAAAGGTATGGATTGTTTTAGAGACCCTCTTGAAAGGTCTCTTTATCATTGACGGAATAAGGAAGCTAGCGATGAAACAACTAGGTCTGAACAATAGGTAAATATCCATGAAGAATTATAGTTCTGATGCGTCAGATCATGAATAGTGTCTTGATACACCAATACATCAAAACGTACAGATGGGACCAACCGTTTGATAATCCACACGGTTCATCATATGGGCCTTAATATGGATGGGCATTCCCGAAAAATTTCCTGATCAAATGATCCTACTCCTTAGATCAGTGGTATGACTCACTGAACCATATGACCCACTTTAATGGAAGGGGTGCGCCAGGACACCAATTCCCTTCTGATGCATCACGAACCTATAATTCCTCAATACGCTATGTATGCATGAGCTAGGAACATAATATAGGAAAGTTTACGTTCTTTTTTTTTTTTTTTTTTTTTAATACTATAAAGTAATAAGAAATTCAAATCTGGATTCCAATATTATTTTTAATATAGATAAGAGAAGGTGGACAGTCCAATCAACAATCTGCACCATCCATCTGATCCAGCCCACTCTTTCTGGGCCGCCAACCATTTACGCTGATTGAACAATCCTAATCACCATCAATAGCCAACAAGTGACGATCAAGATCAATCAAAATAAATAGTCCTGATCATAAATTTAAACCATCCATTCAGTGGACCTCTGTGTGTATTCCTCATGCCCATCATGGATATTTTGACAGGATGTTTGTGGCTTGGAATCAATGATTGTAACAAGAAAGGCCAATGTTCATACCATCAATATGATGTATGCAGAATCAACTATGAAAAAGAGGGCTGGACCTAATAGAACGTCCTGATCGATCACATATCCAACTATGACTCATTGCATTGGATCTTTTCTAAAGATGGATACACATTTATTTTTGAAAAAATCAGGTGATGGCAGCATGCAAAAGGATATGCTATGGTAGTACATATAACAAAGTAAATATCTGATTCTCATGCAAAAGAAGCCACTGCTACCTGAGCCATAGCTGATGTTATAACACGTGGTATGGGCTGAGTGGTATCACCAATCCCAAGGCTTATCAACTTGGCATCTGGGTACTTCTGGAGATGCTCAAACTTCCTCATTTCAATCTGATTTGAATACAATAACATCGAAATAAATCCAATTTTGAAATTTATATATGAAAAGTTACATATTTCTAGAATAAAAATGAGAAAAAAGAACATAAAGATGAGACGTCAATGGATCGTTGTCGTCATCATAAAAGCCTTGTCACAACTATTTGCGGTCAGCAGTCAATCCTGTCCAAGGGCCCCTCCTCCACACACGGTAACAAGTCAGCAGGCCTGATTCATTTTCACACCATGTGATAATCATGGAGTGGCCCACTTTTCACAAATAGGATATCATGTGATGATCACAAACAGTTGTTGTATGTGATCAGTTTCTCAAATATGACAATCACAGGAACCCAAGCTGTTTGTGAAACTTTTTCGAGGAGCTAAAAGTCACTGACCTCGGGAAATAAATAACCATTTTGCAGCTTTTCCATATTCGCATTGCGGGGAACTTTCGTGCAAGAAACTGCAAATACAGAAATTGCCGAACAATTACCGAGAACTTCATAACAAAGAGGACTTTTCGTATACGACCCGTTGGCCATGAACTTCACAACCATCCCAGCTCAAGTGCCAACATGTGTAGCACATCCAATCTGTGCATAAGATGGGACCCACCATCGATATCGCTTTCTGGACAAGTCAAATTAGCGGTCCACTCATCAGATGGCCCGCCCTGTATGGAAACAACGGATAGGTCAGCCTGCCTGATCATTGGACCGACCTGATCTTTTGCACCACGCGATTCTCATGACGAGACCACCTCATGGATCTCATGCCCTACAAACATGAAACATTGGCAATCAAGCTGGTTTGGAGGTTGTAAGTGAGCATTCCTCTGTATAAAATAAATGATTCTTTCATCTGATGAGTCCTTCGAAATATCTAACATAATTTCAAATTAAAGAATTGAGAAAATGCTAGAAAGAGAATTGGCCGATAAAAGAAACAAGGCATTACCAGTCTTAACAAAACGATTCGTAATGCAAACTTCTCGTTTTGAAGGTAATGAACTGGAAATCATCGATAAACTGACATAAACACGAACAGTATGGATTAAGCGACACATATAGATAATACTTTTATGTAGAGATACGAACCATCTATGCTCTGAAATGTAAGCATTACCTGTTCTTGATTATCCTAGGCTGCATGGATTCCGTCAGAGGCATGCAAATGCACGATTGTGTTGGGATCAGAAACATCTTCGGTTTGGAAACTACCAACTTTGGTCTTGATTTAAATCTCTCTCAATGCAAAGTCAGCTAAGTATGGAGACTCAAGAGCAACGAATGTAGACACGATGGAAGCAATAGAAAGCTCACTTTTATACTGAGCTGAACTGAGGAACAATGCCGTATATATTTTAGTCACAAAAAGTTTATGATTAGACCAAAAAGTCCTTGATGAATTAAGGATCTTGTCTGGATCAATCTGTTCCATTCACCAAGTGGGCCATGCGGAGTTTTTCTAGAGAAATCTGACCAGCGAAGCAAACAGGTGTGAAATCAAGATTGTTTTAAGCATCCATCACTATCTGACTTGTTATTAATAGAAGATGGTCACAGCAGTTGGATCATATTAAAATTCGAGCATAGTTTTCGAATGTGTATGTCTCCCACATGCTTTCACCTAATTTCCACAGACCTTTTCTTTCTTCCACATTTTGTACCAATGGCTCTTGACTTCTGTCATCTGCAGAAAACTGCATTCACGCTCTTTCCCCGAACCTGCCTGAGACCCAACCACTACAGTTCCTTGAAACTCACTTGGGATTCTCTTAAAACCGTCGAATTCAGCAAAAAAGAGGTGACCAGTTCTTGGCTTGGTTGCAAGTCCCATTGACAGAGAAATGATTATACAGCCCACCCCATCTTTCCAAAAGAGGTATTCCCTTCCAAGAAAGGAATTCTATTAAGAAAAGAAAGGACAAAAAATCTCTTTCAATCTGTGACTACTCAACCCTGCTAAAAGTCATGGCATCCTTGCATATACTTGCTTTGTCACCCAACATCTCGGGGCCACAACGGGCCCCATTTGGGACCGGCTGCTGAAAAGAGACTCATGGAAAATGTGCCATTCCCTAGCCGCCATGGCCTTTCTTTTGTTTATTCGATTGATCCGTATTAACATCATCAAATTTCTGAGAAGTCCTTTTCGAATGTAGACAGTTGATCTTGACACCATACAATAATGCCACGGGCTGTGACCCAAAAATTGAATTTTTTTTAGATGATTTGATTCTTAAAGGCTTTAACTTGACCACAAACAGCGATCACATGGACTGCAATCCAAAATAGCTTTTTCTAGTGAATTTCGACTCAATTTCTTAGTACACTTACCAAATCCCCATGGATTCTCCGTCTGACTTTCTGAAAGTTCCACCAAATTTACAATTCAAGTTCTCCACACCAACTCCTCCCTTACGGCCCACCACAATCCTCCAACTAAAGTCGTGATTAAAGAACAGTACGATGAAGACCATGGATGAGGGAAAAAGTTCGATGAGAAAACATCCATACCAGGAAAAGAAACCAGACAGAAGTTCTTGGGTGATTATAATAAGATTATCCATTTTCCATGGAGAAAGCACACCATTGAAAAACGCCCCTCCCTTCAAACTTCAAAATTCTTAACACATCTAGGCACATCTAGTATCATAAAAAAACAGAATAGAACGTTTCTTCACCAGTGATATATCACCAAAAGTCATCGAATGGCCAGAATTACTGTGAATCTGCTACTATTTATATGTAAGATACAGTAGAAATAAACCAAAAAGGTTGCAATTTAACTAGTATTTTCTAAAATTAATAGTCTATAATTTCATTTTAAACATGGGTGGCTGGTCTTCATGGAATTTGTATTTTATTTTATTTTTGTAAAATGGCAAATTCCGCCTGTAATAAAGAAGAAGGGAATTTCGGAAATAAGTTATCCATAATGAATATTAGAAAACACTCTCTCTCTCTCTCTCTCTCTCTCTCTCTCTCTCTCCCCCCCCCCCCCCCCCTGCATAGGAATATACCGGGCAAGGGTCGAGGCTCTCTCTCTCTCTCGAACTCTGCATAGGTATATACCGGGTGGAGGGACAGAACTCACGCCATAAATGCCCCAGGTGGGAGAATATGTTCCGGTGGCATATTTGCTACTTTCAAGATTTCAACAAAAGACCGGCTCTGATACGATTTCAAACAAGCAATTGCTTTCAAAGCTCAATCGTATCGATATATATCAAGGGACTCTCTCTCTCTCTCTCAAACACACATACACACGGGCAGGCACACACAGGAGGGATTGGTGGGCCATATGATGAATTGTCCAAATCAATGATCAGACATTCTCTATTATAATCAACATGGATTGTTTGTCTTTTTATCCAATGATCAAATGGCTAGTATCATCTGACCAAAGTAACTTAAAGTGACAGGCAATCAAAGGTGGGCCCCACTTTACTGGCAATGATCGGATCGTTAGGATCATCCAATCGAACTGATCTTTTTAGAAAGATGATCAATTAAAAGTGGGCACATGATGGATGGTCCAAATCAATGACCAATCAATATCAACCTTTGTTCCACCCACTGATTGGATGGCTAGGATCATCGAATCAAAGTGACTTTTTAAGAGGAATGAGCAATCAAATGTGGGCCCCACATAACACAGCCCAAATCCATGAATGGGGACCTTCCCTTACAATAGATATTGACCATCCATTTTCTTAGCCATTGATCGAATGCCTAGTAGGATCACCCTATCAAATTGACTTTTAAAAGAGATGGGCAATCAAAGGTGGGCTCCACACGATGGATAGTCTAGATCAATGATTGGACCTTCTCTATTACAATCAATAATATAACCGTATGTAATAATAGCTAATAATTGATAATTAGGATAATCCAGTCAGATCAATCTTTTGTGAGGGATGGTCAATCGAAGGTGGGCCACACATAATGGATAGCCCAAACCAATGATCAGATCTTCTAGCACATCAATCTTTGTCTTATTTTTATTGAATAGATCCGTCGATGTGATTTTCAGCGGGGCATCGCCCAATCCACAGTGCGGCCCACCAAAACAATCAGATCATTGAATGGCGAGCTCAACTGTGTAGTACAGCATAATTGCAGGCCCAAAAACCTCTGATAAATGGACTGGCCTGATTTTCAGTCTACGCCAGGGATCCCGCCGGATGAACGTCCTGGATCTTTTACACTTGCGCTAACTTCATACATGTGCTGAGCTTGCGTCTCGCAAGCATGCAAGGCAGCAGATATCACTCACAAAAAAAAAAAAAAACAAAAAAAATGCAAAACCTTACATATCAAAATGCCTAAATTGAAATTTTCAAAAAAGGGTGTGTTTGGTTGCACCAAATATCATGATATTACAAGATAAATCAGTCTATTTGGTGCAAATTTCTCGATATTTCATGAAATTTGGTGAAACCAAACACACCCAAAACCAAAACCCAAATTCAATTCAAAAGCATGCAAGCAGCAGATACCATTTTACAAAAATAACCAAACTGCAAAACCTGAAATACCCAAATTCATCAAAACCACATTAATTCTAAATTGAAATTTCCACAAAACCAAAACCAAAACCAAAATTCAATTCGAAAGCCTCATATCTTATCTTATTTTATTTTAATAAATTCAAAAGCAAAATCCCAACCACTAAATCCCAACATTGCCAGAATCCAAACCCCATTAAATTACAAAAAGAAAAAAGAAAAAAAAAAGGAATGGAAAATGGAAATGAAAATTGAAGTCTATATTTTAAATTTGAATAATGGTACATTTCTTCATACCAAGCACCCACGTGATGTGCACGTGGGAAGGGAAGTTGACGGGTGTAGGAAGCATAATCTGGCAGTCCGCCACACCACCCAAATTGGTGGTTGTTGGAAAACGATCGGACAAGTAAGAGTATAAAAGAGAAATTCTACCAGCTTGCGTCAGATAAAGTTACATGCAGCTCCCCTCCTTATATACACGTGGCAAATATGTGTCAACATCCAGGACGTTGATCTGATGGGCCTCGCTATCGCAGGGGATGGCCTGAAATGTCCAAACTGGATGATCTCTGCCGTCCCTTCTTCGTCCTTTCTTCCGTGACCGTTGATCTGATTTGCCATGCCGCATAGTTTTTCTGGTTTTGCTTCAGGGGTGAGGCAACCCCAATGAGAGAACAGCCTGATTGACCTTACGGTGTGGCCCACCTTTTCGACGGCTACGTTGCCTGATGCCCTGCACGCATGACCGGTTAGCGAATTTGGTGGACGCGAATTGCCTGTGTACCGGCCACAGGAAGTTCCTGTGGTCGTAAGCTATGTGGGGCCTACAGATGCCCATCACAAATCCACTCTGTCCATCAGTTTATAAAAATCACAATAAGACATGAAATAGAACATCTGAAAAATCCAAAACTCAAGTGAACCACACCACACGAAACAGAGAGGATTGAACGGCCAACATTGGAAGCTTTGTGAGGGCCACAGAAGGTTTTATATCAGGATGATGTTTTTCCCTACAGGTTATCTGATTGGTAACAACTCTATGAACGTTTTGGATGGCATATAAACATCATGGTCGGCTCTAGAAGGTTTCACCGGTGAATGTTTCTTTTATCACTGTTTCCTGTGGTGTGGCCCACCTGGTTCTTTTATCTGCTCTAATCTTAGTTTATTATCTTATTATGATGCTTAGAAACTGATGGAAGGATTGGATTTATCAAAGGAATCTATATAGACCAACCACATCTTCCGACCACAGGAAATTCCTGTGCCCTCACAAGTCGCGTCCATTTTGGCGAGCAGGTCGTCGCAAAAGTGGACGCGGATTGGCTACTGAACACGACAGTAGCAAACTCGCTACAGAAGTGACGTCACCTAGTTATGTGGGTCCATCATCATCATCATCATGTATGTGTTATATCGACACCGTCCATCCATCTCAAGAAACCATTTTAGGCCATGATACAAAGAATAAAGAATAAGAAGGTAGATCCAAAGCTCAAGTAGACCCCACCTTAGAAAACTGTGGGGACTAAACACATAACGTTAAAAACTTATTAGGTCACGTGGAGCTATACACGAATCAAACCAGCTCGAAAAGCTCACTCGGCTCAATACGGAGGGTGGATCAAGTCAAGCCAAGCCAATTTTGTGGGCTCGTTGGAAATTCGAGCCAAAGCCCGAGCTTGACTTAAGGTCGACTCGATATCAGGCTCGGCTCGGCTCAGCTCATAGAAGGCTCACCCATTCGCCCTAATTCCAGCACTCTTTCGCACTCACCTTCCCACCCCTCAAAAACTCAAAAGCAAACCCTAGTCAGCGAGTCGCCGTCGAATCGACATCGCCTAGCTTGTCCAACGGCTCCTTCCAGTCGTCCGGCCTCCTCTCTCTCTCTCTCTCTCTCTCTCTCTCTCTCTCTCTCTCTCTCATATCTCATGATATAGTCTCATCAGCCTCACATCCTCCTCCCTCATCTCTAATTTCTCTCCCCTCGTCCCCCTGCCAGCCAACGCCCGACCTGACCTGTTCGGCTCTCTGCCTCTCTCTCATCTCTGCTTCTCCCCCATCTTTGCCCTACGCCCAGCCAGCCAACGCTCGACTGCTCGGCTCTCTCTCATCTATGATCTCTCATGACTCACGAGTCGTTGCCTCGCTAGCCAATGTCCGGCCGAACCCACCTGTCTGTCCAAGTAGCCGACTGCCCAAACCTTATCTGACCGAAACCCCCTTAGCCGTCCAGCAGTCGACCGCCCAAACCTTGGCCGAATCAGATCTCCCCCATCCGTTTAGCAGCTGACAGCTCCAACCATGTCTAAGGTATTTTCATTTATTAAATAATTATTATTAATTATTAATTAAATGATTTTTTTTTAAAGCACAGGCTCGATTAAGGCTCAAAAGCCCAAGCTTTTGAGCCGGGCTCAATGGCCAAGCCAAGCCAAGCTAAGCTATAGCCCCACCAACTTGCTATTACAAGCCGAGCCAAGCTTGGCAAGGCTCAGTTCAGCTCAGCTCGTTTACAGCTCTATGTCCAATTAAGTTTTTAATCGAACTTATATTTGTTTTTTCCCTCCTTCCGTGTCTTTTTTAACTTATGAACAGGTTGGATCTCAAATAAACATTATGGTGGGCCCCTAGTAAGATTTCAGTGGTGGGTGCCATTGCCCCCACTGTTTTCTATGGTGGGGTCCACTTGAGCTTTTGATCTGACTCATTCTTGGTATCATGGCTTAAAATGATCTCTACGAATGGATGGATAGTAAGGATACAACACATACATATCATGGTGGGACCCGGATTAGCTACTAGCAGGTTGAGCAGCGAATCTAGCTACTAAAGTTACGTCACCATGTTATGTGAGCCTCAGCATGATGTATGTGTTGTATCCAAACCGTCCATTCATTGGGAGAGATCATTTTAAGGCATGAATCAAAGAATGAGTCAGATCCAAACCTCAAGTGGACCCCACCACAGAAAACAGTGGGGAAGTGACATCCACCGTTGAAAACTTCTTAGGGGCCACATAAGTTTTCGATCAAGCTTATATTTGTGTTTTCCCTTTCTCCATATCTGTGTGAACCTATAAATAGGCCGGATCTCAAATAAACATCATGGTGGGCCTAGGAAGTTTTCAACGGTGGATGTCATTGTTCCCACTGTTGTCTGTGGTGGGATCCACTTGAGATTTGGATCTGCCTCATTCTTTGAGTCATACCCTAAAATGATCTCTCCAAATGGATGGACAGTATGGATACAACACATACATCATGCTGAGGCACACCGAACATGGTGACCGTCACTTCAGTAGCGAGATTCGCTACTCAACCTGTCAGTAGGTTAACCGCGTCCATCATGGTGGGGCTCACAAAACTAGGTGACGTCACTTCAGTAGCGAGTTTGGCAACTGTCGTGTTCAGTAATAGTTGTTGCAGGGAGCCAGTGCAACAAAAGATTTGTGGGCCCCGCAGTAATGTGCATCTGATATCCATTCCGTCCATCATTTGATCCATATTATATTAAAATATAAATCCAACTTTCAGGACGACCCAAAATTAAAGTTGACCACACAACAAGGAACCGTTGGAATGAGAACTCGCACCATTGAAACCTTCCTGTGGCCCCCGGTGATGTTTATATTCCATCCAACCCGTTCATAAGGTGATTCCCAACACCGAGTTAGGAAATTTCGCGTCCTAGAGAATTAGGACGCGCCTAGAATGAGAAACGCCATTACGCCAGGCATGCTCACAGTTCATCTTCACCGTACACGTGGCAAGCATGTGCGCTGATTGGGGCGGCTCCACTGGGACGCGGTTTGGCTAGGGATCCCCTGCGGACACAGGTTGGCTGGTGACGCGAACACCAGCCAGCAAGCTGGTGTCAAAGCTTTATGGGTCACACCATGATGTATTTGTTTAATCCACGCCGTTTATCCATTTTTAAAGCTCATTTTTAGGTATTAGACAAAAAATGAGGTAGATACAAACCTCAAATGGACCACACCATTGGAAACAATGGTGATTAAACATGCACGGTAAGAAATATTTTGGAGGCGGCAGAAGTTTTGGATCAAGCTGATATTTCTGGTTTTCATTCATTTCAGCTCTTTTTTATCTTCTGAAAAGGTTAGATGACAAATAAATATAATTACGAGCCTTAGGTAAGTTTCAATGGTGGACATACTCCTCACTGTTTTCTGTGTTGTGGTACACTTAAGATTTTTATCTGTCTCATCATTGGTATCATGCCTTAAAATGAGCTGTATAAATGGATGGATGGCCTGGATAAAAAATACATCATGGTGGGACCCACAAAGCTTTGACACCAGCTTGCTAGCTGGTGTTCACATCACCAGCCAGTCAACGTCCTCCCCCTGCCAGCTAGCTGGCATCAAAGCTCTGTGAGCCCCACCATGATGTATCTGTTTTATCCACGTCGTCCATGTATTTTGCCATCACATTTTGGAACATGAGCCCAAAAATGAGGTAGGTATAAATCACAGGTGGACCACACTATAGGAAAAACAGAATTGATTGAATGCCCACCACTAAAAACTTCTTAAGGCCTACTGTAATTTTTATTTGCCATCCAACCTCATGACAAGGTCGTCGTTTTGCTGTGATGGGGTTTGCCTTAACTTTGGATCTGCCTCATTTTTCGGGCTCACGGTCAAAATGGATGGATACCAAGGATAAAACACATACATCTTGGTGGGGCCCACAACACTTTGACACTAGCGGGCTGGCTAGTGTTGGTGTCTAGCCAAATCACGTCCTGCTGAACTAGTGGTCAGATGTGCTATAAGTCATGGCTGGAAAATATGTTCATCCACTAAACTATTTCTCTATCTTAGGTCAGCCCAGGCATTTTTAGCCATTAATGTTATGGCCAACATTCCAATTCACTTTGTTATTTTGGATATGGTCCACCCAAGTCGTGACCCATCAGATCAAGGCTCCTTACCACATTGCCATATGACACATGTTTCTATATAGACAAGCATCCTCATTTTGCAATACTTAAAACTAATTGAAATGTGTACTGTAACTTCTCATGGTTGGAGTTTAACGGAGATTTTTAGATTAATCCAGTTGATATATCGTTGGAACGACATTGATAAAATCAAAGACATGTCAACTGAATGAGTCTATCAACATAATGAAATTCTTAAAAGAAAGACTATTAATTTTCAATGTCAACTGTTATTTTAATTCAAAACTTTCTCTTTTTAATAAGTTTTATAATTGTTATTTTTAAATAGCTTTAAGGTTTTTAAAGTCACTTCTTACCTCAAAGTATTAATATCAGTTATCTAAAAGTGGTTCATGAGTTTTAAGTCAATTTAGGCGGCTTTACTATTTTTAATTAGTTTTAGGTAGCTTTATCATTTCAAGAAACTTCTATATTTCGAATAGAATGCTGAGTTAGAGAATCTATATAAAGTCAAAGGCACTGTAAAACATTATTAATTCTAGTTTTATTGGAATTCTCTTTCTTCGTTTGAGGGTTGTCATAAAAAAGATTTTCCTTCATTTTCTCCACACCCATGATTGGATTGTGTGACTTGATTTTCTCAGTGTCCTCACCCAACTACAACCTAATATTCTAATCATCAACCTAATAATCTTACACTTGTTGAAAGTTTGTGTAAGATCCAAGTCATTCAACATGTGAACCTTGCTATAACATGTACAGAGTCCACTGTGTTGTTTATATGCCATCCCATTATTCATCCAACACACCTCACTTTGATGAAGGGACTACTTAAAACTCATGCAGGCCGCACTGTGTGAATTTAAAGGGTTTAGGCATAATTTTGTACTGTTACTATGGTGTGGCCCACCATGGACCAGTTTAAATTTTGGAAATAATAGTGAAAATAAAAGAGGCACCTGATACATGGAGTGGATCTCATGCACAGTCCCTCAAGTGGCATTCAAAAGCAAGTTGTTCATGCCTATGCAGGTCAACTGCAAGTCCTTAGGAGATAACATAACAAATTATATGGCGATGAGACTTTGATGGGAATGGAAGAATTGTAGGACGGTATTAGGTGAGGTAGAGGTCATAGCTTAGTGGGCAAGGCCCTGACTATATGGCCCACCTTGATGTATATGTTCTATATCCAGCTATTTGTTTATTTTTCTAAGTTCATTTTAGTACATGGTCTTAAAAATGAGGCAGAGTCATCTCAGGTGTACCACATCATTAAAACAGTGGTGATTGACAACCCATCATTAAAACTTCTAGGGCCCACTATAATATTTATTTGCCATCTAACCTGTTGATAAGGTCACATGGACCTGGATGAAGGGAAAACACATAGCAGCTTAATCCAAAAACTTTTGTGGCCTTCAAGAAGTTTTTAATGGTAGGAATTTAATCCCTATTTGTGGTCCACCTGAGTTTTAAGTTTGCCTATTTTTGAGACCACATGTTAAAATAAGCTAGCAAAACCGGTGGACAGAGCGGATATATGACACATGCATCGAGGTGGGCCCATCGTTGAGGCCTCACCTGCTAAGCTGTTACCCCACCTAATCCACACCCATAAGTCATAACTGTGTGAGCTTTGGAAAACGTAGAAACAGAGCAAGGAGAACTGAAATATGGTAGATCCACGTCACCACAATACTCTAGGAAACTACCAACATCCCCATCCATCTCGTGGGTGCAATTATAGATGTTACCAACTGAATGTTGACTGTTAGATGCTTTTATTCCTGTTATCGATTTGAAAGCCACTTATTATATGTTTAGTGTTCACACCCATTTTAGGTGCGGTGACATGGGCCAGCCAAATATTGCCATGTGTTGACATTACCTAACCGCAATTGGCTAAAACACACTCTCATTGGAGAGTAGCCTCATTGGCGCACTCTTGACGATAAGTATTCTATCATAAATGAGGGGCACAAACCCTTGCGCACGCCTTCAAAAGGGCAAATCATGGCGTGCCCATTTATGAGGAAATGTGCAAAGGATGTTTATAAGAGACCGGCTAAGAGGGTGGATCTTATCACAAATCCAGTCATGATATTCTTAGTGGGGTCGTCTCCCACAGTCCTTCCAAAATGAGAAATCAACAAAAAAGGTTGATACTATTCTGAACATGAAGAGATTAGGCTCATGTCTAATTCCACTCGGTCTAGGACCAAGCCTCGTTTGGAAGAGCAACCCTATCGCCTGATCCAAGCCATCCATCATCTAAGACAAAAGCAATGTGAGATCTGAATAAGAAGGTAAGATCCAATTTGGTCAACAATATGGAAATAAAATAGACAAAAGGAGTATCCAGACACTCCTAAATATCACACTTAGATTAGGAACCTGAGGGGTTAAGATGTTGTGGATCTTGTCCATCCCCCGTTCCCAGCATCCAAGACACTTTGTAGTGAATGATGAAAATGTCATGGGAAGCTTGATCTAGACTACCTCACATCTCTTGATGATTTCTGGCCAATCTATTCAGCGGATCATTACTAAAAAATTGATCGAGATATAGCTTTGGATCCATTGATTACTTTCATCAAAGCATTTCATCAAGTCAGTCCTTCGAAGATTATGGACACCTCATGGCAGATCAACCATAAGAAGAAGATATGGAAAACCAGGGAAACCGAATTCAGTTGGAGTCTCTCTTCGTAGTCTAGGTCAATAGTTTCGGAGCGATTAAAGGGATTCTCATGTCTTGGATGGCAGCGTAAGAGAGAAGAATCCAAGATTGATAAGGAAACTCGAGCAAGGGTTTCACTGCCTCGATACGTTATAAAAGGAGCAAACGAAAAAGAGCTTGAGGCCCCACGCCAAACACAATATATCTATCTTTATATTTATCTTTACATTTCCTAGCTTAGCCTATTTTTTACATAGTACTTTAGGAGTAGATTTAGTTCCTTGCAACCTTAAGTTGTAGATCGTGATCATCGGAGTTTCGATTTGGTTGATCACACTCACTTTAATCATTTGAGTTCTGATTTGGTTGATCACACTCACCTTGATCATCTGAGTTTCGATTTGGTTGATCACACTCACATTGATCATTTATTTTGATAGGCATATTAGATATTTATCCCCCTTGCTTTTCATTTTCTCATTTAATATTAGCTGGTTGCCTTATAACTTGTCGATTGTAATGAGCATCATTTCTACATATTAATGAAAATCAACATCATTTTTACCTTTCTTATTCCATTTATGTGTACTTGTTCCTTGGAATTTAAATGTTGGTATGAGAAAAAGCCATTAAGTCATAGACTCACATCTATTGTCACAAGGCAAAAAGAACTCGTTCGGAAGGCTTTGCCTATCCTTTCACAAATCACCTAAATGGAGCGTAATACAAGTGACTAAGAGGACTCTGGATCCTATGTTCAATCTCCAATCTGTCCATCTCGGTGTATGAGACACCAACAATTCAATCAATCCTTGAGTTAGGCAAATCGGGCATGCTTGTGCATCATACTCACACACGAATATCTAATATAGGCCCTCGCTCACATAAGTGATCAGACTTGATTGAATCGAGTGCAACACTTAGAATCATTTGAAAAGAGATCATTTTGAACCATTTTCAAATCCACGGTAGAATTAGTTGATTTGATGATTTCTTAACCTGATGAGTCAAGCTCGCTTTGGACCAGGCTTGACCTATATTAGCAAAGCCCATGGGCTAAGCTTGGACCCGACTTGCATGGCCTATTCAATTTTCGGTCCATACTTTGGCTCAAGTCAATTTAGCCTACCTAACTTAGATTTTTAATGCCCATCTTATGCCTGACGGTCATGCCATATTGATTCTCGATCAGGCAACCCCTGCATGTTAAAATGTAGACGACTGATTTCATTCCTTATCCTTTTTTATTTTATTATTATTATTTTTTTTTTATGTGTGTACGTGTGGCTCACTTGATCAATAGATAGATTATGAATATTCAAGTAGAATATATTGAGTTAAGGGCTGACCTTAGGCTTGAGCCTGCTGTGCTAGACCCATGATAGGTATGGGCTTGACTTAGGTCTATGACTTTAAGTGTTGGGCCTGGTCTGTTGCCACCCCTAGTGGGTTTAGGAAAGGGAGAGAGTGGTGTGGAAGTGGCTAAAAAAAATTACTGGTAATGGATTAAAAGAATAACCTTTCTTTATTTGTTAGAATGTTAACTGAGAAAAAAAAAATGGATCTTAACTAAACATCATTAAAAATGCTTACCTGATTATTTTCTAACTTAAATTGGGTATTATTGCATCTAAATAGCTCCCAAGTGTTGTAGAACTTTTATTGTTTCTAACTTGAGGCTTAGCATATGTTGGACCATTCTTTTATGGTACACATGTGGCACATCAATATTACATATGGTAATATCTATTTTCAAGCACTATAAATGTGACCCATTCAACCTTTCCCTGGATGTGCCACATACGAAATATACCAAGTTGTGTGTGTGTCTATATATATATATATATATATATATATATATATATATATATATATATATATATATATATATATTTGCAGCCCACCTAGTAGATTTTTTCCAACCTGTTAAATGCTGGTGAAATCCAATCCTCCAATTGGGTTGGCCCCACCATGAGGATCCCCAAGTGCTGGTGAAATCCAATCCTCCTATTAGGTTGGCCTCACCATGAGGATCTCCTAGTGCAAAAATCAGCCCTATCCAATCATTAAGTGAGCTACAATATAGAAAACAGTGTACAGCCATTGATTAATACCAAATACAAGTGTGGTATGCTGGGTCAGTGGATGCAGCTGATTTTTGTATGAATTGTTCCTTGTGATGGGGCCAACTTATTAGGAGGATTGGATTTCACAAGCACTTAGTAGGTTGGAAGCAATCCAGCAATCCACTGGGCGAACTGCAAATCGTGGTCCAACCGGTTGTGCTTGAAAGTACCTATATATATATATATATATATATATATATATATATATATATAAAAACCACGTGTATCAAATGGTTCTGGTACAGCAATGTATGTGGAATAGTTGAAGATAATTTTTATCTTTTTTTTTTTTTTTTTTTTTTTTTTTTTTTTTTTTTTTTTTTTTTTTTTTTATGATACATGTATATTGGTATCCATATATGCAGGAAGCGGATTGCGTATTGAGTAAACTCTGTGGAGCCATCATGATTTATGTATTTTATCTCCCTTCATCCATTTTAAGAGACGAGTTTAGGGCTTGAGCCCACAAAATGAAGAATATCCAAATCTCAAGTAGACTACAACAGTGTGAATTGAATACTTCTCAGGGGCTATAGAAGTTTTTGGATCAAGTTGATATTTGTCTTTTCCCTTCCTCCATTTCTAGCTATATGAGCTCATGAACAGTTTGGATGACATATAAACATCATTGTGGGCCCTAGAAAGGTTTCAACCATGGAAATCATTATTCCCACTATTTCCTATGGTGTGGTTCACTTGAGGTTTGGATATGATTCAATTTTGGGCTCAATTGGTAAAATAAGATGGAAAAATGGATGGGCGACATGGATAAACCACATACATTCATGGTGGGCCCAACAGAATTTACACAGTATGATAAAAGCGTGTTGAGTTACTCCCTACACAATCCGATTTTGTATTGCCTTACATCCACCCGTTCTGCCTAGGGCTGCACATCTGCCGGGTTAACCCGCCCGACTCAACCCGACCCGACCCTGGTAGAAACCCTGATCCATCCCGACTCAGCAGAGAAAATGGTCCGGTCTCGGATGAATGTGGTTGGATCGTTTTTAATTTAGGTATAGATTAGGATACATGCTAAACCCGCCCGGCCTGACCAATGTATACGTAACCTGTTTCGCCCGACCCGAGCTGCCTCAAAAATTGAAACTTTGGATGGTAACTTTCAAGTAGAAAGGTCTTGCATACCTCATCCTAATTCCTGGATAGGTGCGGAGTAAGTTTCTCTCATGTGAGAAACCACTTAATGTGTCTAAAATCCAGACTATCCATCAGTCACACCATGATGTTTTTTGAAAAATCCACCCCATGCATTTGTTTAGTCCTAACCTGACCCAACCTGGACCCAGCCCAGTTCTGGATATAGGGTCGGGTAGGGTTAGGGTTGACCCTTTTGCAAGTAGGATAGGATTAGGGTTGGGTCAGCCCAACCCGGATCACAACCTGGACTGAAACTCGAACTTTTAAAATAAGTTTAGGTTCGGTCTAAGATCGGGCCCAACCCAACCCTTTCTGATAACTCATTTTAAGACATGATTTCAAAAATGAAACAGATTCAAATATTAGGTGGACCATGATCAACAGGTGGATCAAGTTGATATTTGTTTGTCCCTTCATCCTGGGTCTTTGTGACCTTATCAATAGGTTGGATGGCAAACAAACATTTCGGTGGCCCATAAGATGTTTTAAAGGTGGGTATTCAATCACCACTATTTCCTATGGTGTGGTCCACTTAAGATTTGGATCCGCTTCATTTTTGGGATCATTCTCTAAAATGAGTTGTTAAAACAGATGAACGGTGTTGATGTAAGGCACATATATCATGGTAGGCCCCGCATTCACTGATCACCCGAAGCCGCGCCCAAATAGCTGTTTCTTCCTGGAGGTGTCCTGAAGATTGCTTGCATTCGAGACGGAAGCGGATTGCGACCGACCCTGGTCTGACAATAAGCCAGCCGATCAGAATTTATGTGGGGCCCACCGTGATGCATCTGTTTATTCAAGCCGTCCTATCCATTTTTTCAGATCATTTTAAGGAATTAGCCAAAAAATGAGGAATATCCAACGCTCCAGTGGACCACACTTGGTTACGTTAAAGGCACAAAGCATTACATGCAAGTTGCATTAAATGCAAGAGTCATCTCTGGTGCGGTCTGGTGTGGTCCACTTGAGCGTTGTATCTGCCTCATTTTTCGGCTCATATTTTAAAATGATCTAAGAAAATGGACGGACGGTGTGGATAAACGGATGTATAACGGTGAGCCCCACAGGATCTCTGGTCGGACTAATCAGGGGTCGGACGCAATCAGCGACTAAATTCTGGCGACTCATGTCCCACCACGCGGCATCCATGCTGATCATCAGTCCCTATTGTGGATGGATCATCAGCCTCCATCGGACGGTGCTAACAACCTGAACTTGCCCTTTTTTCTGTAGGCTTCAATTGGACGGTCTGGATCGTCATTCGTCAGATCAATAATGAATTTCGGTCTGTCCTCCATCGAATATGGGTCCAAGAGTATGTTCAATTAGAGAAGAACTTTGGTACTCTCTGCGACTGGTGGATGATACTTGGTACAGGCCGAAGTGGTGAGATTGAGCAATGCCTCTCTCACGAGATAACTAATCCGAATCAGTGGATCCACAGGAACGTCCTCAACCTGTTTTTGTCGAATCCACGACTGGATATCTCGAATCCATGAGACCTTCTCTTCGAATCTACAAAAAACGACTCGAATCCACAAGCAAAACAAGAGAAAACTCTAAATTTTATCCCAAATATATCAAAGGTGCTTTAAAACGAAAATTAAACAAGTACTTATACGAAACTAAATCCTAGAAAGGCAACCTACGTGTCCTAATTGCAAACGGAAACTACTTAAAACAAAACTCGTAAGAAAATCGCTTAAAAGGGGAGGTTTTGCACACTTCGCTGTGCAATGGCCGGTCGGCCGGTGTGGGGCTTCGGCCGATTAGAGTTGAGGGCCGACCGGCCGGCCGGTGGACATCAAAACAGTCCAGCTGGTTTCTTCGTCTTCTTGCGGTCCATCTCCCTTAGGAATGTGCGAGATCCTCGCCCTTGATCGAGGGATTCTTCTCCTACATCAGTCTCCCCAACTTGGAGAAAACTTAACCTCGAGTTTTGTCTCGAATGATGTTGGAGAATCGCCTTCTTCTTTCTTCTCGTCCTTGGCCATTCCTTGGCACAATGCAGCAACCATCGCTGTCTCTTTCTCATCAGGAACAAGGAAAACTACAAACGGATCTTCAAAGAATTCGATGCCTACGATAGCACCGAAATCTTGCAATAGAGGTGCAGTATCTTCAGTGGTGGTCGTGGACCCCTGCAATTTTGGATCCATAATCGCTGAACCGACTACGGGATTGTCTTCCTCATATACAACATTTGAAATAACAATCTCTTCCACTACCGGAATAATCTCTGAAGTGTTGGCGGGTTGTATCGTGTGTTCCTCTTCTATGGCCTCAATATCAACCAAGTCAGCATCTTCCTCATAACGATCCTGGGTGAACAAAAAAGGTTGCTCTTCCTCTGTTAAGGCTTCGAGGAAGACTCCAGTATCTGGAGGGATGATCTCCACCTCAAAAGTCTCTGGAGGAACTTCCCGTGGTTGATGGCCCTTCGTCTCTATAGGCATAACGTGTATGCTTCGGAGGGAGATAGAGGCCTGATTCTCATAATCTTTATACCCAAATCGTTCCAGCAACCTGCACTTCATCCGCGGCCACGGGCGTATCAAGGCCTTCATCACACGCTTCCGATCACGCTAGAGATATTCCCACAAAACTGACGCGGTACTCTTCAACTTGAGGGCCACGTACGAAACCTTCTTCTTCTTAGGCATCAGCGTGATTTCGAAGAGGTCCTCAACGCCGCATAGCCAATCTTCGATGCGACCCAAGGCATTGAAGTGAGGGATATCAACTTCTGTGTAGGTCTGACCCGTCCAATCTACAAATTCTCCACAATACACGATCATACTCTTTTGAAATCTTGATTTGCGATCGAACCAAGCTTGCAACCCTTGCATAGCTTGATGGCTCTATCGCTGCAGTGTCTCAAGCGTCGCCTCGAAAACCGTCACTTTGAGAAGATGGGTCCCTGGATCATCCTCCACATGATTTTGCCGTAGCCAACGCCAAAAAAAGCTATCTTCCTAAGGAAGAGCCTCTTTGATACCAATTGAGTACAGGCGGAAGGGGTGAGATTGAGCAACTCTTCTCTTACGGGGATAACTAATCCGAATCCACGGATCCATAGGGACTCCTCAACCTATCTTCGTCGAATCCACAACGGGATATCTCGAATTCACAAGACCTTCTCTTTGAATCCACGAAGAATGACTCGAATCCACGAGCAAAACAAGAGAAAACTCTAAATTTTATTCAAAATATTTTAAAAGTGTTTTAAAATGAAAATTAAACAAGTACTTATAGGAAACTAAACCCTAGAAACGCAACATAGGTGTCTTAATTACAAAAGGAAACTACTTAAAGCAAAACTCGCAAGAAAATCACTTTAAAAAGGAGGTTTTCTCACACTTCGATGTGCAAAGACCGACCAACCAGTCGGAGTTTAGGGTTGACCAATTGGCTGGTCGGCCGGTGGACATCAAAATAGTCCAATGGGTTTCTGGGCAAGGGTCCAGCCGCCCGATCAGCTAGCCGGTAGGGGCCATTGGTCCCTATTTTCTTCGTCTTCTTGCAATCCATCTCCATTAGAAATGTGCGAGATTCTCACCCTTGATCGAGGGATTCTTCCCCTACGTCAGTGTGGCATGAAATTATTTCAAATTAAACCGTCAAAATTATCGATACCAATATGCGTGTATCATAAAAATAAAAAATAAAAAAATTATTCGTACTTTTTATTATCTGCGTATAGATTGGTGCACGTTTATTGGACGGCTAAGAATGAAACTATCCAATGGTCTTAATTTAACAATCAAGTGCCCGTGAATTGAAGGTCAGGATTGTTCAACATATCTTATTTTTGGTCCGTAAGTTAGAAATTGTAAGTTCCACAATTTAGCCTGTTTAGTTTGTGTAACTATCTGCCAACGTGTACCATTTTAAGTGCCTGCGTATCAAGCGTTCACAATAGCCAGATTATCAAAATAACTCCTCATGAAGGAAAACATTTCGGTTAGGGTTAGGGTTTTTCTGCAAATTCGAACATTTCCCCCTTTTGCGGAAGAATATTTCGTCTCGTCTGTCTTCGAAAATCGCTGCATTTCCTGATATTCTTGTTTAGAGGTAACGGATTCTGACAGAAGAAAATCTCGATTTTTTTTTCATTTTTTTTCTAATTTTCTCAGTGACATTTGAAGCTTTCATGGCAGGACTTGATCTATTCCTGAGAAATTAGTTTTTATTTTTAATTTTTTTATTTCTGATGGGATGAGATCCAGTTCATGTGGTCTCTCTGTATGATGATGTGAACCGTTAATTCATCATAAGGTTCATGTCCATGTGAAAGAAGCCGTACGAAAATCACCGACCTGATTTTAGTGATTTTGCACACCATTCTTTTAAGTGGTTGGGATCGTCCAAACACTGTAATTTTTGGTCTACGGATCATTCCTGATCTGTCATTCATGATGGTCCAATGAATGAATGGCTCAGATAATCATGCACAAATGTGAAGTTTATTGTATTCGAAGTGGGAGGATTGAAAATTCTTCATCTTCCCAGGTGGACCGGATCTCATCCCTTTTTTGATCTGTGCAATTTCTTTTGGAAATTTGATCTGATTATTATAATTATATTTTTATATATTGTTTTTTTTTTTTTTTTTGGAATTGGAGCAATAACCGTTGCTCTGCTCAGAATTTGGAATACATTTGAGAACAATCTTGTTAGAAACTAGTGTTCTAGGACTTGATCCCCCTGCAGAGAGGATTTCTAGATTGAGAATCCTCTCCAATGCACACCTGTGTGTGAGATCATGACAGTCAATCAGACAGACCCCACCGCGAACATGCCTGGTTCAAAAATCAGCTCCACTCATTTATTGGGTCGACTCACACACACACACATATTGGATATCCACTGTTTTGCAGCTGATTTTTACCATCCATTTTTACTTGTGCGGGTTGCATGAATGGACGGGCTGGTATAAGTTCCAGACTGGAGATGTTCATGCCTTCATGGTATGATCCATGGCCTGCCTGATGAAAAGCTTGATCTTGCACTACATCATGAAGAGGATTCTCATCTGAAAATCCTGCTTGCCCGAGTGTACTTAGAGAGACTCAAAATGGTAACTTAGATTTCAGGAACAAAAATGACCGACCATATCTAGAATTTTGTTAGATTTCTTATCATCATTGAAAGACCGAAGATTGGAAGATCAAACTAGAAATGATTTTTTTTTTTTTTTTTTAATCTTCTAGTTTGAAAAAGATGGATCGAATACTAGGTCGAGTTTA
The DNA here is from genome assembly GCA_003013855.2 of Liriodendron chinense. Taxonomy (NCBI): domain Eukaryota; kingdom Viridiplantae; phylum Streptophyta; class Magnoliopsida; order Magnoliales; family Magnoliaceae; genus Liriodendron; species Liriodendron chinense. The sequence continues at coordinate 4,309,245 of PVNU02000736.1, read as the reverse complement.
GAGTCAAGCCATCTTAAAGAATGAGTTGAGTTCTATGTTTTTATGGCTTAGTTTTGACATGTTTCATTCTGAATCAACTTGTACTCTAGCCTTCAAAAGTCTGAGTCAGGTTTTTAGCTTTTAAGTCATGGTTTTGTCATATACCAAGCTGAAGAGCATACTGTTTCTTCTACTTCTCTACATGGACACTCTCACATGGTCTTCATGATATTCAGGGATACCCATCCTGCTTTTGATCATGCAAGCAAAACTCACCTAAACCGAGTTGATTCAGTTTGGCAGACAGCGAAACAACTCGCCCTAAAACTTATATATTCTTTATGCAAGTTGCAAAGTTTTTGCCGAGTCGTAGCAGTTTTGATCCTTGGGTGAGTTACACTCTGAAATGGAGTTTTTAATTCCTTGCCCTTGGTGGTGCAGCCTAGAAAAGGACACGACCTTTTTTATGGTCCAGTCTGTTCTTGATGTTGACAACTATGCTATGCAAGTTGGAGTGTTGTGCTGGGTATGTTAGGAAGTTAGGCCTCTCTCCATAGTTAGGAATTCTAGTTGCACACAGCTTTTCATGGTGACACGTGATAGATGCGTACAAGATCCGGACCACTCAGCTAGGAGGCCACAGCATATATTTGCCAATGGCCATGGCCCAAAAATCAGGCCATTCGGATGAACCTAAGCATTTGACTCAAGGAAAACAACCATCACCCATGTTTGGGCTTGTTCCAATTGTGCAATTAGGATCGTCCAATTGGCCTGTTTTTTGGGCCTTGGCTCATTAGTGGCTTGCCTGAAAGCCATCGACATCATGTGCATGTCTGGCCAATCAGATGATATCATTATTAACATAGTTTAAATGGGTGCACCTTTCAAGCCATCTACATCAAGGGCTGAATGTGACTCAGCTGACTCATCCAGTCAGGTGGAAAACTCTCGAGTCAAATCGACTCGGTCAACTCGACTGAATTTAAGTTAGGGCTTCAGTGTAAATACCTTCTTTTATTTCCTTTCCACTCATCTTGTTTTCTTCTCCTCAGTCCCACTGCTTCATGGAGAGAGGTATTCTATTCCCCCAAATCTCATCGATCCACACCGAAATCTAATGACTTTGCTGTTGTTTGGCTGGAAATTGGAATGGAGATATTGAAATAGATGGATTTTGGATTGGATTTTTTATGGCATCGGTTGAAGTTGGAGGATTAGGGTTTATGGGAAGAAAGTCAGGCGCTGGGGAGTGGTTCTCTCTTTGAAATCTAGAAGAAGATGGATCTCTTTACACTCCTATTTTGAGGCTTTTGATTTCTGGGGCCATTTCAGCCATCCAAACTGTTCGTTAGTGTGGCCCCAAATGGAGATATCATACCTATAAAAATGCCCGTTGTTTGAATATTACTGTTGTGTTTCTTATTTTTTTTTATTTGATTATACCCATCTCCAATCACATGGGTGTGTTTGGATGGGCTATCAAATTCATTTCTAATTATTAGTCTAATGTAATTGCAATCCCTTAGCACTACTATTAAGTGTAGGGGCTGGAGATCGTTATTCTGTTACTAGTTTTCTCCACTTTATATTTTCTGGGAAATTTCCCACTGTTTTACTTAATAGTATTTTTATACTTTAAAATACTTTCAATTATGATATATTTTTCGAGTGTTTTTTTTAGTAATTGAGTTTTCTAGTCGACTCAATTTGAAACCCTTTTGAGTCGAGCCAAGTTTTCAAACTATATCTTTCAGAAGAAAAAAAGTTTTTAAACTACGGTTATTAACTTTATTGCTGGGCTTTGGTTTCTCTACAGGGTGCTTCCTAGAGTATATATGCTGCATCTTAATGATCTTTGATGTTGTAAGAGCAGGGAGATTTTTCTGCCAATTCCGGCAAATTGTTAGTTCTCAAATTGAAGTCATTCCAGGATTTTGCTTCCCGAAAGCGGCATCACATCTGAGGACACTTGTACAAAGGCATGGGGCTGGAAAGAATGTAGCTTGTGATCATAACATAATATTTGATATTGGTTGCTCTAAAGCCTTCAAGAAAATCAACATGTCTAGTTCTTTAGAACTTCTCAAATGCAGCCAGGGATTTCATTCAGATGTCAAATCCTCTATAACAGATGCAGTAGCCGATAGCGGCGGCTTGCCTTCTGTGAAATTAGATGAAAAATCTCAGGACTCTCTATCCGCAGGACAGGACCACACATGTTCCTTGAGTGTGCAGTCCACTCCAGACATTGAGCGTAAATATGTCCATCGTGTCTATGATGCAATTGCTCCCCATTTCAGCTCCACCCGCTTTGCCAAGTGGCCTAAGGTAGCCAGTTTTTTGAATTCCTTGATGCCAGGTTCCATCATCTTAGATGCAGGCTGTGGTAATGGAAAGTACTTGGGCTTAAATCCTTATTGCTTTTACATTGGCTGCGATATAAGCACTCCGTTGATCAACATATGTGCGGAAAGAGGACATGAAGTCATGGTTGCAGATGCCGTTAATCTTCCTTACAGAACTGGCTTTGGCGATGCAGCTATTTCTATTGCTGTCTTGCATCATCTAAGCACTGAAAATAGGAGGAGAAAAGCTATAGAGGAATTGGTCCGGGTCGTACGGCCAGGTGGTTTGGTTTTAATAACAGTATGGGCTGTAGAACAAGAGGATAGGTCATTGCTTGCAAAGTGGACCCCACTTTTGAACAAGTACGATGAAGAATGGATAGGATCAGGCAGTCCTCGTGCGCGTAGTAGCCCATTAACTGCCACTTTGTCAAGCATCCCGGAAACTGAGGAAAACAGTCACCTTGATGTGGATGAATTGAGACAAGCATGCAATCAGAACCTGTTGAAAGATTTGGCACAACAGTGCATGGAGGAAATGGGTGTTGGTATTGTATCGTCCGGAACAGAAGATGGTTCTATAGCTTCTGGAGACAGTGATATCAAAAGCCACCAGGAATATTTTGTTCCTTGGCACTTACCCTATCATCGAGCTGAGATCAGCGGTGCATCTGCTTCCGCTCTTGCTAATGGTCTGGCCAAGAAAGATGATAAAAAGGGTGCAGTTGTCTACAATCGGTATTACCATGTATTCATCAAAGGCGAGCTTGAAAGGTAAGGCCTTGTTCTTAAATTAGGTGCTTTTTATTTATTTTTATTTATTTATATGGCTTCTTCTTCTTTTATTGTACTTGCTGATGCTTATGCATATTCAGATGTAGGGTGTTGGAGGGCCTGGGCAAAGCAAACTCAGAACTTTGAATAGGATAGGCCCAATAGGCCTGACAATCCAGGCCCAAACTTAACCGATTAAAATAAAAACTGAGTAGGCCCACCCTGTCAGGCCCAACAATCTGGGTCCAAAACCACCCGGGTCCGTTCCAGCTGAATCCTATTCAGATGGATGTGTTTGTCACCCCACCCTTTTTTTCTTGAGAAAAGTTGTACACAAATGATATGAATTAGTTAGGCCTCCTTAAAAACTCTTATTATTGCGCTCTGAGATAATCTTCTTAGTATGATAAAGAGTCAGGTCATAGCTTCTGCATCTCATTTGTGTACTACTTTAAATAAGGTATGACGGGTGTTGCATGTCAAAGCTGTGTCTGTCCTCCTAGATGCTTTCAAGTTTCTTGAGAAAAGTACAAAAAAAGAAGTTATTGTACCAAAGTTATCAGTTTCTGAGATAAGTTTGACTTGAACCAAAGGACCTAAAAATCTGCGCTAGACCCATACATCCAGTCCCCGAATATGAATGCAATGGCAACAGGACGACCCATTGCTGTTACATTCACACAACATTTTTTTTTGTTGCTACAGACGAGTGTTTATCACATCCCCTCATGTGCCAAATGGTTCTATGACTGCAGGACAACTAACCACTTGCTCTAAAAGCTCGAACTGATAGAGCATGGTGAATCAATGCCTTTATCTCATAGCCCAGGCCAGGTTAGGTCGTCGGCCGAACCCTCCTTCTTGGGTCCCACTTCACATGGGTTCTACTTCATGCGTAGCCACCCGCTTCACACAAGCAACCCCACTCGAGTCCAGTGTGAAAATGCCCCTGCATTACTCTGTCTCTCCAAAAGACACATGGGTCGGGCCTCAAATTCTGGGGTATCCAAACGGCCCCTTAGCTGATATCATCACCTTTCATGACTTCAGCATTATTAGAATGGCATAAGGAACACCAGCAACTATACACCTTAAACATCTTTATTATGGCTGTTTCATTTTGCCCCTGCTTATGAAAGGCCAGGCAGATACGTTAGGTATCGTGATCTGAAGGGCTTTACTTGGAGAAATAGAAGGAACATGTATCACAAGTGCACATTTGAAAAGGCACTACATGAATATTCTACTGATAGTATTGAAGAGTTTGTACATGAAATTTTAATGAATTTGAAAGAAATTATATTAAGAAGCCCTGATCAAACAGAAGACTATCTTATGGAGAATGAGCATTCTTGCGGTGTGGTGGGCTGTGTGGGAGGAGAGAAACGGTAGATGCTTCCGAGGTGAGAGTAAAGGGATTGAGATGGTTTCCCACAGAGCCAGGATGCTGATTTTAGAATGGGCCAGCATGTGTGAAAAGCTCAAGGAATGTAATTTTATGTTTCTTGCTTTTTAGTTGGGCTGCCACCTTGGCGGGCCTTCTTGTCTTTTGTAGCCTCTTGGCCTTTTCTTTTAATATAATGGTTGCCTTTCAAAAAAAAAAAAAAAAAAAGAAAGAAGCCCTGATCAAAGTAGCTTTGTCAAACACGTTGCTCTTCGAGTGTCTCAAATCGGTGTTGGATAAAATTGATTGGTTGCGACGAGAGTTCTTGTGGCGAGGGAATGGGGAGAAGCATAAGTTTCCTATCCTCAAACAGGAAGAGTTGTGCAAGCTGTATCAAGGAGGAGGAGCAGGGATAAGGGAGTTAGAAAGCGTAAATTTGGCTATGCTTGAGATATGGCTGTGGAGGTTTGGGGTAAAGAAAAGGAATCTTTGGAGAGAGGTAGTAGCTAAAAAGTATGGCGTCCAAGATGGAGGTTGGAGGGTTAAAAGATCCTCTCTGTATAGAGGGTTAGGGTTGTGGAAGGCTATCTTGAGTGTGGCTGATCGCTTTTGGGAGGGGGTTCATTTCTCCATAGGAGATAGTGAGTCCACCCTGGGGCAGATGAGTGGATAGGGCCTAGGGGATAGACTGCTTGAGGTTGAGTTCCCTAATTTAGTTACCTTAGCTCCGAAGGCCAACATCCCAATGGCGCGTTGCTTCTCTCTTAATGGTGAGGTAGTTGTGTGGACTCCTCTATGCCGGAGGAACATGTGGGATGAAGAGGTTGGGGACTTTGTGAGGCTTCTAGCTAAGATCCAAAGCTGCAATCTAGTGTCAGGTGAGAAGGATTAGACTGGTGTGGAAAAACGACAAATCGGGTCAGTTCATGGTTTGTTTTTCCTTACAAGATGCGTACAAATCCCTCAAGGGATGTGTTTATCAATCACATCACACAGCTAACCCACCCTTCCTAAAGTCTTATGATTCAAATTTTGTTCAAAGGTTGTTTGCTTTGTAATCCCGCGCCGTTTTTGGCAGTGTCTAATAAAATTGTCGTTTTTCTTCCACAAAAAAAAAAAAGATTTAGAAGTAATATGTATGGAACTCCTGATGCATCCCTTGAAGTTGTATTGTGCTTGATGAAATTTAGAGATATCAATTGATATATGTGTTGGAAGAGGTAAATGATGTTGCCAGCTCTTTGGTCCATAGTTCTAAAACTTGCTTATTCTACTCAAAAGTTGGCCAAGTCAACTCGTTACTTGAGCTGAGCCTCTGGGATACTTGGTTCTGGGCCTGACGTGGCCTGGACTCAGAGAGACTCGTCAAATTGCTCTGATGGCCTGGTCGACTCGACATAACGTGGCGTGACTCAAACCAAGTCACTTGCCTTAAGCGGTGAGATGTTATTACAAAATATGTGTTGGGACTTGGGAGGTATCACCCAAGGGAGTCAATGACCTTAAGCATGAGATAACAGTAGTGTTGTTGCTTTAAATTATGTTTCATATTACTTGCTAGAGATCTAACTAATTTAAATATCTATTACCAATCCTGATATTGTCAATTTATACTGATTAAATATAGAGCTGAAAATGGACTTGAGTCGAGTTTTTGGGGTTTCAAACTATGCTTTGGCCAGAGAGGATGTTACTGTTCCATCTTCTGAGAGGATCTTAGCCATTTGGCTCTTTGGATCAGGAACTTGATCCTCCATTCATTAGAAATTAGAATCTCCATATGTGGCTCATAAAAATTTTCTTGGAAATGACACTCTTAACCTTTTCTGTTTCAGGTTGGTTTCTGTTATTAAGAATGCAGTCATCTCTGACCAGTTCTATGACAAATCCAATTGGTGTATAATTCTCGAGAAGACATAAACGCCTGCTGCCGTGTTATCGGCCTGGATTGACCTAATACATAAATGGAAATTGCGCAAATGCTCTAAATCTTTTGAGAAGCACTTCCAAGAGAGGTAAGCTTCTTCTGTTGGGGGGATTATTTGGTAATCTGGCTGAGTATGGTGGTTGATATAAGCCTTTCAAAAAAATGGTTGTTGATATGCATGCACTCAAGAAATTGTACATGTGGGCATGCATAACCCCAATTAAGCCGTCCAAATTATGGGCCCCTCTGTGGAGTCATCACTTCTAAATCAGATAGAACTTACATGATTGACAGACATTTTCTTGTTGAATTCGCACCGTTGAATATTTCTCTTTCAGCTTTCCATTTGAATGTTTCACCAGATCATTGAGTTCAAAAATTGAATAAGTACAACTTTGGTTAAATTCGGCCCACAATTTGGATGGTTTAATTTGAGTTACCAGCATACCACGTGCGCATTTTCTCAGTGCCTGCGAACCATCACTCTGCTGTCTGTAACCATGTGTCATTGCTTAGAGAAGGTTGATCAAAATATTGTTTTTGGCAGTGTTGGTAAGTTGATTATTGTGGCCTCCTACAACCCAATGGGTCTTGCCATTGGACGAGAGTTTACTGGAATTGAAATTTACTTTGAACATATACGGCGGAGGAATTGCCCTTTTGGAATTTACAGTTTGAATCTTCAGTAGATGATAAAACAGGTGAAAACATTTCAAGCCAATATCTATAAAATTAAATGGTCACTCTTCTCCCGAAATAAAGATTTGGAATTTTATGGCAACTTTCTTCAAGAATTATGGTTTTACCAAACAACATTGGGAACCTTTAAGTCTCGAAATATGATTCACATATTTCAAAAATAGAAAAAAAAATGTCCTTCATTGGTTTTCTTTCTAAAACATGGAGCCAAGCATTATGGGGTCATGTGGCGTTTGTTAAAATCAGAATTCTTAAGTAATTTTGCAGTAAAATCCCAAGAGATTTTGTCTGAGTTGGGCATGTTTGGTTTAGGGCCCATAGATGGATGGACTTAATTGTCATTCAACCTGCGATGTGTACAGCATACCATGCAGTTCCCTGCTGGTTCATCATGATGATATCATGATATTTTCCCATTAGTTTCCAAATGTATCCATATTATCTGAAATTTTAATCCCCCACATGAAATTTATATTGCTTTTTTTTCTTTCCCCCAATACACCCTCAGAAAACAGGCAGTTCAATCGACTGAAAATGGGACGTGGTACAATAACAGGGTGGCCAATGCCTTGAAAATCAAGATTTTGGCAGAGCTGTGTGGTCCACCTGACTCCTTGAGTGGCCTGAGTTTTGGGGCATTGCATTTTCACAACAGGATCCGATTCTTGAACAGGTTGGATCTCACACTAGAGTCGACTATATGGTACGTGGATGATTTAAGCGATGGCAAGATGTAGAGGAGTTATTTGATATAGCAAACGAAATTTTTTAATGGCTCACATTCAATTCAAATTTCGATGGTCACGATCGTAGTGCAACTGCCCCAATGGACAGTCCTGATTGGTTGATTGCACTATCCAATCTTCCTATGCAACCACGAACACTATGACTTAACAGTGCTTTGAGAGCACTGGTTCATTTCTCCATTAATAATTCGTCCAAGAGGAATTATATTCCTGATGCATGAGTATGGGAGTGGTGTCCTGACTCCTGATGCACCAAGAAATACAAATGGGCCCATGGTTCTGTAATCCAGATCGTTCAGTCTGACATTCCCTTTTCTGCAATGGTCCAGTCAAAAAGGCCAAACTTTGGATGTCTCAGTAAAAATACAGCAATGATCAATGGCCCACATGAGTTGGGATCATAAAAACAATGGTCTGGATCACCAAACTTCATAACTTGATAATCTTAGCATATCATGATTTGATCATTTGATCAAAGAGTGTGAATAGTGTTCGGATGCACCCATTCCTTATCAAATTATCAAATCACACTTTATTCTTTTTGGTAGGGTTGGTAAGTTGATTATTGTGGCATCCTACAACCCAATGGGTCTTGCCATTGAATGAGAGTTTACTGGAATTGAAATGTACTTTGAACATATACGGCGGAAGAATTGCCATTTTGGAATTTACAGTTTGAATATTCTGTAGACATCTGCCATTTTGGAACGGAAAAACTACGTGAAAACATTTCAAGCAATATCTATAAAATTAAATGGTCACTCTTCTACCGAAATAAAGATTTGGAATTTTTATGGCAAAATTCGTCAAGAATTATGGTTTTACCAAACAACATTGGGAACTTTAGTCTTGGAATATGCTTCATATATTTCAAAAAGAAAAAAGAAAAAAGATGGCCTTCATCGGTTTTCTTTCTAAAACATGAGTCAAGCATTATGGGGCCATGTGGTGTTTGTTAAAATCAGAAATAATTTTGCAGTAAAATCCCTAGAGATTTTGTCTGAGTTGGGCATGTTTGGTTTAGGGCCCATGGATGGACTTAATTGTCATTCAACCTGCCATGTGTACAGCATACCATGCAGTTCCCCTGCTGGTTCATCATGATGATATCCTGATATTTTTCCATTAGATTTCCAAATGTATCCATATTATCCGAAATTTTAATCCCCTACATGAAATTTATATTGCTCTTTAGATTTTTATTTTTATTGTTTTTACTTTTTCCCCAATACACCCTCAGAAAACAGGCAGTTCAATTGACTGAAAATGAGATGTGGTACAATAACAGGGTGGCCAACACCTTGAAAATTAAGATTTTGGGCAGAGCTGTGTGGTTCACCTGACTCCTTGATTGGCCTGAGTTTTGGGGCATTGCATTTTCACAACAGGATCCAACTCTTGGGGCATTGCATTTTCACAACAGGATCCAACTCTTGAACAGGTTGGATCTCACACTAGAGTCGACTGTATGGTACATGGATGATTTAAGTGATGGCAAGATGTAGAGGAGTTATTTGATATAGCAAACGAATTTTTTTAATGGCTCGCATTCAATTCAAATTTCGATGGTCACGATTGTAGTGCAACTGACCCAATGGACAGTCCTAATTGGTTGATTGCACTATCCAATCTTCCTATGCAACCACGAACACTATGGCTTAACAGGTGGTTGCTTTGAGAGCACTGGTTCATTTCTTCATTAATAATTGGTCAAAGAGGAATTATATTCCTAATGCATGAGTATGGGAGTGGTGTCCTGACTCCTGATGCACCAAGAAATACAAATGGGCCCATGGTTTTGTAATCTAGATGGTTCGTCTTACATTCCCTTTTCTGCAATGGTCCAGTTAAAAAGGCCAAACTTTGGATGTCTCGGTAAAAATACAGCAATGATCAAAGGCCCACAGAGTTGGGATCATAAAAACAATGGTCTGGATCACCAAACTTCATAACTTGATAATCTTAGCATATCATGATTTGATCATTTGATCAAGAGTGTGAATAATGTTCGGATGCACCCATTCCTAATCAAGTTATCAAATCATACTCTATTCTTTTTGGTAGGGTTGGTAAGTTGATTATTGTGGTCTCCTACAACCCAATGGGTCTTGCCATTGAATGAGAGTTTAGTTTGAACATATACGGCGGAAGGAATTGCCCTTTTGGAATTTACAGGTTGAATCTTCAGTAGACCGAAAAACATGAGAAAACATTTCAAGCCAATATCTATAAAATTAAATGACCACTCTTCTCCCGAAATAAAGATTTGGAATTTTTGTAGCAAAATTCTTCAAGAATTATGGTTTTACCAAACAACATTGGGAACCTTTAAGCCTCGAAATATGCTTAATATATTTCAAAAAAAGAAAAAAAAGAAAAAAAAAAGGCCTTCATTGGGTTTCTTTCTAAAACATGGAGCCAAGCATTATGGGGTCATGTGGCGTTTTTTAAATCAGAATTCTCAAGTAATTTTGCAGTAAAATCTCAAGAGATTTTGTCTGAGCTGGGCATGTTTGGTTTTGGGCCCATAGATGGATGGACCTAATTGTCATTCAACCTGCCATGTGTACAGCATACCATGTAGGTCCCTGCTGTTTCATCATGATGTTATCATGATATTTCTCCATAGGTTTTCCAAATGTATCCATATTATCTGAAATTTTAATCCCCACGTGAAATTTATAGTGCTTTTTCAATTTTTATTTTTTATTTTTTATTTTTTCCCCAATACCCTCATAAAACAGGCAGTTCAATGGACTGAAAATGGGACATGGTACAATAATAGGGTGGCCAACGCCTTGAAAATCAAGATTTTGGCAGAGCTGTGTGGTCCACCTGATTCCTTGATTGGCCTGAGTTTTGGGGCATTGCATTTTCACGACAGGATCCGACTCTTGAACGGGTTGGATCTCACACTAGAGTCGATTGTATGGTACATGGATGATTTAAGCGATGGCAAGATGTAGAGTTATTTGATATAGCAAACGAAATTTTTTAACGGCTTGTATTTAATTCAAATTTCGATGGTCACAATCGTAGTGCAACTGACCCAATGGACAGTCCTGATTGGTTGATTGCACTATCCAATCTTCCTATGCAACCACGTAACAGTGCTTTGAGAGCACTGGTTCATTTCTCCATTAAGCATTCGTCAATAAGGAAGTATATTCCTAATGCATGAGTATGGGAGTGGTGTCCTGACTCCTGAAGCACCAAGAAATACAAATGGGCCCATGGTTTTGTAATTCAGATCGTTCGTTTAACATTCCCTTTGTTGCAATGATACAGTAAAAAAGGCCAAACATTGAATGTCTCAGTGAAAATACAGCAATGATCAATAGCCCACATGAGTTGGGATCATAAAAACAATGGTCTGGATCACCAAACTTCATAACTTGATAATCTTAGCATAGCATGATTTGATCATTTGATCATAGTGTAAATAGTGTTCGGAGGCACCCATTCCTTATCACGTTAGCAAATCACACTTTATTCTTTTTGGTAGGGTTGGTAAGTTGATTATTGTGGCCTCCTACAACCCAATGCGTCTTGCCATTGGATGAGAGTTTACTGGAATTGAAATGTACTTTGAACATATACGGCGGAGGAATTGCCCTTTTGGAATTTGCAGTTTGAATCTTCTATAGACGGAATAACACCTGAAAACATTTCAAGTAATATCTATAAAATTAAATGGTCACTCTTCTCCCGAGATAAAGATTTAGAATTTTTATGGCAAAATTCGTCAAGAATTATGGTTTTACCAAACAACATTGCAGTAAAATCCCTAGAGATTTTGTCTGAGTTGGGCATGTTTGGCTTAGGGCCCATAGATGGATGGACTTAATTGTCGTTCAACCCACCATGTGTATAGCATACCATGCACTTCCCTTTCTGGTTCTTCATGATGAGATCCTGATATTTTTCCATTAGTTTTCCAAATGTATCCATATTATTCGAAATTTTAATCCCCTACATGAAATTTATATTGCTTTTTCCATTTTTATTTATTTATTATTATTTTTTCCCCAATACACCCTCATAAAACAGGCAATGGACTGAAAATGGGATGTGGTACAATAACAAGGTGGCCAACACCTTGAAAATCAAGATTTTAGCAGAGCTATGTGGTCCACCTAACTCCTTAATTGGCCTGAGTTTTGGGGCGTTGCATTTTCTCGACAGGATCCGACTCTTGAACAGGTTGGATCTCACACTAGAGTCGACTATATGGTACGTGGATGATTTAAGTGATGGCAAGATGTAGAGGAGTTATTTGATATAGCAAACGAAATTTTTTAATGGCTCGCATTCAATTCAAATTTCAATGGTCATGATCGTAGTGCAACTGACCCAATGGACAGTCCTGAATGGTTGATTGCACTATCCAATCTTCCTATGCAACCACAAACACTATGACATAACAATGCTTTGAGAGTACTGGTTCACTTCTCCATTTATCATTCGTGGAAGAGGAATTATATTCTTGATGCATGAGTATGGGAGTGGTGTCCTGACTCCTGATGCACCAAGAAATACAAATGGGCCCATGGTTCTGTAATCCAGATCGTTCGTCTGACATTCCCTTTTCTGCAATGGTCCAGTAAAAAAGGCCAAACATTGGATGTCTCAGTAAAAATACGGCAATGATGAATAGCCCACATGAGTTGGGATCATAAGCACAATGGTCTGGATCACCAAACTTCATAACTTGATAATCTTAGCATATCATGATTTGATCATTTGATCACAGTGTGAATAGTGTTCAGATGCACCCATTCCTTATCACGTTATCAAATCACACTCTATTCTTTTTGGTAGGGTTGGTAAGTTGATTATTGTGGCCTCCTATAAGCCAATGCGTCTTGCCATTGGATGAGAGTTTACTGGAATTGAAATGTACTTTGAACATATACGGCGGAGGAATTGCCCTTTTGGAATTTGCATTTTGAATCTTCTATAGACAGAATAACACCTGAAAACATTTCAAGTAATATCTATAAAATTAAATGGTCACTCTTCTCCCGAGATAAAGATTTGGAATTTTTATGGCAAAATTCGTCAAGAATTATGATTTTACCAAACAACATTGGGAACTTTTAAGTCGCGGCGTATGCTTCATATATTTCAAAAAAAAAAAACAGAGAGAGAGAGATGGCCTTCATCGATTTTCTTTCTAAAACATTATGTTAAGCATTATGGGGTCATGTGGCATTTGATAAAATTAGAATTCTCGAGTAATTTTGCAGTAAAATCCCTAGAGATTTTGTTTGATTGGGCATGTTTGGTTTAGGGCCTATAAATGGATGGACTTAATTGTCATTCAACCTGCCATGTGTACAGCATACCATGCAGTTCCCTTTATGGTTCATCATGATGATATCCTGATATTTTTCCATTAGTTTTCCAAATGTATCCATATTATCCGAAATTTTAATCCCCTACATCAAATTTATATTGCTTTTTCCATTTTTTTATTTATTTTTTATTTTTAGTTTTTCCCCAATACACCCTAATAAAAACAGGCAGTTCAATCGACTGAAAATAGGACGTGGTACAATAACAGCATGGCCAACGCCTTGAAAATCAAGATTTTAGCAGAGCCGTGTGGTCCACCTAACTCCTTGATTGGCCTGAGTTTTGGGGCATTGCATTTTCACGATAGGATCTGACTCTTGAACAGGTTGGATCTCACACTAGAGTCGACTGTATGGTACATGGATGATTTAAGCGATGGCAAGATGTAGAAGAGTTATTTGATATAGCAAATGAAATTTTTTACTAGCTCGCATTCAATTCAAATTTTGATGGTCACGATCGTAGTGCAACTGACCCAATGGACAGTCCTGATTGGTTGATTGCACTATCCAATCTTCCTATGCAACCACGAACACTATGACGTAACAGTGCTTTGAGAGCACTGGTTCATTTCTCCATTAAGCATTCCTCGAAGAGGAATTATATTCCTGATGCATGAGTATGGGAGTGGTGTCCTGACTCCTGATGCACCAAGAAATACAAATGGGCCCATGGTTCTGTAATTCAGATGGTCCAATAAAAAAGGCCAAACATTGGATGTCTCAGTAAAAATACAGCAATGATCAATAGCCCACATGAGTTGGGATCATAAAAACTATGGTCTGGATCACCAAACTTTATAACTTGATAATCTTAACATATCATGATTTGATCATTTGATCATAGTGTGAATAGTGTTTCGGATGCACTCGTTCCTTATCACGTTATCAAATCACACTCTATTCTTTTTGGTAGGGTTGGTAAGTTGATTATTGTGGCCTCCTACAACCCAATGCGTCTTGCCATTGGATGAGAGTTTACTAGAATTGAAATGTACTTTGAACATATACGGCGGAGGAATTGCCCTTTTGGAATTTGCAGTTTGAATCTTCTGTAGGCGGAATAACGCTTGAAAACATTTCAAGTAATATCTGTAAAATGAGAGGGTCACTCTTCTCCCAAGATAAAGATTTGAAATTTGTATGGCAAAATTTGTCAAGAATTGTGGTTTTACCAAACAACATTGGGAACTTTTAAGTCTTGGAATATCCTTCATATATTACAAAAAAAAAAAAAGAAAAAGATGGCCTTCATTGGTTTTCTTTCTAAAACATGAAGTCAAGCATTATGAGGTCATGTGGCATTTGTTAAAATCAGAATTCTCAAGTAATTTTGCAGTAAAATCCCTAGAGATTTTGTCTGCGTTGGGCATGTTTGGTTTAGGGCCCATAGATGGATGGACTTCATTGTCATTCAACCTGCCATGTGTACAGCATACCATGCAGTTCCCTTTATGGTTCATCATGATGATATACTGATATTTTTCCATTAGTTTTCCAAATGTATCCATATTATCCGAAGTTTTAATCCCCCACATCAAATTTATATTGCTTTTTCCATTTTTATTTTTTTTTATTTTTTTTATTTTTTCCCCAATACGCCCTCATAAAACAGGCAGTTCAATCGACTGAGAATGGGAAGTGGTACAATAACAGCGTGGCCAACGCCTTGAAAATCAAGATTTTAGCAGAGCTGTGTGGTCCACCTGACTCCTTGATTGGCCTGAGTTTTGGGGCATTGCATTTTTTCGACAAGATCCGACTCTTGAACAGGTTTGATCTCACACTAGAGTCGACTCTATGGTACATGGATGATTTAAGCGATGGCAAGATGTAGAGTTATTTGATATAGCAAACGAAATTTTTTAACGGCTTGTATTGAATTCAAATTTCGATGGTCACGATCGTAGTGCAACTGACCCAATGGACAGTCCTGATTGGTTGATTGCACTATCCAATCTTCCTATGCAACCACGAACACTATAACGTAACAGTGCTTTGAGAGCACTGGATCATTTCTCCATTAATCATTCATCGAAGAAGAGGAATTATATTCCTATGCATGAGAATGGGAGTGGTGTCCTGACTCCTGATGCACCAAGAAATACAAATGGGCCCATGGTTCTGTAATTCAGATCGTTCGTCTGACATTCCCTTTTCTGCAATGGTCCAGTAAGAAAGGCCGAACATTGGATGTCTCAGTGAAAATACAGCAATGATCAATAGCCCACATGAGTTGGGCTCATAAAAACAATGGTCTGGATCACCAAACCACGAGGCCCACTTCAGATTATCAAGTTATGAAGTTTTTCTTGCCAATTTATCACGTGTATGACATCCAAGCCGTGCAGAAGGTAGGACCCGTGGTGAAGATTGCCTGATGCAAAACTCAGGCCAATCACTACCAGGTTGGCCACACTTGCAGATTGGGTCAGATTGTCAGCTGCATTGATTTCGATCTTGTGGCCCATCTGATGAATGGATCGTCTGATTTTATCTGGGCCAACTTCGGATGCCTCACATGTGATGCATTGGCGGAAGAAAACGTTGTGGCATGCAGAGCATACTAAGGTCCCATCCCAGATGTTGAGAAGCTCAATCAAGGACCCTTCACATGGTACGATTGGTAGATGTTTGCAGCGATCAGGACCTTAGATTTCTTAGGCCACCATATGGATGGTCTATAGTAGTGATTGGACAAATCTGGCCATCCATTCATGATTTATGAACATTGCTCCAATCATTCCTTTGGTGGACCACCAATTGGATGGCAACAACAGCCCAATCTGCCCGTCCGGTGGGGTCCACCTTGGTGTATGTGTTTTATCCTCGCTGTCCATTCAATTTTTCCGGATCATTATAGGTTCTGAGAAAAAAATGAGGCAGATCCATTAAAAACTTTCGGTCTTGATACATTGAACTTCTATGCATTGCTAACTTTCTCTTTGAAGTGGATTGAATCTAGAGGCGGATTGGGTACCACCCCTGCCCATCCATAGCTAGCAACGGAGAGGGGCTCCAAGGGGCCACCGTGATGTATGGGTTTTATCCACACCATTCTTTCATTTTTTTCATACCATTTTAGAACATGGAACAAAAAATGAGGCAGTTCCAATGCTCTAGTGGATCACACTGTGAGGATTTGGCATCTACCATTGAAAACTTTTTGACGGCCACGGAAGTTTTGGATCAAGAAGATATTTGTGTTTTCCCTTCATTTAGGTCAATATGACCTTATGAATAGGTTGGATGGCAATTAACCATTACAGTGGGCCCTAGTTGGATGGCAATTAACCATTACAGTGGGCCCTAGTTGGATGGCAATTAACCATCACAGTGGGCCCTAGTTGTATAGTAATCATTATGGTGGGCCCTAGTTGGATGGCAACTAACCATTATTGTGGGCTTTAGGAAGGTTTGAACGGTGAGTTGTCATTATCACTACTGCTTTCTCTGGTGTGGTCCACTTGAGCTTTGGATGGACTCATTTTTAGGCTTGTATCCTAAAATGATATGAAAAAAAAATATATGGATAGTGGGGATAAAATCCATACATTACGGTGGCCTCCCACAACCCCGTTCCTAGCTAGGGACGGGCAGGTAAGTACCCAACCTGTCAAGTAGGGATGTCAATAGGCCGGTCTCGGGCTTAAAAAATTAAAATTTTACACAGGCCCGACTGAAAGTCCGGCCCGAAATAGTGCAAAATTCGGGCCGATACCTACCAGACCGGCCTGTTGACGGCCCTACAGTCAAGTGGATCACCTATTAGTGGGTGGGTGTTACCCTTACCGTGGGGCCCACGTTGATGATTTGTCGTGTATCCATGCTGTCCAGCCATTTTAGAGCGTGGTCCCAAACATTAGACAGAACCAAATCTCAAGTGGACCAAAGGAAGCAGTGGTGATTGAACGCCCACCATTAAAAACCTTCTAGGGCTCACCTTAATGTTTATTTACTATCCAACCCATTGATAAGGTCAAACAGATCTGGATGTAGGTAAAATGGAAAGAACAGCTTGATCCAAAACTTTTGTGGCCCAAGTTTTTAATGGTTATTCACCACTCTTTCTAATGGTGTGGTCCACCTGAGATTTGAATCAAGGTGGGCCCTGTTGATGCTGAAAACTGGTCAACAGACGATGTGATATGATGTATGTATGGAGGAACGATCGTCGCAGTTGATATCCTTCGTAAGAATTGGTGAAAGTGTTCGGATCAGAGGTTCAGCTTTGATCTTGTAAAACACCACAGAAAACGGTGAAGGGGGTGGCTGGGATCCAGCCGTGAACCCTCCGATGCCTAAGTCAGTAATGACCTTTGAGAATAGTAAACAATATTTTGAGGAGAAAGTATTTTCGTACCTGTAATCGTCATATCTTTTCTGATTTATAGGCTCTGATAGAAAGTTTAGAGGCTGAAATCACGGCAGATATTATCCCGGAGATCCGGGCGGAAATCATGGGCCGTTCCGATCTTGAAGGGATACGGCCTTATTTTTAGGCCGTTTGAGAAGGAGATGAGGTCGGCTTCCATCTACCCGTTAACTCGGGTCCGATCCGATCTGACCTCAGGAGAGACGAAGTTATCAGATCAGCTCTTCGGCTTGCGATATTACTCCGAGGTCTTTTCTGCTCGGATTGGGTCATGTGAAATTATCCCATAACAGCTGTCCCCCCACTGCCGAGGTGGATACTTCCATCTAGGGAGTAAATGTGGCCGACTTCTTTTTTGGCGGCAAACGCTCTTTAAATGCACTGTTTCGAATTTCGAAAAAGCGCAATGATAACAGTACGGCGCAGCAGCCTTTTATTTCTGCAGTTGAATGGCGTTAGGACACGTGGGGCCTCGTATCTTCGAACGGACGGGCTAAATATTGCCGTTCAATGGGAGGCTGACATGTGGCAAGTCATGTCAAAAGTCGCGTCGGTTCGTTCATTGAGACCACAGATGAACGCCGCGTGGCACAGCACGTCCTGCGTGCTGTCTCCTGCTACAGTATAAATACTGTACTTGGACATTTTCCGGGATTCTTCTTATTCTCCCTGTTTGCGATTTTTCCTCTGTAGCTCTGCCATCTCCTCTGGACCACTCTCTGTGATTTCCTTCGGACCGCTGTGATTTCATCAAGGTGTCATTTCCTTCTTCCTTTGGCCCATCCCTTTTCCGGAAAGTAATTAGGTACGTTCGTTTTTTCCTCTTCTTTTTTTTTGCTTCCGCCTCCTTCCCAGTTCTTTAAAAAATGGCTGGTTCGGAGGAGAATTCTTCGCGAACTTTATCTTCTTCCTTACCCGTTGGAGAATCCAATTTAATGGAAACCCAACTCGTAACTGTAGAACCCCCGGGAGGAGCTCTGTTAGCAGAGACTCCCTCTTCTTTTGCCTCGGATGAAGTTCCAGTGGCCGGGACTTCAGGGCGTATATCCGATAGGATTTCTGATTACCCGGCCGACCTGATTTGGACAACACTCACTCAGTCCGACCTAATTAAGATCAGGTCGGAGTACTATATTCCCGAGGCCATAGACCTTAGGCTCCCCGGATTAGATGACTTTCCTTCCCGTCCACTGGAGACCAGGTCACCGTGTATGCTCAGTTTTTTTAGGCCGGTTTCCGTCTTCCTCTCCTTCTTGCTGTGAGGGAATATTTGTCCGCAGTCAACTTAGCTCCGGGCCAGTTAGCTCCCAACTCTTGGAGGGCTTTAATTAGTTGCGTCGCTCTGTGGCGCCAAGTCCATGGGTCGGATTCGACTGCATCCGAACTGATGCACATCTACCAGTTGAAGAGCCACCCCGACTCTAGGGGATGGTTCTACATGTCACCTCGGGGGAGGAAAGGACACCGACTGATAGATGACCATCCCTCCTCGATTCACGGGTGGAAAGAGGAGTGGTTCTTTGCCTCGAAGGGTTGGGAAGGTGCCCGACCCGAAGTCAACTTCCCCGACCGATGAGTTAACAACTGGTTCTCAGTTCCAGGTCGGGTCCGATGGCTTTTTCTTAGTCTTTTTTTTTTTTTGACTGACCTCCTTTTTTTTTGTTTTGGTCAGTTCGTGGTGATCCTCCTGCCCTTATCTCGGAAGAGGAGGATCGTGTGGCCGCAGTGTGGGAGCTAGACCCAAGCTTCTGCAGTGTAAAGCTTCTTCTCTCCTTCGAAACTTTATCAGACTTAGGCATCAATCCCTGAGGTGAACATTCTTGAGTACTGAACAGACCAGTTTTGCCTTTGTACTTTATTAACATGTTGCTTTGTCTTTCCTCAGGTATGTCTGCTCCGACTCCTCGGAGGAAGTTGTCGGCTATAACAACTGAGGAGAAAGAGCAACTCCGGGAGAAGAAGCGGCAGAAGGTGGTGACAAGGCGTCCCCGAGCACGCCCTTTTACTCTCCCAACAGCAGATGCTCCTCCACAACCAGCCGCCGAGGCGATCCCTGATGCACCTGCTGCCGAGGCTGGGCAGCCTGACCCCCCGGTGACGCTTCCACCTCCTCCTTCCCGAGTCATAGACTTGGTGGAAGGCACCGAGGCCGGTCCGTCTGGGCAGTCTGCTCAAACCACTCCGGCTCAGACTTCCTCCACTATCCGTCGAGGGCCGGAAATGCCTCCCCATTTGTATAATTTGTGCAAATGGGCGTACAGGGCGGTTCCGGAGACTGAGGTGGAGGTGATGGCCAAGTCCCCGGCTCTCTCTCTGCTTAATACGCTGGGGGTCTTTGGGACCAAGGTAAGGCTTGGATACTATCTTGCTATAAAAATAGCTAAGTTAAGTACTTCGTACACTTACCGATTGTCTATTGTGTAGGTGGCTTATGGTTGCCAGCTGCTGCGGGACGAGATCACCCGGGACAAAGGAACGATCTCTGGCCTTGAGGGAACGCTGGTAGCCACTAAGTGCTCCTTGGACGAGGCCAAGAAGTTCGGAGAAGAGGCTGTAAAGGCCTTGGACGCTCGGGAACGGGAGATCGCACATCTCCAGGCCGAGCTTTCTAACAAAGAGAGAGTGGAAGCTGAGCTCATTGTCCAAGTGGAAGAGCTGAAGGCCGCTGAGGGGTCTGCGCGGTCGGAGCTGGAGAAGACCAAGGCGGAGCTGGAAGTGAAAGTCGCCGAGGCCGACGAAGCATTCGACTTCGGCTACGAAAAGTGCCGGATGACAGTTCAGGAACATCATCCGGGCTTGGACCTCTCCTTTCTTGACTCCGAGGTGGAGGAAGAAGAGGACCTCGTAGCCCTTGCCGAGCTGATTGCTGATCCCGCCACTTAGGATATTTTTGTGTTTTTTTTTTGTAGCCCGTTTGTAGGGGCTTTTGTGTAATCATTTTGTAATGTTGACCCTTTTCGTGGTCTTTGCAATTGAAACATTTATTTCCGATCTGTACTTGTAATTTGCCAGATTTGTTGTTCAATTGCTCTCTCTTTTTTTTTTTTTGTTATCCTCGCTGAAGTTACCCATTCGCTTCGTGTCCGAGCAATTAAGCTCAGAACCGAAGTACTTAGGTCATGCGAAAGTGATGGTCGGTTTTACAGTTTTGATCGAGACCGACCTTAATTTTAGAATATGATTCTGGGTGGTGATGTCCACTAAGCATGGATACGGCTATAGGCTAAATCAGCCTCTGCTCGTATCTCAACTTTCCTGACAGGAAGGTGAAAAACAAATACTTAGCTTTTATTGATAATAGATTTTCAAATGCTCCGCATTCCATGGATGGGGTAAGGCATGACCCTGCATGTCTTCGAGCCAATAAGTCCCGGTCCGAACTGTTTTTATGACTTTATACGGTCCAATCCAGTTCGGATTAAAAGTGCTTGCAATCTTATCCTTCTTCTCCCTTACATTCCTCCGTAAGACGAGATCTCCCACTCTGAACCGTCTTTCTTTCACTCGGGAGTTGTAGAATCTAGCAACACGCTGTTGGTAGGCTGCGATCCGAACTTGGGAAGTTTCTCTGACCTCTTCGAGCAGATCGAGGTTTGTGCGAAGCTCGTCCTGATTCTGATCGGGTCGGTAATTACTGGTACGGTTATTCGGTAGCCCTACCTCGACTGGGACCACGGCCTCTGCCCCGAAGGCTAAGAAGAATGGGGATTCTCCTGTCGTTGACCGAGCTGTGGTCCGGTACGCCCACAACACTTCGGGAAGCTGTTCAGCCCAAGCTCCCTTGAATTCGCCGAGTTTAGTCTTCAGATGATTCTTGATAATTTTGTTGATGGCTTCGACTTGACCGTTGGCTTGGGGATGATGAGGAGACGAATACACATTTTTTATCCCTAAATTCTGGCAAAATTCTCTGTATTTTGCATTGTCGAACTGAGGTCCGTTGTCGGTGATGATGGTGTTTGGGATGCCGAACCGACATATGATTGACTTCCAGATGAAGTCTGTCGTTTTCTTCTCGATGATTTTCGCCAGTGGTTCTGCCTCGACCCATTTTGTAAAATAATCGACGGCCACAATTGCAAACTTGACCTGTCCCTTGCCCGTAGGGAGATGACCAATGATATCGACCCCCCATTGCGCAAAAGGCCATGGTCCGAACATAGGAGTGAGTTTTTCGGGAGGTGAGTGAGGCACTGGCGCGAACTTCTGACATTTATCACATCGTTTGACGATTTCACGAGCATCCTTTTGAATCGTCGGCCAGTAATATCCTCGGCGAACTGCTTTCTGTGCTAATGCCCTATTTTCAGAGTGATTTCCACATACACCGGAATGGATTTCTTTCAAGACGTAGTCGGCTTCATTTGGTCCGAGGCAGCGGAGGTATGGCAGCGAGAAACCCTTCTTGTACAATACACCGTCGATCAACACATACCGAGTTGACCTATATTGAATTCGCCGTGCTTCATTTCTTTCTACGGGCAGCGTGTTCTCCCGTAGGAAACGGATAATAGGGTCTCTCCAGTCAGGCTCGGTTGAAACAGGGCATACATCTTTTTTAACGTCGTCCGTGATACTTCTTTGGGGGAGGAACTCAATAGGAACGATTCTTCCAAGCTCGTCGTCCCCGGCCGACGCTAATTTGGCGAGGGAGTCCGCATGGGTATTATGAATCCTTGGTACTAGGACGACTTTGCAATGATCGAACTGAGTAGACAACTCGCGATATTTTTGCAAATATGCGGACATCTTTTTTTCCTTCGCCTGGTATTCCGATGTTGCTTGACCCAAGACCAATTGCGAGTCACTGTATGCCGTGATACTTCGGATTTCGACTGCTGAGGCTAGCCGTAATCCAGCAAGAAGAGCTTCGTATTCGGCTTCGTTATTTGAAGCTTTGAAACCGAACCTCAGAGCATACTGGACTTTTATGCCATCGGGGGAGGTTAAGATTATTCCTGCTCTGCATCCTTACGAGTTTGACGAACCGCCGACGTGCAATGACCAGTTCGAATCTTCTCTTGGGTTCGAATCTGTCGTGTTTTCTGCGAGAGAAGCATCGGTTTCAGGATCGGAGGGGTCGGTAAGCTTGGCGATGAAATCGGCCACAGCTTGCCCCTTGATGGCCATGCGGGGTCGGTACTGGACGTCGAACTCTCCGAGCTCGATGGCCCACCGTGCCAGGCGACCCGAGATTTCTGGCTTCTGTAGTATTTGCCGCAGTGGCTGATTCGTCAGTACCACTATTGGATGTGCTTGGAAATAGGGCCGTAGTTTCCTTGCTGTTGTAATCAAAGCTAAGGCCAACTTCTCTAGACTGGGATAACGAGTCTCCGCCTCGAGGAGAGCTTTGCTGATGTAGTATATTGGTCTCTGTATACCTCGGTCATTGCGGATTAAGGCCGAACTTACTGCGGCCGAAGATACGGCCAGATACAGTAATAGCTCTTCTCCTTGCATGGGCTTGGACAGCAACGGTGGTGAACCAAGGTATGCCTTGAGGTCCTGGAAGGCCTGTTCATATTCTGGCGTACATGTCATCTCATTAAACTTGCGAAGTTGCTTAAAGAATGGAAGGCATCGGTCTGTAGCCCTATAAACAAATCTGTTGAATGCGGCGACCCGCCCCGTGAGGCTTTGTATTTCTTTCACGGTGGTTGGCGAACTCATCTCAACCAACGCACGGATCTTTTCTGGATTGGCTTCAATCCCTCTCTGATTTACAATGAACCCGAGAAATTTTTTCGATCTTACTCCGAAGGCGCATTTGCCGGGATTGAGTTTCATCCCGTATTTTTTCAAGATTCTGAACATGACGCGGAGGTCGTCGACATGATCTTCCGACTTCAGGCTTTTTACGAGCATGTCGTCCACGTAAACTTCCATGGTTTTGCCGATCTGATCGGCAAACATTTTGTTAACCAGACGCTGGTACGTCGCTCCGGCGTTCTTCAACCCGAAGGGCATCACCTTGTAACAATACAGCCCTCGGTCCGTGACAAACGCCGTTTTTTGCCTATCGGGAACATGCATCTGGATTTGATTGTACCCTGAGTAAGCGTCCATGAAACTGAGAAGCTCATGTCTCGAGGTAGCGTCTACGAGCTGATCTATTCTTGGTAATGGGAAGCTGTCCTTCGAGCAGGCTTTGTTGAGGTCGGTGTAGTCGATGCAGACCCTCCACTTCCCATTGGCTTTTTTGACCAGAACGGCATTGGTAAGCCAGTCGGGATAGCGGACCTCCTGAATAAAACCTGCTTGGCGCAATTTTTTTACTTCTTCCTCAATTGCGGCATATCTCTGTGTATTGAAGGCTCATCGTTTTTGACGAACCGGCTTGAAGGATGGGTCCACGTTGAGTCGGTGGACCATTACTTCGGGATTAATTCCGGGCATGTCCCGATGGGACCATGGGAAGGCGTCTGCATTTTCTTTCAGAAAAGCCATCAACTTCGCCTGGATGTCGTCGTTCAGTTGAGACCCGATCTTGACTATCAAGCTTGGGTCCTCGTTCGATAAAGAGATCTCTATCAACTCTTCAGCTGGTGATCCGCGCTCTTTTGTTTCTTCCCTGGGATCTAGGGGGGTTGTATGCGAGATGGTGGATATCATGCTTTTGGTTTTTCCGCGTAAGGTCAGCTCATAGCATCGACGAGCCTCTTGTTGGTCACCTCGGACCACACCGATTCCGTCTTCGGTTTCGAATTTCATGGCCAGGTGATAAAATGGAGATGCCTGCTTTTAGAGCTCGTATAATGGGCCGGCCGATGATCGCGTTGTATGCCGACGGTGTGTTAACGACCAGAAAGTCGACCATGATCATTTTCTGGTTCGGCTCATCTCCTGCTGTGACTGGTAGGGTTATTTCCCCTTCAGGCATGATACAATCCCCTGTGAACCCGGTCAGGGCTGTTCTGACCGGTCTCAATTTAGATCGGTCGATCTTCATTCTGTCAAATGCCGAGGCGTATATTATGTTGACCGAGCTTCCTGTATCCACCATCATCCTATGGAGTTTTTTGTTTGCGACCACCATTGACACTACTAGAGAATCGTCATGCGGATGTATTATTCCTCCAGCATCCTCTTCGGAGAAGGATATCGTACGCTGGGCGACCTTTGAAATTTTTGTGGGTCTGCTGGTTAGGTTCACCTGTAAAGCTGGCTCGGATGTCCGGGCTTGACGAACGTAGGATTTGCGAGCGTTGCCAGAATCTCCCGTGGTAGGTCCGCCGAAGATTACATGGATCTCCTCCATGGGATTGTTGTCGATCGGCTCTCTTCTTTCTTCCCGACCCGAAGTTCTATCGTCCTTGGGACGCTGGGCGATATATTCTTTCAAAAATCCTTGCCGGATGAGGGTTTCTATTTGTCGCTTTAGGTCGAAACAATCCACTGTATTATGACCATGATCTTTATGGTATAAACAGTACTTGGATTTTGACCTTCTGTCGGGGTCGGTTTTTATCTTTGCTGGTCGTCCGAACACTTGTTTGTTCTTCTCGGCTAGGAATATTTGCTCGATCGTCGTTTTGAGCGGCGCGTACTTTTCGAATTTCGGAGCTGAAGTTTTGGCTCCGCGTGGAGCAGTGTTTAAGTTCGGCGATCGGCGATCGGGACGGTGCTTTTTAGTGCTACTTTCCTCTTTGCGGTCTTTCCTCTTATGAGACGATCCTTGAGCGTTCACCAGCTCTTCTGCGTTTATATGCTTCGCAGCTCGATCGAGGAATTCAGCCACAGATTGAGGGGGTTGTTCCCCTACCGATCAGAGGAATTTCTCATCACGTAATCCTCCTATCATCGTATGTAGCAGTACGTCCTGGGATAGGTTCTCCACTTGGACCGCTTCAGCATTGAATCATGAGAGGTAGTCTTTCAATGATTCATTATCTTTTTGTTTAACCGCAGCGAGATGTGTTGAATGCTTTCTAGCGTCAGTGCTTCCGATGAACTGAGTTGCAAACGCCCTGCTCAGTTCGGCAAAAGAGGAAATGGACTTCGGCTTCAAATTGCGGAACCAAGTCCAGGCCGAACTAGTTAAGGACAACGGGAAGGCCTTACACATAATATGGCCATTAACTCCAT
The DNA here is from genome assembly GCA_003013855.2 of Liriodendron chinense. Taxonomy (NCBI): domain Eukaryota; kingdom Viridiplantae; phylum Streptophyta; class Magnoliopsida; order Magnoliales; family Magnoliaceae; genus Liriodendron; species Liriodendron chinense. The sequence continues at coordinate 4,283,571 of PVNU02000736.1, read as the reverse complement.
GGAGTTCCATTCGGACTTTAAAATTCTAGAGATGCTCGGCCGGGTCTCCTATCCCGAAATATTGCTTGAGCTGGGGTATTTTAAAGCTCTTCTGAAGAGGTTCGCTGCGGATTTCGTCGGTGAAGGGAGATTCAGATGAGTCTACCAGGACGTCTGCTGCAGTTGGTGCTCGGGCGTGTTGCGCTCGCTGAATATCTCTGATCCTCTCCCGGAGCTCTTTAAGCTCGGCCTCAAGAGGAGTAATATTATCGTCCATCCGGCCCTGACCTTGACTAGCTCGGGCGGATATTCTTTCTTCTATTCTGTGCCTCAGGTCGTTTGAAGGAAGTTCCGCTGTCGAACGAAGTCTGGACCTTGAAGCTCGGCTCGCAACTTCGTCCTCGTCGGGTCAAGGATGATTTGAGAGCGAGCATGGGGGGTGAGAATTTTGTTGAGGTGGTTGAGGTTCAGGGTTGGTCCCGAGGATGGGTGAGGGCCGAACTAGATTGTTTAGCAAGGTTGCAATTTCATCTAGTTTTCCGTCCACATGCTCGAAGCGTCTATCCACCCCACCCAAACGTTCTGCAACACCTCCAACTTGTTCTTCTAAAGTGGATAGTCTGGCCCCGCGATTTCGGGACCTCTGCCGTTCACTTAGAAGATTTAGATGGCGTGACGAACTTCCGAGGTGAAGCATTGGAGTTTCATGAACGGGTGCTTCATTTTCGGATTGTTGCTCATAGGAAAGTTCGGCATTTACAGGAGCTTTCCCTTTCCTATTGCCTTTCCCGCCAGCCATTAGTTCCTATCTTTTATCGAAGGATTCAGAAAAAAGCTTTTGTCGTCGTTCCCACAGACGGCGCCAATCTGTTGATGCTGAAAACTGGTCAACAGACGATGTGATATGATGTATGTACGGAGGAACGATCGTCGCAGTTGATATCCTTCGTAAGAATTGGTGAAAGTGTTCGGATCAGAGGTTCAGCTTTGATCCTGTAAAACACCACAGAAAACGGTGAAGGGGGTGGCTGGGATCCAGCCGTGAACCCTCCGATGCCTAAGTCAGTGATGACCTTTGAGAATAGTAAACAATATTTTGAGGAGAAAGTATTTTCGTACCTATAATCGTCATATCTTTTCTGATTTATAGGCTCTGATAGAGAGTTTAGAGGCTGAAATCACGGCAGATATTATCCCGGAGATCCGGGCGGAAATCATGGGCCGTTCCGATCTTGAAGGGATACGGCCTTATTTTTAGGCCGTTTGAGAAAAAGATGAGGTCGGCTTCCATCTACCCGTTAACTCGGGTCCGATCCGATCTGACATCAGGAGAAACGAAGTCATCAGATCAGGTCTTCGGCTTGCGATATTACTCCGAGGTCTTTTATGCTCAAATTGGGTCATGTGAAATTATCCCATAACAGGCCCCACACGGTAAGAAAGTACCCGGGGACCACCTAAGCCACCTGATCCACCGCCCGTCCAATGAATCTAGAGCACTTCGGAATATAAATTATTACGACTCCAATAAAAGTCGCTCATCTGCTGCTTCTGGACATTTCTTTTCTAGAAGGACTCAAGTTCAACCACTTGGACCGGAGGTTACGATCCATCCAGCGGATAACGTCCAACCCATTAAGCGCATATGTCATCCAAACCGTCCAATAGGTTGAACCCACTGTCACAATTGTGTTGTGAAAAAATCATCCATATCCACTCATCAAGTATACCATATGTTGCATTTTTCTATTATCAATGGTTAGAAATTGTTTTCTATGGTGTGGCCCATATTGTAATTAGATAGGCCTAGTTTTTGTAGTCGATGATCCTCATGGTGCGGCCAACCTATTGGACGGACTAGATATAATAGAGTAGAAGTTATTAGCTGGGTGGATTGTAACATTTGTACAACCGGTTGGACTGAACTTTTCCTCTCTCTTTTTAAAGGACTGAACTTTTCCTTTCTCTTTTTAAAGGGATAAGGATCATAAACCCACCAGGTGGGCCACTACGCAAAAGCAACGTAGACCCTTTTATCGCAAACTTACCACCCGTTGAGTTGCATACAGCCAACGTGACACGTGCATAAGACATCAACCGTCCAAAAGGTTGGCCCCCAGCTTGAAGAATATTGACCTCAAAAAATCAGATTGTTCCGTTTATCAAGTGGGCCACACTGAAAACCGTAGAGGACCATATGATGAATGGACTGTCCTGATTTTTTACTACACTTGACACGTGGCCGTATGCAAGATGATCTGTCTTGAAAATCAGTCCATCTGCTCGTTATGTGGGCCACACCCGCCTGATTTTTATGGCAAATGATCTAAACGTTTCGTCCCATGGCCCATCAATGTAGTAGCCCACCGGATCAACGGTCCGATCACCATACCTTCTCCTCATGCGCCTTCGGGAGGGAACTGGATCAAAGGTTTCTCAAGGTACATGTTCAATTCACATTGTTTTCAACGGTGTGGTCCACTTAAGCTTTTTATATGCTTCGTTTTTTGTCTCAAGCTATATAATTATCCATTAAAATAAATGAACAGAGTGGATGAAATACAGAACACCAAAACTATGTGTGACCCACCATTATATAAAGGAATTCGGTTGCCTACTTGACTTTAATAGGATTTTTCTGTTTGTCCATTCTTGATTGGTACAACTCGCATACATCAACACTGTATTAAATATCTAGAATTTGGTTCCTCTACGCGGAATTGGACTGCGCGCTGAGTTACTCCGCGCACGATCTTATCGTGCGGAGTAAACTTAGTTGGGCCCACCTAGAATGTATGTGTTTTATCTGTTCCGTCCATATATTCTTTCAGCTCATTTTAGTGGTTGAGCCAGAAATTTAAGCATATCCAAATCTCAAAGTGGACCATGCCACGGGAAACAGTTGGAAAAATGATTTCTACCGTTAATGTGAACCCAAAATCTGAGCCATCCATGTGATGCAGCACCCCAAAAAACCCCTAGGGCCCATCTTTCAACTTGTTCCAGAACTTTAGTGGGCCATGAAAGAAGGAAACAGTTTCCTCCCTTGATTTGTCTCTTGCTTTTTGCTGTGGCCCACCAGAGTTTTGGATCAAGTTGAAAGATGGGCCTTAGAGGCTTTTTGGGATGCTGCATCACATGGACAGTTCAGATATTGGGCTTACATCATGTGCGATAAGCCATAAAAAAGTGCTCATGAGTATCTCTCACGAGAAGTGCCGGTGGTGAGTATTCCTCTGCATATATATATATATATACATAAACTATTATTTTAGCTGTGTGCATACAAAAGATTAACCAATAAACACTTGGATGGGCCACACTTAGCAATGTAAAAATGCTCTTAAAACCTCTCAAGTTCACGTGGCCCACCTGATAATTAATTGAATCAGGCTTACTTTTAGTATTTTCACTCCATCCTCGTGAGTTACACCTGATTAACAGATTTGATGAAAGATACAACTCATGGTTGCCCCACACATGAACCTATGGTTGGCATCTCATCCTCATTGTTCCCTGAGTTGTGGACCTCGCTGATTTTTTACCCTAAGATAAAGAAGCGAGGCTTAAAAAAAAAAATACCTGGTGTACGGAGTAGATTTTATATATATATAGCATGGTGGCCCCCCACAAACTTGCGTGTTTTCCGCACTCGAAAAATAGATGCTGTAGAGGATTCCGGTACTGTTGTATGTTCAACAGTACCAATCAACCATTTAAGACAATGAAAATCACATAAAATTCATCACCACAAACAAAGAATGCCTCTAAAACCTTCGGTTCGGATCATGCATCTGTTTATGCATGTGGGGCCCATGGAGAGACATTTTGAGTAGCTTAGTGGCCAAAACAGCTCATTATTATTATTATCTCTTTTTTCAATAGTCCGATTTACATATCAATCAATGTCTTTATATCTCTTGAAATTTCAAGACACTCTATCACTCCCAAAAGGCAAGATGGGGTGTGCTGGTATCTCACTCATCTTCTCACACATCTACACAATGACAATCATCATCATCTCCTTAGCATTCTTTGAAGTAATCCTCAAGATTAGATCAGTTTTCATGTGTATAAGCTCTGATAAGATTTTTCCGCGTTTGGCTGCAACGAAGGTCCACTATCTGACTTCAATCGACGACGACCTCCCTGCAACTCAGTTTGAAAATGGGTCCATGACGGAATCCGGATCGGTCGAGTGTCCCGTATGTTTGTCCAATTTCAAGGAAGGAGACATGATGAGGGAGTTGCATTGCAAGCACGCATTCCACAAGGATTGCGTCGACCGGTGGCTAGAAAATGAAGGCGCCACATGTCCAATGTGTCGGAGTGTCGTGTTGCTGAAAGGGGCCGCGATCCAACGGTGGCAATGGGAGGATGACTGCTTTGAGGAGATGCTTTCCTCGTGGTTCCTTTCATGGAATAGAAGTAATGAACTCCATAGGTTAGTGTGGGCTGGATAGAGATAGCTTTACAGTCTTGTTAATCTCTATTTACTTCGAAGTACTTGTTTTGCTATCTAAATAAATAAAATACCAGTATCTTCCAATAGAGATAGCTTTATAGTTTTGTAGATCTCTGTTTACTTAGTACTTGTTTTGCCATCTAAATAAATAAAATATCAGTATTTTCCCCATGAAACCCACATCGATTCTCTTCTTTTCTCCTAAGATGAATACGTTCAAAATGGCTAGAAGCATGTTTAGATGTGCGGAATCCATGGTTATATAGAAAAGCATAATTATTTAATGATAATTTCCTTGTTCACCGTAGAAAATTGAATTCCAAAAAGGGGTTCTGCCTATTTAGATTGTCAGGAGAATCCTCAATTTCATTGGACAACTGAAACCTCATTGCTTGTGCCACAGAATCCATGTGCCCTAAAAATTCAATTGTCTTGATAATGGACAATGATACTTTTCATTTCTATATATGAATTCCGCACATCCAAATAGACCATAAAACATTTTTAATGAAGCTTTAAAAAATACTTTTTTCCTTTCTTTTTATTTATTTCCTTAAAATGAGTTTGACTGAATCCAACGCTCATTGTATTGCCAAAGAGCTTGATACCTTGAGCCATGGGCTCTCCACCCCAAGAAAAATCTCCGAGGCACTAAGACATCTTTGAGATTTTGTTATTCATTTATTCTTGCTCAAGCATGTTTAATTGTAGAGTTCTAATGTAACAAAGTGAAGTAGTATTGAGAGATGCAGATTCTGTATTGACAAAATAAACTCTTGATTTGGTTTGATTTTGGTATATCTATTTGCCCCACGAGCTGAAACTTTCAAGGTTTAGGTAGTAAGATTTGTCGCTTATGTTTAATTTTAAGTTTATTCTATGTAATTATTTATATCTTACAAAGTACGAATCTTATTGGCCTAACTTATCTATTCACACACACACTATGAGGTGGACCTCATGGGAGGTTGAGCTCTGTGGGCCCCCCCATTATGTGTGAGGTACATTCATCCCATTAATCAAATACACTTTTCCATGGTGAGTCATGGGCTTAAAATTAGGGCAATTCATGACTTAGGTGGGCCACACCATAGGCAATAATTGAGAGTGGATGCCCGCCCATTGAAACCTTCCTAATTATATGTTGGGCCAATTGATATGTAGTTCAAACATCCAACCCATCCATTGTGTGCACCCTACTTGGATGAGGGGTCACACAAAATTTAGGCCCTTCCAAAACTCAGGCGGGCCCCACCAAATGCTCACCATGATGAATCTGATTTCTAGTTGGAACAAGACATATAGGCCACTCTCTTTGAGATGGTTCGGTCAGCTTGACATAATGTCTAAAATACATACAATTTATGAGCTGCAGAACTGGACATGCCAAACATAAGCACCCTTACACGTACCACCTAGAACACGTGTGAAGCACCACATGAATTAATGTTTCTTAGCCCAAAGATTCACAGGTTCACTCGTCAGGTGGGCCACACATGAATGACAACAAGAATGGTTAGAAAAAGGACAGCCAACGCATCTACTTTCTAAAAAGGTTGGGCTGCTCAACTACTTTCTAGAATATGCTACTACCGATGGACTAGATTCCTCTGCGACATCAGTTGTACGCGTACAGTAAAACAACCAAGCTCACTGGGCCACTGATCTTTTGGTGTGACATCCTCTCCATCCATCAGTTTCATCCCTCCATTGTAGTTCAAAAAATTAGCCTGATCCACAACTAATATGGGCCATACCACAAGGGATAATAGAGTTAGGTGCGCCCCAGCATCAGCCAAGACGGTGCGGTCCTTGCCATAGGGGCCATGTTGATGTATATATTCTATATCCACGCTGTTCATCCATTTTTCCAAGAATATTTTATGGAATGAACCCAAAACATGAAGGTCAAAATCTGAGGTGGACCCTACTATAGAAAACAATGATGATTGAATGTTTATATGCCAACCCAACCTGTTGATAAGATCATAAATTCCTAGATGATGGGAAGAAAACAAATATCAACTTGATGTAAAATTTTGTGGCCTGAAGAAGTTTTTAACAGACAATCACTACTGTTTCCCATGGTAAGATCCACCTGTGATTAGGATCTGCTTCATTTGTGTGCTCATCCCTTAAAATAATATGAAAAAATAAATGTAAGGCATCAATGTGGAATACATACATTTACATGGTGTATATATTCCATCTAACCCGGTTATAAGGTTGCGCCTCTCGATGATGAATAGAAGCTTAAAAAATCAAGCATAACCAAAACTCATTCGCGACACGCCGCTTGAACTAAGATGCTTTAGGGGTGATTTTAGATTGTTCCCCATAGTGTGGCTCACCTGATTTTTTATCCTGGCTGATTTTTGAGATTTATAGTGAGACTTAGAAGGGTTACCTGATGGAAGGAGTGGATCAAAAGAGCTCGGCTGTTTGACCCACTGCATACAACAGGTGGTGCAGAAGATTCCGGTCCATCACCAACGGGCCCACCTAATAGAATGTCTCACATATCTCATACGTGTATGATGTTGGCATGCGTGGGAAACTTGTGCATCTCACATCTGCCATCGCCAGTCTCTCAAGAAAAGACGACTGACGCGGATTGGATACTAACAGTGTGAGTAGAGAAATGGCTACTGCAGTTACGTCATCAAGTTCTGTGGGCCCCACCATGATGTATGAGTTGTATCCACACCATCCATCCATTTGGAGAGATCATTTTAAGTCATGAACCAAAAATTGAGGCAGATACAAATGTCAAGTGGGCCCCACCATAGAAAAAAGAAGGGGATTGAATGCCTACCATTAAAAACTTCTTGGGGCCACAGAAGTTTTGGATAAAGCTGAGATTTTTATTTTACCTTCTTTCATGTCTATGTTAACTTATGAACATGTTGGATCTCAAATAAACATCATTGCAGGCCTAGGGAAGGTTTCATCGGTGGATGTCACTATCCCCACTGTTTTTCTGTGGTGGGGTCCACTAGAGATTTAGATCTTCTTTATTCTTTAGATCATATTTTAAAATCATCTCTCCAAATAGATGTAAGGTGTGGATACATGTATTGTGATGGCTCATAGAATTTGGTGACGTTACTTCAGTAGCGAATTTCTCTACTCACAGCGCCAGTAGATCATCGGCGTCAAGAAAAAACTCTTCTATCTGGACGCCTATTGGCTCCTGACAAGTTGAGTAGCTACTGAAGTGATGTCATTAACTTTTGTGGGCCCACCGTGATGTATGTGTTGGATCCACACTGTCCATCCATTTGGAGAGAACATTTTAGGGCAATATCTAAAGAATTAGACAGATCCAAAGCTCAAGTGGACCCACCAAAGAAAACAGTGGAGACAATGACATGATCGTTGAAACCTTCCTAGGGCCAGTGTTATGTTTATTTGAGATCCAACCTATTCATAAGTTTACATGGACTATGAAAGAAGGGAACAATCTAAAAACTTAAATGGCACCAAGAAGTCTTCAACGGTAGGAGATCAATCCCACTGTTTTCTTTGGTGAAGTCTACTCGAGCTAAAATGATCTCTCGATAAACAGTGTGATACAATGCATACACCACGATGGGACCCATATAATGTCACTTCAGTAGCGTGATAGCTACTCAACCTTTCATAGCTAATCCGTGTCCCCTCAACCTACTCTTTCCACACGTGTCAATGTGGGATGGGTGCACTGCACGAGATCTGGGTGCTCATCAAGTGGGCCCAAACATTTTAGTTACCAGGTAGCTTCGGTCTATCGGCCAGATGCACGTCATGAGCCCAAACATTCACCCTATCTAAATCTTAGGTGGACCACACCACAAGAAACAGTGGTAATTGAACACCCACCATTAGAACCATCTTGGTCGCCACCCAAAATGTTTATTTGTCATCCAACATGTTTATAAGGTTACACGGATCTGGATGAAGGGACTACATAAATATCATCTTTATCCCGAGCTCCCCCATCCCCTCAGAAGTTTTTAATGGTCAATCACCACGGTTTAATGTAGTGTGGTCCACCTGAGATTTTGATCTACTGCAGTTTTTGAATCATGCCTTAAAATGTAGCTGAAAAAAAAAAAAAAAAAACAGATGGACAGAGTGGACATAAGACACATACATCACGGTGGGTCCGGAGATCCACCGAAGCCGCGTCAATTTCGAGCAAGCGGTTCCGCGAACTGGACGGTCTGGATTGCCATATTGTACCGCAAATGAGTTGCAACCATTTAATACATCCAGACAAACGCACACATTAACAGTACGAATCCTTTCTGGAACCTTCCAGAAATCCCGTTTGGTAGTGAGGAGCGGTCTACCTCGACCTGGGCGGCGCAAGGTAAGAGGACAAATCCAGGGCCGCCTGCGGTTTTGAGTGTACCCTGCGGGGTTGGGTTTTCACCCCAGATTGCCTCTTAGGTGATGATCTGAACCGTTGATGTTTTCATTATTGATTAACAGAAGCTATTCTCTTTAAATCATGCTTCATTGATAATCCTGGCCTTTGATTTTTTGGATTCGAAGTTCATTCAATGTTCCATATTCATCTTCAAATACGAAGCCGACTAGCCAACTGCCACGCCAGCATCGAAGGTAGGTATATCATTGGATCACCGGACCCGTGGCTACACGATGAACCCAACCCGATTTCACTGGGTCTGGGCCCCTTAACAATCGGGTCAGATCTTGCCTTGTGGACATGGTTAAAGTTAGGGTCTTATCTGGTTCGGATGAGGTCTATGTGATGGATACTCAGTCAGATTGGGCCTAGTCGGGTTCGGATCGCTTCAAGTAGTTCTAGCGGTGAAATTATGCATTTAATATGCATCGACGGTTTTAAGTAGAGCGGAACATGAACCAAAATTATGCATTTAATATGCATCGACGGTTTTAAGTAGAGCTGAACATGAACTAAGCTAGCTTGCTCGGCTTGAACCAACTCGGTTCAGCTCTGCTTGAAGGTTGGGATTGAATCAAGTTGAGCCAATTTTTCAAGTTTGAAAGGATTTTGAAGCCGCTTGAGTTAACCCAAAGCTCGATTCAGCTTGGCTCGAGGCTCGATTCAACTTGACTTGATTGACTTGGTTGGAACTTAACTCAACTATCTAGAAATGTATGTTATTTAGTTCCACATCGGATGAGAGCAAAGAAATGAGAGATGAATCTCTTTATAGAAGTAAGTGGGCTCGGATTTTAAACAATTTTAGGTCGGGCTTTTGGGTTAGACCTATTTAATTTTTTATTTTTTCCGGGCTCAATCAAACTTGCTCGAACTCGACTCTAAAGCCCAGTTGAGCCAGCTCAATCACGTCAATCTAGCTCGATGGCCGAGCCGAGCCAAACATGAGCCAAGGTGGTCATTTTATGAGCCTAGCTCAAACCAGGTAAGGCCCGACTGGACTCAACTCTTGTACAACTCTAGTTTTAAGCCATACAAACATAAGACTTAAGAAGGTCTACTTTACAAAGCGTGTGCAAATAATTTAATCCATCCATTAGATAGGCCTAGCCATGTAAAAATCCCCAACCTAGAACACCTTGGTCCATAGCTCAAGTGGTAGACTGAGTGAAGGTAGCCTCGTTTTAGCGCTGAGGTTGTGGTATCAATTGACAAAGTGGGGGTGGCTAACATTACTGTGTGACTAACAGGGGTGGGTGGGTATACTACCAATGGGGGTATGTACTAATTAAAAAAAATAAAAAAAAAAAAATCCTCAATAGGGCTATAAATGGGTCGGTGGACCCAATGGGGTACCCAGACCCAACCTATTTAGACTCAACTCAGACTCGACCGGTTTGTTAAATGGTAAGAGGTCTAGGTCCAAGAATAGACCTAGTTATTAAATGAGTTTGGATCTAGTTTCCTATATATTAGGCCTGACCTGAACCCGTTTAGCAAATGGGCGAGTTTGGTCTATGTTGCAAGAGACTCATTTAGGCCAAGACCCGTCCAAACCAGATTTTAAACCTAATAAAAAGGCATGCATACAAAATTCAAACCCAAACGCATTAGACCTGACCCATTTATAAATGGGCTCTGGTGGATCTCCCTCTACCTCATATCCAACCTAGACCCGCCCATTTAATAAAAGGAAACCAAATGATCCTGATGGATACCCAACAAGCACCGACCTTGAACAGGATCGGATCTGGAAGATCCGAAAAGGGCCGGCACTAAGGAAGACCCGAAGCAAGGTAAGTTCCGGTACCAGGACGCGGATTTCCACGAAAAGCCTTTGGCAAGGCTGGGAACCTAGGTGAGGACTAACTGTGATATTTGTTAGAAATCCACCCTGTCCATCCGTTTTGTGAGATCATTTTAGGACATGCGAAAAAAAATGAGCAGGATCCAAGACTCAAGTGGGCCGAAAACTGAACATCCACAGGTTGAAATATTCGTGGGGCCATAGAAGTTTTGAATCAGGCTAATATTTCTGTTTTCATTTCATCCCAGGAATGACATTATGAACGGTATGGATGGAATATAAATATCACTGTGGACCATGGAGGTTTCAACAGTAGGAATTTTCCTACCCACCTTTTCCTTTAGTGCGGCCCACTTGAGTCTATTTTTTGTGGCACGTCCATAAATGAGATCACAAAACGGGATGGACAGGGTAGATTCTCACGAACATCACGGTGGGCCCCACCTACGCTCCCAGCGCAGGAACTTCCTAGCGAAAGATCCGCGTGCGAATGCCCCACCACGCATTGAAGCATCGTGTCACTCGTGGAGCAGGTGAGGCAAACGTGCATGTAGAGGAGGGAGCGTGCAGAGATCCTGTCTGAAGCTGTCCGAAGGAGGAATGTTACTTGCAGCTGGGAAGTTCAATACGTGGCATCAACCTGAAAACGTTCATTACAGCAAGTCCATTCATTGGGTGGCACTTCAATGGTCAATTTCGATTGTACATGCGTAGCAAATGTGATTGTCGTTCTGTCTTGATTTTTGACCCGTGGGATATTCATACTGGTACTCGTCTGATCAATGGCCCGGATCTTTCGTAAGTATGCCAATGAGGCTCGTGTGGAAGCACCTAGTTTGGCGCGTGCTCGTATGCGTGTACAAATTAAATTCCTGCTGGAGACCACTTGATTTCAGTGAACGAAGGACGTGGATTGCATGGTGGACCCCCTTCCCAAGAGTCGTTAGATGCAAAACATGCACTAAAAAGACAAAGAAACAAGTAGTAGTTCTGCCATCTTTTGGCCCACTCGATGGTTTCCGAGTTATGGACCAACCAAGGTGGCTCACCTGATGAATTCCGAGGCCATGGACCAGCTAGGGCTGGTCATGAGCCGAGTCAGCTCAAGAAACTCGATCAACTCAGCCTTGGCTAACTTCGACTCAGTAAAACAAGTTAAGTCAAGCTTCATTTAGAAGCCCGAGTAAGAAATCGAGTCAAGTTCGATTACTGGGTCACTCGAGTTAATTCAAGCTCGACTCAACTCGTTTCATATAGATATTTGTTATAAAAAAATTATAATTTTCTTATTTCATACACACACACACACACATTGGGGTCCAAGCTTAGACATATAAAACCCTCACGCGTTGGGGGATTTCTTAATCCTACTATTTTGTTTAGGTAAGTACATTCCTTGTCGAGCATATATGATGGATTGAGTAATTTCAAGCACAAAACACGGTGAGCACACAATGGTTGTGTGTTTTACACGCTACACAAAACAAGTGCTATGGTGAGACCACACACCATGCACATCTACAAAACAGGGGTTATGGTTAGATCAAACACCATATGCAGCTATTGATTGCAATTTTATGAGGGAGGTAGTGCATCTTATCCATAAATTTGCTGGGCCTCATCATGAAGATAGTCCACACAATAATCAGGGCAGTCCATTCATGTGGCGAGCTATGCATGTACTGTGTTAATCTATGGTTCAGAAAATGTTGCTAGTGGTCGACATTCAATGCGAGTGTGCACCTGGCCAAAGAAAAAATTGATTAGAGCTAGGTCATTTAAATGGTGGGGTCCCACCTATAGAAATACTATTCTCCCCTACATATGTGTGACTTCTTGAACTTAATGTTGTTGACTTTTAATTTGTATTTTGTAGCAAAAAATATAATAAATTGAGGTGGGAGCAAGCTCGACTCGACTTGATCCACTAGCTCGCCTTGAGCTTGCCTCGAAAGTTTTAGCAAACAAGGCAAGCTCCAATGGTAAGCTCAATCTTGAACTCGAGGAGAGCACAAACAAGTCAAGCCAAGCTTGGCCCATCTCGACTTGACTCGGCTCGATGTACAACCCTTAGGACCAACCATGGTGGGTCACCTGATGAAGTTCCGAGTTATGGACCAGCCATGGTGGCGCACCTGATGTAAGGTTCACGTCTCGTACAAACATGATTCCTTTGGGCTAAGTGAAATGGACGCGGATTGCGTCCTGTCCCCACCCGAACTCATTATCGTCCGACAGACTTGTGGAAGGTCCCACTGTGATGTATCCGTTTATCCACTTCGTCCATCCATTTTATGAGATCATTCTAGGATATGGGCCCAAAACCGAGGCAGATCCAATGCTCCAATGGGCCACACTAAATAGAGATAGGAACTTAGTGATGTCAGCTACTGTAGCGATGACAGTCATCAGGTTCCCATCTCTATTGGTGTGGCCCATTGGAGTGTTGGATCTTCCTCCTTTTTAGAATAATGCCTTAAAATGATCTTATAAAATGGATGTATGGAGTGGATAAACGGATACATCACGGTGGGCCCTTCCACAGGTCTGCCCTGGACAGTAATGCGTTCGGGCAAGGGGCAGGACGCAATCAGCGTCTGAGTGAAATTAGTACAAGTGCAGTAAACAAGGGCGGGGATTAGGTACTACCCCCACCAGGACCTAACTAGAGACAGGCAACCCTTTCAGGGCTCTGTGGGGCCTACCGTGATATATATATATTATCCACACGAGTGCATCCATTTTGAAAAACATTTTAGGTGATGAGCTAAAACATGAGGCAGATTGAATGATCAAGTTGACCCCCACAACAGGAAGCAGTGGGGATTGAATGCCTGCAACTGAAAACCTCTTGGAGCCACAGAAGTTTTGGACCGAGCTGATATTTATCTTTTTCCTTCGTACCCATGAGCAGGTTGGATGGAAAATAAACATCATGGAACGTCCTAACTACTTTATGTGGTGTGGTCCAATTGAGTTTTGGATCTGTTGCATTTGTTGCATTTGGGGGTTCATTCCCTAAAATAATAGGAAAAATTTGACGAACGGTGTGAATGTAACACATACATCATAGTGGGCCCACAGAATATGCCACGTCAACATAGTACCAGCCTGAGTGCTGCGTCCCTATGCGATCCAAGTCGTGTGTAACCGGAGCAGCTCGTTGGACCTACAACCAGTTGTGTGAGCAGGTGATCATTCATCCCTCCCCCCCCCCCCCCCCCCCCCCCCTCTCTCTCTCTATATATATATATATATATATGTGTGTGTGTGTGTGTGTGTGTGTGTGCGCGCGCGCGCCGCAGCATGACACATGTTGGTGGTGGTAAACCAACTCTTATACTGAAACGTTCCATTTTGACCATACCAATTTTTCTTTTCGACAAAACTTTTTTTTTTTTTTTAAGGATAGTACACACATCCCATTGTTAGCACACACCCACACTGTTAGTCACCCCCAGTTTGGAAATTGATATCAGGACCTCAGTATTGAAACGAGGTTATCTTCACTCTGGCTACTCCGGCAAACCTGCCATGGGTGCAGGACACCCCTAATAAAAATGATAAGCCCCATCGTGAAGATCACCCTTTTAAAAAATCACGGGGATCCATTAATTTCGTGGGCCACATCTTTATATGAAGGTAGACCATTGGTTGTCCATTGATTCTAATATTGTGTGCATCTTGCATGGCACACAGATGTTCTCCGCAAGTGGCATGTTGGTGGGAAAGATGGGACGACACCACAACCTATGATGCTGATTAGTTCTCATTAGGGCTATCAATGGGCCAGGCTCAGGCCTGAAAAATCAGAATTTTGAATAGGGTCGGCCTAACCCCCAATTTGATTACAGTTCAAAATCTCGGCTGAGACCTATCTCAGGCTCTGCTCGCTTACAGCCCTAGTTCTCACTTATAGTTTAACCTCTCAGTAGCCATGGACAATTAATCCACATCACAAATTCCATGTCCGAACTCGTTATGTAAACCATCCACACCATCCAATCAATCTATTTGTTGTAGCGGGTGTTGTTACTGATTTATGGGTAACAGACGAGGTAGGACGGGAGTCCACCTAGGTAGAATTCGTAATTCACTCCCCTCTGTAATGAATGGCTTGGATGCTGAATGAAGATCCTGCATAGCAAAAAGAGAAGTTAGGAGGCGGCCGGGGCCCGGCCGTTAGTCCTCCGATGCCTAAATTAGATGGGTATTTGGCTTAGAAAGAGATAATGACTCTATAGCAAAGATATTACATACCTTCGAATGGGAATGAAGGTCTCTGATTATAGTTATCAGATGAGTGATCATGGCCTAGTGCAGTGGCCATGATTACGGGAGTGAGACCCAATTATATGCGTGATCCCCGGAGGTCGTGGATCACGCTGGTAACGACAGCTGACGTGTCCGTCTCCAACTCCGTAAGGCACGGTCCTATATCTCTGCCTTGCACGAGGTGGTTTGACCTTTGCTAATGACTGAGGACGACCCTAAGGTCAAGTGGTTTGTATCTGCGGTTTGTTAAGGATGCCTATTGATATATCAAAAATGACAATCGTTAGACCCAATCTATCGTCAGACTGGCTCTTGTCCCCGGCTCTGTTCTTGTCTTCAGCTTGTCGGGGTGGCTACTCGTGGGAGGCTGAGCTTGAGGACTTTCGCCTGGGCCCTTGGGCTTATGATGTCGGAAGGCTCTTTGAGCCTCGGGAGGTTAGTTCAGGTTTTACCCACAACAAAAGGCCCCCTACTCTCAAGTCTGGCTTGTCCGGCTCGCGATTCTAGATTGAAGAACTGACCTTGCTTAATCTCGTATCTCAAGCCGCTGCCATCGATAGAAGAGGCAGGAATGTAGCATTTAATGTCATCGTTCGAATTTCAAAACGTCGTCATGATGAGTGTACAACGCCACAACTTTTCCGCCTCCAGAGCGAATGGAAAGATGACATGTGGCAGTGACGTTCCAGAGAGGACACCTCTCATCAGGCTGACTCATGATAGTGCGACACGTGGCGCGGCATGTCAAACATCGCATCGATTCGCCTTTTAAGACCATAGTTCGCTGACACGTGGCGTGAGTACGAACCTGGTGTTGTCGAGAATCGACTATAAAAACAGGACTTAAACTTTTCGAGAGGATTTTCGTTTTCCCCTCTCCTGCTCTCGTCCTTCTGATTCTCCTCCGTCTTTGCTGCCACATCTGGTCCGTTCATCCAATGTTCAATTTTCTTTGTTGATTCACGTCCCGAGGCCCGCTCCGGTACATTTATCTCTCTTTGAGCTTTTGTCTGTGGTTGGATAGTAACTGTCTTATTCTCCCTTTGTCTTTCTCTTTTGTTCTATCATCGAGATGTTGAGATCAGAGGGATCTAGTGATTCTTCCCAAATGGTGTCCGTCCTGCAAGATGTGATTGGGAATCCCATTATGGGGAAATCTAGTTCGAACCTTGAGAATCCCTAGGCAATGTTTAGGACGAGGAGAACACTTCCTCTTTCGCGTCAGATGAAGTCCCTTTTGTTGCTATGCTGGAGTGCCGATCGAAAAACCCGGCCTCCACTTCTGGTGCTGCTAGAGTATTGGACTTCGCGACAGATTCTGTTTGGACCAAGATGACCAAATCCGACTTAAGTTAGATCAGAGCAGGATTATCGTATCCCGAGCCCTATTGGGCTCCACCTCTCGAGCTTGGATGATTTTTCGAGCCGACCTTATAAAGACAAGGTCGCCTTATACTCTGTGTTTTTTTATAATGGATTTCACCTTCCCCTCCATCCCACAATGTGGGAATATCTGCCCATAGTGAACTTAGCCCCGGGTCATCTTACACGTAATGCCTGGAGGACACTGATCAGCTATATCATCCTTTGGCGGCAGGTCAATGGGACTAACCCAATTGCCTCGGAGTTGATATACCGGTACCAGCTGAAGGGCTACCCCGACGCTAATGGCCTATACTATATGTCGCCGAGAGCGAAGAATGGTACCCCTCTGATTTCTAGGTAACAAATGAGGTAGGACGAGTGTCCACCTAGGTAGAATTCGTATTTCACTTCCCTCTGTAATGAACGACTTGGATGCTGAATGAAGATCATGCACAGCACAAAGAAAAGCTGGGAGGTGGCCGGGGACCAGCTGTTAGTCCTCCGATGCTTAAGCCAGATGAGTATTTGGCTTAGAAAGAGAGAATAGCTCTGCAGCAGAGATATTGCGTACCTTCGAATGGGGATGAAGGTCTTTGTTTATAGCCATCGGAGGAGTGATCGTGGCCCAGTGCAGTGGCCAAGATCACCGAAGTGAGACCCAATAATAGGCGTGATCCCCGGAGGTCGTGGATTACACTGGTAATGGCAGTAGACGTTTCGGTCTCCGATGGGCGCGGTCCTAAATCTCCGCCTTAAACGAGGGGGTTTGACCTTTGCCTATGACCGAAGATGATCCCAAGGTCAGGACGTCTGTATTTACAGTTAGTTAAGTATATCTGTTGATATATTCAAAAATGACCGTCGTTGGACTCAATCTATCGTTGGCCTGCCTCTTGTCCTCAGCTTTGTTCCTGTCTTCAGCTTGTCGAGAAAGCTGCTCATGCTCATGAGAGACTGAGCTTGAGGACTTTTGCTTGGCCGTGGGCTCATGATGTTGGAAGGGTCTTTGAGCCTAGTAGGTCGGTTCAAGTTTTACGGTGGATGACATGTAAATATCATGTTCAAATACTGGAAGGTTTCAACGGTAGAGCTTTCTATTCCCACTGGCCCACCTGTGTTTTAGATCTGCATTGTTATTAGAATCCTGTTCTATTTTGGCATTGCAAAACAGATGGGGATAGTGGATTTGTCACGGCCATCTCTGTGGGCCCAACAGTCACAGGCAATCCGCTTCCGTACCGGCTACTTCTATGACATGCCGCGGCTGACCAAATCGTACGGATCGAAGGATCAGTATTCAACGAAGGGACCCTTTTGTGCACGTGAAATGCACTCATCTTGATCGTCCAAATCCTGGCCCTTGACGGGTTCTTATCCGATTCTGGTGATATCTTGTACATTGAATCTATCTATCATCTGTCCAATCGTAATTACATCATTAAAGAAAGGGAAATTATCAGGTACACTCCATATTACCATTAATTACCGTACCTTCCATTTTTTTCCCGCCAATATGTCACGTTTGCAGGACATCAGAACCATAAAAAAGGTTGGTACTATCACGAATATCATCGGATATGAAAATCAGGACCGATAAAAACCATCAGAGCAGTGCAACTAAAATCAACAGGCAGCCGATGATCTGACGGAATTAGAATTTTGACCTTCCTCATGAACGGATCAGATTGATTTTCAAGTCAGGAGATCTTCATGATGAGGGTGACCTTTTTCACGGATTCGATACTCCACAAATGCGACGTATTGGCGGAAACGAATGTGCAGTATGGTGATCTTATGGTAGGCAGTAAAATTTCTCCAGCATTGAAAAGCCAGTCCATCCAAGCGGCTGCCCTTGCATTTATTCAGAAAAGTGACAAGGCTGCGGTGGTAGTTAAATGGTGGTGACCCGTGATCGTTACACATGGCACACGTGTACGTCTATCCATACCATCCAACCGCTGGAGTAAGTCACGGACGGCTCAAAGCTCAAAATTTACATGGATCGAGACATCCTAACCATCAAACTCGTGGCTGTGAAATGGATGGTTGAAAGTAAAGCAGTGGTCGGCCCAAATTAGATGGGGCAAAATGAGATGATTTCTGTCATATGCTCCGTATCGTCTTCGATGCCCCCATCCAAGAAAAGATTAGCTGTTTGGAATGTTCTAGATCTCCGTACAACTATGCCATGTGCACCGTTGGATGAGCCACCACCATTCATTTTTTTTTCCTAAAAAAAATGGTGGCCTATCATACGTTGGCAACATGAAGAAAGGATACAGTATTCCACAAAAATGATAAAAAAAATCAACAGAAATAAAATAACCTATCTCCTCATTTTTCTATGATGAAACCAACGAGAGAGAGAGAGAGAGAGAGAGAGAGATTCCCCATGTAATTTCTTCTCTTTAAGTTTTTCTGTGATTTAAGATTTCTACCAAACAGAGATGAAGTTCTCTAGCTTCATAAATTTCTTATGTAGCTTTTATACAGTAGCCTTAATAATCTTATCTTTGCTACTCTCTGAAGTGGTCCACATGATCAAATCAGCCATTGGATTTATTGGGTTCGATCGAAACCCGTCACATCCCTCAGCAATGTGCGGATATCTGCCGTTGGTGGAAGGAGAGGCTCCGGCGGTCCGGTTCGAAAACCGGTCAAGGAAAGGACATGTTGGGTGTGCAGTGTGCATATGCAAATTCGAGATCGGCGATATGATAAGGGAGTTGGAATGTAAGCATTCGTTTCATAAGGATTGCTTAGATGTATGGCTGGAACGTAAGATGGTGACATGCCCACTCTGTCGGTCCTGCATTTTGCCTGAAGAGGCATTGATCGAACAATGGCGGAAGGAGCAAGCGTACTGCGCTAACGAGCAGCTGGGTCTGTGGTTTCACCCCTTTCATGGAAGTAATCTTTATTAGTTTGATGTGGGCCACCTAGAAACCTCTTGTAATTTCTGTTTATTTCAAGATATGAGAATTCTTCTACACAAAAGGAATATGAGAATTCCCTTGCATTTTGCTGAATATGCCTAAAATTGCTGAGGGAGTGTTTGGATGCCACTAAAAATGCATTTTTTTCTCTCAACTTTTGAGAGCATACAAACAGCTAAGATGAACCTAGACTGGCCAACCTAGTTATCCAGCTGGAGTCAAGTTTCATTTGGTGCATATTTGTAATGATGAGTTTGATGAATGGTTCAGATTGTCAAACGCGTGGAACGTATGAGCATTTATGCTAAGACAGTTAATCAAAACCTCACAAGTGCATATCCGTTGCAGATTTAATGGGAAAAAAATTGTAAATTTGGTGGCATCCAAACACGCGCTACTAGCATGGCAAGGTATCTGACCCATGTCAATGCCATTGCCCAATTGCATCTTTTTCGTATTTTCTTTCCTGCAGAAAAAAGCAAAAACATGGTTTGAAGTTTGCGTAGAGAAAGCAATGACAAGATTTAATCTTGACTTCGCGATTGCAACTTCGGACACATTCGAGTGCTCTAGGTTTCTGTTACGTGTCCAAATCACAATCCATTTTTATTGTAATCGTAATTTCGGGCAGCAAAAGCAAGATTCCAATTTCTGCACCACCCCAAACACCAAGCATATGAGGCATGCCAGGGAAGCCCCACCAACCACAGTTAGGCAATACGTCAGAATGCACGCCATTAGTTAGCGTCATCAAATCCTACAATATGAACTCATTTGTGGAATTACATTACATATCATTAGTGAATGTGTCATCAAATCCTACAATACGAACTCATTTGTGAAATTACATTACATATCATTAGTGAATGTACTGGAGGGACTGGGTTCCAACCCATGGCTAGGTGGTAGACAGTCTGTTTCAACATTGAGGTCATGGGCTCGAGTGCCAATGTGGGGTGTGCATGTAAGTGAGTGAGCGGGGTGTGAATGTGTGTGTGACAAAAAAAAAAAGGTGCGTGAGAGGGAAAAAAATGTACCGTAGGGACTCACATGATCCAAACCCCAGCATACCACTTATTAGAGGAAGTATAGTATCATGTACCAGTTACTGCACGACAATCCATGTAAGATTGATCTGAAATGTAAGGAGACAGATGTAATTTAGGAAAGAAGATGAGGAAAACAGTCCTGCACAAACATGAAAACACATGTCATTTTGAAATAGAAGGCAACCGGCTTCTTATAGGAAAACAGAATCCATAAAACAGGGGAAATGGTATGTTGGATCTGAAATGTAAAGAGACAGATGTAATTTAGGAAAGAAGAAGAGAAAAACAGTTCTGCACGAACATAAACATACATGTCATTTTGAATAGGTAAGGCAACCGACTTCTTATAGGAAAACAGAATCCATAAAAACAGGGGAAATGACACGTTGGAGTTCCAAGAGGTTACCGGATCGCACAAGGTGTGTATCATATCAGACTGAGATGGCAGAGACAAATATATGTTTAGACCCTTCACAAATCACTATTCTTCATAATACATTAAATAAAAGACCAATGTACAATATCTCTTGATACTAAATTGCATGAAGTGAGAGCAATCAAAATCAAGCAAACTGACCGAAACTGCATAACAATATGGTCATATATACAACATCTTGTATTCAGGCAATTCAATGCTACATGGATATCTGAAAATAGGAGCAGTATCCATGCCCGACATGTAGTGTTCCATGAGAAAACCTTACGGAATATCCACAGTTTTCTGCTTTCGTTCCAGTTCCTATCCATATCAATACAACCACCTTTCAAAAAAAAATATATATATCAATACAACATTATCACTCCTTGCAAGGACTCAAACACTACTACAAATCAATAGATGTCCTTTGCTTCGAATGGCCAAATAATGTGGCTTTGGAAGAGAACTATCACAGCCACGTTGCATCCAATCCGGCCCAGTTTGCCACTGGCAATTTCTCAAAGCTAGCACTCAACTAGATTGCAACCAACTTGTCTGTGAACCCTCTGAATCACGCTCAAAATCCCCGCATGCAGTAACAACTGTTGCAAGGATAAAGCCATCTACCTCAATACCTTCTGCTTGCATTCGGTACATGAGCTTTAAAGCTTCTTGGCAGTGCCCGTTCCTTGCGTAACCTAAAACCATTGCCTTCCATGAGACAAAATTGTGCTCTGGCATCCTATCAAAGACTCGAGCGGCGTCCTCAAGACATCCACATTTTGCATACATGTCGATAAGCGAGCTTCCCACATAGACGTTCGACAAAGCATGGGTCTTATTTGCAGACGCATGAATCCATTTCCCCTGCCTCACAGCTTCTTGCTTGGCACATGCTCTCAAAGCCGAAGAATAAGTAAATGGGTTCGGCTCCACACCTTCCCATAACATGTCATTCAAGGACTGCAGAGCTTCTGAGCCATGCCCAAGACGAGCATAGCCCGAAATCATGGCAGTCCACGTTATGACATCTCTCAAAGGCATGGATTCTAGAACCCTTGTCGCGTAAACATAGTCCCCACATTTGCAATAAAACCACACAAGGGTGCTCCCAATATACAGATTGTTCTCAATCATATTCTTCAAAATCTTTGCATGTACTTCCTTTCCCATGCTTAGAGATCCTATCAAACCACAAGCACTGAGAACACTAACAGCCGTCAAGGTATTAGCAAATACACGCTGCCGTCTCATTCTCCGAAACAATCCTATGGCCTTCTTACCATGCCCATTTTGTGCATATCCCGCAATCATAGAAGTCCATGTAACCGTGTTTCTCCTCCGCATCCTATCAAACACTATTCTGGCATCTACCACCTGCCCGCATCTCACATACATACCCACTAGGGAACTACCTACAAACACATCATCTTCAAATATTTTCTTAACTATGGCACCATGTAGCTGCCTCCCAAATTTCAAAGCCTTCTCTTCTCCGCAAGCCTTCAAAGTGCTACACACTGTAAACTCATTCGGGCTAAATCCATTGAATTGCATCTGTGAAAACATTGAAATGGCCTCATCTCCATACCCATGTTGCGCGCAGGCTGTGATTATTGTCGTCCAAGAAACAACATCTCGTTCAGGCATCCTATCAAACACCCTAAGAGCACCCATTAAATCTCCACACTGTGCATAGAAATAAACAAGAGCACTGTCTACAATCAAATTCCTCCAATTTCCTTTCACGACGGAAGCATGAATTTGTTCCCCAAGCTCTAAATCCAATTTCCTACCACACATATTTAAAACACAAACAAATGTTGAGCTATTGGCCTGAATGCCACTTTCAATCAACTCTTTAAACAACCTAAAAAATGTGTCATTCGCTCCAATTTTCAGATACTCTTTAAGCATTGCCGTCCACGAAACAACATCCCTATCGGACATTTTATCAAACACTCGACGGGCATCGGCTAATTCACCGAATTTCCCATATGTACTGATCAAATTGTTATCTACAAACGTTATGGATCTTCCTAATCCTTTCACAATGATTGTATGAATGCCTCTAGCTTCTTTCGCATCCAAACACGACTGAAGCATCAAAGCAAGCACGTTGGGATCAAGTAATCGTCCAATGTACGAAGACTTGGGATGAAGAAATCGTCCAATGTACGAAGAATACAAAGAATCTGGCGACTCGGCATCTGGGTTTTCTGTAAAACCATTGAGATAGATGGGTTTTCTTAATTGGATGGAGATTGAAGAGGTTTTGCCGGAAAAACATGGGGTTTTGCTGCTTTTGTTTCTGCCTTTTGATGCTGGTTGTGGTTGGAAGGGTATTAAGGGAAGAGAAATTTGGAGAAGTTGAAACTGAGAAATGTGCAGAGATGCGGATACCAGCATTGCCGGGAAGAAGAACAGGATTTTTTTTTTCGCGGGAAAAAGGGTCTGGCGCACTGCCAAAATATAGCCGTTGGCTCTGGGCTTTTTCGGAAGAGCAGGAAAAAGTGCAAGAAGAGAAATAGGATAATATTCACAGTAACGTAATCCTTTACAACGCCTGTTCTACGGAGCAGGTACAACACTCGAGCTCCGCGGGGCCCACCACGCGATTTGTGTGACATCCAATCCGTCCATCAGGTGAGAAATCTCTATATAGATCACTTGGATTGAGCCCTTGAGTTCAATTAGTTGAACCCCTCCAAAATTGTTCAGAGACCTTAGACCTGTCTGTGTAATTCTAGACATATTCGATCCAAGATAGTCGGAACACCCTGTTTTCTACACAAAAAGCTCCATACAACACACCATGGGCGGACCTGAAGAATGGATCCATACTGCCTTATTATTGCACACTACAGGCCCATGTGGAAAACTTAGTTCATGACACAAATTCGACTGTTGCAGTCATTAATCTAACTCTGGCCCACCTTGGATTTCTTTGGTGGGTGCCCGCTTTGGATTTGTGTGGTCCAGGAAGTGAACAGTCCACTTAGATTGGTCCAGATCCCCACATTTGAGTCTGCTTGAACAGATTTATACACGCATCACATGTGTGTACGATCAGGACCAGCTGTGAAGATCACCGTGTAGATTCCTTGATTCAAAATCAGGCAGATATGGCGCATCTGGTCAATCACAAATGTCAACCAAATCTGAGCCATTGGTTAATTTCTTTTAACTATCCATACACGTGCTGTCCACCTGATGATCATATGGGCCTCCAACTAGCTCGGGCTGCTTACTGAGCGCCTCTGCATTGGAGACGGCAATGAAAGAAGAGGTTCTGTCAGCTTGGCTTGGAGGAAGTCCTGAGACCTCAAGACTTTTGACTAGCCTCAGCACAACATTACACTTGTTGCATCCTTTTGATAGGCCAATGGCAACTTGCCTAGCCCAAAGGCTCGCTGGTTCTCTTTACTCACTTGTGTAATTCATTCCTGCGTGTTTTAAGTAGGACCAGCTGGGCCACGGGCTAATTAGTTCCTTGGGTAAGTGGAATCAAGGGTCTGGATTGGACTTAGAATCATTGAGCTATTGGATAAATGGATCGGGCTGAGTCTGTCCCATCCTAACCCATTTCCACTCAACTTGTTACATGTAAGTATCACGGTGTCAATTATTTTCAAGAAAATGATATTTGATGGAGAGTTTATTTTTCTGTGGAAAACATTTAAAATATTTTTCAAGAAAACGACACTTTCTTGTGACAGAGAGTTTACTTTTATGCAGAAAACATTTTCCAAGAATCTATTTTATAAAAAGAAATTCTAAAGAGTTGTTTAAGTGCCTGTAAATAGTTGAATTTGTAAATGATTTACTATTTAGACTTCAGGCTGTAAATAACTTACACCACAAATAATCATTTGTGTTTGAATAACTTTTAAATTATTTTAGCCCCGTCATGAAGGGTCATTGAAACTCAAAGAATATATTACAGAGGCATATTTGTCACTTGATATCATATAAAAAACCGCTTACTTTGAAAGCTGGAGACTTCATATGATGGTATATCAATGCATATCAAGCGGCTTTAGAGCATGTTTGGTTGAAAGTACATATATGAATTTTTTTTCTAATATCTCATGTAATTTCTCTCAAGTAAGAGTTAAAATGTAGGGAATTATAATTACTTTAGGTTTTTTAACGTGAGGACGAGTTGCCTGCAATAAGTCGGTATTGAAAGCCAAAACTTTGTGGGGCCTACCATGATATATGTGCCATATCCACGCCATCCATTCATTAGTACAGACCATTTTAGGAAGGGGCCCTAAAATGAAGAGGATTCAAAGCTCAAGTGGAACACATGAAAGAAAACAATGGACATTTAACGCTAACCATTTAAATGTTCTTCCTTTGGTGTGGTCCACTTAAACCTTAGCTCTGCCTCATTTTTTGAGGCATGCCTTAGAATGATCTGGCCAAATGAACGGATGGCATGGATAAAACACACACATCATGGTGGGACCCACAAAGTCTCATCTCGTTTTACATGTCTAAAGTTGTTGCTTTCACATCCATACACCATCCTTTCCGCTGGAAAATGGTGCGGTAAGTAATCAAATGCTTGGAAGGGTGAAATACACCAGAAATCCCCTGAATTACAATATTTCAAACATGCCTTTAATAATTTAAAGAACCTAAACAACCACATCGTCCCTGTTGTTTTGTTTCAAAGCTTCTTTGAATGAAAAAAAAATGTCACTTTCCTTGCTGGAAAATGCACACATGAAGATGAAGAAGAATGTCCTTTTTACCTCCTATACTCGAAAGCCACTTACCATTTACCTATATCTCAGCAATTATGTCGACCATCAGACGGTTTAGAATGTCTGAACAATGAGATTTATATTGCAGGCCGAAGCCGACCCATGGTGGGACCCACCTGTGCCATTAATCCAAGAAGTAGAAACTGAATAAAAGATAATCTTCTTTATATATATATACCACTGACAAATTACAAGAGAAGAGAAACCATTAAAAAAAGACAAAAAACAAAATCCTCCCAATGTACAAGCCGAGAAAAACCACTAAATAAGAAAGAAACAATTCCCAAATCAACTGTCCAAACAGGACCAAATTTCAAGCCGAGAAAAACCCATTTACGGCTGCCAATTCAAACGGGCTTTTGGGCTCCATGACCTTCTTCCAAACCTCAACCCGCTTCTCTGCAACCTTCACCAAGGAAAGCTCCTCGACCTCACGAGCCAAGACCGAGAAGCAGGAAATCATATCTAGTTCCTGCCCTCCTCTTTCCTTCTCCAAGCTCTTCCTCCTCTCAAGCTCCTCTATGACCAAAAGAGCAATGTCTGCCATTTCTCCACACTCTTAAAAGAACAAAAACCCAAATCCCAGAACACACAAGAGAGCTCAAATCAAATCCCTTTCTTCACTTGGGTCTGTTTGGCATGCCTCAAAAGCCTATATATATTGCTTGCTTTTCAGGGGGCGGTTTTGATTTGGATAGGATCGACATTTTTATTTTTATTTTATTTTGTGGGTGCTTTGGTTTTGGACCGTCATGTTACCGTGTATTCCACTTCTTTTAGGGAATTTTTATTCCGTATGCTGTGTCTTATTGGGAACGAGGCATGGGAAGTATCATATGCCTCGAAGTTATTGTTTCTTACGTGGCATGTACAGACTAGATCCAAACCGTTCATTTGATAGCCCAAATTAGAAATGGCCCACCATTTAAAAATCACACTGTTTGGACAATCCTAACCCTCTTGATATCGTGCATACAAACGAACTCTGAAGGCCCATTGATCAGAGGTCAATATGCTCTAATCAATGAAATTTCTTATTTTCACGCAATCAATGGCTGAGAATTCATGATGCATGGATCGGATCATCGTGATGATGTGCCACGTGTAAGTTATGTAGTCTGTGGCTAATGAAGATGCCGTGCTTTCGGTTGCAGTGAATACCGCCCCTTGTTTTGTTTACTTTCTTGAGGATGACTTGGTGGTAACGAGTAACGACCGATAGGGCTTCGGGATATTTTCACTAGCCAACTTATCGCGAGATAAACTTTAATTTTTCGCGGCGTCCTGTGAAATCTCATACACCGTACAGGAATGGCAATCCAGACCGTTAACATCGTGGGGCCAATTTGAGAAGACCATGTCCGCTGATCTGGCGACTTTATTGTAGGGAATTGATGTGAAAGAGTTGATCTTAGTCTGGTACAGCCATTCCACTTATCCACGTAGATGGGTAGACGGTGGATCGTGACCGTTCACCTAGTGGACCCTACCATGGATGGCAATTGTTAAGCTTTGGCCTAGTGGCCTTTAAGGAGGGTTAAACTCCCAAAGATGTGAGCTGTACTCGGATCATTTTCCCAAGGTTCTCTAATTGCAGACGCTGGTAGCTGTATACTCTTCCACTCACGGGCACGTGTCACAATCGGAAACTTGTGTAAGATCTGAGCTCTCCATTCGGCGAGCTACACCTTTTAGATCTTTTGTTATAAAAATCAGCCCACTTCACACCTAAGGTGGGCCACAGCATATCAAAACAATTGAACGGTTAGAAAAAAAAATTAACCATCAATTTATTATGTAGCAGTACTAGCAGAGAATCTTAGTATTGTTTTGAACCCTGTGGAAAGCTCAGATCGCACATACGTGTTTCACAATCGCACGTGCCCTACGTGTGGAGTTGCAAACCTCCGTTTCCTTAGTGCCAGTTTGGGTTGGGTGAAAAGGTGGGAAAGAACACAAGGTTTCTTGAGAAAAAAAAATTCCCTTGATCGTAAACACCAAAATTCTGAGAAAGCAAGGAAAATTCAAATCCTTTTCATAATGAAATTGAATTTTCTGAGAAAGCAAGGAAAATTCAATTCATTATGAACAAGAAAAAAACCGAGGTAAGCGCTACGCTAAAGGCCGCACCATGTTGGGTGAGGCCGGTGCCGACGCTAATCCGCTCAAGATTCGTTGGTGATCCGTACGTATGCACCTGGTGCACAGGTCCATGTTGAAACATCTTTATGGACCATCACCATAAATTTGTTTTATCCATGCCGTTTATACATTTTTCCAGCTCATTTTAGGGCATGAGCCCAAAAATGAGGCATATCCAAATTTCAGGTGGCCACACCTCAGAAAATAATATTATTTGAATGCCCACGGCTAAAAAAATCTTTAGAGTCCTGAAAGTTTGGATCAAGGTGATATTTATGTTTTTCCGCCTGCATGACCCAATCAACAACTTGGATGACAACCAAACATTAAAGTGGGCCTTAGAAAGTTTTAAATTGTGAGCTTACAACCACCATTAATGGCACCATCTTGGGTGAGTCCGAGTCTCACCTAATCTGCACCCCATTACTGTATCCCACTAAAATAGGGATTGGATTAGGTGCTACTCTGGCCTCATCCAAGATGGTGCAACCCTTACTACGGGCCCCACCTTTATGTATGTGTTCTACATTCATACCACCCGCCCATTTTCCTAAATCATTTTAGGGCATGAGCACAAAAAAGAAGCATATCCAAATCTCAGGTGGATCACACCATGGGAAACGATGGTGACTGAATGCTCCATTAATAACTTCCTAAGGCTCACCATAACGTTCTCATAATGTTTATTTGTCGTCCTTGAAACAAACATAGATGAAGGGAAAAAAACAAATCATCTGCTTGATCCAGAACTTCTATGGCCTACAAGAAGTTTTTAATGGTCATTCACCCCTATTTCCTATGGTATGGTCCACTAGAGAGTTGGGTCTGTTTTTATTTTTGGCTCATGCCCAAAGTACTATGGCAATATGGATGAATGACATGGATATAGAACACATACATTAAGCTGGCCCTCTAGTGAGTGCCTCACTGTCTTGGGTGAGGTATCCACTCAGCAGCATCGTTCCCACTATGTCTCTAGGTCAAATCTACTCCGAACACCAGTATCATCCCCACCATGGTCACCATGTCAAATCCACTCGGTACATTAGATTGTCCCTCAATGTTAGGCACTTGAACAAAAAATCAGCCTGATCTACAACTTACGTAGAGAGACTGATCTACAAGAAAGATCTACAAGAAAATATTAACATGTGAATCCCATATATTCCATCTAAACGGTTGATCAAGTGTCCTTAGAGTGAGGCTCGAATTGCTTCTTAAATATTTTGAGACTTGAAATTGCAAAAATGATATTTGATGGCGTCAATTATTCTCAAGAAAATGATATTTGATGGAGAGTTTATTTTTCTGTGGAAAACATTTAAAATATTTTTCAAGAAAACGACACTTTCTTGTGATAGAGAGTTTACTTTTCTGCAGAAAACATTTTATAAGAATGTATTTTATAAAAAGAAATTCTAAAGAGTTGTTTGAGTGCCTATGAATGGTTGAAGTTGTAAATGATTTACTGTTTAGACTTAAGCTGTAAATGACTTACAGCACAAATAATCATTTGTGTTTTAATAACTTGTAAATTGTTCAAGTCCTGTAAATAAAGAGCCCATCTTTCTATATACAGCAGAGAGAGAGAGAGAGAGAGAGAGAGAGAGAGAGAGAGAGATTGCATGACAAAAGGGCTCATCAAAATTCAGAGAATATATTAGAGAGGCATATTTGTCACTTACATGTTATATCAAATAACCACTTGCTTTAAAAGTTGGAATTTTTATCTAATCTCTCTCATGTAATTTTTCTCAAATGCTGATTGAACTTAGGGAATTGTAATTACTGTAGGTTTTTGAAAGTGAGGAGAAATTGCCTGGAATATGTCAGTATTGAAAGCCAAAACTTTGTGGGCCCTACCATGATATATGTGTCATATCCATGCCATCTATTCATTAGAACAGACCATTTTAGGTTATGGCCCAAAAATGAGGAAGATTCAAAGCTCCAGTGGACCATACTACAAAAAATAATAGAGATTTAAGGACACGGATTTCTTGTGAAAGCCTTGCGCATAGGGCTCTCAATGGAGCGGGTCAGATCTGAGATCCGATTCGCTCTGAATCCATATAATGCAGATTTGGATCTTAAAATAGGTTCGATTAGTTAAACAGACCAGATTTGGATCTTAAAATAAGTCCAATTACTTAAATGGACCAGTTATGGATTCACAGGAACATATCCGAGTTTGATTCGAATCCAATTAAGATCCGACTCATTTTGACCTTACCGTATATGTTACATTCATGCTGACCATCCATTTTACAAATTATTTTAGGCCATGTTGACCATACCATAGTAAATAGTGGGATTTGCATAATTTTTCTACTAAGTTAAATATATTATATTATATATTTTATACCATATATTTTTTTTAGATTTGTAATGAGGTGGATTCGAACCTAGATCCGACCCGAATCCGATGGTTACATGAATTTTGGATCAGAAATGGATTTAAAAATTTATAAATGGATAGGATATGGATATCACCGTTTGATCCCAGTAGGATTCGAATCCGATCCGAATCCGTCTACAGTTATACGGACTTGGAGCCGGATCCAACTGGATCCGATCCAGATCCGACCCATTGAGAGCCCTACTTGCCCATGAAGTTCCTGCGTTGGGAACCTTAGGGTGGGGCCCAAAGTGATGTTTTCTGATAAATCCACCCCGTCCATCCGTTTTGGGAGCTCATTTTAGGACGGTAGAACAAAAATGAACCAGATCCAAGACTCAAGTGGGCTGAAAATGTGACGATTGAACATCCACAGTTGAAATATTTGTGGGGCCACAGGAGTTTCGAATCAGGCTAATATTTTTGTTTTCAGTTCATCCCAGTCGTAGTGACGTTATGAACGGTGTGGACGTCATATAAACATCACTGTGGACCCCAGGGAGAATTCAACGGTAGTAATTTCCCTACCCACCTTTTCCTTTAGTGAGGCCCACTTGCGTCTTGGATCCGGCTCGTGTTTGGTCTCATGTCCTAAAATGAGCTTCCAAAACGGATGGACGGGGTGGATTTATCAGAAAACATCACGATGGGCCCCACCTTGGTTCCGGGACTTCCTGCGCAAGGCTTTTGCAGGAAATCCGCGTCCGAGATTTAACGCTAACAATTTAAATGTTCTTGATATGGTGTGTGTGCCATTAAAACTTTAGATCTGCCTCATTTTGGAGGCATGCCTTAGAATGATCTGGCCAAATTAACGGATGGCATGGATAAAACAAACCCATCATGGTGGGCCCACACAGTCTCATCTCGTTTTACATGTCTAAAAGTTGGTGCTGTCACATCCATACACCATCCTTTCCCTGGTAAGTAATTAATGCTTAAAAGGATGAAACACACCACAAATCGGACGCGGACTGCGTTCGGAATCTAGGTGGGGCCCACCGTGCTGTTTGTGAGAAATCTACGCCGTCCAACTGTTTTTTGAGATCATTTTAGGCGTTGCGACAAAACTGAACCGGATCCAAGACTCAAGTAGGGCCGAAAACGTGACGATTGAACTTCCACAGTTGAAATATTCATCGGGCCATAGAAGTTTCAAATCAGAATAATATTTGTGTTTTCAGTTCATCTCAGTAGGAATGACATTATGAACGGTATGGATGGCATATAAACATCACTGTGAACCCCATAGAGGTTTCAACGGTAGGAATTTCCCTACCCACCTTTTGCTTTAGTGCGGCCCACTTGAGTTTTGGATCCCGCTCATGTTTGGTTACAATGCCTAAAATGATCTCACAAAACGGTTGGACGGCGTAGATTTCTCAGGCAATCCCACAAATCCCCTGAATTACATTATTTTAAACAGGCCCATAATAATGTAAACCAAACCACATCCTTCCTGTTGTTTTGTTTCCAAGCTCGTTATTGCAAAATAACTTGTTTGAAAGAAATAAAAAAAAAAATGTCACTTTCCTTTATTATCCAAGTTCCCAAATAAGCCTCTAATAAATTGCTGGAAAATTCACACATGAAGATGAAGAAGAATGCCTCTCATAAATTGCTGGAAAATTCACACATGAAGATGAAGAAGAATGTCGTATTTACCTCTTACCCTCAAAACCCGTTTAGCATTTACCTACATCTCACCAACTATGTCGACCATCAGAAGGTTGAGAATGTCCGAACAATGAGATTTTTCTTGCAGGCCGAAGCCGATCCGTGGTGGGACCAACCTGTGCCATTTGAAGTAGAAACTGAATAAAAGATAAATCTTCTTTATATATATACCAGTAACAAATTACAAGACGGAAGAGAAACCACTAAAAAAGGACAAAATACAAAATCTTCCCCATGTACAAAATAAGAACGAAACAATTCCCAAATCAACTGTCCAAACAGGACCAAATCTCAAGCCGAGAAAAACCCATTCACGGCTGCCAATTCAAACGGGCTTTTGGGCTCCATGACCTTCTTCCAAACCTCAACCCGCTTCTCTGCAACCTTCACCAAGGAAAGCTCCTCGACCTCACGAGCCAAGACCGAGAAGCAGGAAATCATATCTAGTTCCTGCCCTCCTCTTTCCTTCTCCAAACTCTTCCTCCTCTCAAACTCCTCTATGACCAAAAGAGCAATGTCTGTCATTTCTCCACACTCGAAAAGAACAAAAACCCAAATCCCAGAACACACAAGAGAGCTCAAATCAAATCCCTTTCTTCACTTCGGTTTTTTTGGCATGCCTCAAAAGCCTATATATATGGCTAGCTTTTCATGGGGGCGGTTTTGATTTGGATAGGATCGACATTTTTATTTTTATTTTATTTTGTGGGGGCTTTGGTTTTGGACCGTCTCGTTACCGTGTATTCCACTTCTTTCAGGGAATTTTTATTCCGTATGCTGTGTCTTATTGGGAACGAGGCATGGGATGTATCATGCCTCGATGTTATTGTTGCTTACGTGGCATGTACAGACTAGATCCAAAACGTTCATTTGATAGCCCAAATTAGAAATGGCCCACCATTTAAAAATCACACTGTTTGGACAATCCTAACCCTCTTGATATCATGCATACAAACGGACTCTGAAGGCCCATTGATCAGAAGGTCAGTATGTTCTAATCAATGAAATTTCTTATTTTCACACAATCGATGGCTGAGAATTCGTGATGCATGGATCGGATCATCGTGATGATATACCACGTGTAAGTTATGCAGTCTGTGGCAAATGAAGATGCCGTGCTTTCGGATGCAGTGAATCCGGCCCCATGTTTTGTTTACTTTCTTGAGGATGACTTGGTGGTGACGACGGATTGGGCTTCGGGATATTTTCACTAGCCAACATATCGCGAGATAAACTTGAATTTTTCGTGGCGTCCTGTGAAATCTCATACACCGTACAGGAATGGCAATCCAGACCGTTAACATGTGGGGCCCATTTTGAGAAGGCCATGTCCGCTGATCTGGCGAGTTTATAGTAGGGAATTGATGTGAAAGGGTTGATCTTAGTCTGGTACAGCCATTCCACTTATCCACGTAGATGGGTAGACGGTGGATCGTGACCGTTCACCTAGTGGACCCTACCATGGATGGCAATTGTTAAGCTTTGGCCTGGGGGCTTTCAGAAGGAGGGTAAAACCCAGAAAGATCTGAGCTGTACTCAGATCATTTTCCCAAGGTTCTCTAATTCCAGACGCGCTTGGTAACTGTACTCTTCCACTCGCGGGCACGTGTCACAATCGGAAACTTGTGTAAGATCTGAGCTCTCCATTTGGCGAGCTACATCTTTAGGGGCGCGAATTAGGTGTTACCCCGGGAACAGCTTAGTGGGTGTTACCCCTACCGTATGGCCCACATGAATGATATTTTGTATATCCATTCCGTCCATCCGTTTCTAATGCCCATTTTAGGATGAATTCACAAAAATTATTCAGATCCAAATCTAAAGTGGACCATACCACTAGAAACAATGTGATTGAGTGCCCCACCATTAAAATTTCCAAAGAGTCCATCGTAAGGTTTTGGTAGTGTTTATTTACAATCCAAGATCTTTATAATGTCAATAGGTGTTGATGAAGGGAAAATATAAATATCAGATTGATCCAAAACTTTTGTGGCCCACAAAACATTTTTAATGGTTATTCATCACTGTTTCTAGTGGTATGGCCCACCTGAGATTTGGATCTTCTTAAGGTTTTGGATCACATCCTAAAATTACACGACAAAACAGAGAGAAGGCTTAGATATATAAAAAAAATACATCAATATGGGGCCAGGGGTAACACCCACTAAGATGTTCCCCGGGTAACACCTAATTCACGCCCATCTTTTAGATCTTTTATTATAAAAATCAGCCCACTTCACACCTAAGGCGGGCCACAGCATATCAAAAAAATTGAACGGTTAGTATTGTTTCGAACCCTGTGGAAAGCTCAGATCGCACATACGTGTTTCACAATCACACGTGCCCTGCGTGTGGAATTGCAAACCTCCATTTCCCTTATATTGTAATACTTTCTCAGAAATGCTAGGATCCCTGCCGACTTGTCACACTATCCGTTTATCCCGTGGGGCCCACAGAAAACATGCGTTGATCCATGAGCCTTGTCCCATTACGGAGTCGGATTGCGTCCTTCCTCAGGCGTCCATACCGAGCTGTGGAGGGTCCACGGTGATGTATCTATTTATCAACTTTATCCATTTCATTTATAAGATCCGGCCTACCACATAAGACCTAGAATGAGGCAGGTCCAACCGTCAAATCGATCACACTAAAAATGACTCTTGCATTTAATATAACTTGCATTTAATGTAACCCGATCTCAGTATTTGAGTATTTGGTGTGGTCGATCTGACTGTTAGACCTGCCTCACTCTTGGTCTCATTTGATCGGCCTGATGTAGAAACCGAACGGACTGAAGTGGATAACCAGATACATCACAGTGGGCCCTTCAACAGCTCGGTATGGACGCATTTTTTGCGTTCCTACTTAGGAAGGACGCAATCCGACTCCTCCAATTACCAGATGGCCGTCGT
The DNA here is from genome assembly GCA_003013855.2 of Liriodendron chinense. Classification (NCBI taxonomy): domain Eukaryota; kingdom Viridiplantae; phylum Streptophyta; class Magnoliopsida; order Magnoliales; family Magnoliaceae; genus Liriodendron; species Liriodendron chinense. The sequence continues at coordinate 4,248,959 of PVNU02000736.1, read as the reverse complement.
TCTTCCCCCAAATCTTCCGTTTGGTATGTTCTCAAACGCGAATTTCTCCTATGCGCATATTGCCCACTTGATAAGTGGACGTACCCGCCAAAGGGCGCGGATTGCGTACTGAGTAAGCTATGTGGGACCACTGTGATGTGTGTTTCTTATCCAAGCCGTTCATCCATTTTATCGTACCATTTTAGGGTATGAGCTCAAAATTCAAGCATATCCAATAATGACGTCCACCTATGAAACCTTCATAGGGCCCACACTGATGTTATTTATCATTCACGAGAGCGGATTAGGTGAGACCCCAGCCTCACCTAAGATGGTGCGGCCCCTAACGTGGAGTTACCGTGGGGCCACCTTGGCATATGTATCATGTATCCACTCCGTCCATCCGTTTTTCCATATCATTTTAGGGCATTATCCAAAAAATGAAGTAGATTCAATTACTAGGTGCACCATACCAAATAAACAGTGAGGATTGACCATTAATAGGGTTATGGAAGTTTTGGATCAAGATGATATTTGTTCTTACCCTTAATTCAGGCTTATGTGACCTTATCAATAGATTGGATGGTAAATAAACACTACATAAACATTAAAATGCGGTCTAAGAAATTTTTAATGGTAGGATGGTCAATCACCACTGTTTCTCATGGTATGGTCCACCTGATAATTGGATTTGCTTCATTTTTTTTTTTTTGGATAACGCCCTAAAATGACATGAGAAAACATATGGACAGCGTAGGTACATAAAACATACCTCAAGATGGCCCCCACGGTAGGGGGGCTGCAATGTCTTGAGTGAGGCCGGAGTCTCACCCAGTCCGCTCTCACGAGTCACACGGACATCGATGAAAGGAAAACGTAAGAATCGATCCGAAACTTATGTGCCCCCAAAAAGTTTTCAACATTCGGCATTCAATTCCACCGTTTCCTTTGGTGTGGTCCACTTGAGCTCTCGATATACTAATTTTGGCCTCTTGCCCTAAAATGAGCAGGAAAATGGATGGACGGCGTAAATAAGAGACATACATCACGGCGGCCCCGCAGAGTGCATTACACGGTACTGAGTTACTCAAACACGTCCCGCCTCACCGAATCCACTTCCCACGTGGAGCGGACACGTTGTGCCCCCAACTGCTACATGCTAGCCGCCTCATAGCGTGTGAGGAAAAGGGACAGAATATTTGTTTTGATTTCTCACGAGATGATGAGTAAGCGAGAAATTGCCGATAATTGAGTTTAAGGCGTCAGGTTACAGTTGTCTTGGAAACGGGAGTTGGCCAAAACCACAGCGAATTACTTTCAGTTGACGGCACCGACCAACCTGCTTTGCTTTCCCTTTAGGAGGTTTGTTAGGATGCATTCCAAAGTATTACAATATGGTACATCGCGATATTATCCGTTGGACCATGGTCCTTTTTAATAATCCAAAACTTTCATTTGATGGGAATCACAGTGAATAGGGTGTTAATGAGAAATTTATAGGAGAAAAATATCCCAAACCTTTGATAATGTAAACGTTAAGTGGACCGTCTATATTCAACGTAAAAGAGTAAAATGGTCAAAGGGCTGATATATTTCGACATAAGAAATTTTTTTTCTGTGGTTGTTACACATTCAAGGCGAGGCACGTCATATAAACGGTTCGGATCGTTGAATTATGACACACAGCTAAAGTCCGGACGTTTTCTATAACAGCAGTTGAGATGTATTCTAGGAAACCTCACATTGCCCACAGCTAAAGAGAAAGCATCCGGTGCTAGACGCCAAGTAACTGACGTGTGATATGAAGATTCGCCCTCCGGTGACTCGTTCCGGAGCTGATGGCGTACTGTGCCACGCACCACCGACCTTCGTGGAGTGTTGACGCCATCAAGTTCTGTCGAGTCCACAGTGATGTATTAGCTATATCCACGCTTTCCATCCATTTTTAGAGATCATTTTATGGCATGGGTCAAATAATAAAGCAGATCCAAATCTCAATTTAACCACACCACATAAAGGTTGAACGTCTACCATTGAAGACTTCTTTGGGACACGTAAGTTTTGGATCAAGCTGATATTTCTATTTTCTCCTCGTCTAGGTCTTTTGTGGCCTTATGAATACGGTAGATGGAAAATAAACAACATGGTGGGCCATAGGAAAGTTTAAATAATGGCCATCATTATCTCATTGCTTTATGTGGTGTGGTCCATTTGAGCTTTAGATCTGCCTCTGCCATGCCCTAAAATGATCCCGTATATTGAACTTGGTGATGTCAACACAACTGAGGTTGGTGGTGTGTGGCACACAACACAACCTACTTCCCCTAGTCCCTCATAGGATCCCCTGCCACGTGATGATTAGACCGTTCATCTGAAAAATTCTATCATTTACGGAAATAGAGAATCTCATTCATTTGAGGTCACGACCATTCTAGTTAAAATGAGTTTTTGGATGGTTGTTTTTACACCTGATTTAGCACCTTGGATTTGGTGGCAACTGAGGCCCGTTTGGAAGCTCGAATTTGGAATGCATTGAAATCTAAATCACAATTACATTGTAATCAAGGTGATTTCAAATCCTCATTTGTGTTTGGTTGAAATGCACCGGAATCTAAATTTGTCCAACGTATGGATGGTTTAGATCATTTTATTGATGTGATTTTAGTGTTGCAGCCGATAATTGGATTATTTTAGAGTATTATTAGTGTTCCATGTGTCCGATGGATTAGCTGCCTAGAGACAGCTCTCTTACATGTGCGACTCTCCAACCTTTAAAAAATTACCAAAACAGCAATTCCTTTACAGGCTGTTTGGAAGCCAATATTTGAGTAGATTTGAGAGTATTTGAAATCCAACATGCACCTTTTTGTGTTTGGCAGCGAAACTGGAGAGAAGTATTTGGAATCCAATGCATTCCAAATCTCCCCAAATCCATGATTTGAAATCTTAGCAAATTGCTTAGATTTGAGGCTAATCGTCTCCAACAAGCATCTTTCCCACTGGTGGGAGAATCTTATGATAGGGCAATTAAGAGAGGGAGTAGCATTAGTAGGTAGGCCCACCATGATGTTTATGTGCAATTCACTACAGCCACCGGGTGCTTCACCCTATGTTAGGCTCAGCAACAAAAAAATAACCCCATTCTTGATTTAGGTGGACCACGATTGGAATCAATTTATAATAAAACGGGGACCTTCCAAACTGTTTTCCCTAGTATGGCCCACATCAATCACTAACATGCCTGATTTTTGGCACCTAGGCTTAAAATTTTGCATAGCATCTAGTGATTGGTGTGAATTTCACTTAATCATTACAGTAGGCCTTGTAATCATCATAGTGGGTCCTACAAAGTTTTTAACGATGGCTATTCAATCACTACTATTTCCAAAGATGTGGTCCACTTGAAATTTGAAATCAGCTTACTTTTTGTACTATGACCTAAAACAAGCTTGAAAATTTGATGGATGGCGTGGGTATACAACACATACATTAAGGTGGGCATCGTAAAAATCAAGAGTGGACGTTTCTCTCCCAACTGCTTTCTTTAGTGGGGCCCACTTGAATTTTTTACCCTAGGTATAATGTTGGAGACCCATTTAATGGTGGGAGTAGATAGATTTCAGGTACACATCACTAGGGCCCTGACATGATTGTCTTTTGACCTAAAACTTATCTAGCCTATTGAAATGTAAACTTTTATATTGGCGCACGCAAGGCTTGAAATCACCTCAAGTTTTTCCCAAAATGTATGTCTTGATGGACTTATTCTACTGACTATCTACAATGTTATACATAAACACCATTTTAGAATATTGGAAATTATTTAGTTAATCAAATTCAACTTCCTTAAATATAATACGAGATTTCAATTCTTTCAAATTACATGCTGCCAAACAAAAACCTTAGATTTCAGTGCATTCCAATTATAGAATACCAAACATAATTAAGGATCCTAAATACATTGGATTCCAATGTATTTAGGATTTGGAATCCAAATCATTCCAAATATAAGCAACCAAACGAGCCCTTAGATTACAGAGGAATCTTAGCCTGTTGCTCGGATTTCAAAACCCACCAAAAAGTTAGCTTTGAAATGCCTCATATTCCACTTACCTCTAAATCCAAGGCCTGCCAAATGCAAAATGCAGCCATTTGGATTTGAAATACCCCCATTTACCACCAAATCCAAGGTGCTAAATGGGGTGTGAGAGTATTTCAAATCCAAATAGCTACTTTTCACATTTGACAACCTTAGATTTGGAGGTAGATGGAGTCGGAGGTATTTCAAATTTAACTTTCTAGTGTATTTTGAAATCCGAGCAAAAAGTTGAGATTCGGATGGACTTCAAATGCAATGCCTTTTTTGTCTTCATTTTAGGGTAGGAGAGTCGCACGAGTAACAAAGGTGTCTCTAGGCTATTAATCAATTAGACACAAGGCACATTAATGATACACCAAAACAATTTAATTATCGACTGTAACACTAAAATTGTATAATAGAATGATCTGAACCATCCAAATGTTAGACATTTAAATAGATGGTTAAAAAACGTCGATGAGTCACCAATTTGTGATCCCTACATTTGTGGCTTACCCAAGGCTTAGAATTTCTTTATTTTTTGCCAAAGTATGTATCTCAATGAGCTTATTACAATAATTCTATCACACACACACACACACACACACACAAAAAAAAAATTTAGAATATGAAAGCTAATTTAGTTAATTAAATCTAAGGCATGTGAGTATATTAGAAAATTTCAATACCCCTCTAATACAAGCTCCCAAATAGGAGATTTGGATTCTAGTGCATTTTAGTAAAATATGAATGAAAATTTGGAATCACCTTATTTCAATGTATTTATGAGTGATTCCGAGCTAACCCCAAAATCCACAAGAAAAGCCCATATGCCCACGGGCCTGACTACCAATTTACAAGTTTAAGATAGCCAATCACAAAGGCCAATGGCCCACGATGCCCAAACGAAGTCCTTAACCCAAAATAAGCTTTCTTGGTCAAGAGACATCGACCAGTGAGATGATAGCTAAAGACAAGGTGCATAAAACAATCTGACTTTTTACCGAGCAGGTTCTACTAAGCAAGATGCCGAGTAGGTTCCATCAAGCAGATGCCAAGCTCAGTGCCAAGTGCTCACCTCAATACCAAGTGCTCTTTGTCGAGTGCTTGCCTCGATGTCGAACACTCTCCGCCAAACAAGCATTCTCCACACCACCTCCACTTCCGTACAGAGATAATAGCCGACGGTCGATAAATCCAGGCGTGATAAGGATTATCCCAAATAATCCTTCAGATCTGGATATGATAAGGATTATCCTGAGAAATTCAAAAATCACACCTGTAAAACAAGATTCTCGGATACACCTACAACTCTCTGATGATCCTATAAATAGAAATATCCTTCAACTATTCAAGGTATGTAAAAAACATCTCCACCAAAGCCTACTTTGAATCTCCTACGTCTTACTGACTTAGCCATCAGAGGGCTAATGGCCAGACCCCCGGCCACCCTTCTTTTGTCTCTGATCATGTTTCACAAGGTCTAGGAGACTTCCAGTGAAGATCTAGCCCACACATGTCAAGGAGATCATCGTCTACAGTGGAGATCAAGTTTTTCATCAGTTGACCAGTTCCAGACGTCAACACAATGTAATTGTGATTTTGATTCCAATGCATTTCAAATCCAAGCTCCAAAACAGGCCATTAAGCAACTTGTTGTTGGGGAGCCTTCAAACTTATGTGCACGAGTTGGGTGCTCATATCGGTTGGGCGATTGGTTTGCTTGTGTAACCCAGATGCACGGAAGGCTGGACCTGGACAGGTCTCTGTATTGCCCCAGACCGGTTGACCGACCGGTTTGCAGGGGGCTCCGACCGGTCGGCAATGAGGCAGAGACGGGTGTTTTCCCCTGGACTGTTTTGTGTGCTGGCCGACCGGTTGGAGGTGTTCGCGATTTTCTTGCACAGCTTGCAGTACTGCGTAAGATGTTTCTATTTCGGGTGTTTTGCCTATTTAAAGAGTTGTAATTCTGACTTAGATGCTATCCTAAGGTGTCCAATGTTTCCTAATCGCGTTAGGAAGAGGGGAGAGTGTTTTGAGAGGGAGAGAGCTTGGGTTTTCTTTGTTTTCCTTGCTTGTGGGCTATCATCTCTGTAATCTTCTATTTATTTATAGTGGATCGCTTTGTGCTGTAGCTTTTTACCCCTTGAGGGGTTTTTCCACGTAAATTCGGATTCTCTTGTGGTGAATGCTTGTGTGTGATTGATTTCATTATGTTTCTCGTTTGATCTCGCATTGCTCCGCGCATTTCGGCTTCCGCTTCTACTGCTGGTTTTCCCGACACTTGTATGGTTCGTGAAATCTTTGATAGGTGAGATCTTCTTCACATCAAACACCTAAAACACGACGTTAACGTAGTTAGGCTGGAAATTTAATGGCCCTCTGAAAGGCCTGACCATACACACCAAAACGCACGAGTTTGTATCAAGTTTGTTAGACTTTAACCACCTCTCTTTGCCAATTCTTCCAATTACATTATGGTCCCCAAAAACCAAATCATGGACCACCATTCATCCATCTCATTCCAACCACAATTAAAGATCCAATTAAGCTTCCATTAACCCAAATACTACTTAAGATTTCATCAAACTCAAAATCGTAACAGCACCCCAATACTCATGAACTCCAAGAAAAAATCAAAGCCATCCATTTTGATCAAGTCTGATGATCAGGTATATACCAAAGTGTGTGTGGGGTCTCCACCCATATATTGGAACCATGATGGATGGCTTGTGTTTTAAAAAAAACCATTTCTTTTTCTACAGTTTATCCCGTTTCATATTTGATTGTTTGACCATTGATGTTTTTGTTTTACACCAACGCTTTAATGGCCATAAATCAATGGATAAAATTGTCTAATATGAGTGATTTTAGAGACATGAACCACCCATATGGTACACTTTAATGGCCACAAATCAATAGATAGAGTGATTTTAGAAACATGAACCACCCATGTGGGACACTTTAATGGCCACTAATCAATAGATAGAGTTGTCTAATATGAGTGATTTTAGAGACACAAACCACCCATGTGAGACACTTTAATGGCCACAATCAGTGTATTGAATTGTCTAATATGAGTGCTTTTAGAGACACAAACCACCCACGTGGGACACTTTAATGGCCAGAAATCAATAGATAGAATTGTCTAATATGAGTGATTTTAGATACACATACGAACCACCCATGTGGGTCCTACATATGGGCTGATCTAATTTGTACACCACCCTGCCAATTCAAACACCCTGCCAATTCAAAAATGGTGTGATTCATCAGCGGTACCGAACACTTGCGTGTTCAAGCCAATGTGTGAGTGGGTGGAGGGTGTTAGTATACCTTGTAAAGCCCATGTATTACAAAACCATAACATGGATGATCTTGTCCATAAACCATAATGACTACATGGGCCTTGTGTGAACATGTTATTAATGTCACGATTAATACATGAATTCGAAGGATATGTATTTCTTTGTTATCTTTGGAAGTGTTCTCAATACCTTGTTCCATGACCACCTAGCAAATCATAAGACAAACTTATAGTTGTACTTATTCGATTATTTAGGGGTCATTTGGATACCACCAAATAAGTTGCTTTTCTTGCTGATGGCAGCAGTTAAGTAACTTATTTGAGATAAGTTGGTTTGGTTAATAAATAATGATCATTACTTATTTGCTAAAAATCAATATAATATTTCAGCAATTTTATTTTTCTTTTCTACTTTTTTCACACTACTAAAACAAGAGGTGCTTGTCCATAACTGGAAAAGTGATGATCTTCTGGGCAACTGCTCAGCCCACGTTGACAATCCAGCTTGCTGGGCCCACTGTGATATATTTGATCCATGACGTCCATCTAGTTTGGATGTGAGTGGGGCTAGCATGTGAGGCAGATCTAAACCTCAAGTGGACCCCACATTAGGAAACAACAGTGATAATGATGACACTGTTGAAACCTCATTGGGCCCAGCGTGATGTGTGTCTCATGCCATTCATTTGTTTTTCCAACTAGTTTTGAGTGGTCCATTAGTTAGTGGGGCCACATGCTTTGCACATGAAATACACACTATCCACCCTTGTTGGTCCATCCCAAAAATAAAACATAATCCAATCTCAAATAGACCATACCTCAGGAAACAATGGTCATTGATGAGCTCGGATTAGGTACTACCCCCACAGGACGCTGAGGAGACGGACGGGGCGTGTGGCACCTTGTCGTTGGTGGGGAGCAGTGGGTCCTACACTGATGTGACAAGGCTGTCAGCGCACCACCGTCACATCGATGTGGGCCCGATCGGCTCTCCATCAACGACGACGTGGCACACACCCCATCCGTCTCCTCTGCGTCCTGGTGGGGGTAATACCTAATCCGAGCCCATCATTAACGCCCACCATTGGTCAGCCTTAATGATGAGTGGCCCATATCCAAGGCGGCCCTGCATGATGGACGACTTACATTAGAGGTGGGCCCCACATTTAGGACGATCCACATTAAAGGTGGCTCCACATGATGGGCAGTGGATATTGATGGTGGGCCCACTTGATGGATGACCAACATCAAAGGTGGGCTCTACATAAAGAACGGTGCAAATGGCCTACATCCAAGGTGGGCCCCACATGATGTACTGCCCACATCAAAGGAGGAGCCAACACAATGAACAATCCACACCAAAGGTTGCCCCAAATGATGGATGGTGGATGTGCCGGGACCAAACAGACTTGAGTAATGATGCTGGAGACAAACCTGCTTTTTTACTTTTTGATTTTGATTGATAAGCATGCTGTTCACCAAAACATACTTCTTTGCTAATTAAGTAGAAACCAAGACAAGTTACTTACATAATAAGTAGCTTATATTAAGTAACTTACAATCCTAATGGGCCCTTAATGCGAGGAAACTGATGTTGCATCAGGTTGAAATGTCTATACAACAGGGTTTAACTACGACAACATGCAAGATCAAACTCTACGATATGTACTTGCGTTCTCTAGCTGCTGAGTGACCGAATCCTAGCCACTGATGAACTCATTATCAACTATGTTGTCTACGCTACTTTCTTCCCTCGCGAGTAGAGCAAGACATTGCGTTGAGTCTGGCATTGCTTGGCTCGATTTTGCCAGCAGCCCACCTTAACTTGAGTTTGGTTCGACTTGCTTCTAGAGCTGTATTGGCCACCTTGGCTTAGTTCATTTAGCAGCGTGAGCTGGCGCAAAAAGAAAAGCAAAAATTAGGGTGGGCAATTTTTTAATGGGCGGCTGTTTTTTTATTTTTATTATTATTTTTTTATCTTACATATAAAAGTCATGTCGAACTGAAACGAGCTTAAGCCAGCTTCCAGCCAAGTCAAATCGAGCATGGGCCAGCTTGAGCTAAAAAATTAGCTCCTTCGTCCAATTTTTGTCCCAGAGGGATTCATATTGTAGTCCCCCATACACGTTAGTGAGGAGCCAACTTAGAAATCATTTTGTCGATCCTGACTGCCTGCCCTTCTATAGATGCCGTGTGTGGCCCATCACATGGGTTAAATGATAAAATGTCCCACCTAACTTTTATATAAGGATGGATCCTAAGATGTATGGAAAAAAGTAAGAGGTCACTGAGTGCACGGTCTAGATTCCACATAAACATCACCATGATGCGTCTTCTGAGGCTCATGTGGAGCTGTACCAAAAATACCACCATCCACGTACTAGAGGCATCTGTACGAACCCCTATTTTGCAGGGCGCATAAAACACTCAAAGCTCTTTGGGCCATCTTGTTGTAAATATACGTGAAATCCATCTGTCTATTAGGTGATAACCATTCATTATTGCGTTCATCTATGGGATTCACACCTGATGAATGGGTATATCCATGCCAAGGATTTGTTTTTCCATGCAATTCAAAATCATAAGAAGATCCAAATTTCAGGTGGAATATACCAATAGAAACAGTGATAAATAACCATTAAAAAAACTTGTTATAGGCTACAAAAGTTTTGGATCAATCTGATATTTCTAATTTCCCTTCAACCATATCTTTTTGACATTATCAACAGGTTGGATTGCAAATAAACATTAAGAAAACGTTAGATGGGCCCTTATAGAATTTTTAATGGTGAGGCACTCAATCACCACTATTTCCTGTGGTGTGGTCCACAAGAGATTTGGATCTGCATAATTTTTATAGCCCTATCCAAAAATGGTCTGGAGAAACGGATGGACGGCGTGGATATGCATAAAATCATCAAGGTGGGCCCCACGGTAGGTGTAACACCCATAAGCTGTTACCCGGGTAACACGCAACTCGCTGCCCTTTTTTTTGGCCTCCTGGCCTAGAATCGAGGATAACACCTGATCGACGGAGTGGGTTTCAGATATCCAACATGGTGGGCCCCAAAGACCGTGGGTCCATCATCTACTCACAATGTGGGCCCCACGATTTGCCGAAGCGTATATACGCACAAAGCCGACGTAGCCGGTCGGTTCCGTAGCCGCGAAATCCTCCAGCGTCTCCAGGTTCCAGAAAGTATTCTCTCTCTCTATCGGAATCCCCATGCATCTTGAATCCGATCTCTGGAAGAAAAACCCTCAAATTCAAACCATAGAAATGAAACCCATTTCGATATTGGAATTTGAAATCTAGGGTTCGGGATCGGCCTTCCGAATGCCAAATTCGATCGAAATTCGCAGATAGATAAGCAATTTACGGTATGTCCCGATCAGAGCAGATGTTGAATTGCTATATTTTCAGATTTTCTCTCCTTTTTCTTTTCAATTTATTCAAATCTTGGATTTTTTTATTGTTTTTTTTCCCCTAGGTTGTTGCAGGAATTGCAGCAGAGGAAGAAACGATACCATGACCAGAAAATCTAGTTGTTGTGCTATCTGCGAGAATTCAAATGCGGCTTCGATCTGTTCTGCTTGTGTGAATTACAGGTAAGCTTTTTTTAGGCCGATTTTTGAAGAAAATCCGCGAATTTTCTAGCTCTGAAGTGTTCCTTTTTTTTTTTTTTGAATTTATTTTAGAACTTGGTTTGATGCTGTTGTTAGATATGTTGTCAATTGTCTAGTTATCTCAATTACAGATTCATTCATTGCTTTAAAAACAATGAATTTCTTTTTTAAGTTCTGTATTTCTAGTCTTTGTTGTTGCAGAGTTCAAGTTGAGGGGGAATTTGAAATGCTTTGCTGGAGGTAGCAGCATTTGGATCTTAGTCTGCATTCTGTTAAGATGGGGCCCACCTATAGTGACTCAGGGTGTTTGTCTATTGCACCCCACATTGGATGAGGTGATGTTGCACGAAAAAAGGGAACAATTCTATCAATCGGATTGCTAGCCTTGAAAGTATATCATATGCAACAAAACTGAATCCGCCAACCGATGATTGGCATTGTTTGGTCAATGAGATTTTTGGTTCATTGCACCGCCACCATAGGGCCTACCATACGAATAGTCTAGATCACTGAAAGGCTTGCCCCACTTGTATATAATGCAGGCCTGAAAGAAACTGCTGCTGGCTCGGGTGGATATTGTATAGTTCTCTTTTTTGATATCGATGAAATTATCCACATTATGTGCATTTTCTGATTCTTTGCTTGATCATTGTTCACATCAGTTCTACTGTGGCTACGTAGAAATTGAACTTTTGTGGTATTGCTCCGTTTGCAGATTAAATGAGTACAGCACATTGTTGAAATCATTGAAGACTGTTCGGGATTCCCTGTACATGAGGTTGAATGGAGAGCTCATGGCAAAGGTGCAAACTTGTCCCATTTGTGATTTTTAAGGGCGATAGTTCCATTTCATTTTATTGTGATGGTTATCATTGGTTCATTTACTCTACATGCAATAATGCAAGCACTTGAATAAGCAATAAGAAATGTTGCAACTGGTATATGATTCGATTTTATTATCAGTCATGTTTATCCAGTTATTTCACAATAACTGCATATAAAATAATTCATTTTGACTCTCTAAATAATACATTTAGAGAGTCTCAGGTTGCTTATTGTACTCATCTGAACAACCTCTGGTTTGATTCTATTTGGAATCTAAAAGATCTATTAATGTTGATATAATGAATTCTGAGGTTTCACAGTTGGACAGGAGTATGTCATATGATTAGTCTCACTTGGGAGTGAGCTGTGTGGGGTGCAACTCAGGTTGGGCCTGCAGTTGCACAATCCTTCTAAAATACGGTCTTCGAATCCCACTTTGAACTCGCGCTCTTGCTCCCATTTCCCAGCTGTTTATACTTGTTAACTTTGTGATGTAGATGCTTCCCCACTCCCGTACCCAATTTTGCAGCCACTTTCGCTTCACGCTACTTGCAACTATTGGCTGGCTAGGGTTTGGAATAAAGCTGAATCCAACCTGAATAACTCAGTTTTTATACCCAATCTGAGTGGGCCCAATTTCCAACCTGAGCATGTTTACCCAAGTCAAATATCTGATTTGGTTAATGAAACTTGATCCAAACTATTCATATGGAGATCCCCACTGCAGATGATCCAAACCACATCTAGATTGAAGTCAGGTCGAGTCAGGGTGGGTTCAGCATATCTATTGGGGTCACACTGGCCCAACGCGATCGTTGACCGAATTTACATCAGTTACAAAATTCCAATGTGAGAGTAACCAAACCTGACCTAACATTACTTAAAACTGGGTCAGGGCAGTAAGGTCTGGGTTGAGCCTGCCTAGTCGCAACCTTGCTGTGAAAGATCTTTTAGCTTATATTTGAGGGAAGACATGCCATGACCGACAATATTGGTGGAACACGAATTGAATTCAATGCATTTAACCAGAACATGCTAGTTTTACTTCTCATTTCTACTCTTGCTGCTTATTACCTTCTTTTTTTTTTCTTCTTTTTTTTTTCCTTCTGTTTTTGTGTCTATGTTCCAAATCTTGAAAAAAAAAAAAATGGTTTAATTCTTGGACAAGGTTGTTCTCCCCTCCAGCCCAAGATGTCTGTAACACTCTTAAGGCCTTGAGACCAGTTATGAGCTTTTCTTTTTCAAATTTGTTTCTCTTTTCTTTTACTGTTCTCACCAGAATAAAGCAGATGATCAACAGAAGTGGAGAGTATCTCAAAAAGAGAAACTTGCACGGTTGAGGCAGAGACTTCGTCTTAAAGAGAAACAGCTCTCACAAGGTTGGTTCATTCATAAGTAATACGTATCTGCCATCTGGTTTTATTTATGCATATGATTTAGTTACTAATGGTTATATGCTGCACAATTGACGTTTCTTGTAGGGAAGGCAGCGCTTGAGAAGATGTCTGATGATTTGAAAGTTAGATATGGGCTGTTGGAATCTGCTTCTGCTACGGTAGTATAATTTCCCTGTATCTTAATTTCACTAACAAACATTGAAGTTGCCCTATTTCTAAATCACCACTTCAGGTTGGTTTTTAGCACCAAGTAAGATGCTTTTAAGCCAGCTATTTCTGATTTTAATAGTAGATGCCCTCTACAGTTGGAAGGAAACCGTGTGGAGAAGCTGGAGAAGTTCTACCCTAACTTTATTTGCACTCAAAACTTAGGACTTGTATGTATTCTCTATCTCAATTTGTTAGTATCTGAGGTAGTCTTCTCTTTGCTCTGGCATAAATGGATCCATTACTAACTGAAAAATTCTTTTTGTCTTTCCATGTCTCTGCTTACATATCTTAACTTTTATCATATTATTCTTCTGGTATATTTCTTTCATTATTCAATCTGTTGAAATGAAGCACTTGTTTTGAAACTCTGAGACATGATATGAGTGCAGTCTAAAGATTTACAAGTCTCGGATGAGCTTCATAACCTGTGTCTTAATGCTTAAACCTTTGTCCAAATAGTGGGTCTGAGAATTATTTCAGACGTGGTGTTTTGGTAACAATGATCTCAGCTATGCAACAAATGTCCAGTGCTTTATTGAGTTGCACTATTGACTGGATGACCATTCACAACACCTTCTAAACCTTTGAAGGTGAAAAAGTTGAAAAGATCTAGTAGGAATCGTACGCCATAGGATTCTTGTTCTCATGTGTTTCAGTTGGTTTAACACAAGTAGTAGTCAGTGCAGAAAAAAAAGCGAATCATGTGGGAATATGGCACGAGGCCTAGTATTTATCAGTTCAAATCTCAACATAACAGCTATGATGCGTCTCCTAAATGCATGTGAGTTGTGACATTTATCTCAATGTCACAATAATCAAGTCTGTCTAATGCCTCACCAGGATTCTTTATGGGGTATTCATACCCTGTAACAACATTGGAACTTTAGCAAACTGTAGTTTAAAGATGTGATTTTGCACTGCTATAATATTAGAATTGTGTGCACTATGCATATTTTCAGACCTATGTACATTATATGTGCTTTTAGATCTCCTGTCAGTAACTAATTTATTCTATGATTCTATTTTTCTTATAAGCCTATACTATGCACAATGTTGCCACTGCTCATGATACTGCATGGGTTGCAGATGCACATTACCTCTGAACGTCTTCACAAACAGTCGGTGGTAATAAAACAGATCTGCAAATTGTTTCCGCAGCGCCGGGTAAGCACTTCGCACCTCTTGCATATATCGTGACTATAATAAGTATTGGGATATTATGATATTCTAGATTATCTGCATTTATTACTAACGTTGAAGTAAAGCATCCCAGATGTGGTTCATAATTCCCAAAACTTGGTATACAAATATGGTCGTAGTTGTATTTTCAAGCTTGTGGAAATGCAGGGATGAGACTGGGAGTAATAGTATAATGTAAGCTTAGAAATTGTGTTGATTTTTTTTTTAGATGTTGAAGGCACAAGTTGAATTGCTCTCGTTCAATTAGTCAAGAAAACCTCATAAGTTCCCTGATTCTAGCTGGATAAACTAAATCTTCAAAATCAAATTGAAGAAATTCAACTCAATAAACCATGTTGCTTGGCATCTTTAAATGCATCAACACTATTCATGAGAATGTGCAGCATGGAGAAAGAAAGAAAAATCCTAACAAGAATGACAAATAATAATAAATGAGACAAACACTTTTGTGTTTCAATTAAAACAAGACAAATGCTAACCCCATCTCCATGCTGTGATGTCTTTAAGATCATCCAAATTTAGTCACAGTCATCAGTATTAATAATTTAATTTCTGGACCTTCTACCGCCCATGTTCAACCATCCTTTGTGTCATTCATCACGTGTGAGCAACATCTGGTTGTGGGTCACAGAATTATCCAGGACGTTATCAGTCAGCTTATTCAGGGGCTCTATGGAGGGAGGTTGTCGCTAGCATGTACAGGTGTCTTGAGGATTGGTGATGGACTAGGGATTCCTCATTATACAGAGCTTCAGTTGTATGGAAAGGGATATTTACCGTGAAAGCTAAATTTAAAGAAGGGATGCGGTTCTCTTTAGGGAACAGTGAAAAGATTCGCTTTTGAGAGTATATCTGGAGGGTTGACTTACCCTTAAAAGTCAAATTCCTGAAAATGGCCCGCCTTGCCATGGATTGTAGTATAGTGGTTGCGAGATGCTATTCTTCATGTGGAGAGTTTGTTGTAAGGTCTCTGCCATGTTCCTAGAACCTCTGTGATGTCGAGGTGAATGAATTTCCTTCTTTGTTCAAGTGGTTGCATCTTTGTTGCCCAGCAAGTGAAGACCAGGGCAGGATGGGGCGAAGACAAGTTATGTCGCTTTTAGGTCTGGTCCTCCTACTTCATGCTCGAGAAGAAGGGAGAGGAGTTTGGGCAGACGCGTCACGTGTGGCATTACAAAGCTCCTCTGAAGATTGCGGCCGCATGTGGGAAGAAAAAGAGTACTGAGTCTACTGACTATTGATAATCTTCAAAGTGATCAATGTTGATTCCTAATATTTGCCTTCCGTGCATGTCTAATGCCGAGTTAATCAACCATCTATTCATCTATTGCCCCTTCACGAATCAAGTGTAGAATATACTTCTAAGAAGATTCAATTTAGCTTGGTCTATGCCCCATGCTATTAGGATCTTTTCTCAACATGGCATGGTGTGGTTTTCGATAAGTGAAGGTCTTGTGGAGATTGCTTATTGGCCAGCTTATGAGTGATTTGGAGGAGAAAGAAATGGAATGTACTTCTATGAAATGCAAGTAGGGCAATTAATATGGGGGCCAGTGTTACACCGGGCTCGAGTGGGGTAGCCTGTGGAGGCAGGGACACACTTGGGGTGGGCAGCCTGTGTGAGGTGGGTGGCTCGTAGACTCGGGCCCCACCTGCGCGGGTGGCTCGTGGATTCAGGCCCCACCCGTGGACTCAGGTGGCTTGTGTGATGCATACCCATGGACTTGGGGCCCACGAAGGAGGATTTGGCTGATGACCTAACCCATGGACTTGGGGCTTGAGCTATGAGATAAAGGAATTGATTCGCCACTCTCTATTAATTCGAGCTTTTAGAACAAGTGGTTAGTTGTCTTACATCAGCAATCATCCTAGTCAAACCTTCCTATTTATTTCATGTCCCTCTTTCAACACTCCAAATCAGTTCTCAAGAGGATTAACAAGCTTCACAGGGATTTTCTTTGGCAAGGGGGGACCGAGCATGGTTAATTCTATCTTCTTAAGTGGGGGGAGGTTTGTAGACCTTTTAAGGAAGGCAGGGCTGACATTAAAAATCTGGAGGAGGTTAACTCGGCATTGTTGGGCAAATAGGTCTGGATATTTGGGATGGAGAGGGAGTCTTTATGGAGAAAGGTCATTGCAGGAAAGTATGGAGAGGCAAGCTCAGGTCGGTGGATAAAGGATTCATCAATTTATAGAGGCTCCTCTTGTTGGAAATTTATTGACTGCTAAAGTCCTTCCCGAGATTTGCATGTCAGTGGGTTGGGGGGGGGGGGGGGGGGGGGGGGGGGGGGTGGTGGTGGGCGGGGGGGGCTTGACATCTAGATTGGGGAGTCTACTCTTAGATCAAGATTTCCCCACATTGCCGAGTTATGTGTGCATTCGAACATTTCGGTAGCTAACTGCTTTGCAGCCCAAGGGAATGGCGGTGTGTGGATTCCCTCGTGTCTCCGTAATCTTTCTGAAGACGAAATAGAGGAGTTGTTAGGGCTGCTGACCCTTCTGGATGGTGTTAGGCCTGACCCAGATTTGGCAGGTGGGCAAACAGATATGGGGTCTTTATAGTGTGCTCATGCCTGGAGGTGTTTCGTGATCAGGGCCAAGACGTCGGTACCTCTCACAAAGGCTTTATCTGGAAATACCGGGCCCCTGAAGGTGGCAGCATTTGCATGGTTTGTAGGTAGAAACAGAATTTTGACAGTGGACAATCTTCAAAAGAGAGGGATGGTCCTCCCTAATGTATGCCTTATGTGCATGGAGGAATCTGTGGTGCATCTATTCGTCATGTGCCCTTTTGCGAAAGGGGTGTGGGATCGGTGTTGTCAAAATCCTACGATTTTAGTCGAATCTTAAGCAAAACGATTTGAATCCCAACCTTGAATCCCTTTTTACATGAATCCTACGATTTACAATTCAAATTATACTTGTTCTCTTTTATTTTAAAACTTAACTTGGCTTTCATTTTATGTTTTTAAATTGGTGGAGACTTTAAGAATCGTTTAAAAAAGATAAATTATTTTACTTTTTCTTTATAAGGGATCAAATGATATCCATTCTCTTCAACATTAGATCATGTAGCTTTTTTTTATTTTTTCGTGATTTCCTACTTAATTGTATGAAGCACCAAATTGATGTACGACTTACCTGTAATGTTTTTTATGGATGGTAACGATCATTCTGACTTGTATGTATTATGGAATGATGTTTAGAAATCAAAATATCTTTTTTAGTCGGTCTATAGTATCAAAGGCCACTTTTCCACCATGATTAACAAGAACATAAATTATTAAAGGACACTTGCATTTTTTTAGGAGAAATTTCTTGGAACACAAAAATAAAGGAATAAGAATCATTAACACTATCATGATATAGTATTACTTGGTGCATATTGATGGCAAAAGGAAGATAGATGTGTTTCTAAAAAAAATCTAATTTATTTATATTTGTCATATATATTTTTTCAATTTTTTAAGAAAATTGTAAAAAAATCTTATGATTTACGATACAATTTGTGATTCGATACGATTCAACCCCTACTATGATTTGCGATACGATAACGATTTTGACAACATTGTGTGGGACAGCATCCTTTCGGCTTTCAATGTGCCATGGGTTATGCCAAGCTCTCTAGAGGTGTTGTTTTATCCCAGCTTGTAGGGTGTCGTTGCTCCAAGGATAACCGGAATTGGTGACTCGCTTTATTAGCGGCTTTGTGGCACAGTTAGAAAGTTCTTTTTGCCTCTTCAGGAGTGGGGTGCCTAATCCTTAGGATGGGCTGTATTATGTCTTTTTGCTGTTGTGTTGTTTTTTGTGCTCTTAATAAAATTCTCGATTCTAAAAGCAAAAAAAGGATGTAATTTTGTGTGTTTTGTTTGCAGCTTGGATTGTAGCTAGCGCCATCTCAGCGCTTATTCTTTTCTTTTTAATCACAGTTATTGTTTCCTTAAAAAAAATAATGGTGATGACTGTTATGAAAAAAATAAAATAAAATAGGGGAGCAGAAAATTTTGAAACATCTGGCACACGGGAAATAGTGCCCCCTTTTTATATTAAGAAGTGGTATTGTAATCCATAATCTAACACCTTTATCATTAAAAAAAAAAAAAAAAAAAAAATAAATAAATAAATAAATAAATATCGGCTGCTATTTCATGGTATAATGGCTGTTATTTCATGGTATAATTTTTGTTTTGAAAGATGTTATTTCATGGTATAATGTCTAATCAGATGTTGATAAAATATCGGCTGCTATTTTGAAGATAATTATTTCGTGGTCTACTGTGTGATGTTGAGAAAATATCAGCTGCTATTTTGAAGATAATGGCTATTTTTAACAGGCATTTTATACAATTCAAACTTTACAGGCATTTTCCATTACATAATGGAGATTGAATGTTCCTGTTATAACAGGTGTTACGATTTTTTGTTTCCTTTCTCTTTTTTCCAAGTATGTTTTATCTATACGCTTATTGTAAGTAATCACTTGGATATACAAACTTTCAAGAATTGTATAATCATACCATATCTTCTATCTGTATTGAATTTAGGTAATTTTCTCTTCAATAGAATTTTTCTCTGCTGATTTAGTGCTATATAGACATGAATGTGAGTTTTGTACAGAAGGGTTCAAATCAACCATCCCTGGATATGATTGAGCGATCTAGATTTGTTTTATGTTCCAGGTGAATTCAGATGGAGAAAGAAAAGATGGTTCCAGTGGTCAATATGATCAAATATGCAATGCACGCTTACCTAGAGGACTTGATCCACACTCTGTTCCATCTGAAGAGCTTGCAGCCTCACTAGGGTTACCATTCTTACTTGGAAAACCTGTTATTTATGCTTTTATACACAATTCTTTATTTGTCATTTATTTTGTTGCCATGGTTGCTTAGACATCCATGCTGTGGAATTACCTTCATTCATATGTGGTGTTTTAAATAGCTATGGTATGTAGCTTACACTATGTAGCATAGCTTAGACTTAACGCTGCATACCTCATGAAAATAGCTTAAATCGCATGTAGCCTACGATACTTGCTAATTTACATACGCTACACGCTGCATGCTATGTAGCTTACAATACAAGTTACTTTTCAATAAAACAAAAATCAATTTACGATTTCAATGATTTGTTAAATTTTCCTATTTTTCAATTAAAAACTAGTTTTATCTTTCAATAATCTTAGTAAAATAAATAAAAGTAATAGTATTAAATCAATTCTGTTGCTCTTTCTTTATCTTTATAGTTTATCTTTGCCCTATTTTTCCTATTATTTTATTTGTGTTTGGTTGCACCAGATATCATGAAATTTCATTACCAATCAGTCTAATGTGGTGCAAATATCATGAAATTTCATGATATTCGATGCAACTAAGCACGACCTTAATTAAAATCTAGAAGTAGCCTACACGCTATGTAGCTTATGCCTCATGCTTTAGAGGGTTAAACGCTATGCTATATGCTATTCGCTATTTAAAACACTGTTTATATGCAAAACTATATATTCACTCATGTACAAATATTGTCCAGATTGAAATAGTTAAATAACAGTGTATGTGGTTTTACTTCGATATCCCAATGCAAGATTTTTGAACTTCTTTCTAATCACAACCTATCAAATAACAGATACATGGTACAACTTCTGAATCTTTTTGTCAAGATCTTGGCTGCTCCAGCACTTCATAATTCAGGTTTTGCGGTAAGCCTTGATTCATGCTCTGCAGAAGAATTTACTCACCTTAAACAACAGTGGGACTGGTGACAATGATTATCAGTAAACATTTTCACCATCTGATGTTAGAGCAGGATTTCATATTTGGCCTTTCAGCATTCTGGTTATTCATTTTCACGTTCTTGACGTAAAAAATGTTGCATCAGGGTTCATGCTCACGTATATGGCAGCGGGATTCATATTGGGATGCACGTCCATCTTCTCGAAGGTGCTTTCCTAACTTCAGTTTTTTTTTTTTTTTTTTTTTAATCTTGTCAGTCTAAACATTCTTTTATCTTCTCATGAGAGTGACTATGCATTTGTCATGCAGTAATGAGTATCCCCT
The DNA here is from genome assembly GCA_003013855.2 of Liriodendron chinense. Classification (NCBI taxonomy): domain Eukaryota; kingdom Viridiplantae; phylum Streptophyta; class Magnoliopsida; order Magnoliales; family Magnoliaceae; genus Liriodendron; species Liriodendron chinense. The sequence goes on along the minus strand of PVNU02000736.1, from coordinate 4,228,280 downwards.
TTTCATACCACGCCAGAATAGCTGCTCAGCCAGTGTGGAAAATTCATGGTCTGATAGAAGCTCTAGTAATTTTGGTGTTACTTCAATGGAGTCAGAAAGGAAACCCCAACTTGATGCTGCTAGAAGTGGTAGCTTCAATTATTCATCCGCGTCTCCGCATTCAGTTGAAACTCACAAGGACCTGCAGAAAGGGATATCGCTTCTCAAGAAAAGCGTGGCGTGCATTACAGCATACTGCTATAACTCATTGTACTTAGATGTTCCATCTGAGACATCCACCTTTGAAGCATTTGCAAAGCTGCTGAACACACTGTCTTCTTCGAGGGAAATTCGATCTGTTTTGTCCTTGAAAATTCCATCTTCAAGGTAGTTGTTGTCTTTTCTCTTCCACTTGATTTTGTCATATGTAGAACAAAATTATATTTAATTGAGTGGCTCACTATGGAACTTGGATGCAGGTATATGTCATTTTCGAAATAGACATGGGGTGTCTGATGAGGGGACCCCAGAAAACTGACAGGCTGACACATGCATCCACACATATAATGATATTGAATAATGTTTTTTATTTAAATAAGTTTTAGTTTATAACTGCATAAATATAGCAAAATGTATCCACACCATGGAGTAGAAATGCATTAGAACCATATGAATAGAATATAAATCCTGCTAAAATACCAAATAAGAAATAAATTAAGTCTTTTTTTTTTCCCCCTCTATTAGCTGACTTATTGATGGGGACATCGCTTCACGGACGCATCTACATACGTATCAGAGGAGGCGGGCCCTAGTTTCCCTGTGGCTTGGTGAGTACCCGTTTTGAAGACCTCACATGGCATGTATGCGCATTTAAAAGATCTTACATTGGGGAAATGCATGTGGGCTGCGAGAGGAGGACATCTAGACCGTCGGATTTGATGGACACAACGATCGGGCCGTTGGATCGCATGGAGGACTTGATCGGGCCGTTGATCGTGGGCTATCATCATCATGGAACATCATAGATTTTAGGATTTACTTTATTTTATTATTTCAGTAGACTAGATTACATTATTTGTGTTTATTTTTAAAATTTGATATATTATTTTGAGATGGGACATGTTTGGGGAAAAGAACTGAGAGAGCAATTTTGTAATTTCAGCCCAAAAGAGCTATAAAGCTCCACACGTCTCCCCCTTTGTTTTTTTATGATGAAGCTAAATAAAATTTTCAGATTTTCTTCTTTCTCCTTGCTTGGTGCATGAGAAATCTCAAGGTGCGAGGCCTTACCTTGGTGTGAATCTGAGAGTTTACTACGTGGTGCGAATCCACTTGTATCTTTCTCTTCTTCTCTCTCAAGGTATTCTTCTCCAAACCCTAATCTCCTGTCTTCTGCTCCATCTTTTCTTCTTTTTTCTTTTTTCTTCTTTCTTCAAACCCTAGCCTACCCATCTTCCCGCATCACCTAGACATTTGACGCAAGACGACTAACCACTTGCTCTAAAAGCTTGAACTAATAGAGCGTGGCAAATCAATCCCTTTATCTCATAGCCCAGGCTCATTCACACAGGCCATGCTCTCGGCCGAACCCTCCTTCGTGAGCCCCACTTCACATGGGTTCACATCACATTAGCCACCCACCTTACATGGGTGGGGCCCGAATTACACGAGCCACCTGATTCACACGGGCCGCCCACCCCGAGTGTGCCCCTATTTCCCACAAGCTGCCTCACTTAAGCCCGGTGTGAAAATGTCCTTGCATTAATCACCCCCAGCGAGGAGTCTTGAATACGAAACCTCCCGCTCTGATACCAATTTGGAGGTACAAGAGGTAAAGGTAAAGGCTATGAAGATAAATCAGGCAATAAACAAATGAGAAACTATGTGAATACTAGGCTATTACATGCTTGGAAAAAGAACTAATAAGATATTAATCAAAAGGCCCCATGGGAATTAAGAAATTCCACCATTAACATAGGGAAAGTTTATTATTCAAAGGAAATGATGTGTATCTAAAAATGATTAAAGGGATTTAGTGTTTTAAGGAACTTAGGGTTAAGGTTTTAAGAAGGGGGGAATTAGGGGTTAGGGGTTTGAAATATGGAAATTAGGGTTAAGGGTTTTGATTTGGGGGGGGGGGGGGGGGGGGGGGGGGTAAGAAGTAAAGGGAACAAGGAAAAGGACTGAGGGGGATGACGCACGTGGTTGGCCATGTGTGTAGGGACACGTGTGCGTGCGTGGGTTGGGTAGGTAGGGTAGGGTATAAGGGTTGTAGGTTTGGGTCTAGGTGATGTGGGAAGATGGGTAGGCTAGGGTTTAAAGAGAAAAGAAGATGAGAGATTAGGATTTGGAGAAGAATACCTTAAAAGAGAAAAAGAGAAAGATACTTGTGGATTCGCACCACGTAGTGAACCCTCGGATTCACACCAAGGTAAGGCCTCACACCTTGAGATTTCTCATGCACTAAGGAAAAAGAAGAAAATTTGAAAATTTTATTAATCTTCATCATAAAAAACAAAGGGGGAGATGTGTGGAGCTTTATAGCTCTTTTGGGCTGAAATTACAAAATTGCCCTCTCAGTTATTTTCTCTCCCAAACATGTCTCATCTCAAAATAATGTATCAAATCTGGAAAATAAACACAAATAATATAATCTACTCCACTGAAATAACAAAATAAAGTAAATCCTAAAACCTATGATGTTCCATGATGATGATGGCCCACGATCAATGACCCAATCAATTCCTCCATGCGATCCAACGGCCTGATCGTCGTGTCCATCAAATCCAACGATCCAGATGTCCTCTTGTAGCCCACATGCATCTCCCCAGTGTAGGATCTTTTAAATGCGCATACATGTCATGTGGGGTCTTCAAACGGGTACTTGTCAAGTTCTTCCTTTGATAAGTACGTAGATGTGTCCATGAAGTGACGTCCCCATTAACTCTCCCCAGCTGAAAAGATTACGCCTCTGGCAAAATAAAACTTCGGTACCGCTCAAGTAAATCCAGATTGACACTCTAAAGCTTCGCCCCTGTCATCCACGTACTATCTGAACTCAGCTTGTTCTTTCATTTGACTAAAAATTTCTGAAATCCTTCCCGATGTGATGGTCCAAGATCTCCTCAATCTCCTCTCGACTTATTGGTAGTGAAGGTGTATAGGAGGCAAAGGCTGGAAAGATAAATCAGGCAATGGCCATGGGTCCTGGAATGGATCTGGGTCACTGTGATGGAGTGCTGGAAGAAGTATCTGGAGTCCATTTAAAAGACACAAGATCCTCCACATTGAATGTGGAACTAATCCCCAAGGAAAGTGGAAGATCTATAACATACGCATTAGGACCGATTCGCTTTAATATCTTAAAAGGTCTAGCACTACGAGCTTGTAATTTCTTAACGGCTTCATGTGGAAACCCTTTTGGCCTAACGCGGACCATCACATAATCACCTACCTGATATTCCTTAAATTTATGATGTGAGTCTGCAAAAATTTTATATCATTCATTGCTCGCATTAATCCTTTGTCTGATTTCATTATGCAATGCATGAATATGCTGTGCAAGGACTCTGTAGACGCTAACGACCTATGTGAGACGGACATGAATGAAACTATAGGATGCTCTGGTGAAGCAATGGGCTTAAAATAGACAACTCTATTATCTAAAACTTGGAGGATTATAATAAAATAACACTTCTTGCAGGTGACACATAATTTCTCATTCTTTAGTATCCCACAAACCCGCTCTAACTGATAGAGGTACTGCTTCTCATAAGTGTTATAAACAAGGATAATGTTCAAGTATCCCAATACTTGAGGACACTCGACTGAGATTTTGTGGACGACCAAAATGTGCCCACTCGTGTGCCACATGCCATCGTACTTGGAAGTGAAAAGTGCGGGCACGACACACGGAATAAGACTCAAACTCAAACTCTCCTGAGCGGTCTTTTCCCTAAGAAGCTAATCAAATTGCCTTTGCATTTCTGCATGCTCCACGGGATTCACTTGGTAGGGGGAAAAGCTTGACAGAGTCGACCTAGGGACAAGATCGATTGCGTGCTGAATGTCCCACTTGGGTGGAAGTTCATCTCATAAGTCATCTAGTAGGGTATCACAAGTCATTTCCAAGTTCACATCACTAGTCATGTGGGTGTCCACCATTGAATCCACACCGGTCTCTTTTTCAAACTCGTTTGCATTCACTATGGTAAGAGACTTAGATTAAGACTACATTCAAGTCACACATGACAGTTGGGAGTGGTGCGGCCTCAATTTCTTCAACCTTTTCATCACTAGCATTCATTCCTTCATGCCCAACAACGGTGAGTGATGCCTCAATTTCTTCTTCGTCATCATTAGCAATTTCAGGCATGTACTCTACCTCTTCTTAAACAACATATTTAGACCTTTCTAACTTGCCATTCACTAAGACATTGTCTCGCTCCCAAGGAAATTTAATTGGTGTTAAACACCCTTCAAGTTGCTCAAAAGCCGTGATTACCTTAGTGATGGATTGGACCACTTTACAAGAAGGTGGCTATATGGGTTTTCTTTTTGGACGGGAAGGTGGGATAACGCTTTCCTGAGCTAAGGGCTTCTGACGGTAAGAGATGGGAATATACTTCTCTTTCAAATGCTCTTTCATCTCGCCACTGTGAGATTGGAGCTCTACCTTTCTGCTCAATTCTTCTATCCAAATCCGTCCAAAACGACTTAGCTTGGCCCACCAATTTCAACTTGGCAAACCTCACTCGATGGCTCTCTAACATATCATACCAATCAAAAAAATATTCCAAGTCTTCAAGCCAATCAATGAATGTCTGTGGGTCCATGTGGCCACTAAAATATGCCAAATCATCAGAGTTTGGCTTTCCATTGGGTCCCGAGGGCCACAAGACAACACTTAACGACCCTGAGGATCTCAAGCGCTTATACTCCATTCGTTATGGGGAGACTCAACAACTAAACTCTAGATACAATGATAATGAAAATAGAAATACGGCTAATCTAGACGTAACAATATGGATTCTAAACTCTAAATAACCCTATGTGACTTTATATGATCAAAGGAACATCTTTCCTAAAAATTCCAGTAATGTAACTAATGAAACGAGCTTGTACTCAAACAATTCGGCCATATAAAGTGCTAAATAACTAGTACCAAAATTCAGTGGTGTACATATGGGAATAACTAACTCGAGGACAACACAATATGACGAACGGCACCAGGCCATGATGATAAACAACTTCAACCTAAATCTAAGACGAAATTACCCTATGTTAACCTAGGCTTTGATACCAAAATTTGATGCAGGACCATGCTTTCCTACCGTAGGATTTTAATATAATTTCTGTTTGATATTATTTGGGTTTGCATGTAGTTGCTCAATTTTTATTTATTCTTGCTCTCATTAACCAGAATCTGATTTTATTATCATCCTAGGGTAGAAAAGCATGGTCCTGCATCACTTATTTTGTCCAACACATCTGATTTGGGTTTTAGTTGTGGCAAGTTTTTAGGAAATGGAGTGTCTTGCAAATCTTCACTAGATATGGTTATTGGTCGCATTTGTGTGATGACGAATGTCTGAAATACCTTCACACAAATGTGTGAAAAACCATTTCCTTTAGGAAGTAGACAGTTTGAGAAATCTCTTGTTACTGCTAGATGTCTGTGACGCAATTATTTATTATATTTATTTATTTAATTTTTTGAAAGCTCAGGCAGAAAACTGGCGTCTTATGGATGTTCACTTATGAAGGATTCTCTCTAAAAGAATTTCCGACTATTACTGTGGACCTGTAAAAGTGAATAGAAGCGAATGTCCTGAGAAACAGGCCCCTCCCAAAGATCATTTGGGGGGGGTCGCTTTCAGTTTCTACCTGTTGTGAACTATGGTTTGGTGGTCAGACCTTCGATCTGATGGGGTGCACCATGGACAAACTCTGCCCTAAAAAAATCCCCAGAATTGGAAGATCCTAGGTATCCAATCTTTGGCCTTTCCTCAGCTGAATGTGGACCTTTGCTGTATTTTTTAACTGCTTATTTACCGGCCACTAATGGAAAGGTTAGGATTGTCATCCAAGGATGTTTTGGTCTCATCGGCTCAATGGCCTGGATCACCAGAGCAGGTGTCAACTTGTACGAACTAAGGTATGTGTATCCTCGGTTGACAATCATATAATTCCTCCTGTCAGTCATGGGACACTACTATAGGACTGATCAGCATAGATATCCATCCCAATGATCTTAAAAGGCTCCTGTAGAAAGCTTTGCCCCTTCAGAAATGCTCATGCGTTTCTTTGCAACAATTTCACTTTCGCCTTGCAAGAAGTTAAAAAAAACAATTTCATTTTCATTTTGCAGATCTTGTGAGCAAGTTCAGCAACTGAACAGATCGTTCTGGAATGTAAATTCAGCCATTTCATCTAGCAGTTTGGCAGAGAGTGCGCATACAACTCCTACAATGGTATAAACCTTGACTGAATGTGATGGAAGGCTTTCAAACTATTGAATGAATTATGCTTAACCATTAAATGTTGAAAATACCCCTTTATGCTTAAGCGCCCTTGATTTTTTGCATGTGCAAATACCAAATGACATTGAAGGAATGCCATGGGCCTATTGGCATTATGGCTTTTTATACTAGATGGCACATTTGCTATCTGTAAAAGAAAACCCAGGTCTTTTGGAGTTTGCTCAGCTGACCAAAACATCTATTCGAAAATATTCTTTTCCTCATCTCATGGAGCACCAGGACAGTACATTTTGACAGTGTTTTGAATAGCTACTCTATGTAGTGTGTAGCTAATGCTACGTAGCGTCGCATAGCCTTAATGCTATGTAGTTCATGAAAATAGCTTAAGTTGCTACATGATAATTTGCACACGCTACACGCCACATAGACCAACGCTACACACTATGTAGCTCATATTACAAGTTATTTTCACTACATTAAAAGCAATTAATGTTTTCAATGATTTGTTATAATTTTCTGTTTTCAATAAAAATTAGTTAATCTTTTCAATGCTTTTAGTAAAATAATATAAGTAACAGCACTAAATTAGTTTTGTTGCTCTTTCTTTACCTTTATATTTAATCATTGCTCTTTAGGTTGCATTTGGTTGCACAAATATCATGAAATTTTGTTAAATTTCATTATTAATCAGTCTAATTTGGTACAAAATATCAAGAAATTGGTTTTACCAAGCGCAACTTTGATTAAAAATCTAGAAGTAGTTTGTAGCTTACACTACACGCTATGTAGTGTGGTATGAACTTAGCCTCTTCCCATCATTACTTATTGTTTTTTTTTGTTGCTAATTAATGAGAAACACCTCTTGTAAGGTCTGGATACTTTGCTTATCACGTTTTCCTAAGGTTGTGAGTGATTCCATACATGGGAGACATGTATGAGATCTGAAACAATCATCTGGCAAGGCATACTACCTTGGTCAGGCTGTAGAACAAAAGTCACACTGGTTGCACAATCCTAACCATTCAATTAGAGGATTTTTGAGAAAAGAAAACTGTAGTCCGAGAAAAGGTCAACCAAAGTTCTGTTGAGGATCTACTTCCTTTTTCTGCCTTAAAAAATCCTTTGGTTGAATGGTAGGATGTCCAAACCATGAATTATGGCCCACCTGATGAACAGTTCGGATATAGTAGACATGTGCAGTGTTTATGATTAACATGAAGAGAAGTGACAACTATCCCAAGTTTTCTTGTTCTGTAATGCCATATGAGGCCTATTTTATCAGTTAATTCTCATGGTTATCCATCTTAATGGTTTTTATTGTTCTCTTTTGCAGCGAAACACTGGTGACAACCTTTCAAATTCTGCCGCTAGTTTCCTTTCTATGGCTGATACAACTGAGACTCGGAAATCTGAAAGCCTTGCTGAAGGATGGGATATTGTGGAGCATCCTACCTTCCCCCCTCCACCATCACAGACCGAAGACATCGAACATTGGACTCGAGCCATGATCATCGATGCTACAAAAAGATAATTGGGCACCATTTTCTTTCAAGGTTTGTAAATTGACTGCTAGTGAAGAAGAGATTTGTGTGTTCCAAGTCATGCACAGGAGATTGCGTACCGATAGCTTCTAACCATCCAATCATGATGGATGGAATCTCTATTGCACTTTTGAATGTGTATAGAATTCACCTCTCACCATTAATGGACGGGGTGGTTGGAGCCAGTGGTATACAATCTATGGTGAACCAATTGAACACAGAAGTCAGGCTAACTTTGGCAGACACATCTCCCACCATCCAAATACAGTGGCAAGAATCCATTGCATTTTTGAGTTTGTTGATTTAAAATTTGCATTTTGAGAAGTCATGGGATTCTTGCCAATTTGGGACGATGGCATATGTCTACGCTCAGTATTTTCGAAGATGATGTATCATAGTTCTTATCAGGGACCTGATAATGAGCAATTATAGGGGTTTTGAGTATTGCTGAAATATAGCGTCTGCTGAGGCCCTGGACACTGTACATGTTAAGCCCATGGTTCATGTGATCCAGACCACTGATCTGGTGGGTCCCCCTGTAGATGGGAATGCCCCAAAACTTTCTCAGACGGAAGATTATAGAAAAAGTATGAGCAATGGTCCCCAGTTGTTGGAAAACATGTCAAAGATCAAAGCATCAATATCTTCCAATCTGGGAGATTCTTGCAGCGTCTCCGATCCAGTATGGGTCCCATAAGATCAAGAATCCAGATCAATGAATCACAGGCCTGACATGTATGGGGTCGTGCCCCTTAGCCAACTGCACATTGATAGTGCAATGTAAGTGATCCTACTCATACGACTAGATTTGTGCCTTAGAAGTTATGGCTTGCCACGTGTTTAGCCTAATGACCTTTTCTTCCTGTTAAAACCATGGATTGAATACCGGTTCCTGTATGCTGTATCTGTCACTGCTGATACTGGGTTTGTATTACTCTGTTTCGGCTCAATACGTACCAATAGACCCAATAGAGCCATATTGTTCTAGGGTTATAACTGTCTGTATTTGGCGAATGCACTAACGTCAGAAGATACTTTGATCTTTGGTTCGAATGATTGTTTCCTCAGTTGAGGAGTTGTGCCCTCTGTAGGTTTCAGTTCGTAAACACAGCCTCTTCAGAAACAGGAGCATGGAAGCCAATAATCTGCATCAACTGGAGATCCATATTGCTGTCCCATTTACATGTATATATATGGTTATGAAAATTTTTAAGAAAAAAATAGATGTAAATATCTTTGTAAGGGAATTTCACTCTCTGAGTTTGAGGCAATGTAGTGAAAACTTAATGGAAGTGCAGGGAGAAGTACCCATACGAAGGAGGAAAAGAAAAAAGAAAAAAAAAAATTAAAAAGGAATGATGAAAGAGCCCTCACTGGCTCATGCTTCTCCACAGTTGACAGATACGCTGATGTTACATATTTTGTGGATGAGTGATTTGGAACTCTATATCATCATAGACATAGTGTTTAGTTTGTACAAGAAATTGAGGTATTTTGCAGTGTTCTTTACAGAAACAAGCTGGTTTCTGCGATTTGCATGACGTCTGCCAAGATGGGGGTGAGTATGTAATCATCAGGTGACTTTTAACCTGGGACTGTTGTTGCGTCTCTCTTCTTAACCTTAGATCTGTGGGCCTCAAATTGGAAGGTTTTGATTGTCCCATTGAAGTGATTTCTGGAGCATGGTCCATTTATAGTGGGGTGCAATGAATCTTGCTTAACGAAAAATGGGCCCCATTTGGAAACCCATCCATACATGCGAGGGGGGTCGCAGAGGGAATTCCTCACTGAACCGGCACTTCAAAAGGGGATGGCCTACGAGCTCGACTAGCAAGTGCTTTCTCACCGTGTAGTTTCAACGTAGTTCAAAAACTTAAAAACCCAACTCGGCTGGACTCTAACCAGGTTCGGTCAACTCAGTATTTCAAACAATTAAATTAAAATTTATAATATTTAATGCCTTTAAATTGTTGGAGATGCTAAATACCCCAAACAGCACAAAAATGCACTGCAGCTGTAACATGCACTTGCTTGCTTTGACACGTATATGTTCCTTTTCCAAGAATCAGGTTGATCCATTCCTTAGGTGGGCCATAGTTCATGAAACAGATGTAATTCTCTAACCAGCTACCCTAAGGACGGTTAAGATACTGCATCTGTCAGTGGTGTGTACATGACCTGTGTAACACCCATTCAGTTGCCACCTTGTAGGAAACGGTTGTATAGGCTCACAGCCTAAAGTTTGTGCAAATTTCCTGTACAGATGCGGCTCATGGTTATGTAATTCAAATTATTCAGATGATGGGCCCGTTATGAATGGTCCACAACAAAAAAAAAATACCCCAAATCGGTATATTCTAGCCATGATTCTAGGTTTATAGAGCATTTGGCCTTTGGTTGAATTGTGAGCTGTCACTGCATTTCCTCCTGACCAAGTAATTGTTGACTGGGCCATGTGCTAGTACAAACTACAAACTGTAAACCCTAAAGGTCTCCTGCCGTGCTGCCTGCATGACACACTTGCAGAAAGACCTCTATGCCACTCATCCGGATGTGCCCCAAATCCAGAAATATACCAGCCCATGCAGACAACAGAACGTAAATTGGCCAACAGCCCACTGTAAATGCGGCCATCTGATAAGTGAAACAGCCTGAATTTGTAGACAGGAAACATATGCAGCCATCCCACCCAATGTGCAGCTCGTTTCTCACCAGCCATGGCACTGTTGGACGAGACCAGACGCTTGCCTTTCTCCCACGAAATCATGCTGAGGGGGCTTTGATAGCATACGTATGCACTGTAGCACAGCTACTACTGGGTGAGATTTACACTCCCAGATTGCATCTTAGATGATGATCTGAACCATTCATATTCCGGATTCTAAAGGAGCCATCCTAAGAAAGATTTGTTGAACAGATGATTGGTGTATGAAGATGAAGGTCAGGATCATCAATAAAGCACAATTACAATAGATTCTATAAAGCAGTGAACAATTCATATCATCATCTAAGATGCAGTCCATGGGTGAAATGGTTACCATATCCTATCAAAATCCGATACTGACACCTGCGTGCTTATAAGTCGCATGTCATAATCATCGGATGCATATGATGTTCATCCTAATTCCTTCACGTAAGTATGGATTTGCCACACATTAGTCAAACATGCATTACCGAATGTCATGAATAAATACTTCCAAACAGCTTAAAATGAGAACCGAGAAACCCAATCACAAGGACATTCCAAGCACGAGGCATTAGAAGCTCTGAGAAAACATATAATATTTGCATCCCATATTTCAAAGAAAAACTTAAAACATTTATAAACACTCCTTACATCTCTAAGAATTTGTAATGTAACAAACGCCCAAGTCGTGACACTGACCTTGCATGGAAGGCCGCTCATGTTGGTGGACGGACATATGAGCACTATGATAATAACAAACACTTCTTTGTTGGGTTTTTTTCTTCTTTTTCCCGCCATTCTGAGAGAGAATGATGATGATGACTGTCATTTTCCTTGCATCTTTGGGTGAGATAGGCACAAGGATTACTTCATCTAGACCACAAAATGACCAGGAAGGCTTTGAACTAAAGCAACCCAAGTGACTTCAGCTGTTGAACGTGCTCAGGTGGAAGGGGTGGAGGCGACCAATCCGATCCCGTCACCTCACCATCGACATCCTCCACCACGTACTCCTGGCATAAAGATGTGAAAATGATGAGCGAGGGATTCAAGTAAATGAATTTAATCAATAAGAAAAATAGTTTGCATGCATCAGCACTTCATATAACAATCTAAATTGCAAAACAGTATCAGTCGAACAATGAGAATAAAAGAGGTGGGTGTTGCCAGCAAAGTCTTTAAATGTTAACGTTGTCAGTTCTTCTTCCTCTTTTGAATGATGACAAACTCTATTAAAGCTAAAGAAACCCAAAACAGAGGGAGGGAGGGAGAGAAGCCGCCTTCTCAACAAACAGGTAAAAGAACACCCCCCCCCCCCCCCCCAACCCCAAAAAAAAAAAAAAAAAGAAGGAATGATCACCAAAGAACAGACAGAAAGCAAGGTCTGACCACCAAGAATGGAAAGTCTCGTGGCAGTCGTGAACCATCCAATCTTCAGGTGTAAGTCATCCCATTGAGTATATCATATCTGTTTATCATTCCTTTTATTTGACTTGAGATCCACCAACTCACAGAATTATATCTTTTGATTGCAAACAAACAGGTAGACCAGATTCACAACAAATGAAATGCTAAATTTAGGGAATGCTACTTGCACACATTTTTTTAATGCGTAGATCCCTAAAAAGTATACAGGTACACCGTACCCAGCCCAAGTTTGATCAACCTACAGCCCTACTAATAAATTAAAATTATGATAGACAAGATAGCACACTTGAAAAATAGCATGGTAACTCAAAGGAGTGCAGAAGACATGAATATAAAGCAGCAGTAACTCACTTTTGTTAGCATCCTTTTTGCTAGTATATGATAATGCCGCTGCCAAATCCGCTGGCCAACCATGGTAGCCACAAGTACACTGTAGAATATGCCAATCACAGTGAATAGTCCGAGTACTATTAAACCCATGATAAGTAGTAATGGTAGTCCAGCTTCACCCGCTCCTCCCAAGCAACCACATTCACCTGCTGCACTCCCACAGCTTTCAAAGCATGTAGTACAGTCGGTCCACATACAGAGAGTGCCAGGTAGATGGCAGTCAGCACACATTCTGCATGGAAAAAGAGATTGAATTAATTCATTAAACAACATATCCTAAGAGACAAACAACATATCTTAAGACAAAGAAAGAACCTGAGGACGTATGATTGGGAAAGAATTTGTGACCTCATGGTTAAGATCAGGGATGTCAATGGGTTGGGCCTGGATCAGGTGACTCAGGTCAGCATCAGCCTGAGTGCAAGCCCAATCTGAGCATGAGATGGGCCATTTTTTTTCGGCCTGAGTCCGACCCAATTAAATGTTTGTCAAGTCCATGCCCAGCCCTTATGCAATTTCTATATGACCAGATCAGAGTCAACAGACCTGATCCAACGGACCTTGACCCGAGCTACGCTCAATTAATAATTGGTCCTGAACTTTTAGAAAACACAAATCAAGAGCCCTGATAGTCTAGGTCTGTGTCAACCCAAAGACCCAATGAACTGGCCGATCCATGGACACACTCAGTTGAGATAAAGAATTTTCTATCTGAGATTGAGGCCAAGGCTAAACCACAACCTCAGGATTTGGCACTATCATTTTTGGACAGAATATCTACCGTCTCAATTTTTAAAATACAACTTATGCATCAGCATTTTAGTAATTTTTGTTATAAATTGCCCCCTCACCATTGTCTTATTACACTACAGCTCATGAGAAGGAAAACAAAACAAATACTAAACTTCTTTTCCTTTGCCATTACTTGGGATGACTAGATCCAACCACTTAGCACAAACAAACTGATTTCAAATTTATCAATAGAATCAAGGAGAAGCATTGAGATATGAGCATCAAGCATATCAAATAAAATGGAATTTTACCCAGGTTGGCAGCAACAAAGACATAATTCTCGGCATGGCTGAGCTAGATCGTTGCGGACTCGCCGATCGTAACAAGTTATGAAGCAACCAGACAATCCCAATAAAGCAAAAAACAATAGTGCTCCTGCACTCAACAGCAATAGTGAGCAATGCATCAGCAATCCCAAAAGACAGTAGCTATGGAACTAGAACCACACACTGGTAAAATTTAGAGTGAAGCGCATGAAGGACGGCTACACCTAAAAATTTCAATCACAGAAAAGAGAGATTTTGCACATCATGAAAGACACATGAGAAATGATGTTACACCAGCTACTTCAAAAGATACTAGATATGCAATAGCGGGACAACCTACTACAAAAGATATAGACATGATAGTTGGCCAAATTTGTATCAAATCTGTTTTGTTGATATTAGTTCTCAAGCTTAATGAATCCATCAAGCTTTTGTCCAAGTCCAAAAATTGCTACCATCAGGATGTCTTTTCTCACTTTCGAACTTGAGTGTCCAACTATCAGAAAAGCTGTAACTGAGTTCATGTTAGCACTTTTACGAAGAAATACCCTTCCGCCAATATGGTGAATCTTCTTCTTCTTCTTCTTCTTCATTATTATTATTTTTTTTTATTTGGACAAAAAGTGGTTATATTTATATAGATGGCCTTGGTAAACAGAAAGGTACACACATCTACAGAGGAAAATGAATCAGTCATTATTTCTTTACCAAGAAATTCCTTGTAATCTGCAGTCTTGAAATGTGACCTTTGAACGCATAGCATAAAGTTGACGGAAAATATGATAGCCTTATATTTTCAGAATGCATCTCCAAAGGTCTATATTCGAGCACTGTAACAACATGCAAATTACATCACCTTATCCAGATGTGATAACTGATACCCTAATTGTACGTGGAAGTATTTGAATTGGATGTACCATGCAATTATTTGTTGCCCCAAAAGATCAGGTACTTTTGCATGAGGGAACTAAGGGAATGTACAGTGAAGGATCACATTATGCTTCGCAACAAATCTTATTTGAACCGAAGAATCAATACATTTGGGAACGATGGCTAACATATCAAGCTTCCTACCAAAAACATTACAAGCTTGTAACAGAACATGAAAAGCGCAGTGACTTTAAGCAAATTTATGATAAGAACAATTCAAATAATCTAGCTCCTATATCTGGTTCTCGAGATTTACCACACATGTAGTAGAAACTAAGTTCACTTCTAAAACCCCAAGCCAACCGCAGCCAGTCTTGCCAAAAACTGTCAACCAAATACACTGCATATGCCAATAATGCAATTACCTGCACATGGACACCCACCCACCACCAAACATGAAAGCTGAGATGATTACTTTAAATACTGATGTAGCATTTGGAAGTACCCCTGAATAAGCATTTGGTTGCATGCGAAAATGGGTGATTTCGTTTTGAACTCGCCAAGAATTTGGGGTGGTGCGATAAACGAGACCAACAACCTTTTGGCCCTCAAAATGACACCTTTGTTCACTTTTGAGTGCTACTTTCAATGATTAAAAAATTTAATTTGCAGAACAGCATTCTTCCAGTCCCTGCTTCCTGAGGTACTTCCAAAATAGTCTTGCGAGAAATGGCACATAATAACATAAGGTATCGAATCCTTACAAGTTGAACAGCCACAAAGATAAATAGTATATCTCTAGTCACAAAGAAACGAAACTTCAAGGTACGCCACTTCCTATCTGCAAAAGCATGCACTCTCAAGTGGTAAGGAGCCTTGCAGGTAGTACAATGAGCAAAGGCAAAACCTTCCTGCAGAAAATGGGAAGGGGTAATCAGATTCGAGCTATTCAAGATAGTAGCACCAACAATAAATAGAAATAAAAGGGCAATGTTTGAGGGGTTTTTTCTTGGAAAAAAAAAAACATAAACCATGATATTTGGAAATGTGGAATTACGGGATCCTGCATGTTAGAAAACGCACATTTGCACTGAGCACAGGATTCCATACATGTGGGGACATGTTTCAACAATCCAAACTATTTATATGATGGGCCTCAACATGGATGGGGGATCCAAAAAATCTCCACAATGGAATACCCTTTAATCATTGAACTATTCTTTATTATATGGACCATCACCTCAACCATCTCTTTGTGAGCCATTAATTGAAAGGTTAAGACCATCCAATTTTGAAGTTTTTCAAGAGAGCCCCATCAGTTGTGCATCAGTGTGTTAACACGTTTTGTATTGGGAAAATAAATAAGGCATGACATTCACATTCACATTCATAGACATTCACTAGACATTGCTACATCCACACAAAAGAGACGAGCATATAGTTAGAAGGCTTTTATTATTATCTTGGGTTCTTATTACATTCTAGGCCACGACAGACCACAAGCCCTTAATTATACTATATTTAGTGACCCTTAATTCTAAGACAAAAATAGGTTACAAAGTAGTTTATTTAGGACAAAAGGTTAAAGTTGTTATTAACGCGGATGTATGATACTTGTAATGCATGGTGCATTTAATGCACACAGATTGCGGCTCTGTCTTAAGTGGTAGCAGGCTCTGCGCCCTGTCACTAGTAGAAGGGAATGGGTTCTGCACCCTCATAACATAGTGAGGTGAAAAGTGTTTTGTATGAGTGGACGTGGGGCCTCAATATTTGGAATCATGCCAAATTATGACAATATATGAAGTGCTCTACTGAGAGCATTAGCCTAAGCCAGTAAGCCTAAGACATAGGCACATAGGCATATAGCAAATATGCAGTGCAGTTGTAGAGAAAGCAAGGAAGCACGCTCAGGCAATAGGTGCGAACACTATGAAATCATACGGTTCGTAGAGATGCTGGGCATGTAGGATCCCATCATGTGGACAACGTCCATCGTGATGTACGATGGATCGTCTAGATCAACTATGAGGCTATGAGCAAGGTATCCCAAAACGGTTACGTATCGGCCGTATCGGCTGATACGTAACGGAAACGGTCATGACCGTTACACGTTACGGGGTTAAAACGGCCGTAATGGCCGTTACAGAAAAAATGGGCCGTATCGGTCCCATGACAGTTTTTTTAATAAAAAAAGAAGGGCCGTATCGGCCGATACGGGGTCCGTAACAGCCGTTACGGCCTGTATCGTAACGGTAACGGTGGTGGCCGTTACAGCCACCGTCACCGTTATGGGACACCTTGGCTATGAGGACAAAGTAGAGACCTTCTCATACCAATGTGTGTGATAAAAGCACACGGCATGGAAATGGGAGCACGAGTAGTGGTCGCATGCTTGATTCGCGTTCTTGTGGACTGCACTGTACACCTTCCACAAAAATGCCCATAACTTATTTGTTACACATCAGATCAGGGCGATTTTGTGCTCATTGGAAAGCTAACTCGATAAACTATTCAATAGCACTTTAATCACTTGAATTGGACATCATTTGACCTATCAAAATGAACCCAAAGTCGTTGCAGCGTCATTTACTCTGTACGTGAAATCAACAAAGCGCAGTTTTAGTAAACGGACTGGATCTTCCTCATTATAACTCAGATTGCGGTGAAGTGAATTTTAGACCAAAGCTCTTTCAATAACCTTTCCTATGGCTCAAAAATCACTTCAATCAGACACCGTTTGTCCATCTGTCTGCTATCTTGAACTCAGGCCATACGCGGTGTCCACTTTTCAGCAATCTTAGAAAATGTGAATTTTTTATTTTATTTAATTTTATTTTATTTATGTCATAACACAGTGTATCGCATCTGATAAACGGTTCGGATCACCAAGACGTGGATTGATATTATTCATGTCAGCAATCTGGACATTTGCTAATGAGTAGGATCTATCGACTGTTCATTTCACATAGGCCCAAGTTGGAATTCTTCGGTTCAGATCGAAAAATAGAAGAATTAAGTGAATCCAAAATGCAAAGGAGGTTCTTGGTCAATCCTCTTTGGAAATAACTCATAAAATGTGTTTGTGTATTTACAAATGCATATTAGCTTTGCCAAGCCCATAGGCATGTACAAGTCAGCTAACGCACATGCCACAACATCTGACAGTGTCATACTGTCATCTTCTTTTTTATTCCTCTTCTTGTCACCATTATTCAGACACTATCCTATCCTGATGGTTTCCTTTGAAAAATAGCGTTGATGCTTACTGGTCTTTGTTGTTGTCATTGTAAAGCATTGAGCTTTTTTCTTTTCAATAAAGTTTGCATTATCCCTCAAAAGAATTATTTAGAGAAACACCCTTTTTGAACTGCGTAAACAAGATTGGAGAGATATGCATCATTCTACAGATTTCTGTTTCTCATATCTCTAGAAAGGTCAACTCAGAGGAAGATTCTCTTGCTAGAAACTAGAGATGGGCCATCTAGGCCTTCATCGGTGACTGCTCAAGAATTTTCCCTTTGCTGCAGTCTTTGTTGTAATGCTGTCTATTGTCATAG
The DNA here is from genome assembly GCA_003013855.2 of Liriodendron chinense. Classification (NCBI taxonomy): domain Eukaryota; kingdom Viridiplantae; phylum Streptophyta; class Magnoliopsida; order Magnoliales; family Magnoliaceae; genus Liriodendron; species Liriodendron chinense. The sequence continues at coordinate 4,210,286 of PVNU02000736.1, read as the reverse complement.
AACTATTACTGTTACCAATTCAAAAGAAAAAAAAAACAAGAAATTCTTACTGTTAACACTTTTATTTTCTTTATTCACTAAATATAAGGGATTTTTTGGTCCAAAATTCATTGTTGAGATCTGATAGTGAGTTTGTGAACAACTTGTTTAAGTTATGAAAACTTAAAAATGATAAGGATATACAGTAACCAGAGATTTCAACTCCACTTTGCCCATTCTTTAAACTGGACCTTTCCTCTCACTTGTGGCTTCAATTGACATTTTTCACTCCAAGCTAGTGCATCGATACCAAGTAACCCTGATTCATTTCACTCACCTAAAATGAACCTTCTAGATAGTGCATAGCCATGATAAATTGCCCGGCAATGCTAAGAATTTGTCTAGATCTCCGCATTTTTTTTAAAGGATTGAAAATTTTATTGATAAAATAAAATATACATGGGCTAACTGCCCCATCCCTTTATCAATCTCTGCAATCAGGAATAGCCCAACAGAATATCAAGTGCATGTTCTGTTACAAAAAATTTCTTGTCACTGGAAATGAACCCACTGCCGCTTGGCAAGCTCCATGAAAGGAATACATCCTTCATAATATTCATTAGTTTTAAGGATTTCCAACCTAAAGCAGCAACTGCTGTTGTAGACATGAGGTATTGATCATATGATGCTTCATAAAAAATGGCAGGCTGTGTTCATCATGGCAGCAACACAGATCCAATCAATTTTGAATCAAATGTTCTGGTTCAAAGCGTACTGACTAGGAGTACATGCAATGACTTCCAAGCATCACTCACAGACAAGGTAGGACAATCACACTCCCAAAGGTTAAATAGAATCATTTACTAGTAACCTCCCAACAATCCACATCATAGAAAACTGACATGAAAGGAGTGTCAAACAGGTGCCAGCACATCGAAGGTGTTCTACTTTATCAAAGCAGTTATTTGATATGCTGGCAAAGTTTGAGAGTCATAAGTATGCATTGAGCAATTGCACACATGGCATACATGTAATCAAAACAAACCATCCAAATTGTGGGACCAATGTAGCTAGGCTATAGCTCCAAAATCAAATTTATTGGACAATCCTTAACTCTCTGATATATGGACATAAGTTTGTTGAACTCAGAATGTTGACCATCTTTCATTCTAAAGTTAGATGTCCTCCTATCACCCATTTCAGTAATTCAGTTCAGTGTTTTTATTATTATTATTATTCATGACCCATCTAAAGCTGGGTTCATGATTTGGATGGTTTAATTTGAGTTACAGTTCTGTTATTTCACTCTACCAGAGTATCAAATTCTTCTTGTTCCACTATGCACCCAATTGTGCAACCTAATCAAAGTAGATAACCAGCTAATGATAAATAAAAATGATCCCAATAGGAGTTCAGCATAGCTACACATCACCCTCTAAAACCAGATAGTGTCAAGATCTTGTTTACCTTTACGGCTCGCCAGTGATCCAAACATGCACGGTGAACATATTTTGACGTTCCTTTGCATTTGCAAGGAGCAATGAAGTCCCTGCCTGGAAATAAAGCAAAATAATACACCAGTCAAAATTAAAAATAAAAATAGACAGGTATTACAAGTTACCACATTTGCATGCAAACAAGAAAGCAGACAGGTGGCACGTTACCACCCAAAATGAGAACGAATCTCTCTCTCTCTCTCTCTCTCTCTCTCTCTCTCTCCTCCCACACACAGCACATCCAAACGAGCCCCCAAATAATTGGAAAAGAAGAACAAGAACAAAAAGAATTCCATATACAACTGAGGAGCCGTTTGGATTCAACCAAACCTATGTCGACACAAGCTATCCAAGGCTGATAGCTTGTATGCGGTTTGTCAGACCCATTTATGCACCGGAGCGTAGAATAATATGGACCATTTATCACCAAAATTTGATCAAGGGCAAGGACATGATATCTTTGCAAAAGAAGGCAGAATAACAATGAGGGTAGCTTGTCCCTAGTTCAATGAACACTGAACAGGGAACATAATATTATGTGCACATATATCATATGTGCCAAATGTGTGACCAAGTTCAAGCGCCTCACATGTGCACATGTGTCACCATTAATCTTCAAGCGCCCAATAACTAACACATGTCAATTTGCATATGCGTCATAAATGCTACATACACCACCATCCACATTAAGCTCCCCACATATTCAACAATCCATCTTTGCTCCATGTTCCAGGGTGTTTGACAAACAACGAACAAAATAATTAGTCCTGATAGCATGACCTATGCATCGTATGCCGACACAACTTCGTTTGCTTCTAAAAAGCCCCTAAGAAACATGATCTTCTACTCATTTCTTTTTTATTAGCATATAAACACATTTCTACTTCCCAAAAAGCAATCTTGAATAATCAATCTAACAAAAATAAGAAGAGTCTTAATATCAATGTGGGTGTGGCAATGTTGACATGTGGACAATAATAAAAATAAAAAAAAACTTACGCTTTTTTTTCAAGTGGAGTAGGGACAAGTGGAGAGTCCTTGCAAAGCATTACGCTCCTTAGTGCTCTTGAAAAATACTTGCACCATGCTCTAGTATGTACACGAGCATGTATGCCTAGCAATGGGCCGAGCCCGGTCCTAGACTTTGAACTGGCTGCGTTGGTCTTTTGGGCTCGCCCTTTTCAAAATTTTGATTTTGTTGGGCACAGGCCCGGCTTATTACCAGCCTTACGAGCAAGATCCTGGCCAAAGGGCCAAGCCAACCAAAAGTAAGGTGTGTAAGCTTTTAAGATCCTTATACAAATTAATGGCACATGAAGTTCGATCATGTAATGGTGCCTATGATTTTATGTTTAACGAAGGTGAAAAATTATTTTATTCTAAGGTGTTTGAAGATTTTGGGGTTTTGCTTTGTTTATATATAGATGATCTTCCAATCTTTGATTCAAAGATAGAAGTCATTAAAGAGACTAAAGCTAATTTTTTGCAGTTCTCATTTTGACACGAAACACTTTCAAGAGACCGATGTCAATTTAGGGATTAAAATCATTCAAAGTGAAACTAATATAACACTAACTCAATCTCGCTATATAGAGAAGATTCTAAAGACATAATCACCTTGACTGTCAACCTGTGTGTACACCTTATGATACAAGTGTCAAGTTAGAATGGAATACCGGCGAGTGTATTTCGGTTTGAATATGCTAGTGGCATTGGTAATTTGACCTATGTTGTGAATTGCACCAGACCTAATATTGCTTTTGCAAAGAGAAAACTGAGTAAATATACTTCAAACCAAGTTATGAGCATTAGAATTCCATTAATACATTCTCAAGGTATCTTAAAAGAACCCAGAACTTTAGTCTTCAGTACCAGAGGTCTCCAATTATAATTAAAGGTTATAGTGATGCTAATTGGAACTCATGCTTTGATGATTGTAAATATACTAATGGTTATATTTTCACTTGATAGTTTCGAGAGTAGTTGGTGAGGAGACAAAGTGGATAAAAATTTGTTAGTAGATGTATCACTATGATAGTTTGGTTGCCATAGGAAGTAGCTAATAACAAGTGTTATGATGGGCCAAACAAATTTTCTAAAGCATGGTTCTATAAGACTATTGAAAAAAATGATGTGATAACTTTTAGACTTTTGTAAGATCCAATGAAAATACAATGGATCGCTCAGCCAAAGACCTAACTAGGAAAAATGTCTGTAAAACATCAAGGGACATGGGACTTTAGTCGATAGAAAAGTGACTCGCCGAAAGCAATAACCCAATCTAAGGAATTTAGATCTTAAGAATTAGGTTCAATGGAAAAAGCAAGTTTTTGTGTGATTCTTGGTTGAAATGCATTACATGAATTTAAGAGAAATTATTTCTCCAAGACCCCTTTATGGTATAAGAACTGCTAATATCCATAACGGATTGAGGATGGACTTATCCCTTAATGAGCTTATAGCCTTTAAGTTGGAGTGATAATTGTTAATGAGACACCCTTGATAAACTTATCATATGAGTGTCGAAGTGGGTCACTTCCTTTGAAAATTGGTTGATTCTCTAGTGCGCTCATGAAACTAGGATATTGCACATGATCATAACATGCAGCTTTGAACACTCTGAAGATTTTTAAACTATTGTGCATGTCTCGTAATGGTCTACATTAAAGAAAATTAGTTCAAGACCCAATTTACTAAGTTTATGTAGTCCAAGCATGTTTCATCAGGGTTCACAACGATTTGTCATCATCATTTATGCATGGTACCTCTTCGTCACGCCTAGATACCTCTCTTAAAATATTTGGAAATAAGTGGGGGATTGTTGGAGAATTTTAAAAAATACATAATTTAAGTTATGTGCAAGTCTCTTGAAAAACCATTATTTTTTTTTAAGTGAAAAAATTTAGTCCCACATGGAATAGGGAGGAGTGGACAGTGCTTGTAAAGCATTCCACTCCTTGGTGTTTCGAAAATTGTTTACAACATGCTCTAACCTGTATGTAAGCATGAGGCTGGACCGAAGCACGACCAACTGAAAAATTAGTTAACTGAATGCATTTGCACGATACTCTCTTGCAATGGAACGGGGATTCAAATCCTGGCCTTGTAGGCTTAAACGGGTCCCCTCCCTTGAGTCTAAGATAGGCTTGGTTTGCCAAAATTTATTTTATTTTACTAAATTATTAATTAGTTTCCATTGCATGAGACATACCATTTTGTTTTCAGCCGCATCTCAGCAGGTGTGACCATATAGTAAGACGAACATTTTGTTAGTCGTATTTTCTATAAAAGGGGTTTTTCTATTAGGGTTTCTCACGCATGAAAAGCTCTTTGCTTTCATCTCAAAATCTTCTCTCTCACACTCTAGTCATACAAAGAAAGGTGTGGCAGTGATCTTGGTGTTGGGTTTTCTACGGCCCCTGCGCTCTGTGGGGAGCCATATGCTGGCTGAACATATCTTAGGGGTAGCACGTTGGGAGCCTGCTACACTGGATTCTACGGCCGGGTGCGAAACTATCTCAATGAAAGCAACCTAGACGACACCTTGTTCCAACAAGAAAATCTGATTCATCCATCGTCTGCATTTCAACCTTTGTAATTCAACATATCAGGCGCAGCGTTCCGATTGTTTGGTTGATTTATTTTTGTTTTTCTGTTAATTTCCAAAATAAATTATTCCTGATAGACCACCCATCTGAAATCGCATCGTTCACATGAACCATACACAAATGGTCGGATCTTCCCCGATCGACTACAGAACATTGCCAGCACAGCTTATAACGGTACACAGCAGAAACAACTAAATGGACGGTCCAGATTTCTACTCATGCAGTTTTATCTAATTACAAAATTTATATGTACATTACGTCTTAGAAAAGAAGGAAAAAGTGATTTTCTTTTCTAATTCCAATTCTAGCCCTAGAATCATGGGATATTACGTTAACAACATGAAAATCTGAAATTCAGCTAGAAACATCGCACCAACGAAATCTGAATTCAGCGGAGATTGGAAAGCAGGCAGATAGGGCTAACATGCGCCAGAAGGTGCTGCATGCAGATCCAGAAAGGAGGATTGGATAGAGAGATTACCGTCGGATTCGAGGCAGATTCTGCACTGGATTTGTTCACCAGGGCCCGCTTCGAGGTCGATCTCGCCCGGTTCGGTGACGATCGAAGGAGGTATGAGAGGAGAAGACGGAGATGAAGGGCCTGTTGTAGGATCTGACATGGTATTCATGTAAATGATGAAGGAGGAAAGGGGAAGGGGAAGAGAATTTCTAGAGACGACGAGATCGAGGAGAAAGGGGAGAACTTCATGGGACGGGTCTGGAATACGCTGTGGGTGGACTAGACTTTTTACCTTTAGACTCTTGCAGTGTGATGGACGATTCGCAGGCACTCAAGAAATGTACACGTGGCATCCAATTCATCCAAATTAATTAGTCCAGATTATGGGTCCAGCTTAGATGTACCATGACCCCAAAGTCTGGCTTTTTTTATATTTTTTTAATTATCTGACTATGGAATTGGTGGACATTGATTGGACGGTTAAAAATGAAAAATATCCTATAGTCTTAACCGTACAAACAAGTATTCATGAGTGAGGGGTTAAGATTATTCAACCAATCTAATTTTGGGACTATAACCCTTAGCAACAGTGGATTCCCCAGTTTAGTCAGTTTAATTTGAGTTAATGCATGACACGTGTACAAGTTTTAGGTGCTTGCGTATGAAGCATCATATCATACCATAGTATTAAATAACTTCTCTTTACCTTTCAATTTTCATGGTCTAAAAGAAGCGACTGTCTAACTCTCTCTCCACCATAGTTTTCTAACCCTGTCTCTCTACTTTAGTTTGTCTTTTTTTCGTTAATTTCATGTATGTTTAATTGATAAAAGGAGATTTATTGATATGTTGGCAGAGCTTGACACTTGATACACAGGCACCTAGAAATTGTACATGCCATGTGTTAACTCAAGTTAGACCATCACAATTGTGGAATCCGCTCTCCCTAATAACTCGTAATTTTTAAATTCGATTGGTAAAGAAATTTCTAACCTTTAATTCCTGAGTATTTATTGGATATTTTTTTTGGACCATTAAATAAGGGGCCGTGTGGATACCATCAAATAAGTTATTTTTCTACTTACAGCAGTAGATAAGTAACTTATTTAAGATAAGTAAGTTTGGTTCATGAGCAATTAGAAATAACTTTTTATTTAAAGTTACTTAATCAATTAGTAGAAATAAAAATTAAGTACTTAAGAGTTAAGACATAGGTAACTTATGATCCAAAGGCTCCCTAAGGGCCCGTTTGGATTGTAAGTTGCTTAAGATAAGTTACTTAAGCTTGGAGTAGCATATCTTAGTTTCTACTTACTAAGAATATAAGTATGTTTGATGAATAACATACTTATTAACTTTTCCTTTCTTTTGCCTCCTCTATCTCTCTCCTCAACAACTTATGAAAAATAGAAAAGCTGAAAAATTTGCTGAAGTGATTATATACTTTTAAGTAAAAAAGTTACTTATTATTAACCATAAATCAAACTCACTTATCTAAAATTAAGTTATTTAAATGCCCACAATCAAATGATAGAAAAAATGGCCTAACAAATATCTTATTGAAAATTGCAATTGAAATAAAATGATAATAAAGAATCTATTTTGAAATTCGAAGTCATTTTTTTTAATTTTCGTAGGATGTCTAAACTTGGCTCCATAATTTGAACAATTTGAATTGCTTGTATGCCATGTATGAAATTTCTCTATAATGTTTAAGTTTTTTTTTTTTTTTTTTTAAGGTAGTAGTAACTTTTATTAAAAGGAAATGAAAAAGTGCAGAGATGGCGCTAGCTACAACTCAAGCATCAAACAAACAGAAAAATTTTCAACTTTGCAATGCAATTGATACCAATGACCAATTCAGCCATAGGAAATTGCCCTACTTGTGAGCCACTTTTCCCTTTGCTTTCACTTCGGAAGTACCTTCCATTTCTTTCTCTTTAAATCACCCATAAGCTGGCCAGTAAGCAAAGTTTCCATAAAACCTTTACTTTCATTTCTTTTTTTCCCCATCAACCTACAATGCTAGGTTAACTTGCTAGAGTGCACTTTTTAGGTTTACTTATCTAAAAGAGGTAGACCAAACGATTTTATTTATTTGTCAGGTGGTCCATGCTAATCTAGATTACACGTCTCAACAAAATCAACCCAATGATCATCAAGTTGGCTGATTTTATACTAAAATAGTTGACAGTTGTGAACATTGTTGGCCCACCTGATGATTAAGGTGGTCTTGCTTTTGATATAAGGTAGTTTTGATGTCAAGAAAATTAAGACCCATCTCATCATCAAGTGGACAATTTTATTAATTACCTTAGCAGTTAAGAAGCAACTGACTCATGTAATAGTACTTAGGGCTGTCAATGGCATGGATCTTGATCCGTATCCGATCCGTATCCGATCCGATTTAATCGGATTCGGATCAATAATCGGATAATCGGATCGGATACGGATATCCAAAGATGATCCGTTTAATATTCGGGTCGGATTCGGATCAACCTTGATCCGGCCCGTTAACGACCCGATCCGATAAAATAAATAAATAAATAAATAAAATAAAATAAATCCCAACACCACCACTTGAGCGGGAGTGGCCATCAGCTTGGGATTGTCGAATAGATCGAGATACGGAGGTGTATCCGAATCGGTGGGAGTCTGACGGAGGGGAAGAGGGTCTGGAGAAGTGGCAGCAGCAGAGAAGAGCCTGGAAGAGGGTCTGGAGAAGTGGCAGCAGCAGAGAAGAGCCTGGAAAGGAAAGGGTCTCGAGGGTTTAGAGGAGGCATTGGAATCGATGCAGCAGCATTGGCGCTTCTTGGAGAACGCAAGGAAGACGCCATGGCCATTTGCAGGGTGCAGGAGCTTCCAAATCCCATGCTCCCACACGCCATCTCTCTCTCTCTCGATTTTCTTTCGAAGTGCCGGGATTTTCTCTCGGATATCCGGTCGAATATCGGGTCGGATCATAATCGGATCGAAAACGGATTTCGAAAATTTTAAACGGGTCGGGTTCGGATCATATACTTGTGATCCGAATCGGATTCGGGTCGGATTCGGGTCGGATATATTCTTAATCGGGTCGGATACGGATCATCACTGATCCGGCCCGTATCCGACCCGTTGACAGCCCTAATAGTACTACTAGCACACATGGAAGGTGTTAAAGTCTCTTGATATACATTGATACACCATCGTTTAAAGGCTCGAGCTTTTTACATCAAGTGCTGGTTTGACATAGTATCAAAGCCTAATGTCAAGTATTCGAACTCCAGAAGTAGCAAATATAACACCGGAATATATTCTCTCATGGGGTGGATGAATCTTAGCCTTTAATGCAAAATTTGCCCATCAGACATTGATCACTTAGAGTTGTCCATGGCACTTGCTTTAAGTCATGTGCAGAGCACCTAAGCTTTATAGGATTTTTTTTTTTGTACACACACTCACACGCCCACACACATCACAAGGGTTACTCGAACCTATGACCTTAGCATTTTTATTTTTTCCTTAACACGCACTCACACCACAATAACTCTTTTATACCATAATGGGTATTTGAACCCATGACCCATGTTGGAACTCTTGTGAGTCTACCATTGAGGCATGAGTAACGACCCAAGCTTTATAGGATCCACCATGTTGTATGTAAAATTCACTTCATCCATAAAGTTTGAGCCATTTTTTAGAAAGCCCTGTTAAAAGCTCACATGGGCCACATTAAAGGGAACCGCATAAGATTGCTCCCAAAATGCTAAGTTCATATGGTGTGGCTTGCCAGAGTTTTGTATCAAGATGATGTTTCCATCTTATCCTCATCCCAGTGAGTTACACCTGATTAACAGGTTTGATGAAAGACAAACTCCATGGTGGCCACACAAACAAACCTATAGTTGGCATCCCATCCCCATTGTTCCATGTGGTGTGGACCATCTGAGCCGTGGATTTAGCTGATTTTTGGCCTTTAGGCCATCGAGGATAGAACCTGATAGATGGAATGGATTTTACATATACAATATGGAGGGATGCACGTAGTGTGTTAGGTTCTCTTGATCGTTGTAATCTTAGACATACTTCATCCACAATGGGACCCAGGATTTGGATGGTCTGGATTGATTGTACATCAGTGGCACATGGGAAAACACTAAAGAAGAAAAAAGAAATGTTAACATGCCAGCTGGAGGGTCTGGATCAATGCAGCATCCGCTGGGCCATTCATCAAATGGGCCAGTTTCAATAAAGCATTGGCCCGGAAGCAGTCTCGGAATCAGTGGCAATGTGGGCCCTTCATCAGATGGGCAACCAAAGTGGGCCTTCGTCATAAAGTAAAAAAAATGAAAAATCGGCAATCGGCGGTGTGATGGACCATTCTGTACAGGCACACTTTAAATAAAGATACGGCCTGTCATGGAATCAGCGTCCATGTGGGCCGTTCATCGGGTGGGCCCAAAAGTGGGTGTTCATCATTTAAAATAATGCAAAATGGGCAAGCAGGGGCGCGGTGGGCCATTCACCACACTGGCACACTTTCCATGAAGCCCTGGCCCGCAAAGCAGTCATGGAATCAGCTACGTTACGGGCCGTTCATCAGGTGGGCCCCCAAAAGTGGGCTTTTGACATCTTAAAACAATTAAGTAAAAAAAAATGTCTGAGCCCGGGTTCGAACCGGGGACCTCTAGTGTGTGAGACTAGCGTGATAACCAACTACACCACCCAGACAGAACTCAATTGTTTATGAGGAAACGCTCATAATATTATTAATAACAGGATGGATTGATGACTCATCCCAATCCTGTCCAACCTGGTTTGCACTGTAAGTCAGGAATTGAGAATAGAGGTTCGAGTCAGCTCAGGACTAAACAAGTCGGTCTGAGTAACAGTCTTAAAACCATGCTAGAGCAATGGGTATGTCAGCCGCCCACACACCTACTGGCCCAACCTGCTTCTTAGTTAGGTTTCGTGCGCACTTATATACGATCTTGGATTGAGTTCTTAGTCAGGTTCGACATCCATGTGAATGTGATCATGAGTTAGGTTCCTGAAAAGAGGTATGTTTGGTCAAACTCACACCTCCTTGGCTCACTCTCCTTTTTGGATGCTTTTGAGTGCACTGAAACTTCAATTGTTAACCATCATAAGCATAGAAAGCCCTTCTCATTTCTTATAGATAGGCTTGTTTGGATTGGTAGAATTCTCTTTATTATACTGTGGAAAAGAAACCATTCTCCTTAAAAGTGATTTTTTTTTTTTTTTTTTTTTTTTAATGAAAACAAAAGTAGCTATGAAAATCGATTTTTATATCTACGGTTTTTCTAAAAAATTAGTAATTTCAATTTCCTCAAGAAAAACTGGAAAATAAAAGGAAGATCTCCACATTTTTTTTTAAAGAAAACTCTCACTTTGACCATTGACCTATTCACATTTCAATGGAAACCATTGAGCTATTTTTTGAAGCTTGTTCGGATGTGTATGCATGGATTGGTGTTGGTCTAGAATTTGGCCAGGTGGTGAACATGTGTGATTTGCGAACATTCTATAATTGATTTGTGATCCAATTCAAATAGAATGGCTACGACCCTGACATTGAGATAGATTGGCTGAATTAAATGGTTGGCAAATTAATGGTCTATTCTGCCAACTGTGATTATGCTTATCAAGCGATTTGCAGAGGTTGAGGCTTTTCTTCCAATGAGTTCGTCATGCCTTGAAAACTAAGAATTTTTGAACTTACCACTAGCAAGGGTCACCGTCTTGTCTAAGAGCAATGAGGTGCTCAGTTGAGCAACACACTAACGAGCGAGGAATAAGTAATTATGAGATTACAGGTTAATGTTAGCATATTGCATGAGCATAGGTAGACAATTCCTAAGACTATGGTCTTCATTTAAATTCGACACACAGGGCACAAATGGAAGAAAATTATAGCTATTGGTTACGACTAAGTCAATCCAACATAGAGCGATGATGGACTGAACTACTCCCAAAAGCTATGGATTCCACGCTAATGAGCGGTGGAGATGATAAGTGTCCAAAAAGATTGGATAAAGAGCGTTGCAATGGAGTTAAGTTATTTGAGTTGTGTTTGATTGATTACCGTTCGATTCTTGATTAGCATTCTTCTTTGCTATTTATATACTTCCTAGTGACATCAAGAAAGTAGCTGCTGCTTATGTGGTGACATCGTATACTGCGCCAGCGGTAAAATGACAGTTGCCTTTAATAGATCATGCTTTACCTACGTTGAGCGCATTTTTACGACGATAGTCGGTTATCGATCGTGTCGTGCCTTGATACTGACATAACCATGACTCTTCGAAGACCTGGTCATCAATGAGTTATTCTCTATATATTTAGCGCATTCGTGAAGATTTCATGTCCATCACGTGGCTACATTTGCATCATTGGAATTGGCTAAATCTTCATGACTCGGTTGAGCCGCGGTTGAATCAGCTTTAGTCGACTCAGACAAGTCTTAAAACCACAGTTGCTCCATTGAGCATCTGCCCTCTGGCCATTCCTATCTTATACCAGGCTTGGGCCTATTTAAGCGCACAGGCTAGGCTTGCCCCCGGGCTTAGGTCCAATTAATAAGCACACCGGGTTAGGATGATGCTTGACGCCATTGTCTACTTAGGCTGGGCTCAACGCCCACTTGTGACTGATATGGGTTAGCCTGAGCCGGAGTATCAGGTGCAATCAAGAAATCAACATAACCGGGCTTGGCTTTTAAGCCCGTCCAGCAAAGAGGCCGAGTGTGACCTGGTCCGACCTGGCTGATCATGCACAATACACAGCTACAATAATGCACATTAATCGTTGTGCTTGTGTCCAGCCAAGCACAGAAACATATCCACCACACAAACGGCCGGCATATATCTCAGCATTTGGGCTGAGTATTGCGTTTGGATGGCCAGTTGAAATGACTTTCAATAACTCAAGTAACTCCAGCCGGTAATGTAGAAATGACCAATGCGGTGCTAGCCCAACTTGGCTTATTAACAGAGACACACCCCACTGCCAGAACCGATCACCTACAGCCAGCCAGCTTCATGGTAGCCTGGCATGCAGCCCCAACATCATGAAGATCACCCGTCTCAAGAATCAGGCCATTCCACTAATAGGTGAGTACGTGGATCACACACCTGCGCATTGGGGCAGTCCAATGGAGTGGCCCACCTGTTGAGTGTACCAGCCTACTTTCGCATCAGGTGATCATCATGGTGGAGCCCACTATCCACTTTGGCTTGTGTTTCATGCACAAGCGACCCACTGGTGGCCTAAGCCAGCCGCATGTGATCAGTTCTTCCCACGCATTATGTGCCAACATCGTGATTTCCTTTAGATGAAAATGATTTATCACAATCCAATTCGATCGACCATCCAAACGCACTGTTGGATTAGAATCAATGAGATGAAAGCGAAGATTTCATTTGCTTCGGCAGGCTGATCGCCCCCACCTACATATCTCAAGTACTGAAGTTCTCTCTAATACATAGTAGATAACAAACACCTACATAAACCCACACTAGGGGGGCCGGCGTCGCCATGAAAGTAAATATATGGTAACTAAGGTTAGCTCGAGGCAAGGAAGACGCAAAACGGGCTCCGAAAATCCCTTCACTTCTTCCTCTTCTTGGGGGGTTGAAGGGCCTCTTCCTCATCCTCCTCCTCCTCCTCCTCTTCGTCCTCTTGATCTTCCTTTTCTTCCACCACTTCCTCCTCATCTTCCCCACCATCATCATCGTCGTCGTCGTCATCATTGTCGTCGTCAGTCATCGTCCTCGTTAGCTTCTTCCTCTTCTCCCTCCTCATCCTTCCCATTTTCTTCGCCTTCTCCAGCGCCACCCTCTGGCACCTTCTCGCCGTTGTTGTTGCCGTTGACGTTTTTGTCATGACCGCCTCCATCTTCCGACGAGAGTTCCTCTTCCCCTTCTCCAAAGCCTCCATCTCCATCTCCATCATCGCCATCGTCCTCATTACCCTCCTCTCCATCAGCATCAGTTGGATTGGACTGGCTTTGGTCCTGATGGTTTCCTTTGCCCGAGCATTTATCAGATATTAATAGCCCGAACGGGTCCTGAAACTATATAAGGGAGGGGTTAGAAAGGTGTATTAATCTGTAAAGATACAAAAGAGCACTTCGAACATGATTTCTTTCTAGAATATGGAATGATATGGCATACCTCATGAGTCATAGAATGCCTTTGGATGTATGAGCAGATTGAATTGCGAATGTCTACTCTTTTGTTGGGTAGACAAACATTGATATGCAATTCTCTAACAGCTGGAGTTTTTTGATCGGTGATTTGACATGGTATCTGTGCAGAAGGTAAGTGTTTGCTTCCAGAGGAAGTTGTGACATAAACAAGCAATATTTCATATCAATCCATTAAAAGCCAAGGAAATCACAATTTGGTTCTTCTGCTTTCAGTTTATTCGGTTGGAGCCCATGGCTCACTGATCTGAAGGTCTGATGCGATCTGTCAAAGATGAACTAGGCCATGAAAAATTCCCAAGGCTAGAAGATTCTAGCAACTAATCTTGGGCTTTTTTTATTAACTGTCTATTCGCAGGCCACAGATCGAACGGTTCTGATTGCTCCATTTAGGGAGTTTTCATCTGGTGGTCCACCCACATTGGGCCTTGCAGAGCAATAGCCTGGATCATTATCCCGTTGGCCCACTTGAGCAAAGTAAGAACCCGAGTACAATGTGCATAGTGCATTCTGTGGGCTGGTAACTTGGTATAATTCCTCAATGTCACTAGCAACCTTTGTCCATGAGTTTTGCTAGCCTACGGATCATTAGAAGAGCTGGTAGCTAGAGACAATGTAGCGTGTGAGTGGTCTATCCATCGGTTTATCTGGACAGTTCAGTTAATCGATCTGTATCGTCTATCAAGGCTAGAACACATTTTATGGACTACCATGCAAAATCGCACAGATCAGATGATCCAATCATCCTTGATCTGGCTTTATTTTCTATAACCATCCCTGGAACTCTATGATAAGCCCTTAAAGATAGACAAATTTGTTGATTGTACCTATTCTTGTAGTAAACAATCACAACGGTCATTATTTGTCATATTGGTGTGATGTTTGCATGGTAGTCCATGAAATGCCCTTGGGAACTAATGAACGGTCTGGATCATGGTATGTCTAGGTGTCCCAATTTAACTAGGAGCGTTGTCACTTATGGTGCTCTGAGAGCACTAGAGCATTTCACAATATTTGAGCTTTTTTGGGTCATCGCCCTGTTCATATATGGCTGGGTCAAGGAACCAAATACCAATCCAACAGCTGGCGTCTAGGAGAAATAAAACACCCAATAACTGGAGGACCCACCATGTTGAATATGTAAAATCCCCTCCATCCAATACGTTCCACCCTAGATTCTAGGGAATGGGGCAAAAAAAATAGCCTCATACACAACTCAGGTGGGCCACACCACAGGGAACAATAGAGATGGGATGCCAACCTTAGGTTAGTGTGGGGCCACCATAGTTTTATCTTTCATCAAACCCAATAATCAGGCGTAACTCATCAGGATGGAGCGAAGATACAAAAATCAGCACATCCAAAACTCAGATGGGCCACACAGCTTAGATGTTTTAGGAGCACTTTTACATTGTTCTCATCCTTGTAGCCAATGGTCGTGTTTCATCGGGATGATCACCTAATGGACGGAGTGGATCTACACCTACAACATTCTGGCCCCACAGAGCCTGCGGATTAGGTAAGACCCCGGATCCACATAGGTGGGTGGGACCCCTGACTGTGGGGCCCACTGTGATGTATATAACTTCATCCACTCCGTCCGTATTGAAAGCTCATTTTAGGGCGTGATCCACATAACTGGTGGAAACCACACGTCCAAATACAGACATCTCAGGTTTACAGTCTACAAAAGTGAGGGCCATGGTTTAGTGGTCTAGACCAGCGGTCCGTTTTGCTCCTCCCTGGATGGGCCATGCTCCAAAATTCTCCCAGATTGAAAGATCCTAGCCTCTAATTCGGGCATTTTACATTTGAAGTGCGGCAGTTCGATGCGTCTCTTCTCAACCATCTATTTGCAGCCTACAAATCCAACGGTTAGGGCTGAGCCATCAAGGAGAGTTTTGGGCTATGGTACATTCGTGCTGAGCTTAACAGACAATTGCCGCGATCTCGCACGTGCGTGCTACTTTGCCACGTGTGCGAATAAGTGCTTCAGTCTCTCCTCGTGCGAATCGCAACAGCATTGGTACGACTCCAATGACCGAATATTCTACGCTAGGAAATCTTATTCCTTTGCATTCCAGCAAAGGTTGCTGGTGGGAAATCATTTCATACTCTGTCCATGCTTGATACGCAGGCACCCAAAAATCGTGAACATGGCATACATCACTAAAATTAAACCGACAATCCCAAAATTAGATTAGTTTTGAACAACCCTAACCACTTATTCGAGGGTACTTATTTATTGAAATTCAGCGCTCGGATATTTTCATTTTTATCCGTCCAATAAATGTCCACCAATCCGATTAATCAGATTAAAAAAATAATCTTAATTTTAGATCAGCAGTACACCAAAACTGGTGGCCATAATTTTAACAGTATAATTCGAATTATTTGTGTGCCACGTATGCAAACCTAAATAGTTTATTAGTGCCTGCGTATCATCCAATAAAGTCTGCCAGAGTATATAAGTTTTTCTCATTCGGGTGAGAGTTGTTATTTGAGGTCAACGTACAGATGAGACCGAATCAAGTGTACGGCAAGTAAGATTTGGCACGTGTGTGCGAAAACGGACGTTCACAAGTATGAACCATGTGGACCCGCTGCATTTTTTGTTCACGAATCGAAGAATATTCACCATGGGCCCTTAAGATGGACGGTCCAGATCTCTTAGACAAGTGAGGCGTCAGCACGTGTGTGGCGCTTGTGTTTGGCGCTTAAGGATGCCCGGATGCAAAAATCAGTTCTTTTTCCTCATAATCGCGAGGACAAAAATACGAATATTATAAAGAGAGATGTTATTCATGGTGGGCCCACCCATCCACCAACCAGAACTCAAAAAAACCAAACCCATATCTCATTTCCCTTTCAGTTCCGGCTTGTCGAAAAAACGACCACCGGCGCAACTTAGCACCTTCCGTTCATGGAAAAGAAAAATGAAACGCTCCGAGTTCGACAAAAAGCCGGACGTGAATTACCTGTGCTCCTTTGGTGGAAACTATGTAGGCCTACTGTAAATGTCTGTGAGAAATCCACTCCGTCCATCAGTTTGGGAGCTCACAATAAGATTTCTCACGGACCCCATTATGCCCCTACATTAATACTTCCACCCACATCAATTTCGGAGGCTCACGATATCACCGCGGCTCAAAAGCCAAAAACTCAAGTGGGCTACAAGTGGGAATGGAAATGTCCACCATTAAAACCTTTCTAGAGCCCACGTGACATTTATACGCCATCCAAACCGTTCATAACGTTATTCTCATTTGGACGAACTGAAAAACAAAAGTATTAGCCCTGATCTGAAACTTTTGTAGCCCTGCGGAAGTTTCAACGGTGATCGTTTAACCCTCACTTTTTTCTGACGTGTGGCCCACTGAGTTTTGGGTCTGCCTAATTGTTGGGTTGCTGTCCTATTTTGAGCTTTCGAAACTGATGGACGGAGTGGATTTCTCACAGATATCATGGTGGACCCCACATAGGGCACAGGCAATTTGTGTCCACAATGAGGTCTGGATTAAACTCAATCAAGCCCAAATCCTGGATTAAACGGCTAATAGGATGTTAAACTTCTAATGTAATCCAACTCACTTGAGATAGAAGCTGCGGTTGGAGCAGGGCGCATGTTAGCATACTCGCTAACGCTTCCGCGGCGCACGACGGCGTAACCTGATTACCGCCCAAGACCTGAACCGCGCCCTGATTAGCGTCCATCTGTACGGCTCGGAGAATCTACGAGAAAATCAAACCACAGCCGTTAGATCTCGGGAGAAATTAAAGGGGAAAAAAAAAAAAAAAGCAACCTCTGCAGGAAAAAGGTCTAAAAAACAAAAAACCGGATCTTCGAATGAAGACGACAAGAACAGAAATTCCAGCGAGAAAGTCGACCGGAAGATGAACGTTTCGCCGTAGAAAGACAATAATTCCAGAAAACTCCCAAAATCTGAGAAATTTCGAGAATTTTGCGCCGGAGAGCGAAAGCCCACCGAAGAACGCCGGCTTCGAGAGCAAAAATGCCAAAATATCGCGATTTTTCTCATAAAAAACGGAAATCAAGTGAAAAAGTTCACCTGGAATCGGTATCTAGTCGCAAAACTAGCAGATCTGGGAGTTTCCAGAACTAAAAGTGAGAAATTACGGCACCAGAAGGTCGTTTCATCTGGACCGTCCGATGAGAAATGAGAGGGAGAGGGAGAGGGAGAGGGAGCTTACAGAGAGAGGGAGCTTACTGAGAAAACTACCCGCGATCTTCCTCTCTGGTTTACGAGTGTAACGGGCAGGTCGGGCAGCCTCGGGCGTCCTCGAGAAATGCCGAGATTGGGCTGCCCGAAGAAATAGTAGCGACAGACAAGTGGTGATTAAGTTAATCACGGATTAGTTAGAGTAATTAAATATGTTTAAGGTAAAAGTAGGAGTCCACCCAAACAAGAATATGATTCTAGGGCTTCGATCAGTATTAACCATGGTTAATTTTTCAACCTAACCAGGGTTAGAGAAGGTTGGCGAGTTTCATAGCGAGTGGGTGATTAAGTTGTTTGTTTGCCACCATTTATGTGCAATTGGTAAACCATTGATAGGAGTCCACGTGCTATCCATCCATACCGTCCAAATTCCGGGCCCCGCTTTAACGGTAAAGTCCAATAGATCGGAAGATCAGAAATGCCAATTGGCTGCCATGGATGGAAGTTCTTATGCAGTGTACGAAATCTGGCCCCTGAGATTGTCTAGTGTGGGATTTTGACTATGGTCCATCCACGAAGTGGGCAAGTACTTAGACGGTCTATGTTTTGACGTTCACGTCACCACATGCACGGCGCGTTGATGGAGTTCGCTAAGCCCACACGCGTATTGGGTCGTGCACATTCCCCCCACATAGTCACACGTGCCAAAATGCATACGTGTGGAAATCGGACTTTTCCTTTTAGATGAGACGCATCTTTGGATCTTTGTAGCACGCCGTCTGATTCTTCAGGTGGGCCACACTAGAAAAGGAACTGACGGTTGTAAAAGCTTGTTTTTAGCCGTCCGTTTATTTTTGTACGCTGAGGCTCACCTGAGAAGTGGAACAGCCTGGTTTTTTTGAAGCGTGATTTATGTATTTTTTTCACTCCGTCCATCCATTTTAGAAGGAAATTTAATTGATGGATACCAAAAACGAAGTATATACAAAAATAAAGTGGACCACACTACAGGAAACAGTGTGAATTAAACTTCTACTGTTGAAAATAATTAGGGGCCACAGAAGTTTTGGATCACAATGATATTTGGTTTTTCACTTCATCCATGTCCTTGTGATATTATGAACAGGTTGGATGATAAATGAACATTAATGTGGGCCCTAGAGAGATTTCAATGGTGGAAATCATTATTCCCACTGTTTCCTATGCTTTTAGTTCATTTGAGCTTTGTATATGCTTTAATGTTGGACTTAACCCTTAAAATGAGCTGGAAAAACAGATGGACGGCGTGGATGAACAACATACATTTACGGTGGGCCCAACAGAGTTTACTCAGTACGATACAATCTGATTTCTGTATGGTGTGCGTGGGAAGGGCTCCACGCGCGCGTGGATTTAGAAATACACGCAAGATAATCATGAGTCACGACCTGTCCTCGCGGCGGTTTCTCGGCTGCATTGGAATTTTCGTTTTAAATACGAGAAGAAACATACGATCAATCGATCATCGACGCGTGTACGATCCACGGGCTCTATTCGATGTGGGACCCGGGGATCGAATGGTTAGGATTTCTGTTCTATAAAATTTGGGGGCGCGCTTTATCTATGTAGCTGCATCAGATCAACGGTTACTATCACGACCGGAATTGTAGGAGCTCAGGATCCAATGACGGTGCACACATCCTAGGGTCGAGGATCACACATTTTTTTCGGTAGATTGGAAGTTGGAACGTAAGGATAAGGTAATTAGTTATGTGGACGTCGTGATTCTTTTGATTAATTTATAAATAGTCGTTGCTCGTGGTCGGTGGCGTGGATTAATAAGGTGACTCTTCGTTTAGAGGCTCTGTGTTTATATCCACTCCATCCATCAGCTGGGCCAGCTCATGATAGAGGGTGATCTAGAAAATCTGACGGATCAAAAACAGAAGTGGACCACACTAATGAGAAAAATTAAGTAATGAATGTCCAGCGTTGAAAGCTTCTCGGGTGTCACATAAGCTTTAGATCAACCTGCTCCCTTCATCATTATGGTGGGCCTCACGAAGGTTTTAATGGTGGTCATTACCATCCCCGCTGTTGGTTGTGGTGTGGCCTACTTGACTTTCGGATCTGCCTATTTATTTTTTTTGGATCATGTTGCAGCATGAGACAGTGAAACATATGGATGGAGCGGATGTCGTACGGAAATCTCGGTGGTCGTCAAAGAGGAGTTATTACAGGAAATTGGAATTGAAAAGTTATGAGACGCTCCACTGAAGTTGCGTGATCTCTGAATCAACATCCCAATCGTACACATGGCAAACATTTGTAGTGATCGGGACGGTTGATCTGATAGGCCTCCACACGGACAGGCCATCGGGCAAATATTGTAATGATTGGGTAGCCACCATCCAATTGTCTTGCATGTGGTCTGTTGCTAGACCACCAATAAAGAGCAGTGCTTCTTGGGCTGTGGCCTGTACCTGCCGCGGGACACCAAACTGACGGTGATGATCACCGTGTACGTGCCAAGCATAAAAATCCGATTCCATGATGCGGTGAACAAAGATGTGAGTAGCGTCCTTGTGCACCCATTCCATGAAAGTGGGGCCCATAATATAGCGGCCCAGATTGTTGATTTGATGGGCTCCAATATGGATGGGGATGCCCCATCTAGCCCACAATCAAAACTGTTTTCCTGTGGTGTGGTCCACCTGAGATTTGAATCTGCCTCATTTTTGGGCCGATGCCTAAATGAGGTGGAAATATGGATGGACAGTGTGGATAAAACACATACATCATGGTGGGGCCCACACAGCTTTGACAACCGGGGCTGTTGTTGGGGTCACTAGCCAATCCGCGTCCGTGCAACTCGTGAAAAATTTCCAAACCATTGATCCAAACCGTTGTCTTATGAGCCCACAGGAAGATCTTAACCATTGTATATTACTTTTTTTTTTTTTTTTTTTCTTTCCCCCAAACGAATATGGACCCATCCTGTATTTTTTTAAACCTTCAACCGTCTATTTATAAAAATCCTGCACCCAGAATGGAGGTCATCAGATCAACGGTTCCGATCACTGAATTAATTTCCAAACTAGCCAGTCAGTGGGCAATTAATCCGAGGTTAGGACCATCTGATCAATCTGAATATGGGGTTACGAGCTATATATAGTGTGTCCACGATTTTGAACCGTTCATTACTCGTACAAAAGAAGAGCACCTGTGCAAGATTAGATCCGCTCATCAGGTCATCTACTCCATACCTAGACGCAACATCTCTAAGATATGCTGATATGATTATGAAATGGCCCATCCGTGCACAAATAATGAACCACTTAGATCAACTAATAGACGTTGGAAATTCTATATACATTGAGGCTCATGAAGATAGCATTAGAATCTT
Organism: Liriodendron chinense; assembly: GCA_003013855.2. Classification (NCBI taxonomy): domain Eukaryota; kingdom Viridiplantae; phylum Streptophyta; class Magnoliopsida; order Magnoliales; family Magnoliaceae; genus Liriodendron; species Liriodendron chinense. The sequence continues at coordinate 4,188,968 of PVNU02000736.1, read as the reverse complement.
TCTTGAGAAATAGCATTGGCCCATTGGGGCTCATCTGTTGGACGGCTCAGATCCGGTACGCGTCTTCTCCTTTCTGCGTGTGGAGCGAGTTAACTTGCAAATATAATTTGAGTGAATGCACCCTTGTATTTCTCAAGGGATTTTTTATATAATAGCCCCTCGTAACTCTTTTGGGAGCTTGGATTTAGAATGCATTGGAATCCAAATTACAATTATATTGAAATCAGGGTGAATCTAAATTCTCATTTCTGTTGGACTGAAATGCACTAGAATCCAAATCTCTTATTTGAAAGCTTGTAGTTGGAGGGCATTGGAATTTTTCAGCATATTCACATGACTTAGATTTAGTGAACTAAATTAGCTTTCATACTCTATATATATATATATATATATATATATATATATATATATATATATATATATATATAATGTTATATCTACTCATGGTAGTTCTATGAGGTCGAACTATGTGGGCTCCACCGTGATGTGGATCGGACATCTACTCCATCGGTCAGATGCACCATTCTGTGGTGGACTAAGGTCTTAAAAATTAAGTTAATCCATCACTTAGGTGGGCCACACCACAGACAACAGTTGGGAGGGGTTCTTCGCCCATTAAAACCTTCATGATCTTTGATTGGACCCACCAAGATGTGGTTCACAAATCCAGACCATCTATTATGTGTGTTCCACTTGTACGAGGGGTCATACCAGGTTTGAGGCACATCAAAAAGTCAGGTGGGCCCCACCAAGTGATTTTAGATATTTTAGGCATGTCTTCACATTATTTTAGATGCTATGGCCCACATGAGTTTCCTATGCGACTGATTTTTGGGGTATCCTATAACCTAAAGGGGACCCATCAAATGCACGGAGTAGATGTTCAAAACACATCATGGTGGGGCCCACATAGCTCGACCTCATGGAAAGTTCCCACCTCATAGTACCATTTCATATATATATATATATATATATATATATATATATATATATATATATATATATATATATATATATATATATATATATATGTGTGTGTGTGTGTGGAGTATTTGATAGGATAACTGTAATAAACCCATTAAAATATATACTTTGGCCAAAAAAGAAGAAATTTTGAGTATTGGGTGGGCCACAAACACAAGGATCATAAAGAGGCAACGATCACTAACGCTTTTTTACCATCAATTTAAATGTCCAACATTTGGATGGTTCAGATCATTCTATTGATATAATTTTAGTATTATAGCCGATAATTGAATTATTTTGAGGTATCATAAACATGACACGTGTTTAATGGATTAGTAGTTTAGAGACATCTTTATTACATGTGTTGACTCTCCTCCTTGAAAAGGAAGAAAAAAAGAAGACATTTCCTCTCAATTCTATCTGAACCTTAACATATTTCTAGAATTTCAAAATACACCATAAAAGAAGATTTGAAATATCTCTGAATCCAATGACTCAAAATCCAAGACCTCCAAACGTGGAAATGAGCTGCATAAATTTGAAATATTTTCATTTACTACCAAGTCCAAGGTGCCAAACTAGGCGTCAGTTATTCTCAGTCCGGCAAAAGGTCCAATTTATTATGAGACTTGTCATTTTTAGCCTCCACACGAGAGATTAAAAACTTTTCAGTCGAAAATTCCCCATGCACTGTGGGACCCCTGAGCATGTGGATCTCCCTAGAACTGTCGGTCCCCCATATCAACCTGAGAAATTGATCTTTTTATTGAACTGGGCAGACTTTGGGGCTATTACACTAAAATCTCATTTCTCCATGGTATCAAATTCTGGAGGTTTGCTCGAACGCTTAGCGTACGTATTACAATACGGCACGGTCAGCCCTATCAAATAAACGGTTTGTATTGTTTAATAAAGGAACAAATCCAACGGCTAGATCCTCGACGCGTCTCGTTGTAATACGTTGCTATGCGTTTGACCGAACCTCTCAAATTCCCTTCAATTTCTCCCGTACCACAAACAGGAGAAAATGACGAGATGATTTCAAGCCTAGAAAAAAAAAAGGGATAATTGTAATCAACCCCCTACAATTTGTAAACACCTTCGCGAGTATTGGTAACTAATTGTAAGCGTGTGGGCCCAACATAGTGTATTTATGTCATCCAGACCACTCATCGGGGTCACTCGATCATGAAAGTAGAACATTTAAAAAAATAAGGCTAATCTAACTATCAAGTGGCCCACCACAAACTTGGGGCGTTTTGTTTGGGCCTGGATGTGGGCCCCTGATGATTGGATTAGCCTGAATTTTCTAGTGACAGAACCTTGCTGTATGTGTTGGAACTATTATGTCTGTGGGCCCCACATTTAGGATTGGATTTGTATCTTAAGATTTGTATCTTAAATTAGGTCTAATTACTTAAATGGGCTGGATTTGGATTCACATGAACATATGTAAGTTAGATCTGAGTCCAATTAATATCTGACTCATTGTCACATTAATGTATATGTTATATTCATGCTGGCCATCCATTTTACAAATTGCGACTCATATGCCGACCATAACATAGTAAATAGTAGGATTTGCATCATTTTTTTATTAAATTAAATATATTATATTATATACTTTTTTAGATTTAAAATGGGGTGGATTGATTGGACGTAAATCGGATGATTTTATGAATTTTGAATCGGGAATGGATCTAACACTTTGTAAATGTATCGGATATGAATATCACCTTTTGGATCTGAGTTGGATCCGAATCTATTTACAGATATACAGACTTCGAATTGGATCCAACTGGATCCGATCCAGATCCGACCCATTGAGAGCCCTACAATATAAAGAGGTAATTACAATAATACAAAATAGACGTAACAGTCTACAATTCTCATAAAGAAAAGGGAGATATTTACCATTATTATAATAAAAATCCCGTAGCCGTACGGCGTACCTTAAATGAAGGCTGCATGTGGCTCAAGATTAGGTTAGGCGTGGGCGCGTATTGCCTGCGAAAGCTCTCGAGGCATCTCCTGTGCAAGGAATCTACGTGGGCCCACCATGAGTTTTGTAAGAAATCTACGCCGTCCAACCATTTTTTGAGATCATTTTAGGGGTTTCGAAAAAAATTGAACCGGATCCAAGACTTAGTGGGTCGAAAACATGACGATTGAATTTTCACAGTTGAAATATTCGTGGGCTACAGAAGTTTCGAATCAGGATAATATTTGTCTTTTCAGTTCATCTAAGTAGGGATGACATTATGCACGGTATGGATGGCATATAAACATCACTGTGGACCCCATATAGGTTTAAACGATAAGAATTTCCCTACACACCTTTTGCTTTGGTGCGGACCACTTGAGTTTTGGATCTCTTTAACTACACGCGTTGCCTTTCTCGGGCAGCGGACAGTGGATAAACTACATATACTCTGGCAGAGTTTGATTGTTTTATAGCATGCACTCGTAAAATTGTATTCTGATACTCAAAATGGAACCGTTCAAAAGGAGGGCCCTACTTTAGACGGATCATAAACAAGAAATACACCGAACAGCATATTATCTGGCCCCATATAACGAACGGTTTGGATGAAAACAACAATAGTGCATAATCTGTGATCAATGTTTGAAATATTTATATGGTTATGAACAGTCCATATTCGATGCCAGTATCTGGACGGTTTGATTTGCATCACTAGTTCTACTGTATGAATTATTGGTGCACGTGTACGAACCACCATGCTCTGGCATAGTATCAAATGACTATCCAATCTCGTCGGAACCCAATTCACTGAGGCGCGGTTTGGGTGGTTCCACCGACCTAACTGTGGGGCCTACCTTGATGTATGTGTGTTACATCCACACCGTCCACACCTTTTGATGGATCATTTTAGGGATGATCCAAAAATTGAAGCAGATAGAAATCACAGGTGGACCATACCACAGCAAATAGTGTTTCTTAAATCCACACCATTAAAAACTTCATGTGGGTTACCGGAATGTTTATTTTCCATCCAACCTGTTGATAAAGCTAACAAATACCTGGATGAAGAGACCAAACAAATATCAGCCTCATATTTGTGGCCCACGAGAAGTTTTTAATGGACTATTCCCACCATTTCCTGTATTATGGTTCACCTGAGATGTGGATCTGTTTCATTTTTTGAATAATGCTCAAAACGGATGGACGGTGTGGATATAAGAAAAATACATTATGGTGGGCCCCACGATCAGGATCCCACCGACGCGCCCAATTCGCTGGCATTTGGTTCTGCTTTCGCGGCATGATACGATAGAGCAGGTAGAACCGATACAGGGAAGATCTCTCTCCCCATAGCACACGTGGAAAAAACATAAATCTGGACCGTTCATCTTATGAATCCATCGTGAATAAAAATGGTCGGAAGCCACATTAGTCGTATAATCCAACAAATCCAGCCGATGACTTTCATTTAAAAATATTGACGGTAGATATTCATTGAGAGGAGAAGATTAAAAAAGCATGACATGTGATCATCTAAAAGGTCTATGTTTCTTAAACTACATCATCACTGACAATCACTGACAGAACCCATGAGGTGGACGGTTCTGATTGAAGCTTCCCTGTAACACTTGTTCGGTAAAGAAAGACATGAACCATATTCCGCTTCTACCGGCTCTACCGCATCATTTAATGCATCAAATGATTCCTTAAGCGTCCTGACCAGATCTGTGTGGGGCCCACCGTGATGTATCTGTTTATCCACGCCGTCCATCTCTCTTCCAAGATCATGCTAGCTAATGGGCTCAAAAATGAGGTAGATCCAACGCTCTAAGTGGATTACAACAGAGATGACTCTTCCATTTAATGCAACTTACATCTTAATACTTCGTGCATTTAATGTGAATTAATGCATTAGAGCGTTAGATCTGACTCATTTTTGGTCCCATATCCTACAATATCTTGGAAGAGAGATGGACGGCGTGGATAAACGGATACATCACGGTGGGCCCAGGCAGATCTAGTCGGACGCTTAAAAGTCCAAGACGCAATCCGCTTCCGTCCCCGTCCAGGATATGATACGGTAGATCTTGTAGAATCGATTACGGTTAAAACTCTCTCTCCACACGGTAAACCTGGCAGAGTCATTTACCATTTTTGACCGTCCATCTAGACGCACCTATTGTGGAGGGAAAATGGTTCAAAATACTCATGGATCGGATGATCCTATCACTCTAATCAACGGTTTTAAACGGAGGAAAACAAAATTTGTAAATTGTCTATATTAGCAGGGGTGAAGAGAATATATATGTAAGTAACCTTCCCATTTTTCTTTTTTTCTTTTAAAAATAAGCCATCCATGGTGTGTCCCACCCTACAGATGTTGTCTATGCTTGAAAATTTCTGATCTCAGAAAATAATTTAATTTGAAAAAAATCGAGAAATAAGGACAGGGCTGAAGCACGTGAAAAAACACGCTGTCATTAAAGCGTAATTCGCCCCTACTCAAATTATTTTAAGTCTGCTGATAGGTTGCAGACGGATTGCTTCTAGGATACGACGAACCTTATGTGGTTCTGCGTTCAGCAAGAAATAAAGGAACCACTATGGAACTCAGTAAAATTATCTGGCAGATGATGAAAAGAAAGAGAGAAAAAGAATGGCGGTCTTCTTCTTGCAACAGTAGACCACTACGCTGGTCTAAGTGGCTTGGTTTTATCAACCAAACCGAGAGGCTAATAGACTCAAATGGGTGCTGGTTCAGTAGAAGGTGGTAGCGATTGTAGTTGTTGTGTTGGAATGAACCAAACCTGTTCGATTTATATTAAGCAAGGGTGGCTGGCAGTTTTGGTCCAGAGTCATAATGGCACTAGCCGTTTTCTGGCTGTTGTGAGAAACTAGCTGTTTTTTGCAGTTTCTTACTGTTGGGCTAGCCACATGTAGCTGTTACTGCATGGTCTGGACCGTTACTGCATTAACAGTTACACAAGTCCCTCTAAGTAGCCTTGCAGCTCTCTATAAAAAGCAGAGAGGTCTCTCTGTCAGACCTTCCTACCCATAGCACCTCCTCTGTTCCGAACCCAGCCATCTGGCCTACTACCTAGCCTCTGTCGCACCACGACTTGCTCCGGTCTGCGAGGTCGCGACCCATCTACTACATAATGTGCACGTGCGAAGTGCCAAGTGCGCCACTAGTGCCTCTACAGCCACACCGCCTCACATGCCCACGCCCTCGCACCTAGCCCGAGCCCATGCCCGTGCCCATGATCGAGTCCGAGATCGAGCCGGAGCCCGAGCCCATGCCTGTGCGCATGCACGGTGTTCCGGTGCTTCGAACAAGCAAGCCACCATACTCCCTCTCTTCCACCATAAATAAGTAAGGTGCACAACACCCTACTTATAAAGTGGTAAAAATACTTTCTCCCATCCGATATGGGACAAAACCAAAATCCATTGTTTTTTCAACTTTTCAAAATGTTTTAAAACAAAATATTTCAACAGTCCATATTGATTCATCACATTACCACGTGTATTGTGGTGATATGGCTATCCCTAGGCCTGCACATGGGTCGGGTTAGGGGTCGAGTTGGGCCCAACCGTGGACCGAACCTAAATATATTTAAAGGTTTAGGTTTCGGTCCGGGTCGTGATCGGGTTGGGCTGACCCAACCCTAATCCTACCCTACTTGTAAAAGGGTCAACCCTAACCCTACCCTACCCTATATGCTAAACTGGGTCAGGTCGTGTTAGGACTATGTTTCTACGGTGTGGTCCACCTAAGATTTGAGTCAGCTTTATTTTTGGTATCATTTCCTAAAATGATCTTTCAAAATAGTTAGACAATGTGAATTTAAGACACATAGTCAAGGGCCACCCACCTTGGTGGATCCTGGATGTCACATAATCTGCTCTCTGTGAGTGTGAGATGAGCGCAGCTTGGGTGAGAGTCGGTGAGACCCGTAACCAGCCATGTGGGTGAGACCCTGATAATGAGGCTCACCTCGATGTATATATTGTAAATCCATGCCGTCCATCTATGTTTTCATATTATTAAAGGACATGGTCCCAAAAAGAAAGCAGATAAAAGCTTTAGGTAGACCACACCACAAAAGTAAGTGGTCATTGAACTCCCACCATTAAAAGATTATAAAGTCCACCCTATTGTTTATTGACCATTCACCCTATTGTTTATTGACCATTCAACCTATTGATAATGTCATATAGATATTTCTAAAAGCAATAAACTAATATAAATGGGGCAGTTCGAGTCGGGGGGAACAGGGTCGGGTATACACGGGTCGGGTCGGGCGGGTTTGGCATGTACCCTAAACCGTATCTAAATTAAAAATGGTCCAGCCGCATCCACCCGGGACCAGACCGTTTTTTTAGTCGGGTCGGGATGGATCGGGTTTCTATCGGGTCGGGAGGGTTAACCGGGCAGATGTGCAGCCCTAGCTATCCCAAATCACGGTCCCATTGCCCCTGTTGCATAAAATACGGGCGCGGATTGTGTCCGACCCCTAGTCGGACCTTCAAGCGTCCGACCATATCTGTGTTTGGTCCCACTGTTATCTATTTGTTTATCCAAGCCGTCCATCCATTTTGTAAAATCATGTTAAGGTATGGCCTAAAATTGAGGAAAATCCAACGCTGTAGTGGACCACACAAAATAGTGAGCTTGGGTTGCATTAAATGCCCATTCAATGCCCAGAGCATAAATGCAAGAGTCATCTCTAGCGTGGTCCACTATAGCTTTGGATATGCCTCATTTTTGGGCCCATGCCTAAAAATCATCTTACACAAAGGATGGACGGCTTGGATAAACAGACACATCACGGTGGGACTCCACACAGATCTGGTCGGACGCAATCCGCGTCCAGTCCGGGTAACAGCGACGGAGTCCCTGACTGTGGTGCGCCGCATCGGTGGATACCTGAATGTGGGGCCCACCTTAATGCATTTTCCTTACATCCACGTTGTCCATCCGTCTTCAGAGATCATTTCAGGGCATGATCCAAAAAACGATGAAGATAATATTCCGGTAGCCCTCAAGAAATTTTTAATGGTGGGTATTCAATCCCCACTCTTTCCTGTGGTGTGATCCACACAGATTTGGATCTGCTTCATTTTTTGGGGGTCGTACCCTAGAAGCATCCGTCAAAATGGATGAATGGAGTGGATGTAAGGTACAACATCACGATGGGCCACACGTTCAAGGGAGTTAGTAGGGCTCTCAATGTAGCGGGTCAGATCATTCGCTCCAAATCCGTATAATGTGGATTTGGATCTTAAAATAGGTTCGACTACTTAAATGGACCGGATTTGGATATTAAATTAAGTCCGATATATTACTTAAATGGACCGGATGTGGATTCACAGGAACATATTCGAGTTTGATCGGAATCCGATTAAGATCCGACTCATTGTCACCTTATTGTATATGTTATATTCATGCTGACCATCCGTTTTACAAATTATTTTAGGTCATGTCGACCATACCATAGTAAATAGTGGGATTTGTATCATTTTTCTACTAAATTAAATATATTATATTATATATATTTTTAGATTTGTAATGGGGTGGATTCGGATAATCCGATGGTTAATGGATCGGATATGGATATCACCTTCTGGATCCAAGTTGGATCCAACTCCGATCTGGATCCGTCTACAGATATACGGACTTAGAGTTATATCCAACTGATCCGATCCGGATACGACCCATTGAGAGCCCTAGGAGTTAGGGATCCACCAAAGCCACTCCCCTGACCGTAGGGCCACCTTGATGTACTTGTTTTATATCCACTCCATTCGTTCGTTTTTACCGCTCATTTTAGTGCATGTTCCAAAAAAATGAATCAGATTCAAATCTTAGTCAGACCCATCACAATATAAGGTAATTGCTTGACCATTAAAAATCATTGTGGGCCACAATAGTTTTGGATCATTTGATATTTGTGTTTTCCCTTTTTCATCCCGTGTGATATTATCATCAAGTTGAATGCCAAATAAACATTATGGTGGGCCCTAGAAATTTTTTAATGATGGACATTTTACAACCACATCTACTTCATTTTTGGGATCATGCTTTAAAATGATCCTAAAAAATGGATGGATGGAGTGGATATAGAACACATACATCAAGGTGGGCCCCACCTAATCGGTGCCTATATAATACAAGGCCACGTGTACAAAAGAGATTTTAGCTTCTAGCTTCAATTAAATCCTTGCGCACATGATATAGGTGATACCTCAGGTGAAGTGGGCCTTTTGTCGGGAGAAGTGGACCACTTATTCGTGATCCAGAACGTTCATATGATAGGGTCCAATGCATAGAGGCAATATCCACAAAATCTTCTCCATCAACTTTGGACCATTATATTTATCTTATTTATTCCCTGTATTCCTGTTGTTTCTTGACATTTATTTTCAAAAAGTTTCATAGGGAGAAAAGCCGTATCAACGGTATGGATCACATTGATTAATGGGGCCCACCTCTCCCAGCTAAAGACTCGAGGATATTGTGCGTATCCTCGCGTAGAGGATGTTTTATTCCTATGGTATGATGTTTTATTCCTATGGTATGGTGGGCTTCACGTGTTTACTGACAAATGAATTTGTCAGGGGGGGGGGGGACACCCACCCACCTCTGTTAGTTACATCGCAATATTAGCCACCCCAGTATAGGAATCGATGCTATGACCTTAGTGTTTTTTTTTTTTTTTTTTTTAAAGGTCATACTTTATTAGTGCTGAAACGAGGCTATCTTCACTCAATGCCACTTGAGCTATGGACCTGGGTAGAGGTGGGCTCAAACCAAGCTAGCTCGAAAGCTCGGCTCGGATTGGTTTGAAAAAGCTCGGCTTGGATTGATTTGAATGGCAGTTCAAACCAAACCAAGCCTCTGAGTCAAGCTCTTTGAAAAAACAAACCAAACTCAAACTAGGGCAGTTCCGGCTCGAAGCTCGATTTGATTCAGCTCGGTTTGGTTCGGCTCGTAGATTATAAGCACACTGTTTCCTATGGTGTGATCCACTTGAGCTTTGGATATGAATCCATTTTGGGATCATGTCCTAAAATGATATGTAAAACAGATGGATGACATCACATGGATAACACATAATACATATACATGATGACATGGATAATACATAATATATAATACATAATACATATACATGATGACATGGATAATACATCATACATATACATGAATGTACACTGTTTCTTTGCACTTGTAAAATTATGCTTGGGTACTTTTGTTTGGAAAATACTCTTACATGTCTATTTTGAAGGTGCACTCTTTTGGAAGATGTTAAACATTGTATGGTAAGATATGTTTGTACTTTTTTTTTTTCTAACTTTTTAAATTCTTTTCTATTTAAGTGAATAAGGAAAAAAAGAGCCACCGTCTATTTGCACTCGGCCCAGCCCGGTTCGAAATTTTCAACCAAGCCGATCCCGGCTTGAACAAGATTTTTCTAAAGCAAACCAAACTCGGGCCGCATGGGTCGGCCCGAAACCCAAACCAAACCGATCCGATCCACAAACTGCGGTGGTCCAGAAACAAACCAAACCAAACTAGGGCTAACTCGGCTCGGCCCGGATCGTTGCCCACCTCTAGACCTGGGTGTTGAAATGACCAGGTACTTCACACAAAACCATAATCTTACCGTAATGCACATTCTTCGTGCAAATATATGGTATATGAAAAAGATCCAAACCGTTTATAAGGTTTGAAAACCTTCCGAAGATCATCTTATTTAACAGAAAGACTGATCCGTTGATGGTGGAGGCCAAAAATTATAACTGGTTATATCAACGGTTTTTTATTAAATTTAATGTTTTAACCCCCAAATGATGATATTATCAGACTGATTACATGTGAAATGATAATCTCTAACCCTTGAACGGTTCGGATGCTCTGGATGTGTAAAGCATAAACGGGAAAGATATGTAGTCAAGTAATATGATGTTCCATCGCGAAGTACCTTATCATTTTCTTTTTCCATTAAGCTCAGGTATGTAGTCCAGAGGCCTACTTAATGAGGTGGCACACACACAATTGACTGCCGTCCTACCAGCCAGAGATATTTGGTAAGTGCATGTCCATGGTGGGTCCTCGAAATGAATGGCTTAGATCTTGTGATGACGCCACTTAGTCACGTGTAAACGTGTGCCGAATCGAGCCGAGCGTGAATTGGCTGCCACCAGAACCAGCAATGTGGCGAGACTCTGACCATAAGGGCCCACCTTGATATATGCATTGTATATCCACGCCATTCATCTATTTTTCCAGCTTATTTTAAGCGATGGTCCCAAAACTGAAGGAAATACAAATTTCAAGTGGACCATACGACCGAAAACAGTGGTTATCGACCATTTGAAACCTTGGATCAAGCTGATATTTGCCTTTTTACTTTTATCCAGGTCTGTATGAACTTATCAATAGGTTGGATGGTCAATAAACATTACGGTAGATTCTAGGAAGCTTTTATAGGTTGCGTCCAATGACCACTGTTTCCTGTGGTGTGGTCCACCTGAAATTTGTATCTACTTCATTTTTGGCACTGTATCCTAAAATAATCTGGTGTGTAAATCATGTCAAGCGAATATCACAGTGGGCCACAGAGCTTTTGGTGACACGGGCTTCCTTTATGAAATTCCATCCGGAATCCTGGCCGTAGGGCGATAATAGTGGCCCTACCATTTGCTCAGACTCAGCCATATCACCTGATCCCCACCCCACTTCAACTAGCGGATGCGAGTCATCTCCCATTTTTCTAACCCCGTGGGATCAAACGGGCCTTTTTTTTTTTTTTTTTTGTAATTTCAGTCAAAGCCAACTAAGGGCCCGTTTGGACAAACCCATGTCCGGGCCTGAACCCATGGTCCAGATGGATAGATGGGCATGCACCTGACTAAACCAAGATTCAGATGGGCCGGGGGATAATAGTTGAAAAGGCCTTGATGTATCATACATATTTTGTGACATTGACCCTTTTGTTGCAGCCTTTTATATATATATATATATATATATATATATATATATATATATATATATATATTTATCTAGTCTCTTGGCCACTGTTTGAATTTTTGCTGGACTACAATGCCCCTGCCACACCTCCTTTGGTACGACAACAATTTTTTGCGGAAAATGAAGAGGGCTTTTTGAGAATTAGGTGTGGGCCTAACAAAATTAACTGTTGGGGCCACCCTTTAGTTGATTTGATCTGTTCACTTTAATCAAACATTTGTTACATGTCTAATTTGGGTGATCTTGTACTTATTAGAAAGATAATTTGATAAAATTTCAAATGACTTTGGAATCACCTCATTTGGATACCACTTGATTGCCCAAAAGTGGGCCCAAAGTTACCATCGTTCGTTGATACTCCATCGTTCACAGATCCAATGAAAACGATCATAACTCCCTCGTTGCATATCTGATTTGGGTGATCTTGTACTTGTTTGATGATCTTTCAAATGGCTTTGGAATCACTTCATTTGGACACCACTTGATTGCTCAAAAGTGGGCCCAAAGTTACTATCATTCGTCGATACTCCGTCATTCGCAAATCCGATAAAAACAGTCACAATTCCTTTATTACATGTCGATTTTGGTGATCTTGTATTTGTTAGAAATATAATTTGATGAACTTTCAAATGGCCTTAGAATCTACTCATTTGGACACCATTTGATTGACCAAAAGTGGGTCCCGTTTTAGTGGGATTTGCAACTTACATGGAGTTATGACTGTTAACTTCAAAAAAATAGTCAAAAGCTCGCTGGAATGGAGGGAAAGACGCCAATTGCAAGTCCGAAGCTCGTTAGAGTTGATCCCACGGAGGTGGCAATGATCCTAATAATCAAATGGTCCCCTCTCGAAAAAAAAAAAAAAAAAACGAAAAAAATAACCAAATGGCCTTTCTCGTGCAATGGACTCATCTATTGAATTCGACCCACGTCTTATGTGGGGTTCATTGGATAGTCTTAAAGCAGATCTAAGCCATCCATATGAAAGAAATTTTAATTTCATGCTTTTTTTTTCTAAGTTTGAAGGCAAAACTCATCACGAATGGACCACTAATGTCATGCCTTCTGTCCAAGTTTGAGGGCAAAACTTATCATTAATGGACTACACTGGAGGAAATGATTTGGAATTAACTCATAACGTTAACATAAGTGTGGACCACAAAAAAGCTCTATTTTTTTTTTTTTTTAAATGACCCTCCTATGAATTCATGAATGTCTGATTAAAGTGAATGGATCATAGTGGTTAAGGGATAGCCCCAACAGTCGATTTTGTGGGGCCCATACCCAATTCTTAAAAGGCCTTCTCGACTTTCGTAAAAAGCTATTGTTGTTTGAGAGGAGGTGTGATAGAGGGGCATTTTGGTCTAGTAAAAATCCAAAGAGTGCCTAGGAGGCTAAATAAAAAAGTGCTATGATAGGCGGGGCCAATGTCACAAATAATGTCAATTTTAAGAATTTTTTTTCTTTGATGTCACAAATGACATCATCAATATCACAAATGAGATCATAAAAGAGGTCATTTACATTGATTAGTTCTAATCAATGTCATAAAAGAGGTCATTTGTGACATTGATGTCATTTGTAAATGACACAACACCGGTACACATCAAAGAAATTACATCAAGGTTTGGTTGCCTGTTTGACTTTCATTTACATGGTATAAATATGGATTTTTTTTCTCACTAAAATTGAGGAAGGTATAGATTTTTTGTGGAGCCTACTGTGATACATGTGGCTTATCCATACTATCCATCCATTTTATGAGGTAATTTTAGGGCATGGACCCAAAATTGAGGCAAATCTAGAGCTTAAGTGGACCACACAACATAAAATAGTGGTTTCAATATATACCATAAAAAATCGTTTATGACTACAATTTCCTATGGTGTAGGCCACTTGAAATTCAGATATACCTCATTTTTAGGCTCATCCTCTAAAATGTTCCGGTAAAACAGATGAAAGGCATAAGTATGTCATAGAGATTACAATAGGCCCCACAAATGTATAGCTTTCCTTTTTTGAACTTATTTACAAGGAATAAATATTATTCGTATCAAACTAAGGGAAACATTAATAATTAACTACTTGCATTTATTTACCTACATTTACGGAGGTGGAAATGAAAAACAAACCCTTCCTGAGAACCATGTTATTTGAAAACACGCACTCTCACGAAGCATGTTCTTTGAGAATACGAGCTCTCATGCATCATATTATTAGTGGTTTTAGTTCTAACATGTGGATCCAATGGTACGGTACATGAAACCAATGGCCAGTTAGCTGGCAATTGGCATCGTTGATGGAGAATGCACAAAAAACTAAGCAAGCTTGAAGATCCCATAAACCATTATTAGTGTTTCTTTTACAGGTTGATGTGGGCCTAATAATTCTTCTTTTCTTAAATGGGGAGTGGAATAGGGTCTCTACTCATGGCTTAGTGGGAGCCACTCGCAGCGTTTTAGATCATAGTTTTGAGTTTTAGATCATAGTTTTGAGTGCCCATTGTGTTGTGTACGCATGTGGGAGAGGAGTATGAAAAAAAATAAAAATAATAATAATAATAATAATAACTGGGTAATACTGACTCAGGTTTTACACGTGACAGCTGAATCCGCTCCCTCTGCGGTATGGGGAGTGGATGAGGGGGACCTGGCATCACCCAACATAGTGCAGCCCCTGACCATGGGACCCACCTTGATGTGTGTGTAGACATATATTTATTTATCCATATTAAGTCACGATCCTAAAAATGAAGCATATCCAATTCTCAGGTGGACCACACCACAGAAACATGGTGATTGACCATTAAAAATTCCTTGGAGCCACACCAGTTTTGGACCGTGATATTCAATTTTTTACCTTCATCCAGGTCCCTATGACCTATCAACAGGTTGCAAGGCAAATAAACATTGTGGTGGGCATTCCAAGGGGCTTGGGAATTTTGTTATGATGGCCGTAAAATCACCACTGGTTCCTACGGTGTGTCCCACCTGAGGTTTGGATTAGTTTCGTTTTTGAGCTCATGCCTAAAATGAGCTGGAAAAAATAAAACTGATGGCCGGCATGGATATACAAAACATACTTCAAGGTGGGCCCCACAGTCTGGGCAGGTGAGTTACCTCTAATGCCTAATCCGCTCCCCTAATGGCAGGTGAGTTACCTCTCGTTTTGGTAGGTTGATTAATTGCTGACGTGGATGGAAGACTTCACCCGGATGAGATCCACCCGATCCATCAGCTGCGCCACCATCTTCTACCGGGCCTCAAAAATAGGACAATTCTCCTTGAGAACAGTTTCATCATTAAAATTGTCCGAACGGTGTATGGGGTCCACCGTGGAGTGTATATGCCATCTAATCCACTCACCTGATGCACCACACCAGGATGAACGGATCTCCTGAAAATCAAGAAATTCCAAGACTACTGCATACCACACCGTGTGAATCTAGAGGTTTTAGGCATGATTTTAGACCATTCCCTGAGGTGCAGCCCACCTAAGTCTTAGAATTTAGAATTTGGACTCACTTTTAGGAGTCTGGTGTTTTACCTGATCGACGGAGTGGATCTGATGTAGACTCTCCCCCAGCCGGTGCTCCGCTGGCTGGCATAGTCAGGCCAGCGGATTCCGTCCCACATCCTCTGCATCAGAATCTTGGTTTCCAAACAGAGCCATCTGGATCATTCATCTAATGGCCTTTGTTGTTGATGCGGGATTGCTCTCCCAAGCTTGAAGATCCTAACCCTTTAATCACTGTTCTAAGGATAGCCAGTTAGCAAAAAAAAAGCTACTACTGGCCTGGAGAAACAAAAAGGTGAAAAGATTGGACGGCTAGGATTTTCTAACCAGAAGACACTTTAGGTCATCTGCACCCGCTGTGAATTCCATGAGCTGAGCAGGCTACTTAAATGAATCATGCACCCATTTGTATTAATTATACAGATTTTTTAAGATACATTCCTCTTAATTCTATTTTTCTAACAAAATACCCCGGCTTCAACTAATCATGCACCAGTGTTCTTGGAACAATATCTTTTACAGTGCTCTTGGACAGTCCAATCAATCAATCTGAGCCGTCCCTTAATTCTAGAGCACTTTCATGACCCACCATGGAAAAATCGTACTGATCGGAAGGGATGGCTACGATTATGTAACAGAAAAGTTTCTTTAGAAACATAAGCAACCATGACGGTCTCAAATTGTTAGTTGGAACTATTTTCTTGTAAATGATCTTTACCATTCATGTTTAAGGCCATTGATCAGATGGTTAATATTTGTCAAGATCAGTGTAATATTTTCATGGTAGTCCATGAAATATGCATTGGACCTGATGAAGAGTCTAGATCAATGGATTATACTGTTCATCAAGTCCAAGACACATCTCACAAAGATGATCCAAGCTGTCATTGAGTTGGCCTTTTTTTTTTTCTTTTTTTTTTCACCATTCCTTTTGGATTAGAATGATAAGCAATCCATGATGGTCCATGATGGCCCCAAGCAGTCTTGACCGTCCGTATTAAAAATGCCATTGATGAAATGGTTAATATTTGTCACATGATGTTTGGATCATCGTCCATGAGGTGTGTTGGACCTAATGAACAATCCATACAATGGACTGGACTATATGTGTCGCAATGCAATAGGAACACTAACACACTTATGGTGCTTTGAGAGCACTGGAGCATCTCTCCATATAGTAATATATCCGTATTAATATGGTGCTCACACCTTCTGCCCTCACCAAGTGATGACCCAGACCTTCATCTATAAGCTCCTACAGCATATGGAGAGCATGGAAAGGATCTCACAGTTTCAGGCTAGAGTTTAAATTGCTTCCCTGGATCAATGTTTTTAAGTCGATCATGGTGATTTTATGGCGAGATTAGCACGTTTCAAAATATATTAAAAATCTAAAATGATTCATTATATGAATTTAAAATTATTATAATTTAAAATTTTCAAAATTTTGTTTTCAGCAAGCTTTTCCTGACAATTTCCAAGGAAAAACCCAAAATCTGGAGATCTCCTGAGTAATTTCAGGTCTGAGAAATTGCTGAGTATGAGATTTATCACGATCATCCCCAAGAAACAAACCTGAAAAGAAAAACACATCCACAGAAGCTGCTTAAATCCGATTAAATGCTCCCTACGAATACTCATAGGTTGAAGATAATAAAGAATACTAAATGCCAATGAATGAAAATTGATGCTTACAATATCTCCTGTAACAAATATTCACAAGCTTCAATAGTTTGGAAATACTATTTTTCAGCATAACCAGAGATGAGAAAAATCTGTACACAACTCAAGAAAATAATTTCTTTCTTTCTTTCTTTTTTGTTTTGTTTTGAAAACCGCAGCATGGAGTTCACAGAATAGCTACCTTCCTCAAAAATCATGTACAAAAAAACCTCTCATAAAAACCAATATGCCCGGATAATCAAAACGTATGGAGTCTACGGACACACTTCAAAACGGTGCAGAGCGAGTACGTCGGAGTTGGTATGTTGGCTCTTGAGTTTGATTCGAAGGTAAAAGCGTATCAAACTCCTGCATAGAGAAATAAAGGGATATATCAGCCGCATGCATAGGGACTAAACCATGTGACTAGAAAGTGACTAGCAGATGAACAACACCACTGAAAAGAAGACTAGTAGAATGACAACTAATGGAACTAATGGAATGACAACAAGATTTTGGTGACTATAATGATGTTGTGTAGATGGGTGAAATTTATGCATTAAAATGGTTGATGATGCAGTGATTACTTAAATAAGACCTCTTTAAGTTTTGCAAAGACTACAGAGCCTATGCATAGCATAAAAGCGTTGGACCCTTCACTAACGTTGGAGCTGGTTTTGCCTGGATATGACGCGGGCAACTAGCAGCTGGTATACAATGCTAAAGCAACTGGCTGGCTGCTTAATGTTTCAGACATCAGATGTAGGCAAAAATCAGATTGGATGGTGATGAAGGTTACCCGCAGCATTATATAAAGCAGAGGTTCTGTAATATAACAGAGTTCCTGAGGCTCTTACATTTCTTCAACCATAAAGGCGCGGGTGATTGAAGCAAAATTCTGAAGCATTTTGACTGAATGGGCTGCCATCCAAGTTTACCTAAAACTGATAGTAGGTTAACCTACAACCCATTTATACAACTCACTTTGTCCTTGGAGAGAAAACTCAATAAAGAAAGAAAAAAAAAGGGCTGTCACCTACAACTGTTGCAGGTGATCATTCCTCAATTTACATTTAGTGGTACTGTGGCAGATCAGAAGGTGCAGATGGACTGACAAACAATTACAAAATATTTCAAAATTTCCCTGAAGAATATGTACTTTGGCATGACCCTTCAACCCTAGAATCATCAAAAACATCGAAGAATAGAACTTATAAAAGAAGCAGATGTTATTTCATGATTCAATGGTGAATTGCACTATGGAAGAAAGGATTAAAATGCATTTAATCAAAATCCTTCTCGACAACGAAGCACAAAAATCAGAAACAAGAAAAGTGAGCAACAGTAAATTTTTATATAACTGTACCTTTTCAAAGAGATACTTAGATAACTTACTAGGAAAAATATATCAATAGATCAAAGAGAAACCACTACGACTTAGATGGTTTGATCATGTGCAACTGAGACCAAGAACTGCGCCGATTAGGAGTGAGTGAGTAGAGGTGGACAACGATCCGATCCGAGTCGAACATGGACCAGATCGGATTGTTCGGCTGCTTGAGTGGGTGTGTTCGAACAATGTTCGAACAAACATTCCAACAGGATGGCTTTGTTCGAACTCAATTTGGTCTAGCCCAATCATGTTCGAGCATGTTCGAACATATGGATTTCGAATAATTTTTACAAGTTCGAACAATTTCGCTTTTTTCGCTTGAAAATATTTTTTCTACTACTAAATAGTAAATACCGATTTTTTCATTCTGTGTGTCCCACCATGATGTATTTGTTTTATCCACTCCGTCCATCCATTTGTACAGCTTATTTTAAGGCATTAAATAAGGAGGTAGATACAAAACTCAAATGGACCACACCACAGGAAACAGTGAGGAGAATGATGTCCACCATTGAAACCTTCCTGGATTCACAGTCACGTTTCTTTGTCAACTACCCTTCCTTCTCTCTCTCTCTCTCTCTCTCTCTCTCTCTCTCTCTCTCTCTCTATATATATATATATATATATATATATATATATATATATATATATATAATCGAGTCGAACGAACGAGTTGATCAATATTCGAATCGAGTCGAACAGGACTGTGTTTGAAATTGAATTGAATTTTTTTTCGAACACACCATGTGTGTTCGAACAAAGTTCGAACAATAAGACTTTCTGTTCAAACAGGGTTTTACCAAGTCGATACGAGTCGATACAAACGGTTAAACTCAGTTTGTGTCCAGCTCTATGAGTGAGTACAAGTTGAAGACTCTGAAAGGGCAAGGGGAAGGCCCAAGAGGACATGGGTGGAGGTAGTTAGAAAAGGCTTGATGACCTATGGTCTAACCTGCTAGCCCAGCTGGAAGATGCCTAGGCGTTTCAACAGCAGGTCTCTGGTTCGAAATGCTAAGGAGACACTAACCCCACCGGTGGGTGGGTGCATCGTGTGACTACTCGTGTGGGTGCATTGTGCAGCTAACAGGGTGTGTGCGTTGCATGACTAACAGAAAAAAAGGGACCTATGGTCTAACTGAAACTGTGGCTCTTGATAGAGTGGAATGGTGGAGAAGGATTCATGTAGCCGACCCCAATAATTGGTATAAGGCATAGCCAAGGATGATGATGATGAAAGGTGAAACCACTCCAGTTTGTACCTAGATTAGCAAGAGAACTTCTATTGAAATTGAGCTTGAGAAAGCCCACAAAAGCCATTCATCTCTCATTGCATTGTCTTATCTTGGATCCAACTTCTTACTACTTCCCCTCCAAGAAGGCTCTGACACAGCCTACCTTCTCATTATTATTATTATTATTATTTTTGAAAGGAAGAATTTTTTTCTTTCTTTCCATACACACCTTATTCATCTTTCCTTAGATCTCTCTTTCCATACATCTTATTGATAAAAATCTTGTTGTTCCTCTCTTTATAGAAAGAATCATGTGTCTTTCATGATTCGTAAAAATCATGGGAATTCCAATTTCAAATCTCGATTCACGAGAACAAGATTGAAGATTCATAAAGCCAACTCCAAATAGTCGGGACAAGTCCATGATGATGAGAATGATGATGACGACCGCGGCAACGATGACAAGAAGGGAGCACATAGGAACTAGGATTTGGCGAAAGCTATCACTACCTAATTCATGTTCTTGACACTCCAGTGCTTGTATGTCCAAAAAAATGCTCTCGTTCATTAAAACCATGGCATTTTTTTGTGGGAGTCATACAAGCCCTTAAGGCAGTGCACACTGTTAAATTGATGGTAAAAGGTTGGTGGATGGTGATGTTAAGCCCACCCATGGGCTACAACCATGAGTGAAAAGATCATAATAACTTCACGAAGACAATTAGATCATCTAATGGGAGACCACAAGCAGATCCATTACCCATATGAAAGTCCTGACTAAAGATCCAACCATCCAAGTTGAAGATCTAAATAATGAATAAAGATCCAATCATCCAGGTTAAAGACCCGAACCACCCAACCGTCTGGTTATAGATCCAGACCATATCAGAGTCCAAGTTGATCTGATTAAAGATTTGAACTACTAAACAGTCCTGATGTAATATTTGCACGACCTGAGAGAATCAGAAAAAAAATTGTACTTTACATGGACTTCATTGATTTTTTTTTTTTTTTTTTTGAAATATCATTGATTTTTAAAGAGTATGATTGATAATCAAAAGATTCAAGAAGATTAAAAAAAATGATCAGAAGGTTCAAGATAAAATCTCAAATAGGTTGAACTTCACAAGAATTAGAGGGTACACGAGAAAGATATCACCATCTATTGATTCGATCAGATTTGAACAGTGGTACATCCACTGTATGGAAAACTTAGATCTGTCCACACGTTTGTTTCTATGATTTGTGCATGAAAAGGGCAATAGGCGTTCAGAGCTTAGCCTAGAGACATGCACGATCTCAAGTGCTATTGGTACAAAGACGTACATCAATACAACAATGTAAAAAAGAGATTAAGATTATGTGGGGTTTATGCATCATATGGACAAGATAAAAAATGATCCATGCTATGCAAAACGATACACACAATACTGGAACGGGTTAGGTGGCTTGCAAGCGGCCTTATGATTTTGGATTTTCAGCAAAAAGATTTGATTTAGTACCTATTAGCATATGCCCTTCAGATTGCAATTGATCCAAAGCTGATGTGATTCTCAACGCTATTGAATGGATAAGAACATATATGCAGTTTTCTATTGATCAAGAATTTGCATATGTATGGGTTTCAAAGACCACTCTCTGATACCACTTGTTATCACTAATCAGACATAATCAACGGTTCAAGTTTTGGATCAAGGATCAGACAGACACACAAACATACACAAGTTAGTAAATAAAAATCACCAAGATGCTGAATATCAAATCCAGAACATGCCTTATGCCATGCGATCCGAGAGTGCACGGCGACGCCTGAGAGTGCTTCAGTTTGAAGATGGATGGCCTTGATCACCATTCCACACGTCCAATGGTGTAGATCTCTCTTCGCTCACCTTCTCCCTATTTCTCTCTCTAGGTGTGCACTATGGATAAGAAGCTTCACATGCGATCCGATAGTGCAACTTCAGGATACTTCCAAAGTGCCAATGATGGTAGATAGGAATTTCTTGGTAACCTATATAACTTCGTTTCAGCTTAATTTTTCTAAAAATTTACAAGCTAAATCTATATGTATGGTTTAAATAGCATACTGCAACTGCAAGCACGAGGTACTTCTAAATCACACAAAAAAGGCCCATCTCATGCAATATTGGTTTACACACAGTAAATGGTAGTTTCTTACAAACTATTATTCATTTTTAGTCCCTACCAAAATCTTTTTCCATCACCCAGGACTGCTAAGATGCAAATATAGCAATGGGTAAATCTGATCAATCATCTTATCAATATCTTCAGCTCATAAAAGTAACCAATACATGATGAATAACAAAACTAAAAAAAGCTTCCATAATAGAGAAGAAGAGAGTGACATTTTGTCTAACATGCTCTGATTGAAAGCCCATAACATCACCATGAAATTCATACTGTATATGAATCTATTAAAAAAAAAAAAAAAACAGGTTTTGAACTTGTAACAAAAAGATTCTGTACTACCATACCGTTTGTTTTTTGAGCAACATATTCTTTTTCCTCAAATTTGAAACTTCAGTCTCCAACTGGTTGGTATAAGCCTAAAATTGATGAAAAGAAGAAGAAGAAGAAAAAACTGTCAGTGCAGAAACCTAACAAACAAATCAAACCTAGTTATTGAATCTTCTTCCAATCATTCATAGAAAAAGATCCCCGAAACCGCACCTGCTTCCTAGCCCTTGAACGAGCTGCCGACTCCCGATTCTTAATCATCCTTTTCTGTCTCCTCTCAATACTTTTCTCCAACATCTCATCTGGAAACTTCCTTTTCCTCTCTGCCACCGCCTGCGAGTCCGATGAGGTGGCCCCCACCATCGGCATTGTTGTCCTAAGTGCCAGTTGGTTCTCACCATATCCAACATCCACACCTGATTTCCCGAACACCGGAGCAGGAACGGGCAAACTCAAACCCAATACTGCCATCTGTTGCTGTTGAACAGTAGCCATCTGGTAATTCAACCAATCCGCCCTCTGCGTGGTCGCAATTGTAGGTTCGATTGACATCAATGACTGTGGATGAACTGCGGCCACATTCTGATTCACCAGATTAATCGCACCCGCACGGACCAAGAAATCCTCAAGTGTCATTTCTCCAAGGGTTGGCTGCCTCTGGACTGGCTCATCTCCACCCACATTTTCTTGATCATTCTGGACAATGTCCTTCCACACCTCATCAAGAGTCTTATGATTGAGTGATTGGCTGAAATTCAAATTTCCGGGAACTAAAGAAGCGGACGATGAAGAAGCATCTGCGTTGCTGCCGTAGATTTGTGAAGCCTGCAACAGCTGGTTTTCCTCTGCAGCGATCACACTCTTCAACAGCTCATCTAAATTCATGTTGTTCAAAGGCTTCCCTAAATCTCCAAGCTGGTTTTGGAGCTCGTCGAGGGTGAGATTATAAAGTGAGCCTTGCCTCGCTAGAGGTGGGATATGAGGCGCTTGACCTCTGTCCGGAGAAACCATGGTTCTAAAACCCATTAACCGAACCTTAAGAACGCTAAAACACTCTGCAAATAGCAAACAAAAAAAGAAAAAGAAAAAATAGAAAAACCTCAAAATCAAAATTGACAACTAAAATTGCCTAAATTTCAATTTGATTAACTTCCAAGAAATCTTGCCAATAAGAATTCAAGATGTTGAAAACATAACCAAACACCAAAAACAAGAAATCAAAATTGATAAAAATATGAGAGTCCCGCAAATTTCAGTATAATTCCACCAACCAATTACAATTCACATTATCCACAAAACCAAAATCTTTGTAAATGTTGCCAATTCAAAACAATGAAAGAAATCAAGACAAAATAAAAAAAAATTCCCTAAATCCAATCCAACTAGATTTCACCTAACCCATTACAATTCCAAAAACCCAAAACCGTACAGACAGCTCCAATTCAAAACTATCAAAGGCATATCAATCAAAATCAAGAACAGGAAATGCATCAATTCAATGCAATTCGACCAAAAGAAAGTGATTGATACAGAGAAACCAAAGCCCTAAACTCTTTCCGATTCAAGAAAATCAGAGAAGGAAAAGACAAAAAGTAGAAATACAGAACAAAATCAACAACAGAGATTTGAAACAAAACGCTAGAAAAGAAGCAAAAAGAAGAAGAATAAAATCTTCACCTCTGGGAAAGCAGAAAAGGCGAAAACCGATCGGACGGCATCGAGGGAAGTTTCAGAGAGCGATTTGAGGCGCCAGAAAGATCGAAGGAGATCGAAGAACGGTTAGAGATCGATCCGGAAGCACGGAGGCTGGACTTTTTAGTGAAATTCGAGAGACGATGGGAAGAAGAGATTGGAGGATTCTCTCTCTCTCAGAGATTAAAATCGCGCGCTGTTGAGAGAAAATGGGGTGTCACTGCGGATTTCTAGATTGGCGAGTGCAGTGACGGTTTTGAAGAAAGCGGGAGGAAGATTTGCTCAGATACTCGACCGAACATTATACTCTGATTTCCATTTCCTATAACTGCGGCCCATTAACAAGAGATCTAGACCGTCCGATGTTTTATAAACGCATGAATGTACTTTTTTCAAATATATTCTTTGCACAAGAAGTTTCTAATTTCAATTTGTGTTCCAAAAATACAACAACGGTCCAAGTTCGAGCCAAATATAAGCCAAAGATTGGGGGCTGGTATCTTTTAAGTAGAAGAATTTCTATCTATGGTTCAATTTTAGTGGGGTCCATCATATCAACGGTGTGGATTAAAAAAGTACGAGCATTACGTGTACAAACTGAAAACCGAGTATACTGTCAGTAAGCCACGGACGAAGATTTTCTCGGAAATTCGTTCTGGGATCGGTCCTTTTTGCCTCCGACGCGACTGAGGATCCAGCGTCTGTCGCCACCCACCGAAGCCCACACGATGAGATGGTATTATGATCTTAACCGTTCATACTTTTTTTAAACACTATTATTAAGCTATTTGATCATAATCGGTCATCTCAGGCTTTCTCAACTGTTAATGTTTAGAGTTAAATAATAGCCATTGAAAATATCATTTTTTCTGTTTTACATTTCTCTATAGATAATGACGGTTAAAATCATCAGTTCGGTTTAAGATTTTAATAGTGTGGTTATACCATATGTACGGTTCTATTGTCAGATCACTCAAAATGTGGGCCTAATTGGACCCGACTCAGGATGGTGAATGTGGTTTGATGGAAGGCAAAACCAACCCTTTGTGGTGGAGTGGACAACTGAAAACAGCAAAACAGATTTTCTCCCTGTGTACTAGCTAAAGAAATACTATTAAAGGGGAAGTTATTTGATGCTCTGCCTGACTAAGACGCTTGATGCACATACATTAAAAAACATATTACATCAGGGATGCATAGGCGTACAAATATTGGTAGCCATTTCTCTAATGTTTGCCTTTTCATTTACCATTGTATTTCAAGGAAAGTGAGTAATAATTAATTACGTGTGTATCTACAGCACTAGCTCACTTTGACCCGCTTGTTCGCTGAGTTTTCCACTTTGTAAATTCATACAATTTTCATTTGTAAAAGTTTTGAGGCCCACCATAATGTATGTATCTTATCCACACCGTCCATCCATTCAGCCAGCCCATTTTAGGGCATGAGCCAAAAAATGAAGTGGATCTGAAGCTCGAGTGGATCACACCATAGGAAATGGTGGGAATTGGAAACCCAATGTTGAAAATTTCTTGGGGGCTATAGAATTTTTGGATCAAGCTAATATTTGTATATACCCTTTGTACATGTTAGTGTGAACTTATGAATGAGTTGGATGATAGATACACATCCCTGTGGGCCTTAAAAAGGTTTCAATTGGTTGATGTCATTAACCACCTTGTTTCATTCAGTGTGATTCACTGGAGCTTCCAATCTGCTTTATTTTTGGGCTTATGCCCTAAAATTATATGGTAAAATGGATAAATGGCGTGGATCACACACATACATCACCTTAGGATCCATGGATTGTAACAGTAGCTCTGCTCTGTTGAATTTCATGCACCTCAAACAAACACCTTTCAAAATTCATTATTAGCAATTTACCCATTTACATATGTAATTGAAAAAAGAAACACCCATCTCCAGCATCAGATTTTTGGAAAGATGTTAATCTTGATTCATGAACACATGTTTGTTGAAATGAATGCCTACTGATTGAATGTTCAGCTAATCAAATAAGGATAATTCTTTATTTTTTTATTTTTTTGGCTCATGGCGTATGCTTAAACTGGACTCATAATTTGAAAAGTTCATTAGAAATTACTAGCATTCAGGATTTAAATGTACCTGAGTATATTGCAAGAGCACATGAATGAAGATCATACTTAGCTTGTGTTTTATATACATTGATATGCATTCGCAATTATCATGAAGTCAATGTCAATTGAAATAATTTCAATTGTGTTTGAGCCCTTGTAATGAGAATTCATTGGGTCCATTTGTCTTTTCAATTTTTTTGTGTAATTACAAGCAAATGAATTATTATAATCTTTGAAAATTGTTCGTTAACACAAAACTTATGGTACAAGAATCAATATTTGAATGCAATCAAAAGAAAAAATATATATAATTATTACAATTTTCTATTATAAGAATAGGAGAAAACAAACACCTTTTGGCCTGTCATCATTATACTCAATTTTTTGTAATATTAATAAGAAATTACAGGGATAAGTAGTCCTTATCCATTTAAAAAAAAAATTACTACAGTAATTGGAAAAATAACCAAACACTGAAATGACTCCTTACTCATGCCTGGGTAGTAGGCTCACAAGAGTTTCAACACAAGGTCATGGGTTTGAATACCCATTGTGATGAAATTCCACTGTGGTGTGAGTGTGTGCGTGCGTGTGGGGGGTGGGAGTGTGTGTAAGAAAAAAAAATGGTGGTAGACGCACAAGAGTTTCAACACGAGGTCATGGGTTCGATTACCCAGTGTGGTGAAATTCCATTGTAGTGTGAATGTGTGCACATATGTGGGGTGATAGTGTGGCATGTAATCCGGTGAAATTATATAAAGGAGACAGTAAAAGAGATAATGTAACTTACATATTGGATGGTAATTGAAATCCATATGAAAGGTAATCAAATGATTTTATTGTAATTTCAATAAGAGTGTGTGTAAGAAAAAAAAAACTTGGTGGTAAACTCACAAGAGTTTCAACATGAGGTCATGGGTCTGATTACCCATTGTGGTGAAATTCCACTGTAGTGTGAGTGTGTGCATGTGTGTGGGGTGACAGTTTGGCGCGTAATCTGATGATATTATATAAAGGAGACAACAAGAGATATTAATGTAACTTGCATATCAGATGGTAATTGAAATCCATATGAAAAGTAATTATATGATTTTATTGTGATTTTAAAAAGAGTGCGTGTGAGGAAAAAAAACTTGGTGGTAGACTCACAAGAGTTTCAACACGAGGTCATGGGTTCGATTACCCATTGTGGTGAAATTCCACTGTAGTGTGAGTGTGTGCGTGTGTGTGGGGTGACAGTGTGGCGTGTAATCTGGTGAAATTATATAAAGGAGACAATAAGAGAGATTAATGTAACTTACATATCAGATGGTAATTGAAATCCATATGAAAGGTAATCATATGATTTATTGTGATTTCAAAAAGAGTGTGTTTAAGAAAAAAAAACTTGGTGGTAGACTCACAAGAGTTTCAACACGAGGTCATGGGTTCGATTACCCATTGTAGTGAAATTCCACTGTAGTGTGAGTGTGTGCACGTGTGTGGGGTGACAGTGTGGCGTGTAATTTGGTGAAATTATATAAAGGAGACAGTAAGAGAGATTAATGTAACTTGCATATCAAATGGTAATTGAAATCCATATGAAAGGTACTCGCATGATTTTATTTTGATTTCAAAAAAATGCCTTTTGTTGTATTTGATTTCAATTCACATCAAATGCACCTCTCAGCTGCACCAATTGCTATTGATTCAGACCAATTCATCTTCTCATACTAGGATAAAACTACAAAGTAAGTGTCACGTGTTATTGGTATATGTGAAACCATAATCTTTGACCGTTGATTGGTGGTGGGCGGTAATCCTGGTCTTCTTCTTTTTTAACTTTTTAATGCCCGTGACCATGGGTGTGTGTCCTGATTGGTAAATGCAATCTTTCCCCTTTTGTTAGAGGATCATGGAGCAGTTGGAAGTTAGTTGTGGAGTTCTTGCCCTGTGGTGAATCCATGGTGGGACCTGCTGAACAAACAGTCCGGATTGCCTGAGTGACAATGGGACACCAAGGTGATTGGAGCCGTCAATTCCCATTTTACATGTGGCTCCCACTCTAGGTGATCAGAACCGTTGATCTGGTTGTCATCAAGTTCAAATGCTATACTCTGAAATCACCATCTTGAAGTATCGAATTAGAAACTTTGGAAAGGAAAAGTACTCATTTGGGGATATGGATTGCATGTGGGGTTGCTAATGTGCCGAGCTTAGCTGTAGACAATTGTGGAAACCGTGTCCCTTACAAGGGATGATGAAGTATATTTATATGAGTTATATATTACATGATACAAATGACTAAACTGTCCTTACATATTTTGTACACCTTAACACTCCCCTGCAATATGAGTGGGATTATAAATAACGCGAAGATTGTCTCTTATCAAGTAAATTTGACAGATGATAAGCCCTTTGTGAAGATATCAGCGACTTGGTTTTCAATCGGAACGTAACGAACCAAAAGTTCACCGATTGCAACTTTTTCTTGTATAAAATGAAAATCAATCTCAATATGTTTGGTGCGACCATGAAAAACAGGGTTTGCTGTTAGATAAGTGGCACTGACGTTATCACAGTAGATAGTAACTAGACGACGTAGTGGGACAAGTAGATCATGCAATAGTTGTTGAATCTAAATAGTATCAGCAACTGCATAAGCCAAGGATCTGTATTCTGATTCAGCACTGGAATGAGAGACTGTTGGTTGTTTCTTGGCGGAAAAGGATAATAAGTTCTCCCCATAAAGATACAATAACCGGTTATGGAACGCTTACTGTCTGGACATCCAGCCCAATCTGCATCAGAATAAGTATATAGAGATGAATCCATGTCTTTGTTCAGGAGAAAGCCATGATGCAGTGAACCATTTAGATAATGTAAAATTCTCTTGACTACCTGTGCATGTGGCTCTCTTAGAGCATGCATAAACTGAGACAACATATTGACCGCAAAGGCATTATCTGGTCGTGTGAAGGTAAGATACTGTAGAGTACTAACAATCTGACGGTATTGAATAAGGTCTTTAAGAAGAGCACCCTCATGAGTTGACAGAGAATGCTTTGTAGTAATTAGCGTAGATACTGGTTTAGAAGACTTCATCTTTGCTTGTCTGATGATGTTTTTGAAATTACACATTTTGGATTAAAGACATATTAATGCAGAAACTTAGGGAGCAACTAGTATTAAGGCTAAGTCCTAGATGAGGGGTGATTAAGACCTTTTAAAATCTTTTTGTCTACTTAATAGTTTTATCAAATTAAACTAAGTAAGCATTAACACTTAGCTTCCAAGCTTAAGTGGGTCCAATCACAACGTTAGCATATTATAAGTAATTAAACAACCTAGCCTAAGCATGCATAGATAATCAAATGATTTAACTAATCAAGCTCCTAATCTATGCAACCTATGTAGACTTATAAGAATGGATCAATGAGCTCGAGTCTACACTACTTAGTGAAAGTATACCTTGTGTGTGGATGTGCCTATCTAGTGCCTAGCATACATTCATATCAAGCGTTCATCATTAAACAATTAAACATACAATGCTAAGATAACAATGTGCTCAATTCAATCACAAACACAAACATGTATAGTGGTTTGACTTTGATTTACTCCACTCCCAGTTTAAGTACTCAACTCATTTGATCACACCGACATTCACTATCGGAGGTTTTAAATGAGGTTCACCTCTCAACCTTTATACGGAGGTTTTATCGGTTCACGTCTCAACCATAATGAAGTTTTGGATAAGGGTTAACTCTCAACCCGATGCACGTTCACTCTCGTGTCGGAGGCTCCCTTTTGGAGACTTGTTACGCCCGAAAAACGTGCCAAGGAACAACGAACGTCCCTAGATGTTTAGGCTCAACTAACAAGTCAAGGATCGACAAATGACCGTAGATCAAGTTTAACAAACGAACTTTACACTCAATTTTCATAGGGAAAAAAGTGGATGGACTCTCAACGAATTGACAACTTTATTTGTCGGATAAGCCCCTTGTTCAGCACTGCTTCAGGTTGTTTGATCTCCGCTCTCCCGTGCTTCAATTAGCTCCCATTTGTTCCCTCGATCGTGTTGTCGCTGAGTTGCCAATGCCTTAGCTACACTTGATTAATCACCTTGCAAATAATGCCTTTAAGATGCCCAAGATGATAGGAGGGTAGGTATGAGAACTCTACAACTAATGAGAATGGGTTATCTAGAGTTGCTCACCTACAAAGATCTCATCATAGAGCTTTGGATAGAAATATAACTATCAAGATTGATCCAAACTCTAGAGATTAAAAGAGGGTAAATGTTATCTTCTTCATGAGCTTGGAATACTCTATTTTTGTGTTAAATCACAAGGAAGATACCTTGCTAATGTTAAAAATTGAGCCTTTAATGGTCTCCAACGATGGTGGCTTAAATCCTCTTAAAATCCTTCTTCTTACCCTTCAAATCGATCTAAGCCCTTTTATAGAAAAGTGTTCAACGGATTCAAAATGGGTAAAAAATGGCTAGTACTGACCGGTCGTGACTGGTTCGACAGGGGTCCACGACTAGTCAGGGCCGATCGGTCAATGGCCTGGACTAAGACAGAGCTTGCTGTCTAGTTTGGGGGCCGGTTCGACTGGTCATGACCAGTTGGACCAGTCCAGCCGAACGATCATGATCGGTCAGACATGCCTAGGATCAGCCAGTCAACTGTTGTCCCATATACTCCATAGCCCAACCTCTAAGTCCCATGTTTAGGTGATCTTTTGGGACACCTAAGGCCAATCTATGATGACTACAAGTATTCCTAAAGGTTTAGGGTCATCAAGAGGCTTGAGTTATGGTTTTGGTTAAGGTTCAAGGCTCACCAAGACATCTCTTTCACTTGTTTCTTATTCCTTGATGCGGCAAGTCCGCTTGAGTCTTCGGTCTTCGTCTTCTTTAAGCTCAACCAACACTAGACTCACTGACCTAAGTAATTGACAAATAAGGTGCACTAGTATGCCACAAAAAATTACACTGATAGTTCTGTGCATATCACTCTTGAGACAAGAAAAGGCCTTGGGAAACATGCATTACCTGAACACTAAGAAACTAGTGTAATCATCTTAAATCTTTCATGGAAATTTCAGTCTGAAGCTTATGTACGAAGGAATCACGTAGTGATTCTAAACTTAATGATTTTGAACTTCCAATAAAGATGATATCATCAACATATAATTAGAGAACCATAATAATACCATCAGATTGATATACAAACATACTTGGATCTGCTTTACTGGCGATAAAACATGATCTGAGAGAAAGGTTGCAAGTCTTTGGAACCATGCACGTGGAGCCTACTTCAAGCCATATATGGCACGCTTAAGACGACAGACAAAATTAGGACAATCTGGATGGATAAAGCTTGGTGGTTGACGCATGTACTGTCACGCCCTGAAATTCGAGACTCGAGTACAACAACCCAAAGCCCGAGTTCCAGAGTGCGAACTTAATCCAAGCATAACTTTTTAGAGAAATTCCATTCCACATACCACAATACTACTAAACTAAAGTACTTTATTTATCATAGCTTAAATTTCAAACTGTAATTTAAATCAAACAACTACATCTACTCTGCAAATCATTTAAGTCTACTAAGTCTGTTTCAATTAATTTCAAAGGAAAATAAATTAAACCACCTAATCTAAAATAAAGCTTCTAATAGAAATAGTCGTCCTAGATATTCCGCTTCAACTGCTTCTTCCTCCTCCTGAAATCCTGCAGGAACCGTAGTGATTTTGGTGAGCTAAAGCCCAGTGAGATCATTTCCATCACAGGTAATATTCCAGTTAATAAGAGATAAGATGTAAATCCTGCAGGAACCATGCTCACCTAACTGCTACAGCGAGGCGGCAAATCAACCATGCACGCTAGTGGGCAAATCAACCATTCACCACTGATCCAACCGAGCAAATCAACCATGCTCAATAAGTGAAACGACTAGAACTTGCTGGCACTGAACATTAGGATCCTGTCGCAAATCAACCATGCTCACCTAACCGGTACAGTGAGGTGGCAAATCAACCATACACGCCAGGAGTCAAATCAACCATGCTCCTGTTCTGTTGTAGTATATAAAAGATGTATATGAATGTCATGAGTTATGGAAACACTTCTTCAAGCATACAATGCATATCAAACTCAATTCCAATCACACCATGCATGTGTCATCTCTATTTAAGTAATTCTTCATCTAATTATTTATCGTAAATTAAGAGAGTTGTTAAGGATGTATGTCACGTAAAGTTATGTAAGGTTTTATACTAACAACAATGTATTGTGTATCTACGTTCCGATTAACTAGGATTTTTATATTTGAAATTTAGGAGGCAAATTCGGAAAAAGAGCATTCAACCTATGTTTAACCCCTACGTAGAGTTACGTGAAAAAGTAGAGAACAATCTACAAGAAAAGTAAGGAATGTAGACATGGAATTGGAGAATACAAACAAGAAGTAGAATCCCTTACCTATGATCAATTTGAAGACTTGAAAGTAACTTGAAATTGAAAGAAACTCCAACCTAAATTCGAAAACAACTAGAAGGAAGTATTTGAAAAAAATTAATGAAAAACCATATGAAGAATCACCCACTGGTGGTGTTCCCTAGACTTCAAACAAGCTCACTTCGAAATTTGAGTCCACTCAGCCAGTTGACCTGTTGGGTTAACTCAAAACAAGTTTCTTCTTCTTCTCCTTCTCTTTCTTCTTCTTCTTCTTCTTCTTCTTCTTTTTCTATCTTCTTCTGATCTGGAGCAGGGTCTAGCAGTGTAGCGGCGTAGCAACAGCAACTGCAACAGCAGCCACACCACCCTCTCTCTCTCTCTCACTAACGTCTCACTCTTTCTCTCTCTCTCTCTCTCTCTCACGGCTTCTCTCTCTCTCACCCTCTTGCGTTTTCTGAAGGAGGGGAACACGGCCAGGGGGTCTTATAGCTTCTACGGTCGGTTGGGTCGTTGAGTGCGTAGGGAGGAGTTCTAGTTTGAGTTGGAGAAGGGGACCGAAAGATTTAGGAGATTCTTTGCGCATGGGATTCGTTGGAAATCTAGGTGGGGTCCACACGAAGATCTGGAAGAGATCTGGCCCATCCATGCACGGTAGATCCAAAGATCTTGAAGTTCTTGGGTTTATACAGTGGTTTGAGGAGGTCTGTACGGTCAACGAATGACCGAAAGTTTTCAACGAATGATGGACGTGTGGCATACCAAAATGATGGACGGTTTAGATCATTGCGATGGGGGCCATCAAGTGGATGGTGTGGATCATGCACAGCGGCAGCGGTAGTGCTGTTGCTGCAACGTTTGAGAAGAAGACGGTTCTTCCGTCCGTATCGCAGGCTACGCGATCAAACCAAACAGCGTGGCCAACAGTGTGCACCACACACTGGGTCCCACCATGATGGTTATATGAAATCCATTCCGGTACGATTGTGAGCCATAAAGTTTTAGGGGTCGGTACCAAAATCGGGACAGATTCGAGTTAAGGTGGGCCACTTACGGTCTAATTTCTGATTAAGGCATTTGTAGGATGATTGGAGGGCTGAATTTCGACGTGTACGGTTAAATTATGTCCTAGGACTAGTGTATGAAGTTTCGTGTGAAAATGATCACCAAAAATTATAAAACTTAAAAATAGCCATTTCTTTTAAGTTTAACCAATGTCATTCTCGTAATTATTGTAAATTTATGAGTTTTGTGAAATCCAATGCTTTCACGCTGTTCCAGGGTTTATTCTAAACAACTTTAACAAAGGGACCCTATGTTGATTCTTTGTGGATTATTTATTATTAATTAATAAATATTAAAGTTATTTAATTACTTAAATAATTAATTAAATCATTATTTGAATTATTCTAGAATTTTAAAATAATTAAATCATTATTTAAATTATCCTAAAAACCTGGGTCATTACATGTCCACTTCTTCATCTAAATATCCATGTAAGAATGTATTTTTAACATCCAATTGTCTTATCGTCCATGAGCGAGAGAGAGGTAGAGAGAGAACAAATCGAATAGTTGTAGGTTTCACTACTGTGCTGAACGTTTCAGAGTAATCGATACCCGATTGCTGCTTGAAACCCTGTGCGACCAATCGAGCTTTATATCGTTCCAATGTACCATTAGATAGAACCTTGATGCGATACACCTATTTGCATCCAATTAAGTTCTGATGTGAAGAATGAGAGACTAAGTCCCATTATCATTTGCAATGAGAGCGTTGTATTCATCAACCATCGTAGCCCTCCAATTTGGATCACGCACGGCCTGAGTGAAGGATGATGGTTCAAGAGGAAGAGGAGAGGAGGTAAGAGTTGTCATAAGTGATGGTAGAATACGTGGCTTCCTAATTTCGTCCATAGACCGAGTGACCATATGATGATGAGAGGAATTTTTGTGATTAGGAAGGCCGGTTTGTGAGGGTAGCCATTCACTTCCAGTCATTGATGAGGATGACGTGGTAGTTGTAGAGTCAGTGGTAGTGGAAGGGTTAGAAGAGAATCTATCACTCAGAGAGGATGACACAACAATCTTAGGTGGCGTACGGGATGTAGATTTTGAGGATCGCATGTGAACCGTTGGATTTTGAGAAGTATGAGAGAGATTTGAAGAATATCTTGAATGAGAGGAACTATGAGACACGTGTGACGTGTGGGAGGGAATGTTGGAATGGAAGGTATGTAGAGGCTTGTGAGAGGAAATCTCTGAATAGAGATTTTGTTGTGGCGTGTAAGAGGGAGCATCCTGTTTTAGAGGAGGTATAGCTAGTGACGCTGATTGAGGAGATAAAACAGGGAGTATATTTTAAGTAGATGCTGTTTTGATTGGAATCATTGATGGAAATGCTATTTTGGGAGCACAGACATGTTGTGTTGGGATTACAGATGGTTGAATATGTAGGGATTATGGAGTAATTGACGAGATCTCCAATGGAGTTGCTATTGCGCCGGACGAAATCTCCAGTGGATAGGGACGTTCACTGGATAGAATCTGTGCTGATTTAGAAATTGGTTTGGATGAGGATTCCATGTAGGGAGATGTGACGCTGGATGAGATCTCCAAATTTTCATATTTGGAGATCAGAGGAGATCTAATTCTAGATAAAATCTGTGGACATGTAGAACATGTGCCACTAGTCACCAAATATGGACCATTGTACAAGAGATTCTTTGCATTGGACACTAGAGATTGATTTCCAGTTGTGGCTATACTGGATGAAATCACAAGATTCGACTATGATTTTGGATGTAAATTAAAAGGATCACACGGATTTGGACTTGATGGAAGTTGCCCGAAATGAAAATTGTCATCATGATTTTGAAATTTTGAATTGGATGTTCCAATTGTAAAGAAATTGTGATTTTAGGAATTTGAGGAAGAAGGAAAAAAAGAGATGTCATTGTTGTGCAAATCTGACCGTTGATAGTAGTGGATGATAAGGTAGGACACAATTTAAAAAATGGAAAATCTGATTTATCAAATCGAACATGGTGAGAGACAACAACTTTTTGAGTTAGTGGGACAAGACAACGATAACGTTTGGATAAGGGAGAGTATCTAAGATGAATATATTGTATACTTCTAGGTGCCAATTTATTTTTAGCCGTCAATGAAACGTTTGGATAGCAGGAGCAACCAAAGACACGTAACATGGATAAATTTGGAGGGCGTCCATAGAGTAATTGATAAGGTGATTGACCATGGAGAGTTTTGGAAGGAGGACGATTTATAATATAAATAACCGAATTTAATGCTTCGACCCAAAATGAGAAGGGCATTCCCACTTGGAGGATGACGGACCGGATAGCATTGACCAATTGTCTATGATTTCGTTCCGTCACACCATTCTATTGAGGAGTGTGCGGACAAGAAACACGATGAACAATGCCATATTGATGAAATAGATTTTAGAAATTTTCATTTATGAATTCCCCTCCGGCATCAGACTGGAAGGATTTGATAGTTGTTTGAAATAAATTTCGAACATGATTATGGAAAATAAGAAATTTATTATAGACTTTCGATTTAAGGCCATTGGACAAATCTAAGAAAACTGAGTGTAGTTATCAACAAACAAAACATAATACCGAAAACCGAAGATAGAATTTATCGGTGATTGCCATACATCAGAATGAATTAATTCAAATGCAAAGAAGGTAAAAGAAATAGATTCATTAAATGGTAATCGAAAATGTTTACCCAACTGACAAGCATTATATACGATTTCATGCGATTTATCAGTATCGTTTACGAAAAATTATTATGAAGGAGATAAGAAAGGACATTAAATCTTAGATGTGCTAAACAACGATGCCAAAGAATCGACTTTATTTTAATAGCAGAAAAAGCTTGAGGTGGAAGAGAAGAGCGAACTGTAGCATTCGATCCCAGGTGATACAAATTCTCAGAACTATTTGATCAAAGAAGAAGTTTCTTCGTCTTCAAGTCCTTCACAGGGAGGTTAAAAGGGATCAAATTCAAAGGAGCAAGAATTGTCAGAAAAAATTGACGAACAGATAACAGATTCTTTTTAAGAGAAGAAACAACAAGAACATTAGATAAGTGAAAAGAACGAGAAGGGGTCAGAAGAGTGGCATCAGCAGTGTGAGTAATAGGAAGAAGAGAACCATTACCGACAAGTACACGATCCGATCCTGTATAGGGATGTTTGTTAGAGAGATCATTTGAGGCATGTGTCTTGTGAGGATAGGCTCCAGTATTTGAATACCACGTTGCATTAGTGGAATCGAAAATTTGCATAGCTACAAAGGACTTTGGTAAATCAGGATTCACAAAGGAGTGATTAAAGCGTTGCCTGCATTGAAGAACGGTGTGATTGTATTTATGACATATTTGACATTGAATCGCCGACGTTGGAAGGGGAAGCAATGCTCGAGATGAAGAGGGAGGAAGCCCATGACTGTGAGTCCTTGTGAGGGATGAATGATGATGATGTTGGAAACCACTGTGATAATTGTCACGAGCACCACGATAAGAATCGCGTCCACCACGAAAGGAATCACCACGACCACCACGAGTGGATCCTCGTCCCCGATTAGAAAAGAGATCAGTTGAAGAAGGATTATCCACAGGGGGGGGTAAGTTGTTGAAGTCGAAGTTCTTGATTGAGAAGAAGGGGTCGGACTTCATCAAAGGTAGGAAGTGGTGGACAAGCGGTAATTGCAGTGACAAAACTCTCGTAGTCCTGTGGAAGAGCAGAGAGAACATGTAAGACTAAATTAGTATCCGAAAGAGGATTTCTAATGGCGGTGAAAGAATCACTAGTGGTCTTGAACTTTTGTAGATAGGTAGCCATGGATAGGGAACCTTTCTTCAGAGTTTGAAGTTTAAGTTTTAATTGAAGGTGACGAGATGAGGCTTGGTCAAGAAAAAGTTTTTCAATGGCTAACCAAGTATCACGAGAGGTCAATGTAGAAGAATCAAGTATTGATTCAAGAATATCAAAGCTGAGAGTTGCATTGATCCAGGATAGAATGGTAGTTTCTCTCTGAATCTAGAGTGAATAGGCTGGATTTGGAATTTCATTGTCGGCCGTATCAAGAAGAGTAGGTAATGGACACATCGAAGAATCATCAATATGATCGAAGACATTATCACTTTTGAGAATGTGAATGCAGAGATATTTCCAAGCATCATAATTTATGAGATTTAATTCGATCGGAACAAGGGATTTGATGTTAATGCCAATAGAGTGGGTGTAGAAGAAGAAGAAGTTACGGACCGTGAGGTTGTGGAGGACATTGTAGAAGTAGTAGAAGAAGAAGACAATGTAGAAGAAGACATGACAAGAATATTACGCGGATGCCATGCCAAGGGCTTTGATACCATGTACACAATTGTGGAAACGTGTCCCTCACAAGGGATGGTAACGTATATTTATATGAGTTGTATATTACATGATACGAAAGACTAAATTGCCCTTTCATATTTTGTACACCCTAACATTGGCCAGGCAAAAATCTAAATTTTGAATAGGGTCGGGCCACACTGGCCGGTGGCCCGCTCGAAAGTTCAAAATCTGGGCTGGAGCCAAGCTCATCCTGGCCCGTTGACGGCCCTAATTGTGAACTCACCTCGCCAGTAGCGCCCTCAGCTACTGGTCTGTGCTCTATGGGCCCCACCATGATGTATTTGTTTTATCCATACTGGCCATTCCTTTTGCCAACTCATTTTAGGACATGAGCCGAAATTTCGTGCCCAAATCTCAGGTGGACCACATCACAGAAAAAAGGTGTTGATTGAACAGCCATCATTAAAAACTTATTGGGGTCACAGAAGCTTTGAATCAAGCTGATATTATGTTTATCCTTCATCTAAGTTTGCACGACTTGATTAACAGGTCAATGGAAAATAGACATTATAGTAGAGTATAGGAAGTTTTTAACGATGGGCATTCAATCACTATTGTTTTCTTGTGATGTATGTGCTTTATCCACGTTGTCCATCCATTTTTCCAGCTCATTTTAAGGAATGATATTAAAATTGAATGATATTCAAACCTCAAGTGGACCACATCACAGGAAACAGTGTGAATTGAAAGCTTATCATTGAAAACTTCTTAGGGCCACAGAAGGTTTGGATCAAGCTGAAATTTGTGCTTTTCAAAACAACGGTTTAGATTAGATCACCAAAGCAGGGGTTTCGAATTGAAAAACCGTGTCTGTCGTGGAAAGATGCGGGCCAAGTATGTCATACATAAAGTTGGTGCGTAGGGCCCACCGTGCTGTTTATATGCCATCCAATGTTATAAAACACCCAAACTCGGTGGACCCATCATGCTGTATATGTAAAACCCACTCCATCCATCAAGCGAGAACCACTATTTGAACTTCACATACAAAAGATAATTTCGATTAAAAATTCATATGGACCACACGAACGAGAATAATGTAAAATTGCTTCCCAAACCACTAAAATCATAGGCTGATTTTTGTGTCTTCTCTTTATCCTGGCGTGTTAGACCTGACTGACGAATTTGATGAGAGAACGCACCATGGTGGTCCCACACACAAACCTACGGTAGGCATCCGATCCCCATTTTTCAATTTGGTTTGTTCCATCTAAGTGGTGGATCTAGCTGATTTTTGTTGTCGGGTCCTAACATAAAGGATAGAACATGATGTACGGAGTGGATTTTACATTTACAACATTGTAAGCCCCACGGACTTGGGTCTTTTATGCGTCGCCTAAAAGAAGTGTTGCAGAGGATTCTGGCTCCATCCATTCCGTTCATATGGTGGCTCAGGTGACTCCCCGTTGGGGTGGCTCCCTTGATGGACGCTGTGGATCTTTTGACGTAATTCATAAGCCCCCTTGTACCCACGCGGGCTTCGCCAGTTCGAGTGGATGTATCTGATTCTTATTCCACAAAAAAAAAAACGTTGATATTCTGGCAGAGCCTAACAATCTGTTAGCATGCACGAAGCCGTTTCATGAAAGTCATAAATGTATCTCGAATCCAAACGGTCAAAACGGTGGGGCCTACTTTTTATTAGAAGCAATTTAAAAATCAGATCGATTGGTCCAATATCAACCGTTGAATAGTACATATTCAATTTGTTGAATTTGGACTGTTGACTTTTTTAGCTTTAACCACCCATTGGATGGACACCAATCTGATGGTATGGCGATTAAGCCCCATCCAGATCTGTTCTCACTTATTTCACTATCTGTAATGAGGTGCCCAGCTTGACAGTGGTTATCGTGCTCATGGATGCTCATACACCAACTAGTTTGGCTGATACCACACCATTTTGCCTATCTTTGAGGACATCCCTACCATGCAAACGGTCGGCCCCATTAGGAATACCACTCATCTAAAAAATCAGGGTAATCCACTCATCATATGGGCCACACCTGTATTTTGACTCAGTCCACGGCTTTTCCATTGATTCCAATGGGGCCTACCTGATGACCAGCTTGATTTTCCCATGGTTCAATGATCTAAATAGATGACATTATGGACATCAGCGTGGATGTCCAATGAACCAAATATCCCCCACCTTGGAAGAATCCTAACCCTTTAATAGGTGGGGAATAGATAGACGGTCAAAATATACCAGCGGCTCACATTCAACCAAGAAGAAGGCTAATATATGTATCTAGGATCTTCAAATCCGGGGGGAATTTGTGGTGTATGTGCCATCCAAGGTCGCCCGAATATCAACGGTATGTATCGCTCGATCGTGAGGCCCACCTATAGACCGGAGAATTGTACAATACATCCATGTAAACATGTGAGAGAGAGATAGAGAGATTTTGATGTAAAGACACTACGACCGTCTGATAAGGACACATGTCCATAGTTGGGAATGCTTGATTACTTGGTTTACCCAAAAGAGGAATTGCGTAGAGGAGGTTACGAGAATATTGCAACAACGGTCCAAAACAAACACCAAAAAGTCGATGGCCAGAATCTTCAATGTGGAAAAGTTTTGGATTTTCTCTGATCAGTGATGGTAACCTTAGATCAATGGACCAACGAACCATGGACCCAAAAGAAGCTACCAAAAGGTGGGTTAAATTCAATCTCCACCGTTGAAGAAAAACAGTCCAAAAGTCAATCAAAGAAACGAAAAGCCAAAAATTGGAACATGAAAAGTTTTTGTTTAATACGGTTGGAAAGATTTAAAAAAAAAAAAAAAAAAAAAAAAAAAAAAAAAAAACTTTCATTTTCAAACAATCTTCATGTAAATCAGTCATCTCT
The DNA here is from genome assembly GCA_003013855.2 of Liriodendron chinense. Taxonomy (NCBI): domain Eukaryota; kingdom Viridiplantae; phylum Streptophyta; class Magnoliopsida; order Magnoliales; family Magnoliaceae; genus Liriodendron; species Liriodendron chinense. The sequence continues at coordinate 4,148,181 of PVNU02000736.1, read as the reverse complement.
ACTAAAATGTTTCACCTTTTACTGAAATTCTATTAATGGATGATGATAATGCCTTGGTGGGCCATGGAAGGTGCTTGTCTTTTGTGGCCGTCTATCATGGCACATTGGGGCCAATGAACTGGAAGGGTTATCATAATCATCATCACTTAAGGGACTCAAGCAAGGTTGCTACTGGGCTGGGCGTCGATGGACCCAAGAATGTCTGGGATCAACCCATATAAAAGACCAAGGAGGTACAAGCCAAACCTGAGAGCAAAGACTCTGGGCTTGGACTAAGATTATTTTAGTCCAGCGCAGCTTGATCTGGCTTTATATCTCTCTCTCACACACACATGCATGGCAAAAAAGTTCTATTTACCATGAGGTCGAGCTCTGTCGGCCCTGCCAAAATGCACGTTGGATAGATGTCTACCCATTGAAACCTTCTTGATTGTTTATAAAGCCCATGGACATGTGGTTCAGACACCCAACCTGTCCATTGTGTGTCCCATTTGCATGAGGGGTGGTCACACCAAATTACAGGCAATTCCAAAACTCGGGTGGGCCCACCAAGTGCTTTTAAATGTTTTAGGCATCATTTCACATGGTTTCAGATTGTGTGGCTCTGGATACGGTTGGTTTTTCGGTACATCCCATAACCTAGAGGGGACCCCCACATGCATCAGGTAAGGTGCCTCTTTAGAACCGTATAAATAGAATATCTTTCTGATAAACAACTCAAGTGGGCGTCACCGCCATCAATGAATGTAAAATCATGTCAAAAACTCAAGGTTCACACGGTGCGTCCAATCCAGGCCTTGGCCCATGCAGCGGTTGGGCTGGCCTTAGTCCTTTGGCCTCATAGCTTTGAGCCGGGCGCACCCCAACTTTCCTCCATGTTGAACTGAATGCTTGTCCATACTAAGGCAGCCTTAGGCCTTAAAGACTCTTTGGAGTGGCCTCTACTAGAGGCTCGAACCAAAAATAGCTCAGGCCGGTACAGAAACGGGCCAGCCTCGCTCGTTCTCCAACCCTACGTTCGTGAGAGGCTAGATTTCAACGTTTAGTTATCACTGGGACCACTTAGTGGGCCCCACAGTGGCTTACACTTCCAATTACAGGGACCCAGCACGGACCCATCAAGCTGGGGACAATAATACCGTGACAGTCCACCACCATCTTTACACAAGTCACTCGTACAATGTACACGTGGCATATGTATGTGTAAATCTTGACCATCAGAAATGTGGGGCACACTGTAGTTAGAGCATAGCCTAGAAATCACACCCATTGAATGCAAATCCAATTAATTCCTGTCAAATGGACGGCTAAAAGTAAAATGACCAGTGTCCCATATACAACAATTCAAAAATAAGACATTTAAAATCGTCCAATCAGTGTGATGCACGGCTGTTAACGAGCTGGGCCAGGGATTGCCTTCGGCATTCAACTGATCGGGATGGGCCTATTCAAAATTTCCATTTTACTCCCATTGCCAGTCCTACCGTGATGTTCGGCTATGCTCTATTTACAACTGGACTCACGATTTGGACGGTCCATATTGCTGACCATGTGTGCATGGAGTGACCACCATTCTCTCAATGGTGGTGAGATACCAGTCTGCATGTAAACGGAAAAAAAAAAAAAAAAATGTAAACCAATCAATTATCAACCAGAAATCAGCATGAATATTTGTGGGGCCCACAAACTTAAGTTGGGACACCACCACATTATCAAAATGTGGTTAGATAACCTTTCCAGACGCACTCATACGATTATCTAATATAATTGCTGATCTGCTTTTTCCCACGTGATTAAAGAAAATTAGGAATGTGGAACCAGATTACGATGTTCATTCACCGCCGCCCACCCATTGGACGTGTGATCCAAGCCGTGCAAATAATGGACCCTTGGTGGACAGAACATAGCCCGAAAATCACATTACCACATGGACGATTAAGAATAAAGACGTCCATGGTCCAAATTTAATGTGAATAAGGATTTGAACTCAGCCGCTGAGTCAAATGGGACTCGTCTAAGTACAATCCAGTTCAACACCACGACTCGGCATTGACGATATGGGGTAACGTAGCGGAATCACCCCAACTTGACCCACCCAGCCGATTTATTTGATACTCTGACAGTCTGATGGCTGATACTCGGGCACTCAGGGATCATATGCATGTCGTGGTTGACTAAAATTAGAGGAACGTCCTGTAGAACGCTCATCATCCCAAAGTCAGATTGATTGAGGGATCTTAACCTCTGATCAATGGACTGGGACGCGAGTTTCCTGCAACCCAAAGCCCCATGGGGTCCACCAAGATTTCCATGTAAAATTCACTTTCAGCCTGCTCATTTTACAAAGAGAGTAGAAAATGAACGAGATGACAAACTCAAGAAATAATGGTCACTGAACACCCACCGTTGAAGCTTTAATGGCTATTAAAGATTTGATGTATGTATTTAACTTTCATCCCTGTGGGAATCACCTTATCAAGGGTTGGATGGCATATAAACATCACATTGAGCTGCAGGAATATTTCAATGGTGGATGTTTCCATCCGGACCGTTTCTTGTGGTGTGTACCAATCTCGCATTGGATCTGCCTTATTCTTTGGCCTTCATCTTAACATGAGCTAGTGAAACTAATGGAACGAGTAGATTTTACACAGACATCACAGTGGGGTGGGCTTATATGGCTTTGTATCGCAGGAACTCCCTGCAATTCAAATTTGGACACGGATTGGGTACTGCCCCTGCTGTCCCGACCTCGGAAGGAGCTGGGGCTCTGAGGGGCCACCATAATGTATGGGTTTATCCAATCCCACTGTGAACCCATACATCACGGTGGCCCCTCAGAGCCCTTGCCTGTTTCGTGCTCGAGAGAGGTGGGGGTTTAGTACCCAATCCCCGTCCTTGAATTTGGGCTGTCGGCAGTTTTTCGTTGGACAGTCCCGATTAATGTCCACCAAATCGCTATCAAGGGAATTAAATCAGTGTAATTTTTTATGAGCTCTGGTAAGCGCACATACAGGTGCAATAAAGCTCATATACTCCTCACATATGTGCCAGCGTGGCATACAGGTTGGTATTTCCTTTCACGTGTTTTCCCAAAAATAGATCCGGTCCACTCCACATGTGGACCCCAATATTGGAAACAGGTGGAAGGGTTAGAAACTTCAGTCAAGTTTCTCAAAGCTGTTCATTTGTTTCTCAAACTGTGGCCCACCTGACGAGTGGATCAACTTGATTCTTGGCATATGACATCAATATAGTGGTATCATTCTGATGGATGGATTGGATCTTAGACTTATCGTACCATACAGAGTTCATTTTTTAATGTACCATCAATCAGTAGTATCAATGGTTCCAAATGGTTGATCAGAACTGATCAGGGGGCGATTATCTGGGTAACCTTTGCACCATAAGTTAAATAAAAAAGAAGAAGAAGAAGAAGAAGAAGAAGGCAATCTAATTAACGGGCGCATGTACAGAAGGACAGTTAAAATATATTTTACCAACGGCCCTAGCTCAATGCACGTATGTGACCCACCTGATGATCACATCAGGATGATCTTGAGAGAAGTTAGCTGATTACATCCTTCCCTGTGGAGGGTCAAAGACATTTTGAGGCAGCTCATGTGAGGATGTGACTCAAAAGTCAAGCAGATTCAAAACTCACATTTGAATACACTATCCATCATGGTCAATCCCCTAACATAGGATAAAAAGCAACTTGATCTACAATTCGAATGGGCCACACCACATGAAACAATCTTCATGGGGATGGAATGTGGACCATAAGCTTGTATTGCAGCCACCATAATGTGTATCTTTCATCAAACCTGTTAATCTGCTATAACTCACCAGGATTAAGAGGAGACAAAAGTAAGCTCAATTAAAAACTCTGATAGCGGTTTGGGGAGCAATTTTTTAATTGTTCCCATTGTTTTGGCCCATATAATTTTTTTACGGTTAAATCATGATAATGATTATCAGTTGATGAATATAGTGGATTTTGCATATGCAAAATGGACTCTATAGAGCTTGGGTGTTTTATATGTTGCAAAAACAGGTGTTGTAAAACCATACTGATGCCAAGTGTGCTTTGTATGGGCTCACTAGGTGTGTTTGTAGAACCGACCATTGCTAAAAAAATTCTTAACATATAAGTTGGATGCCCTAAAAATTAGGTTCATCAAACCATGATATATGCCACCACACGTGAAGTGTGTGTGTATATATATATATATATATATATATATATATATATATATATATATATATATATATATATATGGCTGTCCATTGTTTTTTTCTAGTGTGGCTTACCTTATGTAAAGGCCTGATTTTTTAGTCATTCATTGTCATGATAAGGCATATTATAAACACTGCCTTGTGAGCAAGCCTTGCATGCTCTTGGATTTCTTTGTGTTGAATGTAGTTGGGGTGCAGTGTTGTATCATATGAGAAAATGCATATAATTTGGAGCTTTCAATACTATCCAAATAAAACATAGAATCTACAACAGAATAGATTTTTTTTTTTTTCTTTGGGTTAGTACACACGCCTACCCTGTTAGTCAAGCTTCAATGTTAGTCACCCCCATGTTGGGAATTGATACCAAGACCTCAGTGTTGAGACGAGGTTATCTTCACTCAATCTACCATTGTCCCAAAGGTATGGGTCTTATAGGCTAGAAATCTTAGAATCACTGAAACAGCTAGAAAATTGTGAGTTCCTAATTCTGCAACCAAAGATTCTAAAGGCTTTGGTGACAAAAAATGAAGGGATTAAACACATTTTTCCACCTACACAACATGTGATCTTTACTTAACAAGATTTTTGAATTTTACATGAATTTAATTAAGTTTAAAAAAAAAAAACTATATTTAGGTTAGCTTATGGAGATGCTATATATGCTCAACGTTAGCTAACTCACTGAATTAAGTGAAAGAAAAGGAAGCAGCAACAGTAAATGTGGAAGATGAATGCAATAAGAAAGTAGAAGAAATGAAAACAGTAGTAGTAGAGATACAAGATAGAATGTGCAAGATGCTCAACGTTAGCTAAAGACTGTTTTATTAAAGAGATGATTGTGTTTTTCCAACTCCAACCCTGCTTGTAGGTTTCAATGAAGTTGTTTCTCTATAATTCTCTCTTTTAAATCTAATAGCCTTTTGGTGTGAAAGAGGTCACTCACAGAAAACCTTTCAAAGCCTTTAGAACCCTTTCCAACTCTCACAATGCCGTTTTTTGAGTTACCCAACTTTTTTCGAACAAGGCCAAGTGTTACAAAGGAGGGAAATGAGCTGAATTTTTATAGAGGTGACCAGTGGGAATCTAATTTCTGCCGATGCTTACGTGGTATAATTTTGTGTCGTTCAAGGTCCTTTGGATAATAAGAGTTGTCGTGTGTTGATAGGTGGACTTTTGTTATTAGTAAAATTTTGATTCTTAATGATACTTTTTTGAAAAAAATAAATTTCGAGGCATTTTTACCACCTTATAGCTGACATAGGGTTATCTAGGCAAATCTAGGTGGTGCTATGTCATCGATGGAAATTAAATTTCTGCTGGTGTTGTTTGGCTACTCCGGACCATTGGTCAGCTCCAAAAGGTCCTAGGGATCCTCTCCTTTTGCCCCGTTTCAGGTTTGCAATGCTCTTTTGGGCAAATCGAGGTGGATTTTGAAATTCGACTGAAATTCCCATGAGATAGTTTTTCTTATTTATGAATAGGGTGTTTCCACATACATAATGCTTGGATTGGATGGTATATATACGTCTTAAGAAAACAATGGACCACCATCTAAAAACATTCAAATTCACTAAGTGTCTCATACGATGGTTTGGCCAGCCTGATTCTCATAGTGGGGCAACCTCAATGGAAACGTTGTATGAATCCTATTCACGCACTTAGGTAGGCCCCACATACAGTAAGTTTAATCTAGGAGGACTTAGAATTTCCAAACTCATAGAAGATTCAAACTTGAAGAAGGTAAAAAAAATAAAGAAATAAAATAAAAAGAAATTAATACCCCTAAGGGCCCATAAAAACCAAAAATAAATGCAGAAGTCATGGAAATAATAATGAATAAGTGTTTGATATTTATCTCTTCCTATTTTTCACTATGAAAATAATAATGTGGAGTGTTTGATCATCTTTATCTCTCTGTTATGCACCCATGTGGTTTCCCATTTGGTTTCCACTTTGAAAGTGCAGCTTCGTTAGGCACACGTACGTGCCTGTATACAAGTCACGTAAAGAACACACGGCTACATATGACAGCATGGCAGACGGATGCAATATCTAGGCCATCCATCAGTTGTACTTCGCCACGCGGATGTTACTGCCCAACGATGAAAGGTGGTCCATTTAGTAGGTGGGCCATGATATCGGAAATTAGTCCACAGGTTTTCTGGCTGAGATTTTTACGACCGTACATTTGTTCAGTCGGTTATGGCCCACCTGACTAGTGGACCGATCTAATCTTCGGATATGAAATCTACAGAGCGGTACCATTCTGATGAATGGCTTAGATATTGCACCCTGTTCGCCATGCTGGCATTTGTGGTGACGTGTGCATTAGCTGACTTGTACACACTTGTGGCTTAGCAAGGCTCCTCAAAAGTCCACTTCATCAAACGGCCTACACCAAAAGGACGGTCGACATGTCAGTGGCAGACGCAATATCACTTAGTGGGTCCCACCTTGACTTACATAAACGACTATCAGGACCCACGGTTGCTGATACATGAGTGAACAAGACGATCCACCACTACCGTATTTTCAACGATAGTTCATTTACTGCACGCATTACATGCAGGGACGTCCTATCTTGACCATCCAAATCATGGGTCCATTGTGGATGGAGCATAGCCTGAAAATCACAGTAAAAAAAAAGATCCTAACCGTTCAATTAGCTTCTGGAATATGGATGGCTAGGTGTAGAATGCTGATCGTTCTAAATTCAATGAGGGCAAAATCAAATGGTTAAGACTGTCCGGTAAGCTTGATTTTCTGGTTATGATCAATCCACGACGGGACCACAATTTTGACGGTCCGGATGGCTGAGTGTTCCACGATTAGAAAAGATAAATCACCATCATTTGAATAATGGTGGTGGACTACCAATCTAGCGCTGCCTCAGCTCGCTGAGACATGATTTCAGAAGAAAGTACCCCACAAAAAGCCAAAAGGAATCAGGTTCGTTTTTCCTCTGTCGCGACTCAGGACAGAGCATGTATCCCCACCCACTGGGGCCCACAAGATGAGGTGTTACTATTATTTAAACCGTCCATATTCTCTTTACTATGGTGAGTAAGATATCATCCCCATGACGAGAGTTCATAGACGGTACTATATTTGGATTTTTAAGGTTAAATGCATTTCCAATGAAAACGTCCTTTTCATGTTTATAAATTCAACTGTAGATAGTGATGGCACGAATAATACACATTCCATAAAATGGATGGTTCCGATCATCCGATCACTCAGTATGTGGGCCCCAGTAGGCAGCGACACACGCTGGCTTATAAGAGGCAACAAAGGCAGAACGAACTGAAAGGGAAAGGAATCAACGATCTCAAAAAGCAGCGTGGCTCTTCGTCTTCACCAAATTTAGGTCTGGGCCTCCCCCACAAATCTAGCGAGAAATTCTAACGCGATTCGCGCGAGTAGAAAGATTGAAGACGTGAATCACGAAACACGTGAAAACATAGCGTACACGTGTACGATATACCGGCCGATCGTTGTGGGCCCGACGTGAATGTGCCCTGCTGTCAAATCAGGTCAATCCACTTATTGTTTAGGTGAAACTTACGTGGGAAAAATGGACGGTTAGAAAGAAAGTCAACGAAGGCCCATCACCGTACTCAAGTGGCCCACCTAATGAGGAGGTCAGACAGGGTTTTGAACAATGCATGTTCATGATCAGCCCCATCTGTCGTATGGCCTGGATCTTGCACGAGTCTGGCACTCTGCTATCTACACGTGCGGGAATTCACCTCTTCATTATCTCGTCACTAATGGCTCTCGCATTGTACTCTTATATGATTGAAAATATTCCTCTAGTAGTCTAAGTGCTGTTTGTGGGGCCCATTGAGGTTGGTTTATGGCATCCAACCTGTCCACCAAAGTCAACTCACAATGAAAATTGGATGCCCTGAAATCAGGCAGATCTAACCATAATATCTGCCACCGTGTGAAATTGGACGTCCATCACGTAGATCCAACCATTAGGTGGGCCACCGTTTGAAACTCGAGGTTTTCAGTGGCGGGGATTGGGTACTACCCCACCAGGAACTATTAGCGACGGACGGTCCAGTCAGGGCATCTGTGGGGCCCACCATGATGTACGTGTTTTATCCATGCAATTCATCCATTTTTTAAAATCATTTTAGGCTATGAACTCAAAAAGTAAGCACATCAAATGGTCAAGTGGACCATAATCAGAATTAAATGTTTGACGCGCAAAACCTCTTGAGAGCTATGGAGGTTGGATTAGTTACTACCCGGTGTGGCCCCTACTCTCCATCAATTCTGAGGTGCCACGTACCGGTATGTAATTCGAGCTCACCTTACAAGCAAGTTTGATGGCAAATAAACATCACGAGCTCTAAGAAGGTTCCAACGGTGGGTCGTTGTCACCACTGTTTCCTATTGTTTGGTCCGGTACTTGAGCCTTTGATCTACTGCCCTTTCTGATTCATAGCTTAAAATGATCTTTCAAAATGAATAAATGGCTTGGATTATATATATATATATATATATATATATATATATATATATATATATATATATATATATATATATATATATATATATATATTATTCACGCCCATAGGTCCCTGATGGGACCGTCTGTCTCTGGCTACGTTCCGGTGGGATATTACTCAATCCCAGCCTGGTTTTCAGCTGGTTGTCCATTGAAAATGGGTGCAGATTACGGGTTATCCGGTAACTGCTTAGTGGTTGTTACTGTAACCATGTAGGGCCCACCTTAATGTATTTATTGTATATTAAAATTGCCCATCTATATTTTTCATATCATTTTGAAACATGATGCCAAACATCTAAATCTTTGACGGACTAGACTATTAAAAACTTTTTACTGATCACAAAAGTTTTGGATCAAGCTGATATTCATACTTTCTCTTAATCCCGTTACTCTCGACATTACCAATGATATTTGTCTTTTCTCTTAATCCAGGTCCTCTTGGCATTACCAATAGCTTAGATGGAAAATAAACATTACTGAAACTTTACAATGAGATCTTTGGAATTTTTAATGGTGATGCACCCAATCACCTTTGTTTCCTGTGGTGTGGTCCACCGGATATTTGGATATGCTTAATTTTTGGGATCATGCCTAAAATGGACTGGAGAAACGGATGCTTAATTGTTGGGATCATGCCTAAAATGGACAGGTAGAAACGGATGGAAGGCATGGATATAAAAAAAAAAAAAAAAAAAAAAAAAAAAAAAGTGGCCCCACGGTGAAGGTAAAGCCCACTATGCTGTTACCCGGATAACACCTCATCCGCACAACTATCTAAAAACTCCCAAATTCACATCTCTGCCCGTATGCTTGATTTCTGGGCGTCCAACTTTATTGGCGGCTGGTAGACCCCACTGGATGGAGAGGTTGGATGCCATACTCAAACCCAGGTGGGCCCCACGAGCAGCCCGCGTAAAATCAACTCATTCCCGAAGACTTCTGGCGGAACATGCATGCCTTTTCAGCCTAGGCCTGATCGACTGCATGTGGAGACTCGTGCGTTTCTTTCCACACGTGGCACGCATGTGCGTTGATCCAAACCAAGCATCATGCAGCCCCTTCCATTGGCTGGTTGCTAATAAAAAATTGCTTTGACTGAACTATCTTAACCATCTAAAAAACACGCCTTTTCACACTGAATGGAAGCCATTGGCCTTCATTTTTCATCATTCTCCATTCCTGGGCGTCGATTCAAGTGATAGGATTCATAAAAACGCGTCAAATGAACGGTTTGGATCTAGTACATGTGGCCACGTGTGCAAGTAACTTTTGTTCCTCCTGCCGCACCAGATACGTCTTTCGTCAACATGCGTCATCGTAGTTCTGGATCTTCAATCTAGAAGTAGAATCGCATCCAGTAACTTTGGAAATCGGACTGAGTTACTCAGTACGCTTTTCTCGTACTGAGTAAACTCAGTTGGGCCCCCCATGAATATACGTGGTTTATCCACACCGTCCATCCGTTTTCCAGCTCATTTTAATGGTTGAGCCCAAAATTGAAGTATATCCAAAGCTTTAATGTATCATACCACAGTAAACAGTGGGAATAATAACATCCACAGTTGAAACCTTCCTAGTGCCCACAGTGATGTTTATTTGTCATCCAACCTGTTCATAAGATAAAAAAGATATTGATGAAGGGAAAACACAAGTATAAATTGATCCAAAACTTTTATAGCCCTCAAGAATTTTTCAACAGTAGAAGTTCAATTCACACTGTTTCCTATGGTATGGTCCACCTGAGATTTTTGTATCCTATATTTTTGGGCTCACACACTAAAATTATATGTTAAAATGGATGGACGGTTTGGATAAAATACATAAATCACAGTGGACCCCACATAGGTTACTCAGTACGCTTAGCGTGCCGAGTTACTCAGTACGCAATCCGCTTCGCTTCGGTAACTTTGGCAATCTTGCGGAGCGAACTATCCACACCCATGCACCAATCTAGTGTATTTATGAAATGTATTTACTCAAATCCAGACCGTCCAAATGGTGAATCTACTTCTAGATGAGTCATGAGACAGAAATAACACATGAAGAATGATCTCAAATGACCGGTTGGGAAACATCTACGAATGGTCAAGATGGAAAACGTCAAACGACGGATTTCAGTAAACGAATATCCGATGAAAAGTAATTAAAGTAATTAAGTCAATCTTATTTCATGTTACAAACCATCCACATCTATATCACTACTTTGGACGGTTTCGATTCAGTTACATATATGGCACGTGCACATTATCTGAGCAAATGTGCATGGTTCTTCATACTCCAATAGCGGATATCATAAACTCCTCTAAAACTGCTCGTACTACAGTCTCCGCATCGACGAGAAATGATGAGGACACTCCCGCGAGTAAACATTGAAGAGGTAATTGTCCGTACACATATCTGACCCACCTGACAAGTGCCAGATTCGGCTTATTAATAATGTGGGCCCACATTAAAAGATGTAATGACACTAAAACCATGTTGGTCTGCTCATTAGGTGGGCCACACAGCCTGCATGTTGAATAAATATAAGTGATTAGATTTATCTTGACCGTTCATTTATACTCATATAGATCTGTTTGGCTTGATGGTGATCAGCCTCATCAGTGGACGGTCTCGATCTCGTGCATGTGTGCCACGCTGGCTCATATGTATGAATCTCCGCTTATATCTTTCCTCGCGCAAATCGCCGTCGTATTTCTAGCTGTTGCGCACGGCACATCGGCCGCACTTGTCTTGAAGCGCAGGCTGCACCCACTGAGCGGTAGATAGAAAGGGCCTTCACTGCACACGTATCAATATGGAACACTTGTGAGAGATCTAATCCGATTCAAATGATATATCACACTTCGGTGATACCACGATCTAAAAATCAGACAGATTGAGTGATTAGTTAGGCAAACCAACGTTTAGAAAAAATAACCAACGGTTCATACTCTGCACATATTTCTCGTGTGAGTGATGAATGGACAAGTCAGGTTTTTGGTCGAGGTAATCATCAAAATTACGCTCTATATGAACGGTTCAGAATGACACTCGTGTTCGATTTCTGCACGTGTGACGCGGACCCGTCGTATCATGCGAGATGACGTGTTCAATGTCTACACGATTGTGGGAATTTGAGTGGAATCTGACACAGACGCTGACGTGTATGAAAACGCAAACAACACAGGATAACTTACAATAACAGAAGAAATACAATGACATCCTAATCATGCCCATCAAAATCAAACGACAAAATAACCCGCTCGAAAAGACACGCGCGCGAGTACGAGTACAAATTCTTCGTGATTGTCCACTCATCAGGTGGACCATGCCTTCCAAATGGAAGGAGAAACTCACTCATCAAGCGGCCAGACAGTCAAGATGAATGGACGGCCAGCGTCTGATTCAACTCACACCATCAGTTCTCTAAAAACGTGAAAGGGAGGAGTCAAGGGATTTCATGTACCAATATAGCACATGTGTTGAGATCGTAGCTTTCCGTCATGCTGGCCCCACTGATTGAATCTTCTGGCTTAAAAATCAGGCCGTCTCAGTGGGTGGGCCACACTATGCAAAAACAGTCGATGGCTAAAACATCTTGTTATAGCCATCCGCTTTTCAGGAGAGCGGGTTAGGTGAGGCGGTAACAGCTTAGTGGGTAAGACCTTGACCGTGGGGTCCACTTTGATATATCTGTTTTATATCCGTGCCGTCTGTCCATTGTTCCAGCTCATTTTTGGGCACAGTTGACAAAATGAGACAGATCCAAATCTCAGGTGGACCACACTACAGGAGAATAATGGTGATTGAACACCCACCATTGCAAACTTCATAGGGTCCACTGCAATGTTTATTTGCCATCCAACCGGCTGATAAGGTCGCACACAGCTGGACGAAGGGAAACCACAAATTTTAGCTTGATCCAAAACTTTTCTGGCCCATAAGGACTTTTCAAGGGTGGAAATTTAATCCCTACTGTGTGGCCCACCTGACATTTAGATCTGCCTTATTTTTTGGTCCATGCCTTAAAATGATATGAAAAAACGGATGGATCACTTGGATATGCAACACATACATTAAGGTGGGCCCCATAATAAGGTGCTAAGTCACTAAGCAGCTACCCGTGCCTCACTTAATCGGCAACGGATTTTCAACCTATGCCCTCGGATTGCGTCCTTCCTCTCCATACCGAGATGTTGGAGGGGCCACCGTGATGTATCTGTTTATCGACATTGTCCATTTCCTTTCTAAGATCAGGTCGTCCATGTGAGGCTAAGAATGAGCATGTCCAACTGTAAGATCAACCACAACATAAATGACCCTTGTATTTAATGCTTGTTGCATTTAATGCAACTCAAGCTTAGTATTTGGTGTGGTTGACCTGACCTTTAGACCTGCTCATTCTTGGTCTCAAGTGGTCGGCTAGATCTTAGAAAGGGAATGGAGGGAGTGGATAAACAGATCCATCATGGTGGGCCCCTCCACTTTGCATCCATACTGAGGAAGGACGCAATCGGACTCCCTGTGATAAGAGGCTTCGGTGCATCCGGACTGTGAAGCGGTGATGCATTTTTATTACATCCACGCAGGTCCATCTATTTTACCTGCTTGTATTTAGGGCATGATCCACTCTCAGGTGGATCACACGATAGGAAAAAGTGGTGATTGAATGCCTACTATTAAAGACTTCTCAGGGCATCGGAATTTTTATTTGCTGTCAAACTTGTTAATAAGGTCACAAAGATGTGGGTGGAGGGACTGCACAAATATCAGCTTGATTCAAACAAAGATTGAATGTGCTATATTTTTGGACTTATGTCCTACTGATGAGCTGGAAAATGGATAGACAGATGGCCTGCACATAAGAAAAATACGTCAAGGTGACCCCACAGTCAAGTCTCCACCGGAGCGGCATCCCCCAAAATATGACGGTGATCCTTTGTTGGCTGCCGAGCCTTTTCATGGTCGACATCACGCCATGGCGCATGATGTCAGTATAATTACGCTTGCATGGTGGATGTGATGAGGTTGCAGGCCTAGACCTGGTTGCAGGCGTATGTGATGATGTGGACCAAAAAAAGGCTCCAAAAAGGTTTTCGTGAGCCAGCAGAGTATCCGGATTCACGGCCATGTGGCCCACCGCATCTAACATGCGGGTGCCATATTGGGCTGCGTGCTTCATATCCGCAGGGTGACTACACGCGTGTACGTTTCGCAAACCTCCAGTATAAAAAAGCAGAGTGAGAAGTCGTCTCTGTTTTGAGTTTTTTCAAGCCATTGTTTTGTTCGATTCCTCGCGATGGAAATTAGGGTTTTGGAGAATCTAGGGTTTAGAATTGGAAGCAGATTACCATCAGGGTTCATCGGATTACGATTCTTGCCCTTCGATTCGTCAAGGTTGCGATTGTTCACGTAGTTCTACTTGCAGTGATTCGAGGTTCGGATTCTTGAGTTCGTCTACTTTGAATTCATCTGATGTTCTTTTTTTATTTTTTTTATTGCTTCTGATTATATATATATATATATATATATATATATATATATATATATATATATATATATATATGCTGCGTTGTTGCTTGGTGAATCTTCAGAAATTTCGTATGTTTTGCATTTTTTTTTCTGCAGTGAAATTGTGGATTTTTGTTTATTATTTGATTTTCTCGGTTTTGATTGGAGAGAAACGATGAGCTTGATGCATGGAGGTGACGACGGTTTCAAGTAGCGGATGAGATTGAAGAATACTCTGATTTACAAGATTCTGAAAATCTGTTCTGATTTGGTCATAATCGTCGGAAAGTAGTGTGTAGAGATTTTGTTATGGTTCTGTAAGGATGAGTTTGATAAGAGCTTGGTATTAGGTTTGTAGTAAGTGTTTGTTGGAGTTACTCTTCCGAAGTGAAGTTTGAAATTTGGGCACACTAGTGGCGGTTTGGTGACTTGTTTGTGTCTGGGAAGAAGATTTTATTGTGTTTTGCAGTCTTCCCTTCACGCCTCTTGTTTGGAATTTGAGGATGAACTTGGAGTTTCTGCAAGCGATCCAGATGCAACTGGGTTTTGGTGAATTTCATTGTGGTTGATATTTTGTCGTTTTGGTGGATGGGCCTTGTGGAGCTGTAGGTCCTAGGGTAAGACATAATTCTTGGCTCGAACTAACAGCATTTTAGTCCGGCCAGCAGTTTTTTACGTGTGGATTTCACCATTTGACGATCTGGACCATTCATCTAGAGGGTCCACTGCGGATGGGTGATGCTGAGAAAACCACCCTCTTCAGACAATCCGACCCATCAAATTGTTTGCCTAAAAAATTGATGATTAATAATACTGTAGACATGATTCATCTGGCAGGTCATAGAGGAGCACATGGATTCTTGGCTCGAATTAACAGCATTTTAGTCTGGGCCATTGTTTTGTCATAATTTAATTTTATAACAGATATACATGCTAGAGATGCAATAGCCAAATAAACAAGCTCAAGACTTGAAAGTTTAAGGCTGTAGATAAGGCAGGAAGTGATATCTTCTTCTTCTTCTTCTTTTTTTTTTTTTTTTTTGAATGATAAGCAGTTTTTTGTGTAGAGAAGCCCCATAATGGACTGTTACAGCCGTTACAGGACCATTACGGGTCGATGTTTCCGTAATGGCAATTACGACCTTGTAACGTGTGAGGGTTACCACCATTACTGTTATGTAACGTTTTCAGCTATTTTCACTGAAATCATTAACTTTGTTTCATAAAGTATTCCATCTGAAATAATTATGTGTTCATACTATTTGCTTGTTTTTGTGTTTGTTGCTAGCTATTGTGCAAAGCTGCAGATAAGTGAGATTGGTTTTTGTTTCCATTAAAAAGAGTATGAGCTCTCCATCAACTCAGTTTGCTACCTTAAGAAGGATGGGTGTATACGAACCGAACCACCATCAGATTGGCATGTGGGGAGAATCTTTTAGACGTGATAGCACTCCAAATACTGGTGAATCCACAATTGTGGAGGCTGATATGAAGCTAGACAATAGTGTGCGAATTCTTGAACCCTAACTTATCTTGGTTATTGGAAGCCAAAGCTATGCTCTTCTTATTGCTATGCTTATTTTCTTATAATACTTGTCTAGTCTGAAAATGCTTCTCATGGAATGCTGGGACCCACAGAAAATTTTGATCAAGAACCAAACAAAATCAGTGATAAGGTAAACATACTTCATTCTTGAGGAATTTTTGTTCTTTTATTGTTAGAAAGAAATTGACTACATGCTCTTCCAGGATTTCTTCAATGTTTTTTTTTTTTTGGCTTGTAATCTTTCAAAGAAAAAAAAAAAGTTTATTGGTTACAGCATGTAGTTTTGTGTAAAGCAATCCTCTCCTTCGAATATTTGATGAAGCTTGCTGCTTTTGTTAAATGGTTGGCTGTCGGTTAGCGCAGCAGCAGCACACACACACACACACACACACACATATATATATGGGAAATGGTACTATGAGGTCGACCTCATGGGAAGTTCCCATGAGATCGAGCTTTGTGGGACCCACCGTGATGTGTATCGGACATCAACACCGTGCACTTAATGGGTCCCCTTTAGGTCATAGGATATCCCAAAAATCAGCCGTACACGGAACTCAGGTGGGCCATACCATCTAAAACCATGTTAATACATGCCTAAAACATCTAAAAGCACCTGGTGGGGCCCTCCTGAGTTTTGGATGCGGCTTAGACTTGGTCTGATCCCTCATTCAAGTGGGGCACATACAATGGATGGGCTGGATTTTTGAACCACATCTCGGTAGGCCCAATAAACGATCATGAATGTTTTAATGGGCGGTTAACCCCTCTCAGCTGTTGTATGTGGTGTGGCCCATCTAAATTATGGATTGACTTGATTTTTAATACCGTGGCCCACCACGGAATGTTGCATCTGACTGATGGAGTAGATGTCCGATACACATCACGATGGGCCCCACACAGCTCGACCTCATGGGAACTTCCCATGAGGTCGACCTCATAGTACCGTTTCCCTATATATATATATATATATATATATATATATATATATATATATATATATATATATATATATATATATTCCTTTCTTCTTTCTTTTTCCTCAAGTCAATTTCCAATTGTACCTGCTTATTTTTTCATGGAATATCATGTCGTCCTATACCTTTTGTGGGCTTCTTATTTCATGATCATCCACATCGAAGCCTTATGCCCACTCACTGGGGTTGGCTACATGAATCTTTTCTGCCATTTCCACTCTATCAAGGACAAAAGGTTGTGGCAAGATCTGAACTATGATGATCTTTGTTAAAGAAGAGATGACATCTAACCAAAGAGAGTACATGCTATTGCCTTTGGTTCTAATATAAAATATTAATTATCTAATATAGTGAATGTGAATGTAGGCAGGATTGAGCAGAGCCATTGGTTCTAGAAGCGCAAATGTAGGTTGATTGGTAATTGGGCTAAAAAATGTAGGCCCAAGCCCAAACCATTGATCTAATAGCCTAGCCCAAATCCAGCCTGGCTGGACCGGGGCCAGTGTTGGGCAGCTGGGCTAGATAAGCCCACTTGCCACCTTATGGTTAGGGATGGCAATCAGTCAATTAGCCCATCTAGGCTGACCTGCATTTTTCTGGGTCACACACTTCCTTCCTATCATGCCCACTCCTTGGGCTTGGGCTTGGCTTTTTATGCTGAGGGCATAATTTGGTTGGGCTTGGCTCCTTCTAGAGCAGTCTGGTTGGGGTCGGGCTCATCTAGACGACCCATGGGGCCTGAAACATTAGAACAACGAAATGACAATATTGCTCCTAATTCATTGTGAGACATAATTAGGAGCGGGTAGTTTTGGTATATTGAATGCATAAACTTGCCAACACTCCCTTTACTCTCTCACATCAGTACTACAAAGAATCCTTCTCTCATAACCCTAAACAATGGTGATGTGAATTTTGCTAGGCTCATGCTTTCAATCTTGCCTGCCCGAATGTCTATCAGCCTCGGGCTTGGTTCTTTTTGCCTAGAGCACAATCTGGTTGGTTTCAGGTCCATTCTCTAGCCCCATAGGGCCCATATCATATTTAAAACATTAGAACAATTCAAAAGGACAAATTGCCCCTTATTCTCTCTCATTTCTTTGCAACTAAGAAGAATAAGTGCCTCTCTCTCTCTCTCTCTCTCTCTAAACAAAAAATAAATAAATAATAAATAAAAAAATAACTTTCAGGAACTACCTTCTTTTGGGAATTCTGTGATGTTAGCCATATCTCGATCTGCATTACAGTTCTCCTAGAAGCAGGTTTCATTTGTTCTGAGTCTGTTTTAAGCAGGACCCAATTCAGTCTGACATGATAGATGCCTATTTTGATTTTCTTTTTCATCCAGAGCTCATTGTTTCTTGTGTTGGAATGTTTGTTGGTGATTGCAATCATCCTTGTGCATCTTTAGCCTGGTCTGGAGACCAACTGGCCAAGCATGCATGAATATCGTGGTTAGCAATTTTTTGGCTGGATTTTTCCCACGATTTGCAGCTTTCGAGGTTCCCATTAAATTCATGTTTCTTTTTACAGGTATTAAGACGCCTTGCACAAAATCGAGAGGCTGCCCGGAAAAGTCGTTTGCGGAAGAAGGTACTCTCTTGGAAGGATGACACTCAAATACATGGCCATGTATGAAGTAGATCTTACAGTTATTATTAAGCCAACTTGATTTATGTTTCTCTTTTCAGGCCTATGTTCAACAACTAGAGTCAAGTCGTATGAAGCTGGCACAATTAGAGCAGGAGCTAGAACGAGCCAGACAGCAGGTGCATGGAGTGTTGGATTAGTATTTCATGGATCAAGCAAACAAACGTTTCATTTGAGTTTCTTATCTAATGGGGAGTGAATGCCTAGCTGCAGGGTGCATTCTTAGGAGGACATGTAGCTGATTCCAGTCACCTTGCATTTGGAGGAACTGTTAACTCAGGTCTGTAGTCACTGTTCTAGCATGTCTTGGTCTGCATTTGTCTTTTTGCCTCTGCAAAAGAGGCTGCCGGTTGTTGATATTGAATATGAGTCCATGGATACATAACGTGACAAATGGTGGCTGATGTATCTGGAAAGATGTCCTGTTGAAGATAAAGATATTATCATCAGATTCTTGTTTTAGTTTGTTGGGCATTTGGCATCTTATGACAGTCAAGCAAAATATATATATATATATACTATATATATATATATATATCTATAATAATATATATATGCATTACTTTGTAATCAGATTTGTTATCGTTATTTCAAAAGGCATTCTGATCAATAACATTGTGGCATCTCAGGTTGCCTTATTCAATTGAACTCTAACGGATTCCCAACTGCAGTTTATTTTGGAATGTGTGTGCTCTCTGATGTGATTTACTCACTACCAAGGCAAAGTTGTTGGTTCGCTTTTTTCCTAACTGGCAATGAGTTGCATGACCATTGACCATGATGATCTCATGCTTAGATTTGATAAACAAACTGCTATTGAAGAATGTTTGTAGAGTTTATGATTGTACTAGTAAAAGATCCAGACAGATCCATCCTCCTTTGTTGGAAACTAATTTTTGAAACTTGTGATGGGGCTCAAGGTTATTTCTTGTGCCATCATCTGCGTTGTATTCCTGACTCTATTCCTTGTGGTGGGTCTCGTAGGGGTCGTTGCATTTGATTGAGTTGGACACGGTTGGAGCAAAAAAAGATTCGTGAACTAGAACGCCTTGCAAGCTCATGAGTTTTGACTTCGCTATCGTAGAAGGGCATGAGCCCTTGATCTCTTCCGTATGAAAACAATCGCAGCAAAGTCCGCCGTATTCTTTTTGATGTCTGGCATGTGGAGAACGGCTGCTGAGCGTTGTTTCCTGTGGATTGGAGGATTCCGCCCTTCAGAGGTTCTAAAGGTGATGCTCAATTCAGTTTTAGTGGGGTTTGAAGGGCCTTTCTGTTTTCATCCAGTAGATCATTTTGATTATTCTGTCTATGCTTTGGGTTGTTTGCAGGTTCTGAGTCCACGACTTGAACCCCTGACTGAAAAACAAGTCATGGATGTTTGTAATCTGCAACAATCATCCCAGCAAGCTGAAGATGCTCTTTCCCAAGGGATGGAAAAACTTCAGCAGACCCTGGCTGAAACTCTGACATCTGAACCATTGGGTATGTTGGATGTGGCAAATTATATGGGACAGATGACGAAGGCAATGGGGAAGTTGGAGGCTCTTGCGAGTTTTGTGAACCAGGTACAACATATTCCCTGCAGTAAATCTTATATGCATGTTTTTGTCACCTTTAAAAAAAAAATCCCTGCAATTAGTAGTTTGTTCTGCATGTTTTTGTTCTGAATTTAGTCCTTCCTCTGTATGGTTCTACCATGCAGTTTCATTCTTGGAATTAGCTTTATGCTGAAGTTGATTTCATCTCCCGTGATTCGTAGAAAAATTCAATTAAAAATAGGTTTGAGTTACCACATTCTGTTTTACATACATCATCATCATCATCATCATCATCATAATTGCCTTCTCCTATTAATTTGGCCTGCATTCAGTTTACATATGAGAACTTGGGCAATTCATATCATAAGGCATCACATAGGGATAATTTTTTAGAAGTCATCTGATCAATCTGAATTTGATGCTTCTTGTGGTGTATTTTGATGTTTGAGTCATGTAAGTGGAACTATGAAGCTTATATTCATATATTTCATTTCATTTTATCTTAGTATTGTGATCCTTTTTCTGCATCTTGAGGTATTAAAGCTTGAGCTGTCAATGAACTGGGCCTGGGGTTGTCTTCAGCCTGGACTTTCAACTGGTTGGGTTGACAGCCCCCCCCCCCATTCAAATTTTTGAGTTTGCGTGGCCTGGCCCTGGCTCATAGACAGCCCTAATTAAAGCTCAACAGGAAGTCCTGAGTGCTAGTT
Source organism: Liriodendron chinense (assembly GCA_003013855.2). NCBI lineage: Eukaryota > Viridiplantae > Streptophyta > Magnoliopsida > Magnoliales > Magnoliaceae > Liriodendron > Liriodendron chinense. The sequence goes on along the minus strand of PVNU02000736.1, from coordinate 4,127,506 downwards.
GAATATTGAATTCTTTAAACACATTCTTATTGAAATTTCCAGAGTAGCAATTGGAAGGCATTTAGTGGTTAGAAGCATGTTTATCTTACAACGATTGTATGAGTAAAAGTAGAAAATCATTCTATTTTTACCTCTGTTAATACCATTTTGTTTTATTTCAAAAACAATGGTGTATGGTTTTCGATTTTTTCACCATGTCTGCTATTAATTGAAGATAGGGTTTTATTGACTGGCAGGAAATAAAGCCCATATCTGCTATTAATTTTAGTACAATGAGTGCCTAGAGCTGACCTCATTTTGTTCTCCCAACTGGAAGAAATTCCCTTGATTATCTTTCAGTTCAATGAATTCCCCCAATGTCTGTTTTGAGGACTTGAATTACCGGACCATGATGCATCTGGTGTCCTCAATTGTTGGTCCATACAAGTGGGCCACAAGATCTGGTGATGCAGACTTTTGATCTTGGCAGAAGGGGGTCCTAACCTTTTTACTGGTACTTCATAGAGGCTTTTCCCTGGGAAGGGATATATAGTAATGGTCCAGAAATAAAGGTCAAAGCTTGGAGAATAAGAAGTTACCAATGTGGAAATTTTTTTGGGGCATCTCCCACCACTGAATGGCCCATCAGATCAACGATTAGGATCACCGTATGGGCATCAGGACCCAATAATTCATCACTGCTTCATGGTTGCTTACCATGTTCAATCAAGAAGATTATTGGTCCGCCTCCCAAAATGCCTATTTACTTTTGCTTGCTCTAAAAAAAGGTCTATTAACTTTTTATTGCAAAATTATTTATGTCAAAATCTGAGGGAGGCTATAGTATACAGAGGTATTAGACAGTTGTTGGGTGGAAATTTGTACACTTCCTTCAGGTTTTCAGTTTGTAAGCATGGGACCCATGGTTAAGTGATCCAAACTGCTCAGATGATGGGCCTCATCCTGGATGGTCTGCTGCTGGAATGGAAGATCCTAACGGATATATATATATATATATATATATATATATATATATATATATATATATATATATATATATATATATATAGCCTTTTTGGCTGTGACTGTGAACAGTTGATATATTTTCCATCTTGATCATTTATTGGTCTCCTATTTAAGGTTAGGACTTTTCCATCTGAGAAAATTTTGACGCATGGTCCTAGTAAGATAAATGTTTGGATAAGTGAACCATGGGGTCCACTTGTACAATCTAACAACCTGGATGGTGTCCAAACTTTCACCCCTTTGCATTTTATGATGCCAATTTTATATAATCAGAATGTTGGCTTGACTATCTTAACAATTTTCTAGACCTTCAAACACGAATAACATGACTGTGAAACTCCTCATGACTCATTACCACTTGCGAATGCATTTCCATTAACAGGCAGACCACCTTCGCCAGCAGGCCATGCAGCAGATGTATCTCATTCTAACACCCCGTCAAGCAGCTCGAGGCCTGCTTGCCTTGGGTGATTATTTCCAAAGACTTCGGGCCCTAAGTTCCCTCTGGGCTGCTCGTCCACGTGAACCGGCCTAGTTTAGACAATGCAACAGCTGCAGCTTCTCAGGTGTCAATGTGGTGCTTCGGAACTGCTGTTAATTATGAAAGGGCCCTTGGTAATGGTCAACAGTGCATCAAATGTATATAAGCTGGTGGCAATTTGGAAGCGGCCTGGCTGTGATCGAGTATAAGATTGTATATTTCATTGGGAAGCCCAAAGCTCCATTGTACGAAGTCTTCTTTTCCCACTTCCCTGAGGTGCATATTGTATATTATGATGTGTTGTTGTGCTAGTTCATTTGATGCAAAGCAAGTGCATACTAGATGTTCTGTGGGACATAACTTTTCACATTAAATGTTAAAGGGTTGTATGGGGATTGTTGTATAAATCACATACGCTGAGCCTTATGCTCAATGTTTACAATCTTTTTCCTATACCATAGCTGGTTCCAGAGCCCAAATAGACAGAGGAGGTTGGGTTGATGTCTGGTGGTGATGTAGAGGAGGTAGCTGAGGTCTACATGATGAAGATGAACCAAAGAAAGGATCAAAGGAGTCAAGACTTAACAAACTGCTGGAAAAACAGGGTCTGATGACTGGTCGTCTGCTTCAAGCATCAGTCACGACCGGTCCTCAGACTAGTCGGATTTCACTATGGAGATGCCCAACTCACTAGACTGTTCGGGGCCATCAACGACTGGTCGCCCGACCGGTCATGAGAACTAACAACCGGTACCCAGATGACCGGTCCGTCCGCTTCAAGCACCGGTCATGACCAGTCCTTAGACCAGTTGAATTTCACTCAGGAGACGGCCCAATTTGTTGGATTGTTCAAGGCCATCGACGATCGGTCGCCCGACTAGTTGTGAGAACTGACGACCAATACTCAGACTGGTCAAGTTTTGTCATCAGGACAACCCAACTTGCTGGATTGTCCAGGTCCATTGACAACCGATCGTGGACCCTTGATGATTGGTTGTTCGACGTGCAAGCAGACACGCAAAACCTTCTGTTTTGAACTTCTTTCTTTCAATTTTCATTAAGACTTCCTAATCTCATTTAAGGGTTTTTATTTGATTACTTGCCTATTTAAAATCTTTTAATTTCGTCGTAGAGCATTGATTATGGAATTTTAAGAAATTTCCTTTGAGTTTATCTCTGTTTGCTCGTGTTCTTCGAGTGTCCCTTGAGAAATCAAGGAAGATCGGTTGAGGATTCCTAATAGATCTGTGGATTCGGATAAGTTATCCTACGAGAGAGATGGTGATCGATCTCGTTTCACCTACGTTTGCACTAAGTTGGTATCAGAACGAGAAACAACCTCGGGAAGATGGCATCTAGCAATGGACGTTCCAACAATCTCACTGACGATGATCAAGGGATGCATTATCTAGCGGAGAAGATAAAAGCTCTCTAGATAGGGCTGTAAATGAGTCAGCGGACCCAATGGGGTACCCGGACTCAACCCATTTAGACTCGACCCAGACCTGACCCATTTCTTTAATGGTACGGGTCTGGGTCCAAGAACAGACCCACTTGCTAAACGGGTTTGGGTCTGGTTTCCTTTATATTAGGCCCGACCCGAACCCATTTAGTAAGTGGGCGGGTTTGGTCTATGTTTCAAGGGACCCGTCCAATCCAGACCCGTCCAAACCCGTCCAAACCCAGTTTTAAGCCTTGTAAAATGCTTGCATACTTGATCTAGACCCGGACCCATTAGACTCGACCCATTTATAAATGGGTCTGGGTGGATCTCCCTCTACCAGACCCGGACCCATTTATAAATGGGTTTGATGGGTTGAGTCGGACCCGACCCGGACCCTCCCATTTAGTAAAAGGGTCTGGGTTTAAAATTTAGACCCAGACCCGTTAGTAAATGGGTGGGTCTGGTCTTGGCTAAACTCGCCCTGAACTTGACCATTTACAGCCCTATCTCCAGAGATCGTTCGAGAAATCTATGTAAGGGCTGCAAGCGTCTCTCGAGCAAATTGCTGTGTCTTTGTCTTCATGACAGGTTCCGGGTAGTACATAACCGCATGTGGTCGCAGTTCGGAACAATCCAGTGTTCTGTACGGTTCTTCTAGTCGTTAACCATCGGCCGAACGCAACAGATTCCGACTTCAGTGATGAAGATATAAAGAATATCTTCGTACAACAATAATCGCAGGGTGATGATCGCGGAGCTCGCGCTGAGCGTGATTATAAAGGTAAGGTCAAAATCTCCGCCTTCAATGGTTTATTGCGTATTGAAGAGTTCTTAGATTGGTTAGCAGAGGTTGAGAATTTCTTCAAATACATGGACGTTCCGGAGGAGAAGAAGGTGAAGCTTGTAGCGTACAAGCTGAAGTCGGGTGCCTCTACATGGTGGGAATAATTACAGTTTTCCCAGATCCGACAGAATAAGTTACCCATCCGGTCATGGCTCAGGATGTGACAACTTTTGAGATCGTGCTTCTTACCCCGCGACTATGAGCAAGTCCTCTTCTAGCTATATTAGAATTGTCGTTGAGGCAATAGGACCGTGGAGGAATATGTAGCCGAATTCAACCGGCTATCCATTCGTAATGATTTGACGGAGATGGATGCTCAGAAGGCCACAAGATTCGTTGGCGGTCTAAGGATCAATATCCAGGATCAGGTACAAATGCAGCCGGTCTAGACAATGGAAGAAGTGCGACAATACGCTACATGTGCGGAAGCTCAACTTGCTAGAGTTCCTGCGCGTCCATACCCATCACCCAGCGTCCCTACTACCGTTGTGATTCAGAAAGCACCCCAGGCTAAAGAGAAGGAACCCGTTGGTGGACGAGTTTAACCTTCCCTAACAATCGCGAATCGGGTTCTAGGAAGCGATCCATCTAGGCCTTAGCACAATGTACCTCTTACAGCCAGCCCGAGCCAAACACCAAATCCATATGATTGTCCTAGGCCGAACCATTGTTGGTGATGTGACCATCCGGGTCACTTGTCCAATGTGTACCCTCAGCACCCCGCAACCAATTTAACCACGAATGAAGGGGGTGGTGAAGAAGAGTTCGTTAAGGGTGAGCCCGAGAATGAAGAGTATGATCAGGCCAAAGAAGATTGCAGTGATGACACAGATTTGATAGACCGGGACCATGATGAGTCCTTGGTAGTGAGGCATTTGTGTTATGCCCTAGGCTTGAGGTTCATCATCAGCACCATAACATTTTTCGTACCCGTTACATAGTAAATGGGAAGGTGTGCAATGTTATTATCGATAGTGGAAGTAGTGAGAATATCATATCCAAGTTGATGGTGGATAAGCTCTGATTGCCTACAATAAGACATCCACCCCCGTACTCCATCAATTGGATCAAGAAGGTCAGTGATACTAAGGTAATTGAGCAATGTTTAATTTCCTTTTCCATTGGTAGAAGTTACAAAGATGGCGTGTGCAATGTGGTAGATATGGAGGCTTGTAGGGCTGTAAATGGGTCAGCAGACCCGATGGGGTACCCGGACCCAACCCATTTAGACCCGACCCAGACCCGACCCATTTGTTAAATGGTACGGGTTTGGGTCCAAGAACAGACCCAATTACTAAACGGGTCTGGGTCTGGTTTCCTTTATATTAGGCCCGACCCGACCCGACCCGAACCCATTTAGTAAGTGGGCGGGTTTGGTCTATGTTTCAAGGGACCCGTCCAGCCCAAACCCGTCCAGACCCGGTTTTAAGCCTTGTAAAATGCTTGCATACTTGATTTAGACCCGGACCCATTAGACCCAACCCATTTATAAATGGGTCTAGGTGGATCTCCCTCTATCAGACCCGGACCCATTTATAAATGGGTCTGATGGGTTGACTCGAACCCGACCCGGACCCGCCCATTTAGTAAAAGGGTCTGGGTCTAAAATTTGGACCCAGACCCGTTTAGTAAATGGGCGGGTCTGGTTTTGGCTAAACCCGCCCCGAACCCGACCATTTACAGCCCTAGAGGCTTATCACATGCTCCTCGGTAGGCCGTGACAATTAGACCGAGACGCGACCCGCCGAGGGCATGACAATACATATACTTTTATCAAGGACGGTCGGAAAAGGATCCTCACTCCTATGGCACCGGAGGACTGCCTCGAGACTTCGAAAGTGGAGGGGAGCTCTCTCCTTCCATAAGAGAGTTTGTGAAAGAATCGAAAGAGACGGGCCACATTTATGTTATGGTGGTCAAGGGAGAAGACCCTGGAGGTAGTGCAATTCCTCCAACTTTTCGATCATTATTAAACGAATTTTGAAATGTATGCTCGAAGACCTTCCTCATGGCCTTCTCTTGATGAGAGATATTCAGCATCACATCGATCTCATCTTGATGGTTAGTTTGCTGAACATGCCACCATTACCTGTCTGAGCCCGAAGGGGAGAGATCCTCCAAGGGCAGGCGGAAAAACTATTGAAGAAGGGGTTGCTGAGAGAAAACAAGAGTTCGTGCACCGTGCCAGCCCTTCTAACGCCAAAGAAAGATAAGAGTTGGCGAATGTGTGTGGACAGCCAAGTAATAAATAAGATCACCATCAAGTATCGATTTTTGATACTTTGGCAAGATGACAGTGTTAGACATGCTTGAGGGGTCTAAGGTGTTTTCCAAGCTAGATTTGAGGAACGGGTATCATTAGATCCGTATCGGTTCGGGCGACGAATGAAAAACAACTTTTAATAGCAAGGAAGGACTGTATGAGTGGCCTGTGATGCCCTTTGGTTTATTGAATACTCCGAGCACCTTCATGCAGCTCATGAATCGGGCCTTGAAGCCATTCACAGTGCAAATTCGTCGTGGTTTATTTCGACGACATATTGATCTACAGTTAGAATGAGATGAAGCATGTAGAATATCTTAGGCAGGTTCTCTAAGTTCTTCAGGAGAACAAGCTGTATTTAAACCTCAAGAAGTGTAGCTTCATGATGGACCATCTATTATTTCTGAGCTTCATGGTATCTTCCACGGGTATTCAGGTGGACAGAGATAAAGTAAAGGCTATCCGCGAGTGGCCTACTCCGACCAACATCCATGAAGTTCGCAATTTTCATGAGTTGGTCACATTCTACCATCGGTTCGTTAGAAATTTCGGCTCTATAGTGGCTCCGATAACAGATTGAATGAAGAAGGGTCCATTCTAGTGGACCGAAGAGGCTAACAGGAGTTTTGCTAAGATTAAGCAACAATTGTTTTTCACACCATGTTTGTCCTCCCAAATTTTGAGGTGTTTGAGATAGGCTACGATGCATCCTATGTAGGGGATTGAAGCGGTTTTGTCACAGGAAGGCAAGCCAGTAGCCTTTTACAGCGAGAAGTTGAGTGATGCAAGGAAAAAGTGGTTTACCTACGAGATTGAACTTTATGCAGTGGTATATGCACTGCAACATTGACTGTATTACCTCATTCAAAGGGAATTTGTTTTGTACACAGATCACCAGGCCCTCAAATTTATCAATAGTCGGACTAACATTAGTCGTGTGCATGCTAGGTGAATTTCTTTTTTTGCAAGAATTCACATTTGTTTTGAGGCACAAGCTGGGCAAGCAAAACAAAGTCATCGATGCCTTGGGTCATTGAGCCGCACTACTTGTTACCTTAGCCAATGAGGTGATTGGGTTCGAGTGCTTAAAGGAGTTGAACGATGAAGATGAGGAGTTCAAGGAGACGTGGTGGCATTGTAGAGAAGGTTGCCCGAGTGATTTCTATATCCAGGACGAGTATCTATTATACGGGAATTGTTTGTGTATCCTGTAGAGTTCGCTGCGAGACAAGATCATCTTAGAGCTCCATGGTGGTGGTCTTAGAGGCCATCTGGGTCATGACAAGACAAAGGCCCTAGTAGAGGAGTGATACTTTTGGCCTCGTTTAGGCCGAGATGTTGGAAGAATGGTTTAGTGATGTGACGCATGCTAAACCTCCAAAGGACAGTCACAAAATACCGGGCTTTACACTCCATTGCCCGTTCCTGAAGGTCCTTGGGATAACATTTCTATGGACTTCATCTCGGGTCTCCCATGAATTCAGCGCGATGCGGATTCTATGTTCGTGGTGGTAGATCGGTTTTTGAAGATGGCACACTTCATACCTTGCAAAAAGACATAGGATGTAACAAGTGTGGCTAATCTTTCCTTTAGGGAGGTGGTGAGGTTGCACGGCATCCCCGAGACAATTATATACGACCGTGATAGGAAGCTTGTTAGCCATTTTTGGCGGACTTTGTGGAGTCAATTTGATACCCAACTCCAGTTCAAGCAGCATATCTTCCTCAAATCGATGGCCAAATTGAAGTTGTGAACAGAACATTTGGTAACATCATCCAGTGCATTTCAGGAGACAAGCCGAAAAAATGGGGACTTGGCCCTATTTGAAGCTGAGTTTGCCTTCAACAATATGGCAAATCGATCAACAGGGAAGTCGTCATTCCAGATCGTCTATGAACGAATTCCTCATTACATGCTTGACTTGGTTCCCCTGCCCAAAGTACCGGGGTGAAGCGTGGCCGCAGAAAACATGGCGGAGAGGATTGCTAAAGTTCAGGATAAGTTGTTGGAGTCAAATAAGAAATACAAGGGAGATGCAGACAAGCATTGTCACACCAAGGTCTTCGAAGTTGGGGATCAAGTGATGGTCCATTTACGTAAAGAGCACTTCCCCATTGACACATACAACAAACTCAAGCACAAGAAGATTGGACCTGTGCCAATCCTCAAAAAGATCAATGATAATGCTTATGTTGTTAATATTCTAGAGGAACTCAAGATCTCCCGTATGTTCAACGTTGCTGACTTGTACGAGTACCATGAGTCGGAAGCCGATAAGAACTCGAGGTTGAGTTCTTTTAAAGGAGGGGAGACTGATTGAGAGGAAGTAGCTAAGCTCTACATGATGAAAATGGACCAAAGTAAGACCCCAAAGAAGGAGCTGAGCCTCAACAAATTGGTGGAAAGCAGGGTTTGACAACCGGTCGTCCACTTTAAGCATCAATCACGACTGGTCCTTAGACCGGTTGAATTTCACTCAGGAGACGGCCCAACTCGCTGGACTGTTTAGGGCCATCGACGACCAGTCGTGAGAACTGATGACCGGTATCCAGATCGGTCGAATTTTGTCGTCAGGACAGCTCAGCTTGCTGGACTGTCCAGGTCCATTAACAACCAGTCATGGACCCCTGACGATCCGGTCGTCCGACGCGCGAGCAGATGCATGAAACTTTCTGTTTTGAACTTTTTTTCTTTCCATGTTTTATTAGGACTCTTCCTAATCTCGTTTTAGGGTTTTTATTTGATTGCTAGTCTATTTAAACTCTTTTAATTTCAATGCAGAGCATTGATTATTGAATTTTAAGAAATTTCCTTTGAGTTTATCTTTGTTTGCTTGTATTCTTCGAGTGTCCCTTGAGAAATCAAGGAAGATCGGCTGAGGATTCCCCATAGATCAGTTATCCTATGAGAGAGACGGTGATTGATCTCGTTTTACCTATGGCTGTGCTAGGTGGGCAACTTGATAGTGAAACTTTACGCAATTTACCAATTAAGCCTGGCCCAAGATTACTGTATCAAGTCTAAGATGATGCTTATATGATTTTAAAGATCTGCTCCATCTGAGAGATTGCTGATTATATACTATTTTCAAGACTAGCTCAAGGGCATGCGGCTTCAGGTTCATCTATCTGGCAAATCCTTGTCTTTCGATGTTTAAATCATGTCTCCTGCGCAATTGAGATTTTTCCTTGATGATGAGGGCATATGTTGGACAAGGTGAAGGCGTCTCTGTGCGAAATCATTAGGAAAGCTTTATAGCTTCATGGTTTGAAGCAGTTAATGTTGAGTTCTTAAGTTGAATTTTAGTGGTGCCTATAAATGAAGAAAATGAAGAACCTTTCAAAATCATAGAGCCTTTCTGCTGGTGATGATGATTGATACAGTGATTAATCATGGTTATTTTGTTGTTGCTATCTTTGGGATATCCAAGTATTGGATCAGTCATGGACTTTCCTGTGCATTTCATCATCAGCATCTATATCTAAACCCTTATTCTAATTATGGTCGGCTACTTTCTTATGTAGTTGGTTGTTATCAAATAATAAAGTATTAAGACTGATTTCCCTTGAAAAGCTCAGTGAATTGTGAATTGTGTGCACTAGGAGGTGGGTCCTCCCCCAATAGTGGATCAAGCACTAGTCCCAACTCGTGAAGCAAGGGCCATCCATGTCAGTTACCCTTTTTTTATTTTTAAACAATCAATTTAGACATGAGTATCAGGTAGGACGTCCAAAGTTTACCAATCCCTTGAACTGCTACACCACCACTTTTCCAAGTAGCAGAATCTAATTAAAATTTATGCCTGTTTTCAAAGAAGCAGAGATCTAATTGGAAAAGAAAAAACACTATAACAGACTCCATTAGGCAGAAATGCTGTACTGTTAAGATTGATCGTGTCGTGTGCCTGTCCATTTGAGCTCTGTGGTCACTATAACAGACTCCATTAAGCAGAAGAAGTGATTGATCCACATGGTTGAAGGGTGATTAGGATTACAAATCATCCATCACTACAGCCATGACATGCCCTGATTATTTGGGGTTTGGCGTAACTTGCCATCATATTCTGCCTTATCATAATTTTCTCTGGCTGCCTCTTATATCTTTCCTATGCATCAAGGCCAGTTTCTTATATCTTTCCTATGCATCAAGGCCAGTTTCCATTCTTCGCATGTAGCAGAGCTATGCCAATGGCTCAGACCTGGCAAAATTCAACCTGACCTGCTAACCTGACCCAGTTTTTTCCAGTTTAGGGTTGGAAATTTTGACCTGAATTCAATTTTTGGGTTGACCCGACCCGACCCGGATTTTTATAGGTCGGGTTAGGGTTAAAGGTGACCCAACCCGAATCATATAGGGGTTAAGTAGACTATTATATATTGATTTTTTCATTAGTTAAATAATACATAATTTTTTTTTTCCTCACACACCCTGCTGGCAACGGTCCACATGTTTGTCAATTTAATAAACATGTGCACACCAATGATCACATTTTATGACATGTAGAACTAAAATATCATGAGATTTTTTTTATAATTATTTCTGGTGTTCATTTATTAAAGAACTGAAATGGTAGCTAATGGTCCAAAAATAAATTAATAAAATTATCTTAATGGTTATATTTATTTGAATGTTGATGGGAGTTTATTGGAGAACATATATATATATATATATATATATATATATATATATATATATATATATATATATATATATGGAGAGAGAGAGAGAGAGAGAGAGAGAGAGAGAGAGAGAGAGAGACTCACTTGCGCACTTCTCTCACGAGAACTCAGTGAGCACTTTTTCATGACTCATCGCACATGACGTGAGCCCAAAATTTGAGCCGTCCACATGATGCAACACCTTAAAAAGCCCTTATGGCCCATCTTTCAACTTGTTCCAGAACTTTGGTGGGCCATAAAAAAAGGAAACAATTTCCTCCCTTGATTTGCCTCTTGCTTTCTGCTGCGGCCCACCAAAGTTCTGGAACAAGTTGAAAGATAGGCCTTAGGAGTTTTTTGGGGTGCTGCATCACATGGACGGCTCACATCATGTGCGATGAGTCATGAAAATGTGCTCATGAGTTCTCGTGAGAGAAGTGCCCAGATGAGCATTCCTATATATATATATATATATATATATATATATATAGAGAGAGAGAGAGAGAGAGAGAGAGAGAGAGAGAGAGAGAGGAATGCTCACCTGTGCACTTCTCTCAGGAAAACTCGTGAACACTTTTTCATGGCTCATCGCACATGACGTGAGCCCAAAATCTGAGCCATCCACATGATGCAGCACCCCAAAAAACCCTCAAGGCCCAACTTTCAACTTGTTCCAGAACTTTGGTGGGCCATGAAAGAAGGAAATAGTTTCCACCCTTGATTTGTCTCTTGCTTTCTACTGCGGCCCACCAGAGTTCTAGATCAGGTTGAAGAGATGAGTCTTAATGGTTTTTTGGGGTGCTGCATCACATGAACGGCTCAAATTTTGGGCTCACGTCATGTGCGATAAGCCATGAATAGAGAGAGAGAGAGAGAGAGAGAGAGAGGAATGCTCACCTGCGGAGTTTCGCATTCCTATATATATATATATATATATATATATATATAGATATATATAGAGAGAGAGAGAGAGAGAGAGAGAGAGAGAGAGAGAGGAATGCCCACCTAGTGCACTTCTCTCAGGAAAACTCGTGAACACTTTTTCATGGCTCATCGCACATGACGTGAGCCCAAAATCTGAGCCATCCACATGATGCAGCACCCCAAAAAACCCTCAAGGCCCAACTTTCAACTTGTTTCAGAACTTTGGTGGGCCATGAAAGAAGGAAATAGTTTCCACCCTTGATTTGTCTCTTGCTTTTTGCTGCGGCCCACCAGAGTTCTAGATCAGGTTGAAGAGATGAGTCTTAAGGGTTTTTTGGGGTGCTTGCATCACATGAACGGCTCAGATTTTGGGCTCACGTCATGTGCGATGAGCCATGAAATTGAGAGAGAGAGAGAGAGAGAGAGAGGAATGCTCACCTGCGCAGTTTCACATTCCTATATATATATATATATAGAGAGAGAGAGAGAGAGAGAGAGAGAGAGAGAGAGAGAGACGAATGCTTACCTACGCACATTTCCCACGAGAACTCGTGAGCACTTTTTCATGGCTCATCGCACATGACGTGAGGCCAAAATATGAGCCATCCACGTGATGCCGTACCCCAAAAAACTCCAAGGGTCCATCTTTCAACTTGTTCTAGAACTTTGGTGGGGTGTGAAAGAAGGAAACAATTTCATCCCTTCCATTTGCCTCTTGCTTTTTGCTGCGGCCCACCAGAGTTCTGGATCAGGTTGAAAGATGGGCCTTAGAGGTTTTTTGGGGTGCTGCAGCACATGAACGGCTCAGATTTTAAGCTCACATCATGTGAGATGAGCCATGAAAAAGTGTTCACGAGTCTCTCGTGAGAGAAGTGCTCAGGTGAGCATTCCTCTCTCTCTCTCTCTCTCTCTCTCTCTCTCTCTCTATATATATATATATATATATGGAAATGGTGCTATGCGATTGACCTCATGGGAAGCTCCCATGAGCCCATGAGGTCGAGTTGTGTGGGACCCACTGTGATGTTTCATGAGCATCCATACCATTCATTTGGTGGGTCCCCTATTGTTTATGGGATATCCAAAAAATCGGCTGGATCCAGAATTCAAGTGGGCCATACAAACTGAAAGAGTGCAAAATCATGCTCACAACATCTAAAATCACTTGTTGGGGCCCACCTAAGTTTTGGATATGGTTGAAAATTGGTGTGACTTCCTGTTTAAGTGGGACACGCACAATGGATGGGCTGGATTTCTCAATCACATCTCAGTCAATCCTGTAAACAATCACAAAGTTTTCAATGGGTGGATATTCACTCTTAAATGTTGTTTATGGTGTGGCCCACCCAAGTCATGGATTGGCCTGAGGCTTTGGGCCCATGGGCCACCATGGAATGGTGCATCCAATTGATGGTGTGGATGCCCATCACACATCACAGCGGGGTCCACACAGCTCAACCTCATGGAAACTTCCCATGAGGTCAAGCGCATGGTACCTCCCCCATCCCCCCCCCCCCCAGAGAGAGAGAGAGAGAGAGAGAGAGGGAGGAATGCTCACCAGCGAACCATCTCTCACGAGAACTTTTTGAGGACTCATCACACTTGATGTGTCCCCAAAATCTGAGCCGTTCACGTGATGTAGCACCCTGAAAAACCTCTGGGGCCCAACTTTCAACATGGTCCACAAATCTAGTGGGCCATGGCAAAAGGAAATAGTTTCCTCTCTTGATTTGTCTCTCTTCTATGGCCCACCAGAGTTTTGGATCAGGTTGAAAGTTGGGCCCAGGGGTTTTTTCAGGGTACTGCATCATGTGGACGGCTCAGATTTTGGAGACACATCACGTGTGATGAGTCCTCAAAAAGTTCTCGTGAGAGATGGTTCGCAGGTGGGCATTCCCCTCTCTCTCTCTCTCTCTCTCTCTCTCTCTCTCCATATATATATATATATATATATATATATATATATATATATATATATATATATATATATATGTGGTTTGGTTTTCAATTGAATGCTAATCTACAAATTAGTTAGTTTATCATTAAAATGTGGGCCAATCTGACCCGACCCGGTTTAATTTGGGCTGGGTAAGGGTTGGGAAAATCCAACCCGAATTCAATTTGGGTTGGGTTAGGGTTAAGGTTGAAACAACCCAACCTGAACTTGAACTGACCCGAACGCAAACCGACCCAACCCATCGCCACATCTAATGGCTCTCTCCTGTTGAGAGGTCATTCTCGATTCTCTCATTGTTAGTCTCCGTAACTCATCTCAGTATCCTAGTCTCTGCAGCTACTCTTGTTACCACTTAATTGTAACAACACTAACCTAACTAGTTTATTTTATTTTATAATTTCATTGGCTTGCCGTGATTTAAAAAGCATGTCACCACCCAACTTTAATTGGACCGGAATGTCTACCTAAAACACCCAACTTCTGTGGGGCCCCACATGTTCAAATCGATTGCGTGTAACTCTGATGGGCAATGGGAACAACGTAAACTTGCTTTTAAAACCTCTAATTTCATGCGGTATACCTGCTTGAATTTTGGACACTTAGCTTCACTTCATCCTGGTTAATGGATTTGATGGCTCTACACAAAAATCTAAGGTTGGCATCCATCCCCATTGCTCCCCGTGGTTTGGTTGTGGGCCACCTGAGTTGTGGATCTGGCTGATGTTTTTTTTTTTTTTATCGAGGACACATAATCAAGGATAGAGCATGATGGACACGGTGGATGTTGCATATACAACAGATATGCAACAGTGGGCCTGTCAGAGATAGGGTGTTTTATGTGGAAGCGGACTGCTTGATGTGCCACACCACCGATTCCAGTGGGCCCCACTATGATGTATGTGTAATATCCACACCATCCATCCATTTTGTGAGATCATTTTAGAGCATGGCCCAATGAGGAAGATCCAAAGCTCAAATGGACCACACCACAAAAAGCAGTGGGGACAATGATGCCCACCGTTGAACTTTCCTAGGGCCCACTATTATGTTTCTTTGCCATCCTACCTGTTCATAAGGTCACACCTCGATGGAGGAAAAACACAAATATCAGCTTGATCCAAAACTTCTGTGGCCCCTAAGAAGTTTTCAATGGTAGGCTCACTGCTTTCTGTAGTGTAGTCCACTTGAGCTTTCTCATTTTTGGGCTCATGCCCTGAAATGGTCTCACACGTGTCATGGTGGAGCCCAAAGAACTTGGTGATGTCAACGCACCACCAAGGTAAGAGGTGTGTGGCACACCACGCAATCCGCATCCGTCCTACGCAGTGCATAAAACAGTTGTAGAGGATTCTGGTCGACTTTAATTCTATCAAAACCCTCTGTCGCCTCTGCATGTTTCGAAGGCTGGAGCCCTCATGGGCCTCATGAGTCATGACAACACCAGTTGAATGCCCTTATGCAAGTCTATGTAAACCGGATCTCCTAATTGGAGTCATTTTTGGAAGGTAAAATGCATCCGTTCTGACGTGGTTAGTCATAACATGCTTTGGATCAAACCCCTCAAAAATGTTGATTCACGTTTTATACTTACAGGCCGTGCATAGGCTGAGCATTAATAAACATTAGTGGTCTGGGCATGGTTTAAAACACCATCTGGAACTAGCAAATATGTATTGAGAATACGGTACTCGGACAGAATGGAAGCCTGGACTCCACTAGGCAAATGTTCACCCAGTTGTGCTCTCATTGGTCAAGCAATGCATGTGCAGAGAGTACTTGGTTTATACATGTGGCTATATGGTCAGCAAATCTGTATCACCCTTTTGGCGAGCCTTACTATGAGCAGCCCATAGGAGGACCATACTGATCAGGCAATCCTAGTTGTTTGATCAACATCCTTCAAACAGAAAGGATGTGTTAGATGGCTTAGAGCATATAACTGGTGCAGAGTTTGTTCCATGGGCCATCCACACTAGATCCAACCAGGTACGCCGTACAGATTCATGGACCATACAGCCATGTAACAAGATGAGTTCATCACAATATCACTTCTAAGTTCATCTCGTTCTGGGCTGAGTTACTCTATTCAGACTTGCACATGGATTTAAGACTCGGTGACTCCCCCCAACTCATTTACCCTTGAACTGAGTCACTACTCGGCTGAGTTGAGGGTGGGGGAACTGACCGGGTCCAATCAAGTCAGAGTTGACTCGAATGAGTCGCTAACCATGGTCAAGCATGGCATGCATACTTAAAAACTACATCCTCAGACAGCTGGCCCAGCACTCAGTTCACCTGTTCACACCAACCTAAACCACATCTAGTTTCTTTTTTCTTCTTGGGGGGGAAAACAAGACAAGGCAGGATTTATTATGTCAGTGGTGAAAGCACTCTGGTTGAGATGTGAACAGGTGTATTTTATTTCCAACGATCCATTCTCCTCTGTTGGATTCCATGCCAAAGAATCTGAAGAACTCATCCCGTTGCTCCCAGTAGGCTTGATCTTCACATCCCTGAGATGGCATAGTCCAGCGCGTCCACAAGGAAATCTGAATGTACAGAAATAAAAGTCATGCTCAGCATTGTGTTGACAAAGATAGCTCCTTCAGCCTCCACATGAATGTACCCGCTGATGTTCTGTGTGTGTGGAGGGAGAGGGAGAGAGAGAGAGAGAGAGAGAGAGAGAGAGAGAGAGAGTACCGGCATCGTCTTTGGTGAAACACATGGGCGGTTTTATTCTGAAAACATTTCCATGCAGGCCTCCTTTGCCAACTAATACTCCCAGATCTTAAACCCAGAAATATTGTGTTAGCGGATGACATAAGAGACAAAGCAAGCTCATATGAGAAAACTGCGAGTAGATGCTTTTACCTTTCAGTTTCTCAAATAAAACTGCAGTTTCTGCCTTGGCAGGCGTCTTCTCTTTCCTATCTGTGACGAGTTCTATCCCCACCATTAATCCCCTGCCTCTCACATCTCCTATGACTGAGGAAAAACAACAAAAAAACAAAAAAACAAAAATCAATGATATGTGGGAAGTGATCCTGATATCCATTCTGCAAATGGGAATGCCATATTAGTTCCCACTTCCCACCAATGGTAGAAATATCTTGATGCACTCAAGAACGAATTAGCTCTAGCCTTTTAGTGGGTATCCCCTTTAGAGTTTTGCTGAAATGGGTTGTCTTGTCCTTCTGGTATTCTGGAATGTAACAGGTAGCGATTTTCTACTACCAGTCCAGCCAGAGATGCATATAATTCACAAGTTCCAACATTGATTATATGAGCAAGTTCAAAAGCTCAAGTGCATTTGCTATGCACCCGTGAATTTCTTTATGACTTTCTTATACAACCAGGGTTACTTTTATGACTGTGTTTGAATAACTGTTGTTATTCAAACTCCTGGAAGAAATTGCATTTCACGGAAAGAAATGAGGGCGTTGTTGCACTTGCATCCATGAAACTGCAAGTTGGTTGATTTGGAGAATGGTAGTGGCTAACACTAGAAATTGCATAGTTGCCTCAGTGACAGATAGAGTGCGTTTCAACAATGAGGTCTCAGCTTTGACCCATGCTACCTATAAAAAAAAAAGTCCAGTGAATGTGGAGTGTCTTATTTTGGTTTCTTGCTTTTTCTACCACAAAAATAATTTTAATTTTATTTTTTCAAAAAGCAGTTTGTGGAATGCTCAGCTCTATCCACAACAAGTTGTGAAGAGATTTACAAGGCGAAAGATGAAGATGATAAAAATGAATGGCATCCATCTCCATGACATTTAATCTTATGAATATTCAACAGAGCTGAAAGAAGATAATTTGAGTTTGCATCTATTGAAACTAAATAGTTTGCCAAGAATTGTATGAAACAGCTACTAGAAAGGTGTCAATTGGAACTGCAATGTGGAGATCGGCAAGCTTAGGCCCTGTTTGGTAGATATTTAAAAATGAGTTCATCTCATTTTAGTTATAACATAATTATCTATTAGATGTATTGTTCTTTAATACATAATCACTGTTAATATGAACTCATTATGGATTAGATATCAAGATCTCTAATATACGATTACTTTTAACTAAAATGAGATCAGTTCATTTTTTAGCATCTACCAAACAGGGGCTTGAATTTTATTTTATTTTATTTTATGCATGTAATGATTTTATTAATGCCAAAAAGGCTATGACCTTAGAATATGGTGACAGTTTAACTAGAGATGCCAAGTTTGAGAAATGGTTACTTTCATGTTTTTGTTGAAGAGCCGTCAGTCTCTCGATTAAGTGGGAGCCAACATCAGCACAATGCATCTGACGCTTCTCCTTGTCAATGACCTTAAGCACTGCAAGGCCACCGGAAGAGCACACAGGGTTCCCGCCAAAAGTGTTAAACTGAATTTTTTGGGCCATTACTTGTGCTATCTCTGGTGTCGTAATGACTGCTCCTAATGGTAATCCATTTCCGATACCCTGTTGAGTGACATGCGGGTGAAAACTTCGATGAAAATATTCCTCGCAACAGTTATAAGCAAAAACATCGAGAACTTTGCCAGGGCAAACCAATGAGGCGATATTATGAAAGAAAAGCATAACCAGATCAGATAAAAATGCAAGAAAGTGTTACAAGATAACAGAGTTATGAGGGCAAATAAGAGAAACCTTTGCCATTGTGACTATATCAGGAATGACACCTTGTGTTTCAAATCCCCAATAATGGCTTCCAGTTCGACCAAAGCCACTCTGCACTTCATCAGCAATGCAGACACCCCCGGCCTTATGTACAATATCATACACCAGTTTCAGGTATCCAGGGGCCAATTCAACTGCTCCTCCGACTCCCTAGAAATTGCCAAGTTGAGAAATTGCATTGAGCAGAGAAGCATAGCTGTTTCCTTCTTTTGGTATCAAAAAACACCAATGTAGACTCCTACCACTAAAGAAATTGACTTGTACCTGAATGGTTTCTGCAATGAAGCCTGCTACTTTTCCAGGACTGCCGTAGTCAATATGATCTTGTACATCTTTGGCATAACTGGCAGCGTCGGAGCCAAATACCCCACGATATGGATCCGGATTTACAACATGATGAATTTCCCCCTGCAGAATTTTTGGAAGAAATTTTCATAAGGTGATGTGGATATGGTCAAGTGTGCCTTTCTTAAATTTCTAACCACAACAGTATACTATCTTTATAAGCCAAACAACCTCTCCAGATATGAAAAGAAAATACAGTGTTAGAAACTCACACAAGCAAACTCTTCATCCACTTAAATAAGGTTATATTTAAGTGTGTCAAGATTATATACCCTGTATATCAGCATAGTGGCCACCATTCAGTTAAAAGGATGATATAACCAAATACACAACAAAGGAACAGTCAACCCAAGTATTTCTCACTGCACATCGAAATGAAGCCAAAAGAAGCGTTGATTGGTTTTCTGAACTCTTGGGTTTACTTTCTTCAACAAAGCTTGTCAATTTTTAAAAAATATTGATTCGTAGCCAATAAAATAGAATAAGTATGATTGAAAAAGTTAAGATGATCCTTGCCAAAGTATAAACTTTCAATCCTCATGTAACCTAGAGAAGCAATACAATGTTGGACCATAATCACCTAAATGTCATAGTACAAAACAACTGCTTACAAGTTACAAGCATAAGTGATGCGGACATCAATGATGCACCCTTTAGAGTGTACCAGAGGAGGTGTTGAGTGTTAGAGCAGATGAGTAGATGTGGATGGACACTGGGCCCATCAGGCTGCTTCATTGATGGATTACGAAGACCCCGCACGCATACACACACATAGGGAGGCTCCTTTCATAGAAAATGTGTGCGGGCAGCTGATTTAGAGCTTATTGACCATGAATCCAAGATTGGATGGCAATCGGACCGTTGGATTCTTCCGATCGGGCCATCCAACCATTGGATCGACCCGGGCCCACTTTGGTGGCCCGTTCCTAGTTTTATTTATTTTAGTTATATTTTCGGATTCCATGGACGGTTCAGATGTTTTTTTTTTTTTTTTTTTTTTTTGTGATTAGGGTTTAGTTTATTTTGAAGTTTGACGTTAGGGATACATATGTAATTTCATTCCTTAAGTTTTTCTATAAATTCAAGGGGGGCAATAGCTGATTTTTTATAAGAAAAAAAAAAGATATTTCCCTCGAAGTTCTTCTTCGCGTAGGTTAGGCTTTCAGGATTGGCCCTTGGGGTGTTGAGGATTCCACCTAGAGTTTCTTGTTCTCTCTTCTTTGATCTTGAAGGTGCGTGGAAGGTAAGATCCCTCTTCTTTCATTGTGGAAAACCTTCATCTTCTCCTTCCCGAAACCTATCTTTTCCCTTTCCCTCTTTCTTTCCTCTTCAAACTTTCCGCTTTTGGCATGATCGGTAAAAATACGGGATTGATGGCCAAGAAAACTTGATTCAAACTTGAACGTGGGCTGGCCTATACTAGGTTTAGGGATATCCTCATATCCATAGGTCCCCTTTTTACTTGTTATGTGCGTTTGTGCTATGAGGTATCATCTTGACGGATTATCATCATCTCAGTATTGAAATCTCATAATCTCTTAGTGATAGTGGATGGTTAAATGATTTTTTTGCTTGAATGTCTATCTATTGATCACATGTACATTTAGAGTAGGTCATCACATGCTCCTGCATCAATAAGTCTACCAGCAGTGCATCTTGTGGAGATATTAGGTGCAAGAAACATGCACTTGATGGGTCATTATAACCCAGTTATATCAGATGTAGGGGCATATGTGACACAAGATAAAACTGAGAAGCATTTCATGGGCAGTAGATGTTGCATATATGTGAATTTTTATAGACTAATCATCGAATTGTAACTCAGCAAATGACCATGCACCCATAACAACAGTGATGGAATGAAAAAATGTACAGTTTGAAAAGTGCATTTCAGAACTTAAAACTAAGTAATCAATATCATGCATGGCTACTAAGAGCCAAATGTCTATTGTAGAAGAAATGAGCTAGCAAAAATGTCACTAAATGGAAAAAAATCCTATAAAGTTTCTGACTAACATACCAACCTGTGGTATTGCATACTTCCAAGTATTTAGCGCGGTTAATCCAATTGTTCCTGCACTACCACCATGATATGCATTTCTTAGGGCAATCATGCCAAGATTTCCACTATATAGTCGAGCCATCAACATGGCTAATTCATTAGCTTCGGTCCCAGAATTGACAAAGTAGACAACCTGCATTTTATCCAAGACTGGTTATTAGCAGCATTTGTGCATAAAATAACTATTTCGAGAAACAAAAGCACCATGGACACTATAATCAACAACTTCTCATCGGTTTTACATGCAAGAGCACAAGCACAAAGGGCATTCCAAAATGAAAAGATGATCCTAAAGCATATACAATGATCAACATGTGAGATTACAAAACTCAAAAATATAAACAAAGGAACACAAAATGTATCTTGAAATGATAAAAAATGGACTCGCAATGCCATTCTTGAGGGCAAGAACTCCTTAATACTTTCAAGTAACTGGGGAAATCTACACCAAACTGAATAGATAGTATACCAAGTTATTAAGAGAAAGCATGCAGCAACAAACTTGATATTGCCACCTGTCAATCCTGAATCAGGAGAAATGGCTGTGGAGAATATTAAATTGTGCATGGCATTATAGAATCCCGTGCAACAATTCATCAAAATTTATCGGTTATTATCCAGAAAAAAAATGATGTCATGGAACTTCACTAAATCCGAGGTAGTCACAGTGTATCAGCAAAATCACATGTTAAGCATTATCTCGACGGTGGAAGATAACCAAATGATGTTTCCATACAGCTTGATCTTTCAGAAGAAACTGTAACCTGCATTCCCAATCAGAAAGGCACTGACCATGCAAAACTTTAGTCATAATATTTCCAATAACAACTTCTTGTCCACCTTTATTTTCATCTTTCCATGGACTTCCAATTTAATCAAAGTTCTCACTGGTTAATGGTTAATGTAAATCACTATATTCCATTCATGATGAAATTTTCCTCCTTCACATGATTTCTCTGATTCAGTATTTCCAAGACACTGTTTCCTCCATTACAAGAACATATAGACACCGTTTCTTCAATTACAAAACAATGTAATTATTAATACCTCCTTATCATGATTAAAGAGCCATACAATCTCTTATGAAGAAGAAGGAGAAGAAGAAAATCAAAAGTTTATAGAGCCATAGCCCAGTGGTATGGAGCTCCTATCTACATTTCAATTCTTAGATCAAAGTCAAACCACCAATTTATTGTACCAAACAAAAGAATATTCTATAATTTTTTTAGGGTGTCAAGCTTCACCAAGCAGGCAAACAACACTCTTAGATTGAGTGGCCACTTCTTGTATCGGCCATTGCCAAAAGAACAGATCGATTGGGTGGCCAGGACCATGCAAAAAAAGAGTCATTGGCAATGTCCGTTAATTGTGTGTTGAAACAATTCTCGTAACAAAGCAACTATCATCCAATGTGTGTGGCTATCCTAATTGATGGCCCAGACCTATAAGCACCTTCCCTGATGAGTGCAGGTGATAGTTAACACATCTCATCCACATGGTAGAGGTTAATAAAACCCTTTAAAACTTGTACCATGGTTTAAATTACAGTGTTCAGCACTGCAAAGTATTTTAAAAGCTTAAAAGAGCAAACAACCTTTAGGTTACCAGGCATTTTTGACGCTAGGGCTTCTGCGAACTCGGCGATCGCATGGTGTAAGTATATAGTTGTCGTGTGCTGGAGAAGCTTAGTTTGCTCCACGACAGCGTTAACGATGTCTGGATGACAATGCCCACAAGATACTGTGACAATACCTGCAAAGGCATCAAGATAACGCTTTCCATTCTCATCAAACAAATACTGCATCTTGCCTTCCACAATATTGAGCTGCACATGAAAATGTAGGACAAAAATCAATTTTTTGATTGCAAGCTACAAAAAAGAAATTCTTTATCAGTAAATCTGATGAATTAGGGATCAAAAGATTTGTAAAAAGAATTACAACTGCTTTTCATTTTCTTACAAACCAAACTTCTCACTTTCTGTTCCAGACAAATATTTTCCTCAGATACTCGCACATCAGTGTAAACCTTTGAAAAGTAATATTTGTAAGGCATGCTTCATTATGCTTGTGTTTTTTGTAGGCAGTACCATTAATCTAGTGGCAATCACATAAATGGTCTCAGCCCAAAAGCTGAAATATATTTGTGAGTTTTGACCATTAACTGAGAAAATTGCCCATTTCATGCTCAAACATTTTCAATCACCATCTACAGGGCACCCATGGGAAAATTATATAGTCCAATGACCCTGATATTCTAACTATGATCCATCCATGTGATGACCTGTCAAATTAGCTAACCTTATCACTGTACAAACGTGCACGCTGGAGCTAGCTACACACACACACACACACACAAAAAAAAAAAAAAAAAAAAAAAAAAAAAACAGCAGAGAGGAGAAGAAGAAGAAGAAGAAGAAGAAATTATCTAGTGCAAACAATTTCAACACAATGTGGTGCAAACGGTTTGTTGCGAGCCTGACCGTCATGTGTTGATGAAAAATCCACTCTGACCATCAGACGTGCCCTTCCTCATTTGGTCAGACGCCAAAAAATCAGATTAATCCATGACTTAGATGGGCCATACCATCAAGAACAATTGATGGTGGACTCCCACCCTTGATTCTCATTGAGCACCCACCATGTTGTATATATGCCATCCAATCCATTGAAATGAAACATCTGACCCAGATGATGGCACACCTAAAAAATCAGGCCATTTTGAGACTTGGGTGGGGTGCAACAAGAATCAAGGGTGGGCATACCCTCCAAACTGTTCCTACTCATGCGGCCTACTTGAGTGATTGATTGCCCTGACTTTTGGGCCCAAAGCCAAACATGGGAAGGCGTGCATGATGGTTGGAATGGATTTCATTAACACATGATGGTGGGTCTCACAACAACCACCCCCCCCCCCCCCCCCCCCCCCCCCCCCAACACACACACTTACACACACACATTTTGCTCACGTCCCCACCTTCATGGGGACAACAGCAACGTCCCCAGTGCTTTTAAGTATCCAATCATTGATCTGTGAACACGCCCCCAGCACACACACGGAATGGCAACACGTTAGGAGCTCTCAATCTTCAAACTAGCCCAAAAGAGGTATCCAACAATGCTCAGCTTGAATTACCAGCACTTCCATTCAGGCCAGCATTCCAAGAGATGCAGCCCATATTTTAGGAATTGATTGTTGATCTGGTGGCCCCTGCTGTGGATGAGATGTGGAATGTGGACCAAAAGCTTCCGCGGTAAAACGATCCCAAGCATCTTTTCGTTTCTAAGTTATTTTATTTATTTACAAAGGAGCCAAGAAGCGGCCCAGATTCAACTTGGGGCTGAATTTGGCCCTGTTTATGGTCGACGCCAGTCCTAAATTTGATGCTGAAAGACAAAATGATGCAGCTCATACGAAAGATGCCAGATATTCTGCAGACGATCGCATGTTTTATCTTTATCTCCAAAACCCTAGTTCTATCAATTCCGCCTCTGTTCTGACTACTACAAGGGGCAAAAGGAAATGAACAGAACGAACTTACAGGCTTCTGGTAGTAATAAAACAGCGACGGACCGAGGAATTTCTTCCGTTTCTGCAGGATCTCATCTCCCAGAAGTCCTTTGTAGGGTTTCGGTTCGTAGTCAAAAGGAGGGAGCTTCGGAGCCGAAACCGAAGAGAATCCACGGCATACTAGCCATCCAAACCTCTCCTTCGATTCAAAGCTCCTTTTCAATAGATTTCTCTGCAAAAACATGGCGATTTTGATGAGACGATTTGCAGAGAATTGGGGTTTTTCTGAGACGGGGACAGCTCTTCTGCAGCTGCTCTGAGGGTTTGAAGCTTAAAGAGGTCGCTTTGGCGCCTTTTAAGGAAATGATGAAATGGAGGTTGATTAAAGTATTCCGTAAAGGTTAATGACTTTGTGGAACGGCCACCACTGAATTTCCGTGCAACCAGCATTGTACCGTATATGTGGCCCAGTTGATGTAGAATCTGGACCGTTCATATAGTTATTTATTCATCAAAATTAAGAAATATCTTTGATCTAACTAGCATATTTATTTTTCCACTGTACCATAACTTGAAGGAACATGGAAAATGCGGTCTACCTTCATAGGTGGTGTTTGGACACAATTTCTGTATAGAATGGTCTAATCAGTATAATTTTTAAATTTTGGGCCATCCATATTTATAAATACTATATGAACCGTCCAGATTCATCTGCCACATCCACTTCCTTTGCCACGTGTACTTTGTAGGGTAGATTTCATCTTCAGTGGACGGCCCTACTGAATCATTTCCCGGCTGGAAAATTAGCAGGAGAGATTCCATTCGTCGACTGATGTGAATACATGACGGCAAGGTGTCATTTTGGATTTGGGTTGCTGACGTGGTATGTGTGTGTCAAGATTGTTTCGAGAGGTGAAAAACTCCGATACTTTCGGATGGTGTAATGGTTCATAGGCAGGCATTAAAAGATTGTACACGTGGCATGTAATTAATTACCATCAAACCTTAGAAAGTGGTGGGTCCCCTTAGATGTGCCATAAACCAAAATTTACACTATTTGATTTTACCCAAATATCTATCCGTGAGCATTTGTTGCACGGTTGGGATGAAAAAGACAACGGTCCAGATTCAATAATTTAGTGTCCACAAACCAGAGACTAAGATCGTTCAATCAATATGATATTGAGTTGATGATCTTTAATCCACAATTTGGACATTTCAAGTCAAATGCGTGTATGATACCAAGTAATTTCTAAGTGCCTGCCTATCATCCACAACACTTTGCCAGAGTATTGTTTTTCTCAATTACAGTTTGGGCTGAGGTGGGAACGGTCCCTCGTCTAACGTTTATTGATCGAATGGTTAGGATTGCCTGATGAGAGTCTATTGCGAGAATGGTCTGCGTTTATGATTTGACCGCCCACGTTCTTGTTCGGTGAAGCACAAACGACCCACGGCCAGGTGTAGCAGATCCATAGCCTCGATGTGGATGTCCATCTAGTTGTCTAGGGTTGCTGGAGCTGTTGATCTGATGGGCCTCTCCATGGATGGGACTTATCTTTAAAATTATGGGCTACGAAGTTAGCATTGTGCCAGTGGGTATGAACGTTGGATCTTCCTCATTTTTGGGTTAATACCTTAAATGATCTGAGAAAATGGATGGACGGCGTGGATAAACAGATGACCTCACAGGAGCTCTGGTCGGACGGCTACGTCGGACGCGCGTTTTAAGTTCTTTCAAGGAGCCCATGGTTACGTTATCTGGGCCCTCCATATGGTCTGTCCCACCGTTGATGAATATTCAAAAAATCTCCTGTAAGATCCCGGCTACCATGTTAGTAACTGTTCAAGCTGAATGTAGACAGCTGCTGTAACTCTTATCAACCGTCAATCTGTAAGCTTCAAATGAAAGGTCGAGATTACCCTCCCAAGTATACTTTTGAGGCATAGCGCACCACATACCGATGGTGTGAATTACATAACCTTTAGCCCACGACAAGATCTGAAAACCCCGATCCAAGTGTAATTTGTGGAACCCACTTTTGAAACTAATAATAAAAAAATCAGATTGGTTGGACGACCTGACTATTGATTCGTAGACACTTGTGTGTTGGATTTGGACCATTGGATTTTTTCATTTGTGACCGTTCAATTAGTATCCACAAATCGGATAGTCAGATAATCAAATAAGCGCAATTCTCTATCCATTATACATTTAAACTGATAAACATAATTTGGACAGTTTATTTTGATTTCTTTTCATGAAAGTCACGCAATTTTTAAGTGCCTGCGTATCATCTATCACACTCTTCCAGAGTATCAGAGTTTTTGGTCTTTTCCCATTCTTCGTTCTCATTTCTGAGAAGAGATTGCGTCTGGGTTTCAAATTCTCTTCTCATTTTGTTCTCCTCTTTTTTTTCATATTTTTCCATTTCGTCTTTCTCACTCTCACCTCTTTCAATCAATTCTTTCATGAAACCCTAGATTACCATTCTCCATCTCTCTCCTTTAAACCCTAATCTCTCTCTCTCTCTCTCTCTCTCTCTCTCTCTCTCTCTCTCTCTCTCTCTCAAGGAAAGCAAGCATGAGCAATCTCAGAGCGTCAGCAGTCTTTCGTCCTCACCTTCTCTTCTCCTCCTTCTTCTCCAGCTGCAGGCACCAAAACCACCTGCGATTTCCTCTCCAGAACCCTAATTTCCACGTCTCGTCACCCTCCGTATTCTCTCCTTGCTTCGATCCCCTTGAATTCCAGAGGATCGAGCCAGCATCTCGTTTGAATCCAAAAAGAACGGTCGTCAGGGCTTCCAAATGGAATTCGGAGAAGTCACCCTACGAAACGCTTGGTAATTGTCTAAATCCTTCTCTCTGGAATCAACATTCCGTTTTCTTTTTTTCTCATCCATTCCTTCAGTTATTAGGACTATCTTCTAGTATTTCAATTAAAAAATTTAGTGGAATCGGATGAAGTTATGGAGAATATTGCAATTCTTGATGTGCAATGTTGGGGTCGTTTGGCTACCTGGAATTTGTCCTTCTGAAATCCGATTTTCATGTTTGGCAACCTGAGATTTGGTTGATAATTCAATTCCTGCAGGAAGTCAATTCCTTATTTTAAGCCATTTATGATTCTTTCTAAATCACTGGCTTGCAGATTCCTGGGAATTGGATTCCAGTTCCAAGTTGCCAAACACGACTAACAGAATGAAATTCCCTGGAATCCAGTTCTTAATAAGTTTCAAATTCCAGGTTCCCAAATGACCGATTGGCTTCCTTGTAGTTGGATGTCGATAACATCCTGTTTTCTTTTTCTTTTTTCATTTTTCAGTATGACAGTATTCATTTTTCTCTTTCTTCTTGATGTAGATTCCAGTGTAACTATATGCTGCTCTGGAAGATGATGGTGGATCAAACTCTTAGTGACTTTACTGATTGTCTTGCTATCAAATATTTAGTCTTGCTTCAGTGATATATATATATATATATATATATATATATATATATATATATATATATATATATATATATATATATATATATATATATATATAACGTATTTCACTTTATTGTTATTGTTATGAGAATTAACGTGCACATCAATCCAGAGTGTTTGATTTGTAGGCCCTGTTGCAGATGGGTATGGTTTGAAAATCCAAAATGATTAAACAATCTACTCATCTGACCAGTGGCCACTGGATGGATTGTTAAAGGAAGAAGGCCAACTGTCCATGTCTAACTCTACCATGGAAAGTCAGATGGTAGGATTATTGATTGGTGTAATATTCAGGAGATGCACCATCAACAATTTGGCCTACAATTAAGAGTATTTGGGATTGAGTTGATTGATGTATGCCACACAAATGGTGGGTGTGTGGATATGATCGGCCATACGTTATAAGAGTTTCGTATATTTCTTTCACATTTTATGTAATAATCAGCTCTATGAGATGCTAATACAGAAATGCCTCTTTTATGGAAAATTTCCTTCTTGCAATTGTTAATAATTTGGAATGGGTTTAAAAACTTCTTGTATTCTGTCACTAGAAGCTGCATACTGCAGGACAATGGCTTGAAGCCTGTAATTCTGTTCTCTTTGGAGAGCCTATGCTTAGTTCGATTTTGTTTAGCTCAATATTTGCTTGATGGAAAAAGCTGCTTGTATTCCATCACTAGAAGTTGCATTGCTGCAGGACAATTGCTTGAATCCTGTAGATTCTACTTTGTGGAGATCCTTTACATGGTTCAATTTTGTTTAGTTGAAAGATACTGTGGCATTTAACTGAGGATATGGTCCTTGATAGAGTGGAATGCGGGACCTTATTCGTGTAGCTGACCTTAATTAGATAGGATAAGGCTTAGATGATAATGTGATGCAGGATGATAGCTTTTTAGATTAATGTGTGAGATGATATCAAATTTTTGTATAATACAAGTAAATCCAGCATAAAAATCATGTAATCTACCACAAAACTGAAAATTCACATTTAACTATTTATGTTCCAACCAAAAGTCATCATCCCACAATACATAATCAATATAAAATTACGAAAGAATGGTCCCTACGAGATGTGGAAATCCCGTTCTAGCATAAGATTGTCCCAATACTCGAATAAATTTGTGATTTCAAGTTTTGGACTCAATTTGGGGCTGGGGCTAAAATAGGAAACCTAGGGTTACGATTTGGTTTGGTGGAGGAGAAGAAAGGAGGAAGAAAGGGAAAAAAAAAGGAAAGAAAAATCTGGGGTTTGGATGGGAAAAAAAGGAAAAAAGAGGAAAAAGAATGATGAATACCTCTACAAACAGAAGAAGAAGAAGAACGTGAGGATCACTTTGGCTTCACCTCTTTTCTCCAATCCTTGGAGAGCTTGAGTTTTTCACATTTGAGGAAGGAAGAAGAAAATAGATGAGGATCACCCTCGAGGCTTCGCACCCTCTCCAATCCCTGGAGAGCTATAGATCTTCACCTGCAAATCACATGCAAGGAGGAAGAAGAAAGATTTTTTTTTTCTTTTCTTAAAATGTGGGCTAGGGTTGGACGTTCCCCCCTTCTCTTATTTATATTTCCAAATACAAAAAATTACAATAATACCCTTTAAGTCTAAAAAAATTGTGTATAATCTAAATAAGTAATCAAAATCATAAAAATCCTAATCTAAACCATCCATAATTTCCAAAATATAAATAAAATTAAAACGCCTACACTAAGGACCTATGTGGTCCAAGATCTAGATGGACCAACGGTCCGATGGCCTGCAGATGATGATCTGACGGTCAGATGGACCAACAGTAGCAATCCAATGGTTGAAAGCTCCTCTAATAGCAGCTCACATGCATCTTCCCAGTGTGGGGTCTTCCATATGCACTTACTATGCATGTGTGGTCTTCAAAGTGGTCCGCTGGGGCCCATGTAGATGTCGTCCATCCAAAGTGAAGCTGGGGCTGTAGTTAGGGTCCTCCTCCTCCTTTGCTAAACTCTAGATGATGGCTTGATGTCCTCATCAATCCTCCCTAGCTAAGAAAAATTCACCTCTGGCGAAACGAAACTACAGAACCACTTTAGTAGATTAGGATCCAATCTCTGAAACTCTGCCTTTGTAATCCATGTGCTATTTGATGCCGATCTATCCTTCCATTTGACCAGGAATTTCTAGAATCCTCCTTGCCTCGTGGAAACCACGTGGTGATCCAACACATCCTTATTCTTCTTTCTTCTCTTAGGTAGAGATGGTATGGAAGGTAAATAATGGGATAATGGATCAGGCGAAGGCCAAGGACTATGGGACAAATTTGGGGTCCTATAGAGGACTAGTGGGTGTAGTACTAGGTCCATCACAAGAGATTGGGTCCTCTACGTTGAATGTGGAACTAATACCCATGTTAGATGGAATATCCACTACATGCACGTTAGTACCAATTCTTTGCAAAATTTTATAGGGACCTGCACTATGGGCATGTAACTTTTTTAACGGTTTCCTAGGAAAACTACTCAGGTCGTATACGAACCATGACGTTGTCACCCACCTGAAATTCTCTGAACCTACGATGAGAATTAGCAGGAATCTTATACTTTTCATTACTTGCATTAATCATTCTTTTGATCTTAGCTTGTAAATCATGGATATGCTGTGCAAATGCAGACGCCGACTCAGATGGTCTATTGGAGACTGACACATGAATGAAACTATAGGATGCTTCGATGAAGCAATTAACTCAAAATAGACAACTCTATTAGCTAGAACTTGAGAGATTATAATGAAAGAACACTTCTTGCGGGTGACACAGAATTTCTCATTCTTTAGTATCTCACATACCTGCTCTAATAGATAAGATGTATTGCTTTTTGTAAGTGTTATAAACAAGGATAATGTTCAAGTATCCTAATACTTGAGAACACTCACTTTTGATGCTAAGTCTTAAGAAGACCTTGACATTGGCCATTATATTCAACATGTCATCAAGACGTGGGATAGGGGCTCTAACTATCACATCCACTATGGCGTGAATATGCTTTAAAGTGAACTGACACTTGAGTAAGACTTTATGGACAGGCCATAATGTGCCCACACTTGTGCCACGTGCCATCGTTCTTGGAAGTGAAAAGGGCGGGCACGACACACGGAATAAAACTCAAACTCAAATTCTCCTGAGTGAACTCTTTCTTAAGAAGCTTATCAAATTGCCTCCACATTTCCGCATGCTCCGCGGGGTTCACTCGGTAGAGGGGAAAGCCTGACAAAGTCGACCTATGGACAAGATCAATTGCGTGTTGAATGTCTTGCTTGGGTGGAAGTTCATCTGCTAAGTCACCGGGTAAGATATCACAAGTCCTTTACCAGTTCATAATCACTTTGGACAACAACTCTACGCTAGCCTAAGGAATAACATCACTAGTCTCCTAAAACACCAGATTCGTTTTAGGTAGTAACTCTACACTGACCTTAGGCGTGACCTCACTTGCCATGTGGGCATACACCATTGAATCAACTTTAGTCTCCCTTTTGAATTCTTTGGCATTTATTATAGGGAGCGACTCAAGATGGAATTTCCCCACATCTTCTGGATCACTTCCCTTGTTTTCCAACGATTTTAGTTCTGGATTGTCCACTTGTTTGTTATTGTCGAGACTATTAATTGCGGCCAGCCCTACTCGTGAAATTAATTAACCTTTACCCCTTTTCTTATGTGATAATGTTTCTAAATGGGTCACACAAGTAATGAGTTCATCCAGTTGATTAATGTTGGCTTTATCCTGGTCCTCAATGGCCGCAAGACAGTTATTGATGGCCCAGGGAGCCTTGAGAAGTTGTTCCATGTTCATTGTGGGAGAAAGACCAAATCTACGACCTGTGCGAGTGTGCATACATTAAGGACATGACTAGATTCAATTCTAATGAACGCTAGACAAAGATGGGGATTATGAAATGACAATCGAAGACTTTAGGCCTAGGCACGACAATATGATGCACCTATACTCTATGTATAATGACTCTAAGTGCTTTAAACCCTATAGACAGCCTTATGATGCTTCAAATAAGGCCAAAGCTGAAAAATCCAGCAACTAGGTGTCTTAAAAATGACTAAATCTTAGGAAATTCCAACGATATAGGATTTTAAAATACCCAAATAGAAAATTCAGCAAGCAATATGTGACCAATATGTTCTACGATGGGTTAGGAATTTCGACAAACACCTATCCTACACCAGACTTAGGCTCTGATATCAAAATTGATGCAGGATGATAACTTTTTAGATTAATGTGCGAGATGAGATCAAATTTTAGACTAATACAAGTAAATCTAACATAAAAATCATTTAATCTACCACAAAACTGAAAATTCAGATTTAACTATCTAGGTTCGAACCAAAAGTCATCATCCCACAATACACAATCAATATAAAATTACGAAAGAATGGTCCCTACGAAATGTGGAAATCCCGTTCTAGCATAGGATTGTCCCAACACTCGAATAGATTTGTGATTTCAAGTTTTGGACTCAATTTGGGGCCAGGGCTAAAATAGGAAACCTAGGGGTAGGATTTGGTTTGGTGGAGGAGAAGAAAGGAGGAAGAAAGGAAAAAAAGGAAAGAAAAATATGGGGTTTGGATAGAAAAAAGAAGAAAAAGAATGATGAAATGATGAATACCTCTACAGAAAGAAGAAGAAAAAGATATGTGAGGATCACCCTCTAGGCTTCACACCTTCTCTCTAATCCCTGGAGAGCTTGAGTTCTTCACCTTTGAGGAAAGAAGAATAAGAGAGATGAGGATCACCCTCGGGGCTTCGAACCCTTTCTCCAATCCTTGGAGAGCTATAGATCTTCACCTGCAAATCACATGCAAGGAGAAAGAAGAAAGAAAACTCTCTTTTTTCCCCCCTCAAAATGTGGGCTAGGGTTGGACGTTCCCCCATTCTCTTATTTATACTTCCAAATACAAAAAATTACAATAATACCCTAGTCTAAAAAAATGTGCATAATCCAAATAAGTAATCAAAAGTATAAAATCCTAACCTAAACCATCCATAATGTCCAAAATATAAATAAAACTAAAACGCCTACACTAAGGACCCATGTGGTCTAAGATCTAGATGGAACGAATGGTTCGATGGCCCGCAGATGATGATCTAATGGTCAGATGGACCAACGGCCGCAATCCAATGGTCAAAAACTCCTCTAAGAGCAGCCCACATGCATCTTCCTAGTGTGGGGTCTTCCAGATGCACGTAATATGCATGTGGGGTCTTCAAAGTGACTGTTGGGGCCCATGTAGATGTCGTCCATCCAAAGTAAAGCTGGGGCTGCAGTCGGGGTCCTCCTCCTCCTCTGCTAGACTCTATATGATGGCTCGATGATGAGGATGCATGTATTCTTGCACAGTAAATGTTTACATGTATCTGTTTATATATTCATTTGTATTCATGCATGTTTGTATATGCTCATCATGATGATGCAGCACCTGCATATTTCTGTATTCATGCATCTGAATGGGTACATGTATCTGTTGGTATACTCATTCGTATGCATGCATGTTTTATAGACTCCTTTGTAGCACCCACATATTTCTGTACTCATGCATGTGAATGGCTACATGTATCTGTTTATATACTCATTTGTATGCATGCAATTTTGTGCTTTGTAGTAGTGGGATGTGCATAGAGCCTTTTAGTTCAGGATCATACTCCATATCCCATTTCTTTACCTGTGCTGATGTAGCAGGAGATACAATCTTGTGTAGTGAATATATTATATAGGCTTTAGTCATCTAGTCAGCTTTGTACCACAAGTCTGGACTGCTTAGGTCTGATAATTTAGTTTCATTTTTCCAATGTGCCTTTTTTGCCACATGCAACTTTCTGTTCGCTTGTGACATGTATGCATTAATAATACATGAAGGGCAATTTAATAGTTTGTTCTTCCATGCTAATTTGGCATTAAATAACAAAGAAATCTTTCATTTAAGTTCTGCACCTAGGTGTCCAACTGTGTGATTGTATTTTTCTTTGTTTCTAATGTGCAGAGTTGGAAAGGGATGCTGATGAGGAGAAAATAAAATTTGCTTATAGACGGCTGGCTAAATACTATCATCCAGATGGTTTGCTTCTTTATCTCAACCTATGTGATGTTTTCAAACTCAAATTGCTGCATTATTCAATGATGGTACTTCTGATTTTAAAATTGATAATTACAGTGTTCAGAATGTCTATCGTTACATGTATCAATGACTTGGGATACGGAAACATGTATTGGTATCGTCGATAGCATCGCAAGGTAAAATATTGTTGTCTGAGGAAACATTAGGGAAACGTTAGGGAAATGGTGAAAATTTTCAGTTTAAAAGACATGACTCAAAATATTACAAAAAACAACTATAGAAATTAGATTTCCATTGTATAACGGCCCAAATTATGTGCTGTTGGACAATAATATTTAATTAATAATATGATGCTAAATCACTAATTTTTAAGAAATAATGCAACAATGCATCACATATAATGCACTAGTTTAAATCTCTCCTATGAAAGATGCAAGAAAAAAAAAAAAACACTTGAGGTATTTTTTTTTTCTGGAATTTTTCTGGTATTACGTTGGTTAGTATCATCGGTAATGTTGATAATGGCACATGATATTGATAATGCAGTGTATTTCGTCAATGGGATGTTGCCTGTATCTTCTGATATCTTTGGTACATGCAATAATATCAACAATATCTTGCAAATTTTATTTTACCCCTAGAATCTGTATCGTTAACTCAGCGATACTGATAATATTGTCGATATTATCAATAATATCGGCAATACCCAGATCACTGTTGATAAACCTGATTATATATTTATGCCCTCTTCCTGTACATTTTTATGCTTTTCAATAGAATTCATCATCATTTCCTTTAGGGCGTGTTTGGATTTTTGGAAATGGCTGTAAAGGGTACTAAACGCACAGCTTCCGAAGGAAGTCTCTTGATTGGATACGCAATATCTCACTGATATTTCATTCTCCGGGAATTACACCGTAATGAAGGCCTGTTTCCACCGCTTTCCGCCTGAATCCGACTGCAAGGATCGACGGCATGGATGTGAAGTACATACATCAAGGAGGTCCCTAGAGTTAGGGATCTTCCCATGTGGGTGGATCTGGGATCCACCAAAGCCACGCCCGGTTTGTCCTGCCCTAAATACCAGTGATACGGGAAGTTGGGATTATTTTTCCAATCACCCGATTTACTATTGTAACTGGAATTTGCTTCAACTACACCACAACTACTTGAAATGAACTGTATTATGATCTTTTTGTAGAAATCCGGTTGAATACCCTGAAAGACATAATCATTACAGAAATACCAACCATTACAGGGGATTCCACGAATCCAAATAGGCCCTTAAGTTATACTTTCTGCATACATGGTACTGAAATTGACTTGTTTCAGTTATCTTTTATGAAAACCTCTTTCACTATTATATTGTAGTGGGTTTTGCAAAAGTTTCGTACTTTCCATTGGAAGGGTCAGAGTATTGGTCTAGCGTGACAGGATTCACTTCTCTTCTGAACAACGGAATTAGAAATTTCATCTGATTTTCATGCATGGGCCGCACACATCATCATGATTGTGTGGTTAGGAGATGATGCTCCTTGCTATTCATATGCAGTAGGCATTGAATATGCTTTTGGGGAATGTTCTGGTCCAACCTTTACTTTTGTTGCATTAGTGAGGCTTTTTTGAAAGCTTCCTTACGTAAGAAATTCAGTAGCTGCAGAGTTTTAAATTGCGACCTTCTTTGGCATTCATTGTTGTCCTTTTTTCTTTCTTTCTTCTTTTTTTTTTTTCTTTTTCTTTTTTTTGTCTTCAGATATTTTGCATGTGCTTCATATTCTGTATCAGTGCCTTGATCATTAGCTGATAGATTTTTTTCCTTGTTTAAGTGTATGATGGTAGAGGGACGCTTGAGGAAGGGGAAACAGCTGAAGCTCGATTCATTAAGATCCAAGCTGCTTATGAGTTACTCATAGATGAGGAGAAGCGGGGGCAATATGATAGAGATCATCGTGTTAATCCAATGAAGGTTTGATTTCTATTTTACGTGTCATTCTTGTGTCTCTAAATAACTTTGGCTCATTTTGTTTCCTCTACAATTTTTAATGCATGCCTATTATCACTTATCCAAACAGATGCTTCCCTCTTTGTTAAACAGTGGAAGGGCTTGCAGTGTTTGCTGCCCAAGTAAACAATTGTGCAATTCTTCCAGACAAAGCACATGATTCAAAATATCAACATAAATAATGGTTGTAGAGGTTCACTGGTGGAAATGCCAAAGTAAAAAAAAATCAAAAATAAAATGCTTGCTTAGTATACTCTAGAGACTAATTTCAACTTTATGCTTGAGTCAATTTTTTTGTGTGCTTAATCTCATTGTGTTATTGCTAGATAAGGAGTTGATAAATCATTTTTATTGCAACCAGAATGTTATGGTCTTTGCACATGCAATTCCAACATAAAGTGCAAGTTGCGCTGAGTAAAGCTCGCCCCATAATTATAAGCAATTAAGTATATTTATAAAAAAATGGATCAATAATTTAAGTACAATTGTATTTGCCAACAACCTTGGCTGAATATTTATAAATGGAACTTACTGGGTCTTTTAGTTCCGCTCATTTAATACATTAGAGTTGTGCTCAAATTTGTATGTTTGGTAAGGATGATGGTGGTGCCTTCTTGGTATTCAGCTGGAAAATCGCCTCTTTTAAGCTCTCGTTGCACTGATCCATCCCAGTTTTTGTCAGCAGCCCTTGCTTAGTATATGTGAATTATTGTAAGTTGGTAGGTCATGGAATCCAGATGCAGCCTTAGGGCCTGTTTGATTAGAGGTAAATGGTGGCAAGTGGCAGTAAAGACATAATTATCATTTTTTGTAGCTGTTTGAAAGAGGAATTCCACTTGGAAAAAGTCAAAATTCAAATATTTGCAAAGTTATAATTCTGTGGGCCCCACTATGATGTATGTATTATATCTATATCGTTCATCAATTTTTTAAAATCATTTTATGGCATGAGCTAAAAATGAGATTGATCCAAAGATTAGGTGGACCACACCATATAAAACAGTGGATTCAATGGTGGACGTCATTATTCTGATTGTGAGCCACTTGAATTTTGGATCTGCCCTATTTTTTGCCTCATGCCATAAAATGATCAAGCAAAATGTATGAGCGGTGTGGATGAAACACATACAGTGGTGGTGGGGCCCGCAGATTTTTGCCACCTAGCTCGGTACCCAAGATCAGACTCCTTCCAAACGCCGTACATGCCTATGAAATGCCCATGTAAATAATCATTGTTTATTTACATTACACTACATGCATTTACAGCCAATCAAACAGGCTCTTAGTCTCAATTAAAAGCTGAGATACGGCCAAATTATTTATTTGCTTGTTGAAAACATCAAATGTTGACTCTGCGTTATGTTTCATTGTATTTATCAATTTCCTTACCTGCATGCAATTATTATGCAGAACTAAAATCTTACATAAGATATCGAAAAGAAAAGGAAAAACAAATCGCTGTTGAAAAATCAAATAAACAAGCTGATTGTTTGGCAGAACAACATGCAGACTAGTCTCTTAGGCTGTTAGCTTATCCAGTTCTTTAGAATATTTGGTGTAAAAGAAATAAGAAATTAGGTTTGACGACTGTTGAGCTTATCGTAAAACATGACTGATAGAAATAGCATGGTAAACCATTGACTGATTATATATAGAAAGGTTGAAGATATTACATAGATAGTTTTCTTATGGGTATTGCATTTGGTGCTTTTTTATATCAATAAATTTGGTAAATAATATGCCCCATTTTCTTTTCTTGCTATTCTATCATCACCTCGTTAGGCTTCTGAAGCATGGATGGAGTGGCTAATCAAAAAGCGAAAAGCATTTGATCAGCGGGGTGATATGGCCATTGCGGCTTGGGCTGAGCAGCAGCAGCGTGAAATGAATCTCCGTGCACGTCGTCTTTCTCGCTCAAAGGTTAGAAAATACTTTGTTCGTATGATTGTCATTTGCAGTATGTCCATCATTTCTCCAGGATCCCATCATGCAAATGCATTGCTAGTGGAGTGTGTCTGTTACATTTTCTGTTCTACTTTCAATGGTCCATTTGGGACTGCAGTTTTTCAAGAACAGTTCTGTGATAATCTTAGGTTTGCTGGAGAAAATACACAAGGTTGTTGCTTACTTGTTGGGCTTGCAAATGCAACCTGCATATGTGCAGATTAATTATTGCAGGAATTCTTTCTTATACTCATTGAAGTTAGGTGCTTGAATTGAACAGTTTCCGACGGGCCGTCTGTTTCTGTATTGACCAAAACTCAGTGACTCGACCTGAAATTCAGCTGAGTCAACTCAACTAGTTGGGATTTTGAGCCAAGTCACTAAGAAACTCGCCGACAAAGGAGACTTTGTTCTGTATTGCTGAACAGTTCTGATGGGCTGTTTGTTTCTGTATTGACCAAAACTGAGTGACTCAACCTGAAATTCGACCGAGTCAACTCAACTTGGTGGGATTTTGAGCCAAGTCACTAAGAAACTCGCTGACAAAGGAGACTTGGTTCTGAATTGCCAGGACTCATTGACTTGGTTGTTGACTCAATGCTACTCGGTGTGACTTGAACCGAGCCACTTTTCGAGTCAAATGAATTTTTAATTAAAAAGTCAAAGCAGGTGGCGAGATCCGCTCGCTGACAAAGGAGACTCGGTTCTGAATTGCCAGGACTCATTGACTTGGCTCGCCAACTTTGTTGACTCGATGCTACTCAGTGTGACTTGAGCCGAGTCACTTTTGGAGTCAAATGAATTTTTAATTAAAAAGTCAAAGCAGGTGGCGAGATCCGCATGCCTGACCTCACAAGCTAGATATGCATGTATTATGAACTTGCCATGCACTATTTTCATGATAGATGCAGCCATTATCTTACTACTCGTACAACTAAACATATGATTGGTCTAATCACTTAGTTTAACTATTAAATATCTAGCGATTCGAGTCGAGTCTTCAGATCAAACCGACCCAGCTGCAAAAGTAGTAGAGTTTTTTTGGGGGTTTTTGAACTATGGTTTTGAGAAACTTTCATTTGTAATACTTTCAGAACAGAATACCAATGTATTTTAATATTATGTGCTTTGCATGATGGTCCCCTGCACAAGGAATTGTATGATTTCTGACCTGAGGATATGCAAGTATTCTCAGGTTTTCACTTTGTACAAGTAGGGTCATCAATACAAGTGATCAGGGCTGTTCTTTTTGGTGGCCCCCCATCGTGGATGGACCATGCCCTAAAATCTCCTGGAGAAGGTTCTTTCCATTCAATCACTAGCCTCTTTTCAGTTGAATGTATATGTCTTTTCTGAGCCGTGTCTCCAGGCAACTGATGGAAGGGTTATATATAATATTGTCAAGTCAGTTTAGGGGCATGGACCATCCACTATAGGGCCCATCAATTTGATGGTTTGGATCCCAGAACAACGGGCCCTAATTTCTCCACTTGGCACTTTTTTTTCCCCATCCACATTGCACGGTATTGCATAATTCCATATCCTGTTTGTTCAGAAGAGATGAATGGCAAATGGAATAAATTTCTGTTGATTGCATCTTCACAGAAATTTCTCCACCTGTTTTGTTGTGATTTCAGATAGATCCAGAGGAAGAGAGGAGGATATTGGCTAAAGAAAAGAAGGCATCCATGGAGAATTTCTCGACCACCCTCAAAAGGCATACCCTTGTTCTGAAGAAGAGGGATTTAATGCGGAAGAAAGCAGCAGAAGAGAAGAAGAAGGTAATCAGTCAGCTTCTAGCCGCAGAAGGCCTCGAGCTTGATGACGACGATGATGAAGCATTTTAGAGTATTTTTTCTTTTACCTGTTAGGGTTTTTATTATTTTACAAAGATGTCTGTCTGCTAAGTGGACCTGGCTCTCTATGAAAACATGAGACGAGGCTTCTGCTGAATTGCATATTTCTTTTGTACACAACTGTATATATAATTGTTTCAACATCTTCAAAAGAAAAAAAGAAAAAAAAAAGAAAAAAAGAATGAGAAATCTCTCTCTCTCTCTCTCTCTCTCTCTCTCTCTCTCTCCCCCCCGCTTGTGAGCTTCGTACCCATGGTTGCTTTAGAACATCCTAGCTATAGGTGGGCACCATGATGATGATTGCTGACAAAAGTCAGGCGGACTAGCAGTCCAGACCATCAAATCAGTGGATCGCCAACTCCAACTCAATGTATAGGTGTGGATCGCCAGTAATCTTCATTGCGGGGCCTGTCTTTTGCGCTGCTCAGATCACATGAAATGGGTAAAACAGGGTTGTGTGAAAGTTCACATATATAGTACCTGTATGAAATCAAGTCTGTCCAAAAGCTTGGTCAATGTTGATAGAAGGGAGAGATCGGGAAGGGAAATGATGGCCCACTAAATCTTGTGTAACCAAGGTTGACAAATTGGAACTGCCAATATTGGATTGCTAGAAGTATGTGAGCATCTCTATTAGGAGGTCGATGAGCGGTGTCTTCACATCCTCATCCTGTTGATCTCTATTTTAATAGTAATCTTCCCGCTGCTTGGGACGACTATTGACTTCTGTAATTTGTGTAGATGGTCTCATTGGCTATGACAGCGTGCATCTCGTGCTTGTTAAGGGCTATGTTGGCTTTCTTCAATAGAATCTCTGTTTGGAGCTGTGAAACTCAGATCAAGGAAAATCAATTTCAGTACTATCTGATAAATAATATCTGCAAGCCTACGAAAAGTTCTATAAGAGTAGATATAACCGAAGCCCCAAGACAAGGAATTACTGGCAGAAATTGAACTCTGATCACACATCTACACAGAAAAAGAAAAGAGAAAAGAAAAGAAAAGAAAAGAAAAGCATTTTATCCAAAATGCTCCCAGGTTCTCTAGACAACTACATGATGGTGATTATTGCAAAGAAACCTTGGAGATTTCCCCATTGCCAGATAAAGGATCTCAGTGAGGTTTGTGGTCTCAACAGAAACCTACATGTTTGGGGATGCACAGAAAATAGAGATCGCACCAAGTTTGATTCTGTTTTCCCACTCTTTTCAACCCAAATCTCATTCTGGGATATCAATAGGGGCCTTCTGGTTCTGATCCCAGTCACCCCTAAAATAGATAAGTTCTCAACTAGTACGGATACAATTACTTTTGTCCCAGTAGTGGCATTGTAGTAATTATAGCGAAGCAATGTTCCAAGTTAACATAGGGATCTGCCATAGCCAGAAAATCATGGTGATTGGTATGATGCTAACCACAAATTTGGCGCTTTTTACCTTCCGGTGAGCGACCTTTGCTTACCTTTGGCTGATTTGCTAATTTTTCACCTGTCCATTTGCAGGCTATGCACCAGCAACTAACTGCCATTTTGGGCAGTAGTCCATCAATCAGGTCTCATCTGATCGGTGGTTCTGATCATATGTACATGTGTTCCCTATCATATTCAGTTGTCTAAAAATTACGAATTAATAGCTGAAATCCAGTTGAAAACAAAACAACGAATTTATCATAACTACTTACTCCATTAGCATGGTTTTGGGTTAAACCATCAGATTTGCAGGCCTTTGATTGCATGATGTATGTAATCTGGTCACTTTTTATTTCTCAGTTTCGACATGGCATCTCGGCAAATCTAGAGCCCTGATCACTGGACCCTAATGGCACATGTATGGTAGAGATATTCCGGAAAGCTCTGCATGAACTATGTGAAGCGCAAGCACCACTGCTGCATTCCTCAAAGAAATATTATGTGTGAAAAAATCCATCTTGAAAAAGACCTTCGAAAGAAATTAGCAGCTTCTTCCATCAAAGAATTGTAAATCATTGTTTAATTCAAAAGAAATACTGCACGACGTCTGAGAAAAAAAAAATCAACTCCCCAATAGCACAATACAAGAACAAGGCAAGGCAAAACTGCCCAATTCAACAACAATCTGCATTGTTCAAGGCATCTGTAAGCATGGAGCACATTGCCGCTGCACCCTTCATGCAAAAATCCAACCTCTTAACTACAACCCATCTTTTCCAGTCAAGCCAACCCAAGTTCTTGCAAGAAATGGGAATTTGTACCAAGTGATCTTCTCAGGTTCACACTGTCTTTGCACTAATCTGTGGTGGGTTTGAAACATTTAAATCATGATCAGACTCTGATCTTGTTTGGGATGAACCAAATGCTCCCAAGGCCTCCAAAAAGAACTTCTTATTGGGAATGATACCGTCTTCATCCATACGCTTTAGCAATTTCTGTAGAAGCTCTTTCATGTTGGCTTTCATGAAGGCCTTGTAAAGAAGCTTATATGTCGAAGAATCCGGCAGCAAACCGTTGCTTGATGCATAATCCAAAAGCAGATCAGCTTCAGTTGGTAACCCATTTATGCAATAAGCATCAAGCATAGCATTCAAAGTTGAGACCTGCATCTCCTTCCCGGATTCTATCATCTCGTTGAACACTTCTCTTGCTCTTGAAACACAATCACAATATCCGTAAGTAGTGATGAGACTTTCATATGTGATGTAGCTGGGTTTATAGCCCAAATCGGTCATTTTTCCCAGAACAGATTCTGCCTTCTCCCTAAGCCTGGCCTTCCCATAGTTCATTATCATCGAATTGAATGTGGGTAGCGTTGGCTTCTCTTTTGACCGTAGCAAGCTCTTGAAGACCTGCTCCATCTTATCAAACGCTTGTCGCTTCCCATATGCATCGATGAGTAAGTTGAATGTTATAATGTCTGGCTTACACTGATAACTTTTCATGCGTGAGAGCACAGACTCCATCTCTTTTAGCATGCCATTCTTCCCATATGCATCCATCACTCCGTTGTAAGTATAGATGTCGGGCGAAACTATGCTCCCATCGATATCCTTGAATAAGGCTTCAACCTGATTTACATCCCGTGCCTGAGCATATGCTCTCAAAAGAATATTGTAGGTTACGATGTTGGGCTTGCACCTTTCCATGCCTTTCATCTTCTCAAAGTATCCAGTGGCTTTTGCCAAAGCTTTGGATTTATCTCGAGAATGCAAATGTGCTGTAATCAGTGCATTGTAGACTGAAGTGTCTGGCCGGCACCCACTACTCCGCATCTCAGAGAAGAGCCACATTGCCATCCGTGTCTGGCCCTTCTTCCCCATCACGGATATCAACTTGGAATATACACCATTATCTGCTATATACCACCGTTGCTTCTGCATCCACCTGAATACCTGAAATGGAGTAACATAAAATGGAAGTTTAGATCATGCTGGTCGTGACATGGCCCAACTAGCAGGTTGTGAATTTATCTTAGTGGTGCATGGAATACAAGACTGGGCCTCTACCACCAATGCCAAAAACTAAACAAGCTAATGAAAAACCAACATGAAGATATTGTTTCACCATTCAGAAAGGACCCATGATCATACAAGCATATTACTTTACCTTTCGTACAATGATTACTAGCCAAATTCAAAAAGATTTTCTACTCATAAATTGGCACACAAAAAATGGGTGAAACCATACAATCAATCCTCAAAAATGAAAAACCCCAAAATATTTAAAAATAAAAATAAAAATCATCTACATCATCATCATCATCATCTAAGCTTTTATCCCAAATAATTTGGGTCAGCTATACATGAATCCAGTTTCACCATTCCACTCTATCATGGACCA
Organism: Liriodendron chinense; assembly: GCA_003013855.2. Lineage (NCBI taxonomy): Eukaryota > Viridiplantae > Streptophyta > Magnoliopsida > Magnoliales > Magnoliaceae > Liriodendron > Liriodendron chinense. The sequence goes on along the minus strand of PVNU02000736.1, from coordinate 4,084,131 downwards.
TATCCTCGGTTAAACCATAGGTCCTTGGGTCCTTCTTACGATCTCCATCCACATCCTTTTGGCCTTCCCCTTGCCCTTTTAGAGCCTTCAATTTGAACCAACTCACTCCTAACTGGTGCAGTTCTTGATCTCCGTTGCATATGGCCAAATCATCTAAGTCTACTTTTCCTCATCTTATTACCTACAGGTGTTACTTCTACGATCCTCGAATAAATTCATTTTTAATTCTGTCCTTCCTTGTCTTGCCACTCATCCATCTCAACATCCTCATTTCAGCTACATGCTCATCCTATGAGCATGTCATGGCAGTCATGCTGTTCCTTAGCTGCCAAACATTCAATCCCATAAAGTATGGCTAGTCTTATAGCTGCTATTTCTTAACTGCCCAAAATAAAAATATTTTATAGAGAAACAAAAAACCAAGTCCAATGCATTGAATTCACAACTCAAAAAGTACCCATAATTCAAAACAACCAATATAGTAAACCCAAAGATAGTTCTAAAACTTGGCCACTTGAATCTAAACTCATCCAAATCAACTCGCCTCAATGTTATTTAGAGCCGAGTCTAGGAAACTCGTTAATTAGTGTGACTCGGACATATAGGACTTGCTGCATTGGCCTGCTGCTTCTGTTGACTTGTGCAACTCATGCTGACTCAAGCCGAGTCACTTGGTTATAAAACTAAAAATGATCAAGAGTTTTGACTTTTGAACTCCTAACCCCACTAACGAAGTAAACACCTAGAAATGCATTTGCTTATTTTCACCATTTTACATTCTTCAACATAACTATTTTAGGGGCTAGACTCCTATTTCAGTTTTACACCATTTGAAAAATGGCGGTGACTCATTCTCCTCACATATGGCATTGACGTACAACTATCCAGACCATCCAAATTGTGGGTCCCATTTTTTGTGGAGAAAATATCTAAAATCAAATATATCAAGCAATCCTAATCATCCAATTAATGGGTATGAAAGGGATGACTAAACATAAAATAGCAAGTGGTTCAAATTCGAAGGCATAAATCAGATGATTAATATTATCTTCTCAGTGCAATTTTTCGATTATGCTCCATCCACATTTCGGGTCAGCTCAGCTATTTGGATTTTGGATGCACTGGATTGCCGTACAACTGTGCCATTTGTGCGTTTGAAGAGCCATCACCATTTTCTAAATGGCACAAAAATAAAATAGGAGTCTAGTCTAGCCCTTATTTTAAATATGAAAAATGCTCCAGTGCTCTCAGAGCACTACAACTTATAGCACTCCTAGTTGCGCCGGTTCACTTATAAAGTCCAAGCAATTGATCTGAACTGTCCATTAAGTTCAGAACACATTTCATGGGCTACTATGGAAAAATCACACTGATCAGATGATCTAATCTCATCATTAATTTGGTTTATCTTCTGTAGCCATCCATATTCCAACCCATGGATGGGGATGCTTACGATTGCCTAACAAAGGTGTTTCTCTAGAATCATAAGCAATCCATGATGGTCCCTAACAAATAGATGAATCAAATTGTTGATTGGACCTATTTTTGTGTAAACAATCTCGACCGTCATTTTTAATGCCATTGATCGAAAGGTTAATATCGTCAGACCAGTGAGAATTTTTCATGGTAGCCCATGAAACATGCTTTGGACCTAATGAAAAGTCATAGATCCATGGATTGGATTGTCCAAGTATCCCAATGCAACTAGGAGCACTGGAGCAATTCTCTTTAAATATATTTAACTAAATTATTAAATACCAAGTTGAGTCAAGTGAAAACTCAACTGAGTCTTCCAGTCAATCTGACCCGGCTGGATATTAAGTGAGTCTACCCACCACACGGACGGGAAGGAAAAGAAAGAGACCAAAAATCAAACACTTGGAAGGCACCAAATGGAAAATTCATTTGAAAAGATACAAAACCAACCTCAAGGCACTGAAGCCATTGATCCCTCTTCCCAAGCTCTTCGAAAAGGAGAAAGCAATGATCCGTTCTAATGATCTTCACGTACTTACTCAGCGTTGACGCCAGCGGCTTCTCATTGCTGGAATTCCTCAGCAGAACCCGAACAAGATCTTCCGCTTCAGACTGCTCGCTGCTCTTCGTTGCCGCTCTCTTCTTCGGCCGAGCTGAAACGCAGCAGATTCTGGTTATGGGTTCCTTCGGAAACCTCTCAGGAATCCACGAATTGGGTGGTTTGAAGCCTGAAATGGAGATTGCTCTGAAGTTGGAGGTGAATGGAGAGGGAGATGGGAGTTGCAGGGAGAAGGTGGACGGATTTGGGGGCATTTTGAGAAGATTTGGAGAAATGGGTCAGGCCATGGATTTTTCTATCAACGGATGGGATGATTCGTCGTACGGAGTGCTGGGGTTGCAAGGGAAAGTAGAAACGAGGATGAGGAGTGGGAGGGGTCATGAAGTTTACTCAGATCACACGTGTGTGGAACTCCGCACATTCACATGCGTACACGTGCGATATCTGAGCTTTTCAGCAGGTTTACGCATGTAAGATGGAAATCGACTCACGCTTGTATCGTACTAAATAAAGGACGCAGATTTCTTGCTAAATAAGTTCCTGCCTGGAGCCTAGGTGGGGCCCGCAGTTATGTTTTTGATAAATCTACCCTGTCCATTCGTTTTGGGAGATTATTAGATGAGACAAAAAATGAACCGGATCCAAGACTCAAGTGGGCCTAAAACGTGAGGATTGACCATCCACAGTTGAAATATTTGTGGAGCCACGGGAGTTTCAAATGAGGCTACTATTTGTGTTTTCAGTTCAGAACAATAGTAATGACGTTGTCAACTGTATGGATGTCATATAAGCATCACTGTAGACCTTAAGAAGGTTTCATTGGTAGTAATTTCCCTGCCCGCATATTCCTTTAGCGAGGCATTGGATCCGGCTCATTTTTTGTCACACGTCCGGGCTCAAAAAAACAGATATACTGCGTGCCAGAAATCTGCGTCCCTTAGTAAACTATGTTGGGCCCACAACACCATTATGGTTATCCAACCATCCATCCACGTGGGCTTGGTGGAGGCATGTTGATGATCTTGAATTGCAATACAGGCAAAATAAACTAACTTTAGAGCTAGGGTAGCTTACTATAGTCTCATATGAGCTGATTGTAAAGCCAATAAATAAACGGCTAAGAAGATTCAAAGTTATATGATCATTAAGTGGGTCATATATTGAATAATTTTTTTTTTTTTTTAATTTTCCAAGATGGCGATAGTTTTTCCATTATAGCAAGCATATTATCCATTTTAATTCCCTCATATATAATCTTATAGGTTCTGAGACTAAACTCATTAGCATGTTGTACATGGTTGAAATTTGCAGTACTAGTACTGACTCCCAACATGCTTTTTCATGCTTGCTTCTTCCGTTTTGTACTTCTTTTATAGGACTTTTTAATTTTTGACAGAGGTCTCCAAGTCATAGAAGAGGTGGTGCAATTGAAGCAACACACCATTAAATATGTAGTTTTTGTATATAATGTTCTTACCATTTCTATTGGACAATGGATAATACCGATTCTAAGTGATTTGGCATTTGGGATGATTGATGACTAATGCAACCCTAAGGGTAGTTAGTAGGGTTGTAAATGGGTCAACAGACCCGATGGGGTACCCGGACCCAATCCATTTAGACCCGACCCATTTGTTAAATGGTACGGGTCTGGGTCCAAGAACAGACCCAGTTGCTAAACGGGTCTGGGTCTGGTTTCCTTTATATTAGACCCGACCCGACCCGACCCGACCCGACCTGACCCGAACCCATTTAGTAAGTGGGCGGGTTTGGTCTATGTTTCAAGGGACCTGTCCAATCTAAACCCGTCCAGACCCGGCTTTAAGCCTTGGAAAATGCTTGCATACTTGATCCAGACCCAGACCCATTAGACCCGACCCATTTATAAATGGGTATGGGTGGATCTCCCTCTACCAGACCCGGACCCATTTATAAATGGGTATGGGTGGATCTCCCTCTACCAGACCCGGACCCATTTATAAATGGGTCTGATGGGTTGACTCGGACCCGACTTGGACCCGCTCATTTAGTAAAAGGGTTTGGGTCTAAAATTTGGACCCAGACCCGTTTCGTAAACCCCCGAACCCGACCATTTACAGCCCTAGTAGTTAGCTAAAAGAATAGCTTTTATTTCCACTGCTTGAAGTGCTGGCTGTCAAAAGCCTCAAGATGAACAAATTATCACTCAAATTTTCCAAAGCCGTAGGGCACAATATTTCAAATTTGTTTAGAACCAAGAAAATGCACAGAAAATATAAGAATAAATTAACCTAGAATTAATGGAACTCCACACATGTATCATAGATTCAAAAAGGTCACAACAACACAAACGAAGAAGATGATTCACATTCATTGCCGGGTTGAGGCACTTATGATGTTGCTATCTTTGAAATAATTTGCACCAGCCGGTGTGAAGAACCGATGCAGAATGATCTCGACATGCTATCCCCAAGTTACAACTTCCAATAGATGGATCTTCACATAGTGTACAGATTGTATAAGTCCCAACACCAATACTACACCAACACATCCTTCGTTATACCCAAAATGAAAAGAAAAAAGCGTAGGAAAAAAAAATCGTAGACAACAACAAGATCAATTGAGACAGAGAGCAGCACAAGATGATTTATTTCTTCGTTAAAAACCCCAACCCTACACCTTTTTTATTAAACAATTGTTGATAAAACTCTTGTTAATTAAAATGTCAGGCCCGATTTAATAGACATGTTTCACATAATGGAAACAGCCTTAGTCAGCCACATTTGACGATAATGATTAATATGAAAAATGAATTGTAAAATTGGATGCCCACATGTATTTACGTGCACATGCTCAGTCAACCAGTTTTCAGGCCCTTTTTTTTAACTGCCCTTGCGCCCGTGTATAAGCCTGTGCATACTAAAGCACCAATAAAAGAATACTTCATAAGCAATTTTCATTCACTTTCTCTGTCTTCCGTGGGACAAAAGCAGAACATAATTTATAGGACAAATCAAAACAAGGTCCCCTTTTTCTTTTTCTTTTTTTAAATTACATTTAATGTAGTAATATTTGAGAAAAGCCACTACTACGTTATGTTGGTCCACAATTCCACGATGGGTGTCTATTATTTCTTGTTCGGCTTTGGATGCATTTGACAATGTTAAGCTGATCAAAAGTGCATTATGTTATTACCATCCATGAGCTCCTCATATTTGAAACTGGCCAGCAAACACCAGAAGCATTCGTGACGAAACACAGCCAAGTGAGATGAGAATTAACTTGTTTTGGATTTGATGAAATTACCTCTCAGCGTTTGCCCCTTCTTCAATAGCTTTGCACATGCTTTCTTAGGAGCCTTGAAAACAAGTACAATGGTCGACTGCCAGAACCGAAGGTAAAAGAAAGAAAAAAAAAAATCTTATAAATGCTGTTAGGAGCGAACTCCATCTATAACCATTTGTAACAGACCAGAAGCTCCTTTGTATCTTTTTTTTTTTTTTTTACTCATCCCCTCAAACCTCTTTTTTCTTCTCTTTCAACTCGCTCTGTTTTGATGTGGGAATGAGCTCCACATGCCCATGGCTCTTCCTTTGGATTCTTCTATAACATTCAGAAGATTGTTCGTTTTTCCCCTCAAAACAACCTTACAGGACTTGATATCTTGTTGTACATCTTCCATGCCTGAAAAGGGGAAAGGGTCAATAACTTAAGCTTGAAAAGTTGCGGAAAAGAATCGATCTAAGATGTTGGTGTATCCTTTGAACTTGAAATCCTAACCTTCGAATCGTCTTGAGAATCCATTTGTTTTCCTCGGGCAGTCTTGGCAATTCACGGAGACTCTCAATCTGATCTCACAGTATTCATTTTCCTTATCCATTTTCTTTTATTTGTGCTTCTCTTTACTTGTACTGTTTCTTTGATTTCTTCACTTCAATTTATCACCTTCTTTAGTCTCTGCTACTTTCTCTTATGAGTTGTTGATTTCTGGAAAACAACAGAAAAATTGGACTTCATATCAGAATGAAAATGAGAAGAAGAAGAGAACTAACAGATTTATAGAAGTCTGCATTTGGCTTGGATTGCTTGAAAACAATTCTACTAATTGGGAATTTCTACACTCAGTAGAATTTCAAAAAAATAGAAGAGGAAATGAAACATGTTAGGATTTAGGGGGGGTTTTTTTTTTTTTTTTTCATCATCAAATACGACACAAATGAACCTATTTTTGAATTCTATAAAAAACCCAATGGTTATTATTTAAAATTAGTCATGGGTAGTGTTAATCCAGATCATAGTTTTAAATATCATACCATGCGGGATTGATTTAGGCTTCCTGTCCAAAATGAAACGAGTCGTTGTTCCAACATGGACCAACACTGATCAAAACGAGCCGATATGGACTGAAATGAGGCCGAGTTGTACTGATTTTGGTCCCTAGTGAGCCACACTCCAAAAATGCTACTTCGTACATGATCCAGACCATTTAAAATCAGGCCCACTCGAGATGAGGGCTTATCCTAGAAATCACACAAATTGGACAACTCTAATTAACCATAATTTTTTGTGTTAACCTCACCTGTTGTTGGACCCATGATTTAGACAGTCTGGATTGACAAATACGCATGCAGGATCCATGTTGGATTTTGCATGAGTATGATTCACTACACTATTAATTCTCGAAAAAAAGAAAAAGAAAAAAGATCCACTACACTATTACCAAAATATAAAACAGGGCCTGTTTGGATGCCGCTTAAAAATGAGTCAATCTCATTGCAGTTAATCTTCTATGTATTAGAGATCATATTTCTTTTGGGTAAGGATTAAAAGTAATTTCGATAACAAACAATCATGATATCTAATACATAACTATGATTAAGGGTGCGTTTGGTTGCACCAAATATCACGAATTTTAAAATGCACCCCAAAAAAAACAGATGAACTCATTTTTAAGGGGGAACCCAAACAGCATTTTCTCGTTTGGAGAATAGAAATGGTATATACCTTTGGAGTGGGTTGCTTCAGGAACGAACAGCAAGTCTAAAATGCTCTTGAAAAAGCTTTTCTATTATCCTATTTATAGAGTGAGAAACCATGTGCGTTGGGTCTGGCTACTGAAGTGACGTCACCAAGTATTGTGGGCCCACCATGATGTCGTGTGTTGTATTTACACCGTCCATCCATTTGGAGAGATCATTTTAGGGCATGAGCCAAAGAACGAGGCAGATCTAAAGCTCAAGTGGACCCCACCACAGAAAAAGTTGGGATTGAACATCTACCATTAAGAACTTTTTAGGGCGATAAGTTTTCGATCAAGCTGATATCCGTGTTTTCCCTTGCGTTCGTGTTTGTGTGAACTTATGAACAGGTTGGATCTCCCCTAGGAAGGTTTCAACCTAAAATGATCTCTCCAAATGGATCGACGGTGTGGATACAACACATACATCATGGTGGGCCCACAAAACTTGGTGACGTCACATCAGTAGCGAGATAGCTACCGAAGCCAAAATGGGAACGTGGATAGAGAATTAACTGAAAGTCAAAGTGATCTGATGACCGCAACCGTACAGATGTTGGCCATTCAATGGACGGATGAAACGATGAAGTCAGATGGTTAAAGATCAATTGATCATTCTACGTTTCCGAATATGATCCACCCAAAACGGGGCCCAATGATGTGGAGAGTTTGGAATGCCATACACGTATGCTAGGTATCATCATGGATGCCTAGTCACGACTAAATAAATTGTGTCAAACACACATCGCAGTCAAAAGGCGGAAATAACCTCCCACCCTGTTTGGGTTTCAATTTTCAAATGAGAGGCTATCGTGTTTGGGTTTCCACTTTCCAATGAGGATTTTGCAATAATGCATCCCCACTGCAATAGATACATCGCCACTTCAGCAGTTGGATTAGGGTCCTTTCCAATGACATAAACCGTCTATATGAAGTGCCTTACTGTTGATGGAGGATATCCAAAAATACTCTCACGTTGAAATATCTAAACACTTTGATCATTCAAAAGTCAAGAAGAACGTCGAAAAGAATCAAATAAGAAAATAGCTGAGATTTTCAATCCATTAGCTCTTTTGTTTTCGGGATATCACACATAAGGTGAGTCCCATCATATAAACGGTTTGGATCATTGAAAGGTTAGCCAGATCTAAAGGATAGACTTCCTATGTATTATATGGCAGATGTATTCTAGCAAACCCTTCAAACGAAGCAGGAACTGAGATGGAAATGAGTGAAATGACACGTGTATTCCGCTCAAGCAAAGCAAACCAAAATCCTTTTACAACTTGAACCCATGAGGATTTACAGCGAGGCACACACAATCCGGTGGTACCGGTGCCACCAGAAGCGTCCATTGGTACTAGGAAAGATGAGGGGCCACGTGGTGTATGGATCACATCCAACCCGTGTCTGCACATCGTTGATTCTCACCCCGTCTCAGAAAAGCCTGATTTTTGTCGAACTCTTCATAATGACAGATGAAGCGTATTGAAGGTTTGGATTCTTAACGTAGGACGTCTGATGCAGGGAGGGAGGGAGAGATAAGGTGCGGCCGATCGTCTTCCTCAGGAGATAACTAACTTTGAAATCCATAAAGTAAACCCTTATCCATGACCAATTTATCAAATCCACAATAAATTTCTCAAATCCATGAGAATAAAATAAAATAAAATCAAAATTTGATTAATAATCTGAAGAAGAATAATAACAATAAATTTAAGAGGGCTTATATAGCCTAAAACAAAATCCTAAACTCTAATCATGGTGTTCTATTTGGAAAAGGAAAGAAATTACGAGAAAACACGCAGGTTTGCGCAGGTCCATCGGGATCTATCAGGTGATTGACTAGAACCGTCAGGCAATCAATGTCAAGGTTAGGCGACTGATCCAAGCCGTCGTGCAACCAAACTGTCCAAAAACATTTAGAAACCAAACTTGTATTTTTCGAGGAATTTCGGACGATCCACATTAGTCAGTTGGTCAACCGAAATATGTTGAATTTCACCACTTTTCTTTAATCCATTTTTGGGCCATATGAGATAGGAATATGGATGATCCTCGTCCAACATGAGGGGGTTCTTGTTCTACATCAGATCCCTCCACTTCAAAATAACTCGTCCTCGAGTTATGTGTTGAACTCGGGCCACGATGCACACTCAACTTCGAATGCCTTCGTTTATTCGCTTCTTCCTTATATGTTGGAGAATGTGTTGTCAATGTTGTCACAACATCAAACATAATAATCTTGAATTCTGGTACCCCTAGCACTACATCTTTGACATATACATAGGGTCCACATCTGTTGCTTGCTCGAGGCCTTGATCATTCCTGTGTCGATTTCACCGCTTTCAATCGCTAGTAGTTTGGAAATTTCAGGAGTGGGCCTATCTAAACTTGGATCATCATTCAGATTGACAACCTTCTCATTCAGTTGTGACAGCACCAAATTTGTAGTAGAGATTTGATTGACCACCTTATTCGTTCTCTTCAATCGATTCCTCCTATTCAGGCAAAGGAAGCGCGTCGACAGGAGACGGGTATGCATTATCTGACTCGAAATATGCCTGATCTTCTTGAAGCCCACCATCCGTAGGTTTTACTTCAGATACCTGATCCAATTCTTTATTAAACTCGTCCAAATCTAACGCATCATCATCAGATTCCTTGGTGAAATCCTGGACGGTTACGGAAGACTACCCTCTACTTTAAAAGTTTTAGGTGAGTTTTTCATTTTCGTAGGAACGACATACGTGTTGCTAATGGGGATGGGGATTTGTTGTGATTCTGTTTGAACTAGATCTGCATCGTCGTATAAGAATTGTGATAGTAGCCATCGTTTCATCCTCGACCACATGTGGATTGACGCCTTCATCTATCGTTCTTGATTGCGCTCAACTAGTTCCCACCAAATAGCAATGCTTCTCTTCAACTTTTAGGCCATCAATTTTACATTCTTCTCTTCAGGGATCTACGTATATTCGAAGAAGTGTTCGACTTCAAGGAGCCATTCGTTGATGCAACTTCGGCCATTGAAGCTAGGGTGATCTATCATCCTCGTGTAAGATCGATATGTTTGATTTACCCTGATCGTAAAATGTAGCGGATCTAGGAAGCGGGATCCCACTACAAACACGGAGTTCTACGATCTCTGCTACATGGTCAAAGGAAATTTGCAGTCCTTGCATAACTCATCGATTCTCCCTCTGGTAAGTCTCAAGCGTTGTCCCAAAAGCCGCCGCTATGAGATAATAGATCTCTTGAGCACCATCCATGAGATTGTTGTCTAACATGTCACTAAGAGACACCAATTCAAGGGATGTGGTGAAGTTGATTACAATTTTTCTCACATGATAACTACTTCGAATCCATGAAGCAAACTCGAATCCACGGGCAATTTTTCGAATCCATAAGAATAAAATTAAATTTTGATTAATAATATGAGAAATAATAATAACAACGAGTTTAAGAGGACTTATATAGCCTAAAACGAAAATGAAATTCAATACAGATAGGGAGAATTTGTCGTTTGATCCGAGCATTGTTACATGATGCATGACTTATGAATTTTGACGGAACAATCCATCCAAGGCCAACTGACCCTGGCCCATAACGTGGGTCACGTCTATCCATTTTGTTAGAAAATGCACGCTTCCAGTTCAAAAATGAAATTTTAGGAAAAAAATTACTATTTTTAGTAATTTCAAGTTTTGTAACATTTTTTAGAGTTTTTGATTTCCATCTTTTTTAGAAATTACTTGTAATCATGATAGGAATCTTTTAGTAAGACTTATCTGGACTTTCTATTTTTAACAAATTAGCCTTCCGATGAGTTTTACTATTTTCGATAACTTTTATTAGTGTTAGAATTTTGTTATTTTTGGTAATTATGAACCTTGATTTATTCTTTTCGATTGAGAAAAATATACATTGAACATTATTCAATAAAAAATATTTGAGTTTTATCTCTTTTTTCTTGTGGATTCAAGAAACCATCATGTCGATTCAAGGTCTTAATCACTTGAGGAAGACGACAATCTTTCTCATTATCTCATCATGCTCTTCCCTGCATCGGTTGGTATTAGAGTGAGGCTTTTTCTCGGCTCAATGACATCTAACCAAGATTTGGGCAACGATCCCATGGATAGTGCTTTATGAGATTGTCCTTTAACAACGGTAGTGTTTGAGGCGACGTTTGTAGCTTTCTAGCTGGAAAATCTGTTAGCCATGCAAGGATTGCATGCAACATCGATTGTTTGACGAAAGTTTTTAGACGAACCTATGTTCGTAATGACGAGCAACATGAGATCAATGATGAAACTCACGGTCATCATGTTTGTGGTGTAACACCAGTGACGAATCACAGGTCACCACCCACCCCCACTTCGATGATGAGGAAATTATTGTACACGTTAAAGGAGGAAATAAATCTACAACGACACAACATCTTTCGATTGAACAAGGTACATTACGAAGTAAATGGTCTATGATGTAATTATAGATGACAGGGACAATGAGAATCTTGTGTCGAAGACTATGGGTGGAAAAGCTGCAGCTGGCAGATAGAGAAATACCCCACCCTATACAATTAAATGCATTAAGGATGTCAACGAAATAAACATAACTGAACATTGTCATATACTATTTTCTATTGGTAAATATTATAAGGACAATAATGTGTGACGTGATTGACATGGAGGTTTGTCACATAGTACTTGCTCGATCGTAGTTCCAAAATGTTGATGCCACGCATAGAGACATGGATAATATTTTTTGTTAAAGATGGTAGAAAGATTATCCTCGCCTCGATGATAATGGAGAACCATCCAAAGACTTTTAAATTAAGTGGATGAGCAGTCTATCATAATCGTCTGAGGAGACCAGAAAGATCAATGTATTAGTAGTAAAGGGAAAAGAAGTAAAACCCATGGATATTCTAGAAAAGTTGACACTAGTATTGCAGGAGTCTGATGAAATTATGCCCAACAAATTGTCCCCAATATAGGATATTGCTCTTGCTCAGATGAAGTTTACCTTCAACAATATGCAAAATCGATCTACCAATAAGTCCCTATACGAAGTTGTGTATGATCGAGTTTCCAAGCATGCACTCGACCTTGTCCCTTGCTTAAGTTACCGGGTATAAGTGTTATTGTAGAAAACATGACGAATTGAATTATGAGAGTGCATGCTAGTGTTCAGAAAAAGTAATAGGAGTCTAACGTCAAGTACTTAAAGAAGAGGTTAATAAACATCTACGCCATAAGGTTTTTAAAGGGGGTAATAATATAATAGTTCACTTGCGCAATGAGAGAGTTTTTAATGAGATGTATAACAAATTGAGGAATAAGAAGATCGACCATATTTTGATCCTTAGGAAAATTAATGATAATGCTTATCTTGTTAATCTTCCTAAGGGCATAGAGATCTCACGAAGTTTTGATGTGGCAGACATGTATGAGTATCATGAGCCAAGCCCGTTGAATAATCCAAGGATGAGTTTTTTTTTTCCAAGTAGAGGGTTTGATGTAGGATGTAGCATAGATACATTCCTAAAATGGTTAGACTGAAAGAAGTCTAAACAGAAGCAAAAGTAATCTGTCAAATTCGAGCCCAGTCCTACATAAGGCATGACGTAACTGGGTCGCAAGTGCATTCGGTTCGAAAAAATTCAATCTAGATAGGGAGAAACTGCCATTTAAAGTGTGAACCATAAAACGACCATAACTTTTGATTCGAATATCATTATGGGATGCAGGACCTATGAATTTTGATTGGAATAGGCCATTCGGGGCCAATCAACCCACACAATGGGTAGCATCTAATGCTTTAAGTTAAAAAAGAGGTTTTAGGAAAAGTTTACTATTTTTAGTAATTTCGATTTTTATAGTATTTTTTAGAGTTTTAGATTTTCATCTTTTTTAGAAATTACTTGTAATCATACTGTGACTCTTTTAATAATGTTTATCTGGACTTTTTTATTTTTAACAAATTAGGCTTTATTTGAGTTTTATTAATTTAGGTGACTTTTATTAGGGTTAAAATTTTACTATTTTTGATAATTCCGTATTTTGGTTTTTTTTCTTTATTAATTGTGTAATTGAGAAAAATATACATTGGACATTATTTAATAAAAAATATTTAAGTTTTATATATTTTTTTTCTTGTGGATTTAAGATATTACCTTGTGGATTTAAAATTTTAATCACATGAGGAAAATGGTAATCTTTCTCATTAACTCATCATGCTTTTCCTTGCGTCAATTTTGTATACAAAATGTGGTGGGCCTCCTAAGAAAATTAAGAGTGTGCGACCTATCCCTTGTGTTGTGGCCTAAGTGTGAGCCAAGATGTTCGATGAATGGTCTAGATGTTGTGAATAAATCATGTGGGTCCTACTTCTTTCTAGTACCACTAGATTAGCCCACACCATTATAAGTCTTGTTCATAAGCCAAAGTACTCTTTGTTGGCGGCCAGGATTGTGATGATCCAAGCCTGATCTGTGATGGACCTCACTACAGATGGTGGTATTCAAAAGAACTTCCACATTGGAATATTATTGCCTCCATCACGTAACTGTTTGCTTTTGAAGATAAGATTGCCTAGTCACTTCCGATTTAATCAGCCATATACTGCGAGGTAAGGATGGGCCACAATTGAATATTTTTGAGGTGACCAATGCACACTGCGTATCATTGCCATCTAAACCTTATCCAAACTAATTAGGGTTAGTTCATATTATTTGAGCATTATCCCAACTAATTAGGATTAGTTGCTAGCTTTGAATTCACTCTTCTCATCCATCTACCATTGTTAGCTTTGAATCCACATAGCTTAATATCTACACATTGTTGAGACAGTGTAAATCCACATAGCTTAATACTTACATATTGTTTAGAGGGTGACTTCTTATTGCACTAAGGTGGTGGCTCTCCTCATCGTGGGTGTACATAGGGACAAAGTGTCTCCTCTCCCTTCATGTGGGTGTATGTTCCTTACATTAAGCAATGCTTTCTCCATTCATACTATCTTTATAAGGAAGAGCATAGGTAGAGAGATGGTATATTATTCTTCTGAAATATTCCTTCATGAGAGAATTCTTGTACAACGAAAGAGTACTAGAGAGAAGAAAGTCTTATATTTATATTTTCTCATAGTTTTAATGAAGAAGATTGCTCTATGTTATTGCCCTGTGGACATATACATATTGTTAAACCATGTAAATCTTTGTATCTTCTATCTGTTTTTACTTAGCTTTTGGGTTTTTTATTTGACTCATTTTTTGTGATTTTTATTTGCCAGCATTAAGCATGTGTGGATATTGTTCCACAATACATGGCAGTTTTAATCTGATCAGGTCTGAGTTAATGGTGACAATCCAATTCGACCAAGCTTTCACCATATTATGGGGCTGGAGCAAACATAGGATCCTTTGAAACATTCATACAGTTAAGCTCACCCTCTACAGGGACTATGACAAGTATCACATTGATTAGACTATCATGACAGTCTATTTTCCAAGATGTTGATTTTACACTTGGGATCTTCGCATCAAAGTGATTCTTGAGTGTCATAAGCACAAAATGCAGTCCGTCATATTAGGCTGTCTCGATGATTTTACACTTAGGAACTTGGGATCTTCACATCAAAGTCATTTTTGAGTGGTATAAGCACAAAATGTGGTCCACTAGATTGGGCTATCTCGTTTGATGATCGAACTCGAACTCTTCCATCACAACTTATCTCGGCCATCCATTTTGTAAGCCATTGACTAGATAGTTAGCAATCATCAGAGTTCACAACTGTGATTTTTGCTTGATGGCCTGTGAAGAGTTGGTTAAACAGAAGAGAAGGTAAGGCATTCCTTAAATGATGATGGGTCTTGTTATTCAAATAAATGATGTTGGGGAAGAGGAAGAAGAAGCTATAAAAGAGAGGAGAGAAAATTGTTGTTATAATGTATTTCTTTTAACTTGGAAATGGTAGTACAAGGCTTTGTTAGCTTTGAGCTTTTGAGCTTGATTGCCACCAATGGACCCTTGGCCTATTTATAGACCCATGGAGAAGTTTCTACATACAAATTACATAAATGATTTAGAAGCTCTAGAAGTCTCTACACCTTCCTAAGTATTTAATATCCTAAGAAGACTAAAGGATATCTTCTAGACTAGACTAAGAGACTCTTTCTAGATGTTTCTTAGGCCTTTTCAAAATATTTATTTTATTTTCAAATTACATTTCAACACTCCCCCTTAATTTGAAAATTGTGCACTCCCATCATCTTTCTAAATTTGATGAACTTTTCTATAGTCACGGCCTTAGTGAAAATATCTGCAAGCTGATCTTCTGACTTGCAAAACTTCAATTCGATTTGGCCTTCTTCAACTAACTCTTTGGTGAAGTGATGTCATAACTCGATGTGCTTTGATCGACTATGGAAGATTGGATTCTTTGTCATGGCAATTGCTGACATGTTGTCGCAGAAAATAGAAGTAGCCGATTTTTGTTCATTTTGTAAATTGCCCAAAATCCTTTTGATCCATATAGCTTCGCATGCTGCTCCAATGGCTGAAATATACTCTGCTTCGGCGGATGATAACGCAACCGTCTTCTGCTCTTTAATGACCATGAGAAGACCTTTGATCCCATGCAGAACACATATCCTTAAGTACTTTTTCCATCATCAACTGATCCTGCCCAATCGCTATCTGTGAATCCAATAAGCCTGTTATCTTCTTCCGTTGAGTATTTGATGCCATAGCTTTTAGTCCATTGAATACCTTAAGATTCTTTTTGCGGCTTCAAAATGATTTTTGTTAGGCTCACTCATGAAACTTGAGACCAAACTGGGTGCATATACAATATTGAGCCTTGTATTTGAAAGATAAATTAACGAACCAACCAAGCTTCTGTAAATTGAGGCATCGACCTTCTGTGCTCCATCATTCTTTGACAGCTTTTGATTTGTAGCCATTGGAGTTGCGACAGATTTGCATTTTGACATGTTGAATCTCATTAAGAGATCATTAGCATACTTTTCTTATGAAATAAATAATTTTCCATGATTTTTCCTTACTTGGATACCAAGAAAGTATCTCATAAGGCCAAGATCGGTCATCTCATATTCCTTCATCATCGCTCTTTTAAATTCTTCTATCATCTTTGGACTGGTGCTAGTATAGATCAAGTCATCAACATAGATGCAAACGATAAGAAAACCATGCGTACCTTCTTTCTTCACATATTAGGATGGTTCACTTGGACTCCTTTTGAAGCCGTTTTGATGAAAGTACTTGTTGATCTTACTATTCCATGCTCTTGGTGCTTACTTTAACCTATATCTTTCTTTAGTCGATATACTTTTTCTTCTTTTCCTTTCACTACATAACCTTGTGGTTGCTCAACATATACTTCTTCTTCAATTTCTCCATTGAGAAATGTTGATTTAACATCAAACTAAAAGACTGTAATTTTAATTGAGCCGCAAGAGCTAAAACAATCCTTATAGTTTCCATATGAACGATAGGAGCAAAAGTTTCATTGAAGTCTATACTTTGTTGTTGAGAATAGCCTTTCACCACCAATTGAGCCTTGTGCTTTTGAATTGAGCCATCTTCATTATACTTGGTCTTGTAAATCCATTTCAAGCCAATGATATCTTTTCCTTTGGGCCGATCAACGAGCTCCCATGTGCAATTTTTCTCAATAACTGTAATTTCTTTATTGATTGCTTTAATCCAAGCTTCTTGTTTTACCGCTTCTTCAAATTTCTGCAGCTCACATGCAAAGAAGGCAACATCACATGCATTATAAATTTCTCTTAGAGAATGTACCTTCTTGAGAGGTGAATTAAAATCTGATGAAGAGCCACTTGATGAGCTTGAAGAACTGCTTGAATTTGGTGAGGTAGGGCTTGGTGGAGGAGAGCATGGAGTTGGAGTCGCCTTTCGTATAATTTCAAGTTCTTCAAATGTCTTTGGAACTTGGTCTTGTTTCTCATCCCATTTCCATCCTGTTGTTTTATCAAAGACCACATCTTTGGAAATCACCAATTTACTAGAAATGGGATTATAAAAGCGATATGCTTTGGAGTCCTCACTATAGCCAATAAATATGCATTTTTCTCCCTTTTCATCGAACTTTTCTTTTACTTTTTGTGATAGAATGTAAGCATATGCAATGCATCCAAAAACTTTGAAATATTTTACCGATGACTTTTTCTGATGCCATACTTTTGTTGGAGATATATTAAGGATGTAGACAGCCGTATGTATAGCTTCCGCCCAATAATTATTTAGAAGTCTTTTACCTTTGAGCATGCTCAGAGCCATTTCTATGATTGTTCGGTTCTTCCTTTCCGCCATGCCATTTTGCTGTGGAGTATATCTGGCTGTCAACTCCCTTTTAATGCTGTTTGACTTGCAAAAATTCCAGAATTCTTTTGATGTGAATTTTCCACCACGATCTATTCTTAGAACCTTTAAGAATTGGCCGCTTCGTTTTTCTCCAAATGCTTTGAATTGAAGAAAAATGATGAAAGCTTTTGACTTTTGTTCAAGAAAATATATCCACATCATCCTGCTATAATCATCGATGAATAGTAGAAAATATCTCTTCTTGTTAAGAGACGGTGTCTGCATAGGGCCACAAATATCAGCATGTATAAGTTCAAGAGGAGCTTTTCCTCTCCATGATGAACTTGTGAAAGGAAGGCTGTGAAATTTTCTGTAGATGCAACCTTCACAAACTTTATCTTCGTTTCTAATAAAAGGTAGACTAATCACCATATTCTTTTGCTTCAACAATTTTAGGCTTCTGAAATTTAAATGGTCGTATCTCAAATGCCATAGCCAAGTTTCATCAACTTCTTCAGATTTTAACACAACATTTATTTTTAATGGCATGTTAAAAAGAAAAACCTTGTTTGATGTCATTTTCACTTTTGCCACAATTTGCTTATTCTTCTTATCCAAGATCACACATTTATCTTTATCAAAGTTGACCGAATATCCTTTTTGAATCAATTGTCCAACACTTAGAAAATTTTGAGCTAAGCCAGAAACATAAAGAACATCATGGATAAGTTTAGAATTACCTCCCTTTGTTTGTACGACTATGACTCATTCTTCTTCAATATTTTGAAGCTTTCCATCTTCAAGCTTTACTTGAGAGTGTACTCCTTCATTCAAATCAACAAAGTAATTACGATTTCTTGTCATATGGTTATTGCAACCGCTATTCAAATACCAAATATCATTTGATTTTTCTTGACTATTCAAACATGAATAAAATAAATTTTTTTATTTTTCTGTCTTTTCAGAAAAATTTACTTCATTCTGTCTTGTACCAACAATCTTTATCTATGTGGCTCGATTTTTTGCATATATTGTATTTGTTACACCAACAATCCTTATCAATATGATTAGATTTTTTGCAAATAGAGCATTAAGAATCATTTTGCTTATTGCCTCTTGTATTTCTTTGATTGTTAAAATCAGACCTTCTTCTGCCTCTTCCACGACTACGGTTAAAGTTTAGTCCTCCCGCGACCTCTTCCAAATTGCTATATTTGATTTAGATGTGCCTCTTGACTTCTTTTATCTGCTTCCAAGTTCTTCTTTTCTGATATATTTATTTTGGGCTGAAAAGCTTGCTCTATGCGTTGCTCTATGAACATGTTCATTATTTGTTCATGTGCTTGAAGAGAACCCATCAGCTCATGTAAACTTAACTTAGATAAGATTCTTTAATGACAGCTACTACGTGATCAAATTTGATAGGGAGAATTCTTAAAATTTATCTCCATAACTTTTAATTTGATTAATAATGCCGGAAACACGAGAAAAGTAAGTTTGAATTGACTCACCTTCCTTCATTTGTAAATTATTAAAATCTCTCCAAAGAGATTGAAGTTTGATAGTGATCACCTTTTCTGATTCTTAAAACTCTTTCTTCAAAATCTCTCATGTTTCTTTTGAAGTTGTTGCAGGCAGGAGTCTGGGAAAGATGCTTTTGCTCACTCCTTGTTGGATGAAAAGTAGTGCTTTGGCATCCTTCTTTTTGTTCTCCTTGAAGGCTTATTGTCTTGCATCCATCCATGTTGCTAATGTTGCTGCATTTTTTGGCGCTTCATAGCCATCTTCCACTAACTCCCACAAGTCTTGTGAGATGAAGAGAGTCTTCATTTGAATGCTCCAATAGTCGTAGCTTTCTCCGTCGAATATGGGCACCATATTTTGTGAATAGTTGAAGGTGGTATTGCTAGAACTTACTGCTATAAATGTATCTTGAACTTGGCCCTGATACCAAATTAAAGGTATAAAAGAGAAAAGAGAAAATTGTTGTTATAATATATTTCTTTTAACTTGGAAATGGTAGTACAAGGCTTTGTTAGCTTTGAGCTTTTGAGCTTGATTGCCACTAATGGACCATTGGCCTATTTATAGACCTATGGAGAAGTTTCAACATACAAATTACATAAATGATTTAGAAGCTCTAGAAGTCTTTACACCTTTCTACGCATTTAATATCCTAGGAAGACTAAAGGATATCTTCTAGACTGGACTAGGAGGAGACTTTAAATTTCTAAATGTTTCTTAGCCTTTTCAAAATATTTATTTTATTATCAAATTACATTTCAACATATGATTCTTCCTCACATCTTGCTATTACATCTATGATAAGAAAAATGAAACATAGTAAAAGGAAAAAAAAAATAAATCCATTTTGAAATGCATTTGGATTCCCATTCATCACGTTTAGACAGCTGGAGATACATGATGTGCATTGGGTATCGACTCGCAATGTGTTCTCACAATGCTTCCTAACAAAAATGCTTGAATCCTGAGAGAGATGGCATAACACCCCAATCAAGCCTATGGAAAACATTATGTTCTTTCAAATCATACATTGTGTGTATGTGTTTTGTATGACGGGCAGGCATACAAAAGCTGGAAATTTTCAGCGTCTCCGTATAAACTGCTAAGATGTGCACAGGCCTGCGTCTTTTGACGGTGAATGCTCAACTCCAATTCTGATATCTGAATGTAGTAATACTTGAAAATAGCTACAACTACTACATTATGATTGTCCACAATTCCACGTTCTGTGCCTATTCTTTCTTGTTACGCTGTGGATGTATTTGGCAATATTAAGCGGATCAAAAGTGCATTGCGTCGTTACCATCGTTGAGCGCCTTATATTTGGATCTGGCAAGCAGACACATAAAAACATTGGTGATGAAAGACAACTAAATGAGGTGAGAATCAACTTGCTTTGGATTGATCATGAAATTACCTTTCAGTATTTTCCTCTTCTTCATTAGCTCCGCACATGCTTTCTTAGGAGCCTTCAAAATAAGTACAGTGGTCGACTGCTAGAAACCAATGAGGGAAAAAATATCTTAGAAATGTTGCTAAGGAACAAACTCCATAGATAAGAGACTAAAAGCTCCTTGTTATCTTTCTTTTTTTCTTTGTCGAACCTTTTTTTTCTCTTCTTGCTTCTGAACATCGCTGCTGCATTTTTTTATGGAAATGATCTCCACCTGCCTATGGCTCTTCCTTTCGATTCTCTCTATAATATTCAGCAGATTGATTGTTTTTACCTTCAAAAAAATCTTATAGGACCTGCCATCTGATTGTACGTCTTCAACGCCTGAAAACAGGAGAAAGGAGTCAATAACTTAAGCTCGAACGGTTGCGAAAAAGAATTGATCCAAGATGTTGGTGCATCCTTAAAAACTTGAAAGCCTAACCTTCGAATCCTCTCAAGAATATGATCACTCTCCTCGAGCAGCGTTGACAATGCACACTGGCTCTCAATACGATCTCATCATATTCATTTTCCTTTTCCATTTTCTTTTACTTGAGCTTCTCCCTTACCTTCTACTGTTTCTTTGACTTCTTAACTTCAATTGATTGCCTTCTTTACTCTCTACTACTCTCTCTTCTGAGTTGTTGATTTCTTGAAAACAATAGAAAAATTAGAATTCATATTAGAATGAGGACAATAAGAAGAAGATAGTGTTGGATTTATAGAAGGCTGCATATGGCTTGGGTTGCTTGAAAAACAATTCCCAATATTTGGTAATTTCTACACTCAGAGAATTTTCAAAAAAAAAAAAAATCTATTTTCTTATATTTGCCATTGTACATCTTCAAGCACCCAGCACATCTTCTTGGTCCTACTGTGGGTGGATCATTATCCAACTCATGCTGAAAGGATGATTCTGTCTTTCGATCTATAGTTGAATGTCGACGGTCGAAAAACAGTTCAAATTCATATCTAGAAGTCAATGGTTGAGATTATTATTAAAGCATGATTTAAAGCATGATTTCTATGTCTGGGCTGCCCGAATGTTGGACACTGCCGATGATGCCACCATCTCTTTATGTAGGCTGAGACTGGGTCAAGTCTAGTGATATAAACGGGCTCGATAGGCCCATTGGATTTCAAGCTGAGCTGAACATGGGGATGGGCTCACACTTGACTAGCGAGCTTGGAGGCTGATCTTGGGAGTGAAATCCAAGCATGATAACCAATCTAGTCTCGGATCTGAGCACGAACCCAGAATCGATAGCAGTCCAGTAATTGGATTGGGCCCAAATTCACAAAAACGAGCTCCTTACACGTAGTGTATCATTAGTGTAACATGTCTTTCTTCTCATTTATAGTTACGATTTCCCTCAATTTAGGACCATTAGCTCCATTTTTCTTGATTAACTATCTCCACTGTATTGTTTTGATTATGTAAACGAAGCCTTTTGGAATACTTGATTAACTCCACAGATGTGTATAGCTCAGTCCTACATACCAGCAAATGTGCCAAACCATCCATTAGTTGGGGACCCACAATGTTAATGTGCCAAAACCATCCATTAGGTGGGGACCCACAATGTAGATGCATTGCAGTCTAACCAGACCAAATACCAGGGATGGGTCGCCAGGGGCAAGGAGTGGGGTCAGTTTTGGGATGGATTTTGAACTTTTCGGGCTGGCCCTACTCAAAAGCTTGATTTTGATTGGCCCAGCATCGGCCCATTGACACAGTGAAGTCAGGGCAGGGTCAGCCCAAGTTCGACCCAAATTATTGAGTGGGCCTAAAAGTTACAATTGGGCTCGGACCATTTAGTAATGGGCCTGTGAGTTTAGGGCCGAGCCTGCCCATTAACATAATTTATGGACCCTTGGCTTTGGTTGGGGCCCAGTAGGTAAATTTTGCAAGACATAGGCCTGGGTCCCATACATTATTAATGAGGCTTCAAAATCAGGCTTATATTCGACCGATGAAGCTCATTCAGAGGCCCGAACACGGCCCTTGTCATCGCGGGACAAAAAATCCAATGGGCCTACCCAACCCGTTGCAACCCCTGCTCCAAGACGACATAGGTTGTACACTAATCTCCCCCTTTTTCTAAGCTTTAAAAGTGAGAAATTTCATAGTACCATTGCTGGAACGATGCCCACTCTAAAGAGACCACAATAGATCATAGTAAGTGGGCCCCACTGTACAGGTGATGAGGGTCCATTGTTTCATTTTCTCAAACAAGACTCACCGTGTCATTATTTAAACTTAGACACATGTAGCGTTAATCCAGACCATGGTTTTACATATCATACCATGCGAAATTGATACAGGCTTCCCCTCAGAAATGAAACGAGTCATCATACCAATAGGGACCAAAACAGACCGAAACGAACCGATATGGACTTATATGAGGCCGAGTTGTGCCGATTTTGGTCCCCTAGTGAGTCGCACTCCAAAACTACTACTTAGTCTATGATCCAGACCTTCAAAATCAGGCCCACTCTATATATATGGGGCATAAGTTAACTGTATTTTTTTGTGCTAATGGTGGGACCCATGATTAGACATTATGGATTGAGAAATATACTTGCAGGATCCATGTTGGATTTTGCATAGAGTATAATCCACTACACTATAACCAAAATATAAAACACAAAATAGAAAACATAGGCCTGTTTGGATGCCACTTAAAAATGAGTCAATCTTATTGTAGTTAATCTTTTATGTATTAGAGATCATATTTCATTTGGGTAAGGATTAAAAGTAATCTCAATAACAAACAATGATCTCTAATACATAATTATGATTAAGGGTGTGTTTGGCTGCACCAAAATCACAAAATTTCAAACGCACTCATTTTTAAGTGGGCTCCCAAACATGGTTTTCTCGTTTGGAGAGTAGAAATGGTATACCTTTGGACTAGTTGCTTCAGGAGTGAACGACAATAGTAAAATGCTCATCAACGAGCTTTTCTATCAACTTATATAGAGAGAAAGAAACATAGAAAACAAAGCCAAACCCATGCGTGTTGGGCGCAATTAATGAATTGTGGCAATTCATGCGCTGCACACACGACAGATGTGAAACTCTTAATCTGGACCACCCAGAACGTGACTGAGGTTGTGGATAGAGCATGATCCGATGATCGCAACCGTACAGTTGCAGGCCATCCAATGGGGCCCAATGTTCCGGAGAGTTTGTACTGCCATGCACGTATGCCAGGGATCGACATGGATGCCTTGTCACGACTAAGTAAATTGTATCAAACGCACAAAAGAGTCAAAAGGCGAAAACCAATTCCCACCGTGTTTGGGTTTCAAACGACAGGCTACTGGGTTTGGGTTTCCAGTAAGAGTTTTGCTAGAATTCATCCGTCACTGCAATAGATACGTCGCCACTTCAGCAGTTGGATCAGGGGTCCTTTTCAATGCCACAAACCGTCTGTATGATGGGCCTCACTGTGGATGGACGATACCTAAAAATACTCTCAAGTTGAAATATTTGAACACTCTGATTATTAAAAGGTCAATGAGAGTGTCCATATTTAATGGAAAAAAAATTAAATGATAAAAGAGCAAATTTTTCAATCCATTAGCACTTTTGTATTTGGGATATCACCTGTAAGGTGATTCCCATCATTTAAACGGTTTGGATCATTGAAAGGTTATCCAGATCCAAAGGATACAGTTCCTATGTATTCTATGGGAGATGTATTCCAGCAAACCCTTCAAATGAAGCATGAGCTGAACTCGAAAGAAATAAAGTGAAATTACGGGGCACAAACCCAATCTGTAAAGGCTTGGCTGATTCCGCTCAAGCAAAGCAGACGTAACACAAACCTTTTGAACCTAAACGGTGAACTCACGAGGAATTACAGGTGAGGTGCACTCCAGTGCCCAACTTCTTTCTAGTACCACCGGAGTCCACCCCATTATTGGTCGTGGTCATCAGCAAAATTACTGTTTGTTGGCGGCCAGAATTTTTTTACATAACAGTTATGGGATGATTTGAAGATCCGGGCCTTTTTTGTGTCACGCAAGGTAGGGCCTGGTAAAGAAAAGAGGAAGATCACCATCTCCTCATTGTGATACGACCTTGAATCCACAAGGTGTGATGGCTCTTAATCCACAAGAATAAGCGGAAAAAAAAAAAAAAGAGATAATTTTATTGATGTCTTCAAAAAAAGATTACAATGCCTAAAATTTAAAAAAAAAAAAAAAAAGGCAAATCTTAACCCTAATTAAGAGTCCTGATGCAAATAAATTGTAACTTTCCTAAAATAGTAAAACTTACAAAAAAAAATAATAAGTCCTAGTTTAATTTTGTGGGATGATTCCCAGTATGATAAAAAATAAAAATAAAAAAAATCATAAGAAGACATCACTAAAACTCTAAGGCTAAAGAGATATGCTCAATCTAAAATTTATTAAAAATAACAAGTTTTCAAAAAACCTTAATTTTGAATAGAAAGGAGTCATTTTCTCATGAAACAGGAGTAGCGTGACTCGCTTACAGGGGTCAGTTGGCCCTGGATGGGCTGTTCCAGTCAAAATTCATAGGTTGTACATACCATAACTCATCCTATATCAAAAGTTATGGCCGATTTACAATTTCACTTTAAACGGCATTTTTTCTGAATCCAAAATGAATTTCTTCGATGTAGACGCACTGGGGCCTAGTTACGTCATACCCTACATAGGAATGGGCCCGGATCTTATGGACTACGTCCGCTTCCATTCGGGTTTTTTTCGGTCCACTATGTCATGAATAGATATGCGGCCCGCTCTACATCAATGTGATGGACCTCACTATGTATGAGTGGTATCCAAAAGAACTTCCACATTGGAAGATTATCACCTTGATCACTTAACTATTTCCCTTTTATTATAAACTGCCTTGTTACTTTTGGTTTAGTTGGCCAAAAATTGTAGCAAAATTGAATATTTGTGAGGTGACTAATGTAGACCGGTCATATGAGCCTTCCAAACTAACTAGGGTTAGTTCTTGTTATCTAAGCCTTACTCCTACTAATTAAGATCAGTTGCACAAATCTTGTTTCACCATTTTACTTTATAACAGAACATATCTTTAATTAGGCCACATCAAGTCTTTTCTTACTATCTACACCCATATCCTCTTGGGTCTTCCTCTTGCATGCTCTCCTTTTCGCCACCGCAGTTCTTGGTCTCTGTTGCATGCTGGCCAAACTAATTAAGTTTGCTTTCCCTAATCTTATTACATTTTTGTGCTATTTCTAAGTTCCCTCAAATGCATTTTGTTTTTCATTATATCTGTCATTGTATCGTAGTCATCCTCATTTTAACCATCCTCATTCCATGAAAATGTAATTCCTTAACTAACCAACATTTTTTCGCATAAAACATAATTAGTTTTACACTATAATTTTTTTTCCTTCAATTTGTTTAATATGGAACAAAAACATAAAAGTCCAAAGGCACATTTCCACTTCTTCCATTGAGCTTAAATTTTATTAGTCACATCCTTATCAGTCTCTTTGATTTCATTAACTATTGACTTAAGATATTGAAAATGGTAACTTTAGAGTACTTTACAATTACTTTTTATTTTATTTTATTAGTCACATCCTTATCAATCTCTACATTACTTTTTAGTCGGCAATCTTAGCTAATTCTTCGTTTTTACTCTTATTATCATTACAATGATATTCCATACACTATGTTATGGTAAGACTAATTTTAAAACTTTTATATTCTAAAGCATTTCTCCATGATTCTAGCTTTATGTTAGACTTTATGCAATCTATCAGATTGTTATTGATATATGTATGTTGTCGCTTAAATTTGGCCAACGGATAAGGTCGGTTGAGGCTAGCTTTGTCTTTTCCACCCTTGTCTTCCCAAGACGAAGCAAACTTGTGTCACAATGTGGATCATCGACCCTGCAAGAGAGAATGGAAGTAAGCAGCTGAGGAGGTGCTAGTGGCCGGTTGTAGACTCTCTGATGCCTAAGTCAGGCTAATCGAACTCAGACGTAGGGTTGTAATGTTAAGAATGACGTGCCTTATTCTGTAGATTGGAGCCCTATTTATAGGACCTAGATGAGGTTTTGGGTGTTAGAGTCATTCACGGATATGTTAAGAGAGTCATAAATAGGCGAGAGTCTCGTCCTGTAATTGTAGGAGAGATCTACGATTGAGATGTAGATGAATCTCTATATGATTCGTGTTTAGCGAATCTGCTCCGGACTTGTCGCACTACCTCTCTAGCAGTTGTCGTCTTGGCCTGCTCGGGATGTGGAGCTCGGCGCCCGAGTTTATTCCCTTTCGGTTTCTCACCCGGACTATAGATCTTCCTCGGAGGATGAGTTCGAGCTCTGCCTTCGTTGGTTCAGCTCGACAGCTCATCTTCGAGGATGAGAAAACGTACCCCATCTCCGCTCCTCAGCTCGGTGGGCGAAGCAATTGTAGATAACTGCCCCGTCCTTTGCCTGACAGAGAACTAAGCTTACGATATTTGCTTTAGCTTTGGCTTTTGCAGATGTTGATAGGATTATAGTAGAAAGCTTGATAGTTGGTCCTCCCCCCCCCCCCCCCCCCCCCCCCCCCCCCCCAGCTCGGAGGGCTCGTCGATCTATCTGCTCAGCCCCATTGCTCCTCAGCTTGAATTTATATGTATGGAGATCGTGTCATGATAATCTATGTAAATGAATATTTGGATTGGCCATCATAATGAGATGTGGTCAACACTTGATTAAAAGCTTGGTTTGCTTCTCACATGGCATTGACCATTGTGTAGGTATGCACAGAGGTTATGCATATTAAGATGCATATGTATATGAGATGTATCTCTACCCTAATTTATGAGATAATCAAGATGAGATTCCATAGAGATTAGCTCGATTGGCTCCCTACGTAGTCAAATTGTTTAAGCTTATATATTGCGACAGAAATAGATCATTGGTTGATTAAATGAGACTTGCATGGATGATGAATGCTTAAGTGTTCACGATTTGTCAATTAAGCTACATGTGCAACAAGATCAATTACATAAAAAATGGATCAAATTAAGCATGATCAGTGTGCGTGTAACGACCCTAAAATTTTGGTAGGAAAATTTTCTTTTAGGAACAATAATGAGTTTAACTAAATAAATTTTAGATAATAAACAAAAGAAAAGCATGGACTGATTGGTTAAAGCTCTCTTAAGTGAGAGGGAAGACTAGGGATCGAATCCTACCACTAACAAGAATTTAATTTTCTTTTTTTTTGCTCTAAATACAAATTTTGAAATTTAAAATTAATCTTATCTTATCTTAACCAACCCATCCTATCCGCAATAAATTTCAACAAACTTCTCTTTAAAAAGAGAAAGAATGAGAGGGTATTTCATCCATCGTAAAAGAAAGGAAAGAAAAGGAGAGAAAGAAGGAGGAATGGAGGGATCTTGCGGCTAAATCAAGTAGGTGTTCTTTCTATTTCATTTAAGTAGGCCAGATCCAACCAATGAACGAGTTGGATTGTCCGTCCGTTCATTGTACGGATCTAGGGACCTTATGTTTATCTTAACCCTTGAGTACGTGATCGTGATTGGTGGGGACCATTTGGGTGGGCCAGGAATTGATCTGGACAAGTCATAATGATCATAAGGCCAAAAAGTACATGAGCCACAAAATTCAGATCAATTGGACCTTCAGATGGGCCACATCGATTGAATGAATGATAGCCTTTAAAATTCGTTTATTATTATTTTATTTAATTATTAAATTAATTATGATAAATTATTTTATTCCAAAACATTATTGGGCCCACAATGAGGTGGCCGACTCAATAGTCGGACCAGATCTCTCGTAAACCATATATATAGCCATAATAATAATAATAATAATAATAATAATAATAATAATAATAAATTAAAAAAAGAAAAAGAAAAAGAAGAAAGAAGAAAGAA
This sequence comes from Liriodendron chinense, assembly GCA_003013855.2. Lineage (NCBI taxonomy): Eukaryota > Viridiplantae > Streptophyta > Magnoliopsida > Magnoliales > Magnoliaceae > Liriodendron > Liriodendron chinense. Next base: position 4,055,866 of record PVNU02000736.1, on the reverse strand, counting down.
GTTGCTGGAACGTCCAGCGTCTCTGACGCTGGAACGTCCAGCATTATTTATAATTGAAAGTGACATGGGGGCCCCACTCATGGGACCCACCTTGATGTATTTTATACATCCACTCCGCCCATTTATTTCTCCATCTCATTTTAGGATGAGTGTCCGAATTTGGACCCAAACTGAGGTCCGAGTGGGCCATACCACCTGAAACAAACTAATAGTGAAAAATTATAAAATAAAAATGAAATTTAAAAAGATAGAAATTCTGGGCATGGACAGCGGTCCACTCGTGGACCCCATTGTGATGAAATCAGTAGATCCAAGCCGACCATATGTTGTATTATAATGTTTTACAGCTTGGGTCTAAGAATCAGATAAATCTGAATCTCAGGTGGCCCACACCACTTAAAATAAATGATAACAACACACATGGTTGAGGCAGTCCGATTTTGGATTGTTGTCCACTTTTGGGACCCAATTGATGACATTTTGAGAAATCTAATCCGTCTAATATCTTAATAAATAAGTTTTCTGGTTGAGGACAATAAATGGCCCGTATAGGATATTCCAGTGGGCCATACCGAGACAAACAGTGGGGGACAACATCTGTCCACTGGTTGGGAGCTTGTGGGCCCCACTGTGTAGTCTTTGGAAAATTCGATCCATCAAATCTCTGGAGTAATGAATTATTAGTTTTGTGACAAAAAATTAGCCCAATCAGATTTTCAGGCGGGCCATGCCAAGTGAAATAGTGGGGAGGTACGGTATGGATTCTCATAAATAGATCATTTTAGGATATCCTACGACAAAATCCTTGCAAAATATAATCAATCATATTTGGTAGTGTACCATTGGGGAACTTGTGACCAAATATAGGATGACCCCCCAGTCAAGTGGGCCGTACCATCAGAAAATTGTAAAAGGGCCATTCCTTTTAGAAACGTAGGTCACAATAATCAAATCTGGACCGTCTATTAAGGAACCAAACCTCAATAAAGTATAATCCAAATTGAAAATAAATATATTAAGGCTAGATTGGTGATTTATAAATATAAATTACATTTATTGTAGATTCAGGACCGATTCTACTCAGGAAGTGACAAAATTAACAAAGTAATCGCCACTATCAACAGGTGAGTACATCCCAACACTGTTTCCTAGTCATTTTAATTAAATTGTGTGATGGATGTAATATGTGATATTGATTGATTCATGCTTGCTTAAATATTATTTAAATAATTTTCAATTATAAATGTCATGAAATGCTGCCTCTTAAAAGGAGAGATAAAATGTACGGATGTGAATTATTGTATGGATGTAAATTATTGCATGCATTTATGAATTATTGTGCCTAGAGTTCGACTCTGGAAGACCAGTAGGTACTTAAGTACTCGGTTACCCTAGGGACCATCCTGGAAGCCCACTAATATGTGGAAGTCCGCCCTACTAGAAAGGGGGAGCCGATTGATGGGATCCAATCGAAGCAAGTGGAAGACTGAATATATGCCAACTTGATGCATCATTTCATATTAAACTCATTCCTGCATTAAATTATATATTACGTGTATTTAATAGCATGTGTTATCCTGTTTAGTTGCAATGCATGTGAACCGTATTGGGTTACTCACTGGGCTTTCCAGCTGACGTTGTGGATTAAAAATATACAGATGATGTGGATGTTGAACCTTCAGAGAATACCCCTGATAATGAGATGGGACCACTAGAGGAACCGCAGGACTATTGGCCTAATTTAACCGAGGAAGAAGTGACGGCCCTAAACCAAGACGTTTAGACTAGTTTCTTTTATTTTATTGTTTTCAATAATTAGTAGACATCTAATAAAGTCCCAAATAGGTGGACTTAGTTTATGGTTGAATATTTCATGAATAAATGATAACTTAGTATTTCATTATTTTATGCCTCTTAAAGTTGCGTAACGTTATAAATGCATTTAGTGCACCAGTTATACCCCGTAAACTGGGCCGAAGGGTGCACACTCTGAGTCCGGATTTCGGGGCGTGACAGTGCGGATATATATATGCTAGTCTTGTATATGACTATGATATTCTTATTACTAGACAGTCAAATCATGTAATATTATATATTGCACCATAAATAGATCATTGGTTAATCAAATGGACCTCGTATGATGATTGTGTGGATGATGAACACTCAATCATTCACGATTTGTCAATTAATTAAGCTACATGTGCTGCAAGACTAATTATATACAAACAATATATTAAATTCAACATGATTACTGTGCGAGTTTGCTAGTCTTGTATGTGACTTTGGTGTTCTTATTACTCTACACTATGTTGTAAGGTAGCGATGGATGACACTGTTTTGGTAGGCATTTCAAAGGTAGTGTACACACATTCGGTTGGGCCAGAAGCATTCTAGGAAAGAAACCAAATCAAAATTGGGTCAATGAGATGGAATAGAGGAAGATCATAGATCATCATATAGTGGTAATGATATGCATGCTACTTATCTAAAACGTCAAATTGAATTGTCGGAATTTCTTGTAAACTATTTGAAAAAATATATTTATATATTTATCGTGTTAATATTTTTAATGAATTTTCATTAGTTAAATTTGCAAAGATAAAATCCATTCAATTGTAAAAGTAGATAAATATGTGTCATGATTGGAGCATTAAGATTTGTTCACATGTACTTATAGAATCAAACATATTTAATTTGATTAAGTGTGATCAAATTAATGGTCTAAGACAAGCGACCGAAGATTGAAATAAATAGAGTCCATTTTTGGATTTGGTGTGAAGTCATCCCCTAGGGAGTATTCTATTATTAGAGGTTTCACAATAGATTTACTTGATGAAAGGGTGTAAATTATGTTTAGCATTGTGAATGGGTCGATCTGATTAGTCGGGCTTTCGAGCTTGGCCCACCTTGGCCTAGGGTATTAGGCCCGAGGTTTGACCTTAGGCTTTAAACTTCAAGCTCGTTTTCCAATCAAGTTGGGTATGGGCCTATATTATAGCTCGTCAACCCAACCCATTAGGGTCCAAGGGCAATTCTCTCTCTCCCTCTCCCAACCAAACGAACGAACCCATGGGATTGTGGCTGTTGAGCAAGTTCATCTCTCTCTCTCTCTCTCTCTCTCTCTCTCTCTCTCTCTCATTTGAGCTCGAGCTTAGGCCCAACACAAACATTTATGGTTGAACATGAGTTAATGTTAGACTATTTTGGTCCATCATGGGCCTAGGTTGAGTTTGGGCTACATTAAACAATGCAAGTTAGACTAAAATTCTTACTTTTGAAAAGCACGTTGTAAAGAGTTCCTTGTCCAAATGATGCATAATATACCTTTGATGAATCCATAAAAATGTGCATTTTTTGTTTTAAAGTCATCAAGATTAAAAAAAGGTGCTTTTGTTCTATAAATGAAAAAAATATTTAAAAACAAAGGAAGCTGCAACCTTAGGACAGGCAAGGCATTTCCAATGACTGACCCTCTTGTCATTCTGTTTTTAGATATCAAGAGTTGGTTACCTCATTTGCTCTATCCATACATAACAATCAAGAAACATGAAAAGAAGACATGCTCTGACTCTCCCTAAGAATGAAGGTGAGTCTTCATGTGTTTTGAAAGGGATAACATGGTTCAAAGAATGTCCTAATTATTGACATTTTATACATATGTACTTTACAAGAATTTCTATGAAAGTGTTTTCATTTACTTCTTTTCCATGAAAGTTTCATTTTCCCATAATGTATTCAAATTTTTTGTCTAATTCTTCTTCTGCTGATTGATTCAACCTTTGATAAAAAAGAAGAAGAAGATACTTTGGATATATTTCATCTCTTCAGCAAGCTTAGTAATGAGCATGGGCACCGAACGAAGGATTTGAAATACGGGAAAGAAGTACCATTCAGGTAATATTTTTAGAAGAGTTGTGGCCAAGCAGTAAGGCAATAGGTTTTGGTTCCATTACATTGGAGGTTCAAATCCTTTCGTCCTAGACCAATTCTATCAGAACAAAGATTGTTCTTTTTTCTTGAACAATCCTGTTGGGAAGAGTCTTTAACGTTGCTATTTTTGGTGTGTCTGACCGGTTTGTTTTTTTGTGTTCAGTGTAGACAGCAAGGTCTTTGGACAAGCCTTCACGAGTCTGACTGGTTGGACAGTGGGGTCCGACCAATCGGTTGTTGAGGCAGACGTGACGAATTTGACAAGTTTCTCCTCTGGACTATTTTTGTGTAGTCCAACCGGTCGGCTATATATGCGGTTTCTTATGCAATTATGTAGATTTGCGTAAGTTGTTTATATTTTTGGGTTGTTTGCTATATTTATGGCATGAATTCGAACTTAGATAGTATCCTAACGTGTCCAAGGTTTTCTATGTGTATTAGGGAGAGGGGAGTGTTTTAAGAGAGAGAGAGAGAGAGAGAGAGAGAGAGAGAGCGCTTGGGTTTTCTCTTGGGTTTCCTTGCTTGTGGGCTCTTCATCTCTATAATCTTTTGAATCATAGTGAATCACTTTGTGCCATGGTTTTTTACCCGTTGAGGGGTTTTTCCACGTAAATTGAATTGTCTCTGTGTAGCTGATTACTCGTGGGTGTGGTTGCATTGTGTTGCTCATTTGATAGCAACATTCTGCTGTGTTTTTGTTCGTCTTTTTCTTCTAATGCTGGCGTTTTCCCAACAAGTGGTATCAGAGATAAAGTTGGGGTGGAGCAGAATTCGGATCTGAGACGAGAACATGGGATCAAGCACAAGGTTCGAATTAGAGAAGTTCTCCTACAAAAATAACTTCGAATTATGGAAGGTGAAGATTGAAGCCCTCCTAGTTCAGCAAGGGCTTGAAGAATCTCTTAGAAAGCGACCTGAGGCTATGAAAGATGATGAGTGGACGAAGCTCGACAAGAAGCCCAAAACCTCGATCCTATTGTACCTTACGGAAGATGTCCTCTATAATGTCATGAAGGAGAAGACTGCGGCTGATACAATGACAAAGTTAGAGAAGGTCTATGCTAAGAAATCTCTGGAGAATCGCCAGTATTTGATGCTTCAGTTGTTTAACATGAGAATGGCGGAGGGGGCGGATGTACATGTAGAGGACCACACTAGCACGTTTAATTAGCTAGTTTGCAAGTTGGCGGAGATGGATGAACCGATGAAAGATGAATATCAAGCATGCATCATGTTGAATTCTTTTCTAGATTTATATGAGTCATTCAAGGACTCTTTGTGCGCAGGGAGGGAGACGATCAACGTTGAGACCGTTATCTCAACCCTCTAGTCGAGGGCGATGAGAAAGAAAAGCGGTGACGTGAGTTCTCGTTCTTCCTCAGAGGTACTGGTTGTGAAGAGAAAATATTTAGAGCACGATGGGAGATATTCAAAATCGACATTTAAAGCCAAGGGCAAAGGGAAAGCCAATGTAAGGTGCTGAAATTGTGGCTAGGAAGGCCACATGAGAAGGGATTGTTAGAATCCCAAGTTGAAGCAAGAGATGTCTAGAGGACGGTGGTGATCTTTGTGAAGTTCTGACTGTATCCAACAAGGGATCTCTCAGTAGAGAGTGGATCCTGGATTCAAGTGCTTCATGTCACGTTTGTCCTTACCGGAGTTCATTCATGACATATAGGGAGTATGATGGTGGATTGGTGTTTGTGGGCGATGACTACGTTCACAAGGTGGTGGGTATTGGTTCGGTGCGCATTAGGATGTTCGATGAGATCAAAAGAGTCCTGAAAGGTATGAAGCATGTCCCCAAGATGAATGTGATCTCTTTTAGTGCACTCGAGGCTAAAGGGTGTAGGTTCATTGGCCGCGATTGTTGTTGTAAAGTGATGAAGGGAGCGATACTCGTGTGGATGAAGGCACAAAGGTGTGGCCATCTTTACAAGTTGATCGGGAGCACGTTTCACGGTAGAGTTGTGGGATCGACAACAGGATCCACGGTTGCTCGTATGTGGCAATTGCCCAATGGCCTAATGAGAAGAGCGGTAAAGGGCATGAAAGTACAATGATAGGGTTAATGGAGTCACGAGAAGCAGTGGAGCTATGTTGAAGTTGAGATGATGAAGAAAGCGATGATGGTTTGATTCGATATTTGAAGCCTTGGTGGAGATTGTTGGAAGAGTCTTCAACGTTGCTGTTTTTTTGTGTGTCTGACAGGTCATATAGACTGGTCCGACCGGTCTGTTTTTTGTGCAGTGTAGACAGCAAGGTCTCTGGACAAACCTTCACGGGTCTGACTGATCGAACAGTGGGTTCCGACTGGTCATCCGATCAGTCAGTTATTGAGGCAGACATGACGAATTTGGCAAGTTTCTCCTTTGAATTTTTTTGCATGGTCCGATAAGACCGATCGGCTGTATACACGGTTTCTTACGCAGTTACACGAATCTGCGTATGTTGTTTCTATTTTTACGTTGTTTGCTATATATATGACATGAATCCGTACTTAGATGGTATCCTAAGGTGTCCAAGGTTTCCTAAGTATATTAGGGGGAGAGAGAGAGAGAGAGAGAGAGAGAGAGAGCTTGGGTTTTCTCTTGGGTTTCCTTGCTTGTGGGCTGTTCATCTTTGTAATCTTCTAAATCATAGTGGATCACTTTATGCCATGGTTTTTTACCCATTGAGGAGTTTTTGCACATAAAATCGGATTGTCGCGTTTTCCCAACAAATCCTCTGTTTAAGAGTGTAATTTTGGATACAATGTACTGTATAGTCAAGTCTTTCCGTGCAAAATGGAAAAATTCTTTACCTTCATTTTCATAGAAACTAAAAAATGATTTGATTTAACCAGGCTTTTCATGGGTTTTGTTCTATTACACAGGTTTGTGCTGGGAATCCTAGTCATGCATTCATGGGCTTATCAACAAGGGTGTTTGTGCTGGGAATCCTAGTCATGCATTCATGGGCTTATCAACAAGGGTGTTTGTGCTGGGAATCCTAGTCATGCATTCATGGGCTTATCAACAAGGGTGTTGAGCTATGGATATGTTACGTATGAAAACTTCACTTTCTAAAAACTGATTCTTTTCTGGTTTTCTGGCAAAATATTGCAAAAATGTAAATATACCGGAGAATTATCTTGAAAGAGAAATGCTATTATGCACCTCGTGTCATAGTTCAATGCAGCTACTTGTGGTACACATGGTAAACATGTTAGGTGATCAGGAATGTCGATTTAGTGGGCCACAGCCTGGATGGGGCCATAGGCAAAAAATTGCAGTGATTGCCTAATGTGGGCCCTTTCTCTAACCATTCCTTTTTGCAGTCCACTGATATCGGATGGCTAAAACAGTGATACTCTTGCTTTTGGTATGTGGTCTCTCAACATGGTGACCCACTAGATCAACAGTCCCAGTCACCAAATGGCTTTGCCACGTATATCATCATGATGGAAGAGAAGTTCAGAACTTGTGTGATGCAAGCTGCATGATGCCATTTCTCATCCTGAAAGTTCTGTTTCTTGCTTTTGTCTTGTTTTTTGCATTTTCATTTTATCATATTGCATATAAAAGCCGAAGTAGGAAGACGGCTTCATGTTTATAGACAATCTTAGGAAAACATGCAGTCCTGGGTTAACGTTCCCACCAATGAGTCATGTGTGCAGGATGTCTGAGCCACACCATGAAACTTCACATATAGAGTTGTGCCATGGATCTGGCCCTGAACCAAAGGCCTGGATTACCAAACAGGCTGGGCCTGGATTGACCTTTAGGTCCAATTTCTAAATAGGTCGTGCTCGGGCAGAAGTAACCTGATCTGGCTTAGACCTGGCCCATTGCCGCCCTTACCCCCAAACAAGGTGGTCTCATTCCATGCAAAGTGCAGCTGCGCAAATATGCCAACGTGGCATACATTTGTGAGATCCCAATGGTTCATCAGGTGACCCTCAATGTGTAATGGGCCTGGGCCCAGAATCAAGCTGAGTCGGCTCATCAGGTGGGCCATAAATTTACAATAAATGTGGACAATTCTAAGTTTTGTTTAACAATCGGTTCCTTTTGCACACGTCCGGCCTACCTGATGTGTAGAACATCTCCTAATTGGGTCTATGCAGTGTGGCTGGCCTGATGAGCGGCTTGGATCGAGCCTTCTCCGTGAAAGAGAGATCCCACAACAATCAAGTGGGCCTGATCATAAATGAGAGGGTTGACTAAGACAGTGAATGGGCCGGTCCGTCCCATTAGGAATCTCTTCTGGAAGTTCGACCTTAGATCACCCAATCATGATCCGACATGTGGAATCCTAATAGCAAAATGCGGAAACTAGGCTGTCAACGGGTCAGGTCCAGGCATGGGTTTTGGGTCTTGACCCAACATGGTATGCTCATTCAACAGAGCTGAAAGTCTAACCATACATCATGTACAATGGTAATACTAAGGCTGTCAAGGGGTCGGGTCCATGCTTGGGTTCATGTCCTGACCCAACATGGTACGTTCATTCAACAGAGCTGAAAATCTAACCATACATCATGTAGAAAAATAAGCTTCATTGTCTCCCTGGCCTGGGGACGTGGGCCCTTCCTTTTGCTTTGTTCCTGTGATTCCTGGGTAAAAAAAACCAACAAAAAGAAGAAGAAGAAGAAGAAGAAGAAGAATAAGAGACGAGAGAAAAGTTTCTTTTAATCATCAGTCCCAATGTGCAATGAGTGTGGACCATGGCTAAATTTCTTTTGACCATTGAGCTTCTCTTGCACACGCGTGGTCTACTTGATGAGTGGAAGATCCAATGATCAGGTGGGCCTAGCTGTGAAATGAGAGAGACTAGAGCTGTCAATGGTCTAGGATGGCCTGTTGGAGTTCAGTTTCCCACCATCTTGGGCGTGTTTTTTTATGATACTCCTCGTTTTCATTAGTAGAAGCATTGCAGCGAGGCATGGGGAATGGTCTGATTTTTGGCCAAATTAAATGAAGAATGGGGATAGGTCTGATTTTTAAAATATAAGTCACTCATGACCTATAGGCTAAGTTGGTGGGTGGACCGACTGAGACATCAACCTCACTCAAGTGTAACAGATAAAATCATTGTTCAAAGAGATATATTCCAATCATCTCTAGTCCTCCTAGTTGCATCAGTTGATCATTTGGACAGAAATCGATCGATCTCAACTGTTCATTAAGTCCAGAACACATTGTACTGGTTAGGTGATCCAATCCAACCTTGATTTGGCCTTAGTTTTATGGTCATACATTTTCCAAGCCATGGATGAGATGATTAGAATTGCCTAAGAAAAGTGATTCTTTTGATCTTAACAGTCCATATTGACCTTTGTTGCTTGAATGATCTTAACCATCCATATTAAAGGCTATTGATCAAATGGTTATATTAGTCTCATCTGACATTTGCAACTAGGCGCCATATAACTTAATAGTGCTCTGAGTGCACTGCAGCACTTCTCTTGTTTAAAAATTTCTCTTGGCTCAGGAATGAGCCATTATCAAGGTGGCGTGGGCAAAGATCAAGAAAGTACATCCTTACGGTGGACCTCAATGTCAAAATCAGTTGGCAGCCAATAGAATGATTCGGTATGATGTCATGGGAATCAGGGTTCTTTTGATCTTAACCGTCTATATTGACCTTTTTTGTTTGAATGATCTTAACCATCCATATTAAAGGCTATTGATCAAATGGTTATATTAGTCAGATCAGTCTGACATTTACAATTAGGCCCCTACAACTTAATAGTGCTGGGAGAGCACTGCAGCACTTCTCTTGTTTGAAAACTTCTCTTGACTCAGGAATACGCCAAGCCGACTTAGTTGATTTCTAAAATTCATATACAACTTGTAAACATTCTCATAAAATATTGTATGTGAACGTACAGCGGACATGTCATTTTCTATTAGAACATTCAATTCTCCGTCCAGAAGATGGACGACTCATATCTGTTCAAAAGGTCGAGCCATTATCAACGTGGCGTGGGCAAAGATCAAGAAAGTCCATTCTTACAGCGGACCACAATGTCAAAATTAGTTGGCAGCCAATAGAATGATTCGGTATGATGTCATTGGAATCAGGGTTCAATGCAACTGGACTGCGTAGCCATCATTAACCAGACTACGATCAAATGGGATCCACCATCTCCTATTGGAATCCTAACCCTTCAATTTCCTGCAGTGGCTAAAGATTGAATGTCTAAGATCTTTCAATTTGAAGATTCATGGTTGGGTTCATCAGATGAACTGTCTGAATCACCCAGCAACAACCTCCACCTTTATAACAAGGGCACGGATTGGGTACTTGATGTAGAGTGGGCCGCAGAAATTTTCATGGAAAAGATGGATCAGAGGAAGCCTACTCGGAGATGGAAGTGATCCGGGCCATCAGGACCATAAAACAGCCGTATCTTGCAATCTGAGATGAGTTATGCGACGTATAATATATGACTTTGGGGTAGCTCGAGCTACTTAAGCCAACCAACCCTGTCATGCCAAATTTGTGAGATCTAATTAGATCGGCAGTTATAAGCTTAGTTTAATTTTGTTTTTACTATAAATAGTAAGTTTTACATCGTTTATAACTTTTTGATTATTTGAGTTTTATAAGTTGTGCCCACCATGAAAATGGCTTAGAAACATTGTATGATAAGATAATTGGGCTGGATTGAAAACTTACTATTTTTAGCCAAAAATCATAAAGTTTAGTAGGAATAGGAGTCGTTTATAAATAATAAGTTACGTTTTTAGGGTGTTTAGGTTGGAGTCTAACTTTAAAACTTCGTCTTAAGGTTTAGTTTCTTATTTGAAGTATTGTAATTCTGTTTATTTATTTATTTTTTATCATCAATGAATTATTTATGAATTTCTCATAAATTATTCTAGTTTTAATCTTTTCCCTAGTTGGTCTTGAGGAAGTTCGATCGAGGAGTCCCGAAAGACTTGTGGATTCAAGATACTTATCTGGTGAAGGAGATGGTGATCGACCTTACCATGTCCTCTCCGTGTTAGTACTACCCTCACCAGCGGGAGATGAACAATATATCCTATCAATGGCTCTGTGGAGTCCACAATGATCTGTGTTGTGTTTTTATCAAAATTGTTCATACAGCTTGAAAGATCATTTTAGGGCATAGCCCAAAAAGGAAGCAAATTGAAGGCTAGAGTGGACCACACCACCAAAAGCAGTGGATGACAGTGAAAGGACCTTAGTGGGAGCGGATTAGGTGTTACCCAGTGGGTGTTGCCCTTACTGTGGGGCCCACCTTGATGATGTTTTGCATATCCGTGCCATCCATCTGTTTCTCTCGCCCATTTTAGGACAAGGTTCGAAAAATTTATGCAGATCCAAATCTCATGTGGACTACACTATAGGAAAGGGTGGTGATTGAGTGCCTCACCATTAAAAACTCCAAAGGGCTCATCGTATGGTTTTCATAATGCTTATTTTCAATCCAACCTGTTGAAAATGTCAAGAAGATCTGCATAAAGGGAAAACACAAAGATCAGCTTGATCATTAACTTTTGTGGCCCACAAAAAAGATTTTAATGTCCATTTATCACTGTTTCTAGTGGTGTGATCCACCTGAGATTAAAATCTTCCTAAGTTTTGGGACCGAGTAATAAAATGAGATGAAAAAACATATGGACAGCGTGGATATACATCAAATAGATCAAGGTGGGCTCCACACGGTAACAGCTAATCGGCTCCCCTAGCTAGCTCCTGGTGGGGGAAGTACTCAATCCCCGTTCAATCCGTTGATAATGTCAAAAATATTGGATGAAGGGAAAATACAAATATCAGCTTAATCCAAAACTTTTTGTTGCCCATAAAATGTTTTTAACGGTTATTCATCACGGTTTTCAGTGTTATGGTTTACATGAGATTTGGATCTTCTTGATGTTTGGAATCATTAACTAAAATGATAGAAGAAAATAGATGAACGGCGTCGATGTATAAAAAAATACATAAAGATGGGCCCACACGGTTAGGGTAACACCCACTAAGCTGTTACCCGGGTAACAGCTAATTCGCTCCCCAGCCCATATGCCTTGATGCGTCAAGCCCCCCATGCTAGACCAGGAAGGATCCTTGGTAGCTTAACAACCCACACGTGTAGGAAATACGGTGATCTGGACCGTCCGTGCAATGGATCCTTCGCCATGGATACCCAAATAGACCTTCACATCCTACGCGCGTAGGCTCCACCTTTCAAATGGACGGACAAGAGGAAGGCAAATCCAAAAGTAGAAACTGATGGCTAGGATCATCCGTTTCAGACCAACAAGATGGACGGCTAAGATCCACCTCTCGATCTCCCAAGTATCATGTGTTGGGGGATGAACGTCCTAACCTGATTAGGCTGAACAGATGAAAGTGGGCCTCTCATTATTTTAGTACATCAGATCACCAAAGCAAAAGTGGGCCCCACCTAACGAGAGGTGGCTTCCGCACCTTGCTCAAACAGAGAAGCAAAGATAAGCATCTCGTCCTCGGGCAGCGCCAAACCGACCTCGACCCCGCTTTCTTCGTCCCTGCTGTCTCCGATATAAAAGCTTCCCGCTCTCTTAATCGATGCCATCTCTGTCTTCCTTGGCTTTCCCCATCCGAAATCCGTTTCGTAGACCCGAAATTTCGGAGACCCGCCAACAATAACGACTCGGTCACCCAACCGAGTCAAAGCGCTGTAAAGCCTTGGCCAGCCCTCCTTCGCGTCTTTCAAGACCTCGCCAGCTTCAAACTCTCGAATCGCTCTCCCAATCGCTTCCGACGCGGGTCCCACCCCATCTTCCTTCATTAACTCGCTCCTTTCCGCCTCGGCGAAACCCGCGCCGAGACAGTTCCCGAAATACGTAGCGGGTATCGGCGGGGCCAGCCGGGCCCGGCAGTCGACCGGGAAGGCGAATTGGACGGTTTTGCCCTCCCGCACTCGTGCCTTGACCAAGCAAGCCCACACGTGTGCGCACGTCAGCACGAACGTCGAGAAATGGAACGGTTGCTGGCTCGCCTTAGAACGTAGGGCAACGACTCGTTGCCTGAGCCACTCGATGTGGGCTCGACTCAGCACGAACGTGGCTCGAACCATGCGGGCTGGCGCCTTAATGTCAGACGCATCTTTGCTTTGGTCGACTTTGACTTGCTCCGGGAAGAAGCTTCGCTTGGGAGAGTGGAGGTATCCAACCACGACCCTGTCGTAAAACGGGAACGATGTGATGGAGGAGGTCCCTCCGGATCTACAGATGGACGCCCAGGATTTCATAAAGTGGGCCAAGGTGGAGCCATCAGCTGCGACATGGGCCACGCTATATCCGATGGAGATGCCAGAATTCGGGAAGACGGTGACTTGAAGGGATAGTAAGGAAGGTAGCTCTAACTGAGGGATGAGAGGATGGAATTCCATTACGTCTTTTGGGTAGTTTTCCACGAGCCGGTGGAAGTCCACATCGGATTCTGAGACAGTCATTGAGATCGAATCGCCGTCGATGTAGCGGATCTCCGGCTCCCCTGTTTCTGACGAGTAGGTCAGATTGCCGGCGAGAGGATAGAAGAGATGGAGGGTGAGAGAAAGGGAGTGTTTGAGCTTTGGAAGAAGAGTGTTTAGGAAATGGATGGTGGTGTTGTTGGGTTGCTGTAATTCGTAGAAGAATAGGCGTTGGATGTGAGGCAGCTTTAAGAAGAGGGTGTCGAAGAAGGTGAGAGGGAGAGAACCTGAGGCTACAGAATCGCGTCCAGGAGAGACCTGACAAAGCTCGAGCAGCTTTACTGCGTGGGGTGGCGCCATGGATGGAGAGAGAGAGAGAGAGAGAGAGAGAGAGAGAGAGAGAGAGAGAGAGAGAGAGAGAGGAGGATTTATGAGGAGTTAGATGAGGTTTTATTTCTAGAGAGAGAGAGAGAGAGGATTTATAAGGAGTTAGATGAGGTTTTATTTCTAGAGAGAGAGAGAGAGAGAGAGAGAGAGAGAGAGAGGATTTATAAGGAGTTAGATGAGGTTTTATTTCTTTAGTGCTAATTCAACTTGAAACTCGGACGAGTCAACTTGACTCGGTGGGATTTTGAGCCGAGTCGATTGGAACTCACTTGACTCAATGCGATTCAAACAGAGCGACTTGGTGAAATTCAAGCCGGGTCGCTTGGAAACACGAACCAACTCGCCAATGAGTTAGATCACCCCAAGAACGAGAGGATTTCTTGTATGAATCAGGTCATTACTAGTGTGGGCTGTGGAGTATCGATTTGTCGTGAAACTCACTGAGTTTGGGCGAAGTCAACTGATATTGGTCCGAACTGAGTGGATTGGTCTGGTTTGCATTGACTTGGTTGATTATTGTATTAGTAAAGATTACGGGCGAGGCAAACATACCGTGGGCAATCTGTGGGTTGTCTAAAATTCGTATTCAATAATGTGCATGTCGTTTTTGTGGAAGACTATTCAATCCATCCAAAAGGCAGAACACTTAATCCGTTCAAAAGGTGGACGCATCATCAAGATGACCTGGGCAAAGACAGGGACACGGATTGCGTCCAAACTCAGTATGGATGCAAAGCGTCCAAACCAAGCTGTGGAGGGGCCCACCTTGATGTATCTATTTATCTACTCTGTCCATTCATTTTCTAAGATCATTTTAAGGTATGAGAGGAAGAATGAGGCAGATCCAACGGTCATGTCAGCCACAAAGATGAACCTCGCATTTTATGCAACTTGAGTTTAACGCAACTGGCATTTAATGTAGCTGAGGTCAGAATTTTGGTGTGGCCTACCTCAGAGTTGGATCCGGCTCATTTTTTATCTTACGTGGTCAGCTTGATCTTAGATGGGGAATGGATGTAGTGGATAAACAGATGCATCATGGTGGGCCCCTCCACAACTCGATTTGGATACTTTGCGTCCATACTGAGTTTGGATGCATTCCGCAACCTGGCAGGAAAAATTTTGGGTTGCAAAGTTCCTTCTCTGCCCACTTCCTACTTGGGTTTGTCTTTATGTGTGGAAAATCCTCCTATTGCTGCCCTATGGGATCTGGAAAACACTTCGTTCCTAGGAGGTAGATTGAATCTTATTAAAGCCTTTATTTCCAATTTACTGGGGATTAAAAAGGGGTGTGTCCTTCCTATGAGTGGCATTAAATTATAGCAGCTAAGTATGGCACGACTTCTACTGGGCGGTGGACCAAGTTGTTGTCCCTCTATCGAGCCTCCTTCATTTGGAAAGGTATTGCTAAATCAACAATCCCTGTGTTTGACGGGATCTATTTCTCTGTGGAGAGAGGGATGGGACCACGGATCCGCTTTGCTACAGATGAACCCTAATTCACAGAGAAAAGTTGTGAAACGTTGAAACTAAGTATGTGGGGCCTGTTTTAGACCATATAGAGCACGTCGTAGGCGACAAACAAAATTTGGTTGATCTGGATGCACAAATCCTGGAGGTTGACACATGTAAACTTCTTCTTGAATATCATCATGAAGAAATGTATTCTTCACATCGAGTTGTTTGAACGCCTATGAACGTGAAATCGCAACAGAGAGAACTGTTCCGAGGGTGACCGATTTTACAACAGGACTAAAGGTTTCCTCAAAATCGACACCTCTTTGTTGTTTGTATCCTTGAGCAACCAAGCATGCTTTATATCTCTCGAGAGTGCCATCACCACGTAATTTAACTTTGAATACTCATTTACAGCCAATGACATTGTGTCATTTTGATGGAGGAACCGATTCCCATGTTTGATTTTGTAAAAGAGCATTGTATTCATCGACCATTACAGCAGTCCAATGAAGGTCTTTGATGGCTTGAGAGAAGGATGTAGGTTATTGTGAATGTAAATTCTTAGCTGAAAGAGAAGGTATGTGTTTAATCTTGTCTCTTTGTCATTGTTCGAGTGACCATCGGATGACTAGAGTTCGTACGAGACGTTGGTTGTACTGGGTGATCAGAATGAACCACTGGCTGAGGATCAAATGGATTGTGTGGATAATTGATAGATTGCACAAGATCATTGAAAGGAGTCGAAACAGGAAGGAGTAGTGAGGACAAGTTGTGTGTTGGATCAACATTCTTGGGAGGATCCAGCTGATTTTTGCTAAAAGAAGAAGGTACATGATGACTAGAGACTAGAAGTATTAGCTGACATAGAGTTATCAGAATCTTGCAGAGAGATAGCAAGATTTGGAAATTCTTTATTTGGAAGATGGCATGGTGAGAGAGAAGACTCCATATGTGGAAGGTGAGTGATATATAGCTGACTTAGTGGGTAACGTAGAATCCTTGGAAATGATTATGTTAGGAGGTGATGCAAATGGTGGAGAGATTTTAGCTAGAGAATGACGTGAGGAGAGAGAAATGTTATCTTTATGAGATTGTAGAATATCTTTAAAAGGAATGTTGCGTGTAGAAGAGAGGTTTTGAGGGAGAAAAATTAGAAGGAAAGTGAGATTGGGACAGATGGGAATCGTGTGCAGTGAGAGATTGTGCATTGGAGATGAGATTTGGGGAGAGGTTGAGTAATTGCATATCCTGAAGAGAATCACGTACTAGATAAGTTTGAACAAGATTGTTATTGTGGAGAGGATATGACACGTGCAGCTGGAAGATTGTTTGATGAATGGATGGATGAGTTAAGTGGTGATGGCCGTAACAAACCCCTCATAATCTTGTGATAGACAGGCCAAAACATGAAGAACTAGATCAGTGTCAGAGACACTATGACCAATCATGTGCAAGGAATCGCTTATAGACTTCATTTTCTGTAGATATGCAGTCATGGACAATGTGCCTTTCTTCAAAGTTTGTAGTTGCAACTTGAGTTGTAAATGATGAGGGGAAGCTTAATCAAGGAAGATCTTCTCAATGGCCAACGAAGCATCACAAGCAATGGTGTTGGAGTCCCTAAGGATGGATTCGAGAATGTCGATAGACAATGTAGCATTGATCTAGGATAATACAACATTATCTTTTTAAAGTCATGCCATGTAGTTTGGGTTTGGAATCATAACATTAGAGGAACCGAGAACAAAGGGAGCCGGACAAGGAAGAGAGTTATTGATATGTCCAACAACATTAAAACTTTTAAGAATAGTGAGAAATAGGGATTTTCATACTAAATAGTTGGAATGCTTGAGCTCAAGATGAATGAAGTTTTTGATATTAACTTATGAGCAAAGAAGATTGAGAAGAAATATGGGAAAGAGAAAAGGTAGAGGATGGAAATAGGATAAGTAGTAGATGTAAAGAGGGTTGAAGCTATGAGAGCATCCGTAGAAGAAGAAGATGATAGTACTGCAGAAGAAGACGACATGGCAGAAGACCCAAGCTTTGATACCATGAAAACTATGAAAGCTTTTTACCCCTCTTGAGGGTGCTATTTCATTATCTATCAATATAGAAATGTATACAAAGATATTTCCACAAGTATGGTAAAGATATTTACCATATAATCACTATAGTAACATCTTCTAGGTCATGCCGGAATCTATAGATTCACTATTTAGTGGATGGCACATTGAAGATGGAGGAGCTCTGGGTAGAAATTAACACTACAAGAAATTTCATTTTTACTGACGAATGATTTCGTCAGTAATCAGTAAAATTTCGTCGGGAAATCTTTTTTCCGACGAAATTTTTCGCGGCTAACATCGTCGTAGAAAGGCCATCGGTAAAGGTTTTTACCGACGAAATAATTTTTCGTAGGTAATAATAAAATCATTACCGACGAAAACATTCGTCGGGAAAACATATGAATTTTTGTCGGAAATAAAAAAGATACGTCGGTGAAAAAACTTTTACCGACGAAATTGGTCGTAGGTAAAAACATGAAAAAAAATTTTACTGACGACTTTTTTCGTCGGTAATAAAAACTGGGAAAGTTTTACCGACGAAATTTCCTGTCCCGGTTTCATTTGTTTTCAAAATTCAGGAAAATTCCTGATATACACCTGTAAAGAAACCTATACGTTTTTCTCCTATTCACATCCACATATATACGAATAAACAGAAACTACACCATCCATACACAAATAATCCATTCTACATCCACAAACAAACAATATTCATCCACACACAAATACATACAAGTTAAAAGTCGTATATTAAAAAAAATAATCAGGAAGATGAAGGCGGAGGTGGCGGGGCATCGGCGTCAAGGCGTGCAGCGAGAGCCTGAAACATCTCCTGCATCCGTCGCTCATGCTCCTGCCGCTCCTGCAGCAACTCCTCGATCCTCCTCTCCTGCTCTTCCCTTCGCCTCTCCTCCTCCTCCCTACGCCTCTACTCCTCCTCCTCCCTACGCCTCTGCTCCTCTCTCTGCCTCTCCAACTGCCCTCGAATCTCATCGACAACGACCCGAAGCTGCTGAACCTCTCTCTCTGCGATATCATCTCGGCGTTGAGTGCTCTCACCAGCTACGGATCGGCTGGAGCCAGCTCTAGTTTGTGCCATGAGCTTGGCACCATGGCCAAGCCCACGCACATATCCAGAACGGGTGCCAAGCACCTCACTCAAGATTTCTGGCTCACTCCGCTGACTACCATCGGGAGTGGGCTGACTGCGTATGGTGTCCATCGCCGCCTGTAATGAAAAGATATGAAATTTCATAAAAAATGACATGAATGATATTATTATCAATCAATGCGCAATTAAATTTTACAAAGTAAAGATTTTTACCCAATGCTCACTGGCTCTAGGATGAACCCAAGATCCCGTCGCCTGCCGATAGTGAGTCCCTCTGTAGAGGTCTACTGGTCCAAGCTCCTGGTCGGTGACGGAATCTCGCTGCGCAATCGAAAGGAAAAAAGACTTATAATAAATACCAATCAAAATAATATATTAACTTAATAATCATCAATAATTTCTTACCATGTCGTAACGATGTCGTACAAATGACTTTGAATCAGCTACGTGGTTCACTTGTAACTTTTCCCTGTTCGCAGAATTTATTCTACTCCTCTTCTGAACACATTATACAAAATACATTTCTATTAATTGCGAATTTAATTGCGAATTTAATTGTTACCTTAAGATATCGTACATGTAAATATTACCTGAAAAGCCTCCGACGAAAATCTCTCGCAGAGTATCCGCCAGTCGTCTGTAGTAACGTGTGGCGATGCGGACAGTACGGCCTCATCGTGTGTCCTGCACCGCTTATACCGCTGGTGCAACTCTCCGCGGTACTCCTTGAACCGCTCTCTAATTATGTCGTCGACGGCATGAGAAATGTAGGGAACATTCAAATCGAAGTCAAATTTATCCTGTAGTTTCGTAAATAATAAATTAAGGGAATAAACTTATTAACAATAAGACTTAACCGTAAATGAACTTTCACAAAAGAAAATTTCAATTTACTAAACTTTACCTGAAGGCGCTGACGGATGAGCTGTCGCACATCATCTGTCACGTCAGTCCAACGGGGGGTGGTGGCGGGGATCAGAGATCGGCATAGGACACCGACCTCAGACGTAAACAGTCTGGCACTGTCCCCAACAGGTCTAAGGCAGTCCTGTGGGAACTCTACCGCCACTCTACCCTCACGCGTAAGTCGCTCTAAAACTAACCCACGCGTGGGTCCACGTCCTCGTCGGCTGGTAGAAGATGCTGTTGCGAAAAGATATATGTAAGTAACAATATAAACAGAAATCACTAAATAAATGTCTAGACTTACATGCAGTGCCCGGTGTATGCTGAACCGAAGGATCAGATGACTATGATGCACCGTGCGACGTCGATGCTGTCTGCGTCGCATCACGGGTGGAAGGGGTAGATCCAGTGCGCAAACGACCTGATCTCCCACCTGGTGCCATGACTGAATATATCTGAAATACAAACTTATAAATTTAAACAATGTCAATGCAAGTTTATGAACATCATTGTAGAGTGAATTTGTGCTTATGCTTAGAGAGATGATAAAAATATGATTAGACCATTACACTATAATGCAAGCAAAATATAATAAAACCGTGAACAGAATATAAAAGTTAAAAAATCCATTACACATTGTCATTATATATTAAATACATATATTTCATTGTAATACAAATCAACTTCAGATCAACTATCCAAAATACTCCCTGCGTAAGTTATCATACACTGCAGATGTATATGTCAAGCTGTATGAAGCA
The DNA here is from genome assembly GCA_003013855.2 of Liriodendron chinense. Lineage (NCBI taxonomy): Eukaryota > Viridiplantae > Streptophyta > Magnoliopsida > Magnoliales > Magnoliaceae > Liriodendron > Liriodendron chinense. The sequence continues at coordinate 4,035,835 of PVNU02000736.1, read as the reverse complement.
CTCGACATTGTTACAGCCAACATGCCAGTCACAATAGGAGAAATCTGATCCCTCGGGACTCCATTCAGATGTGCAAGTGATAATGTCGCATCTTCCGTACGAAGTTTTCCGCGGTTATATTCCTCAATCAGGTCCAGAATTTCTTTGAGATTGTATCATCTTTCATCTGAGTCATCGCCTTCCTCCCTACATTTCTCGACCAGACCGGGTATCTCTTTGGCCCTACCAGAAGAATATAGGGCCGGAAAGTCCATCTGCAACAGCTGATAAAGTATGCTGCGTGCTTCCGCTATGCTCCAGTTTGTGGAGGACATGATCAGAAAGTGACTTAACTGTAAATGTAAATTATAAACAAGTCAATTCAGGAAAAAAATCATGACTTGTAAAACATATATACATGTAATAATTAAATTAATCGAATTGAAAATGACATGTAAATCTTGTATACATTTAATAATCGTCGTCTGAATCATTATCGCTTAGGACTCTTTCTTCTTCACCATCACTATCGCTGATCAGAATTTCCTCTTCATCGTTTGCAACGTTGTCATCGATGAAAGCGCTATCATCTCTAGCAATGTCATTTATGATTGACGCATCAACATGATCAGGTGGCACATCATCTCTATTCAATTGCACCACATCAATATCAACATTTGGATCATTCCCTATATCCCAAGATGGCATGTCTTCTTGATATGCTTGTTCAACTGACGACGTTCTATTACTCCCTTCATCGTTATCTTCAACGTCTACTTCGGGAACGTCAAATATGTTCCTGGGCTTTATTTTCTGCACCACGTGCCAAGAGCCGCCTAACTTGATGTCAGCGAGGTAGAATACTTGTTCGGCTTGGCCGGCTATGATAAATGGGTCATCTTTAAACCACATGAGTTTAGGATTAGGTTTAGGGCATAGGTTTAGATTTTCGGGTTCGGGATCGGGTTTCGGGTTTGGTTTTCGTGTTTGGGTCAAGGTTTAGGAATAGGTGAATGGATTTAGGAATAGGTGTAGGTTTAGTTTAGGTGACATGAGTTTAGGATTAGGTTTAGGGCATAGGTTTAGATTTTCGGGTTCGGAATCGGGTTTCGGGTTTGGTTTTCGTGTTTGGGTCTAGGTTTAGGAATAGGTAAATGGATTTAGGAATAGGTGTAGGTTTAGTTTAGGTGACATGAGTTTAGGATTAGGTTTAGGGCATAGGTTTAGATTTGCGGGTTCGGGATCGGGTTTCGGGTTTGGTTTTCGAGTTTGGGTCTAGGTTTATGTTAGGTGAATGGATTTAGGAATAGGTATAGGTTTAGTTTAGGTGACATGAGTTTAGGATTAGGTTTAGGGCATAGGTTTAGATTTGCGGGTTCGGGATCGGGTTTCGGGTTTGGTTTTCGTGTTTGGGTCAAGGTTTAGGTTAGGTGAATGGATTCAGGAATAGGTGTTGGTTTAGTTTAGGTGACATGAGTTTATGATTAGGTTTAGGGCATAGGTTTGGATTTGCGGGTTCGGGATCGGGTTTCGGGTTTGGTTTTCGTGTTTGGGTCAAGGTTTAGGTAAGGTGAATGGATTTAGGAATAGGTGTAGGTTTAGTTTAGGTGACATGAGTTTAGGATTAGGTTTAGGGCATAGGTTTAGATTTGCGGGTTCGGGATCGGGTTTCGGGTTTGGTTTTCGTGTTTGGGTCCAGGTTTAGGTTAGGTGAATGGATTCAGGAATAGGTGTAGGTTTAGTTTAGGTGACATGAGTTTAGGATTAGGTTTAGGGCATAGGTTTGGATTTGCGGGTTCGGGATCGGGTTTCGGGTTTGGTTTTCGTGTTTGGGTCAAGGTTTAGGTAAGGTGAATGTATTTAGGAGTAGGTGTAGGTTTAGTTTAGGTGACATGAGTTTAGGATTAGGTTTAGGGCATAGGTTTAGATTTGCGGGTTCGGGATCGGGTTTCGGGTTTGGTTTTCATGTTTGGGTCAAGGTTTAGGTTAGGTGAATGTATTTAGGAATAGGTGTAGGTTTAGTTTAGGTGATTTGAGATTAGGATTAGGTTTCGGAATAGGTTGAGATTTGCGGGTTTGGGATCGGGTTTCGGGTTTGGTTTTCATGTTTGGTCTAGGTTTAGGAATAGGTGAATGGATTTAGGAATAGGGGTAGGTTTAGTTTAGGTGACATGAGTTTAGGATAAGGTTTCGGCATAGGTTGAGATTTTTGGGTTCGGGATAGGGTTTCGGGTTAGGTTTTCGTGTTTGAGTTAAGGTTTAGGTTAGGTGAATGTATTCAGGAATTGGTGTAGGTTTAGTTTAGGTGATTTGAGATTAGGATTAGGTTTACGCATTGGTTTATAGTTTCGGGTTCGGGATCGGGTTTAGGGTTAGGTTTTCGAGTTTGGGTCTAGGTTTAGAGTTAGATGAATTGAGTTTAGGTTTCGGTTTAGTCGTAGCTTATAGGTTTTAGTTTTAGGTTTATGGTTTCGGGTTTAGGGTGTAGGTCTTGGAGACTCAAGCAACTCAAGGATAGCTCCGACGCACATCCGGGTCTGCTCCACACAAAGCGGTCCTGTCCAAATGGCCAGGCCACCCATATTGCTGTCCATAGGAAATGGACAGCTTCATTATGGTCATAACAGCGGTTCCCACCTTCCAGGGACCCCCGCTCAACACCCGGATAGCTCCGACGCACATCTGGGTCTGCTCCATTAATTTCAAGCTAATACATAAACACAGGCCTGTCCAAATGGCCAGGCCACCCATATTGCTGTCCATAGGAAATGGACAGCTTCATCATGGTCATAACAGCGGTTCCCACCTTCTAGGGACCCCCGCTCAACACCCGGATAGCTCCGACGCACATCCGGGTCTGCTCCATTAATTTCGAGCTAATACATAAACACGGGCCTGTCCAAATGGCCAGGCTACCCATATTGTTGTCCATAGGAACAGGACAGCTTCATCATCATGGTCATAACAGCAGTTCCCACCTTCCAAGGACCCCCGCTCAACACCCGAATAGCTCCGACGCACATCCGGGTCTGCTCCATTAATTTCGAACTAATACATAAACACGGGCCTGTCCAAATGGCCAGGCCACCCATATTGCTGTCCATAGGAACAGGACAGCTTCATCATCATGGTTTAAACCGCGGTTCCCACCTTCCAGAGACCCCCGCTCAACATCAACATCAATCAACTACTCTTAATCACAAGTATCATGTTCGTCATCTAATTTGCCACTAAATGATAATATAATAAAATCAGTCGCCCATCCAAGGATGGATAGATTGAAATGCGATCATTATTTCCATTTAAATGCCCAAGCCTAAATTTCGACAGCATCTCCCCCTATCTCTCCAGATATATTTATCTTACATTTCATTTCCACGTCAACTATCCACACATTGTGTGGATTAAATTGACAATGGAATTAAACATAAGAAACATATCCAGAGAGAATAAGAGAGTTACCGCACGAAACTAATGACAGAGCATGTAGATGACAAACAACGATAACATTCCAATCTATCCAACCTTGGACTGTCCAACAGGACAATTTGACAGATTTCTATACCTCCAAAACACACTTTGTCTATGCTCGGCAATATAGAAATCTCCAAATGGGCTATCTGATTCTATTATACTACTATTTGTGGACAAAAAATAACTATTAATAATAAGCCAAATACATCCACAACATACATCCACATAAATCAACCACAAGTAGCTCCGACGCACATCCGGGTTTGTTCCATCAATTCCAGATACACAAGCACATGAAAATGACAGAATCATCAACACCATGAATCAAGTCTAATCAAATACCTAATGACTGCTATTTTCTGAACAAATAAGTATGTATGGGGCCCACCATGGGAATCGGATTGCATGCAGAGTAACTCTGCATGCTAGCTCTTATCTCTTATCATGTAGAGTAAACTCAGTTGGGCCCACCTAGAATGTATGTGATTTATCTATTCCGTCCTTATGTTTTTTCAGCTCATTTTAGTGGTTGAGCCCAAAATTTAAGCATATCCAAATCTCAAGTGGACCATGCCATGGTAAACAGTGGGAATAATGATTTCCACCATTCCCAGGCTCCCCTATGATCTTTATTTGTCATCCAACCTGTCCATAAGATCACATGGATATGGATGAAGGGAAAACACAAATATCAGCTTGATCCAAAACTTCTGTGTCGTCCTAGAATTTTTCAATGATAGACATTCAGTTCACACTTGTGGTGTGGTCCACTTTAGGTTTTGATATGCTTCATTTTTGGGCACCATACCTAAAATTACCTGTTAAGATGGATGGATGGAGTGGATAAAATACGTAAATCACTGTGGGCCCCACATAGTTTACTCCACACAAATATATGCTTCATCTAAAACAGTGGACAGTGACGTGGGCCTCATAGGCAGTGGATAGCGACGGTGGGCCCCACAGCCAGTGGACAGCGACGTGGGCCCCACAGGCAGTGGACAGGGACGGTGGGCCCCACAGCCAGTGGACATCGACGTGGGCCCCACAGGCAGTGGACAGCAACGGTGGGCCCCACAATTTCATTTTTTTCTTTAATTTGTAAATCACAATTTGGATTTTAAAATTTAAAATCCCTAATTAGGGATTTTAATTTCGAAATCCCTAATTAGGGATTTACTAAATCAGTGGGCCCCACCAAATAATGGACAGCTAAGGCGGACCCCACATACAATGGACGATGGAAATCGACGGTGGGACCCACATGCAATGGACGATGGAAAGTGACGGTGGGACCCACCCGGCCACATGCATTGGACAGCGACGGTGGGACCCACATGCATTGGATTTTGGAAGTGGGCCCCACAATGAACAATGAGGAGAGATGGAGAGAGGGGAAATGGAGGAAGAAGGAGGGGGGAGAGGGTTACCGGAGGTGGCGGCAGCGTACGGAGGCAGGCGGAGGTTCTTGGCAAGCGGCGATGGGACGCCGGTAAGAGATGGTCGGCTGAGATGGGTGGTTGGCAGAGATGGTATGACGCCGGTGACCGAACACCGGACGCCGGTGGTCGGCGATGAGAGAGACGGCCGCGGACGGTGAGGGTCGTTCGAGAGAGAGAGAGCGAGCGAGAGAGTGAGAGAGAGAGAGAGAGAGGAAGAAATGAGGGACGGTCGCGCTGGGTAATAACTTAAAAGACTTTTATCGACGAAATTTTTCGTTGGTAAAAGTAAGTAATTTCGTTGGTAAAAGTCCTTCTCACTCTTGGCGGGAATCAGGAAATAAGACTTTTACCGACAAAATTGTTCGTCGGTAAAAGTGAAGACTTTTACCGACGAAATATTTCGTCGGTAAAAGTGAAGTTTTCTGTTATCTTTTTTAGCGACGGGTTACTTCGTCGGCAATAAGCTTTTTACCGACGAAATTTTTATTTCGTCGGTAAAAGTGTATGGCGGGAATGAATTTGGTGGTGGCGGGAGATTTTTACCGAAGATTTTTTCATTTCGTCGTGAAAAATGGCTTTTCCCAACGAAAATTATTTCGTCGGTAATACTTTCGTCGGTAAAAATCCGTTTTCTTGTAGTGTAAGAAGTGACAAACCATTCTCGTAGCAGTTGTTTGGGTGATTTGTACTGAGCGTAACAATTGTTGCTTAAGAAACTCCTCCTCAATAGGGAGGGTGTTTTCTAGAATTTTAGTGTTCTTTGGAGATTGTGCCCCCTAAGTTCTCTGGGTGTTAGGGTGCCTTGGGGTCAGCCTGGGTTAGGTTTTATTTTCCTTTTCCAGTGTCCTCTTATATTTTTTTAGTTTTTTTCTTTCTTCCTTGTCTGTATTTGTGTTTTTTCTTTCTTTTTGTATTTGTGGTGTTTGTCTCGCTTGTTTAGTCTTTCAAAAGATAAGAAAAAGAAAAAAGAAAAGAAAATGATAAAAAATCTAATGATCAGCCAAGAAAAGAAAAAAAACCAATCAACTTGTTCCAAACATTTGTGGACCAAAAAGCATTATTTTTTTTAGGCATGATTTTAAATCATATGGCCAACCAAAATTTGGATCACATGCTTATTGGGGGACAGAATATAATGGGGCCGCATGCAACGGGAATGGACAACATTAAAAGGTCAATGTGAACATTTCACTGTATAGCTTTGTGTGCATGCATGGACTTAGTTTTTATCTTCTATAGCTAAAGAAGTTGGTGTCTGCTACATTTTTATATTATGGAGGTGGCTTTGAATTCTGGATTTGAATTATTGTCTTTTAGTATGTGAGCTTAATTATTAAATGAAATTTCTGTTTCCAATAATAATAATAATAATAATAATAATAATAAATAAATAAATAAATAAATAAATAAATAAGTGTGAAATCTGGGCCTGAACCAACCCCAAGCCTGCTCGTTGCCAGAACTAGATGAGCTCGCAAAAGTGGAAAAAAAAAAAAAAAAGGAATCTCTCATTGTTACCTATTCATATCATGATCATTTACCTAATTTTCTATGAGCATTACTGCTGACACGAGTCAAGTAAGCTCGATTAACTTGCTTGACTCGAGCAGAAAAGCACGACTTAACTCAGTTCGATGGTGAGTTTGGGCAGAGTCGAGTCAAATTTTTCGTGCTTAAATAAATTCGAGTTGAGTCTTGAGTTGGAAAGTGCTCGACTCGACTCGGTACTTGGCTCGAACCTGACTCGGATCAACTCGACTTGGTTTGAAACATATCTGCTGTGTAAGTTAGCTCTGTATACGGTTGCTAGGTGGTGCAACGATACCTGATTCCGACGAAGAAGACGACTTCCTTCAATGGCAGTTTTCATCGGTTGGTATTGAAGGTTTCAAAGTTGGGGGGAAACATATGCACATTGCCGCCAACAAGTTGAAACAAGGACAAAAGCTGGGAGTTTTCATTGGCTGATAGTTGAGAAGATGCGCTGGATCATCGTGGGCTGTTGAAAGAGAAAAGTTATTGGTTGGTTGAACGGCTGAGATTTACCAAAATCCTTTTACACGGATCGCTGAGTTGGGTTTCTAAGTTCAGAGAGTCCAAGAAGAAGATGATTATGTTGACGTGTGTCTGATGGAGTTTCTCTTTGGGTCTGTTACAGACAATGCACAGAAAGAATGGAGGTAGAGGTGGGTTCCACTGAATGTACCAAAAGAAAATTCAAGCCATCTATCAATTTTTGAAGGTCCGGCTACGGTGGCATCTCGAAAACGGCTCAGATCAGAGGACAGAGTGGGCCGTACAGGAAGTTGCAAGGAATGGGACATCAAGAAAACACTCGGCTCGAAAACTCTTATTCGAACTCACTCGATCTACTGACCGAGTCAGACAGGCTCGAAGCTGAGTCGAGTCGAGTACTGAGCAAGGGGTGGCTGCTGGCCGAGCCGAATTGAGCAGGGCCAAGCTCAACTTGGATCGACTCGTGTACAGCACTAACTTGAGCATGGAATAGTTCATGCATTCTCTTTCCATTCCAATCTTAGCCTGGGGTAGAATTTAGCATTTCTTCCCCATATGCCATTCCTCCTCTTCATGATACAACTAACAATAAAAAGTTAAGCTGGAGGATAAAAAGATTATTTAATCATATAATAGGGTGTGTTTGGTTGCACCAAGTATCATGAAATTCTGCACTTTAGACTAATTAATTTCATGAAGTCAGGTTACACCCCAAGAAACATCATTAAACCAAGCATAAGATAGAGCGACATAAGGAAAAAGAAGACAAAGTTCCATGGACGTTCATGCAAGCAGGCCTGCCATCACCTCAGCGATCACGATAAGCGCACCCATATCTTTGTTCCGACGCGTCAAAGGCGATTTAACATCCTTGAACTCAGCTTCGCAATCGCTAGGATTGGTGCCTCTTTCGCCCAGTAGAATTTTCACCATCTCGTAGTTCTTCATTTCGAAATTGGTTGTGGCTGAGATGATATAACCGATTGTGGTCTGATACAGAACAGAACACCTGCCCACAGGCACACTAATCTTCGGGTCAGTAACGTTGTTTTCAAGCTCAGATATGTATGTGAAAGTCTCCTTGGCATTGTACAATGCTAAATCGAGGGAGATGCGACCGAGGCCCGTTAGATTTGCGGTGGCTGTACGGTGATCGGAGTCGAGAGCATGGACGCAGAAGGCATAATCTGGGGTGAGGTTGCACACCTTATCAACCAACTTAGTTGACAGCGGACTCACCCTAGCAAAGGAGGGATGGAGGAAGAAGAGAAAGGATGAGATGAGTAGTAGTAGGAAGGAAGGAAGAGACGCCATTGCCATTTGCTTGTATTGCAATGAGATGTGGTGGGGATAGGGGATATATAAAGGGAGATTGGGATGTATGGAGGGAAATTTATGAGAGACCGGATTCTCTACAGGAATGAGATTATTCTATGATTTTGTGTATGGGCCCCACCGTGTTCTGTGCATGATATCCATTCCGTAGATCATGTGCGGCCCCTCATATGTTCTCCTAGGAGGAAAAATAAAATCAGGCCAGTCGAAAGATCAGGTGGGTCACACCATGTAAGATCGTGCCTGGAATGTCTAAAATCATGTGGTTTGGCCCGCCTAAGTTTTGGAATAGCCTCATTTTTAGTTTGGTCTATTCATCCCTGTGGGTCGCATCTTATGAATGGATTGGATGGTGAATACAAAATGAGGTGGACCCCACACACAATCTGGAAGGTTTTGATGGTTGGTGTCCCCTCCCAACTGTTGTTCCTGCGGTGGGATGATCACCTGCGCTGTGGATGAGCGTGGTTTATGGGATATGGGTGAAATTGAAGTTGGGCACCTTATGAATTGAGTGGATGTGAGCCCTACATCACGGAGGGGCCGACGCAAATTTGTATAATGCATTTAAGGTATAAAGAGGAGTACCATACTAGTAGGGGATGTGAAAATCTTGGGCATTCATGTGGAAATCTTGGCAAATTTCGCTTGTAAACGTTGATGCGGATTCTCCGTCTGCAAATCGATCCTCCTAAGGAAGAATAATGCCTGGAATGATTTTCGTAACTTGGGAAATCCACGGCAGGGCACGTTATATCAATCATGCGCATAGAGGGAGCGGATTAGGTCTGGCCAGTGTAACACCCATTTTGGTCACGCAGTGACCGTGGGGCCCACCTTGATGCATGTGTCGTATATCCATGCCGCCCATCTATTTTTCCAGCTCATTTTAGGGAGTGAGCCCAAAAATGAAACAAATCCAATTCTCAGGTGGTCTTTACGATAGAAAACAGTGGTGATTGAATGCCCGGCATTCAAAACTTCTTATGGGCCATAAAAAGTTTTGTGGAACAAGCTGATATTTTTATTTTGCTTTCATTCAGGTATGTGTGGCTTTATGAATAGATTGGATGACAAATAAACATTACGGTGGGTCCTGGGAAGTTTTTAAATGAGGTATTGTATGACATTGTGTTACAAGCCGTTCATCTGTTGGGCCACATCATGGCAGGCTCAGTGATTTACATTTGATCGGTGGCCTGGTAATCAGACTAGTAGGATCACCACATGAAAGAGATTTTTGCACATCCATAAAGGGGACAACTGTTTGGGGCTGAGTAAACTCTGTGGGGCCACCATGATGTACGTGTTTTATCCATGCCGTCCATCATTTCGCAAGATTATTTTAGGGCATGAGCCTAAAATTGAAGCATAGCCAAAGCTCAAGTCGACCACAGACTTCCACAGTTGAAACCTTTGTAGGGTTCATGATGTTTATTTGCCATTGAATCTGTTTGTAACGTCACACAGACACCTGGATAAAGCAAGAACAAAAATATCTGCTTCATCCAAAACTTTCGTGGGCCAATAAGTTTTCAACCGTAGGTGACCCCAGTACCACCCTTATCCCGGGTGACCAGACTCTATGGTGCCTACTGTGATGTATGTTTTTATCTATGTTGTCCTTTTATTTAACCAGATCATTTTAGGACACGAGCTCTAAAAATGAGGCAGATCCAAAGTTAAAGTACAACCGGGATGAATGCCAATCTTTGAAAATTTATTGGGGCCACAAAAGTTTTGGATCCAGTTCATATTTGTATATTCCCTTCAGCCAGGTCTATTTAACCTTCTAAAAAGATTGGATAGCAACAAACATCATGGTGGGCTCCAGAAAGTTGTAACTGTGGACGTCATTATTCCCACTGGTGTGGTTCACTTCAGCTTTTGATATCCTTCAATTTTGATCTCATGCCCTAAAATCAGCTGGCAAAACGGATGGACGGCATAGATAAAACACATACATCATGGTAGGCCTCAGAGAGTCTAGTCAGCAGGGATATCGGTGGTGTTGTCTCACCGCGCAATCCGCTGCCTACCTTTTGCAGCTTTGGACCGAACCCTGTAGAACACCCGTTACACGTTGCGGAAAACGCTCAAGCTCTAGTGAAGCCCACTAACCGTATATATAAAATCCAATCCTTCCATAAGGTACTATCCTCTACTCTAATTCCTAGTGATACAAATCAATCATAACCACAACTAAAGTGGGCCACGCCGAAGAAAAGAATGGGATAAAATTCAGACCATTGGTTTTTGTCTCAGGTCACCATGCTGTGTACCTTCTATCAAAACCGTTAATCAGGTGTTATTCTTTCATGCTAGATTGGCAACTACAAAAGAACTGTATCTGAGATGGAAGCGATTGGAAAGCATGGATGATATTCAACACATAAACAAAGATGGCCCCACCGTCAGGGACCCACCCACTTAACTGCTACCGCGTCCGTGATAATCTAGCTACTCACGTGCGAATCTCGGCAATTTTCCTTTGAAAACGTTGATGTGGATTCTCCTGTCCTGCAAATCCAACCCAGATTTTCTCATCCTAGATGGGAACGGACATGGTCTGTGAGGGGCCACCGTGATGTATGGGTTTTATCCACACCGTCCATCCATTTTTCCTCATCATTTTCTGGTACAATACCCAAAATGAGGTAGATCCAAGTCTCAAGTGAACCCCACCACAGGAACCTTTCTACGACCCACCACGATGGTTAATTGCCATGCAACTTGCTCATAAGGTCACATATACCTGGATGAAGGGGTAGTGCCCTAAAATGATATGGGAAAATGGATGGACTGTGTGGATAAAGCCCACACATCACGCTGGTCCCTCAGAGACCTTTCCCAGATTGGGACGGGTGGGGGCAAAACCCATTCCGCGTCCAAACATTAAGGCCGGAAATCTGACATGGATTGATTTTCCTAACTTGGGCCGTCCACGGTAGGGCACGCTATCTTAACCATTCGTAGAGAAGAGTGACTATCCAGCAATAAATGAGGTATCGTATGACCTTTGAGTATTACAAGCCGTTCATCTGTTGGGCCACCTCAAGGCAAGCCCAGTAACTTACATTTGACGATATCCCAGTAATCAGATTACTAGGATCATCAGCCGAAAGAGATTTGTGCATATCCATCTATAATGGAAATAACCATGTGATGGGTTAGATCACCTAATGGTGGGGGCCCACAGGCAGTTTGTTTGGCCTAGCGAAATGGTCTATTGCATCTGTTCCCCAACTGGGCCCATACGCTGAGATTGTCGGGACGGTCCATGTTTGGGATGCTATCCCTGGCAAGAAATGGTATGAGACCATTGAAAATAAATTTTTTAATGGATAAGTCAATAAATTAATGGTCTGGATCAATGTTTCAGTATAAGGATTGGATCATAAGCCCTTCAAATTTTATCCCGAGTTCACCCAACCAAGCAAAAGCTGCAGGACCGAAATCGTCTACAACATCTGCTCGGGCAGCTGAATAAAGTCGCTCCGTTGGGCCTACCGTATTGTCTGTGTAATCCACTGCATCCATCAAGTGGGAACCTTGTATGAACTGTACAATGAAAAGACCAGTCTGAGGGAGAGAGAGAGAGAGAGAGAGAGAGAGAGAGAGAGAGAACTTCTATGGGCCACATCAACAGGAACAATGTAAATTTTCTCTTGAAACCTCTAAGTTCACACATACACGTGCCTAAAGGGTTTGATGAAAGTTGCAGAACATGGTGATCCCACACAAATCAAGGGTTGGCATCTTATCCCTATTCTTTCCCTCCGTGTGGCCCACCTGAGTTGTGGATCTGACTTTTTTAATCTACGAAAATTAGTATAGAGGATGGAACCTTATGGACGTATTGGATTTTATATATACGACTTGTGAGCCTCACTGGAGCTTGAATATTTTCCCAAGTATAAAACAAGTGTTGTACAGGATTTTGGTCACATTAACACCTTATTTGACCACATCAGATGTAGCAACACATGTGATGCCATGTGGTAGTGAAATCTTAGTAGGAGAAAAAAAAAAAAAAAAAAAATCTTTCCAACAGCTTTGACAGTCGAATGCAATCAAAATGCAAATAAATAAATCATGATTATCTAAAAAATTGGTAAGCTCAATCGGCTATTGTCATGAGACATTTGTCATGTACCTCGTTTACGTAACATAGTTAACTACCTACCTTGACAACCACATGGCCAATAATGTATAATAATCGAAGTACATCATTGTTAGTGACGGATTCAATCTATACATTAATTATAAAATTATACAAACGTGATCCCAATTGTTGAAACTTCCCTATAGGTAAGGAGCTACAAAGTAGGATAATAACGATGCTAAGTTGGCCGATTTTCAAGATACACAACACAAGAGAGGATAACGGCAATCCACGGTAAGGCATGTGCACAAACAATGGCCAATCCACGACAAACAACCTATACACATGGCAATACATCAAAGTCCACAACTATTGATAGGCTGGGACAGTTATTTACATGTAAGCAATATATGAGTGACTATGAAGATTTCTCTTTAACAATTGTCAGGAAATTTTATAAATTGGAGAAAGATGGAAAAACTCTAAGGTATTGCCAACCCAATACAACACAAGTCAACGACACATCATTGCTCATCTTAATTTACTTTTTAGTATAATCTAGCTCATGATGAGATCTTGAACTAAGGTAAAAGATATGAAATCTTGCATGATGAGATCCTTGATTCAAACACTTAGACATTGACTCATGGCATCCAAACAGGATTTGGTGAGGTCTAGAAATACTTGCATGATAAGGCCTTGGCATGCCAAGATTTGTTTGGTCCAATGACATCAGTAGAGCACGTATTTAACTGAACCACTTTCAAATATGCTTTGTGTGGCCATTTGAGAGCGAGAGAAGTAGGAGGAGGAGGAGGAGTGGATATGGGCCTACATCATGGTGGGCCACATTAATTTATTGATGTGGAGCTACATTAATCTATTGATGTAGGGCCCCCTTAGAGCCAATGGATCTGCGGCCATATTTCAATGATCCAAATCATGTATCTGATCATCCTGACTGTAGTGATAACATAAACAGATCTTCAAGATAGGAATATCTGATTAACGACCCACAAAAAGAGGTTAAAGGAGATGGTCTATATATTTAGATAAAACACTTAAAAGTGATCAGACCCCAACCACGATGAGGCCCATCAGATAATCGGTCTAAATAATTGCAACATGACCCAAGATGAAACACTGTGGCAAACATCAAGAGGGAGAAAGTAGGGCCTGGCCCATCACTTTGTAAGGCCCACAAGATCAACGCCTTTCAGACCCTCTTCAAACAGAGAAGCAAAGCAATCCATCTCTTGTTCGGACAGCGCCAGCCCTACCTCAATCCCACCTTCTTCATCTCTGCTATCTCCCATGTGCATAGCTCCTGTTGTATCAATAGATGTCACCTCAGTCTTCTTAGGCCTTCCCCACCCGAAATCCGTATCGTATACCCGAAATTTCGGCGACCCCGCTACCGACAGTGCTCTTTGGCTCACCAAATTAATGAACCTCGGAATCCAATTCTCTGCGCCTTTCAAGACCCCATCGTCTAGCCCTTGGATTGCTCTCCCGATTGCCTCCGACGCAGCCGCGATGCTGTGTTCACTGGACAGATCGCTCCGTTTCGCCTCAGCGAAACACATACCGATACAGTTCCCGAAATATGTAGCTGGTAATGGAGGGTGCAATCTAGACCGGCAGTCGACTGCGAAAACAAAGTAGTCATTTTCTTCCGTGATGGCTTCTCCTCGTGTCTTGATCAAGCAAGTCCACACATATGCGCATGTTAGCACGAAGGTGGAGCAATGGAACGGTTTATGACTCTGCTCGACCCGGTTCAAGACTCGGCATCTTAGCAACTCAATGTCTGCCCGACTCAGCACAAACGTGGCTCGGACAGTTGGGGTGGGAGGATTTAGGGTCTCGACCTTAGAAGCCTCTGAAGCTATGATTGAGGACAGCATTCTCCATCTGGTTCAAGATCAATCTCTTGAGCCCGTCACGATCTTCCAACATGGATCTTTCGTGGAATGGGTGGGGCACGATCAAAGAATCGTCTCCAGTTCTATTTATGGACGACCAAGATTTCATAAAATGGGCCAGGCTGCGGCCATCGGCCACCACGTGTTGGAAGGAGATTCCGACGGAGATGCCGGTATTTGGGAAGATGGTGACTTGCAAGGCTAGTAAGGAAGGTGGTTGCAACTGAGGGAGGAGAGGATGGAATTCAGTTCCCTCTTTCCGGTGGTGGTTTGAAACGAGTTTGTGGAAGTTGGCATCGGACTCGGCGATGGTCAGCGAGACCGAGTTGCCATCGGTGTAGTGGATCTCATGATCGCCGGTTATGGGAGATTGGGTGAGATTGCCGGCAAGAGGGAAGAAGAGACGTAGGGAGAGGGAGAGGGAGTGTTTGAGTTTGGGAAGGAGAGTGTTTATGAAGTGAGTGGTGGTGTTCGGTTCGGAGAGCTCGTAGAATAGGAGACGTTGGAACGGAGGCAATAGTAACCAGAAGACATCGAGGAAGCTGAGGGGCAGAGTGGTTTCGGGGACAGACCCGGGTGGGGGAGAGACCCGACAAAGCTCGAGCATCTTCACTGCTTGGGGTGTAGCCATGGAGAGAGAGAGAGAGAGAGAGAGAGAGAGAGAGAGAGAGAGAAGAAGAAGAAGAAGAAGAAGAGATGATGATGGACGGTTAGGAAAAGACAAAGACCAATTGTCCTTGTTCAGACTCACAGTGGGTGGCGACCATACGAGTGTATCAACACGGTTAAAGATTAGGACAAGTCCAGAGTGAGCCCTTCGTGATTAACGGCCCTGATCTATCATGGATGTGCCCAGATGACACGTGTGGTGTCGTTCGTCCCGTTCAGGGCACGGGCAGGGGCTCTGAGTGGCCGCCGTGATGTATAGTTTTTATCCACATTGTCCATCCATTTTTCCATATCATTTTAAGATATAAGCCAAAAAAAAATAACACAGATCCAACGATCCAGTGGACCACACCGCAGGATGAGAGGTGATAATGATGCCCACCCTTGGAACCTTCCAAGGGCCCACCGTGATGTTTATTCTCCATCAAACCTGTTCACAAGGTCACATGGACCAGGATGAAGGGAAAACACAAATACCAACTTGATCGAAAACTTCCGTGGCCCTCAATAAGTTTTCAACTGTAGATGATTAATCCCCACTGTGTGGCCCATTTGAGACTTGGGTCTGCCTAATTTAGTTTCTCCTATGCCCTAAAATGATACGTCAAAATGGATGGACGGTGTTGATAAAACTCCATACTTCACGGTGGCCATTCAGAGCCCCTGCTCATGCCGAGATCGGGACGGGCGGGGGTAGTACCCAATCCGCGTCCTTACCTCTCATGCCCGTGATAATGAAGTTGAACATGAAAATCCAATAATAAGCCGACAAAGCGGACTCTATGTCCGGCAACGAACTCACACGTGTTTAGCTGTAACTCCATTGTACTCGCTATTGCAAGGACTGTGATTTTAGACCGTCCATCTGGCAATCCATATTATCAATTATGCATGATACCAAAACTATACTGAGGAGGCCATCCTATCCGTCGATTGGCTGCCTTGAATTGAACGGGCATAGTTAAACGCTTTTAAGAGTCCAGATTCAATTGATAAACCTAGACTAATCACATGCTAGTGTTATTCATTTGAAGTGGTTATTTCTAAGATTGAAGTAGGAGGTACATCAAGCACATATTCCTATCACAAATGGCCTGGAAGAGAATGAAAAACTCAATAAAATTTAGTAAAGTTTGGCCGATTGACAAGCAAGTTGACCGGTCGAAATTCTGCCAAAAATTTCAAATTGGTTGTTAGACAATTTCTATCAATTTAGATAACACGTTAAGAAATCTGCCGTGTATCTTTTATTGATATGGATGAGTATAAATAAATGATTTGGACTCCATATTAGGTAGTGTAGTACATGGTAATACAATGCTATAGATATTACGTATGATAGAATGTACAACTCATGTGTTATAGGCATAGAACCCTATATCCAGTATGCATGGTACCAATGATCTGCTTGGAAAAAAATGGTGAGCTTGGCAAGAAAAAGTTTGAAACAAGATTATGTAAGTCCTTTAGTAAATAAGTCTGTTGGATTATCAACAGTGGAGATATACCAAACATGAAGGAGTTGCCTTAATACTTTTTTTCAAACGAAGTGATAGTCGACCTTAATGCGTTTGATGCGTGCAAGGAAGACTGGATTAGCAGCACGAGAAATAGCAACAATGTTATCACACCATAATAATGGGGGTGTAGGCAAGAAGACATTCAAGCCGTGTCGGAAAGACTGGACCTAGGAAATCTCAATAGACGTGTGAGCAAGAGCACGATATTCCACTTTAGTAGAAGAACGTGACATAGTTAGTTGTTTCTACTGGCATGCGTGTCTTGGCTCCATGGATCATCTCACCTTGCGGATGGTTGGACTTTCGATCATTGACCCTCCTCAAAAGGTGTCCTCAACTGTACATTCGCACGCATCACCCGAGCGCGGGTGGATGATGTAGAGCGGCTCGCGAACGCATTCATGGTGAGGATGGACCAAAGGAATGACTAGAAGGAGCCCAAGATCAGAAAGAATTGACAATCGACAGCATAGTTTGATCGGTCGAATAGCCTGGTCGACTGATCGAATCAGTTCATACACTTATCGAAAACTGCCCGAAATTCAATCTAACTCTCTAGACATATTTTGACGTTTTTAATAAGCCGGCAGGCGTCGCAGATCCTGTGTAGAAAATCTATTAATTTCCATTTTTTATTAGGATTCTTTTCCTTATGCAATTAAGATTTGTTTGTTAGTATTTAAACATACTTAAGATGTTGTTTAGGTTGTTCTTCATTATTATTAATCAAATTTTGACTTTTATAGTTCTTCATCTCGTGAATTCAAAATCTTTTCCTTGTGGATTCGAAGAAGCTCCGTTGAAGAATTCAGAGAGCTTCATTAATTTGAAGTAGTTATCCCATTAGGAAGACGTGACCGACCTCACCACGTACGTTCATCCCTGCATTATTGGGTAAAATTAAGAGCCTGTTTGGATCCTACCAAATAAGTTGATTTTTAATTGAACTTAAGTCATTAAGTTACTTTTCGCCCTTAAGTTAATTTGGTAAGTCATTGAAAAGTAACTTACCTCTCTTTGTACATATCAAAGGAAGCACTCTCATGAATTATGTCAAGCACTTCTCTCTTGTACAGTCCATATCATTATCAAAGGAGGCCCCACATGATGGATTGTCCGATCAAAGGTGGCGCTCACACAATGGATGGTCCACATCAAAGATGATCCCACATGATGGATGGCCCAATATTAATGTGGTCCCACATAATGGATGTTCCAAATAAAAGGTTAACCCATAATGATGAATAACCCACATCCAAAGAAGGCCGGTATGATGGACGACCCACTTCAAAGGTGGGGCCTACATGGTGGACAATCCACATCAAAGGTGGGCTCCATGTGATAGGCAGTGGATATTGAAATTAGGCCCCCACATGATGATGGCATATATTGAGGTGGACCCACATGATGGATGTCAACCCCTAATGATGAACGACCCACATCCAAGGGGAGCCTGCATATGGGCAACCCACATTAAAGGTGGGGGTCCACATCAAAGATGGACTCTACATGATGGGCAATTAATAATGGTGGGCTCCACATGATGGATGATCCACTTCAAGGAGGGCCTCACATGATCGTTGGTCCACATCAAATGTCAGCCTAATGAGAGTGGCCCATATCTAAGGTGGGCCCTGTAACAACTCAAAATTTTAGACATACAAACTATGCTAGTAAGCGAGGTTAAAGGATTTAATTTGAGCTAATAGCTCTATTTCTCTAAAGGAAAGATGAACTACCAGCTTAGTAATGGGGCCTTCTCCACTAACCCCCCTAAGGGGGGAATACGTACCAACCTAACAAGTCAAACAACAATCAAATCGGTCATTATTATGGGAGGGCTTGTCAAGTAAATCCTCTGAGCATTCGTCGGCATCTAATTGGTGGAGCTTCCAGTTCGTCGTTTGCAACCTAATGAAAGAATCACTCTCATCAAGTTGAACTTAGCTATCGGAGCAAACGTTTCTAGGTAGTCAATCCCGGTTCTTGCTCTGGTTTCAAGGAATCCCTTAAAAGCCCAGGTCAAGACTAGACTAGGAGTAGGTGTGTAGGCAGCCAATCTAATAGTCAGGCACCAGGCTCACAAGAGTCAGGGACAGAGTGAGGGAGGGACACATCGGGCATAAGAACCAACCGTCGTAGTATCATCACAAATATAACGGCCAAAGACCCCCTTCCTGGTTATTTGGGGTGAATTGGCATAGTCCCAGGGACATCATAAATAGTACCTACGGCTCCTACTTTTCCACTTCACATGTGGGCTTTATATTCTCTACGACGTCAACTATAAGTTTGATTGCATCACGTTCAGTTAAAGCTAGTTAACAAAAACAAGACATTAAGCTATTTGGTTAGAGTTTTTTGGTTGAGAGGGGAGACTAGGGATTGAATCTCCTCATAAGCAATAATAACTTTTTACTTCTTAAGACTTTATTTTGAATTTTGGACTTTGGATGAGAAAGCCTTATCTAGAAACTTCCATCCTTCTTATAAATAAGAGTCTCTGTAGGAGGATTAATTCACCCTAATTGCTAAGAGAACGAGAGAGTTTTTTTTTTTTTTTTTTGGGGGGGGGGGGGGGGGGGGGGGGATTTACCTCAATCCTTAGCCCAGGTAAATCCTAATCTTTCCTTCTTTTTTTTTTGCATTATAAAGTACTTTCTAGGATCTATTTGATGAACGGGATAGATGGGCTCCCCGTTCATTGTATAGTCTTATAAATCGAATTCATGATTGGTGACGTTAATAGAGTTTTGAGTGCTGAGATTTATGATGGACTATTTGGGGATGTCGGATAGGATCTATACGAGTCATGAGAATTGTTCGGCCAGGTATGTTAAGGCCTAAAATATTAGAACGATTCGACACTCGGATGGGCCACATCATCTCAATCTAAGGCTAGATAAATATTCTCTTAGGATCATAGGGAAATTTGATCTAACCTATCATCCTTCTTCCTTATGGATTTCATGTGAGGGTCGGATCTCTCAATGGGCTGCTATGATTAACTAAAAACCCTAAAACAATCTTATAGAATGATAGATCAAGAAAATCACTGGGGTTGAATCTACAACTATGGCCTCTTTCAGAAAATCTATGAAATAGTAAATGAATGAATGGTTTAGATCTAATTCATGAAGGTCTTAAGTCCATAAGAATAGTAGAATTTGAATTCTTAAAAAGAAAAGATGTTTAAGGATCGAATAGAAGAAATAAGACGCGCATTGGCAGACTAAAGGCCATGTTTGGTTGACCGAGCGACATGAATTCTGAAAAACATAACAATCTGTATCGGTGACCCAAGAAGCTTGGGTCGATCCAGGAAGCCTTCGGTTGACCGAAGGCAGGGCTCGGTGGACCGAAGTACGTAAAAATCTGAACTTGAAAGCAATCTGTAATCTTGACCGAGAAAGTTTCAGTCGACCGAAGAACCCTTCGGTTGACCGAACACAAGGCTGGGTCGACCGAACGACTATGAACTTTAACAAATTCAATTGCATGTTTACTATCTTGATCTACAAAGTTAATATATGACTTTAATAATTAGAAATGAACTCAAACTAATAGGAGAAGAGATGATAAATAAGAATAGATATTAAGGAATATTATGATTAAATGATATATGTCTATAGGATCTTGATCTTGCTTGTAGTTGGAAACTTGAAGAGTGTTGAATCCATGTCACCAACAACAGGTGAGTGAATCCCAACATGTTTCATATTCGTTTGAATAAAATAGGTTGTTGTAATGTGATGTTATCATTGGATTGATTTGCGTTGATCATTGTGATGCTATACATATATATCGATGCATTATTAATTATACACATTGAATGCAAGGAATGATTAATAATATGTGTGTGCCTCTCAAAGGAGAAATGATTGAATTATACATTGCTGCTCAGTTGGAGGGAGGATTATGAGAACATAACATGCCATATACATCGTACATTCATACACTATTTGTCTTGGAGCATTGCTCTGGAAGACCTGTAGGTACTTACAATACTGGGTTGCCCAGGGACTATCCTGGATGCCTACAATCATGCGGAAGTCTGCCCTACTATGTAGGGGAAGTGCGGGTTGATAGGTTCCAACCTAAGTAAGTGAATGGTTTGGTTTTGTACCCACTTGATGCATCATATCATTTGCATGACGTATGAGCACAACATCATACTAATTGAATTGTAAACTGTGATTGATGTACTGCTTTATCTGAGCGGGTGAGAACCATAATGGGTTCACTCATTGAATTTGGTCAACTAACGGTTGTGGATTAAACATGCATAGGTGAAGTAGATGATCGTCCACCCGAGATGAATATTAATAATGATGCAAGACCATTGGAGGAAATTCAAGGAGATTGGCTGTATCTGACGGAAGAGGAGATCGTTGCATGCATTAGAGTCTAATGTTTAGTGCTTGATATGTTGATTGCTTTCAGTATGATTAATTATTTTATTCTTGATTCCAAAAGAATTGTTTAAGGTGTAGTTACTTTGAATAAGGTCTCAAATGAGAGGACCTAATTAGGTTAACTTATTAATTGAATGGAAGTGAATGCTTGAAATATATGATGTGAACGGTTGAATGGCATAGTTGATAAGTGATGACTCAGGAACAATATGATGATGTGATATGTGCACCAAGTGTACTAGTCGCTAACCGTAGGCAAGACCTGAGGGTGCACACTTTGTGCTTGGATTGCGGGGGTGTCACAGGCCTCGCATGATGGGTGGTAGATATTGAAGATGGCTCCACATGTTGAACAATAACATTGATGGTGTTCCCCACATGTTGGTTGACCAACATCAAAGTTGGCCCTACCTAATGAATGGTGCACATTAAAGGTCAGATTCTAATGCTAAATGGCTCACATCCAAGGTGGGCCCCACATGATGGACGGCTCACATTAGTGGGGGCCACACAACGAATGGTCCACATCAAAGGTTGGACTCATACAATGGATAGTGGATGTGAGGGGGACTAAATACACTTGAGGGATGATTACTTACAATGTTGGAAACCAAACATACTTTTTGACCTTTTGTATGATATGTATGTTATTTACCAAACATACTTATTTGCCGATTAAGTAGAAACTAAGATAATAAGTTCTTATCAGATAAGCAGCTTATCTTAAGCAACTTACAATCCAAACAGGCCCTATAAGTTAATGTTTCCTCTAGGGAAAGCCAAATTTAGGAAATAGAAATGGGTGCCACAGAGATCACTTGGTTATATTGTGGCTCTTAGCAATCATTACGACATCGTTTCTAGACTTCTAGTACAGCCGCGGAAGTAGAGTATATATACTAGATGACCCAGTGTGTGGAGCTTGGTTTGATTTATAATGAAATAGAATGCGACTCTATGGATGTTGTTAACAGTCTAAACGGTAATAAAGTACCACCTTGGTTAATTTGGCATTGGTTGGGGAGACTAAGAAGAAGCTTCAATCTATAAATTATAGGATTACACATGTGGCTTGAGAGGGCAATGCACAGTGGCAGATGGGCTTGCTCCCCTTGAGAGTTGTAGACCATTCTTTTTTCTTTTTCTTTTTCTTTTTCTTTTCTTTTTTCCTTAATGAACCCAGCATTTCATTCAACCAAAAAACGGGGACTGTACACAACACTTGCCCATTCGGGCTACATTAGGAAAAAAATAATCTCTGAAGCAGCCTATCATAACTCTCTATGCACACTCTCTAATAGCGGACCTAGAAGTGATAGATCCTAGAAGGCTTTGGACCTTCTTTTTTTTTCCTTTTTTTTTAAGGCAGGCCAATTTTTCTCAGTTGGAGCCTTGTAATTGTCATAATGTGGCTTTTGGGAGATTTTGTATAGGCTTCAATGGAGAGTCCGGGTCAGGAATCTATCAACTCTCTCCTTCCCCTTTAATGGGATGTTGTAAGTTGGGGTTAGTTTATTCAAGGAAAAACAGGGAAGATATTAGCTGGTGATGCATTGGAAGATGTTTTAATGATCTGAACCATTTACGTGACGTGAGACTCCTAGTAAATGGAGGTACTAAAATAAAGTATAAAATTAGATTATTTCTAACAGCTGATTATTTAATATTTTTCATATAAGAGTTGACATGTCAAACACGGGCTTGGGACAACCTCAACCTGGTCAAGCCCGGTCATTTGCCAGTCGTACCTAGAAGCACCTTAAAACAAAATATAGGCCACCCCTATTTTTTTTTTTTAATTAAAAGGTGGGAGCACACCACCTTAATTTTATTGAATGAAAAAAGGAAAAAAAAAAAAATAGAAGTTTGAAGCTTCCAAAGCTACTGAGATCAAAACACAGCATTTTGATAAGTGGACATGTGCATACACTTCTTTTGATGCCCAGAAGGTATCTTCTCATGTTAGCTTAGCGTGTGAAACAAATAGAAATGCCAACCATTTTTTTTCTTTTCTAGCTTAGCATACCTCCAATGTTGGAGTCGGTTTGCGTTCTTCCTTAGTATGGATGCAAAGCATCCATACCGAGCTGTGTAGGGGCCCACCATGATGTTGCATCCATACCGAGCTGTGTAGGGGCCCACCATGATGTTGCATCCATACCGAGCTGTGTAGGGGCCCACCATGATGTATCTGTTTATCCACTCCATCTATTCCGTTCCTAAGATCAGGCCTACCATATGAGACCAAGAATGAGGCAGGTCCAATGGTCAGATCGACCACATCAGAAATGACTCTTGCATTTAATGCTTGGTCCATTTAATGCAACCCAAGCTCAGTATTTGGTGTGGTCGATCTGACCGTTGTACCTGCCTCATTCTTGGTCTCATGTGGTCGGCCGGATCATAGAAACAGAATGGACGGAGTGGATAAACCGATACATCACAGTGGCCCCCTCCACAGCTCGGCATACTGAGGAAGGATGCAATCGACTCCCCAATGTTGATTTTTGTTGTGTTCTCTGTCCTTTAGTCTCATAATGTATAAATTTTCTTTTTGGCGTTCACTGTTGACGTTAGTTCTTGTCATCTTCTCTTCATATACACGTATGCACTCCGTTCAGACAGACTTAGGGACTAAATCCCGCTTGAATTGAGGATGTTTTGTCGTTCTTAGTTTTGTACATGTCTTGATATTTAATATCTCTCTCTCTCTCTCTCTCTCTCTCTCTCTATATATATATATATATATATATATAATATATATATATATATATATAAAATAAGCAAGCGGTTCAATGTCCGTTGATTAAAATAAAAAAAGTTGCTGATCATTCATCCAGTGATGAACATCAGATGGTTAACATCATCTACATGACTTGATTTTCTTTGTTGGGTCAGTTCTATCTACTTTCGAATCAATGGTTTGGGTGGTCAGCATCGTCTATGTCATGTTGATATGCAAAAATAGGCTGTCACCATCTTAAATACGATGAATCCGGCTCTCATTTATGAGAATATGCCATTCCCCTAGGGTTTCCTAAAATACATTACCACGATGCGTCGAGACTATTTCGGCTTGGGATTCAAACTATTGATATGACAAATGCTCCAGCATAAAGCTTCAAGATTAGAAAATCTCCACGATTTGAATCAAATCTCTACTTTTAAATCAATGGTCCACAAAGGGCAGTTAAAAAAAATGATCTTAGATATTGAAGAGTTTCCTCATTGGGCATTTTCCATCGACATTGAGGCCCATTTTCTAAGTTGCTTGGTTTACGAAATTTCAACCCCATATCCAACAGAAACAGTCTGGCAGACCTTTGCCATGCGACCTGCATGTTTTGCAATGTTTGTTTTCCTCACTGCCTGAAATGGGAGCAGATCATTAAATGCAGCCTCGCCTCACCCAAGACGGTGCTGCCCTTGCCCGCAGGGCCACTTTGATGTATTTATTTTAGATATATTTGGCCCATCCATCCGTTTTTCCAGATCATTTTCGAGCACGAACTCAAAAATGAAGTGGATCCAAATCTTAGGTGGACCATATCATAGGAAACAGTGATGATTGACCATTAATGGGCCACAAAAGTTTTGGACCAAGCTGACATCTGTTTTTTTTTTTCTCCCTGCATCTAAGACCTTATCAAGAGGTTGGATGGCAAATAAACATTACCAAAACATTACTGTGGTTGCATTTGTGTTTTCTCTTCATCGATGTTTGAAGTTTTTGTGACCGTATGAATAGGTTGAATGGCACGTAAACATTATGGTGGTCCCTAAGAAGGTTTCAACAATGGGCATCATTAGCACTGCTGCTTCCTGTGGTGTGGTCCATTTGAACCTTGTATCTTCCTCATTTTTGGGATCATATCCTAAAATGATCTGTAAAAATGGATGGACGATGTGGATAAAACCCATACAATACCATAAGCCCCCTACCTGGGCCTCTGCAACACCTGTTTGCGGCAGTGCGTACAACAGTAAAGCTAAGCTGACCCATCTCGCTGTTTTCCTGATATCCACTCCGTCCATTAGGTGGTTTCCTTGATGCAAGACAGGCAAAAAAAATAATAATAATAATAACAGACAGATGCACAACTCTGGTGGGTCATACCTCAAGGAATAATATGGATGGGACAGCACCCATAGGTTTGTGTGGGTCCATCATTTATAATTTCATCAATTTTGTTCCTCAGCTATGAATGATCACTAGGATGAAGGGAACGTTCAAAAATCATCTTATTCAAAACTCCGGTGTGCCACTGCGAGTGAAATTAGAGGTGTTAGGAGTAATTTTACATTGTTTCCATTAGAGTAATACGTGTGAGTTTTTATTTATTTATTTATTAAGATTATATATTTCTTGTATGGCGAAATTAAGGGCTCTCATCTGATGCATGGAGTGATTTCACCTATCCACATGGCGGGTCCCACCGAAGTTGTGTTCAATCCGCTGGGTAGAACTGGTGTTCTAGACGATTCCCGCCGGTCGTTTTTAGCGCCTCAGGTTTTCTTGTTCAACACAAGGAATCTTCTCCCTAAGACCGCCCGCCATCTGTTCCTGTCGTTATGGAAGATGTTTTATTCATGGGAATAGAAATGACGGAATTTGCCGTTTTGGTACTAGTGTTTGAGTTTTGCGAGGAATTTGCCGTTTTGGTCCTAGGGTTAACTCTAGTGATAGTTTACAGGTAATATCTTCACCGTTCGAATTGTTGGGCCCACTGTGGATGGAGTGATCGAACAATCATAACCAGCTAATTAACGGCTGTAAAATGGATGGTTAAAATTGTTTTGTTGAGTGGTCCAAATTCAACTGAAAACCAGATTTCCACCGTTATCTGTTTCATGTAATTTGGGATGTCATCGGTAGGGCTGTAAATGGGTCAGTTGACCCGATGGGGTACCCGGGCCCGACCCATTTAGACCCGACCTATTTGTTAAATGGTATAGGTTTGGGTCCAAGAATAGACCCATTTGTTTAACGGGTTTGGGTCTGGTTTCCTTTATATTAGGCCCGACCCGACCCGACCCAACCCAACCCAACCCAACCCAACCCAACCCAAACCCATTTAGTAAGTGGGCGGGTTTGGTCTATGTTACATGGGACCCGTCCAGCCCAGACCCGTCCAGACCCGGTTTTAAGTCTTGTAAAATGCTTGCATACTTGATCCAGACCCGGACCCATTAGACCCGGCCCATTTATAAATGGGTCTGGGTGGATCTCCCTCTACCAGACCCGGACCCATTTATAAATGGGTCTGGGTGGATCTCCCTCTACCAGACCCGGACCCATTTATAAATGGGTCTGATGGGTTGACTCGGACCCGACCCCGACCCGCCCATTTAGTAAAAGGATCTGGGTCTAAAATTTGGACCCAGACCTGTTTAGTAAATGGGTGGGTCTGGTTTTGGCTAAACCCGCCCCGAACCCGACCATTTACAGCCCTAGTCATCGGGTTAGAAATATATGCTTCTTCGATTGCCTTGACAAGTGTGCCATGCTGTGGTGGGTGAGTCGCCATAATTTTTAAAATGGTGGTGAACTATCACCCAGGATAATAGCGTCTTGAGTCCCATATTTGGGTGATCGTAATTGTTGATATTAGGGGCCCACTAAAGATGGAGTATGACTTCCATGGCTGCTATTTCCAGACTATTGTTTTCTCCATGACTGTTCGAGGAAAGAAAATTCTGATATGGGGTGAAGCCACAAGCCCACAGCCCATCTCTTGAGGTAAAATCATTTTTTAAGGTGTTTGGTTGCACCAAATTTCAACATCACACAATTTTGCACCAAATTAGGCTTATTAATCACTATCTGGCACAACCAAACGCTCCTTTAAGACTTGCTTGGTAGTAGTTAAAATTGACTTTTACCTCATTTTACTTACTGTGATGGTGTATTAGGGTACATTTAATTGCACAATATATCATGATATTTGGTGAAAGCAAACATACCCTAATATATAACTAATATGAACTAAATGAGATGAAATCAATTTCAGTGGCACCCAAAAATGTTCTCAGCCTTCCATAGGAACGGTGTTGATTGAATGTCTACATTTGAAAACTCTTTGGAGACCACGGAAGTTTTGGATCAAGCTGATATTTTTGTCTTCCCTTCTTCCTGCAGGTGGACCTTATAAACATCTTTTGTTGGCAAATAAACATCATAGGTCCTAAGAAGGTTTCAATAGTGGGTGTCATTATCGCAGCTATTTCCTGTGGTGTGGTCCACTTGGCTTTGGATCTGGCAAATGGATGGACGGTGTGGATAAAACACTTATATCATGATGGCCCCCACAAAGTCATATCCTTGGTGAACGGTTGGAACCGCTTATATTCTTGCTACTATCTAATTTGCAGTAATTCTGCTTTGAAAATTAAAATTTTCAAATTATGATTCCCATTTTAGTTGCACAAGGAGCAAGAAGTTGGGTAGACAGTGTTCATTCCAACACCCAGGTCATTTGTTGGAGTACCCATGCAGTGCCTGTGGCTGCAAGTGTGAGTGTTTTAAAAAAAAAAGAAGAAGAAGAAGAAGAAGAAGAAGAAGAAAAGAAGATGTTTGCGCTTGTCTGATTATATATTAAACTATTGGATTGGCTGGGACTGTGACACCAATATCATTTTGGAGAAAGGCGTACACATGAACACAGATCAACAGCAAATGGACGGACTAGATCATTTATGTCCAAACTCCAACTACAGTGTAGACGGGAGCACTACTGTCCTGCTTTCAGATCTGCCTCAAACAGAGATGCAAACACACGCATTTCGGGTTCGGGCATTACCAAACCAATCTCAATCCCGCCTTCTTCTCTGCTATCCCCAATATAAATGGCATCTGTTTTCTCAATGGATATCACCTCAGTCTTCTTGGGCCTTCCCCACCCGAAATCCGTATCATATACCCGAAATTTCGGTGACCCGGCAACTGATATCAGACGCTGGCCAATCATGGAACAGATTCTGGGAAGCCACGTCTCCGCGCCTTCCAAAACCCCACCCTTTAACCTCTGAATTCCACTCCCAATCGCCTCCGCCGCTAGAAATAGCCCGTCTCCGCTTGCCAAATCTCTCCCCTTCGCCTCGGCGAAGCACCCGCTGATACAGTTCCCGAAATATGTAGCAGGAATCGGCTGGCTCGAAGCGAGCCCGATCGTCCACCAAAAAGGTGAAGTGGACTGTCTTCTCGTCGGCATCGTCCCCTCTTGCTTTCACCAGGCAAACCCACACGTACGCACAAGTTAGCACGAACGCTGAGCAATGGAAGGGATTCCTAGTCAGCCGCGACTCTCTCCATGACTCGTTGCTTGAGTTTCTCGATATCTGCTCGGCTCAGAACAAAGGTTGCTAGAACCATGTTGGAACGAGTTGCGCCGCCGACTACCACTTGCGTGAGCTCGAACTGGAATTCTGCCATCTGCTTCAAGAAGAGTCGCTTAAGCCAATCGCGATCGGCTAATACTGTCCTGTCATAGGATGGGTGGGACGTGATCAGAGAGTCGTCTCCGGTTCTGCAAATGGACGACCAAGATTTTATGAAATGGGCCAAGCTACGGCCATCGGCTGCCACGTGATGCAGGGAGATTCCGATGGAGATGCCAGTGTTTGGGAAGATGGTGACTTGCAAGGCCAGTAGAGAAGATGGATGCAACTCAGGAAAAAGAGGGTAGAATTCCGAAATGTCTCTTGGATGGTTTTGTACGAGTTGTTGGAAGTCGGCATCGGACTCGGCGATGGTTAGCGGGACCGAGTCGCCGTCAACATAGCGGATCTCATGATTGCCAGTTTCGGGAGAGTGGGTCAGATTCCCGGCGAGAGGATAGAAGAGATGGAGGGCGAGGGAAAGAGAGTGTTTCAAGTTGGGAAGGATGGATTTTAGGAAGTGGGTGGTGGTTTCTTCATCTGTTTTATTGGGGAATTCGTAGAAGAAAAGGCGTTGGACGGGAGGAGCCGACACCCAGCCTACGTCGAAGAGGGTGAGAGGCAGGATGCTTTCTCGGACGGAGCCTGCCGGAGGAAAGACCCGACAAAGGTCGAGCACCTTGATAGTGTGGCCCGGCGTCATTGAGAGTGGAACAGGAAGAAGAAACAAAGAGCAGTGAAATATTCCACGCAAGCACCACCTTGAAAAGGGTTAAATGTAAAAAGCTACCCTCGGCTTCGGACTATTGCTACTACATGCCCTTTATATAGACTTCTCTGCTTCGGATTATTGCTACCTACATGCCCTTTATAAAGACTTGGACAAAAATACACTTGTTCAAGAGTGCGAACTGCAAACATGTGGGACCACTGCTATTTTCTGAAAAGTTATCTCCACCGTAAAATAGGGAGCGGATTCCGTCAATCGGGTAATACTGACTTCGGTCAGCAGGCCATGACCCTGCTGCCCACATTAATGTGGGTTATATATATATATATATATATATATATATATATATATATATGATGTAGAACAGGCCGCTGATTATTTCATGGCCCAGATGGAGAAAAAGAAGACCGTTTGGAGTCGAAAGTGATCCGGACCGTCAGGACCGTAAATCGGTCGTATCTCACAATCCGGGATGAGTTACGGGACGTATAATATATCAATTTGGGGTAGCTCGAGCTACTTTAGCCAACCAACCCTGCTATGCCTGGTTGCCCAAGCCGGAATCGCGAGAATCGACCGTATCGACGGTCATTAGGCTAGTTTATTTTTAGTTTTACTATTTATAGTAAGTTTTAATTCGATCATAACTTTGCATCCGTATGGTTTTAGAGTTAGTGCCCAACATGAAAAGGGCTTAGAATATTTAGTAGAACAGCGTGGTTGAGGCTGTTTGATAACTTTCTATTTTTGGCCGAAAACCAAGAGTTCTAGTAGGATTGAATGACTTCTATAAATAGTAAGTTTACTATTTATAGTAAGCTGCGTTTTCTAGGAGTTTTAGTTGGAGTTGGATTCTAATACTTCACCTAGGGTTTAGTTTCCTATTTATATGCATTGTAATTCCGTTTTTATTCATTCAATTATCAATAAATCAATTATTTGGAATTTATTTTCTCTTTTTATCTTTTATTTCTTCTCGTGGATTCGAGAACTATCGGTTAGGGAGACGGTGATCAACCTACCACGTCCCCCCTGCGTCATTGGTATCAGAGCGAGGTTTCTTCCTCAGGACGATGACCTCTAATGAAGGGTTGGATCCTCATCCTAAGGACGGTGCTCCAAGGGACTATCTAACGGCGACAGCCTTCGAGGCAGCATTCGAAGCAGCACGATGGGAGAACCGGTTGATCCTGCAAGGTATACAGGCGACCCTCGACCAGATTGCAGCATCGCTAGCTCCTCTTCGAGCCCAAGGCGACCAACAACCACCAACAGTTGTTATACGGGACAATCCTGTTGTCCGTAGAACACCCCAGGTGGATAACCGTAGGGTTACGCCAGACGATTCAGAACCAAGCGATGACGAGGTCGAAGATATATTCGTACGACGACCGGCGCTAGGGAATGAGCGTGTGGAACAAGCAGAACGAGATTATCGAGGCAAAGCTGATCTTCCCAGCTTTAATGGCCTACTTCGAATAGAGGAGTTCCTCGACTGGCTGGCAGAGGTCGAGCGATACTTCGACTATATGGAAGTGCCGGACGACAAGAAGGTAAAACTAGTTGCATATAAGTTTAAATCCGGTGCTTCAGCATGGTGGGAAAACCTACAGGTTTCCCGCACCCGTCAGAATAAGACACCCATCCGAACATGGCCTCGGATGAGACAGCTTCTTAGAGCTCGATTCCTCCCTAACGACTATGAACAAATTTTGTTCCAACAATACCAAAATTGTCGTCAGGGAAATAGAACCGTAGCCGAATATCTTGAAGAATTCCAACGATTAGCTACACGGAATAATTTATCGGAATCAGAGGCACAACAAGTATCACGATTCATTGGTGGGTTGCGATTTGCAATCCAGGATCGAGTCCAGATGCATCCAGTTTGGACGTTGAGTGAGGCCAACCAATTGGCCACTCGAGCAGAAACACAGTTGTCACGGCCCCCTGCTCGACCTTATCCGGTAACACGAAATCCCAACACCGGACCCACTCAACATACAACGTTGGCCAAAGGCAAGGAGCCTATAGGAGGGCGTCCTCAACCTCCTACGGTCACGAACCGGGACTGGGGAAGCGGTTCCTCAAGACCTCAACGTACAGCTTCCACTACAGCAGGTTCCAGCAGGATCCCCAACCCATATGGTTGGCCAAGACCAGACTATTGTCTCCGTCGTGGCCAACCAGGTCACTGGTCGAACGCTTGCCCTCAACGACCTACAGCACACTTAACTACGAATGAAGGCGGCGTGGAAGGTGAGTCAACAGAAGACAACCCTGAATTGGAACAGGCGGAAGAGGGGGACACAGAAGATGTCGATTGGCTGACTGAAGATCATGGGAAATCGCTAGTAGTAAGACGACTACTTTACGCCCCCAGGAAGGAAGTGTACCCACAACGACATAATATTTTTCGCACAAAGTGCACCGTGCAGGGCAAAGTCTGTGACATGATCATAGACAGTGGGAGTAGCGAAAATATTGTCTCGAGAATTATGGTGGATAAGTTACATCTGCCTGTGACGAAGCACCCTACCCCTTACTCTATCGGCTGGATCAAGAAGGTGAACGAAACCAAGGTAACTCATCAATGTATTATTTCATTTTCCATTAGTAAAAGCTATAAGGACGAGGTCCTCTGTGATGTGGTTGACATGGAAGCCTGCCACATGTTACTTGGGCGGCCATGGCAATCGGATCGAGATGTGACTCACAGTGGACGGGAAAACATATACATGTTCACCAAGGATGGTCGGAAAATTGTTTTGGCCCCTATGACACCAGATAAACACCCTGAAGCTTCTAAAGTGGAGGGGAACTCTCTCCTTACCATTCGCGAGTTTGTTAAGGAATCAAAGGAAACGGGCGAGATTTATGCTGTTATGGTAAAAGGCGAGGAGCCAGGATCCTCTAATATTCCTCAATGCCTTAAACCGCTGCTGGAAGAATTTCGAAGTACTTGGCCTGCAGAGTTACTTGATGAGTTGCCTCCCATGCGAGACATACAACATCACATCGACCTTATCCCAGGGTCCAGTCTACCCAACCGACCGCACTATCGGATGAGTCCGAAAGAGTGTAAAATTTTACAGGGACAGGTGGAGGAACTGATCCGTAAGGGTCTTATTAAAGAGAGCATGAGCCTGTGTGCCGTTTCAGCACTCCTTACCCCAAAGAAGGACGGAACATGGCGTATGTGCATCGATAGCCACGCGATCAATTAAATAACAGTTAAATATCGATTTCCAATACCGCGGTTGGATGACATGCTGGACATGCTCGAGGGCTCCAAGGTATTCTCGAAACTGGACTTACGGAGTGGATACCATCAAATCCGTATTAGGCCAGGTGACGAGTGGAAAACGGCCTTCAAGACCAAGGAAGGGCTATATGAGTGGCTGGTTATGCCTTTCGGTTTGACCAACGCACCAAGCACCTTCATGCGTTTAATGAACCAAGTATTGAAGCCGTTCATTGGCCGTTTCGTTGTCGTTTACTTTGACGACATTCTAATATACAGTTAGGATGAAATGGAGCACATGACCCACATCAGAAAAGTGCTACAAGTGTTGGCCGACAACAAGCTATACTTAAATCTGAAAAAGTGTAGTTTCTTAACTGATCAATTATTGTTTCTGGGGTTCATTGTGTCGTCCACGGGTATCCGAGTGGACGAAGAAAAAGTTCGAGCTATTCGGGATTGGCCGACTCCGACAAACATTCATGAGGTACGAAGTTTTCATGGGTTGGCGACCTTCTATCGTCGATTTGTGCGAAACTTCAGCAGTATCGTCGCGCCGATTACCGACTGTATGAAGAAGGGTCCGTTTCAATGGACCGATGGGGCTGAGAAGAGCTTTGCAGAAATTAAACATCGGTTGTCCACTACCCCGGTCCTGGTTCTCCCTAATTTTGATACGCTATTTGAGGTAGAATGCGACGCATCTATTGTCGACATTGGGGGAGTCCTTTCTCAGGAGGGCAGGCCGGTTGTCTTTTACAGTGAGAAACTCAGCGCGCACGACAGAAGTGGTCGACCTATGAACTTGAATTATATGCAGTGGTTCAGGCACTGCGCCATTGGCGCCATTATCTTATTCAAAGGGAATTTATACTGTACACTGATCATCAGGCCTTAAAATTTATCAATACTCAGACTAATGTAAATCATATGTATGCTAGATGGATTTCATTTTTACAGGAATTCACGTTCGTTCTGAAACACAAATCAGGGCAGCAAAACAAGGTGGCAGATGCACTAAGCCGACGTGCATCCCTTCTTATTACAGTGAGCAATGAGGTGATCGGATTCGACTGTCTCAAGGAACTTTATGCCGAAGACGAGGATTTTGCAGATGCGTGGAAAAAGTGCCAAGAGGGGCACCCTAGTGACCTTCTAATTCAAGATGGTTTCCTCTTCAAAGGAAATCGACTTTGCATCCCACAGAGTTCGTTACGGGATAAAATTATTATCGAGCTGCACGGCGGTGGCCTCGGCCGTCATGTAGGACGAGATAAGACTCGAGCGATGGTGGAAGAGCGGTATTACTGGCCGCAACTTGCTCGTGATGTTGGCAGGGCGGTACAACGATGTCATATTTGTCAAACCGCTAAGGGACAATCTCAAAATACAGGTCTTTACACGCCATTACCCGTGCCAGATGCCCCTTGGGAGGATTTATCTATAGATTTTATATTAGGGCTCCCACGAACACAACGCGGCATGGACTCAGTGTTCGTGGTGGTAAACCGATTCTCCAAGATGGCATACTTCATTCCGTGCAAGAAGACCTTTGATGCGATACACGTTGCGAACCTTTTCTTCAGAGAGGTTGTACGACTACATGGGATTCCTAAGACGATCACTTTAGACCGGGACACAAAGTTCGTTAGCCACTTTTGGCGAGCCTTGTGGAATCGGTTCGGTACACGACTTCACTTCAGCAGTGCTTATCATCCACAAACAGATGGACAGACTGAGGTCGTCAACCGCACATTGGGGAATCTCATCCGTTGCCTTTCAGGTGACAAACCGAAGCAGTGGGACATGGCCCTGGCTCAAGCAGAGTTTGCGTTCAACAACATGGTAAACCAATCGACAGGAAAATCTCCGTTCCAGATTGTTTATGGGTGCGTTCCTCGTCACACACTCCATTTGGTTCCCCTGCCCAAGCTTCCGGGCATGAGCGTTACAGCTGAACATATGGCAGACCGAATCATGAACATACATGCAGACGTGCGCAACAAATTACAGGCTTCGAATGAAAAGTACAAAGAAGCGGTCGACAAGCATCGGCGCGCCAAAGTGTTCGAAATAGGTGATCAGGTAATGGTCCACCTACGTAAAGAGCGATTTCCTACCGGGACCTACAACAAGTTGAAGCAAAAGAAGATTGGACCGGTACCGATCATTCGCAAGATCAATGACAATGCCTACGTTGTTGATCTTCCGGATGACATGGAGATTTCAAGGACTTTCAACGTGGCAGATCTGTACGAATATCATGAACCAAAGCTGGACGAGAACTCGGGCTCGAGTTCTTTCGAAGTGGAGGAGACTGATGTAGAACAGGTCGCTGATTATTTCATGGCCCAGATGGAGCAAAAGAAGACCGTTCGGGGTCGAAAGTGATCCGGACCGTCAGGACTGTAAATCGGTCGTATCTCACAATCCGGGATGAGTTACGGGACGTATAATATATCAATTTGGGGTAGCTCGAGCTACTTTAGCCAACCAACCCCGCTATGCCGGGTTGCCCAAGCCGGAATCGCGAGAATCGACCGTATCGACGGTCATTAGGCTAGTTTATTTTCAGTTTAACTATTTATAGTAAGTTTTAATTCGATCATAACTTTGCATCCGTATGGTTTTAGAGTTAGTGCCCAATATGAAAAGGGCTTAGAATATTTAGTAGAACAGCGTGGTTGAGGCCGTTTGATAACTTTCTATTTTTGGCTGAAAACCAAGAGTTCTAGTAGGATTGAACGACTTCTATAAATAGTAAGTTTACTATTTATAGTAAGCTGCGTTTTCTAGGAGTTTTAGTTGGAGTTGGATTCTAATACTTCACCTAGGGTTTAGTTTCCTATTTATATACATTGTAATTCCGTTTTTATTCATTCAATTATCAATAAATCAATTATTTGGAATTTATTTCCTCTTTTTATCTTTTATTTCTTCTCGTGGATTCGAGAACTATCGGTTAGGGAGACGGTGATCAACCTACCACGTCCCCCCTGCGTCAATATATATATATATATATATATATATATATATATATATATATATATATATATATATATATATATATATTCCACGCAGTCCATCCATTTTGCCCGTTCATTTTAAGGCATGGGCCAAATATACCACACCATAGAAGCTGTGATGATTGGACATTAAAAACTTTTTGAGGGACACAAATTTGATGTTTGTCTTTTCCATTCGTCCTAATTTATTTGACTTTATGGATAGGTTGGATTGCAAATAAGGTGCGTAGACAGAACTTTTAATGGTGGGCATTCAATCATCACTCTTTTGTTTTATGTCACTCTTTTGTTTTATGTGGAATTTGTTTACACCTTCCTTTATGCAATACATATTACCTAGTGAGAAGCCGCCATTTGTTAGTAGTCATGTACGAATGGTGGGAGGCTATCCTACTCATATTAGGGAGAGCTGTGAAGGTTTAGCAATCGAAGACATGTAGCTTATCAAAAGTAAGTTTGCTCAAAGACGTACACACATCCACGACAAGAAAGACAAACATCATTCATAAGATACGTGGCCAATGCACATACAATAAGTGTGATCTTTTGTGTATGCAAAAAGTTTACAAAGATTTACTGATGGTGGATTGTTTGTATTAATCTAATTCACATATAGAACAACCGTCCCAAATTAGAAATTGATCAACACCCAAAAGGAAAATTTTCCTAGGATGATCGATGATTTCTCGGAGCCAATAAGAAATTAGGAGCAATTAACGAACAATTGATGTAGCAAGGCATCCTCCTGATCGATGGAAGAGTATAGCCAAGATAAAGACCTAGGAGTGAGCTCAGAAGAACTCTATAGAAAGCCCTAAAAAGGAATGGTCAAAAGTTGGCAAAAGTGAAGGAAACACACGCCTGATGACCGGCTGTCCACCATCAATGACCAGTCCGACTCTTTGCCCAGAAACGGTCCAATTCTCTGGACTGTTTCGGGTCGTTTGTGACTGACTGGTCACCTGACTGGTCAGCACTAGCGTAGAGTGCATGCACGAACTTGCTTCTCTGGAACTCTTTGTTTTCGTTTTAGTTTGATTTGCTTTCCTATTGCAATTAGGACACTTAAGCTGCGTAGATTAAGGTTTAAGGTACTATTTAAAGTTGTTTTGCTTTCATTTTTGGGGATTATTCATTACTTTTAATAAAATTTCTAAATTTATTTCTGTGTTTGCTTGTAAATTCGAGTTGTTCTTTGAGGATTCGAAGAAAGGGTCTCGTGGATTCGATATATTCCATCATGGATTCGACAAAGACAGGTTAAGGAGTCCCTGTACTTTTGAAATTCGGAATAATTACCCCCGTGAAAGGGACGGTGTTATGGGTAAATCTGTAATACCCCGAAAATTTAGTACACGAGTGTTATAGTCCACACGTTAGAATTTAAATTTTAGGCCGCGTCGTTCATACGCATACACACACGTCACACTTTTATACGTATTCTGACACTTTTAAGACTTTAAAAATTTAGTGTACTTAGCTAAGTCAATAGATGGACCGTTAGAATGATCTATCATTGCTAGGTACGAATATCTAACCGTCCACCTCGATTTTGAACAAGTCGATCATAGTAAACTAAACCCATTGATCTCCATAGCCGCTCATACACAAATCAATTTAACATTCTGATCCGTTCATCTTGTTTATCATACGTAGTTATGCTTAACCTATTGTTAAAATTGTGAAATGATGAAAGTTCATGAGTAGACAAGTCACCAAAGTCTGACCATGTATGTGCCTGCTACAATCCGAAGATTGCACACCCAAGTGCAGGTAGCGAAGTAGTAGAATACTCGGTAAGACCGAGGTCGATCCACAGGGATTGGGGTTAAGAACACTTAGAGGAATTAGTTTAGGTAAGTGAGATGAAATCTGGTTTATCCACGAGAGTGGAGCAAGTTGTGTGTGGTGAAAGACAAAAAATAGAAAAGGGGCTAAGGCATCAGGGATCTACCTTTGATTCATTTACAAGATTTGATTCGTTGGTCCAACTATAACTCAACTGGAATTGAATAAAGATTCATTCCAACCGGAAGATAAAACAGTTAAACCATTTGCATATTTCATAAAAGATGGTGACCTGAACCGATTGATTTGACCATGAAGCACTCGTTAGTTGATCACAGGGAATTCCAAGCATCCAAAGATAGGAGGCTTTGATTGACCGATCCAACCGTTAAGATCTCGTCTATCGATCGTAGGGAATCCAAAGCATCTAATGTGCCCGGAGTCTACAATGGATCAAGGGATTTTACAGATCGATGACTTTACCTGCACTAGCTCGATGACCGTAGGGAATCCAAAGCATCCAACGTGCCCGGAGTCGACGATGGATCAAGGGACTTTATCGATTATGAACTAGCTAATTGGTGTGCAAGGGATCCCAAGCATCCAACGTGCCCGGAGTCGACGATGGATCAAGGGGCTTGCACAACAATAGCGTCCGCCGAGGTGGATGACCGAACCAATCAATCAAAGAGAACTCCAACATTTACACCACACAATGTTGAACCAAAAGAACCAAAGCTTGTAAATTTCTTCAAAGGCTTCACCCCTAGCCTTAGCTAGAGGTTTAGCCAACCATGCTACAATGGAAGACTAAATTCTCTACAAAAGAGAAAATTCTACACTACTCTATATTACAAATGAAAGAAGGAAAGAAAACTAAAGAAGAGGAGAGGAGTTGTAGAGAATGGGATTTTTTAGGGATGATTGAAATGAGGAGGAGAGGCCTCCTTTTATAGCCTTATGAGAAGCTCCAAGCCTAGGTGGCACTTCAAGCAAATCTCCTCTAGGTTTGGGCTTGGAGTTAGGCTTGGATGATGAGGTGGCACTTTCAAGCCAATTGTTTTGCTTTTTAGGTTTGGGTTAGGAGCTAGGCTTGGAATGCCCAAAGCAAACTTTTCTTTTTGGTTTGGAGCTCATGGATGGAAGAGGATGGAGAGAGCATTTGCTTGGCCCAAGGATGGAAGGTAACTAGGTGAGTTAACTGGGTCCATATGAGTTGGAGTTGACTGGGTCCGCATGCTAGACATGGAGAATCTGAACCGTCCATTGAAGATGGACGTGCGTACATTGGAAGGATGGTGGAAATGTTGCATGTGTGGAGCCCATCTTGATAGACGGCTGGATGGATAGTGAAGATTCCCCTGCCCGTTGGATGGTGGAGAATCCATCTCCTTCAGCTTTTTTTTTTCTTGAAAATGAAGGTGGGCCACTTGCTTGGATGGAGAATGAAGCTGGATCGTTGATGGGATAAGAGGACGGTTAATGAACTGCTTGGACGGTGAGGATGAGTTGCACGTGTAGATGAAGTTCCATGGCTGCTTGCTCATGGACGGTGCTGGAGATCTCCAGCTTTGGTGGACTGTGATGATCATGGACACCTTGATGAAGATTGTACGCTGATGGATGCTTGGCTGTTGTGGACGGCTGAGGTTGGCTGCACGTGTGGATGGGGACCACCTGATGATGATGACGTCCACCGTTGGAAATGGATGGACGGCTGATGATTGGAGGGAGTGGACGGTCCAGATGCTGGGACTGACGTCCACTGCTGGACGGCTCAGATGTTGCTGGAGTGCTATGGACGGTGATAGTTGAAGGAGTTGGACAGGTCTGCTGATTGGATGATTGGAGGATGGACGGCTGGAAGGATGGAGTTGATGACGTCCATCTCTTGTACGTCAGATGAAGGCGGGGTCCATCAAAGCTGCTGGTTGGACGTCCACTGCTGGACGTGATGTGGGTCCCACCTGACGCTGGAGCTTTGGAGGATGGACGGCTGGTACGATCAGCTGTTTGGACGGATGGTTGATGCTGCTCGTGTTGCAGCTTCTACTGGATGGACGGCTAAGGTTGGTTGTTGCTGATCATCCAGCCCTGCACGTGTGAAGAATGGTGATCCACCTGATGGACGGCTGGAGATGAAGATGGTGGCCAGCTGAGATGGAGTTGGTTTTGGACGTCCAACCCTGGTGGACGATTGCAGATGAAGGTGCTGGAGATGGACAATCCAGATGTTGTGGACGTTGGAGATGGACGGTCCTGCAGTGGTGGTTGGTCCTGATGAAGCAGCTCGTGCAGGGCTGTCCGTTGGATGATGGGCCGCACGTGTTGAGGTGGTGTGGTCCCCACCAGGTGATGTTTGAAGGTTGGACGATCCACTTGACGATGCTGGTTGGAATTGATCACCATCGTCCATTGCTGCTGGATGGTGATGATGTGATCCACCATATCTGGATGTGAAATGGACGGTTGAGATGAAAGATGTCCAGCTATTGGACGTGTGGCATGGACGGACTGCCCTTGGTGCAGCTTCTGCTTGCATACGTGTGCTGATCACACTTGATGGATGGTGTTATGAGTCGACGTTCAATCCTGACTATCCATTATCGTGTGATTGCCCAATCGCAACCATCTAGACATGCACAACCTAGATCTCTAAACGTGTGCTTGTGATGTGGTCTTTCGAACCATCTTCACTCAATCTGAACCGTACAATATGGTCCAACCATCGATTTTGATTTCTTTTGGGCCTTAAAGCGCCTTGATTGGCTTGGATCTTGCGCAACCTCTCCTGAACACCTGAAGACAGAAAATTCACCTAATGAGGGATAATTAACCAGAAAAATAATGATAATGTCCTTAACAACCAGGGTTAATTATACAATATTAGGTACTCATCACACCCCCCAACCAGCATTTTGCTAGTCTCGAGCAAAACATGCGAAAATCATCTAAGGATTTTTCAAAATACTGCAATAAATCTTCTCCTTGACAGTTTTCATCAATCAAAATCATCTCAAGACTTTTCTTATTTCCTAATAAAACAAAAATAAAGAGAAGAAAAGATTTTATGCGATCCTTCAAATTATGTAAACAGTAGAGTTTCCAAGGCATATAGTTTTGAGAATATTTAAATATAGATTCTAGTCACTTAGTAAACAAATTGAGTTCAAAGCATTAATCATTCAATAGAAGCATTCTAAACATTGAGTTCCATGGTGCACTGTGAAGTCTAGCCTTAACACAACTAGGAGTTCAGTCTTCTACTTTCATGTTAATGCTGATGATTGAAGAGAATGGTCAGATCAACCAAGTCACTGATTCCGAACCTTGCTACTGTTCTTTTCAATATTTTTCCAGCTTTTGATTGTCTCTCTCTTTTTTTTCTTTTTTTTTTCTTTTTTTTTTTTTTGAACAAAAAACCGATAGCCGAAGACTCCAAAAGGCTCACTTCGTACTATGGTAATGTTTTGTAATGGTAACGACAATGGATGAAAATCTTTGCCCCAAATTACTATGAGTATTCCTTTTTTTTCACTATTTTTTTTTTTGAACTAAAATAGCAAAGAGATGGGCAAAATAGCAAAGAGATAGACAATTGGAAAGATTTTTCACAAGAATTCCACACCCCCCAACCTAAATGTAACATTGTCCTCAATGTTGAAAAATGAATGCATAGACAAATGTAACATGAGAGCAAAATGGTAAAGGATAGAGGGTAAAGAGTACCTGAGAGGATGAATACTTATAAGTGCTGGAATTTTCCAAGTTGCCAAAACAAAATACAACAAACTAACTAACCTACTAGTATACAAAAGGGGATCTCCGTCAGACTAGGAGATCAATCCTGATAAACAGGATCTTCCAGAGGGGTGGATTCCTCCTCTGGGGCAAATTCCTCAAGAAAGGGCTTCAAACGCTGCCCGTTCACTTGAAATACATTTCCATTTTTGGGGTTCTCAATCTCGATAGCCCCATGAGGGTAAACAGTTTTGACTACAAAAGGGCCGGTCCATCGAGATTTCAGCTTTCCTGGAAACAGATGTAGCCTAGAATTGTACAAGAGAACTTTCTGAGATGGTTCGAAAGATCTTCGAAGAATATTCCTGTCATGGAATACCTTCGTTCGTTCCTTGTATATTCTGGCATTATCATAAGCCTCATTCCGGATTTCCTCCAACTCGTTCAGCTGGAGTTTGCGAAGCGAACTGGCCTTGTCAAGATTGAAATTGAATTTTTTTATAGCCCAATAGGCTTTATGCTCCAACTCCACAGGCAGATGGCAAGCTTTCCCATAGACAAGTCTATAGGGAGACATTCCAATCGGGGTTTTGTATGCTGTACGGTAAGCCCACAACGCATCGGTTAGTCTTAGAGACCAATCCTTGCGGTCTGGATTCACAGTTTTTTCCAAGATGTGTTTGATTTCCCTGTTGGAAACTTCTGCTTGACCACTTGTTTGTGGGTGATAGGGCGTACTCACCTTGTGTGTGATACCATATCTCTTCATCAAAGCCTCGAAAGGTCTGTTACAGAAGTGTGTACCCCCATCACTGATAATGGCTCGAGGCGTCCCAAATCTTGACAGAATATTCTCTTTTAGAAATCGTAGAACCGTTTTGTGATCATTGGTTCTACACGGGATTGCCTCAACCCATTTAGAGACATAATCGACAGCCAATAGGATATACAGATATCCAAATGAGGAAGGGAATGGTCCCATGAAATCGATGCCCCAGCAGTCGAAAACTTCGATGATCAATATCGGATTCAAAGGCATCATATTTCTACGGGAGATTCCTCCCAACTTCTGACAACGGTCACATGCTTTGCAAAAAAACATGGGTGTCCTTGAATATTGAAGGCCAGTAGAAACCGCACTGGAGAATCTTGGCAGCGGTTTTCTTAGAAGAGAAATGACCACCACATGCATGAGAATGGCAAAAGGAGACGACACTGGTTTGTTCATTATCTGGAACACACCTCCTTATGATCTGATCTGGGCAGTATTTGAACAAATACGGATCATCCCAGAAAAAGCTGCGTACCTCGGTGAAAAATTTTCTTCTATCTTGTGGGGTCCAATGACTTGGAATTCTTCCTGCAGCAAGATAGTTAACAATGTCAGCAAACCAAGGTTGGCAAGAGACTTCAAACAGCTGTTCATCAGGGAAAGTGTCCTTTATCGGTGTCGTCTCTACGGAATCAGAGAGTACTAGGGGAGACAAGTGATCAGCCACTACGTTTTCTACTCCCTTTTTGTCTCGGATCTCAAGGTCGAATTCTTGGAGCAAAAGGATCCACCTGAGCAAGCGAGGCTTAGCATCTTTCTTAGAAAGAAGATACTTGAGAGCCGCATGATCAGTAAAAATCACAATTTTAGACCCAATCAAGTAGGATCTGAACTTGTCAAGTGCAAAGCTACGGCAAGGAGTTCCTTTTCCGTAGTAGAGTAGTTTACTTGCGCACTGTTCAAGGTTCTACTTGCGTAGTATATAACATAGGGCTTCTTGTCTTTTCTTTGCCCCAAAACTGCCCCAACAGCGTAGTCACTTGCGTCACACATGATTTCAAAAGGTATAGTCCAATCGGGTGGTTGCATTATTGGTGCGCTGGTCAACATGCCTTTAAGCTTGGTGAAAGCTTCTTGGCAGTCATTGGTCCACTCGAATGGAGCATCCTTTTGCAGGAGATTTCATAATGGACGAGAGATATGACTGAAGTCCTTTATAAATCTCCTGTAGAATCCTGCATGACCCAAGAAAGAACGAATGTTTCGTACACTTATGGGGGCTGGTAGGTTGGCAATTAAGTCGATCTTTGCCTTGTCTACTTCTATTCCGTTGGACGAAATATTATGTCCAAGAACAATTCCCTTTTGAACTATAAAATGACACTTTTCCCAATTCAAAACAAGATTCTTTTCTTCACACCTTGTCAAGACCAATTGTAAATGGTTCAAACATTCATCAAAGGAACAACCAAATACCGAGAAGTCGTCCATGAAGACTTCCAAGAAATGTCCAACCATGTCAGAGAAAATGCTGAGCATGCATCTCTGAAAAGTGGCAGGAGCATTACACAGTCCGAAAGGCATCCTCTTGTACGCAAAGGTGCCAAATGGACAAGTGAATGTGGTTTTCTCTTGATCTTCTAGGGCAATCTCTATTTGGTTATATCCAGAGTACCCATCTAGGAAACAGTAATAGGAGTGACCAGCTAACCTTTCTAACATTTGATCAATGAATGGTAAAGGAAAGTGGTCCTTCCTAGTAACAGTATTCAGTTTCCTATAGTCGATACACATTCTCCAACCAGTAGTGACTCTAGTTGGCACCAACTCATTGTCTGCATTCGCAACTATGGTAACTCCA
This sequence comes from Liriodendron chinense, assembly GCA_003013855.2. Lineage (NCBI taxonomy): Eukaryota > Viridiplantae > Streptophyta > Magnoliopsida > Magnoliales > Magnoliaceae > Liriodendron > Liriodendron chinense. The sequence continues at coordinate 3,992,416 of PVNU02000736.1, read as the reverse complement.
GATTTTTTGGGTACCACTTGGGTTGGACTTACCCATTGGCTATCTGAAATAGGGTAGATGATACCCACATCCAATAGCTTGAGGACCTCGGCTCTAACCACTTCAGTCATGTTTGGATTCAATCTCCTTTGTGGTTGTCTAGAGGGTTTAGCATTTTCCTCGAGGTGTATCCTATGGGTACAAATCAGGGGATCAATTCCCTTGATGTCAGCAATTGTCCAACCTATGGCATCCTTGTGTTCCTTGAGAACATTGATCAATTTGTCCTCTTGGTCTTTATCAAGGTGAGATGAAATAAACACAGGAAAAGTATTGCCTTGACCCAAGTATGTATATTTCAGTTCCAAAGGTAATGGCTTCAGGTCAAGCTTTGGTGCTTCAATTCTTAATGGTAGAGGTCGTGAATCATTTAGAGAGAGTTTTTCAAAATGGGGCCTCCACTGGTTTGTATCATGCACAAGGGTGGATTCTAACAATCCATTCACCACTTCCAAAATTATCTCATCATCAGAATCAGCAAAGTGGGCTAGACATGCTTCTAAGGGTTCGGACAGAGAGGTTAGAAGGAATTCTTCTTCCATGAGGGTATCGATCAGGTTGGCCTCATGGATCTCATCATCATTCCCTTGTTGTTTACACATGTTGAAAACATTTAGCTCTAACTTCATATTGCCAAATGAAAACTTCACGACCCCATTCCTGCAGTTGATCACAGCATTGGAAGTTGCCAGGAATGGTCGGCCAAGAATAACAGGTATCTGGGTGCTAACATTTGCTACAGGTTGGGTATCCAAGACGATGAAGTCTACTGGGAAGTAGAATTTGTCGACTTGTACCAACACATCTTCCACTACTCCTCTCGGTATCCGTACAGATCGATCGGCAAGTTGCAAGGTGGTTCTGGTGGGTTTTAATTCACCGAGTCCCAGTTGTTCGTACACCGAGAAGGGTATAAGATTGACACTCGCCCCTAAGTCAAGAAGTGCTTGTTCGACCCGGAAGTTCCCTATTATGCAAGTAATAGTAGGACTACCTGGATCTTTGTATTTTGGGGGAGAGTTCTGGTTAATGATAGCACTGACCTGTTCAGTCAAAAAGGCTTTCTTTTGTACATTGAGCTTGCGCTTAATAGTACAAAGATCTTTCAGAAACTTGGCATATGAAGGTATCTGCTTGATTGCATCCAACAAGGGTATGTTGATTTTCACTTGTTTAAAAACTTCCAAGACATCTTAAGCTTTAACCATTGCTTTAGATGAGAGTAGGCGTTGGGGAAACGGGACCACTGGTTTGAAAACATGCTCTATCTCCTTCTCAGGTTGATCATCACTAGATCTGTCATCACTCTTAGATGATTCCTTAGGTTTGTCAACTGTCCTAGGAATATCTTTTTCAATCACCTTACCACTTCTTAGGGTGGTGACAGACTTAGCGTGCTCAACATGAGGGTTGGAAGAACCCGAATCATTCACCTCATACTGTCCCCTCGGGTTAGGTTGAGGTTGGGCCGGAAAGGTCCCTCGCTCCCTAACATTCTGGCATGATTCGAGTCCAATTAGGCGAGATTCGAATCTTTCCATCGAAGTTTTAAGCTCTTGGAGGGTTTGCATGATGCTCTGATTGATTTGATTTTGCACGGTATCCTCCTGAGTCTTCCTCTGTGGGGGCACATAAGGAGTGCTAGTGGAAGGCACTTGAGGATTATTCCCAGCATTGGCAGTCGGTCCGTTTCTCCAACTGAAGTTGGGATGGTTCCGCCAATTAGGATTATACGTGTTTGACACTGGGGCATTAAAAGGTCTTTGATAAGTATTCATGGCATTGGCTTGTTCGTGCAACACTTCTTGAAGAGCTGGGATTGTAGGACAACCCTTAGTAATGTGTGCATCGCTCTTACAAATGTCACAAACACTTTCAGTCTCCCTGATTTTAATAGCGTTGACCTTCCTTAATTCCATGGCTTCTATTTTACGTGTGAGCCCTGCTATCTTTGCATTGACATCGTCATCCTCGGTTAAAAGATAAACATCTCTTTTTTCATTGGGCCCAGGCTTGGTCTTAGCGGGTTTGTCAGATGTGTCCCAAGATTGGGAATTTTCTGCTAAGAAGTCAAAGTATTCCATAGCCTCATCAGAACCTTTGCTCATAAACTCCCCATTACACATCATTTCTACGAATTGGCGCATGACTAGGCTCAATCCATTATAGAAGAAGCTAATCAAGCGCCATGTTTCGTAGCCATGAGGTGGGCAGGCAAGTAAGAGTTCCTTGAAACGTTCCCAACATTGAAAAAAAGTTTCATTCTCCTTTTGGGAGAAATTCATTATATCTCGTTTCAGGGTGTTGGTCTTATGAATAGGGAAAAACTTTTTTAGAAATTCCTTAGTCATCTCTTGCCATGTCCCTATGGTTCTGGGCCTTAAGGAGTGCAACCAAAACTTGGCTTTCTCCTTCAAAGAAAAAGGAAATAGTTTTAACCTAACCAAGTCATCAGAAACGTTGTCGTAATGCAAAGTAGCGATTACTTCATCAAATTCCCTCAAATATAAATAGGGACTTTCAGTGTCGAATCCATGAAATTTAGGAAGTAACTGTATTACTCCAGGTTTAAAATCAATGTTACCCGCATTCACTGGAAAAACCATACAAGAAGGAGTACTCGTTCTTGCAGGTTGCAAGTAATCACGTAAACTCCTAAATGGTGGCTCATTGTGTACTTCATTCTCATCTTGATCATATTCATTTTCATTCTCGGCCATGTTTATGGTTAATTCACAAGTATCAGGAAGTTTTCTAACACAGTGATTGGATAGACCTTCAACCAAAATTCCGTCGCTTAGAAGACGTCTTGTGTGATCACGAGTCCACTTACGCATAAACACTAAACAAGGAGATAAGGAAAGAGGTTACCCGGAAAGAAGAACACTTGGCTATGAGTGATTCCTGAGAGCAACAAAATAAAATAAGTTAGTAGACTATTGACAATATATATACATAAACCAATTCCAAAAATATTCTTAAACCGATGCCAATCCCCGGCAACGGCGCCAAAAACTTGCTACAATCCGAAGATTGCACACCCAAGTGCAGGTAGCGAAGTAGTAAAATATTCGGTAAGACCGAGGTCGATCCACAGGGATTGGGGTTAAGAACACTTAGAGGAATTAGTTTAGGTGAGTGAGATGAAATCTGGTTTATCCACGAGAGTGGAGCAAGTTGTGTGTAGTGAAAGACAAAAAATAGAAAAGGGGCTAAGGCATCAGGGATCTACCTTTGATTCATTTACAAGATTTGATTCGTTGGTCCAACTATAACTCAACTGGAATTGAATAAAGATTCATTCCAACCGGAAGATAAAACAGTTAAACCATTTGCATATTTCATAAAAGATGGTGACCTGAACCGATTGATTTGACCATGAAGCACTCGTTAGTTGATCGCAGGGAATTCCAAGCATCCAAAGATAGGAGGCTTTGATTGACCGATCCAACCGTTAAGATCTCGTCTATCGATCGCAGGGAGTCCAAAGCATCCAATGTGCCCGGAGTCTACAATGGATCAAGGGATTTTACAGATCGATGACTTTACCTGCACTAGCTCGATGACCGTAGGGAATCCAAAGCATCCAACGTGCCCGGAGTCGACGATAGATCAAGGGACTTTATCGATTATGAACTAGCTAATTGGTGTGCAAGGGATCCCAAGCATCCAACGTGCCCGGAGTCGACGATGGATCAAGGGGCTTGCACAACAATAGCGTCCGCCGAGGTGGATGACCGAACCAATCAACCAAAGAGAACTCCAACATTTACACCACACAATGTTGAACCAAAAGAACCAAAGCTTGTAAATTTCTTCAAAGGCTTCACCCCTAGCCTTAGCTAGAGGTTTAGCCAACCATGCTACAATGGAGGACTAAATTCTCTGCAAAAGAGAAAATTCTACACTACTCTATATTACAAATGAAAGAAGGAAAGAAAACTAAAGAAGAGGAGAGGAGTTGTAGAGAATGGGATTTTTTAGGGATGATTGAAATGAGGAGGAGAGGCCTCCTTTTATAGCCTTATGAGAAGCTCCAAGCTTAGGTGGCACTTCAAGCAAATCTCCTCTAGGTTTGGGCTTGGAGTTAGGCTTGGATGATGAGGTGGCACTTTCAAGCCAATTGTTTTGCTTTTTAGGTTTGGGTTAGGAGCTAGGCTTGGAATGCCCAAAGCAAACTTTTCTTTTTGGTTTGGAGCTCATGGATGGAAGAGGATGGAGAGAGCATTTGCTTGGCCCAAGGATGGAAGGTAACTAGGTGAGTTAACTGGGTCCATATGAGTTGGAGTTGACTGGGTCCGCATGCTAGACATGGAGAATCTGAACCGTCCATTGAAGATGGACGTGCGTACATTGGAAGGATGGTGGAAATGTTGCATGTGTGGAGCCCATCTTGATAGACGGCTGGATGGATAGTGAAGATTCCCCTGCCCGTTGGATGGTAGAGAATCCATCTCCTTCAGCTTTTTTTTTTCTTGAAAATGAAGGTGGGCCACTTGCTTGGATGGAGAATGAAGCTGGATCGTTGATGGGATAAGAGGACGGTTAATGAACTGCTTGGACGGTGAGGATGAGTTGCACGTGTAGATGAAGTTCCATGGCTGCTTGCTCATGGACGGTGCTGGAGATCTCCAGCTTTGGTGGACTGTGATGATCATGGACACCTTGATGAAGATTGTACGCTGATGGATGCTTGGCTGTTGTGGACGGCTGAGGTTGGCTGCACGTGTGGATGGGGACCACCTGATGATGATGACGTCCACCGTTGGAAATGGATGGACGGCTGATGATTGGAGGGAGTGGACGGTCCAGATGCTGGGACTGACGTCCACTGCTGGACGGCTCAGATGTTGCTGGAGTGCTATGGACGGTGATAGTTGAAGGAGTTGGACAGGTCTGCTGATTGGATGATTGGAGGATGGACGGCTGGAAGGATGGAGTTGATGACGTCCATCTCTTGTACGTCAGATGAAGGTGGGGTCCATCAAAGCTGCTGGTTGGACGTCCACTGCTGGACGTGATGTGGGTCCCACCTGACGCTGGAGCTTTGGAGGATGGACGGCTGGTACGATCAGCTGTTTGGACGGATGGTTGATGCTGCTCGTGTTGCAGCTTCTACTGGATGGACGGCTAAGGTTGGTTGTTGCTGATCATCCAGCCCTGCACGTGTGAAGAATGGTGATCCACCTGATGGACGGCTGGAGATGACGATGGTGGCCAGCTGAGATGGAGTTGGTTTTGGACGTCCAGCCCTGGTGGACGATTGCAGATGAAGGTGCTGGAGATGGACAATCCAGATGTTGTGGACGTTGGAGATGGACGGTCCTGCAGTGGTGGTTGGTCCTGATGAAGCAGCTCGTGCAGGGCTGTCCGTTGGATGATGGGCCGCACGTGTTGAGGTGGTGTGGTCCCCACCAGGTGATGTTTGAAGGTTGGACGATCCACTTGACGATGCTGGTTGGAATTGATCACCATCGTCCATTGCTGCTGGATGGTGATGATGTGATCCACCATATCTGGATGTGAAATGGACGGTTGAGATGAAAGATGTCCAGTTATTGGACGTGTGGCATGGACGGACTGCCCTTGGTGCAGCTTCTGCTTGCATACGTGTGCTGATCACACTTGATGGATGGTGTTATGAGTCGACGTTCAATCCTAACTATCCATTATCGTGTGATTGCCCAATCGCAACCATCTAGACATGCACAACCTAGATCTCTAAACGTGTGCTTGTGATGTGGTCTTTCGGACCATCTTCACTCAATCTGAACCGTACAATATGGTCCAACCATCGATCTTGATTTCTTTTGGGCCTTAAAGCGCCTTGATTGGCTTGGATCTTGCGCAACCTCTCCTGAACACCTGAAGACAGAAAATTCACCTAATGAGGGATAATTAACCAGAAAAATAATGATAATGTCCTTAACAACCAGGGTTAATTATACAATATTAGGTACTCATCAGTGCCTTACCAAAAGGTTGCCCAAAAACCATGTTACGAGTATCTATTAAAGAAATCGACCGTACAATAACTCCTATTTGGGCTTAAGATCATAACCATTTAATTAGAAAAAAATTAGCCTTTCATATGACCATCCATCAAAATTGTATCCGCCAAATGGGCCATCCAAATAACAAATTGAACCGATCATTTCAAAGATCATTGGATTAGTACAAAGGCTATCGGTCAAATTTTCTATTGGACGTGTACAAATGTCATTTTGGATCATGAAGTGTGATGAACCACTAAAAGAGCATCTTGGTTATCCGTAAGAGATCAAGGCCCAAAATTAACCGGTAGAAAGAATACGAAAAATGATAGGCCTTGGTGAAGTTTCACCTAAAACTGATGGTAAACGAGATCGTTATGGACGGTTGAATTCAAAACTAAAGAAAAGGGCAAACTTGGCATTATCCATGTTATAACATGGTATGTGAAAGAAACAGGAAACGGGATAAGCTTTCACGTGCAACTTTTTGTGAAGAGTGGCCCACCCAAGACTCGGATCTACCTCATTTTTTGTGTCACATCCTAAAACTCCGTGGCCTACCTGATGAGCGGAGTAGATTTGTCACATACATCAAGGTGGAACCCACGTGTGCTACATGTGCAAGTAGAGTCCGGTCAAACACGTGTTAACCGCGTATGTGAAGACAATCCGTCTTCTTCTCAAACTCGCTGCAACAGCGAGCAGCGCTGCCACTGTGCATGTTCCACGTCGTCCATCTGTGGACCCCACATCAAAAATCCAAACCGTCCATATGATTGGTCTTCCCAGCACAATCAATCCTCGTGAGTTTCTCTTCCAACAACTAAGCAACAAACCCTCTTCAACCCACCGTTTAAACCCAAGATTTGTCAAGATCCAAGTCCGTGCCTTGCATGGACATCCAAGATCGGCTACACTAGAGTCGTGTGGACCCCACATACCCTTTTAACGATCCCCATGTGGCATAGGTTGCAAGATATATAGTGGAACCCAAGTCCCTCTTGAAATCGGAAACCCAAACCGATCACACATACGACCATGTTTTCCGCCGTGCTCAGCTATAAAGCCCATCCATCTGTTTCTTCCCCTCCTTGAGAAAACGCCATAGATAGAGAGAGAGAGAGAGAGAGAGAGAGAGAGAGAGAGAGAATCGTTAAAGAGAGAGGGTATGGGTGTGTATTGTGTGGGAAGGAATTCCGCACCACACTGCTGCTGTTGATGTTGCTGTTGTTATTGGGGTAGCATCCCAGGAAAGGAAGAAGAAGAAAGGAAGAAAAGGAAAGAAAGAAGAAGGAAGGAGAAAGAAGGAAGGAGAAAGAAGAAGAAGAAGAAAGGGAAGAAATCATGATTTTCTGCCGAGTTAACTCAGCGAGTCAACTCACCGAGCCGACTCAAATTCGAATTTGCTTTCCCTTAGACTTGAAGTATTCCATATCCGGTGAGTGATTCTTCATATGAAATTTCCTGTTAATCTTCTCAAATTATTCTTTCTAGTTGTTCTTCGATCTAAGGTTTAAGTTTTTCTATATCAATTTACTTTTCAGTCCTTATTTTTTTTTATCCTAAGTATAGGATTCACTACTTGTTCGTATTCTCAAATTCCACGTCCAGATTCCTTGCCTTCTTGTATATTTTTCTCTACTTCTCCACATAACTCTATGTAGAGGTTTTACATAGGTTGAATGCTTTTCTCTAGAAATTGTCTTCCCGAATTGCCAAGGTAAAAGCCTAGATAAACATATCTTAGGTGTTGATACAAACCTTAAATGATGTACATCTTTCTCAACTTTATTAATTTATGATAAATATTTAGATAATAAATTATTTGAATGAAGATAACATACATGGCGTGATTGGACTTGAATTCGATATGCATTGCATGCTTGATTAGTGCTTCTATAACTCATGACATATACATACATTTATACACTACGACAGAACAGGAGCATGGTTGATTTGACTCCTGGCGTGTATGGTTGATTTGCCGCCTCGTTATACCTGTTAGGTGAGCATGGTTGATTTGCGACAGGTTCCTAATGTTCGGTGGCAGCGAGTTCTGGTCGTTTCACTTATTGAGCATGGTTGATTTGCTCGGTTGGATCAGTGGTGCATGGTTGATTTGCCCACTAGCGTGCATGGTTGATTTGCCGCCTCGCTGTACCGGTTAGGTGAGCATGGTTGATTTGCGATAGGTTCCTAATGTTCAGTGGCAGCGAGTTCCTAGATGTTTATTGCTCTCACACGTATCATGACATACATGACATCATGATAATCATGTTCTATTCATAACAAATCATAAAGTGTATCAATCATGACCTTATCCTCGTATGTTTCATACAATTATATCCGTTGATTATTCACGTCCTATCTTTTATTAACTGGAATATTACCTGTGATGGAAATGACCTCACTGGGCTTTTAGCTCACCAAAATCACCACAGTTCTTGTAGGTTTTAGGAAGGAAACGACGTAGACAGAGCAGAGTATTCAGATGGTCACGTGTTACTCAAACGCCAATTGTATTTAATTTATTTTATCTTGTAAGATTCAATGTAATAAGATATTAGTGGAAAAGAAGCGTTGTACTTGGGATTTATTTTAGTTATGCGATATGTGGAATGGAATTTCATGGAATCTATGCTCGAATTTTAAATTCACACCCTGGAACTCGGGCTTTGGGTTATTGTACTCGGGTTTCGAATTTCAGGGCGTGACAAAATCCAAGCTGACCTCAGGTCACAGGGAAAGCCCATAGTCCAGCAGACCTAGGTACAGGTCCTCAAATCTGACCTGAAGTTAGGCCGATGACCTGACGACCTGAGACCTCCAGGACGAACTGAGGCCTGACGACCTGAGACTTACAGGACGACCTGAGGCCCAATGACCTGACGACCTGAGACCTCCAGGACGACCTGACGACCTGCCGAGATCATAGGCTTCAGCCAGGAAAATAGGCGAAAGATCTGGAGAATCGTCAGGGAATACGGGAACATCTCCTATAACTACGGAACGGCCCAAGAATCACGCTGATCCGAGAATTCCTCCCCTGAAATCACGGCTTCAAAAAGGGAATACAACTCTACAACCTAAGTCTATAAATTGACGCGTCCTCTTCATTATCAAGGTACGATACAAAAACTGATCAAAAGAGAGATATTTAATCTTTCAAGATCCAACTAACTTAGGCATCGGAGGGCTAACGGCTGGACCCCAGCCACCCCCCTTAGCTTTCCTTTGTGCTCTACAGGATCTAAGAAATATTCAGTTCAGATCCAGACCGCACACCTGCAGGAGATCAGTTGCATCCATCCGTCCAAGTTGGAGGTCACCTCATCTCATCTGCTGACCAGTTGGAGGTCACCTCATCTCGTCTGTTGACCAATTTTTAGCATCAACAGATTGGCGCCGTCTGTGGGATCGACAAAGTTGTGTTCTCACCATTTCTGAGCTCGGCACACGATTTTAGTTCTTCTTCTCCAAGTAAGTGCACCGCCTTACAAATTTGATAAAGGGGCTGAAGAAAGAGCTCGGGATGACCTGTTCAGGAGGGCCTGCGCAGGAAAACCTGTCCAGAAGGACCTGCCTAGGAAAACCTGTTCAATAAGAATTGCTCAAGAAGATCTGCGGAGGAAGCCCTGCCATAGGATGACCTTCCCCAGGACGACCTGTTTGAGGTCATTTACATAGCACATGTAAGAGGCCGACGAGGCCGAGCTGAGCTATAAGAGCTTAGAAGCCGAGTTGAGCTATTAAAGCACAGAGTCTGATAAGGCTGAGATGAGCTATCAGAGCACAGAGGCTGACGAGACCGAGCTGAGCTATCAGAGCACAGAGGCTGACGAGGCCGAGCTGAGCTATCAGAGCCCAGAGGCTAACGAGGCCGAGTTGAGCTATAAGGGCCCTAGACTAAGAGTCAAAAGACCAATCTGGGCAGTCGGAAGAGCCCTAGACTAATTGTCGAAAGACCGACCTGGGCAGTCGAAAGAACCCTAGACTAAGAGTTGAAAGACCGACCTGGATAGTCGGAAGAGCCCTACACTAAGAGTCGAAAGACCGACCTGGGCAGTCGAAAGAGCCCTAGACTAATTGTCGAAAGACCGACCTGGGCAGTTAAAATGACCCTAGACTAAGAGTCGAAAGACAGACCTGGGCAGTCGAAAGAGCCCTAGACCAAGTGTCGAAAGACTGACCTGGGCAGTCGGAATGACCCTAGACTAAGAGTCGAAAGACCGACCTGGGCAATCAAGGAATAACCCTAGACCAAGAGTCGAAAGAAGGACTTGGGCAGTCAGAATGGACGAAAGAGTCAAACCAAAATGTGAAGTGTCCAGAGGTCACCTCTATATGTTAACCTGTATAATTGGCAGAGCCTACGGGCCACCCTACCAGGCCGACCTCATGCAGTTGGCCAAATTCAAATGTTAGCTCATCCATTTCTCTTTACTCCCAAGCCGAGCAAGTCAGGCTCGAGAGTAGGGGGGCTTCTGTTATGGGTAAATCCAAGCTGACCTCAGGTCACGGGGAAAGCCTGTAGTCCAGCGGACCCAGGTATAGGTCCTCAAATCTTACTTGAGACTGAGCCGACGAGCTGACGACCTGAGGCCCGATGACCTGACGACCTGAGGCTAGGTCGATGACCTGACGACCTGAGGTTAGGCTGATGACCTGATGACCTAAGACCTCCAGGACGACCCGAGGCCCGATGACCTGACGACCTGAGACCTCCAGGACGAACTGAGGCCAGACGACCTGAGACCTACAGGACGACCTGAGGCCCGATGACCTGACGACCTGAGGCTAGGCCGACGACCTGACGACCTGAGACCTCTAGGACGACCTGACGACCTGTCAAGATCATAGGCTTCAGCCAGGAAAATAAGCGAAAGATCTGGAGAATCGTCAGGGAATACGGGAACATCTCCTATAACTACGGAACGGCCCAAGAATCACGCCGATCCGAGAATCCCTCCCCTGAAATCACGGCTTCAAAAAGGGAATACAACTCTGCAACGTAAGTCTATAAATTGATGCGTCCTCTTCATTATCAATGTACGATACAAAAACTGATCAAAAGAGAGATATTTAATCTTTCAAGATCCAACTAACTTAGGCATCGGAGGGCTAACGGCTGGACCCCAGCCACCCCCCTTAGCTTTCCTTTGTGCTCTACAGGATCTAAGAAATATTCAGTTCAGATCCAGACCGCACACCTGCAGGAGATCAGTTGCATCCATCCGTCCAAGTTGGAGGTCACCTCATCTCATCTGCTGACCAGTTGGAGGTCACCTCATCTCGTCTGTTGACCAATTTTCAGCATCAACAGACGGTACTCGAACTCGCCCGTCCAGTTACGCCAAAAGCCCATCTAAAATTAGAAGTGAATCATATACAATGACAACATATAATAAGGATTTCAAATCTTATTTAGGACACGCCTGCTACGTAATCAAATATTTATATGGAAATCATATGTGGTCATTGCCTCTTAAAGCAATACTTGAAGAAGTGTTCCAAGCCCTTGCCACACGACCAATTTCCCTACAACACAATAGTACTGCTTATCTGAGGGGGGAGGGATCGCATAGAGAGCGATTTCTACTGTGAGATTGGAAAAACAAGGGAGAGAGAAGACAAATGAGAGAGAGAGAGAGAGAGAGGAACGACAAGTTTGCCATAATTAATTTTGAAAACAAACCCTTTCTATATTTAAAAACAGTTTAACACTGTTCAAAATTAGAAAGATCCCAAATCCATTCCTAAACAAAAGATATAGCCGTTCCTAATCCGTGATTTTGGTGTAGTGTGCTTCCTGTGGTATGGTCCACTTACCCTTCAAATTTGGACTCATGCCTAAAATGATGTAGTAAAACTAATGGAAGACATCAATCAAGCATACATGCATCACAGTGGTCCCATCGAAGCTTCCCAACCTCATGTAGGCCTGGCAATGGGTCATGTTGAACCGTGTTTGTGTCGTGTCGTGTTCGTGTCTTGTAAAAAATTTGCTCACCCAAACCTAGCCTGTTAACTAATGGGTTGAAATCTAGAAACCCAAACCCATTCGTTAATTTAACAGGTTACCTGTAACCCAACCTGTTTAACCCGTTAGGCCAATCTACTTATCAGATGGCCACACTGTTGATGAGGACAACTGACAGTCTGACCCAACGTATAGCTATGGTCCACCTAGTGGGCTTATTCTATCACCGAAAACAATAAGATTCACTAGTGAGACAAGGAGGAATCACCTGTGCATTGCAATATTGCATGTGATGGAGTGCCAAGGTTCATAGTTGAGCCATGGTTTGGTGATCTAGACCATTATGTTAACAGGTTAAACGGGTTCGCGAGTGAAACACTGACCCAACCCGTTATGTTAACAGGTCTTAACGGGTCAACCCGTTAGTGACCCGACACGATAAGGTTGGACCCAAACATGCTGATTTTATCGTGCTGGTTTCATGCGGGTTAACAGGTCATGTGGAATTTTGCCAGGCCTAACCTCATGTCTCAGGTATAATAGTGAAAACAGGAGGCCACTTTTTCACGTTTAACGGTGCCATTCATACGAGTGTAAGAGAAAGTAAAAAATCACACTATAAATATTTTAAAAACAGGCCATTTTGAATTGATAGCTCAAATGACAGGCAGTAATATGAAAATAACACTTCATAATTATTATTATTATAACTTACACAAAGGTGGGAGAACATAACCTAAAGAAAGGAGATAGTCCATATATTTCAGTAGAGAGGACTTGATTTTCCTTATATATTTTTTCTTTTTTGCTTAGATTTAGTTAGAGTGTGATTGATTGTAATAGGATGGATGCAATCAAGAGAGATTACAATCAACTGCCCCCTAACCTAATTAAATCAAAGCAAAAAGGAAAATATAGTATAGGGAAATCAAATTTTTCCCGTTGTATTTCCTAATAATCTAAATAATTGCAGTACCCCGCGATGAAATACTGGGGAGATATTAAGGGGTGGCCCATCACTTGCTAAGGCTTATGATATCAACGCCTTTCAGACCCTCTTCGAATAGAGAAGTAAAGCAATTCATCTCTTGTTCGGACAGCGCCAGTCCAATCTCAATCCCACCTTCATCATCTCTGCTATCTCCAATATACATAGCTCCCTGTTGTTTCAATCGATATCACCTCAGTCTTCTTTGGCCTTCCCCACCCGAAATCGGTATCGTACACCCGAAATTTCGGGGACCCTGCTACCGACACTGCTCTATGGCTCATCAAATGAGTGGACCTCGGAATCCAACTCTCTACGCCCTTCAAGGCCCCATCGTCTAGCCCTTGGATTGCTCTCCCTATCGCTTCCGATGCAGCCACAACACCATCTTCACTTGAAAGATCGCTCCGTTTTGACTCGGCAACACACAAACCGACACAGTTCCCGAAATATGTAGCAGGTAATGGAGGGCGCAACCTAGACCGGCAGTCGGTCGCGAAAAGGAAGGAGTCGATTTCGTCCCCAATGGCTTCATCTCGTGCCTTGATCAAGCAAGTCCACACGTACGCGCACGTTAGTACAAAGGTGGAGCAATGGAATGGTTTATGAGTCTGTTCGACTCGGTTCAAGACTCGGCATCTTAGCTGTTCGATGTCTGCCCGACTCAGCAAGAACGTGGCTCTAACCGTTGGGGTGGGTGGCTTTAGTGTCTTAACCTCAGAAGCCTCTAAGCTATGCTCGGCGACAGGATTCACCATCTGGTTCAAGATCACTCGCTTGAGCCAGTCGCGGTCTTCAAACATAGTTCTTTCATAGAATGGAGGCGGCGTGATCAAAGAATTGTCTCCGGTTCTACAGATGGACGACCAAGATTTCATGAAATGGGCTAGGCTGCGGCCATCGGCCACCACGTGGTGGACGGAGATTCCGATGGAGATGCCGGTATTTGGGAAGATAGTGACTAGCAAGGCAAGTAAGGAAGGTGGTTGCAACTGAGGGAGGAGAGGATGGAATTCAGTTCCCTCTTTCCGGTAGTGGTTCGAAACGAGTTTGTGGAAGTCGGCATCGGACTCGGCGATTGTCAGCAAGACTGAGTCACCGTTGACGTAGTGGATCTCATGATCACCGCTTATGGGAGATTGGGTGAGATTGGCGGCGAGAGGGAAGAAGATACGGAGGGAGAGGGAGAGGGAGTGTTTGAGTTTGGGAAGGAGAGTGTTTATGAAGTGGGTGGTGGTGTTCGGTTCAGAGAGCTCGTAGAAAAGGAGACGTTGGACCGGAGACAGTAGTAACCAGAAGACGTCGAAGAAGGTGAGGGGGAGAGTAGTTTCTGGGACAGACCCGGGTGGAGGAGAGACTCGACAAAGCTCTAGCTGCTTCACAGCTTCGTGTGCAGCCATGGAGAGAGAGAGAGACAGAGAGAGGGGGATAAAAAGAAGTGGATGTGGGCCTACATAACTGTGGGGTCCACTAATTTGTTTAATTCGCTTATGATCTAAAGAGGTGTACGAGAGGGAAGAAGAGACGGAGATCCATCTCACCCAATTCGATCCAGGTGTCGCTGGGTCGTGATAGCGTACGGCAGGGACTCACACACTAAGGAGAAAAATTTTGCTACACCGACGAGTTACCTACGCTAGCTACACTGGGTGTAGTAATGACCCCAACATGATGTATGTGTTGTATCCACTCCGTCCATTCATTTGGAGAGATCATTTTAGGGCATGATACCAAAAATGAGGGAGATCAGAAGCTCAGGTGGCCCCCAATAATTTTTTAATGGTTGGCAGTTTAATTCCCACTATTTTCTGTTCTAGGTCCACTTAAGCTTTGAATCTTTCCTGATTTTTAGTATAATACCATAAAATGATCTCGCTAAATGGATGGACGGCGTGGATACAACAAATGCATCATGATGGGTCATTGGTACACCCGGTGTAGCTAGCGTAGCTAACTCGTGGGTGTAGCAAAATTTTTCTCCACACTAAGCTGTTGCCGCGGACTGACCTAATTCGCGGTGGTGAAAATCAGGGTGCTCATGTGCAAATCTTGGCAATTTGTCTTTCAATGCGGATTCTCGGTCATGCAAATCCAAAGCTGATTTTCTCATCCTGGAAGGGGTTTAAGGGGCCACCGCGATGTATGGGTTTTATCCACACCGTCCATTCAATTTTCCGTATCATTTCAGATTACAAACCTTAAAATGATGAAGATCCAAGTCTTAAGTAGACCACACCAAAGGAAGCAGCAGTGATAATGGCATCTACTGTTGAAACCTAGCTGGGCTCACCGCAATAGTAAATTGCGATGCAACCTGTTCACAAGAAAACAAAATTTTCGGCTTGATCCGAAATTTCTGTGACCCCAAAAGTTTTTCAACGGCAAATGTTTACTCGCTAATTTGTGGTCTACTTGAGCCTTTGAACTGCCTCATTTTTTGGCCTGTACCTTAAAATAATTTATGAAAATGGATGAACGGTGTGGATAAAACCCATACATCATGGTGGCCCCTCGAAGCCATGTCCGTTCCTAGCCAGGGATGGATTGCGTATTTCCCCACCAAGACCTAGCTACAAACGGACGGTCCCCCGGGGATATGTTGGCCCACCCTATTTATTTTATCCATGCCGTCATTCCATTTTGATGGATGATTTTAGGGCATGAGCAAAGAAAAAGGTGGATTAAAGTCTTGAGTGGACCACACTACAAGAAACAGTGGAGACAGTGGCATCCACTTTTGAAACCTCCCTAGAGCTCATCGTGATGTTTGTTTTCATCCAACCTGTTCATAAGATCAGAAAAACCTGGATGAAAAGGAAAACATAAATATTAGCTTGATGCAAAAGTTTCGTTGCCTCCACGAGGTTTTCAAGGGTAGGCATTCCATCCACACTTTTTCCTGTGGTGTGGTCCACTTGAGCCTTAGATTTTGTTTCTTTTTGCTATCATGCAATAAAATGATCTGTTAAAATGGATGTACGGCAAGGATATAATATATACATCAACGTCGGCCCCACAGATCCCCTGCTAGGACCGTCCGTCCCTGGCTAGGTCCTGGTTGGGGTAATACGCATTCCGCAAGGCCGGAAATCTGACATGGAAAGATATTCCAAACTTGGGCCGTCCACGGTAGGGCACGCTATGTTAACCATGCGTAGAGAAGAGTGACTATCCAGCGATAAATGACGTACTGTATGACCTTTCAGTATTAGAAGCCGTTCATCTATTGGGCCACCTCAAGGCGGACAGTGATTTACATTTGACGATAGCCAAATAATGAGATGACTAGGATCATCAGCCGAAAGAGATTTGTGCACATCCATCTACAATGGAAACAACCATGTGATGGGTTAGATCACTGAAATGTGGGGATCCACAGGTAGTTTGTTTGGCCTAGCAAAATGGTCTATTGCATGTGTTCCCCAACTGGGCCCATACACAGAGATTGCCGGTAAAGTCCATGTTTTGGATACTAAGAGACCATTAAGTCAATAAATCAATGGTCTGGATCAATATTTGAGTATAAGGATTGGATCAGAGCCCCATCAACGTAAAGCCCAAAGGATGGATGGTTACTATTGTTGGTGGACTGCATGGGGTGAGAAGTGCTGCTTATCCCGAATACCTAAGAAAAAGCTGCAGGACCGAAATTGTCTACAACACGGTACCTGCTTATTAAGCAGCTGGATAAAGTTGTCTACAACACCTGCTTGAGCAGCTGCATTATAAAGTCTAAGCTCCTGTTGGGCCCACCGTATTGTATGTGTAATCCAATCCATCCATCAAGTGGGAACCTTATTTGAACTGTACATTGATGTTAGGAATAATATGATTTCATTGCTAACAATTGAAAAGACCAATCTGATAATAATAATAATAATTATAAAAAACAAAAAAAAACAACTTGTATGGGCCACACTGATAGGAAAAATGTAAATTTGCTCCTGAAAATTCTAAGTTCAGGCATACACCTGCTTAAGGGGTTTAATGAAAGATGCAGAGCATAAAGACCCCACGCAAAGCAAGGGTTGGTATCTTATCCATCTTATGGACGGATTGGATTTTATACATATAACTTGTGGGTCCCACTAGAGCTTGACCATTTTCCTAGCCTATATGAAATAAATGTTGTAAAGGATTCTTCATTTACGCTTGATTTGACCGCATCAAATCTAGCCATACAAATGATGCCACGAAGAACTGATAACTCTGAATGCGATCAAAATCCATAAAATCATGAGTAGCCCCAAAAAGAGCATCCCATGCCACTGTCATCAGACGCATGTCACATATCTAGCTTATGTAACAGAGTTGGCTACTTACCTTGGCAACCTTATGTCTGATAATGAGTAATGACAGAAGTATGATCATGGCTCTTTCTTTCTTTTTTTCTTTTTTTTGTTAACAAAGGGAAAATAATACTCAAAGCTATACAACACAGCTTACATTCGGGCAGCCCCTAGCCACAAAAATGGCCGGGGGGGGGGGGGCGCAAACAAAAGTGATCGTGAGGGTTGAAATCGCTCGACTAAAAGAACTATGAAGTAGGGTAACCACGATGCCAAGTTGGATGATTTTCTCCTGGGAACAACACATTAGATGATAACGACCATATATCCACATGTGGTAGCCTAAGAAGAATTCTCACCCATGTAATGGATTGAAGACATGTGCACAACCAATGGCCAAACCTAAAGAAACAACTTGTACATATGATGACACATCAAGTTCATGACATTTGCAAACCCAGACATTTAAACACTTCAGTAAACATAGGGAGTGGCTATGAAGATGTATCTCAACAACCCATAAATAATATAAATAGGAAGAAGATTGAAGAATTCTAACACAAGTCTAAATTGCAATCTTGTTAATCTTAGTTTACTTTTTAGTATAATATAATCCGTCTACACTGCTACAACCGACGTAGGCTTAGTCGCAGTGTAATCCATTTTGTCTATACTACTACACTGGACTGACTTTAGCTTACTTGTTACATAATCTAATCTATCTATGCTACTATACTAGTCTGAATACTAATTTAGTTTTAGTATAATTCCCTTCATCTACGCCACTTGTGTTTGATAAAGGAAGATCATAGCCTTAGGACCTACCATCTATGCCACAGTTGTTGGATCACGGAGGACTTCTCTTTAATTAGTAATTGTTTATCTTTGATAACATTTGTGACACATCAAGTCCACAAAGTTTACATACCTAGACAGTTATTTACACATCAAGTAAACATAGGGACTATGAAGATCTATCTCCATCAACAACCCATAAATAATATAAATAGGAAGAAGATTGAAGAATTCTGAGCCCTTGCCAACCTAACACAAATCTAAATCTTAATGTTGTTTATCTTAGTTTACTTTTTAGTATAATTTAGTCTGTCTACACTGCTACAACAGGCTTAGGCTTAGTTGTAGTGTAATCCATTTTGTCTACACCACTACACTAGACTGACTTTAACTTAGTTGTAGTATGATCTAGTTTATCTATATTACTATGCTAGTCCTGAATGTTAGTTTAGTTTTAGTGAAATTCACTTCATCTATGCCATCATGTTTGATAAATGAAGATCATAGCCTTAAGATCTATCATCTATGCCACAGTTGTTGGATCACCGAGGATTTCTCTTTAATTTTTAAGTGTTTATCTTTAATAACATTTATAAATGCAACTTCCTTTTATTTTGGTTACTCACGCTGTTTTGTTATTGAATTGGTTGTTGTTATCATGGTGTAAAGTCTTTTCAGCTGAAAGGTAAACAAAACTCAATAGAAGGACGAACCCTCCCCTTCATAAATCGCTTGATTTCAATTACAGGTATTAAAATAGATGGTTGAACTGCTAGGTTCTCGGTCTCTTAGTCTATCTCAACACTTGGGGTCAAAGGCATACATTCAATTTGGATCTAACCGCATCAGGCTCTAGAATGTTTGACATTGTACGCACACATCACACAATTGAATTTGAGCCAAACAAATCCAAAACTACAAAAGATATCTCAAATCATAACTGAGGGGATCCTTGATTCAAACATTTAGTCATTGAGTCATGGCATCCGAACGGGATTTGGTAAGGTCAAGAAACATCGAGTTCGATGAGGCCCTCATATTCATGATATAGGTACTTACTATGTCAGCTTGGCGGCCTTACCGTCAATCAACATTTGGGCCCTATTTAGTATTGGTACAGGGTTTGTCTAGCTTTACGAAGAGCACAGGTGGTGGCTGTGAGGATGGTCTTCTTTAGCTGTTGTGTCATGTGGGCATTATTTATTGTCAGTCTCGATGGATGTCAAGGTCCTTACTTCATTTCCTCCAGTGTGTTTGCTTTTTTTATTTTTTCAAAACTAGATTTTATTAATCAAGAAAGTTGGAGCTGTACAGCGACACAAGTACATTTGGGAAGGCCGAATGTTAGAAAGAAAAAAAAAACACTACTTAAGACCCGCCTATCTTAAAGCTATACAAGCACTAACAGACTAGGGGAGGACGTTGGACTCTTTAATGCATCCTAGGCCCTGATATGTTGACGTAGTTCTATCGACGAGAGAAACATCTTGGTTCGTTGTTCAGTGCTGCTTAACCTGGCCAATCCATCTGTTACACTGTTAACCTCCCTCGGCACAAACACAATGGAGATCTCCACCCTTTTAATGAGGTGGTCGAACCGGGCCCACCAACACCACAAGTTCCATAAGGAGGGATGCTTTCTATTAATCATAGGTTCGGGCTGACATAACTAGGAGGGCTACCAAACACCTAAACATCTATGTGATGTATGCATGGTTGCCAAGTCTTTATCTAGTCCATCTTCAACTAACAATATTAGTGAAGCCAGCATACCCCAATTATGTCACAAGTCAAGTAGGGAAGAATCACCGGCTCATCACTGAGATCCCCCATTCCATCAAGGTTCATCACCCAAAGTCTATAAGTTATCAAAACATAGGTATGGGCATTGCCCTAGACATTAAAATAATAAGGTAATGAGTTGTCACCCAAGATCAAGATATAAATGACAGGCACAGGAGTTCGGCCATATATGCTCAAGACTAACTACGGGGCTCGTCACCCGGCATCAGCCAAAGACAACACAAGCACAACAACCCATAACACCGTGCTTGGCCCATGAGTTATAACGAGTTGGCCGTCGGAGAAACCGATGCCTAACGATGGTGATTATATAGCAATGAGAATTGTGGTATCTTGGATTCCATAGGATATTTGACAACCATCACACAATCGACATTTTATCTGGAATGGGCTAGTCTAGTAGCGTCGAGTGAATGATGACTAAATCAGCCGTGTTCCGCCCGAATCGATCGGACGAGTCTGGGAAGGCCCAACCCAAGGTAGGCGGTCCCCTCTTTAATAGTGTTCCAGGTATTAATCCCACACATAACAATTATATATGTTCTAAAACATGTTATCATATATAAATTCATAAGTAAACATTGAATTCAATACTTGGACATTTCATCAAACACTTGGTATGCAACACACACCAAATCACATATTTCACAAATCAGTTCAAATATACATGGAATTCATATATCGTAGAAAACATGTTATTAGATTGACACACATGGCATATGAATTGCAAACATGAACCATCCAAATGATCAACTCTGAAAGAATTCCATAAAAAAAAAAAACTCTAGATTTCACCATCCAACACTATTAAAGGCTGATAATAGCTAACTTAGGAGAATAGTCCTCACCTATCCTGACGATTCCACAAGTGAAGGATGTCTAGAACAGGAAGATCCAAGAAAACCTAAGTTTTCTTGCTTAATTTCACCAAAAACTGAATTTAAAATCAACTAGACCTAAATCAATTTCTAATTTCTACAATAAAATGTGTGTTTACCTTTGATTATTACTTGGCGCCAATCACATAAGAGAAACTACAGTTGGATCGATGAACCTAATCAAAATCCCAAGCAAAAACCCTTGGAGACCTTAAAATGCATATTTGAAATGAATTTTCTTTATATAGTTTCATTTCAAACAACTCAAGGTGAGTCACACATTTCACACTCCCTGGACTTGATCTAAGTTGTTCAATTCTAAGAATAGTTTTGGACATTTGATTCAGGTGAAATGTCAGGGTCAACGTTAAACCATCAAATCCAAATTAGGCTAGGTGATGAGTGGAAAACGGCATTCAAGACCAAGGAATGACTGTATGAGTAGCTAGTTATGCCCTTTGGTCTAACTAATACACCAAGTACTTTCACGCGCTTAATGAATCAAGTGTTGAAACCGTTTGTTGGGCACCATTTTGTCGTTGTATACTTTGATGACATCCTGATATACAGTCAGGGCGAGACAGAGCACATGAATCATTTCAGGCAACTGCTTCAAGTATTGGACAGCAACAAGCTATACTTGAATTTGAAGAAGTATAATTTCTTAACTAATCGATTGTTATTCCTGAAGTTCGTTGTGACGTCCAAGGGCATCCGGGTGGACAACAAGAAAGTTCGGGCAATTCAGGATTGGACGACCCTGACAAAAATTCATGAGGTATGAAGTTTTCATGGATTGGAAATATTCTATATATCGTCGATTCATGAAAACTTTAGTACTATTGTCTTGCCAATGACTGATTGTATGAAAAATGGTCCGTTTTAATGAGGCAAAAAGGAGTTTCACAAAAATCAAGCATCGGTGGTCCACTATATCGGTCTTGATGCTTACCAATTTCGACAAGTTGTTTGAGGTAGAATGTGACGCATCCTATGTCGGCATTGGGGGAGTCCTTTCTCAAAAAGACAGGCCAGTTGCCTTCTACAATGAGAAGCTCAATGATGCGCAGCAAAAGTGGTCAACTTACGAGCAATTAAGCTATACGCAGTGGTCCAGGCACTGCGCCGCTAGCACCACTATCTTATTCAGAGGGGGTTGGATGAAAAATAAACATTGCATCACTAGGTTGCTAACAAATCCATTTGTACAGCTAGAGGCGGGCAACAATCCGGGCCGAGCCGAGTTAGCCCTAGTTTGGTTTGGTTTGTTTTTGTAGCACCGCAGTTTGTGGATCGGTTTGGTTTGGGTTTCGGGCCGACCCATGCTGCCCGAGTTTGGTTTGCTCCAGAAAAATTTGGTTCGAGCCGGGATCGGCTTGGTTGAAAATTTCGAATCGGGCCGGGCCGAGTTCAAACAGACAGTGGCTCTTTTTTTCCTTATTCATTTAAATAGAAAAGAATTTAAAAACTTAGAAAAAAAAGTACAAACATATCTTACTATATGATGTTTAACATCCTTCAAAAGAGTGCAACTTCAAAATAGACATGTAAGAGTATTTTCCAAACAAAAGTACACAAGCATAATCTTACAAGTGCAAGGAAACAGTTTGTATTCATGTAAATGTATTATGTATTATCCATGTCATCATGTATATGTATTATCCATGTTATCCATATGTTTTACACATCATTTTAGGACATGATCCCAAAATGGAATCATATCCAAAGCTCAAGTGAATCACACCACAGGAAACAGTGTGCTTATAATGTACGAGCCGAATCAAACCGAGTAGAATCAAATTGAGCTTCGAGTCGAGCCGAGCCAAAACTGCCCTAGTTTGAGTTTGGTTTGTTTTTTCAAACGAGCTTGACTCGGAGGCTTGGTTTGGTTTGAACTTCCATTCGAACCAATCCAAGCCGAGCTTTTTCGAACCAATCCGAGCCGAGCTTTCGAGCTGGCTTGGTTTGTGCCCACCTCTATGTACAGCTCATGCCTTGACCCCAGCTCATGCCTTGAAATGAGTTGTACAAAAGGATGGAAGGCATGGATAAAATAAATACATCATGGTGGGACCCACAAAGCTTTGACCCCAGCTTGCTAACAGGTGTTCGCATCACCAGCCAACCCGCGTCCAATTGGCAGGGAAGCGGATAAGGTGAGACCCCGAATCCATCGAGGCGGGTGGGACCCCTGGTTGTGGGGCTCACAGTGATGTATGTGTCATCACCGTCCAACAATTTTGAAAGCTCATTCTAGGGCATGATCTTAAAAATGAAGCTAACTCAAATCTTACATGGCCTGCACCATAGTAAACAATCATGATTGGATCCACACCATTAAAAACTTCATGGATTCCATTGGAATGTTTATTTTCCATCCAACCTGTTGATAAGGTCACAAACACTTAGATGAAGAGACCACACAAATATGATCTTGATCCAAAGCTTTTATGGCCCACAAGAAGTTTTTAATGATAAATCATTACTGTTTCCTGTATTATGGTCCATCTAGGATTTTAAACTGCTTCATTTTTTGGCTCATGCCCTAAAATGAACCTTCAATACAGATGGACGGTGTGGATGTAATCACATAGATCACAGTGAGCCCTAAAGTAAGGGGTCTCACCCACCTTGATGGATTCAGGGTCTCACCTAATCTGCTCCGGATTGGTGCTAGGACACAGATTACCTTAGTAGAAAGTTCCAGCATCGGGGAACCTAGGTGGGGCCCATTGTGATGTTTGTGAGAAATCCACCATGTCCATTAGTTTTGTGAGTTCATTTTAGGACATTAGACAAAAGATGAGCCAGATCCAAGACTCAAGTGGGCCGAAAACATGAGAATTGAACATCCACAGTTTTCTTTCAAAATCCATTGGACAAATCATCATAGACCTTGGTTTGGTGGACCTCAAAAGGTTCAAATAGTCTTTTCAAACCATCCACAAGAAATGTCTCAGAAGAAAGAAGGTCTAGATAACAATCTACCATTAAAACCCGATCTTCTTCCTCGAATAGAATAAGAGCCGTGCGTTCGTGGGCTAACACCTAAAATCTAAGATGTTTATCGGGTTGGCCATTTGAGCTATATCATCACCAATAATCATCAATGAACAGACCGGAAGCATTCTTCAAGCAATACAATGATGAAAATATCCTTTTGAATATGAATGCCGAACCAGATGATGATATAGTTAAAGTGGATGGAGTATAAGAAGACTTTGAACAAACTATATTGTCCTATATACGAGAAAAAATTGTCACGATACTTATATATGCAAATCATTGATTTTTTATTTTTTCTCTGTTTTTATCCATGGATAATGATATTTTAATTTTATATAATGTACTTTAATTTATTTAAATTAAATGGATGTTAACTTAATGATTTTACTTTCATTTAACAAAAAAGAAATCATTTATGATGTAAAATATCTACAAATAGGAGATAGGGGTAAATGGGTCAAGTTAATAGATTTTAGACATTTCAGCCATTTGTTAACAAATAGGTTGCTCCCGATTCAGTACTTAATTTTCAAGCTTTGGCAACAGCTACCAAACAAGTTTTTAACCTTCAAATTTAAACTTTATATTCAGACTCAGGCTTCAGATTTCAGATTTAACAAAAGGGCCCTCGGTCTATTACTGTCCCAAAGGTGTGGGTGTGGATGTGTGCTATAAAGCTCAGTTGGTTATGTCCACTCTTAGTAAGCATTATGGCATTGTTTTTAACAGGTTGTGAAGACAAGTATACCAAAATATCAGGGTGTGTGGAGCTTGGTTTGATTTATATTAAAACAGAATGCTTATGCCACTCCAGGGTTGTTGTTAACAGTCTAATCAGCAATAAAGAACTGCCTTAGTTGACTTGGTATTGACTTCAATCATCAAACTACGAGCTCACACATGTGACTCGAGAGCATAATGCACAGTGGCGGATGGGTTTGCTCCGATCGGGACCTAGAAGTGACAGATTTTAGCAGGCTCTGGACCCTTCCTTGTTTCTTTATTCTTTGTTCTTTTTCTTTTTTTTAAGGGCAATTTTTCTCAGCTGGAGGCTTGTTCGTGTGTGGGTCGTCTGTGTTGGAGCCTTTTCATTGGTCCACATCATAGTCCATGACGCCAGCTCACAAACAACGTGGATTGAATGCTACACAACCTATGTAGAACATTTCCGGCCACCATAATTTATGTATTAGATCCACACCGTCCATCAATTTTCCAGATTATTCTAGAGACCCATAAGGTCACACAATCCTGGATGAAGGGAAAACAAAAAAATCAGCTTAATCAGAGACCTTAATCATTTTTTTTTTTTTTTTTTTTTTTTTAACACAGGCCTACCCTACACACCCCACACCCACCCACCGACGCACACGCACACCCTGCACTCACGAGAAAAATTTTGCTAAACCCATGCATTAGCTATGCCGGTGTAGCAATGACCCCACCATAATGTATGTATTGTATCTTCTCCATTCATCCAATGGGCGAGATCATTTTAGGGCATATATAACACCAAAAATGAGGTAGGTTCAAAGCTCAAGTGAACCCAACACAAAAAATAGGAATTGAACGCCAACCATTAAAAACTTCTTGGGGGCCACTTGAGTTTCAGATCTGCCTCATTTTTTGTATCATTTTTTTTTAAACCAAACCCCTTTTATCATTCACAGAAAAGAGCTTTACATTCGGGCGGCCCGCTCGCCCAAAAAAATGCCTCGGGGTGCCTATCGTGAGGTAGAAGTACTATGGAAACTGAAGCTAGAAAAGGAAAATGAAACTAAAACCTCATATTTGGTATCCATGCCCTAACATGATCTCACCAAATGGATGGACGGCATGGATACAGTACATACATCATGGTGGGATCATTGCTACACCTGGCATAGATAGAGTAGCTAACGCATGGGTGTAGCAAAAATTTTCTCCGCACTCACACCCCACGCCCACCCACACACACACACCCCACTTAATCAGGGACTTCAGTGACCCTAAGAAGTTTTCAATGGTAGACGTCCAAATCCCACTGTTTCTGTAGTTTTGCCTACTTGAGCCTTTGATATGGCTCGTTTATTTTTTCTCCTGTCCTAAAAGGTATGAAAAATGGATGGTTCCTGTGGATCTAATACACACATTATGATGGGTCCATGAAAGTTCCACGTCAACACTCGGTTTTCTTCTTTCTTCAGCACGCAACGGAATTTCTTCACGGTGCGAAATTTACTGGAGCCCCATGATGATGTATTTCTTAGATCCACGCCGTTCATCCATTTTTTCAGTTTATTTGAGGATATGAACCTAAAAACAAGGCAAATCCAAAGTTCAAGTGGACCACACCACAGGAAACAGTAAGAATTAGTATTATCATTGAAAACGTCTTAGGGCCACAGATGGCTCTAATCAAGCACATATTTGTGTTTTACCTTGGGTGGCCCTATGAACAAGTTAGATGGCAAATAAGCCTCCCGGTTGGCCACAAATGGCTCTCATGGGGCACATATTTGTGTTTTACCTTCATCCATGCATTTATGGGCGGGCACCTTTTTTTTTTTTTTTTTTTTAAAGAGATTTTATTAAAATAAGAAAGGCCAAAGGCTCGAACAATAACAAAATTCATGCAAGCCCGGCATTGAAAAAAGGCCGCATCCCACCTATCATATTCCCATGTACACAACCCCACTATAGAAAACAAAAAACTATACTAGTTTTCCTTTACAAAACTTAGCCTTCTTCGGTCTAACATAAGAAGACCACGGATGAAAGAGGGGAGCTCCGAGGTGGCATCAAAGGTCCTATCAGATTGGGATTCGCTGCCCAAGCGAGCCAAACCATCAGCCACGCCGTTGACTTCCCTAGGAGTATAGACAATAACAACTTGGGCTTGACTTTTGAAAAAAGCGACGCGGGCCCACCAATACCATAGAACCCAAATCGATACATTGGCCTTGTTGAGTAAATCAAACCACTTTCAAATCACTCTTCACAATAATATAAGAGAAACCCTGCTTCACTACCAAGGAGAGCCCATGGGCTATAGCTCTCGCTTCAGCCCGAATATTAGAGCCCCAACTAAAACCTTTTGCAAAACCAGAAAGAAATCTCCGTTGCAATTCCTGCATACACATTGACACCTAACAGCTTAAGCGTTAACTGCTTGGACATAATGTTTTCCTTAGGCAGATGGAGGGTTGGACTCAAGATTCTGATCCAGTATTTGATTTTTGCAATGCAGTTTTTCAGGCTCATAACTGCGACGGTGGACACCTTATGAACATGTTAGATGGCAAATAAGTCCTTTGGTTGACCCTAGGAAGGTTTCAACGATAGCTTGTTTAATTTGATGGATGGTGTGGATCTAACAAAAAGTTCATGGCAGGCTTGGAGAAGTTTCACATGCTTTTTTTTTTTCCTAACACGACCCTACCCGAACACCCAAACCCGAACATAACCCACACAACCCTGCCCGACCTAAAGCAAAGCACCCAAAGGTGCTGCTAGTGTGTCTCGAACCTGAGACTAGCTAGCTGATAAACTCAGACTCAACCAGCTGGGCGATAGGCCCTTCCACGAAGTTCCACATGTTAAGATTCTGTTGTCTCGGCTTTGGAAACAGACCATCTGCACTCTATAACTAATTGTCATTATGTGGCTTTTGCAATCTTTCGTTGGTTGTGAGTGGGTTAGTTTATTCCAGGGAAAAAAAGGGGGGGGGGGGGGGGGGGGGGGGGAGAAGATATTAGCTGCATGCATTGGAATATGCCTTAACGATACAAGCCATTCACGTGACATAAGACTCCTGGCAAAGGAAGATACGACAAGTATTAAATCAGGCTAATTCAAACCTTTGATTATTTAAATATTTTTCATATAAGAGTTGTGCCAGGTCAAACAAGGGCTAGGGACAACCTCGGCCTTCCTAAGCCCAGCCATTTGCCACTCCTGCTTGAAGCACCTTAAAACAAAATATGGGCCACCCTGACTTTTTTTGTCTTTTACTTTTTGGGATCAGAAATTTCATTGATTGAAAAAAAAAAAAGTCTGAAGGTTTCAAAGTTACTGAGATCAAAATAGAGAAATTTGATAAGTGCACTTGCATACAGTCATTTTAATGCACCCACCATGCCTCCTCAGGTAAGCCAAGCATGTGAGACAAATAGAAATGTTTTTCTTTCCTAGCTGAGCATCCCTCCAACGCATTGATGTTGTTTTTATTGTGCTATCTGTCCTTTAGCCCCATAATGTATAAATTTCGTTTTTGGTAGTCATTCATGACGTTTTCACTTGTCTTTATATATATATATATATATATATATATATATATATATATATATATATATATATATATATATAGACACACACACATGTAATTTTTACTAATTTTGTTTGATGTATGGCCTTTTTAAGAAAATAGTCCTTTTTTTTTTATTTGGCCACCTATTGGTTTAGTTGTTTGTTTTTTTTTTTTTTTTTTTTTTTTTTTTTTTTTTTTTGTCTTTTTCTTTTTAGAGGACCAAGATGCTCTTACCTTTTGTAGATGCCCCCATACTTACGTTTGTTTGTGGGAGAAGAATCTCAATGCATTTGTTGGCCATCACGTGGTGATTAGGCCAACTGGTAGGTAGATCCAATCCATTCATTCTCTTTGTAGCCCATTCTTTCTTTTGGAAGAGGTAACCTTATGTTGATATGAACTCTCAGTGGTCCACAAGACCTGACAAATGCTAATGGAGGTTGTTCATTACCAACCATTTCATTGTGGTGTGGTCCACATGATCGGCAAATGTAGGTCTTTCTTCAGACAATGGCGTTTCATCAATTCCAACATTAATGGATGAAATTAATGGATTCAAGACAAACATACCCTATGGTGGCCTTAGAGATGTCGTCGAAAGACCTTTTAAGTAGGGTTGGAGGCCATTCGAGGATCTCATTGTTGTTTAGCTAGAACTCTTCATTCTCCTTTTTAAACATGTCTTTCATGGGTTCGGCTAACAACTTCTTTGGCCCTAAAGATGAGTGTTGTTTTTGCTTCGATGACCACATTTCTTAAAGATGGGAGCCACTAATACATGGAGGGCATTTTAAATATATTATTTATTATATTTTATTGTGAAATAACTTAGAGATGAAAGCCACTTTTGATTGTGGAGAAAGAGGGGTGGTCATGATTGTTGTCATGAAGAGAAGTGATTATCGGAAGGGATTTGAGTTGTAGAGGGACAATAGTGGTTGTCATGTGGAAGACAATGAAAGAGATAGAATCTAAATTTTGAAATGTATTTCCTTAGTTGAATAGTTATATCAACCTCGACCCCTAACGCATGTCACATGTGTTAAGGGTCGAAGTTGTCATGCGTTAAGGGTTTTAGTCGTGGTTGTCATGTTTTAAGGGTTGTGGGGCCCATCATGGGGCATGTGTCAAATCCACTCCATCCATTGGATTAAGAATTTAATTTAACACTATAGGCTAAAGAATGAAATATATCCATAAGTAAGGTGGACTTCACCACAAGGAAATGGTTGTGAGTAAATGGCTATTGTTATCAGTTATTGTGAGCCATAGAGAGCTCGTATTCGGCTGAAATTAGTGTCTTCCAGCCAAAATGGTGGGCCACAAAGAGAATGAATGGATCTGATCTCCCTTTAAGTGGGCCCAATTATCACATGAGGCTATGAAGCTTCTCCCATAAGTAAAAGCAAGTATGGGGCAACTCATAAAGATAAGGGCATTTTGGTCCTATAAAAAAGTTTTAAAAAAATGTTAGAAGTTCAAATAAATAAAATGAAAATGGAGGCTATTTTCTTGGAAAATCCATAGCTTAAGGTTATTTTGATAAAAATCCCTACACTTTCCCTTAAAGAGTTATGAATGAATGGTATTCTCGTCTCTTTTTTTGGTTAGTACACACCCCACTATTGTACACCCATGCCCCTGTTACTCATACCACAATGTTAGCCACCCCCACTTTGGGAATCGATGCCGTGACCTCGGTGTTGAGATGAAGCTATCTTCACTCGGTCTATCACTTGAGCTATGGATCTGGGTGTTGAAAATCATTTTGTTAACATCATCTACACGACTTGATTTTCTTTGTTGGGTCGATACCGTCTTCTGTTGAATCAGAGGTTTGGGTTGGTCATCATCGTCATACATCGTGTGATATGTCATGCAGATGTTCATGAATAGGTTGTCATCGGCTAAAATCACATGAATAAGGCCCTCATTTATCAGAGCATGCCGTTCTCAAGAGGTTTGCCAGAATACATTAGAATGCATGGAGGCTATTTCTATTAGATACAAAGTCTGTTGGGGATCTAAACTATTGATATGAGAAAACGCACCAACATCATAAAGATGGATGACTAAAAAACCTTCAAGATTAGAAAATATTCTCTACTTTCCTAATGTGTGGGTGTGTTAGAACCAATTGTGAAGCTCGATTCTAACTAAACAACTTTGACCCCAAGTGCCAAGATAGATAGATACGTCAAAATTGATTGTATATGACTGAAATTTGTGAAGATTTGCTACCTATTTAGCTACTCGTAATATGTTGTTTGTAATGATCAGACGATTATCGAAGGGTAGGGTTCGTCCTCCAATGATGGGTCACACATTTGCCTTCCGTATGAAAGGACTTTTTAAAATACAGAAGTAAATAGAATGGATACTTACAATCAACCGCGCGCAGGAAAAATGACCGCATAATGCTTTTCTGAATGAAGAACTTGCTTATACTCGAATTGAAATTAAGTCCAATGCATGCATGAGCATAAACTTTAATTACAAGTAAGGATTATAGCTACTCCTAGTAGGATAAGTTATATATAGATTACACTAAGAAATGTCAAATGCTGGTTATTATATGGAATGTAAAAAAACACTAGTTACATTAAGAAATGTAAAATATAAATTTATGCTAAGAAACATAGAATAATTTGAAAGATAGATTTTGTTTGATTTAGTTTAATTTGATTGGTATAAGACCCTTTGTTTTGTTACTTTCCTTTTCTTGCATAGACTTTAAAAATGTAGAGAGTTTCCTGAATATTCTCATGTCTGATAGTTACAACAATTGTCTACCCCAATCAAGCCTTCTAAGTCATTCCTCCTTTAGCCACTACTTTCTCCATACTCACCTCTATTTCTTCTCCTTATTCGTTCACACCTCACTTGAACACACCTAACGTGGCTCATCCAAGTACAACAACAACTGTGTTCCCACAAAATCAGTTCCAATGCCTTTCTGGAAATCGCATGCACTACATTCTCGCTAAACAACGCCCCATGCTTTCTTCTCATTGGCTACCCCAGGAACGGTAAAAAAGCAGGTAGAACACCTTCAAATCAAATCGTTACTTTCGTATCATAGTGCACAAACAACAGTAAATAAAAAATAAAAAATAAAAAAGTTTATCTTAGATAGTGAAGAGTTTCCTCATTCGGTTATCCTCCATCAAGAGTTAGGCCCATCTTCTAAATTTCTTGGTTTACAAAAATCTGATCCCAGATCCAACAGAAACAGCCTTGACGTGTCCAAGATCCATGCAGCCACCATGTGTTGTTATTGTGAAATCCACCCTGCTTGAAGCGGATTCAGTCAGGTCAGGCAATACTGAGTTCCGTCGGGCTGTGACTGTGGGCCCACCTTTATGTAAGTATTGTAATCTCTGTGGTCCATACGTCTTGCCAGCTCATTTCAGGGCATGAGTCCAAAAAATGAAACAGATTCAAATCTTAGGTGGACCACACCACAGGAAACAGTGGTGATTGAACAACAACCATTAAAATCTTCTTATGAGTCTACTGTGATGTTTAAGGCCCGTTTGGATTGTAAGTTACTTAAGATAAGCTACTTATTTGATAAGTAACTTATTTTAGTTTCTACTTAATTAAAAGATAAGCATGTTTGACAAACAAAGCTGTTATCATCCAAAAAGTAGAAAATTAAGCACGTTTGGTTTCCAACATCACAAGTAATCATCTCTCAAGTCTATTTGATCTCCCTCACATCCACTGTCCATCATGTGAGGCCAACTTTTGATGTTCATCATTCATTTCGTGGCCCTACTAATGTGGGCCATCCATCTTGTGGGACCCACCTTGGATGTGGGCCATTTACTATTAGGGTCCGATCTTTAATGTCCACCATTCATTAGGTAGGGCCTACCTTTGATGTTGGCCATCCATCATGTGTGGCCCACCATCAATGTTATTTTCCATCATGTGGGGCCCATCTTCAATATCTGTCACCCATCATGTAGTGTCCACCTTTGACGTGGACCATCCATCATTTAGGCATACCTTCCATGTCGATTGTCCATCACGAGGAGCCCGCCTTGGAAATGGATCATTCTCATTAGCCTGACCTTTAATGTGGACCGTCCATCATGTGGGGCCCACCTTGATGTGGATCATCCATCATGTGGAGTCCACCTTTGATGTGAACTGTCCATCATGTCGGCCCCACCTTCAATGTGGAGCCAACCTTTGATGTGGACCATTCATTGTGTGTGTCGTCCATCATGCAGGGCGACCTTGGATGTGGGCAATTCATCATTATGGCCTAACCTTTAATGTGCACCATTCATTATGTAGGGCCCGCCTTTGATGTTGGTCATCTATCAAGTAGGGCCAATCGCCAATGTTATCATCCATCATGTGGAGCCCACCTTCAATATCCACTGCCCATCACATGCACCTACTATGCATACCAACATTGTCTATTTATGTGGGGTCCACCTTCAATATCCACTGCCCATTACATGCACCCATCGTGTACTCCAACACTGTCTATTCATGTGGGGCCTACCTTGATGGTAAACAAGCATGCTTATCATTTTCCTCTCTTTTACCTCTCCTGTTACTCTATTAAGCAACATGTGAAAAAGTAAAAAAGCTAAAAATATTAGCTGAAGTGATTATGTATTTTTAAGTTAAAAAGTTGCTTATTAATTATTATAAACCAAACTTACTTATCTGAAATAAGTTACTTATCTACTGCTGTAAATAGAAAAGTAACTTATTTGGTGGCATCCAAACGGACCCTTATTTGCCATCTAATCTGTTGATAAGGTCACACGGACCTGGATGAAGGGAAAACACAAATATCAGCTCGATCTAATACTTTCGTGGCTCCTATGAAGTTTTTAAAAGTCAATTACCACCTATTTCCTCATGCATGGTCCACTCGGGATTTGGATTTTTTTCCGAGGGATGCCCTAAAATGAAGAAAATGGAGGGACGGCATGGATATACCACACATGCATCAAGGTAGGCCCCACAGTCAAGGCCACGGTGTTACCTCGACCTCATCCATCAGGTGTGACATCTCATGGTCACCGAACATCTCATGCTTGAGTTTTATCTACAACACAGGTGAGCTTCAGCAGGGAAATGATGTGAAATCACTGCCAAAGCCTCCAAGGTGGGGAAGCGGATTGGCTGGTACACCCTACACCAGG
The DNA here is from genome assembly GCA_003013855.2 of Liriodendron chinense. Taxonomy (NCBI): domain Eukaryota; kingdom Viridiplantae; phylum Streptophyta; class Magnoliopsida; order Magnoliales; family Magnoliaceae; genus Liriodendron; species Liriodendron chinense. Next base: position 3,959,183 of record PVNU02000736.1, on the reverse strand, counting down.
GACATTGTTGGTGAAGTGACGTCATCAAGTTCTGTGGGTCCCACCATGAGATACATGTTATATCCAAACCATCCAGTCCTTTGTTTGAGATCATATTAAGGCTTGAGACAAAACTAAGACAGATCCAAAGATCCAGTGGACCACACTGCAGAAAAAAGTGGGAGATTGAACATATACCATTGAAACCTTCTTGGAGGTCCTAGAAGTTTTGGATAAGTTTGATATTTATCTATACCCTTCATCCAGGTCCGTGTGACCTTATGAACAATTTGGAAGACAAATAAACATCACGGTGGACCCTAGGTATGTTTTAACGGTGAATCATTGTCCCGCTGCCTTTTGTAGTGTGGTCCACTTGAGTTTTGGATATGACTCATTTTAGGTATCATACCATAAAATGATCTTACAAAATGAATAGATGGTGTGGATATACTAAATACATCATTTTGGGGTCCACAAAGCCTTAACCTTCTTTGGACCGTTGATACCATCACGGTGCTCAAGGACTGCGCACTCGCTCTGCGTCCGCCATGTACCCACACCAGCAACGTCGCTGGTGTAGGGTGCACCAGCCAATCTGCATCCCCACGGTGGGGTCCTCTTTAGGACCCATTTGGATGCCACCAAATAAGTTACTTTTTTTACTTACAGCAATAGATAAGTAACTTATTTCAGATAAGTAAGTTCGGTTTATGATAATCAATAAGCAACTTTTTAACTTAAAAATATATAATCACTTCAGCTAATATTTTAATTTTTTAACTTTTTTACAAGTTGCTGAATGGGGTGATAGGAGAGGTGAAAGAGAGGAAAATGATAAACACATTGTTTACATATTGAAGGTAGGCCCCACATGAATAGAAAGTGTTGGTGTGCACAATGGGTGTGTGGTGGGCCGTGGATATTGAAGGTGGGCCCCACATGAATAGACAGTGCTGGTATACATGGTGGGTGCATGTGATGGGCAATGGATATTAAAGGTGGGCCCTACATGATAGATGATAATACTAATGGTTGGCCCTACTTGATAGATGACCAACATCAAAGGCGAGCCCTACATGATGAATGGTGCACATTAAAGGTCAGGCCATAATGATGAATTGCCCACATCCAAGGTGGGCCCTGCATGATGGATGACACACACAATGAATGGTCCACATCAAAGGTTGGCTCTACATTGAAGGTGGGGCCCACATGATGGATAGTCCACATCAAAAGTGGACTCCACATAATGGGCAATTAATAATAGTGGGGCTCCACATGATGGATGATCCGCATCAAGGTGGGCTCCACATGATGGATGGTCCGCATCAAAGGTTAGGTTAATGAGAATGGTCAATTTCCAAGGCGGGCTCCTCGTGATGGACAACCCACGTGGGAGGTGGGCCCAGATGATGGATGGTCCATGTCATAGGTGGACACCACATGATGGGTGGCGGATATTGAAGATAAGCCCCACATGATGGAAAATAACATTGATGGTGGGCCACACATGATGGATGGCCAACATCAAAGGTGGGCCCTACCTAATGAATGGTGCACATTAAAGATTAGACCCTAATGGTAAATGGCCCACATCCAAGGTGGGTCCCACATGATGGATGGCCCACATTAGTGGGGCCACAAAATGAGCGATCGACATCAAAGGTTGGCCTCATATGATGGACAGTGGATGTGAGGGGGGATCAAATTGACTTGGTTTTCTCTTGTTTTTCTTCCTGTCTATCTCCCGTAGGAAGGTGCGTGATCCACGCCCTCGATCATGGGGTTCTTCTCCTACATCACTTTGGTTGCACCATACGTTACAAGACATCACAAATTTTTACACCTAATTAGGCTCATTAATCCACATGGTAGCAAGTTAAAAATTCACTATTATCTCATTTTAGTTATGGTGATAGTGTATTAGGGTGCACTTGATTATTGTGCAAGATATTATGATATTTGGTGCGACCAAACTTACCCTATATACAAGTAATACGCACTAAATGAGATGTATCAATTTTCAGCCTGAAGTTTTGGATCAAGCTGATATTTGTGTTTTTAGTTCATTTAGGTCAGTATAACCTTATGAACATGTGGGATGGCAAATAAACATCATGGGTCCTTAGAAAGGTTTCAACAGCAGGTGTGAAAATTGAAAAATATCCTAGTTGTTTCCTGTGATGTGGTCCACTTGTGCTTTGGGATATGCCTCATTTTTTGGGATAGCCCTAAAATGATTTGGCAAAATGTACAACGTGTGGATAAAACACATACATCACAGTGGATCTCACAGAGTCCTGGTGAACGGTGGGAACAGTTTACATTCTTGCTACTATTTATTTTAGGTAATTATGTTTCACCAATGATCCTAACCTTTGATTTTCAAAACAACTTTGATAGTGTGGAAGAATATTGTGAATTAAACTGTTCGAATTATGATTGCGAATTTAGTTGCATGATGAACGCAAAGTTGCACGCGTGTCTGATCATTGAACTATTGGATTAGTGGACAGTTATTGGACGGCTTGAAATGAAAAATATCTAATACTATTTCAACATACAAGCGTACAAGAATCAGGGGCTCGGACTGTTCCACCAAAATTATTTTGTAGAAAGGTAGGAGCACACCACCTGAGCTTGGAAAACAAACGGTTGATATGATAGATAAAGATAATCAGACCAGTGCGATTTTCACATGATGGCCCATGAACAGAGATCAGCAGCAAACGGACGGCCTAGATCATTTATGTCCAAACTCCATCTACAGCGTAGACGGGAGTACTAGTGTCCTGCTTTCAGATCCGCCTCAAACAGAGACGCAAACACACGCATTTCGGGTTCGGGGATTGCCAAACCAATTTCAATCCCGCCTTCTTCTTCTCTGCTATCCCCAATATAAATGGCATCGGTTTTCTCAATGGATATCACCTCAGTCTTCTTGGGCCTTCCCCACCCGAAATCCATATCATATACCCGAAATTTCGGCGACCCGGCAACTGATATCACACGCTGCCCAATCATGGAACAGACTCTGGGAAACCACGTCTCCGCACCTTCCAAAACCCCACCCTCTAACCTCTGAATTTCGCTCCCAATCGCCTCCGCCGCTACAAATAGCCCATCTCCGCTTGTCAAATCTCTCCCCTTCGCCTCGGCAAAGCAACCGCCAAGACAGTTGCCGAAATACGTGGCGGGTACAGGCGGGTCCAAGCGAGCCCGGCAGTCCACTGAAAAGACGAAGTGGACTGTCTTGTCGCAGGCATCGTCTCCTCGCGCTTTCACCAGGCAAACCCACACGTACGCGCACGTTAGCACGAACGCTGAGCAATGGAAGGGATTCCGAGTCGCCGCCACTCGGTCCATTACTCGCCTCCTGAGTCTCTCGATTTCTGCTCGGCTCAGGACGAAGGTTGCTAGAACCATGTTAGAACGAGTCGCACCGCTGTCTGCTACTTGCGTGTGCTCGAACTGGAATTCCGCTATCTGCTTCAAGAAGAGTCGCTTGAGCCAATCACGATCGGCTAACACTGTCCTGTCATAGGATGGGTGGGACGTGATCAGAGAGTCGTCTCCGGTTCTGCAAATGGACGACCAAGATTTTATGAAATGGGCCAAGCTACGGCCATCGGCTGCCACATGGTGCAGAGAGATTCCGATGGAGATGCCGGTGTTTGGGAAGATGGTGACTTGCAAGGCCAGTAGAGAAGATGGATGCAACTCAGGAAAAAGAGGATAGAATTCCGAAATGTCTCTTGGATGGTTTTGTACGAGTTGATGGAAGTCGGCATCGGACTCGGCGATGGTTAGCGGGACAGAGTCGTCGTCAACATAGCGGATCTCATGATTGCCAGTTTCGGGAGAGTGGGTCAGATTCCCGGCGAGAGGATAGAAGAGATGGAGGGCGAGGGAGAGAGAGTGTTTCAAGTTGGGAAGGATGAATTTTAGTAAGTGGGTGGTGGTTTCTTCATCTTGTTTATTGGGGAATTCGTAGAAGAACAGGCGTTGGACGGGAGGAGCCGGCACCCAGCCGACGTCGAAGAGGGTGAGAGGGAGGATGGTTTCGCCGACGGAGCCTGCAGGAGGAGAGACCCGACAAAGGTCAAGCACCTTCACGGTGTGGCCTGGCGTCATTGAGAGTGGGCAAGGAAGAAAGTAAGAACCGTGAAATCTCTCACGCAAGCACCACCTTAAAAAAAAAGGGGTAATTGTTAAAAACCTGCCCTCTGCTTTGGATCATTGCCTGTACATCCCCTCTATATATAGAATAGACAAAAATACACTTGGTCAGGAGTGAGTGCGTTCGTTGCACACGTTATGGGACTAACCGTGCATAAGGGGAAGCGGATTGAGTCCTGCTCCGTCCGGGCAGGGCCTATGTGGTGCCCCACGTGATGTATGGGTTTTATCCACGCCGTCTATCCATCTTTCTAGATCATTTTAGGGTATCATGAGCTAAAAAATGAGGCAGATCCAAAGCTTAAGTGGACCACAAGATAGGAAAGCATCGGTCATAATGACACTCACCGTTGAAACGTGCCTAAGGGCCACGGTGATCTTTATTTTGCATCCAACCTGTTCATAAAGATCTGGATGAAGGGACAACTCAAATATCAGCTTATCCAAGACTTCTACAACTCCTAAGAAGATTTTAATGGTGGGCATTCAATTCCACTTTGTGGTCCACTTGACCCTTGCATCTATCTCATTCTTGGCTTCAGTAACCTAAAATGATCTGAAAAGATGGATGGATGGCGTGGATAAAACCCATACATTACATCGGCTCCACCAAGCCTTGCCAAGATGGAGGGCATCACCCATCGCACTTCCTGCTGGGATGATAGTTGAAAGAGCCTTTGGTCTGAGTCCTTTTTTATAGCATTTTTTTGGCACTATTTGGCATTTTCATATGAAAATGTTCCTTTCCATAGCCTCCCCTCATATGACGGGAGCAGGACATTGAAGTCGAGGAGACCATTCTTGAGAATTAGGTATGGACCCCACCAAATTAACTGTTGGGGTCACACCTTGGCCGATCTAATCCATTCACTTTAATCGGACATCCGTGAACTCATATGAGGGTCATTTTAAAAAAAAAATGAAACTTTCTATGGCCCACATGACCTGCATTAACGTTGTGAGTTAATTTCGAACTGTTTCCTCTGGTGTGGTCCATCCGTGACGAGTTTTACTCTCAAACTTAGGCAGATGCTATGAAAATAAAAACCCCTTCATATGAACGGCTTGGATATGCTCTAAGGCTATCTAGTAAAAGGTATAAAATTAAAACTCCATTTCATTTCGTTCATTTGAGAGAGCTTTCGAGTGTTTTTTTGGAGTTAACTGTCATAACTCCATGTAAGTTGCAGATCCCATGAAAATGGGCCCACTTTTGGGCAACCAAATAGGTGTCCAAATGAAGTGATTCTAAAGTTATTTGGAATTTCATCAAATTACCTTTCCAACAAGTACAAGATCACCCAAATCAGGACATATAATGAGGGAGAGATATGACCGTTTTCGTCGGATCTGCAAATTATGACAGAGTATTAACAAATGACAATGACTTTGAGCTCACTTTTGGGTAATCAAATGGTATCCGAATGAAGTGATTCTAAAGCTAGCCATCTAAAATTTTATCAAATTATCTTTCGAACAAGTATAAGATCACCCAAATCGGACATGTAACGAGGGAGTTATAACTATTTCATGGGTACACACTAACCATCACTGGACATCACTGACCATCGCAAATGGTCATAACTCTCTCATTATATGTTCGATTTGGAGTGATCTTATATTTGTTGGAAAGATAATTTGATGAAATTTTAGATGGCTTTGGAATAGCCTCATTTGGACACCATATGATTGCCCAAAAGTGGGCCCAAAGTCATTGTCGTTCATGGATACTCTATCATTCGTAGATCCAACGTAAACAATCATAACTCTCTCGTTACATGTTTGACTTAGGTGATCTTATACTTGTTGGAAAGGTAATTTGATGAAATTTCAAATGACTTTAGAATCACCTCATTTGAACACCATTTGGTTGCCCAAAAGTGGGCTCATTTTCACAGGATCGCAAGGGACCCATCTATTGAACCCATCACACGTCTTATGTGTGGCTTACTGGATGACCTTGAACTAGATCCAAGTCATCCACATAAAAGGAGTTTTAATTTCATGCCATCTATCTAAGTTTGAGGGCAAACTCACAACATTAACGCAGGTGTAGGCCACATAAAGCTCCATTTTTTTTTTCTTGGGGGGGGGAGGTTTGCTAGAAGTGTGAATGTAAATCTCACCTCTCCCTTATGTGTTCACAACAGTTGAAATTGGAGAGGAAGAGTAATTGGATCCTAATACATCCAAATTTCACGTCACCCTTTTGTTTTCAAATCCAATCATAAAGAGGGATTTGGATTACACTCGAATTCAAATCCCTTCGATTCCACACTCCAAAACACACGTCTCCCTCGTTTATCCTCAAATCCCTCTTATTTTTCGCTATTAAAGTACCTTATATTAACTAAAAAGAATAGGTCATACTGGGAGGGCAAAGACCTAATCGAATGGAAGTTCTATACAAGATATTTAGGAGACCCATCCAAGAAACATAAGACTCATCCACAGTATAGTTCAAAATTTTAACTCAACTTGATCCAGCAGCCAAGTTAGGTTCAGTTGCTAAGTCCACCTAGTCTTCAAACATTGACTCGCTTTTTTCTAGAATCAATTTGATATGTAATAATTTAATTTTTATTATTTAACATATCTAAAAATCATTAAGCGAGTATTTTGTTTTGTTGTAAATAAATGTAAATGCATGTAAATGGCATAAATGAGTAATTATTACAAATGTTAGTTGTTTGATGGAGGCTATAAATACATGCTACTATACTCTTTGCAAAATCCATTTGAAAAGGATTGATGTCCATTCGTGGGCCCCACTATGATGTCTGTGACATATATATCTACGTCATCCATTCATTTTACTGGAACATTTTAGGATAGAAGCCAAAAAATGAGGCAGATCCGAAGCTTAAATGGCCCACACCATAGGAAATTGTGGTCATAAAAGCTTTTTAACGGTAGGCGCTCAACCACTATTTCATGTAGTGTGGTCCACTTGAGCTTTGGATCAACCTCAATTTTTTACTCATATCCTAAAATTAACCTGCAAAACAAATGGACAGTGTGGATAAGCCACATACATCACAGTGGGTCCCACATAAAATTCACACCTTTCTCGATTTTAATATGCAAAAAGCAAACCCCCCCCCCCCCCCCCCCCCCCCCCCCCCCCCCCCCAAGAGAAAGTGATTGTTTGACATGATATTAGAGCGAAAGGTCAAGTGTCCAAATCCCGAGAGCAACAAATATGTCTTGGTAATATATTTTCCATGAGGGGCAAATTGTAAAAACCCTAAATCAAAGGGGTTAGTAACTTATTTTTTACTCCCCGTAATAGATAGACAAATTTCTACACAATTATTGAAGCCCGAGCAGTTGATGGTGTGAGTGTATTGAGCTCTAAATTGTGCATATTTATACCTCAATTCATCACACATTTATTTTGATTGAACTATTAAAAGACCTATCTTATGGGTGTATTTGTGTTTGCAGGAAGAAAAGAGAAATCTCATGGATTTGATGTCAAAATGACTACTTTAGAACACCTTGAAGATTGATGGAAGAAGAACCAAAAGGTGGATAAAATAAGCAAGAAAGAGAGAAAAAAGAAAAAGAAGAAAAATCAAAGAGAGTGTGCTGAACTCACTGGATTGATTTTGGTCATTTCTGACCGATCCTCTGACTAGTCTTCAGGAGTCAAGAAACTTAAAAATCAGTTATGTCCGTTGGGATTTTGAGCTCTGATCGGTTGGCCACTAACTCAAAGTTTCCAAGTTGTTGACGGATTTCTTTTATAAAAATCCACCTCCACTGTCTTCCAAAGGCATCGTAGGACGTGAGGAGTGAGGAGATCAAGGCCTAAGAGGCTTCCTAGCCTTCTACAACTAGTTTTTATTTCTTTTTTAATTCTAATTTTAGGTTTTTTTTTTATATTCTTCTTAAACTAACTCTCAGTTAGAGCTAAGAGGTGAAACTTCTAGTTTATTATTCATACTTTGATTATTTGTTTCGAATTATAGTTTAATAGTTGAACAATTCATTAATGATTTGAATAAAGTTGATAATTTTAAATAATTTAGGGATCTTATATGCCATGTACTTATTGGATGTTTGAGATTACTCGGATTGGTATATGGGATTTTGATTTGTGGAAGCCTTTGATTTATTGTGATTCCCGAATACGATAAATGCTTCGAGTTCTCAATGAATTAAAACAGTTTGGATTTTTATTAGAACTATTTGATAAAAGGTTCTTATCTTTTATGTGAATATGAGATAGGTGTTGTTGCTTGTTAATATTGGTTTGATTAGAGTTCAAGTCACTGGTTCTAATCAAGTCTAGTGACAGGATTTAATGAGTTATAGGGTTATAATCTCAACTAAATTAGATAAATGATTGGCCTATACAATTGACTGTGCCAAATGCCTGAGCATGATTGAGGAAACCAAATCAATGAATGAACATATGTTTTAGACCGTTTATATGCTTTAACTGTTTTATCATTCAGTTGGATAGAGATAAGACTTCGATTCCAGTTGTGTATTGAATTAACTAAATTGAATGAAATATGCTTAATAACTAGAAGTGAATCCCCAATACTCTAGTGTTTCCCTTAAATTGTTTTTCTTCAAATTCTGGATTTAACTTATTCAAAACCTACTTTAGATCGGTTAAAACCTAGGTGCATTAGAGTATTTGGATCTACTTTTTCATACTCTTTCCCCGTAGATCGATCTCAATCTCACCGAGTTATTACTACATCGCGACCTTATACTTGAGGCTAGTGAACAAAATATCCCTCCATCCTTTTCGAGTATGTTAAAGTCCTAGAATATACATTGATATACCATCAAGTAGTGATTTGACAAACTGTAAAAACCCCAAGTCAAATGGGTCATTGACTTATTTTCTGCTCCCCGTAGTAGATAGACAATGACTGAAGCCCATACGGTGTATGGTGTGAGTGTCCTTCCAACCTTGTCAAGTATGTTAATGCCCCACAATATACATTGATATACCATCAAGTGGTGATTTGACAAACTATAAAAACCGTAAATCAAAGGGGTTATTGACTTATTTTGTGCTCCGTAGTAGATAGACAGATCTCTAAGACAATAACTGTCTATCTTTAGCTTTGCGTAGGTTCTAAAACTGTGTAGATACCCTTAGATCTTATGAGCCTATCCATCCAGGCGTTTCATGCCATGATAAAGCTCATTCCACAGATGAAGCTGACAAGCCCAAGCCCAGTCTAAAGCCAGGCTTAGCTTGCTTGCTGGGTGCCACGGTGACCCTTACAAAGCTATTCTAAGAGAATTTGATGAATAAATGGATTCTGAGCTTCAATTTACACAGTGGCTGACAGGCTGTTGTACATGATCGAAACATGGGCGAACGAGAGAATATGGGCTTGAATGTTAAGCCTGAGTCCGGCCCTTGTGCCTGATACTCTAGCCCAAGCCCAGGCCAATAGCCCTTGACAGCTGTATGTAACGTCTTATTTACACTGACAATGAGAAGATGGACGGTTCAAATCATTGGACCATCTTAGCATGTGGTACACTGTCGCAACACATGTTGCTCATCTGAATAGTGACAGATGCAACAAGAAGTTCGAAAACCCGAAGATCTCTCACCCGATTTTCTAGCCTGCAAGATGAGATTGTGGTCTACTTATTTCCTCCTGTTGGGCTTCTCTCTCTCTCTCTCTCTCTCTCTCTCTCTCTCTCTCTCTCAATGGCGCCATCCTACACTCTCAAGCTGCTCGAGGCTAGCAGAGTCTGTCCTCCTCCCGGCTCCGTCACCGACACCGTTCTCCCTCTCACCTTCTTCGATGTCTTCTGGCTACACACGACTCCAGTCTAACGCCTCTTCTTCTACCAACTCCTCCAAAACCCTAACAACACCACCACCACCTTCTTCAAACACTCCATCCTTCCCAAACTTAAGCACTCCCTCTCCCTCTCCCTCCGTCTCTTCTTCCCTCTCGCCGGCAACCTCACCCACTCTCCCGCGAGCAGCGATCACGTGATCTGCTACACTGAGGGCGACTCAGTCCCACTAACCATCTTCGAGTCCGACGCTGCCTTCCACCGACTCATCGCCAACCACCCACGTGACATAACGGATTTCCACCCTGTCGTCCCTCATTTGCCTCCATCCGACCCACTGAAACAGCCACTGCTCGCCTTCCAACTCACCATATTCCCCAACTCTGCCAGTGTCTGTATCGGAACGAGCATACACCATGCAGTGGCCGATGGTCGCAGCTTCATCCACTTCATGAAATCTTAGGCGTCGATTTGTCGGAACGGCAATGAGTCTTCAGCAACGTCCCACCCATTCTACGACAGGTCGGTCACTGTGCGTCTCGATGGGCTGAAGAGGCTAATATTAGATCAGCTGACTAACGTCAGAGTCGAGAACAACCTTGTGGCGTCTGACGTTAAGGCCCGAGATAACCCAGTTCGAGCAACGTTTGTGCTGACACAGCCCAAAATAAAGAGACTCAGGCAACGAGTCCTTGCCCGAGTCGACAAAAGTCAGAAACCGTTCCATTGCTCTGCTTTCGTGCTAACGTGCGCCTACGTGTGGGTTTGTTTGGTCAGAGCACGACGGGATAACGACGACGACGTCAGGGGCAAAACTGTCTACTTCTCCTTCGCGGTGGATTGTCGGGCCCGGATGGACCCGCCTATGCCCGCTACGTATTTCGGGAACTGCGCCGGCCGATGCCTGGTGGAAGCGAACGGTGGCGATTTTGTGACTGGTGATGGGGTGGGGCCCGCATCCGAGGCTATTGGGAGAGCGATACAGGCGTTGGCAGACGGGGCATTCAAAGGCGTGGAGAGTTGGGTTCCGAAAGCGATATCTCTGTTGGGCGAGCGAGTCATGTCGGTTGCCGATTCGCCCAAGTTTCGGGTCTACGATACGGATTTCGGGTTCGGGAAGCCTAAGAAGGTGGAAGTGATTTCGATCGAAGAAACGGGAGCGATCTCTCTGGCGGAGAGTGGAGATGGAGAAGGTGGGATTGAGGTCGGTTTGGCGCTTCCCAAATGCGAAATGGAAAGCTTGGCTTCTTTGTTTGAAGAAGGCCAGAAAGTTCTTCTACCTTAGCGGGAAGATCGACCGTTGGAGGCCATGTGGGCCCACATGCAGAGATGAACCCTTTATGTTATTGGCGATGAGTCATCATTATAAGCAGGCTGAATTGGTGGTTATCACCACCAATATTGGCCGTTAGATTTGGATCTTCTTTTAGAAAATGATCAACGGGTTACATTCAGCTTCACTAATTCATGGTCAGGATCATCGCTCCGAGCGAATTTAGACTTCTTCTTTTTTTCTCCAAACTTTTCTGGCCCCATCTACAATGATACCCAGAAGATTGATGGTTCCGATCATCTCTCCATCCCTGCATGTGGCCCCACGGTTCAAGTGCAACGCATGGTCTGCTCAACCTATTAGGGCCCACCCTTCCAACTGTTTTACTTAGTGTTGCGCAACTGAATAACAGATAGACCTGGTTATTTGACCTTGGTCCTAATATGTAGTGACAAAGTTTTTGGATGGAATGGATGTCACATACACAGTACGGTAGGCCCCATATAAAATCAAGTGTGGTTTCTCCCTCCTAAGTGTTTTCATTGTTTTGGCCCACCTGAATCACAAATGGGCCTGATTCTTTGGCACTGGACCTAACATGAGGGTCGATGCATCTGATGGTTGAAGTGGATGTTACATACACATCGTGGCAGGTCCTGAATAAAATCGAAGGTGGGTGCTCCACTCCCAAGTGTTTTCAATGGCGTGGCCTACCCGAATCATTTGTCAGGCTGATTTTTGGGTCCTAGGCTTAACATGAGCTGACACATCTGATGGTGTAATGAATGTCACGTGGGCCACTCCAACCACGCCCCAAAGTTTAAGCTCCTGGCTATTGTTCGCAAGGGAGTCGGCGAATGATGTGTGGTCCCACCATAATATTTGTATGACATCTCACCCATCAAAGTTCTCCCACCATGAAAATAGGATGTGCCAAAAAAAGGGTCGATGCAATGATGAAAATGCAATACCCGTCATGAATGTGGAGTTTTTTTGGGTGGTTATTCATGGTTTTCTATGGTATGCCCCCACACGATATTAGGATCAACACCATGGTGGGTAGGATGTCATGCAAACACCATGGTGGGCACCAGTGCCAACTAGCCCAGCCAGGGTGGGTCATAGCCCATCCCAACCGGCTTAAAAGTGGGCTTGGTTTGTATTTAGTGGGTAGGTTGGGCTCGGATAAAAAAAACATTGTCCATTTAAGTAAATGGGCCAGGCTAGCTAGCATTTAACACATTTGGTTAATGTATAAACAAGCACTGCCCATTTGCTGAAATCCCACTGGTGTGAGTGCGGGTTGCACATTTGCTCTTCATAAATGGGCCGGGCAAGACCAGGCCTTGTTGGGCTCAAGAATCAGCTCATGGGTCATCCTCAAGCCCGTGAGTTAATTTCCAATTTTGCACGCTATGGTGGGCCCCACAGAGCAATGGTGTTGCACCACCTTCATCTAACAAGTGCTGCTGAAGATTCCAGATGTCAAACTTTCTGAGCATTCATACAACTCTACGTGCAGAAACATATGCCATCCTAGGACGTAGGGGCTGGATTTCTAGCTAATCAAATAAAATTAGTGGGCCCAGCCAATAGTTGTGAACTCTTCCCATTGATGCCCTTCCACTACAACAAATTAGACTTTTTGCAGCGACTTTTTAGCAAAAATCAATTTTTTCATAAAAAATTAATTATTTGCAACGACTTTTCAAATTGTCACAAATAGCTAACTTTTTGTGATGGGCTACAATGATTGTTACAAAAGCTTATCGCAAATACTTTTATGTGAATTTTTTTACTGAAAATTATGTGGTGGGGATGACTTTTAGCAACGAGTTTCAAATATCATAAAAAAAAAAGTCACTTTTTGCATGATTTAAGGTGACAAGCCACGCTGTGCATTATTGAGATCAGGGGCCATGTAACTCGCATATTAAAATCATTGGCAAATCTCAGCCTAAAATATGTGCCCATCGAGTAAATTGGATGGCCGACCCGGTTTGCTGATAAATCCCATTTTCCTGGCACAAGTTCTCGTGCGAGCTAGTTTATTGCTCTTGTGGGTTAGGTCCTTACCTGAATTTTAGAACTTCGAATAAATGGACCGTGATTGAACTCACCCCAACCAGGCCCATATAGGGCCCATTTCCGGCCCTATCGTTCTTGTTAAAAGTCGGTACTCAGTGACCTACCATTGGACGGTGCAGGAAATTCCCAGCCAGATCAAAGCCTAACTTTCAGACCTCGTGGGTCATGGCCGATTTCAGGCCCCATAATAGGATGGGGTTGGCTTGGGCGTACTGCGGCCTCCCTTGGTCTGGCCTGAGCCCAGCCCATTGATAGCAGTACTGATTAGGGACCCATTTCGAAATTCACCATCAAAATCGTTGGGCCATGAGTCAATAGCCAACCTCATCGGTTGTCTGTGAGACTAAAATAGTTGTGCTCCAGACAACGGCCATGTATTGGATTGATAGAATCTTCCAACATAAAATTACTTTTGAAGCCTCCAAAATTGTCTGGTCCATCAATTTAACGGTCTGGATCAAATGACCCACCATTGGACGGTGCATGGAAAAAATCCCAGCCAGATCAACTGCTTCCAATGGGGAATAAAAGGTTGCTGGCCACCTGCGCCGCCCCAAACTGCAAATATGTGGATTGTGGATGTGGACGATCCCTTGCCATGGACGTGGCATATACCTCAAATCGGAATCGGATTGCGTGGTGTACACACCACCGGCCTCCTTGGTGTGTTGACGTCACCAAGTTCTGTGGGCCCCACCGGGATGTATCTGTTACATCTATACCGTCAGTCCATTTGCAGAGATTGTTTTAGGGCATGAACTAAAAAATGAGGCAGATCCAAGGCTCAGGTGGATCGCACCAACGAAAGCTGTGAGGACAATGCTTACCACCGTCGAAACCTTCCTAGGGCCCACCATGATGTTTATTTGGCATCCAACCTGTTCATAAGGTCACACAGACCTGGATTAATGGAAAAAAAAAAAAATATCAGATTGATCTAATACTTCTGTCACCCGCAAGAAGTTTTCAATGGTGGTAGTTCAATCCCCACTGGTTTCTGTGGTGCGGTAAATTTGAGCTTTGGCCTCAAGCCCTGTAACGATCTTGCCAGATGGATGAATGGTTTGGATATAAAACATACATCATAGTGGGGCCCAAGAAACTTGGTGACGTCAACACACCCACCACACCAAGGAGGCTGGTCCGATTCCCCTCGAATTTGAACCTCCCAAATAGTGGGTCCCACTATAGATTAGTCACATCCGCAATGTGGGCCCACAAGAAGTTTTTAATAGATTTGGATTTTCTCTAATTTTAGAACCTTGCCCTAAATAAGGCGGAAAAATAGATAGATATGGAGTGGATACCCACAACATACATCATGGTGGGCCACGGTCAGGGATTCGACCACTAAGTTGTGATGACGCGATCATGATAAATAAATACTTTTATTTTTTTATTTTTTTATGACCAATTTTTTTTAATTATTATATTTTTGAAAACAAAATTCTGAAATTAATATTTAGGAAAAAATTCAAAATCTCGAAAGAAATTCACCAACCTCGAAATTGCTACGGACATGAAGTGACTACTTGGACGACACCGAGTCCCGTCAATTGGAATCTTCAACAGCACGTGAAAAGTGGATCAAACTCAATGCATGGTCCATATTATACAACGAGAACAGATCACGTGAACGGTGAAACCAAGTCGGTCATGTAGGCTTGTCATTATTGCCGACATGCACTTGTGGAGTACATCCCTAACATGTAACGGGGGGCCACACTATGAAGATATATCACTCATTCCATTTCTCAAATCAAGGTGAATGGACCCCACTAGTATGTAGAGGAAGACCATTGGATGGCCATTGATTCCAACTGTGTGGCCCGCCTTATGAGCAGTCGTGCTAGATTTTTATGACTCTCCATGGCATAATTATATTTTGCTGCATGAATGTACCACACGAAGTACCTACTAGGGAAAAGATGGGAACGGATCATGTGTTACCCGAGTAATACGTTAGTGGGTGTTACCTTGAGCATGAGACCTACATTGATGAATGTCCACACCGTTCATCCATTTTTAAATCTCATTTTAGAAGGTTTTGCCAAAAGTTAAGCATATCCAAATCTCAAGTGGACCCCACTATAGGAAGGAGTGGGGATAATAACAAATCTCATTTTGTTTGTTCCCCAAATCGCCGCCACCACGATTTTGGGGAGGGAGTGGATTGGGTGGGATTGGGGCGCAGGGGACGAGGGCAGCGAGAGGGGGGGAGGGGGGGGCTGGGTGTTGGGTAGAGAGTATCTAAGTTGCTCTTTTTCTTAAGCCCTAAATAGGATAAATTCGTCAGGCCGATGAATTTAAGCGCACCTTTTAAGTCAGCCTTGGCCGACCGAATTTTTTCCGCCAAAATTCAGGCTTTTTCACAGTAGTGGGTGGAATGGCACACGGCTTTGGTGGATCCCTATGGGGCCCACCGTGAAGTGTCATTCACGACGGAGGCGTTGATCTCTTTGATCTTCTTGGAATTTTGAATAATCACGGAGATGTTGGCGGGTTGATCTTAAGGACCTTACTCGAATTTGTTGTACAACCATCTAGAACTAGCACATCTTACAATCAAGAAAAGTTGCCCCTCCACTTTAAAAGTTTTGGGTAAAATTTTTATTTTCGCAGGGATGACTCGCATACCACCGTGAAATTTGATATCCAGTGGTGGTCGTGTTTCAAAATAACAGGATTCTTACAGCAAGTTATGGGGTTTCTGGGAAAATACATGATCTTCATCATCATTGCATAGGGATTGAAATCGTCTTAACATCTCTCATTTCATCTGCGGCCATGAAAGTATTGGTGCTTTCATCTCTCACTTTTGATTATGCTGAACATATTCCCACCAAACCGACGCACTGCCCAACAATTTGTATGCAATGTATGAAACTTTCTTCTCCTCGGGCATTTGCATGAGTTCGAAGAGGCGTTTAACTTCACATAGTCAGTCGTCTACACGATCGAGGCCATTGAAATTAGAAAGATAGACCTCCGTGTAGACCCGACCCATCTGATCCATCAGATCTCTACCATAAACAATCATATTTCTTAAATCTTCTACTTTATGGTCGAATCTAGCATACAACCCTTGCATAGCTTGACGATTCTTCTGCTGGAGTGTCTCATATGTCACTTCAAAAGCCGTTACTTTAAGAGAATGAATCCCTGGATCACCGTCCACAGGGATTTTTGCCATAGCCTTCTAAATAGATAACGATCTGAGGGTCTTCCTCTCTCTGATACCAATTTGGCATAGGCGCAGACATGGTAAGATCGAACACCATCTCTCTCACGTGATAATTATTCTGAATCCATGAAACTACTGTGAATCCTCAACCAGTCTTCTTTAAATCCACGAAGGAACTACTCAAATTCATTTGCAAACAGAGTAAAAACTCAAGTTTTATTCATAATAAGTAAGATTACATTAAAAACAAATTTTAACAAACTTATATAACCCTAAAAACACCCTAATCCATACTTATTAAAAATAGTAAATTTTGCAGAATAGAAAGTTACTAAAAATAGTAAAATACTAATAAAAGACTACTAAAACTTATTATTCAACAAAAAATAAAAACTCCTACATACACAAAAACTTTAGAAACAAGGAAAAAAAACTAAAAAATCGAAATTACTAAAATTCATCCAGGATTAAAAGTTATGGCCGATTTACGATTCGCCTTCTTTTAATCCATCTAAGTGAAAATTGTCATTTTTGTCGACTTTTCCTTGATCGTTTCCCGGTCCATGTGTGATGGGAATGTGGGTGATCCTCACCGTTGATCAGGGGTCCTCTCACTACACCACCCTCAAGAAGTTTTTAATGATAGACATTCAATCCCCCGTGCTTTCTATAGTGTGGTCCACTTGAGCTTCAGATCTGCCTCATTTTTTGGCCCATGCCATAGAATGTTCTCGTAAAATCGTCTTTCAACATGGATATAAAACATACATCATAGTGGGGCCACAGCTGGTTGAGTCCGAGTTTATCAACCAGCTGGTCTCAGGTTCGAAACACACCGGCAGCACCTTTGGGTGCTTTTGGTTGAGCCGGGTCGGGTTCAGGCCGGGTTGTGTTTAGGTCGGGTTCGAGTTGGGTTGGGTTCAAAAAAATAAATAAATAAATAAATAGTGGGGCCACAGAACTTGTGCTGTAACACACCCTGCAATTCATTTGCGGGCGAGGATCTTGTAAAATCGATGGACAGCGTGGATATAAAAAAATAGTGGGGCCACAGAACTTGTGTCGTAACACACCCTGCAATCCGTTTCCGGGGTGAGTCGCTACTGGTGTCACTCTGCAATCACTCTCCCCCATTCCTACTGTCAGGTTTCTCACCGGATTAAGCTTTTCTATGTATGGCACAAGTAGCCAAATGGAAAAGTGAATTAGACTTCCACAGTATCATCGACCCCACGCGCTTTTGTGTTTCACGCGTTCGTGAGACCCACACGCTTTTGTGTTTCACGCGTTCGTGAAAAAGTATTTCCATATGACTTCGGTACTACCCTCACCAGTACCTAGGTACTAGGTAGAGAGGAACAGTCATATCAGAGGCTCTTTGAGGGTCATATTGTGGTGTATATATTTTATCCATGCCGTCCATTTATTTTCACTGGTCTTTTTAGGGCATGAGAGCCTAAAGGAGACATATCAAAGCCTCAATTTGACCACACCACATGAAGAACAATGGAGTGCCATTGAAAACTTCCTGGGCCCTCAGTAATGTTTATTTGCCATCTAACTTGTTTCAATGGAGCCCACCATAATGTTAATTTGCCATCCAATCTGTTCTTAAGGTCACATAGATATGGATATAAATACCAGCTTGATCCAAAACTTCCATGGCCTCCACTAAGTCTTCTGTGTAGTGTGGTCCACTCAAACCTTCAATCTCCTAAGCATTACAGTGGCCCATATATAGAACCCTGACATGTCCGTGTAAGGTCCTGGTAGGGGTATGGAGCGGACTAGGTGAGACCCTGGATCCACCAAGGTGGGTGGACCCCTGACTAGTGTGGGGTTTACAGTGATGTATGTGCCTTAAATCCACACCGTCCAACCATTTTGAAAGGTCATTTTAGGGCATGATTCCAAAAATAAGCTGAATCAAATCTTAGGTGGACCACACCACAAGAAACAGCCATGATTGAATCCGCATCATTAAAAACTTCATGGATTCCACCGGATTGTTTATATGACATCCAACCAGTTGATAAGGTAACAAACACGTGGATGAAGATACCACACAAATATCATCTCGATCCAAAGCTTTCGTGGCACACAAGAAGTTTGTAACGGTTAATCACCATGGTTTCTTGGACTATAGTTCATCTCGGATTCGAAACTACTACAATATTTTCCATGCCCTAAAATGAGCTGTCATCCCCAGCTGTCATACACAATATTTTCCATGCCCTAATATTAGCTTTCAAATCGGATGAATGGCATGAATGCAGTCTCATACATCACAGTGGGCGCACAGTCAGTGTTCCCACCCACCGCGGTTTGTGTGGATCCCCAACTGTGGGGACACTGTGATGTATGTACATTACATTTACACAGTCCATGCATTTTGAAAGCTCATTTTAGGGCATTATTCCGTAAATGAAGCAGATCCAAATCTTAGGTGACCATACCACATGAAATACCAGTGATTGAATCCACACCATTAAAAACTTCATGGGGTCACTGGAATGTTTATTTTACATCCAACCTGTTGAAAAGGTCACAAATACCTGGATGAAAATGCTGAACAAATATCAAATTGACCCAAAACTTTTGTGACCCACAGAGAATCTTTTAATGGTTGAGTACCATTGTTTACTGTATTATGGTCCACCTGAGATTTGGATCTACTTCATTTTTTAAATCATGCTCTAAAATTAGTTTTCAAAATGAATGGACTGAGTGGATTTAATAAACACACATCACACAGCGGACGACAAAGTAAGGGATCCATCGGGGTACATGAATCCGGGATCCAGTGAAAGCCGCACCCATGAAGGTAGTACCCAATCCGCCCCAAAACACATATTTATGGCCGTGGCTTCGCTGAATCCCCGGGATCCACTGAGGTGGGTGGATCCCTTACTGTGTCGTCTATTGTGATGTGTGTGCATGTGTGTGTATCATCCATTCCATCCATCCATTTTGAAAACTCATTTTAGAGCATGATTCAAAAAATGAAGTAGATCCAAATCTTAGGTGGACCATAATACAGTAAACAATGGTACTTGTTGTTAATGAGATTTTGCAACAGACGAGGTGGATACAATTCCACCTAAGGGTCGATCGGAATTGAGGGATGATCGTCGTAGACAGTTTGGATCTTATCTTTAGTCCTTGCAAAAAGGAATGAAAGGCTAAGGGGTGGTTGGGGGTCCGACCGTTAGCCCTCCGATGCCTAAATTAGCGATCTCTTACAAAAATCTTCTCAGTTATTTTTCTCGTACCTTTGATGACATCCAGCTCCTCCTTTTATAGCTATCGAAGGAACATGGATGGAATGAAGACTGATGTTTCGGCTGATAAAGGAGAACGTCTTGATATTCTCCGATATTCTCGGAAGAGATTTACACTCTAACCGAATAAGTGATAAGGTCGTCCGTTTTGTGATAAGTTTAATTCGGAGGTCTGTAGCTTGTTAATCAGAGCTGATAACTCCTCGGACTGAACTCATTCATGTCAAAGGACGGCCGGCTCGATACAGTCTTGCATGCGACGTGACCTGTAATCTCCTCGGCTGTCCGAGCCAGAATTCACCCATAACAGCAGCCCCCCTACTTCGGAGGAGGAGCTTTCCTATCTCGGGAGCACTCTCAGTATGATCCGAAGCTTGCAACTCTTTTTGGCAGCTACCATCATGCATTGGGCGGTAAAACCATATTTAATGCGGCGGTTCAAATTTCAAAAAATCGCAATGATGGTCGTACAGCGCAGCAAACTTTTCTCGTTTTAGACGAATAGGAAAATGACACGTGGTCCCCGCATCTTTAAACAGGTGGCCGATATCCGTTGGGCCAATGAGAGACGCACACGTGACAGAGGCAGGCGAGGGGTCGTATCGGTTCGTATCTCGAGACTGCACAATTTTGACGCGTGGCGGCTATAAGGCTTGGATGTTGTCATCTGCTTGGGTATAAATACAAGACTTAGGGATTTTTCAGAAATTTTCTTTCCGTTCCTCTTACTCTTGCCTCCCATGTTGTCTGGTTTTCCGTTGTTGTTGCCTTCGCAACCTTGATCAGGATTCATGACCAGCGTTAACGCTTACTCAACATCCGTTGATTTTGTCTGGAATTTCATCTGGTACGTTGTTCATTATCCCATTTTTATTTCTTTTCTCTACTTAAAAGGCTATGTTGAGATCAGAGGGGAGTTCTTCCTGTACCGTTTCTGCTCGTTAGGTGGTTGGAGAATCTCAAATTGGAGAAGTCCAATCAGCTCCCCGGGATTCCCCTAGAGATGCCACTGATGCCACTGTCGTTGATACTTCCTCATCCTTCCATTCAGATGATGTGCCTGTCGTGGGTACATCAGGTTCTCAACAGGCGGCAGATCGGACCTCGGATTATTCCGTCGATCTAATCTGGACTAAGCTCATTGAAACCGACTTGAGTAGGCTCAGGTCGGAGTATTGTATTCTCGAACCTATTGGTCCTTGTCTCCCCGGCTTGGATGATTTCCCGAGCCATTCTCCAATGGACCTGGTAACTGATTTATTCCCAATTCTTCGAAGCCGGGTTCCGTCTTTCTCTGCTTCTTGGGGTTAGGGAGTATTTATATCTAGTCAATCTTACCCCAAGCCAATTAACTCCCAATACGTGGAGAACTCTGATCGGATGTGTAGTTCTGTGGCGCCAAGTTCATGGACTGGACCCAACTGCTTCCGAGCTGATATACATGTACCAGCTGAAGAGTCACCCTGACTCCAAAGGCTGTAATTATATGTCTCCTCGGAGTAGGAAGGGTACTCCGTTGATTGGCGATCTCCCTTCCTCTGTGCACGGCTGGAAAGAGGAGTGGTTTTTTGTTATTATGGGTTGGGAAGCCCCCCGATCCAAGGCTGAATCATCTCACAACAAAGTTCGCAACTGGTTTTCTCAGTCAGGTTGAGCTAGATACTTCTTTTACCTTTGCTTTTTCCAGGGCTATATGTTGAGCTTATCTTGACAGTGCTTGCGTTCTTCTCGTAGTGCGTGGGCCACAACCTGAACTGAACTCAGAGGCACTCAAGCGTATTGAGGAAGTGTGGAGGCTTGACCTGAGCTTCCGAAGTGCCAAAGTTCTCCTAACCTACGAGAGCTTGTCTGACGTAGGGATAAATTCGGAAGGTAACTGTATTTCCTTCGTTTTGTTTTCATGGAGTGACATTATGTTCGTTATTAACGAGTATTTCGTCCCTTTTAGATATGTTGGCTCCTCCTCCCCCGAAGAGAAAGGCCATTGTCTTAACGGCTGAGGAGAATGAGCAAATTAGGTCGATGAAGAAGCAGAAGCCCGTGGCTAAACGGCCGTCTGAGCGCCCTCCTGCAGTTCCAAACATGGCTCCTCCAACAGTGGCAACTACAACTCCGACCTCTTCACAAGTTTTGTCATCCGAAGAGAGAGTAGCCATCCCTTCCACCACAGTGATGTCCTCTTCAACGGCGGTCACGGTGACCCCTGTGACCAAGCAGCAACCGCCTCAGTTTGTCGACCTAGCTTACTGATGCTAACCTACTCGGGTGCGGGGGTTCAGCCTGTTGCTGGTTTTCGCCGAGGCTCAAAGATTCTGCCGCATTTGTACAACCTATGTAAGTGGGCGTACAAAGCTATTCCTGAAACTGAGGTCGATACCTTGGTTAAGGCCCCCGGGGATGCCTTGCTGAACATAATTGGGGCCTTCGAAGCTAAAGTAAGTTTGCACGACTATACGCTCTTCTTTTTATTTTCATATTCCATTTTCTGATCCCAATTTTTTGGCAGATCACCTTCGGATGTCTTAAACTTCGTGAGGAGATGACCCGAGATAAAGGCACCATCACAGGTTTCGATCAAACGTTGGCGATAAGCAGGCGCTCGTTGGACGAGGCAGTGAAGGCCTTAGAGGAGATGAAGAGGATCGCTGAAGGATGGGAACGGGAGAATGCTGTACTCCGAGCTGAGCTATCGGAGAAGGAAACTAAGCTACAGCTAAGGAGTTCGAGCTAACAGCTCAGATCAGTAAGCTGAAGGCTGCGGAGGAAGCACTTCGCAAAGATTTCTCTCGGGTCGGAGCTAATCTTGCTCGGGTCACAAATGATCTGAGGATCAAGTCATCTGAAGCTGATGAGATGTTTGATTTCGGATATGGTAAGTGTCGGATGATGGTGCAAAACCAGTATCTCTACCTCGACCTTTCTTTCCTTGACTCATCTGAAGAGGAAGAAGAAGGAGAACCAACCCCGACAACCGCTCCTGCTTCAACTGCTCTTACCGCATAAAATTATCTTTCGCCCGATCTTTTGCGGATATGAACAATTTTTCAATTTTTGTATACAGTTTTTTTTTTTTTTTTGTGGACAATTTCAGTATCATTTTAACCCTGTTGAGGTCGATTTTGTTAAATCAACTGACCCTTTTTCAAGTTAATTTAGCCCATATATTAGTATATATTTTGTGGGCTTGTGATGTTGATGTAATGTCCCTTAGTGTCTGTGCTTAAGTTAGCTCGGACGAGGCGAAAACGTTCACCTACAATGCCATGTGCTTAATCGTTGCCGACCTCTCGCACCTATGTGATACACTAGTCTTTTTTGAGCTAAAGCTTTTGTTGCATGTACAACGTTATGGGTCGCGGAGACCTCTGCGTGTGTATGTCGGGGACTTTAGAGAAAATGTACTGAGTTTATTAAAAATACACTTTGAGATGTTCCGCATTCCACGGATGAGGTAAGGTCTGACCTGGCATGTCCTCGAGCTAGTAAGAACTGGGATGAGCTGAGCTTACAACTTTATACGGGCCTTCCCAGTTCAAATTAAAGACGCCTGCAACTTTATCTTTCTTATCCTTTGTGACCTTCCTGAGAACGAGATCACCAATTATGAATCGTCGTTCCTTGACTCGTGAGTTATAGTATCGAGCAACGCGTTATTGGTAAGCAGCGACTTGGATCTGAGATGTTTCCCGGACTTCTTCAATCAGGTCGAGGTTCGTGCGAAGCTGAACATCATTCTAGGCGGACTGCAAATGTTCGGTTCGGTAGGTCGACATCCTGACCTCAACCGAAATTATAGCCTCAGTGCCGAACGCTAAAGAGAACGGAGTTTCGCCAGTTGCTGAACGAGCCGTCGTTCGGTAGGCCCATAATACCTCAGGAAGTTCATCGGCCCAAGCACCTTTACATTCACCAAACTTAGTTTTAAGGTGATTCTTAATAATCTTGTTTACGACTTCAACTTGCCCGTTCGCTTGGGGATGGTGAGGAGACGAATATGCATTCTTTATTCCCAAACCTTTGCAGAAATCTCGAAGCTTTGGACTATCGAATTGACACCCGTTATCTGTAATGATCGTATTCAAGATTCCGAACCGACATATGATGGATTTCCAGATGAACTCGGTTGTTTTCTTCTCGGTGATAGTTGCAAGTGGCTCGGCCTATTTTGTGAAATAATCCACGGCGACGATTGCGTATTTAACTTGTCCTTTACCCGTCAGTAGGGGACCGATAATATTGACTCCCCATTGCACAAATGGCCACAGCCCGGTCATAGGAGTGAGATTATCAGGGGGCAGATGAGGGATGGAAGCGAAGCGTTGACACTTGTCGCATTTTCTAACTATTTCTTGAGCATCTTTTTGAATGGTAAGCCAGTAATATCCTTAACGTATTACTTTCTGTGTCAATGCTCGACTGCTTGAATGGTTTTCACAGCTTCCAAAGTGGACTTCCCGCAAAACATAATTTACTTCGTCGGGTCCGACACAGCGGAGGCAGAGGGAAAAACCCCTTTTGTATAGGATATTTTCGATCATTGTATACCGAACTGACCTATATCGTATTTTCTGCGCTTCTTTTCTATCTTCGAGCAAATCCCCATCTCGTAAGAAGCGGATGATAGGAGTCATCCAGTTCATCGGCTGAGACTGGATATATTTCTTTGGAGTCTTCCTGGACTATGCTTTGATGGGGAAGAAATTCGATGAGGACCATCCTTTCGAGCTCATCGTCTGCCGCCGATGCTAATTTGGCTAGTGAGTCCACATTGGTATTCTGAGTTCTCGGAACTTGAATGACTTCATAATAGTCAAACCGTGCTAACAGACTTCGCTAAATATTCGATCATTCTCTTCTCTTTTTCTTGATATTCAGCGGTTACTTGTCCGACCACTAACTGTGAGTCACTATGTACCCTGACCTTTCGAACTTTGATTGTCGAGGCTAAGCGTAATCTGGTAAAAAATGCTTCATATTCTGCCTCATTATTAGAGGCTTTGAAACCGAACCTTAGTGCGTATTGGACTTTTACTCTGTCAGGAGAGGTTAATATGAGGCCCGCTCTGCTTCCTTGAGAATTTAACGATCCATCCACATATAACAACCACATAGGTGTCCTGGGTCATTTTTTGACAAGCTTTCCATTGTTTCTGTGGTGGAAGATGTACCCGATCCATGACTTGGTTGGTCGTTGGAAAGGTTGGTGAATTTGATGATAAAATCGGCCACTGCTTGGCCTTTGATGGCAGTCCGAGGTTGATATTGTATATCAAACTCACCAGGCTCAATAGCCCATTTAGCGAGGCGACCGAAAGTTTCAGGTTTCTGTAATACTTGCCGCAGCGGCTGATTAATCAGTACCGCTATCGGGTGTGCTTGAAAATAAGGTCGTAGTCTTCTCGCTGTTGTGATCAATGCTAAAGCCAGTTTTTTGATACACGGGTATTGAGTTTCTGCGTCAAGGAGTGCTTTGCTGACGTAATATACTGGCTTCTGAATACCTCGTTCTTCATGGACTAAAGATGAGCTGATTGCTGCTGGAGAGACAGCCAGTTAAAGGAGTAACTCTTTGGCATGCATCGGTTTAGACAAAAGCGATGGTGATCCGAGGTATTCTTTGAGGTCGGGGAAGGCTTGCTCGCATTCTGATGTCCAGGCCATCTCGTTACACTTGCGGAGTTACTTAAAGAATGGAAGACACCGGTCCATGGCTCTGAAGACAAATCGATTAAGTGCCACGACTCGTCTAGTAAGTCGTTGAACTTCTTTTACTGTGGTTGGTGAGCTCATATCGATCAGCGCCTGAATTTTCTCTGGGTTAGCTTCGATTCCCCGCTGATTAACCATGAAGTTAAGAAATTTTTCCGAGCTTACACCAAAAGCACACTTGTTGGAATTAAGCTTCATCCGATACTTCCTCAGAATATCGAACATAGTACGAAGGTTGGTTACATGGTTTTCTGATGTTTTGCTTTTGACGAGCATGTCGTCCACGTAGACCTCCATAGTTTTTTCTGATCTGATCTATGAACATTCTGTTGACCAGACATTGGTAGGTTACACCTACATATTTTAGCCCGAAAGGCATCACTTCATAATAGTAGAGGCCACGGTCTGTGACAAACGCCATTTTTCTGCTGACCAGGGACGTGCATCCGGATTTGGTTATACCCAGAGTATGCGTCCATAAAGCTAAGCAGTTCATATCCTGATGTCGCGTCGACTAGTTGATCTATCCTGGGGTGTGGAAAATTATCATTTGGACAGGCTTTGTTTAAGTCGGTATAATTTACGCAAACCCTCTACTTCTCGTTAGCTTTCTTTACCAAAACGACATTGGCGAGCTAATCTAAATAGTGTATTTCTCGAATAAATCCTACTTGACATAATTTTTGGACTTCTTCTTCAATCATTGCATATCTTTCTATGTTGAAGGGTCGTCATTTTTGGCGGATTGGTTTGAAGCTCGGATTAATGTTCAACTGATGGACCATCAATTCGGGACTAATTCTGGGCATATCTTGATGGGACCAGGCGAACACATACGCATGTTCTTGCAGGAAAGCGATCAGTCCTTTTTGTATGTCGTTCTTCAGCTGAGATCCGATCTTAACAACTTTGGCAGAATCTTCGCCTGACATAGGCACTTCGATTAACTCTTCGATAGGCGATCCTCGTTCTTTTGTTTCTTCCCTAGGATCTATGGGGGCCTGAGGGGTCGAATGTGAGACAGCCGAAACCAGATTCTTATTTTTCCCACATAAGGTCAATTCGTAGCACCGACGTGCTTCTAGTTGATCTCCTCTCTGACCACTCCCACTCCTTCATCAGTTTCGAATTTCATAGACAAGTGGTAGATGGAGATACCGGCTTTTAGAGCTCGTAAAATGGGTCGGCCGATGATTGTGTTATAGGTAGACGGGGTGTTGACGACGAGAAAGTCAACCATAATCATTCTTTGATTAGGTTCTTCCCCCGCTGGGACCGGAAGAGTGATCTCTCCCTCTAGCATCATGTTGTCTCCTGTGAATCCGGTTAAGGCAGTTTTGACCGGTCTTAACCTAGATCAATCGATTTTCATCTTTTCAAATGCTTTGAAATATAAAATATCGACTGAGCTTCCTGTGTCTACCATCATTCTGTGGAGCTTCTTGTTGGCGACCACCATTGATACCACGAGGGAATCGTCGAGCGGGTGTATGACGCCTCGGGCGTCTTCTTCAATAAGCATTATTACGCATGAGGTGACCTTCGTGACTTTTGAAGGTCGGCTTGTCAAATTCACGGAGGAGCTCGGTCTTGCCGTCCTTCCTAATCGTACATAAACCTTCCAAGCATTACCAGAATCGCTAGTGGTTAGCCCACCAAAAATCATGTGGATTTCTTCCACAGGATTGTTGTTAATCTGCTCTTCGGTTGGATCTACAGCTCTCCGGTCCTCCTGATGCTAGGTGATATAGTCTTTTAAGAACCCCTGTTGAATGAGGGCTTCTATTTGTCGCTTCAAGTCATAGCAATCAGCTGTGTTATGACCGTGATCCTTGTGATACAAGCAATATTTTGATTTTGACCTTCTTTTGGGGTCGGTCTTAATTCTCGTTGGTCGCCCGAACGCCTACTTATTTTTCTCGGCCAAGTATACCTGCTCGACAGATGTATTGAGTGGGGTATATTTTTTAAACCGTGTGGTCGAAACTTTGGCTCCACGGGGAGCGTTGTTACGCCTGGGCGACTTCCGATCTAATTTTTGCTTTTTCAAGCTGCTTTTTTCTTTGTTGTCTTTTCTTTTGAAGGATTACCCTTGAGCGTTGACCAGCTCTTCTACATTGATATGTTTGGCAGCTCAGTCCAAGAACTCAGCCACAGTTTGAGGAGGTTGCTCCCCAATTAACTAAAGGAATTTTTCGTCTCGTAGCCCCCCCATTATAGTATGCAACAAGACGTACTAAGATAAGTTTTCCACTTGTACTGCCTCGGCATTGAATCGTGCGAAGTAGTCCTTCAGAGATTCGTTATCTTTTTGCTTGACCACTGCAAGGTGGGTAAAGTGTTTCCTCGGGTCGGTGTTTCCGATGAATTGAGTTGCGAAAGCTCTGCTTAGTTTAGCGAATGAGAAAATGGATTTCGGCTTCAGATTGCAGAACCACGTCCATGCTGAGCTGGTTAATGACAGGGGGAAAGCTTTGCACATAATATGCCCACTAACTCCATGGAGTTCCATTC
Organism: Liriodendron chinense; assembly: GCA_003013855.2. Taxonomy (NCBI): domain Eukaryota; kingdom Viridiplantae; phylum Streptophyta; class Magnoliopsida; order Magnoliales; family Magnoliaceae; genus Liriodendron; species Liriodendron chinense. The sequence continues at coordinate 3,931,186 of PVNU02000736.1, read as the reverse complement.
GGACTTTAAAATTCTCCAGATGTTCGGCCGGATCTCCAATCCAGGAGTACTGTTTAAATTGAAGGATCTTAAATCCTTTCGGGAGTGGTTCTTCCCTGATCTCCTCGATGAATGGGGATTCAGAAGAATCAACGAGCGCATCTACTGCGATGGGTGCTCGGGCGCGTTGCGCTCTTTGGATGTCGCCAACGCGTTCTCGGAGTTATTTTAGCTCGGCTTCTAATGGAGTGATATTATCGTTGACCCGATTATGGCCTTGGCTTGCCCGAGCTGACTTTCTTTCTTCTATTTTGTGACATAGGTCAATTGCAGGCAATCGACCGCTGACCGAGCTTTCGAACCCGTAGCTTGGCTAGCGACTTCATCTTCCTCAGGTCGTTGATTGTTTTGAAAGGATTGCTGAGGTTGAGGATTCCGTTGGAATGGTTGCGGCTCGTCGCTGCCCCCGAGGACTAGCGGTGGTTGGGCTAGATCGGCTAATAATGCCTTAATCTCGCCTAACTGTTTATTAACATGTCTGAATCTTTCATCCATGCCTCTAAACCGATTGGCAAGATCACCGACTTGCTTCTCTAGAGCGGACAGTCTGGTCCCGGGATTACGAGACCTATGTCGTCCGCTAAGATTAGCGAAATGTCTGGATGAGCTACCGATCCGGGAGCGCGGGAGTTTCCAGAAGAGATTGCTTGTTGTCAGTTGGAGGGGTGTTGGATGGTCTTGCATCTGCATGAGCTTTTCCTTTAGCCTTTTTTCGTCCACCGGCCATTCGGAACTTGTAGTTTGGAGGAGATTTTCACTCTATGGGGTGAGAACACAACTTTACAAGTCGTTTCCCACATACAGCACCAGATGTTGTTACCGAGATTTTATAATAGATGAGGTGGATACAATTCCACCTAAGGGTCCATCGGAATTGAGGGACGATCGTCGTAGACAGTTTGGATCTTGTCTTTAGTCCCTGCAAAAAGGAATGAAAGGCTAAGGGGTGGTCAGGGGTCCGACCGATAGCCCTCCGATGCCTAAATTAGCGATCTCTTAAAAAATCTTCTCGTTATTTTTCTCATACCTTTGATGACACCCAGCTCCTCCTTTTATAGCTGTCGAAGGAACGTGGATGGAATGAAGATTGATGTTTCGGCTAATAAAGGGGAACATCTTGATATTCTCCGATATTCTCGGAGAGATTACGCTAACCAAATAAGTGATAAGGTCGTCCGTTTTGTGATAAGCTTTATTCGAAGGTCTATAGCTCGTCAATCCAAGCTAATAAATCCTCGGACCGTACTCATTCATGTCAGAGGACAGCCGACTCGATACAATCTTGCATGCGACGTGACCTATAATCTCCTCGGGTGTCTGGGCCAAAATTCACCCATATCAGCACTCAACCATTAAAAGCTTCGAGTGGGTCACAAAAGTTTTGAGTCAAGCTGATATTTGTTTGGTATCTTCATAAAGATCTCTGTGACCTTTTCAACAGGTTGGATGAAAAATAAACATTTCAGTGGCCCCATGAAGTTTTTAATGGTGTGGATTCACTCACTACTATTTCATGTGGTATGGTCTACCTAAGATTTGGATCTGCTTCATTTTTGGGATAACACTATAAAATGAGCTTTCAAAATGCATGGAAAGTGTAGATGTGAGGTACATACATCACAGTGGCCCACAATTGGGGATCCACCGACCTCAGTGGATCCGGGGGATCCACCCAAACCGCGCCCGATATTTATGGACGCGGATTGCATATCGGAGCATTAAGCATTCAATTAGATCTGTGTGGGGCCCACCGTGATATATCTTTTTATCAATGCTATCTATACATTTTCTAAGATCATGTTAAGGAATGGACCCAAAATTGAGTAAGATACAACCGTGCATTTAATGGACCACATCATAGATTACTCTTGCATTCAATACATTGTGCATTTAATGCAACTAAGCTTACTATTTGGTGTGGTCCACTACAGCGTTGGATCTTGCTCACTTTTTGACTCATACCTTAACATGATCTTATAAGAGGTATGGACGGCTGGGATAAACATATACATCAACTTTGGCCTCCACACAGATCTGTCCGAACGCTTAAAGGTTCAACCAGGGTCGGACGCAATCCGCGTCCGAAATTTATCTATCAGACACACATGTACCTCATCGCTTAAAGGAAAGCAGATTAAGTGAGACCCCGACCTCACCCAAGACGGTGCGGCCCTTACCGTGGGGCCCACCTTGATGTATATATTATGCATCCACCCTGTCCATCCATTTTTTTCAGATCATTTCAGGAGATTATACCAGAAAGGAAGCAGATCCAATCACCAGATGGACCATAACATAGGAAACAGTGGTTATTAACCATTAATGGGCCACATAAGTTTTGGATAAAGCTGATTTTTTTTTTACTTTCATTAAGGCTCATGTGACCTTATCAACAGATCGGATGATAAATAAACACTACGGAAACATACGAAGGTGTATCCTAACAAGTTTTTAATGGTAGGATGGTCAATCACCACTGTTTCTTATGGTATGGTCCACTTGGTAATTGTATCTCCTTCATTTTTTGGGATAATGACGTAATATGATTTGAAGAAACGGATGTACAGAGTGGATGCATAATAAATACATCAAGGTGGGATCCACGTTAACGGCCGCACCGTCTTTTATAAGCCTGGGGTCTCACCTAATCCGCTCTCCGCTTAAATTTGCGTGCATCAGCCATTGCCCTGCCAATCTCTCTATCTCTCTCTCTCTCTCTCTCCATGGCAGAGCCCCACAAGGTGAAGGTAGTAGAGGTTTGTAGAGTCGGTCCTCCACCGGGCTCGGTGGCCGATACTTCTCTTCCTCTCACCTTCTTCGACGTCGCCTGGTTAATAATCCCTCCAGTCCAACGCCTCTTCTTCTACCAATTCCCCCAAAACCCGAATAACACCCACTTCACAAACACCCTTCTTCCCAAACTCAAACACTCCCTCTCCCTATCCCTTCGTATCTTCTTCCCTCTCGCCGGCAATCTGATCCTCTCTCCCAACAGCGGCGACCACGAGATCCGCTACATCGACGGTGACTCAGTCTCACTGACCATCGCCGAGTCGGACACCGATTTCTGCCGACTAGCAGCGAACCATCCAAGAGATGTATTGGAATTACATCCACTCGTTCCTCATTTGCCCGTTTCCGACCCTCAAAACCAACCCCTGTTAGCTTTGCAAGTCACCATATTTCCCGACTCTGGCATCTGTATCGGAACCAGCATAAACCACGCGGCGGCAGATGGGAGCAGCTCCATGCATTTCATGAAATCTTGGGCGTCGATTTGCCGGTCCGGAGACGAGTCATTAATCAAGTCACAGCCGTTCTACGACAGGTCCGTGGCCACATATCTCGACGGGCTCAAGAGACTGCTGTTAGACCAGATGGCAAATTTAAAACTCGACCAGGCTGCAGATAGCATCAAGCCTCAGGCAACCCTAGTCCTAGCCACTTTTGTCATGGGTCGAGCAGACATCGAGATGCTAAGACGATGGGTCTTAGCCCAACGCAACGACAGCCAGAAATCAGCGCATTTCTCATCGTTCGTGCTAACGTGCGCATACGTGTGGGTTTGCTTGATCAGGTCACGGGGGGATGATGACAGGGACAAAAACGTCCATTTCGCCTTTCCGGTGGACTGCCGGGCTCGGCTGGATCCGCCGATACCCGCTGCATTTTTCGGGAACTGCATCTCTACTTGTATATGCCATGCGAAGGGGAGCGACTTAGCGACGGAATATGGGGTGGGACCCGCGTCGGAGGCCATTGGGAGAGCAATCCAGGCGTTGGCTGGCGGAGTCTTGAATGGCGCAGAGACTTGGATACCAACAGTTATTTCTATGGTAGCTTCAGGAGAGCGTATCTTATCGGTTGCTGGGTCGCCCAAGTTTGGGGTCTATGATACGGATTTCGGATTGGGAAGACCTGTAAAGATGGATGTGATTTCGATTGAAGGAACGGGCGCCATATCTCTTGCAGAGAGCAGAGCTGAAGTGGGAGGGATTGAGGTTGGCGTGGCACTGCCCAAATGCGAAATGGAGAGATTTGCTTCTCTGTTTGAGGAAGGTCTGAAAAATCTCCGTCACTGAGGGCGAAATCAACGGATGGCCGGTGGCGAAATTTGATCAGAAGATCGATGAGTGGCCGAAAAACCTTTTCAAATTCCCTAGGTTCATCTCCAGAACATTTTACTGACTACCGAAATCCGTATCCAAAATCATGGTCAGATTCATCATTTGAGCATAATCTTTTAAGACCGTAGGTTATCAAAAATAATACAGGAGGACGGACTGCTATGATTCCTCGATATTCTCTGTATTGCATGCTAGTAATCTTATAGTCGAAATTGGAGTTGGTTCCTCTGCAAGCACTCGTAGAATAAGCTTATCTTACAGGTCCACATGCATATAATGAATGATTATCCACATGCATATTCATTGCTACTCACCTGCTCATGCAAAACTGCCAGTGTGGACCCACCACGTTGTGTGCGTTCCATTTTCCATCTCACTCTCTGAGGGAAGGAAACCCCACTTTATCAATGGGACGCCCCGGAAATCAACCCTGTCCAATAATTATTTGGATCACAAGAATTATCCTGGTGGTGGCCCACATAATGGTTGGGTTACCTGGACTTTTGGGATGTCTAAATTTCACACTAGGGCTCACCCACTACCCTTATCCAACCGACGGTTCAACAGAGGTGTGGTAGAGCGTCGGGTCAGCCAGCCCCTCAACTGGCCTAACATGCTTTTGAGGAGGTTCGGGCTAAGTTAAATGGGTGGTGGGCCTGTTTTGGCTTAAAAAATATGGCTGGTTTAAGCAAACAGGTCCGGCTCGGGTGGGAACTCCATCTAACCTGATCCAGACCCACGCATATAATTATTAATAAGTTGGATCAGATGACCTGCCCAGACCTAACTCGTGGTAGCAATGACCCCACCATGATGTACGTGTTGTATCCACCCCGTCCATCCATTTGGCGAGATGATCTTAGGCTATGAGACTAAAAATGAGGCAGATCCGAACCTCAAGGGGCCCTAAGAAGTTTTTAATGGTTTATGTTCAATACCCACTGTTTTCTGTGCTGGGTCTACTTGAGCTTTGGATCTGCCTCATTTTTGTTTCATGCCTTAAAATGATCTCACCAAATGGATGAACTGCGTAGATACAACATATTCATCATTGATACAAGGAGGACGTGGTAGGGCGATCACCGTCTCCCTAACCGATTGTTTCTCGAATCCACGAGAAGAAATAAAAGATAAAAGAGGAAATAAATTCTGAATAATTGCTTTATTGATGATTGAATGACTAATAAATGGAATTATAATGCATATAAATAGGAAACTAAACCCTAGGTAAAGTATCAGACTCCAACTCCAACTCCAACTTAAACTCCTATAAAATGCAACTTATTATAAATAGTAAACTTACTATTTATAGAAGTCGTTCAATCCTACTATAACTCTTGGTTTTCGGCCAAAAATAGAAAGTTATCAAACGGCCTCAACCACGTTGTTCTACTAAATATTCTAAGCCCTTTTCATGTTTGGCACTAACTCTAAAGCCCTACAGATGCAAAGTTATGATCGAATTAAAACTTACTATAAATAGTAAAATTGAAAATAAACTAACCTAATGACTGTCGATATGGTCGAATCTCGCAATTCCGGCCTGGGCAACCCAGCGTAGCGGGGTTGGTTGGCTAAAGTTGCTCGAGCTACCCCAAATTGATATATTATATGTCCCGAAACTCATTCCGGATTGTGAGATACGGCCGATTTACAGTCCTGGCGGTCCGGATCACTTTCGACCCCGACCGGTCTTCTTTTGCTCCATCTGGGCCATGAAATAATCAGCGACCCGTTCTACATCAGTCTCCTCCACTTCGAAAGAACTCGACCCCGAGTTCTCGTCCAGCTTTGGTTCATAATATTCGTACAGATCTGCCACGTTGAAAGTCCTTGAAATCTCCATGTCATCCGGAAGATTAACAACGTAGGCATTATCATTGATCTTGCGAATAATCGGTGCCGGTCCAATCTTCTTGTGTTTCAACTTGTTGTAGGTCCCGGTAGGAAATCGCTCTTTACGTAGATGGACCATCACCTGATCACCTATTTCGAACACTTTGGCGCGTCGATGCTTGTCGGCCGCTTCTTTGTACTTCTCGTTCGAAGTCTGTAATTTGTTGCGCACGTCTGTATGTATGTCCATGATTCGGTCTGCCATATGTTCAGCTGTAACGCTCATGCTCAGAAGCTTGGGCAGGGGAACCAAATCGAGTGTGTGACGAGGCATGCACCCATAAATAATCTGGAACGGAGACTTTCTTGTCAATCGGTTTACCATGTTGTTGAACACAAACTCTGCTTGAGCCAGAGCCATGTCCCACTGCTTCGGTTTGTCACTTGAAAGGCAACAGATGAGATTCTCCAATGTGCGGTTGACGACCTCAGTCTGTCCATCTGTTTGTGGATGATAAGCACTGCTGAAGTGAAGTCGTGTACCGAACCGATTCCACAAGGCTCGCCAAAAGTGGCTAACGAACTTTGTGTCCCGGTCTGAAGTGGTCGTCTTAGGAATCCCATGTAGTCGCACAACCTCTCTGAAGAAAAGGTTCGCAACGTGTACCGCATCAAAGATCTTCTTGCACGGAATGAAGTGTGTCATCTTGGAGAATGCTGCACCCGGTGTAGCTAGCGTAGCTAATGCATGACTGTAGCAAATTTTTTCTCAAAAGATTAATAGACAATTAAGTAGATGCACGCACATGATGTATGTATCTAATAGTTGGATAGATACATGTCAATGAGTTGCAGTTTGGGTTTGGGCCAAAACCCTTTACATGTGTACTGAATGGGTTGGGCTTGGGCTGACCTCGATCCGCCCTGGACCCGATGCAGCCACCCTAGTCAACCGGACTACCAATGTACAGTGCGGGCCTGATGGCAATCGGGATCTTTTGGGAGTCATGTGGGGCTCACTATATTCGATCATAGGCAGACGTGGCCTGTTCATTTCACTTGATTTTTCAGCCAATTAATTTACAATAAGGGTGGGCCCGCAAGATGAATGGTTGGTATCAATGAAATGTGGTAATGAACAATGAACAATCCCATCTGTCCAGTGGGTGGACTATTTAAGGTTGCTAGCGAACCTATGCTCCATTTCATGAACATCCATTTACAGCCAAGAGGAGCAGATCGGCTGTGATTATCCAAAGAGAGCAACTTCTGCAGCAACACAGAACCATGGTGGATGATCGAGATGACAGTACCCAATCACAGAAATCTTGGCCCCAACTATACCAGATGGACTGAAAATCAGAGCTTCATCGAAGAATCTACGTTAAGACGGGTTCCCTACAAGTCCTTGTACAATAAGCTTATTTAATAAGTGTGCACAACGGCCCATGAGGGTGCATGAAGATTGAGCCAGCCTCGTGTGACATCAGTCAAATAAGTAAATCAAGGTGGGCCTTACCATGTTGAATCACGTGATTAACGGTTCAGACCTCACACACATCGTGCATCCCTGTGGCCATTCACGTGATTACCATGTTGAATCACGTGATTAACGGTTCAGAATGTCCCACAATTGTTTTAAGGGTGGGCGTTCAATAGGAACCGCTTCAACCATGTGGCCTACTTGAATTTGGATCTGCCTTATCTTTTAACCCACTCATAAAATCATCTAGCAAAACTGCTGGACGGAGTATTTTTTCAAAAACATTGCCCCACAACTGTTTCAATGGAGGGTGTTCAATGCTTTAATTGTGCCTTTTTAATAGCCATTGTTTCCTATATCACCTGACCACTTAGTTTTGGATCTGTCTCATTTTTGGGCCCACCTCCTAAAACCACCTGGAAAAAACTAGTGGAGGAAGTGGATTTTTCAAAATCATAATGGTGGGCCCCAAGACTATCTCGAGGGTGGGCATTCAATAGCCATTGTTTCTTGCAGTTTTGGCCCTCATGTTTGGTCTAGCTAAAATGGTGGATATGGTGGATATCTCAAAAACATTACGGTGGCCCTACTGCTTTTCAGCAAAAAGAAGTGTGCCCCGTACGTGCTCAATGTTCACTGTTTAAAGTTGTGTGGTCCACTTGAGTATTGGATCTTCCTCATTTTTGGGCCTAGCTTCTAAAATTATTGGGTAGAATTATTGTAAAGGGTGGATTTTTCACTTCGTCGTTACCTCCATGAATGTTTTTAGGTGTTTGGTACCCACTTTTTCCTGCCATTTTGCTCATTTGAGTTTTCAGTTTACCATATTTAAAAGAGCGGATTGGGTGAGACCCCAGCCTCACCCAAGACGGTGCGGCCCTTACCATTGGGTTTCCGTGGGGCCCACCTTGATGTTTGTATCATGTATCCATGCCGTCCATCCATTTTTTCAGATCATTTTATGGCATTACACAAAAAGTTAGGCAGATCTAATTATCATATGGACCATATCATAAGAAACAGTGGTGATTGACCGTCTTACCATTAAAAACTTCTTAGGGCACTTCGTAATGTTTCTGCAGTGTTTATTTACCATCCAATCTGTTGATAAGGTCACATAAGCCTGGATAAAGGTAAAAAACCAAATATCAGCTTGATCCAAAACTTTTGTGGCCCATTAATGGTCAATAAACACTGTTTCCTATGTTATGGTCCACCCGATTAATTGATCTCTTTTATGTTTATGATAATGCCATAAAACAATATGTAGAAATGAATGAACGGCGTGGATTCTTAATACACACATCAAGTTGGGCCCCACCGTAACCCATGGTAAGGGCCGCACTGTCTTGGGTGAGGCCGGGGTCTCACCTTATCAGCTCTCCCTACTTTCGGCCGACTCCCTAGAATGAGTTGGCTAAAATGGTGTACAGGTGGATTTTAAAAACATCATGCTGGCCCCGGTACCTTTAGGGCAAAGACAGGCTGGATCAACACGTGGGTCTTCAATGCAAATCGTTTGAAGCTGTCGTCCTCTTGAGTGTTGAATCTACCTCTTTTTTTGGACCTATCTCTAAAATCATCTACCAAAATTGGTGGGATGCATAAATTTTTCAAAATATCATGGTGGGCTCATAAATGTTTCATCAGCAGATATTTGATACCCACCTTCTCTCAATCTACTTTATTTTGGGCCCACCCTAAAAAAATGAACTAGCTAAAATGGTGAATGGAGTTGATTTCTCAAAAATATCATAGTGGGGCTCAAGTGTTTGAACAGGGGTTGTTCAATCTTGATGTAGGACGAGAATCCCCTAATGAAAGGCGTGGATCAAGCACATTCCTATCGCACATGGGCCGGATAAATATCAAGGAAAAGTCAATAAAAATCGACAATTTTTGTATGAATGGATCAAAAGAAAGCGGACCGTAAATCAACCATAACTTTTGATCTGGGAGGAGTTACGGGACGCACAGCATATGGATTCCAACTGAAATTTTATTTTGGGGTGAACCGACCCACTAAAGTAGGTTGTGTCAGTCTTTTTTTCCAGAAAACATGCAGTTACAGCAGAAAAAATAGAATTTTAAGAAAACCTCCTATTTTTAATAATTCCGAATTTTAGTTTGTTTTTTTCTTTTTCTAGAGTTTTTATTTATCTAGAAGTTTCTTTTTGTTAAGAAATGAGTTTAGAAATGATCTGTTTAGTAGTAGTCTTTAACTAGGACTTTACTATTTTTTAATAATTTTCTATTTCGGAAAACTAACTATTTTTAGTAAGTATGAATTTAGGATTTAGTTTATTATTTAAAGCATTGTAATTATGTTTTTCTTATTATTCATTCAATCAGTTATTATGATTTTTTTAGGAATTATTTCATTTTTATTTTCTCATGGACTCGAGAACACCTTCAAGGTATCTATCAGGTGGGGAGACGGTTATTGACCTACCACGTCCTCCCTGCGTTAGTGGTATCAGAGAGAGGTTTTTTCTTCAGGACGATGACCTCTAATGAAGGGTTGGATCTTCATCCTAAGGAATGTACTCCAAAGAATTATGTCACAGTGGCAGTTTTCGATGAAGCGCGATGGGAAAATCGGTTGATCCTGCAAGGTATATAGGCAACTCTCACCGCATCATAGCGGCATTAAATCTTCCCCAAGCCCTAGGCAACGGTCAACAACCACATATGCTTGTTGTACGGAACAACCCCAAATTTCGTATAGCACCCCAAGTGACTTATTGCAAGCTACCCTAGACGATTCTGAACCCACCGATAAAGAGGTCGAAGACATCATCGTATGACAGCCTACGTGTGGGAATGATCACGAGGATTATGTTGAAAGAGATTTTCGAGGTAATGCAACTTCAAATGAGGTCTTTAAAGTACAACCCACCACTATTTTAGAGGATGTTCAGAATTCTAAGAAGATGGAGGAGATCAATACCTCCGTTGTGAATAACAAGGACGAAGGGCCTATAGACATCCCAGAAATTGTGAAGCCGGTTTTGTAAGAATCCATGAGCATCTCAAAAGATGCCGTAGCAACATTGCCAGAACTCGAGGCGATCATGGTTGCCGAACTTTCTGAAGAATTGTTCATTATGCAGGAAATTGTCCTTTCTCAGATAAAGCCAACTTTCGATGTGCTAGAGAAGGTTGCGATTATTCATGTTGGCATGAAGAAAAAGTTGAAGAAATTTGTTGCAGAGTTCCAGGACAAGGTTGGCAAATATCGAATTTTGAAGTTGAAAGCAGATCATGGCCTTAACCTAAAGCGAAATTCGAGGACGAGTTTTTTTCAAGTGGGGGAGAATGATGTAGGACAAGAACCCCCTGATGAAGGGCGTGGATCAAGCACATTCCTATCGCACAAGAACCTCCTAGATCAAGGAAAAGTCAATAAAAATTGACAATTTTCGTATGAATGGACCAAAAGAAGGTGGACCATAAATCAGCCATAACTTTTGATCTGGGAGGATTTACGGGACGCACATCATATGAATTTCAGCTGAAATTTTGTTTTAGGGTGAATTGACCCATTAAAGTAGGTCGTGTCCATCCGTTTTGCCAGAAAATGTGCGGTTACAGTAGAAAAATGAAATTTTAGGAAAACCTGCTATTTTTAGTAATTTTGAATTTTAGTTTGTTTCTTTCTTTTTTTAGAGTTTTGTTTATTTAAGAGTTTCTATTTTATTAAGCAATGAGTTTTAGAATGGATCTGTTTAGTAATAGTCTTTAACTAGGACTTTACTTTTTTTTTAGTAACCTTTTATTTTGGAAAACTTACTATTTTTAGTAAGTACGAATTTAAAGTTTAATTTATTATTTAAAACATTGTAATTATGTTTTTCTTATTATTCATTCAATTAATTATTACAATTTTTTTAGGAATTATTTCATTTTCATCTTCTGGTAGACTCGAGAACACCTTGTGAATTCAAGGTATCTATCAGGTGGAGAAACAGTGATCGACTTACCACATCCTCCCTGCATCAAATCTCCACTTGTTCATGCTATTTACAGGAATGTTTGGGCCCCACAAGCTTGTAGGATCCTTGGCCATCGAATGGAGTAGATACTACATATAGGACACTGATTGCGTCTAAACTCATTATAGACAGAAAGTGTCCAAACCCTAGCTGTGGAGGGGCCCACCATGATGTATCTGTTTATCCACTCCATCCATTTTCCGTCTAAGAAAAGACCGACCACATGAGACCAAGAACACACCAAAATACTGAGCTCGGCTGCATTAAATGCACCTAGCATTAAATGCAAGGGTCATCTCTAGCGTGGCTGACCTGAGCGTTGGATCTGCTTCGTTGTTGGTCTCATGCCTTCAAATGATCTTAGAAAAGGAATGGACCGAGTAGATAAACAGATACATCCCGGTGGGCCCCTCCACAGCTCGGTTTGGACGCAATCCGCGTCCTTTGGTAGACAACATAGTAGGCCCCACAAGCTTGCCTGCTTTATGCAGGCAGTGCTGCAGAAGATACCGTTCCAAAAAGCATATGACCATCAACGCCAGGATATGGAAAGTATCCCCGGATTTCTTTTGTAGAAGTGGGGCCCATTTTTTAGCCATCCAGACCGTCCATCTGATGATACACATGGTGGATGGATGATTCACCAAAATTCTGGCAGATAGGAATATCCCAGATATCAAATAATTGAATATTTTCTTGATCGAATATTAGAAGGTTTATGATTGTAGAAAGGGCCATTCAGTGAGGGCCCGCCATATAAACGGCCTGGACCACTCGCCAAAATTGTTAAAAAGAGTTCTATGATCCTTGAGTGAAGGATATGAAGAGAATATTGCTCGTTTTATCAGTCAACAGAAATGGGATTCAGAGATCCAGACCATTGGTCTGATGGGCCCCTTTAGCTAAGCTATGACTAGAAAATACCTTGATTGGTAGACTACGCCTCTCTTAGGCCTTTCTTTTTCTTTTTCTTTTTTTCTTTTTCTTTTTCTTTTTTTCTTTTTTCAGTTGCGTATGGACCATTGCCGGGTTTCCCTTCTTAACTGTCCATTTGCGGGCCATGGATAGGCTTGTCCTATCGAGAAGATTTTTCAGTCGTGGTCCATGTAAGTTGGGCCAAAGTACCATCGGTTTGAATGCCCCTTGTAAAAAACTTAAAGCCGGTGTCCACTGTTGTTGGTGTCCAACAATCATAGAAGGATCATAGGACAGGGTGGTGGTTGTGGTTAGAATGATACTGTAGATCACCAGGGCCCCGAAAGATACCGAATATATTTGGCATGGTGATGTATGAAATTGGACACAGTTACATGGCAAAGATGGCTAACGTGTCAAAACCTAAACCTTTCAAAAGATCGTATTCATTTGATCAGTGGCAATTCAATTAACGGTGAAAAATGAAAGTAGTGAATGGACTAATTTTCAGCTAGGATGGGCCATGGTATGAAAGTCCTACGCTTGGATGATCACTGCAGTTAGGATGGGCTATAGTATGAACGTCTTCACCATCCTCACATCAATAGCTCCACTATGGTACAAAAGTTGTAAGTAATGGGATCATCAATTACCAATGTAATTCTTTCACATTTTCTATGTTGACAATGACGGCTTGCTTTTTTGACACTAAAGGCTGGTTTGGATATCACCAAATAAGTAGGCATTTCTTTTTCTTCTTTTTTTTCTTTTTCTTTTTTCAGTTGAGTATGGACCATCGCCGGGTTTCCCTCCTTAATTGTCCATTTGCAGGCCATGGATAGGCTTGTCCTATCGAGAAGATTTTTCAATCGTGGTCTATGTAAGTTGGGCCAAAGTACCATCGATTTGAATGCCCCTTGTAAAAAACTAAAAGCCGGTGTCCACTGTAGTTGGTGTCCAACGATCATAGAAGGATCATAGGACAGGGTGGTGGTTGTGGTTAGAATGATACTGTAGATCACCGGGTCTCCAAAAGATACCAAATATATTTGGCATGGTGATGTATGAAATTGGACACAATTACATGGCAAAGATGGCTAACGTGTCAAAACCTAAACCTTTCAAAAGATCATATTCATTTGATCAGTGGCAATTCAATTAACGGTGAAAAATGAAAGTAGTGAATGGACTAATTTTCAGCTAGGATGGGCCATGGTATGAAAGTCCTATGCTTGGATGATCACTGCAGTTAGGATGGGCCATAGTATGAACATCTTCGCCATCCTCACATTAATAGCTCCTCTATGGTACAAAAGTTGTAAGTAATGAGACCACCAATTACCCATGTAATTCTTCCGCTTTTTCTATGTTGACAATGACGGCTTGTTTTTTTGACACTAAAGGCTGGTTTGGATATCACCAAATAAGTTGCTTTTCTGGTTGATGGCATCAGTTAAGTAACTTATTTGAGATAAGATAGTTTGGAACCAGTTAATAAATAATTATCATTACTTATTTGCTAAAAATCAGTTAAGTATTTCAGCATTTATTTATTTTTACTTTTTTACCTTTCCTCCACCGACTAAAATGAGAGGTGATCGTCCATAGCTGTAAATAGTGCTGATTTTCATAGCAACTACCTAGCCCAGCATGTAATGGCATAAGCGTACCTAAATCAAAACCATCCAAATGGTGGGACCCACTTTACATAGGAAGTATAACCAAAACTTGATTCAGAGGATAACACTAACCTCTAATTAATGGATATCTACTTGTTGAATAGGCATCATCTTAACCATCCCTATGATGGCCTTAGTTAGATAGACAAAATAGCTTGCTTATTGTAACTTCTGGTTGAATACCCCATCAAAGAAGGGGCCCACAATTTGGATGCTCTGGATTGAGGTACATGCATGCCACTTGTTCTATCCCTGTGTGCATGTGTGTCCCCAAAATAATGATGGGGGGCTAAATCTTCATACAACCGTCATTTTAATGGTCTCCAAGTTACGTTCTTTTGTAAGGGAGTGATTGGATACTCCAGCTATGTACAATGATTGATAAGCATGCATTCGAAGATTGTATTAGTTGCATACACCAACTCAACTCCAACCAACTAAAATTTGGAACTCATTGTCACCGAGTTATAGTTCCAATATCAAAATAAATTATGCACGTACCGTGCTTGTTTAAAGAAATGTTGAGAAGAGAGGTGCTCGTCTATGGCTGTAAATTGTGGTACAGGTAAGTATGTTATTTACCAAAAATACTAATTTGCTTAATAAGTAGAAACCAAGATTAGTTACTAGGAGGTATAAGTAGCTTAGCTAAGTAAATTATGATCCAAACGGGCCCTAAAATTGAGGATCTTAGTCATTTCATGTGGGGTTCACTGAGATATATATAAGTGGCTTATCCACACCGTCCATCCATTTTGTAAGCTGATTTTAGGGCATGGTCCCAAAATTGAGGCAGATCCAAAGATCAAGTGGACCACACCACACGAAACAGTGGGTTGAATGCCTACTGTTGAAAACCTTTCACGACCATGATTTTCTATGGGCTGGGCCACTTGAGCTTTAGATTTGCTTCATTTTTTGGCTCATGCCCTAAAATGTTCCAATAAAATGGATGGACGGTATGAATATATCACAGACCTTATAGTGGGGCCCACAAATTTAAGTACGTCCTTTGCTAATGACATTTCTAGAAGGAGATATTTATTTCTGCCAAACATGTTTAAATGATAATTGTTACTAATTTACCTGAATTTACAAGATGAAATTGGAAAACAAACAACCCTAAACAATCATACATTGTAATCATTGCATTCAATTGTAAGTAATGTCTCCACACAATTATAGAAAACGGATTGTGTCCCGCGAAGCTAGGGCAGAATCAGTACTCTAGGTAAGGGCTCTTAGGGTCACAATGATGTATGGGTTTTATCCATGTTGTTCATCCACTTTTCTTATCATTTTAGAGTACAATCCTAAAAATGAGATAGATCAAACTCTCAAGTGGATAACATAATAGGAATTGAACGTTGACCATTAAAAACTTCTTGTGAGCCTTAAAAGTCTTGAATCATTTAGATGACATTTGTGTTTTTCCTTCATTTAAGTCTATGTGACCTTGTGAATAGATTGTATAGAAAATAAACATGTCACGCCCTGAAATCCGAGACTCGAGTACAACAACTCAAGGCCCGAGTTTCAGAGTGCGAATTTAATCCAAATATAACCTTTAGAGAAATTCCATTCCACATACCACAATAATACCAAACTAAAGTACTTTATTAACCATAACTTAAATCTCAAATGGAAATTTAATCAAACAACTACATCTACTCTGCAAAACATTTAAATCTACTAAAGTCTGTTTCAATCATCTTCCAAAAGAAATAAATTCAACACCTAAGCTAGGATAAGTCTTCTAATAAAAATAGTCATCCAGATATTCTGCTTCAGCCGCTCCTCCTTCCTCCTGATGCCCTACAAGAACTGTGGTGATTTTGGTGAGCTAAAGCCCAGTGAGGTCATTTCCACACAGGTAATATTCCAGTTGATAAGAGATAAGATATAAAACATCAACAGGTAGAATTTGTATGAAAGTATGCAAGGGTAAGGTTATGATTATTACACTTTGTGATTTATTGTAGATGGAACATGATTATCATGATGACATGTATGTTATGATACGTGTGAGAGCAATAAACGTCTAGGAACTCGCTGCCACTGAACATTAGGAACCTGTCGCAAATCAACCATGCTCACCTAACCGGTACAGCAAGGCGGCAAATCAACCATGCACGCCAGTGGGCAAATCAACCATGCACCACTGATCCAACCAAGCAAATCAACCATGCTCAATGAAACGACCAGAACTCGCTGTCACTGAACATTAGGAACCTGTCGCAAATCAACCATGCTCACCTAACCGGTACAACGAGGCGGCAAATCAACCATGCACGCCAGGAGTCAAATCAACCATGCTCCTGTTCTGTCGTAGTGTATAAAAGATGTACATGAATGTATGAGCTATGGAATCACTTTTTCAAGCACACGATGCATTTCAAACTCAATTTCATTCATACCATGCATGCATTACTTTTATTTACGTGTTTCTCAATTTATACCCTAATTTATTATTAATTACGAAAGTGGAGAAGTATGTACATCACATTAAATTTTATATCAATGACAATGTCTAAAATATCAAGGTTTAAGTTACGTCTATTCGGCTGTTCATGTATTAACTAGGAAGTTCTGACAAAAGAAAATCAATAAGGAAAGAGGAGGAGCTTGGGATTTGGATCTACAACAATCCTAATATCCAATTAATTTATAGACATGGGAGATGGGCCCTTCTCTTGAAATTCCAACACGTTCTTATTAGAACCAACTAAGAATTTGGAAAGAATAGCTTCAAAATTTTCATAATAGGAATAGAAGACAAAAGGAGAATTAATAAGGAAGATTATGAGGTGGATCACTCACTTGTGATGAACTATAGGCTCCACACAAGCCCAAACCTGAATATGAGTTGGCTCAGCGAGTCGACTCGGCTGGAAGTTTTAGAGAAGAAGCTCCTTCTTCTTTCCTCGTTCTTTCTCCTTTTTCTTCCTCCTTTCTTCTTCTCTTTTTCTTCTATTCTTCTCCCTTGCTGACTGGGGTGCTGTCCCCACAGCAACAGCAGCACAACGTAGCTACCTCCCTCTCTCTCTCTCTCTCACCGCTGCTCTCTCTCTCTCTCTATCGTTTCTCTCTCTCTCTATCGTTTCTCTCTCTCTCTCCCTTACTCACCGCTGCTCTCTCTCTATCGTTCTTCTCTCTCTCTCTCTATTAGTTCTCTTCTCTCTCTTTCACTGTTTCTTGTCAGGATTCGACGCAGAGAGCCGGATTTTATTGCCAAGCTTGCACGCCTACGCGTTCCGTGGACGTTTCCGAATCCAACTTGGATTCGGATTTCAAACCTTGCAAACCGAGCCACCTTGAAACGTTGGAACGATAAGTGGGGTCCACACGACCCTAGGGTAGCCGATCTTGGATGTCCATGCAAGGTACGGACTTGGATCTTGCCAAGTCTCGATTTTAAACGATGAGTTAAAGAGAGCTTGTTGCTCGACTGTTGGAAAGGAAACTCACGAGGACTACTTTCGCCGACGAGACACATCATATGGACGGTTTGGATGTGTGATGTGGGGTCCAAAGATGGGTGACGTGGAACGTGCACAGCGGCAGCGCTGCTCGCTGTCGCAGTGCATTCGAGAAGAAGACGGAAACATCTCCTTATTACGGGTCAACGCGGGTTGACCGATCAGTGCGACGTGCACGCTGTGCACGTGAGTCCCACCATGATGTATATGTAAAATCCACTCCAATCATCAGGTAGGCCATATGATTTTCGGCTATGGCACCAAAAATGAGACGGTTCCGACGTTAGATGGCCCACTTATGGCCCGATTTCTGATTAGTGTACTTGTAGGATGATGAAGAGTTGAAATTTGACGTGTATGGTTAGATCGTGTCCTATAACTAGTATATAGAGTTTTGTACGATAATGATCGCCTAGAAATCATGATCCTTGCAAATGGTCCTATAACTTAAGTTTATCTAACGGTATATTCATAATACTTGTGAATTTATGCAGTTTTGCGAAGTCTGACACTTCCACGCTCTTCTAGGGTTCATGTTGAATGATTTTAATGAAGGGACCATACCATAATTCCTTATGGATTGTTCAATATTAATTTATCAATATTTATGTTATTAATTTCTTAAATAATTACTCAAAATACTAATTACATTATTTTCGAAATCTAAAGTTAATCATTATTTAAACTATTGTAGAACCAGGGTTGTTACAAAACATCATGATAGGCCCTAAGTAAATTTCAATGATGGGCATCATTATCACTGCTACTTCAGTGGTCCACTTCATCCTTGTATATATTAGCCTCATTTTTTAGCTCATATCTTAAAATGATCTGAAAAAAATAGACAAATGACATGGATAAAACCCATACATCACCATTGGCATCAATCTCCTACTTAGACTGATATCCATCAGGGGGCATTTCCAGCCAATTACTGTTGGAATTGGAAGTGCTTATATCTTAAAATTGTAGGCGGTTCTATAATGTTAAATAAAAGATTTTTAGTACATAGCCCAAATGACCGATGGCCAAGTGAAAAATCCCTTAGTATTATTGTGATAAAGGGTTGATTTGATGGGGTTTTCCTCCTTAAAGCCAGAGGAGAGAAGTGAAACTTGGTGAGGTCGGGCGCCCCGACCATATTCTGGTCGGGCGACTGAAATTCCACTAAATGAGGCAGTTTTATTGCTGGACTGTTTTTCAACAGTCGAGTGCCCGACGAGTTAGGTGATCGAGTGCCTGATATTTGAGATTTTTCTTCTGAAGCCGCTGGACAATTTTTGGCCTGGGCAGGAGACCGACGGTCTGGTGACCGAGCGCCCGACCCGACCCGACGTGGACTTCTTATACGCAGTTTCCTTTTTGGATTCTAATTCCTCCGGTTTCTTACTTAAGGGGTTCCAAATCGAAATTAGGGCATCCCATTGAGTTGTTTTCACGTTTAAGGTGAGAGAGCGAGAAAAAGAGGAAGAGAGAAAGAGGAGAGAGAGAGAGAGAGAGAGAGAGAGAGAGAGAGAGCTTGTAGAAGGGAGAATTGCTTAAAGAAGAGTTCTTCTGCGCAACCGTTGTCTCAGCGCTTCTACATCCTCGTGATCGGTGAGATCCTCATATTCTCATAGTTCTCTTGTTATTTATTCATCCCTGCGTGGGTGAAGAAGGTTTGATCCAAGCGATGTGTGCTTGTGATCGGTTGTAACAGTTCTCTGAGATAGTGGATTGTTGATCTGGATTAGGTCCTGTGGTTCGAGGGTTTTCCACTTAAAAATCTCTTGTGTCGTGAGGTTATTGATTTGCTTTTGATTATTGCATTATCATAGTCCATAATTCTAGCACATTAGGGGGCGAGATCCTAAGGTTTGTGTGAAACGCACCTAACAAAGTGGTATCAGAGAGTTCAGGTTGATTGAACGGAGTGAGATCGGTTCTGAATTATGGAAGGTGGCTCATCAAGGATGATCAGCCTCAATGGTTTTAACTGGACCATATGGAAGGTTAAGATGGAGGACTTGCTCTATTGCAAGGATCTATATGCTTCGATCTTAGGCATATCAGCGAAGATCAAGGATATGCCTGACGATGATTGGAAGAAGTTGGACTGGAAGGCGGTGGGGTTTATTAGAAAATGGTTGGATGATTCTGTATTCCACCATGTGTCTACGGAAACCTCAGCCGTTAGCCTATGGAAGAAATTGCAAGGGCTGTATGAGAGGAAGACAGCTGGCAATAAGATATTCCTGATAAGACAACTTATGAATCTCAAGTTCAAAGATGGTGGTTCTGTGGCTGAACACATGAATGAGGTCAGCAACATAGTGAACCAGCTCTCCGCCATGAAGATGGTCTTGGATGATAAACTTCAGGCTTTGCTACTGTTTAGCTCATTGCCTGACAGTTGGGAGACATTGGTGGTGTCTTTGAGTAACTCCGCGCTAGACGGAAAGGTATCCATGGAACAGGTAACAAGCTGTCTCTTCAATGAGGAGAAAATGAGGAAGTCTCTAGGGCCTGCTCAACAAAAGGCCCTTGTAACACAAGATAGGGGGAGAGGAAATAATAGAAAGGGTGGAAAGGCCCGAGATAAATCAAGAGGCAAGTAGGTTGCCAGGAAAGATGTTGAATGTTGGAATTGTGACAAAAATGGCCACTATAAGCATGAATGTCATAAGAAGAAGGGTGACAAGAAGGGTAAAGGAAAGGAGAAGGAAGATGAATCGGATTCTACTTGCGGTCGCCTCAGATGGTGACGTTGTTGTTATTATTTCGGCAGATCACGATATTTGTCTCACAACTTCGAGTCAGGACACCAACTGGGTGATAGACTCGGGAGCCTCGTTTCATGCGACTTCACGCAGAGA
Organism: Liriodendron chinense; assembly: GCA_003013855.2. NCBI lineage: Eukaryota > Viridiplantae > Streptophyta > Magnoliopsida > Magnoliales > Magnoliaceae > Liriodendron > Liriodendron chinense. The sequence goes on along the minus strand of PVNU02000736.1, from coordinate 3,910,778 downwards.
TTTCTTCACAAGCTACAAGTCAGGTGACTATGGCACAGCGAAGATGAAAAATTCTGATGTTTTGAAGATCGTAGGGGACGGTGATATTTGTTTGAAGACCGATGTGGGCTGCACATTGGTTCTCAGGGATGTGAGACACATTCGAAACCTTCGCCTCAACTTAATGTCGACGGGAAGATTGAATGATGATGGCTATGAAAGCCAGGTTTGTTGGTGGGCGCTAGAAGCTCATTAAGGGTTCCTTAATTGCTGCCAGAGGAAAGAAGTGTTACATCATTTACAAGGCAAGTGTTAGTGTATACAAGGGTGGGTTGAACGTAGCGGAAGATTCAGCTACTAACTTGTGGCACAGGCGTCTAGGCCACATGAGTGAAAAAAGGGCTTCAGCTACTAACGAAGAAGCGGCTCCTTCCAGACGTGATAGGTATATCTCTCAAAACTTGTATTGACTGTTTATCTGGGAAACAGCATAGAGTTTCTTTTGTTAAAACTGCTTCTTATATTAATAAAGTACATGCATTAGATTTGATTTACTCTGATGTTTGTGGTCCTATGAGGACAAAAACCTTGGGTGGGGCATTATATTTTGTTACTTTTATACATGGATGCATCTATGAGGGTTTGAGTTTATGCTTTGAAATCCAAGGACGAGGTCTTTGGTGTGTTTAAATTGTTTCATGCTATGGTCGAGAGAGAGACAGGCAGATCATTGAAGTGCATCCGCACTGACAGTGGTGGTGAATACATAGGTGACTTCCATGAGTATCGCAAGTCACTAGGTATATAGCATGAATAGACAGTTTCCAAGACCCCCAGCATAATGGTGTGGCTGAGCGAATGAATCGCACCATTGTAGAGAGAATCAGATGCATGTTATCCCATGCAAAGTTGCCCAATATGTTCTAGGGGAGAAGCAATGCACACGGTGATGTATTTGATAAACAAGTCTCCAGCAGCCCCGTTGAATGGAGAAGTACCTGAGAAAGTGTGGACTGGACGTGATCCATCGTACAGTGATCTCAAGGTGTTTGGATGCAGGGCATCCGTTCAAGTACCAAAGAATGAGAAGTCTAAACTCGATATGAAGATCAGGCAGTGTGTGTTCTTAGGGTACGGTGATGAAAAGTTCAGTTACAGGTTGTGGGATCCGACCGAGAAGAAGCTTGTTAGGAGCAGAGATGTAGTTTTCATTGAAGATCAGCGTATAGAAGACATTGAAAAGCCAGAGAAGACCCAACCCAATTCAGGTAAACTAGAAGACATGGATTCGATTACTCCTCCTGTGGTGCCTGATGACGGGGGAGTACAACAAGGTGTAGAGGATGAGGGAGTCCCTACAGAAGATGGACCGGGGGAGCAGCCCCCACTTGATCCACCTATTGAGCTATAGGTGAGGAGGATATCAAGGGACAGACATTCATCCAAGAAGTACTTGCTGCATTAGTACATTATGCTCACTGATGGGGGAGAGCCAGAAGACTATTCTGAGGCCCTATCCGACGAACATAAGGGAGAGTGGTTGAAAGCTATGTGAGAGGAGATGAAATCCTTGCATAAGAACCACACCTATGATATGGTGAAATTGCCCAAGGGCAAGAAAGTTCTGAGCAACAAGTGGGTGTTCAGAAAGAAGAATGAGCAGAAGAATTCACAGATAAGGTACAAGGCCAGACTTGTGGTGAAAGGGTTTGGTCAGAGAAAATGAATAGACTTCGAGGAGATATTCTCACCAGTGGTGAAGATGACATCCATACGGGTATTGCTCGGGTTGGCGGCTAGCATGGATCTGGAGATAGAGCAGTTAGATGTCAAAACTGCCTTTCTCCATGGTGACCTGGAAGAAGAGATCTACATGCGCCAACCATAAGGGTTCGAAGTCAAGGGCAAAGAGCATATGGTGTGTAGGCTTAGGAAAAGCTTGTATTGGCTGAAACAAGCTCCTAGGCAATGGTACAAGAAGTTCGACTTGTTCATGTTAAAGCATGGATATAACAAAACGGAGTCGGACCACTGTGTGTTCACACGCAAGTTCTCAGATGGTGACTTCTTAGTTCTGCTATTGTACGTTGATGACATGCTCATCATGGAAAAAGACATCAAGAAGATTGACTAGGCTGAAACAGGAGTTGGAAAAGTCTTTTGCGATGAAAGACTTGGGCCCGGCCAAACAGATCCTAGGAATGGAGATAACTCGTGACAGAAGCAGCAGGAAGCTTTGGTTGTCACAAGAGCGGTATATTGAAAAAGTCCTAGAGCGGTTCAACATGAATGTAGCGAAGCCGGTCAGTACTCCACTAGATGGTCACTTCAAATTGAGCTACAAGCAGTGTCCCAAAACGAAGGCAAAAGTGGAAGAGATGCGGAAGATACCTTACGTGTCAGAGGTAGGAAGTTTGATGTATGCTATGGTGTGTACGCACCCAGACATAGCATATGCGGTTGGTGTTGTTAGCCGGTATCTTGTCAATCCTGGCAAAGAACATTAGGCAGTGGTGAAGTGGATACTACGTTATCTAAGAGGCTCATCCAGGTTGACCCGATGCTATGGTCACGAAAAACCTGTGTTAAAAGGTTACACAGATGCAGATATGGCAGGTGACATAGACTCCAGGAAGTCTACATCGGGGTTCATGTTCACGTTTGCAGGGGGAGCGGTCTCTTGGCAGAGCAAGCTACAGAAGGTCGTAGCATTTTTGACAACAGAGGCCGAGTACATTGCGGTCACAGAGGCATGTAAAGAGATGCTTTGGATGAAGAGGTTCCTACAGGAACTCAGCCTGAAGCAGAGGAGTACGTGGTCTATTGCGATAGCCAAAGTGCTATACACTTGAGCAAGAATCCAAGTCAACACTCCAAGTCGAAGCACATAGAGATTCGGTATCACTGGATCAGGGATACTTTGGAACAGAAGGTGCTACAGCTTGAGAATGTCCACACGGACGATAATGGGTCAGACATGATGACCAAGGCTTTGCTCAAGGGCAAGTTTGAGGTTTGTCGAAACCTGGCTGGTTTGAAGAAGACGAATATCTCCTGAGTCGGAAAGGGAAAGATTTGATGGGGTTTTCCTCCTCAAAGCTAGAGGAGAGAAGTGAAACTTGGTGAGGTCGGGCGTCCGGACCATATTCTGATCGGGCGACCGAAATTCCACTAGATGAGGCAGTTTTACTGCTGAACTTTTTTCTTCTACGCAACAGTTGTCTCAGCGCTTCTACGTCCTCGTGATCGGTGAGATCCTCCTATTCTCATAGTTCTCTTGCTATTTATCCATCCCTGCGTGGGTGAAGAATGTTTGATCCAAGCGGTGTGTGCTTGTAATTGGTTGTAACAGTTCTCTGAGATAGTGGATTGTTGATCTGGACTAGGTCCCATGGTTTTTACCTCTTCAAGGGTTTTCCACGTAAAAATCTCTTGTGCCATGAGGTTATTGATTTGCTTTTGATTATTGCATTATCATAGTTCATAATTCGAGCGCATTAGGGGGCGAGATCCTAAGGTGTGTGTGAAACGCACCCAACAGATGGACCATCAATAATGTATGGATAATTTTTTACTATTAACGGCATATGTGCCGTCTATATATACTCATATAACCAGCCGTAGACGACAAACACCGAATTTCATTTCGGCTCCTTGGCCACATCTTTCCGGATGTTTTGTGGATGGATCGGAGGGAAATGGAACTCCTCTCAGCGATGTACACATGGACAAGCAATCGCCATGCACAAGTCTCTCATTCCCATCAATCAACGTCCAATCTCTATCGTCTATAACGTATGGTGTCGGACGGAAGTAAATCCATTCACGGCTCTCTTTTTCTAGAACTGGAATCTTCTACCAAAGTAAAATCCAATCCGTCTATCAGGTATTAACTAGCTATACTTCCAGTTAAAAGCTGCATTCCCATTGGAATAATATAAAATTGCTTCAAAACTGATAATTTCACAGGTGTAGCCTGCCTGAGTTTTGTGCCAGGCTGTTTATTTATTTATTTATTTTTAATCTCTACGTCTGGGTGAATTACGTCTGATTACCGGGTTTGATGATAGATACATGGGTGTGGCCTATCTGAGCTGTGGATCTAGTCCTGACCCAACTTTGTAGGCTCACAATGGTATATCTCGAACTCAAGACCTGCGGTTGACAAACAGGAACTCAACTGCATAGGATGACAGGCTTTATTTTTTTTTTATATTATTATTTTTTTCTTTTCTTGAGACCTGCTGGTTCACAAACAGGGACCCAAGGCTAACAGGTTCTTGACAAATAGAGACTCAACCAACTGGGCTAACAAGTCATCATGAGCTTATTAACATGTTGGACGGCAAACAAACATCATGTTGAGACAATATGGTGGGTATCATTATCTACCAGTTTTCTGTGATGTGGTCCACTTGATATGTGGATCTGCCTCATCTAGTTCATGTTAGGCCCTGAGAAGGTTTCAATGATAGGTATCATTATTCCCACAGTTTTCTGTGATGTGGTCCACTTGACATGTGATCTCCTCATTTTTCAGCTCATGTCCTAAAATGATCAGGCATGGATATGTAAATCTCGGTTGCTCCCAGAGCCGAGTCCCTAGGGATATCACCAGTGCGTTTTCCAGAGCTTTTTTATTAGCACACAGTATGGGTGTTGTATGCTACATTACGCAATCCCATTCTGCTCCCTCAAAAGAATCCGGATCCTCTGTTAAATCTAAGCAGAGAACTTCGCTGCTGCTGCTGCTTTGATTGGTCCAATTCAGCTTGATTTTGTCTGACACAATCAGATTAAGTTGGACCAATCAGAGAAGTGACGAGCAGCTCGGTTTTAACCGAGGATCCGGACTCTCCTTAAAAAGGGGTGCGGTTACCTTGTCCATCCCTCATCTCTCTCTCTCTCTCTCTCTCTCTCTCACAGACACACACACACACACCCCTCCGCCCCTCTCTCTCTCACACACACACATGGCACCACTTCACAGTGTCAAGCAGCTGGAGATTTGCAGAGTCTCTCCTCCGCCCAGCTCCGTCGCTGACACGTCTCTCCCTCTAACTTTCTTCGACGTCATCTGGCTACAACTGCCTCCGGTCCAACGCCTCTTCTTCTACCAATTCCCACAAAACCCAAATAACACCACCACCACAACCCACTTCATAAACACCCTCCTTCCCAAACTCAAGCACTCCCTCTCCCTCTCCCTCCGTCTCTTCTTCCCTCTCGCCGGCAATCTCACCCAATCTCCCAACAGCAGCGACCACGAGATCCGCTATGTCAATGGCGACTCAGTCTCACTTACTGTCGCTGAGTCAGACGCCGATTTCCAGCAACTCGCAGCTAACTACCCACGAGATTTAACAGAATTAGATCCACTTGTCGCTCAGTTACCCCTATCCAACCCTAAAAAACAACCACTACTAGCAGTGCAAGTCACCATATTTCCCAACTCAGGCATCTGTATCGGGACCTGCATACACCACACGGTGGCTGATGGGAGCAGCTCCATGCATTTCATGAAATCTTGGGCGTCGATTTGCCGATCTGGAGACGAGTCTTCAGTCGTGTCGAGCCCATTCTACGACCGGTCGGTGGCCACATATCTCGACGGGCTCAAGAGACTATTGCTAGACCAAATGACTAACGTCAAACTCGACCAGGTGATCGCAGATGTCAAGAAGACTTGGTCGACCCCTGTCCTAGCTACGTTCGTGATAGCCCGAGCAGACATCGAGATACTAAGACGATGGGTCTTAGCCCAACGGGACAGCAACAGCCAGAAATCGTTCCATTGCTCGTCCTTCGTGCTAACGTGTGCCTACGTGTGGGTTTGCCTGCTCAGATCACGTGAGGAAGACGCCGGGGACCAAACCCTCTATTTCGGCTTTCCGGTGGACTGCCGGGCTCGGGTGGACCCGCCGATACCCGCTACGTATTTCGGGAACTGTATCAGTTTTTGCATATGCCATGCGAAGGGAAGCGACTTAGTGACGGAAGAAGGGGTGGGACCGGCGTCGGAGGCCATCGGGAGAGCAATCCAAGCGTTGGATGACGGGGTTTTGAATGGCGCAGAGACTTGGATACCGACAATTATTTCTCTAGCAGGGAAGCGAGTCGGGTCGGTTGCCGGGTCGCCTAAATTTCGGGTCTACGATACGGATTTTGGATGGGGAAAGCCTGTAAAGGTGGAGGTGATTTCGATTGGAGAATCAGGGGCCATATCGCTTGCGGAGAGTAGGGCTGAAGATGGAGGGATCGAAATTGGCGTGGCACTGCCCAAATGCGAAATTGACAAATTTGCTTCTCTGTTCGAGGAAGGTCTGAAACATCTCCGTCGTTGAGTACGAGATCAATGGTCAGATTTGTCTCTTCACGGTGAATATTTTGTTTTAATTATATCCAAGTTCTTTAAAATAGTACCTATATGGACAGTTCTGATTCCATGATTTTCTATGCAAGTCCTGTGTATAAGGATTCTTCACATGGTCCCAAGTGTGAGTTTTGATCCAACGATGTGTGGGTCATTTTCATCTTTCAAGTTCTCGAAATATCTGAAGTACGGATCCTATGTTTCTGACAGAGGGATTTACTCTATCTCGAAGGGCGTGTTTGATTTTTCAAATATATGGCCAGTACAATACAAAGGTAGTGATTATTTCCTTGCGAAATCACCGCACCGTGCCTGATTTGACTGCTCATTTTTTCATGGTTAAAATGTTAAAATCGAGGAGAGTGTAAAATATAAGCGGGGCCCACTGTGATATATGTGATTATCACACTGTCCATCTATTTTGCTAGATGAATACAAGGCATGATCTAAAAAATGAAGTAGATCCAAAGCTCAAGTGGACTACACCACAGAGAAAAGGGAATTGAATACCTATTGTTAAAAACTTCTTTAGTTTATTGTTTCAACTAGTGTGGGCCACTTGAGTGTTGAATGTTGGATCTGCCTTATTTTTTGACTCGTGGCTTAAAATATTATAGTAAAATTGATGGATGATGCGGATATATTATATATATCATTGTGGGGCCATAATTTAAAACTACTTCTTTTTGAACCATTTTTTTCCTGATGACCTTATTGGTGCAGCTAAGCACCGACATTGGTTGTAATAATGGCATTAAATACAGTAGTGCTGATGTTTGCTGAGTTGGACCAATCAGACGTCCTCGAACAGGAAAATTCTGTTGACGCGGATTGCGTCTGACCCTGGTTGGACCTTTAAGCGTCTGACCAGATCTCTTCAAGGGCCCACCGTGATGCACCGGTTTATCCACGAAGTCCACTCACTTTCTGACATCATGCTAAGGAATCGGCCCAAAATTGAGGCGGATCCAACGGTTATATAGACCAAACCATATACGACTCTTGCATTTAATGTAACTTGAATTTTCACTATGTGCATTTAATGCACATTTAATGCAACCCAAGTTTACTATTTGGTGTGGTTGAATAAAGCGTTGGATCTGACGTATTGTTGGGTTCATACATTAACATGATCTTATAAGAGGGATAAACCCATACATCGCAACCGACACGGATTTTCCTGCGAAAGCCTCGCGCAGGAAGTTCCTACACTGGGAACCAAGGTGGGGCCCACAGTGATATTTTTTGATAAATCTATCCCGTCCATTCGTTTTGGGAGCTCATTTTAGGACATGAAAACAAAAATGAATTGGATCCAAGACTCAAGTGGGCCTCACTAAAGTAAAAGGTTGGTAGGTAAATTAGTACCGTTGAAACCTCCATGGGGTCTACAGTGATGTTTATATGACATCAATACCGTTCATAACGTCACTACTACTGGGATGAACCTGAAACACAAATATTATTCTGATTCGAAACTCCTGTGGCTCCACAAATATTTCAACTGTGAACGTTCAATCATCACGTTTTCGACCCACTTCAGTCTTGGATCCGTTTCACTTTTGTTCTCATTTCCTAAAATGAGCTCCCAAAATGGATGGACGGGTTAGATTTATCAAAAAAAATCACTGTGGGCCCCACCTTGGTTCCCAGCTCAGGAACTTCCTGGGCAAGGATTTCACAACCGGAAAATCACGTTGAGGCCAAGCAGACGATCCGTACTCGTTCAAATGATATTTTACCATTTTAATGGAGTAGATGATCTGTAAGGTAATAAGTGGGCTCGGGCTGTCGATGGGCTTGGAGGACAATTGGCTCTTGATTTTTAGTGTCATGGCTCTGGGTGGGTGTATTTTTGGGCATGGAAAAGGCCTGGCAAGAGCCCAACTCTGGGTGGGGTCTTCAATGGGCTGATTCAGGCTTTGTTTTGTGTGCCGTTGGCGGGTTGAGAGCTGCACTTAGGGCCGAAAGAAGGTGGGCGCAGCTTGGTCTGTATGGCCCACTTGAGCCCAGCCCGTTGACAGCCTACGAATGTGTGACATCCTCCCACTTGTGGAGTAAGAAGGAAGTAAGGAGTACTGATACCGAACAATAGAATGCAACCATATACATGCAGTGGGGCTGGATATGGACTATTCATCGTTATGTGCCGACCTTTGATGGACCGTCCATTACAGCACCATGTTGAGTGAGGCTCGAGTTGCAACTACAGTGCTGCTAGAGAGAGATGTGTCCTTGGGTCGAAAACTGGGTGGGGGCCACCATCGTGCATGTTTGTGAATAATTCATGCTGCTGCTAGATCATTTTAGGGTATGACCTCAAAAAAGTGATAGATCCAATGCTCAAGTGGACCGCACCAAGCATATTGATTTTAGGGTCCAAAAAATGCCCACTGTTGAAACTTCCATAGGGCCCACCTACCATGTTTGTTTTAAATACACACACCCTCACACCCCCCACATACATTGGATCCTAAAAGGTTATTCCACAAGTTTTATTTGTAGGCATGTAAAACGTAAATTACTTGCACGTAAAGGTTATTCGCATGCTTATGCATTATTGTCGGTTTGTGTATTTATTAATAAGGGATCTCCACCGTGTTGATGATGGGATGGCCCGGAAATAAAGCCCCTGATCTCCACTACGTTGATGATGGGATGCCCCGGAAATCAAGCCTGACAATTCATTAGGTGGGCCACACTGTAGAAAACCATGAATCATGCACAACCACCAAAAAAAAAAAAAAAAAAAAAAATCCTAATTGACTGGGTGGCGCAACACGTGATGGTGGGGTTGGCTTGACTTTTGTGTCCTTCAATTCCACTATAGCAACCCTCGTGGACGGGTTGGATGCATGAGCTTTGCCCAGTTCAGACGGGTCATATGCATGATTTCCTTGCGCATGGCTCAAGTATGGCTGTTTTAGTTGAGAAAATGATCCCTTCTGAATCCCCCACACACAAATATTAAAAACTAAAGATAGAAGAAAAGTTTCTATATTATCCCAAACCAACTAAGGTCCATATAAAATTCCGTGTGAAATTATGAAATTGTCCACGAAGTTGGGACACTACTCAACCCTATGACCCCTACTAAGCTCAGCACAAAGCTCAACTTGCAAAAGTGCTTGGTGAATGAACAATATATCTTCGATGATTAGACTCCACAAATTTCAACAATATCCCACTAATCATAGACATTCTCCCATTGAATCTGTTGCATCTATAAAAGGTCATGCCTCGATAAAGAACTTATTGGATCTTCTTTTGAGCTTAAAGATCAACAGAAATTGAGCACAACTTCAGTTTCTCTCTACTGACTACATTGGTCAATATGTCTGTAAGAATCTAATTTGTATGAATCATTCCTCCACAAGCGATCATATGAATTGATATTTGATATTTATATGCTTTTGACGTAGGAAGAGATGCGAAGCAATGAGAAGAAGATCATTATCTTCCTCGAATGGCTAAAACCTTAAATCCATAAAAAAAGTTATGAAGTCCATAAGAAAAGAAGAGAGAAAATTCAAGTGTTTTATTAACAAATGTGTTTGGACACTAAAATTGAGAAATGTGTAAATTTTATGTAGGGTCCACTGTGATATATGTGGCTTATTCACGCCGTCATCTAGTTTGCGTGTTGATATTGTGGCATGATCCCAACATCAAGGCAGATCCAAAGCTCAAGTGGACCACACCATGCAAAAGAGAGGGTTGAATGCTTTTCATTAATTACCTTTTCCGATCATGATTTCCTATGGTGTGGGCCACTTGAGCTTCAGATTTGCAAGGACGTAATTATCACCACACCAAATTAACATGAGTAAACGGTAATTATTACCAATGTATTTACACAAAAATTGAAAGACAACACCCATAAGCGAAGCCCACAGTGACGTCCACCGTGATGTTTGTGAGAAATCCACCCTGGCCATCTGTTTGCTAAATCATGTTAAGATATGGGAAAAACTCAGGTTGGCCGGACGACAGTCGACAACCTCGTGCGTTTCATGCAGGGCAGTGCAACATAGGATACCGATTCAAATGGTATGTGACCTTCAACACCGGGATATGGAAAGTATCCTCATGGTATGTGAACTTCTATTCCATATCCTCGGGTTTCTTTTGTAGCAATGGGACCCATTTTTAAGCCATCCAGACCGTCCATCTGCTGATACAAAGGTGGATGGACGATTCACCAAAACTGTATAGTACATAGGAATATCCCAGACATCAAATAATTGAATATTTTCTTGATTGAATATAAGAACGTATACAATTGTGTCCACTTGGGCAGGCTTTTGCAGTAAGGTCCATTCAGTGAGGGCCCACCATATAAACGGCCTGGAGTGGACCACTCCGGACCCCAGATTTGTAAAATAGAGTTATGCGATCCATGAGTCAAGATCAAGAAGAGAATGTTCACTTTATCGGTCGACAGAAATGGGATTCAGTGATCCAGACCATTGATCTGATGGGCTCCATTGTAGCTAGCTAAGCTATATTGATCTATGATTAGATAAAAACCTTGGATTGGTGGCTAGGTATCTTAGGCCTTTTTTTTCAGTTGAATATGGACCCTTGCCGCGTTTCTCTTGTTAGCTCTCCATTCGCAAGCCGATTGTCCTATTCTCTAAAGCTGATGTACACAGTAGATTTCCATAGATCATATAAAGATCATAGGACAGTGTGTGGTGACTGGTGAGACGGGAGTATAGAGCCCATAGAGATGTCCGTGACCAATCTACTCCGTCCATCTGTTTTTAAAGACAACAATAGGACAGGTTGCTAAAAATCAGGTAGATCCAAAACTCACATGGTCGAGGCCACACAAAAAAAGTGGTTATTGAACGCCTGGCAATGACAGATATTTGAATCAGTATGGTATTTGTTCCTACAGTTTATCTGAGTCTTAATAATTCTACGAATGGTTTGGATTGTATATAAACATCATGCTCAGCCTAGAAAGGTTTCAACGGTAGACGTTGTTGCTCCCACTGTTTTGTTGGTATGGCCTACCTGATTTTTGGATCTGCCTGATTGTTAGAATGCTATTCTATTGTGGCTAACTTTGAAAAAAAAAAAAAAAACCAAACCTTCCAAAAGATCATATTCATCTGATCGGTGGCGCCAATTCAATGAACGGTGGAAAATGAAAGTTGTGAATGGACTAATTTTCAGCTAGGATGAGCCATGATGTGAATGTCCCAGGCAGTAGATGATCACTGCAGTTAGGATGTGCCGTAGTATGAAAGTTCTCACCATCCTCGCGTCAACGGTTTTCATCTCACTCGTGGTAGGAAAGTCCCTCATGATTAATGGTTTTCGCCCATCCAACGGCGGTAAAGCATTGAAAAGGGACCAATAGGGAGGGGGAAGAAACGTCTCCTCCCCGGATAATGATCTTTTCTATTGACAGCTATCAATCAAGTCAGCACAAAGATTATATATTCATACCTTGAAAAAAAAGGCAATTCTATAAAAATAAAAATAAAAGATTTTCAATCAATATCTTGAAATAACCTTTAATATTATTTTTGAGAAAGGGCCGGTGGCCACCTTTATATTAAATGGCATGTAGTACATAAAACCCTTTTTTTTAATCATTCCTTTATGGGTGTGTCTCTATCAGCTCATCTAACCGTCCAAGCTCTACAGACACCCAACTTTATTTTAGCCCTTTGATCGTATGCTTTCTAGGGGAGCGGATTAAGACCCGGATTAGCTACTGACAGGTTGAGTAGCTATCTCGCTACGACTTCACCAACTTCTGTGGGCCCCACTGTGATGTGTGTTGTATCCACACCGTCCATCCACATGGAGAGATCATTTTAGGTCATGGGATAAATAATGAGGAAGATCAAAATCTCAAGTGGACCCCACCAAAGAAAATAGTAGGTACAGTGACGTGACCATTGAAAACTTCCTAAGGGCCACCATGATGTATATTTGAGATCCAACCTGTTCATAAGTTCACACAGACATGGAATACGGGAAGACACAAATATCAGCTTGATTGAAAACTTCTGTGTCACCAAGAAGTTTTTAAAGGTACGAGATCAATCCCCACTTTTTTCTTTAGTGAGGTACACTTGAGCTTTGGAACTGCCTCATTCTTTGGCGTATGGCCTAAAATGATCTCTCCAAATGGATGGACGGTTTGGATACAACACACACATCACGGTGGGGCCCACAGAAGTTAGTGACGTCACTTCCCTAGCGAGATAGCTTCTCAACCTTTCAGTAGCTAATCGGCGTGGAGCGGATTAGGTGAGACCCCCCCCCGACTGTGGGGCTCACATTGATGTATGTACCTTAAATCCACACCGTCCAACCATTTTGAAAGCTCATCTTAGGTCAATCACCACTGTTTCCTGTATTATGGTTCATCTGGGATTCTGAACTAGTTCATTTTTGTTTTGGATCATGCCCTAAAATGAGCTTTCAACACGGATGGACGGTTTGGATGTAGTTATATACATCAAAGTGGCCCCCACAGTCAGCGTTCCCACCCAACTCGGTGGATCCGTGGTCTCACCTAATCCGCTCCTCACATGGACAAACATTTGCCGTGTACAGGTATATACAAACTATGTATATACTCCGGATTAGAAACTTCGATGCAATGGAAACGATATAAACTTGCTTCTAAAACATAATTTCACTCTATAGCCTGTCTGATTTTTGTGCCAGGTTGTTTTCTTCTTACATCTCCTGGCCCTACTCCACCCAAAAAAAATACATCGATGCTTTTCATGAGAAGAAATGTACAAATGCTAGAAACTGGTGATAGTGATATAATGTAGATATAATACCTGCACCTGGAGAAGCTTATATAGATCCAAATATCAGATGGTCCACCATTTTTTTCATATTTCTATTGCGTGTGGAGTCGGATAAGAGGAAATCTGTTCACGGCTCTCTTCTTCTTGTCCATAAAGGTCTGCGCCACTTATTTTAGGCAGCAAGTAATAGACCCAAATCTGTGGGCCCATGATGCTGTACATATAAATTAAATCTACGTCTTCCATCAGGTGAGAATCATTAAGCCAAGCCTGAGTAAAAACTTGCATGGCCCACACCAACGGAAACATTATAAAATTGCTCCATATATAACAGGTAATTTCTCACTTTGTAGCCCACTTGAGTTTTGCATAGGGTGTGATTATTTTTATATTTCTCTTCATCCCAGTGACTTAGACCTTATGAAGGGTTTTGAAGGAAGATGCACACCATGGTTGCCCAGTTCAAAAACCTATGGCTGGCATCCATCCCCATTGTTCAATGTGGTGTGGTCTATTTTGTCGATCTATCTGGTCTTTAGAGTGGGGCTCTGATGGATGGATTGGAGTAACTTAAAAAATATTGGGCCTCACAGACATGGGTCTTATGCAGGCAGTGCATATAAAAGGGGCGCCTATTGGGTACTACCCCCACCAGGACCTAGCTAGAGACGGACCGTCTTGGCAGGGATTCTGTTGGGCCCCACCATGATGTATGTGTTTTATCCACACCGTCCATTCATTTTGACAGATCATCGTAGGCATGAATAAAACAAGGAGGCAAATCTAAGGCTCTATTGTACCACACGACATGAAGCAGTGGTGACAATGATGCCCACCGTGGAAACCTTCCTTGGGCCCACTATAAGGTTTATTTGCCATCCAACTTGTTGATAGGGCCAGACAGATATGGATGAAGGGAAAACATAAATATCAGCTTGATCCATAACTTTTGTAGCCCCTAAGAGGTTTTCAACAGTAGGTGTTCCATCCCCACTACTTCTTGTGGTGTGGTTGAACCCCCGGGAGGTTTTCAACAATAAGTGTTCCATCCCCACTGCTTCTTGTGGTGTGGTCCCCTTGAGCCTTAGATTTGCCTTGATTTTCAGTTCATGCCCTCAAATGAACTGTCAAAATGGATGGACGGAGTGGCTAAAACACATATATCAAGGTAGGCCCCATAGAGCCCTTGGTAGGACCGTCCCTTCCTATGTCCTAGGTGGGGGTAGTACCCAATCCACACTAGCTGGAGACAAACTGCTATGAAGGGGCTCTATGGGGCCCACCATGATGTATGTGTTGTGTCCACATGGTCCATTCATTTTTTACCAATCATTTTAGGGCATAGGACATGAGCGCAAAAAAAAAAAAAAAAAAAGGTAGATCAGAGGCTCGAGTGGACCGCATGACAGGAAACAATGGTGACAATTGATGCCCAACCTTGAAACTATTATAGGGTGTACCATGATGTTTATTTGCCATACAACTTGTACGTAAGGCCACACTAACTTGGATGAAGGAAAAGCAATAATATCAGCTTGATCCAAAACTTCTATGGCCCCAAGAGCTTTTCAATAGTATGTGAATCTTAAGTATTGTGGAATAATTTGATCGTCTATGCATTAATAATGGAGATTTACAGTAATCTTAAAAGACATACCCGATTGGAAAGATATTCCCAATGCTGTCATGTTGCCAAGAAGAACTCTTGGTCTTCCACACCTTACACTTTTAGGAGAACCACTCAATGAGACTAGGGTTTTCTCTTGTGGGTTGGTGAGGGGATCAACACACACACACACACACACACACACACACACACACACACACATATAAAGAGGGCCAGAGAAGCTTACCCATCACACTTCTCTCCTCTAGGGTCTCGCTGAATCGCTCAATCTGAATAATCCAACGGTCATGATCTAAACCGATGATCATGTGTGGCCCACCTATTCGCTCAGATCTTTTCCTGAGGTGATCTCTGAGGTCCACTTAGTAGGCATTCAATCCCTACTATTTCCTGTGGAGTGATTCACTAGAGCTTTTGATCTCCTGTGGAGTGGTTCACTAGAGCTTTTGATCTGCCTTATTTTGGGCTCATGCCATAATATAATTTGTCAAAATGAATGGAAGGGTGGATAAAACACATACATCAAAGTGGACCTCAGAGAGCACTTTCCAGAAGTTCTAGCTGGGGGTAGCCCCCAATCGACCTCCAGGAACTTTCGGGCACAGCTTGGGTACTACTCCAACATGTCTCTTAGCTGGAAATGGATGAGGGCTTTGAGGGTCGACGTCCATCCATTTTAGGATATCATTTTAGAAAATGAGCCAACGATAGGCCGATCCAAGGTTCAAGTGGACCACACATTGGGGATAAACACATATTATTAAAAACTTATCCCATGCCAGAAGTTTTGGATCAATCTGATATTTGTGTTTTCCATTCTTATAGGCCTTTGTGGCCTAATGAATAGGTTGGATGTCAATTAACCATCACAGTGGCCTTGTGAAGGTTTCAACAGTCACTCCATTGCTTCATGGGGTTAGCCCACCTGAGCCTTGGATCTACGTTATTTGTGTGCTCTTACCTAATATTATATAACAAAATGAATGGACAATGCGGATAAAACATCACGGTCAGAGTCAGGGACCCGATCTGTCCCTAGCTATAGTGGTCTTAGTACTCAAATATTACGCCCTTGGCTTCGGTAATCGGTAGTGAACTCTCCAGCATTTAAGTAGATACGGGACGATGTTCGACAAGCTATGTGGGCCCATCATGAAGTATGTCTCTTATCCATGCCATCCATATCTATTTTTGATAGATTGAATGAATAATAAAATAAATATAATTACTTTGCTTTAAATAATAAACTAAACCATAAATTCATACTTAACACTAACTTGCAAAGGAATAAAAGAATCCTAATACAATTAAAAAAGAAATAGAAAAATATGCGCAAACTATATAGCGCCTGTTGGGCGCCGTCTTACTTCCGCTGATATGAGCAATCGAAGTATCTAATTGCCACAAAAATTTGTGATTTTGCTGATATCGAAATACTCTTCAAGATGGTTGGCTCAAATTCTCCATATCAGCAGTAGTGGGCCACTTGAACCATCTCCAGCTTTAGTGGGCGAAATTTAGAACTTTCTAGACAGTTCGTACCATTTTGGATGCCACGATCAATCCGTAACTCGGATTTATATGAAACTTATTGGGTTTTCTCGGCGTCGAGCAGCTCTACGAAATAGACGGAATGGATCATCATAAATGATCAAGATGGGCCCCACGAGTTGGGCCAGAATCCAAAAATGAGAATAACAATTTTCTGTTTTGGTTGCAACTCCAAAATTGAAAATTCCTTAGTTTCCTCTTATTTTTCTTCATGTCCATCTCCTGCAGGAAGGTGTGTGATCCACGCCCTCGATCATGGGGTTCTTCCCCTACATCATTCTTCTCCACTTGAAAAAAAACTCGTCCTCAAGTTTCGCTTTAGGTTAGAGACATAATTTACTTTTAACTTCGGAAGTCGATGCTTGCTGGCCTTATCCTGGAATGCTGCAACAAATTTCTCTGACTCCTTCTCCATGCCAACATGAATAATTGCAATCTTCATTGGCACATCGAAAGTTGGCCTTTTTTGAGAAAGGACAATTTCATCCACAATGAACAATTCATCAGAAAGTTCGACAATTGCGATCGCCTCGATTTCCTGCATTGTTGGCGTGACACTTTCTGGGATGCTTATGGATTCCGTCAAAACTGACTCCATAATGTATGTAATAACTTCAGACTCTCCTTACATATCCTTTAAGACTGAGGTTTCCTCCACCTCCCCAAAATTTTGAACATCCTCTAAGATGATGGTGGGTTATACTTCAATAATCTGATCCGAAGTTGCATTACTTCGAAAATCTCTTTCAACATAATCCCCACGATCGTTCCCACATGAATGCAGGCCGTCGTACGATGATGTCTTCGACCTCTTTATCGCTAGGTTTTGAATCGTTTAGGGTAGCCGTGCGATAGGCCACCTAGGGTGCTTTATGGAACATAGGGTTATTCCGTACAGCGAGCACAGGTGATTGTTGATTGTTGCCTTGGGCTTAGGGCAGATTTAATGCTGCTATGATGCGGTCGAGGGTTGCTTGTATACCTTGCAGGATCAAACGATTTTTCCCGTCGTGCTTTATCGAAAGCTGCGGCCGTGACATAATCTTTTGGAGCACCGTCCTTATGATGAAGATCCAACCCTTTATTAGAGGCTATCGTCCTAAGGAAGAAACCTCTCTCTGATACCAATGACGCAGGGAGGACATGGTAGGTTGATCATTGTCTCCCTAACCGATTGTTTCTCGAATCCACGAGAAGAAATAAAAGGATAAAAAAAAGAAATTAATTCCGAATAATTATTTTTGATAGATTGAATGAATAATAAAATAAGCATAACTACTTTGCTTTAAATAATAAACTAAACCATAAATTCGTACGTAACACTAACTTGCAAAGGAAGAAAAGAATCCTAATACAATTAGAAAAGAAACAGAAAAATATGCGCAAACTGTATGATGCATGTCGGGCGATGTCTTCCTTCCGTTGATACGAGCAATCCAAGCATCTAATTTTCACAAAACTTTGTGATTTTGCTGATATCGACATACTCTTCAAGATGGTCGGCTTAGATTCTCTATATCAATAGTAGTGGACCACTTAAACCATCTCTAGTTTTAGTGGGCGAAATTCAGAACTTTTTGGACAGTTCGTACCATTTTGAATGCCACGATCAATCTATAACTCGAATTGATGTGAAACATATTAACTTTTCTCGGCGTTGAGCATCTCTATGAAATGGATGGAGCGGATCATCATAAATAATCAAGATGGGCCCCACGAGTTGGGTCAAAATCCAAAAGCGAGAATAACAATTTTCTGTTTTGGTTGAAACTCTAAAATAAAAAATTCCTTAGTTTCCTCTTATTTTTCTTCATGTCCATCTCCAGCAGGAAGGTGCGTGATCCACGCCCTCAATCATGGAGTTCTTCCCCTATATCAAAGTAATTATGTTTATTTCATTATTCATTCAATCTATCAAAAATAATTATTCAGAATTAATTTCCATTTTTTATCCTTTATTTTTCTTCATGTCCATATACCGCAAAAAGGTGCGTAATCCATGCCCTCGATTATGGAGTTCTTCCCCTACATCAAGGGAAAATACAAATATCAAATATCAGCTTGAGTCAAACTTATGTGGCACCAATAAAATTTTAATGGTGGAAGTTCAATTAACACTAATTATCACTGTTTCCTATGGTGTTCGACCTGAGACTTGGACCTCCTCCATTTTTGTGATCGTGACCTAAAATGATTTAGAAAAATTGGCGGATGTTGTGGATAAACAACATACATTATGGTGGGCCCACAGATCTTCTACCGGCAGTGACGAGCTCGGTACAGCAGGTGTCGATACATAATCCGAGTCCGGATAAAAGAGGCGTTGGTAGCTTCGCCTCTCTCTCTCTCTCTCTCTCTCTCTCTCTCTCTCATAAAAGAGGCGTTGGTAGCTTCGCCTCTCTCTCTCTCTCTCTCGGATAAAAGAGGCGTTGGTAGCTTCGCCTCTCTCTCTCCATGGCGCAGCTTCACAACGTGGAGCTTCTGGAGGTTTGTAAAATATCTCCTCCGCCCGGATCCATCGCCGACGCCTCTCTCCCAATCACCTTCTTCGACGTCATATTCATAGAATTGCCTCCGGTCCAACGACTCTTCTTCTACCAATTCCCACAAACCACCACCACAAACCACTTCCTAAATACTCTCCTTCCCAAATTGAAACACTCCCTCTCCCTCTCTCTTCGTCTCTTCTTCCCTCTCGCTGGCAATTTGACCCGCTCTCCCAACAGTGGCGAACACGAGATACGCTATGTCAATGGGGACTCAATCTCATTCACCGTTGCAGAGTCGGACGCCGATTTCTACCGACTCATGGCGAACCACCCAAGAGAGGTAAAGGAATTACATCCACTCGTTCCTGAGTTACCCGTTTCTGACCTTAACCAACCCCTACTAGCCTTGCAAGTCACCATATTTCCCAACTCAGGCATCTGTATCGGAAGCAGCATACACCACTCGGTGGCAGATGGGAGCAGCTCCATGCTTTTCATGAAATCTTGGGCGTCGATTTGCCGGTCCGGAGACGAGTCTTTAATCACGTCAAGGCCATTCTACGACAGGTCCGTGGTTGCATATCTAGACGGGCTCAAGACAATGCGGTTAGACCAGATGGCTAATGTCAAGCTCGACCAGGTCGCAGATAGCATGAAGCCTCGAGCAACCCCAGTCCTAGCCACGTTCGTCATGGGTCGAGCAGACATCGACAAGCTAAGGCGACGGGTCTTAGCCCAACGGTGCGACGACAGCCAGAAACCAATACATTGCTCCTCGTTCGTGCTAACGTGCGCATACGCGTGGGTTTGCTTGATTAGGTCATGTGGGGATGATGACAGGGACAAAAACGTCCATTTCGTCTTTACGGTGGATTGCCGGGCTCGGCTAGACCCGCCGATACCCGCTACGTATTTCGGGAACTGTATTAGTTCTTGTACATGCCATGCGAAGGGGAGCGACTTAGCTACGGAAGAAGGGGTGGGACCCGCGTCGGAGGCCATCGGGAGAGCAATCCAAGCGTTGGATGGAAGGGTGTTGAATGGCGCGGAGACATGGCTACCGGCGGTTCTTTCTGTTGCAGCTTCAGGGGAGCGGATCTTAATGATTGTCGGGTCGCCCAAGTTTCAGGTTTATGATACGGATTTCGGATTGGGAAGGCCTGTAAAGGTGGAAGTATTTTCGATTGAAGGAATGAGCGGTATATCGCTTGCGGAGAGTAGAAATGAGGAGGGAGGGATCGAGATTGGGGTGGCGCTGCCCAAAGCCCAAGTGGAACGATTTGCTTCTCTGTTTGAGGATGGTCTGATAACTCTCCGTAGCTGAGTGCAAAACCAATGGTCCAGATTCATCCTTGAAGCTTAGTATTTGAGATGGTATGCTATTCAATAATAGTTCGAGAGGATGGACGGTTCAGATTCTGGTATTTCTCTGCATGCTGACGATCTGGAGCAGCGAAGTAGGCAGATTTTCCTGTACCTGGTATAGGTCTTATTTTCTAAGGTCGGTTTGTCGGCAGGTTTCTGTAGAATATGTCTTAGAAACTGAGGTTGGTTTCTCTGCAAGCTCTTGTAGAGTATACTAATTATTCATCTGCCTGCACACATGATATGGAACTATTAAATTAATGAGGAGCGGATTTGATGTTAGCCTGACGTGTCATCGTTTCATTGATAGCTAATTAGGTGAAGATAATGAGCTCCTTACCATGAGGCCCACCTTAACGTATGCATTATATATCTATGCTGTCCATCCCTTTTTCTATGTCATTTTAGGGGTATTATAACAAAATGAAGCAAATCCAATTATCTTGTGGACCGTATCTATTTTTTCATATCATTTTAGGGCATTGGGATAATATGCCCTAAAATGCCCTAAAATGATATGAAAGAATCGATAGACAGCCTAGAAGCAGAATACATACATCGAGGCCACCTCGGTAAGGGTCACACAGTCTTGACTTAGTCTTGACTTAGCCTGAGTCTCACTCAATCTGATCCCTGAGTGCGCACTCAACCCTTGTCTGATGTGAATCGTAATGCGTGCGGAGTTGTACGCAACCCTTGTCTGATGTGAACCGGATTGCGTGCGGAGCAACTCCTCATGCTATTATCGTGCGGAGTAAACTCTGTTGGGCCCACTAGGTGGTTTATTTATTCCGTCCTTGTTTTTTCAGCGCATTTTAGGGGTTGAGCCCAAAATTTAAGTATATCCAAATCTCAAGTGGACCATGTTGATGCCGATTTCTGGTCAACAGACGAGGTAATAGGATTTGTATACGTAGGAACAGATCGTCACTGGAGATATCCTTCGGTGGAATCGGAGGAGGTGTTCGGATCAGCGGCTTGGCTTTGATTCTGTAAAACACCACAGAAAACGGTAAAGGGGGTGGCTGGGATCCAGCCGTGGACCCTCCGATGCCTAAATCAGTAATGGCCTTTGAGAGTCGTAAGACTACTTTCAGTAGAGATTAATGTCTACCTGTAATTGGCGTCAATCTTCTTATTTATAGGTATTGATCAGAAGGTTATTGAGCTGAGATCACGGCATATATCTTGCCCCTTGCCGGGAATCCGGGCGGGAATCTCGGGTCGTTCTGATTTTTCGGACGGTTCCGATCTTGAAGGGATGCGCCCTCATTTATAGACCGTGTGAGGAGGGGATGAGTTCGGCTTCCGTCTGCCCGTCAGATTGGGTACGATCCGATCTGACCTCGGAGAAGGCGAAGTCGTCAGCTCAGGCCTTCAACTTGCTATATTATTCCGAGGTCTTTTGTCCTCGGGTCGATTATGAGATATTATCCCATAACAGCTGTCCCCCCACTTCCGAGGTGGACATTTCCATCTCGGGAGTAAATGTAGCTGACCTCGTTTTGGCGGTAACTGCGCCTTAAATGCGCTGTTTCGAATTTCGAAAAGGCGCAATGATGATCGTACGGCGCGGCAGCTTCTTATTTCGGCGGACGAATGGTGTGAAGACACGTGGGGCCTCGTATCTTCGAACGGACGGGCCGAATATCGTTATCCAATGAAATGCTGACATGTGGCAAACCTCGTCGATAGTCGCGTCGGTTCGTTTTTTGAGACCATGGATGACCGCCGCGTGGCACAGCACGTCCTGCGTGCTGTCTCCTGCTACAGTATAAATACTGTTACTTAGGAATTTTTTCAGATTTTTTCATCTTCCCCAGTTTGCGATTTCTTTCTTCCGCTCTACAGTTCTCCCTGCGATTCCTTCTGTGATTTCCTCTGGGCCATTTCTTCAAGATCTTCTTCGGACCGCTGTGATCTCAGCAAGCTATCCTTGCTTTCTTTCTTTGGCCCACTCTTTTTCCGGAAAGGAATCCGGTACGTTCATCTTTCTGCCTGCGCCTAGTTCTTAATTCTTAGCTCCCCTTTTTTCTGTTTTAATGGCTGGTTCGGAAGAGAGTTCTTCGCGGACTCTATCTTCTTCTCTGCCTGTTGGGGAATCCAAACCGATGGAAACCCAACTTATCACCGTAGAACCTTCGGGAGGAGCTCTGTTGGCAGAAACTCCCTCTTCCTTTGCCTCGGATGAAGTTCCAGTGGCTAGGACTTCAGGTCGGGTTGCTGACCAGGTTTCTAATTACCCGGCCGACCTGATATGGACCACTCTTAGACCGTCTGACCTGATTAGGATTAGGTCGAAATACTGCATCCCCTGGGCCATAGACCTTAGACTCCCCGGTTTAGATGACTTCCCTTCCCGTCCATCCGGAGACCAGGTCACCATATATGCCTCGTTCTTTGAGGCTGGTTTCCGTCTCCCTCTCCTTCCTGCTGTGAGGGAATATCTGTCCGCAGTTAACCTTGCTCCGGGCCAGTTGGCCCCGAACTCCTGGAGGACTTTGATTAGTTGCGTCGCTCTATGGCGCCAAGTCCACGCGTCGGACCCGACTTCCTCCGAACTGAGGCATCTCTACCAGCTGAAGAGACACCCTGACTCAAGGGGGTGGTTCTATATGTCACCTCGGGGGAGGAAAGGACATCGATTGATAGAAGACCAACCCTCCTCAATTCACGGGTGGAAGGAGGAGTGGTTCTTCGTATCCAAAGGTTGGGAAGGGGCTCGACCCGAAGTTAACTTCCCCGACCGAAGAGTCAACAACTGGTTTTCAGTTCCAGGTCGGGTCCGATGCTCCCTTTCTTCTTCTGTTTTTTTTTTTTTTTACTGACCTCAGTTTTTTTTTGTCAGTTCGTGGTGATCCTCCGGCCCTTAGCTCGGAGGAGGAAGAGCGCTTGGCTGCAGTGTGGGAGCTGGACCCAAGCTTCCGCAATGTAAAGCTCCTTCTTTCTTTTGAGACCTTATCTGACTTGGGCATCAACCCTCGAGGTAGGCATTCATGAGTACTGAACAGTTCGGATTTACCTTTGTACTTTGTACTTTATTTATATGATGCTTTGTTTTCCTCAGGTATGTCTGCTCCTACCTCCCGAAGGAAGATGTCAGCCATGACGGCTGAGGAAAAAGAACAACTCCGGGAGAAGAAGCGGCAGAAAGTGGCTACGAGGCGTCCCCGAGTACGCCCTCCTATCCTCCCGGCTGATGATGTTTCTCTTCAACCAGCCGCTGAGACGATCTCAGAAGCGCCCCCGGTCGAGGTCGTGCGGCCCGACCCTCCAACTGAGCTTCCACCTCCTTCTGTCCAAGTCATTGACTTGGTGGAGGGCGGTGAGGCCGGCCCATCTGGGACGTCGGCCCAGGATACTTCGGCTCAGACTTCGTCTGCCATTCGCCGAGGTCCGGAGATGCCGCCACATTTGTACAATTTGTGCAAATGGGCGTATAAGGCAGTCCCCGAGGCCGAAGTGGACATAATGGCAAAGTCTCCGGTTCTGTCTCTACTCAATACGATGGGGGTCTTCAGCACCAAGGTGAAGTTTAATACCATCATGCTATAAAAACAGCTAAGTTAAGTATTTCGTTCACTCACTCATTACTTGTTTGTGTAGGTGGCTTATGGTTGCCAGTTGCTCCGGGACGAGATCACCCGGGACAAGGGTACGATCTCCGGCCTCGAGGGTATGCTGACAGCCTCCAAGCATTCCTTGGACGAGGCCAGGAAGTTCGGAGAAGAGGCTGCAAAAGCCTTGGAGGCTCGGGAACGGGAGATCGCCGCTCTCCAAGCCGAGCTCTCCAATAAAGAAAGAGCTGAAGCCGAGCTCATCATCCGGGTGGAGGAGCTGAAGGCCTCTGAGGGGTCTGCGCTGTCTTAGTTGGAGACGACCAAGGCGGAGTTGGAAGTGAAGGTCGCCGAGGCCGACGAAGCGTTCGACTTCGGCTACGAGAAGTGTCGGATGACCGTTCAGGAACATCATCCGGACTTGGACCTTTCATTTCTGGATTCCGAAGTGGAGGAAGAAGACCCCGTAGCCCCTGCTGAGCCAGCTGTTGACCCTACTCCTTAGGATTTTTTTTGTTGTTTGTTTCTTTTTGTAGCCCGTTTATTAGGGCATAGTGTAACAAACGCTATATGTAATCCTGACCTTTTTTAGGGTCTTATAAAAGAATTACCTTTTTTTTTATCTGTTGAGTACTTTGTCAGAAATTTTTTTTTATTTGTTTTCGCTGAAGTTACCCATTCGCTTCGCATCCGAGCAATTAAAGTCGGAACTGAAGTACTTAGGTTATGCGAAAATGCTGGTCGGTCTCAGTTAAAACTGTGGGACCGACCTTAATTTTGGAATATGCTTCAGGGTGGCATCCACCGAGCATGGATACGGCTATGGACGAAATTATCCTCTGCTCGTATCTTAAATTTCTTGACAGGAAGGTGAAGAACAAATACTTAGCTTTTATTGATAGTAGATTTTCAAATGTTCTGCATTCCACGGATGGGGCAGGGCACGACCTTGCATATCTTCGAGCCAATAAGTTTCGGTCCGAACTGTTTTAATAACTTTGTAGGGTCCAATCTAGTTCGGATTGAATGTGCTCGCAATCTTATCCTTCTTCTCCCGTACGTTCCGCCGTAGGACGAGATCTCCCACTCTGAACCGTCTTTCTTTCACCCGGGAATTGTAGAATCTAGCAACGCGCTGTTGATAGGCTGCGATCCGAACTTGGGAGGTTTCTCTGACTTCGTCGAGCAGATCGAGGTTAGTTCGAAGCTCGTCCTGATTCTGATCGGGTCGGTAATTACTGGTACGGTTATTCGGTAGCCCTACTTCAACTGGGACCACGGCCTCCGCCCCGAAGGCTAAGAAAAATGGGGATTCTCCTGTTGTTGACCAAGCTGTGGTTCGGTATGCCCATAATACTTCGGGGAGTTGTTCAGCCCAAGCTCCCTTGAATTCGCCGAGTTTAGTCTTCAGATGATTCTTGATAATCTTATTGATGGCTTCGACTTGACCGTTGGCTTGGGGATGATGAGGAGATGAATACACATTCTTTATGCCCAAGTTCTGGAAAAATTCTCTGTATTTCGCATTATCGAACTGAGGCCCATTGTCGGTGATGATGGTGTTCAGGACACCGAACCGACATACGATCGACTTCCAGATGAAGTCTGTCGTTTTCTTCTCGGTGATTTTTGCAAGTGGTTCTGCCTTGACCCATTTCGTAAAATAATCGACGGCCACGATTGCATATTTGACCTGTCCCTTGCCCGTAGGGAGAGGGCCAATGATATCGACCCCCCACTGCGCGAAGGGCCACGGTCCGGACATAGGAGTGAGTTCTTCGGGAGGTGAATGAGGCACTGGTGCGAACTTCTGACATTTATCGCATCGTTTGACGATCTCACGAGCGTCCTTTTGGATCATCGGCCAGTAATAACCCTAGCGAATTGCTTTCTGTGCTAACGCCCTACTCCCAGAGTGATTTCCACATACACCGGAATGGATTTCCTTCAGGACGTAGTCGGCTTCATTTGGTCCGAGGCAGCGGAGATATGGCAGCGAGAGACCCTTCTTGTACAGCACATCGTCGATCAACACGTACCGAGCTGACCTATATTGAATTCGTCTTGCCTCGTTTCTATCCGTGGGCAGCGTGTTCTTTCGTAGGAAACGGATGATAGGGTCTCTCCAATCTGGCTCAGTTGAAACAGCGCATACCTCATTCTTAACTTCGTCCGCGATACTTCTTTGGGGGAGGAATTCAATGGGAACGATCCGTCCCAGCTCGTCGTCTCCTGCCGACGCTAGTTTAGCGAGGGAGTCCGCATGGGTGTTGTGATTCCTCGGTACTCGGACAACTTTGCAACGATCGAACTGAGCAGACAACTCGTGATATTTTTGCAGGTACGCGGACATCTTTTTTCCCTTCGCTTGGTATTCCTATGTTGCTTGACCCACGACCAATTGCGAGTCGCTGTATGCCGTGATGCTTCGGATTCCGACCGCCGAGGCTAGCCGTAATCCGGCGAGAAGAGCTTCATACTCGGCTTCGTTGTTGGAAGCTTTGAAACCGAATCTTAGGGCATACTGGACTTTTATGCCGTCACGGGAGGTTAAGATTATCCCCGCTCCGCATCCTTGCGAATTTGACGAACTGTCGACGTGCAGCGACCAGTTCGATTCTTCTGTTGGATTCGACTCTGCCATGTCTTCCGTGAAAGAAGCACCAGTTCCGGGATCAGAGTGGTCGGTAAGCTCGGCGATGAAATCAGCCACAACCTGTCCCTTAATCGCCGTGCGGGGTCAGTATTGGATGTCGAATTCTCCGAGCTCGATGGCCCACCGTGCTAGGCGACCCGAAGCTTCCGGCTTCTGTAGTATTTGCCTCAGTGGCTGGTCCGTCAGTACCACTATCGGGTGTGCTTGGAAATAAGGGCGTAATTTCCTTACCGTTGTAATCAGAGCCAGAGCCAGTTTTTTTAGGCTAGGATAACGGGTCTTTGCATCCAGAAGAGCTTTGCTAATGCAGTAAATCGGTCTTTGTACACCTCGGTCATCACGGATTAGAGCCGAACTTACTGCCGCCGAAGATACGGCCAGATACAGTAATAGCTCTTCCCCTTGCGCGGGCTTGGACAGCAGCGGAGGTGAGCCGAGGTATGCCTTTAGATCCTGGAAGGCTTGTTCACACTCTGGCGTCCAGGTCATTTCGTTGAACTTGCGAAGTTGCTTGAAGAACGGGAGACATCGGTCTGTAGCCCTGGAAACAAATCTGTTGAGTGCGGCGACCCGTCCCGTGAGGCTTTGTATTTCTTTCACGGTGGATGGCGAACTCATCTCAATCAATGCACGGATCTTTTCGGGATTGGCTTCAATTCCTCTCTGATTTACAATAAACCCGAGGAACTTTCCCGATCTTACTCCGAAGGCGCATTTGCTGGGATTGAGTTTCATCTCGTATTTTTTCAAAATTCCGAACATAGCGCGGAGGTCATCAACATGGTCCTCTGACTTCAGACTTTTTACGAGCATATCGTCCACGTAAACTTCTATGGTTTTGCCGATGTGCTCTGGGAACATTTTGTTGACCAAACGATGGTACGTCACTCCGGCGTTCTTCAATCCGAAGGGCATCACCTTGTAACAATACAGCCCTCGGTCTGTGACAAACGCCGTTGTTTGCCTATCGGGAGCATGCATCTGGATTTGATTGTACCCAGAGTAAGCGTCCATGAAACTGAGAAGCTCGTGGCCCGAGGTCGCATCTACGAGCTAATCTATTCTGGGTAACGGGAAGCTGTCCTTCGGGCAGGCTTTGTTGAGATCGGTGTAGTCGATGCAAACTCTCCACTTCCTATTGGCTTTTTTGACAAGGACGACATTGGCGAGCCAGTCGGGATAGCGGACTTCCTAAATGAAACCCGCTTGGCGCAATTTCTTTACTTCTTCTTCAATTGCGACATATCTTTCTGTGTTGAAGGCTCGTCTTTTTTTACGAACGGGTTTGAAGGACGGGTCCACGTTGAGTCGGTGGACCATTACCGCTGGATTTATTCCAGGCATGTCCCGATGGGACCATGCGAAGGCGTCGGCGTTCTCTTTCAGAAAGGCGATCATCTTCGTCTGGATGTCGTCACTCAATTGAGACCCGATTTTGACGACCAAGCTCGGGTCTTCTTCTGACAAGGGGACCTCTATCAACTCTTCAGCTGGTGATCCGCGCTCTTTCGTTTCTTCCCTGGGATCCAGAGGGGCTGCATGTGAGATGGCGGATATCAGGTTTTTGCTTTTTTCCGCGCAAGGTCAGCTCATAACATCGGCGAGCCTCTTGCTGGTCACCTCGGACCACACCGATTCCATCTTCGGTTTCGAACTTCATGGCCAGATGATAGATGGAGATGCCGGCCTTTAGAGCTCGTATGATGGGCCGGCCAATGATCGCGTTGTATGCCGATGGAGTGTTAACGACCAGAAAGTCGACCATGATCATTTTCTGGTTCGGCTCCTCCCCTGCGGTGACCGGTAGGGTTATTTCCCCTTCAGGCAAGATACAATCTCCTGTGAACCCAGTCAGGGCTGTTTTGACCGGTCGTAATCTAGATCGATCAATCTTCATTCTGTCAAATGCCGAGGCGTATATTATGTCGACCGAGCTCCCTGTATCCACCATCATCCTGTGGAGTTTTTTGTTTGCGACTACCATTGATACTACCAAAGAGTCGTCGTGCGGATGTATTATTCCTCTAGCATCTTCTTCGGAGAAAGATATCATACGCTGGGCGACCTTTGGAATTTTTGTGGGTCTGCTGGTTAGATTCACCTGCAAAGCTGGCTCGGATGTCCGTGCTTGACGAGCATAGGATTTGCGGGCGTTGCCAGAATCTCCAGTGGTAGGTCCGCCGAAGATCACATGGATCTCTTCCATAGGATTGTTGTCGACCGGCTCCCCTCTTTCTTCCCGACCCGAAGTTCTGTCGTCGTCGGGACGTTAGGCGATATATTCTTTCAGGAATCCTTGTCGGATGAGTGTTTCTATCTGTCGCTTCAGGTCGAAACAATCCACCGTGTTATGACCATGATCTTTATGGTATAAACAGTATTTGGATTTCGACCTTCTGTCGGGGTCGGTTTTTATCTTTGTTGGTCGTCCGAACGCCTGTCTGTTCTTCTCGGCTAGAAATATTTGCTCGATGGTTGTCTTGAGCGGAGTATATTTCTCGAATTTTGGAGCCGAAGTTTTGACTCCGCGTGGATTAGTGTTTGAATTCGGCGATCGACGATCTGGACGATGCCTTTTAGCGCCGCTTTCCTCTTTGCGTTCTTTCCTCTTATGAGACGACCCCTGAGCGTTTACCAGCTCTTCTGCGTTTATATGTTTCGCAGCTCGGTCAAGGAATTCAGCAACCGATTGATGGGGCTGTTCCCCTACTGACCAGAGGAACTTTTCATCGCACAATCCTCCTATCATCGTATGTAGCAGTACGTCTTGGGATAGGTTCTCCACTTGAACCGCTTCAGCATTGAATCGTGAGAGGTAGTCTTTCAATGATTCGTTGTCTTTCTGTTTGACTGCGGCGAGGTGTGTCGAATGCTTCCTCGGGTCAGTGCTTCCGATGAACTGAGTTGCAAATGCCCTGCTCAGCTCGGTGAAAGAAGAGATGGACTTCGGTTTTAAATTGCGGAACCACATCCAGGCCGAACTCGTCAAGGACAACGGGAAGGCTTTACACATAATGTGGCCATTAACTCCACGGAGTTCCATTCGGACCTTGAAGTTCTCGAGGTGCTCGGCCGGGTCTCCTATCCCGGAATATTGCTTGAGTTGGGGTATTTTGAAGCTTTTCGGGAGAGGCTCGTTGCGGATTTCGTTAGTGAACGGGGACTCAGATGAGTCTACCAGTACATCTGCTGCTGTCGGTGCTCGGGCAAGTTGTGCTCGCTGGATATCACCGATCCTCTCCCGAAGCTCTTTAAGCTCGGCTTCGAGGGGAGTGATATTATCGTCCATCCGACCTTGATCTTGACTAGCTCTGGCGGATCGTCTTTCTTCTATTTTGTGCCTCAGGTCGCTTGAAGGAAGTTCCGTGGCCGCTCGAATTCTCGAGGCTGAGGCTCGGCTCGCAACTTCATCCTCGTCGGGTCGTGGATGATTTGAGAGTGAGCGTGGTGGATGAGAACTTTGCTGAGGTGCAGGGTTGGTTTCGTGGATAGGTGCGGGTCGGACTAAACTATTCAGCAAGGTTGTAATTTCGTCCAGTTTCCCGTCCACGCGCTCGAAGCGCCTATCTACTCCACCAAATTGTTCTGCAACGCCTCCCACTTGTTCTTCTAATGTGGACAGTCTGGTCCCGCGATTACGGGACCTCTGCCGTCCACTTAGAAGATTGAGGCGGCGTGACGAGCTTCCGAGGAGAAGTACTGGAGTATTGCGAACAGGTGCTTCATCTTCAGAATGATGCTCGTAGGAAAGCTCATCATTCACAGGGGCTTTTCCTTTCCTATTGCCCCTCCCACCGGCCATTGGCTCTTAGTTTTGAACGAAGGATTCTGTAAGAAATTACTTTTGTCGTCGTTCCCACAGACGGCGCCAATCTGTTGATGCCGATTTCTGGTCAACAGACGAGGTGATAGGATTTGTATACGTAGGAACAGATCGTCGCTGGAGATATCCTTCGGTGGAATCGGAGGAGGTGTTCGGATCAGCGGCTTGGCTTTGATTCTGTAAAACACCACAGAAAACGGTAAAGGGGGTGGCTGGGATCCAGCCGTGGACCCTCCGATGCCTAAATCAATAATGGCCTTTGAGAGTCGTAAGACTACTTTCAGTAGAGATTAATGTCTACCTGTAATTGGCGTCAATCTTCTTATTTATAGGTATTGATCAGAAGGTTATTGAGCTGAGATCACGGCATATATCTTGCCCCTTGCCCGGGAATCCGGTCGTTCTGATTTTTCGGACGGTTCCGATCTTGAAGGGATGCGCCCTCATTTATAGACCGTGTGAGGAGGGGATGAGTTCGGCTTCCGTCTGCCCGTCAGATTGGGTACGATCCGATCTGACCTCGGAGAAGGCGAAGTCGTCAGCTCAGGCCTTCAACTTGCTATATTATTCCGAGGTCTTTTGTGCTCGGGTCGGTTATGAGATATTATCCCATAACAGACCATGCCACGGGACAGTGGGAATAATGATTTCCACCGTTGAAACCTTCCCAGGCCCCACAGTGATGTTTATTTGTCATCCAACCTGTTCATAAGATCAGATGGATATGAACGCCCGGAAAACACAAATATCAGCTTGATCCAAAACTTCTGTCTCCTCCGAGAATTTTCAATGGTAGACATTCAGTTCAGACTTTTCCTGTGGTTTGGTCCACTTTAGATTTTGATATGCTCCACTTTTTGGCACCATACCTAAAATTTCTGTTAATATGGATGGACAGAGTGGATAAAATATGTAAATCACGGTGGCCGCACAGAGTTTACTCGGCACGCTTAGCGTCCGGAGTTAGTACGCAATCCGCTTCCTGTCTGATGACACCTCCACATCAATGAAATGGCGCCATAGTGAGGGTAACACCTTGTTGGTTTAAGTGATCTTCACCATCTTGATGATGGGATGCCCTGCAAATCAAGCCGGTCATTTATTAGGTGGGCCACATTGAGGTAACTACCCAGAAGATCCAAATTGACCCGGTGGTCCAACATGTGATGGCGGGGACGGCTTGACTTTTGGGCCGTTCAAATTCCACTAAAGCGACCGTCATGGACAGGTGATGCAAACACACATGAAAGTGGTGCCATATGTGGGACCCTTGACCGGGAAGTGGATTGCGTGGTTTGCCACCACTGACGACATCGAGTTCATTTGAAATCCATGCCCGTCGAAATAATGGTATACCAATCGTGTGGGTTATGTGCATAATGTGTTTGTGGTTTTGCTTGAAGGGGGGGGCCAATCAGTTTGGAAGCCACCATGTTCTGTCAAAAGGTCTATTTAATTTGACAGCCTGCCTACTTGCGTTTATTGGAGTCGGATTGCGTCCTTCCTTGGCATGGATGAAAAGCGTCCAAACTGAGCTGTGGAGGGGCCAACTGTGATGTATGTGTTTATCTACTCCGTTCATCCATTTTATAAGATCATACTAGAATAGGGGCTAAAAAAAAAAAGGCAGATCTAACTTCAAGTTTACCCGGGGAGCAGCTTAGTGGGTGTTACCCTAACCGTGTGGGACCATTTTGACCTAGTTGTTATATATCCATGCCGTCCATATGTTTTTCCATCTTATTTTAGGATGTGATCCCAAGCCTTAAGAAGATAAAAATCTCAGGTGGACCACACCACTAGAAACAGTGATGAATAACATTAAATGTTTTTTTTGTAGGGCTTAGAGGATCTTCTATCTGGATCCAGTCTGTTCATCCTAGCAAATCAGAGGCAGTAACTCATGCAGCGGTGGAGATCAACTAATCCATCCGTTGTCCCGAAATTAGGCGACGACAGTACTAGAGGATGGCTAATTTTGATTATGGTATTTCTATGCATGTTGATGATCTTGAGCAGCTAAGTAGGCAGTTTTTTGTGTACAATTGGTGTGTGTCTTATTTTCTGTGGTCAGTACTTTCTGTGGAGGTTCCTACAGAATGAAATCAGAATGCATACTGAGTAAACTCTGTTGAGCCCACCTTGAGTACATGTAGTTTATCCACACCCTCTATCAATTTTTTAAGCTCGTGGCTGAGCACCAAATTAAAGCATATCAAAAGCTAAAGTTGACCATACCACATGAAACAATGGGAATAATGATTTCCATCTTTGGAACCTTCTTAGGCCCACAGTGATATTTATTTGTCATCCACCTATTCATAAGTGTTAGAACTAGAAAATGGATATGAATTACATTTTCTGAATGGGTGTATTGTTGCTCTGGGGTTCTGAGTAATAGAAACATTCATAGACAATCATAAGCATTCACAAAAGTATACAAGAGAAGATATATCACAAGGCGAATTTTATTCCAGAGATCCTGATATCTTGTACATTCCAAGCCGTGATCTGGCACGAGCCCTTAATTATATCGAATAATCGATGACCCTTGATTAAAAGGCAAAAAACTAGTCAGCAGGGACTATGGTCTTAGAGTTTGTGGTCGTAGAGACCTATATTTATTTTGCTATGTACTGAACCATCTTTGTATTAGCCAGATGTCTATATCCCATGTTTTGACCGGAGATCCGTGCTGAGACTATTAGGGTTTATGACTGAGAAGGACGACTATGGGCCCACGCTTGTCAATGTATGGACAGGTGAGCTCGGGAAGTCCATTCTACAGTTGTGTGTACCTACGTAACCCAATCGACGGATACCGTTTGGATGGGTAGGGCATCGACTATTGCGTTGTGGCAGTTCATAACAATTAGTTTGTAGAGAATTGAAACTCTTTGACATGGTTTATCGTGATAACCATAATCCCGTTTGTCTAGCTTTCGACCTAAATTGGATCACATCTTACAGTAGATATAAATGGCGACATATTTGCATAGTTCTGAATGCTGGCGGTTTCTTTTCGAGAAGTCATTTCATTTAACGCGTCGAATCGAATCGAACTTAGAAGATGCGCAATTCTGCTCGTTTAGAGATCCCGGAACGTCCATTTGATCGTTCCATTGCGTCCGGAAAGGAACTTAAAAATACTTAAAATTGAGTCCGATGCCCCTGTAAATATGTTCTGTAATTGGCTGTTTTTTTGGTGCGTGAGCCTTAATTTATGGGTGCGTGGGCTCCAACGCACCTTAGAATTAAGTGCCAGATTTTTTTATGAATTTATCGATGCGTGGGGGCATTTTTGGGTGCGTGGGACCCAATATGCAAATCTGAATTTCGTCGAATTTATGGACGCGTGGGACCGAATTTATGGACGCGTGGGCCATTTTTCGGGTGCGTGGGAGTCCGATGCACTTGTCTGAATCGTGTCGAATTAATGGACGCGTAGGACGTAATTTATGGACACGTGGGCCATTTTTCAGGTGCGTGGGAGTCCGACGCACTTGTCTGATTCGTGTCGAATTAATGGACGCGTGGTACCGAATTTATGAATACGTGGGCCATTTTTCAGGTGCGTGGGATGATTTTTTAGGTGCATGGGACCGATTTTATAGTGCGTGCCCACACTTGTGATTTTTCAGAATTCAGACCTGTGGGAAAAATGTCGACGACCCGGAAGGGTTTCCAGCGATCTGAAAAGTATTCCGGCGAGGGTTTCCGGCGGGGATTTCGAATTCCCAGAGGATGGCAGCTCTCTCTCTCTCTCTCTCTCTGAAAACGTAAAAATGACTCGTTGGACGGGGTATTTATAGCCGAAGATATCGGAACTCCGCCAATGAGGGGCTGCCACTTGCCACGCTGTAACACCCCGTACTTTTCTGTACTCGGGTGTTACCATGAGAATCTAAAGTATATGTGTATGTGTAATGCCTTCCGTGACTCTTTCGTCAATGTAGTGTGCGACTTCTGGTGCCCCGGACTGGCCGTGCGTAGTTCGCACCCAAATGACTGAAGCCTCGATACCTCAAAACCTCTTTCATGTCAATCGCATCATCGTTGCGGTCGCAATGGTGAAAACGATGCGTCAATCTGAGACCCGAGCGCGAAGATATACCCGTTTGATCAAAACCCTATAAACTATGTAGTTTGCATGTGGTCCACCTGCGTGGGCCCACCCATGTGGGACCCACTCCACAGTCTCATAGGCAATCATCTCCCTTTCTTTAACATGATTGCAATAAGTACTAAAAAAAATATATATAAATAAAAAGTAAAATATATAATAAAGATGAAAAGAAAGAAAGAAATAAAACAAATTAATAAAATAAAATAAAATAAAGAGGAGAAGTAATGATGACCAACATCTCACCTCATGCCTCCCCACTCCTCCCACGTCAACCCCCCTTGCTTCATTAATGAGAGAGAGAGAGAGAGAGAGAGAGAGAGAGAGAGAGAGAGGTAGAGAGTGGTTATAAAGAGAGGAGAGGGAGAGAAACGGTTCACACCCTCTCTTCCCTTGTTCCTTCACTTAAGCTCCATCCATCCATTAGTTGCTTGTGAAAGATCTTGGCTATTGACTTCAACCTTTGGATTAGGTATGCACACTTATCCTATCTCTCTCTTTTCCTTTGGTGTCATTTCTCTTTGATCACTTGATTCCCAAAAATCTGGTGGATCCATTCTTCAGGTGGCCACATCATCAAGTACAAGATGAGGATTGTATTTGTGCCATTTAAATCTCATGGGACACCCATAATGTATGGTTGAGATCCACCACGTTCATCTGATTTAATAGGCCATTTTATAACACGACCAAAAGTTTCAGGCCGAACCAAGTTTCTGGTGGGCTGCATCGTTGGAATTAGTGGCAGCCATTAATTTATTTAAAAAGCTTAAATGAGGTATTTTGATTTTTATCTAACTATGTCTCAGGGGATCATATGGGCCACAAGGATGTGGCCAACCCAATGGACGGATTAGATTTCCCAAGTGGGCCCCCCTTGATAAATAAGAGAAAGGAAGAAAAAATAATTTAAAAAAAGGGGATATGAACGTCCAGACGCTGGACGTTCACAGCGTCAGAAACGCTGGAACTGTCCAGCGTCCGAACTGTCTGAATGGGGTCCCCACTCGTGGGACCCACCTTGATGTTTGTGTTCCATCCACTCTGTCCATTTGTTTTCTCATATCATTTTAAGGCCAGGGCCCAAGAATGAACCAGATCCAAATCTTAAGCGGACCGCATCACATGAAACAATGGGGGAGAATGGTGCCTACTGCTGAGCCTTCTTCGGCCCACCCTGAGGTTTGTAGCCCACGTAACGTACCTAATATTGGGCTCATTAGGTCCCCAATGAGCTGAAGAATCCTATAAATGGGGTGGATTATCCTCATGTGGGCCCCACCTGACCAAGAAAAACAAAAACAAAAAATTAAAAAGAAAAGGGTGGCTGGACAGTCACCTGGAAGCTGCTGCCCACCTACGTGAGGGCGGAAGCCCTTTGAGCCTGTGGGCCCCACTGGAACCCACCATGATGTATTGGTTTTATCCAAGCCGTTCATCTGCTTTGCCAGATCATTTTAGGACATGGGCCCAAAAATGAGACATGTCCAAGTCTCAGGTGGGCCATACAAACGGGAACAATACCCACCATTGAAACATCGTGGACGATTTCCCTGAAAAAAATTACAAATATTCAAAAGCAATGCAGGTATTATTTACCTTTATATATATCTTGGATCTAGACCGTCCAACTGCTTTGTCCAGTCATTTTAACTATTAGGCTTGAAAATCAGCCATATCCAAATCTTAGGTGGGTCGTACTACAAGAAATAGTGAGATTGAACGGCCATACTTAAAACCTTTCTGCGGCCCACCATGATACTTAAGTTTCATTCAAATTTGAATGTCAGCCAGGTGGGACTTGCCTCGAGACCCTATGCGGTCAGAATGAAGGAAAAACACAAATACCAGCCTGACATAGAACTCGTGGGGCCATGTGAGTTGACAGCGTGCGTTGCGTAGGCACGTTGTCCAAGCAGGGCGTAACTCGTGGGGTCTAACTTGATGTATTTGTTTAATCCTCGCCGTCCATCTGTTCCTCTAGCTTATTCTAGGGCAGGGGCTGAAAAATGAAGAAGATCCAGATCTCAAGTGGGCCGTGCCGGAAGAAACAATGAAGACCGTTGAATTTTAGTGTTTTGGGCCATGTTTATCTGTCTTTGGTGGGCCCCACATGGGAGTAATGTAGAAACCACCATTTGGACCTTGAATACTGTATGTGTGACTACAACAATGACATTTTGCCTGGGCCAAAGCGGACCCCATATGATCAGAAATTTAGTTCCAAAATGGGGTCGTGCAAAGCTATGCAGGAATTTCTGTACAGAAATTCCAAGTGCTCATATTTGGCCCCACACCAAAAAATGTTTATACATATCTAGCAAGCCCTACCTTATGGGTTTTAGAGACCATGCATGAGTCTACCAGGGGGACTTGACAACACGCCAAAAGGTGATTCCGTTTGATGGTGGGACGTGCCCAAAGTTGGGCCAAAATCATTTCTGCACAACTCCCAAGTACCCATGTTTGGGCCTTTGTAAAAAATTGTACACACGCAAATAAAGGGATCCGTCTTATGAGTTTTGAAGACCATACATTGGTCTGTGAAGTGGTCATTTTATTTCTCCAAAAGATGGCCCCTTGTGATCACAAATTGGACCCAAACTTAGCCCAAAACCATTTGTGCATATAAAGTTTGTTTAATTAAAAATCTACGTGGGGTCACATCTATGGAATCCACCACCTTCCTAAAGTATTAAATAGGTCATTTAAACCATAAAACTTAAATTTAGATTGTATAGGCCAACTCCTTAAAAATTTAGAGCCACCACCATAGGGTTGATCTTAACCGTATGAATTATGGATATGACAATCTAACCGCATAAATGATCTAAAATATGGTAGGGTCGAATTCTAGCGAGCGTGTACATGTTTCAAGCAACATTAGAAGACGCTTCGATTCTTAAGGTGATGATTCCTCCCCTTGAGCTTTCCGCCTTCATGTTAATTAAGTAATAGTTTATTTATATATGACTGAAAATTTTACTTTGTCTCATGATTACCTCTACTGTTTGATTTTGCCATAAATCATATGTTTAATCTTGGTATATGTGCATTTCTTTATAACTGTGAATTATTTACGAATTTTGAAATCGTCATTTTCATTCCTCATGTTTGGAATATGAAAGTGGAATGTGAATTTGAATGGTTGCGATCACCTATATTTGATGGGACCTTAAACTGGTGGCCTTTGGAAGTGATTTATTGGAAAGATTTCTAATAGTGTCCTTAGATGGAATTGTTGGACTAAATGTTAAATGAGATGAGATCTTGATTATCCCTTAGTTGGACTAGTATGGAAATATTTTTTATGATGTCCTTATATGGACTCGTTGGGCTGAATGTCTTATTGAGATGAGTTGTTGGGATTCCCGATGGACTTGATGGACCAATGGTCCTATGAGATAAATTATTGATTGTGTCCCTAGTTGGACTCGTGTGGAAATATTTTGGAGAATTATTGTGATGAAAGGTCACTAGTTGTAAGGGAATGTCATAATTGGTTTGGTTGTAAATTGGAATAATAATGGTTAGTTTAATCATGCATATCATAGCACAGACGGAACGTGTGGTGACGAGCCATATTACCGTCGGGTGGTCTGGTTGCTGAGAGCACGTAACATCGAGGTATTTTCGCTGGCTCTAGACCACCATAGATTGTGTCATTCACTGAGAGCACGTACCTTTGGTATTTTCGCTGGTGATGACCACTCGTGATATTGTGGGGCCGATGTGTGTCCTTAGTGACTTCCGGATCACCAATTGATGGATTTGCATTGTGGGGCTGATGTGTGTCCTTAGGGACTTCCAGACCACATTTTCCAGCTGGATGTGCATCCCCAGGCTGAGGGACATGTGCATGCATTCATGCATTTAAGAAAGATTGCATCATGGATGTTTTGTACATTTTTTTTATTATTCTTGATTAATGTGTTAGTGTGTAATCTTGAGGGGACCTCACACTGAGCTGGCCACTCATGCTGTTAAATTTCAACCGTACAGTTGGTGCAGGTGATTTGAATAATGTATAGGTTGTACTGGAATGGAGTAGGATGCTCAGGTTATGCTGATGTCATGGATCAAAGAGCTGTGTTTAATGATTGCTGCTTTAAATTTTGTATATAATTGTAATCGTTTATTAGTGTATTCTGAACTAAATTCGAGATATTCGGTTTGTATAAGCCTTATGGGCACCACTCTGCGATATTTGTTATATCTTTCCTATATGCATGGTTTGTTTTCTTCCGCGGTGAATACCCTTCTTGGAATGACAGTTGAAAATGGATTGAAATGTGGGTTTTCTTCATAGGCTAATGCTCGGGTCTTCAAAACACGGGTCTAGAACTCGGGTTGCGAAAATCCGGGGCGTTACACACGCACCCTTAAAATACCTCCCACGCACCCAAAAATCGATGCGTGGAGGTCCAACGCATCTAAAAATGTGTTCTGAAAATATCTGATTTTTTGGGTGCGTGGGACTCTGATTTTTCGGGTGCGTGGGACTTCATGCACCCTTAAATCAAAATCCTGAAATGAGTTAAATATAGGGGTGCGTAGGACCATTTTTTGGGTGTGTGGGACGCCAAAACACCCTTAAATGAAGATCCTTAAATGTGGTGAATTTATAGGTGCGTGGACCCATTTTTGGGGTGCATGGGACTCCATGCACCCTTTAAACCAATTTCTTTTTTTTGCTGATTTTTCGGATGCGTGGGACCCTGATTTTATGGGTGCGTTGACGGACTTTTGAACTCTACCATTTGAATTTTGAATTTTGATAGGTTTGTGGGGCCCGTTTAATGTTGAAAGTACATGCATTGTTTATCATAAATCACAATGGAGTTATAGGTGTGACTTTGGACGGTTCCGATTACAGTGATTCGCGGGGCCCATTGGAGATTTTTGTCGAAATTGGCCAAGTAATGGAACTTTTGTAAATCTCCGTTTTACGTGCACCGAGAGGCGTTTTGTAGGATTCTTTTGGAGGTGTGTGGCCGTTCTGTTTGTTCTGAGGGACCCTACATTTTGGGACCCCAACAATAAGATCACAAGTACATCTATATATTAAGGATAAAAAAGATTTAAAAATAATAATAATAATAATAAATTGATATAGCATGATCCAAAACTTCTATGACTCTTAATAATTTCTCAAAGGTAGAAGTTCATTTCACACTGCTTCCGGTGATGCAGTGCAGTACACCTTGAGTTTTTCATATTCTTTGCTTTTGGACTCAAGCCTTAAGGGCATTTATGAATGGCTGACTTCCACGCACATCATTACTCCTTATAATCAATTGGATAAAGCAAACCTGACTTCCACGCACATCATTACTCCTTATAATCAATTGGATAAAACAAGCCTGACTTCCACGCACATCATTACTCCTTATAATCAATTGGATAAAGCAAGCCATCCAATCATAATAATTCGTAGAAATCATCATGGACTGAGATGGGTGGAGTTGCATTGATGTGTCATAGTTTTGATAGTTTCGTGGGCCTCACCATGATGTATATGTTATATCCACACAGTTCCTTCATTTTACAAGATCATTTTATGGAAGGAGACAAAAAAGAGGCATATATAAAATGGAAATTGACTATACCACAAAAAGTAATTGAGATTGAACATCTGCCATTAAAAACTTCCAACCGTCTATCGAAGTGTTTGAATGAAGCTGATATTTAGAGTCATGTCCTAAAATAATATTGCAAAATGGATAGAAGATGTGGATATAGCACATATTATGCAAGTTATATTCACATGTATCTATCATGTGAGTACATTACAAGCATATAAAAAATGGAGGACGAGAGAATGATATTGGTGTTCATACAGCTTTACATCGGACTACTATGATAGTGATAATCATTATCCATTTACACCACATTATGGTGGAAGTCAATAAATATCCAAACAGGCCCTAAAATATGTGGTAAAGTGAGTTGTGGAGGTATATATAAAATACATAAATCATGGTAGGCCCTGTTGACGCTGAAAACTGGTCAACGGACGATGTGAGATGATTTGTATGCAGAGGAACGATCGTGACCACCGATATCCTTCGTTAGGATTAAAAACTGGGCTTGGATAAGAGGTTCAAGCTTTGCCTGTGAAACACCACAGAAAACAGTAAAGGGGGTGGCTGGGATCCAGCCGTGAACCCTCCGATGCCTAAGTCAGTGGTTACCCTTGAGAGTGATAAACACTAATTTGAAAGAGATTATTTTCATACCTGTAATCGTCATATCTTCCGTTATTTATAGGCTTTGATAGAGAGTTTATGGGCTGAAATCACGGTAGATATTAGTCCGAAAATCCAGGCGGAAATCTTGGGCCGTTCCGATCTTGAAGGGATGTGCCCCTATTTTTAAGCCGGTTGAGAAAGAGATGAGGTCGGCTTTCATCCGCCCATTAACTTGAGTACGATCCGATCTGAATACGATCCGATCTGACCTCACGAAGTGGCGAAGTCATTAGGCGAAGTCATCGGCTTGCTATTTTGCTCCGAGGTCTTTTGTGCTCGGATCGGCTGTTGAGAAATTATCCCACAACAGTTGCCCCCCTACTTCCGAGGTGGATACTTCCAGCTAGGGAGTAACCTTATATGGATGTAGCCGATCTCATTTTTGGTAGTAAATGCTCTTTAAATGCGCTGTTTCGAATTTCGAAAAGGCGCAATAATAATTGTACGGCGCGACAGCCTTTTATTTCGGCAGTCGAATGGCATCAGGACACGTGGGCTTCGTATCTTCGAACGGACGGGCTAAATATCGCTGTCCAATGAGTGGACGGACACGTGGCAAGCCATGTCAAAAGTCGCGTCGGTTCGTTTATTGAGACCGTAGGTGTGTGCCGCGTGGCACAGCATGGCCTGCGTGCTGTCACCTGCTACAGTATAAATATTGTACTTAGTGATTTTTTCGGGATTCCTTCCATTCTTCCCGTTGCGTTCTTTCTTCTTCCCCTCTGTGATCCCCTCTGTGATCCCCTCTGGACCACTGCGATCCTATCAAGGTTTCTTTTGCATCTTCCTTTGGTCAACCTCTTTCCGGAGAGTAATCCGGTACGTTCGTTTCTCCTTTTGCCCCCACCTCCCATCTTCTATTTTCCTTAGTTCTTAGAAAATGTCTGGTTCGGAGGAAAGTTCTTCGCGAACTTTTTCTTCTACCTTACCTGTTAGAGAATCTAGATTGATGGAAACCCAACTTGTTACTGTAGAATCTCCGGGAGGAGCTCTGTTAGCAGAGACTCCTTCTTCCTTCGCTTCGGATGAGGTTCCAGTGGCCGGTACCTCAGGGCGTATCACTGACAGAGTTTCTGATTACTCGGTCGACTGATCTGGACAACACTTACCCAATCTGACTTGATCAGGCTCAGGTCGGAGTACTGTATCCCCGGGGCCATAGACCTTAGGCTCCTAGGATTAGATGATTTTCCAACCCGTCCATCCGGAGATCAGGTCACTGTGTACGCTCAATTTTTTTAGGCTGGTTTCCGTCTTCCTCTCCTCCCTGCTGTGAGGGAATATCTTTCCGCAGTCAACTTAGCTCCAGGCCAGTTAGCTCCTAACTCCTGGAGGACTCTAATCAGTTGCGTCGTTCTATGGCGCCAAGTCCACGGGTTGCATCCAACTGTAGCCGAGCTGATGAACCTTTACCAGTTGAAGAGCCATCCTGACTCTAGGGGATGGTTCTATATGTCGCCTCGAGGGAGGAAAGGACACCGGCTAATAGATGACCATCCCTCCTCGGTTCACGGGTGGAAAGAGGAGTGGTTTCTTGTCTCCAAGGGTTGGGAAGGGGTCCAACGCAAAGTCAACTTCCCTGACCGTCGTGTAAACAACTGCTTCTCAGTTCCAGGTCGGGTCGGATGACATTTTTCTCAGTCTTTTTTTTTTACTGACCTCATTTCTTTGGTCAGTTCGTAGTGATCCTCCTGCCCTCAGTTCGGAAGAGGAAGATCAGTGTGGCCGTGGTGTGGGAGCTAGACCCGAGCTTCCGCAGTGTGAAGCTCCTACTATCTTTCGAAACTTTATCTGACTTGGGCATTAATCCCCGAGGTGAGCATTCGTGACTTCTGAATAGATCAGTTTTGTCTTCGTACTTATTAACATATCTTTTTTTTTAGGTATGTCTGCACCAGCTCCTCGTAGGAAGTCGTCAGCTTTGACGGCTGAAGAAAAAGACAAATCAGGGAGAAGAAGCGGCAGAAGGTGATAACAAGGCGTCCACGAGCACGCCCTTCTGCTCTCCTAATAACCGACACTCCTCCACAACCGGCTCCCGAGGTGATCCCAGATGCTCCTGCTGCTGAGGTAGGGCTGCCCGACCCTCCTACGGTGCCTCAACCTCATCCTTCCCAAGTCATAGACTTGGTGGAGGGCACCGAGGCTGGTCCATCTGGGCAATCTGCCCAAGCCACTCCAGCTCAGTCCTCCTCTGCTATCCGCCGAGGACCGAAAATGCCGCCTCATCTGTATAATTTGTGCAAATGGGCGTACAAGGCAGTTCTGGAGACCGAGGTGGATGTAATGGCGAAGGCTCCCGCACTCTCTTTGCTCAACACACTGGGGCTCTTTGGGACCAAGGTACGATGTAGATGCTGTCTTGCTATAAAAATAGCTATTTTATGTACCTCGTATACTTACTTGTTGATTTTTGTGTAGGTGGCCTATGGATGCCAACTCCTTCGGGAAGAGATCACCCGAGACAAGGGAACGATCTCTGGCCTTGAGGGGACACTGGTAGCCACCAGGTGCTCCCTGGACGAGGCCAAAAAATTTAGGGAGGAGGCTGCAAAGGCCTTGAACGCTCGGGAATGGGAGATCGCACTTCTCCAGGCCGAGCTGTCGAATAAGGAGAGGGCAGAGGCTGAGTTCATCATTCAAATTGAAGAGATGAAGGCCGCCGAAGGATCTGCGCGGTCAAAGCTGGCGAAGACAAAGTCGGAGTTGGAGGTTAAAGTCGCCAAGGCCGACGAAATGTTTGACTTTGGCTACGAAAAGTGCCAGATGACAGTTCAAAGCCATCACCCGGACTTGGACCTCTCCTTTCTTGACTCCGAGGTGGAGGAAGAAGAGAACCCCGTGGCCGCCGCCGAGCCGACTGCTAAGCCCCCTCATAGGATGTTTTTATGTTTTTTTTAGCCCATTTGTTGGGGCTTTTATGTAACATACTCATCCTGTAATTTTGACCCTTTTGTGGTCTTTGCAATTGAAATATTTCTTTTCTGATCTGCGCTTGTACTTCGCTAGATTGTTTATTCAATTGCTCTTTTTTTAGTTATCTTCGCTGAAGTTACCCATTTACTTCGTGGCCTAGCAATTAAGGTCGTAGCCCAAGCATTTAGGACTTGCAAACATAATAGTCGGTTTAAAGGTTTTGACAGAGACCGATCTCGATTCTAGAACATGGCTCTGGGTGGTGATGTCCACCGAGCATAAATACGGCTATGGGCGAAATCAGCCTCTGCTCGTATTTCAAATTTCCTGATAGGAATATGAAAAACAAATACTTAGCTTTTATTGATAGTAGATTTTCAAGTGTTCCGCATTCCATGGATGGGGTAGGGCCCGGCCTTGCATGTCTTCAAG
The DNA here is from genome assembly GCA_003013855.2 of Liriodendron chinense. Taxonomy (NCBI): domain Eukaryota; kingdom Viridiplantae; phylum Streptophyta; class Magnoliopsida; order Magnoliales; family Magnoliaceae; genus Liriodendron; species Liriodendron chinense. Next base: position 3,866,848 of record PVNU02000736.1, on the reverse strand, counting down.
CCAATAAGTCCCGGTTCGAACTGTTTTTATGACCTTATACGGTCCAATCCAGTTCGGGTTGAATGTACCAGCGATCCTATCTTTCTTTTCCTTCACATTCCTTCGTAGGACGAGGTCTCCTACACTGAACCGTCTTTCTTTGACCCGTGAATTATAGAATTTAGCAACGCGCTGTTGATAGGCCGCAACTCGAACTTGGGAAGCTTATCGGGCTTCCTCGATCAGGTCAAGGTTTGTACGAAGCTCGTCTTGGTTCTGGTCGGATCGGTAATTACTGGTTCGGTTAGTCGATAGCCCTATCTCGACTGGGCCCACGGCCTCCGCTCCGAACGTTAAGAAGAATGGAGATTCTCCAGTTGTTGACCGAGCTGTGGTTCGGTATGCCCACAACACTTCGGGAAGCTGTTCGGCCCAAGCTCCCTTGAATTCGCCGAGTTTAGTCTTTAGATGATTCTTAATAATTTTGTTGATGGCTTCGACTTGCCCGTTAGCTTGGGGATGATGAGGAGACGAATACACATTTTTTATGCCCAAATTCTGGCAAAATTCTCTGTACTTTGTATTGTCGAACTAAGGCCCGTTGTCAGTGACAATGGTGTTTGGGACGCCGAACTGACATACGATCGACTTCTAGATGAAGTCTGTCATTTTCTTCTCAGTGATTTTCACAAGTGGTTCTGCCTCGACTCACTTTGTAAAATAATCTACGGCCACAATCGCATACTTTACCTGTCCCTTGCCAGTTGGGAGAGGACTAATGATATCGACCCCCCATTGCGCAAAGGGCCACAGTCCGGACATAGGGGTGAGTTCTTCGGGAGGTGTGTGAGGGACCGGCGCAAACTTCTGACATTTATCACATCGTTTGACAATTTCTCGAGCATCTCTTTGAATCGTCGGCCAGTAACAACCTTGGCGTATTGCTTTCTGTGCTAGTGCCCTATTTCTAGAGTGATTTCCGCACATACCGGAATGAATTTCTTTTAAGACGTAGTCGGCTTCACTTGGTCCGAGGCAGCGGAGGCAGGGCAGCAAGAAACCCTTTTTATACAATACACCGTTGATTAACATGTACCGAGCTGCCCTATATCGAATCCGTCGTGCTTCGTTTCTTTCTTCGGGCAGTGTGTTCTCCCGCAGTAAACGGACAATAGGGTCTCTCTAGTCTGGCTCGGTTGAAACAGGACACACCTCATTTTTAATATCGTCCGTGATACTTCTTTGGGGGAGGAACTCAATGGGAACGATCCTTCCAAGTTCGTCGTCTCCGGCCGACGCCAGTTTGGCGAGGGAATCCGCTGTCGGTGTTATGAATCCTCGGTACTCGGATGACTTTACAATGATCGAATTGAGCAGACAACTCTAGATATTTTAACAAATACGCGGACATCTTTTTTCCCTTCGTTTGATATTCCGATGTTACTTGACCCACAACCAATTGCGAGTCGCTATACGCCGTGATACTTCGAATTTCGACTGCTGAGGCTAACCGTAGTCCAGCGAGCAGAGCTTCGTATTCGGCTTCGTTGTTGGAAGCTTTAAAACCGAACCTCAGGGCATACTGGACTTTTATGCCATTGGGGGAGTGTTAGAACTAGAGAACGAACATTCTCTGGGATGTTGGGTTTTGTAGATCTGGGGTTCTGAATAATAGAAACATTCGTAGACAATCACAAGCATTCACAAAAGTACACAAGAGAAGAGATATCGCAAGGCGAATTTTATTCCAGAGATTCTGAGATCTTGTACATTCCAGGCCGTGATCTGGCACGAGCCCTTAATTACATCGAATGATCGATGACCCTTGATTAAAAGGCAAAAGACTAGTCAGCGGGGACTATGGTTTCAGAGTTCATAGTCGCGGAGACCTGTGTTTTGGTGGTCGTAGAGACCTGTGTTTGTATGGTCGCGGAGACCTGTATTTGTATGGTCGCGGAGACCTGTATTTGTATGGTCGCGGGGACCTGTATTTGTGGTGTTCTGTTATAAACTGAATCGTCTTTGTACGAGTCGGATGTCTATGTCCCATGTTTTGACCGGAGATCCGGGCTGAGACTGTCAGGGTTTATGGCCGGGAAGGACGACTCTGGGCCTGCGCCTGTCAATGTAGGGACAGGTGACCTCGGGAAGTCCATTCCACGGTTGTATGTACCTGAGCAGCTCAACCAGCGAATGCCGTTTTGGATGGGTAGGGCATCAACTGTTCTTGAAGTATCAGTCTTTAACAAATTGTGTGTGATAGTTTAGAACTCTCCTGGTATAGTTTATCATGTTAACCATAGTCCCCTTTACTTAATCCGGGCCTGAATACGAGTCATATTATGGTAGTACATGTAATGATGATGCATCAGTATGACTCTGGGCACTGGTGGCTTCTCTTCGGGAGGATTACTCCATTCGTTTCGTCGGATTGGGTCAGATCCAGAAGGCTCGCGTTCTGCTCATTGGATGGCCCGAATGGGTCATTTGACCGCTCCATTGCGTCCGGAATGCTCGAAATACCTAAAATAGGCTCAAACGGGGATTGAAAACGTTATAGAACGAGGATTTAAGGGTGCTGGAATGAACGCTCAAGGTGCTGATTTTTGCGATCCGCTGGCCTGATTTTCTAGATGCGCTGGGGCCAGTGCATCCAAAAATATATTTTTCTAATCCGCTGGCCTATTTTGCGATGCGCTGGGGCTAGTACGTCCAAAAAATATATTTTTCTAATCCGCTGGCCTATTTTGCGATGCGCTGGGGCCAGTGCGTCCAAAAAATGTATTTTTCTAATTCGCTGGCCTATTTTGCGATGCGCTGGGGCCAGTGCGTCCGAAAAATAATTTTGTTTACGATTTATTTGATCCGCCGATGGCTTTTCTGATGCGCCGGATCACTTTTATGATGCGCTGGGATCAGCGAGTCGAAAAGGGTGACTTAAGTTATTTCATCTCCAGACCTGTTATGGTCGGAGGTGCGATTTCCTGCGAGGGGATCCGGTGATCGGAAAAGGATTCCGGCGATCGAAAAAAGGTTTTTCGGCGACGAGGTTCTCTCTCTCTCTTGCTGAATCGTTCGAATGAGGTGGTGGGAGGGGGTATTTATAGGTAAAGTCGCCCAATAGGCGATCGACACGTGTAGCGCATCGAGAAATTGGGTCGGCGCGTCGATTAAAGTCACTCGGTGCTTCTCAAAATGGCTGAGTTCGGAGGCTGATTTGCAGGACGCGCCAGTTGTCAGTGCGCCCTGAAATTGGCTGATTTTTTGGATGCGCCGGGTGAATTTTGGACGCGCTGTGGGCAGTGCGTCCTAAAATTTAGAATGATGGAATTACTTGATGCGCCGGGTGAATTTGTGGATGCGCTGGAAGTAGTGCGTCCTGAAATTCAATCCGTCCGAATTTCCTGACGCGCTGGAGGACTTTTACGATGCGCTGGGGGCAGTGCGTCCTGAAATTCATTTTCTGAATGCGCTGGACGTATACGTGTCTCCCAAACTTGGGTTTTGCAAATTGGGGGATTTGTGGGGTCCGCCTCGCAATGAATGTCGATGCACTGGTCCTATTTCTTCATAATTGAGGTATCCCTCCTAAATTTTGGGGTTTTCGATCATGATGACCGGTGGGATCCACCACTGGCCCAATTTCATGTTTTTTTTTGTCAAGTCTGGTGTGTGTGTGTCGCGATTCGTGCCGCGATTTCCGATGCACTGGCCCTAAATTTGACCGAGTGATGGTTTGGGCATTTGGAATCATCGTTTCGGGGATCCTCACTTTTGGGACCCCAACAGGGAGGTTAAGATTATTCCTGCTCCGCATCCCTGTGAGTTTGACGAACCGTCGACAGTGCAACGACCAGTTCGAATCTTCTCTTGGAATAGATTCTGTCGTGTTTTCTGCGAGAGAAGCATCGGTTTCAGGATCGGAGGGGTCGGTAAGCTCGGCGATAAAATCGGCCACAGCCTGCCCCTTGATGGCCGTGCGGGGCCGGTATTGAAAGTCGAACTCACCGAGCTCGATGGCCCATTGTGCCAGGCGACCCGAAGTTTCTGGCTTCTGTAGTATTTGCCTCAGTGGCTGGTCCGTCAGTACCACTATTGGATGCGCTTGGAAATAGGGTCGTAGTTTCTACGCCGTTGTAATCAAAGCTAGAGCCAGCTTCTCTAAACTAGGATAACGGGTCTCCGCGTCAAGAAGAGCTTTGCTGATGTAGTATATCGGTCTCTATATACCTCGGTCATCGCGGATTAAAGCCGAACTTACTGCTGCCGAAGATACGGCCAGGTACAGTAGTAGCTCTTCTCCTTGCATGAGCTTGGACAGCAATGGTGGCTGAACCGAGGTATGCCTTGAGATCCTGGAAGGCCTGTTCGCATTCCGGCATCCAGGTCATCTCATTGAACTTGCGAAGTTGCTTGAAGAACGGAAGGAATCGGTCTGTAGCCCTAGAAACAAACCTGTTGAGTGCGGCGACCCGCCCTGTGAGACTTTGTATTTCTTTCACGGTGGTTGGTGAACTCATCTCAACCAACGCACGGATCTTCTCTGGGTTGGCTTCAATTCCTCTCTGATTTACGATGAACCCGAGGAACTTTCCCGATCTTACCCCAAAGGCGCATTTGCCGGGATTGAGTTTTATACCATATTTTTTCAAGATATCAAACATAATGCGGAGGTCGTTGTCGTGGTCTTCTGACTTCAGACTTTTTACGAGCATATCGTCCACGTAAACTTCCATGGTTTTGCCTATTTGTTCGGCAAATATTTTGTTAACCAAACGCTGGTAAGTTGCCCCGGCGTTCTTAAGTCCGAAGGGCATCACCTTGTAACAATACAGCCCTCGATCAGTGATAAACGCTGTTTTTTGTCTATCGGGAACATGCATCTGGATCTGATTGTACCCGGAGTAAGCATCCATGAAACTAAGAAGCTCGTGTCCTGAGGTTGCATCTACAAGCTGATCTATTCTAGGTAGTGGGAAGCTGTCCTTTGGGCAGGCTTTGTTGAGGTCGGTGTAGTCGATGCAGACCCTCCACTTCCCATTGGCTTTTTTTACCTAGAACGACATTGGCGAGCCAATTGGGATAGCTGATTTCCTGGATAAAACCTGCTTGGCGTAATTTTTTTATTTCTTCCTCGATTACGGCATACCTCTCTGTGTTGAAAGTCGTCGTTTCTGACGGACCGGTTTGAAGGATGGGTCCACGTTGAGCCGGTGGACCATTACTTCAGGATTAATTCCGGGCATGTCCCTATGGGACTATGCGAAGGCGTCCGCATTTTCTTTTAGAAAAGTGATCAACTTAACCTGGACGTCGTCGTTTAGTTGAGACCCGATCTTAACGATCAAGCTTGGGTCATCGTCCGATAAAGGGACCTCTACCAGCTCTTCAGCTGGTGAACCACGCTCCTTTGTTTCTTTCCTGGGATCCAGCGGAGTTGTATGTGAGATGGCGGATATCATGTTTTTGCTCTTTCCGCGTAGGGTCAGTTCGTAGCATCGGCGAGCCTCTTATTGATCACCTCGGACCACGCCGATTCCATCTTCGGTTTCGAATTTCATGGCCAGATGATAGATGTAGATGCCGGCTTTTAGAGCTCGTATAATGGGTCGGCCGATGATCGCGTTGTATGCTGACGGAGTGTTAACGATAAGAAAATCGACCATGATCATTTTCTGGTTTGGCTCATCTCCTGCTGTAACTGGTAGGGTTATTTCCCCTTTAGGCATTATACAATCCCCTGTAAATCCGGTCAAATCGATTTTGACCGGTCTCAATCTAGATCGATCGATCTTCATTCTGTCGAATGCTGAGGCGTATATTATGTCGACCGAACTCCCCATATCTACCATCATCCTGTGGAGCTTTTTGTTCACCACCACCATCGACACTACTAGAGAATCGTCATGCGGATGTAGTATTCCTCCAGCATCCTCTTCGGAGAAGGATATCGTACGATGAGCGACCTTTGGAATTTTTAAGGGCCTGCTGGTTAGATTCACCTGTAACCCCGGCTCGGATGTCCGTGCCTGACGAACGTAGGATTTGCGGGCGTTGCCAGAATCTTCTGTGGTAGGCCCGCCGAAGATCACATGGATCTCTTCCATGGGATTGTTGTCGATCGGCTCCCTTCCTTCTTCCCGACCCGAGGTTCTATCGTCTTCGGGGCGCTGGGCGATATATTCTTTCAAAAATCCTTGCCGGATGAGGGTTTCTATCTGTCGCTTCATGTCGAAACAATCCACTATGTTATGACCATGATCTTTATGGTATAAACAGTACTTGGATTTTGACCTTCTGTCGGGGTCGGTTTTTATCTTTGTTGGTCGTCCAAACATCTGTTTGTTCTTCTCAGCTAGGAATACTTGTTCAATCGTCGTTTTGAGCAGAGTATATTTTTTGAATTTTGGGGCCGAAGTTTTGGCTTCGCGTGGAGTAGTGTTTGAGTTCGGCGATCGGCGATCGGGACGGTGCCTTTTAGTGCTGTTTTCCTCTTTGCGGTCTTTCCTCTTATGAGACGACCCCTGGGCGTTCACCAGCTCTTCTGCGTTTATATGTTTCGCGGCTTGATCGAGGAATTCAGCCACAGATTGAGGGGGTTGTTCCCCTACCGACCAGAGGAACTTCTCATCACGTAATCCTCCTATCATTGTATGTAGCAGTACGTCTTAGGATAGGTTCTCTACATGAACCACCTCAGCGTTGAATCGCGAGAGGTAGTCTTTCAACGATTCATTATCTTTTTGTTTGACCGCAGCGAGGTGTGTCGAATGCTTCCTCGGGTCGGTGCTTCTGATGAACTGAGTTGCAAACGCCCTGCTCAGTTCGGTGAAAGAGGAAATGGACTTCAGCTTTAAATTGCGGAACCAAGTCCAGGTCGAACTAGTTAAGGACAATGGGAAGGCCTTACACATAATGTACCCATTAACTCCATGGAGTTCCATTCGGACTTTAAAATTTTTCAGATGCTCGGCTGGGTCTCCTATCCCGGAGTATTGCTTGAGCTGGGGAATTTTGAAGCTTTTCGGAAGAGGTTAGCTGCGAATTTCATCGGTGAACGGGAACTCAGACGAGTCTACTAGGACATCCGCTGCAGTTGGTGCTCGGGCATGTTGCGCTCTCTGGATGTCTCCGATCCTCTCCTGAAGCTCTTTAAGCTCGGCCTCAAGAGGAGTAATATTATCGTCCATTCGACCTTGACCTTGACTAGCTCGGGTGGATCGTCTTTCTTCTATTCTGTGTCTCAGGTCGTTTGAGGGAAGTTCCACGGCCGGTCGAAGTCTCGAGCCTGAGGCTCGGCTCGCAACTTCGTCCTCATCGGGTCGCGGATGATTTGAGAGTGAGCATGGTGGGTGAGAACTTTGTTGAGGTGGCTTAAGTTCAGGGTTGGTTTCGAGGATGGGTGGGGGCCGAACTAGATTGTTCAGCAAGGCTGTGATTTCATCTAGTTTCCCGTCCACGTGCTTGAAGCGTCTATCCACCCCACCTAAACTTCTGCAACGCCTCCAACTTACTCTTCTAATGTGGATAGTCTGGCCCCGCGATTTCGGGACCTCTGTCGTCCACTTAGAAGATTTGGGTGGCGTGACGAACTTCCGAGGTGAAGTAATGGAGTCTCATGAACGGGCCCTTCGTTTTCGAATTGTAGCTCGTAGGAAGGTTAGGCATTTACAGGAGCTTTCCCCTTCCTATTGCCTCTCCCACCGGCCATTGGCTCCTATCTTTAAACGAAGGATTCAGTAAAAAGCTTTTGTCGTCGTTCCCACAGACGGCGCTAATCTATTGACGCTGAAAACTGGTCAACGGACGATGTGAGATGATTTGTATGCAGAGGAACGATCGTGACCACCGATATCCTTCGTTAGGATTGAAAACTGGGCTTGGATCAGAGGTTCAGCTTTGCCTATGAAACACCACAGAAAACAGTAAAGGGGGTGGCTGGGATCCAGCCGTGAACCCTCCGATGCCTAAGTCAGTGGTTACTCTTGAGAGCGATAAACACTAATTTGAAAGAGATTATTTTCATACCTGTAATCGTCATATCTTCCGTTATTTATAGGCTTTGATAGAAGAGTTTGAATTTATTTCATAAAGCATAAATCCAATTTTTTTCCTACCCTCGAGATGTGGAAGGCAATGGTAGAAAAACAGACAGAGCAGAAGTTGAAAGTATTAAGGACAGACAACGGTAGAGAATTCACTCATAGGGAATTCAATCAATTTTATAAAGATAAAGGGATCGTGATGCATAATACAGTAAGGTATACACCAGAGCATAATGTTGTGGCGTATCGAATGAATCAGTCTCTCTTGGAGAGAACCCGAAGCATGTTGAGTAATGCTACATTGGGTAAGGAACTATGAACTGAGGCTGTGAACACGGCATGTTATTTAGTAAATTGGTCCCCGTCTATGGCCATTAATTGTAAAATTTTAGAGTAAGTGTAGAGTGGTCATGTAATAGATTACTCAGGGATGTGAGTATTTGGTTATGATAATTACTCTCATGTACCGTCAGTTGAGAGAGATAGGCTAGACTAAATGACAAAGAAGTGTACCTTTGTTGGCTATGGTGATGGAGTGAAAGGATACATGCTATATGAACGGGCCACACAGAAGATCACAATTAGTCGGAATGTCATGTTTGATGAGGACTCCTTATTCGGCAAGGATGAAAACAAGGAAATAGAGAAGTCAGCAGTGATTGATGTAAAAATCAACAAAGGTAAGACATAAGTACAAGCCGAGCCACAGGAAGAGGTACAAGAGCAACTGGAGTCATCGCCTGTGAGAAAAAATCCACTAAGAGATTGCATATTACCGATGAGATACAAAGATGACTCGAATGAGAAAAAAACAGATGAACGGAGTAGATTGGTCACGGACAAAGATTATATGAATGGTTTGGATTGTATATAAACATCATGCTCAGCCTAGAAAGGTTTCAACGGTAGACGTTGTTGCTCCCACTGTTTTGTTGGTATGGCCTACCTGATTTTTGGATCTGCCTGATTGTTAGAATGCTATTCTATTGTGGCTAACTTTGAAAAAAAAATAAAAAAAAAACCAAACCTTTCAAAAGATCATATTCATCTGATCGGTGGCGCCAATTCAATGAACGGTGGAAAATGAAAGTAGTGAATGGACTAATTTTCAGCTAGGATGAGCCATGATGTGAAAGTCCCAGGCAGTAGATGATCACTGCAGTTAGGATGTGCCGTAGTATGAAAGTCCTCACCATCCTCGCGTCAACGGTTTTCATCTCACTAGTGGTAGGAAAGTCCCTCATGATTAATGGTTTTCGCCCATCCAACGGCGGTAAAGCATTGGAAAGGGACCAATAGGGAGGGGTAGAAACGTCTTCTCCCCGTATAATGATCATTTTTATTGACAGCTATCAATCAAGTCAGCACAAAGATTATATATTCATACCTTGAAAAAAAAGGCAATTCTATAAAAATAAAAGTAAAAGATTTTCAATCAATATCTTGAAATAACCTTTAATATTATTTTTGAGAAAGGGCCGGTGGCCACCTTTATATTAAATGGCATGTAGTACATAAAACCCTTTTTTTTAATCATTCCTTTATGGGTGTGTCTCTATCAGCTCATCTAACCGTCCAAGCTCTACAGACACCCAACTTTATTTTAGCCCTTTGATCGTATGCTTTCTAGGGGAGCGGATTAAGACCCGGATTAGCTACTGACAGGTTGAGTAGCTATCTCGCTACGACTTCACCAACTTCTGTGGGCCCCGACTGTGATGTGTGTTGTATCCACACTGTCCATCCACATGGAGAGATCATTTTAGGTCATGGAATAAATAATGAGGAAGATCAAAATCTCAAGTGGACCCCACCAAAGAAAATAGTATGTACAGTGACGTGACCATTGAAAACTTCCTAAGGGCCACCATGATGTATATTTGAGATCCAACCTGTTCATAAGTTCACACAGACATGGAATACGGGAAGACACAAATATCAGCTTGATTGAAAACTTCTGTGTCACCAAGAAGTTTTTAAAGGTACGAGATCAATCCCCACTTTTTTCTTTAGTGAGGTACACTTGAGCTTTGGAGCTGCCTCATTCTTTGGCGTATGGCCTAAAATGATCTCTCCAAATGGATGGACGGTTTGGATACAACACACACATCACGGTGGAGCCCATAGAAGTTAGTGACGTCACTTCCGCAGCGAGATAGCTACTCAACCTTTCAGTAGCTAATCGGCGTGGAGCGGATTAGGTGAGACCCCGGATCGACCAAGGTAGGTGGGACCCCCCCCCGACTGTGGGGCTCACATTGATGTATGTACCTTAAATCCACACCGTCCAACCATTTTGAAAGCTCATCTTAGGTCAATCACCACTGTTTCCTGTATTATGGTTCATCTGGGATTCTGAACTGGTTCATTTTTGTTTTGGATCATGCCTTAAAATGAGCTTTCAACACGGATGGACGGTTTGGATGTAGTTATATACATCAAAGTGGCCCCCACAGTCAGCGTTCCCACCCAACTCGGTGGATCCGTGGTCTCACCTAATCCGCTCCTCACATGGACAAACATTTGCCGTGTACAGGTATATACAAACTATGTATATACTCCGGATTAGAAACTTCGATGCAATGGAAACGATATAAACTTGCTTCTAAAACATAATTTCACTCTATAGCCTGTCTGATTTTTGTGCCAGGTTGTTTTCTTCTTACATCTCCTGGCCCTACTCCACCCAAAAAAATACATCGATGCTTTTCATGAGAAGAAATGTACAAATGCTAGAAATCTGGTGATAGTGATATAATGTAGATATAATACCTGCACCTGGAAGCTTATATAGATCCAAATATCAGATGGTCCACCATATTTTCATATTTCTATTGCGTGTGGAGTCAGATAGGAGGAAATATGTTCACGGCTCTCTTCTTCTTGTCCATAAAGGTCTGCGCCACTTATTTTAGGCAGCAAGTAATAGACCCAAATCTGTGGGCCCATGATGCTGTACATATAAATTAAATCTACGTCTTCCATCATGTGAGAATCATTAAGCCAAGCCTGAGTAAAAACTTGCATGGCCCACACCAACGGAAACATTATAAAATTGCTCCATATATAACAGGTAATTTCTCACTTTGTAGCCCACTTGAGTTTTGCATAGGGTGTGATTATTTTTATATTTCTCTTCATCCCACTGACTTAGACCTTATGAAGGGTTTTGAAGGAAGATGCACACCATGGTTGCCCAGTTCAAAAACCTATGGCTGGCATCCATCCCCATTGTTCAATGTGGTGTGGTCTATTTTGTCGATCTATCTGGTCTTTAGAGTGGGGCTCTGATGGATGGATTGGAGTTACTTAAAAAATATTGGGCCTCACAGACATGGGTATGTAGGCAGTGCATATAAAATGGGCGCCTATTGGGTACTACCTCCACCAGGACCTAGCTAGAGATGAACCGTCTTGGCAGGGATTCTGTTGGGCCCCACCATGATGTATGTGTTTTATCGACACCGTCCATCCATTTTGACAGATCATCGTAGGCATGAATAAAACAAGGAGGCAAATCTAAGGCTCTATTGTACCACACGACATGAAGCAGTGGTGACAATGATGCCCACCGTGGAAACCTTCCTTGGGCCCACTATAATGTTTATTTGCCATCCAACTTGTTGATAAGGTCAGACAGACATGGATGAAGGGAAAACATAAATATCAGCTTGATCAGTAACTTTTGTAGCCCGTAAGAGGTTTTCAACCGTAGGTGTTCCATCCCCACTACTTCTTGTGGTGTGGTTGAACACCCAAGAGGTTTTCAACAATAAGTGTTTCATCCCCACTACTTCATGTGGTGTGGTTGAACACCCGAGAGGTTTTCGACAATAAGTGTTCCATCCCCACTGCTTCTTGTGGTGTGGTCCACTTGAGTGTTAGATTTGCCTTGATTTTCAGTTCATGCCCTAAAACGAACTGTCAAAATGGATGGACGGAGTGGCTAAAACACATACATCAAGGTCAAGGTAGGCCCCATAGAGCCCTTGGCAAGACCATCCCTCTCTATGTCCTGGGTGGGGGTACTACCCAATCCACACTAAGTGAAGACAAACTGTTATGAAGGGGCTCTACGGGGCCCACCATGATGTATGTGTTGTGTCCACATAGTCCATTCATTTTTTACCAATCATTTCAAGGCATAGGACATGAGCGCAAAAAAATAAAAAAAATAAAGGTAGATCAAAGGCTTGAGTGGACCGCATGACAAGAAACAACGGTGACAATTGATGCCCAACCTTGAAACTATTATAGGGTGTACCGTGATGTTTATTTGCCATACAACTTGTACGTAAGGCCACATTGACTTGAATGAAGGAAAAGCAATAATATCAACTTGATCCAAAACTTCTATGGCCCCAAGAGCTTTTCAATAGTATGTGAATCTTAAGTATTGTGGAATAATCGGATCGTCTATGCATCAATAATGGAGATTTACAATAATATTAAAAGACGTACCTGATTGGGAAGACATTCCCGATGCCGTCGTGTTGCCGAGAAGAACTCTTAGTCTTCCTCACCTTATACATTTAGGAGAACCACTCAATGGGACTAGGGTTTTCTCTTGTGGGTTGGTGAGGGGATCAAGACATTATATATATATATATATATATATATATATATATATATATATATATATATATATATATATATATATATATATAAGAAGGCCAGATTACCCATCATACTTCTCTCCTCTAGGGTTTCACTGAATCGCTCAATCTGAATAATCCAACGATCATGATCTAAACCGATGATCATGTGTGGCCCACCTATTCGCTCAGATCTTTTCCTGAGGTGCTCTCTGAGGTCCACTTAGTAGGCGTTCAATCCCCACTATTTCCTGTGGAGTGATTCGCTAGAGCTTTTGATCTCCTATGGAGTGGTTCACTAGAGCTTTTGATCTGCCTTATTTTGGGCTCATGCCATAATATAATTTGTCAAAATGAATGGAAGGGTGGATAAAACACATACATCAAAGTGGACCTCAAAGAGCACTTCCCAGAAGTTCTGGCTGGGGGTAGCCCAATCCCAATCAACCTCTAGGAACTTTCGGGCATAGGTTGGGTACTACTCCAACATGTCTCTTAGCTGGAAATGGATGAGGGCTTTAAGGGTCGACGTCCATCCATTTTAGGATATCATTTTAGAAAATGAGCCAACAATAGGCCGATCCAAGGTTCAAGTGGACCACACAGTGGGGATAAACACATATTATTAAAAACTTATCCCATGCCAGAAGTTTTGGATCAATCTGATATTTGTGTTTTCCATTCTTATAGGCGTTTGTGGCCTAATGAATAGGTTGGATGTCAATTAACCATCACAGTGGCCCTGTGAAGGTTTCAACGGTCACTCCACTGCTTCATGGGGTTGGCCCACCTGAGCCTTGGATCTACGTTATTTGTGTGCTCTTACCTAATATTATATAGCAAAATGAATGGACAATGCGGATAAAAAAAATACATCACAGTCAGAGTTAGGGACCCCATCTGTCCCTAGCTATAGTGGTGTTAGTACTCAATTGCGCCCTCGGCTTCGGTAATCGGTAGTGACCTCGCTAGTATTTAAGTAGATACAGGCCGATGCTGGACAAGCTATGTGGGCCCATCATGAAGTATGTCTCTTATCCATGCCATCCATATCTATTTTTGATAGATTGAATGAATAATAAAATAAACATAATTACTTTTCTTTAAATAATAAACTAAACCATAAATTCATACTTAACACTAACTTGCAAAGAAATAAAAGAATTCTAACACAATTAGAAAAGAAACAGAAAAATATGCGCAAACTATATAGCGCCTGTTGGGCGCCATCTTACTTCCGTTGATACGAGCAATCCAAGTATCTGATTGCCACAAAACTTTGTGGTTTTACTGATATCGACATACTCTTCAAGATGGTCGGCTCAAATTCTCCATATCAGCAGTAGTGGGCCACTTGAACCATCTCCAGTTTTAGTGGGCGAAATTCAAAACTTTTTAGACAGTTCGTACCATTTTGGATGCCACGACAATCCGTAACTTGGATTGACATGAAATTATTGAATTTTCTCGGCGTCGAGCAGCTCTACGAAATGGACGGAACGGATCATCATAAATGATCAAGATGGGCCCCACGAGTTGGGCCAGAATCCAAAAATGAGAATAACAATTTTCTGTTTTGGTTGCAACTCCAAAATTGAAAATTCCTTAGTTTCCTCTTATTTTTCTTCATGTCCATCTCCCGCAGGAAGGTGCGTGATCCACGCCCTCGATCATGGGGTTCTTTCCTTACATCATTCTTCCCCACTTGAAAAAAAACTCGTCCTCGAGTTTCGTTTTAGGTTAGAGCCATGATTTGCTTTTAACTTCGGAAGTTGATGCTTGCTGGCCTTATCTTGGAATGTTGCAATAAATTTCTCTGACTCATTCTCCATGCCAACATGAATAATTACAATCTTCTTTGGCACATCGAAAGTTGGCCTTTTTTGAGAAATGACAATTTCATCCACAATAAACAATTCATCAGAAAGTTCGACAACTACGATCGTCTCGATTTCCTGCATTGCTGGCGTGACACTTTCTGGGATACTCATGGATTCCGTCAAAACTGACTCCATAATGTTTGCGATAACTTCAGATTCTCCTTACCTATCCTTTAAGACTGAGGTATTGATTTCCTCCACCTCCTCAGAATTTTGAACATCATCTGAGATGATGGTGGGTTGTACTCCAATGATCTGATCTGAAGTTGCATTACTTCGAAAATCTCTTTCAACATAATCCCCACGATCGTTCCCACATGCAGGCTGTCGTACGATGATGTTTTCAACCTCTTTATCGCTAGGTTTTGAATCGTCTAGGGTAGCCCTGCGATAGGCCACCTAGGGTGCTCTACGGAACATAGGGTTATTCCGTACAGCGAGCACAGGTGATTGTTGATTGTTGCCTTGGGCTTGAGGACAGATTTAATGCTGCTACGATGCGGTCGAGGGTTGGTTGTATACCTTGCAGGATCAACCGATTTTTTCGTCGTGCTTTATCGAAAGTTGCCGCCGTGACATAATCTCTTGGAACACCGTCCTTAGGATGAAGATCCAACCCTTTATTAGAGGCTATCGTCCTGAGGAAGAAACATCTCTCTGATACCAATGACGCAGGGAGGTCGTGGTAGGTCGATCATTGTCTCCCTAACCGATTGTTTCTTGAATCCACGAGAAGAAATAAAAGGATAAAAAAAGGAAATTAATTCCGAATAATTATTTTTGATAGATTGAATGAATAATAAAATAAACATAATTACTTTGCTTTAAATAATAAACTAAACCATAAATTCGTACTTAACACTAACTTGCAAAGGAAGAAAAGAATCCTAATACAATTAGAAAAGAAACAGAAAAATATGCACAAACTGTATGACGCCTATCGGGCGATGTCTTCCTTCCGCTGATACGAGCAATCCAAGTATTTAATTTCCACAAAACTTTGTGGTTTTACTGATATCGATATACTCTTCAAGATGGTCGGCTCAGATTCTCTATATCAGTAATAGTAGTAGTCCACTTGAACCATCTCCAGTTTAGTGGGCGAAATTCAGAACTTTTTGGACAGTTCGTACCATTTTGGATGCCACGATCAATCTGTAACTCGAATTAACGTGAAACTTATTGAGTTTTCTTGGCGTCGAGTAGCTCTACGAAATGGATGGAACGGATTATCATAAATGATCAAGATGGGCCCCACGAGTTGGGTCAAAATCCAAAAACAAGAATAACAATTTTCTATTTTGGTTGAAACTCCAAAATAAAAAATTCCTTAGTTTCCTCTTATTTTTCTTCATGTCCATCTACCGCAGGAAGGTGCGTGATCCACGCCCTCGATCATGGAATTCTTCCTCTATATCAAAGTAATTATATTTATTTTATTATTCATTCAATCCATCAAAAACAATTATTCGGAATTAATTTCTTTTTTTTATCCTTTATTTTTCTTCATGTTCATATCCCGCAAGAAGGTGCCTAATCCATGCCCTTGGGGTTCTCCCCCTACATCAAGGGAAAATACAAATATCAAATATCAGCTTGAGTCAAACTGATAAAATTTTAATGGTGGAAGTTCAATTATCACTAATTATCACTGTTTCCCATGGTGTTCGACCTGAGACCTGGACCTCCTTCATTTTTGCGATCGTGACCTAAAATGATTTAGAAAAATTGGCGGACGCTGTGGATAAACAACATACATTATGGTGGGCCCACAGATCTTCTTCCAGCAGTGACGAGCTCGGTACCGCAGGTGTCGATAAATAATCCGAGTCCAGATAAAAGAGGCGTTGGTAGCTTCGCCTCTCTCTCTCTCTCTCTCTCTCGGATAAAAGAGGCGTTGGTAGCTTCGCCTCTCTCTCTCTCTCTCTCCATGGCGCAGCTTCACAACGTGGAGCTTCTGGAGGTTTGTAAAATATCTCCTCCGCCCGGATCCATCGCCGACGCCTCTCTCCCAATCACCTTCTTCGACGTCATATTCATAGAATTGCCTCCGGTCCAACGACTCTTCTTCTACCAATTCCCACAAACCACCACCACAAACCACTTCGTAAATACTCTCCTTCCCAAATTGAAACACTCCCTCTCCCTCTCTCTTCGTCTCTTCTTCCCTCTCGCTGGCAATTTGACCCGCTCTCCCAACAGTGGCGAACACGAGATACGCTATGTCAATGGGGACTCAATCTCATTCACCGTTGCAGAGTCGGACGCCGATTTCTACCGACTCATGGCGAACCACCCAAGAGAGGTAAAGGAATTACATCCACTCGTTCCTCAGTTACCCGTTTCTGACCTTAACCAACCCCTACTAGCCTTGCAAGTCACCATATTTCCCAACTCAGGCATCTGTATCGGAAGCAGCATACACCACTCGGTGGCAGATGGGAGCAGCTCCATGCTTTTCATGAAATCTTGGGCGTCGATTTGCCGGTCCGGAGACGAGTCTTTAATCACGTCAAGGCCATTCTACGACAGGTCCGTGGTTGCATATCTAGACGGGCTCAAGACAATGCGGTTAGACCAGATGGCTAATGTCAAGCTCGACCAGGTCGCAGATAGCATGAAGCCTCGAGCAACCCCAGTCCTAGCCACGTTCGTCATGGGTCGAGCAGACATCGACAAGCTAAGGCGACGGGTCTTAGCCCGACGGTGCGACGAGAGCCAGAAACCAATACATTGCTCCTCGTTCGTGCTAACATGCGCATACGCGTGGGTTTGCTTGATTAGGTCATGTGGGGATGATGACAGGGACAAAAACGTCCATTTCGTCTTTACGGTGGATTGCCGGGCTCGGCTAGACCCGCCGATACCCGCTACGTATTTCGGGAATTGCATCAGTTCTTGTACATGCCATGCGAAGGGGGGCGACTTAGCTACTGAAGATGGGGTGGGACCCGCGTCGGAGGCCATCGGGAGAGCAATCCAAGCGTTGGATGGAAGGGTGTTGAATGGCGCAGAGACATGGCTACCGGCGGTTCTTTCTGTTGCAGCTTCAGGGGAGCGGATCTTAACGATTGTCGGGTCGCCCAAGTTTCGGGTTTATGATACGGATTTCGGATTGGGAAGGCCTGTAAAGGTGGAAGTATTTTCGATTGAAGGAATGAGCGCTATATCGCTTGCGGAGAGTAGAAATGAGGAGGGAGGGATCGAGATTGGGGTGGCGCTGCCCAAAGCCCAAGTGGAACGATTTGCTTCTCTGTTTGAGGAAGGTCTGATAAGCCTCCCTAGCTGAGTGCAAAATCAATGGTCCAGATTCATCCTTGAAGCTTAGTATTTGAGATGGTATGCTATTCAATAATAGTTCGAGAGGATGGACGGTTCAGATTCTGGTATTTCTCTGCATGCTGACGATCTGGAGCAGCGAAGTAGGCAGATTTTCCTGTACCTGGTATAGGTCTTATTTTCTAAGGTCTGTTTGTCGGCAGGTTTCTATAGAATATGTCTTAGAAGCTAAGGTTGGTTTCTCTGCAAGCTCTTGTAGAGTATACTAATTATTCATCTGCCTGCACACCTGATATGGAACTATTAAATTAATGAGGAGCGGATTTGATGTTATCCTGACGTGTCATCATTTCATTGACAGCTAATTAGGTGAAGATAATGAGCTCCTTACCATGAGGCCCACCTTAAGGTATGCATTATATATCTACGCTGTCCATCCCTTTCTCTATATCATTTTAGGGGTGTTATAACAAAATGAAGGCAAATCCAATTATCACCGTATCTATTTTTTCATATCATTTTAGGGCACTGGGATAATATGCCCTAAAATGCCCCTAGAATGATATGAAAAAATCGATAGACAACCTAGAAGAGAATGCATACACAGTCTTGACTTAGCCTGAGTCTCACTCAATCTGCCCCCTGAGTGCGTAAGCTCAGCCCTTGTCTGATGGGAATCGGATTGCGTGCAGGGAGCACGCCATTATCGTGCAGAGTAAACTCTGTTGGGCCCACCTAGAATGCATGTGGTTTATCTATTCCGCCCATGTTCTTTCAGCTCATTTTAGGGGTTGAGCCCAAAATTTAAGCATATCCAAATCTCAAGTAGACCATGCCACGGGAAACGGTGGGAATAATAATTTCCACCGTTGAAACCTTCCCAAGCCCCACAGTGATGTTTATTTGTCATCTGTTCATAAGATCAGATGGATATGAATGACGGGAAAACACAAATATCAGCTTGATCCAAAACTTCTGTCTCCTCCGAGAATTTTTAATGTTAGACATTCAGTTCACACTTTTCCTGTGGTGTGGTCCACTTTAGATTTTGATATGCTTCATTTTTTGGCACAATACTTAAAATTTTCTGTTAAGATGGATGGACGGAGTAGATAAAATATGTAAATCACGGTGGCCCCACAGAGTTTACTGACTACCCAATCCGCTTCCTGTCTGACGACACCTCCACATCAATGAAATGGCGCCATAGTGAGGGTAACGCGTTGTTGGTTTAAGTGATCTTCACCATCTTGATGATGGGATGCCCTGCAAACCAAGCCGGTCATTTATTAGGTGGGCCACATTGAGGTAAGTACCCAGAAGATCCAAATTGACCCGGTGGTCCAACATGTGATGGCGGGGACGGCTTGACTTTTGTGCCGTTCAAATTCCACTAAAGCGACCGTCATGGACAGGTGATGCAAACACACATGAAAGTGGTGCCATATGTGGGACCCTCGACCGGGAAGTGGATTGCGTGGTTTGCCACCACCGACGAAATCGAGTTCATTTTAAATCCATGCCCGTCGAAATAATGGTAGACCAATCGCGTGGGTTATGCGCATAATGTGTTTGTGGTTTTGCTTGAAGAAGGGGGGGGGGGGGGGGGGGGTGCCAATCAGTTTGGAAGCCACCTTGTTCAGCCAAAAGGTCCAGTGCCAATCAGTTTGGAAGCCACCTTGTTCAGCCAAAAGGTCCATTTAATTTGACAGCCTGCCTACTTGCTTTTATTGGAGTCGGATTGTGTCCTTCCTTGGTATGGATGAAAAGCATCCAAACCGAGCTGCGGAGGGGCCCACTGTGATGTATCTGTTTATCCTACTCTGTTCATCCATTTTCTAAGATCATACTAGGATATGGGCTAAAAAAACAAGGCAGATCCAACGCTCAAGTTTACTCGGGAGCAGCTTAGTGGGTGTTACCCTAACCGTGTGGGACCATTTTGATGTAGTTGTTATATATCCATGCCATCCATATGTTTTTCCATCTTATTTTCGGATGTGATCCCAAGCCTTAAGAAGATAAAAATCTCAGGTGGACCACACCACTAGAAACAGTGATGAATAACATTAAATGTTTTTTGTACGGCTTAGAGGATCTTCCATCTGAATCCAGTCTGTTCATCCTAGCAGATCAGAGGCAGTAACTCATGCAGCGGTGGAGATCAACTAACCCATCCATTGTCCCAAAATTAGGCAACGACAGTACTAGAGGATGGCTAATTTTGATTATGGTATTTCTATGCATGCTGATGATCTTGAGCAGCTAAGTAGGCAGTTTTTTTTTTGCGTACAATTGGTGTGTGTCTTATTTTCTGTGGTCAGTACTTTCTCTGCAGGTTCCTACATAATGAAATCGGAATGCATACCGAGTAAACTCTGTTGAGCCCACCTTGAGTATATGTAGTTTATCCACACCCTCTATCAATTTTTTAAGCTCATGGCTGACGCCAAATTAAAGCATATCAAAAGCTAAAGTTGACCATACCACATGAAACAGTGGGAATAATGATTTCCATCTTTGGAACCTTCCTAGGCCCGCAGTGATATTTATTTGCCATCCACCTATTCATAAGATCACAAGTACATCTATATATTAAGGATAAAAAAAGATTAAAAAAATAATAATAATAAGAATAATTTGATATAACATGATCCAAAACTTCTATGGCTCTTAATAATTTCTCACAGGTAGAAGTTCATTTCACACGGCTTCCTGTGATGCAGTGTAAGTACACCTTGAGTTTTTCATATTCTTTGCTTTTGGACTCAAGCCTAAAGGGCATTTATGGATGGCTCACTTCCACGCACATCATTACTCCTTATTGTCAATTGGATAAAGCAAGCCATCCAATCATAATAATTCATGGGAATCATCACCGCATGAGATGGGTGGAGTTGCATTGATGCGTCATAGTTTTGATAGTTTGATGAGCCTCACCATGATATATATATATATATATATATATATATATATGTTATATTCACACAGTTCATTCATTTTACAGTATCATTTTATGGAAAGAGACAAAAAAAAGGCATATATAAAATGATAATTGACCATACCACAAAAAGTAATTGAGATTGAACATCTGCCATTAAAAACTTCCTACCGTTTATAAAAGTGTTCGAATGAAGCTAATATTTGAAGTTATGTCTTAAAATAATATTGCAAAATAGATAGGCAATGTGGAGATAGCACATATTATGCAAGTTATATTCACATGTATCTATCATGTGAGTACATTACAGGCATATAAAAAATGAAGGACTAGAGAATTATATTGGTGTTCACACAGCTTTACATCGGACTACTAAGAAAGTGATAATCATTATCCATTTACACCACATTATGGTGGAAGTCAATAAATATCCAAACAGGCCCTAAAATATGTGGTAAAGTGAGTTGTGGAGGTATATATGAAATACACAAATCTTGGCAGGCCCTATAGAGTTTAGTCGTTAGGCAATCTGCTACCCTGTAGAATATGCTTATTCCACAAGTTATTTGTATGCATGTAAAACTTAAACTAAATGCTAGTATCTGCTACCCTGTAGAATATGCTTATTCCACAAGTTATTTGTATGCATGTAAAACTTAAACTACATGCAAGTAATGGTTCTTCACATGCTTATTCATCTGCCTGCTCTCCTGCTTATGCCCTTTTGTGTATTTCATGCAACCCTTGAGCTGATAAGGGATCTCCACCAGGTTGATGATTGGATGCTCCGGAATCAAGCCCGCTCATTCATTAGGTGGGCCACTGACGCAGGGAGGACGTGGTAGGTCGATCACCGTCTCCCTAACCGATAGTTTCTCGAATCCACGAGAAGAAATAAAAGATAAAAAGAGGAAATAAATTCTGAATAATTGAATAATTGATAATTGAATGAATAAAAACGGAATTACAATGCATATAAATAGGAAACTAAACCCTAGGTAAAGTATCAAAATCCAACTCCAACTAAAACTCCTAGAAAACGCAACTTACTATAAATAGTAAACTTACTATTTATAGAAGTCGTTCAATCCTACTAGAACTCTTGGTTTTCGGCCAAAAATAGAAAGTTTTCAAACGGCCTCAACCACGCTGTTCTACGAAATATTCTAAGCCCTTTTCATGTTGGGCACTAACTCTAAAACCATACGGATGCAAAGTTATGATCGAATTAAAACTTACTATAAATAGTAAAAACGAAAATAAACTAGCCTAATGACCGTCGATACGGTCGATTCTCGCGATTCCGGATTGGGCAACCCGGCATAGCGGGTTGGTTGGCTAAAGTAGCTCGAGCTACCCCAAATTGATATATTATACGTCCCGTAACTCATTCCGGATTGTGAGATACGACCGATTCACGGTCCTGACGGTCCGGATCACTTTCGGCCCCGTCCGGTCTTCTTTTGGTCCATCTGGCCCATGAAATAGTCAGCGACCCGTCCTACATCAGTCTCCTCCACTTCGAAAGAACTCGACCCCGAGTTCTCGTCCAGCTTTGGTTCATGATATTCGTACAGATCTGCCACGTTGAAAGTCCTTGAAATCTCCATGTCATCTGGAAGATCAACAACGTAGGCATTGTCATTGATCTTGCGAATGATCGGTACCGGTCCAATCTTCTTGTGTTTCAACTTGTTGTAGGTCCCGGTAGGAAATCGCTCTTTACGTAGGTGGACCATCACCTGATCACCTATTTCGAACACTTTGGCGCGCCGATGCTTGTCGGCCGCTTCTTTGTACTTCTCGTTCGAAGCCTGTAATTTGTTGCGCACGTCTGCATGTATGTCCATGATTCGGTCTGCCATATGTTCAGCTGTAACGCTCATGCCCGGAAGCTTGGGCAGGGGAACCAAATCGAGTGTGTGACGAGGCACGCACCCATAAACAATCTGGAATGGAGACTTTCCTGTCGATCGGTTTACCATGTTGTTGAATGCAAACTCTGCTTGAGCCAGGGCCATGTCCCACTGCTTCGGTTTGTCACCTGAAAGGCAACGGATGAGATTTCCCAATGTGCGGTTGACGACCTCAATCTGTCCATCTGTTTGTGGATGATAAGCACTGCTGAAGTGAAGTCGTGTACCGAACCGATTCCACAAGGCTCGCCAAAAGTAGCTAACGAACTTTGTGTCCCGGTCTGAAGTGATCGTCTTAGGAATACCATGTAGTCGCACAACCTCTCTGAAGAAAAGGTTCGCAACATGTATCGCATCAAAGGTCTTCTTGCACGGAATGAAGTGTGCCATCTTGGAGAATCGGTCTACCACCACGAACACTAAGTCCATGCCGCGTTGTGTGGACTTAGTGTTCGTGGGAGCCCTAATATAAAATCCATAGATAAATCCTCCCAAGGGGCATCTGGCACGGGTAATGGCGTGTAAAGACCTGTATTTTGAGATTGTCCCTTAGCGGTTTGACAAATATGACATCGTTGTACCGCCCTGCCAACATCAAGAGCAAGTTGCGGCCAGTAATACCGTTCTTCCACCATCGCTCGAGTCTTATCTCGTCCTAGATGACCGCCGAAGCCACCGCCATGCAGCTCGATAATAATCTTGTCCCGTAACGAACTCTGCGGAATTCAAAGTCTATTTCCTTTGAAGAGGAAACCATCTTGAATTAGGAGATCACTCGGGTGACCCTCTTGGCACTTTTTCCATGCATCTGCAAAATCCTCGTCGTCGGCATAAAGTTCCTTGAGGCAGTCGAACCCGATCACCTCACTGCTTACTGTAATAAGAAGGGATGCACGTCGGCTTAGTGCATCTGCCACCTTGTTCTGCTGCCCTGATTTGTGTTTCAGAACGAACGTGAATTCCTGTAAAAACGAAATCCATCTAGCATGCATACGATTCACGTTAGTCTGAGTATTGATAAATTTTAAGGCCTGATGATCAGTGTACAGTATAAATTCCCTTTAAATAAGATAATGGCGCCAATGGCGCAGTGCTTGAACCACTGCATATAATTCAAGTTCATAGGTCGACCACTTCTGTCGTGCGTCGCTGAGTTTCTCACTGTAAAAGGCAACCGGCCTGCCCTCCTGAGAAAGGACTCCCCCAATGCCGACAATAGATGCGTCGCATTCTACCTCAAATAGCTTGTCGAAATTAGGGAGTACCAGAACCGGGGTAGTGGACAACCGATGTTTAATTTCTGCAAAGCTCTTCTCAGCCCCTTCGGTCCATTGAAACGGACCCTTCTTCATACAGTCGGTAATCGGCGTGACGATACTGCTGAAGTTCCGCACAAATCGACGATAGAAGGTCGCCAACCCATGAAAACTTCGTACCTCATGAATGTTTGTCGGAGTCGGCCAATCCCGAATAGCTCGTACCTTTTCTTCGTCCACTCGGATACCCGTGGACGACACGATGAACCCCAGAAACAATAATTGATCAGTTAAGAAGCTACACTTTTTCAGATTTAAGTATAGCTTGTTGTCGGCCAACACTTGTAGCACTTTTCTGATGTGGGTCATGTGCTCCGTTTCATCCTGACTGTATATTAGAATGTCGTCAAAGTAAACGACAACGAAACGGCCAATGAACGGCTTCAACACTTGGTTCATTAAACGCATGAAGGTGCTTGGTGCGTTGGTCAAACCGAAGGGCATAACCAGCCACTCATATAGCCCTTCCTTGGTCTTGAAGGCCGTTTTCCACTCGTCACCTGGCCTAATACGGATTTGATGGTATCCACTCCGTAAGTCCAGTTTCGAGAACACCTTGGAGCCCTCGAGCATGTCCAGCATGTCATCCAACCGCGGTATTGGAAATCGATATTTAACTGTTATTTTATTGATCGCGCGGCTATCGATGCACATACGCCATGTTCCGTCCTTCTTTGGGGTAAGGAGTGCCGGAACGGCACACGGGCTCATGCTCTCTTTAATAAGACCCTTAAGGATCAGTTCCTCCACCTGTCCCTGTAGAATTTCACACTCTTTTGGACTCATCCGATAGTGCGGTTGGTTGGGTAGACTGGACCCTGGGATAAGGTCGATGTGATGTTGTATGTCTCGCATGGGAGGCAACTCATCTAGTAACTCTGCAGGCCAAGTACTTCGAAATTCTTCTAGCAGCGGTTTAAGGCGTTGAGGAATATTAGAGGATCCTGGCTCCTCGCCTTTTACCATAACCGCATAAATCTCGCCCGTTTCCTTTGATTCCTTAACAAACTCGCGAATGGTAAGGAGAGAGTTCCCCTCCACTTTAGAAGCTTCAGGGTGTTTGTCTGGTGTCATAGGGGCCAAAACAATTTTCCGACCATCCTTGGTGAACATGTATATGTTTTCCCGTCCACTGTGAGTCACATCTCGATCCGATTGCCATGGCCGCCCAAGTAACATGTGGCAGGCTTCCATGTCAACCACATCACAGAGGACCTCGTCCTTATAGCTTTTACCAATGGAAAACGAAATAATGCATTGATGAGTTACCTTGGTTTCGTTCACCTTCTTGATCCAGCCGATAGAGTAAGGGGTAGGGTGCTTCGTCATAGGCAGATGTAACTTATCCACCATAATTCTCGAGACAATATTTTCGCTACTCCCACTGTCTATGATCACGTCACAGACTTTGCCCTGCACGGTGCACTTTGTGCGAAAAATATTATGTCGTTGTGGGTGCACTTCCTTCCTGGGGGCGTAAAGTAGTCGTCTTACTACTAGCGATTCCCCATGATCTTCAGTCAGCCAATCGACATCTTCTGTGTCCCCCTCTTCGGCCTGTTCCAATTCAGGATTATCTTCTGTTGGCTCACCTTCCACGCCGCCTTCATTCGTAGTTAAGTGTGCTGCAGGGCGTTGAGGGCAAGCGTTCGACCAGTGACCTGGTTGGCCACAACGGAGACAATGGTCTGGTCTTGGCCGACCATATGGATTGGGGATCCTGCTGGAACCCGCTGTAGTGGGAGCTGTACGTTGAGGTCTTGAGGAACCGCTTCCCCAGTCCCGGTTCGTGACCGTAGGAGGTTGAGGACGCCCTCCTATAGGTTCCTTGCCTTTGGCCAACGTTGTATCTTGAGTGGGTCCGGTGTTGGGATTTCGTGTTGCCGGATAGGGTCGAGCAGGGGGCCGTGACAACTGTGTTTCTGCTCGAGTGGCCAATTGGTTGGCCTCACTCAACGTCCAAACGGGATGCATCTGGACTCGATCCTGGATTGCAAATCGCAACCCACCAATGAATCGTGATACTTGTTGTGCCTCTGATTCCGATAAATTATTCCGTGTAGCCAATCGTTGGAATTCTTCAAGATATTCGACTACGGTTCTATTTCCCTGACGACAATTTTGGTATTGTTGGAACAAAATTTGTTCATAGTCGTTAGGGAGGAATCGAGCTCTAAGAAGCTGTCTCATCCGAGGCCATGTTCGGATGGGTGTCTTATTCTGACGGGTGCGGGAAACCTGTAGGTTTTCCCACCATGCTGAAGCACCGGATTTAAACTTATATGCAACTAGTTTTACCTTCTTGTCGTCCGGTACGTCCATATAGTCAAAGTATCGCTCGACCTCTGCCAGCCAGTCGAGGAACTCCTCTATTCGAAGTAGGCCATTAAAGCTGGGAAGATCAGCTTTGCCCCGATAATCTCGTTCTGCTCGTTCCACACGCTCATTCCCTAGCGCCGGTCGTCGTACGAACATGTCTTCGACCTCGTCATCGCTTGGTTCTGAATCGTCTGGCGTAACCCTACGGTTATCCACCTGGGGTGTTCTACGGACAACAGCATTGTCCCGTATAACAACTGTTGGTGGTTGTTGGTCGCCTTGGGCTCGAAGAGGAGCTAGCGATGCTGCAATCTGGTCGAGGGTCGCCTGTATACCTTGCAGGATCAACCGGTTCTCCCGTCGTGCTGCTTCGAATGCTGCCTCGAAGGCTGTCGCCGTTAGATAGTCCCTTGGAGCACCGTCCTTAGGATGAGAATCCAACCCTTCATTAGAGGCCATCGTCCTGAGGAAGAAACCTCGCTCTGATACCAATGACGCAGGGAGGACGTGGTAGGTCGATCACCGCCTCCCTAACCGATAGTTTCTCGAATCCACGAGAAGAAATAAAAGATAAAAAGAGGAAATAAATTCCGAATAATTGAATAATTGATAATTGAATGAATAAAAACGGAATTACAATGCATATAAATAGGAAACTAAACCCTAGGTAAAGTATCAAAATCCAACTCCAACTAAAACTCCTAGAAAACGCAACTTACTATAAATAGTAAACTTACTATTTATAGAAGTCGTTCAATCCTACTAGAACTCTTGGTTTTCGGCCAAAAATAGAAAGTTTTCAAACGGCCTCAACCACGCTGTTCTACGAAATATTCTAAGCCCTTTTCATGTTGGGCACTAACTCTAAAACCATACGGATGCAAAGTTATGATCGAATTAAAACTTACTATAAATAGTAAAAACGAAAATAAACTAGCCTAATGACCGTCGATACGGTCGATTCTCGCGATTCCGGATTGGGCAACCCGGCGTAGCGGGTTGGTTGGCTAAAGTAGCTCGAGCTACCCCAAATTGATATATTATACGTCCCGTAACTCATTCCGAATTGTGAGATACGACCGATTCACGGTCCTGACGGTCCGGATCACTTTCGGCCCCGTCCGGTCTTCTTTTGGTCCATCTGGCCCATGAAATAGTCAGCGACCCGTCCTACATCAGCCACACTGTGGAAAACCATGCACAACGACCGAAAATTTTCAAATTGACTCGGTGGCCCAACACGTGATGGTTGGGTCGACTTGACTTTTGTGCCGTTCAAACTCCACCATAGCCACAGCCGTGGGACTCAACTTAATGTATGTATTAGGTGAGACCCCGGGCTCTTACCAAGGGTTACGCACGTTTAGGGCATTAAAAAAATAAAAAATAAAAAAATAAAAAAATAAAAATAAATGAAACAGGTTCAATTGTCAGGTAGACCATATCATAGGAAACAGTGGTGATTGACCATTAATGAGCTATAAAAGTCCTAGATGAAGTTGATATTTGTTTTTCCCTTCATCCTAGCTTATGTGAACTTAAAAACAAATTAGATGGCAAATAAAAACTTCATAAACTTTAAGGTGTGCCCTATGAAGTTTTTAATGGCAGGGTGTTCAATCACCACTGTTTCCTTTGGTGTGGTCCGCTTGATAATTGGATTTGCTTCATTTTAGGAAAATGCTATAAAATAATTTGGAAAAAAAAAAAAAGATGTACGGAGTGGATACAGAATAGTAAGGGCCACACTGTCTTGGTGAGACCGGGTCTTAACCTAATCCGGTCCTAGTGCATACACACACCGAAATGGACGCGAGTTAGGTGTTACACTGGAACAGCTTAGTGGGTGTTACCCTAACCGTGTGGGCCCTTCTTGATGTATTTTTTACATATCGATGCCGTCAATATGTTTTTGCATATCATTTTATGTGGGCCACAAAAATTTTGGATCAATCTGATATTTATATTTTCCCTTCATCCAGACCTTATTGACATTATCAAGAGCTTGGATTAAAAATAAACATTACCAAAACCTTACAATGGAATCTTTGTAATTTTTAATGGTAGAGAACTCAATCACACTGTTTAATGTGGCATGGTCCACTTGAGATTTAGATCTGCATCATTTTTGCAACCTCATTCTAAAATGGTATGTAGAAAAGGATAGACGGCGTGTATATACAAAATATCATCCATGTGGGCCATACGGTAGGGGTAACACCCACCAAGCTGTTCCCGGGGTAACACCGAATTCGCGCCCCACCGAAATGGCGCCACGTGGGAAACTTGACCCAAATGACGGGTCAATAGGGCTGTTATACCGGTGACCCGACTTGCAGCAGGGCTCCTGTGCCTGGCACCGTCTGGGCTCGCATATCAGGCCAAAGGCCTAGACCTGAATCTAATATTCAAGGCCTCTCTCTCTCTCTCTCTCTCTCTCTCTCTCTCCTCTCCTCCCCCCCATGGCAGAAGCCCACAGCGTTAAGCTGCTCGAGCACTGTCGGGTCTCTCCCCCGCCCGGGTCTGTCTCGGAAACCACTCTCCCTCTCACCTTCTTCGACGTCTTCTGGTTACTAATGCCTCCGGTCCAACGCCTCTTCTTCTACCAATTCCCACAAAACCCAGATAACGCCACCACCACAACCCACTTCATGAACACTCTCCTTCCCAAACTCAAACACTCCCTCTCCCTCTCCCTCCGTCTCTTCTTCCCTCTCGCCGGAAATCTCACCCTCTCTCCCAACAGCGGCGAGCACGAGATCCGCTACGTGGACGGTGACTCAGTCTTGCTGACCGTTGCTGAGTCGGACGCCGATTTCCACCGACTCGCAGCGAACAACCCAAGAGATGTATTGGAATTACATCCACTCGTTCCTCAGTTGCCCGTCTCCGACCCTCAAAACCAACCCCTGCTAGCTTTGCAAGTCACCATATTTCCCGACTATGGCATCTGTATCGGAACCTGCATAAACCACGTGGTGGCAGATGGGAGCAGTTCCATGCATTTCATGAAATCTTGGGCGTCAATTTGCCAGTCCGGAGACGAGTCTTTAATCACTTCACAGCCGTTCTACGACAGGTCCATGGCTGCACATCTGAACGGGCTCAAGAGACTACGGTTAGACCAGATGGCTAATCTCAAACTCGACCAGGTCACAGATAGCATGAAGGTTCGAGCAACCCCAGTCCTAGCCACGTTCGTCATGGGTCGAGCAGACATCGAGACACTGAGGCGACGGGTCTTAGACAGTCGGTTCGACGACAGCCAGAAACCAATACATTGCTCATCGTTCGTGCTAACATGCGCGTATGTGTGGGTTTGCTTGATCAGGTCACGTGGGGATGATGACAGGGACAAAAACGTCCATTTCGTCTTTTCAGTGGACTGCCGGGCTCGACTGGACCCGCCAATGCCCGCTACGTATTTCGGGAACTGTATCGATGGTTGTCAATGCCATGTGAAGGGGAGCGACTTAGCTACGGAAGATGGGATGGGACCCGCGTCGGAGGCGATCGGGAGAGCAATCCAAGCGTTGGATAATGGAGGGATCTTGAATGGCGCCGAGACTTTGATACCGACAGCTATTTCTCTTGTGGCATCAGGTGAGCGTTTCGGATCCGTTGCCGGGTCTCCCAAGTTTCGGGTCTATGATACGGATTTTGGATGGGGAAAGCCTGTAAAGGTGGAAGTGTTTTCGATTCAAGGAACAGGCGCTATATCGCTTGCGGAGAGTAGAGATGAAAAGGGAGGGATGGAGGTTGGGGTGGCGCTGCCCAAAGGCGAAATGGACCGATTTGCTTCTCTGTTTGTAGAAGGTTTGAAAAATCTCCGTACCTGATGGTGAAATCAATGGTCCAGATTTGTCCTTGAGGTTTAGTATTTGGGATCGTAGGTTTGTTGAAAATAGTAGTAGAGGATGGACGGTTCAGATTCCGTTATTTCTCCGCATGCTATCTTAGCAGCGAAGTTGGCAGATTTTTGTGGGCGCGGCTTCAGTGGATCCCGGTGGGACACCTGACTGTGGGGCCCACCATGATGTATGTGACTACATCCACGCAGTCCATCCGTATTGAAAGCTCATTTTAGGGCATGATCCGAAAAATGAAGCTGATCCAGATCTCAGCTGGACCATGGAACAGGAAACACCATTAAAAACTTCTTGCGGGCCACAAAAGCTTTGGATCAAGATGATACTTGTGTGGTCTCTTCGTGACCTTATCAACAGGTTGAATGGCAAATAAACATTCCGGTGGAATCTATGATGCTTTTAATGGTGAGGATTCAATGACCGTATCCTGTGGTGTGGTCCACCTAAGATTTGGGTCAGCTTCATTTTTTGGATCATAGCCTAAAATGAGCTTTCAATACGTATGGACGGCGTGGATTAGTCACATACATCATACATCATGGTGGGCCCTACAGTTAGGGGTGCCACCCACCGAAGCCACGCCGGATTTTTGCGTACTTGGTATGTTTCATGGTGGTTTCCCTGCAGGTTCATGCAGAGGATGCTTATTTTATTATGTCGGTTTGTCAGCTGTGAAATATGTTTTTTTTTTTTTTTAATTATTATTTTCGGAATAACCGCCACCCTTTTAAGTTATTTTGGAATAAACACATGCTTTCAAAACATTTAAAACAAAACGGCAAGGTGGGGCTGCATTGGATGCCGTCAGTTGTTTCAATCGCAGCTTCAAGATTCCTCTGCACGGTAATGATCTAGGAATTTTTGGGATATCGACCTATGCACTTGTGCAATGTTCCCAGATCGTGGGACCAAAATTCAGAGCCAACAGATCAATGGTTTTAAACGCTGGGTTGAGCTTGTATGCATTCACAGTCCCGAAACTGTTTAAGGATATATTATAATTCGGAGAAATGCTCCGATGCACTCGGAGCATGATAAGTAATTGTGCTCCTAGTTGCATCTTGTGACTTGGACACTATGGTAAACATTTGTAAACTGTCCATTAATTTTCAGATACATTTCAAGGGCTGCCATTAGGGTTGGTAATGGGTTGGGTTTAACCTGGGCGTGGCCCATACCAACACTTGATACCCAAGGCCTATGAGCCCGAAAAATTAGTTGGGCCTGGGTTTAAACTAATCTATGTCGGCTGCTCCTGAAAATTTGTAAAATCCCAATTTTCTACTTGAATGTTCCTGATCGACCCACTCTTCAAGTGGGGCCACACATGAACACATGCCCAAGCCAAAGCCGGCCAGGCTCGTTGGATTTGGTGAACCACCTGGCCCATTACCACCCTTCGCTGCCACACAAAAAGAAATGATCGATAGGATTAGATATATGAGGCTTTATTTTTTAGAGCCATCCTTTTTTTCAACTTATGGATGAGGACGGTTTGGATTGACTAATAGATGTGAATATTTAGAATTATAAGTAATCCTCAATGGGATTAGATCCAATTTTGTACAAATCTTATAAACTGACAGGCCGGGTTGAACTTGGGCTGGGCTGACATGCACTAAGGCATTGCTCGAGCCCAAACTAATTTATCAACGGGTTTAAATTTTAGGATCAGGCCCAAACCTTAGACCTAGTAGTTTAACCCACGCATGACTTGAAGCAAGCCAAGCCCAAAAGACCAATGGGACCAGCCTATTGACAGCCCTACTCTCCAATAGGGCTGTAAACAGATCAAATGGGTCAAATATTATAATATTAAATCCGCATCCAAAATGGGTCAAACATAAATGGAAGAAGGGAAAATACCAATATCAGCTTGCTCCAAAATTTCTAGGCCTATAAAAAGCTTTTAATGGTTATTCATCACTTTTTACAGTGGTATGGTCCAATAGAGATTTGGATATGCTTAATTTTTTGAATAACTTCACAAAATGAGCTGATTAAACGAATGGGTGGAGTGGATATACAATACATTCATCAAGGCGGTCTCCACACTGAGTAACAGCTAATCCACTCCCCCTTCTGGAGAGCCATGACTCTTGCCATGAGGCAGAACAGTTCGATGCATTTTCAGCCACAAAAAAACAAAATTAAATCACAGTTTTTGCATTGCAATGTAGCCTGTTACAGGCATTTAGTTCTGAAAAAAAAAACAAAAGAGGAGCCAAAGGCTAAAAGTTTGTTTTCGTTTATTTAAAATAATAATTATCTTGGTAAAAGGTTGATGACCACCCCCTTATGCTAGAATGTACAGCATGCGAATAGCCAAATTTGATTTGCATGTGTTTTATACATGTGGACCATTCATTTTATTAGCTCATTTTAGGGCATGATCCCAAGTGAGGCAAATCATAAGCTCAAGTACTGGAACACACCAATAGGAAACAGAGGGATTAAATGCTTACCGCTGAAAATTTCTTAGGGGAGAGCATAGTGTGGTTATTTGCAATCTAACCTGGTTATAAAGTCTAGTAACCCTTGATTGATAAAGGTTAAATACAAATATCAGCTTGACCTAAAACTTCAGTCCAATAGTGGGGCCAATCCAAGTCCTATTTTTCACGTGGTACCCTTCCGTTTCATGATCACGTGGATGGTACATAAAACATAACCGGAGTGCATGTGGACAAATCACCGCCCTTCAAAACTCAGGTGAGGTTTGGGTGTATCCCTAACTGTGGGGCTCATTGTGATGTATGTACCCTACATCCACACCGTTCATCCATTTTTACAGCTCATTTTGGGGCTCGAGCCCAAAAATGAAGCAGACCCTAAGATTTGGTGTACCATACCACAGAAACAGTTTTGATTGAATCCCCACCATTAAAAACTTCATTGGGGCTACTGGAATGTTTATTTTCCATCCAACCTGTTGATAAGATTAAAAAAGAAAAAGAAAAAAAAGAAAAAAAAAAAAGACAAGGATGAAGGGACCACCCAAATATCATCTCGATCACTCACCTGATATTTGGATCTACTTGACTTTTGGGATCATACCCTGAAATGAGTTTTCAGAACGGATGGATAGCGTAGATATAAGTAACATATACCAAGGTGGGCCACACCGTCAGGGATCCCACACACCTCAGTGGATCCGGGGAACCACTGAAGCCGCGCCCTCAATTATTGAAGGTTATCCATTGCGTCTGGTGTCACTGAAGCCGCGCCCTCAACCATTGAAAGTTATCCATTGCGTGTGGTGTCAGACAGCTGGAAATCTGTCCAAAGGGCCTACGCCACTTATTTTAGGCAGCGAGTAAATGAACCAAATCTGTAGACCAACGATGATGTGTATGTAAAATCCACTTCTTCCATCACGTGATAATCGTTATAAGCCCTAGTAAAAACTTGCATAGGACACACCAACGAAAATACTATAAAATTTCACATGGTGTGGCTTACTTGAATTTTGTTGGCGAGTTGTAAGACCTCAATAACGGGTTTGAAGGAAGAAAACACATCATGGTGGCCCCAAACAAAAACCTGATTGCCATCCAGCCTAACTTCTCGCCTGCTAGCCCAGCTCAAAGAAGCCTAGGGGTTTCATTAGCAGGTTTCAAGTTCGATTGCTAAGGAGATACACTAACCCCATCAGTGGATAGGTGCATCAGTCCGACTATAATACCTTAATGCCTATGGTAATGGTCTCCTTTATAAGTACATCACCTCACAATAGTGTCACCCATTTAACTAAGTGAGATTATTCAATATTCGTACCTACCATACATTAGATTCATACGATATATAATGTCTCCTTTTCTTTGTACAGAAAATCCAGCCGTTCATATAATACTTTGCTCAATCGGCCTATGAATCCTTGCCTATTACTATAGACTTGGTCCCTTATGTGGTGGCTATATATGCGGCATATGAATCCAAATCGTCTGCAACATGGTGTTTCTGTTTGTCGATGGGTCCAACTTAGTACACATCAGCACTGACTGCATTAAATGCAGCCATATTGCCAACAACGTTAGTACTTAGTTGTATCAATCACGTAGGAAAATCTTGTTTTACCCAAGCAGACGATCCAAACTCGTGGCATATATAGTTCTTTGACGGTGCCCTTATATGAGATGGCCTCGTAACTGTGTGGGTGCGTTGCATGACTAACCAAGTACACAATCTTATGGATGGGATGAAGTTATCCAAATAGGGTTGAGTCCGGATCCTCTGTTTTACCCGAACAGAGAACGTCTGCTTGCGCCTCTTTGGTCCAATCACATAGGACGAAAAAAGGATTCCTCTGCGGATTGAATATGGTTGGCCTCATAAAGGTGTTTTATGCACGCATTACTTATAAAAGACACGTTGCGCAGGATTCTCTCCATCACTCTGTCTCTCCCTCTCTCTCTAGATGGAAACACTCCACAATGTCAAGCTGCTGGAAGTTTGTAGAGTCTCTCCTCCGCCCGGCTCCGTCGCCGATGCCTCTCTCCCTATAACCTTATTCGATGTTGTTTGGCTAACATTCGCTCCCGTCCAACGCCTCTTCTACTACCAATTCCTACAAAACCCTGATAACGCCACCTCCAAAAACCACTTTATAAACACACTCCTTCCCAAATTGAAACACTCCCTTTCCCTCTCTCTCCGTCTCTTCTTCCCTCTCGCTGGCAACCTGACCGGCTCTCCCAACAGTGGCGAACACCATATACGCTATGTTAATGGCGACTCAGTCTCATTCACCGTCGCCGAGTCGGACTCCGATTTCCACCGACTCATGGCGAATCACCCAAGAGATGTAACGGAATTACATCCACTCGTTCCTCAGTTGCCTATTTCCGACCCTCAAAACCAACCCCTGCTAGCTTTGCAAGTCACCTTATTTCCTGACTCTGGCATCTGTATTGGAACCAGCATAAACCACGCGGTGGCAGATGGGAGCAGCTCCATGCATTTCATGAAATCTTGGGCCTCGATTTGCAGGTCCGGAGACGAGTCATTAATCACGTCTCAGCCGTTCTACGACAGGTCCGTGGCTGCATATCTCGACGGGCTCAAGAGACTGCTGTTAGACCAGATGGCTAATTTCAAACTCGACGAGGTTGTAGATAGTATGAAGGCTCGAGAAACCCCAGTCCTAGCCACGTTCGTCATGGGTCGATCAGACATCGAGACGCTAAGGCGACGGGTCTTAGCCCAACGGTGCGACGACAGCCAGAAACCAATACATTGCTCATCATTCGTGCTAACGTGCGCATACGTTTGGGTTTGCTTGATCAGGTCACGTGGGGATGACGAGAGGGACAAAAACGTCCATTTCACCTTTCCAGTGGACTGTCGGGCTCGGCTGGTGCCGCCGATACCCGCTACGTATTTCGGGAACTGTATCGGTTGTTGTATATGCCATGCGAAGGAGAGCGACTTAGTGACGGAAGACGGAGTGGGACCGGCGTCGGAGGCCATCGGAAGAGCAATCCAAGCGTTGGATGGCGGGGTATTGAATGGCGTGGAGACTTGGCTACCGGAATTTGGTTCTATTGTAGCTTCAGGGGAGCACATGGTAACGGTTGCCGGGTCGCCCAAGTTTCGGATCTATGAAACGGATTTCGGATGGGGAAAGCCTGTAAAGGTGGAAGTGTTGTCGATTCAAGGAACAGGCGCTATATCGCTTGCAGAGAGTAGAGATGAAAAGGGAGGAATGGAAGTTGGGGTGGCGCTGTCCAAAGGCGATATGGACCGATTTGCTTCTCTGTTTGAAGGTGGTCTGAAAAATCTCCATGGCTGAGGGCGAAATCAATGGTCCAGATTCTTCCTTGAGGTTTAATATTTGGGATGGTAGGTTTTTCAAAATAATACTAGACGGAATCGGATTGCGTGCTTGCGGAGTAAACTCAGTTGGGCCCACCGAGAATGTATGTGCTTTATCTATTCCGTCCATATGTTTTTACAGCTCATTTTAGGGGTTGGGCCCAAAATTTAAGCATATCCAAATCTAAAGGAAACAGTGGGAATAATGATTCCCACCGTCAAAACCTTCCCAGGACCTACAGTGATGTTTATTTGTCATCCAACCTGTTCATAAGATCGCATGGATATGGATGAAGGGAAAACACAAATATCAGCTTGATCCAAAACTTCTGTGTCTTCCGAGAATTTTTCAATGATAGACATTCAGTTCACACTTTTCTTATGGTGTGGTCCACTTTAGATTTTGATATGCTTTATTTTTTGTCACCATACCTAAAATTTCCTGTTAAGATGGATGGACGGAGTGGATAAAATACATAAATCACTGTGGGCCCCACAGAGTTTACTTCGCACGCTAGCGTGCGGAGTTACTCAGTACGCAATCCGCTTCCAGAGATGGACCGTTGTGATTATGCTATTTCTCTGTATGCTGACGATCTTGAGCAGAGATGGACCGTTGTGATTATGCTATTTCTCTGTATGCTGACGATCTTGAGCAGCTAAGCCGGCAGATTTTTCTGCACTAGGCATGTGTTTTATTTCCCGAGGTCGGTTTCACGCAGGGTTCGAGAAATCCACCCACGGCTGGCGTATGCGTACGTGTAGCAAATTCCAGCCGTGGGTGAGAACCGCATCTCGAAGGGATTTTAATTTTTGGCGAGCAAACTATTCTCTGACGTTTCTCTCTACTCCGAGAATCTCCCCAAAGGGCTAACAAAGGGGTACTGGCGGAAGCCTTTGGCCGGAAATTACTGTCTGGGAATGTTGGTGGGCCCACCGTGATGCTTTTGAGCACTAACATTGAAAAATTCAGGGAGGCCACAAAAATTTTGGATCAAGCAAATATTTGTTTTCCATTCAATGTTACGAATGGTTTTGTATTGAAAAAAAAAAAAATCACTATGGGCCTTAGGAAGGTTT
The DNA here is from genome assembly GCA_003013855.2 of Liriodendron chinense. Classification (NCBI taxonomy): domain Eukaryota; kingdom Viridiplantae; phylum Streptophyta; class Magnoliopsida; order Magnoliales; family Magnoliaceae; genus Liriodendron; species Liriodendron chinense. Next base: position 3,829,815 of record PVNU02000736.1, on the reverse strand, counting down.
CAATAGTGGAAATCATTATTCCCACTGTTTAGTGTGATATGGTCCAATTGAGCTTTGGATATGCTTCAATTTTGAGCTCAACCCTTAAAATGAGCAAGAAAAACGGATGGGTGGTGTGGATAAATCATATACATTCACAGTGGGCCCAACTATGTTTACTCAGTACAATAAAAGCGTATCCATTTTCAAGCTAGGTGGGGCCCACGGTGATGCTTATGAGAAATCCAACTCGTTCATCCATTTTTTGAGCTCATTTTAGGACATCAGATAAAAACTGAGCCAGACACAAGAGGATTAAACGCCTATCGTTGAAATATTTGTGGGGCCACAAAAGTTTTGAATCAAGTTAATATTTATGTTTTCAAATCATCCCATTAGGAATCACACTATGATGAGTATGGATGGCATATAAACATCACTGTAGATTCAGGGATGTTTCAACGGTTGTAATTTTCCTACCCACCTTTTCCTCTAATGCGGCCCACTTAAGTCTTGAATCGGGGTCATTTTTTGTCTCACGTCCTAAAAGGAGATCACATAGAAGATGGATGGGGTGAATTTCTCACAAACATCACGGTGGGGCCCACCTACATTCCCATGTAATAACTTCTTACCAAATGTTTCCACCAACAATCGCATATCCCTTTGCTTGGCCCTCCGAGATATTCTCGGGAGAGAGAGAAACGTAGGAGAGAGGCTCCCTGTCGAAATATTAAAATCCCATCGAGACGCGGTTCTCACCCATGACTGGGATTTGCACGTACGTAAGCCGTAGGTGTAGCAAAATTTTTCTCGGCAAGTTCAGCAGAATGAGGAAAATTTTGCTACACCCATGCATTTAATGCTGCGTAGGGTGTAGCAATAATGAGGCAATAGGCGAGAAGAATTTTGCTACACCACGGAGTGTAGCAATGACCCCACCATGATGTATGTGTTGTATACACTTTGTCTATCCGTGTAGTGAGATCATTCTAGGGCATGACACTAAAAATGAGGCAGATCTGAAGCTCAATTGCCCCCAGTAAGTTTTTAATGGTTGCCGTTCAATCCCAACTATTTTTTGTGCCGGGTCCACTTGAGCTTTGGATCTGCCTCATTGTTGGTGTCATGCCCTAAAATGATCTCACCAAATAAATGAATGGTGTGGATACAACACATATATATCATGGTGGTTAATTGCTACACCCGGTGTAGCTATCGTAGCTAACTCACTCATGGGTGTAGCAAAATTTTCTTGTGACTGGGTATGACCTGGGCCCAGCCCGTACCAACACATAAGTCCCAAGGCCCAAGCTGGAGCCCGAAAAATTGGCGGCCCCGGTTCAAACTGATCTGAGCTGGCCGGACCTGAAGATTTATAAAATTCCAATTTTCTACTTGAATTTTTCTAATGGACGCACTATTCAAGTGGGGCCACATATGCACAAGGAAACAACATTTTAGAAGAATAAAGCCATCAGTCTACATTTAAGATGGATGGGATACATCAGCCACATTGTTAGTCACTCTGTAATGTTAGCCACCCCCGGTTGGGAATCGGTACCTAGACCTCAGGACTGTGGGGCTCACTGTGACGTACGTGACTACACCCACGTGTTCCATACGTATTGAAGTCTCATTTTAGGTATGATCCAAGAAGTGAAGCAGTTCCAAATTCCCGATGTGCCATAGTATAGGAAACAGTGGTGACCTTATCAACAGGTTGGATGGCAAATAAACATTCAGTGGAATCCATGAAGTTTTTAATGGTGGGGATTCAATCACAACTGTTTCTTGTGGTGTGGTCCACCAAAAGTTTGAGTCAACTTCATTGTTTGGAGACGATGCCCTAAACTGAGCTTTCAAAATGGTTGCACGGTGTGGATTTAAGGACACATACATCATTGTGAGCCCCAAAGTCAGGGGTTCCATTCACGTCGTTGGATTCAACCTGCTATGCATAAACATGAATGATGGGATGTCAAATCCATCCTTAAATGAGGGCCTTATTTTTTTTTGTAGCCATTAGAATTGACAAATGGTCCGTTGGCACCAAGGATTTGAGAGAAGTGGATTCTATGATATGAATTCTCATCAACTCCAATTCTTATCAATTCCAGATTTTCTGTTTTGCAGCTAAGATTTGGAGAGAACTCAGACATAAGGGAATGAACCGTGTAAATTTTAATCCCACTGTATGCCCACCGTATTAGCCTCAATTTGTAAATGAATGCCATTCATCATTTTATGGCAAAATCCAAAAAATAAAGCAGATCCAAAACTGACGTGGACCATAAAACAAGAAAAAGTGGAGAGCGAGACCTTTATGATGCACAAAAGTTTTGGATTAAGCTGATATTTGTGTGGTCCCTTCATCTAGGTCTTTGTGACCTTATCAACAAGTTGGATGAAAAATATATATCATGTTGGGTCCCATAGTTAAGGATACATTATGTTAGTCCCATATTAAGGAGGATTTCTCCTCAAATCCCACCTTTTTCTTGAGGATTTGAAAAAGATGGTGCCTTTTTTAATTCTCCTGGATGCCTCTCAAATCCATTTCTCATCAAATCCATGGTGCTAAACAGAATAAAGCAACCGGTTTCTCCTCGCTTCTCCTCAAATCCATGGTGCCAAACAGGCCATAACAGAAATGAATAGAGCGTATTTAGAATTACAAGTAATCTACAATGGAATTAGATCTAATTTTGTACAAATGATCTTGACCGTGCATATTAGAGGCCGTTGATCAAATAGTAATTAAGATCATCAGACCATGGTAAAATTGCGCATGCAATGTGTGTTGGACCTAATGGACAGTCTAAATCAATCGACTGGACTACAAGTGTACGAATGTAACTAGGAGCAAATATAACTTATAGTGATCGGGAGCATCTCTCTATAATTTGCACCCAGATAGTTGGCAATGTAACCGGGAATTATATAATACGTTTCTCATTCCGCAATATTTTGGCCCATCGTTTGGTGATCTAGATCGTTGATACGATGGGACCCGCCTTGGATGGGCAATGTTACAAAATAAAAAAGAAAAAAGAAAAAAAAAAAAAAAAAAAAGTTACCTTCGATCTTTGCCTGGAAACAAATTTCTAAGAAAAGAAATGCATCAGTGTCAATACTTACTGAATTGGATAAATGACCACGTGCAACCGAACGAAGGACAAAGATCAGATGGTTAAGATCTTTCAGTATCTAATGTTTGGGAGCCATTACCCATTTAAGATTACAACCATCTGTTCATCACGGTCTAGATTACTGAACCATGAGCCCACTGGGGATATGTAGATACCTACTTGAAATGGGAATAAACTACTCTTTAAATTTTAACTGAATTGAATTTCGACAAAACCATCCCTGCACAAATCATCAGCCATTGAAAATTTAATTGATCGAAGGGATAGGAATCTTGGCATGTCAGAGAAACCATCGATAGACCTGATCAGCTGATCCAGAACCTAATCAATTAAATCCTAGCCAATTATTTAGACTCTTTGGGAATTATATTTATGCCTTATTTCAATAAAATTGTCTCCAGCCTACCCGAGTATTAAATAAATAAATAAATAAAATCCAAACAGGCCACATAAAAAGTGTCAGCGGCATATTTAGAAAGCAACCTAATTGGCGAAATAAAACCACTAACTTGCCATGAGCCGCATCGATGTCATCACAACCGCTTTCGTTTTTCATTCGAACATGTATTAAGGAACCACTTTAGTGAAAGGAAGATTTGCCAAGTGAACAGTTGACCTGCCACAAATCAATAGTCACCGAGCATGCTTTATACTTAACCAAGATTTTATCTCAATTTTCTAAACACCAAATCTCAAAGTAGAATATCTGGTGAAACCGTCAACTCATGGTCTTACTCTATAAATACAACGCAACAACTACCCCAAAGTTAAAGAGAGCAATGGACAGGCTGAGAGAAATGCCTAGGTGGGCCATCTTCTCCAAAGACTCTGAGGATTCTCAACTAACGCTGTGGTCCTATTTAACTCAGGATTTATTCCAATTATTTTGCAAAATGATTTAAACATTAATAAGGTATAAATATGGCCTTAAAAATGCTAACATTGTAATATACTTTAAAACTTAATTAATATACATTTTGCTCCCTCTTCACTCATTTTTTTCACTCTCTGGCTCTCTCCCTCTTCAACTTGTTTTCCACGAATGTAATATTTTTTTCTTGCGTGGCAGTAATCAGAGTCCATGTACGGCTGTGTTGTATGTGGCTGTTTCCCATTTTCAAATGCCAAATACCGGTAAAAGCATGTCTAAGGTAAAGTCGATCGCTTGCAATCAGTTCTCCCATAGGTATATCAATAGGGCGTGGAGGTGGGTGAGACCCCTGGCTGTGGGCCCATTGTGACTACATACAAGCCATCCATGTATACTGGAAGGTTAAGGTTTTTAAAGGTGGAGATTCAATCACGACTGTTTCTTATTGTGTGGACCAGCTAAGATTTGGGTCTGCTTCATTTTTGGAATTACGCCCTAAAATGAGCTGTCAAAATGGATGGACGGTATGGATTTAAGGAACAGACATCACTGTGAGCCCCAGTCTGGCCCCCTCGCCCATATCAATATTCTTTCCTTAGAACCTGAGGAATCTTCAAGATTATATATCTTGACCCTTCAATCAAAAGACGGTAAGTAACGTTAAAAAAATCTTCCCTATTTAAACACAGAACTTTATTTTAGGCATCCGCGGGCGCAGTTGGGCCATTATGTAATCTTAAAAGGATTGGAATATCTTGACCGTCTAATAAAAAGCCCATCAGAAACGTTAATATATATATATATATATATATATATATATATATATACACGGAGAACTTTTTTTAAGCATCCGCGTGCGTAGTGAGGCCATTATATAACTTAAAGGTTTTGAAATGCGCGGAATCCGGTCATCACTATGTGTAGCCACAGTGGGTCCACATGCAGAGATGGTTAGATGATCAGAACCATCCATGTTTTGAGTGCTCCCTCTTAATACACACGGTATCTACTCCCTCTTAATGCACACGGTATCTAACTTAAGCAAAACAGATAATTACTTCCGTTGCTAGGTTTAGCCGATTGTGGACCGTTGAAAGGAAATTTAGAGGCTGAAGGTTCAAACTTAATAAATCAACGGTTAGGATGATTTTTTTTCAGTATGATTGTGGGATAAAATAGCACCCACGTGATAGACGCATCATATTATCTAAACATCTTTGTATGGGAGCACTATGCGACGACGGGTAGTAGTGATCATACAAAATGAAACATGTCCACATGTACCATGAAACCTCTAGACTGCACCTAATGTCACTTTACAATTTCTACTTTTTTTTTTTTTTCAAACACGTTTTCTTCTCCGTTGATCTTTTAAAGATGCATTAAAAGAAGGCTTTCTTTATCTACCTCCCCTTTATTATTTCCCATATTGTAATGACCGCTACAAATATGGTAATAATAAGCAAACGAATTGCGTGGTGTGCTGCCGATCCAAAGCTCAAGTGACCACACCACACACAGCAGTAGGGATTGAACATCTACCATTGAAAATTCTCCGAGGCCATGGAAGTTTGGTTTCAATTTATATTTGTCTAAGTCTTTGTAACATAATAAACAAGTTGGATGACAAATAAACATTATGGTGAGCCCTAGAAAGTTTTCAATGGTGGAAATCATTGTCCTTATTGCTTTCTATGGTGTGGTCTACTTGAGAACTAGATATGTATCATTTTTTAACTGATCATACCCTAAAATTATATCTCCAAATGAATGGACGGTATGGATATAACACATACATAATGATGGGGCCACATAACTTGATGACATCAACACACCTAGGAGGTCGGCGAAATCTGTTTCCAATAATATAAGCGCAGGTGCCGGCGGATTGCGCGGTATGGTGATGTGTTGAACCGGAAAAGTTTTGTGAGCCCCGCCATGATATATGTGTTATATCCACATCATTCATCCATTTTGTTACATCATTTGTAGTGAATGAGCTAAAAAATGAGGTAGATCCAAAGCTCACACCACACCATAGAAAGCAATGGGACAATGATGCCTACTATTGAAAACTTTATGAGGTTACAGAAATTTTGGATCAAGCTAATATTTGTGTTTTGGCTTCACTTAAATCTTTGTGACCTTATGAACAGGTAGGATGGCAAATAAACATCATGGTGGCCCTTAGGAAGGTTTCAATGGTAATTGTCATTGTCCTTGCTGCCTTTTGTGGTGTGGTCCACATGAGCTTTGGATCTCCCTCATTTTTGGCCCATGCACGGAAATGATCTTGCAAAATGATGGAAATGGGCCACCTGTTAGAAGGTACCGATATCTCAGTCTTAGAGAGTTTCAATGAACAGGCTATCAAAACCGGGGCCCACAATATCAACAGCTTGGATCATTGAATCAAGGGCCCAATTGGGCATAATGACAACCCGAATAGCAAAACAAAAGGTCGCAAACATTCACCCGAGCACTCTTGAATACCTCGAGTACTTGTTCACTAGCACTGTTGGAAGAAAGACAATCCACGAGTTTCTTGTCGTATTTAAACTTTCTAGTACTTGCTGCACTACTCTGGCAGTGTATGACAGATGATATGCAGGCACTTGCTATGGTAAACATAGAATATAATTATATTTTCATGTTATTTATTGCTTTGTACCTCACCATCATTTAAGCCTTATATAAACTAACTAATTGAGATGGGATACATATCATATTGTTCGGATACATGTTAAAAGTTATAGCATGAGTGCGACATGTACCGGCTCCCACCTAACGCAGTCCAATGTAATGAAGCACAGCATAATAATTTATTACATAATATAATTACAACCAACAAGTCAATGAAATGTAAACATGCGCACTTCTACAAATATCACATGGGTACTCTAACCTATGACCTCAGTGCTAAAGCAGGCACATTGTCTGCAACTGACCCATGAGTAGGGACCCATGACTATCCGGTACTTTCAATTTGGAAATTAACCACCTTTTATGTGCACTTTAAAAAGATCAAATCTATAATCTTGCTACACATGCACTATGAGTTCTACATCTGCATGAATTAACTCAAGGTAAACACATTAAATTGTGGAACTCACACTACTCCTAAAGCCCGTTTGGATGCTATCAAATAAGTAGCTTTTCTAACTTGTGTAAGCTAAAAAGTTACGTTTCTTAATTAAGTTAATTTAATTATTAAACTTAAATAAGTAACTTTAAAAAAAAAAATAACTTTTATTTCAATCTTTTTTATTGCTTTTCAACTTTCAAAAGTAACTAATTTTCCTTATTTTCTAGCTTTTGATTGATAAATATAATGCTCATCAAACTATACCAAACATATTTATCTATTAAACAAGTAGAAACCAAAATAAGCTACTTGTGATGTAAGCAACTTATTTAAATTAACTTACGGTCCAAACACCCCTTAAGTCAAAACCCTAAAATTATATCAGATGAATAGTTCTAACCCCTTCTCCATGAACACTTGTAGAAATAGAATGATTGGGTTTTTTTTTTTTTTTTTGTTAACATCTAATAAATGTCCACTAATCCAATAGCTAGATAATTAAATAAGCCTAATTTCTTAGTCATGATACATCACTTTTCTTATGTACCTGGGTATCATTCACTGTAGTGGACCCGAGCATCAAACTTTTTCTTTCCATAAAAAATGCCGACTTGCCCGTGAGATGTGAGATCACAAGAACTCTCAATTTTCAATTGCCAAACACGAACGCCTCTCACACGGATCTAACAGGTGTGTGAGCAATCTCGTGATTATATGGGCCACAATTGTGCAAAACTCAGGTTTCTGTGGAGCTGATATTTTAAGGATCCAGACTGTAGGTGGCTCATTACCCAAACTCTTCGAGGTTGAAAAATCCTAGCCGCTGATCTTGCGCCTTTTGATGAACCTAGACCATTCTTCTTTTCAACCATCAAATTTCAGACAATAAATCTAACGCGTAGGAATTTCATACCATTATCATAAAAATCTGTACAACGAATTTGGATGGTTGAGATTAGTCACGTGACCTTCAATTCGCACGTAGGAACTTCTTTCGTCCGCTGAACTTACAAGAAGAAGAAAGGCAGGGGGAGGTGTCACTCCGATGCCTAACTCATGTCTGGGAGCAAGGAACGCAAGGATTTGAAGGCTAAGATGTTTCAGTACCTTTGAGGTTAAAATTCAATCTCTATTTATAAGTCTTAGATGCAGTTCTGGAGAATAGGATCCTTCTAGGATACGTTGGTAGAGTCCCTATTTTAATAAGATTGTATCTAAGAAGGGAGGTAGATCCCGAAATATCCGAATCTCCACAGGTATCTCAAACTGACCATGGGTAGTTGGCAAATCTTGGACCGACTCTGGTTTGTTTTGGACTAAGTAAGAGTCATTAGTAGTATAGGTCTCCTGGTCGGGGTATCATTGGCGGGTCTTTGGGAAGATCGTCCTCAGAAAGGTCTTCATCGAACAGGTCATCCTATAAATAGGTCTTCCTTGGACAGGTCATGCTCGCGATGTGAAGCTTAGTACCAGAGCTCCTCATTTGAGCCGTTTATCCACAATATTGTAGATCTTGTACTTTGGGCCCTTGGGCCTATGTGCTTCTTTCTATTTATGGACCAGTACAAAATTCCCCCGTAACACGTGCCAATAAATTTTTTTGGGCAAAGAAACAATCAGTGACCAGGCCAATCAAATTTGGACGGTATGTATCATTGGACCATGAGACCTAAAATGATAACAAGATCATTTTTGACGCCCAAAAAGACATTTTCCTAATTTCAGTATGATCCTCGAAAGGGGAAGTGCATTGCATCCTTGGACTTGGAGGGGTACAAGTGGCGCACATGATTTAGTTATCAAACCGTTAATCTGTTGGTCCCCACCATGGATGGACCATACACAAAGTTCTCCCCCACAAGAAAGTAAATTTTAGGCTGTGATTTGACGTTTAAGAAGGGAATACATCAACGGTCGACATGGATTCAGGGCAAAAAAGGCGCCGGGTTTGGTAGCTAGAATTTTACTACTTGGGAATGCTATGGGCACGGTACATTCACGTTGAGAGTAGTAGAAGAAGAACCCATGGAGTCAATGAAAACCACGCTGGACAAATACCACATGTAAAGTGGAGCGGATTAGATGCAGCACCGCCTCACCCAAGTCAGTGTGGCCCAGCTTGATGTATTTATTCTATATCCATGCTGTCCATCTGTTTTGCCGGATCATTTTAGAGCATGATTCTCAAAATAAAGAAGATCCGGATTGAATACCCCACCATTAAAAACTTCCTAAGGCTCACCCTAATGTTTCAGTGATGTTTATTTGCCATCCAATTAATTGATAACGTCGCAAAAACCTGGATGAAAGAAAAAAAATAAAACACATATCAGCTTAATCCAAAACTTGGACCACGTGGAAATAGAATACAGACATTGAGATGTGTTCCACAGTAAGGGCATCACGGGAGAGTGGATTAGGTATGGCCCTGGCCTCAACGAAGATGACACAGCTCTTACTGTCGGGCCCACGATGACATTTTTATCTTACGTCCATGCCATCTATCCATTTTACTAATCATTTTAAGGGATGAGGTAAAAACAAAATAGATTCAAATCTCAAGTGCACCGAACCATAGGAAACCGTGGTGATTGAACATTAAAAACTTCCTGTGGACTACAAAAGTTTTGCATTAAGGGCTCATATTCGTGTTTTCCCTTCATCCAAGTTGTGTGACCTTATATCAACAAGCTGGATGGCAAACAAACATTACCAAAACATTATTGTGGGGCGCCCTAAAAAGTTTTTAATGGTGGATTTAGTATGGTCCATTAAAGATTTGGATCTACTTCATTTTGGCTCATGCCCTAAAATGATCTAGAAAAACATATGAACATCATTGATGTAGAATATATACATGCATACATCAAGGCAGGACCCACAATAAGGGCTGCACCTAATCCGCTCCCTGAAAAGGGAGCAGATTTTATGCACTTGCCCTCACCAAACACGGTAAGACCCTGATGATGTGGCAACATTTGATTGGGCCACATGCTGCCATCATGTGAGCCAGCCTTCAATCATCATGATTTCCTGTGGTGTGGTCAATGTGAGATTCAAATATACTTCATTTTTTAGCTCATGCCTTAAAACGAGGGGGCAAAACAAATGGACAGCTTAAATATACAACATATACATCAAGGTGGGCCCCATAGTCAAGTGGACACCATGTTGAGTAACACAAGGTCACACCTGATGTGTTGAGTGAGGCTGGGGCTAAAGTTGTACATGAGTCGTGTAAGCTCGAATAACTCACTTGACTTAGCTTGGATTGGAAGTGGGATTGGGCCGAATCAAGCCAAAATTTGGGTGCTCGAATAAATTCGAGTCGAGCACCGAGTAGGGCCATGCTCGACTCGAAATCAACTTGGATAGTATTAATACCCCCCCCCCCCCCCCCCCCCCCCCCCCCAGTGCGCTCACGCGCGTGTGTGTGCTCGCCCACCCAACCCCATTGGACCACCTCCACGGCCCCACTCTGGCATTGCCTTCCTCCCTCTCTCTCAGCTCGATCGTCAGCTAGCCATATCTGTCCACTCGCCCACCCAAACCCATCAGACCACCCCTGCCTGTCCGCTCAATGCTAGCCACTCCCTAAGTTGCTCTACATGTTTTCTCAATACCGGCTACTCCCTGAGCTAACATGCATAAGATCCCCCCCCTCTCCATTTTTTTTTTTTTTTTACATGGATTTTGGGGCGACAGGTAAGGCTCGAATTCAAACTCAATTTGAACTCACTTAGTCAGCTGACCAAATAGGGATACGCTCAAGTAGCGAGCAAGGATAGGGAGGTTCAAGTCGAGCAATGGTGAAGCTCAACTCGACTCGAATGGTGTACAAAAACTAGCTGGGTCACACCTCATTTGCACAGGAGCGGATTAGGTGAGACCCTAAATCAATCGATGTGGGTGGGACCCATGACTGTGGGGCCACTGTGATGTACGTGACTACATCCATGCTATCCATCCGTATTAAAAGTTCATTTTAGGGCATGATACAAAAAATGAATCAGTTCCAAAATCCAGATGGGCCATAGTACAGGAAACAGTGCTGATTGACTATTAAAATCTTCCTGTGGGCCACAAAAGGTTTGGATCAAAATGATATTTATGTGGTCTATTCATATGGATGTTTGTGACCTTATCAACAGGTTGGATGGAAAATAATGGTAAATAAACATTCCAGTGAAATTCATGAAGTTTTCAATTGTAGAGATTCAATCAAAATTGTTTCCATGGTGTGGTCCACCTAAGATTTGAGTAAGCTTCATTTTTTATATCACACCCTAAAATGATCTTTCAAAATGGTTGGGTGGTGTGGATTAGGTGAGACCCTGGATCCACCAAGGTGGGTGGGACCCCTGACGTGGGGCTCACAGTGATGATTGTGTCTTAAATCCACACCATCCAACCATTTTGAAAGTTCATTTTGGGATGTGATACCAAAAATGAAACTGAATCAAATCTTAGGTGGATCACACCATAGAAACAGCCGTGATTGAATCTCTGCCATTGAAAAATTCATGGATTTCACGGGAATATGTATTTGCCATTATTTTTCATCCAACCTGTCGATAAGGTCAGAAACATCTAGATGAAGAGACCACATACATATCATCTTGATCCAAATCTTTTGTGGCCTACAAGAAGTTTTTAATGGTCAATCAGCACTATTTTCTGTACTATGGCCCATCTAGGAGTTGGAATTGATTCATTTTTTTATCATTCCCTAAAATGAACTTTCAATACTGATGGACGGCATGAATTTAGTCACATACATCATAGTGGCCCCACAGTCAGGGGTTACACTCACCTCGGTGGATCCAGGGTCTCACCTAATCTCCTCTCGGATTTAAGACACATACATAATTGTGAGCCCCACTATCAGGGTTCCCACCCACCTCGATGGATCCCGGGTCTCACCTAATCAGCCGAGGTGGGTGGGACCTGTGACTGATTAGGTGAGACCTAGGATCCACCGAGGTAGGTGGGACTACTTACTGGGAAGTCACTGTCATGTCTGTGATTACATCCATGCCGTCCATCTGTATTGAAATTTCATTTTGGAGCATGATCAAAAGAATGAAGCAGTTCCAAATTCCAAATGAGCCATGGTACAGGAAACAGTGGTGATTGACCATTAAAAACTTCTTATAGGGCCACAAAAGCTTTGGATCAAGATGATATTTATGTGGTCTCTTCATCTAGGTGTTTGTAACCTTATCAACAGGTTGGATGGCAAATAAACTTTCCAGTGGAATCCATGGAGTTTTTAATGGTAGAGATTCAATATGACTTGTTTTTGTGGTGTGGTCCACCTAAGATTTGAGTCAGCTTCATTTTTGGAATCATTCCCTAAAATGAGCTTTCAAAATGGTTGGACGGTGTGGATTTAAGACACATAAATCACTGTGAGAGCCACATGTCAGGGTCCCACCCACCTCGGTGGATCCGGGGTCTCACTTAAGGAAGCGGATTGCGTATTAACTCAGTAGCGCTTAGTGTACTGAGTAAACTCTGCAGGGCCCACCATGATTTATGTATTTTATCCACTCTGTTTCATCCATTTTAACAGATAATTTTATGGCTTGTGACAAAAAAGATAAAGTATATAAAAAGCTTAACTGGACCACACCACAGGAAATAATATGAATTGAATATGTGCCGTTGAAAACTTCTTAGGGCTGTAGAAGTTTTGGATCAAGCCGATATTTTTTTTCCCCTTCATCAATGTCTGTGTGATCTTGTGAACAGGTTGGATGACAAATAAATATCACTATGGGCTCAGAAAGGTTTCAGCGGTGGAAATCACTATACCCGCTGTTTCTTGTGGTATGGTCTACCTAAGTTTTGGATATGCTTCATTTTTTGTTTCAACCCATTAAATGAACTGGAAAAGCAGATGTACGATGTAGATACACTATATACATTTACAGTGTGGGCCTAACTGAGTTTACTCGATACGATAGCAGCATCATGAGTTACTCAGGACGCAATCCGATTCCCTCACTTAATCTGCTTCCCCCATTTGCACGGACGCGGATTAGCTACTGACCGGTTAAGCAGCGAATCTCTCAACCGAAGTGACGTCTCCATATTTTGTGGGCCTAGCATGATGTATATATTGTATCTACACCGTCCATACATTTGGAGAGACCATTTTAGGGTCTGAATCAAGGAATAAGGCAGATCCAAAGCGCAAGTGAACCCACCACAGAAAATAGAAGGACAGTGACATCCATCGTTGAAAACTTCCTAGGCCCACCATGATTTTATTTGAGATCCAACCTGTTCATAAATTCACACAGACATGTTGAAAGGGAAAATACAAATATTAGCTTGATTGAAAACTTCTATGGCCACTAAGAAGTTTTCAACAGTAGATGTCACTGTCTCCACTATTTTCTGTGGTAGGGTCTACTTGAGATCTAGATTTGCCTCAATCTTTGAGTTATACCTTAGAATGATCTCTTTAAACGAATGGACAACGTGAATACAACACATACATCATGTTAGGGCCCACATACTATGGTGACGTCACTTCAGTGCGAGATTCGCTACGCAACCTGTCACTAGACGGATTAGCTACTGACAGGTTGAGTAGCAAATCTCCCCAATAAAGTGATGTCATCATGTTATGTAGGCTCTAGCATGATGTATATGTTGTGTCTACACCGTTTATACATTTAGAGAGACCATTTTAGAACCTGAAGCAAAGAATAAGGCAGATCCAAAGCTCAAGTGGACCCATCATAGAAAACAGAGGAGACAATGACATCCACCGTTGAAAACTTTCTAAGCCTACCATGATTTTTATTTGAAATCCAACCTGTTCATAAATTCACACAGACATGTGTTGGAAGGGAAAACACAAATATCAGCTTGATCGAAAACTACTGTGGCCCCTAAGAAGTTTTCAACAGGGATGTCATTGTCTCCACTATTTTCTGTGGTGGGGTCCACTTGAGATCTGGATCCGACTCGTTCTTTGAGTTATACCTTAAATAATCTCTCTAAATGAATGGACCGTGTGGATACAACAGATACATCATGCTACGGCTCACAAACCGTGGTGACGTCACTTTAAGATTCGCCACTTAACCTGTCAGTAGCTAATCCGCGTCCCTCGGATGTACTCGACTGATGTCACATGGAGCTACCCTAGTCAAACATCATCACGTGCTTGGTGTACTGTGAGCGAATGTACCCTACTGGTGTCACATGGAGTTGGGTGCGGTTTGGGTGGATCCCCAACCGTGGGGTCACTGTAATGCATATACCTTACATCTACGCCGCCCATGCATTTTGAAAACTTATTTGAGGGCATGATCCCAAAAATTAAGCAGATCCAAATATTAGGTGGGCCATACCACATAAAATAGTAGTAGTGATTGAATCCTCACCATTAAAAACTTCATGGGGCTAATGCAATGTTTATTTTCCATCCAACCTGTTGAAAAGGTCGCTGGAGGCTACTGGAATGTTTATTTTACATCCATGCTGCATTCTGTTGACAAGGTCACAAGGACTTGGATGAGGAGACTACATAAATATTAGTTAGATCCAAAAAATTTGTGGCCCGTACCATTATTTACTGTATTATGGTCCACCTGAAATTTGGATATACTTAAATTTTTAGATCATGTTCGAAAATAAGTTTTCAAAATAGATGAACGGCAGGAATGTAAGACACACATCACAAAATGGAGGCAAGCGTTAGTGATCCACCCACCACCAATAACCAACGCCCCATGGAGCTACCCTTTAAAAACATCATCATGTGATGGGTTTACTGCGATTGGATGGGACCCTAGGCAATCACGATAAGGTCCTCACATGACAATGTTTAATCACTATCAAACATGCTTTGTGTGACACATCTCTAACGGTAGAGTACGGTACAATCAACCATCACCTTACCTTGATGGATAGGCCCACGTCCGCTCACATGTACAGTATACTCAGATGTATGTTTGTAACTGACTGGGCCCACTGATCCCATATAAGATCAGGCCACATATGGAATGGTCTTCGTGTTAAATGTCCCTCCGGACCGGAATCGTCCACAACCCCTGTTCTACTCAGCAACTAAAGCAACTAAGCTGTGTGGGTCTACCATGTCGTGGATGTAAATCCACTCCGTCCATTTAGAGGGAACCCTTATTTAAACCGTTCAGGTATAATATCAGACTGATAAAGAAAGTCTAATGAGCTCAACAATGGTAAAAATTGCCCCTAAAATCTAAAAGTTCAGGCGGCATGGCCAACTTGATTTTTGGATGATGCTGATTTTTTCTCTTCACTTCATCAAAATAAGTTGCATCTGATTAACAGTTTTCATAAAAGATACACACCAGAATAGTCCCACACATTAACCTGCGGCTGACATTGCTCCTCACTGTTTACTGTATTGTGGCCCACCTGAGTTGTGGATCTGGATGAGTTTTTGACAAACCGATGGACGGAGTGGATTTTACATATTCAAAATGGTGGACACCACAGCGTACGTGCTTCACGCACTGCGTCAAACAGGTGTTGTAGTGGATTTGGGTCCATGTCCGTACGGAGCAAAAAAGTCACGGGGTGCAATTATCAGATGGGCCACGAACAGAAATTTGTCGGTTGGTATTGCCAATTTACACCTCCTCCTCCTCCTCCTCTCTCTCATGGCACCACTTCACGGTGTGAAGCAGCTGGAGATTTGCAGAGTCTCTCCTCCGCCCGGCTCCGTCGCTGACACCTCTCTCTCTCTTACTTTCTTCGACGTCATCTGGCTACAGCTGCCTCCGGTCCAACGCCTCTTCTTCTACCAATTCCCACAAAACCCAAATAACACCACCACCACAACCCACTTCATAAACACCTTACTTCCCAAACTCAAACACTCCCTCTCCCTCTCCCTCCGTCTCTTCTTCCCTCTCGCCGGCAATCTCACCCACTCTCTCAAAACTGGCGATCTCGAGATCTGCTACACGGACGGCGACTCTGTCTCCCTAACCATTGCCGAGTCCGACGCTGATTTCCAACGACTCGTTGCAGACTACCCAAGAGACGTAACAGAGTTCCATCCCCTCGTACCTCAGTTGCACGTATCCCATGCTCGAAAACAACCCCTCCTGGCGTTGCAAGTCACCGTCTTTCCCAACTTCGCCGGCATTGGCATCGGAACCACCACACACCATGCCGCAGCAGATGGGAGCAGCTCCATCCATTTCATGAAATCCTGGGCGTCCATTTACCGGTCCGGCGAGGAGTCCTTGATCATGCCTCTCCCGGTCCACGACCGGTCCTTGACTGCAGATCTCGACGGACTCAAGAGAGTTCTGTTGGACCAGCTGGCTAACTCCCGGTTCGACCGAATCCTCGACACGTCTAGCGTCAAGGGTCGAGCCGATCCGGTCCGAGCCACGTTCGTGATGGCTCCAGCTGACATCGAGATGCTAAGGCGACGCGTCTTATCCCAACGTCTCGAAGACAGCCGGAAATCGATCCCTTGCTCGGCGTACGTGCTAACGTGCGCATACGTGTGGGTTTGCCTGGTGAGAGCACGTGGCGACAGTGACGACCCCAGGGGCAAAACCGTCCATTTCGCTTTCCCCACCGGCTGTCGCGCTCGGGCGGATCCGCCAATACCGGCTACGTATTTCGGGAACTGTATCGCTCCGCGTTTCGTCGAAGCGAACGGCAGCGATTTTTGGAGCGAGGATGGGGTGGGGCCTGCTTCGGAGGCCATTGAGAGAGAGATTCCGGGGTTGGGTTGCAGGGTTTTAGAAGGAGCAGAGGGTTGGATCCCGAGAGCTGTCAAGTGGACAGGTGAGAGAGTCGTAACGGTTGCCGGATCGCCGAAGATTCGGGTCTACGACACGGATTTCGGATGGGGGAAACCGAAGAAGGTGGAAATGATTTCGATTGAAGGAACGGGCGCTATATCTCTTGCAGAGAGTCGAGATGAAGCAGGCCAGCTCGAGATCGGTTTGGTGCTTCCAAAACGCGAAATGGAGAGATTCTCTTCGTTGTTTTACGAGGGTCTGAAAGTTCTTGTGTAAGTTTGTCGTAACGTTTCGGTGTATATCGGTCGTAACCTGATTTTTATTCATTGATTGTAATTTGTAATTTGAAATTGGGGGGAATGATACGGTTGAGCCCGAGAGTACGCCGATTGCATCTTCATCAGGTATGTGTGATCTAATCAACAGGTTTGGTGACAAATAAACATATTCATGTTGTGGTCCACCTGTTATTTGGTTCCGCCTCATTTTTGGGCTCATGCATTAAAATGAGCTGAAAAATGAATGGACAGCGTAGACACATGCATCATGGTGGGGGCCACACAGCTTTTTCATAATTAGCACATGGTACCTACACCTGTGCTGTGTAGAGCACTCTACATGATGGGTCCCACATTTTCTTGTGAAGTAAGAGCACACCACATGATTTTATTGCTACGTTATATACAGCCAAAGATGGTGGACCACAACAGCTAAGCCCGCCCTCGCCTGAATAATAAAGCCGAGCAACAACTGGGGAAATGTCAAAACTATACGCAACTAATTACCCCAATGCCATTCACTCTCTAATCATAATGAGCCCAAGTCCAGCTTTAGATGGATTGGGTGTTTAAACTTGCTTGAAAAAAATGATAGAGGGAATCATCTGTTTTGAAAGGCAATGATAAGACAAGATTCTTAAAATCAGTCATATCCCAAATGATAGAGGAAATCATCTGTTTTGAAAGGCAATGATAAGACAAGATTCTAAAAATCAGTCATATCCCAAACTCATGTGGGCCACACCAATGAATGGTGGGAACAGAGAGAGCGGATTAGGTGAGACCCCGGACTCACCCAAGAAGGTGCGGCCCTTACCGTGGTTTACCTTGGGGCCCACCTTGATGTATGTATTATGTATCCATGCCGTCCATCCATTTTTCCAGATCCTTTTAGGGGATTAGAACGAAAAGGAAGCAGATCCAATCATCAGGTGGACCATAAAATAGGAAACAGTGGTAATTGGCCATTCATGGGCCACAGAAGTTTTGGATGAATCTGATATTTATTTTTTCCCTTCATCCAGGTTCATGCGACCTTATCAAAAGATTGGATGGTAAATAAACACTACAGAAACGTGAAGGTGAGTACTAAGAAGTTTTTAATGGTAGGATGGTCAATCACCACTGTTTCTTATGGTATGGTCCACCTGATAATTTTTTCTGCTTCAGTTTTGGGATAATGCCCTACGATAATCTGAAAAAACGGATGGATGGAGTGGATACATAATACTTACATCAATGTCGGCCCCACGTTAATCCCACGGTAAGGGCCGCACTGTCTTGGGTGAGGCCGGGGTCTCACCTAATCCGCTCTCGGGAACAGATATGTCCACCGTTGAAACTTTTCTGAAGCTGACCATGATGTTTCTATGTCATCCAAACTGTTGGTAGGATTATTACCATTCAGATAAACGGTAAGAACCAATATCATCCTGATACAAGACTTCTGCCACCCTGAGGTGTTCGATCCCACTGTTTCGTGTGGTCACATGAGTTTTGGATCAGCCTAATTTTTAGAATAGTATCCTATTGTGGTCTTTCATCACGGAGTGGATGTGTCACAGACATCTCCCACACAATCCGCTTCCCTGATGGGATCCACGTTCCTTTCTTATCTTTTGAGTAGTTCCCGTGTGGCGTATAATTATGCCGGAGAGAATGCAATGATGAGACTAAGGGGATGTTGCAGTAAGAGGGACGCGGATTGCCGGCTCTCCTGCGCTCGGAATCTAGCTGGTGCCCCCCATGATGTTTGTGAGAAATCTACACCGTCCAACCAGTCTTGTAAGATTATTTTAGAAGTTGAGACAAACAATGAACAGGATCCAAGACTCAAGTGGGCCGCTACTAAAGCAAAAGGTGGGTAGGAAAATTCCTACGGTTGAAACCTCTACAGGGTCCACAGTGATGTTTATATGCCATCCATACCATTCATGATGTCATTCCTACTGAGATGAACTGAAAACACAAATATTATACTGATTCGAAACTTCTGTGGCCCCACGAATATTTCAACGGTGGAAGTTCAATCATCACATTTTTGGGCCACTTGAGTCTTGAATCCTGTTCATTTTTTGTCTCAACGCCCAACGCCTAAACTGATCTCAAAAAACAGTTGGACGGCGTAGATTTCTCACAAACATCACGGTGAGCCCCACCTAGATTCCGAGCATCCGCAGGCAATCCACGTCCAGTAAGAGCGTGCGAACACATTCTGTGGGGCCATTATGATATTTGTATAGATAATCTCAAGAATAATTAGAAAAAATGTACGTGGTTGTTGTCTAAATTTGGATAGATAAAGTTGGTTACACCGGTGTTGTGATTTTTTCCACCATTGTTTTATGAAGACAAGCAAACTTATGACACTCTATCAAACCTGCAAGGGATAAACAAAAACAGGCAAAGGGGAGGTGACGGCTAGGACCTCAATATCGAAAGGAGGTTATCTTCACTTAGTCTACCAATGTCCCAAATGTATGAGTGTGTGTACTAATAAATAAATAAATAAATAAAAGCAAGCATCCAGTAGAAGGTGTTTAGGGTGACATAGAGTGCGTACCTTATTTTATAGGGGAGTGTCCTATTTATAAGAGTTAGATAGACATTAAGTGCCAGAGTCAATCTAGGACATATTATTGGAGAATTATAAACGAGCAAAACTCTCGTCTCGTACCAATAGGAGAGATTTACGGCCAAGGTGAAGCCATCACCTTCATCTCGTTCGTATTTGGCGGATCTCCCCTAAACTTGTTGCGCACCCCTCTGGTGATGGTCATCCAAGTCAGCTTGAGATGTGGAGCTCGGTGACCGAACTTCACCCCTTCGGGTTCCTCTTCCAGTCATAGGAATTTAGGTATGAGGTCAATCCTTGCTCCTTAACCTGATAGATGGAGCACTTGTAGATGGCTGCTCGGTTCTCGACTTGACAGAGGGCCAAGGTCATGGCCTTCATTTCAGCCACTACAAACATTGCAGTAGTAAGCTTGACAGTTGTCATCCTCCCCTTTTCCTCTTCATTCCTGAGGAAGAGCTGAGGGTCCATACTGGGCTTTTGGGCCTGTGGGCCTCTTTTACTATATGTGGAACTAGTTAGAAATCCCCCATAACATATATATTTCATCATGCTTTCATGAAGTAAAGTATCTAACAGAGCCTGGAATTATTTAGCTCAAGCTTATGAAAAACTATCAGATAGAAATTAAAATGCGATGCAAAGATGGAATTGGCTACCCGAGTCTTCTTATGGTAGATATTAGCTGCAAGGTCATCGTGGATGGGTTGTGGGTCTTGGGTGGATTAGGTCAGCATTGACAGAGTTAATCAAGATCAGCGAACGAGATTGAAGACAATGAAGAAGAACACCTGAGATTGCTGATGAACATTTCTAATAGCAGTAACTCCAGGAGCAATTACAAAACGTGTAAGGAAAAATATTATCATTTAAAGAAGAGTAACAAGATATGTTAGCCCTATCCAAAACTTCTGGAGCCCCACGAATGTTTCGAAAGTAGAAGCTCAATCCTCTTTCCTATCCAGTGGCTCACTTGGGTTTTGGATCTGCCTCATTTTTAGGCTAATGTCTTAACATGATCACGCAAAAAACTGGATGGAGTGAGTTTGCCACGATCATCAAGGTGTGCTCCGCTTAGCTTCTAAGCATGGAAACTTTTTGTGGCAGGTGTCAGAGGCAATCCAAGTAACCTCCCAGGTAGGTGAATGGAAGAGCAGATTAGGTGCAGCCGGCCTCACCCCATCATGGTGTGGCCATGACCATGGGACCCCCTTGATTTGTATGTATTGTATATCCAAGCCATCCTTCCATTTTTCTAGCTCATTTTAGCACATGAACCTCAAAATGAAGCATATCTAAATCTTATTTGGACGACAGAGCAGGAAATAATTGTGATTGACCATTAAAACCTTCCTATGGGCCATGAAACTTTTGGATCAAGATGATATTTGTTTTTTCCCTTCATCCAATATTGTGCGGCCTTATCAATTGGTTGGATGAGAAATAAATGTTATAATGGTGCCCTAAGGAGTTTTTAATGGTGGGCATTCAATCACCACCGTCTCCTATGGTGTTGTCCATTCGAATGCTTAGATTTGCTTCATTTTTTGCCATTCCCTAAAATGAGCCGGAAAAATTAGAGTTGTACACGAGTAGAGCCGAGCCAAGCTTTGCACAGTTCAGCTTGGTTTGGTCAGCGGGCAACCTGGGCTCGAGCTCGGCTTGGTCCTTGAGCCCAACTGGCAGACTTGGCTTGGTTTGGTCAAGCTTTCGAGCCGAATTGGAACATGTTCGAGCCTATTCGATCTTCAAGCTTTCAAGCCTAAATTCGAGCCAAACTGAGTCAGTCGGACAAGATTGGGGACTGTTGGAATGGGCGTTGCCCAAGGCTGAAGGGAGGTCGATTGTTAGACAAGGTTGGGGACTATCAGAATGGTTGGGCATTAGCTAGTCGGCAATGAGGGAGAGAGAGAGAGAGAGAGAGAGAGAGAGAGAGAGAGAGAGAGAGATCAAAGGGTTATGGTCCTCGTGGAAGCCGGACGGCCGGAAGGTGATTAGGCAGCCGCAGGGTAAGGGCGACTAGGGTTTGAGAGGGGGAGGGCGAGAGAGAGGGGTGGCAGGGCGCTCGAATGAGTTACTTTTAAACTTTTAGGATTTTTTATTTTAAACTTTTTTATATATTATATAATAATATTAATATATTATACATAATATATTTTAAATACCGAGCCTGGAATTAGGGCTGTACATCGAGCCGAGTCAAGTCGAGGTGGGCTACGCTTAGCTTGACTCGTCTGTGCTTTCCTCGAGTTCGAGCTCGCGAACTCGAGCTCGAGCTCACCCTCGAGCTTACTATTGGAGCTTGCCTTGTTTACTAAAACTTTCGAGGCGAGCTTACCTCGAGCCGAGTCGAGCTTGCTCCCACCTCAATTTATTATATTTTTTACTACAAAATACAAATTAAAAGTCAACAACGTTAAGTTTGAGAAGTCACACATATATTAGGGGAGAATAGTATTTCTACAGGTGGGACCCCACCATTAAAATGACTTAGCTTTGATTGGTTTTTTCTTTAGCCAAGTCACGCATGCATTGAATGTTGACCACTAGTAATATTTTATGAACCATGATTAACACAGTACATGCATAGCTCATCACATGAATGGATTGCCCTAATGATTGTGTGGACCATCTTCATGATGAGGCCCAGTTGATTCATGGATTAGATACACCACCTCCCTCGTAAAATTGCAATCAATAGCTGCATATGGTGTTTGGTCTAAACATAGCCCCTGTTTTGTAAATATGTATGGTGTGTGGTCTTACCGTAGCACCTGTGTTTGTGTAATGTGTAAAACACACAACCACTGTGTGCTCACCATATTTTGTACTTAAAATTACTCAATCCATTAGATATGCTCAACAAGAAATGTTCTTAACTCAACAAAATAGTAGGATTAAGAAACCCCCCCAACGTGTGAGGGTTTTATATGTCCTAAGCTTGGACCCTAAAGTGTGTGTAGGGGAGGGGGAAGAGAGATCCAAGAAATAAGAAGATTAAGGTTTTTTTTTTTTTTTTAAATATCTATATGAAACGAGTCGAGCACGAGCTTGAGCCGAGTCGAGTTTCGAGTCGAGTTGAATCGAGTGACCCAATGGTCGAACTTGACTCGATTTTTTACTCGAGCTCCTAAATGAAGCTTCGCTTGACTTGTTCTACTGAGTCGAGTCGAGCCGAGGTGAGCTTTTTCGAGTCGAGTCGATCGAGTTTCTCAAGCTGACTCGGCTCATGACCAGCCCTACCTAGAATAGAGCCGAGCCGAATCAAGCCTGATTCGAGCCGAGTTGAATAGAGCTCAAGTCAGGCTCGAGTTTCGCTTGAATTTTCAACGAGCCCATAAAATAGGCTTGGGTTGGCTTGTTCAACCCTACGAGCCGAGCCTAGCCGAGTGAGCTTTTCGAGCTAGCTCGGTTTGTGTACAGCACTAGGCAAAATAGACAGACGACGTGGATATTGGTTAGGGCAACATCATGTTGAGTGAGGGCAGGCCGCACCTAATCCTTGGATTACTTGGGGTGCAAAACTAACAAAGGAGTTTTCCAACTACTACGTATGTGTTGTATCCACGTCATCCATCCATTTTGCCAACTCTTTTTACAGCATGAGCCCAAAAATGAGGCAAATCCAAAGCTTAGGTGGGCTATAACACATGAATCAGTGTGGACTGAACACTTTTTTTTTCGACCCATGCACTCACACCACAGTAGCTTTCTTATACCATGATGATACTTGAATAGATGACCTCGAGTTGAAATTCTTGCGAATCTACCTTTGAGGCATGAGTAAGGACACTTTTGAGAGGCCAGTGCAATGTTTACTTGCCATTCAAGCCATTTAATCCCCACTTTCCTTTGGTGTGGCCCATTTGAGCTTTGGACTGCCTCATTTTTGGGACGGACTGTGTAGTGTAGCACATAGCATGACATCAGTTTTATGTGCTTTTGCGGGCCTACCGTGATGTATGTGTTTTGCCCCCTCATGTTTGGCACAAGCCCAAAAATGCAGAGGCTCATGTTTTGGATTGATCATCCATCATTAATAACTCATCGAGAGTCACATAAGTTTTGGATCACTGTTTTCCCTCCATGCATGTCTATATGACCTAATGAATAGGTTGGATGGTAAATAGACATCATGGTAGCTCCTAAGAAAGTTTCAACAGCGGGTGTCCACCGCTTCCTATGATGTGGTCCACTTGAGCTTTGGATCTGGCTCACTTTTGGGCTCATCTACTAAAATAATATGGAAAAATGAATGTGTCTCAATCTACATCACGTGGCACAAATGTGTCTCAATCTAGAAAGTCCAAACCGTGCATACCACCTAGATGAGACAAAACACATAAATGACAATGAATATATGATCTAACCTTTTAATTGGCTGTCCTTAAATTGGAGGGTCGAAATGAAAACAGAGAGGATAACTTTATAATACTCAGGCAAGGTATGGCGCTTGATACACAGGCGATTAGAAATTGAAAATGTGGCATGCATCAACCCAAGTTGAAACATATAAGTTGTGGAACTCAACGGTCCAAAAAGCAGATTGGTTTACCAATTCTATCTTCTGATTCGTGGACACTGGGTTTGTGGAAAAGGATCATTGGATAATTTTTATTTTTATCCGTCCAATGAATGTCCACCAATCTAATCGTTAGATAATCAAATATGTGTAATTTTTTGTTCATGACATATATAAACTTGGACCGTTAATAGTTTGACTTACTTCTATGCCGCTTGTTAATTTCTAAGGGCCTGCGCATCATCCATCGAACTCTGCCAGAGCACCGAAGGTTTTCTCAAATTCAAATTTGATTTTGCCAGTAGAATCGTAGAAACGTGCAATCATTTTCATTTACAAGCTGTACCCTAGACCCATTTATCTTGGTTCGAGGGATTGGACAGTTTCCAGCCTGGTTTTACTTGGTGGGACCCACCTTGAATGCACTCCTGTCGGATGAACAGGATCAATTTATGAAGTCGTCCATGCATAGATGCTCAATTCGATTGAACATCGGCCACACGGATAGCTTCCAATCTGTCATGTATACGCGACATTCAACCCGTCCTAAAGATCTTTCCTAGAAATAAGATCATCACTTGCAAAAACCAACCTGAACCACTCAGCAAATGGGCCACAATGGGGAAAAACAAAATCATCCGCTGATGTAATCTAAAGTATGTGTTGGGCCCATATAATGAGTAGATGGGCTGATTTTTGTCCATGGTGATCATCGTTCTAGGTCCAACCTTTTTGGAAAAGTTGGATGTTGCATGTCCAATCAGAAGTTGGAATTTATATCCTGTCTGTATCACAATTCAGCAGTCTAATCGGTTGCACAGAAACTCCCTTTTCTTTAGTTTTGGGAGCGGCATTTTCCAGGAGTCCCTCCCCGTATATTCGTACAGTGAATGAGCCGTGGTCCGGAATACTTTTATTTATTATTATTATTTTTTTATTTTTTTTGGGTTAGTTCACACACCCCATTGTTAGTACACCCACCCACCATTCTTAGTCACATCACAATGTTAGCCACCCCCACTTCAATGCCATGACCTCATTCACTCAGTCTGCCACTTGAGCTATGGACCTGGGTGTTACTCGGTCGTTAGACAATTCCAACCCTTTTTAAGGGAAGAAAAACTCATTTATTAATGGTTAAGATAGCCTGACCATAGTTAGCAAATTGGTGGTGTTGTTTATATCTGCCTTTAACCTGACCATAGTTAGCAAATTGGTGGTGTTGTTTATATCTGCCTTGATTGTCAAAATTGGAACGTTTGGAAGTTAACCTACCTGACCCATCTAGAACTTACTTTTAAATGGATTAGACCTGGACCATCCAAAAATATACCAGACCAGAAATTGATGGGCCCGTGTCCAACTCATGGTCGCTTATTAAGAATTGAGCCTGACCCATATTAGCTGCGGACCCAGAACCTGACAGCCTCGTCGGTTGCCACCCCTACTCTTCATGGAACATCACAGATGATACATAAACACCATCGATGGTTGTATGTGTGTTTGGAACATGAGAGACATGATACACACCACCTATGCCTGCGAATGCATCCATGTGTGCATATGGCATTCAATGCAATACTTAGAAGGAACCAATTGCATTTTAAACAAAGATCATTTGGTAAAGTTTCTAATGTTGGAGTTGTGAGAGCAAGCTCTTGTCATTTAGGGCCCGTTTGGATACCACTAAATAAGTTACTTTTTCTACTTACAATAGTAGATTAGTAACTTATTTGAGATAATTAAGTATGGTTTAAGATCAATTATAAGTAACCTTTTTACTTAAAGTTACTTAATCACTTCAGCTTAATAAGTAGAAACCAAGGTAAGTTACTTGAGGCATAAATAGCTTAAGTAACTTACCATCCAAACACCCCCTTATTTTCTTTGTATCGATGGTGTATATATACACAATATATATTGAACATAGACATTGTCAAAAATGGAATTCTGAAATTTTGGAGCCCTCAATGGGTAATCAGCTAGTTGGTGATTGATATAGTTGTCTAATACTCTGAATCCAACATTGTCTTACACACAAGGTTTCGTTTTTATTTTTTTTTAACGCATGCACTCACACCACGATGGGCATAGGAGCCAATGACCTCGTATGAAATTCTTGTGAGTCCACCACTGAGGCATGAGTAAAGACCCAACCCATGAGGTTTACTTGATTACACCCCAACATATTACAATGCATACATCCAGACATTAGCCGTTGGATTTGGATTGTGTCCTCAATTGGGGACGCCCAAAAGATATCTTAGATTGAATCTTTTAAATTCTTTGGCTACGCAGAGGTTATGATGATGGCTACCGGCCGTATTCAAACCTAAGGAGCCAATTATCAAAAGGGTTGAAATATACGACTTAAGAGCTTCTATTTATTGGCATCATCAGCTGTATAATGTGAGACCCATCAAAAACCGGTTGGCATCCTTTGACGATAAACCAGATTCAAAGGAGGTAGATTGTGTAGTGAGTAACCATGCTACAGCGTGGTGAGTAAACTTTGTTGGGCCCACCATAATCTTTGTTTTCTCCATGTTGTTCATCAGTTTTTCCAGCTCATTTTAGGCATGAGCCCAAAATTGAAGCATATACAAAGCTCACGTGGACCACACTACAGGAAGAAGTGGGAATTGAATGCCTACTGTTGAAAACTTCTTCATGGCCACAGTAGTTTTGGATCAGCTGATATTTGTGTTTTCCCTTCATCCATGTCTGTATGATCTTACGAATATGTTGGATGACAAATAAACATCACTGTGGGCCCTGGGAAGGTTTCAACGGTGAACACCATCATCCCCACTGTTTTATGTGGAGTGGTCCACTTTAGCCTTGGATATGCTTCGATTTTGAGTTCATGCCCTAAAATGAGCTGGAAAAACAGATGGATGGTATGGACGTGTGGGCCAACTATAATGCATGCATGTCATCCAACCCATTCAGCATGATCAGTCCGCCACGAAAATGACCAAAAATCAAGCTGTTTAAACCATCAAGTGGCCCACCATATGTATTTGCAAGATTTTGGGTGGTTGTCCATCATTTTCTTTGGTGATGGCCACCTGATGATTGGATTCGCCTGATTTTTTGGCTGTCCAATTTTTACAGTGGAGCAATCTGGCTAGATGGGTTGAATGCCATCTACACTTGTAATGGGCCTACACAAATACAAAATGAATTCCTCAAACAAGGGTATATTTTTCATGTGGTACAGATCCCTCTAACATCTCCAATGGAGGGGCCATTGTTGTTAACAATCATGTATGGAGGCCCGTGATTTAGATCTAGACCCGATTTTTAGGCCCGATAATTAATTAAATGCACATTAATTACATCTATCTGAGCCCAACAAGGGCCCAACCCAGATGAACTAGCTTAGCATGGATGGGCATACCATTTGGATGCTAGGCCAGAGCCAGAAAGAGACAATTTTGAGGTGGGCTTGGCCTGGAGTGAATCCTTAGCACGGTTTGAAGACTCAGACGAGTCCGATGTGGCTCATCCAAGTCGACTCGGACTCAGTCAGACCCTATTCGGCCGGACACCACAAGTCACCCAGATGTGTCACTGCCTACTCGGGCCTGGATCCGCTTCGACCCGACTTGATCCGGCTTATTGCCCGCATATTGACCCGGCCTGTTGAGAACGATATACCTATGCTTTGGAGGGCTAGAAAAAACTCAAAAAAGGTGATAGCTCACACCGCTGTACATGGCAAATCATTAGAAGCCCATTGGATGAAGTATATAGCCCAAAAATCACATTGACGACATTATCTCAATCATCTGATTTTTTTCAAATGAATTTGGACCATTTACCATAAGGATGGTTAGGATCATTCAATAAGTGGGATCTTAAGGCTATATGCTCCATCCTCAACTGGCCCAATGATCTGGACGGTCCAGATTTTTGTTAGACGAGCATGTCTTTTGCACAAGGGTTGTTAATTGACACTCTGACGTGGTGTGATGGTTTCATACCCATGCACTCAGAATTGTACACGTGGCATAATTTTAATTCAAACTAAACCACTCAGATCCAGATCCTAGGGCCCATGGTAGATAGGTAATAGCCACAGAATTAAATTGATGGAACAATCCTATCTCTTGACTATGCACATTCGTTTGTTCCATTCGGACCATTTACTTCTATCATCTCAGCCGTCCATTAAATGTCAACCCATCATCCAGTTAGAATATTATTTCAGTGCAGTTTTTTCAACTGAGACCACACCTGAAGTGGTCCCACAATTTGTACGGTTTAATTCGACTTAGGAGCATGCCACGTCGACACTGAAGCATGTGTGCGAAGAATCACACTCTCCCTGTGTCCAAGTTGGTCGCAGATTTCTTGGAAAGGCTTTGGCAGGAAGTTCCTGCGCTGGTAACTTAAGTGGGGCCACGTTGTAATGTTTGTGATAAATCCACCTCATTTATCTATTTTAGCTGCTCATTTTAGGACTAAAAAAAAAAAATGAGGTAGATCCAAAACATAAAGGAGGCCACACAAGGCATAGCCACCGATCTCTTCTCTCGATCATCTTCTCCCTCACCGGATAACTACCTTGAATCACAAGGCTTCCAAGACTTCTCAATCGAACCTTCTCGATATACTAAAAATGTAACTTAATAAATTTCTACTAAGGTTTTTAGCCAAAATTAGTAAGTGTCCAATCTAGCCCAACCACCTCATTCGACTAAGGTTGATCGAATCTCACAAATTTGGCATAGCCAGGTTGGTTGGTTGG
This sequence comes from Liriodendron chinense, assembly GCA_003013855.2. NCBI lineage: Eukaryota > Viridiplantae > Streptophyta > Magnoliopsida > Magnoliales > Magnoliaceae > Liriodendron > Liriodendron chinense. The sequence continues at coordinate 3,800,827 of PVNU02000736.1, read as the reverse complement.
CTTAAATAGCTTAAACTATCCCAAAATCATACATTATATATCCTATAACTCATCCTGAATTGCAAGATGCAACTATTTTACTGTCCATATAGCCTGAATTACTTCAGTCTTTGATCAGGCTTCCTCTAGTCCATCTAAGCCATGAAAATATCTACAGCCGGCTCTATTCTTATGATTTTGAATGATCTAAAGGTAATTTTTTTTAAAACAACAAAGCAAAACATGTCCATTTATAATTTTATTTTCATTAATTAAAAATCCATAAAAGATACCATAACCATTCTCACTAAGAGTTACTTCAATAATCACCGTAAGACGCATCCTTTCAAAAAATAAAAATAAAAATAACCCAACCCTAGTAACATCATTTAATCCAAACGGTAGTTCTAATCACATTTATACCGGCACAAACATGTGTTCCTGTCCCTGCACGTGCCTGTTACATCTCCCGTTTGGTCATAATCGTATGTATTATCGCAATACGTATCACACTCGTCGTTCTTGCAGCTGGGGAAGTTGACCGGGCACTGACAGTAACCGGAAGCATCCTGCGTGTGATGTGGCCCACTGGGACATGGGTCATCAGTGAGCACGACCATGACACCTGTCATTCAACCAAAATTCTTAAGATTAGATACCACAACAAAAGATGGGAATGATTGGTACTGTATGGTAAAGACCGGCCGTTCATCTTGTAGGTCCTACTACCATGGATAGGGTGTACCCTACACATCTGAATCTTTATGGTCCCCGATCAGAGGACTTCTGAGAGCTGCAAATGGGCTGTTAGAAATAATGGGCCTAATAGGTGGTCCACATTCAAGGGGCAAAAGTCCCTAAACCGTTGGCTGCATATGCTGATCGTGTACTTAGTAACTCTGTGGGGCCCACTTTGATGTATGTATCCTATCCAGGCCATCCATCCGTTTTATCAACTCATCTTAGGGCATGAGCCAAAGATTGAAACATATCCAAACCAGACCACAGGAAACAGTGGGGATAATGACGTCCACTATTGAAAACTTCTTAAGGCCCACATTGATGTTTATAATTTGTCATCCAACCTGTTCATAAGGTCACACAGATAAGCGAAGACACAATTATCAGCTTGATCCAAAACTTCCGTTACCCTCAAGAAGTTTTCAACCGTAGGTGTTCAATTCCAATTGTTTCCTGTGATGTGGTCCAATTGAGCTTTGGGTGTGCTTCATTTTTGGGCCCATGCCTAAAATGAGCTGATAAAACAGATATAAGGCGTGGATAAGACACATACATCACGGCGGCCCCAAAGAATTTACTCAGTACGCAATCCGCATCCCATGGCTACAATCCGGTGGGCAGTACAACCACTCATCAAGTCAACCATCCGTCCAAATCGATTGTGACCGTAGGCAATTTCCTTCACCCGCAATATTTGTCTCAGACGTGCCATCTGATGAGTAGACCAAACTGATTTTTAGAAATCTTGGCTGGTGGACTTGCCTGATGAATGGCTTTGGATCTCATCATATTTACTCGCATATAGGTCTGCTGTCCTTAGATTAGGTTTGCTACAATACATACCGAAGTATTGCGTTTTTTTTTGTTTTTTTTTTTTTTCTGTCTTTTTCTTTGCTTTGGGACCATAGCCATTGGATCTCCTGTCATGATTCAATAATCCAAACCGTTTATACGACGAGCCTGACCATTGATCGAGGATGCCAAAAAAAACAATGATTAAAGAGGACTCACCATAACGTTGTTTTGTGGGGCATTGATGGCATATGCCAATATAGAGTAATTTTTTGGGTATCCCATCCACGGTGAGGCCCATAATATAAACGGTCTGGATCATTGGAACATGACCCCAGATCCAATGGACAAAGTCCCGACGTGAAAGAAGGTGCTGTTAGTTAAACCTCATACTCTACAGTGGAGGTGTCAATGGGCCATGCCTGGGTACGTCTCGGCCCGGATTTTGCACTATTTCGGGGCTGGCCCTCGGCTGACCCTGTGTGTAAAATCCTGATTTTTCAGGCCCGAGCCTACCACCGTAATGTTTATATGCCATCCGTATCGTCGGTCAATCTGAAAACCACAAAAGTTCTGGGTTAAGCTAACGTTTGTGCTTTCCCTTCGTGTACGTTTGTGTGAATTTATTAATAAGTTGGATGGTAAATAAACATTAGGGTGTTTCCTAGGAAGCTTTTACTGGTGGGCAATAACCTCTGTTTCCTGTGGCGTGGTCAACTGATATTTGGATTTGCTTCATTTTATGATTATACCTTGAAATGAGCTTGAAAAAATATGGACCACATGGATATAAAACACATACATCACAATGGACCCACAATTAAAAATCCACTGTGACCTTGGTGATTTCCTTGGATCCAACAAATCCACGTTCATCAAAACCATTCATAAGGTTATTCAAGTGATCCTTTGTTAAAAGGATTCACTTCTAATGAGAGGACCGGATCTGATTTTCGCACCTGACCATTTTGTGGGTAAGGTACACCTTATGAATGGCTTAGATGTCCCAAGGCAAGCCCTTTGAACACGTGTAGATACACATGTATAGATAGCAAAATCAGGCTGCTCCTATTCTGGTGGGCCACACCATTAAAAAATAAAGAGTCTGGATCCTCTGCTGGCTTCCAAGCATGAAATCTCTGCTTGGAGCCTTTTCTTTGGTCCACATCATCATGTAGGTATGCAACCCTGTTACATCCTCAATGCAACCTAGTCACACCTCAAGGCAACTTGGTCACGTGACATCATGCAATGTGATTTGGACCAATGAAAAGGCTTCAAGCAGGGATTTGGTGCTGGGAAGCCAAGAGAGGATTTAAACTCTAAAAAAAAAAACAGTGCTAGTTACAGCTACCGAATGCTAGTTCTAGCATATAAAGAAAAACCAAAATAAATAGAAAAGAAAAGAAGAATAATCACTGTAGGAGAAGAGAAGGGCAGCAAAGAGAAGAAGGGTAAGGCTCCTCATGATATTGGACGTGAAAAGAGATGAATGAAGTGGGATTTATTTATAGAGTAAGATCTTTCCATTTGTACATTTGACGTGAAAAAAAAAAAAAAAAAATCAACAGCTGGAGCTCAGCGGATTCGGTGCGGCCCTAGCCTCACCCAACATGGTAAGGCCCTGACCGTGGGGCCCACCTTGATGCATATTTGTAGGGGCCCACCTTGATGCATATTTTGTATATCCACACTGTCTATCCATTTTTATTTTAGGGCATAAGCCCAAAAACCAAAAAATGCCCACCATAATGTTTATTTTCCAACCAACTTGCTGATAAGGTCACATAGAGCTGGAGGAAAGTAAGAAAATATTAATAATAATAAAAATCAGCTGGATCCAAAACTTTTGTCGCACATGGGAAGTTTTTAATGGTCAATCAGCATTTCTTTCCTTGGTATGTCCTTCTGAGATTTGGATCTGCTTCATTTTTTAGGATCGTGCCCTAAGCTAACCTGGCAAAATGGATGGACGGCGTGGATATACAAAATATATATCAAGGTGGACCCCACAGTCAGGCCGGGCCGCACTTAATCGGCTACCATTATTATTAGGGATTTTGACTCTAAAATTCCTTTCAACTGCTGATTTTACGACAAAGTATCTTTAGCTTTCAGACGAACTTTGTCAGGAATTTCTTGGGATGGGAAGCTAGGTGGACCAGTGTGATGTTTGTGAGAAATCTACTCCGTCCATCTGTTTTTTCCAGATCATGTTAGGAAATGGGCCTAAAAATGAGGCAGGTGCAAAACCTTAAGCAGGCGGCAGGACCAGAAATAGTTAGGATTAAACGTCATTTCAAATATTTGTGGGGCCACAAAAGTTTTGGATCATACTAATATTTTTTTGTTTTCAGTTCATCCCGGTAGAAATGACCTTATGAACGGTATGGATGGCATATAAACATCACGGTGGACTCAAGGAGGTTTCACCAGTAGAAAATTCCATGCTTAATTTTTTCTGTCGTGCAGCTCACTTGAGTTTTGGATCTTTTTTCATTTTTAGGCTCATATCATTACATGATCTGAAAAAACAGATGAACAGGGTGGATTTCTCACAAACATCACGATGGCCCCCACATAACTTCCCGTCTCAGGAAGTTCCAGCAAAGAGGCTTTCCCAACATTCCGCTTAATGTTTCCATAATAGCGTGGGAAGGCAGATTCCCTGCAAAATCCTTTCGCGGAAAGCTTGGTGATGTTTGCGATGATGAGTCTACCCCACTCATCCTTTTTGCTGGCTCGTTTTAATTTTTAAGACGTAAGAACAAAAAAACCGGCAAATCTCAAACACAAGTAGGCCCGGGGAAGGAAAAGTGGGAAAGAAATGCCTTACCGTTGAATCCTTTCTAAGGTCCACCTTAATGTTTATATGTCATGTTAAGATCATTCTCATTGGGATGAATTGAAAATACAAAAAACTTAGCCTTGCATGAAACTTCTGTGGCCGTACGAATGGTTCGACAGTAGTGACTCAATCCTCACTGTCTCCTCTAGCTTGGCCCACTTCTCATAGACATCACGTACGTGGGACTTCACCTAGCATGGTTTTAAGACTCAAGACGAGTCCCAGGCAGCTCATCCAAGTCGACTCGGACCCAGTCAGACCGTACGGCCGTAAATAACTGGCGAATGATCTGGAGTACCCAACCATGGCCATGGGCCCTACTTGTCGAAATTAAAATCTGTTTATTGATCAAGCGGTTAGGATCTCCAATCTTGAAGATTTTTCAAGGAAGTGTCCCGCCAGTATTTCAACGTCAATGGTTTTGATCATGAAACTATGGCCGCACATGAAAAGAAATTTGCATGAGCAAGCGATCTGCACCCTTGCTTATTATAAAAGGGATGATAGGTGGATCATGGAGTACCTGAACGAAGTACAGCCAGCTCTTGACAGTACAGATGGCACAGTAATGAGTTGATTGGACCGTCTATCCAATAGAGTTCATCATGGATATATGCAGCATGTTTTAGAACTCGCATACTTTTTTCACCTTCTCACACGTAATTTTGACCTTTAAACATTTTGTTTTCTACGTTCCATTGAAAGCAGCCATGTAGAGCACTAGGATCATCGGATCTGTATATTTGAAAGCATTTTCCGCCCATAGGCCCACTATATGGACAGTGCCGCTTCAGAGATGGCACTACAATATTCATCCAAATGGAAGGAAAGACTAATTACAAAATTATATTGTTTGTCATCTAAACCATCGTTTATAGTTTACTTCAAGAGAAAAAATAAAAATAAAAGGACATCCTTAGTTGACCTAATTGGAATTAACAGTGGTGATCACAACTTAATGAAAGAGGAAAGGCATGTAGAAGAGGTAGAAGTGAAGAAAAAACCATAATATCAATATCTTTTAAGGCAATATATGCACTCTACTAATGTTTAAATCAATTTGCAAGAGGATTACAGTAGTCACCTTTCTTAAATTGGAAAAATGTGGCCTTCACCTATAAAATAAAAATCCATATTAAAAACATACTTTTGTAGTGTATGTTGGTATAGGAGGGCTGGCAGCAGAAGCAAAGTTGAACACAAGCAGCAAATTGAATCAAACAAGCAACACAATGCAATCACAATGCATGCAACCAACCACACATAAACAATCCGAATTTAATGTGGAAAAACCCCTCACAAGTAAAAAAATCATTGCACAAAGCGACACCAATCCACTATAATATTGAAAGTTACAAGAGATGGAACCCAAACCCAAGATCACAAGCCCGCAAGAGAAATCTCAAGCTTTCCCAAGAAGAAAACCCTCTTCTCAAGCTCTTTCTCTCACCTAGAAACTCTCTTAATCTCCCTTTCCAATTTAGGATGCCTCTAATCACATAATATACTCCTTAAATAGGAGAAAAATTGAAATTAGAAACTCTTTACGCAAAACCGTGCAAGAATCCAACTCATATAAGGAGATTACCGACCGGTCAGCCGGATGCCCAAAAAAGGTTCCAGCAACTTTGCTGTCTACGTTTCCACCGTGACCGACCGTTCAGACGACCGATCAATGACCTCCATGCATGGAGATATGAGGCGTCCAATCCCAACAAACTCCACCACGACTCAAATCTTCATGCAACACCTTACCACGCACCATCTTCAATCTCTACCCCGTCATCATAATAGTTTCACTGCTTCTCATGCCTCATCGACTTCATCCTTGCACCTTCACCACCCGCTCGCTCATGTGGCCCTTGCGATCACGCCATACATGAGCAACAGTGGATCCCGCTGCCGATCCTGCAACTCTACCACGAATAGTGATCCCAATCAAACCCAATCGCAATCGATGAACCTGATTAAGATATTAGCGTATCGATCCACCTTCCACTCTACTTCTTTCATAGATAGCGATCGCTTTCCATGTTTTTTTTCACGGAATCCTTCTCCACATCGAATCTCATGCTAGAAGACGCCATTGATGCCTCGCCTCAGATTCTCTCTACCTCATTCTCAACTTTTATCTCTAATACCGCTTGTTGGAGTTAGGAGCCCTGCAACGAAAGCAATCAAAGCTGGTGAGGAACAAACCTCAATGGCAATCACACAAGCAAATCGACACCCACAAGAGGCAATCTTAATCCCAGATTACATCCTCTTAAATAGGAAAAAATTGAAATTAGAAACTCTTTGTACAAAAAAACCACGCAAAAAATTCAGTCCAAAAAGGAAACTGTCGGCCGGATGCCCAAAAAACTATCCAACGCTTACTATTTCAATCTTCACCATGACCAACCAGTCGGTGACCTCCATGCATGGAGATATGAGGCGTCCAATCCCAACAGCGTATACTTCTAAATTTTTCTTCTTCTTCTTCTTCTTGTCTTTTTTTTTAGTTTACACCATCATTACTTTAGTATTTGCAATTTAATCCTTGAAAATTTTGTATTTTTTTTCCTACACACCAAAAGCCCAAAAGGGATAACAAAACAGTAGATAGAGAACCAAGAGAAAGCAACAAGGAAAAGCTTCTATCTGTTTTGCATTCAGGAGAATGAAACCCCTCTTGCAAAGATTATCAACTCGAAGCATACCATATGGGATATGATTTCTTCCTAAGACAGTCCCATGCTAAGAAAGACTTTATTAGCTAAGCTGACAATGGTTTTCCAGGACACTATAGAGATGATTTCTTAGTCCACCTTTCACAACACGCTAGTACACACTTCACAATTAGCCACACCCCACTTGGTAACCGATACCAAGACTTCAGTGTTGAAACAAAGTTGTCTTCACTGTTTGAGCTATGAATATTTGTGTTTTGACATGAAGCAAAGATGACTGCTAGGAAGCAACAAGAGTCGCTTTGAGCTGGTCTTTATGAAAAACATGCACATCTTAGATGTCTTTGCAGTGATGGCACCCTTCTACCATCATTTTTTAATTCAAAATTCATAAAAAGATATCATAGCAAGCCAAGAGACCAAGAGTCACCACAAACTACATCTTTTATTTTTATTTTTATTTTTTTTCATTTTTATAATCCAAACGACACTTCTAATAACAATTATAACGGCACAAACATGTGTTCCTGTTCCTGCACGTCCCTGTTACATCTCCCGTTTGGTCATAGTCGTAATTATTATAGCAATACGTATCGCATTCGTCGTTCTTGCAGTTGGGAAAGTCGACCGGGCATTGACAGTAACCGGAGTCATCCTGTGTGTTCTTTGGACCACTAGGACATGGGTCATCAGCGATCACGATCTTGCCACCTGTCATTCATCCAAAATTCCTAAGAATATATAGATACCACAACAAAAGATAAGAAGTACATGTACTATTATAGTACATACCAACCGTTCATCTTGTAGGTCCTACCATTGATGGGGTATACCCTAAACAGCTGGATAGTTATGGCCCCTATCATAAGACTTTTGAGGGCTGCAAATAGGCTTTTAGGGATCCAAAGTCTCTGAACCGGTGGCTAGGATCCAGTGGACAGCCAACCGCTCATCAGGTCAACCATCTGTCCACGTCGACTGTGACCCGTAGGCAATTTCCTTAACCGGCAATATTTGTCTCGGACGTGCCTACTCAATGAGTAGACCGACCTGATTTTCAGATATCTTGGCTAGTGGACTTGCCTGATGAATGGCTTGGATCTCATCATATTTACGCGTACACAGGCGTGCTGTCCTAGACAAGGTTTGCTACTACCTTGGGACCATAGACATTGGATCTGTACTCATGATTCAATGATCCAAACAGTTTATACGGCGAGCCTGACCATTGATGGAGGAATATTCCCAAAAAAAAACTGTTTAAAGAGGCCTCACCTTATTGTTTTGTGAGGCATTGATAAGGTATGCCAATCTTGAATAATTTTTTGGGTATCCCATCCAGGGAGAGGCCAATAATATAAACGGTCTGGATCATTGGAACATGACCCAGATCCAACGGCCAAAGTCCCAACTTGAAAGAAGCAATATGTCCCGATGTGCTGTTAGTAAACCTCATGCTTGAGATCCACTCCCGCGCAAAGCCCAATACTGCTGAGGTTTAATAGCCCCAGCCACGCACCATCTTTAGAAGCAGCACACGTGTCAATCTGGCACATTTCTTAGACATCTCGGCCATTCATAACATGGGCCTCACTCTGAGAATGGACTGGCACAGAAGTCTGACCAGTCCACTCATCAAGCTGACCACACCCACGTATGTTGAACATCGACTCCAAGTTTTCTAGGACGCGACTTTCCCCAACAGGGATCCCCTGTGGGTGGAAACTGTGTGGGGCCCACCGTGATGTCTGTGAGAAATCACTCCGTCCCTCAGTTTCGCCGGATCACCTTAGGACGTGAGCTCAATAATGAAGCAGATCAAAGATTCAAGTAAACCAAACGACGTAAAACGATTGGCATGGAAAAACTCACCTTTGAAAACTACAGGGCCCACCATAATGTTTATATGCCATCCAAATCAGTCGCCCGAATCAGTGGATCTGGGGAACCAACCGTGGGTCCTTTTTTACTGTGGGGCCCACCATGATTATTTGGTTTATATCCACTCTGTCCATCTGTTTTACCACTCATTCTAATGGCATAAGCCTAAAATTGAAGCAGAACCAAATCTCGGGTGGAACACACCAAAGGAGAAACTGATGATTGATCACGCATCATTGAAAACTTAGTTATAAAAGTTTTGAATCAAGCTGATATTTATGTTTTCCCTTCATCCCAAGTCTGTATGCCCTTATCAACAGGTTGGATGGCAAAAAAACATTACAACGGACCTAGGAAGTTCTCAATGGGGGCATTCAATCACCACTATTTCATGTTGTGTGGTCCACCTGAAATTTGGGTCTGCGTCATTTTTTGGCTCATGCCCTAAAATGAGCTGAAAAAAAAAATGAACGGTGCAGATATAAAACACATACATCACAGTGAGCTCCACAATCATGGATCCATCGCCTTGTTGGTTTCCTGGATTCACAGAATCCACGTTCATCCAAACCATTCATAAGGTAAATCAAGCCATCCACCGTACAAAGGATTCACATCTAATGAGAAGACCGGATTGATTTTCACACCGGACCATTTCGTGGTAAGGTACACCTTATGCATAGATTAGATGTTCCAAGGCAAGCCCGTTTGAACTCGTGTAAAGGTACATGTACGGATAGCAAAATCAGGCCGTTGCTATTCTGGTGGGCCACACCATAAAAATACTGCTAGTTACAGCTAACGAATGCTAGTTCTAGCACATAAAGAAAAACTAAAAAGAAAAAGAAGAGAAATCACCACAGGAGAAAAGAAGGGCAGCAAAGAGAAGAAGGGTAAATCTCTTCATGCTATCGGGCGTGAAAAGAGATGAAATGAAGTGGGATTTTATTTATAGGAGTAAGCTAGCTCTCTCCATTTGTGCCTAATGAATCAACAGCTGTAGCTTACCATAGCTGGACACTGCGGACCCACCTATATTCATGCACCCAACCCCCCTGCATTATGTGGTTTAAATGCACCTCAATCCATACCGTCCAAATCTTAGACCTCGCTATTAATGGAGATTGACCCACTAGGGTTGTGTTTGGGTGCCACTAAAAATGACTTTTACCGTGTTATTGGGAATTTTACAAAGTACTACCTAACTAACATGAAATTTACATCATGGTACCTTTTTCAGAAAAAGAAAAAAAAAATCATTTGGATACCTCATTAATTCGATATTATTGTTGGCGGGGGCATGCCAGAAAATGGGTCGGCTGCTTAGATGGGCCCTATCGTGATGTTTATGTAAAATTCATCCAACCACTAGATGGGTCACCTCATGTTAGGCTAGGGGCCCAAAAATTACCCCGTCTGTGATTCATGTCAACCACATGTTTGAAAACGGTGTACAAAGCAAAGATCACCCTTCTAACTATTTCCCTCAGTATGGCCCATTTAGTCATGGATGAGCCTGAATCTTAAGCCCCAGTCTCAAATTTTTATTTAACATCTAATGGTTAGAGTGGATTTCATATAATCATCATAGTAGGCCCTATAATAAAAATCAAAGGTGGGTCTCCCAACTATTTTCTTTGGTGTGGCACACCTGAATCATAAGTCTGATTTTTTTTTTTTTTTTTTTTTTTTTTTTTTGTGCTCTGGTTGTAAATTGGGATTTCACATCCAATGGTCAGAGCAGATCTTATATAAATGTTAAGGTGGGCCTTGAAAAAATCAACCCATCCCTCTCCAATGTATCCAACTTAAGAGTATATTTGGTGAGGGAATGCAGGAAACCGGCTCCTTATGATTTTGACGGGACCATTATTATATTCAAGTAACATCTATTCGGATCATTAGATATTTAGTGCCATATTAGGCCTCGAGACCAAAAAAAATCAAGTTGACCTGTGATTTTGATGGGCCATAACAAAGGAAATAATTGAGAGAAAGATATCCACTTTTATTATTATAGGACCCACCCTGATAATTATAAGGAATCTACTCCAATCATTAGACTCCACACAAAAATTTAGGCCCGTATTCCAAAAATTATACGCATCAATTTATGTGGCCACACTAATGGAAATAATTTGGAGGGTGAGCTTTGCCCCGCTGATTGTTTCCAATCATGTGGTTCCCCTGAAACACAGGTGGAGCTGTTGTTTTGGATTCTGGTCCTTACATGGGATGTAGCACCTGGTGGCGGGGGGATTTTAAATCAACATTATGGTGGGGCCCACCTCAGCCATCCACCCATTTGTTCATGGTGGCAATGACCAAATGCAGCTGAATGATAATTATATCTATTATCCGGTAGCTTTTGAAAAACCTTTTTTATAAAGGTACCACAGTGTAAATCCATATTAATTGGGTAGCTTTTTGTAAAATTTCCTTTTATTTATCTTGACTAGAGGTGGGCAACGATCCGGGTGGGCCGAGTTAGCCCTAGTTTGGTTTGAAGAGCTAATACACCAAAGGCCTTTGCCATTCAATCGGTTGTACCCGTGACTAGCAAATCTCAATAACCCCTTTAGTGGGGTCACGGTTATTATGATGGAGGGTAAAGGAGAATGCCGTATAGGTGGTCAGCTAAATGATCAGGTGGCCCTTGCGATGGCCTTTAAATATAATTTCGACTTCTTGGCCTACCCTATCCTTGCTCTCCTGCAGAAACAAATCATCCAACCTTTATCTGCTCTGGGAAAATCGAATCCCAATATTTGTTGAATATCCATATCTAACAATAAGGTGATTGTACAAAATGATGGGTGGGTCAGGGGCAAAGATCAAGAACCCCATGTATGTCCTGAGTCCAAGAATCAGCCAAATCCACAACTCAGGTGGGCCACACCACAGGGATCAATGGGTATGGGATGCCAAGCATAGGTTTGTGTGTAGAGCCACCTTGGTGTGTGTATTGCATCAAACCTGTTCATCCATTGTAAGTCTCATGACTAACCAAGATGAAGGGAGAAACACAAATATCGTACTGATCCAAATCTCAGGCGGAGTATATGTTACACATGCAACAGGATGGGCCCCACAGTGCTTGAGTGTTGTGCTTGCTAGCGCAGTGTTGTAGACTATTCCAGTCCTCAAGAACCCTGCCTGCCCGCATATTGACAGGACCTTCCCATCCAATTGAAGCTGAAGGAGATCTCTGGCAGCCATTCCTAATTGTCTGCAATCTGAAGCCCAAACTCCATGATCCAACATTAATTCACACTGCATCCGTTGGCTTGCCTCATCTAGAGGTCACAACAAACACTAGACATCCGCCAAGAAGAGCTGCGAATCAAATAAAAAGGCCAAACATAAAACTAACATGAGAAAAAATCATCATTTAGCCTCTTGATCAACATCAAATGCAGGCTCACATTCGGATCAAGAGCTTAGAACACAAACATCATGTTGCACGATCCATCAACCCAAAACACAAACATATAATACAGTAAGTACTCAAGCTTTCGACGGGGTCTCTCGCATGGCTTTTCTTTCTTCTTTTTTTTATCTGCATTACATTGCACACTTGGGAAGTCTTATGCACTACATGGCGCACACAATTCATTATCATTTTAATGCTGCTTTTGAACACAGGCTCACTAACAAAGTGGAGATTTGGTTAGATTAGGGATGTCAACAGGCCAGGCTTGAACCGGGTCACAGTCAGCCCAAGCACGAGCCTATCCTGAAAATACAAGGTCCGAGCCTGAGCACAGCCAGAACCTGAAACCGGCCAAGCCTTTTTGGGCCTGAGCCAAATCCAACTAAAAGCTTGTCAAGCCCGAGCCTAGCCCGCTAAGCAATTTTCTGATTTTTTAGAAGATAAAAGAAAATTCATTAAGCTTATGGATACATACCTTCTTTCTTTTCTTCTTCTTTTCTTGGTTGCATCAATGCCCTTACATGAGATTTTTTTCTGTGGTTTATAAGAAGAATGGAGTTGCCGACATGGTCTTGGCTAGAGCTATACACGAGCCAAGCTAGCTCGGTTAGCTCGCTCAACTCAGCTTGAACCAGCTTGATTTGAAGGTTGGGTTCGAACTAAGTCGAGCCATTTTTATAAGTTCAAAATGATTTTCAAGCCAAGCTCGAGCTAACCCAAGCTCGATTCAGCTCCACTCGGCTGACTCAGTTGGAAAAGTATGTTTTTTAATCCCACATCGGAAGTGAGAAAAGAAATAAGAGGTGACATTCTCTATAAAAGTACATGGGGTGGGGGGGGGGGTGTAAATGTCCTTTTGGGCCCAATGTTAAACAATTTTAGGATGGGCTTTGGGCTGGGCCAGTTTAAAATTTTGTTTTTTCCAGGCTCAAACTCGGCTCGAATTGGGCTCGAACTCGGCTCAAAAGCTCGGTCAAGCCAGCTCGAACATATTAGTCCAGCTCGAAGGCTGAGCTGAGCCGAACACGAGCTAGGGTGGTCATTGAACGAGCCTAGCTCAAACAGGGCAAAGCTCAGCTCGACTTGGCTCATGCACAGCTCTAGTCTTGGCCGCCTGTGGAAGTGAAACAAGCATGGTGCGTGGATATGCTACCTACCTCTACGAGCTCCAAAGAAGAGACAAGTAAGGAACAAGGGGTACCCAATTCAATCAAGGGGCTATTTGGATGTGCATCAAACATCCCTCGAAGCAGACAGTGACAAATCATGGTCATCAATGTTTTATGACTTAAACGGCAGACAGTCTTCTGATGGAGAAAAAAGATTATTTCACACTCCTATCAATGTAATTAATCAGCACAAAGCAAATAAATCATGATGGTCTCCCTGCATTAAAGATGTGTTTGGCTGTATCGCCAAATCATGGTTGACAAGACTTCTGAGCCAACAAGGTTGGCTTGACAAGATTTTTTAAAATCACAAACATATTTGAATTCAATTCGAAGCTAACCAATACTATAACGTCTACTAAAATACATGTCGATGGTTGACGAGGCAATTCACGTTCATTTCACAATTGGACTGTTCTCGCAATTCATCTTGAATTTGCATAAGAGCTCATTTGGCAGCACGGAGTGAAAGGGATTAGTGGGGTTTTTCTGGTCATTTGGTAGCAAGGAATGAGAGGGATTTGAGGAGGACTTTTTTGCATTCCCACCTTAAAGCTGCTTTGCAAAATCAACTCGATTCCACAGTTGTAAAATGCACTCAATTCCACAGGAGTTAAAATCCATGCTGCCAAACGAGTCTTAATTTCATGTGTTCAGGTGAGACTTGGGACTGTTCATACAATGGACGAGGCAATTGATTGTTATTTTGGATTAAAAACTATCACAAATGGTTCAAATCTCAGAAACACCTCACAAAAGGCCTTACCAATTTCAAAGGCAAAGCCAAATAATGAACGCATCCAAGGGTCACAATCTTAACATGATTGTGGCCATTTGTGCAATCTGTATAACGTACTGAAAATAACTGTGTTATAACAAAACATATTTGAAATCCAATTTGTAAGCCTGAATATGGGCTATCTCTCAAAGTTCAACAGATAGGAACTACTTTCATTTCAAAAGATGTGATAAAAAGAAGCTTCCTGCATAAGTTGTATTTCTATGGTTTAGATTATATGTACAAAATTCTTGCAATGACGTCAAACTCTTACAAAAAGAAAACGTGTCCTGCTAAGTTGCTCCAGAAAAAAAAAAAGGATTCAAGAGGATCTTCACAGCAGATATTCCAACATATCACATGTGCGACATGCATGCCACTAAGCAGGTGAGACAAAGCAAACTCTCCCTTGCACAAAAATCAGACCAATCCAACCATCAGGTGGGCCTCAAATATCCACCGAGTATAGACTGTTTTGCCACTTTTTAACTGTTCATTTCTCTTATACACATAAGCATTATTGTTTGTTTTGCTACAGATTCTTGGAAACAACTTTTTGTAGGGGGCACAGAATTTTTGGACCAGTTGATATTTGTGGCTACAGTTTCTCTCAGTGGTAACAACACTATGAATGAATTAGATGGCATCTAAACTATCATGGTCGGCTCCCAAAAGATATCAAAGTCCACTTGATTTTGGATCATGTCCTATTGCGAGCTTGAGAAACTGCTGGACGGAGTGTATTTCTCATGGGAATCTCTGTGAAACCCAGTCGTGCAACCCCACCCACAGGGGCCCACATGCTGACTGGACCTATGACAGAAACTTTTATATGGATTATATCTGAACAAGAAAAAGATGATCTTCAATGGTTCCCATTCAACTCCAAAAATCAAACCATAGAATTTCAGAACAATAGCCTGCCTTATCTCTAGATGTGCGTTAGTGAAGGCCAAGAGCAAAAATCAGCTACATACAATTCAGACAGGTTACACCACATGGAACAATGGAGATGGAATGCCGCCATAGATATGCATGTCACTACCATGGTGTGTTTCTTTCATCAAACATGTTAATCAGATGCAACTCAACAGGCCGAAGAAAAGGTAGAAAAATCAGCCTGATTAAAAACTCAGGTTGGCCGGTGCCAACTTGATTCTCGCTGCAAGAACCCATCATTAATTCACTATCATCGTTTCCACTTCATTTTCCGTATAGGCGACTGCTTCCGCCCTCCCCTTGGCATTTTAT
Organism: Liriodendron chinense; assembly: GCA_003013855.2. Classification (NCBI taxonomy): domain Eukaryota; kingdom Viridiplantae; phylum Streptophyta; class Magnoliopsida; order Magnoliales; family Magnoliaceae; genus Liriodendron; species Liriodendron chinense. The sequence goes on along the minus strand of PVNU02000736.1, from coordinate 3,785,283 downwards.
TACCTAACACCACACAGTGAGTTCAGGTGCAACCTTCTATGTATACCAGACCATATAATCTAGATGGGATTATACCTGACCATATCATCAAGAGAGGAGCTACCTTATGCACTGATCAGATGTTCCAGATACTTGTCAGGTTATCACGTGTTGTATGTAAAGGTGCAGCATGTGAAAGCAGTAGCTGTAGGGCTAGTAAACCTCCCTAATGAGAAGCTATGAGCCCCATGACGCGTTCCCAACCCGGTGTGGGTCTCCTGCTGAAATATCACAGCTGGTCATGGACACCATCTAGGACATGTTACAGACGTTATCTCAGGCATTTCTCTAGGTCGGGTGGTAGGACCCAGACCAGAAACGAAAGAAGCCAATTCAAAAAAGGCCTAGGGGCAGGAAAGCTTCTGTTTCAAAATGTTAGCAAGTAGAAATGCCTTGGAAGTGGGAGTGCGAGATCGATTCAAGTCATACTTAGGAGCAGCACCCGTGTAGAAGATTCACGCAACTAAGGTTCAAACAAACAAGAAATCCTAGAAGACATGCAGATTCACCCAAGACAGAGAACACATCAACATTCAAACATTTTTCTTTGTTTAGGGTTTTGCTCCACAACAAATAAAAACAGGCCTGGAATTGATATAAAAGATACGATAATTTTCTTTCTTGAAAGCCAACAATTTTGTTCATTAAAGGAAAAAAACACCACTAGCGAAACCAAGTCACCCCAACTCAAATGCGACAAAAAGGAGAGTCAGCAGAACAACTACAAACACCACCATCTCTCAGAAGGATCCGCATCGTAGCAACCACAAAAATCCTGCCTTAACAGTGCCTGATTAACAATTAGGAGAGAGATTGATCTTTTGATTCATTCAACATGGGCGATAATTCAGCCACAAGTATTCTAGCATTCCTCTCTTTTCATGAACCCATGAGACTCCAAATAAACACATCCAAAAAAGGATCTCCCTGGACCCATTGAACAGCCTGGCAAGCATTCCTCCACTGCCAACGGAGATATTGGAAGTCCAAGTGACGGCATGCCTCCACAGGGGGTCAGCATGCAAAGAAATCTATCCAGCATGGAAGCCAGCCTTTTTGCCAATCTACCTAGCAGATTAAATAATGCACACATCAAAACTCGGGCTGATGATAGGAAAGTGTGGAGTTGGTTGTCTAATTTAGTGTTCTCGGCAAAATCTTCCTTTCTTGTGGTGTTGTCACAGCCACAGGAAGGCAGCCCCCCACCATGTGCACAAGTTTGGAAGGCCCATGTTCCACTAAATGTAAAAAGACTTCTCTTGGGTAGTTACGGCCAATACGATCCTCACAGTAAACGATTTAAAGAAGCAGAATATGGCTCTCCCCAACATGTGCCTCATGTGCAGCAGAGAGGAAGAGTCTGTTAACCATCTATTTTCCCATTGCTTTGGTGACCAGGGAGGTGTGGGCTCCTGGACTTCTGCTTCTTTGTCACCTACTAGCTCAAACAGAGCCCGAAAAGAAGACTCCAGAGCTTCATCCCAGCCAAGAATCTCTCCAGAAGCAAACTCTTATCATATTTGCTGACGAAAAAGCAGATGTCCCTGCCGAATGCATTCCCTACTATGCTCAAATATCCATGCCAGCCCCATCATATTGCTTTCCATCCTTGCTAATATCTTTCCACACTAAAATATATAAATAAACCCCTTGAACTATTTCTGCTACCCAGAAACCAACCCCCTTCCAAAGAACCATCTCTCCCATAAGTTACATTCCTCCAGAAAGCTTCCAGCTCTTCCCTAAACCTCCACCATTTGGTTGACAACCCCATCTTTGTTTTTTTTTTCTTTTTCTTTTTTATGTATACCAAAAAAAGAAAATATATATATACATATATATACTTCCAACTCTTCCTTGGAACTCCACCATTTGCCAGAAGGCCCTAACTTTCTTTCTCTAACATTTCCAATCCCAAGGACCACTTCTCTCACAAGATCCTGAACCTCATTCTAACTAATGAGGTGGAAGTCCCTTTGTCCCTCCTTCCCTTCCCGCAAAAAATTACTTAGAAGGCGCTCAATCTCAAATGGGGGTGCACCTCAGGCAAGATGGATCAGGTTGAGGGTCAACTTGAGCATAAGGACCGTTATTTATTTTCTTGTTGCTTACCCAAGGTCTTAAACATTGTGCAGTAAGGCTAGGTGCCATTTATTTTCTTTTTCTGCTTGTCAGGGTGATGCAGACATCAAGCTTTTCAAAGTCTATCAACATCGGAGGCGAGCATTGCCCATATGGTTCAACGACGTTTGAGGAGTTTTGGCGAGCACGTAATAGCAGACAGAGCAACAGGAGGACCAGAGAGGTTTCAGTCAACCAAAGGAAGGCCGGGTCAAGATTACAAAGTAATCTGTAATCTTGACCGAAGCAAGCTTCGGCCGACCAAGGAGACCTTCGGCCGACCGAAGACAGGTCTCGGTCAGCCGACGATCCGACGCAGATTTTTGCGGAAAGACGTGATATTTTCCGATTTCTTTAGGGTTTTAAGGGTATTTTTATCATTTTTTAATTTCAGGATTATTAATAGGGGGAAGCCCTAACTCTTTTATTATGCTTTGATTATTGAAATTAAGAAAAACCATATGTGGTGCTTTCGTAGAGAAAATCTACAAGCTTCTTCTTCTCCTTCTTCTCTCAAGGTTCATCTCTTCTTCCTAATCTCTTCTCTCTCTCTCTCATCAAGATAATCTATCACCTTTCTTCCAACCTTCTTCCTTCCCAAATCTCTTGTTAATCTCTAAATCCTAGATCTACAAGCCTAATCGAATATCTTCAAATTTTATGAGCTTTTCTATTCCCTTAATCCATAAAACCTACAATTTTCCTGGATTAGAGAATCCCCTTGTTTGATTGGCTGAACCCGTGCAATAACGAGAGTTCTCTCTCGCCGGATTCAATCCACACTAGGATTTGAGACCTATACTGCTTGATTGTGATGAAAGGTCTTAACTATCACTAGTTTCTCTTATTTAGTTCTTGATTTATGATGTGCATAGTGAATGGTTGATTTTGTTGGTTACATGATTCCGCCTTTTAGTTTACACATGCATCTAAGGTGAGATTAGACCATCCTGCATCAAATTTTGGTATCAAAGCCAGGTTCTTGCATGAGTTCATTGTAGATCGAGTTACCCAAGGTCTAGGACTTCATATCTTCAAACCTTTAGCGCATGAGTCTGAACTTTCCATATTAGCGTCTCCTTTGACCCAAATCTGAATATTTCAGATTCATAGTCTAAGTATCATACAGACCTAAATTCACAGATTTTGCATCATACTAGAACTAGTTCACCTCAATCCATGTGTTTGTGTTAATCAGTCCATAGAGATGTAAAGTGTCCCCGTAATGAATGGGGTATAGGCGTTTGACGTCCTCGGGGTCATTAGTGTTGTCTTGTGGCCTTCGAGACCCAATGGAAAGTCGAACTCTAATGATTTGGCATATTTTAATGGTCACATGGACTCACAGACATTCCTTGATTGGCTTGAAGACTTGGAATACTTTTTTTAATTGGTATGATATGTCGTAGAGCCATCGAGTGAGATTCGTCAAGTTAAAATTGGTGGGCCGAGCCAGGTCGTTTTGGACGGATTTGGAGCAAAGAGGTGGAGCTTCAATCTCACAATGAGACGAGATGAAAAATCGTTTAAAAGAAAAGTATTTTCCCATCTCCTACCATCAAAAGCCTATAGCTCAGGAAGGAGTCGTTCCACCTTCCCATCCAAAAAGAGAACCCATATGGCCACCTTCTTGCAAAGTGGTCCAATCCGTCACTAAGGAAATCTCGGCTTCTGAGCAATTTGAAGAGTATTTGCCACCAATTATATTTCCCTAAGAGCGAGATAATGCTTTGGTGAATAGCAAGTTTGAAGGGTCTAAACATGTTGTTTATGAAGAGGTGCAGTACGTGCTTGAAATCGATAATGATGAAGAAGAAGAAATTGAGGCATCACTCACCATTGTTGGGCATGAAAGAGAGGGTGCTAGTGATGAAAATGTCGAAAAAATTGAGACCACACCACTTCCAGTTGTCATGTGTTACTTGAATGATGTAAGGTCCCAATCTAAGTCTCTTACAATAATGAAAGCGAACGAGATTGATAAAGTGACTATTATGGATTTAATGGTGGATGGCTTATGGGATGAACTTCCACCTAAGCGGGACATTCAATATGTAATTGATATTGTCCCTAGGTCGACTCTATCAAGCTTTCCCCCTTACCGAGTAAACCCCACGGAGCATGCAGAAATGCAGAGGCAATTTGATAAACTTCTTCGATAAGAGTTCACTCATGAGAGTTTGAGTTTCAATTTGAATTTTATTTCATGTGTCATGCCTGCCCTTTTCACTTCCAAGAACAGCGGCATGTGGCGCACATGTGGGCGCATTCTAACCATCCACAAAATCTTAGTCAAGTGTCAGTTCATTTTACGATGTATTCACGTCATGGTGGATGTGATGGCCAAAGCCCCTATCCCACGTCTTGATGAGATGTAGAGCATAATGGCCAATGCCAAGATCTTCTCTAGACTTGACATAAAAAGTGAGTGTTCTCAAGTAGTGAGATACCTGAACATTATCCTTGTTTATAACACTTACAATGAACAATACCCTCTATCAGTTAGAGCGGGTTCATGGGATTCTAAAGAATAAGAAATTATGTGTTACCCACGTGAAGTGTTCTTTGGTTATAATTTCCCAAATTATAGATAATAATTAATAGGGTTGTTTATTTTGAGTCCATTACTTCACTAGAACGTCCTATAGTTCCATCGATGTCTGTTTCTCGTAGATCATTAGAGTTAGCTAAGTCTTTTGCACGACATATCCATGAATTGCATTCAGATATTAGGAGGCGGATTAACGTAAGCAATGAAAATTATAAACATTAGCTGACTTGCATCGTAGGCTCCAAGAATTTCATGAGAGAAATTATGTAATGGTTTGGATGAGGCCAGAACAGTTTTCCCATGGTATCGTGAGAAAATTACAAACACATAGTGCTGGACCATTCGAAGTCTTGCGGAAAATTGAGTCCAATGCATACATGATAGAACTTCCACCTAGCATGGGAATTCATCCAACATTCAACGTGGAAGATCTAGTCCTTTGTCCAAACCCTCACATAGATCCTGCTCCTCTTACTTGGCCATATTCAAAATTTTCTTCCCAACCTAGTCCACCTATCCCAACTTTACGAAAAGAGAAGAGATTGAAGGGATCATGGATGAGGAGATTGTATCCACAAGAGATGGAGGTGTCCAAAGGTACTTGGTTAAATGGAGAAAAAGACCATCCGATTGTACATGGCTCACGGAAGAGGACTTACAGCGACTTGATCCAAACTTGTTAGAGAGGCACAAAAGCTTTATCTCGCCGAAATCGAGCTCTTCTCAGCTGAAGAGAGTTGATGCGGACATCACGCCTTTCAAAGTCTATCAACGTCGGAGGCGAGCATTGCCCATCTCACTGTGGTTCGACGACGTTTGGGGAGTTTTGGTGAGCACGTGATAGCAAACAGAGCAACAGGAGGACTAGAGAGGCCTTCGGTCGACCGAAGGAAGGGTCGGGTCGACCAAAGGAAGGCTGGGTCAAGATTACAAAGTAATCTGTAATCTTGACCAAAGCAAACTTCGGCCAACCGAGGAGAGCTTCAGTCAACCGAAGACAGGTCTCGGTCGGCCGACGACCCGACGCAGATTTTTGCGAAAAGACATGATTTTCCGATTTATTTAGGGTTTTAAGGGTATTTTTGTCATTTTTTAATTTCGAGATTATTAACAGAGGGAAGCCCTAACTCTTTTATTATGCTTTGATTATTGAAATTAAGAAAAACCATACGTGGTGCTTTCGTAGAGAAAAACTACAAGCTTCTTCTTCTCCTTCTTCTCTCAAGGTTCATCTCTTCCTCCTAATCTCTTCTTCTCTCTTTCTCTCTCATCAAGGTAATCTATCACCTTTCTTCCAACCTTCTTCCTTCCCAAATCTCTTATTAATCTCTGAATCCTAGATCTACAAGCCTAATTGAATATCTTCAGATTTTATGAGCTTTTCTATTCCCTTAATCCACAAAATGTACAATTTTCCTGGATTAGAGAATCACTGTGTTTGATTGGATGAACTCGTGCAATAATGAGAGTTTTATCACTTGTCGGATCCAATCCAAGCTAGGATTTGAAACCCGTACTGATTGATTGTGATGAATGGTCTTAACTATTACTAGTTTCTCTTATTTAATTCTTGATTTATTATGTGCATGGTGAATGATTGATTTTGTTGGTTACATGATTCCGCTTTTAGTTTACACATGCATCTAAGGTGAGATTAGGCCATTCTGCATCACCAGGGTTTTAAACTCTGCGAAGCACGGCCCGACGTAGTAACGCTAAAATTACTTTAAAGGGTTTAGGAGCCTGGGTAGGCAAGCAAATTGAAAAAGCATGTAGATAGGAGAGAGGTTAATAAAATAAAAGGCTGAGTGTGTGTATTACTGGTGTGTCTGGAATGTGTGGACTATAATGCAAGCTAATTTGATATGCGAGAAGGAGAGGGGAGACCCAACACCCTTTTCTACAAAAGGGATGGTCAGATATCCTTGATTCCAACCCTACTATTTAACTTCAGTAGCTTCTTTGACTTAGAATATTCGTGCAGAGTAACTGCATAGTCAGACTTTTTTAGAGTTAATAGGGAGCAGAGCTGATCTTGGCACCTGTGTAGCTTCGATCAGGCGGTAGCAATGCATTGACTTCAACTAGACTGGCACACCCCCCTAGCTAGCCCAAGATACTCTCGGCAACTTCTCCTTGCTCAACCCACAACCCTCTATTGTCTCTCCCCTTCATTAGATCTTAAATGTAGCGAGCATTAGCACTAGGACCTACTGACATATGGGTCCCCCTTCCATGTCATCCCTAGGCCTCATCAACTCTCTTGCTTCACAAGTGATTGTATCCATCACCCGCCCACCATTGAACACAGCAACATCACCGGCCAATCCAATAAAGGTGAAGGAGAATCCATCCCTCTAATAGAGGAGCCATTTTATCTAATGTTCGCAGCTGACACTTCCTTCAAATATATGTAGGACAATCAGTTCAATATTCATCACAAAAACGAAGCAGAACCCTCATCCTTCCCATTTCAAGGTTCTCAATTGACTTTGAGTCCACCTACAATATAGTTCATATGCATGACATAAAGTTGAGAATAGCCCCCCTCCCCCCCTAAAAAAAAAAAAAAAAATTAACCACACATCTCCCAAACAAACTCATCATCTCGCCTCACTATAAACTGCTCTTTACCAAAACATCCGGACTTCCCCATCCCTCGCTCAGGACCTTGCCCGTCTCCCTTCTCGATGGCAACGTGAATAGGACTAAGCACCAGTCCAATTTCTTCACCCTTGTTAGGATCAGTGTCCGAAATATCGGTATCACGTTACGTATCGCACCCTTGGGATACGGATACATATCGGTTATCGCATGGGATATATCGGTTGTATCGCGTAATGTATCGCTATTGTTGGAAACATGGAGAACATTGGGAAATTGGTCTAATTTTTCAATGAAACTTCAGTGATTGTTAAAAAAGACATCAATACACACTTAGGAATCAAAACATTACAAAAAACAAGTGCACATAATATGTTTTCTTTATATGGGGTCCTAATCTATGTGCAATCTAACTGAATTGATGCAAGTATATTCAAAGTCTATTTATATAATTTATAAATGTAAGAAGACGTGTGGAAACACAATCGATACATTCAAAAGCAAAAGAATAATCACTAGACTAGGTTACATACATGTTTAATTTTATGTTTGGACATAAAGAATGCAACCGATTTGCGAGAAATTAAAAATTTTTAATTTTTTCAATTTTCCACAACTCGGCCCATCTCCTCCAAATCTCGAAATCGAAGCTCCCAAATCATAATTTTTCATGCAAAACATGAAAACTCATATATTTGTAACAATTTGACACTGATTTAACATGATTTATAGAAGAAGAAAAGGATCGAAAATGCTTACTGGATCGAACCTATGGGATATATCGCACTACTTGTGTGTTTCGTATCTCACAGGTGGGATACAAGATATATCGTGGGATATATCGGCCGATATCGTCGATATTTAAAACACTGGTTAGGATCATCATTCTCCATAACTTAGACACCCAACATTACGTGTATTCCAACTTGACTTTGTTGAAATCCATATATATATATATATATATATATATATATATATATATATATATATATATATATATATATATATATATATATATATATATATATATATATATATATATATATATATATATATATATATATATATAAAGCAAGCCTTGAGGAGTTATCTCCTGAAAGCCAAGTATTCAATAGTGGTAATGGTGGCCGTAACGGCCACCGCTGTCTCCCTTCTCGATGGCAACGTGAATAGTACTACGCACCAGTCCAATTTCTTCACCCTTGTTAGGATCATCATCCTCCATAACTTAGTCACCCAGCACTACGTGTATTCCAACTTGATTTTGTTGAAATCCACCTTTTTTTATAAAGCAAGCCTTGAGGAGTTATCTTCAATAGCGGTAATGGTGGCCGTAACGGCCACCGCTGTTACCATTATGTTATGATACAGGCCATAACGGCCACCGTTGTTACTATTATGATATAGGCCATAACGGCCATTGCGGCCTCAAAAAAAAAAAAAATTGTATCGACCCATAACAGGCCATTACAGGCCATTTTTCCCATAATGGCCGTTATGTAATCATTTTTTTTCTCTCACCTCCATCCTTAGTTTTTCATCTAGCATATCTTTCAAAGCCCCCTACTTTCCAGAAACCCTCTTCCTTTGCACACGGTGATTCCACACAGCCCTGCCACTGATTTTCCCCTGTTTGCCATATTCACTGTCTGCAAAATATGGACAACTTTAGTCACTAAGTCAAGATACAAAATCTAACAAACACGAATTTCACTGGTTTGCTGATGATTCTAATTCTTGAATGACAGTCTCTACTACCATCCCAATATCTTCAAAAAGTAAAGCAACATCGTTCTCAGACCACCAGGGATCGAAACCTGCTAAGAAAGTAAGCGGGCCTTTTCTCCTATTATTTGAACCCTTATTAACTGGAATCCACTCAGAACCCATGCCTTTTCTCAACCATTAGTGTTTTATGTGCACACACAAAATACATTCATATTCAAAGCCAATCAAGCACCATCAAAATTCACATATTTTTTAGCTAAAAGCAAAATATTTTAATCATCGAAGATGGGAAATGATGCCTCTGATGCCTATAAATGTAATGGATAAACAAGCCCAAATCAGCAATCAGCATTACAAGAAGATGTGGTCTACGATTGTGAACATTCGATCTAGCCTGCAAGTTTCATATACAAAATTACAGGAGGTATCCAATGCTCATGATTTCAACAGGATTAGTGCCCGCAAATGCAAACTGTCTAATGCAGAAAACAACCCATTTTGTAAAAAGCAATGTTAATGGATTGATCTCCCTGACGAAGAGATCAAATTTGACATCCAATCTGTAAGCTTGAACGTTACATTCCTCTTGAATTTGACAGATGAAATGGTTGAAACTGTGACAAAATCCCCATAAGGAGAGAGCTGTTCTCATGTATCATCCACTCAACTATGGCCACACCTAAAAAAATGGTATTCCTGCTTGTAAGTTTTACAAGTCCAGGGTGAAGATTAGAACCACATCTATAAAATTTCTTTATAAACAACTTCAAGCTCAAATCATGAACGGCAAAGAGAAGTAAAAGTTCTTTCATCTTCATACCTTTTCCATGGGAGTTCTGATAAGCCCACATTCACCTAGGCATGTAGTCATGTATCACAGACATCTGAGCCATGCATCAGTCAGGTCCCACCATGTAAATGGCCTGGACCAAAATCAGGCTGGTCAACTAGGAGGCCCACATCTGAACATTGGATGTGGACCATTGGCAAGCGTTTTTAAAAACCCCACGTTGGTTTTGTACATATGTGGCCCACCTGATGATCTGACCACCCAAATTTTTGGGCAATGTCATCTACGATTTGCCGCCCAAACAATGCATAGTACAGATGCCTGCAACACAAGTGGCCACCCGTCCAGGTGTGTCTAGGATTAGTGAAGTTATGTTGATGGAACCGTCATATACGCCCCAAGTGAGCTTGACGGATATCAGGAGCTATCTTCATGTACGGACGAACGTACTGATTCAAAAACTTCTCCTCTGACAAGCAAACGATCGAATACAAATTGGGGTTCTTATTCAGCAACTCCTTCGATTTCAGGATCTGCAGCACATTGCATCGAGGGATTATCCTATTCTCCAAGCTGTATGATAGAAGCTTGGGGAAGAGAACAACGTATGACGGCTCACACGCAAGCTCGTTTACAAAGTAATTCATCGATTCCCGAATCTTCCGCTCAGAATACTTGACATATTCGGGGGCTTTTGCAAATGCAGAAAGGATATCAACGTCCGACCACCCGAAGCTCTTGAACAAGTTAAATTTGGCCTCCAATACAGTCTTACTCATCGATCCGACTGTAAACACCGCATAAACAAACATTCCATTCTGACAGGGAAGCCCCATTTCCTCAATACGGTTGGTAAGCTCCTTGACCCATCGTGGATTCCGCGCGAAGAAGTTCGGGTTCCTCGCCAGGAGCGTCGCGATCATGTGACTGGAAACACCACAGCTCTGCAAGATCGAGATGTTGCCCCGCACCTTATTCTCAAGATTCCCTGGAGAAAACAGCCATTTGGATCGCTTAAGGACTTTGATCACGTCTTCTTCAGAGTGAAGCAGAGGTCTGAGAAAATTGATCACAGGCCCAGCATTAGTGACCAGAAGCCTTGGGTTTGAGACTACAACCTCTGCCAGGCCAGAGCCAGCGAGGCCGAGCCCTTGCAAAATCCTGACTTTCGGGAGAAGGGTTCTCTCCACATTGGCAGTAAGGAACCTGGGTCTCCAAGAAATGAGGTATCTAATATTGTTATCGCTCAAACCGCAGTTTCTGAAGAAAGAGATAACAGAGTCTGGTTTTCTGGGGGATTTTATGTGGGTGATATTCGTAGATAGAGAGATTGCTTTCTCTGATGAGAACCCACACGAGGCTGTGAGGTAATCGACAACGAAAGGGGTTTGGGGATGTTGGAGTTGGGTTTTGGAGGTTGAAAATGAGAGGAGAGCTATCAAATGGGGGGATGCAATTAGGATTTTGCTGGGGTTTTTTAAGAAGAGGAGAGTGTGCTGGAGAACAGGCATTTCTATAGAGATTGCAGAGATTGTCTACTGAGAAAAGAGAGGAAGGAGAGACACATGCACCTTTTTTTCCTTTTTTTCGGCAGTTCTGCCGGTGGGTGATTGCTGTTGCCAACGGCCAGGGTTTGTTTCTTTTAAAGAGGGAAGAGAAGAATCAGGTCTCGAGGATCTTATTTATAAGAAGAGTTATTACCGTCCAAGCACCCATCTTTTGCGACATAAACGGACCAGTACCTACTTTTAAACTTATTCAAAATCAGTACTTCAGGAATGCAAACATTGGTCATAATAGCACCTATTGTCTATTTTTCTTATGTATATGATACAAAGCCATACTGTATTTCTTAAAAGACATATCATCCCTCCTTCTAGTCACAAATAGACGAGTACATGTATGTAATCCTAACCTATGATCGGAAGCTATGTAAAGCCCACAGATATAACTTAGACAAATCCACTCCGTCTATCCATTTATATTCATCAAAAGATTCTAATAAATGAAAAAAAAATTTAATCAAGTAGACCACACAACATAAACGGTAAGATCTCAAATGTACATTTTTAAACCTTTATTGAGTCAATCACCACTGTTTTGTATACTGTGGTCCATTGACGATTTGGATCTGCTTCATTTTTAGGCTCATTCCCTAAGTTTAATATAGAAAATGGATAGATTGTGTGGATATACAATATATCAACAGGATGAACCCACACAGATTTATAACCACTAAAATACAACTAACCTAACCTCTCTCTCACCGGTAATAATCCCAACTTTCCCTTTTCTTTCTCAAACCCTCCAGAACCCTCTCCTTCTCTCACTCTCAGTCCGATAGCGACAGGGGCATTGGCTTTGGTCGATGGCAAACATCATAGTGAGCCCTTTGGAAGGCTTCAAAGGTAGGCATCATTGCCCTCACTGTTTATGCGATGGTTATCCACCTGAGATTTGGATCTGCCCCAGGTTTTAAAATGAACTGGAAACAAGGGTGGGCAGCGTAGATGAAACATATACATCAAGGTGGGTCATAGGAGAGTTTCAAGAGCGGGCATTATTATCACCACTGTTTCTTGCAGGAGGTCCACCTGAGATCTGGATCGCCCTTATTATTGGGCCCATGGCCTAAAATGATCTCAAACTAGAGGGACGGTGTGGATTAACCACATACCTCAAGGTGGCCCTACTGGTCAACGTGCTAAGGCACGCTGCCATGCAATGGGTCCCCATGTGTGGTCCCTAAGAAACTTTGATCAAGCTGATAATTGTATTTTCCCTTTATCCTGGCCATACATGGCCAAGGTAAAGGTCACGTGTGGCCTTGCCTAAGTTGGATAGCAAATAAACATCATGGTGGGCCATAGGAAAGTCTCAATGGTGGACGTCACTATCCCCACTTTTTTCTATGGTGCGGCCCACCTACAATTTGGCTCTGGTTCAGATTTTTGCTCACAGCCTAAAATGATTTGGCAACAAGGATGGACGGCGTGGATAAAACATAAACATCATGGTGGGTCCCCAGATCACGCCTAGTAAGGCTGTCCGCGTCCTCTAGATGCTGCCTGTTCCAGCTACCCTATTTTTTATTTTTTTATTTTTATATTATTATTTTTTTGTGTTTTCCCAACAAGGTGGGTACAGATGGAAAATCTAGTTTGTACATCGAATTGGCCAGCTTATAGCCTGCCCAAAGAGATCTGGTTTGGACATAATAGACAGTATAAAAAAATCATAATGGGCCTAAGAAGGTTTCAATAGTGGGAATTAATCTCTTTGGTATGGCCCACTTGAAATCTTGATCTTCTTCATTTTCAGACCCATGACCTAAAATAATTTGGAGAAACAAATGGACGGTGTGGATCTAACATATACATCATGGTGGGGTCCACGAGTAACCACCAGACAGTTGCAAAAGGGGCAAACACCTGGCCCCACTGTTCCCTGTGGTATGTTCCACTTGAGACTCAGATCAAGCTAATTTTCGAGCCTTGGCCCTTAAATAATCTGACAAAATAGATAGACGGCGTGGATGAAACACATGTATCATTGTGGGGCCCACAAGTAGGGCCATCATTACCACCCAAAAGGGCTTACACCCTTGACAACGGTGGACAGTAGTGTCCTCAGGACGAGTTGTCTGTCTAGCAAGCACCTCTCCCTCCTTTTGTTTTACTTTTTTTTTTTCAATTAAGTGGGCCACACGTAATTCAAACCTTGGCGTTATCAGTTTAGTCATGAATGGTGTGGATACAACACGTACATCATGGTGGGGCCCACAATAATGCAATGACCTCACTTTAATCTGTGTCTGCCTTAGGCTGAAAATCATAGAGGGGCAAAATCGTCATTGCATATAAGCAGGGGTAAATGTGTCCTTTTGTGACAAAATGGATTTCTACGTTACTCATCGGTCAGTGAATGTCAACAAAGTAGTAAAATGTCTATATATTGCAATCCTTAGGTACTGATTTGGAATAAGTTTAAAAGTAGGTATTGATTTGTCTATGGCCCAAGAGATAGGTGCCCATGTGGCAAAAACTCTTATAAGAACTATAAGAAGCCCTCGAAATGGTAAATGATAGACGTGAATTCAGTACTACCTTAGCAGTATGAAGCTAGAGACGGATGGTCCTCACAGGGGTTCTGTGGGCCTAGGGCTCTCAATGGAGCGGGTCAGATCCGAGATCCAATTCGCTCTGAATCCGTATAATGCGGATTTGGATCTTAAAATAGGTCTGATTAGTTAAATGGATCAGATTTGGATCTTAAAATAGGTTCAATTACTTAAATGGACCGGATATGGATTCACAGGAACATATCCGAGTTCGATCCAAATCTAATTAAGATCTGATTCATTGTCACCTTACTGTATATGTTATATTCATGCTGGCCATCCGTTTTACAAATTATTTTAAGCCATGTCAACCATACCATAGTAAATAGTGGGATTTGCATCATTTTTCTACTAAATTAAATATATTAAATTATATATTTTTTTAGATTTGTAATGGGGGTGGATTCAGACCTAGATCCGATGCTTATATGGATTTTGGATCAGAAATGGATCTAACAATTTATAAATGGATCGGATATGGATATCACCTTTTGGATCCGAGTTGAATCCGAATCCATCGACAGATGTACGGACTTGGAGCTGATCCAACTAGATCCGATCCAGATCCGACCCATTGAGAGCCCTATATGAGCCTACGGTGTTTGTTTTATCCATGTTGTCCATTCATTTTTACATATCATTCTAAGGCAGAACCAATAAAGAAGGCAGATCGATAGCTCAAGTGGACCACACCACAGGAAGCAGTGGTGACAATGACGCCCACCGATGAAACCTTCTTATGTCCCACCATAGTGCTTATCTGCCATCCATCCTTTTCATAAAGTCATATAGCCCAGGATGAATATTAGCTTGACATCACGAGTTATGTGGGCCTATCATGATGTATGTTTTATATCCATAGTGTATAAGATCATTTTAGGACATGGGCAAAAAATGAGGCAGATTCATAGTTCAAGCAGTCAAACCAAATCTTCCACGTTATGGTACCCAGTGCAGACGCATATGTGTCTCGCCTGCTAGCCTAGCTGGAAAACGCCAATGGTGGGTCTAAGGTTCGAGTGCTAAGGAGACAGACTAACCCCACTGATGGGTGGGTGAATCACCTGATTAACTGTGTGGGTGCGTTGTGCAACTAACAAGGTGGGTGTATTGCATGACTGACAAGAAAAAAAAGTGTAGATATATCATGAACCCAAAATTATGTCCATTTCCTTTCCTGCATTAGATTGGTGGACATTTATTGAGTGGTTAAAAAATGAAAGAAAAATTTTTCCATCGATCATGTTTGCACAAATATCCATCAACTGATCTATTATTGGGACCATGACTTAGCTAGTGAGGGCTGCACAATCCAGTCAGCTTGGCTAGCCTACAACAACCACTATATTGAAACCCTAGGTGAAGAATCAGGTTGATCTTCTGTCAGGCGGATTATAGTTGGCAAAATAAATGTATGGCTCAAAAAAATTGGATGTATTGGGACATACACACTAATTGAACCAGATTTTCTTTTTAGAGAAACATGTACAGGATTGGACTAACATGAGGGATGGATTAGATCTCCTGCGACACGTGTGACATGTATAGGAGCTTTGTTGCACATGCATTTATTCTTGGCAAACCTATTAATTTCTTTTTATCATAGGTCTTCACTGCTTATTTTTCCATTCTCAAAAGAGAGGCAAGTAGATCTTTTTACATTTATTAGTAGGTTTAAAATATGTTTTGTAAATATGAAAGTTGAATGAAGGTTTTTTGGAAAATCAGTAATTTGGAGGGATTTTTTTAGTAAGAATCCTAATTAAATGCTATCAAATATTTTAAGAAATGGAATGCGTATTGATTAATTCAATATACTTTTTTTTTTCTCACTGTTAGTACATCAATCCCCACTGTAAGCCACACCACAATGTTAGCTACCTCATGTAGAAATCAATACCAAGACCTCAATATTAAATTCAATACACTTTTATCATGCTGAGTAAACTCTATTGGGCCCATGGTGAATGTGTATGGTTTATCCATACTGGCTATAAGTTTTTCCATCTCATTTTAAGAGTTGAGTCCAAAATTAAAATGCTTTCAAAGCTCAAAGTGGACTCCTAGAAGGGAAACAATGGGAATGAGAATAATGACTTCTACCGTTAGAAACCTTCCCAAGGGCCATAGTGATGTTTATTTGTCATTAAAACTTGGTCACAAGATCATGCAGACATTAATGAAGGGAAAACACAAATATCAGTTTGATCCAAAACTTCTGTGCCTCTAAGAATTTTCAGTGGTAGATGTTCAATTCACACTGTTTCCTATGGTGTGGTTCACTTGAGTTTTGGATATATTTCATTTTTTAGCTCAAGCCCTAAAATTATCTACTAAAATGGATGGACAAAGTAGATAAAATACATAAATCATGGTGGGCCCCACAGAGTTTACTTAGTACTCAATTCGCTTCCATAGTTTCTTGAGAAGATGGCATGTTCAACCATAAGAACTGTCCACCCACGGAATAATTTCAAACTTGATCACACGTATGCGTCATCCAACCCGTTGAATAGGTTGGCCCTCATTGGGATTATTTTTTTGCAAAAATCAGCCACGTTCAGTTGACAAGTAAACAACACTTGTACTTTGTTATTTATTAATGGTTAAACATTGCTTTCTATGATGTGGCCCACCTCATATGTGCATGGGGCTTATTTTTACATAAGGCAATCCTCACGACCCAGAGGACCTATTGGAAGGGTTGGATGCCGAACAAACTAGATAGGTTGAAAGTTATTCATTGGGTGAACTATAAATTATGGTCAACTACTACCTCTGAGCAGAGAACCTCTGCCATGCTGAGTAGAGAACCTCTACCGCTGCCTCTTTCATTGGTCCACATCTTTCATTGGTCCACATCAACTGATGTGGACCAATGAAAGGGGTGAAAAGCAGGATTCCTCTGTTGGTTATGAAGAGAGGATCCGGACTCATTTGAAATATGACATTGGTGTGCAACCTCAGTAGGCTCATTATAAAACAGTTGTCCTAAAAATAAATCAAATGACAGACTTTAATAGCCTACAAAATTGAGAACGGTAATTTCATAAATGAGAGAAAATCTTATAAAATTTAGGGGTCTTTCAAGGTTTATGGTGAACGGGTCATCCATGGCGTGTACCATCATCATATCAACGGTCGGGATCAGTGAACCATGTTCTCCACTTCGAACAAAGCCAAACGTAGTGTTTTTGGCATTCTGGTAGGTTTATTTGGGAGTTCCGCTCTCTTCCCACCGCAAGAAGAAAGCCCTAACCATTTGCAAGACATTTTAAGTAAGTTCTCTCTCACACTCACATCAATCGAAAGCTACTGTCTTGATTCTTGAAATAGAAATTTGCAAATCCGTTTCATTCAAATACACAGATGCCTGGCCTTTGCTACAATCTCCTCTTCAAAACCGACTGCAAAATCCTCTCCTCCTTCCCCCATTTCCGGCATTTTCTTCGATTATCCACTGCTTCGATTGAAAACCCACCTCTAAACACTGATTTCATCGTTGATTACCTCATAAACTCACTTGGGTTCTCAGCAGAAAGAGCAATCCTCGCATCGAAACGTCTCGCCCACATAAAATCCCCCCAAAAGCCCGACTCTGTTATCAGTTTCTTCCGAAACTGTGGTTTCAGTGATACCCACATCAGGAGTCTCGTTTCTTTAGTGCCCACGTTGCTTTCCGCCCGCGCCGAGAAAACCCTTCTGCCAAAAATCAGAATTTTGCAGGAACTAGGTCTAACCGGGCCTGCCCTGGCTGGAAGTTTTAGTTGTGAATCCAACGCTTCTGACTGTTAGTGTTGAAAACAAGCTTTTGCCTTCACTTGATTTCCTTCGAACTCTCATCGGGAATGACGGAGATGTCGCAACAGTCCTCAAGAGATCGAGATGGCTCTTTAACTTGGGCGATGTCCAGAAACAAATGCAGCCCAACATCTCGACTCTACAGAAATACTGGCGTGGCTGACGAAAGAATCAAGAAGCTCATCGTACAAAGCCCTAGATACCTCTTGCGGAAGCCCATTTGGCTTGAACACATTGCAGAACGTGTTGAACTAGAATTCGGGATGCCCCGTGGTTCAGGAATGTTTGCTTATGCAGTTGATGTGCTGTGCTCTCTCAGTAAGACAACATTGGAGAAGAAGTTCCAGATCTTCAAGAGCTTTGGATGGTTGGAATCCGATATAAAGACTGCCTTCCGGAAGCTTCCTTACTGTCTGTCATTGTCGGAGGGGAAGATCCGGCGCGGGTTGGATTTCTGGATGAAGGAGCTGAATTATGAGCCTTCTTTCATTGCTCGTTGCCCGAAGCTTCTGATGTTCAATTTGGAGACCCGGATTGTTCCGCGGCATTTGGTTTTTGAGGCACTGAAGTCGAAGAACTTGATCAAGAATCTGAAAAATCCAAGTCTGCATAAAATCGTTTGCTTGCAGGAGCATCGGTTTTTGGAGGATTATGTGCTTCGGTATAAGGAGGAGGCTCCAGAGCTCTATGAAATTTACATTTCTAGTATGAGATTGACAGATAAAAATTGAAGATAACCCATTTCAAGTTCCTAAATGATCTGCTGAATCGCATGTTTATGGTGCTCTACTATTACCTAATGTTTCAGATTCTGGTAAACATTTTTTTTTTTTTTTTTTTTGGGTAAACATAGTTCTGATGAAAAGTAAGCTTATTTTCTCCTGATTCCGAATGTTGCTATTCAAATGGACGTTTCATGTTTAGTATCTTTTGCAATTTTGATTGATGGAAGAAGGACCTTGCCCCATTTTTCACAACAAATGGTTCCTTTCTGCAGGAGTCTCAATGCAAGAACACAGATTCTGTTTTGGGAAGATTGATACTCTGCGTGATATGGCGCTTGATACACAGGCTCTCAGAAATGGTACTTGTGGCATATATCAACTCAAACTAAACTGATTAATTGGTGGAAACCACTGCGCTTGATTTATGGTCTAAAAAATTAGATTGGTTGAGCAGTAATCTCTTATTCATGGACACTTGTTTTTTGAACCAAGGCCATTGGATATTTTCATTTTTAACCTTCCGGCAAGTGTTCAGAAATTTAATATTTAGATAACTAAATAAGAGTAAGTTTTGGTTCATGGGACATCGAATCTGGTCTTATAATTTTGATGGTCTAGTTTGAATTACTTCTTTGCCATGTATGCATTTTCTCAGTAATTTCTAACTGCCTGTGAACTATCCATCACACTTTGCCAGAGCGTCGAAGTATTTCTCTTCTATTTTTGCAAGAGTTGAGAAGATTATAAATCATGATTATTTTTCAGTTAAATGAATAGAAAGACCTGTTCTTTCTATAGATTCAAAGCTTTTGGGCCTTTTTTTTTTTTTAAATTAAAACCCAGAGACTCGACAAGGCCTGTGTTCACCTGCCAGAATTAGAATGTTTTTCTCTTGTTCGATGGCTTTGATCATATACAGCTCAGGAGGACAAAGAAGAATGGAAACCTGGAATTCCTAAGGGCATGTTCTGATACATGGAATCCATGGGAAAAGAAAGGAAGTAGAGAAGGTTTTCTGTTGATTGGACACTTGGGGATGTTTAGAAGGGATGTTTCGATAACAAAGAAAAGGATTCTATGTAGCAATCAGTGTACTTTTTCATAGTAGCACAAGAAACTAAGGTCGTGTTTGTTTTGTGAGTTACATCAGTAAATCCTGCTAATATCGTAGTTATTATTTTCTCTCATGCATTTGGAGAGGGAAGGAAATATGGTAGTCAAACGCAGCCGTTTTTATCTGGACATTGCGTCAGTGAAATTCAATATATCCAAGGCCTTCTTTGCGTATTTACCGTGCAGAGCGACTCAACTTCTCAAGGTAGCAGAGTATGTACGCACGCAGCCTTCTTCAATTGTCTATATACATCTCTCTCACCATTTTCATTGTTACGCCCTGCCTTTCGTCTTGTAGAAACCCTGCTCTGCCACCTATTAGACTGCCCCATCCGTCCACTCTTCACTGCCCTTCCGACCAATCAGGTGCATCTCCTTCAGCATTCACTGCTGCTTTCATAGAATCTTTATCAAGTTACCATCCTTTTTCTGATCTACGCTTTTGTCTTCCTTATGGATCGCAGGTTGCTGACTGTCGCAAGGAACCGAAGATCGTCCTTACGGTCTCCTTGCATCCCAGATCAGATATGGGGGGGGGGGGGGCGCACTACAAAACGGAGGAAGGTCGCTGGCAAAGAAAATAAACCCACAACCTCTGTAGTCAACTTACTTTGACATGCAGTGTAGTTTAATGTAAATTGTAATTATTATGTTCTTCCCGGTGTTTACCAATGTAACTCACAAAACAAACACGCCCTAAAGGATACTACGTAACAATCAATGTACTTTTCCATAGTAGCACAATAAATTATGTGATGGTTGTCTATATGTGAGATTTTCACTAGCCATCCAAACAAAACCTCTAATGTTGAAATCCAAGGGAAAATAGTACTAATGGAAATAATAAATTTTTTTTTTTTTAAATATTTCCTTTCCATTTCCAATGCAATCCAAAAATGCTTTGATAATCAAGTAGATCAGGCCAAAAAATGGTACCCTAGAATCACTTACCTATCTCAACTTTTACGGAGATGTGTGATAACCTTATGCATGTGACTGTGGCATTAGTAACGATATGACCTACAGAACTGCAAGATTTATTAGAGGGTTGCTGGGAATATAATTCATGGTCTTCAGACGCATGTGTTAATGAAATGGATGGATCTATTCTACTCATTCGACTATGAGATTCATTGCTGATTGAATCAAGGGTTCAAGGGCTGATTCCCTCATGTCATTTGTTTTAACGATGTTCAGTCCTTTATATACCATGCCCAAGTCTAGAGATGCATTATGATCGTTGATTTGATATCTGAAATGGACTGCTTTTTCATGCGCCTTGAATATTTTTTCTTGTCAATTGGCATATAGGTTTGGGCATCTGACGGGAATTAATGTCTATAGTATGTAATTTTTCTATTCTACCTCTGCTCAGAATCCTCTATGATGAGATCTTGATTTAGCTTTTGTCCATGATAAGTGGCCAAATTCGTGAAATATCAAATGTATGAGAAACTATGTCATTGCTACAGAAAACCCTGACATACGATGGCACCCCACACCCTTAGCATTGGAGAGAATAAGCACTTAAGGGGGCAGCATAAGCAATGTTGTTCAACCCTCAGTGTCAAAAAATGGCTTTGCTTAATCATTGTCAGATAGCCAAAATTTCATCCTTTTATGAAGTCTGGTCTTTTAGGGCCCGTTTGGATCATAAGTTGCTTAAGATAAGTTACTCATGCCACAAGTAGCTTATCTTAATTTCTACTTATTAAGAAAATAAATATATTTGGCAAACAACATACTCATCAGCTTTTCCTTTCTTTCATCTCTCCAAAAAAGTTAAAAAGCTAAAAAAAATTAGCTGAAGTGATTATGTACTTTTAAGTAAAAAAGTTACTTATTACTAATCATAAACCATACTTACTTATCTGAAATAAGTTACTTATCTACTGCTGTAAGTAGAAAAGTAACTTATTTGGTAGAATCCAAACGGGCCCTTACGGGGCGTTTGGATCGTGAGTTACTTAAGTAGCTCATCTTGATTTCTACTTATTAAACTGAAGTTATTAACTTTAAATAAAAAGGTTACTTATAATTTATCATAAACCAAACTTAATGCAAATAAGTTACTTATCTACTGTTGTAAGTAGAAAAAGTAACTTATTTGGTTGTATCCAAATGTGCCCTAAATACCCTGGCATTCAGCATGGAGGAATACCACCCCCCCCCCCCCCCCCCCCCCCCCCCTCCCGGGGGAAAGAAATGGCCACTGTTTTAGAGGTATCAGCCACTCCATAGGGCACAATTCCTCTAGAGTGGCTTCTATGCTTTTGGAATGGGACATTTGACCAGGGGGCTGGTTTGAAGTAATCCTATTTGCTTTAGGCTTTTTCCTCGTGCTTTTTCTTGGCCTTGTGCCTTTTAATAAAGCTTATCCTTCAAAAAAAGATAAAAGAGGTCTCAAATGGCTCTAGCTACCTGAGTGCAGGAAGAGATGATCCACCAACTCTTCATCACCCATATACACACGACACATGTTGCATCACGGAAAGCCAAATCGCAAGGTTTATAGGCCATCTGTTGTGCAATCTGTTCGTGTTTGGGAACCATGTAACAGAAACCCAAACCGAAATGGAATGAGAGCACCTGTTCTAAGAAAATCACATTTTTTTTTTTTCATTTTGTGTCCGTGCGCGCGCACTTTGGGAGGGCAGCAATAGATGAAAACCGAATCGCAAGTCATCGTCAGAGGGCCTGCATGTTCCCAAATGCCCCTTTTTTGCATAACTACATAAGATAAATTTTTGGAAGATTTCTCCGGACAACTTTGCAGGTTTAATTCATGATTCATACTTCTTATGCATGGTATTTGAACTTTTGTTCAAGGTGGCGTTTGGGTCGCAAGCTATGGAAAATAGAACCTGTTGAGTAGGATTCCGTTCTCACAGTTTTTTCCACCCAAATCACAAGCGAATTAAGCAGAAGATGTGATTCTCATCTCAATCACAATCTGGCAGTTGCTGTTTCCCATGAACTTGAAAAGCAGTTACAAATCGTCCCAAAGTTTGATTGTATAGATCATGGCATGCACATTTCTGTTGCATGATGGCTGGGCCACAGTCCAAGTGAAGGAGAAGGGACGCATTCCTTGAGTAGCTTAGAGGACACTTCGAGCAAGTGACCCGCAGAATGAACTAATTAAGGGACATGAGTTCAATGGTACCCATCTCTTCTTATATCCTTACTAAGGGCTAGGGATACAACAGGATAGGTATGGCTTTCATTTTCATGCCCATTTGGGCCATCAGATGGGCTGCCCGCTCGCTCGCTCATAACTCACTGTATGGTATTTTTCGGCACTTCAACAAAGCTTAATTGAACCAGAACGAGTTTTGGGTCTGTTCACGAGTATCATGTTAAATTAGCTTCAGCTTCTCTACAGCAAACGATCGTGATATCTGGAGCTGATTCGGTGTTCTGAATGCATGGGTGGTACCATGCCTACATGTTCTTGACTCACATGGGACATACATGGGGGAGATCAAAACCGCTGGCTCAGTATGTCCATATTGAATGGTGCCAGGTACTGAAAGTGGGCAACTCCAAACCTTTAAATGGGACAATGAAAGAAAATATGAAAAAAGAAAAGAGAGATACACTCGCTTTCGGTGAAAAAGAAAAGTTCATTTATCAGATGGTACAAGATGGCACAATCACAGCAATTTCATGTTAGTGGCCAATTCATGGTAGGGCCTGCAGAACGCATGGTTTAGATCATCATACACATGCCATGTGCTAGGTGCATGATATGAAGGCATGAAATTTCCATGCCTCCGGAGGCATTGGATGGTTTCAGCAGTTCAAGCCTGCCACCCACAGAGATGCTCCAGATTGTGATGTGCAAGACCTTACATCATGTGGATCCTCCTATATGCAACTTATGCTTGATACACATAGGATATTTCTATATTCTTATTTGATATCAGATCCAGATATGGACTTGAATATCATCCAAAGAAGTCGGACATAAGTGCTACATAGGTATTGAAAAGTAGCCTGCGACCCTATGGCTCAGCGGACAGTGGTAGACTTACAAGAGTTTCAACATTAGGTTATGGGTTCAAGCACCCATTGTAGTGTGAGTGAGCAGAGGTGTGGAAAAAAAAGGCTGGAAGAAACCTAAGCATTTCAACAGCAGGTCTCAGGTTCTGAGTGCTAAGGAGACACACTAACCCCACTGGTGGGTGAGTGCATTGTGTGACTAACCATGTGGGTGTATTGCACAACTGACAGGGTGAGTGTATTGCATGACTAACAAAAAAAAAAGTCAGGTAATCAACTTTCCAAATAATATTTAATTAAATTAAAAAGCTAAATACTTAATAAATTAGTAAAAATACCTAAAAATAGAAGAAAAATATTTCACCATCAACGAATACCTGATAAACTAGTAAAAATTGACATTTTTTTATAATATAATTACCTATTATCAAGCTACAAATACTAGAGTATTTCAATAAAATCTTCGACTTAACAAAAAGATATAGTCACTCATCAACAATCACCATGTCAACCTCATTATCTATGTCAAAATCAGTCAACACCATAGATTAACATGTCATATATTAATATTTAATATGTTAGGCAAAAATATTATTAGTTGGATAAATTAAAAAAATGCCCTTAGGTATTGGGTAATCAGGCAGACGGATATCCATTGCTAGCCCTACTTTCGGTCTCCTGGAGGACATCTAATATGCAATTGGGCAGTTAGTGGCATGCATTGCAAACCTAAAATGTAGCTCGGATCCAAAGCTGTGACCTTGACATGGCAATAGTTGCAATGTAAAAGAAATAAAAGAAAAAACAGCCTACTTTTAGACGGTGGATCCCATATGATTTGGGTGGGTCACAAGCACTACCAAAGATTTGGATGCTGTTCCCGCTAGGATGACCTCAGGCACAAAACAAGCATGCACACTTGTAAGACTACAAAGGTAACTATTCTGAACTGCATAGAATAAAATTCTGTAATAGCCCCAGAGAAGAATGAGAGCAACTACAGTAACAAATTGGTATGGAAGCATCAGTAATTAGAAAACCCACTAGTTACAAACTTCTCAGTTCAACCTCAAACTCAAACAACATCAATCAATCAATGGATCAATCATCCCCTTTACAGAAAAAAATAAAAATAAAAATGTAAAGATTAGCCAGGGTTATAAGCTCCAAACTCAGCTATGAAATGAATTTTCTTTTTTCTTTTTTAAAAGAATGGCGGGAAGTCAATTCCAAGGGATGTACATAAACGTCAGACTGTTATCGAGCAGAGATCGTCAAAGACTGTCCGGATGTTAGGTCTCTCATTTACAGGAAGAATGCACCTGAGAGACACTGCGAGCATTTCATCCATTGCTTTTGGGGTTCCCTCCGCCCCTGCGATATCTCTGTCAAAACAGTCTACTCCTCGTCCTTCGTTGGCACACAGTTGAACCCAATCAGTGAGATCAACTGCACTCGACTGGCCCGAGATTATGTCACCAGCACTTTTTCTCGTCAAGAGCTCCATCAAAATCACCCCAAAAGCATAGACATCGGCCTTAAATGATGGAGCTGGCTTGCTTGCAGTGGCAAGCTCCGGTGCCCTGTATCCAAGCGCACCCAAGTTCAAGATCTGTTCGGCAGTGCCAGCAGGCTTCAGTAGACGGTGGAGACCATAGTCAGTGAGCTGAGCAGTAAGATCAGGCCCTGACAAGAGTATATTTGTTGGCTTTAGATTACCATGAGGCAAGCCTCTATCATGATGGAGGTAATACAAACACCGAGCAACGTCAACTGCAATCTTCAGTCTCTGTCTGAACGACAATGGCGAGTATCTTCTAGGTGTAGTCTCTGGCAAGCAATTAGTTAGTATTAAAATGGAACCTTCAAGTGAACAAAGCAAGCTCCGCTAATATATCAATGTCAGTAAACAAATGCCAATCAACTGCTTTGCATCCACATGTGCATGTCATGTGTTTGAGCAGAAAGTAAAAGGATAGCAGCAATCTCGAATAGATTCACTTCAATTTGCTAGTTGAGATGAATCCATATAAGACAAGGCTATCGATGTTGCCCTGAATTCGAAAACTGTAGGGAGTACAACATCCCTCAACCTAGCGGATTCAATTGACCCATTTTAATTGACATGAGCATTTAATCACTAGCAGACATCAAACTGCATCTCATTAGACAAACACAATAAAATAGCAAAGCTGCTAATTCTAGCTCAAAAACTTACCTTTGACGACTGATACTGAACGGGGCTCTACCCGATTGTTGCAAGTCAAATGAAAGTTTTGCTACCTTTCATTCTGTCTTATACGGTACAATGACAGTAAGCTGTCACTGCTGTTCTCTACTGATTGAAATGAGCCAACCACGCCATATCTATGTTACAACTCAGCCTGCCTTGAATGTGGGTCCACCCTGTTGCGTGCGACATCCACTCTGTCCATCAGATGCGCACATCAACCTTAGGGCCTGGGACAAAAAATCAGCCCAATCCGCAATTTGGATGAGTCATCCCACAGGGAGCAATTGGGAGGAGATGCCACTGTATTCCAACCCTGAAACAAGCCTCATCTTGGATGGCTTAGTTGGTGCATGTAGCATGCTACACATGGGATATATGCAGGCCAATCCAGACGATCAAGGTGAAGGCCAATTGTGGATGAAGCATGGTACCCTGTAAGGTTGTCATTAACATGGAAACTAGCTTATCAGATTGTTTGATTGTCATGTTGATTAGGGAACTGGCAGTGACAACAGACAAATATCATATGCTTTTCATGAAAATGACGATGGCTGTTAATCTAGAAGCGAAAACTGCAAAACACGACAATTTGTTGCCCTGATAGTCTGATTGTCATGTTCCTTAGGAACCCTTTTTTTTTTTTTTTTTTGAAATCTAGATATATCTTTTTCAGGAACACTTAGATCTGACACTCGTTGCCCTACTTTCTTTCTACTTTATCTTTTTTCGGTCAGACAGACTTAAAATCAATTTAGCCTTAATTAAGCGAGAAAACTAAGACGATAACACATCCCAATTTGACAGTCAGAACAGCCATGAAAACTACAATGACTGTTAAAACAACTGGATCTAATTCAAAAAACATGTATAGAATACGTTTGTTTGGATGGACAAAACCACACTCTCAGACAAGTCTTGCTTTTAAAAATCTTCCCTCAAAATGGCCATTTTCTCTGAGATTCTGAAATGTAGAATTTCATTCAGCGAAGTGGTACATCTACTTCATATGACTTCAAAGCATCTCTGCACTTTCAGCAAAGATAGAAGTTTGAAAAAGAGGCATCTTAAAAGATTCCCCTTGACTGTAATACTCAAAGAGCCACTAAAAATGAGTCATAAGGAGTCCACCATTTCCAATCTTTGAAAATCTTTCATATAAAACATGTGAATGAAACATCTTGTAAAGCATGTAATGCTCTCTAGCTTGGGAATGCCATCTTGCATCAATTAAAGGTTCGCCGTACAAAGGTTCTAGCAACTTGAGCATCATTGTAGGAATGCCGCCTTTCTATTTTTTTTTCTTTTTTAATGCAAACTTGAGCACCATATCAAGTCAGAAGAAGAAAAAGAAGAAGTTTTTTTTTTTAATAGACAAAACCTCCTATAAGAAAGCTCAATGCAGCTTGAAAAAACAGAATTTACAGAATACGCACGCAGTAAATCACAGCACAATCGACCTGTAGCTAGATAATTAAGAAAAACGAAAACCTCGCATGAAAGCCATCAATTCATACAATGTTGCTATGCCTTATGAAATCATTGCTAAATAGAGAGATATGCCATAGGTCTTACCATAGAGATGGAGGGCTAAGCTATCTCCATTGACATAATCTGCAAGAATCAACCTTTCTTGTTCCCTAGGCCCCCAATAGTAGCCTCTTAACGTAACCATGTTAGGATGCCTGATAGTTCCAATTCTTTTGGCTTCCTTGGCGAATTCTTTCTTATGTTTCACAAGGCCTATTCGCAACCACTTCACAGTTAACATATGGCCACTATCTAACGTTGCTTTATATGAAGTCCCATGGCTGCTTCTACCAAGAACTTCCGCTGGAGCACGAGACAGTTCCTCTGCCGTGAATACTAGAGAACTGTCTAGGAAAAATAGTTCTCCAACCAATCGATCTGGAGAATACACGTTTAACGTCACATGTTGCTCAGCCACACATGATTCGATAAAGTGGGAGGGCGAAGATAAAGGGGAACCAGGAGAGGACCTCCATCCTGTGGCCGGAAGACATTTATCTGGCATGTTGGATTTTATGGACTCTGGACCTGCTTCTTTTAACTCAGGAATGCCACGTTCTGCAATCTCAGTTACAAGCTCTTTCTGTTTAGGCATCGAGGGTCTAGCATCTGAAGCTAGCAAGTGGTCATTACTTGATGAAGTTGGAGCAAGGTCAGTATTTCTAAGGAACCCAAAGAGGGCAGGACGAGTAAATATCCCCGATGTAGCATCTCTTCTGCTCAACCCATCTCTGCCATGAAGTTCTTGCAACCGTGACCTAGTATGAGCCAGCAAGACAATGATGATCATCATGAGGGCCCCAACAGACCCAATAATAATTGCTACTTTAATGTAAGATTTCAGACGATGATGCCCCCCACCATAACCGTTGTTCCCTGGCTGGAATAAAGGCAAGCTGTTGGGGAAGATTAGTAAATCATTTCCAGGACGAAATGAGGTGTCCGGAAACCTCCTCAAATTTTCAGGAACATGACCCGATAAATTGTTATAGGACACATTGAATACTTTTAGATTTGCTGAAAGCCTATCAGGGATTGTACCATTGAAATTGTTGCAAGATAGATCAAGATGCTCCAAATCATTAAGCTTGGTTATTTCACTTGGTATCCCTCCTGACAAATGATTCTTACCAAGATTCAGCAACTTAAGCCTCACCATGTTTCCTATTGCCGGAGGCAAAGCACCGGTTAATGAATTAGCAGACAGATCAAGGGACTCCATCTGAGAATGAGAAGGTAGAACTAACGCTTCAATTGAGTCTGAACTCTGTAGAGGGATTGTTCCTGTAAAGCTATTTCCTGAGAGATGCAGATTTGTCAAGGTCAATGACACAAAGAAGCTACTCGAGATAGTTCCTGTAAGGTTGTTAAGGCTAAGGTCAATGGTAGTCAACTTTGGGTAGCTTCCTAGAACAGGTGGAAGAACTCCTCCTAAAGAGTTATTCCTGATCTTGATAGAAG
Organism: Liriodendron chinense; assembly: GCA_003013855.2. Taxonomy (NCBI): domain Eukaryota; kingdom Viridiplantae; phylum Streptophyta; class Magnoliopsida; order Magnoliales; family Magnoliaceae; genus Liriodendron; species Liriodendron chinense. The sequence continues at coordinate 3,756,465 of PVNU02000736.1, read as the reverse complement.
TCAGCATCTGAAAGGTCACATTTGGAAAGTTCCCGGACAATGCGTTAGAACTCAGATCAATAACCTCCAAAGAATCACCCCAGCTCTGCATTGCGGAAATGCCGCCGTAAATCATATTACTACTCAAATCCACTTTCACACAGCTTCCAAGAGTGGAAGGTAATGAACCTGATAGTGCATTTGATGAAAGATTCAAAACCTTTAGAGTTGTAGAGTTGATACTTTGAATAGAACCTGTGAAAATTGAAAGCATGTGTTATATCTCAGATGGAACATTGTGAATTAAAATCTGCACATCACTAAGAAAACAGAACAATGACCACTAAAGCAAGAGTACAAGAATATAACATTCTCAACTATTATGCACATCTAGATTTCTACAAGTGGCAAAGAATAACAACCAAGCTCCTATTCCTATGTAGGTGGGTTCTTACAAAGGAAGTGAAGCAACGTGATTTCTGTTGATTAGCAAAGGCAGCCTGGGACCAGATGACCTTAAGTTACGATCTTCAGAGCAAGTCAGGATCTCGAGTTCTTCTAGGCAGTGACTTCTCTTCCACAATTATTTCATGAGCACCTATTCTCAGTGATGCCCTGGGTGTGGTCCATTAGATCAAGTGAGCATCATAACCATTTAGTGGGACGTAGTTTCAGCCTCAAAGGAGATCGTCGAATAATAGGTGGCTAGTATGTATTCCCCTATCCACAATTTACCAATGATTGGCAGATGGCTCACCCAATTGCGTCATGAGGCTTGGCTTTGTTCGCTTCCAAGTTCCAACTTGACTCTTTAATAATTTTTTTTCCATTTAATTTGGTTGAGCATGTGGCATCTGTTCCCTCGTGCAAGATATGTAGCAAGCACACTACATTGCTTAAAAAGATTGTCGTGCCCGACTCCTGTTACTAACAAATGTCAAGCGAGCATTGACAAACCTATTGGGAACAACCGTAATGCACGTTTCATCCTTATATTTAGTACCATCTGTATGCCAAAAAAATAGTTCTAATGCGTCTCCAGTTATTTTGATGCATTTATCCACATCTTAGGCACTTATAAACTAAAACTTACATTGAAATACAAGTTACTACGAGCATATATTTCTACAGATGTGTCTGCACGTGAGGTTTTCATAGGTTGTAAGCATTGGTCCTTTTAGTATTAGGGCAACCTACTAGCATCATATCCAACTGGGAGGGTAAAAGGAGGGTTGACGTTGAGTGGGAAGCTGATGATCAAACTTTTGCCAAGCTACCGTGAGAATGAATCCTTATCCAAATCTTGATTAGTGAAACAAGATTCTTAAGACTGACCCCAAATAACTGGGACAAGGCTATGATGATGATGACAATGACAATAAATAATTCCATAACAAGTTAATTTCCCCCAATCCAACAGCCAAATAAAAAAAATAAATGCGTGGAAAAACGAAATTCAGCATATAGTACAATAGATTAACGACATAGCCAATAGTCTTGCAAAATGCGGAGGGAAACAGAGACCAACATTACGTGCTGAACAGTTACTGCCACTTCACTGCCCTCTATAGCAAAATAAATTGATTACTTACAAAATTCAAGAAAGACAGCAGAAGCTAGGGAGAACGCATAGATTTGGGCTACGAACTATGTATAAATCAAACATGCATATGAACTTAAAGAAGGGTAATCACAATTTCTTACCAGAAAATCTATTACGACTGAGATCCAGTTCTTCCAATGGCACAGAACTCCCAAAAAACTCCATTGGAATAGACCCCTCAAGCTGATTGTTTCCTACATGTAAGACTCGAAGTGACGGCAATGGGCCAAACGAAGGAAGCTTTCCAATGATCTTATTGTGACCCACATCCAAAACTTCCAAGTTCCTTAACATCTGAATCGAACCATTTGAAAAGAACTCCCCAACCAGCCCATTGTAACTCAAATTCACATACCGAGCAGTATTCAAAAAGTTCGAAATATTCTGTGAATCCAATGCAATTCCCCCATAGAATGTATTACAGCTGATATCAACATACTCTGTGTTCCGCAACTCAGACAACAAAACCCCAATGTCACCCCACAGGCTATTTGAATGCAAATCCAGAAACTTCAGTTGCTGCAGATTCTGGATTCCAGTCGGGAATCCGCCAGCGAAATTATTTGACGAGAGATTCAAATAACCCAGATTCGATAACTCTGTGATCCGGCCCGGGATGGGCCCGTAGAAGTGATTCCCCGACAGATCCAAATGCTGCAGAGAAGTCATGCTGCCAATCGAGGGAACAAGACGTCCAGTGAGAGAGTTACCGGAAAGGCTAAGATTCCTCAGCATTCTCAACCCAATCAAGGTGGAGAATTTCAAATCACCAATCAGGCCTAGTCGGTCAAGGACAATGGCAGTGACATAACCGCCGCTGGTACAAGAGACCCCAGGCCAGCTGCGAGGACAACCGTCGGATTCAACAGAAGTCAGGTCCCATGAATTGGAAACGAGGCCAGACGGATCAAGACGGATGCCTTTCTTGAATTCGAGAAGTGATCGAACATCCGGAGACGGAGAAGGGAAGATGTCTTGCCCTAAAGCAGCGAAAAACAGTAAAGAAGAGAAGAGAAGAAAGAGATGGAAATGCATCTCCATCATAATGAAAAAAACCTAACCCTAACCAGACTGTGAAGTAGAAGATGGAGTAAAAGGGCTTTCTCTGTCTGTAAAACCATACAATGTACTGAAAATGCGAAGAAGGAAGACTTGAAAGGAAAAGGAAAAAAAGAAATTAGGGTTTTATATATGTAGAGAAGACTTTCCGTTACAAAATGGCAGTTTTGGTTGGAGGGAAGGAAAGAGAGAGAGTGGGGTTGGTGTGAGAGAGAACAGGAACAGTCTGTAAAAGACATTAGTAACGGCCCCCACTCACATGCTTAGTGGGGGGAATTCAAGAGAGATTAATTGATACTCCGGCAGTGAGTGATGCCTGATACTCGAGCACTCATTCGGACATTGAAATCGCTCAAATGAAACCGCCCAACTTTTGAAACCATCAACGGATAGGATAGGTAATAAATTTCAAATCATATGATGAAAGAATTTAAATTTGAACATCCTTCTGTTACATTAGGACCATTGACTTATTTTGAATCCCACCGCAAATCCTCCATTTAGAATATCCAATCAGTGTAAGCTATATCTAATGATATACATAAATCAGGGCCCATTTTTTGGACGGTTTTTATTTAATTTTATGCAATAATTACATATCAATAATGCAAGCGTACCAACGTCGCATTCTGCCAGCGTACAGAGCATAGAGTTTTTTTAGCCGCGGTTCGGTAACTCGGGCTAGGTACTCACCGGGTTACCTTCCGAGCCGAGAGAGATAGTTGGGTGGAACTTTCATGATATCCATTCCGTCCATCATGTACGTTTCCACATTTTAGTCATTTAATACAAAATATATGATCATATAAAATTAATGTGGGACACACCACATGAAGCGTTGGGATGGAACGCCTACCATTAGTTCTTTTTAGGACCCACTGATGTGTTTGTATAAAATCCCATCCATTCATATGATGTTTCTGATCAGGATGAAATAATTTCCCAAAAATCACAGTATTCTAAAACTCAGGTGGGCCATGCCACGTGAAATTATAGGTTTCAGTTAGGAAATTTTGGAGTTTCCTTCCTTAGTGTTGAATAATCCTTATTTTTTGCATCAATGCCCAAAAAATGGTGATATACGTGATGGACGGTGTGGATTTTATGAAAGTTAAGTCGTTTTTTCCAATTTAGTGAAAGTTACCCGAGGTACCTAGCGCGAGGTACGCCAAGTGAATTCCTCCTCCTCCTCCTCTTTTTTTTTTTCCCTTTCCTGCTTTGTTCTTTGAGCCTGCGAAAGTAACTCGCGTGAGTTCACTTTAAAATAGTGCACTCACCGACACACTGGTCAATGTTCAATATCCAAACCGTTCATCAGATGTGTCCCGATTTGGTTGTTCTTCCACCCATCTGGCCTGATTTGATTCTGTAAAAGTGATGGACGGTTGATAAATTTTGGCAATGGTTATCGATGGTTCTCATTTGATATGTTTTTTGAAGTGTTTGTGAGGCCAACTAGAACAGATTGCTGGCCCCATTTTGTCTGAGCAAATACAGACGTCGGCCCCACCTGATGATCGATTGTTAGTTGAACATTGGCATGAGTGGACGTGGACTGTGGAGGGGCCCACCGTGATGTATCTGTTTATCCACGCCGTCCATCCCTTTTTTAAGATCATTTTAAGGCATAAGGACAAGAATGAGGCAGATCCAACGGCTCAAAAAGCATTTAATGCAACCACGCTCACTATTTGGTGTGGTCCATCTGAGCATTGGATCTACCTTATTCTTGATTGAATGCCTTAAAATGATCTTAGAAAAGGTATAAACGGCGTGGATAGACAGATACATCACGGTTGGATCCCCAACAGATCAGCATTTGCGTCCATACTGAGGAAGGACGCAATCCGCAATCGCCACGAGCGACGGAGATGACAGCAACTTTTATTGCAAAGCACACTCGCGCGAGTGCGCTTCACGATTCTCATTTTTCTTTCTTTTCTTATGCAACGTTCTGCGGGACCACCCTAAAAGTTGTCCCGCGTGCATCGACTGTGTCCGCACCCGTTGCAAGGTCCCCGTGATATAGACTGTCAGATGATGCGTCCATGTTGAATGGACGATGCAAAATTTATGGATCGTCAATCTTACCCTTTCAATCTCATGTACTTCTAACCATTCGATCAGAGTACCTACGCGATGTTGTTTAATCATGGTAACTGATTGGATGCCTCTTACTTTTGAATCGCTTGTAACCATACACGTGGATAGATATGGGGGCAGAGGTTTTAAGATATACCCGCGGGACACTATACGTTTCCCATACGTGATATTTTAGGAAGCGACAACTGTGTCATATCATTACCACAACCAAAAACGGTGTCATTATCATTCGAAAATCTCGGTGGCGGTTTTTTAAATGGGATTTTTATAAAACAACACGTCATTGTTTTGAATTTAGATTTTGGTACCTTTTCTATAAAACTTTTCATTGACATACCTTATTAATTTAAGTAATTTTCATTCATTTAAAATAATAAAAAAAAAAAAAAAAACAAGAATGCTCTCTCGTCAGGCAGGTGCTCATCGTTTTCCTTGACCCTTCAATTTTAAGTGCGGTTCACCTTGATGCGTGGATATGCAAAAGGATTGCCTGAGTAAACTCTACTGAGGCCCACCGTGATTTATGTATTTTATCTGCTCAATCTATTTCACCAGATAATTTTAGGACATGAGCTCAAAATGCAAGCATATCAAAAGCTCGAGTGGACCACACCATAAGAAATAGTATAAAATGAACATCTATTATTAAAAAATTCTTACGGTCCACAAAGTTTTTGATGGTCCCAATGCTATTCTAAAGGTGGTAAGATTCAATTGATCCTAACGGTCCACTTTGGGGTCACTGGTTGGATGGCAGCTCCATGATGCTCAAATCAAATTTTAAAGCCTTGTATTTTGCATAACTTGGTTTATGAAAGTTGGGTTGAAGATGTGGAGCCCACCTGATATTTTGAATACTATACAAGACGAGTAACATTTTGCATTAGCGGTCAATAGATAGGTTGAACATTCCCAAGTGTTTAAATGGTATGGAATTGCATTAGATAGGATTAACACCATATTGTACAATGATTGCATATATAGAAATATTATGTTATTTTGACCATCCAATCCTTATGTTTGGGATTAGATTCTTTCTCGAGCAAAAACATAGTATAAAGTAAAACTCTATTTGATTGATGATAGGTTCATAATCAATGGGCGAAATTCATAACTAATGTCGTTCACTTGTACACATATAACTCAAATGTTAGTTATAAAGTATACATATAGATGGACCTCTTGGATAAAACACATGCATTAATTTGAGCCCACTGATGTAGCGGATTTCAATTAAAAATCATGCATGGGACCAAATGCAATACAGTTCTACTTAATCCCATTCATTCCCATGTCTCTAAATGTTTCTTGAAATTTGCACCAAACCAAAGTGCAATTTCCATCCCGACTTAGTCTCTCCCAAGCCCACCTACCAAACATGCCTTATTTGATGGAAGTGCAATTAGGAGGGCTTGTATCATTTGAGAAAAAGAACCTACTTAATTTAGCTGCCATCCTGGAAATCTAAAAAAGGCCACTAGAATGAAAATAACTTAATTATTGAGGTATCTTAATTAAAAAGCCAGTTATAAAGGTACTCAAATATAAATTTTCATAAATAAGCTAGTGTTTTATAAAAATTTAGTTAGGGTTATACTCAGTGCATTGGCCACTAGCTATTACTGTGCAGAAGTCGAGCCAAGATATGCGTGGTATATCTTCACCCCAATCCAGACCATACAAACCACAGGACCTATCGTGGATGGATAATAAGCTGAAAATCATAGAGATCTGACAAACTTAAATGTTTGATACGACCCATTATTTTAAGCCAATGACTATTTTCTCTAAAATTTGTTCATTTGAAATCAACATCTTATGTGTGGACCATCACATTATTCTTGTTTTTAATCATATGCTACATGAGTAATGGTTCCCACCATTTGGACCGTCTTACGTGCACGCTGCATGCGCACTGGATGAGTAAACACAATTTAGAATTTTGTGATAAACGCACACCGTAGTTAATGTAACTTTGGTGCTCTTTTACAACTCGCAGCCGGTGCCGTCATCTTGTTTTCTTTTAAGACCTGCCGTCCTAACTTGTCCCAGCTTATCATTATGTTATCTGATGATCTGGTGGAACGTGATGGTTGATCCACGGGCACTAGGAAATTCTGTAGGTGGGACGTATCAACCTAATTTAGACCGCCCAAATTGTAGGAACAACTATAGATAGGTTATACTCTTTAAACAAATTTTATTGGACAATGATAACCTCTGATTATTACAAATTATCTACATAGATTTGGACCGTAAAATTCTCGTTCAACCGTCCATTAATTAGCTAAGCTATCACCTGCATAAAAAATTGAAATCATATGATACATCTACATGGTGGCCACAATTTGGACCGCCTAGACTATATCTATTGTATGTCCAGTTTTTTAAGTGGTGTATGTGTATCGTTCACCATCAATATGGCCCTATATAAACTCCAAGTGCCCTTGCATCCGTGATCCGGTTGTTTAGGGCTTCATGGTAGGGCTCTCAATGGGCCGGATCTAGATGGGATCTAGTTGGATCCGGCTCCAAGTCCATATATCTGTAGACGGATTCGGATCCAACTCGGATCCAAAAGGTGATATCCATATCCGATCCATTTATAAATTGTTAGATCCATTTCCGATCCAAAATCCATATAACCATCGGATTCGGGGCGGATCTAGGTCCGAATCCACCCCCAATTACAAATCTAAAAAAATATATGATATAAGATATATAATTTAATATATTTAATTTAGTAGAAAAATGATGCAAATCCCACTATTTTCTATGGTATAGTTGACATGGCCTAAAATAATTTGTAAAACAGATGGCTAGCATGAATATAACATATACGGTGGGGTGACAATGAGTCGGATCATAATGGGATTCGGATCAAACTCGGATATGTTCCCGTGAATCCATATCCGGTCCATTTAAGTAATCAGACCTATTTCAAGATCCAAATCCGGTCCATTTAACTAATGGGACCTATTTTAAGATCCAAATCCGCATTATACAGATTTGGAGCGAATCGGATTTTGGATCTGACCCGCTTCATTGAGAGCCCTACTTCATGGTGACACAAGTATGTAATGTAATAGGTCATACGTACTAGTTTCGGATTAGGGCTGTAAATGGGTCAGTGGACCCGATGGGGTACCCAGACCCAACCCATTTAGACCCGACCCAGACCCGACCCATTTGTTAAATGGTACGGGTCTGGGTCCAAGAATAGACCCATTTGTTAAACGGGTTTGGGTCTGGTATACTTTATATTAGGCCCGACCCGACCCGACCCAAACCCATTTAGTAAGTGGGCGGGTTTGGTCTATGTTACAAGGGACCCGTCCAGCCCAGACCCGTCCAGACCCGGTTTTAAGCCTTGTAAAATGCTCGCATACTTGATCCAGACCCGGACCCATTAGACCCTGCCCATTTATAAATGGGTCTGGGTGGATCTCCCTCTACCAGACCCGGACCTATTTATAAATGGGTCTGATGGGCTGACTCATACCCGACCCGGACCCGCCCATTTAGTAAAAGGGTCTGGGTCTAAAATTTGGACCTAAACCCGTTTAGTAAATGGGCGAGTCTGGTTTTGGCTAAACCCGCCCCGAACCCGACCATTTACGGCCCTATTTCGGATGATACTTTAAACCTTGATTTTATGTATGCAATTTATAATTTCTTACTGCCCGATTATCAACAATCACACGGTATCGGATTACTAAGAGGGTGCTTGATTTTTCAATTTCTTTGTAATACTAGTAAATACAAGTGAATAGTTAATTATTTTCGTTTACTTCTGTTTGATAGCCAAGTGGTTATTTCAACCTTAAAACTCGTTTTATAAAATGCTGATTTAAATCCGTGGAGTCCACTATGATGTATGTGACATATCCATGCCGCCCATTCATTTTACCTGAACATTTTAAGGCATGAACAAAAAAATGAGGCAGATCCAAAGCTTAAGCAGCCCACATCATAGAAAATCGTGGTCGTAAAAGGTTTTTAATGATAGATGCTCAATTTACTGTTTTGTGGCATGGTCCACTTTACCCTTGGATCTACCTCAATTTTGGGTTCATGCCCTAAAATCAACCTGCGAAATGGATGGAAGGCATGCATAAAAGTGTAAAAAAAGTTGTCGTTGCCATAGCCCTATGTATCATAGTGGGCCCCGCATGAAATTTGCACCCTCCTTAGTTGTAGTGTAAAAAAAGCAAGCTGTCATTGTCAACATAGAAAAAAGAGGCAAGAATCTAGATGAAAATCTAAAGTACAAGTGGACATATGGTAGGATTAAAATCCACACCATCAATTCCCTCTTGTTCGACTTCTCTCCAAGATTCTAGTTACTAACAAGAAATCTAAATCGATAAGAGTTGGAATTGAGAATACAAACCATGGATTCCACTTCTTATCACTTCTCTCAAATCCATGGTGCCAGATAAGCCCTTATGGCATACTGGGTTACTCAGTAGGCAACCTATTCGTGGGAGTGGATTAGGTGAGACCTTGGACCCACCGAGGGGGCCTCACTATGGGGCCCACTGTAATGTGTGTGACTATATCCACGCCATCCATCCATATTGAAAGCTCATTTTAGGGCATGATCTATAAAATGAAGCAGTTTCAAATTCCAATGGACCATAGTACAGGAAACAATGGTGATTGACCATTAAAAACTTCATACAGGCCACAAAAGCTTTGCATCAAGATGATATTTGTGTAGTATCCTTGTCTAGGTGTTTGTGACCTTATCAACAGGTTGGATGGAAAATAAACATTCCAAGGGAATCCAAGAGGTTTTTAATGGTGGGGATTCAATCAAGATTGTTTATGTGGTGTGGTCCACCTAATATTTGAGTCAGCTTCATTTATGGGATCATCCCTAAAATGAGCTTTTAAAATGGTTGGATGGTGTGGATTCAAGGCACGTACATCACTATGAGCCCCACAGTCAAGGCTCCCACCCATCTCAGTGGATCCGGGTCTCGACTGGTCTGCTCCCCCTATTTGTAGGGGGGGGTCAATGGGCAGGGTTAGGGCGCGCCAAGCTTTGTCCAAGCCCGACCTGCCCCTCTCAACATATGCCCAAACCCAGTCCCAAACTGGTGACGGGCCACAATAGTCTAGCCCAAGCTCAACACAAATGTAGGGTCTAGCCCAAACTCGAGCCCAACCTTTCATACAGAGAGAAAAATTATCCTTTAATCCCATTCATTTGTATATATAAAAAAAAATCATCAATAATATAGGAAACAAAGAGAGTTTTAAAAGAGAGATGGATTTTTACGAAAAATTTGTGTAAAATTAAAATTTAAGAAGAAGGGAAAATATTTTAATTTAAAAAATATATTCAAGTCAGACTGTGTTGTTGGGCTTTTGAACAGCATAGCCCAAGTCCAGCTCGTTTAAAAACGGGCATATATTTTAAGCCCGAACCGAGAGCGGATTAGGTGAGACCCCGGCCTCACGCAAGATCGGTGCGGCCCTTACCGTGGGGTTACCGTGGGGCCCACAGTGATGTATGTATTATGTATCCACGCCGTCCATTCATTTTTAAAGATCATTTTAGGGCTAATTTAACAAAAATGAAGTAGATCCAATTATCAGGTGGACCATACCATAAGAAACAGTGGTGATTGACCGTCCTACCATTAAAAACTTCTTAGGAAGAACATTAATGTTTATGTAGTGTTCATTTACCATCCAATCCATTGATAAGGTCAAATAATCCTGGATGAAGGGAAAAAACAAATATCAGCTTGATCCAAAACTTTTGTTGCCCATTAATGGTCAATCAACACTTTTTCTTAAGTTATTGTCTACCTGATTATTGGATCTGGTTCATTATTGGAATAGTGGCCTAAAATGATCTATAAAAATGGATGGACAGCGTGGATACATAATACATAAATCAATGTGGGCCCCACAGGTAACCCCATGGTAAGGGCCGCACGGTCTTAGGTGAGGCCGGGGTCTCACCTGATCCGTTCTCGGCTGGTTGCAAAAGACCATTCCTTCTCCGGACAACGTCATTTCCAGGGAGAGACCAAATCTCTCACTACTACTAACCCAGCTCTCTCTCTCTCACTACTACTAACCCAGCTCTCTCTCTCTCTCTCTCTCTCTCTCTCTCTCTCTCCATGTTTTTCAAAGCCATTTCCCGCCAAAACCAAACCATCTTCTCCTTCTTCTCATCTCGTCTCCTCTCATCTTCATCTCTCTCCAATCCTTCCTCCAAACTCAAACAATACAATTTCAAACCCCCTCTCTCCTTCACCAAAGACGACCCTAACCCTAACCCTAATTCCGATCCTCATTCCATTAAGAAGCATCAGAAAACCCCGTACAGGCCACCTTCATCCCTCGATCGGACGGGCCTAAAGCCTCTTCACTCGGACCTCCCTTTTGACTTCCGACACAGCTACACTGAGAGCAACTCGCTGGTGAGACCGATCGGGCTGCGCGAGCCCAAGTACTCACCTTTCGGGCCTGGGCGGGTCAACCGTCCGTGGACTGGGGTGTCCGCCCCTGCAACTGACCCGACTGTGAGATCCGTGGATGGTGACGGGGGATTGGACGAAGTCGCAGAGCGGGCGCAGAGGTTGAGGGAGCAGATTCTTGGGGAGCCTCTCACTGATGTGGAGAGGAAGATTATCGTGGAGAGGAATCAGAAGAATAAAACCAAGCGGCAAGTGAATTTGGGTAATTGCATTCTTGTTCTTCATTTTTCATTTGCCAGATTTGTCTTTGAAGCAAAAACATAAGATTTGTGCCAGAATTAACAGTGGATGAAATCTGAAGCACTGCAAGCAGGATTAATCTTTTCCAGAAGAAAAGGAATTAGACCATACAGGGGACCATCAAGGATGATCTAGACCGTTGCCTGTTGGGCCATCACATGACATGGATGGTCCATATCCCATAAATCACCATAATTGAACTTACAAGGGAAGCACTAGAAATTGTCGCCACCTTAGGGCGCATTTGGATGCCTGTAAGTTACTTAAGATAAGTAACTTAAGATAAGTTGTTTTTTGTGTTTGGGTAACTTGTAAGTTAGTTACGGTAAGAAGTTGTATATTCACATCAAGCAGAGCTTGGAGTAAGGAATCATTCCTAAATCTAATTGACACATAAGAAAGCTTGGCAGAAAGTTTGCCATTTTGTGGAGCCTATCTAGATGAATAGTTGAGCCAATTCTTAGGCTAAATTAATCATCAGGTGCCATAAAAAGGGGCCCACGTATTCAAAATACCTGTAATGTGCAACAATGACTTAAGGTAAGCAACAAGGAAACTAAAAAATGTTGTTTTCAATCTAGAATATGTTTACCATATTGCAAGGGAGAGAAACATACAAAGAAATTACATAAACAAAAAGCCATCTATTTATGAATAAGCATTCAAACTAAAAAATTGACAACTATTCAGCAAGTGGGGATCAAATAGCTAGATAGAAATTGATTTCCAACAAATGCTGGAATTTTCCATCAAGTTGGAAATAATCTCAACACTTGAGAAATAAAGAGAAGATGCAGCTGGACAGTTAGAAATTAATTCCCAGCAAATAGCTGGAATTTTCCAACAAGTTGGAATGATCTTAACCCTTGAGAAATAAAGAGAAGATGCACTTCTATGTCCAAGAGAAAATGAGCATTCTTGTAAAATAAAAGTCTCATACGCACACAAAAGTTAGAATCTTGATTGCTTATAGCCTACAATTCATCCACATGGGGCCCATATTTTCAATAGTTTGATAGATGGAAAGAGAATAAAAATTAAAAAATAGAAAGAGCAATGGCCATGATTGTGGGGCCCACCTTGATGTTTATTTTATATATTCAAGCCGTTCATCAGTTTTGCAAGCTAATTTTAGGGCATGCGCCAAAAAATGAAAAAGAACCAAATCTCAAGGAGCACACCACAAGAAACAGTGGTGACTGAACGCCCACCAATAAAAACTTCTTGTGGGCCACAAAAGTTTTGGATCAAGCTGATATTTGTGTTTTCCCTTCATCCAGGTCTATGTGAGCTTATCAACAAGTTGGATGGCAAATAAACATTACGATGGGCCCTGAGTATTTTTAATGCTGAGTGTTCGGTCAACACTATTTCCTACAGTGTGGCCCTGAAATTTGGTTCTGCTTTATTTTTTGGGCCCATGACAAATGCAAGAACACACATTGCAGAGAGAGAGAGAGAGAGAGAGAGAGAGAGAGAGAGAGAGAGAGCTTGTAGCTTCTTCAGTGGTTGGTAATGGAGTTGTGTTTCTCTCCTCTTCCCCTCTTTTAAAAAATCAGACCTCAAGCCATATAAGTTTTTTGTAACTTTTGCCTGTAACTTGCTTCCAAGTTGAAACAAACTTACACGTTTGTTTCCTCCCCCAAACATCACCTGTAATTGACTTATAGATAAGTAAGTTACATTTACAAATCTAGGGTGGATCACACAACAAGAACAATTGGGAGGGGATGCCCATCCATCAAAAACCTTCCAACTTGTTTGTGGAGTCTAAGATGGTGTGGAGATGGTTATATGCCAACCAATCCATGCATCAAACCTGCCCAACCAGGATGCAGGGACATGTTAGAAAACTGGCCATTTCGGAACTCAGGTGGGCTACACCCACACCTTATGAATTTATCGATTTCTAGCTTGATATTACGTTGTTCCTGATGGTATGGTCCATCTACATCATACATGTTAGCTCACTAGGTTAATGATTCATATCCCCTTGGACACATTTTGCTTGTATAATAGAGAGGAATGTGGCGAGCTCAAGGTTTGCTAACCTTAGCCAGCATACCTCTGTTTTTCCTTGAAATTAAGCTAAACCATAGGGAGAGTTCTATGGCATGCCGATGTTTGGAATTGAAAAGCTCTGGTTACAATGGTGTTTGAGAAACTGATTTGGTTTCGTTTGATTGTAAAAGTGTTGGGGCCTTAGAATAACTAGGAGGGAGATTGTGAAATAGTGGAAACTTCACAAGAGTTTTTGGTTTGAAGACAGATTTATGTTGCTACATATTTTAGTTTTTGTCAATGTGCCTGCCAATTTTTTGTTTTATTTATCTTGTGACGAAAAAAGAGTTTGTCTTCGAGTGCCGGTGAAAATAGTCTATCATTGAGCAAATCTCGGATGGCAAATTCCATTTAGAAGCATGACATATTGTACAAAAATCACCTTGACTAATGGTGTTTTCATAGTTTCAAAACTGCCAGATTATTTGTTGCCGGGTCCCATTAAATAGTTGATGGACCAAAAGTCTCATCTTTTGAACAATCCCAACCATAAAAAATGGACTTTTTTTCGTTGCACATGGACCCACTGGCTTTATTATCATTAACCATCCATTTTCAGGCCAGTAATCAGATCAATACGGGCTAGGATTGTCAGCTGTTGCCCTCTAGATCGACAGTCTCAATCAATGGGGACCTTATGTACAGAGTGCTGGAACATACTTTGGGTTCTCAATGGGTACCTGTATCTGCAGTTACCCTATGGACCTGACCCTATTTAAACAGGCAAGTGTCCAGTTTTTGGACCATTTACAAACGGGCCAGGTTTTGGTCCACGATCTTAGATCCTTTGAAAAATCAGATTGGTTTGGGTACCTGTCAAGTATCTGACTACCTGGCTAATATTAATATTAAGATTAATTTATTATTTAATCTTAAAATAATATCTATTATACCATACCTGCTTACACCCTACAACAAAAGAAAAGAGAAATAAAAAGAAAATTCAAGAATCTTGATTGTCCCAAACTTCAAGGAATTGCAAGATTTACCCGGTCGAGAAGCTCTAAAATGCAATCACCATCAATTTGAAAAACCAGATCCCACAGGAGAGAAAAAGTGTTTCTTGATGAAATTGAAGAGAGGATAAAAGTATGGACACTCATTTTCCAGCTGGCACCACATCCCCACTTGCAATTTAATGACAGAAACCATGTATGATAGGAGAGCGATACACTAGAGCTGATATAGCGAGAATGGATTAGAGCCATCTCTCCATAGCACAAGTGCCAATCTGGACCATTTTTCTAGTTTTCCCGACTGTGATAGAAATCAATTCAAAACATAGATCCATCTATCCGATCAGTTGCTTTCTAGGGTAATAATAGCAGATAAAAATAGATAAAAGTTCAACATTCAACATGGAAGTGAAGAGAAGTACCTTTCAAAAGAAAAAATAAAAATTAAGAGATGCATATGATTGCTCAATGTGTTGATTTTTAATACACATCCATGGTAGGTACTACTAAACGGACAGCACCGCTTGATGCATCATCTTGTTACATGTGCTGTGGCCAGATTTGTTTTTGAAAGGTTTGTGGCAAGATGGTTGTGCTATAAATTCTGATTCTACCATATCATTTCCCCACATGAGAGAGTGAGATAAGAATAAAATAATGGTAAGGTTACCAGAGAAGAGTAAAATGAAGTTTTGTAATAATGATACTCCAATGCTCATACCGTTTTTAATGGGGAGTCATTTGATACTCTGTTCAAGTGTGGTTGTTGATACAAAGGCACTAAGAAATTGTTTACTTGGCATGCATTGACAAGAAGTAAACTGTTCAAATGTTTGGACCCACTATAGACAGGTTGTTATCTCAATGTGAGATTGATTGAATGATACTAATCTCTGATTAACCGGCATATGTTTGTTGAATGGACCATTGCCTATTTTTTTCATTTCAGCCATCCATTAAATGTCCAACAATCAGTCAACTAGGAAACCAAATCAATGTAATTTTTGGTTTATGAGTCATCAATAATAGGGCCCATAATTTGGACAGTTTAATTTAAGTTGCATGCCACGTTTGTAATTTCTTAGTGCCCATGTATCAACAACTGTTACATTCTGTGATTACTGTTTCTCATTTTTAATTTCTTCATTGCATTCGTCATATATGGTGCATATGCATGCATCTAGGTAGACACTATGCATGCAATGTATGGATGAATGCTTTTCCAGGTCTGTTTTTAGAGTTTGTTTCTATTATGTCGTGAATTAGGATGACTAGCATGTCTCACCCCATTGGAGCCCACGTACTCTGATGATAGGAAACTATCCATGTTCTAGTCACTGCTCTACGGGCCACCATTATAAAAAGGTTCCAATCATCGGATCACTGTTAAAAAATCAGAGCATATTTGGCATGATGGGGTTGAGACATGATAGCGATCTTGAGCCATGACATGGAATGAAACAAAACAGGCTCGTGGTTTTACTTTTAGAAGAAAGCACACATCTCCAGTATGAATAAACCCCACAAGTACCTGAAACTGATTGGATTCAGGTCAGGGACCTCAAATATGGTACATGGAATCGAACCCAAAGGGGACCCAAAATTGATCCCCTTGTGCTTAGGCTGGTCTGGGTATGGGTACACCAGGACCTCATCCGAACCGAACCTGTTGACACTCGTAATAAAACTAAATGCCACAAGTTCAGGTTGAGTACCGTATGTTTGCTTTAAAGATAAATGAAACTCTTACTGCAACTTTAATTTTGTGTTCATGTTTTATTTGTATGATTGGTGATTATTTCTTTATAGGTAGAGATGGCCTGACTCACAACATGCTGAATGATATTCACAATCACTGGAAGCATGCAGAAGCTGTTAGGATAAAATGTCTTGGTGTGCCCACCGTTGATATGAAGAATGTGTGCACCCAGCTTGAGGTATGATATTCCAAATCTAGATATACTTTCCTTTTCTCATTGTCACTCTCATTTCCTTGTGAAGATAGTAAAGGGATCTTGATGCTGCTATGAAACCCTAATTTTCATGTTGTGATGGTGATCTTCGGTTAGAGTTTTTGAAAACTATGTATTAGTATGGTTGAAACAGTCGATGATCCTTTGGAGTTTATCTTGACTTTTGGAAATCGGTTCTCCTTCCACCCTGCCCTTGTCTAGTAGTTTTTGCCCTTGGGAATTCTGTTGCTGGTACTACAATTTCTTTAAAAAATAAAAAATAAAAAAAAGTTAACAGGACTATCATGAGCTCTGCGGTACAACCCATTGTTTTTCAACCCTCTGCCACTATCTATCCCACTCCTAAGTTTACCTGCTCATCCACCTTGGAAGAATTTTATCTAACCTTGATTTACAATTAAAAGTTGGAGCTTTTGGCAAAACGGAGGAGTGAACTCAAAACCTTCCATCTTAGTTTTAACTAGCTGGTCTTAGATGTCTTCGGCAATTGTCCCTTAAACCCCACCACCACCACACACACAAAACCAACCGTACAACTTTTGCGCGCAATCATGAGAATACCTGTTTATAATGTGATTGGTGGAACATGATTCATAAAGCCAACTCCAAATAGATGGGACAGAGCTATGATGATGTCGATGACCATGATAATAACAATGGTGCCCTTTTCTTTGGGGTTGGAACTTAGCATTAAGAAACTAGGAATCTAAAGAAACACACGCCGAGGCATCCGTGGATAGTTCTGGAACCAAAATTGAGGGGAAGTGGGTATGATGCTTGTGAGGGCATCTGGAACACTATTGTTGTCATTGTAGAAGTGGCACATCTCCCATTTACTGAATTGGCTTAGAAGAAACCTGCAGTTCTCGGCATGCATAATTGTAGACCAAGATGTAGTTGCTTCTTTTTTTATGACTTTAATCACTGTTTCAATCTTCCTTGTTTTGGTTCTCCTTGCCAGTTGCAATCCATTTATAAGCACATGAAATTCGGCCTCATAGGTCATGGCTATTGCATTCTGGAGAGACAGTGAAGCCTGCTATGAAGTTTCCATTTTCCAACTTTAACACACCTCCAGCTCCACTATTTTCTTAATACTTTAGCTTCCGAACTGAAGTCTGGAATGAAGATGACGGCTTTTTAACACCCCACAATATTTATTATTAGGGGCTCTTTTATCATCCTTTGTTTTCGTTTCATGAAAATTTCAAATGTTGTTGGGACTCCAATAACTTCCTTTTGCTTTCTGCTTTGGAAGAGAAATGCCCATTGTTATCATGTGCGATCGCATATGCAAATATATGATCGCATAGCGATCCAAGATAGCATGTGATGGCATACTTTTTTGTGCGATAAGTATGCGATCACATATGCGAGTATGTGACCGCATATTGTTTTGTTAAATTTTATGTAAATATAATATAAATAATTGGATGTATAGATGGTCTAATGTCTCAAAACACTCAAACTGCAATGAAATAGGTAAAAGAACCCAATCCCCCCCTTTTTACATTAAAAAAAAAAAGTCAAAGCAAGTATGCAATCGCATATGTAAACAGCATATGCTGGTCGCATACGATGTCGTATGTGATTTGACAACATTGGATATGCCTGAATTCTTTTCAACTGTGTTATTGTCCTCTTATTACATGCTAGCCACAATTTCCATCACATATTAGTGGAATTCAAGTGCCAAAGGAAATGAGTTTCTCTTTATTTTTTTGGTAGTGTTTATTGTAGAAACTTTGAACTAACAATCATGGGCATTGCTCCCCTTCTGGTGTTTTCATTTTAGGACTGTTACGGAACTGCTTGACAGAAACTGTAGTTATAAATGTTTTCAGGATAAGACTGGTGGAGTGATTATCCATAGGAAGGGTGGTACTATTGTGCTGTATAGAGGCAGATATTATAATCCCAAGATGAGGCCTGTGATTCCATTAATGCTGTGGAAACCCCATGAACCTATTTATCCAAGATTGATCAAAACGGTGATTGATGGCCTAAGCATTGAAGAAACGAAGGAAATGAGAAAGAGAGGCCTTGCAGTTCCTGCCTTGACAACACTGGGTATGTTCTTTTTAAGAACCCAATAGTTTCTGTCACTTCCTTTGTCTGTATTTAAGAACCCAACAGTTTCCGTCACTTCATTTGTTTGTATGGGTTCTGATTTGATAAGCCACAATTGCAGCAAAGAATGGTTATTACGGCAATCTTGTTCCAATGGTCCGAGATGCTTTTCTCACTGATGAGCTGGTTCGCATAGATTGCAAGGGCCTTGAAAAGAGTGACTACAGGAAAATAGGCATGAAACTGAGGGTAAGATTTTAGCTGCATCTGCCCTTGCTTGAGGTTCCATTGGATTTTGCCAAAGTCTTTTTTTTTTCTTTTTCCATTTAATAATTTATGAAGTAGCTGCTATTGCTGTGTTGTATTCTAGCAGTTACATCCTTGATTTTATGATTTTAGCTAGCATTAGACGTGGTTTTTTTTTTTAGTGATCTAGTACTTGTCAAAATTCTATCATGTATGGTTGCGGTATCTAGTAAAGCGACATAGGGGTGCAAAAAGGAAAGAGAGGGATGGGCTTTCTCTCAGCTTTTGGCATAGTAGGCCTCCCCGTGGGCGGCCCTTAAGGGCTATTAGCTCAGTGGTAGAGTGCACCCTAGAGAGTTATTGACAGTTGTGCATCATTTGTTACAAAAGTGAGAGAAGCTTTGGTAGAATCTTTTTAATCTTACATGATGGATCTAACTGATTATAGGGGACCAAAAACATTAGTAATTAAGAAGAGATTGGATCAATTAAGGAGTTTGTGAATATTGCAGTGTGTTTGCATCATGGTTTTAAATAGCATTTCTGGGTGTTACTCGCCTGGAGACCAGGACTGGTACAACCTGATCCAATTTGTTCCAGACTCTGTCAGAATTGTTCTGAGTTGGTCTGGTTTTGGACCATGATTTGCCCACTGAATCGCTTCGTTGCCCACTGAAAATGACTCAACTCAGTTTCGGATTATGTTTAGAACTATAGTTTGCATTCTTGTTCTAGGGCATAATTTTTTTGTCCTGAAAATGAAGTGGATGAGTCAGTCCAGATGACTCAGATGGTTATATATTTGTATCAGTCGTATTATTATTGATCACAGACGACTCCTCACTCCATGAGTAGGAGCAATGAGGAGTCCATGAATCATCTATTCCTTACACTGCAATGCTGTGCATGATATTGGGGATCACGTCTTTCAATTGTTTACAATTAGCTGGGCCACAAGTTCCTTGGTTTTTGAGGTTACCCCTGGGTCGGTTGCTGGTCCTTTCTCGGAATGCAGAAGATTATCTGGCAGATGCTCCCTTATGCTATTCTAATGGGGGGTGGGGAGAGTAATGCCAGAATATTTGATGGCAAAGCCTCTCCTCTCTTCCGCGGGGTATCGCTTCTTTGGTGCTTGAACGGGTTTTTGTGCTGCTGGAATTTACAGGAATATCAATTGAGCCTATGAGGATGAATTGAGACTCTTATTGTATTCGGCTAGTAGGTTTTGGGTGTTTGGTCTCAGCCTTATTTTTGGATTGGTTAGTTGGTTTTTATATATATATATATATATATATAGAGAGAGAGAGAGAGAGAGAGAGAGAGAGAGAGAGAGAGAGAGAGAGAGAGAGAGAGGAATGCTCACCTGCGCACTTCTCGTGAGAGAACTCGTGAGCACTTTTTCTCGGCTCATCACACATGATGTGAGCCCAAAATCTGAGCCGTCCATGTGATGCAGCACCCCAAAAAACCACTAGGGCCCATCTTTCAACTTGTTCCAGAACTCTGGTGGGCTATGAAAGAAGGAAACAGTTTCCTCTCTTGATTTGCCTCTTGCTTTCTGCTGCGGCCCACCAGAGTTTTGGATCAGGTTGAAAGATGGGCCCTAGGGGTTTTTTGGGGTGCTGCATCACATGGACGGCTCAGATTTTGGGCTCACATCACGTGCGAAGAGCCATGAAAAAGTGCTCATGAGTCTCTCGCGAGAGAAGTGCCCAGGTGAGCATTCCTCTATATATATATATAGCAGGGCAGGGTGACGAGAGGGTCACTCCTGCTGCTGGCCTTGCTTTTTGTTCCTTTTCTTTTGAAGGCCTTAATTAATTGATAATCTTCTTTAAAAGAATTATATTACAAATTAGAAAGTGTATGTCAGTTAGTGTCTAGTTAGAAGTGGCGGGTTATGTAGATGTCTGATTGGTTTTCATCATCATCACCATCCTAGCCTCACCCAGCAATTTGGGGTTTAATTGGTAGATTGGCAAAAGTTCTACAGTTGTATACCCAATGGATGTCAACCTTCTTTTACATGGGCTCTTGTAACACTGACACCACTCACATGCCAGCACATTCCTAATATTGACCCATCAGCCCAACCATTACATGCATGCACCGAAGGGGTGGACCAGCAAAGTAGGGTCATGGAGGGGCAGTTGATAGCCAAACCATAAGCACGAAAGGACACAAAGAGAACACAAATGTACCACCATCAGACCAAAAGTGGAAGCGGGAATAGCAGGGCACACACCGTATACGTTTACCAAACACCACTTATATGCCAACACAATCATAACTTGAGCCTAACCATTTCACATTGTCCAGGAAAGGAAACTTGCAAACACTTGAGATCTCTAACATACAATGCCTGACAAGCTTGCCAGGCACAATAACACGGCAAGGGTTGGTTTTATCAGGGAAACACAAAACAAAGATATGTTCCTCTCCAAGTCTTTCTTTCATGCCCTAATGTGCAGATGTGCCTCCGAATCATGCCAATGTGTGAGGAAGTTTGTGTTGATTTTGAAATCTTTTCTACTAGGTAGTTGGATGGCTTAGGTGGATAAGATGCCTAGAGCCCGCCATTTAAAAAACAGGTAGTTTTAAGCCTAGAATATGCATTTGAATGGTGGATGGGACACATTCACAGACACAACACTCATTCACACAGACTAAGTATGTGGTATATTTCATCCTGTATGGTGTAGTATATTATATCTGCTCATATGTTTGTTCTCTTCATTGTAATTCTTTATTTTGTCTCCAGCTCGTTAGTTGAGCTGGCAGAGACTGTAGTGTGCGCGCTTTATCCAGGGTTATATCTTGTTGTCTTTACTTTCGTAAACCTTACTAGTAGCCAAAAGAAAAACTTTTATTTATCTTCCGAGATTAGAGCTGACTATCGAATTCAAACTGTCTTGCTTGATGCAGGATTTAGTTCCCTGTGTCCTTGTGACATTTGACAAGGAGCAGATTGTGGTGTGGAGGGGAAAGAGCGACAGGGATGCAGATTTACAAACTCTCAGTGACAAATCATTCTCTCCTGTTGAGGGATTGGACTGTGGCACAGAGACGAAGAGCTGCAATAGCAGCTCCCAACAAAGCTCTAATGATGAATTGCTTTCTTTAGACACTGGAATGCCAACTCCAGTCGGATAAATGCCCACTAACAATGCCCAAGCTCCTATGCTCTCATGGAGATGTACACATCCAGAACATTGTCAGTGTGATGGACAAAAAGGGATTGCAGGGTCCCTTTTGGTTGGATATTTGCTTAGATTTAGATTAAAAAGAAAAAAAGAAGAAAAAAGGCATCTTTAGATAGAGATCATATCCCCAACAAATTTTATTTATTTTTTCTCATGCATCATTTCGTCTGCCGATAATTGCACAGGCAAGCATGCAAGAAACAAACAACTGTAGCAGTCAGAATTTATAGTGTAGGCCAATATATGGGTATTGTTGTAGTTACCAGTAATTGTTAATATGAATGTATAGTTAGGGACGTGCTGTCTATATATATATATATATATATATATATATATTTCCAGTTTTTAGTTTGTACAACCTTTTTTTTATAGGTTAGTCGTGACCTTCAATTGAGGGCCTACGGATAGATGGTCAAGAGGAGAAACGAATCAACAGACTGCAATTGACTAAAAAGAGGCCAAGATTCAATGTTCTAGTGTCTTTGAATCAGGTGCTGTTTTCTGTGGCATGGTCCATCTGCCATGGTCATAATTCATCTTAACCTGAAGCTCCTATTAAATGCTGCCCTTTTTATTCTTTTAACTTGTATCTGTCACCTCAACTTTCCAGCACTTCCAGTCACCGATTATTTGTTATGTATTTCTCATCATGCCCAAACAGATACCAATGGAGAAACAAAAAATACCAGCACAAGGTCCCTCTTGGATGAAGAGCCAAGATTTGAATGGGTTGTCAAAAGAACTGAGTGTGTTCCAACGGGAATGAATCTTCATCATGATTGGTCTCTCTGACTTACATCCTGGCTTCATACTGTTGAAATTACCTTCAGCTCCGTTCAGTGTCCAAAAACCCAGCAACTTGGTTATCTCCAGCAGCTTGTACCCTCTCACTATCCGTACAGTTGCAAGTTGTTGGTGGGCGACAGTCTCAGCAGCAGGTTGGAATTGCAACACGAATCTCAAAATGGAACTTTATACAAATCACGATGGGAAAAACATATTGGAAGTCCTGCTCACTGTCATGTGAGATGTTTCTAATTAGGTTTCTTCTGATGACAGCTAATTGAAATTTCAATTACCTCACACACACACACACGCACGCACGCACAAAGCTAACCCGTGTGCAGTGTCTGGCAGAGCTTAAGGGGGGCTTCAGTCCTTGCTTATACCCATCTCAGCCAAGGCTAATGGGCACTTTATCTTTGGCATCTTGACTGGTCCATGACCTACTGCCTTCTTGAGTATGGTGTCAGGCCACCCATCTGAGCAAGCAGGACCTCCATAAAGCCCTCAAATGTCCTTTCGAAGGCTGGAACGTGTCAACAGATGAAGTCGGATGAGATACATCAACCGAGATGAGTGCCAAGGCTAAATGTCCAATTGATGGCTTCTTAGGCCCTCACACCCACACACACGTGTATACAAATTGTATAAAAGCAAATTTCAAATTAATTTTTCTTATGCCTTAAAAACAAGGTGACATCGAGATGGAAACAAACAGGCATTTGAGCATGCAACAGTGCGCTCAAATGAAGGGCCTGCTGGGGAGAATCCTGACTCATCCAAGGAATTTAAATCCACTAAACAAGGGCATTTGATTTCATCAGATAATGACTGACCTACAAAAACACAACCTTGGGAACCCTTTTACTTGCCAAGCAAAGTAATAAGATTTTTGTCACTCCTTACTATGATGCCGTGTTAATACAAACCCATCGACATGGCATAATCATGAAAAAACGGACATTGCCCCAAGCGTAAATGTGACTGCCACGTGGCATCTTTTAAACATTACACATCAAGTAAAAGGCTGCAGATGATACAATGGGCCCACAGATTTATATGCACATGTGAATTTCACTTGGATACAGAATGGGCTTATAGATGACACAAGATGTAAGATTAAAAAAAAAAAAAAATTTAAAAATTAAAACAGCTAAATAATTTCTTCTTTTCTTCTGAGTGCGATGTCACCTTGGCCCTGACAATTCCACAGCATGAAGATTGTCGGTGGAGTCTACAAGCCATTCAGAATTCCTGTTGGGGATCATCTCAACCTCTTGGCGGACCACCTCTACCTTCTGCCATTCCTCCCACCTCTCCGCCAAACCATCACCCTCTAGCATCCTGACGACATCTGACATCTTGGGTCGGTCCATTGGGGAGCCCTGAGTGCAGAGCAATGCGACCTGTATCAACTGCTCCACCTCGGCTTCCACGTACTTGCCCTGCAGATCAGGATCAACCAACTGGTCCAGCTTCTTCTCCTTCAGAAGACCTTTCACCTGCCCAGCAGAACCAAAGTTGAAATGAAATGGAACTAGTGTCAGACAGGGATCACTTCACTGCTGCTTTTTCGGGAAAATTCAGGGCATCCGATCCTATATACTTGTAATGTTGATGAGCACATTATTTACATGTTTCTGTTAGAAAAAAAAAATGGTCTTGCTTCAATCAAGTAAATCAACAATATCCATCATTTTGGGGTTCTCTTCCCTCGAATGCTCCTTATATTTCACTAACAAACATAAGAAGCATGATAGAGTCACTAAAATAAACATGGACGACTAAATCCATTATCACCACCATTCTGAACTTCCACATATGAAATCTCTCGTGCATAATCCAGACCCTATACTGTATGAATTAAAAATCAATTGGGCATATATGCTTCGATTTCAACAATATACTGATATGGATTCTTGAATAATAAAGGCTTTCACATCTAAACCAGATTCTCTCCCCACTTCCCTCACTCTTATGAACTCCCACATGCAAAATGAACTCATCCATTGGGCATATATGCATCGATACCTCCTTCCCTCTCTGCGTGCATGCATGTGAACTTGTTAACTGGAGCCTCCCTCCCTCCCTTTCATAGCTGGCGTGTTTCAGGTAGGTGAGTTAGCGATAGGAACTTTCAGCTGATGGCTATTAACTCTACTTTCTGGTCTGGAGGTGTCTGGTAGGATACTCCGGCATGGTGAGTGTGATAGGTGAAGGTAGCAGTTGGGGGACATGCTTAACCCCTCTGTGTGCTTGTTGCAACTTGCAACAAAGAGGAGCATTGCATCAGTAACAAAGCAGTATTGAAGTTAACCCCAACTTCTGCACTAAACACACAACTCTATTGGCAAATAGGCATCCACTGATCGTAAGATCTTTGGGACAACCACCAAAGTCACCTTAAGAAAGGCAGCTCTGAGTTTCTGAGAACTTCCATAGATTCTCAGCCACGAAGGTTAACAGAAGCGTTCAAGTATTGACTCCAATATCCACAAATGACCACCCTAAAAATCTAAAACAACCCACACGATCCTTGCAGTCTAAACTTCATCTGGATCTGAATCTAAACCTAGTTTATGGATGTAGCCAATAACTGCTTAATCCTAGCTTTAGACCTTGTCCGCAGACCCCAAAAAATACTCAATGAAAACAATTCAAAGAACAACTGCATTACCTTCTATATCAAAATAGGAAAGAAAAAGCACAAGATACACATGAAAACAAGAGTAGAAAGGGCAATGGCTTTAGTACATACCCAGTCGAGTAACATGACATCATCGTCATTCGCAAGCCGAGCGAGATCAAATGCTCTTTGTCCAGTGATAAGTTCCAGAAGCATGATCCCATAACCGAAAACATCAGTCTTCTCTGAAGATTTTCCTGTGGAGAGGTACTCCGGCGCTATATGGCCAATTGTGCCACGGACAGCAGTCGTTACATGGGTATCCTTGTAGTCCATGAGTTTGGCCAAACCAAAGTCACCTACAACTGCCTCAAACTCTTCATCCAATAAGATGTTTGCAGCTTTCACATCACGGTGAATAATCTTTGGGTCACAGTGATCATGTAAGTAAGAAAGCCCTCTTGCGGATCCCAGTGCAATACGCTTCCGTGTTGGCCAATCTAGAGGGGAGTCTGATGGTGAACGCTCTACAAGAGAAACATGAATACAATATTTCTTTTAGAGCATTTCACAGACATGAACAAAATAATAATTTTTTCAGAAGTCCTAATCTGGTTTCCAGAAAATTGACCCAGCAATTACCATTAAGAAGCTGTGTTAGGCATTGCCAAACCAAAACAGCAGTACAGTGGAAAATAGAACCATGTGAAGCTTGAGGAGTGCTAGGCAAATACCTCTTAAACACGATGCAACACTTCCATTAGCCATATAGGGATAGACAAGCAACCGTTCAGTAGGTGTCATGCAGAAACCACGCAGCCTAAGGAGGTTCCTGTGCACGGCCATGCTGATCATCTCTACCTCTGTCTGAAACTGTAGCTCCCCACCCGGTGTACGCTCCTCCTTGAGTCGCTTGACTGCCACCAATGAACCGTCTGCTAGGCGTCCCTTGTACACCTTCCCAAATCCACCTCTGCCCAGAATGTTCTTGTTACTAAAACTATCAGTTGCAACTTGTAGTTCTCGCAGAGAAAATCTTTTGAGCTGACCCAGATGAACTTCGGGATCCTCTTCAGCTGCAATGAAAAAATTTCACCAAGTTACTATACAAGCCAACACGTCCAGCTTATTCATATTTGGTCACTCTACTAACCGGGTACATCGAAGAAATGTTCTTGTGGTTTCCGACGACGCCACCATGCAAAGCCAATTGCAGGTGCAGCAAATAGTAAAGCAGCACCTGCAGCAACACCCCCAGCAATCGCTCCAGTGCTCGAGGCACTACTTCCTCCTGAAATGCAATAACAAAAAGGAGATATGATGACGTAATAGAATATACCATTTGTGCTAATCTTGCATCAGAAAAATGCATAAAGATTACAACCAAGTAAATGGTATTTAACAGAAACAAGTATGAGGCTCTGGAGCAAGTAGCTTCTAATTGATGATCATTTGCCAGTCCCAATTCTTATCAAACGCATATCTAGAATTGATACTTTAATCCATTTCCACCTTAGAAATTTTTGGAGATATACTGAACACAAATGCAGCAGAGAAAACTTAAGCACATAAATCTCCCAGAGAGACAATAAATCCAACTCAGATAGAAATATGATTATATTGTGATTTATGATATAGAGATGTGTAGCAGTAGAGGCTGCTCCTGATGTATTGCTATTAATGTTGGCTGCATCCCTCAGTCGCAGGGACTGATTAGTTTCCTGTTGTGTTATGGTTTTGGTATTATAAATAAATGATGATTACCTTTCCAAAAAAAAATAAAAAAAAAATCCACTGACTGTACAGTTTTAGGGGCCATGTGGATTGAGCACAACAAAATAACCAATGTTTGCTTGTGAAGGTTATGACAAGGGTAGTCTAGAAAAAAGGTAGTATTGGATGAAGCTGATTTGGGCATCATGAGGGTCAAGCCACAGTAATCCAAGTTCTACTAGGCAGAACCAGTACAATGCTTTCATATAATCTACAGTAAAAATCGATGGGAAATGAAAACTCTCACCTGGAGAGGAGATCGTTGGGGGAACGAACGGTGGAGGTGGAGAAAATGGAGGAGAGCCAGGGCAAGGTTTCCCTGTAACTGGGCCGCAGAGATTGTTATTATTGAAACTGCAAAATAATAGAAAAAATCAAGTCTTGATAAAGGCCTGGTTAGAAGTTGGCAGGAACTACTGGCTTTCACTTTTTAGGGATCCTTATTGGCTGCTGAAACAGTGGGCCACACAAACATGGAGGCTCACATTTTCCAGGTGGGGCCCATGCCTTCCATAAGTTGAGGGCTACAGTTCTCATGGACCACCAATCTATTCTTTTATAAAAGTTGCAGTTAGCAGCAATCCTACAAGTGTTTGCAAGCTTACACTCATAAAATAAATCAGCGAGATACCTGATGGGAGTGAATAGTGAAAATGACCCATTATCTGGAACTGGGCCTGTTAGCTTGTTGTTGGATAGATCCCTGCATTCCCCATTCATAACAGTTCATGGAGGGGATACTAGCAAAGGCATATTCAAAAGAAATAACAGGAGAACCCAAATTTCTGCATGGAACAGACACAGATACTTACAGAACTTGTAGTGCGGAGACATT
Organism: Liriodendron chinense; assembly: GCA_003013855.2. Taxonomy (NCBI): domain Eukaryota; kingdom Viridiplantae; phylum Streptophyta; class Magnoliopsida; order Magnoliales; family Magnoliaceae; genus Liriodendron; species Liriodendron chinense. Next base: position 3,728,455 of record PVNU02000736.1, on the reverse strand, counting down.
TGTCAAAGACATGGGTATGTTACCCGTCAAACTGTTGTTGTTGAGCCGACTATCCTTCCACAAACATTTCAAGAAGCAACAGCACATTAAGCCCTAGATATCATTTGAATGGAAAAAGAACAACATAGGTAATACTCATAAAAGCATCTCCAGTAAAGACAGGCACCAACTAGATAGTTTACTTATGTCGATTGCTTTCTAATGATTACACTCTGCAATTTCTACTTTCTAGGCAGAAGTTGACATATGCCGAGTGAACACATACATGAGGAGCCATCCCTTGACAACATAGAATCTAAGAGGAATCATGCTGAAAATATCCTGGACACTATACTTGAGGCGCATAAGATTACATGATTTTGGAGTCTTAGACATTTCTTTTCTTTTGGATATAGATTTTCTAAACACATGAAGGTCATTTCTTGCAAACTTCCAGCTAAAAGCATATGCTCCTCTTTGGCCTAATGAAGAAGCATACAAATGTGTGAATTTGGTGGGTGACTTTACCAAATTTGTCACATATGACTCGATACGTGAGATGATACCTGCATAAACTGGTCAGCATTGTTTGTATTGGAGACAAAAAAACCTCGCATTGGAAGCTGAGGAATATAGGTGAGACATCTAGTGCTGTATTTTCCATGTAATTTTGAAAGGGAGTAATAAATTCACTTGAGAACCCTAACCTAATGTTGAGGCTCCCCAATAACAATGATAAGCCGCCCAGTCAACAAGGCGATTACATCAGCCAAAGGAAATTATAATGGCAACATTAAATAAAGAGGAGATGCAAGCTGATCTTGTATATCATTCATAAAAGATGGAAGGTGCAGGTCCCTCAACTCTAAGTGTAGTGGGTAACTTTACATGCACTAAGCATTATAGGTCCATGATGATGATAATGTTGCTACCTTCAGAAAATAAAAAAAGATGATGATAATGTTGCTCCAGTTTCATGAACTGTAGAGAGGATTGTTGGAAATAAAGGCATGCTGGATAAAACTTCTGAACAGCTAGTGCAATGCAGAGCTCTAGGGTTCTTTAGGACATTGCTTATGGACAATGATTATAAAAAAAAAGCAGATAAAATAGTTTTGCTCTGACATTTTTTTAACTAACCCTTCTATAAAACTATCCCGACATAATGCAGTGTGATACCTCGAAACTTTATCCGTTGGAATTGGGTTTTTTTTTCAATGATCCAAACTGTTTATGCGAAGGAATTGCGATGAAAAGAATGATCTAGGTAACGAAGGAATCTCATGTGGGAACGATGGAAAAGGCAAGAAAAAATTGTCAGATTCAGAAGTCAATGCTGAATCGTGACGCAGGAATGAGGAGGGAATTTGGGAAACAGTTCGTGGTGAGAACAAGGGTTGGCAAAAGAAGGGAAGAAAGTCTCTGTCTGAATTTCCAACCTTGTTTGTAGTAGGCTTCCCAATTTCTGGAAACCAGTCAATTTTGATAGAGTATTCAGCAGCGCAGGAGTAGTGATGGAAGTTGTCATCCCGAAACAGAATAACTCTAACATAAACAGGGGCTTTGCTTTCGTCCGCATGAGCTCGGAAGAAGAGCTTCTGAAAGCAGTGGATGAACTTCATGGAGAGAGTTTTGGGGGGAACAGACTAAAAATCCAGAAAGCAAGATTTGGTCCTGAGAGAAAGATCGACACGGAATCAAGAAAGGAAAATAAGGGGAGACGAGATTACAATGGAAATGAGAAGATGGCTTGACGAAAGGATGCGCCACGAAGGTTGGAGAGTCCGGAGAGATCTACAACATCGACAGCAGTGAAATCATTCAGAGACGTGGTTTTGCAGACATCTAGCTTGCAAAAGGAGGTTGGAGGAGTTGTGGAAAGGAAAACAGAAGAGACGGAATCTCTAGAAGGCAGACGGGTGTGGAGGTCCTCTTCAGGGAAGGAGCCTGAAGTGTCAATAAGCCCGATTGCTCTTGCTGAATCGTTGAAGTCGTTTGAGAAGTGCTTTGCTGCAGAAGTCAAACCGGGAATTCTAGAGGCAGATTTGATCAAATGGTTAATTCTAAAGTGCGATGAGTTGGAGGAGGAAGAAGTAGTGGTGAAAATCATACAATATAACACGATGCTGGTTTCTCTGGGTTGCCAAGAGCATGTTGATGCTGTCTATTCGGCATGCTCTGCATATGGAGACGAGATACTGGTAAAATTCCAAAAGTGGGATGAATGGTCTATATTCGGAAGTGAGGATCACTGGTATCAGTTTTGGTACATCCCGTTAGAATTCTGGATGGATGTAGTGTTCAAAGAGATTGGAGCGTGCATGGGTGGGATCCTCGACATTGATAGCTGTACAGATAGGAGTGAGGAACTCCGGTACGCGAGGATGCGAATAAGGAAGAAAAAACTCTCACAGGTTCCTAAATCGATAAAGGTGAAGGTGGGGGAGTTTTCGATAGCGGTGGAAGAAATACAAGAGCAGGAGATGAGAGGAGGTGGAGCGGGAAGTGAGTCGGCCATGGAAGGAGCTTCAATTCCAAACTCCTGCGGATAACCAAAAACGGGGAGGGACAGATGTCATGTTTTTGGTGGCCTCAGTAAAGGCGAGGACAGGTGTCGTGGAGACGAGGCATATCAAGCTGCGATGGCAAAGCTACAAGTGTCTATTCCAAGGATGAGGGGGAGATGTGCAATGAAGGTATTGTTCCGCGGGGGGGGGGGGGGGGGGGGGGGGGGGGGAGGATATGGGGATGTCGTTGCTGTACCCAATGACAGTGAGACAAGTGGCAAAGGCAACGAAGATATCGCAGAAGCGGTGATATATGCGGGGTCGTGTAACGCTCTATATTTAATCGGACTGAGGTGGTACGTGCGAACACTTCTGCTACGCCCACACGTCTTTGCTAGCGTAAGTCCAGACTTGTGTGACTTAAGTTTAGTCACGTACGAGCCAGACCAGACGCAAAACCCAAAAGCCCTCTGCCTCGACTCAACTCCGCCACAAACCGAAGACGAGCTACGTCTAACCCGATGGCCCCGTTAGCAGATTCAGGATTATCAAACTCAGGGATGCGCCATCGCATCAGAGGCTGCTTCCAACTCTCGTTACCGGGTAGAGAATGGAAGAAGAAGTGCCAGGGGATACGATAAGGGATTTAGGGGACAATTCGGTTGAGAGGTGTGATCTGCTCGATAGCTCTCCTGCGGCAAACATTTTGCCTCACAGATCTTTCTCATCGGACCAACTGTGGATTTCGCATCTCCCCAACTTGAAGACGGATAACGATGCTTGCAACAACTGACTAATGATCCCACAGCAAGGGTCGCTTCTAGACGCTGGAGCAAATGAACCCGTTGATTTAGTGATGATATATCCGCTAGCAATTTCCCTGACGAGAAATTCCGAAATAATACCGGTGATTATAGGAATTACTCCCACACCAGAAACAATGCACTTGAAGGTGACGAAGATTTCTATGGCTCAAAGGCATGAAGAGAATCAAAATGGTTATGATGGAAGTGGCGCGTTTAGTAGGAGTCACCTTTGGGGACCGACCAAAAGACTATATTTCATATTTCTAGTGTGTTGAAGAACAGGGCAGACCGATTATTCCAAAACGGGTGCAATGGAGTGATACAGTTATGGTGCGGCAGGAAGAGGATGGAGGGGGGGCAAAGAATAGAGCTGAAAGCACAACAATGGGCAGGCAGGTGGGGACAGTAAAGGAGTAAAATGAAGGCTATGATATGGAATGTTAGTGGATTGGGGTGTGTGCAAAAATGAGGGCAGCCTAAAGATATGTGTAAGAGGTATAATGTTCAAGTGGCTGCGTTTCAGGAAACCAAGTGCTCAAATGTAGACAAGCAGATGATAGGCTCAATATGGTGAGGGAAAGAAAAGCAATGGTTAGTTTCGAAGGCTATAGGTAAGGCTGGAGGAATAATTGTTATTAGGAACTCGACAATTTGGAGCAAAGAAGACAGTTGGATAGGGAATTATACAACGTCAATGGTGCTAAAGGAAAAGGGGTCTGGTTTCACATGGTGTTTAACCTCCATGTATGGACCGTGTAAACCAAAGTTTCGAGATGATTTCTGGGCTGAGTTAAATTTTTGTTGTCAAAGATGCGACGGCCCTTGGTGTGCATGGGGAGATTTCAACGTAGTCAGAGTATTGCATGAGAAATTGAATGGGGGTAGAATTACTAGAAGTATGAAGAATTTTTTGGATTGGGTGTTCAATAATGAGCTGATAGATCTTTCGTTAGGAGGAGCGAAGTTCACATGATCAAACGAGCAAGCTCAGCCAATTCAAAGAAGGCTTGATAGATTTCTGATATCCACGGAGTGGGCGGAGAGAAACCCGTTGATTATCCAACGTGGGTTACCTAGACCTTTTTCGGATCACACTCCAGTGCTTTTGGAGGTGGATGAGGATGATTGGGGTCCTAGGCCGTTTCGGTTCGAATTAGCATGGCTAGAAATTGAGGGATTCAGGGAACAAATTGTTGAGCAATGGTCGTCATTCTCAGTGCAAGGGGATGTAAGTACAGTTCTTTTCCAAAAGCTAAAAATGCTGAAACAGAAAATAGGGGAATGGAAAAAAGAGGTCCTCAATGGTCGAGAAGAAGAGAAGTCTGAGATGCTTTTAGAAATTCAGAGGTTGGACACAAAAGAAGAAGATGGGGTTTTATCGAAAGATGAAATGGTATGGAGGGAAGTCCATAGAGTAAAGTATAATGCTAAGTTGAGGGAAGAAGAGATAAAGTGGAGGCAGAGATCGAGGGCAATATGGTTGAAAGCAAGAGATAAGAACACCAAGTTCTTTCATGCTACACCTAGCGCGAGAGCTCGGGTTAATAAGATCTCTTCCATTGAAGTGGATGGTCAGAGGAAAGAAGGTAAAGGTAAAATTTGTGATCCTATAGTCCGCTTTTACAAAGACCTTATGTCCAAAGGTAGAGATCCCAAGCCGTCTCTTGATAATTTGCAGTTTGATTATATATCGGAAGAAGAGGTGGCCTTGTTAGAACTCACTTTTTCTGAAGAAGAAATCAAGAAAGCAGTGGTGAAATTGGGTGGTGACAAAGCTCCAGGGTCAAATGGTTTCCCAATAGCTTTTTTTTTCCAGAAATTTTGGTTGTGCGTAAAGGGAAGATGTGATAGGCTTCGTGCTAGAATTCTTTGAGAGGGGTATTATTGCAAAGCAACTTGGGGCCACGTTTATAGCGATGATCCCAAAAAAGGAGGGAGCAGAAAGTATGAAAAAATTTCACCCTATAAGTTTGCCAAGGGGCCCTTATAAGATTTTAGCGTAAGTGTTGGCTTTAAGGTTTAGGAAGGTTTTGGGGAATGTTATTTCAGAATCTCAAGCGGATTTTGTGGATGGAAAACAGATTGTGGACTATTCTCTTTTAGCCAATGAATGCATCGACTCATGCCATAGAAAAGGAGAAGAAGGAATAGTTTGCAAGTTAAATATTGAAAAGGCATATGATCATGTGAATTGGGCTTTTCTAGACTATATGTTGGGCAGATTGGGTTGTGGGCCGAAGTGGAGAGTTTGGATTTAATCATGTATAAGATCGGCAAAGTTCTCCATTCTTATGAACGGTTCACCTAAAGGTTTTTAAGTAGCTTCGTAGGGGATTCGTCAGGGAGACCCTCTATCCCCTTTCATATTTGTCACATAATGGAGGCTCTTAGTAGAATGTTGGATTGAGGGGTTCAGATTGGATTAATTAAAGGCTTTGGGGTGGATAATTCGGAGTATCAAATTTCCCATATTCAGTATGCGTACGATACCCTTTTGTTATGCAAGGCAGAAGATTTTTATGTAGAAAATCTTTGTTCTATTATAGTCAGTTTCGAGGTGGTTTCAAGGTTAAAGGTTAATATTTCCAAAAGTCAGATGTTGGGGGTTGCTATTTTTGACGATAAAAGTTTGGGACTTTGCAATAGTTCTTGGCTGTGCGGAAGCCTCTTTTCCGATGACATATTTGGGGCTACCGCTATGTATAGGGAAACTGGCGAAACACATGTGGGACGCAGTTATAGAAAGATGTGATGGAAAAATGTCAAGGTGGAAGTCTTAAGTGCTTATTGCTTTAGTACACTTTATCATGATTAAAGTGTATATGTCAAATCTCCCGGTCTACTTTATGTCTCTTTTCAAATGTCCAAAATCTATTATTAATGTTCTGGAAAGGCGTAGAAGGGTGTTTCTGTGGGAAGGTGCTGTAGAGAAGCACAAATTTCACTTTTTGAAATGGGAAGAGGTTTGTAAGCCAATGGACCAAGGTGGAGCGGGAATTTCTAAGATGAAAGTAATGAATTTAGTGCTTTTGGGGAAATGGGTTTTGAGGTTTGGGTCGGAGGGAGAGGCGAGATGGAGGGGTGTGGTGGCAAGAAAATATGGGGTAGAGGATGGGGGGTGGTGGACTAAAGCTTCCTCTCTTTATCGTTCCTCCAATTTGTGGAAATCGGTGGGGGCCCTGAAAGATAAAGTCTGGGAGGGCATATGTTTTCATTTGGGGGATGGTAAGAGTATTAGATTTTGGAAGGATAGGTGGGTGAGGGAAATGAAACTGGGGGAGAGGTTCCCTTTATTGGTAGGTCTAGCTAGGGAAGAGGGTTTGAAGGTGAGTAGTTTTTACTCTTTTTCGGGTGTAGAGGTGGTGTGGACTGCTTTTAGAAGAGATTTGAGGGAAGATGAATTCGAAGAGCTTATTCAATTGTTAAAGTTGTTTCGTCCTATTTCTCCAGTGCTTTTTGAGGTGGATTCCATGAGATGGCTAAAGGCAAAATCAAGTTCATTTTCAGTCAAATATTGCTATCGAGTAATGGGTGCGGAATATGAAGCTAGAAAGGCTTCTCCAATGGCCATTCTTTGGCATTATGGTGCTCCTAAGAAGGTGGCGGCATTTGTGTGGTTAGCAGGGAAGAGCAAAGTGTTAACGGTCAACAATCTATGCAAGAGGAAAATGATCCTTCCAAATGTTTGTTTAATGTGTCTAAGAGATGCGGACCCGATGGATCATTTGTTTTTGCATTGTGCTTTCGCGACGGAGGTTTGGCCGTTTGGGGTTTCCTTCTTCAATCTTGTGGGGTCTTATGGGCGTTCTTAAACTCTATTGAAGAATTCCTTATAGCTTGGCATGGTGGAGGGAAGTTAGGGAAAAAAGGAGTGGAAATTAAGCTTGCTAGCGATTCTTTGGGCGTTATGGTGGGAAAGGAATGAGAGATGTTTCAAGAGTAAAAAGCGAGGGGCGGTGTGGGTATTTAGATTGGCCATGTAAAATGTAAAGGATTGGTCGGATTTGTAGCGGTGGATTGTATTGGTTGATCCCAAGGGAGTTTTTTTATTTATTTAGGGGGGGGGGGGGGGGGGGTGCTCTTGTATAGTTCCATATACATCTATTCTAATTTCTAGGCTTTGGCCTTCTTTTAATGATATTTCATCAATGTACAAAAAAACATTAAATTTGAATAATCACTTCACCCCTGCTTCTTTCAAAACATGTGAATGGGATCTTATGACCTTAAACATAGAACATCCGGTTGCAATTAAAACTACAAAATGTTCAAGCATATTAAGTCGTGAGTTGACTCATTACTAAATTAGAATTTTTAAATTCTAATCAGTAGCTTAATAGCATATTACTACTTTCTAATGACAATAGCTTCAATATCGTAGAGAAATGTGTAAAAGAAAAGCATTACTCACAAATATGAATTGGGAAGACAGGCCAACAGAATGGGGTGGTGGAGATGAAGAATCATCACCTTTTAGTGGTTACAGGATCCATCATGCTGGAAATGAAAGTTCCTAAATCCATTTGGATGAAGCAGTCTCGACTGCTGCCTACATGATTACAATGCCTAAAACAACACTAGATGTAAAGCATCCTCTCAAAACTTTGAAGCCAGATTTTCCTCTTTTTTTTTCCTCCAAAAGTTTCTGGATGCGTGTGTTTTGTTCATAACCTTGGAGCATCCCGAAACAAATTGGTCCTCGGTCTACTAAATGTGTCTTCTTAGGGTATGTTGATTCACAAAAAGGTTATAATTGTGTCCTCAAGTCTACTAAATGTGTCTTCTTAGGGTATGCTTATTCACAGAAAGGTTATAAGTGCTATTGTCCTGTATCAGAAAACCGATGTCTCAAAGGATGTTACATTTTTTAGAACATAGTGCAGGTTCCTTCACAAGACAACAAGTCTCCTGGTGATAACCAAGTAAGTCATTCCCTCTTCTGAAAAGCTATCTTTGTTAAGCTTCTTGAGGTGTGTGCGGTGGTGGGATGCTTTCCATTCATGAATGATGTTGGATTTGAGGACTCCTCATAACTTGTCAGCAAAAAGGCCTCCTCTACCAAAACCCATTTTATTTTGGAAAAGGAAAAGTTGGTCTGCACTGAGTTTTTCCCAAATCCTCGGTATAATGCATGAGGAAGCATTCTCCAAAAGATTTGGCCTCTAGGTTTGAACAGCCCACCATTCCAACTGTTAACAAGGTCCGCCACTGTACTTGATAGAATCCAATCAATTCGAAGAAAGATGTACAAATATAAGAAACCTAACTTGATTGCAACAAACGAAGAGATGGCCAACTAATTCTACATCTTTCTGGCACATAAAATGCTTTGGTAGAGAACAAATTCCTCCTTTGGAGGTTATTGGTTGTAATGATCTTATTGGCGGTCACTGCCCAGCAGCAGACCTCGGCTCAGTGAGACACCAAGGACCCTGCACTTCAGAACATAGTGGCTTTGGAGGATTGAGTGGATGAGAAGCCTTAAGGAAGCTTCTGGAAGAAAACTGGCCATTTACACATGGAGCCCCCACCCTTTCCTCCTCAAAAAGGAAAATGATGGCCCCATTAAGGCAATCACAGAGCTCTGTGCCCATGGCTATTTCATAATCCCAAAGGTTGTGGCAGAAATGAAGCGCCCATACTATTTTGCTGTCCAGATATTAATATGCTTCCTCCACAAGCATATTTCGATAGACCTACTTAGAGCCTTGGAAGTCCCAAATAAAGGGAAGAGTCCTCAACCCAAGCCTTTTGTCCCAGCAAGTTGGAAGATAGAGGTAAGCAGAAGTATGAGACAAATGAACCAATATTATTGGAATAAATTCACCAAAATAGATGATGATACTGACAGAAGGGCAAAACAAACCAAGACTCTGTAAAGCCCAGATAAAGATCTACTAGAACACCATTAGAAAGAAGTAGCAAGATGTAGAAGAAGAGCAGAGACATAGGTAGATAACAATAATGATGTAGCATGAGAATTTGTTTTGCAACCGACAATTATATATTAACAGAAAAACAAGGCCTATAAAAGAGGAATGCGTGATGAGGAGTCAATGGGGATTGACTTGCTCACAACAAAACCTTTAGCAAGAGAATGGGCCAACTCGTTGGCCTCCCTAAATTTAACACTAGAAGAATCATTAATAGATGGAGATAGCTCCTTATTCCCACTGACGATGAATGGAATCTCCACAGTTATGCATCTTTGGATGAAGCCCAACCAAGAGCATTGTGGAATATCCTTCAATGATTAATAGAATGAAAAAAGACCCACTAGAAATCCACAACACAATTTTGGGTCGGTGCTACACTGCTACTAGCTCCCAACTTGAGACCAATTTAGGGTTTGTGATACTGACTCCCAAATTGAGACCAATTTAGCATTTGCGCCCAGACAGTCCACAATATTCCTACGAAGTTGTCTTTCTTGCAACCACCCCTTGACTAACTCTCTATAAGCCTGAATCCGTCAAGATCCCAGCAAATGTTCTTATAAATATCAACCTTCAACCTGAGGACAAAATCTTAGAAGGATGCTGTCCATAGGATTAAGAATTTGGTCTAAAGATATCTCACAAAATAGGATGATATCGCGAGCACAACGAAGATGGGAGTGCATAACTGATTAAAAAGCTTTCGAAAAACCTCATGCTTGAACATTCTTTGTAGCCGTTTTGAAAACTTCAAGTCTTCCACTATTATCGAAATAGGGATTGTTGATGGCCTTGCCACAAACCTACCAGGGCTCTAGAAGGAAGTTAGCCAGAGAGCCATTAGTTAACACTGAAAAGCTAAAATAGGATAGGGAATCAAGAATCCACTTTGTCATTTCTCACAATATCCACAGGTTACTTCAGTAGTTCAAGGGCTTAAAGCAAGCATACTCCTTGCCACCGTTCCTATTCACAGAGATGTGGAGTTGGAAAGGCTTTGTTGTTTTAGACTCGGCTTCAACAACATAGCCATCTCTCGTCACTACTCCGTGGACACTATGATCATGTTCTACTCCGTGGACAATATGATCATGTTTTGCAAGGCGTCTAGTCATTTGGTGTTAAATGGTCAAACTGTCAAAGGCATTGTCTGTTGGCAGATCACAAAGGAATTTCTGTTGGACAGCAGTAGCTAATAAGATCCACACAATAGACATCTGCAGTGAAGGAATTGGTCTCATCTTCATTGGCAGATCTCATGAAAGGTTGGCCAATTCTTATAGCTAATGAAATCCACACAATAGATAATCTTTAAGGAAGCAATTGGTCTGCTCTTTGTTGGCAGATCTCATGAAAGGTTGGCTGCTGCTTCCTGAGCTAATAAATCCTCACTATAGACCATCTTCAACAAGGAAATTGGTCCCTTCTTTGTTGGCAGATCTTGTCAAAGGTTGGCTGCTGCCTCTTGTAGCTATGAAATCCTCAAAGAAGACTATCTTCGACAAAGGAATAAATCCTCACAATAGACCATCTAAATAATTGGTTTTTCCTTTGTTGGCAGATCTTGTGAAAGGTTGATCATTTCAATTGGTCTCTTCCTTCTAAGCGGATCTGGTGCCCACTCCTCAATTCAAAATATGATAAATCTTGGTCTTCAGTCAAGTGTTGCATTCTATGGAAATGCTCCTCATTAAGTTAATGAGATCAATGAAAAGGTTTTGTTGAAGATTGTCAAGTTACCCATATTTCGAGGGAGGCCAACACTATAGCAGAGGTGTTGGTGAAGGAAGGCACTTGTAGATGCATGTTTTATATTGCTAATCAGCATTCATTGCCTCAATGGATCCTTTTTCTTGTTTATGTTTTCTTTCCTTTTCTGAGTTAATAAAATCAAAGCTGTTTACTAATCAGAAGAAGAAGAAGAAGAAAGCAGTAGCAAAAACAACAATAGCAGAACCCCAGAGACAAACAATGTTGCTCCAATAGATAGCACTTGAAATAAAAATACTGCATATTAGCACATTAAATCATCTGCGGCTCAGGTGAGACGACATAAAAGCAAGAACATGCACAGAGAAACTCAAAATTAAAGGGTGCAAGAAAACGAGGTTAGGGATGAGTGTTCATACAGGAAACGCAGCTTTGATAGGTCGCCCAGTGTGGGAGGAATGACACCAGTGAAATTGTTTAAGTAGAGATCCAAGCTCACCAGGCTAGTCAAATTTCCAAGTTCGGGAGGAATAATCCCACTTATGTTGTTGCTATAAAGTTCCCTGTTAAGAAAAGATAAAATCAATATTTATACCTCAATATGTTTTACATGACTACTAACTAAGATAGTAACCAATATCTCTCAGATTTCTAACAAATAAAATCATATACCTTAATTTTAGAGAACACAAACCTCCACATGCTCAAGGTAAAAGTTTCCCCTTCAAATCCACATATTAATGCACAAAAAAGACGCAGCTATACTTATCTTAAGACATGAATTCTGAAGAGAAGAATACTTGAGGCATAGTATATTCACTGTAACACAAACCTCAGTATGGTCAAGGTAAAAAGCTTCCCTCCAAATCCATGTATAAGTATAACACATGAAAAATGCAATATTTATTCTTAAGACATGAATTCTGAAGAGACTATTTAACATATTGTACACACGATGCAATATGAGGCATGGCATGTGCACATGCACACATGTTCAATGGTCTTTATACTAGAACTATTGAGTATTCTAAAATGAGGTAAAAACAGCTATTGATTTTGGCTATCTCGTATTAACAAGTAAAACAGAAGGTTAGGGGTAATGCTGCAGTATCAGCAGTTTAGCACTGTAATATTCACAATCAGAGGCAGCAATGCCCTTGCGTAATCTATGTGACCATGAGCATCAACCATTGATCCTGAGCATACATGGCAGATGCTACCTCCAGCCAGCAATATTGAATAATAATTTGGATACACACAGCTTGAGGGCATGAAGACACACAGACACCAAGATTCAGAAATTGATGAGGTGATCTGCATATTTACTACAATCCTAAAAATACTATTCATATAAAGGCACAAAAATTGCAAGCAAATTATCTTTCGATGATGATAAATATTTAGTCATTAATGCAACGCTAAAATGTACATTTTTTTATTTATAAATGCAATGTATTATTTATTTATTTTGAAAGGCATAACATTCTCATATATTAGAAATTGTTTAAACATGAAACTAACTTCTAGGCCTATTTCAAAAATATCTAAGTACCATCAAGACATCAACAGATCCAACAAATCCATTGCATAAAAGCACTTCTTACAAGTATTGCAAATTCCTAAGCTGACCAAGTTGCGGGACCAGCTGACCAGATAGTGCGGCATTTCCAAGATCACTGATACAGAGATACATCGCCATGTTAATATAAAAGAGCTGGCAATTTACAATCAAGCAAGGACTTCTTAAATGTTATCCAATAAGCATGTAGAATCCCATAAATTAAGCAGGATGCACCAACTTACACTCTTATGACACTATTTTCATTGTTACATGTAACATGAAACCATGTGCATGGATTGACAAGGGTTGGATCCCAACTCTGCAGCACGTTATTAGGATCATTTAGATTGGTCCGTAGAGTGTGTAAAGCATCACCTGTTAACAGAAGCATGCAACTGCCATGAGCAACTAGCAGGCAAACTCGACAATAGTGAGATGAAAATCATCAAATTTTGGCAGAGAAGGCAACCAGTTTTTGAAGCAAAGAGTATGCAAAGGGGGAGTGGGAGTAACAGTATCTCCCCATAATAACAAACATTTGAACTTGAACAATAATTATATATCTTGATATGTCTTTGTAACTTCCCATATAATAGATTGATGGCACTTGGCCACAAATATAGCAGAACAGAATGCAAGATTTTTCTTTCTTAACAAAAAACATGGCCAAATGACTAAGCAGCAAGAGCAAAACTGGAGCACCAAATAAGCAGTTACAGGTCATCATGATCATCATATAAGCCTTATCCCAACTAATTGGTCCGGTAAATGAGCCATTGATGTAGGACAATGGCCTAATCTAAACATACACATCACGCAATACTAGGTTTAAATCATGTGTGGATTGGATCCAGTGAGGGATGGGACCTCCCGATCTTGCACGGTTATCACCCAACAACCAAAAGGATTCACTAGTCTAAGAAATCAAAGAATTTCTAGATTTGGGAATCTCGAAATCTGAGAAAAGGGTTTCGGATTGTAATTTTTGATTTTGTGGTTGTGGAGAATATGAGAAAATAGGTTTAGAAGAAAGAGAGAAGATGGGGGATTACCTTAGAAGAAAAAAGTTTGGAAGAAGGAAGAAGAAAGAAGAGAATTGGAGAAGGAGAGAGAGATTCACCAAGAGAGGAATGAGCCACCAAAGGGTTTTTTCCTTTCAATAATCAATAGCATAATGAGAACCAAGGTTACGGCAACACCCTTATAAAATTCGAAATTGACATAATTACCAAAATACCCCTACTAACAAAATTTCAAAAAAAAAAACATTCGCACGAAAAAAAACGTGCACACATTGACCCAAAACACATAAGTAAAAGTGCATAAAATAAAATAAAATCTAAAATGTCTGATGGCCTCTGATGATGGCACGATGAAAGTGGGCCAGGACAAACCAACGGTCCGATCACATCATTATCGCGATCCAACGGTCCGATCATCTTCTCCAAGCAACTTACACATGTCTTCCCAAGGTAGAGTCTTCTCAAATGTCTCAGACTACATGCGTAAGGTCTTCGATACTCCTCAAGTCGTCACAAACGATCCAGGCCTGTCATCGAACCATATGGACACAGGCATGGCTCGTCTCCTGTGCCGGTACACTCTAAAGGGCTTGATGTCCACATCACCCTGCTTCTATCCCTGCAGAATCTCGGTATCGATCTCAATCAACAGGCTCTGGTTCAACTGTCTCCACCTCTGCTACCTGCACCCTGCTTGTAGCCACATTGAGATCCCTTGAAACTGTTAGAATCTTAAACAAGGATTTTGAGATTTAGGGCGGCCACCGCTCTGCGCCCAAAACGGATCACATCATTGATTGAGGAGCTGGGGGCAGTTGGCTACCTCGATCCCTCTCTCTCCTTTTTAGGTCAGGTATGTCTATGCGTGCAATTTCACTATTGGCCGACAATTGGTTACCTACTCGCTGCTCTCTCCTCATCTGCATGACCAACGGGTCACACAATAGGTGTGCGATTGACTTTGCACGCTCCATCCTTCAGCCTTTTGCCGGTTGTCTAGATGACAATGGCCGGTAGCAAGCAAGCTCATTCATTCTCCCGTAGAAAGAAAAAAAAAAAAAAAGGTTATTCCTGAACAAGGCAGGCATTTCCGCAACCACTAAAGTTGTCGCTCTATGCTCTAGTCGGTAAAAGCTCTAGTTGTGCCATAAGCCTTCGTTTGTAGGCGCAATACTCTTGTCATCATCTGCTTAAGCATCTCTGGGTCTTCTAGGCCTGGCTTTCAAACAAGAGTAGTAGTTAAGTCATCTTAATCTGCCTCTGTAGCTTCTGGACTTCAAGTTGTGTCTTTAGTTTCGGCTATTAGTTGGCGTGTAGCAATCAAAGGCCTGGCGTCTTGTAGGGTAGCCAGCTCCAGTTGAAGCAACCATCTCTAGTTAAGGCAGTTTCCTCCTTGGCCTTCATTCTTATGCTCTTCTGTCAATGAATCTTCCTCTTTAGCTTCAATGGCTGCTAAGGTAGTTGGCTCAGCCAAACCAACCCTTCTCTAGTTAAGGCAGCTCTTGGAGTTGGGGTAGCTCGGCTTCTTGCAGCTCTGGGAGTGACTCGAGGGCTTGAATTTCAATATGTATTCGTCTAGAGAAGTCTTCGTGACGCGTCGGGTGCAACCGTCAACATGGAAGCTATAGGAAAAGGTGTTCTACTAGTAGCGATAGTTGCCTAAAGCAATGAAGGTGTTTATTTTTGCGTAAGCAAACCAAAAAAAGAATTCGGTCAAATTCCCGACAATAGAGGTAGGAGAGCTGGCAGTAATAGATCACCAGGTAGGGCATGCATAACTATCCGATTGTTCAAATGGGGCACATGTCAAGTTGAATAAATGAATGCAGCCTTGGGCCCTCAACCAAAGAGATCAACTTGCGCGGCATATGCACATAAAGCTATATTGCTTTCTAGTATCCCGGAGGTGAACAGAGCTGCTAACCCACCCTCGGAGCCAACAACATAGCAGAGTATGAACCTATGCAGACTAGATTATCCAACTGGAATCCTCACGGCCTGTTGGTCGGCGTAACAATAATGACATTTGTCGATATGCCACCGCTGGTTTTGAAGCCAAAACGTATGAGCACACGCAATGACTTTTCAACTGTTACTTGCTACTACAAAACGTATGCACTAGCGCCTTTGATGTAATAATCGTTTTTCAGCTAGTCTCGACCAGTGTTTGCAGTATCGATAATATCGGCAGATATATCGGTAACCGACGATAAACATTGGCCCAGTAATAACAGGCCAGTGGCCTGATTCTTGTGTATCGCATGATATATCGTGCGATATCTATAATATCGGCAGATATATCGATATCGCATGATATATCGTCAATTTATTGCGCTTTTTTTATTGCGGATTCCAAATATCGTCGATACCTGGACGATATCATCCAGGTATCGGTCAGACGCATAAGAGTCCCCCATTTTGTAGAAAAAAATGATTTTTTGTTCGATTTTCTTCTAGTTTCTCCTCAGAAAAAAAAAAAAGCTGTTGAGCTCGACTCGCGTTCCGACTCTGCGTAGGGGTCATAGTTTGTCAAGTCCAGTTAGCCCTTTTTCTAAATTTTATTGAATCCTCATATAGATCTAGGCCATATAGGGTAGCTTGCATTGTATTGAACTAGGATAGTCAAAACTGCATTTGGAGGATACTCGGTCAGTTGCATCATCCATAGGTATATTTCTCAACTCTCTAGCTTGTTTTACTTTGTCAATGAATTGGTTGTGTTTTCATTAATGTCTTCTTACATTTATATATCTTATGGAATCAATTTAAACAATAGTTGCATCAGTTCAGTTAGACAGTGCATAGCTTAGGATCCTTTTACAAAGGAACTCCATTATGTGGACTTTTGTTTTTACATATGATGATTTAAATGTGTAGTAAGGTCCATTTTAAAAATCCCTAAAGTTTCATTGAAAAATTCAATCAATTTCTCAATGTTTCCCAAAAAGTGCGATACATTACCCGATACAACCGATATATCCCTAGCGATACGCGATATGTATCTGTATCCCAAGGGTGCGAAACATAACACGATACCGATACTGTGAACACTGGTCTCGACTAAAGGTTCAACGGGTTTACATCCTAATCAGGCATCCCATACATAATTTTATTGAAGTTTAGGACATAAGAAACAATTTTGTTATAGCCCATAACAGTTACTGACATCTAGATCTTATTGGCAAATATTGATGTTGGGGTCAACCCCAACTTTTATGCATTATATATGCCAATATGCTTACACATGGCTAGGAATGGGTGCACACTGACAGTGTAGGTTAATGGCAGCGCACTTCTCTGCCCCGGTCAAAACGATTCTAAGTTCATACACTAACAACCGACATTGCTTAGTGACTACGAGATCTGTTAGTAAATTAGGGAACCCCCATAGATATGGAACTAATAAGGTGGAGTGTAACCCATATTGGTCACTTATATTGACTTTATAAGGGATACAAGTGATACATATTAGAACCCAACCACCTGATAGCAAATTGATAGCGAATGAAAGGATGAGCTCTTTGATGGTGAATCTTCATGGAGAGTATAGAATTTTATCTTTCTTCTCTCCAAGGTGGCATAACAAAATTGGAGAGGAAAAAGGGAAGCAGGAGGACTTGATTGCATTCATTCACAATATTGTTGATCAAAGTATGTCACTTGATGACTTGATTGGATTGCATTCAATCATTTACGGACTTGATTGCACTTTCTATACTTCAACTCTTTGTTTGATAGAAAACTCTTTCTGTGTTTGATAGATGATCGCCAAACAAGGTGTGTACGAAAATAAGCTATGCACTCGGCCTCCCTCGCTCGGTCTCCAGGAAAGTCGAGTTGGAAAACTGAATCTGTCAAGGAAAGGGAGAGAGACAATGAAGTCTCTACTCCCTCGAAGGAAGAAAGATAGGGCATGAACAGCCTTACAGCAGTAACAGACACCTGATCCCAACTCTAGATACTTAACCAATACACTGCGCCGGCTCATAAAAAAAATATCATAAGAGATGTCTAATTGAAACATTCAGAAAAAAAAAAAAAAAAAAAAAAAAAAAGAAAGAGGAGATTTTTCACTGAAGAAGTAAAACAATATCCAAATGTAATTCAAAAGACTGAAAGAGAACCATAAAAAACTTAGCAGTGTCTTCATGAAATCCAAAAAATTTATTCACAAACAGCAAGTTCATAAAATCTGAGATGGACAAATACTAAAAGAAGTATATAGTAGCCATGCTAATTGGTAACAAGCAGCAACCTTGATGTAACAACCTACCACAGGATTCCAGAAATATAACCCCCCAATCAAAATAGACTCTGAAAGAAATAGAAGAGCATTTCAAAACACAGTTGCCTGTTTCACATTCCTGTTATAACTAAGAGTGAAATAGCCCAACTGACTACATAGTTTGTAGTCATGGGCAATAATTATAAATTTCATAACTACGGTCTGAATAAACCTTGAGAGTATATCCCTTGTGGTAGATCCTCAGATGCTAAGACCATCAAACAACTGGTCATTGAGCATTCCTTCGATTAGCAACTGAATTGACTGTAGTCCAAAGACTCTGATGTATGTGCTGACTTATCAATTCACACAAAGAACGCAAGACAAGCCGCTTCTCAGATGTGAACTCATACACACCACAAATGGTCCCCAACTCTAAATTCCTAATATCATCTTTGCTTAAGTACAACCTGCCATATCAAGAAAGCCACTAATACTCTAAATCCGAACTTCCTAGCAAGGAAAGGGCAACCCCCAATATTCCAACGCAGTTGCTTATGAATGCTTCTAAAATGCATCGACCGTCGTTGCAGTTCTCAAAAGACATGAATCAGCTCAAACGCAGCAAAATTCAAAAGAACAAGATAATCCAAACGGATCAGATCAGTAACCCTTTCAACGAATCTACCCACTCCAAGCCCGTTGTATCTACACCGTTGACATTAATCCCTACACACCCTTTTAATTCATTGCATCACTTCACTACTGAGGAACCACGGCTTTCCTTTCAATCAATGCCAAAACGATCCAAGTAAACAAAGATGAAAGATACAGAAATCAACACATACCTTCCAAATTGGCATAGATCGTTGTTAGAGGATGAAAAACCAAGATCAACAATACCAAAGCCGATGCCGTGATCTCCCGCTCCATGACTATCATCTCTCTATATATATTGATACAAATCTCTCCAGCTCAAATCCAGGCCTCTACTCCATCAATCGCACCAGATCCGTACAGATTCTGCCCAAATCGCGCATCAGAAAAACCCTAATCCCAAAAACCCTAGCTACAGCTCAAAAACCCCACCATTTCTCTCGAGAAAAGCCTCCAAACGGATCAAAATCGCAGGCCGATTTCATCCAAGAGAGAGAGAGCCAAAAAAAAAAAAAAATTTAAAAGAGAGGATTTTGGAGTAGATTCGAGAGGATATTTCAGACCCCTTTTTCTGCTACACTGGCCCTCCTTTTTTCCTCTCTTTTAATCGTTTTTGAGAAAATCTCTGATATCTTTTTGTTGTGTTTCTGGTCATTTCATCTCAAGTAGTGAGGGGAGGGGAGGGCTGGCGTGCAGTGGTTTCTGCTGCCCGAGAACTGCTGCCCGTTGCCCGTAATTCGAGTCAAAACCGCTGCCCGCGAGGAGTAAACAAACGCCTCCGGATGGAAGGAGACCTGACCGGCACACCCCGTCCGGTCAAAGACAAGTGGGCTCGAGCCTTGCCACGTCGGATCTGGTCAAACGCCTGCCCGCCGTGATATCCCTCCAACGACCGGTGCTATCCATTGCACCACCATGCCGTGCAGGTGTCACAATCTCAACCGGGAAAATGTGGGCCCTGCATCAAATGCAAGTTGATTGCACGTCTCTGGGTGCGATTAATGGTTAGGATTTATTCGATGAATTGGAGCCGTTAATTGATTTTTCTTTTGAGACGGGATGGGATAGAATGTTAGGATCTTTTCTTATGTGTGATTTTTGTGTTAGGCCCCATCTATGGTCGAACCCGTGATTTCGATCGTTGGGATTGTTCTTTACAGATTCCAAGTATATACTGGTGGGTCATGCATATGAAATTCCATGCTCTGGCAGAGCATGGAGTAAGTCCTGCCGACAGGAACCGATCATCGAGTCCAAGATATCACCGGTATATGCTGTGTCACCGAAAAGGAGGGTAACCCGCGGGAGTACGCAGCATTGTACATCGGCATATTAGAGCCGTCCACTCGGCGAAGCAGATTTTTTATGTGTGGCCAGCGAATTATAATTGATCAGTTGTGGCCAGCGGGTGATTCTTACACCAACCGGCCATCTGTCTGGGTGGGGTCCACATGTAAGAAATAGTAAGTTGGGGAGCGAATTATTAGCTGTTACCCGGGTAAGTGACAAGTTAGTGGGTGTTATCCTAACCGTGTGGGGGCCTAGCTTGATGCATATGTTATATATCTATGCTGTTCATCTGTTTTTACATCTCATTTTAGGGCTTGATCTTAAATAATAAAAAGATCTAAATTTCAGGTGGACCATACCAATAGAACTAGTGATAAATAGCCATAAAAACTTTTTTGTGGGCCACTAAAGTTTTGGATCAATCTGATGTTTCTAATTCCCTTCATCTAGATCTTCTTGACATTATCAAGAAGTTGAATTGTAAATAGGCATTAAGGAAAGGTTACGATGGGCCCTTAGGAATTTTTAATGGTGAGGCACACAATCACTACTGTTTCCTGTGGTGTGGTCCATCTGAGATTTGTATCTGTATAAATTTTGGTACATCATCCTAAAATGGTCTAGAGAAACAGATGAACGGCATGGATATACATAAAATCATCAAGGTGGGCCCCACGGTAGAGGTAACACCTGCTAAGCTGTCACTCGCCTAATTCGCTGATTATAAGTCCGCTCACTAAAAATGGGCCATCCAAGAGTAAGGAAGCCGTCAACGGAGGATGGAATAATAAAACTGAGGACATCTGCAATGTACCATTTACGCACCTTTCAGCGGGTTTTAATTTTTTTATTTTTATTCTTTATGAGAAGCACTTTTATACGGACTTCATACTTCAGATAAATGCATTAGACTGCAAAAATGTCGCTGCAATTATGCTTGTGATACCCAAAATGCCCCTCCCAATTACATCCTGGACTGCGTTGGAGAGCACTCAGGACCCCGCTTCGGTATATTCCTGACTGTGGGGTCCATTTTGATGTATGAGCCTTACATCCACGCTGTCCATCCGTTTCGAAAGCTCATTTTAGAGCACAGTCCGAAAAATGAAGCAGATTTAAATTTTAAGTGTACCACACCACAGGAAATAGTGGTGATTGAATACCCACCATTAAAAACTTCTTCAAGGCCACCGGAATGTTTATTTGCCATCCGACGGTTGAAATCTATTCGTCGGGGTGTAGCTGTCTCAGCTGGGACAACGTATGAAAACCTAGGTGGGCCCACAAACTGTTTAGATGATTCTAAAGGTGGGACTTCCCATCTCAACTGTTTCCCACGTTCATAGTGTAAATTTTTAATTAATGATTAATTGAGATTAGGGCTTTCCTATCTTTCCCTCTCTATTTTATTAATAAAATAATTTAATATGGTGGGCTGCAGGACCACCCAAAAATATAACATTCCTTCTCGCTTTAATCTTTCTCTAAGCCAAAGGATAGATACCAATCATGCCTGGTCCATAACCAAGTAGAGAAAACCAAGTCTATGGTAAGGCATTTATAAAGATACCTCCAATTTGTAATTTGAATTAGAAATAGTTTATTCTAATCTCTTTTGAAACCGTCTTATCTCCAATGAAATGACAAATAATTTCTAAATGATTACTTACAATATAGTCATGCTATTTTATGAGCCCAATTGTTAGGAACCTAACCAATATATCAAGAACCTTAAGAATAGTGGAATGTGTCAGGCTAGGCTATTAGACTCTCTGGAATTGGCAGCCAACATCTGTAGCTGTTCACTTTATGGCAGGGGTAGCCTCTTCCACTCATGGCAACTATACTATAGTTGTCTAAGTAGTTCCCTCCACTCATGACTATTGTATTTGTATTTCAAAATAAAAGTTTTTGGATGGTTTATTTTTCCTCCAAACTTTTGAAAAAGTTGAATTGCTTGTGGGTTGTGTATTTATTCCCACATTGAATAAACTTTTCTTATACATAAAATAAGAGTTTTTTGTTTGTGGTTTAAGCTCTTCTAAGAGGGTAGGTGAATTTTTTCTTGTGGGGAGTTATACCATTGGCTCTAATCTATGTTGTAGACCACACATGCACACTCTTTCTTTTTCTAAACAGAGAGACGCCTTATCGGTTGGTTTACATTTGCTAGGTTTAAACCTAACAGACCAAACCATTTTAAAGGGTGCTTATAACACATCATTTTAGAGTCTATATAAAGACTCTCTTCTTTGGTTTTAAAACCAATGAAACTACTTTTACTCTTCTTAAATTAAAAGGCTCTTTGTTATTATTGTCTTTAAGGAATTTTAATTATTGAGTTTGTTGCCAAGTCAACTCAGCACTTTTAGGGTTAAATATTTGTAAGTGGTTCGAGCCTGCATACAGTGAGTGCAACGCTACGTTTAAGTCATAGTCGTCATATTCTTGGTGCAACCGTAGGTAGAATGAGATCGATCACCATCTCTCTTGTGGATAATTAATCCGAATCCACGGATCTATTGGGAATCCTCAACCGATCTTCCTTGATTTCTCAAGGGGCGCTTGAAGAACATGAGTAAAACAGAGATAAACTAAAAAAAAAAAATTGCTTAATAATAAATAATGTGTCCTCTACCACAAAAATAAACAAGCTTAAATAGTGTAGCAACTCCTTAGAAACTCTAAAACAAGACCATGAAGAATCCTAATAAAAAATGAAAACAAATCAGATAAAAAATGAAAAGTTCATGCGTATCTCCAGGCGCTGGGCAACCAGTCGGCAGGGGCCACAACCGGTCGCCCGTGGGGCCCAAGCGTCCAGAGAGAATGAACACTCTTTGCTTGAAATTCAAGCGGTCGGACGACCTGTCGTTAGATTGCCCGACCAATCATGGAACGTCCAGACAGTTCAAAAAGTTAGGCTGTCTTTCCTCTGAAATTTGATGGGTCATGGGGACCGGTCATAGGAGCGGGAGACCGGTCAGACGACCGGTCGTTGGAGGGTGTTTATTAGAGATTCTTCTGAACCCTCTACTATTTCTTTCGTTCCTTCCATGGGTTCTTTTGAGCCTAATCTTAGGTCCTTCTCTTAACTCTATTCCTTCTTCGATCAGGGGTTCGCCTCACTACATCAGTCTCCCCCACTTGAAAGAAACTCAACCTCAAGTTTTGATTCAACGTCAACCCAAGATCCACACTCATTGATTTCACTGGACACATCGTATCGGCTCTCACTCGTAACACATAAAGTGTGAATCTCTCTATCATGTGCTTTGTATCCTACCCAACTCTGGGCATTGTAAGGAAAGATTGTCCCTCTACTTTAGAAGTTTAAGAGTTTTCTTTCAAGATCTTAGGAGTGAGCGCAATCCTCCTTCCATCCCTTACGAACGTGATAGTATTGTCTCATCCTCGATGCGTGGCATCTCAATCAAACTGTCATGGCCGCCCAAGTATTATGTGACAGATGTCCATGTCAACAATGTTACATGGCACTTGGTCTTTGTATGTCCTCCCTATTGAAAAGGAGATGAGGCGTCATTCCTTAAACATCGTCACACTGTCCGTTCGAATCCAGTCAATCATGTATGAAGATAGATGTGGTGTAACATCAAGTTTCAGTTTATCCACCATCGTCCATGACATGATGTTCTCGCAACTACCACCATCAATGATGACATCGCAGGTCCCTTCCTCCTACTGTGTAACTTATGCGAAAGAGATTGTGTTGTTAAGGGTTAGTGCTCATCTTAGGCATGTACACCTTCCGCTACATGACCAAGGATACACCATGATCTTCAGAAAGCCACTCAGTATCGTCATTCTCATTCTCGGCCTGTTTAGCGTCTTGATCAGCTGGTATTTCTTTTTCAGTGATGGCTAGATTAGCCGTTGGTCTCTGTGGGGCAAGTGCTTGAGAGATGGTTTGGCTGTCCACACCTAAAATAATGATTAGGCCTACGCCAAGCATACAGGTTGGGAGTTTTACTCGAGCTTGGCGTTACGATTGGACGTTGGGGCCTTACTGGACCGCTTCTCGATGCATCAGTTACAACTGTAGGGGCTTAGAATGCACAACAACGGTCTCCTTTCCTTTAAATAGTGATGAATCCTTGGTGGAGTTCAGCGTAGTAACATGATTCGAGGAAAAGGAATGCACATCGATTTTAGTGAGTTGGATTTCTGCATGATTAGCATACTACAGTGCCTCTTTTATGATCCAGACTCGAAGCATCTAGACACAATCCTAAATGTTGGCTCTCAAGCCACCGACAAACCTCGCAACCTTCTGAGCATCCATTTCCAATGAGTCATTACGTGTTGCTAATCCGTTGAACTCGGTTGCGTACTCATCAACGATCCGGTTGCCCTTCTGGCAATTTTGATATTGCTAGAACAACACTTACTCATAATCTTGAGGTAAGAACTGTGGGCGAAGAAGATGCATCATCCTTAGCCATAATCGGATGGGAAGCTTATTCTAATAGGTTTGGAAAATCGATAGTTGTTTATACTATGCAGAGGCACTCGATTTCAATCTATATGCTACAAGTTTAACCTTTTTCTCTTTCGGAACGTACATATAATCGAAAAAATTCTCTACTTTTACTAGCCAATATAAGAAATTTTCAAATGCACAACAATCTATTAAAATTAGGAAGTTTGGCCTTACCTCTATAGTCTCGCTCGGCACGATCTATGTGATTGTTTCCGTGTGCATGTTGTTGCGCGAAGATATTCTCAACATCCCCATCGTTGCCATCCGAATCTGTTGCAATAAGTCGATGATTTGATGTAGGGAGAGCCTGATGGAACACTGGATTGTTCTGAATTACGATCATGGGCGGTTGCGCATCACCCAAAGCCTGTTGCGGAGCCAAAGTCGTTGCGATCTGATCAAGAGATGATTGTAGCCCTTACATAGACATCTCAAACGATCTCTAGAGAGCATCCATCTTCTCCGCTAGATACTGCGTCCCTTGATCATTGTCACAATCTTTGCTAGATGCTATCTTTCCGAGATTGTTCATCGCTTTGATACCAACTTGGCGCAGCCGTAGGTGGAACGATATCGATTATTGACTCTCTCGTGGATAATTGATTCGAATCCACGGATCTATTGAGAATCCTCAACCGATCTTCCTTTATTTCTCAAGAGGCACTCGAAAAACACGAATAAACACATAGATAAACTCAAAGAAAATTGATTAATAATGAATAATGTGCCATCTACTATGAAAATAAACTAGCTTAAATAGTGTAACAACTACTTAGAAGCTTTAAAACGAGATTAGGAAGAGTCCTAATAAAAAACAGAAACAAATCAATTAAAAAATGAAAAGTTTGCGCGCCGAGTGACCAGTCGGCAGGGGCCACGACCAGTTGCCGGTGAGGCCCAAGTGTCCAGAGAGAATGGACACTCTTTGCTTGAAATTCGACTGGTTGGAGACTGGTCGTTAGATTGCCCAACTGATCAAATGATTGGTCGTGGAACGTCCAGACAGTCCAACAAGTTGGGTTGTCTTTCCTCTAAATGCGACTAATCATAAGGATTGGTCGTGGGAGCAGGCGATTGATTGTCAGAGGATGTTTGCTGAAGATTCTTTTGAACCCTTTGCTATTTCTTTTGATCTTTCCTTAGGTTATTTTAGGCCCACTATTGGGTCCTTTTCTTGGCTCTATTCCTTCTTCAATTAGGAGGTCAACTCACTACGTCAATTCTGAAAGTTGATTGCTTTAGAAACTTGTTGCGTTTGGGACACTATCCAATGGGAGCAAATTTAATTTCAAGCCGAGTAACTCACTTTAATGCTTCAACTCAACTTTATAAGTTTTCTACCTTATTTTCTTTAGTTTTTTTTTTTTTTTTTTTATGTTTACATAGTATTTTTTATTTTAACCATACAATGAGAGTTAAACTTTAGTTGTCCAAGTAACTCTCTCCACCTTGTAGCTGCTTTCACTTTTGTCCAGTTTTGCATTTTCCACCCATCGTCCCTTCCATTAGTTGAACACAAGACATGGTATCAGCTTTGATACAAAGTAAATTTCTTAATTAGTGATTAATTGAGATTAAACTTTTTTACCATCTTTCTTTCCTAATTATATTAATAAAATAATATGATAGCATAGTCCACAAGACCACCCAAATTTATAATATTACCCCTCTTTGACACACATCGCGCACTAGCAAATGGATGCCATATTGGTGAGTATGCACGCCAAAGATAGTGGGAAGATGTGGCGCAAAATATCCGAAATTGGTGAAGAGAGGATGGTCTGAAAAAGCTAGCCATGTTTTGGAGGAAGGCAATCTAACGGAGGACATTTTTGGAAAAGATAAATCTGCAATGTCGTACTACTGCCGCTGGATCCGAGTAGATCAGGTGAGACCCCGGCCTCACCTAGGACGGTGCGGCCCTTACCATGGGGTTACCGTGGAGCCCACCTTGATGTATGTATTATGTATCCACACCGTCCATCCGTTTTTACAGATCATTTTAGGGCACCTTCCCTATAATGAACTAGATCCAATAATCAGATAGACCATAACTTAAGAAAAAGTGGTGATTGACCATTAATGGGCCACAAAAGTTTTGGATCAAGATGATATTTATATTTTTCCCTTCATATAGAATTATTTGACCTTAGCGATGGATTGGGTGGAAAATAAACACTAAAGAAAAATTAAGGTGCTCCCTAAGAAGTTTTTAATGGTAGGACGGTCAATCACCACTGTTTCTTTTGGTATGGTCCACCTGATAATTGGATCTACTTAATTTTTTGGATAATTCCCTAAACTGATCTTTAAAAACGGATGGACGGCGTGGATACATAATACATACATCAGTGTGGGCCCCACGATAACCCCACTGTAAGGGCCGCACCGTCTTGTGTGAGGCCGGGGTCCCATCTAATCCGCTCTCCGTCAATTCCCTTTTATTTTTTTTATTGATGTTGCAAACGTGGACAGCCTGCTTGTATTGATATAGCAACTGTTTCTTATCTGAGTTTCTTATCTGAGTGAATGATAGTTCACCACCCAATCCAAAATGGTGGTGACTTAGGTCTTCCCTTATAGGGCTCTTGAGTACGGTTATTGAGACCATCCAAATTGTGGGGTATATATAAAACACATTAATCAAGCAATCCTATCTGTCCAGTTTTTAGTTTTTGAATGGACGGTAAAAGTTAAATAATGAGCGGTTCAAATTCCAAGAGCAACATATGATGGTGAGTTTCTTCTTTTCGGAGTAATTTTTTGTGTTATGCTACATTTAATGTAATGGTCAGTGAATTGGATGGTCTGGATTTCCGTAAAACTGTGCCATGCGTACGGTTACAGAGTCACTGCCATTTTTTAAATGGTGGGTGTCTCAGGAATCAACTCCGTGCAAAGGGACCGGATTTTTTATTCCCGAAATGCCCTCGATGTCTTTAGTCGCAATAGCATGCGTTTTTTGAGAAGCTTTCCCGAGATGAACTCGTCCTGGTACATTGCAGTCCACCAACGTACAACCTGGTTTTATGATGAGGAATCCAGCTGTCCAATCTCTCGGGTGCTACTATGGATGGCCCACCATTCTTATCGCTGGGAAGATCCCAACCGTAGGATTACTTTCCTTCTGAAAGTGGGCCGTTCACCATTTTCAGCGAAGGTTTTAAGGCCACAAGTTAGATAATTGTTTGATGTGGATTTTCATCACGACCATGGTTCAGATGCTGACATGTCGAACGTGTCATGATCCAGGCCGTTCATATGGGCTTCACGCTGAATGTCTCTGATCTGAAAAGATGGCCAGTCAACTCAGTGGATAGTCTACGTGGATGAAAAGTGGACCACTAAAGAGACGGACAGCGAATGTTCCACATTTCTCGCAGACGTGTCGAACGCCTGATGTGCATATCCGCCTAAGAACGTTCCAGATCTCCCACACGTCTGCCAAGCCCACGCATGTGAAGGTTACCTATCCTTCACGTGCCTTTTACTAGTATCTGATAGCCTGATATTTGCCTGTAATGACCAAACTGCCGCATGGTCCCTAGATCTTCAGTGTACATTTCCGACATCCGATATCCGCTGTTACGGTATTACCAGTACTGTTATCCGTGAGTGCTACTTCCAACCGTCCTTGTGATGGACGGCTGTTACCTTCTACTTCCGTGGACTGTTCTTTGGAAAACGAGTTTTTGCTTGGACGGCTGGGAGTCTCATTGACTCTCGCCTCTCCGCTCTGTACGTGACACAATTTCAGGGCAATCGGAACTGTTGATTTGGTCGTCCATCACAATAACTGATCTAAGCTTAAAAAATTATTGCCATCGGACCATTTTGCTGTCATATCAGCGGCCTTCAAAATGGACGGCTAAGAAAGGGTTAGAGAAAAAGGATTAAGGGCCAGTTGGATTGGCATCTGAAAACACGTTTCCAATTTAAAATCTATTATATCCAATCAAATCTGATTTTAACTGATGTGTTTGGCGGGAAACACCAGCTAAACAAAATTCCATCCAGAAAACTTAAAATGGCTTGAACGGGGATTAGTGGAAATGTCGTTTGGGGGTTCTAAAGAAGGGAAAAGAGGTGGAGGTGAGCGTTACCCACTTCCATATATGTGTTGTACATTTATAATGTTATGTGTTTTATATTCACATGGTTCATCCGTGTTGAGAGCCCAGTTAAGCGTATTAGACTAAAAATGAGGCAGATGTAAATCTCAAGCGGACCACACCATAAGAAACAATATTGATTTAATCATCCACTATTAAAAACTTCCTAGGGCTCACTATAATATTTATTTGCTATCCAACTTAGCCATCTATCTTGCAAGACTACTATAAGCGAGGGTTCAAGCTCCCAGGCGAATCTAAAGCCTGAGTGGCCATGCCACAGCAATGATTGAAATAGAATCTAGATTACATAGTTTTCAATTAAACAACAAGTTCTAGGTGAACTTCGTTTCCAATCTAGTTTATGCAATTTTAAATTCCAACATTGTAATCTGGATTTTCTCTATAATCTAGATTCTGCAACCAAACATGCCCTAATTGAATGATATATCAGTGGGCACAAATTGCACCAATGGAAAGCAAGGATTGGTGGATCACCGAATTTTGGTTATTGCCAATCCACGTGGTGGTCCACCGGATCAACGGTCCTGATTGCCCTAAACGCGCTTGACGCGTATTAGGCCGGCTAGCCTCCTTACCTTCTCTAGGAAAGATGATGGCAGTAATTTTGTCCAGACGATTCATGTTCTGGCCCACTGGAAAATGATCTGGACCGTACCGCAGCTGTCCCAGATCTGGCCCAGTGTCTCTGACTGGGAAGCCTAACTTCGAACCGGCTATAGCCGGTCGCCGGACCGGGCAATCCACTCGCACTCGGTCCCCATCTCCGGACATTCCATAGTGCGTGGGTCCTACGTGTAAAGGCTTCGCACTTTTACATGGAGAGGAGATGCTTTCCTCGTGCGAGAGTTGGGAGTGACCGCCACGTGCCAAGCTGTGACCCTCTAGTTGTAAGTTTTTTCTTCCTGTGAAATCATTTCACACTCTGGCAGGCTGTGATGCTCCGTCGCCCAAATTGAACCGTCCAAATTGTGGGACCCACTCTATAGTCTATATAACTCACAATCGTAAAATTGAATTTAATGGACGGACACTCGTTTCATGAACTTGGACCATTGACTATTAACCATCCGTTAGATGACCAACGATCGGTGAGATAAAAAAATCGATTAAGTGTAATACTTAATTTATATTCTATCTACAGTGGGACCCACCATTTGGATGGTCCATTTTCGTAATATGTTTTTACTGGTAAAAATTTTGCTTGCATGAGTATAAAACCATCATGCTCTGCCAGACTACTAAACCGTTTTGCTTTTTTTTTTTAACGCATTTGTTTTTTTTTTACCTCTCTTTGAATAAATGCACCTTTTAAGTTCCCAAGAAGGCATTGAAAGACCCCTCATAGCCTTCTTTACATTTTTTTTTTTTGTAATAAAAGAACATCATATTCCATTCTCAAAACCAAAATTACAGAGAGATTGAAAAAGATAAAAAAAGAAGATGTGGGGCCCATCTAAATGTGGGGAAATAGTCACATGTCGTGGATATAGGTTTTATGATAGTTAGTGAAAGAAATGGTATTTTAGCCGTTATAAGCCCTTTCATGCCACCTTAAAGAGAACCAGATGGTCAAACTGGTCGAAAACTCAATTTGAGTGCTGGCCTGCCAAACGTGATGATCATAGATTTGAGGATCTTTGATCATGCCTGATGAGCTATTCAAAATGCAAATTACCTTTTGGGTGGCAATGGGGCCCCACAGCTGACCTTTTAGAGCTAGGGCTTGGGCCTGTAAGCTTGGCCTAAGAATTGGACCCCAGCTTGAAATCTGGGCCCATTGTTTGGGTCTGGCTAGACTCGAGCTGATGATGATGGTCTGGTCCAGGCCATTGCCCTAGTCCAATTATCAATTGCGCCACCATTATATGAAAATGGACAATCTAAAGACATTGCTAGTTACTTCTATTTGTAATTTAAAAGCTTTTTTCTTTTTTATCTGAGTTTATATTTCAATGATAAAACCATTTATACGATGAGATTTGTTGACTAGATATGATTAACAAAAAATTTAATTTGATTATTTCAAACCTTTAATCATTTCAGTATTTACTAACCAAGCTTAGCTTGGCACTGCAAGGCCAAGCCTTTTTTAGCCTGATTAAGCAAGGAACGGTATGATGCTAGAGCTTACAAGATTAGTGTCAAGGCTATCCGCACTCTTGCTCGAGGAAGGCTTAGCTTGGCTTTTCCTTGCAAAATCTTTTATGATCGTGATTTTCTATGGTGTGGGCCATTTGAGCTTTGGATCTACTTCATTTTTTGGGTTCATGCCCTAAAATGTTTCAGTAAAATGGATGAATGATACGGATGTATCAGAGACCTTAAAGTAGGGCCCGTCAATTTAAGTCCTATCATTTTCAAATGACGTAAATGATACCTGTGTTTGAAATATGAAATTGAAAAACAAACACTCCCTTAAATGCCTATGGCAAAGAATTTCCATGCATCTAGTTGCATGTGGACTCATTAGGGGCATCCACATCACCCATCTCAACCGTCCATTATGTTCATCTAATCTTCTTCCACTACTGTACAAAAATCACAATAACCGGATAGTCCTAAACATCCATGATGGGACCTATCGTCTGCAAACGAGCTTTTCCTCCAATTTTTAATTGTGGTCGGGATCATCCGATCAATATGTGTTTTATAGAGGGAACCTTTGAAGAGTGGACTAAACCTTATGAACGGTCGGAAAAAGTGATGTGTATGCCAATTGAGTCCGAATGCAAGTAGACCCATTGAAAGATCTCCTCACGCGTTCCACTAGATCACTTCTCGGTCCATGCAATATGCAAGGGCGACTAGCAAACGGACAATTTTGACTGGGGATTAGCTTTCAGAGAGTTCTAAACTTTCAACTTAAGAACATTTAAAGGATTTTCAAAGTATATGTGCTAATCAATGGACCACCTTCTCTTTATATATATTTATACACGCGCACAGGCACACGCACCCATACCTGCTAGTATTATTAATATCAATGTTTTCTTTCTTTTTCCATTTTTTTTTTTTAATAAGTCATGCAACGCACCCATCTAACTGGGCAATGCACCCATCTAACTGGGCAACACACCCACTTGGTTAGTCACACAATGCACCCACCCACTAATGGGGTTAGTGTGTCTCCTTAACAATCGAACCTGGGACCTGCTGTTGAACCTGAGACCTTTTTTTTTTTCTTCTTCTTTTAATGTAATGGATCACCTGTAAACTCATAGGCTGACAAATGAAATGGTGCATTTGGATAAGTTTTGAAAATCAGTTTTGGTGTATCTTAATAGTCACCTGTGAATGAAATAGGGCCGTATCACCCTGAGCTGTGTCGTTGATGAATGAAATCGGTGTATACCGAGATACCAGTTCTTTAGACCTTAATTTGATGCATTTGAAGGTGATAAAAAATTGAATTGGTCACGTTGGCAATTTGACCAAATGGCTATTGCGGCCGTCCGTTTCTCATGGTGCACTTTTCAGATTGAGGTTATTTGCAATGAGAAAAAAGAGCGTGCTATTTTTTTATTTTTACTTTCTTTTAATGATGATGGGGTGTCCCAGCTCCTTTTCTAAGGGGGTGATTAATCCCTATGGATGCAAGCAATCACCTGCAAACCATGCAATCTTTAAGAGGAAAATCGAATTCGCATTTGTGGGGAGCACACCCACAACGCTAGTCATTTCGCCCAAACCTCTATGTGAGTGATAGGGTGTCATTTTAAAAGGGTGGAATAGCCAATTTGAGTCATTTTGCCAATTTGGGTGGGCCTAGCAGGTGGACCTCATCACAATCACAGGGAACTGTGGGGATGGAACGCTTACTGCCCAAGACTTTCTGGGGGCTGCAGAAGTTTTGGATCAAGCCGATATTTGTGTTTTCCCTTCATTCAGGTCTGTGTTACCTTATCAACAGATTGGATGGCTAATAAACATTACAATGAGCCTTAGAAAGTTTTTAATGGTGGATGTTCAATCAACACTATTCTTCTGTGGTGTGGTCCACATGAGATTTGGATCTGTCTTATTTTTGAGATCACGCTCTAAAATAAGTTGGGAAAATGGATGGACGGCATGGATAAAATGCATAAACCATGGTGGGGCCCACAGCTTTGACATCAGCTAGCTGATGTTGGGGTCAACAGCCAAACCGCGTCCGGTGGAATCGGCCTCCACTCAAAAGAGTGTATCCAAGCCGCATTGTGTACGCGGTGTGGAAATTTCCACGAGAACGAAAGGTTGAAAAGCCGTGCATTCGGCAGAAGTGTACTACTGTGCTGAGACCAGTCTCACTAATCAGGAGTATACTTCAGATGGTCATGAGTAATCAGGACCATTCGACCAATGGGCCCCACCGTGGATAAGGGATGGAAGGAATATCAAAGCAACAGGACACTGCTAACTGCAACCATCTGATTTGAAACTGAACACGAGTAAACAGCTGCTGATCGGTGGTTATAACCATGTGATCGAAGCATCTCTGGGCCATCAGTGTCCAACGAAGCGTCCACCACCAGATGGACGGTCTGGGTTGTCTCATTTTATGTGTTTCATAGAATCATTCCCTATAAATGAAGGAGATTGATGTGGTGAGAATAGCGAGAAGAAACCAGAGAGGTCATGATCAGGGCATGCCATCGAGGTCTACTGGGCGATATTAACTGCCTTGGCTATTGATGCAACGACCGATGTGTGTGGTCCCATCTTGCTAATCTCTATAGGGAAATCATAAGGTAGGACTCGTTCGCAGGATCTGAGACATTCATCAGATGGGGAGTGACAATGACAATGCCCTGACCCAAATAAGTCCGCTCATCACGTAGGATACACGCATGGGACGAATTGATGGTTAGAAAAAAGAGGAGCAATGATCTATGTTCAGTGTAAACGTGTGGTCCACTGATCAATGGACCTTATCTTTCAGCATGTTCCTGGTGGGAAGCGGATTAGCTGCGACCCCAGATCTATCCATTTGGGTGAGAACTTGATGGTGGGCCCACCTCAGGTATATCCATGCCGTCCATAAGTTTTGCCAAATCATTTTAGGGCATGGCTGTGAAAATGAAGCAGATACAAATCTCATGACCGGATGCAGATTATGGCGACCTCACTACCATGAACGGAATGCAAATTCAATTGATTCACACAATGCGGTTACTTGACATGGCAATATTTGATTGGACGATGAGCTGCTTTCAAAGATGACACCAACAAAACATGTTTTGAAAGTTGTTTGGCCTAGTATTATTACATGACAGTGGCCTCATCTTTGTCCACAGCACATGTTCCAATCAAATCGTGCCACATCAGAGACCATGATGCTTAGTGGTTCCTTGAATCTACTCAATCCACCTTCCAACAAGGTTGTGGCGGGATTTAATTGGGCCATCCTGGTCAGAGATGGCCCCACTCAAAGCAAGTTTGAAGGTTAGGTCAAGAAAGGTTGAGCTATCTCTGATAGCAACATGTGGCCAATCAAAATCCACCATGCCATGTCACCACACGTATCTGTTAGGCTTGGACGCCTCAACCCTTCACGCATGAAGACCACCGACCGGCCGGCCGGCCGGTCGGTCACGCTGGACACCAAAGCAGTGTTGCTGCTTGTGACAAAAATAGGCCATCTGACCGGTTGGTAGGGGTGTCTAACCGGTCGGATGACCGGTCGGTAGGGGTGTCCGACCGGTCGGCAGTGTCCTAGTGCAACACGGACTTGCGCGGTTTCTTTGCGTAAGAGGTTTCTAAATCCGGTTTTTCTTCCTTTTTAAGGGGGATCACGAGATTAGATGTTTCCAAGGTTGCAAAGGAGATTGAGGGAGCTTCTAGGTAAGAGAAAGAGCTTGAAGAAGAGGGTTTCTTCTTGGGTAAGCTTGGAATTTCTCTTGTAGGCTTGGGTTTTGGGATCTTGGGTTCCATCTCTTGTAACTTCTGAGTTTATAATGGATTTGTGTCGCTTTGTGCCATGGTTTTTTACCCGTGAGGGGTTTTTCCACGTAAAAATCAGATTGTCTATGTGTGGGTGATTGCATGCATTGTGTGGCTTGTTTGATTGAATTGTCTGCTTGTGTTCGGCTTTGCTTCCGCTGTCGGCCCTCCTATCCCAACAGTATCTATGATGGTAGGGTCACCACCCAATCCGCATCCCCATGAAAACCTCATACTAATTTGATAGATATTAACCATTCGATCAATGGCTTAAAACATAAATGCTCCATACCAAAAATGCCCACCAAACAATTGATTCATAAATTTGCCAGGACCCATCATGGATTGCTTGTGATTCTAAAGAGTAACCTTTTTTCTAGAAAATTGTAACCATCCCAAGGCTAGGAAAAAAAGAAGGTTGTAGAAAGTAAGGCCAAATCAAGAAAGTATTGGATCATTTGATTGGTTAGATTTTCGCATGGTAGTTTATGAAATCTATTTTGGATTTAACGGACAATTTAGATTGATTAATTGGATCCTATATGGAGCGTGATAATCAAAGGTATATTGTTCATTTAGCCAGCACTTTAGTATATCGAGCTTCGCGTTGAGCTCACTGAGGATTGTAGGGGGCAACACCCTTTACTTGGGTTGTTCGGGGGTGTGCCCCTGGTCTAAAGGTAATTTCATAATTTTATATGGAGTTTTATATAAACCCTAATTCATTTGGGATAATATCTATTCTATGGTGAGAGAGAGAAAGCAATCATGGTATTGAAAGATGCTTCTTTGTATTTAATCTTTTAAGCATAGTAAATGAGTGTGGATCCTTCTATGCACTGAAAGGGAGCGCTATATAAATTCCTGTGGTGTGGCCTGTAATTTTTTTTTTCCTTCTTCTTTTTCTTATTCTGATTTCAATATTGTATGTGTGGTAAAATAAGAATCTTTGTGGTAAAATAAGAATCTTTCTCCCAACAATATGGTCCTTCTATCATTTCCCTCCAATAAAAGGGAAGGAAATCAAAAGGGAACATGCTTGATGCTACAGCTCAGAGGCACTTATTATTTGTTTAAATAAGATCAGCAGGATAATTTTCAATTTTAACCGTCCGACAAAATATCCAACAATCTGATAGTCTTATGATCAAATAAGTGTTATTTCTAGTTAATGATACATCTAGACTGGGGTCAATAATTTGGTTAGTTTAATTTGAATTATCATTATCCCACTGTATGCAATTTACAAGGACTCTCCAAGTGCCTGTGTATCATCCATCCGCCCCAGTAACAAAGATATTTTTCTTCCTTTCTGAAAGTAACTGTTGTACGTGTGGTTGGAACTGATCAAGTGTTCATATAAGTTAGTGCTCCTGAGTTACAAGGACAATTGATGGTTTCATTCTCTCTCTCTCTCTCTCTCTCTCTCTCTCTCTCTCTTCTAACAATCGATTGCCTAAAAATGGACGATCAGTGTCACTTGTGAAAAATCACATGCCTAATGATCCTATCCATGGCCTGAAAGTGGACGGCCATAAAAGAGAAGGCCAACTTATGAACAAATCAGATTACCCAATCAGTGTAATTTTCGCATTGTAGCCCATGCATGCATGTTGAACCCAGTAGACGGTCTGGATGTATCGATTGGACTGTCCAAGTGCTTCCATACAACTAGGAGCATTGTAATTCGGGGTGCTCAAGGAGCAGCAGATCATTTTTCATAATAATTTACCTCCAAAATCAATATCAAGAAAAAAATAATAATAATAAAGTCACCAGATCTGCCTTTTTCTCATCCGCAACGAGTTTGACAGAAAAATCATATGTCCAACCAGCCCATAAGTCTCAACGTATGAAGTGCATACAGAATCCAAACCGTCCAAAAGGTTGACCACAACATGAAGAACGCAGAGTAAAAAAATCAAGTATACCCACTCATCATGTGGACCATAAATAAGAAACATGGACAGCCGTCGATCTGATCCAAAGCACACATCTGGCCCACCTCATCAACGGGTTGGCCTGATTATTGAAGTAGGCATCTTCGCGACGGACCATCCTTCTCGATGGGTTGAATGTCAGTCACACATAACCATTGCTAATGATGTGCCAGTTGGACGATAAAATTAAGTCAACTAGGTGCACGTGAGACTTCTTATTCTCATATATATATATATATATATATATATATATATATATATATATATATATATATATATAAAGGTTATAGAGTTGTGCCCATCGGATTCCATTTGATAAATGTAGGAACCCTACAAATCGTTCATTATGGCACGTGAGGTTGGGGTCCAGACGGGGATCACTGGCCCACCCCTTGGATGTGCCATATAAATTGTACACATTTGGTTTTTATAACTACCCTATCCATCACTCATTTTTGGACAGTTAAAAAAAAAAAACTAACGTTCAAACTATAGCACGCGCGGCAATCTCATGACTGGTAAATCCACCAAATCTGGCCTACGATGCTGAATAGATGATTTAAGTGGCGCGCTGTGGTCCAGTGGTAGTGGGGCATGCAATGTATGCCTGACATCTAACTTGTTCATTAGATGCATCCCGTCACCTAGCTAGAAGGGTTTAAAAATAATGCAGATCCAAAACTCAGGTAGACCTCACAAGCAGCAACAATGTAGACGAAGCCGATTGCCTGTGACCCCGGGCAGAGGGATATACTCATGCGGCTGTGTGGGGTCCACGGAGATGAACGTAGCAAATCCACTCCGTACACTGTTTTGAAAGGCTACAATAGGACAGGATAACACAAAACTTAGTTAGGCCACACCAACGAAATAGTGGGAATGGAATCGTCCACCACTATTGAAACCTTCATGCAGCTGGCCATTCATAGGGTTATTACGACTCAGATAAACGGTAGGCACAAATATCATCTGATACAAAACTTCTGTAATTTCAGAAATTCAACCCACTGTTTCATATGGTATGGCCCACGTGAGTTTTGGATCTGTCTAATTTTTAAAATCATGTCTTATTTTGGTCTTGCAAAACAGGTGAATGGAGTGGATTTGTCACAGATATCTCTGAGAGTCCCACACAACCCAGGCACAGGAATATCTCAATGCCCTGGGTCACCGGCAATTCACTTCACAGTTTAGAGGGGGTTCCACCACTGATTCCCCCTGAGCCCAACAAAGTTTTAGAATGGCTTGGTTTTGGCAGTATCCCTTCATCTAAGGCTGGTAAGCTAGATAAATGAAATAGATAGTGTATACACACTATGGTCACCCTACACACAAAGCAACGATGAGCCTCTCCTTTCAAATTGTTCCCCGTGAAACTTGAGTTTTGAGTTGATTGAACTTTGGGCTTTAGGGGATGTAGGATCTGCATTCTTTACACGTTTGACCAAAAGAAGTCCAAGCAAAAGTGGAAGTAGCGTGTGAGATTCGAGCTTAGTACTACATAAGCATGATGTGACTGCCCTGTTACATGCGATGTAAAGAAATTCATTCTAAACAAGGAGAAATTGTCATTTGAAGTGTAAACAATAAATCAACCATAACTTTTGATCTAGATATAATTATAATTGAGATTTTGAAGGAGTACTCATGCTTCCATCTCAAAATTGAGATTTTAGTAAAAATTTACGTATTTTGTAATTTCAAATTTTTTTATTTTTTAAAATTTTAGAAATTTATATCTTAGTAGAAGTTCTTGTCTAGTTAGGAGGAAAGTATTTTAGACTTTCTACTTTTGACAAATTAAGTTTTAAAATAGTTTTACTAAAGTTATGACATAAAATTTTAGAAGAATTATGCTTTAGAATTAGGAAATTAGGCCTAGATTCAAAGTTTGCTTATTTGATGGCAATCTTCTTCTCATTATTTCACGCCCTTCTCTGCATCATTAGGCCACACACACACACGTGGGGCACATCTAATAGACGGTTTGGTGGGCCCCACAATAGCACCTTACCACCATTACTATGGCAGTACCAGTACCACTGGGACACAGATGAAGCATTTGGATGGCCTGTATTCTACACATACAACACGGTAGGGGCCTCCGTCCAAATCAAGGGTGGGCATCCTAATCTCAAGGGGGTTGAAGCGAGGCGACACACAAATGACAGACGGATCGGATGTGGTGGATCCATCAGGTAGGCCCCACTTTTGTCCAGTATGACCGAAGAGAATTCCTAAATCAAATTCATTATAGAAAGAGACAAGGCCGCAGGCAGGTGGAGTCCAGGATGTCATCAATGGACGTAAAAAGAAACCCGTGCGCTTGGGCCGAAAAATCCGTTGCCTGTGATGTGTTTATTGCAATGCTTTGATATGAGGATATTTGATTTGACAGAAAGAGAAGGGAGACGCATGCGGTTTTAGATTAGACAACGTACTCAATAATAAAACGCAACAGCAACAAATCAATGAGAAATGGGCTGATGGCGACCGCTACCAGCGAGTCACCAGTCCCATGACGCGCGGGCCTTGCGCACTGGGAACCAAGGTGGGGCCCACAGTGATGTTTGTTGATAAATCCACCCAGTCCATCCGTTTTGGGAGATCATTTTAGGAAGTGAGAACAAAAATGAAACGGATCCAAGACTCAAGTGGGCCTCACTAAAGGAAAAGGTGGGTAGGTAAATTACTACCGTTGAAACCTCCCTGGGGTCCACAGCGATGTTATTATGAAATCCATAACGTTCATAACGTCACTAATACTGGGATGAACTGGAAACACAAATATTATCCTGATTCGAAACTCCTGTGGCTCCAGAAATATTTCCACTGTGGACGTTTAATCCTCACGTTTTCGGCCCACTTGAGTCTTGGATCCGGTTCATTTTGTTCTCATGTCCTAAAATGAGCTCCCGAAACGGATGGACGGGGTGGATTCATCAAAAAACATAACTGTGGGCCCCACCTTGGTTCTCAGTGCAGGAACTTCCTGCGCAAGGCTTTCGCAGGAAATCCGCGCCCTAAACCACCGCATCTGCGACTATAAGAGCTGCGCTGAGCTGACTCGTGCGAGTGGGGATCGTTCTCTGCGGTACATGAGGCACGTGTATGGAGAATAGCCGTCGATCCTGTCAATAATGGCGGGAACGACCTATTGGCACAGCAGCCAGACGATGTTAAGCATCCCAGTCAAATGGACAGCTAAACAAGTGAAGGAAAAGTCCACAATCAGCAGGTGGAATTCAACCCAATGTGGATGGTTCAGATTGCCTGGACGGGGCAGCAACTTAACTAATGGCTCTCATCCCTATATACGAGCCACATGTAGGCGCAGATGGAAAGTCATGGTGTAATAGGTGGGACAAAGTTTCTGCCTAGGTGGGGTTCACCTGTGATGTTTGTAAGAAATTCATCATATCCATCTGTTTTTCGAGAATATTTTAGGACATGCGGCAAAACATGAGGTGTATCAAAAACCCAAATATGCCGCACGAGAAGAAAGAGCGGAGATTCAGCTACTATCATTGAAACATTTATGCGGCCACGAAAGTTCCGTATGAGGCCAAGTTTTGTGATTTCACTTCATCCCGGTGAGCATGGCCTTATACATCATTTAAATAGCATATAATCATTAACGTGGAGCCAAAGAAAGCTTCAATGGTAAGAAACTCTTTCCCTGATTTTCTGTCTCATGTGGCCTAGAGTTTTGGATCCGCCTTGCATGCCCTCAAATGATCTCGAAAGATGGATGGACGGAGTGAATTTCTCGTAAACATTACATTGGACCCCACATAGCATCACCACCTTTTGCAAAGTGGATGCCCATTCGGTATTGGCGTCCCATGGACTAAAGTCTCTTAGCTCTAGAGGTGGTGAGATTTGACTGGAGAGTAAACACCCATGAGAAGTGGGGCCAATCAAGTACTTAATTGAACAGTAATTACACCCACACTGTCCATTAATTTTTATATCTCATTTTGTGGCATGATCCTAAAAATGAGGCAGATCCAAATTTTAGGTTGACCACACCATAAAAAAAAATGATAATTGGCCCTTAAAAACTTCTTGTGGGCCACAAAAGTTTTGGATCAAGCTTATATTTATGTGGTACCTTTACTAAGGTCTTTGTGACCTTACCAATAGGTTGGACATTAAATAAATATTTTAGTGGCCCCAAGAAGTTTTTGATGGTGGGTAATCAATCACCACCATCTCGAGTGGCGTGGTCCACTTGAGATTTGGATTTGCTTTAATTTTTTGGATGATGCCCTAAAATGATCCGTCAAAACAGTGTTGGGGGTTAGGAACCCTGTAGCGAAAGCAATCAAAGCAGCGAGAAACACACTATAATAGTAATCACACAAGTAAATTGACACACACAAGAGGCAATCGAATTTTACGTGGAAAAACTCCTTCAGGGGTAAAAAGACTACGGCATAAAGCGACACCAATCCACTATGATCTCAGAAGTTACAAGAGATCAAAGAAACAAAACCCGGATCACAGCCCACAAGAGAAACCCCAAGCTAACAAAGCTAATTCTCACATGAGAAGGACAAATACAGTCTTTTCCCTCATCCTAGAGAACTCCAAGCTTCCTCCTAGCTCTTTCTCTTGCCCTAGAACTCTCTCAATCCCTTTAGGAAACGTTGGCCCCATTGGCGGCAACTCTAATCCTGCATTACATCCTCTTAAATAGAAGAAAATCGAGATTAGAAACTTCTTGCGTAAAACTGCCCAAGAAACCAACTTCAACAAGGAAACTTGTCGATCGGTCGGAGCTCACCGTCGACTAGTCGAGGGACCTTGCCGACTGATCAGCCGACCGGTCGACAATGCGCAAAAATAGTCTCGAAACTTGCTATCTTGCTCTCCACTGTGACCGACCGATCGGAAGACTAGTCGGTGGCCTCTATACATGGAGATTTGAGGCGTCCAATCCCAACAAACTCTACCACGACTCCAATCTTCATGCAACACCTTACCACGCACCATCTTCAATCTTTAATCCGTCATCATCATAGCTCCACCGCTTCTCATGCCCCATCGACTTCATCCTTGCACCTTCACCACCCGCTCGCTCATGTGGCCCTTGCGCGCATGCCACACACGAGCAACAGTGGATCCCGCAGCTCCATCATGAATAGTGCTCCTGATTAAATCTGATTGCAATCGATGAACCTGATTGAGATATTGGCGTACTGATCCACCATTTTCAACTCTTCTTCTTTCATAGATGTCAATCGCTTTCCATGTTTTTCTTTCACGGAATCATTCTCCATGTCGAATCTTATGCTAGAAGACGTCATTGATGCCTCGCTTTAGATTCTCTCTGCCTCCTTTCCAACTTTAGCTCTGATACCACTTGTTGGGATTAAAAGTCCCGCAGCGGAAGCAATCAAAATAGCGAGAAACACACCACAATAGCAATCACACAAGCAAATCGACACACACAAGAGGCAATCCAAATTTTACGTGGAAAACCCCCTCATAAGTAAAAAACCACGGCACAAAGTGACACCAATCCACTATGATCTCAAAAGTTATGAGAGATAGAAGAAACAAAACCTGGATCACAGCTCACAAGAGAAATCCCAAGCTAAAAAAGCTAATTCTCACATGAGAAGGACAAACACAGCCCTTTCCCATATCCCAAAGAACTCCAAGATTCCTCCTGGCTCTTTCTCTTGCCCTGGAACTCTCTCAATCCCTCTAGGAAACCTTAGACACATTGGCGGCAACCCTGATCCCGCATTACATCCCCTTAAATAGGAGAAAGTCGAGATTATAAACTTCTTGCGCAAAACCACGCAAGAAACCAACTCTAACAAGGAAACCTGTTGACCGGTTGGAGCTCACCATCGACCGGTCAAGGGCCTCTGTCAGTCAGTCAGCCGATCGGTTGACAATGTACAGAAATAGTCCTGAAACTCGTTGTCTTGTTCTCTACTGTGACCGACCGATCAGACAACTAGTCGGGACCTTTATACATGGAGATTTGAGGCGTCCAATCCCAACAAACAGATGAACGGTACCAATATAAGGAACGTACATCACGGTGGGCCCTATAGTCAAGGATCCACCCACCTTGGATATTTGAGTGTGGAGTCCACCTTAATACATGTGTCTTACATTCACACCATCCATCTGCTTTGCCAGCTCATTTTAATTAGGGCGTGAAGCAAAACATGCAATCCTAGGTGGATTGGGCCACATGGAGGTGATTGCCATTCACAACTTCTCGGGGGCGGCGAAAGTTTTGGATCAAGCTGACATTTGTGGTTTCCTTTCCTCCTAGTCTTTGTGACCTTATCAGCGGGTTGGATGGCAAATAAACATGCCAGTGGGCATTCAAAAACCATTGCTTC
Organism: Liriodendron chinense; assembly: GCA_003013855.2. Taxonomy (NCBI): domain Eukaryota; kingdom Viridiplantae; phylum Streptophyta; class Magnoliopsida; order Magnoliales; family Magnoliaceae; genus Liriodendron; species Liriodendron chinense. Next base: position 3,685,895 of record PVNU02000736.1, on the reverse strand, counting down.
CTGTAGCGTGGTCCACCTGAGATTTGAATTTTCTGTTTTTTTTTTTTTTTTTTGCACTCATGCCCTAAAATGAGCTGGAGAAAGGGATGGTCGTTATGGATGTAAGACATATACATCAAGATGGGCCCCACAGTCAGGGATCCACCGAAAGCCGCCCACGTGCTGGGATAGCGAGTCACCTAGAAGGTCCCACTATTGATAGACGGCATACCAAAAATCTCGTCGATCAGAGATCCTCCTTGTCGATACAAGGGTAGGTTAGCAACATTGGTTCAGATTTCAACCTGTTGATCCGTCCATGTAAGTACCTACCAGATGAGCGGTCTGGATCATACCATGACAGGACAGAAAGAACTAGGAAACTTCTAGTTATATAAGTATTTGGGATGTACCAGATACATTGACCGAATCCGTGGGTAGGCAGAAACCGACAGGTTCTCTAAATTAAGGAGATAAGGGGGGATGAACATATGACATGAGGTCAACTCCAATAGAGTTTCTGGTGGAGTTGAGCAAACGTGGGCCCCACGTGATGCGTACATGGGATCCAATCCGTCCATTAGACAAGTTCTACCATACTGGGCACTGATCCAAAAAACTCAGCTGGATCAAAAACTCAGGTGGACCACACTGTAGGGAAAGGTTGAGAAGAGAACGCTCACCATTGACTATGTGGGGCTCACCATCACACCACCAAATCTGTTCATCTGATATATCCCACATGGATGGAGAGAACCCTAAAAAATAAGGCCATTCTAAAACTCAGGCGGCCCACCACAACCAAGGGTGGGTGTCCACTCCCCACTTTCGGGCCAACGTGAGACACGTGTCATGTGCACATCACAAGGGGCCCACTTTTCCTTGGGTCCACCATAGCTTCTGATGGTAACCACTCATATCATCATTTCTATAGTTTCTTCGAGCTGCTTGGCAGAAGAAATGGACCCCATCAAAAAATTGATGGGCCATGGAACGTTGGTGTGGGCCCATATTTCAGCAGCCAAAGGTGGGTTGCTTTCCACCAACTAAAATGGGAATACATAAGCTATTTTCGTATCTTGTTGTTTCTTAATTTTTACTTCAATGAGGAATTTGAACATGATATTCATTGAAGTTCAAGAGAGTGGTTATTGCAAAACCTTATTATTTGTAAGGATTCCAGGTCAGTTTGCTGATGTTAGCCTCTAGACCATCATAGCCCACCTGCTTTTAGGTGAAGATCTGGCGCCTCACATCCGATATATAGCAAGCTCTGCTCTTTCACGTATTGGATTAGGTCTAGATTCTGAAAGGTGCTTAAGATATATCCGTCAACCATACCACACTAAGTTCCTGAATAAAAAGGAAATCATCGCCATCATTAACCGTTCTCTCTCAACAATTTGCGATCGGGCTTTTATACGGTAGATAATTGTTACCACCAGGTCTGAAAACATGCACGATGAAGCTTATCATGTACAATTAAGATCAGGCAATGACAGGAAGCCCTCCTGCTGGCTTTAGCTTCTTCAGATGATGGCATGATCAAGTGGGGCCCACTTTCCATCATGGTCCGATCTTGATAAGATGACTATAAGATTTACCATACGTAGCATGAAGATTTCTCCCGTTGCCGTCTTGCTGCTAAATAAAATATTAACAGGAGCGTGAATGATTTTGTTACCCTCATTAATACAAACCTCTCCAGGCGGCTGCGTGTGGGAAACTAAGTTGCATCCATGACATCCAAGCGTGTATGAGGTGGGACCCACCTTAGATCATCCAGCTAAAAGCTCCGGACAGTCAGCTATCAAGTAGGCCACACGTGAAAAGAAAACAATGGACATTCTACCGTAATGATTGTCATTAGTACAGTACTAGTGTGAGGTAAAGCCGTATGTAATACAATACTGCTATTGTAACTTTAATTATTTTTACATGGTACTCACATCTTTACGTACATATGGATATAATAACTTGCATATTATGTATTATATCTACATTGTCTAACTATTTTGCAATGTTATTTCAGGGCATGACCTTAAATATTACCTTCGTCCAACACTTTTGTGGGCTGCTGTAAGTTTTTAATTGTAGGCGTTAATCCTAACTACTTTTTGAGGTGTTGCCAATTTTTATTTTGAATGTGTTTCAAATTTTTTTTGTCTCTTTCTATAAATGATCTCGCAAGATAAATAAATAGTGTGAATATAACACATACATCATGATGAGGCTACAAAACTATGCCACCTTAATGCACCTTTTCTTCGCTTGGTTTATCCACTCAATCACAAAGAATAATGTTGTGACTTTTACGTTACATTTAGATGAAATCTAGTCATCTAAACATGCCTTAAAAGAACTTACTCGTGCGGCGGACTAAATAGTTGACCAGGCTGGGTATTTAACTTGATGATTTGTACAGTGGTCCAACCTAGGGTGTGCCATAACGGTTTTCACGGGATGTACTACCGTTAGAATTGTAACAAGTACAAAGACTATTATGGAAAAATAACCGAGGTCAATACAAGATTTTCCATCTCTCAAAGAAATTACTCTACATTACAAACTGTATTGTAACTGTAAAACGGCCACCGTTACTGCCTTGGTCTAACCTGATATATATAGCTTGAATGTCGTACACATGTTCCAGGTTGGCACATGTAGTCAAACATGAAGGCATGGATGGGGCATGAATTCAGTGGTGTGTTGATGTGGTAAAGTTCAGTAGGCCCCACTATGATGCATGTGTTATATCCACACCGTCCATCCATTTTGAGATACCATTTTAGGACATGAGCACAAAAAATGAGAAAAATCCAAAACTTAAGCGGACCACACCACAGAAAGCAGTAGGAATTGAACGCATACCACTGATATAACACACACATCGTGGTGGGGCACACCACGCAATCTCTTCTGGGGTTACCAACCTCAAAACAAAATAGCAAGTACGTTTTTCCAACGCGCAAGAGTCAAGCTGAGATTTTCTTTCAACGGTTATGCATTTTCAAGGGACCCACATAGCAGGAAGAGCTTTGATTGTAAGTGTTAGGGAAATGATTCAAAGAACCATGGCTTTCATTAGGGAAAATATCGTCCTATACAAACAGCATGCGTAGACTCTCAATCCAATAAAGGTCCAACCGTCCATTCATTTGAATAAAGCTATAAATGGGCCAAGGCCTAGTTGGGCCTAGGCTTGTCCAAGGTCAATCACTGAGCTAAATACCTTGGCAGGCCTGGCTCACTAGATAATCATTTAAGCCAAGTCCATCTCGCTTGATAGCTAGGCCTGGTCCACTAGTTAATGGGCCCCTAAGCTTGTGCCCAACCCAGCTTCAGGGCTTTAGCCTCAGCCCAAATTCAGCTGGGAGAGGAAAATGGGCCAGGCCTAGGCCGAGCCAGACCACTTTCACACCTACCTACGACTTGGATATTTAAGGGACTATCTAATCCTTGATCCGAGGATATCCATAGCATCTTTGTGTACTCTGCCTCCAGTACGTCGGTGCTGGAAAAAGCTCTGTGGACCTCACCATGATGTATGTGTTTTATCCATGCTGTCCATCCATTTTTTCAGATCATTTTAGGATAACAGCCCTAAAATGAGGCAGATCTAAATCTCAGGTGGACCACACAATAAGCTACAGTGGTTAGTGAATGACCACCATTAAAAACTTCTTGGGGGCCACAGAAGTTTTGGATCAAGCTGATATTTGTGTTTTCCCTTCATCCGGGTCTGTGTGACCTAATCAATGGGTTGGAAGGAAAATAAACATTACAGTGGGCCCTAGGAAATTTTTAACGGTGACTGTTTGATTACCACTGTTACCTGTGGTGTGGTCCACCTGAGATTTTGATGTGCCTCATTTTTGGGTTCGTGCCCTAAAATGAGCTGAAATTATGGATGGACAGCGTGGATGTAAGATACATACATCATGGTGGGCTCATAAAGCTTTTCTGGCACCGATTAGTACGGAGCACAGTAGTGGAGGGATCACTACCGAACTCAGAACATTGATGTGATGGGCTCCACTCGATGGACTATGCCCCAAAATATCTCCTGGATTGGAAGATCCTCGCCATCCAATCCTCGGCATTTTTTTTAGTTAAACGTGGATAATTGATCTGTTCCTTTCCTTGAATGCCTACTTGCATGAAAATAATCAAAGGGTTAGGATTGTTCCATCAAGGAGTTCTTCAAACATCATGAATCCACTGGACCCATCAGATGAACAGGCCAGATCACCGAACTGTGGCTCCACTGATACTTGAGGAACGGAGGATGGTACAGATATCCTCTGATTGAGGTAGAGACTGGTCTTCTGGCGACCATCTCATGCTTTAGTATAAGGAAGAAAAGATAGGTACCTTTGACTGGAAAAACGAGGCATCTAAATAAGATAAAAAAGAAGAGAGGTTGATGTTGACTAATTCAATATGCTAGCCGTGTGAGGTTTGAAGAATACGTGCCTTGATAGAGATCGATGCTGCTTCTGTGACTTTTCAAGATATCTAGAAGGTCTTTTCTTTCTTTGAAAGTTCGTATAGGTATATGGCATTAGCATCTCAATGTAAGAGTTTTATAAGGTGGGTCTAATTGTTCAACGGTCTAGATCTATTAAGGGTTAGATATTGTGATCGTGCATAATATCGGTGGGCTTTATAGCTGTGATTAGTGTCAAATTCGTGTAGAGATGGTATGCTTGAAATGTGATACATGTGCAGTCTCTCAAGCCTTGAAAGAGAGTATTTATGACAATTTCAAACTTCTCTCGTAGCATCTACACAACTGTGTCACCAAACCAACTCACGTTTTAAGTCTATTCTTCCCATCCACGTGATTCTCCAGTGTATGAGAAAGTCTATTGTAATGACGGTAGACCTTGAACACATTAAAACCAAGTGGAAATTAGATGATATAGGGAAAAACTACTGTTGGGATGCCACAATATGGGTCTTCAAGAATGACAATGGTATATGCCGATCTAATGATGTTGTAACGAATCTCCATTGTTTCACTATCAATGGTTGGCGTCCAATCCCTAAAAGAAAGAAAGAAAGAAAGAAAGAAAGAAAGAAAGAAAAACTGCAAAAGCTTGTCATTATGGCTTCAGCTTCTGCAGCAGAAAAACCGGAGATACGGCATGATATGTGATATGCTAGAATTATGTAATTGTGAAACAGATCAAAACCCTTTTAGGTCGTAAGACGATAAAAACAGACCTGCTATATATAAGATTACCTAGAATCTATTTTAGTAAAGATCTCAGTTCTTAGAGAAAGAAAAGACGTCTAATTAAAGGCCTGATGTTTGATAGAGTAAAATGGTGGAACAAGATTCATGTAGCTGACCCCAATTAATTAGGAAAAGGCTTAGCTGTTAATAATGAAAGAAAGAAAGAAGAACTAATTAAAGACAACAGCTCAGGCAATTCAGGTAAGAGACCAAAGAGGAAACATGACAAGGTCCAAAAGGATACAGTAAACAGATGGCATGTAACTCACTAGACTGTTGCTCAACCTTATTTCAACTGTCCATTTTTCCCAATATCTCCTTCTACGTATCATATTATTTATTTATTTAATGATTTTATTGCAAAGAGGCCGAAACTTGAAGAATTACAAAAAGCAAAACAGAAAAAGAAGAAGGAAAAACAAACTACAGCACAATTTTCAGGGAACTGAGCTGACGATCCATCTCCCATTCCATGACAAGCTCTTTAGTAAGATTGGGAACTTCCAATATATCCCTTTGCCGATTCCTGGTGATATAATGGTAACTAAATAAAAGAATTACAGTAAAAAGGCCTGGATGGCTGGGATCTTTGAATCTGGACAATTGTAAGGTCACAAAGGTGGGGCTCATCAGATCAATGGTCAAGTATAAGGAACTGTGGCCCACCTGTACAAACTAAGGACATGATGATAATATGCGTAATTCAGTATCTTCAGGTCTAGGATTGTATGGTTCCCTTGTAGGCCTGGGCCTGGATTTTGAACTGGTGGGTTGGCCATGTTCAAAAGTTTGATTTTGCTTGGCCCATGCATGCACAGCCCATTGCCAGCCTTACTCTTCTGCTCAAAATTGCATACCAAATGTTAAGTAGGGGTCCTTGTAGGGCCAGGCTCTGACCCTTTAACTTGGACCAATGCTGGGCCAATCTGATGAATGGATGGACCGGTCCAATGATCAAGTGGGTCACTGTTATACAAAAAGAATGAGTGATTTAAAGGCTCTTGTGAGCTGTCCCCACTTAGATATACATGTAGTTTGAAAACATTTTTGGATCAGGGGTCATGTTTCTATGAATAAAAGCACACAAGACTGATCATAGATGGAAGGGGTGTCCCAAGAAATTTCTTTAATTTCAACTGTCACAAACCTTTGATCATTCAATCTCTTCCTAATAGGCCAGCCTTAGCCTAGTCTTAGCTCAGGCCAGGCCATTCCCAAGGCCTTTTGTACCACAATTAGAGCTAGGGCCTTGGCACCAACCCTAACCCACCCCATCGTCACCCCATAGTTTAAGCTAAAAAAGATGTGACTTCTTATACACCTATGCATACTGGTGGTACGCTTTACATACTACCAGCCTCTCCAGATATTATTTAATAAGTAACTTTTTTTTTTTAAAAACTTTTTTATCTTAGGTTCGATGATAAGCTACACATTTTTTTCATAGCTAGTTTAGCAAGCGTCATTGTAAAAGTAACTAATGCAATAAAAGTTAGTTCCATAAGATTTTATTTTTTTACTCTGTACTGTTAGCCACCCCTACTTGGGAATAGATGGCCAAGACCTCACCTTCAACGAGGTTATCTTCACTCAGTATACCACTTGAGTTATGGATCCGGATGTAAGGGCCTGTTAGGTTGCAAAATCTAGATTCTAGAGAAAATCTAAATTCCAATGTTAGAATCCAAAATTGTAGAAACTGAATTGGAAACCTAGATTCCATTTGGAACTTACTGTTGGTTGAAAACTGTGTAATTTAGATTCTGCTTGGTTGAAACTGTGTAATCCAACCGTTGCTTGCGGCACGGCCCACTTAGCCTTCAGATCTGCCTGAGAACTTAACCCCTGCCCTATATAGTAGTCCCGCAAGATAGATGGCCGAGTTGGATGGAAAATAAACATTATAGTGGGCCTTAGGAAGTTTTTAATGGTGGACGTTCAATCAACATTGTTTCCAAGTGGTGTGGTCCACTTGAGATTTAGATCTGCCTCATATTTGGTCTAATGCCCTTAATTGAGCTCTCAAAATAGATGGATTGTGTAGATATAAAACGCATACATCATAAATGTACAATACATACATCGAGGTGTGGATGTATTAGCAATATTGAATGACGCTTACTTCCGCCTCTTTTTCCTATGGTAAAAATGGTCCCACACATCATTTCCACTAATCTCGATTCCAACCAATTTAGGTTTTTAGATGGAATCTTGTTTTGTTGGAATTTGCCGCCAAACACACCCGTTGAAATTGAATTTCGCTGGAATCTAGATTTTAAGCTGAAAACAAGTTTCTAGATGCCAACCAAACGGGCCCTAAGTTACTTCCATAAGTTGTTTTAGCTTTTTAAATTTCAACATTTTCGCTTCTCTCTTCTCTTCATCTCTCCATGCGATGAATGGTCCATATCAAAAGAGATCTCACATGATGGACGATCTACATTGAAGGTGGGGCCCACATGATGAATGGTCTGCATCAAAGGTAGGCCCCTCATGATGTATGACACATATTAACATGGGCCCACACAATAGATGATCCACATCAAAAGTCAACCCCTAATAATGAATGACTCATATCTAAGGCGAGCCCTGCATGATAGGTAGCTAACATGAAGGTGGGCCCACACGATGATCGGTCCACATCAAAGGTGGGCTCCATAAGATTGGGCGGTGGATATTAAAGGTAGGCCCCACCAAATGGATGACCCACATCAAGGTGAGCCTCATATAATGGACGGTCCATGTTATGGGGATATTCCGAACTAGGCTAAGTGTAGATGAGCCCACCAGCACACGGGCCCAAGTAAGTGCTCGGTTCATAAAGGTCAACCCAATCAGGGAAACGCTAACCTTGGACACCAGGTGGCCGACCATCCCAAGGAATGAAGATGAGAATGAGGACGATGACTACGATCGTTCATTGTTTATAAAGGTTATTTTGGATACATCAAACAAACTCAAGCTGAATTGTTTTATTGAACACGACTGTCGAGCGATATGCTCCGTCCTCAGATTATCAGGTCATCAGCACAGTCATCAACTTCAACAGCCAACAACTCTAATCCAAAATATCTCCAAGTCAAAGAATGTGGCCAATGAGCTCTGCCCCTAGGCTGAGTTGGCCCATGACTGCCATACTGACAATTCAAGTACGAACCCGAATAAACTAGGCACATTTCTAGCGATTATGTACATGATCCATACTCTGTCAAAAATAGACATGTAAAAGCCTTCTTCCAAACAAAATTGCGAAAGGGTGCAATGCAGGGGGGGGGGGGGGGGGGGGGGGGGGGGGGAGAGAGAGAGAGAGAGAGAGAGAGAGAGAGAGAGAGAGAGAAATGATGCTGTTTAGAGCTTTTTTTATACCAAGTATCCTATGGGCCAGTTCGGTCCAAATTAGGTCGAGCAGGGCTGTCGCTGTGAGAGATTGAATTTGGCATGTTTATTAAATGGTTCGCATTAGGATGGCTCGTCGCTAACTCAAACTCCACTTTGAACCAAGCCAAACTAGGCTTTTTCAATATGGACCTGGCGCTTTCAAGCTAGCCCAATTTATGTCCAGCTCTAAGTAAAATGGATGGACAAAGTGAATAAAATACATAAATCACAGTGGCCCCACAGAGTTTTTACTCAATAGGCAATCTACTTCCTTATTTGATGGATCATGCATGCGGGAAAACGTGCCAAACATCTTAGCTCTGCGCTGAGGCACACATGTTGAGATCTGCCCCATTCATCAGTTAAGGTACACTGATGAGCAATCGATGCACCAAAAATAATGTTAATTCCATTTCGTTGGCCATTGATCGGATGGCCCAGTTCATCATGAAGTGTGATTTTTTATCCTATTAAAAGCAGCGCGGAAGTAATGGACTGTCTAAATCTATAACCCGCCACCCAAACACGGCTATCTCATATTGAAACCTCCCCTTTTCATGAAACTTGCAAGTCCAACCACGGCCTGAGATATATATTGCTTCTAACAAAACATCCAGCACTAAAGTGAAAAAGTACCACTCATGTATGAGATGAATCCGGATCCTCTGCTTTACCGAAGCAAAGTAATCCTGTTTTCCTCATCTGTGATTGGTCCAGATCTGACGGACTGTCGACTCTGAGACAGTCCGTCCAAGCTGGACCAATCACAGAGGCGCACCGCGCAAACAGAGGTTCTCTGCTCGAGTAGAACAGAGGATCCGGACTCGTATGAGATACATATTTCCTCTAACGAAATATCCAGCACTAGAGTGAAAAAGCACCACTTGCGCATGCCAGAGAGTATCGCTTGTGCTTATCAGGCAAACTTATAATAAAGAAAGTTAGATTCATCTTTTCTTGCAAGGAATCTTTCTCTCTGAATCTCATATCAGACGGGGCACTGTTTCATTAGTGCTGAATAGGATGGGATACTTCTCCCGTCCATGATGCCATCCGTGTGCATGCATTAGGAATGAAAAAGTGGGGCAGTAGTAACGGGCCATCTAAATTGATAATCAGCCACCCAAACACAGGTTATAACAGAGGAACGCCTTCCCCTTTTCATGAAACCCGTCTATTCAAATAAGGCTTCACGGTATGAGGCAGATTGCCTTTGGCATGGCATCCAATGCATCCAATGCAGATAAAATGCGAGTGAAAAAGTACCACTTGAGTCTGTCAAGCAAATTCATGATAAAGAAGGGCGCGGTACTCTGGGAATAACTTAGTGGGTGTTACCCTAACCGTGTGGGGCCTTTCTTAATGTAATTTTTATAGATCTACACTGTCTATCTGGTTTTTCATATCATTTTAGTATGTTATCCAAAACCCTAAGAAGATCCAAATCTAAGGTATACCATACCACTAGAAACAGTGATGAATAAACTTTAAAAACTTTTTGGGGGCCACAAAATTTTTGGATCAATCTGTTATTTATAATTTCCCTTCACCAAGACCTTATTGACATTATCAAGAGCTTGGATTGAAAATAAATATTACTGAAACCTTATAATGGGCTCTTTGAAATTTTTAATGTTGGAGCACTCAATCACACTGTTTCTAGTGATATGGTCCACTTGAGATTTATATCTGCATAATTTTTGGAACCTCATTCTAAAATGAGCTGTAGAAAAGGATGGACGGCATGGATATAAAAAATATCATCCATGTGGGCCATACGGTAGGGGTAACACCCACTAAGCTGTTACTGGGGTAACACCTAATTCGCGCCGGATAAGGAAAGGCAGATTCATCTTTTCCTGCAGGGAACCTTTCTCTCGGAATCCCATGCCACGTGGTGATTTTTCATTGGTGCTGAATGGAATGGAATACTTCCGCCGGGCGCGGATCAGCTAGTCCCACTGGGACTAGCATAAGGGATGGTTTCAAATCTCCGTGGGCCCCACCATGATGTATGTGTTTTATCCATGCTGTCCATCCATTTTTCCATCTTATTATAAGGCACGAGTCCAAAAATGAGACAAATTCAAATCTTAGGTGGACCACACCACAGGAAAACAGTGGAGATTGACGCTTAACATTGAAAACATTTTGGGGGCCACAGAAGTTTGGTATCAAGATGGTATTTGTTTTTCCCTTCATCTAGATCTATGTGGCCTTATCAAGAGATTGGATGGAAAATAAACATTACAGTGGGCCCTAGGAAGATTTTAATGGTGGAAGTTCAATCCCCACTGTTTTCTTTGGTGTGGTCCACCTGAGATTTGGATCTATATCATTTTTGGGCTCGTCCTTAAAATAAGATGGCAAAAGAGATGGACGGCCTAGATAAAACACATACACCGTGGTGGGGCTCACAGAGATTTGAAACCACCCCTTATGCTAGTCCCAGCGGGACTAGCTTATACGCGCCCACTCCGGCCGCCCAAGATGGGAAGCGGATTAGCTGGTGCTAGGGCTGTAAATGGGTTAGTGGACCCGATGGGGTACCCAGACCCAACCCATTTAGACCCGGCCCAGACCCGACCCATTTGTTAAATGGTACCGGTCCGGGTCCAATAATAGACCCATTTGTTAAACGGGTTTGGGTCTGGTTTCCTTTATATTAGGCCCGACCCGACCCGACCCGACCCGACCCGACCCAAACCCGTTTAGTAAGTGGGCGGGTTTGGTCTATGTTACAAGGGACCCGTCCAGCCCAGACCCATCCAGACCCGATTTTAAGCCTTGTAAAATGCTTGCATACTTGATCCAGACCCGGACCCATTAGACCCGGCCCATTTATAAATGGGTCTGGGTGGATCTCTCTCTACCATACCTGGACCCATTTATAAATGGGTCTGATGGGCTGACTTGAACCCGACACGGACCCGCCCATTTAGTAAAAGGGTCTGGGTCTAAAATTTGGATCCAGACCCGTTTAGTAAATGGGCGCCCGAACCGACCATTTACAGCCCTAGCTGGTGCAGCGCACACCAGCAAGCTCGTTGGTGTATTGACGTCACCAATTTCTATGAGCCCCACCATGAGGTTCGTGGTGTATCCAAACCGTCCGTACATTTGACGACATCGTTATAAAGGTTTAACCCAAAAATAGGACAGATCAAGAGATCAAGTGGACCACACTGTAGAATGCAGTGGGAGATTGAACGTCGATCATTGAAACCTTCTTGGTGGTCACAGAAGTTTTGGATCAATCTGATATTTGTTTTTACCTTTCATCCAGGTCTATGTGACCTTATGAACAGTTTGGATGGCAAATAAACATCATGGTGGGCCCTAGGAATGTTTTAACGGTGAAAATCATTGTCCCCACTTCCTTTTGTGGTGTGGTCCACGTGAGATTTGGATATATTTCATTTTTTGAATCATGCCCTAAATGATCTTGTAAACTGGATGGACGGTGTAGATATGTTAAATACATCATCTTGGGGCCCACATGATCTTGATTTTCTTTGAACCGTAGGTATGAACATGGAGCTCGAGGACTGACAAAGTTGTCTGAAGGTGACACGTACTCACACCAACAAATTAGCTGGTGTAGGGTACACCAGGTAATACGCTTCCCCAACATTATGCCATCGGCGTACTTATGATATTTGTATCAAGAGTTTGGTGCATGCATTAGGGGTGCAGCTCGGTAAGTTAGGTTGGGTCAAAGGTTAATCTAAGCCCAACCCAACCTAAAAATGAGTCAACCCAAGGCCCAACACAATCAGTTAACCCAACTTGAGGCATTGAATGTTTTAACTAAAAAAACACAATTGAATTGAGTTGAATGACTACTCACACCGCATATAGCCCAGATGTTGGGTTGAGACAGGTTGGCCAAGCCTGCAATCATAAGCACATTTGGACCTATGGTTGAGGATTTTCAGCCAAGTCGTATAGAACCTGAATCTAACTCAACCTCAACCAATCTGGATGCAGATTGAGTGAACTCTGTGGGGCCCACCATGATTTATATGTCTTATTCACAAATCCAAAGCTTAAGTGGAAACAGTGGGCATTTACCGTTGAAAATTTTATAGGGACGGCCGAAGATTTAGATCAAGCTAATATTTGTGTGACCTTATGAACATATTGGATGATAAATAAATATTGTGGGCCCTAGCAAGGTTTCAATGGTGGGTACACGGCCCACTTGAACTTTGGATATGCTTCAATTTTAGGCTCATGCCATAAAATGATCTGGTAAAATGGATGGGTGGCGTGGATAAGATGCATACATCATGATGGCCCCACAAGGTTTACTCAGAACACTAGGCCATCTGCGTCGACCCAGCCAACCTAAAGTTTAGATTGGGCTAGTCCGGTTCGGACCGAGACCGAACCAAGTTGCAAACCCCAGCATGTGTACCATCATCCACATGGTGGGCATCCAGCAATCATTTCAAAGTAGGAATCTTAAAAGATTAGATTTTGAAATGCATGTTACGACTTCCAGCCCACCATGATTGGATGGTGGGAAATAAGTGCGCACCTTATTCTGGTGCGCACACAAGCTCTTTCAATATTTTTACTTTGTCAAGTTTAAATCAAGGGTGTGTTTGGTTATGCCAAATATCACTAAATTTCATGATATTTTATGACCATCGGTCTCATTTGGTACATAAGTTCATGATTTTTATGAACTTTGGTTCAACCAAACACACCCCAAACTAAAATGATATGGTTTATTGGTAAAAGATCTTTCCAAAAAATCACTAAAATCTGCTGATAGTTTCACTTATGCATAAGATGAGGTTAGCTCTTCCATACGTGTGGGCTACCCTCGCCATCCACAGGCACGCACATGTGGCTATATGGCACATGTGTGTCTGATCAGGGCATTCCGCTAGATAGTCCAGATCTTTTGGCCTGTCATTTCATTCCTCACTTGGGTGGGCCATAGCGTACAAAACAAAAGGATTTCTTCGACCGTTCATCTTGGACATTGTGGCCCACCTGATGATGAAACAGATCTGCCCAACTAGATGGAAAGCTCTGATCTCACACATGTATATGCCATATTGACACGTGTGCCTGTAAGTTGGCATTTCATCCAGTTGGCCCTCTCATGTCCGAGAATCATGGCCGTCCATTCGTCAAGTGTTTCACACGTGTTCGAGAGATTTTAAAAAAAAAGGACCAACAAGATGCGTGTTAGATGAGTCGTGCACCACTCACTAAAGCGGCAGGCAATTGGCACTGCAGTGGCCCACCTGATAAATGGCCCAGATCTTAACACGTGTGCTGCGGGGGACTTGAGATGCAAGTCGCCGTTAAGAGATCCTTACTCATGAAGAAAACACGAGAAAACATGCGCAACTGAGCATATCACGTAAGCATAGCCCATGCCAAAGAATCTAAGGTTGTCTGTACGCTGTTGATCTTTTCCGTTTGGAACCATCTGATCATCCCTATTCGGCATTTTGTATGCTTTTCCAACACTATAAGCATGTCTCTTCAACCAATAACATACAAAAACAGATAAAAAAAATAAAATAAAAAAGAGTATTTGTACAACTCTAACCTTAGGTTTTGACCTGAACCTTCCAATCTATGTCAAACCCTAACCCCAATAGATGTCTTATTCCCATCCTTCAAAACCCACATAAATATCAAAAATGCTAATATCCAACCGTTTGGATGGCTAATTTACCATCCAAACCATCGGATTTTTTCATCTTTTCATTTTGTATGGATCAAACCTGTTGAAAAGTTTGGCCCACCGTGAAGATCATACTATGCGAAAAAAAATCAGCTGATCACCCATTATATGGGCCACACCAATATTCTTCATCATCTCAACATGTATCTCTATCGTGTGGCCCATATATTGTATCAATGGTTGATTTTTTGTATTGGTTCATCCTTGTGGTGGGCCCAACTTATGATGGGTTGGATTTTACATAGACTTAAAAGGTTCGAACTTGTCCACTAAATGGACGGTAGTTTAAAGTCCAACCAGTTGGATTGTGAGAATTACTCAATAAATAAGGACCATCTTCTCGTACAAATTTCCTAACTCTACACATGTGTGGAGCACTCCGCATCCACATGCAGCAAATGTGATCACAATAATATGGAACACGTGTGCAATATCTGATCTTTTCAGCAGGTGGCCTACATGTTTAGATCTTCTGATATAAAAAAAAAAGACCATTTCCAATATCAGACGGGCCACGGCTAGAAAATAAATGGATGGCTAGGAATAATTTTGGCTGTCGGTTACTTGTACATCGTGGCCCACATGAGGAAATGGCCTCATCTTTTAAGCAGAAGATCCAAGCATTGATTCCAACTAGATGAAAGGCTAGGATCTAGTACACATATTCCATATTAGAACATGTACGTGCGTACCATGAGAGGGGCCCCACACGCGTGTGGAATTAGCAAACCTTTCTATATTAATATACATATACACTAGCCTTAGACTTTTGCAGTTATTTTAATGTATGAAGACAGCAAGTTAATGACATAAGCACATAAAATATGTACACTTGTTGGCTGTGAGATCAGTTCCTGAAGAAGCCATTTGTCATGGCCACGTTTGAAGATTTCATCTGAGCCTTTGTTTTAGTACACCTACTCACCCCACCCGAGCTTCTCTCCACATGCCAACGTGGAATGCCTACATAACATCCGAGCCGTCCATCATATGGGCCCCACTTCGTAGAGACCCAGCCCAGAAAATCGAGCGGCGACTATTAAAATGGTCGACACATGCATGAAACAAACAAACGGCTAAACGAAGTTCTTTTAACCATCTGTCTGTTCGGTGTGCTGTTGCCCATCTGACGTGTGGACCACCCCAATTTTTCTTTGGGCGTATAAATACTCTGGTTCCATCTGATGGACTGCTCAGATGTTCTGCTCGTATGCTGTCGCTTCATGTGCAGGGCACACCTACGCACGTGCACGATTAACCGTCCTTTTGTTTGGGATTGATGGGGATTTTAAAACGAGTAGTTGGAGGAAGCTGCAGCGTTGCACCCATCTGCTAATGAGCTTTGCTAACCGCTCACGCGTGTGCAATAAATATCATGTACAAGCCACACATGTGCCAGCAGGGCATGTACTTAAGAGATCCAGTCCATCCATTAGCTCGGTCCGTCCTTGTACATGTTTTCCAATAATTCTGGTCCACTCAGCATGTGAGCTCCAATAAATGAAAAAGGTGGAAGAGTTACAAAACTCTAGCCAAGTTTTTCAGAGCCTTTCATTTGTTTTGCAAACTGTGGTCTATCTGACTAGTAGATCAATCTGGTTCTTGGTCTAGGGAATCAAGACAGTGGTTCTGTTCTAACAGATGGATTGGATCTTGAAATCATGATGCAATGCTGGCACATGTGGAGCGTGTACATGAGCTTTATGATTCACGGGTATGGGCTAAGCAAAGATACAGATTGATATTCTTTTGTTTCATGGATGTGATGGGGAGAATCATGGAGAGACGGAACAAGCAAAAGGAGAGGGTGATAGGCATCTTCGCCACCTCCTTTTTCTGCCCTTTTATAATTGTTGAAGATACTTTGTTGGGCTGCATCCTTTCATGAAATTGGACGGTTTAGATTGAGATCAATGCACTCAAAACTCGCATCAGATCCACAACAATTCTACACCATTAAATATGGGCTGAAGGCCTTTGAGCAAGATATTCGGACCAGGTGTTGACCCGAGTTTAACTTGGTCAGTGACTGAGCTGACTCGGTGATAGAGTTTACTGGGTTTTCAAAGATGAAGATATTTGGAATAGAAAAAAATGGGACTGATCATCTATGCATTGGAACGCATGATAATTACCATATGGTTGTGTGGGGGCTCGGTCGTGATGTGTACTTAGAATCTGAACCGTGCAACTGGCGACACTCATATCCTATCATATACTGTTGTGGACCACCTAACATTCGGAGATTCTTGAATATCAGCGTGCCCTTAATCCTGGTGGACCCCACATTCCATTTGGAAGTTTCAATGATGGGTGGGGCCTACGTAGCTCGAACGTATGGAAATTACAATGGGATCGAACGCATTTGATCGTTCCCACATGAAAGATGAGTTGTCTGGGATTTTTTTTTTTTTTTTTACACCGAAAATAGGTGCAGTATGTTATTTACCATCATCTAATTACTGGATTTATATTCACCACACCACCTTCTGATCATCATTAGGTGGGGTCATAAGTAGGAGTGTGGGACCACCAGCTGTTGGGATGTGTTACCAAGGTGCATGATTAGATTGCATTGATAAGGGGGGACCTTTTCAGAAGTGAATGGATAGGCGGTGGTGATGAGTAGGGACCACCACCCAATAGGAAGTTGTGGTCCATCCAAATGGGCTCCATTTGTAGTAGGTGGAAGGTCGTACTCTTCATCCGTTGGTGAACAATATGCACTGAACACTCGGCCTATCTTCCATGCACCAGATAAATGCCTCTGTTCAATCAGGTTTAGATAGACCATTGACTCGTTTGAGTTGGACCTGCATGAGTTGGTTGAGTCATGGCCAATAGTTAATCGAGAACTGATCACCTACATAGGGCTCTCAATGGGTGGGATCTGGGTCAGATCCAATTGGATCCAACTCTAAGTCCTAAAATATGTAAACAGATTCGGAATACCTTTTGGATCCAACCATATTTGATCCATTTATAAATAGCTAGATTCATTTTCAATCCAAAATCCATATAACCATTGAATTCGGGTTGGATCTAGGTCCAAATCCACCTCATCACAAATCTAAAAAAATATATAACATGGTATATTTAATTTAGTAGCAAAATTATACAAATCCCATTACTTACTGTGATATGGTCACCTGAGATTGGCATATGTCTCAATTTTGAGAAGTGGCCTAAAGTAATTTGGGAAAGGAATGGCTAGCATGGATATAACACATACAGTAAGGTGACAATGAGTCGGATGTGGAGCGGATTCAATTGGATCTGGCTCCAAATCTAAAAATCTATAAATGGATTCGGATCCAATTTGGATATATTTCCGTGAATCCAAATCTGGTCCATTTAATTAATTGGACCTATTTTAAAGATCCGGTCCATTTAATTAATCAGACCTATTTTAATATCCAAATCTGCATTATATGGATTCAGAGCGAATCAGATCTCAAATCTAGCCCGCTTCATTGAGAGCCTTACACCTACAGCCTACAGGCAAGGTAACACGACCTGCGGCAGACCATCTTTGCCGCCAACATGCCACTCATATAGAACATCAGTACCATGAAGACGTTAGGCCCAACCATGAAGAACAGAAGGCAAAAAATCAAGCCAATCTCCTCATCCGGTGGGCTACGCACCATTGGAATCAGTGGACAGGCGACAGTCTGACTCCACATAGAGTTGTGGCCCACCTAGTGGATGGAGCAGCCTGACTCTAGAGAAGGGTCATCTTCACGGTGGGGTGTATGGTTTTCATGATACCATTTTGTAAACGAGGGCATGTTGGCAGGAAAAATGGTACGGCACCACAAGTTGTGGTGCGGATGCTGGTAGGTGATCAATTCTCTAATTAAGGTAGACCCAACTGGGAACACGACCACACACACAAATGAAGCTGGTGCACTCATAAGATGGGTCACCCCTGCACCAATCTTTTGGATGATTTAAATAGAATTTCCAACACTCAACAATCAAAATCAATGTGTGGTCTATCTAGTAAATGAACGGCCCTGATTTTTATTTATGCCATTGATCACTGTAGTAGCCTCCTTAAGCACCATGCAGCTGTCATGGACCTCTGCGAGGTTGGCACATGTGCTGCGTGTGGAGAAGGGAGAAATTGGGGGTGGTAAACTTCAATTTTCAAACCCTTCAGGCCTTCAGTCAGAATAAAATCTATTGATTTCTCTTCCAAAACTTCTAGCCTCTGACTGAGTACGACTCGGCGTGCCAACTCGCTCCCTCGCCGAGTCAACTGTTTTTGAAACACGCTATTGACTTTTGACCAAATGTGTATAGTAATTTGGGGACTATTTCAGGACTGTGGCCAGCTCTCTCTCTATAATATTCCAAGAAGTAAATGCAACTTCATTAGCAACGGTTCTTGTAATTAGAAAGCGATTATCTATTGTATTATGTCTCCATCAAACCGTCTTTCCACACATCTCTCTCTCTCTCTCTCTCTCTCTCTCTCTCTCTCTCTCTCTCTCTCTCTCTCTCTCCCCCCCTCTCTCTCTCTCTCTCTCTTCCCCCCCACACACCCTCTCCTTATAAACTCAACCCCTCTTGCAGTAAGCAATCCAATCTTCTCTTACATTTTCTTCTCTTATCTTCTCTTCTTTTCTCCTTCCTCCACACACTCCCCACCTCCATGACTGGAAGAAGGCACCAAGTAAGCCCGGTGGGGACCCCACCCTCCGATAACGAGTCTGGTGCAATTGCTGGGACAGGCGCTGATGCCTCTACCAAAGAGCAGGACCGGTTCCTCCCCATCGCCAACGTAAGCCGAATCATGAAGAAGTCCCTCCCCGCAAACGCAAAGATATCGAAGGAAGCCAAGGAGACTGTCCAAGAGTGCGTGTCAGAGTTCATCAGCTTCATCACAGGTGAGGCTTCCGACAAGTGCCAGCGGGAGAAGAGGAAGACCATCAACGGCGACGATCTCTTGTGGGCCATGACGACACTGGGGTTCGAGAACTATGTGGGGCCCCTCAAAGTCTATCTGAACAAGTATAGAGAGACTGAGGGGGAGAAGAACTCCATGGCTAGACAAGGAGACCAATCACCTAAAGAAGAAAGTAATAACAACACTAATCATGGTGTTAATCCAATCACTAATAACGTCGGGTTATCGAGTTTTAATGGTGGGTTTTATTCGGTAGTCCCGCAGAACTTTGGAGGGGGAGGAGGAAGGGTTATGGGCTACGACGGGAACTCGAAAACAGGCGGTTTTCACATGGGTGGGATGAATGAGAATGGAGATGGAAATGGTGTTAGGAGTATAGCTAATCATCATCATGGAATTCAATGGTAGTAGTAGCAAGCGAGGATTATGGGTTTTTTTTTTTTTTTTTTTTCTTGAATTCTTTGACTTTTTATGAATAGACTAGCTTGAAATTCTCTATTAGATGGTATGATAATATCATCTTGATGGAATGCATGGAGAGGTTAATGGTGGTAGGATAGCTAATCATCATCATCATCGTAATGGATTATTGCTAATCATCATGTAATGGAGTTTTAATCTTTGTTCTATACTCTCTCTCGGTCTGACTAGGTATACTGGTGTGCCCCACTATTTAGAGGACCTGCCTGGTATTTGTTCCAGGTGATCTTGACGGTGGGGCCTACCATTTGCATGGTATTGATGTTATACACAAGTAGCATGTTGGCGGGAAAGAAGTCCTAGAATGCAAAGTTAATAAACACCGCCATTTAAGCTGATGTATAATGGAAAAAATCTTTAAAACCCTATATACAGATGTGCTTCTTTTCCAAAAACCCAATACATCTGGTAGTAGTCACCAGCCTCACGGCAACAATCCATGACCATCAGCAATAGCTTCTTTTCGGGTATGGATACCCACTACGTAGGGTACCAGATTAGGTGCAGCCCCGGCCTTACCAAGACGGTGCGGCCCTTACCGTGGGAACTACGGACCTTCATGTATGTATTCTGAATCCATGCCGTCCATCGGGGCGCCATGATCCAAAAAATGAAGCAGATCCAAATCTTAGGTGGATCATACTATGGGGAAAAGTAGTGATTGAATGCCCCACCATTAAAAACTTCTTAGGGCTGACAGTAATGTTTCCATAATGGTTTATTTGCCATCCAACCTGTTCATAAGGTCACACAAACCTAGATGAAGGGGAACAACAAATATCAACTTTGTAGCGGGGTTTCCAAACTGGTCCCTCATATAGGAAGACAGCCCAAGTACAGGTCATCAGCCGACTAATGACCAATGGTTTGAGCAAGAGACCATCCGAGTGAGCTAGTTTCTCTGACTAAGAGACCAGCCATTGAGCTGAGTTATCAGAGCACGGAACTCACTCAGTATGAGAGGACTCATTCGAAAGGTGGTACGAGAAATTCAGGACAGATCCGCTAAATCTAGATGAGATAAGGATCCGACTTTATCTCGGCGAAGATCTCTCCTATAAATCCAGGACCAAAATCCAGCCTAATTAAGGCTCTCCAAACATAGCCTAGCAAGACTTGAGAATTGAGGACCTTTTCTACCTTTATAAATATGACCATAAACCCCAAACAAATGTACGAGAATTCTAAGTCTCTATGATGTTACGTCCAGAGTACTACTACTCTCCATTGTTGGACCGACGACTTGACAACAATCACAAGGCTCTATGCTGTCTTAGCTCAACTTTATCTGCTGCCCAGATTTACGCAACAACAAGCTTATCCAAAACTTGTGGCCCATGAAGTTTTTAACAGACGATTGACACTATTTCCTATGTTATAGTCCGCTTAAGATTTACATCCAGTTAATTTTTAGCTCATGGCCTAAAATGATCTAGCAAAATGGATGGACGGCATACATACATCGAAGTGGCCCCAATGTTAAGGGCCGAAAAGGCGGCACCTAATCCGCTCTCCTATGTAGGGAGCCCGCTTAAAGTGAGGCCTCTTTCCATCCTTGGATGGCACGCATGTCAAAGATTTCGAACGTTCATCAGCTAGTGCGAACTGTGAGCGTGCCCTGGACCAAAAATAATATCGGTCCGTTGATCAGGCACATAACATTGGAATGAAGGAAGTGGACGACTGGACAGTATCCAACGTGGACGTTCAACAACATACATGAGTGTGAGGTGCTGGACGAGTACAGTACCATTATTTTTGTCTCATTTAAGGAGTATACTGTCCTCCTATTTGTACACGGAATGTTCAAAGTGAGCACTGACCGAGCACTACTGGATGCACTCCATCTAGAAACCCATGGTGAAAAAGTAAAGATTCCCTGTATGAAATGATGATTTGACCCTTTTCAATGGGGTCCTGCACCTGTACAACCGTTCATGGTGCTTTATCACTAGCGGTGGATGCAAGTGTGTCCGGACGCGAGTTGCCTGTGCCCCCTGCCCATGGGAAGTTCTTGTGGTCTGAAGCTATATAGGGCCCACCAAGATGTCCGTGGTAAATACACCCCATCTATCAGTTTCTCTAGCGCATGTTCGGGCATGATCTGGGATGGAAGCTCACCATTGAAACCTTTATGGGCAAAAGAACTTTGGATAAGGCTAATATCTGTGTTTTCTGTTCATCCCAATCAGAATGAAGTTATGGATGGTTTGGATGGCTTATAAACGTCATGGTGGCCACTTAAAGGTTTAGACGGTGGGGATGGGTTCCATTTTCGTGTGGTGTGGTCCACTTGAGTTTTGGATTCGTCTCATTTTTTATATCATGTTCTAACATGAGTGGGAGAAACTGATGGACGGCGTGGACCGAGTTGTGTCTCACCTACTAGCCCAGCTGGAAGACGCCTAGGCATTTCAACAATAGGTCTTGGGTTCAAGTGCTAAGGAGACACGGTAACCCCAACGGTGGGTAGATGCATCATTAGGACTAACCGTGTGGGTGCGTTGCCCAGCTAACAAGGTGGGTGTTTTATGTGCCCAGCACACGCCAAGTTCATTCCAACAGAAGCAACATGGCTCCACCATGATGCTTGTGAGAAATCCACCCCATGCATTCATTTTACCTACTTGTGTTACGACATGAGCCCAAAATGTGGTGTATCCATGACTCAAATAGGCCAAATGACATGAAACAGTGGGAAGGGAATGCCTACGATTGAAACTTTCCTGAGGTTCATTATGATGTTCATATACCATCTAAATCATTCATAAGATCATTCCCAGTAGGATGAAATAAAAATGCAAAATATTAACCTAATTCAAAACTTTTAGGCCCTACAGTTATTTCAATGTTGGCGTTTAATCCCCCTATTGTTTCCTGTTGTGAGGCCCACTTCAATTTTGAATCAGCCTCTCACATCCTAACATGAATCAGCTAAATGAATTGTAAACATAAAATATGTTGAGAATAGGAACGTCGGTAGCGGAAGCGAAAGCTGAACAATACAAAGTAAAATAAGCTATCAAACGAGATACACAATGCAATCACACCATACAAGCATTTAACCACAAGAGACAATTCGATTTTAAGTGGAAAAACCCCTCAACAGGGTAAAATACCACGGCACAAAGCGATCTATTATGATTAACAGAAGTTTACAGAGAATGAATAAACAAAAACCTGGATCACAGCCCACAAGAGAAATCCATGAGCTACCCAAAGCTTATTTTCACATGAGACAGACAAGTACAGTCCTTTTCTTCATCTCAGATAATCCCAAGCTTTCCCCATGCTCTTTCTCTTGCCCTAGAACCCTCTCAATCCCTCTAGTAAACATAGCCCCAATGGCAAAACTCTTAATCTCACATTATACCTCTTAAATGGGCAACAAACAGGAATTAGAACACCTTGCGCAAAACCGAGCAAGAAACCAACTTGAATTAGGGAACCTGTCGACATGTCGTAGACCCTTGTTGCAGAAAATTTGAGGCGTTCGATTCTAACAATCTCCACCACGACTCCAATCTTCATGCAACACCTTGCCACACACAATGTTCAATCTCTACTTCGTCATCATCATAGCTTCATCGCTTCTCATATCTCATCGACTCGATCCTTGCACCTTCACGCACCTTTACCGCTCCTCTCATGTGGCCCTTGGGCACTTGCCACATACGAGCAACCATGGATTCCGCTACAGATCCCACATCTCTACCATAAAACATGCTCCTGATCAAACCCGATCGCAACCGATGAACCTGATTGAGATATTGACGTACTGATCCACCTTCTTCCACTCTATTTCTTTCATAGATACCGATTGCTTTTCATATTTTTCTTTCACGGAATCCTTCTCTATGTCGAATTCTGTGCTCAATTTCATGCTCTCGTCTCATATCCGAATTCTGTTTCACCCGAATGATTTTCTCTGATACCACTTGTTGGAAAAACTGACAACGAAAGCAAATTAAACGAGCAAGTACCACCATGACAATAAACAGGAATTAGAAACTCCTTGTGTAAAATTGTGCAAGAAACCAACTTGAATTAGGAAACCTGTCGATCGATCACGGACCCTTGTTGCAGAAGATTTGAGGTGTCCGATTCCAACAAAATAAACTTTATAAATTGAAATCTCACCTTCCATTTCTCTGCAATCATCTATATCAGGTACAATGATTTCCACCTCTATTGCAACAATTGATTTGAAATTACATGAGTGTTGATTGTTGCTTCATTTGTGCTCTTAGTTAGTGTCCATTAGCCATGCTATTATCACAGTCACTATTAATTAACCTTTGATCTATGCAGGTTGACCATGAAAGTATCTCTCTCCTTGGCTTTCGAAGCATCCTTTACTGCTAATCCATCGATCCCTTTTATCGATGGATGGATCAACTCATATTTCAATTTAATTAGAACCTTTTTTAGATTGTCCATCAAGCCATCGGTTGATCTATCCATGGATCCGGCAAGCAATTTAATAGTGTATTTATCAAGAAACTCATTCACTTGCAGATATCCACTCTTATTCTTTATTGGTAGATTCCTCAAAAGTTACTCGTTGATTTGCATAAATCTACTATTCTTCTTCAATATCTTATTGACAGAAAACATCTAACTCTCTAAGTTAGCCTCACCCTCATAAGATTTTGGCCTACGGTTTGGCATAAATGTTATGCCTATTTAATCCTAATCTACCTAACTGTGAGCCCTTTCGATGGTTATGGGCTATTCATTGTAATGATCTATGTCCTTAATCAAACAAATTATTGCTTTCATCTCCCGCATTGACTATAAAAATTTGCATTGAAAAGCCACAAACTTTGCCCTAGCCATTAGTTGATTCTTCAAAATATTGTTGGAAAGATTGTTGCTGCCCGAACAATGCAAGGGGATTTGATTACCTTTTTCTTCCTCCCAAATAAACCTTCAATCCATAAGGAAGCTTGAATATTCCACAAGGTAGAAAATCTCTAAAAGAGAAAATATTTATTTGGAATAATAAAGAAAAACTGCAATATATATATATATATATATATATATTACAAAATGCTTTATTATAATTTATATATGCTATAAATTCTAAATTCATAATTTTCCTTAAATTCTAAAAAAATTAAATAATAAATTTACTAAAAATAGAAAACGACTACTAAATTGACTCAAACTCTTACATATGATTCAAACAATAACTTTATGTATAATTGTACGCCTTCAAACTACAAAATATTCTAAATAGTAAAATTTACAGCTCAATAAAAATAATAAATTTTCTCTTAAAACTCAAAATTAAGTCCAAAAGGATATTATTTTGGAAAACCATTCATAATGCCATGTTATGAACATGAAACAGATAACCAATTACAAAGTTACCATAGTTAGAAGCTATATATAGTGCGCACTCTACTCTTGTATCATACTTCTTAACTTGACGGCCCATAAGATTGACCTTCACATTGTCCATTCATTAAGCTGAGTTAGAGATAAGTCAGCCTAATAGGCTCAAGTCAGGGGTGACTCGTCGTATAATTCACTATTGAAACTATATTGACCCGCACATGAATTGCATAAGAGAGGTGAAATAAGCATTTAAGTTCATAAGTTTTATCAAAAAAAAATCGTAAGTTTTATCCCCAAACAATGGATTTAATATGAAAATTTTTTAAAACAAAACCTTGTTGAAAGACATTAATTGGGAAACAACATTTCATTTCTCATTATTTTTTAGAAATGACATTTCCTGAGAAACACCATGTTATCTTCAAAAGAATTTCATGAACCCAAACGCCCCCGTAGACAAAAGGGTTAGCTAAGAACTCATATGTACCAGGCATTTCATCTAAATCTACCATAAGGTTGACAGGTGCAAATGACGTCCAAGCCATCCATCAGGTGGATCTGACCAATTAGATGATATCACCGAGAGAAATCCGGCTGGTCCAGCCATTTGATATGCCACAATGTTAGAAACAGGTGATCGGTGAACTAATCCTTTTACCCTTTCACCATGCTGGAAACTGCAAGGCGAATTAATGGATTCGATCTCATAGCTACTTGACATGGACACGTGTAGGCACGTACATTAGCTATCGTCTAGACAAGTTCACGCAATCTGATTCTTGCACTGGCCAGGTGGTTCCAGTCAGCGCTACCCTTGAATCCTACTTGTGAGATTAATTCCCCGATTCCTGCTCTCCCTCTACATGCATCAATGGACTAGGTTCATTCATAAGTTAGGCTACACCATGCATGGCCGCCATGGCCTAAAAATCATGATAGACCTAGTGTTGGAAATGGGTCGGCTGCCATGGCCCAAAAAATCATGGTAGAACTAGGGTTGGAAACGGGCAGGGTTTGCCCGCCCGGCCAAGCCCCTATACTTGCCCCAGGTCTAGGACTAATGAGAAATGGCGCACGGCTCGCCTGCGATCCACAGTAATCTTTACCAATGGGATTTCAACTCAACCACTTTTGAGGTTTTGAGAAAAGGTCCAATCATCAAGTGGGGCCACTAATACAAACCAATTGGCGGGGTATAAAGACACTTGCTATACTCATGTAGGTGTAGTTTAAAAGCACTTTTAGATTCAAAGTCATATTGCAATAAATAAAACCATATATACAACATAATTCATTGCAAATGGAGGGGATTTTACCAAAAAAGCTCCTAGATTGGACCATATTTCAAACCTTTGATCATATCACTCTTGTCATTACAAGACCAGCCAGGGCCAGGACCCGGACCCATGCCTTTTTTAGCCCAATTAGGGCTAGGGCTAGGGCTGGTGGAAAAGCCTTTAAAGCCTAGTTAGGGCCAAGGCCAACCTCAGCCCAGGTACGGTAGAGCCCGAGGAAGCCGAGTAAAGATAGAGCTATCTGTCCATAAATACATGTGAGCATGACTGGTCCAGCCCGTTTAAGTTTTCAAGGGCATTTTTGTCAATATCGTGCATTATTTTCTATATCCTTTCTTTTCATTCATTTATTATTTTTTATTTATTTAAAATGCATCAGGCAAAGTCCAACTGAGTAATGCCATTTGAGTAAGAGAAAGAAACGTGGACCACATTTCAGGTATTGAGACATGTCGTGATGGGCCCGTGAAATCACGGCTGCCCTGTGAGACATGTCGTGAGGGCTTTTGAGATAGCTTTGGCTGGGCCCACTTCGTAATGGGCTGAGGTCCAGTCCAAGCCCATCCCACAAACTAAAAGCTAGGCCTAACCTCGTGGCGGCGTGTGAAAAAGAAATAAGCCCGAACCTGGCCGCCATCCCCTTTTGGGAGCGTATTAGTTGTTAGTTGTTACAGCTTAGTGGGTGTTACCATAACCGTGTGAGGCCTACTTTAATGTATTTATTGTATATTCACGCGGTTCATCTGTTTTTTCATTTTATTTTAAGGACGAGATCCCAAATCATAAGAAGATCCAAGTCTCAGGTGAACCATACCAGTAGAAACATTGATGAATAACTATTAAAAACTTTTTGTGGGCCACAGAAGTTTTGGATCAATCTGATATTTATAATTTCCCTTCAACCAGATGTTTTTGACATTATCAACAGGTTGGATTGCAAATAAACATCAATAAAACGTTAAGATGGGCCCTTTGGAATTTTTAATGGTGAGGCCTTCAATCACCACTGTTTCCTATGGTGTGGTCCATCTGAGATTTGAATCTGTATAGATTTTAGAATTCCATCCTAAAATGGTCTGAATAAACGGATGGACGGCGTGGATATACATAAAGTCATCAAAGTGGGTTCCATGGTAGGGGTAACACCCACTAAGACGGTGCTGCTCCAGTCCAACTCAAGACGGTGCGGCCCTTACCGTAGGGCCCACCTTGATGTGTGTATTCGATATCCATGCCATTCATCCGTTTTGTCCGATCATTTCGGGGCATGATCCGAAAATTGAAACAGATCCAAATCTCAGGTGGACCATACGATAGGAAACAGTGGTGAGTGAATGCCCCCCCATTAAAAACCTTCTAGGGCCCACGGTAATGTTTCTGAAATCATCCAACCTATTGATAAGGTCACAAAAAACTGGATGAATGGAAGAAACAAATAACAGCTTGATCCGAAACTTTTGTGACCCACAAAAGACGTTTTTAATGGTCAATCGCCACGAGGATAGGTGGTCCTTCAGGAACAGCAGATGCAAGTCAAATATTCAGTGGGGCAAATCGAAGGAAAGTGACAGGATACACTAGATTTATGGACCCGATTTGTCACGTGTGCTACAGAGAGGTCGGTCCGGGCTCTACTACATCATTTCGAAATGCTAAGGAGACACACTAACCCCGCCCAGTGATTTTTACTACAATGACCCTGTGGCTATTTTTACTAAAAGTCCAATTTCTCTTGTTGTTCATCTTTCTTAGCCTTTTGACAAGAAATTGAAAATTTATGGTCGAAAATGCCCCTCCGACTTATTTCCCCTGGGGCACGGTGGATTCCTCCTGAGCACATGGTGGTCATGGGGGCATTTTTCACCATAAAATTTTCAATTTCTCATCAAAAGGCTAAAATAAGATGAGTTAGACGAGGAATTGAACTTTTAGTAAAAATATCCACACTTCAAGTCCATTACAGTAAAAATCCCCCCACCCACCGGTGGGTGACTCGTGGGACTAACCGTGCGTTACACAACTAACAGAGTGGGTGCATTGCATTGCATGACCAAAAAAAAAGGGTTAACCAGCTGTCGAATTTTGTTTTGTTTAGCCCACCTGATGGCTGGATGAGCACAGCACATGCAGATGGGCCCGCCAGACGAACGGCCCATGATCGCATGCACATGACACATCGGCACGTTCGGGTAAGATTTTGATGCTCTCACGTGTAACTCGCCTCGTTGAAAATAAAAAAAAAACGCCTCCATGGTTCTCTGACAATTGCAGACACCGACCTTACTCAAGATTCGCTGCAAATTTCCTACATTTCTATTATTGGAGAAATTTTACTGTGTAGACCTCAGGTTTAACCGACCAGTTAAAATGGATATTTGAAAACTTCACTTTCCTTTTCTAAACTCTTGTTGTACCGATGTATTTTTTTGAACAGAAATGCCATTGCAAATTCAACGAATGCTTATAATATTCAACGAGCACTCGATGAGTCTTAACCAGTAGTCGTTGAATCTGCCGTCTACAGAGGGAAATTTGTCTTTCCATTTGTATGAGAAATTGACCATTTTACCCCTGTCATGCAAGTTAACTAGCTAATGACGTGTGGGGCCCACCATATTGAGTGTTTGTCATCCAACCCATTTAGTGTGGTCACTCCACCCACTTGGATTTAGAGGTTTTAGAGTGTGTGTTCCCACTCGATGATTGGTTTAGCCTGATTCTTGTAGTAACATATTATCAGATGTTATGCTTTCCATCCAACCCGTTGATAAGTTCAACCTGAATTGGATGGAGGGAAATTACAAAGACCGGCTTGATTGAACACTTTTTTAGCCCACAAAAAGATTTTAAAGGTCATTCACCACTGTTTCCACTGGTGTGGTCTACAGAAGATTTGAATATTCTTAAGTATTGGGATTACGTGCTAAAATGAGGTGAAGAAACGGATGGACAGCGTAGATATACTACAAATTCATAAAGGTGGGCCCCACACGGTAAGCTTAACACCCACGAACGTGTTACCCGGGAACACCTAATCAGCACCCTGCAGGACAGGGGTTGAGTGTAGGTGTTTACAATTGTCCCGGAAAATCCTCGAAGATATCGGCGTTGTGAGGAAGTAAGTGCGGACGCGGCTTACATGTGGTTGGTAGGCCCTGATTGTGGGGCCTACCTTTATGTTTCTTCATTACATCCAGGCCGTCTATTTGTTTTGAATGTTTATTTTATATCCTGGTACCAAAATTAAAGTAGATCCAAATCTCAGGTGGACTACACCACACGAAACAGTGTTGATTGTCCATTAAAAACTTCTTGTGGGCTACAAGAGTATTGGATCAAGCTGATATTTGTGTGGTCCCTTCATCCATATCTTTGTGACCTTATCAACAATTTGGATGGCATATAAAAATTCCAGTGACCTCCAAGAAGTTTTTAATGGTAGGTATTCAATAACTACTGATTCCTATATGTTGTGTTACACATGAGATTTGAATCTACTTCATTTTTTGTATCTTGACTAAAAATAATGTCTTAGAACGGATGGACGGAGTGGATTTAAGTTACGTACATCAAGGTGGGCTCCACAGTCAGGAATCCACCTAAGCTGGTCAAGTTAATACACAGTCACCCCCAAATCCCGCTGACGTGAATTTTCTGTAGCCCCCCACTACAGAAATCCCCTGCCGACAGAAGATCTGTATGGCCCACCGAGATGTCTATGAGAAATCCACACCGTCCATCAGTTTCTTCAAGTACCTCTAGGGTATCGTCGCAAAACTGACCTAGACAGAAACATCGAATGGACCATACAACAGGAAACGGTGGGGATGGAAACGCCCACCGATAAAACCTCCCCGGGGCCCACCGTGATGTTTATGTTTCATCCAAACCGTTCGTAAGTTTATCAAAACTGAGATGAATTGAAAAACACAAATATTAGCCAAATCCAAAACTTCTGTGGCCCCACAAAGGTTTCAATGGTGATTATTCAATCCCCCACTGTTTCCTGTGGGGAGCCTCACTCGAGGATTAGGTCAGTAACAATTTTGGATATGTGTCCTAACATGATCCGTAGAAACTGATGGACGGATCGGATGTTACATGAACATCGTGGTGGGCCCTACATAGCTTCTTCATATAGGAACTTCCTGACTCACGTGCGTTGCACGTGCAATACCCCCCAGGTCCTCTATATATACACATGAGCTATCAGCCTTAAGCTAGCCGTTGTTATAAAGTGTTTTTTTATTTGAATTAAGGAATAGGAGAAATGGAAATCCTCCCTTCTGGCTTAGTTAGTGTCACCAACATTTCAAAGATTTCACCCACTCCCAGCAGTGGGCCAATCCCGGCCGTTGGATCCCAGAAGCTCTCCTTCTTTGATCACTACTACGTCCTCGCTCCACCGTCCAAACAGCTACTCTTCTACCGCACTGAGGCGGCCCACCTCTCAGCTGTAGTAGAGAAGCTTAAAAACGCCTTGTCATTGACTCTACACCATTTTTACCCACTCACTGGGAAGCTCGCATGGTCACCGGAATTGTCAGTGTTGGAGATCCAATACAGTGAGGATTTTCATGGTGTGGTGTTCGTAGAAGCCGAATGTCAGGCCGACTTTGCGCGGTTGGTCAGTGAAGAAGTACATGACTCGGATGTTTTTGCAGACCTTGTGCCGGCTTTGAACTTCACTGAGTTTCCGGCACCATTGATATCGGTACAGATCACTAAGTTCGCCGGTAGCGGCATTTCGATAGGTATAACTATCAATCACGTGGCCGTTGATGGTCAGGCATATTGGAATTTTGTTAAGGCATGGGCGGAGCTCTGTCGAACGGGTGAACTCGTCGAGTGCCCTTGGCTAGACCGTTCGATCATTAAGGACCCTTGTGATCTCTCCAGGCTCTACCTACAGACCTTCGCCCCCACTTTGCCAAAGGTATATCTAAAAACCTCAAAAACAAAACATTAAACTCGGGTTCTCTATTTGATGAAATGAATACTTAGGCCACGAAATTCTAAAACTCACCGACTCAACTTGACTCGAAAGGATTTTGAGCAGTCCTTAGGAAACTCGGCCTTGACTCATCCAGTCAACTCGGCGAGCTTCCGGTGAGTCAAGCCAAGCGACTCAGAATGCAGAACAGGTGGTTCATAAAATTTAAAAAGAGTAGGGAATTATCAAGTCGACCAGCACACTCAGTCGGGTCGACGCTACCGCCAGTGACTCAGACGACATGTAGTGATGTCGACCCGACCAGGATGAACAATTGAGTCGAGTTTTTGGGTTTTGAAGTATGCTCTGTTACAGCATACTAATGTCAGTAAAATCAACCTGCAGTTGGTCAGATCAGGGCCACCTGCATCGAGGGCATCTGACCTGGTTCGTAGAAATTTCATTCTCACATCAAAGGACATAAAATCACTGAAAGAACGAGCAATCAACCATGCAACCAAAGGCTTAGCAATGGTCTCATCATTCGTGGCTGTGTGCGCTCATGCATGGGCATGCACGGCACAGGCTCGAGGTGTAAAAGACGAAGAAACCACCATCTTCAGTTTCCTAGCCGATTGCAGAACGCGTCTGAACCCGCCATTGCCCCAAGGCTACTTTGGAAACGCCATAAAGCCTTGCCTGGTAGAGGCCAAGGGAATTGAATTGTCCGGCCAGGATGGGTTCGTGTTCGCAGCCACAGCTATTCTAAAGACGGTTCGTGAGGCTCTGGAAGAGCCCCTCAGCAACTGCAATACTTGGCCCGTTTGGGTTAGCAAGTCGTTTGGGCCTCCTTCAGCGACGATCGTGAACGTATACTCATCGCCAAGATTACAAGTCTATGGTGCAGACTTCGGGTGGGGAAGAGCCGAAAGAGTCGAACTGCTCCCCACGAGCAGATGTGGCATAATGATTTTCTCGGATGCAAGAGAGGAAAGGAGTGTGCAGGTATCCATGGCTCTTCCACCACCTGACATGGTTAGGTTTGCCTCACACTTCATGGATGGCATGGAGGCGTCTTCCAATAAAAACTAGGGCTACAATTCATGGGTGTGTTCGACACCATTGTCATGGAGAAAGTTCAAGCATTTTCATCCAAAAACACTAAAATACTGCAATGGAAAACATTTGCGTGAAATAATACAATTCACTTGTGATTGAAGAGGAATGTTACCTTTGGCTATTCATCCGTACGTGGATTGTGACATAGGTGCCAATACGACACGAATGCTATATTCCAGACGTTCATAAGGTGGCCGCGCCCGCAAAATGTATCCTAGCCATAAAATCACACCAGTCATAGGGGTGGCACTTTAGCAAGGGTAGGACCGGGCCATGGTTGGCCCTGGCCCAACGTCGATCCCTTTAAGACCTGGCCCTATCCCAGCCCAAGCCTAACTGGCTAAAAAAACCTTGGCCCTGGCCCTGGTCCTAGCCCAGCCCAAGCCTAAACGGATCAGACCTGGGCCAGCCATATAAAGGAGTTAAGTGATCAAAGGTATAAATGGTTTGTATCATTGAAACATTGGACCCAGATTCGATGATTATGATTACACTTAAAACTACTCGCCCATACATGAAAAACCCTTCACAAGTGTCTTTAAAGCATTATAACGGTAGCCCACTTGATGATATAACGACCCAGAATCAGGCCAACAGGCAAAGCCGGGCGAGGCCAGGCCGTTCATCATTGGACTTGACCCAGCCCAGCCCTGCATTGGGCCTAGTTTCAGGCCTGGTGTAGGAGCCCGTGACCTAAGACCACTGGGCCAGGTAGCCAGGGATTGGCCAAGTGGGGCCACATGTCGTTTACTGCAGATCATTGGTCGTCCTTTTTAACAAGGAACATTCACTGTGGGCTGACCTGTTGAACTGTCCATGTTTGGTACACTCTGTTGCGCACACCCGTATGTGTTTCAGATGAAGAGGCTATACTGTATGATATTATGAAGAAAACCAAGAGTTCAAAAGACTGATATTGTGAACTCTCAAAACATAAGCCAACCTAAAAAAATACATAGATCTTAGATCCTACAGAAATAAAGGTATTTGCTTAGGAAAGAAACGTTTGCAAATGTAATGGAAATTCCTAATTTACCAAATGTTTTATGTCTAAACAGCCCCTAGAATATGGTGTGAGGGAGAAATCGGGTCCCACTGGTGCACAGGATTCAGTGAGTATGGCAGTAGACCATAGTTTAGTGACCAAGGTTATTGATCTGATGGACCTCGCTTTGGACAGGGGATTCCCCCAAAAATACCCAGATTGGGAGATTCCATCCATTTGATCGTTCAAATTCTTTCTTCGAATCTGAACAAATATAAATTCTCCTCAACCGCCCAATCATGTAAGCATTGATCAAAGAGTTGTAATCCACCAACCCGGAAGCTTTTTTTTTAGTAAACTTATGGTGCGGAGTAAACTCTGTTGGGCCCACCTAGAATGTATATGCTTTATCTATTCCATCCATATATTTTTCCAGCTCATTTTAAGGGTTGAGCCCAAAATTTAAGCATGTCCAAATCTCTAGTGGACCATGCCACAGGAAGGAAACCGTGGGAATAATGATTTCTACCATTGAAACCTTCCCAGGCCCCACAGTGATGTTTATTTGTCATCCAACCTGTTCATAATATCACATGGATATGGATGAAGGGAAAACACAAATATCAGCTTGATCCAAAACTTCTGTGTCCTCCGAAAATTTTTCAATGGTAGACATTCAGTTCATACTTTTCCTGTGGTGTGGGCCACTTTAGATTTTGATATGCTTCATTTTTTGGCACCATACCTAAAATTTTCTGTTAAGATGGATGGACGGAGTGGATAAATACGTAAATCATGGTGGGCCCCACAGTTTACTCCCCACGCTTAGGGTGCGTAGTTACTCAGTACGCAATCCAATTCCCTTTTTTTTTTTTAGCCATCCCCCATCCACAACAAGGACCATGGAATCAACGATTTAGATTACCAATTTGTGGCCCACACGTGCACAATCCAGCAGGTCAGAACCTGTGAGTCAGCTGATGAGCAGGATCCTATAATTTCTTCTTTTTTATAAAAATCAAAACAATAATTCCTCTTGCTACTATAGATTATGTACTCTCGCATCAGGGACATAAATGTAATTTTACCGACATTTATAGATGATATCATTGAACTGAAAATATTGTAGAGGATGTTCTTGTAGAATAAGCCTATTCTACAAGTGCTGGGCATGGGACCTAACAGGGCATGCATATGGAATAAAACCCATGCGTCACTTGAGTCCCATCATGAAAATCGGATGCCCAAAAAAAAGTCAAGCCAATCCATTCATCATGTGCCAGCTCGTGAATTTGGAGGTTTTTAGATAGATGTCCCTGTTTTCTTGGGTAGGGCCCACTGTGATGTGTACATGCCATCCAACCTGTGCATTACATGATCCTTACCATGATGACAGGATGCCCCAAAAAATCAGGCCTATGCAATAATTAGGCAGGCCAAACCATAGGGTTCGTATCCTTCAGTAGACTCTCAGGGGTTTCAACACAAGGTCTCAGTTCAAGTCCCCATAGGTGGTGAAATCCCACTCCAGCGTGAGTGCAGGGTTGGTGTGTGAGGGGTGCGTGTGTGTGTACACACATAACACACACACATGTTGATTTTACTTAGCTAGAAGTTCCTTTAGCATAATTGAATTCCGAAACTCAGATATGATTGAAGATTCTGAAATTTCATGATATTAGTTGATCACAAAAGAGTGCTCACCAGATATACTACAATTAAGAAGTAAACCAGAATATAATAACTGTTCTAATTGCTTCATCTCTCTAATTTTCCGTACAACAGACCCAAACAAAGTGAATCTAAATCCAAATAAAGGAAACAAAGATCATACCTACTCTTAAAGCGGAGAAAATTCAAAGTTCATCTTGAACTTTGATTATGCGTCTCAAAATTTTCATTTCTGAAATAGCAGAAGGCCCAAAAGAAACCGCTTCTTTGAAATTGGAAGCATAAGAAGCAGTACCTTGAGATTCTTAACAATACCTTTTCTCAAAATTATACATGAAGAGGAAGAAAGATCCGTGGCAGCTGCCACTTGTAGTATCTTCAAGCAATTGAGACAGCAATGTGCCTTGTGATCTTTCAAGATCATTATCTTTGCTTCTGAGTCTCTTACAAAAATGCAGAGGAGCATTTCTCAGGAAATATCCATGGAGTCGTGAACTGAGCCTTGGTTTTCCTCACAAGACCTTGTGAGCCTTGCCATAATACCTATTTATGAAAGGAACCTGCTTGCCAAAACCAGGAGAACACAGATGCAGAAATATTAAATTATCAAACCACCCAAAAAAAGGCTACAGAAGAAATTTTATTAACAAGAGAAATGCAATGGCTAGTCATGAACTTAGTGACAAAGAGGGCAGCAACTTGACCCAACCTAGAGTTTGGATCGGGTTGCCAATGCCCTTTTGTTGGGTTCAGGTTGAAAGACGCCAACCCAATTTGAATTTGAGTTGGGTTGAGCATAGAGTCATAGACAACTTCAGGTTGGTATTGGTTGGGCACATCAGGTTGAAATTCAGGTCAGGACGGGTTGCAGGTTGGATCCTCTTGAAGGCGGGTTGAGCTCAGGTTGATGCCCACCCAACCCAAGCTGCCCGAGTTGCACCCCTACTGACATATGTCTTCACTATTTTTTAACAAAATAGATCTTTTGAGAAAACGATAGGTTCAGTAATCCTGATAGCATGATACTTTCCAAAGGTCTTCAAAATCCCAATAAAATCACAAATATTTCCCAAATAATATACTATTTTACCCTCCTTTAAAACACCCAAAAGTTCCATTTTCTCGAATGCCATCTTTTCCTAACACTACCACTCCATCACTCTTGATCTCCCTCTCTTTACGTTCTTATACCAGTTAATTTTTGAAATTTTTATTATTACCTGGTTCATTTTCCACGAGATTTTCAAATATACCCCAAAATTCCAAATTTGAAATATTCAGAGATAATTCTGCACAGAGATTGATACTTCACTTTGCTCAAGAATCTCCTAAAACTTTCCAATCGAGCATGTTTAAAAGGCCTTTGCTGTTAATTGATCTACCACATGTGCCTTGGCATGAAAATCAGGCTGATCCAACCATCAAATGGACACCATATACCAAGGACAAGTATAAGGAATTACATATTCAATGCACACATGGCCCCTGTTGATTGGATAGGCCTTATTTTTGGGCCACAATACAAGACACGCCCAATCAACGCCTTGGATCTTGTGTGCACTATGGGGGCATCAGATTTGAGAATCTATTCTCGTATAGCCATGGTAGGGCTACTTTTAACCAACATAGAGCTCGAGTCAATCACATGATTTAACCTTCCCTCAGAGAAGACTCACCTTCACTTGGGATATGTCAGGTATATCTGGTTTCTGCACTGGATAGAACTTGTAAAACTTCATGTTCTCATATGCGGCTTTTGTTCCCTCATCCATTTCTTCAATAGCCTTTTTCCGAGCTTCCCTTGCCTACAGGCAGGAACCATATTGGTATTCAAAACTTCAGAATGTGAACAGTTCCGTAAATTCTCCAATCAAAATTAAAAGCTTTGATCTAGTTTAAATACCTCCCGCTGTGCTTTCTTTGCTTCCCTGACCTTCTCTTTGATGAAATCCTGCAGAAAAAAGATTATGTTTTCTATAGTTGGTAACAAAACATGGAAGGAACAGGAGGAACACACTCCTAACTCGCATAGAAATACCTTGAAGGCATCTTTCTGATCTTCTGCCAATACCTTCATCCTTAATTTTATCATCCGCAAACTCCTAAACATTGCAAAAACAATATTTAACATCAATGCTAGAAAGGAACAAAATGTTACGCACTCAACAGCATAGGAAATACATACTGATGTTCTTGGATCAGTGCATCGATGTAAATCAATGATGATTATAGTCATCAATCAGCAGATTTTTAAATTTATTAGGTCAGAAAATATTACAAAGATTTCTCCATTTCCCAATTCTTTTTAATCCAGGGCATCCAGATAAGGAGCCAGAGAAAGCTTCCAGCACCATTCTGCAGGAAGTTTCTGCAGCATTACCAAAACTGCAACAGTTTTCTGCTAGGCGATGGAACCGAACATGCAATAGAACCATTTATTTATAGTTCACCTCAACTATCACAGCGGAGCTGAATAGCAGCACAAGAAGAACCAGATAGCAGGATGAAGGTAGGCAATGTGCTATTGCAGGTTACACCAAATACAGGAACAAGTACAAGGAAAGAAGGCTAGATTAATCAGTACCTCAAGCTCATCAAGTTCCCAATCAAAATCACAGACAATCTGCACAAGAGGAAAATGAATTCCAAAATCAGAACAGATATTACGACCTTCTATCAATAAAAGAGCAGTTGCGCAGAGAGCCATTAGAAAATGAATTGGTTCAATTGAAAAGGATCTTTCTGGAAAGCCAGCTGAAACCACTCCTATCCAACAAGTTTAAAAATTGGTACGTGACTCAACCAAGGTTGAAAGAAACACCATAATACCCATTATAACACCCATTATTTTGGGAACAGTTTCTCTACGTGGTGTTATATAACAAAAAATGCCTGCAAATAGTGGCTGTTATTTTCTGTAGCCATTTTATGGCAAAAATAACAGCCATTATATACCTAGGATGTGTTAAATATAAAATCGTGTCAGGTTATGATGTACGATTCACTTTTTCGTCAAAATGTCTGTTATTTTTTTGTAGGTCAGAATGTTTCATTCTTGTTTTCCTGTTTAGTCTGTGTTATGAGGTCATAACACCACTTTTTAGACCTTGAGTCCACAGAATTTGGGAGAAGAAGATCAAAGAAACATATGAGCCTACAAAGTTTCAATTCACATGTTGAGTAAGGATATGTTGGCACACAAGCCTTTGAGATGATAGATCATCCGCCTCTGGCATCTTCACCAAAATGTTGCGTAAGGCTAGTGGCCCAGCACAATCAAAACCTTTGATCTAGTGGGCCATCATTGGACAGGCCATAGCCCAGATGTTTGATGATTTGGCTAACCTAGAATCTGATCGATGCAATTTTCAGACCATTGTGCATAATTTTGCTCAAGCTTTATTCTAAACTGTCCATTTGCAAGCCCCTAGTATGACCACTAACATGGTCCAATCGTGTGATTTGAGCTATAACCCTAACACAAAGTAGCCAATCAGATTAATCATTCTGATAGACCCAGAAGCATGGAGGAGATGCTGGAGATGAGACTCTATCTACATAGCAGCTTGAGGGCCAACCTAGCAGACCTCTATAAGTTAAATTAGTTGTAAGTCTTGAAAATTTTGCCAATGGAGTGCAACATGCTCCCTTGCAGACTGAGGCAATTCCATGTGCATCATGAGGTACCATCTTGCCCAAGTTCTTGATCTTGATTGAATCCTTGTTCTTTTGCAAGGGTTTTGTGTGTACAAAATATCTCATTGTACACAGGGAAGAGAATTCAATAGCAGATAACTTGGCTTATAATTTTTTTGAAAGCTAAATTGGCATATATATATATATATATATATATATATATATATATATATATATATATATATATATATATATATATATATAGATATATAGAGAGAGAGAGAGAGAGAGAGAGAGAGAGAGAGAGAAAACTTGGATACAAACCGGAGGTTCTGTAGGATACATGATTTGAACAACTGTATCTTGTTCTACTTCATCCTCCTTCATGGGATGGTAGAAATCTGCCAGAAGAGTGAAACTCAATATCAAAAAAATACTCAGCAGCATTTAGTAGCAGAGAGGATCACAATATTACAGATAGCAACTTCCAGAAAGGTTTGAACCCATTATGCCATGAGATGCAGTTCATGAAAAATCTCATGGCGGTGGAGTTAACCCTTATCTATGCCTC
This sequence comes from Liriodendron chinense, assembly GCA_003013855.2. Lineage (NCBI taxonomy): Eukaryota > Viridiplantae > Streptophyta > Magnoliopsida > Magnoliales > Magnoliaceae > Liriodendron > Liriodendron chinense. The sequence goes on along the minus strand of PVNU02000736.1, from coordinate 3,646,635 downwards.
CAAAATAAGGATACAAATTTGCAATATCAAGTTCAAGAATTTTACGCTGAAATCCAGATTTTCTAAATAACCAGAACTTAAGCCATAAAATATCAAATATATGCAGCAATCCAGCAAAAGAAAAGGAGATGAATTACAACACTAAAGGATTAAGAAGTACACCATGAAACAAATACACCAAAAATAAAAAATAGCACCACTGCATCAAAAAGATGTATCAAGCACACTGGTGCTTTCAAGAAAAAAAAATAGTTTACCTTCTTCTGATTTCCTTTTGGTACCATTTATATGCCATTTACGTCCAGATACATTTTCTGCATCTTATGCTTTTACAAACTAAAAATTATGAGAAATATATTATTCAACATTAACACATTTTGCCAGGCTTTTTGTGCATCGGAGTCTTGGTTACAAGGCAAGTACATAATGAATTTGTAACCATTTAAGACTTAGCTTCAGAGTAGTTTTATTATGTCAAAGACCAGATGTCAATCAAACCCAAAAAGTTGCGTCCTGTAACTCGCTAAAAATAATTTGATTTGTCTTAAACAGATCTAACATGCAGGAATGAGAAAGAATCATGGTATTCATAGCCCTATCCCAGTTAGTTGGAGTTGGCAACTTGGCATTACGAATCATGTGTTGCCAATCCTAGATTCGCAAAAACTGTATGACCAGCTGCCCACCTAACATCAACTCAACTCCTTTACCAGGGTTTGGGACCAGCCATTACATTGCTTTGAGGCAGAGTTTCCAACAAAACAGTTGATTCATTAGAATGAATGTGCAATGTGCTATAAATATGAATAAGCAAACATACAAATCAAAGAACATATCACTTGATTCATTAAATGCATAAACATACCCAAGCCTTCGATCACAAAGATGCCTAAATGGAGTACCCTATGCATCCTCTAACTTGCAAGTCAAATAGCATATGCAATCACACAATCGCATATGCAACTGCATATGTTTTTTTTTTTTTTTTCAAAAAATTAAAAAAAAAAGAAGGGGGAAAAACTTTTAAATGTAACAAATTATTAAAAAAAAATTTAGGGGAAACTTCCCTGAGCAATTAGATAACTTATTTCAGGTTCGTTAAAGAGACATAAAATCAACTAAATAATGAATGAAGTACATTAACAATTCATTTAACAAAACAATCAACAAGCTATTTAATGTACAAATACAATTTATAAGCTATTTAATTTTAAAGAACTTCTAACATAGAAATTTTATTGATAATAGAACCAAGTTTCATGTTACAACTTAGTACTTAAAACTTAATGTACAAATAAACTACTTGTAAAATAATGAAATATTAAAAATATACTAATACTATATACATTGATCTAGTTGCTATTGTGGCATTTGACCACCACCATTGTCATCGTAGTCGTCAGTCATTAGAGTTGTCACCTTTTTCGACATATACTTCATCTTCTTCTGTTTGAATGTTTCTTCATCATATGTACGCACTAGTACTTCATCAGCATCAAATGATTCATCTTGATCTTGATCATCTCCTGCTTCTACCTCCTCAATCTTGTCCACCGGCTAACTATTACTGCTCGCCCCTCCCCTTCGAGTGGAGATACCTTCTTCAGTTGCCAATCTGAATATAGCATCTTCGACATAGGCCTATGTTAGCTCCTTGTCAGCCAAGACCGGATCCTCATATAGACCACTCCTAATCTCCATCCAAATCATCCAGGCAAATAGGATCATAGAAACCATGCTTTTTTTGCCTAGTCTGGTATCATTCTTGTAACTTCTGGTTATTTTGGACGAAGACCAAGTCATTGATTCTTTTTTTTTCCTTTGTAAATTTGCATTAAAGAAAGTGCATTAGCTTACTTAGCTTTAACTTTTAACTCCCTAACTCTTAAGATTTTTCACGGACTTCAACATTAATGAATGAACTGTCAAACTTACTGCCTCGAACGTGCTCCAGCCTCCAGTTGAGCTCGCAACCGCTAGCAGAACACATGAGTCTAAGAAAATCCATGGCCAACTTCTTTAGCGTTGGATCTTTCCTATTGGAGTCCACTCCATAGGCAGCCCACCAATCAACTGAAGAATAGTTTAAGTAGGCTATACTTAAAAAATAATAATAATAATAATAAAATAACTATTTCTAAGTTATTTAGACATACTTGCTAAAACATTCATACTTACCCCCACTCTTCGTATAGAAGTCCAGTAGAGCTAAAATCCTATCATGTTCTTCTTTATCTGGAACCATTATTTCCAATACATCAAGAAAACCAACCATATGCATCGCTTTGGCCTTTGTTGGATCGATGTAAGTGAAGAATATGGTCGAATTAAAGATGTAGCAACTGAATACAATGGAGATGACATTTGGTTGCCCCATCTTCTATCTATAATATATAAAATAAGCCTGTAATCACGCTCTCTATAATTAAAATAATCCATGATTTTATTCCTAACCCTCTCCATCGCATCATAATGTAACCCATTGGTGGCTTCCCATTTCCGTCCATCAATCGCAACACAGTCACTAAAGGTTCTAACGCTTTTAGTACCTTTAGCACTCGTGTTCAAAAAGATTGCAAAAGGACGGTGTGTTAGACTAGCTTCCCTTAAACCTTCTTTGACTAGGGTACCGTTAATCCAGTTGGCCAACATAGCGAAGCTTCCAAGTTCGGATTTCTTTGAATGAATTGCTTGTAGTGTCAAGAAGGTTGCAACGAAACAAGTGACAGTTGGAGGTAGCAAGTTACACCCAATGTGTTTTCTCATACGATAGAGAAGAAGGACATGTTTGTACATAAAGACCATAATTCTTCTAGCCCTTGCAATACATTTTACGTACAACATTCCATGTCTTCTAGTATAAGATCTACACAATATGCCGCAAAAGAAGTCCAAAATAAACTGTGCATTTTCTCCATAAGAAGGAGACCAGAGGTTATATATGAGGTTGTGTTGTCTGCGATTACCTAAACAATGTATTCCTCTGCTACTTCAACTACACTATCTAATAATTTAAACAAATAATCAGTCATATGAGAATGGCCCGATGCATCCACGGACTTCAAAAACATTGCCTCAACTAGACAATTCACTAGAAAATTTATTAGAGTCCAACCAAATTTATCAATCCATCCCACGAAAGTACAACCATAGATTTTCCACGATTCTCTTACATTCGACTATGAAACTTTATGTATAATCAACTTCGATTTTGAAGCATGCCTCACTCATTTCATTATATGGAGGTTTAAACATAGGTCCAAATTGTCATATTGCCTCAACCATAACCTTCAAGCTTTTCAACTTAACAGTGTTAAAAGCAACACCAGCTTGGTATAACCACTTAGTGACATATTGAATCGTAGTTTTCTTATCTTTTTTGCTTGTATCAGTTTTCTAATGTGGTTTAAGCGAGTCGACCACATCCTCGAGGTGTGGTCTACACCACCTATCCATGGGCCCATACCCATGAACTCTTTTCAAGGCCAGTAGTCTAGACCAACCAATCAACATAGGAGGGGTAAGGTTAGATTCATCCATATCAACCACATCTATATTCTCATATGGTTCTTGTTACATAAATTCCTCTCAAAATACAGCACTATCGTGTTTTTTCTTGATTGTTTATCCATGTACTCTATGATTTTCCTTCTTATTTGTGGAGTAATATTGAGACACGCTCTTGCATTTTTATCTCAATGTATGTGCAAGGTGTTGCTTGTGTTTTGTAGTGCCACTGGCACTTATAAACTCGCATAACTCACAAGCTATGTGATGCAGGACAGCCCTAAATATGATGCATGCTCATGAACACAATTATTCAACGGAAATAAAAGAAATAATAATGATGAAATCTAGCATCAATCATCATAAACTAAGAAAATCATAAAGGAAACATGCAATGGGACGGGCCACCATCACAACCATGGAGTATGGGATTCAAGTAGCGTATAGGTTGGATCCGGCGAGGGATGGAACCTCCCGATCTTGCATGGTCATACCCAATCGATCAATGATGATCACTAGTCCGAAGAATCAGAAAGTTTCTCAGATTAGGGATTTGAGAATTTGGGGGTTTAAGGTTTAGATCGATTCTCAAGATTTAGATCGTAGGGAATAAACAAAACAGAAGTTTAGAAGGATAATAATAGAAGATGAAATACCTGGAAGAAGTTGGAGGGGCACAAGAAGAATAGAGAAGAAGGAGATCAAGGAAGAAGAAGAAGCACCATGAGAGAGGGAAAGAGGAAGGAGGCAACCAAAGGTTTGCTCTTTTTCATAAATCAACAACTAATCAAAAAGGTTTAGGGCAACACCCTTATAAAATTCGGAATTAGCATAATTACCAAAATACCCCTACTAACAAAATTTCAAAAAAAAAGACATTTGCATGAAAAAAACGTACCCACACTAACCCAAAACTCAAATAAGTAAAACATGCGTAAAATAAACTCAAATCTAAGATGTCCAATGCGCTCCAATGATGGTGTGATGAAAGTGGGCCACAATGAACCAACGGTCCGATCACATCATCATCACGATCCAACGGTCTGATCATCTCCTCAAAGCAACTAACACATGTCTTCCCAAGGTGGGGCCTGATGTCCGCATCACTATAAAAGCCTTTTCGGTAGCACCATGGTAGTGCCCGTACTTCCAACTTGGGTCATTCAACTTGGGTTTCAAAGAAAAATATTGGGAAGACATGATTCTTGTACACTTGTAAAGATAGAGAGAGATGCTTGCACACCTACACTTGTAGCGACTAAAAGAGAGAGAGAGAGAGAGAGAGAGAGAGAGAGAGAGAGAGATCTTAAATCTTGATTCTTGTCTTAGTCTTGAGTCTTAATTCTTGAATCTTGTACTTTAAGCCTACACTTGGGGATTCTTGAATCTTAAATCTTGTAGCTTATAGCCTTGTACATTTGTAGTCTTGTTTGATTTGTACACTTGTAAACTTGAGTTAAACACACACTTGAAATAGAAGGTACGTAATAGAGAATGTGTGTGTGTGTGTGTGTGTGAGAGAGAGAGAGAGAACGTAAGAGAAAGAAAGAAAGAGAAATGTAGAGATTAGAGAATGTAAGAGAGAGAGGGAGGATTAAAGGAATGTAGAGAGGAAAATGAGAGATTAGAGAATGTGAGGGGGGGATGTAGAGAATGTAAAGAAATATGAGAGATTAGAGAATGTAGAGACTAGATATTGGACTATGATTATCTAGTAAATGAAATGAAAAACATATGAAAGTATGGGAGGAATGAGGATGTATGATTGTATGTACTAGAGAATGTAGAGAGCCATTGTCTTCTTAGGAACTTGAATCTTGATCTTTAAAATCTTGCATGCTCTTGACAAAAGAGTTGTTGTCTTCTTGGGAGCTTGTCGAATGTAGAGAGATAAGACTGAGAATTAGACTTCTGATCGTTGGGCCAATATGCGATCGCATATGCCACCATGGCATATGGGATTTCTCCATACATATGTGCATATGCAATCGCACTTGACAACAATGCTCAAGATGACTAGGCCAAGCCATGAATTCAAAAAGTTCTCTCAGTACAATCGCATGTCGTGGAGCGTAAAATAGTCGAAAGCAGTTGCCAAATGAAAGACATGCACAAAAATGAAATCCAAGTATCATGTGAACCATATTACTTCCCAGAGGGATGCAAATTTTTGTGAGCTTCAAAATTGTATAATTAAGTATCCAGAAACTGACCAAAACAAAAGATTGGCTATTCCAACAGAAGATCTAAAAAGTCAAATTTTGTGGTGATGGCAAGAAACTCTGGAGGATCAAATTTTGTGGTGATGGGCAAGAAACTCTGGAGGATCAGAGGCCAAACACACAGTGCAGCTCCGTGCATCCATGGTGATGAGGTCAGAAGATAGTCGATATGGGAGAACAAATAAACCAATGCGTAACATGAGAGAGCTACAACATTATCTTGCCCACAATCAAGAAGCGAGCACTGTTGACACAATAGAATAAAGAACAAATCACAAGAAAAGTTTAATAGAACTCACATGGTAGACAATATTCATATTTCTTGATGCGGTCTATCTTCAAATGTCTTAAAGCAGCCCTGCATGTAAATAGATCCAATATCATTTTCACGAGATAGTTTATAGTAAAAAGGTAATTAAAAAAACACGAGTTCACGGAGCAAGATTTAGAAAGAAAAGGAAACTCCAAATAGGATGGATCCAAATAGAAGCTGCATAACCATTTCAGCAATTCCTTCTTATAAACAATAAAACTACAGATGTGCTATTGAAATTCTTCGAAACTATGAAGCCCAAAAATACTTGACAAACTATAAAACGCACAAGACCACAATAACCAAAGGGTACTCCCATTCAGATGATTCCACAAAATGGAAACTAGAAGCATCAAGCCCATTCTCCAGTTTAGAAACTACTGCTCTCCCAGGTTTCTTCTGCTCCGTTCAAGTAATCATCTAAGTGATGGTGGATAACTTGGAAGGTCATGTACTCTACCCAAGATAAAATTGATCCCAAAAGCAATTAGAAAAACACTCATGGAGAGCAAATCATCGCTTTCATCACTGCAGATATGTTCCTTCAGCCTTTAGGCGCTCCCAACCAATTCCACATGAACACAAAGTAGAATAGGAGACAGGATCATCTTGTCAGGTGACAAAGAAACCGCCCTAAATTTGACGTGGGAAAAGAGCCTCATTCTCTAAGTCTATCATAGAATAATATCCCTCCATAATATCTCAAATTCATTTTGATACAAAATTCGTAATAAAATAGCCACAAGAGACTAAACATGTTTACAGGATTATTATTATTATTTTTTCCTTCTTCGAGGGATGAAATGATCTTTATTAAGGCCGCAACCTAAAAAGGAATAAAAAAAAAACTATACAAACCCCACCCAACCCACAAAATACACAAGGCCAACCCCACAAAGAAGCAAAAAAAGTCACCCAAAACCATTACACGGGCCTCAAAGAAACTCACTCGAAAAAACAAAGAAAGACCCAACTAAGAACACCCAAGGCTAGATGCTTCTCATTTATAAAGGTCCAGTTAATTTCTTTCGAACCAAACCAGACCAAAGAAATGCCAACAACACAATCCTCCATTTGCAAGTACCCAAGGAACCTCCACCTTCCCCATGCCAGGCTTTAAACATGTTTACAGGATCTTGCTCCTCAAATTAAAAGTCAATCAAGCACCTAGAAATTTCACAAACAAAAATAATAAAAGAAACAAAGAAAGCATGAAAAAGTAATTTTAGTGCCCTGCCAATTAGGGTTAATGGAAACTTATGTATGGGGATGGTTTTAAATTTTGGAGAGCGAAAAAACTGGTTTGGGTGGAATGCAAACTTCTCACCATAGTAAAAAGGTCAAAGGCTAGAAATCAGTCTATGTTAACAACTGTCAAGTGTGAAAATACCAAAAGCGCGATGCAAAATCGAGTTGAATGAGCATGATTTAAATGTATGCCAAAAAAAAAAAAAAGTCATAAGTTGCTCTAAAGATTTGCTTCCACCTAAGGACGTAAAAAATTGAGTTGTCAACAGTTCAAGGTTCAGACTAGGTCCTAGACTATGCTGTACCATGTTGATCATATTCAGGTCTTAATGCGTCAAGGTCTTTGGAACCTGGTCTGGAGTCAAGGTGGGGTCCAAGACAAATAAGGGCACTTACATGGTTGGGCCTACCCAACAGATTAAGTAGATCACATGCATGTGGTGTGTAAATGGCTCTCTTACATGCATGTGGCTTGGCTTAGCACGTGCGTGTGCAAATCCACCCACCACACACACACACACACACACACACACACACACACACACACACAGAATAATACTATTAAAATTAACTAGAAGAGTCCTTACTTTAATCAGTTCCAAGATGTTCAACCCAACCCAAAAGCAACTAGACCTTGTTTTGGAGAAGGTCCAAAATGTTGGACCAAGACCCGTTTAAATTGAGTTGGGTCCAACAAGTACCTAGCGGATCTGGATACCCATTGACAATCCTAGCAAAGAATATTGTTTTAGTAATAATGGTCACTAGAGATTTAATTTTTTATTGGTCATATGGTTTTGAAAGGTAAGCAATTTGTCAATAAAAGCTTTCTAACTAGTGTATGATATGGTGAACCAAGAGAAATTTGTATTAGGAAATTACACACCTAAATCATGCATAAACACAATCTGAGGTGATAAAGTAAAAGTACCATTATACTATAACAAAATTTTCCCCAGAGTTTATTTTAGGGCAAAACATTAATAGCTATGCAATCTTAAATGGGGATGTCAACAGGTACCCAGATCGGCAGGTATCTAGCACTATGATGTAGGACACGCCAAGGCAATCTTATGAGGGCCAAGATTGACAAAAATCAAATTGTACAGGCCAACCAGGGGCAAAAGGGCCTAACATGCACTACAGTTTCCGACAGTCATAACTTTGCAAACAGTTATTGAATTCATGTGTAGCATGTCACCTGAAAAGTTAATGGTAAGCTCGCATCCTAGCTAGTTTCATTTACTCCCCAAACGGCTCTCCAAAATTCAATTATTTCAAGGGTCAAATTTGAGTACAATGTTAAATTTTACTATTTTAGTAACTTGTGCTTTTTGCTATTTTTAGGGTTTTAATTTAGGGTTTTAAGAGTCTCATTCTTTGTTTGAGTAGCATGTCTTTGTTTCACTCTAAGAGTTGTTTAGGAGTTTGGATAGAATTAAACGTCTTTTACCATTTTATACAACTACATGTTTTGGGGAAGTTTTTTATTTGAGTCGAATTAGTAGTCTAGGCTTATTTAACCATATGAAGTGCATTGTAAAAGGCAATTCATTCATTATTCCCAATAAAATTCTTAGTTTAAGATATTTTCTAGTTTCTACATTGTAGATTCAAGGATTATCTTAGAGTAAGAAGGTGATCTTTTCCTACCATTTTCTTAACGCGATTGCTACTTTTAGCTCCTGACACAATTTAAATGAATCTGGATCTATTTCAGACTCATTTAAAATTCGGGTCAAGTTTTGGGTCCAGCATTTTAGAGAAGTTCTAAAAGACGCAAGTCCAAAGGGTACCACAACCTTCAGATACTTAATTGGGCACCTCATATCATGTAGCCGAATCCATTTCCCTTACGAGGATCTATGGGAACATCAGAACCAGGCCATTAATAGCACTAGCAACAAACAACCGCATGTGTCTAAACATGAGTCAACACATACACTATGATTCAAGGCTTCATTCAATCCAAATACTAGATTGCATGTTCTAAATATTTATGAGCGACCTTCGTAAGGGTAAGAGTTCATCTATATATGTGAACGTATTTTATAAAAGAATGCATGTTGTTTCAACATACTTCTAAATATGCTATAAAAGAATTTTTATATATTTTCTAAAAGATTTCATATATATCATGGTTCGAAATGACAGTATCGGCCGCTGTATTGGCCCCATGGAAAAATGATGCGATACAACGTCGCGTATCGGAATCGGGGTCGTATCAGTCTGTATCGGTCAGAATTTTTATTTTATTTTTAAGCAAAAAAAATCAGAAAAATAGGAAAAAATGAGATATTCACGAATCTATTATTTTTTTATGCTTTAAACATGTATTCAATGGTGTAAGAGATCATTCTTTTGATGAGAATGTTGTCTGTCAATTTACCTTGTTGAAAGTCAACTAAATGGGCCCTAATTGAACACAAATCAAACATGATTTGGTGAACAATGATCCATTACAGTGGAAATACAACAAAAAGAAGATGAAAATATAAAAAAGAAAGTGAAGGTTTACCCTTCTTTTCAATTTTTCCCATAATGGTCCACCACACTTTGATTAGTTGAATCTCATTCAAATCATTTGTTTTGATCCCAAATTAGGTTTAGATCTAGCCTAAAATGAGTTTTTAATATTCTTCATGGTTTAAATGAAAAGAAGAAGAGGAAATATGAGTGAATTTTTTAAAGGAAAAAAAAAAATCAAATTTAGGGTGTATTGACCCTATATTGACATCGATACAGGTTGTATCGGCCAATACGGACCGATACAGTCCAACCGATTTCAATACGGCCGATATAGCCTTTTATCGCGTATCGTGCCGATACAGATACGATACGGCCGAATTGGCCGATACGATATCAATATTCATATCTATGATATACATACATATATGTAAGTTGTTTATACATGTTACAACAAAAGACATGTATTTTAGCCAAAGTATTCCATAACGGTAACGGCGGCCATAATGGCCAGCCATATAGCCACTACAACTCTGTAACGATCAACAAAAATTCCAGACGAAGAAAATGTATCAACCCCATATCTAACCATTACAAGCCCTCATCAATCTGTTACAACCCACATCAGCCCGTTACAAGGTTGTTACAGGCATTTTTTTTTTTACAATGGTCATTACAGCCTCATATCACATAACAGTCCCCACCATTATCGTTACATAACGGCCATTATGTAACCACTTTTTAATACCATGATTTTAGCTAAGGCCAAGGCCAGGAAGCAGATTGTGTCCAATCCTGCCCATGCCTGGACGATAATCCATCCAGGCAGGGGCTCTATGGGGCCCACCGTGATGTATGGGTTTTATCCACACCGTCCATCCAGTTGTCCATATCATTTTCAGGCATGAGCCCAAAAAAGAGGAAAATCCAAAACTCAAGTGGACCACATCATAGGAAGCAGTGGTGATAATGACACCCACCGTTGAAACCTTCTTAGGGGGCCATCATGATGTTTATTTGCCATCCAACCTGTTCATAAGGTCTTATAAACCTAGATTAAAGTAAAACACAAATATCAGCTTGATCCAAAATTCCAGCGACTCCCAAGAAGTTTTTAATGGTGGGCGTTCAATCACCAGTGTGGTCCACTTGAGCCTTGGATCTGCCTCATTTTTGAGTTCATACCCAAAACTGATCTTGAAAAATGGATGGACATCGTGGATAAATCATAAAACCCATACACCAATAGTGAGCCCCCAGAGCCCTACATAGATGGTTTATCGTCTGGGCAGGGGCAAGATGCAATCCACTTCCCCAAGGCCAAGCTAACAAGGGATTGACTTGGATGATTCTATCAAAATAAAGCAATCAACACCAAACTCACGTCAAATTGCCAAAATAAAAAAATTGGAGAAAAATCAATCAAGTCATGCACAATTCAATTCGAGTGATCTTACCAACAACACTATATTTTAATATATAGAACCATTTTTTTAATGTATATTAAAACCTTCATCTGGAACAATGTTACTAAGATCCCTAACACCCTAAATTTTTATATCCCAGTCCAGTTTATGAGCTGTCAACAACTTGCACTATTATTTTTAGACCCAAAATTGTTTCTTATTCTCTCAATGTTGTTTGGGTTTTGAACTCTAACTCATAATGCACCAACCGGTAGTAAGTCTAGGTTAAGGAAGGATGTCGATTAGGCAACTAGTCATTGATAATTTTTTTTAGGAAAGTAAACTTTTATTTCGAAAAGGCCAAAGGCCAAAAAATACAGAAACGAAAGGAAGAAAAACAGAAAAATTATAAACAAACAACCCAGCAATTTGGAAGGTGGGAAAGAGCTAAAGAATCAGCAACTCAATCCTTAACCAAGGCAACAACCAACTTGCAAGCTTCTGAAGGATTGCAGGAAATGTTCCTAAAACACCGTTGATTCATTTCTGACAATATGGACCAGATCCCAGCCGATGTTGTCAAAAGCAATCCCAGCCAATGTTGTCAAAAGCAATCGCATAATCACATAATGCCATCCATATGGATGTTATGCCATCGCATACTTCTCAATTTTTTTTCGATTTCTTTTATTTTTTTCAAAAAAAAAAAAAACAAAGTTATGCGATCGCTTATGCGGTTAAGCAAAAGTGATCGTACGATGGATCGCTTATGGCATTTGACAACATTGATCCCAGCTAGCAAACTTAAATGCCATATCTTTTTCACTGATCTCCCTATACCTCCTCCATGCCACAAAAAGAAAAACAAGGACTCAATGGGAGGCCGGAAGGAACCCAGTTGATGTTGAATTTTCTGAAGAAGTCCCAAATTATTCTAGATGAATAGATGATTAACTAATTCCTCGTTCGGAAAGCATAAGAGGCGCATATTTGGGAGAATCATAAACTAGAGTTGCCACCTTGGGAGGAGCACCATATCCCCAAAGGAATGCAGTATGACAATTCGAAATGTCATTAGATTCACCCATGATCTTATTGTTGAATGATTTCACCAAGAACTTTCCAAATTTATCAGCTAGCCATTTCAAGGAGTCTCTTTTCGAAGGAGATAGGCGAACCTTGCGAAGCATACTCATCAGTTCTAGGAGTTCGACTATCTCATAATCATCCAGATTCCTTATGCACAAAGGGGCACACACAATCTCTCCTCCAATGAAAGAGAAACATCTAGCCACCTTCAAATGAGATTCCACCGAGACCCCTGCTAGCCTAAGGAATGCATCCCACAACTTTTGGCCTCCTAGCCAAATATCTTCCCAAAATCTAATATCTTCTCCATTACCCAAACTGAAGCCAATGCCTTCCCACACCTTAGATCTAAGAGCAGCCACAACTTTCCAAATGGACAAGGCCCTATATAAGGAAGAATCATTTATCCACCACGAACCTTCTTGAACCCCGTATTTCCTTTCCTCTACAACCCTCCATAAGCTGTCCTTTTCTATCCCAAATCTCCAGACCCACTTGCCCAAAAGTGCTAGGTTCATGTCCCCCAAAACTAGATTCCAGCTCCCCTATTCCTTTATGGCTCACAAACATCTTCTCAGTTCATAAGATGGAATTTATGCTTATTGCTTGCCCCTTCCCATAAGAAGTCCCGCCTTATTTTTTCCAAATTGTTCAATGCAGCTGTTGGACACTTGAATAGAGACATGAACTAAACTAGCAGGCTGGACATAGCTGCTTTGATTAATGTTAATCTCCCTCCAATGATAACTATCTTCACTTCTAACACGATAGTTTCCACTTGATCCTTTTATAACTTTCTCCCAAATCTGCCCAGACAGCTTGTCAAGGCTTTATGGTAGTCCCAAGTAAGTGGTCAAGAAAGAGCCAACTTTACAACCAAAGATTCTAGTGAGGCTTGCAACAATTCACTTTTCCATATGTTTACTTTTAAACTCAAGACCACCTCGAAGCATACTATGATTATGTTGAGATTTAGTATCTTAGATTCATCGACCTCATAGAAAAGCAATGTATCATCTACATATTAAAGTTGAGATATTTGAAATGAAGAGTTATTTGGCCTAAAATCACTTACAAAACCCAGCTCTGCTCCTTTGGCGATCAACCTACGTAAAGCCTCCATAACCACCATAAAGAGATATGGCGACAACGGATTGCCTTGCCACAACCCTCAAGAATCACTCAGTGTTTTAAATAGCTACGCTATGTAGCGTGTAGCTTACGCTACGTAGCGTAGCTTAGCCTAAACACTACGTAGCTCATGAAAATAGCTTAAGTTGTGTGTAGCCTACGCTGCATGCCTGCATGATTAATTTGGATACGCTACATGAGATTGCCCTTGAGAGCATCTTTGTAAGATTGGTTATCCCCAAACACAGCTATTTGCTTCCCCACAGCCCTTTCTATAGATAAAGCTCGAGATACATTCCCATGTGCCAATGGTTTTTCAGTAGTCAAACCATTTACTCTCCTCACCTTAAAGCCTCCTTGTTCTTAATGCCTAGCCCGAATCAAGCTTTCTAGACACCCAATTGCAAGCCCCCCAGAACCTTTCACCATGGAGGAGTTTTACTGCCTTCTCCATCTCGTCCTCCCGACTCATCCGGACGAAGGCGAAACCTACGGCTTTCAAAAGAGTTCCGAGCTAGCGGAATTATGACTTCCAACACTTTCCAGCCCGCCTGAAAACTCTTTCAAAGTTTATCGGGAGCCAGCTGGCCAGAAACCCACAACAAATAGCATCAAGAGCTCAATGAGGTGGGATGCAGCCCAAGACTTCGTCTTCCTCAAGTCCGATTTCTTCTTGCAAACTATCGTCCATCCTTGTGGGTTTTCCTCTTCCATGAAATTTGCATCTGGTACAAACTCTGATAGTGTACTTGTTTCCCTTTTACTTCAGCAAGTATGGTTGCAACTTCAGATCGATCAACTCTGCTTCGTTGCTTCTCTCACCAAACCTTCATCACCATTGATTTCTTCATGGAGTGCATAATTCATCTCTCTAAATCATATAAATGTGAAAGAAATGCACACACCTTGCCATCAGACCCCATAAACGACCCCTTCCCACTGATTTTGAGAGCTTTGCTGGTCATTGACAGTTGCTAAGCGATCATGAGAATTCCTGCTTCAAATGATCAGCAACACAAGATTGGTAAAGACCCCCAAGTAACTGAAACTAGGCAACAGCGGCAGCAACAATGTTGGAACCTTTAGCTGACTCAACCTTTTGAAAATACAAGTACATAGGGGGGCATTGTGTGCTAAGGTAGCAAATACTTCTCACAAAATAAAATTTGTATTAGAAAGCACTATAAACAGAATATATTCACATAGCAGCATAACATACAGGTTAAAAACCAGTCTGTTTCCTTCTTTAGAGCAAACTACTATCCTCCAAAGTAATTAGCATCAACAAGCGTCGCATGAAAGAATGCAAAGCTCAACAAAAAGAAGGCTCCACAATACCTTCTTTGGGTGCAGCTCATGGTAAAAATCTGAGACTTCAACCTATCTACTTGACTATCTCTGAAACAGTGCAGTAGAGAGTAAATAATAGTAAGTATTGATAAAAGCTCATCTACAGTAAAAATCTGAATCCCACTGTAGCAAAATGAAAGGAAAGAAATACCTATTTTCTAACGGGATGTATGGAACCCAAGCCATTTTCATTTCCTTCATTGGTAGTATTTCCTCAGACTCCCGTTGAACTGATTTTACACCAATCTTATCAGAAGGTGGGAATGGGGACACAACCTGCTCAAGAAAATGTATTAGCAATTTATTGGACGTTTGACTGAAAATGCAGCATACAAAGTGATTGCTGAGCAGAATGAAACCATTTCGTTCCAAGAAAACCAGCATTCGATGGCAAAAGAAGAAAGCAAAAAAATAAATTGGGTGTGAAGAAACCCACACGTCATGCACATGGTCCGCATTGATTAGGCCCCCACATATCAGAACAGTCAAATATAGAACATAAAATCCAGTGTATCTAACAGAAATAATTGTTCTTAAAATTTTATTTTATTTTTTAAATGGACCCAAGGGCAGAAAAGCAAGTAATCAAACGGATGAATGAGAAAAGTGTATTGCATGGTTCAGCTAGATAACAAGCGATTTGTGACTGAAGCCTGTCAACTCTGCATTCTCTAACAGGTTGTCAGATGCTTGTGTTGGACACAAATCAACTGCTTTTCGGAAAAAACTACAAAAAAAAAAAAGCTTACTTTATCTGTTATTCACACACCTTTAGTGGTTATACCAACGCACACATCATTGCATCCATGCCCAGCACCAATGCCCGTGTTTGGGTCCAAGTTACATATGAATGAAAACATAAAATTCAGTTGCAGTTGAGCATGAACCAAACCATCCAGCCAGCCAAATCCATTTTTAAACTTGATAAGTCGATTTAGCATGTGAATTTCACAATCAATTCGAGACATCTTATATTAACTAGAGAGATATTACACAAAAGATAACGCCAATGAGTGAACCTACCGCCACCACGACAGGGATGCATATCACTTTCCCTTCACCATTTTTGAAGAAAACCAATTGAGCTGCAAAACAGAAAAACAAGAACATGAATAAATAATAGAAAAAACTAGTAATCCAGAAATATTTCGAATTCCATGTAAAGCATATGAATGCACATGATTTTCATCGGCTTCTTGCAGTAGCACCAGCCAAAGGCAAATATAAACAACAAATAATGAAGATAAAGACATATTACAAAAGCCAGTATGTATCAAATGGAGTGTAAAATATAGATCTCAACTCAAAAGATACAAAATTATATATTTTAAGGAAACAGCTAGAAACCATGTAAAGTCTAAGTTGTAGTAGCATGTCTGGCATGAATTGAATAGTTTACTGCTCACTCCATTGACATGAACTATGATACAGGAAGAATAATAACTGAAAATTAGAGAAGCTACTTACGTTCTGTGCATCCAAAGAGGTAAACCTTCTTCCCATAAAGTTCTCCCCCTTCCTCAAAAGCATCCTGTCCAATGACCAAAGAAAATTTACAGCACCACACCATATACAAACGTTTTTGGCTATCTTAGATGTACATTAAAACCCATTGCATATACTTGCTCCACGTGTGGACCATTTAGAGAGAGAGAGAGAGAGAGAGAGAGAGAGAGAGAGCATCTAAATTGCAGAACACCCAAGAATACAAACATGAAGGCACAAGGACATGCAACAAACCTCTAAATTTGAGAAGTCCCAGTTCATTTTATAGACTGAATCCAGTTGATCCCACTGCCAACGATATATCATACTTGGTAAGAGGGAAAAAGCAACAACTAAAGAACAATAAAATTGATAAATATATTGTTGAAAACATAGGAACACATAACATCACTCAACATGTGTGAGTGCCTTTACTTAATAGTTACAAAAAGCAAAAAAAGAGAGGGGATGGTGAGGGTCCACTACTCCCCACACCAACTGCATCAAACTAGCCCAATCACCCATGAAACCTTCCCTTTTATAATTCACAAACAGCTTATGACCCAAACACCCATGAAATGCATATCCATATATGCTAAGGCACATATGATTGTGTGTACTCATGCATTCTCGTGTATCTACCAATGAGAAGCAAAGTAACAAAATCTATCACAGTAATTCCATAACTAAAAATATCTGCTGAAGTCATGCACATAGCAGATTGAACTCTAGCAATGTTTGATATCACAATGAAAAGCAAATGTACTGATTGAAGAAGAAAAAATAATTGAAACAAACCTCTGTGCCAACCGGAAATGCAGCCTGCCATAAATCTTCCTGCAAAACAGAAACAGTCGGTTTTAAACAACAAAAGAAAAGAAAAAACAGCATATTACTATTAGAGGACATGTAATGCTCGTAAAAGTTGAAGACAGCTAGGTAATTAGTAGAATAAGCACTCTCTCCACTACAAGAAGGAAATTCATCAAATAGTTTGGTAGATATATAATTACATGTGGGGAAGCTAGCCTCAGCACAATGCACCAATTTCCTTATCTGACACACTGCACTGAATCCGACATAGGTACAATGGTCCATGACCGAGACCATCCATCTGGTGGGTCTCACAGAGGATCCAACATGGTAAATTCTCATGGATCAGATTATGAGATAAGGTGACCTTCTAATGGTAGGTACAAAATAACATTGGCAATAGATAGCATTGAAATTCAAGAGGTCCACCAATTTGATTGGTGAGATTGTCCAATCCGTGCAATTTGAAGAATGCGGGGCGTCCATGGTGGGACCCACCAGTGAGCATGCAAATCGTGTCCAATTAGGGCATGCGTCCAATTGCAATGCAACACACCAGAAGGGAAATGGAAGTGTCCTCTGCCGTTATAAAGCGGGCCAGACTAGAACGCGAGTTTTCCATACAGCATAACAGTTACACGTGCATCAATCCAGACTGCCCAAAGTGGGGCCCCATTGTAGATAAAGCACACTGATTAGTCAATCTCAACCATCAGATTCTGGATGGTGAAGCTGAGACATTGACACAGTGACATCACACACGCAATGCAGATACTGACTTGTAAAATAAGTGGAGAAGAAATCCAATGTGATTCAAGGAGAAGGTGAAAAAACAGGAGATAAGATTAGGTGGGATTCGAAGCCCTAGAACGAAATCGCACACGGACATAAACGGATCTGGGAAGGGAAAAAACTCACCAGATTCCTCTTTTCAGGGAAGAATTCGGGTTCCTGAGATGGTGGGGCTTTGACTCGTTTTCTCCTGCTGGTGGACCCTTTGGAGGGCTGCTTTTGAGATGTGCTGCTCTCTTCTTTCTTCCTCTTCGATGAGGATGATGATCCTCCCTTGGGTTTTCTCATGGTAGAGAGAGAGAGAGAGAGAGAGAGAGAGAGAGAGAGAGAGGGTTTTGGAGCGTAGAGAGAACGCGGTCGAAAATCAAAATGAAATGAAATCGATGACAGAGAGGGAAAAAAAGGTTATTTATAGAGAGGGTTGATGCAAGCTGGGGTTTTTGGTCGCAGATTGCGTCCTGCCCCCTACCTGAAGGTACTCGGTCCACACAGGGCTTCTGTGGGATCCACCGTAATGTATTTGTTTTATCCACTCCGTCCATCCATTTTTACACGTAATTTTATTATATAATCCCAAAAAAGAAGCATATTAAAGTCTCAAGTGGACCAATAAGTTGGGATTGAATTCTCACCATTAAAAACTTCTCGGCAGCCACAGAATTTTCGATTAAGCTGATATTTGTGTTTTCCCTTCATCCAGGTCTATGTGACCTTGTGACAGGTTGGATGGAAAATAAACATCACGGTGGGCCATAGGAAGGTTTTGATGGTGGGCATCACTATCACTGCTGCTTCCTGTGGTGTGCCTTACTCGAGCATTGGGTCTGTCCTCAATTTTGAGATCATATTCTAAAATGATCTGAAAAAATGGATGGACGGCGTGGATAAAACATATACATCATTCTGGGCCCCACATAGCCCATGCCTGGACTGAGTGTGTCCAGGCAGCCGCCGGACGCAATCCGAATCCGGGATTTTTTGAAAACAAAGAAACGTACGGACAGGGGTGAGGGAGAAGCGGGTAAAACGGAAAGGTGCATTTTAGATTTCAGAGGAGCGGATTTTACCACGGAGCCCTTGCTGCCGTAGGCTTTTGACGGTTGTGTGATCCTGACCGTTGGCTAGTGGGATATGCTTTCCATGTGCTGGGTCCGTGCTGGGTCCTTTTTCTTACTCATAGATATACCGGCTGTTTTATGCTGGACGATCCTGATTTCTGGGCCGAGGCACACACATACAGGGGCCCATTTCATGAGTGCCCAGGTCTTGCACACCAGTGCCGCATTTTCACATGGGTCCAGAGGATCCATTGCATTTCTTTATGTTTACGTTCAGTACCTCAGTATGGATCCAGACCATGATTAGGCAGGGGTGCAATTGGGTTGAGCTGGCCTGGTCCCATGTGTTGAAATTCCATGAACCCGCTGATCATAACCGTCAATCGATCGGTTACTGTGGACATGCCCTGGACTGAATATCAGGTTAACGTACTCATCTGGTGGGCCACACACCCTTAGTCTGCATTTTACAGTTTAATTGAGTTTATTTCTCACCGTAGGTATGCCCATCTTCATGGCCCACATGATGGATGACTTAGACGTAGTGCAATCACACTTGTAAATGAACTAAACCATTCATCAGCTGGGGCCCGCTCGAACGTAGCCTGCAGCAAACCAAAAATCCGGCTGGTCTGTTCATCAAGCTGGCTACGCTCGTATGACAAAGGGGACGGTTAGAAAATGACCAGTGCACAAGGAGGCCCCACATTATGGACAGCCCGGATCTTTCCCACGCATATGCCAAGCTCCATGCTCAACACAAGGCACAAAAACGTCGAAGGGAAATGGAGTAGAGAAGCCGGATGGATCCCATGGCCCATACGCAAGAACCAGGGCTGCAATTAGGCTGGGCCAACCCAGTACCTGATCAGGCTTGGGCCCTTTCGATCTGGGTCTTATTATTTAAGGATGCATTGATGAAATTATATAATTTAGCTTCGTGAATATCTAGATACATAAATAAAAATACAAATTTAGCATTTCTTTGGAGGCAGCAGGAATCGAATGTGGGGCCAACATGGTGGACAACCCAAATCAATGATTAGACCATATTAATTGAGTTTCATTGAGTGGTTAGAATCGTCCAACCAGATTAATTGCTGAGAATCGCAGGACAACTGATTTGGCGATCATATCCCTTTGATCAATGGATGGGAAAGGGAGATTCGATTTATGCTTTGTACCTTCCAGAATGTGAGGCATTTCTTTGATTGCCCGTAGCCTCTTTAGTCACTTTGATTAAAAAAAATAAAACCATAGTTATCTTTTTTTGAGAGTTAATTCTTTAGCAACTCACACACCCTGTTGGTACCACAACACACCCACCTAGTTAATCACACAAAGCGCCCAATGATGCTGTTAGCATGTCTTGAGCCTTAGACCTGGCTAGAGAGGTGGTGGCATGTCAACCAGCCTGGAGAACAGGCAGGAGATGATTAGTTTATCTTGATGACCCAATATACAAATAATGGTTATGGAAATGGACAATTCACATCAATTATACTATAAATGCTTAAATAAATGTTTGATGGCTAATGTAAATCACCCACAAGGCCCACTTTTGATTGCCAATCACTTTTAAAAGTCAATTTCATTGGATAATCCAAACGATCCATATATAAAATGGACGATGCATATTGGATAATCCTAACAATCCATTTCACAAATAGGAAATGGACAATACATATTTATTTCACCAAAAGGGTCTGTTATATTATATGGGTCCCACCTTTGCTTGCACATCCATCTTAAAATAACTTTGGCTGATCATAACCATACAATCAATGGTCAGGGAAATGGATATTCGATACTGATCACAACATATGAGGTCCAATCAATACCATCCATCATGTGGGGGCCACCTTTGATCTTTCTCTTAAATGTCTCTTTGATTTGATGATCCTATACACCCAATCAATGGCCAGGAAAATCAATGGTTCACAATGATTATAATAAAGAAAGCCTGATCATTGATCTAGGCCATCCATTGCATGAGGGCCTCTTGTCACTTCACGCCCCTTCATAAATTTTGACTGCATGATCCCAATTATCCAATCGACAACTAGAAAAAGAAAAATGAATAATACAAATTGATTGTAATAGATGGCCAGACAATGATTTGGACTATTCATCATGTTGCCACACCTTTCATTAATACCCCTTCTTAATGGCCACTCTATTCAAATAATCATGTACATTTAATCAATGGCTATAAAATGGACGGTCGGTATTGAAATAATAAATGAGGTTTGATATGCTCATCACGTGTGCCCAGCCTTTAGTTACATGCCCATCCCACTTTGATTGTACGGTCGTAACTGTCCAATAAAATAAATAAAGAAATCTTATATTTGCTTGTTCAAGCCTTTAATCATTTAAATATTTTACTTGCAACGTGGATTATGAACATTTCAACATGATTAGAGCAAGGGCTAGGCTAGGTCCAACCCTAGCTTGGGCCATTGCCACCTTTACCGATCACCTCTCATCTCAATGAAGGATTAGAGGGTGAAAGTCATACCATAAACATCCACCATTAACACGTGCGGTGAAGCATGAATGATGGAACCCAAAATTTTCCGTCTTCCTCTTCGATAGTAATGGAATTTCAAGATTTATTTTTGACGAGGGGATAGTTAAATTTGAGCATCATTTTAAAGAATTTTCGTCGGTGGTGAGTCTTACCCATCGACAGACTCGTTGTTATTTAAAAGGCTCTACGCCTGATGGGATAGAGAAATATTTTTTTCTTGATACCTATTTGAAAACGGAATTTGCCACTCTCATATATTTTATAGATTGTATATGTCACACTATTGTGGACCCTACTTGAAGCCCATTTATTTGATCCAAGCTACCTAAGCCAGGGCCCAATTAGCCCATACCATGTGTGGCCCACAAATCTAACGTTCTCCCACTTGAGTTGCAATATTATTTAATATGCAAAGGATTAAATATATCTTTTATATATTTTACTAGATATTTATAATAAAACATGGACAGTTCTATCTGGTGTATTGAAATTATTGATATAGAGTAATATCAATCATCACTACATTTATCAAGATGGGATTAAGCATGATAACATATATGAGCATTATTAATGACGTGGATCCTTATGCTTGGATGTGTGGTAAAGAAGTCTCATATCAAGTGTAACCATGCATGTAGATTTTCAAGCAGTTCCGTCATTTATATAATGAGATGCCTTATGCCTTAAGAGAAAACTAATTTATTATGTTCGTCTTTTTTAATTATACACGTGAAATAATACCAAATGAATAAAAACTATAGTGTCCGTAAAATTGAATTGTCAATTGTACTAAATAATTAAAATATATATAATTAAAATGACTATATTTTCCCACTAACAGAACTCATATTTTATGATGATCATTCATATACTATTTACCAATTCCTTAAATGACTGGGGTGATAAGCTGCTGGTTAAAGGGTTTGCAGCCATCAACTTAGTGTTAATGTGTTCCATAAACATTAGATGATCATAAATCTTCTCATTTACAACTAGAAGCTTGATATCAATATACCTCGATATAGTACAAACACTTGTTGTTGTTGGAAAATAACACCATCACAATAGATTCTCAATGGCTTTGAAAATCCATAATTTGAAGCTGTAATGCATTATTCGCATCCTTAAGATAAAATTTTGAGGCCATAATGCCCAACAAGTAACTTTGTAGGAGGTAATAAATTTCGCTTTCATGGTGGATAAAGCCATAAACATCTGCTTCATGTTCCTCCACAAAACATGTTCACCAATTATTATAAAAATACGTCCTACAATAGATTTTCTATTGTCGAGGCACCCAGCATGGTCCAAGTTTGAATATTCAATCGGCTCCACCATATTAGTACATTTACATGTGAGCACAAAGTTATTTATAGTTTGCAGATACTACATTACTTTCTTTATTGCTCTCAAATGGTCATTTCCTATATTTACTGAATATTTTATAAGCATCCTAGCAACAAAAGTTATGCCAGGTCGAGTGCATGCATAATACTCCTTACTATAAATGTATATGAGATGTGCTGCATTTTTTTTCTTCTAAGGTTATTCTTAAGATATTGCAAGAAGCTAATGGCTAGTTTAATTATTCCAATTATACTATAAATGGTTACAAATGGGTCATCATTATTTCTCATGATTATTTGGTTGAACGAGGAAATGATGCCTAAAAAATCATATGAATCCCATGTATTTATATACATTAAAAGGCGCAGGGCCTACCATGATGAATGTGTCATATCCATGCCATTCATTTGTTCCACAAGCTCATTTTAGGGCATTAGTTAAAAAATGAGGTTAATCTAAAACTCAAATAGACCACACCACTTAAAATGATGATCCTAACAGACCTTAATTATTGAAACCTAAAACGCTCCAGGGCCCATGATGATGTTTATTTGTTATCCAGCCTGATCATAAGGTTGTACATACATGGATAAAAAGAAAACAAAAAAATCAACTTGATCCAAAACTTATGTGGCCCCTAATAAGTTATCAATGGTGGTGGGCGTTCAATTTTGATTGTTTACTATATATGGTATGGTTCACTTGAGCATTAGATCTACCTATTTTTAGCTAATACCCTAAAATGAAGTAAAATGGATGAACAACATGGATATGACATAAACGCCAAGGTTGGCCCCATAGTTTTGTGCCTATAATGTTTTTAGCGTCCATTTTGGCCAAGTACGTGAAAAAAAGTGCAATTCAACTAAATTTTTAACTATATGTGACAATCGATTACTGGTAGATTAAGTTGAGCCCGGAAGGCGGTGAATTCGACTGTCCTGAACAATAAAAAAACAACTTTTCTTACCCATGCTAACTTGTCACATAGCCACATTTTCCTTGCTAACATGCCACTTACATAGGGAATCCATACCGTGGAGGGGGTAGACCCCACCATAAAATCACTTGGTATAAAATAAAATTAAAAAAAAAGGTAGTTGGCTTAATTGGACCACATCTATATGTTGAGTCAGGCCATGTTGTACACTGATGCTAATGCTATTGTCAACCCACTTGTTTTTTTACCAACTGATTTTCATGGGAGGACCTTCCCTTCGAATGATACAAATGCCCTAAACA
Source organism: Liriodendron chinense (assembly GCA_003013855.2). Taxonomy (NCBI): domain Eukaryota; kingdom Viridiplantae; phylum Streptophyta; class Magnoliopsida; order Magnoliales; family Magnoliaceae; genus Liriodendron; species Liriodendron chinense. Next base: position 3,622,633 of record PVNU02000736.1, on the reverse strand, counting down.
AGTGGCATAATGGTGGGGAAATACGGTCGGATGACGAGTGTACGTCTGAATATGTGGTCCATCCATCATATATAGGGCATATAAGGATATGGATTGTTCATCCATTGTGCACTAACATAGAGTCACCTCCAATTTTTGCGATGGTCTTAAAACCTTATTCTAAGGATTTTTACCAGAGTGGGAATTTGAGTTCTGGGCTGCTTAGCGTCTCCACTAATAAAGAACTTATTTTTTTATTCTTAAAAAAATAAATCCTTTAATTTTACCACTTCATATTTAGTACCCAACAAAAAAATATTTAAAAAATAAGTAACAAGGATGTCACTTTTTTTTTTAGAGCTTATGGGTAAACATTTTTCACTAATTTTTGATAAGTTTGCCCTTAAACTTTTCAAGTAATTTCATCTTGCTTTCTTCTCCTCTTTAGAATCTTTCCAAGGTGGACCACACAACGAACGACCCATATTGAGAGTGTGGCCCCACATGATGAATGGTCCACATCAAGGTGGGCTCACATCATGCACAGTCACATCAAAAGTGAGCTCCATATGATGGATGGCCCACAACATAGTGTGGCCCCATATGATGGACAATTCATATGAAGTGGGCTCAACTTGATGGATGGTCCACATAAGGTGGGACCCACGTGATGGATGGTGGACATTGATGGTGGACATTGAAAGTGGGACCACACGATGGATGGTGGACATTGAAGGTGGGACCACATGATGGAAGGCTGACATCAACGGTGGGTTCATATGATGAACAACCCATATTGAAGGTTGGGCCCCACATGATGGACATTCCATAGCAAAGGAAGGACCCACATGATGGATGGTGGACATCAAAGGCAGCCCCGCATAATGAATGACCTATTTGAAGGTTAGGGCCCACATGATGAATGGTCCACATCAAGTTAGCACACATAATGCATGGTTCACATCAAAGGTGGGCCCCACATGCTGGATGGCCCACATCAAAGTGTGGCCCAACATGATGGACTATCCACATCAAATGGGACCCACTTAATGGACAGTCCACAGTTGAAGAGGGACCCACATGATGGCTGATGGACATCAAACATGGGCCCATGTGATGGACAATTGACATCAAAGGTGAGCCCACATGATGAACGACCCATATGGAAGGTGGAGCCTCACATAATGAATGGTTCACATCAAGGTGGGCCCACAAAATGAATAGACTGGGCTTCACATGATAGATGGCCCACATCAAAGTGTGGCTCCTTGTGATGGATAGTCCACATTAAGTGTGCGGCTCCTCGTGATGGATAGTCCACATTAACTGTGCCCCACCTAATGGACGGTCTACATCCAAGGTCTCGCGTGAGGGATGACCCGTATCCAAAATGGCCCAACATGATGGATGATCCACATAGAAGGTGTGCCCCACATGATGGATGGTGGACATCAAAAGTGGCCCCCGCATGGTGGACAAGCCTACTTCAAAGGCGAGACTCACATGATGGAAACATCAAATGTTGGACTCCACGTGATGGTAGTTGACATTTAGGGCCTGTTTGTTGCATAATCGAGACTTCAGTATTGGAATCCAAAATCATAAAATCTAGATTGGAAACCAGGGATTCCATTTGAAACTTAGTTGAAAACTGTGTAATCCAATTTCTGATCCAGGATCTAAATTCCGGATAGAATTGGGTGTTTGGTACACAACCCCTTCTCAACATTGCAGAAGTCAATCTGGACCCCACATCATGTGGGGCTCACCTCTCATCCAATTTAAAAAATCACTAAGCTCAGATGATTCTACCCATTCGGTCAAGTGCAATGAAAATGGAAAGTTTTTATTTATTGCACCACAAATGATTTGATTAGGGATGTGGACCTTCCTTTAAATGGGTCCACCACTAATTGTTTGTCCCTCTCCAAAACTGTTGGGTTTGTCCCACATCAGCCAAGTTGGATGATGAAAGGATCTTCTTATATCCTAGGGTCTCTATGCCTTCGCTGGCTTTGAAGAATGTATACCACTGCAATACGTCAGATGTATTCTAACAAATCTCTAAATTATAAAACAACAACACGTGTCCATGTGGCACAAGGTTATGAGATCCAAACCGTCCATCAGGTGGCCCTATACCATGTAGATGCTCTTGCAGAAATTAAGCTTCTTCCGCCCATCATCTTGGACGATTTTAGAAACAAAAGGACAGATATAAAAACTTGGCCCAGGTTTTATAGAACCGTCCTTCAGATTGTAGCCCATGTTGAGTAAAGAGCCTATTTTTATACCAGAGCATGTACACAGTGGGGATGCACCTGATAGATGGCCTGGAACTCGTATGTGTGAGTGGCAGCTCATACATGGCCAGAATTGTTGTAAAATGCATGGGATTTTGTAATACCCACCTTTCCTACTATAGTGTTGGATCACGATGAGCAGATCCAAATTCTAAATGCCAAACAAACCAGCCCTTAATATGATCTTTTTGTTCTTGTTCTTAATTTTAAAGAAGCTCATTTGGTGAAATTACTTTTTCTAAACTAAAATATTCTTATTTAAAATAAGCACGTTTGATAAAATGTTTAAATAAGAGCTTCTTTTTTTTAATGATTATTGATGTCATTTTTTTAAATTACAAACAACTTCATTACAAGAGAAACTCAAACAGTTATTTTGGTGGATCTTCCGTAGACAAAACCATACTCCATATGGCAAAAGAATGAATGGTTACAATATTCATGTTTTAAGACATTTGGATCGTCCATTATGCTGGACATTGGATGTGGATCATCCATCATATGGAGCCTGCTTTTGATGTGGACCATTCATCATGTGAGCCAAACCATTAAAGTGGGTCATTTGTCATGCGAGGGCCATCTTGGATGTGGACCATTCATCATCAGGACTTGACCTTTGGCATGGATTGTCTATTATGCGATGCCCACCTTAATGTAGGTCATACATCACCTGGGGTCCACCATCAATACTAATTGTCTTTTACTTGGTGTGGAGTAAGATTTTGGTCGTTGTTGTTCTCTTTGTCTATATGCTGTGGCATGAAAACCAGGCCAATCTAATAATGATGTGAATCTTATGCCTAAGATCAATTCGAGGTTCACATGCGCTGATGCGACTAGTTTGATGCTCCAAGGCGGGGCCCACCCACCAAACAACCGAGGTCGCGCAGGGCGCAAATTGTAACCAGGGTTCACTGGAATACCCAGTAACCCTGATACGGTTTAATGAAAAACGTCATTCTCGCATCTCAAATGTGGGGCTGGCAGTCAAAGGGGTAGAAACATCATTTCACCTAAAGTATTTTTTGTTTTTTCACTACTGGTTCCACCTCTGACATGGGTGAGAATTGCGGGCAACCTTGGTACATGAAGTTCCTACATTTTGAATGAACATTAGGCGTACCTAGATGTCTGTGAGAAATCCACCCAGTTCAGTGGGTGATTTAACGTCCACCATTTAAAACAGTGGTGATTGAACGTCCACCATTTAAAACTTCTTAGGGCCCACTGTATTGTTTATTTTTCATCCAACCTGTTGATTAGGTCAGATAGACCTGGATGAAGGGAAAGCACACATATTAACTCCATCCAAAACTTGTGTAACTCCGAGGAAGTTTGTGGGTGCTCATGAATCACCATTGTTCCATGTGGGGTGGTCCACCCAAGAAGATTTGGTTCTGCCTCATTTTTTGGATCATACCCTGATACGAGCTAGCAAAATGGATAGACAGTGTTATGGGTTAATCTGGAATTACCCTTAAAGACTGCACGGTAGTCAAGGCTACACATGAGTGTTTCTGACATTCGCTATCTTCGCGCCCGAGCACTCAAGCACCCGGTTGATAATACTAGTGCTTCTTTGCCCTCGGCCGCTTATTAAGCTTGAACTGATTTGAACTTTTCAGTACCCAACCATCATGTTAGACTTGAGCGGTCGGCTTTTCCCTAACTCCCTGACCGATCGCCTCAAGCTTGGGTAACTCTCTCTCTCCTATTTACAACCAACTCGTGATGACCAGACTCGTCGTTTATTTACATCTGACCGAACACTATCTCTAGAGGACTACTATTCGAATGACTAAGGCGCAACTAACGTACTTTGCAAGTCACGGGATTCACCTCTCCGGATTAGTATGAGAGATCCGTACTGCGCAGATATTTTCGTATACCTCTCCAAGGCAATCATGAATCTGGCTATGATTGTGACTCATCCTCATAGGATATCAAATCTCGACAGAATCAGAATCATAATCAAATACGGTAACAATGTACCTTATAAATACCCCTTAATGTTATGACAAAGGTACACACACGAAAAATACGAAATATGAATGCCTATCCCTATTGAGTAATTATCTTGCCATCGCTAACTTAGGCATTGGAGAGCTATCCTTGGTGGTGTTTGCAGGTTCTTCAGATCTAAAGTCTCCATCTTCGGTCACCAATATGACGACAAAGATTTGAGTTGGTCCCTGATCAATAAGTTGATCCGTGATCAACAACTGGTGATGTGAATTAGCGTCAACAGATGGCATGAATAATAAACGTATGTCATGGTGGGGCTCGCAGGTTTTTTTTGGGTGAATGCTTTTCATACAGCCAGCTGAAGGCTACAAGCAGTTTTAGGTTTGTTTGTATTCAAACGCAACGTCACCCCAATTGGTAATGTGAATCTTTTGTTTCCAGAGCCTTTGCATGGCATACATGGATTGAAGGGATGGTTTGATTGGTGTGAAATACATGAAAAAGGAGCTAAATACATAATAATTAGGATTTTCAACTTCCACGGTAAGGTAATTTTATGGTCCTCAATTGATGACTAAAAGAGTATGCTCGATTTTCAGTTTGTACAACTGGGTCTCATGGTTTTCTAATTGGGACGGTTGTTCGGACCCATCATGGATGTACCATGAATGACATATCTTTCCAATAAAACAATCCCATCCACTCAATCTTGAGGCCTTCTGTAGATGGATGACTGGGGTATCGATGAAAGAGCTTGGAGAATACAGACAACTGCACATCTCTTGTAGTGTTAATGAAAAAGGCACCACGTATGCATGTCAAGCAGTTGCAGGCCCATGGTTAAAAGTGAAAGTTCACCTTCAGAAAAATGACAATTTAATTTGTTCTTTTTCATTGGAGGCTTATACCTGATACATGTATACGGCCTTTTTTTATTGGCACTAGTTAAATGGAGCTTGTGCTAGCCCTACTGGCTACCAGACACAATATGTATACCAGCTTAAATTGTGCCATTAAGGCACGGATTGAAGAATTGGCAACTCAACCATTTTTTATTGTCCTGAGTCGAGTCAAGACTCACCTTAGTCAGGGAGTGGTCTGTCCAGGTTGGCATATCTTCAGCAATGGCGGCCAGGTGGATTAGACTTGACTGTGACACAGATTTCTTGTGAAAGCCTCTCCCAGTGCTACGGGGAGCTAGATGGGCGCCCACTATGATGTTTGTGAGAACCATCCGTTTTCCCAGATCATTTGAGGATGTAGGACCAAAACTGGGCAGATCCAAAACTCAAGTGGACTACATGATGAGGATTGACCTCCACCATCAAAACATTCTCATTCATGAGGCCACATAAGTTGTGGATGTGGCTAATATTTTTGTGTTTTGTGTTCATCCCATTAGTAATGGAATGACTTTACGAATGGCATATAAATATCAGGGTGTGGTTCCTTATCCTTGCCTTAGTGGTAGACTCCTAGGAGTTTCAACATGAGGTTTGGGGTTCGAGTACCCATGCAGTGGTGAAATCTCACTATGGGGTGAGGGACCGGCGGAGCATGGTGGACTCCAGAGAGGTTTCAACTATAGACATTTTCATACCTACTGTTTTCTGTGTTGCAGCCTACTTGAGTTTTGTGTCTGTGTCGTTTTTTGTCCCTTGTCCTAAACTGATCTAACAAAACAGATGGACCGTGTGGATTCCTCACAAATATCACGGTGGTCCCCATCTAGCTTCCTGTGGGAGGAACTTCCTACGAAAGGCTCCAGTAATCAGTTGCATGCTGCAGCTTGGGACGAGTTGTCCACCCATGACCGTCGCAGGTGAGGCCTGTGGTCCAGACCGTTGGTCTATTGAGCTCCACCCTGAGCGGAAGGTGCCCCCGAAAGCTCAGTGACCACACCTTTTGTGGTTGAATGTGGACTTTTGTTTTGTTTTTGTTTTTTGCTTTATTTTTTTATTTTTATTTTCCTCTTAACGGTTTGATGTGATTTTTGAGGCACAGTCTACTCGAGGTGGGGCACACAGACGAATGGTTTGGATTTACCAATCCATGGGTCTAATTCCCACAACTGAAAACACACATGCAGAGTCAAAGATGCGGGACCATTGGCTACGTGTCATGTAACTCCTCATTGTCCGAAACTCTCTCTCTGTTGGCATGTGACTCCCATGACGATTGTAGAGTTCTCGTGATGCTTCCAGCAGTCTTCCCCCACACAAGATTCGTGCATTTTACGTAACCTTCATTAGTAATGAAGTGAAACTATGAAGTTGGAGGAATAAATTCTGTGGGGTCTACCTACATGTATGTGTGCTATCCACGCCTTCTACACGTGTTACCATGTCCTTTTATGGCATGAGACTAAAATTGAAGCATACCCAAATCTCAAGTGAACCACACCATAGGAAATATGAATTTAATGCCTGCCAGAAGTTTTGTATCAAGCTGATATTTTCGTTTTCCCTTCACCCATGTCTTTTTATCCTCATGAATGGGTGGATGATAAACAAGCATCACTGTGGGCCTTAGGAAGGTTTCAACGGTGGATGTCATTATCCCCACTGTTTCCCTGGTATGGTTCACTTCAGCTTTAGATTTGCTTAAATTTTTTGCTCTTGCCATAAAATGAGCTGGAAAAACGGATGGATGGCATGGATGAGACACAAACATCCACAGTGGGTCCCATAGACAGTATGCAATCCTTCCGATGATGGGTACACATGGTGCGAGTGATTATATACGCTTAAGGGGCTTTACACGCTCGTGGTGTCTATATAACTATATAAACATATAATATAAATATATAATATGTGAAAGGTTTCAAGTCCAATCAGTTGGACTAGTTACGGTCCAAAGAGATGACTTCTAGCCTTTCACGTGTTTGCCACATCCAACCTGGCTAATAGGTTGGCCCCACCATGAGAATCACCTATTACAAAAGTCATCCCATCTACTCGTCATGTGGGCCACACCATGAAAACTTCCTCTAGCTTTTGATAAATAATGAAATATGAGTGTGGTTACTTGAAAAGGTGGATATGAGTACAAGGTGATCCTTATAGTCTTCATGGTAGGGCCAACTTATTGAAAGGTTTGTATGTCACGTGCACTTAAGAAGATGGAAGGACCGCACCAGTGGTCCAATCAATTGGACATGAGACAATTTCCTATCACCGATGCCAAGTTCATATAATCCTGCTTACATTAGCTCTGTGGAGCCCACCTTGATGTCTGCGATATCAATTGCTGGGAATGCCCACCATTGCAGATCCGAAACTCAAATGGACCACACCACAGGAAATTGTAGGATTGAATGCCCACCATTGGAACCTTCTTGGTGCCATAAAAGTTTTGAATCAGGTTGATATTTGTGATTTTTGTTCACCGCAGTGGTAATGATTTTCATGAATGGATTGAATAGCATAAAAACACTGTGGTGAGACTCAGGAAAGTTCCCATTGGTATGTCTTGCTTGAGTTCTGAATCTATCTCATTTTTTGGGTTATATCTTATAATAAGCTGGCAAAATGCATGGAGTGGATGTCATAACCGACATCAAGGTGGCGCACGCAAAACTTCCGTCTTTCATGTATGCAAAACTTACAGGACGTTGCTCTCTTCCTTCCTCTTTCTGATTTCTCTGACCTGTCTCTGTCCTCCCAATGTATCTTTTCGGTTTCTCTCACCCTTCCTTTCTCGTCCAATTATATGGCCCAGTGTATACCGGTCCATGTGAAAATCAGATTGTCAGTGTTGAGAATTTTCATTAAAATAAAAGTTTTTTGAAATTTTAAATAAATTTTCAATTTTTTTATTTTCCCTCTTAAAATATTTTGAAAACAGTGAAAATGGTTTATACCACATCGTTTGGAGATGAATTTTTTTTTTCTAGTTTATAAACTATCTAATGGTGTGTTTACTTGGAGAAATGGAGAGAGAAATTGGGTGACCGCATGCGCACATGCACTTGCCCTGGCGAGGGCAGTGAGATGCCACTGGATGTCCACCAAGTTGGTGAATAAGTTAATTCAATGTGGTTTTGGGTTTATGAACAATTTAAAGACGTGCCCATTGTACGTGGACCATTTAACCTGAATTGAGTGGATGCATGAGGAACCGTCAGAAATTTAAAAGATATAACATGGGATCTTCAGAACCATTGATTTCTTGGGGGGCCTGGGATTGATGATCCCTGACCAGACTAGTATGAGAACGTGCATCGCCCACTAGTGATGGTAGTGGGGCTCAAGTGGTCCATTCCATCTGTCTTTTGCTGTTCCAATTGACTTTTCAATGTCGAATATACCTTTTATCCTGTCACTAGTCGTGTGCACTTCTGGTGCATTTAGACCACTCTAAGTGGATCCTGTGTTCGCTCCAATCATTCCACCACGTTCAGGCCTGTTTGGGAGACAAGGGATGCCAATCCTGGTGCAATTTCTAATACAAGCACCTAACTTGTTCCACCCAAGATACCCGATGCAATGATGATTTGGCGTACATCCAAACAGGCCTTTCTCTGTTGTGGGCATTCTAGTGGGGGATGGATGGCTGATCTCTCTGTTTTAATTGGCCTTTTGCATGGCATGAATAGGATGATTGTGATTGTCTGATCAATGTGGGATTACGCATCCAAAGTGGGACCCACTTAAATATTGATGGCTTGGTTCAAGTTCTCCTAATCGTTTTTGTTAGTCATGCAACCCACCCACCCAGTTAGTCACATGATGCACCACCTGTGGGGTTAGTATGTCTCCTTGGCATGTCGAACTTGAGACCTGTGGTTGAAACGCCCAAGGGTCTTCCAGCTGGGCTGCTTGGCTAGAGATGCAGATTAGGTACTACTTGAGCCTCTGCAAAGCTCGGGATAAGCTTGATGTGGCATGTAGTTCCATGTTTGTATTGGTAGAGAGCACGTTGTCGGAAGAACCCACCATATCAGCAAGCCTGTCACGTCTGCTCTCCACCAATAAGCACATGCCACGTACTAGCTTATTCCGAGCTCTGCACAAGCGCAAGTAGTACCCAATCCGCATCCTTGGGCTAACAGGTAAGACATGTTCTCTCCTAATCTAACATGGGATGATGTAATTGAACAACATGCTACTAATAAAGATGGAGTATACACAAAGCATGTTAGAAAGTTTTTCGTAGAGCATATACTTGACCCCGCCTTGTTCCTATAAGAGCCTAAGGTCCAATCAAATTCCTCTATAGAACCATATCAAGTTACTAGAGAGCTCCTTGCAAAGGACACATCAACTAATCCACCTCCTAGCTATTGAAGTTAGTAAAGGCCCGTTTGGATCGTAAGTTACTTAAGATAAGCTACTTATAAGATAAGTTACTTATCTTGGTTTTTACTTACTAAGTAGATAAGTATGTTTGGTAAACAACATACTTATCAGCCAATAAGTAAATAAGTATGTTTGGTAAAAAAACATTGATAAGTAACCTTTAGAAAGAAAATTTCAAATCTACATAAATAAGCAACATATTGACATGAAAATAATAAGCTAAGTGTTGAGGCAGTTTCCTAACAGAATGAACTTTTTCAATCCTCATGTACATGCCATGCACATGCTAGCATAGCACGATTGGCCCGAGATACATTCCATCCATTAGAATGAGACCACTATATGGATGCCCTGGCACAAGAATCAAGTTGATCCACTGGTCAGGTGGGCCACAGTTTGCAAAACAAATGTATGGCTCTGGAAGACCTTGCTGAAGTTTTCTAACACATTCACTTGTTTCCAATAGTTGGTCCACATATTGAGTGGACTACAACCATGTTTGGGAAAGATGAAGAAAATTAAATCAACCTGATTGGTGGATTGGATCTTGCACCAATTAATGTAGGGCCCATCTTTGATGTGGGCCGTCCATTGTGTGAGCCCCACCTTTGATGGGACAGTCCATCATATGGGGCCTCCTTTGATATGGACGGTATGAGAGAGAAGTAAGTAATTGAGCGAACCATGAGAGAGAACTTTGATATGTAGCATGACATGAGAGAGATAAGTAGAAAGGCCAAATTGGAGGGTGGTTAATTAACATTGGAGGGTAACTAACAGTGTGGGTGTGTACTAACAAAAAAACAAAAAAAAAAAGAAGAAGAGCAAAAGCATGACATGAGAGAAATAAGTAGAAAAGTCAAAAGTTAAAAAGCTAAAATAAATACTTATTAAAATAAGTAATTTTTAAGAGATAAGTTACTTTTCAATTTTACTTACCAAACAAGCTTAAATGCCAAAAGTATCTTAATGTCTTAAGTTCAGTTGAAAAGTAACCTATTTGGTAGTATCCAAACGGGCCTAATAGTCTTGTATCGAAGAATCAGGATCCTCTACTTGGTAATCTTGTTTTTCTCCTCTGTGATTGGTCCAGCTCGGATGGATTGTATCAGAGTCCACTAGTCAGTCAGAGCTGGACCAATCACAGCGGCGCAAGCAGAGGTTCTCTGTTTGGGTAAAACAGAGGATCTGGACTCTTATGGAAAAGTATGCGGATTTTTTATACTTTAAAAACGCCAAGACTTAGCCAATCTGTCGGTGCACACATCACATCACATGTGATTGTGCTTGACGGAGTATGACCCCTTGATATGGAGGCACTAAAAAATTGTACACATGGCATCCATTAACTCATGTTAAGCCAGCCAAAATGTGGTCCATCTGATTGGTGGAGCAAACCTCCCCTTTGTTTCTTGGACATTGGTATGTTCAAATAGGCCACTGGACATTTTTCATTTTTGATCGTCAAAAAGGTGTCCACCAATCTGATAGTTGGATAATCAAGTAAGCATTATTTTTCATTCACGGTACATTTAAATTGGGACCCATAATTTGAACGGTTTAATTTGAATTACTTGTGTGCCATGTATGCAAATTATAAGTAATTTCTAAGTGCCTTAGAATCATCCATCACACTCTGCCAAAGAATTAACGTCTTCTGTTATGCCCGATAGTCCGCTCATCTTTTCGAAGGACAAAATTATTAAAAAGATACGTTCCTGGCAATGGCAAAAAAGTAATAAACATGGGTGTATATATTTTTTTTAATACAGAGGGACTTTATCAGTCAGATAGAGGTCATGTTTCAACTATCTGAGCCGTTGATTGATATGCCTCACCATGGATGGTGGTTATCTAAAAGTATTCAAGATCAAAAGATCCTTTCAATGCCCCACAAATCAACGGTTCAAGGAGATGGTCCACACACACACACACACACACAACAAGAGTTAAATGATAAAAGTGTTGAAGTTATTCTAACATGGGATTCTTTGTGAGAAAAAAAGAAGAAGAAAGAGGAGAGTTATTTGATACTCTGGCCAGTGTGATGGATGATACGAAGGCACTTAAAAATTGCACACATGGCATGTATCTAACTTAATTTAAGCTGCTCTTGTGGTGGACCGTGGATCCAACTGTAGATAGTATTATCGGGATGATTATAGCCTCTGATTTTTAAACTTTTATTTGTAGAATTTCAATGTTTGATTATTTTTCATGTTGACCATTGATTAGAATTCATCTAATCAGCCATTTAGGGCTTCGGTTCGGTATAATTATTATTTTAAAAATAATCTCAATTCCCAAGTGGGTCCCACTGTGTGGACCGTTTAATTTTAGTAAGACACTGACTTGCTGACAATTGTTTTTTGCGATCGGTCATCAATCACGCTCCAGTACAGGTCCTTTTCTGCCCTTTCAAGTGGTGGTGTCTCTTTCATCACGCGGCTTTCATGCATGCACATTGATCTGCACTGTCCAAATAGTGGGCCAGTTCAATCGTGAAAATCCTGCTCTCTTGATACTGCTAAGATCGAATTTGTGGCCATCAAATTGACGGTTGAAAGTAGAACGGTTTGATCCAGATCCAACAGCCAATATTGAAGGGCTGCTACCCAAGTTATGTTTTGACCATCCTCCATCCACAGTGGGGCCCATGATCCGAGCGTTCTGAATTTAAGAAATTGTATGCAAGTGTACAGTGAAAATAACTAACCCCTTCAACGGTGTGGTCGAGTTGGGCTATGCTGCCCTGTCCCGGCTCAAAATCATGAAGGCTAGCTTAAAGCTCAGCTTCAGTAAAAATAAAAAATAAAAAATAAAAATAAATCTAAGTGTTGCTCATACCCGGTCGATATGATGGTTTTGATGGGAATTTTCCTCCTCAGTGCAAGGAGAGAGAGTGCTACCAGGGTGTGGTCGGGCGCCTGGACCATTTACTGGCCGGGCGACCGAAATTCCATCAAGAGGTGTTTTAGGAGAGCAATGCTGCTGGGCTGTTTTGACAACGGCCGGGCGCCTAGCGGTCTTGTAACCGGGCGTCCGATGCCCTAGCTGGGCGCCCGACCATGTTGGTCCTCGCTGGATGTTTTTGGGCTTGGCTGGGCGCCCGACCCGGCGCGGACTGCTTATACGTAGTTTCCTTTTTGGGTTGCAACTCCTCAAGTTTCTTACTTAAGGAGTTCCAAAACGGGATTAGGGCATCCCATTAGAGGGTTTACACGTCCAAGGTGAGAAAGAGAGAAAAGGGGAAGAGAGAGAACGAGGAAGCTTATAGAAGGGAGAAGTTGCTTGAAGAGGGATTCTTTTGCGCAACCGTCGTCTCAGCACTTATACGTCCTCAGGATCGATGAGATCGTTTTTCCTTTGTTATTCTCTTGTTGTTTATCCATTCCAAATGGGTGAAGAAGGTTTGATCCAAGCGGTGTGTGCTTGAGATCGGTTGTAACAGTTCCCTGAGATAATGGATTGTTGATCTGGACTAGGTCCCGTGGTTTTTGCCTCTTTTGAGGGTTTTCCACGTAAAAACTCCTTGTGTTCGTGTGGTTGATGTTTATTCTTGATTATTGCATTAGCATAGTCCATAATTTTAGTATATTGGGGGGCGAGATCCCAAGGTTTGTGTGAAACGCATCCAACAAAGTGGTATCAGAGCGTTCAGGTTGTTTGAACGGAGTGGGATCGGTTCTGAATTATGGAAGGTGACTCATCAAGGATGATCAACCTCAATGGTTCTAACTGGACCATATGGAAAGCTAAGATGGAGGACTTGCTCTATTACAAGGACTTGTATGCTCCAATTCTAAGCATATCGGCGAAGACAGAGGATATGTCAGATGATGTTTGGAAGAAATTGGACCGGAAGGCGGTGGGCTTCATTAGAAAATGGTTGGATGATTCGGTTTTCCACCATGTGTCTACAGAAACCTCAGCCGCTAGCCTATGGCAGAAATTGCAAGGGCTGTATGAGAGGAAGACAGCCGGCAATAAGATATTCCTGATAAGACGACTTGTGAATCTCAAGTTCAAAGATGGTGGTTCTGTGGCTGAACACATTAATGAGGTCAGCAACATTGTGAACCGGCTCTTCTCCATGAAGATGGTCCTGGATGATGAACTTCAGGCTTTGTAACTGCTTAGCTCATTGCCTGATAGTTGGGAGACATTGGTGGTGTCTCTAAGTAACTCCGCGCCAGACGGAAAGGTATCCATGGATCAGGTAACAAGTTGTCTCTTCAATGAGGAGACAAGGACGAAGTCTCTAGGGCCTGCTCAACAAGAGGCCCTTGTGACACAAGATCGGGGGAGAGGAAAGAACAGAAAAGGGCGGAAAGGCCCGAGATAAATCAAGAGGCAAGTCAGTTGCCAGGAAAGATGTTGAATGCTGGAATTGTGGCAAGAAGGACCACTATAAGAATGAACGTCACAAGAACAAAAGTAACAATAAGGGTAAAGGAAAGGAGAAGGAAGATGAATCAGATTCTACTGCGGTCGCCTCAGATGGTGACGTTGTTATTATTCTTTCGGCAGATCACGATATTTGTCTCACGGCTTCGAGTCAGGACACCGACTGGGTGATAGACTCGAGAGCCTCGTTTCATGCGACTCCACACAGAGATTTCTTCACAAGCTACAAGTCAGGTGACTATGGGACAGTGAAGATGGAAAATTCTGGTGTTTCGAAGATCGTAGAAGTAGGTGATATTTGTTTGAAGACCGATGTGGGCTGCACTGTAATAACCCTGGTTTTCCATTAGTTGCGATGAACTAATTTAAGGGTTTAATTTAATAATTAAGTAAATAAATAATTTATATAATGAATGAGTTAACATTAAACAATCCATGAGGATTATGGTATGATCTTTCATATAAAATAAATAAAAAAAATAATAATAAAATAAAATAAATAGGCTATTAATTAAACCCAAGTTATAAGACAATTTGCAGGAATCACGATTTCTAGTGATCATTACCGTACAAAACTCTATACAATAGTTCTAGGACACGATCCAACCATACATGTCAAATTTCAGCCCTCCGATCATCCTACAAGTGCCCTAATCAGAAATCAGGCCATAAGTGGGCCATCTAACTTCGGAACTGTCTCATTTTTGGCGTCATACCCTAAAATTATGTGGCCTACCTGATGATTGGAGTGGATTTTGCATATACATCATGGTGGGACCCACGTACGTCCCGTGCACCATCAATGCGCGGTCAAACTGCGTTGACCGCGAGTTGAAGAGGATTTTTCTTCTTCTTCTTCGTTCGCCGCTTCTGTGACGAGCGGACGCTGTCCGCTGGCTGCGTCTGCATCGTCCGATGATGATGGTTGTGGGTGGGCCCCACATGAAAATAGAAACCTGGGTGGGTGTACGTGCACCGCACGTAACAACTGTGCGAGAAATCACTGCTGCACCGCGTTTTACACGCTGCTGAAACTGCAGACGCTGTTACAGCGTCCGCACGCTGTCGACATGCGGGACCCCATGTGATCATCGGGCTGGGCCCCATAGCTCGATCTAAGCCGTCCATTAAATCCGTACCTTCGATAGGTACATACCGCCCGAGTTTCTCCTCCAACAGCGGAGTATCGAATCTTCTCCAAATAGCCGTTCAAACCAAGAAACTACAAGATCTGGGTCCGTACCTTGCATGGCCGATCAAGAACCGCTTCGATAGGATCGTGTGGACCCCATCTACCATCCCAACGTCTCAAAGTGGAGTAGCCTTTCAAGTTATAGGTTCCGAATCCAAGTAGGATTCGAAAAGAGCTGCGGTGCGCTCGGGCGTGCGGGTTGGGCTATAGAAAGCCAGGCCCTCTGCGTGGTTTTTCCAGAAGAAGCAGTGGGAGAGAAAGAGAGGGAGGATGGTTAGAGAAAGAGAGAGAGAGAGTAGCTCGTTGGAGGGAGAGAAGGGGGAGAGAGTGCAGGCGGCACACGTGCGGCTGCTGCTGTGCTGCTTGTGCTTCTGTCGCTGTCGCTGCCCGTGATCAAGTCACTGCTACGCTGTTACTGCTTTAGCTGGGGCAGCAAGGAAGAAAAAGAAGAAGAAGAGAAGAGAGAAGAAGAAAGAAAGAAGAAAGAAGAAGAAATTTCTTTTCTGGTTGTCCAAACCGAGTCGACTCGCTGAGCGACTCATTGAACCAACCCGTGTTCTGTTTTAGGCTGGTATTGAGCCTACAATTCATCAGGTGAGTGATTCTTCTAAAGAAATTTCCATTGATCTTTCTCTTATTAACTTGTTCCCATCTTTCTTCAAATTCCAATTGTCTTATCGTTTCATGTTATGGATCTAAGGTAAGGATCCTTCTTTAGCTCTTTTTCTAATAAGGTTTAGGAGTTTGATTTTGTGTATGGTACGCATTCTAGGTAAGGGATCCATCACTTAATTTTGTTCTAAGATCCATCCCCTGATTTTTCCTCTTTATTTAATGTTTTCTTTCCTCAAATTTTCTGTCCTATTATCTCATGTAAAATTGTTAAGCAAACTCAACCTAGGTTAGGTCGTGTACAAGACTTCTAGTTGGAATAACACTAGTAAGTATCGAGACACTAAGATCTTACATGTTGTCCTTCTTTAGTTTCAAGTTTACCATTAACTAGGGTTAGATGACGAATTACTTGAATAAGAATAATGCATGCATGGTATGATTGGAATTTGATTTTGATATGCATTGTATGCTTGAAGAGATGTTTCCATGATTCATGACATTCATATATATTCTTATACACAACGACAGAACAGGAGCATGGTTGATTTGACTCCTGGCGTGCATGGTTGATTTGCCGCCTCGCTGTACCGGTTAGGTGAGCATGGTTGATTTGCCACAGGTTCCTAATGTTCAGTGGCAGCGAGTTCTGGTCGTTTCACTTATTGAGCATGGTTGATTTGCTCGGTTGGATCAGTGGTGCATGGTTGATTTGCCCACTGGCGTGCATGGTTGATTTGCCGCCTCGTTGTACCGGTTAGGTGAGCATGGTTGATTTGCGACAGTTCCTAATGTTCAGTGGCAACGAGTTCCTAGACGTTTGTGCTCTTACACGTATCATAACATACATGACATCATGATAATCATGCTTCACTTCTAATAAGACATAAGATGTTTAAATCTTCATCATATTCTTATATATGTTCATATAATTCTAGCTGTTAGTATTTCACGTCTAACGTTTTATCAACTGGAATATTACTTGTGATGAAAATGATCTCACTGGGCTTTAGCTCACCAAAATCACCACAGTTCCTGCATGATATCAAGAGGAAGGAGGAGCGGCTGAAGCAGAATATTTGGACGATTACTTTTATTAGAAGACTTATATTAGTTTAGGTGTTGAATTTATTTCCTTTAGAAGATGATTGAAAACAGATTTTAGTAGATTTGAATATTTTGCAGAATGGATGTAGTTGTTTGATTTAAACTTTTATTTGAGATTTAATTCATGGTTAATAAAATACTTCAGTTTAGTATTATTGTGGTATGTGGAATGAAATCTCTCTACAGGTTATATTTGGATTGAGTTCACACTCTGAAACTCGAGCCCTGGGTTGTTATACTCGAGTCTCGGATTTCAGGGCGTGACATGCACATTGGTTCTCAAGGATGTGAGACACATTCCAAACCTTCGCCTCAACTTGATGTTGACGGGAAGGCTGGATGATGATGGCTATGAAAGTCGGTTTGTTGGTGGGTGCTAAAAGCTCATCAAGGGTTCGTTGATTGTTGCCAGAGGAAAGAAGTGTTGTACCCTTTACAAGGCAAGTGTTAGTGTATGCAAGGGTGGATTGAACGCAGCGGAAGATTCAGCTACTGACGTGTGGCACAGGCGTCTAGGCCACATGAGTGAAAAAGGGCTTCAGCTACTAGCGAAGAAGCGGCTCTTTCCAGACGTGACAAGTATACCTCTAAAAACCTGTATTGATTGTTTATCTGGGAAACAGCATAGAGTTTCTTTTGTTAAAACTTATTTTCATATTCATAAAGCACATCCATTAGATTTGGTTTATTCTGATGTTTGTGGTCCTATGAGGACAAAAACCTTGGGTGGGGCATTATATTTTGTCACTTTTATAGATGATGCATCTAGGAGGGTTTGGGTGTATGCTTTGAAATCCAAGGACGAGGTCTTTGGTGTGTTTAAACTGTTTCATGCTATGGTCGAGAAAGAGACAGACAGATCATTGAAGTGCATCCGCACTGACAATGGTGGTGAATACATAGGTGACTTCCACAAGTATTGCAAGTCACTGGGTATACGGCATGAACAGTCGGTTCCCAAGACCCCCCAGCATAATGGTGTGGCTGAGCGAATAAATCACACTATTGTAGAGAGAATCAGATGCATGTTATCCCATGCAAAGTTGCCTAAGATGTTCTGCGGAGAAGCAATGCACACGGCGGTGTATTTGATAAACAGGTCTCCATCAGCCCCGTTGAATGGATAAGTACCTGAGAAGGTGTGGATTGGACGTGATCCATTATACAGTCATCTCAGGGTGTTTGGATGCAGGGCATCCGTTCATGTACCAAAGGACGAGAGGTCCAAGCTCGATATGAAGATCAGGTAGTGTGCGTTCTTAGGGTACGGTGATGAAAAGTTCGGTTACAGGTTGTGGGATCCGACCGAGAAGAAGCTCGTCAGGAGCAGAGATGTGGTTTTCATTGAAGATCAGTGTATAGAAGGCATTGAAAAGCCAGAGAAGACCCAACCCAGTTCAGGTGAACTGGAAGACATGGATCCGATTACTCCTCCCGTGGTGCCTGATGACGGGGGAGTACAGCAAGGTGCAGAGGATGAAGGAGTCTCTACAGAAGATGGACAGGGGGAGCAGCCCCAACTTGATCCACCTGTTGAGCCGCAGGTGAGGAGGACATCAAGGGACATCCATCTATCCAAAAAGTACTCGCCGCATGAGTACATTATGCTCACTGATGAGGGAGAGCCAGAATACTATTCTGAGGCCCTAGCCGACGAGCATAAGGGGGAGTGGTTGAAAGCTATGCAAGAGGAGATGAAATCCTTGCATAAGAACTACACCTATGATATGGTGAAATTGCCTAAGGGCAAGAAAGCTTTGAGCAACAAGTGGGTGTTCAGAAAGAAGAATGAACAGAAGAATTCACGGACAAGGTACAAGGCCAGACTTGTGGGTGAAAGGTTTTAGTCAGAGGAAAGAAATAGACTTCGAGGAGATATTCTCACCAGTGGTGAAGATAACATCCATACGGGTGTTGTTTGGGTTGGCGGCCAGCATGGATCTGGAGATAGAGCAGTTAGATGTTAAAATCGCCTTCCTCCATGGTGACCTGGAAGAAGAGATCTACATGTGCCAACCAGAAGAGTTCGAAGTCAAGGGAAAAGAACATATGGTATGCAGGCTTAGGAAAAGCTTGTATGGGCTGAAACAAACTCCTAGGCAATGGTACAAAAAGTTCGACTCGTTCATGTGGAAGAATAGATATGACAGAATGGAGTCGGACCACTGTGCGTTCACTTGCAAGTTCTCAGATGGTGATTTCTTAGTTCTGCTATTGTACGTTGATGACATGCTCATCATGGGAAAAGACATCAAGAAGATTGACAGGTTAAAATAGGAGTTGGGCAAGTCTTTTGCGATGAAAGACTTGGGCCCGGCCAAACAGATCCTAGGAATGGAGATAACCCGTGACAGAAGGAGCAGGAAGCTTTGATTGTCACAAGAGAGGTACATTGAGAAAGTCCTAGAGCAGTTCAACATGAATGCAGTGAAGCCGGTCAGTACTCCACTAGATGGTCACTTCAAATTGAGCGACAAACAGTGTCCCAAGACGAAGGCGGAAGTGGATGAGATGTGGAAGATACCCTACGCGTCAGCGGTAGGAAGTTTGATGTATGCTATGGTGTGTACACGCCCAGACATAGCATATGCGGTTGAGGTTGTCAGGCGGTATCTTGCCAATCCTGGCAAAGAACATTGGGCAGCGGTAAAGTGGATACTGCGGTATCTGAGAGGCTTATCCAGGTTGAGCCGATGCTATGGTGACGGAAAACCTGTGTTAGAAGGCTACGTAGATGCAGATATGGCAGGTGACATAGACTCCAGGAAGTCTACATCGGGGTTCATGTTCACGTTTGCAGGGGAGCGGTCTCTTGGCAGAGCAAGCTATAAAAAGTCGTAGCATTGTCGACGACAGAGGCCGAGTACATTGCGGTCATAGAAGCATGCAAAGATATGCTTTGGATGAAGATGTTCCTACAGGAACTTAGCCTGAAGCAGGAGGAGCACGTAGTTTATTGAGATAGCCAAAGTGCGATACACTTGAGCAAGAATCCAAGTCAGCATTCCAAGTCGAAGCACATAGAGATTCGGTATCACTGGATCATGGATATTTTGGAACATAATGTGTTACAGCTTGAGAAGGTCCATACAGACGATAACGGGTCAGACATGATGACCAATGCTTTGCTCAAGGGCAAGTTTGAGGTTTGCAGAAACCTGGTTGGCTTGAAGAAGGCAAATTTCTCCTGAGTCGAAAAGGGAAAGATTTAATGGGACTTTTCATCCTCAGTGCAAGGAGAGAGAGTGCTACCAGGGTGTGGTCGGGCGCCCAGACCATTTACTGGCCGGGCGACCGAAATTCCATCAGGAGGTGTATTGGGGCAGCAATGCTACTGGGCTATTTTGACAATAGCCGGGCCCGGCGGTCTTGTGACCAAACGCCCGATGCCCTGGCCGGGCGTCCAACCATGTTGGTCCGAGTGCCTGAATTGGTTCTTTCCAATGGTTTTTCTCGCTGGATGTTTTTGGGCTTGGCCGGGCGCCCGACCTGGCGCGGACTGCTTATACGCAGTTTCCTTTTTGGGTTGCAACTCCTCCAGTTTCTTACTTAAGGAGTTCCAAAACGGGATTAGGGCATCCCATTAGAGGGCTTACACGTCCAAGGTGAGAAGGAGAGAAAAAGAGGAAGAGAGAAAGAGAAGAGAGAGAAAGAGGAAGCTTGTAGAAGGGAGAAGTTGCTTGAAGAGGGATTCTTCTGCGCAACCGTCGTCTCAGCGCTTCTACGTCGTCTTGATCGGTGAGATCGTTTCTCCTTTGTTATTCTCTTGTTGTTTATTCATCCCAAGTGGGTGAAGAAGGTTTGATCTAAGCGGTGTGTGCTTGAGATCGGTTGTAACAGTTCCCTGAGATAGTGGATTGTTGATCTGGACTAGGTCCTGTGGTTTTTACCTCTTTTGAGGGTTTTCCATGTAAAAACTTTTTATGTTTGTGTGGTTGATGTTTATTCTTGATTATTGCATTAGCATAGTCCATAATTCTAGTGTATTGGGGGCGAGATCCGAAGGTTTGTGTGAAACGCACCCAACAAGTTTGTGTGTCCATGATCAACCGGTCCCACCCCACGACTGCATATATAAAAGTAGAATGGATAATTAAAACTCAAATGTAAATCTCAATATTTTTTAGTCTAATTTAAATGGAAAAAAAAAAAATCCAACTCCAATTCAAGTCATGCATCTTATATACCTTATGTAAATCTTATATCACCCATGTTCGTTGGTACATAAATGACAAAAAATACAAAAATATCACTTTGAAATACTAAGGTGAGCACACCTCTAATAAATCCTTTGTCTTACACAGCTTTTTTAATTGGTCATGCCATTGGCAATTAAAAAAAAATGCTTATACAATGTGCATAGTATGAGGCAGGTATGCCCCTATTGTATGGAAATTTCGGACATTTCTCTTTGAAGGAAGTGGCAAGGATTCAATTTTCTTTGGAGGCAGGGTATTACCAAAAGAAGTCGATCATGAATTATTAAAAAGCTTAGCATTTATTCTTCCCGAGAAGATGCTAGGCAGATAATGGGGATAGAGTAAATTTGTTGGTGGGATGTCTACGTTGGTTCAAATCCAGCTTGGCTCAATGATTAACCAATCTATGAAAATGATAAACCAATTTATCCTCTAGAAATGCATGTAGCCTCCATGGCTAATGTGACTCTGAATTGACAAGAGTTCATATATAAGCCCCCATTACTAATATATATATATATATATATATATATATATATATATATATATATATATATATATATATATATATATATATAGGAGACTTATTGTCCATTTGAATTGTTCATTTATTTATACAACTAGGAGTGAGTAATGGTGTGAAGTCCTCGGTGATCTAAAATTTCCCATCATTAACATGAAAATGAGCAATCAAATTTAATCCAAAAATCAAAATAAGTCTGATCATCATTTTGATACATCCATTGGATAGATCTCAATTTGTATTTATTAAAGTAATATATACTTTGATCCAACAATTCCATGTGATTTATGACTCATAAATAACAAATAGTTATAATAATTGGCCCTATTCAAAAGGATAAGGATTATCTAACTAACTTGGCAAGATTTTTGAGCCATAGTTCTATCATAATTTTATGAATGAATGAATGAATGATTCCAATAGACAACATGTCAACTGATGGGGCATTTAAGAGGTTTATAGTAACATTGCCAACTGCTCTTGAAGGTGGGGCATCAGTAAAATCCAGTAAATATAATATATTAATATACTGTATGTGTAAAAACACAAAAACACATATATAATATATATAAATGGGGTGGGAGGAGCATAATCTTAGCTGAAAATTATTTGGGCTTTTATATTTGAAGCGTGGTAAGATATATAGGGTGGTGGAAGGGGAGCACTGATGAAGTATTCACGACATCCATACTGTCTATCTTATGACTGGCCTCAACTTACCTCCTTTACACAAAATTCAGCCTGATAAAAAACTCAGGTGGGCCATGCTAGAAGAACAAGTTGAGAGTGGACCACCTATGATTTGAAGAGGAGCCCATCGTGTGGTGTATCTGCAGTTCTAGCTATTCATATCCTTCAGCTGGCCTAGATGAAGTGTTAAACCCAGAATCGGGCTGTCTTGCAACTCAAGTGGGCCTCCGTACAGATCAAAGGTAGGCACTCCTTCCCATTTTTTTTCTGTGCTGTGGCCCACCTGAGCTTGTAGCAGGGATGATTTTTGATACCTGATGCTATCATGAGCTCATACAGAAGATTGACGGGTTGGATGCCTGAATTCATTACCTGGGCCCCACATCAGGCTGGTACCACCGTAAGCACAAGTGGTCATGGTGCCACTGGAGTACACCTCACGATTGAAACCTTATTTTATCAGGCACATGTATGGCCTTTGTCTAACGAGAAATCATATCTTAGCTTCAGTAGTTAACCGTGGCATTTTCTCGTTAAACGCGGTTCCCTCAGAAGTGGACACGTGGCGTATGAGCAACGTGATACTTACGAAATCGGATCGCGTACTAAGTTAGGACGCTTTTATCGGACTGATTAAACTCTGTTGGGCCCACCGTGAATGTAAGTGGTTTATCCACGCCGTCCATCCGTTTTTCCTGCTAATTTAAGTGGTTGTACCCAAAATTGAAATATATTGAAAACTCAAGTGGATCACACCACAGGAAACAGTGGTAATAATGATTTCCACCGTTGAAACCTTTCTGGGGCTCACAATGATATTTATTTGCCATCCAACTTGTCCATAAGATCACACGGACATGGATGAAGGAAACCCAAATATCAGCTTGATCCAAAACTTCAGGGCCCCAAAGAAATTTTCAACGGTAATCATTCAATTCACACTGTTTCCTGTGGTGTGGTCCACTTGAGATTTCAATATCCTTCATTTTTGGGCTCAGGCCCTAAAATTATCTTGTGACATGTATGGACGGAGCGGATAAAATACATTAATCAAGGTGGACCCCACAGAGTTCACACTGTACGCAATCCGCCTCCCATGCTTACAGTTGATCTGGCGGGACCCGTTATAT
Organism: Liriodendron chinense; assembly: GCA_003013855.2. Classification (NCBI taxonomy): domain Eukaryota; kingdom Viridiplantae; phylum Streptophyta; class Magnoliopsida; order Magnoliales; family Magnoliaceae; genus Liriodendron; species Liriodendron chinense. The sequence continues at coordinate 3,599,226 of PVNU02000736.1, read as the reverse complement.
GGGTCATGGCATGGAGCCATCGCTTGAATGAATGCGGATCCTCTGTTGAAACCGAGCAGAGAACCTGAGCTTCCGCTGCTCTGATTGGTCCACCTCATCCTGAATGCGTTAGAGCAGCTCAGCTCTGACATAGACAGGCTGATGTGGGCCAATTAGAGAAGTGACGAGCAGAGTTTCTCTACTCGGTTAGAACAGAGGATCCCGACTCCGCTTGAAGTATGATTTTAACCACTGGATGCTGCATCATGATTTTAACGTCAGTGCCTCATGGCCTGCGAAAGGTCTATAAAAGGGAAAATTTGACTAATGGGATGCTGCTAGTCGGTGCGTTGTGAGCCCACCATGATATGTGTGTTTCATCCACGCCGTCCATACATTCATCCAGATCATTTTATGGAATGAGACAAAAAAATTAAGTAGATCTAAATCTCAAATAGACTACATCACAAGAAAAAGTGTTGATTGAGTGCCCAACATTGAAAACTTCTCAGCAGCTACAAACGTTTTGGATCAAGCTGATATTTGTTTTTTTACCCTTAATTCAGGTCTTTATAACCTAATCAACAGGTTGGATGTTAAATAAACGTTACAGTGGGTCCTAGGAAATTTTTAATGGTGGGCATTCAATCACTATTGTTTTGTTGCGTCATGGTCTACTTGAGATCTAAATCTGCTTTATTGTTTTACCAATCCCTAAAATAATTTGGAAAAATAGATGGACAATATGGATAAAACACAAACATCATGGTGGGGCAACAAGGTACTGACCAGCAGCCACCTGCAGCCTCACTGGCCAAACTACCTCCAAATTCAATTGTCCCATCCCGTGGGAGGAAAAAGCTTGTCTAACTTGTAGCACTTGTTTTTTTATTTTTATTTTTATTTTTATTTATTTTTTATTTTTTATATACATATTGTTTTCTATCACGAAGGATTTATTAATGTCCCTCTAGATGAATCGAGTAAATTCAACTATGTCATTAATCATGATTTGGAAGATGTGCAATTGTCAATATGTGACTCAGAAAGGCCAGCTCAGCACATGTGTTAGAGAAGGATCCAAGCTTGTCAAGGTAAAAAGTCCTTATACTCACCTACAATTGTGGATATAGTTATGAGGTCTCGATATCAATTTCAAATAATGGACAAAGTCCTCAAGACTTGACTACAACTTCAAATAATGAAAAAAGGACCGAGGCCTTAGCTTCACCCTCGGGCAACAAATATAGAACTGAGGCCTCAGCCTCAAGTACTAATGCCCGCCATATAACAATCACTTTATCCTAACAACTTAATTGAGGAGGCCAAGTGCCATCTGCACCAGACGTCCTTAAGTACGAGCACTTACTGCACCACCATACATAGGTAATGATTGTCACCGAGATACATAGGATTCAGACGTGATAAAATAATGTCTTCTAATTTAGAAAAGTATCCTAAATGGGATCTACGGATCCATTCCCATAGACCGTGAATCATTACCTATACTGGGATACCTCCACATCACTTCAAGGTACACACTATATATGAAATATGCAACCCTACACACAACCAAGCTCTTACACTCAATCACTCCACATACTGAGTTAAGCATTGAAGGGTTTTTCGCTAGCATGACTAGAATCCCTTACGATCTTCCCCTGTAGTTGTAGGTCAGTCGATCAGCATCGTCCATCGCCATCAAACGACGAAGATCTACCGTTGATCTTTGATCATCATCCATCGTCCAATTTCAGAAGTTAACAAACGGTCCAGATCACATACGGTTGCACCACGTGTAACCATTCTTGTGAGAGCTCATAACGAGTAGCACAGCGCACACTGCATCAAACACTCGCACAAGTAAACTGTGAGGACTGATAAATGCATGGTCATTTGCACGGTGGACATGCGCCCTGCATGAATGGCAGCGGTCATTTCCATCTGTTGCGACTCAGGACTGCCAGCATGAGTCGCCCCCTTTGGGGCCCACGTGCTCAGATGGGACTGTTGAACATGGCCGTTGAATAGTCTTCTTTTCAATGTTCTAAGTTTATCACACGTCACCATCTGTCGTTCTGCATAAGTTTCTTCCGTTGGGCCATTTAGCAAAGATTCCCCACATAACACCGCGAAGTATGCCGGGATCCCGATCGCACTCTTTCACCGCCGAGGTTAAAAAAAAAAAAATCGGATAAATAATTCAGAATCAGGAGGGCATCTACTGGCGTTCGAGTATCACATATACAGATAGATTTCCGGCCAACCGACGTATCAACCGTGCGAATGGTTGTCCACACCACGATGATCATATGGTCCGAAAATCATGCTGATCTACTCATTAGGTGGGCCAACCGGTACCAGCCATACTGAAGCGGATTAGGTGAGGCCCGGTTAACAGCTTATGTTGAGGCCCTGACCGTGGTGGTGGGGCCATACATCCACGCCACTCTATAACTTCTTTTCAGTTCAATTCAAAGTGTGGTCTAAAAAATAAGTCGATCAAAATCTCAAGTCGATGACGCAGTAGGCATTGAATCAACACCCTTAAAAACTTTTTGAGGCTATAAAAGTTTTTGATCAAAATGATATTTGTATTTTCCCTTAATCCAAGTCCATGTAACCTTGTTAACGGGTTGGGTGGCAAATAAACATCTCAGCGGGCCCTAAGAATTTTTTAATGTTGGGCGATCAATGATCACTGTTGTTTTGTTGTTGTGGTCCACATTAAATGTAGATCTGCTTCATTTTTGGAACCATACTCTAAAATGAGTTCAAAACGCTGATGGACGGTGTGGATATACAATATATGCATTAAGGTGGGTCCTACGGTCGGGGTCTAACCTTATTGGCTCAAAAGCCATGCCAGTTCCGGGGTCTAACCTTTATTGGCTCCCACCCACATCGCTGGTTCCGGGGTCTCACCCAAGTCGCGCCCGATTTGTACGGAAGCGGATTGCCTAGTGAGCGTGTGGAGTAAACTCTGTGGGACCCACTGTGATCTAAATATTTTATCCACTCCGTCCATCCATCTTAACAGATAATTTTAGATATGATGCAAAAAAATGAAGCATATCAAAATCTAAAGTGGACCACACCATAGGAAAAGTGTGAGCTGAATGTCTACCATTGAAAAATTCTCAGAGGACACAGAAGTTTTGGATCAAGCTGATATTTGTGTTTTCCCTTTATCCATGTCCATGTGATCTTATGAACACGTTGTATGACAAATAAACATCACTATGAGACCCGGTAAGGTTTCAACGGTGGAAATTATTATTCCCACTGTTTCATATGGCATGGTCCACTTGAGATTTGGATATGCTTAAATTTTGAGCTCAACCCCTAAAATGAGCTGAAAAAACATATGGACGGAATAGATGAAGCACATACATTCTAGTTGGGCCCAACTGAGTTTACTCCCGCACGATAAGAGCGGCAATCCGATTTCGATTTGTACACTCTTGGTGATTAGATGGCCTGATTTTTCCACCAATCGAGCCATTAATACAGAGCCGAATATATATTGAAGGAGGACCACCGGTCACTTCTGCTAACCGTCCATTTTTCTCGTATAAATGTGGGTCACCTGATGAGTGGACCAGTTTGACTTTTGGACCAGGGAACGGTCACAGTGCGTCACACCTGATGTATGGTCCGATCCCCTCCTCACGCGAGACGAGATATTCCGAGACCACGGAGAAGTCGAAAATACGTTGACGAGAAGTTCAAAGCGTAACCGCAATTCATTAGGGCCGGCGGAGAGAAAGCCTCCAAGGTCTCTGCGAGAAAGACACGAACACGTGAGCCACGTCAGCGACGCTCCCTTCCACAAAATCATGACATAATCGAAGGCAGCGGATTACGTCCAGGAGTGCTATCTTTTGCATTATCTGATGGCCAGGATCTTCCGATGGATGTCGTTTTTTTTTTTTAAAGCTTTTCAACGGACTGGCAGTTTTGGAGGGAAACTATACATAACGGACGGTTCCGATTGATACATTACCCTACCACGTGTTACGTGTTGAGGGGAGAAGGCTCTACAATATTCCGGTTCTACCATCTCCACCGGACCACCTCATCTTCCTTCTAGGGTTCCTCTTAGCGTGCGAGAGCTAATGAGAAATGCTAGGGAGATTCGCGCGAGGAGACATTTAGGAAGCGACACGCAGCCAGCCTGCCGCGTTGGAATGCTTGTGAAAGATCCAAACCACTCAGATGTAACACCACGACCATACTTGGGAGAAAATATCAAAAGTGACCGTCCACATGTGGACCACCACTGTAGACCGTTGGTCATCTTTTTCTTTCCTGTCTATTTTTCTCATAATCTTGTTCCAAATGATTAGTAGGAAAAGTCTGGTTTTGGACCATGGAACGTTTTCTGTGGTCCCATCCTGATGAATGGAGCTGATCTATTAGATATTGCTCTTTGCCATGTCTACTGCCAATAGCCGTTTTTAAATCCATCCTCGCGCGAATCGCACAACGTAGCAAAGGCTGCGGCCCCGCCTCTGTGGCGTTCCCGATTTGTGGCGGGGATGTAAAAGGATTCCTTCAGTAGTCCGCAGGCTAGTCTAAATAGTAGTCCCTGAGCCCGATTAGGCGGAAATATTTCTTCCTACGGGTCCCCTCTACAGTAATTTTTATCTGACGGGTCCAGCTGTGACAGCCCAGTCAAATAATGTTGGAATAATTGGACGACTTAAATCTTCCTTGGAATTTTGCCCGTCTGATCAAAAGCCGCTCCCACTAATATTCTACGAGCACCGGGGGCCCACGGCGGCCACGGGCAGTGGCACCATCTGTGAATCGGGACCACCATTTTGTACAGTCACGCGGACTACCTGTCGGCTTTCTTTTCTTCCATATTAAAAACATCCCTCGCCTCCTATCTGTCTCCCTCTCAATGGCGTCTGAAAATCCTAATTTCCTTCCGCTGCTTCCACCGCTGCTGGGAAATTACAGAACAACCCCTAAATCTCTTCACTTCCATTGATTTCTCAGAGCTAAATCTCCTGTAAGTTCGTCGGATTCTGCTGAAATTTCTATTTCCTTCTCCCTTCGCTAATTCTCGAATTTTTCGTTTTCTTCTTCTGCAGAAAATCTCTTATTTTATCTTCACAACAATTTTCGATTTTTTTTAAAAAAAATGTTTGAATCACCAAAACATCGATTACGGGTCCAATTCCGTTGGAAAACTCTGTTGATTCCTTTTTAATTTTTGGTTAGTTTTTCACAGTGGGATTTTTCTATGAGGTTGAAGCTTTTGTGCCTTGGAATCGATTTGCTTTGGTTTCGTTGAAGAATTATCGAATTCAGAACCGTTGGAAGAAACTCATTTATTTGGAGGGAATTTACGAAAAATCATTTTTATCAGTTTTCTTCAATAATTAGGGGGCAAGAAGAACACACCGCCATCCCCTTCTAGTCCTTTAATGGCGGAAGATGGGCTCAGGCTCAACGGTTTTTCTCCGGGTTTGGCTATTATTTTAAACGAGGAAGAGAGGAGAGACAATTCCCAGAAAACCCGCCTTGTTTCCTATCACGATGACATACGCAACCACTCCATAGAACGCACCCTCGAGCATGTATTCGATCTCCCGTACAAGTCAATTCATCCGCCGACTTGTCCAATCGATGCTGATTTTGTTCGTTCGGTCTTGAGGAAGGAAATTCCAAAATTTCAGGGGAGCCCGAATGGGGCATGTAGTGATAGTGATAGGGATGGGATATGTGTCAGCGGTGTCACAGATGGTGTTGTCGTAATAGATGAAGCTAGCATCTGTGGCGAGGTACGGAGTTTCAAGCAGCCGCTGCTCGTAGAAAGCCTTGCTGTGTTCAGCAGCGTCCGAGCCAATGCTTGCATGTGGAAGGGGAAATGGATGTATGAAGTGCTTCTAGAAACTTGCGGGATACAGCAACTCGGGTGGGCCACCCTTTCTTGCCCGTTTACCGACCATAAGGGTGTGGGGGATGCCGATGATTCATATGCTTTTGATGGGAGGAGGGTTAAGAAATGGAACAAGGATGATGAGACATATGGTCAGTCATGGGTTGTCGGAGATGTCATTGGATGTTGTATTGATTTGGACCGTGGCGAGATTTTGTACTACAGAAATGGGGTTTCACTTGGGGTTGCTTTTGATAAAGTTCGCAAGATGGGGCCCGGGCTTGGGTATTATCCCGCAATTTCTCTTTCTCAGGGTGAGCGTTGCAGCATGAATTTTGGGGCCCACCCTTTTCAGTACCCGATCGATGGGTTCCTTCCTATTCAAGCTCCTCCTTTGTTGAATTGCCACGTGAATTACTTGCTGCGATGCTTGTTGAGGATGTTGGAGGCGCAAAGCATGGACAGAGCAGATTCGTCATCTGTCGAGAAATTGAGAAGATTGAAGAGGTTTGCGTCTCTTGAAGAACTCTTCTACCCAATCTCTCGTGGGATCTGTGAGGAATTGTTTTCTTTAATTGACGAGCAACCGAAAAGTGCTGAATACATTGGGTGGGGCCCACTTGTATCATTCTTGTTGGAAGTGTTCGGGATGCAGGTGCCGCATGATTACACAAGCTTAGATAGGGTTGTGGATCTTTTTCTAGAGTTTCCTGGATCTCGTTCAATGTTCCAGCATGTCATTAATGCGCTTTCTTGTAGTTGCAAAACAGCACCTCTGGTACTTACAGAGTGTCCATATTCAGGGTCATACCCTTATCTTGCATTGGCTTGTCATATCCTTAGGCACGAAGAGCTGATGATTCTATGGTGGAAGTCTGGGGATTTTGAGTCTTTGCTTGAAGGGTTTCTATCAAGAAAGGGTCCTAACAAGCAGGATTTGCAGCGCTTGATGCCTTCGGTTTGGTGGCCAGGATCGTGCGAGGATATGTCCTCTGAAAGCACTATGATACTGACAACGACAGCATTGTCCGGAGCAGTCAATAAGGTAGTTCTCACTTTTATGAAAATGATATTTTCCTTTACATTGGATTCCAAATTTGTGCATGGTAGGTAAAAAGCTCTCTACATTGGCTACATTCTTTGAATATATCATTAGCTGGTAATGTGCTGATTGAGTGTTCCTAGATGAAAGGATATTTCAGTGACGGTGCATAAATTACTACTAACTCTGTTGCTTGCATTCTTACATTAACTCCTCTTGAAGTGCTTTTGCTTGCATAAGATATTAAAACTATTAACGCTAAAAGGGAAACTGTATGCACCTTCCAGCTTTCTTCTACAGTCAGGCTTCTTTGGTTTAGACAAAACAGCTAAGTGGTTCTGGCGCCAAAATGGATTTTTCACCTGTGTTTATATCCAGTTCAAGCATTTATAAGTTCACCTGAGCTTCAATTTTGGGCTTCCAGAAACCTTAACCGAAATCTGTCTTGGTTATCTGATGAAAATTACAGCTAAAAAGCTCAGGGCATGTTTGTTCTGGTGGGATTTGACTTGCTATAACTCAGTTCTCATGCTATTTTATAAATTTCATCAAGGCAGGGGAATTGTATAAAGTGCCTAATCCAAAACCTTGAAACCCATACAATGGAAACTGAGACTTGTAACAGTACCTTGTACAAAATAAAATTTCTAAAATGAGTCCAATTAACCTGCCAAAGCATGTACCTGTTCATATGTAATTTGAGAATGTTTATGTACCGACAACCATAGAACTTACAAAGATCTGGAAAACTAGCTGACTTTAGGACCTCAATGAGAACTATGAAAAGCACTTGGAATTTGGTAGATCATCAGTACTTAGCAATTAGAGGTCTGTGGATCATATTTTGGATATGAAGCTCTCAAATACTCTGATTATTTCTAAAAAGACTGATAAGAAGAAATCACTCGGATGATGAAATTGAGGAGCTTCTTAATCTTATGCACTAGTGAGCCTGATAGATGGAGATGGTCCAAGGCACGGGATGGAAGTTTCCCCATTTGCTCCTTTATTGGGGAGGATGTTAGACAGAAGGGAGCCCCTTCTGTCTTACTTTGGTCTAACCATAGTCTTCCTAGGTGGTTGCCATTGGCTGGCTGGTGGGGAGAAATAAGGCTTTTACCATCAACCATGGGAGAAGCAAAAGGGTGATAATCACTAATGTGTGCATCCTTTGTCTTTGAAATGCAGCATTGGTGGATCATCTTTTTGTTCATTTCGAGTTCTACATGCATGGGGCAGTATCTTCAAGCTCTTTGGAGTTGACTGGGTAATGCAGATCCATTGGATCCACTCAAGACGTGTGGGGAAGAATTTTTTTTTTTTTTGAAAGATGAGAACTTTATTAAGCGGCTAAAAGCCGAAAAGAAAAAACAAACAACAAAAAGAAAACAAAAATGCAACAGGGAAAGAAGAGAGAGACGACAAGCCCACCCCCACCCTCACCCGCACAACATCCTTGAAACTCACGGGGCCCATTCTCTAAACCATATCAGCACTTTGGAGAAAATAGAAGCTGAGGTGGACTGTTTGCTCCTAAAAGTTCTATTATTTCTCTCCGACCAAACTGCCCAGATGATAGCTAAAAGGACGCATCTCCATTTCCTTTTTCCCATGCAACCTCCATCCTCCTCATTCCAGAAGGAAATGAGGCTTTCAAACGAGCGCGGCATAACCTAGGAAACTCTCGCTAGATGAAGGACGCTCCACCAAAGATCAGCCGTGAAGGGATAGTGGATAAGAATGTGATCCACCGACTCTTCATCGTTAAGACACAGCAAACAAGCATTTGGCAGGAACATGCCCTTTCTTTGAAGGTTGTCCAACGTGAGAATGCGATTTCTCCCCGCTAACCTCGTAAATGCCGCTACTTTGGGGGGAGCACCATATGACCACAAACGACCCGTATGGCCGTAGACTTTAGAATTGGCAGCAGAAGCAAGGTTGTTATAGAAGGATTTAATAGAGAAGGATTCCTTGCTAGAAAGCTTCCACACCATCTGATGCAGACACAAGGCCATTTCAAGTTTACCAATGAAGAAAGAGCCCACCACAAGCATCTTCCTTGTGGTTAGGCGATAATTGAGGAGCATTGAAGACCCTACGCAAGTGATTGCACGTGATTGGGCACATAGAAGACACGTGTGTAGGATGGAAGAAGACTCGACTGAAGGTCATCGGGCGCCCGAAATTCTCCGATTTTGAAGGTTTGCTTGCTGGACGTTTTTGGTCCTCGTCGGGTGTCCGACCAAATTGGTCACCGGGCGCCCGACCACCGCGCGAACTATTTTTTAAACTTATTTTTTACTTAATTTTTAGGGCTATTTTGGTACTTTTATGTTTTCTTATTGTTTATTAAGTGGGCTAAGCCCTAAAAATGAGATTAGTTGATTATTATTGAATGAAAGCTTCTTTGGTTGCCTCCCCCTCCCCTCCCGTCTCTCTCTCTCACGAAACTTCATCTTCTTCTCCAATCTTCTTCTTCTATTTTCTTCTTGTGCCCCTCCAATATTCCTCTAAGGTAAGATCTTCTTCCTTCTCTCTCTATCTCCATTATCCCAAATCCTTGAAATCCTAAATTTGAGAATCGCATCAAAATTCCAAATTCTCAAGTTTTCAAATCCTTAATTTGAGAAACTATTTGATTCCTCGGACTAGTGATGCCTATTGATCGATTGAGTTATGACCATGCAAGATCGGGAGGTTCCATCCCTCGCTGGATCCAACCATAGCAGTAATTGAATCTCATACTTCGTGGTTGTGATGAATGGCCCGCTCCATTGCATGTTTCCTTGTGATTTTCTTAGTTCATGATGATTAATGCTAGATTTTATATTATTATTGTCTTTTATTTCTGCTGGATTATATGAGTTCATGAGCATGCATCATAATTAGGGTATCCTACATTAAATTTGGTATCAGAGAATAGGCTTGCATGGTTTTGTCTAGATCGAGTTATCAAATTACGGTTTTGATTTTTAGGATTGTTTTAGGAAAGTTTCAGATTTAGAAACTTTCCAATTTTAGAAAGTTTCCTAATTTGAAAAATTTCCAGATTTGAGTAGTTCTCTGTTTTAATTCATTAATTGTCAGTTCATCATAGTTTACATTCATCGCATTCATCTTGTGAGTTGCATATCCATAGTGGTCAAGTTGGGTAGGATTTGGTTCAAGTTTTACTTGTATGCCCACGAGAAGAGGTAGAGGTTTTGGACTTCAACCCACCATGAACAACGAGCAGTTATCTGAGCAACTTGCTCAATTGATACAAAAGATAACCGCTTTAGAAACTAGTCAAAAGCATGAGTTCGCTCGCTTAGATAACCAACTCACCACCACCATGATTAAAGTTGAGCAGTTAGAGGCATCCTAAAGGGAGAACCCCGCTGTTGGGGATGACGCGTACTCTTAAGTGGGAGGGATCATTGAAGAACGCGCTCCCGTACGTGGAGACAATAGTAGTAGAGATCGTGGAGCTGGTTGTGGTGTCGTGCGAGAGGCACATGCCACATATGATCATCAAGACCGTTACGATCCAAATGAACGTGTGATGAAGAATGTGAGAGTGGAGGCCCCGAGTTTTGATGGGCGTCTGGATCCCAAGGCATTCCTTGACTGGGTTGCTGACATGGACCACTACTTTGAGTGGTATGACATGTCAAAACACCGTCAAATGCAGTTTGCAAAGATGAAACTTGTGGGCTAGGTCAAGTTGTTTTGGACCAACACTGAGTAAAAGATAGAATGAATTGATAGAGCCCCTATCACAGATTGGTATGAGATGAAAGAGAAATTGAAGGAGAAATATCTTCCTCTCTCATACCAACAAAAGCTCTTTGACCAGTGGCAATCCTTACGCCAAGGGTTAATGTCTGTCGCTGACTACATCGCCAAATTTGAGGAATTTATGATGCAATGTGATATCCATGAGGACCCTCTAGTAACGCTCTTGTGTTTCAAGACAGATCTTCGAGCGGATCTTTAGTGCGAGCTTATGACTCGGCCTTTAACGGACTTAGATGAAGCATATCAAGTTGTGCAGGAACTAGAGTAATACCCGAAAGCTCCTGTCATTAGACGTTTTGAGTCCCGAGACTCTAATGCTAGATTTGGTTCCCAGGGAACTAGACCTAACGTTGGTAGTCAATTTAGAGCGTAGTCGACTGTTCCGCCTAGGCCTAGGGAGGACAAGAGCAAAGGGTTTCTTGGTGCCGGTCCTAGTGGGGGTAGCCAAGTGAGGTGCTACGAATGTGGGAATATCGGTCACATGTCCAATCAGTGTCCCATGAAGAACCGTGGAAAAGCCTTAGTTGTAGGAGAGTCCCATGAGGGTGTTGATGACTAAGGTGATTATGAAGTAGAAGAATATCACCCTGAAGGAGGTCTTACTGATGAAGACGAATTAGGCGATGAAGCAACGCTTGCAGTAGTCAGGTGTGTGCTATCTCAGTCTAGGAGTAGTGTTGATTAGAGTCGAAACACTATCTTCTATACTCTTGCTAAGTTTGGAGAGAAAAATTGTAAGATGATAGCGGACAGTGGAAGTTGTTAGAATGTGATTTCCGCCAATACCTTAGATCGTCTGAAGTTGAAATCCACACCTCACCCCGACCCATACAAAGTTTCTTGGGTTGATAAAACATCTCTTCCTGTCACCCATCAGTGCTTAGTTCCTATCGAGTTTGGGTCATACAAGGAGTTCCTATGGTGTGATGTGATACCTATGGATGTTGGACATATTATCCTAGGTAGGTCATGGCTATTCGACAATGACGTTACGATCTTTGGTCATTCGAATGCATGTACCTTCATGCATAATGGTAAAAAGATCAAATTTAATCCTATGCCACCTGAAAGCACACTAGGGAAGAAAAAGGATGAGAAGGCGAGTGAGCCTAAGGAAGTGAGGAAATCCAATCCTAAGTCTCTTCACATAATCAATGCGAGAGAGTTCAAGAAAGAGACTAAGGAGGATTCCATGGTGAATGCCCTTGTGGCAAGAGAGATTACACCTGAGGTTCCATCAGAGTTACCCCATGAGGTAACGTCGGTTCTAAAGGAATACAGTGACGTGTTTCCTGAAGATTTACCGAACGAGTTACCACCTATGAGGGACATTCATCATGCCATTGACCTCGTCCCAGGGTCGACTCTACCGAACCTTCCTCACTACAGGATGAACCTTGCAGAGCATGCAGAGTTGAAGAAGCAAGTTGATGAGCTTCTGCAAAATGGTTTTATCCAGGATAGTATGAGCCTGTGTGCCGTGCCCGCATTGTTGACGCCAAAGAAAGACGACACGTGGCGCATGTGTGTGGACAGCCGTGCTATAAACAAAATTATCGTCAAGTATAGGTTTCCTATACCCGGGCTTGATGATATGCTTGACATGATGGCCAGGTCCACAATTTTCTCCAAAATTGATCTCAAGAGTGGATATCACCAAATCCGCATACACCCAGGAGATGAGTGGAAAACGGTGTTCAAAACCAAAGATGGGTTGTACGAGTGGATGGTCATGCCCTTCAGCTTGACTAATGCGCCCAGTACTTTTATGCGGGTGATGACATAAGTCTTGAGGCCGTTCATGGGAAAATTCCTAGTGGTGTACTTTGATGACATTCTTATTTACAGTACCACTAAGGAATCACACCTTGAACATCTGAAGCAGGTCTGTAGCGTCCTTAGGAATGAAAAGTTGTACGCTGATCTTAAGAAATGTGCTTTCATGTCTAGTCAAGTCGTGTTCTTAGGATTTATAGTGTCTTCATAAGGAATGCGCGCAAACCCTAAAAAGTCAGGGCCATAGTTGAGTGGCCTAAACTGAGGAACATTTATGAGGTGCGATTTCACGGCTTAACAACTTTTTATCGTTGGTTCATTAGAGGATTTAGCACGATCATGGCTCCCATTACTGAATGCATGAAAAATGAAGAGTTCGTGTGGTCTAAAGCCGCAGTCAAGGCTTTTAGGGAAATTAAGGGTAAAATGGTAGAAGCTCCTGTCTTGCGTCTATTTGACTTTTTTAAAATCTTTGAGGTGGCGTGTGATGCGTCTAGTATTGGTATAGGTGGAGTGTTGAGCCAGGATGGCCACCCTGTAGCCTATTTCAGTGAGAAACTGAATGAAGCAAAACAGAAGTACTCCACCTATGATAAAGAGTTCTATGCGGTTGTGCAATCCCTGAGACATTGGTGTCACTATCTCCTACTGCAAGAATTCGTCTTGTTTTCTGATCATGTGGCCTTGAGATATTTACATTCTCAGAGGAAACTCAACCCAAGGCATGCCAAGTGGGTAGCGTTTCTTCAGGAATATTCGTTCGTCCTGAAACATAAGGCCGGGGTCGAAAACAAACCAGCAGATGCCCTTAGTAGACGAGTGACGTTGCTCAACTCCTTGAGTGTAGAGGTAGTTGGATTTGAGCAATTGAAAGATGAATACCCCAAATGTCCTGATTTTGGGGGTACTTATGCGTCGCTCTCTAGTGATCAGCGTAGTACGGGTCCTTAAAGATGGTTTCCTTTTCAAGGGAGACCGACTTTGTATTCCCCGTATGTTCCTTTGTGAATTCCTCGTCTAGGAGCTTCATTCAGGAGGGATAGCTGGCCATTTTGGTCGTGATAAGACCATTGCCCTCGTAGATGATCGTTTCTATTGGCCAAGTCTCAAGCGAGATGTAGCCAAAGTCTTAGGGCAGTGTCGTATATGTCAGCTGGCAAAGCAAATAAAGCGGAATACCGGGCTGTATATGCCATTGCCAGTGCCACATGCTCCGTGGCAGGACATTAGTATGGATTTTGTGCTGGGACTTCCTAAGACGATCAAAAAGTACGATTCCATCTTTGTTGCAGTGGGTCGCTTCTCTAAAATGACGTATTTTCTCTCATGTTCGAAAACGTCGGATGCGTCTTATATTGCTCGTGTCTTTTTTGATGGTGTGGTGCGTCTCCATGGCTTACCTAAGACCATAGTGTCTGACTGTAATGTCAGATTTACTAGTTACTTTTGGAAGACACTATGACACATTATGGGAACTCGTTTACAATTTTCTACTGCTTACCACCCTCAAACAGATGGGCAAACTAAGGTGGTAAATCGAAGTCTTGGAAATCTTCTACGTTGTCTAATGGGTGAGCACATTAAAACTTGGGAACTAATTTTACCAATCTCTGAATTTGCTTACAATGGGTCAGTTAATGGATCTACAGGAATGAGTCCTTTTGAAATTGTAATTGGTTACAAACCTAGAATGCCCATAGATCTCTTAACCATGTCTGTCACCCAAAGATCTTCCGAGTTGGTCGATGCATTCGCATGACACATTCATGATTTGCATACGCATATTAGACAACGGATAAATAAGAGTAATGATAATTATAAAATTTTAGTTGATTCTCATCGTAGACTGCAAGATTTTCAAGAAGGCGACTACGTAATGGTGAGGATAAGGCCAGAGCGGTTCTCACAGGGTTCCGTTAAGAAGTTACAAGCACGTAGTGTTGGACCATTCAAAGTTTTGCAAAGAGTTGGGTCCAACGCGTATCGGATTGACCTTCCATTTGAAATGGGTATTAACCCGACTTTTAATGTGGAAGATCTAGTCCGTTCTCCTGACCCTACCATTGGTCCATCATCTCATTCATGACCATTTTCTGCCTTTTCTTCGCAACCCCCTCCACCCCTTCCTTCACCTATGGTTCATAAAGAAGAAATTGAGGGAATCTTGGATGAAGAAATAGTTTCTATGAGAGACGGAGGCTTCTAAAGATACCTTGTCAAATAGAAGAATAAACCATCGTCTGAATCTACATGGTTGACGGAGGCGGTGTTGCAGAGCATTGATCCGGATTTGCTAGAGCACTACAAGAGTTTTAACTCGTTGGACTCGAGTTTTTCTTACCCAAGAGGAGTTGATGCAGATACAAGACCATTTCAAGTTTAATAACGAAGAAAGCGCCCACCACAAGCATCTTCCTTGTGGTTAAGCGATAATTGAGGAGCATTGAAGACCCCATGCCCGTGATTGCACGTGATTTGGCACATAGAAGACACGTGTGTAGGATAGAAGAAGACCCGATTGAAGGTCATTGGGCGCTCGACCAACTAGTCACCGGGCGCCCGAAATTTTCCGATTTTGAAGATTTGCTAGCTGGACATTTTTAGTCCTCGTCGGGCGCTCGACCAAATTGGTCACCGGGCGCTCGACCACCGCGCGAATTGTTTTTTTTTTTAAACTTTTTTTTACTTAATTTTTAGGGGTATTTTAATACTTTTATATTTTCTTATTGTTTATTTAAGTGGGCCAAGCCCTAAAGACGAGATTAGTTGATTATTATTGAATGAAAGCCTCTTTGGTTGCCTCCCTCCTCTCTCTCTCATGAAACTTCATCTTCTTCTCCAATCTTCTTCTTTTGTTTTCTTCTTGCGCCCCTCTAATATTCCTTTAAGGTAAGATCTTCTTCCTTCTCTCTCTATTTCCATTATCCCCAATCCTTGAAATCTTAAATTTGAGAATCGAATCAAAATCCCAAATTCTCAAGTTTTCAAATCCTTAATTTGAGAAACTCTTTGATTCCTCGGACTAGTGATCCCCATTGATCGATTGGGTTATGACCATGCAAGATTGGGAGGTTCCATCCCTCGCCGGATCCAATCATAGCAGTAATTGAATCTCATACTTCATGGTTGTGATGAATGGCCTGCTCCATTGCATGTTTCCTTGTGATTTACTTAGTTCATGATGATTGATGCTAGATTTTATATTATTATGTCTTTTATTTCTGCTGGATTATATGAGTTCATGAGCATGCATCATAATTAGGGCATCCTACATCACCATCTTGTCTTAGAGTCAACGGATCCGGAGAGAAGTCCTGCAAGAGAGAAAGCATAGAGGAGAATTCAGAAATCTCATTATCATAAAGGTTTCTCCTTAAATGGGGTATCCAAACCCCACCATTCCCATTCTGAAAAAAGCAATCCTTTATGGGAACATTTTTGTTATGGCTGATCAAGAACAGAGACGGAAAAGAATCCGCCAAGGGACCAGCCCCACACCAATGATCTAACCAAAACCGAATGCGGTTACCATCACCCAAGTTGAAACGCACATTAGGGTGGAAATCTTCAGATAATTTAACAATGTTCCTCCAAATAGATCGTAGATCTTTTTGTCCACCACCCCAACGGGTCAGATCCATACTTAGCTGCTATGACTTGTCTCCAAAGACAATTTGTCTCAGTGGCAAACCTCAACCATTTGCCAAGAAGAGCTCTATTCATAATGTCCAGATTTTTTTTTATCCCTGCCCCACCTTTGTCATAAGGAGTACAGATCTCCTGCCATCTAAGGAGAGGAAATTTAAAAGAATTATCACAGCCGTGTGGGGAAGATTAGTTGCACGATCCTTCTAACTAGGCATCGTTCCAACTTTGAATTGCATTTCGGATATGTGATCCTGCTTCCTACCTGCTTATACCCTCTGATAACATTTTGAAACGGACACTTCCCTACTCCCTATTCCCGTGCCTGAATCTGTTGGCTCTTTGCTTCATGCTTAGTGTAACTGTAGTGGCGAGGAAGCAAGTCAGGGGAAAAAGATCTATGTTATGGTGATTGGTGCTGCTAGCTGGTATTTGGTCAATCAAGGAGTAAAATAGCATAACGTTTTGTAACAGTGGATTGTCAAAGGAAGAAGAATTCAATTTGGCTCTTGGAAGAGTCATTGCTTGGGTGGGAGTGACTTGGATTTTCAGTGGTTGTTGTAGCAAGTGGTTCGCAAGCAGGTGGGTGATGGGTTTTCCTTTATTCATGGACAGGTGATCTCTCATCATTCGTATTGTAGCATCTCTTTTCTTTATTCATGTATCATTGGGCTTCTTTCATAGACCTACTTATGTTTCAGGAAAAAGAAAAAAAGAAAAAAACATATCTGATTCTTTGAAGTGTTCGTTCTATATTATCCTTTTAGGAAGAGGCTTTCCCAGAAAATCTCAACAAGACCTATCTTAGATTATTCGCTGATTTTTCTTGACTGAGTTGCATTGGACATTCACCACTGCAGAGTTATTGTTGTTGTTAGTCTGTCTTGTGCAACCATGTGTCTGCAGTCTGCACAGACATGCACTTCAAAGTCATGTATATGCAGACATGAGACATGCATGAGCTCTCATTGAAGAGAAGATCTTTCAGAAGTGAGATTCCCTAATCAACAATTTGGATAGCAACTCACTCTTGTGCAACTGTAACAATCAGCAGAACCATGCCTGATACTTGGTAGACTCTCCCTTGAGGAGTTGTATCATACTATGCCAATTTGGCAATTTCTCATGTCACTCTCGTACAACTGCAACAATCAGCAGACCCATGTTTGATCATTCGTAGGCACACATACACTGTAAATGTGACATGCATGTATTTCAATCCAAACCATCCAAGGTTTGGGCCCCACAGAGTGGATGGGTCCTAACCCAAAAATCTCACTAAATTGATGACGTTTCATAATCTGCTTGCAGGTCATTAAACGGATGTTTAGAAAGAAAAATAATAAATGATTCATGTTCAGCAAGAATTTTTTATTACTTGGATGGTTAGGTTCGTCCAATCAATATGCTTTTTTCCTTTCGGGTTTTTGGCCCATGAGTTTAATGGTTTGGATCGAGTTGTATCCATGCCACATTTACTGTAGGTGTGTGCATGTGTATGATATGCCATGCTATGGCAGAGGATGGTGTAATTCCTCCCATTCTTTTCCTTAGATGGGAGATTTTTTTTTTTTTTTTTTTCTTTAACCAGACGAGAAAATCAAAATGGATGAAGTCAAGGTGCATCTTGGATTGACAACTTTTGGCCAAAACTAGGAAGAGGTTGTGGAGGAAGATCTCTGGCCTGATAGGATGTGATGACTTGGGTCGTCTGGGTAGGAGGCAATTAGGGTTGGCACAAATCATGTTCTAGATTCCTTTTACAAGTTCCAATGCTTGGGTTTATAGTTTGAACTGTGGAAACATAGCTTCGTTATTAATGAGGTTATGTTTTGGTTTCTTCCTTCTTTTAGGCATGTTCCAAGTGTAGCAAATTCTTTAATGGATGTGGTTGCTAAGAAAGGCCTGTCTGCATAGTCGCTTTTTGTTTAAAATGTTTGTCCACTCAATGGATAATATCTTTCTTTCTTTTTAATAAAATGTTGTTGCTTATATAAGTAAGGAAGGAGATCTTGTTCAATTTACTTTTAAGTTTTAATAGATTTCAATTTATCTTCTGAACCCTTTCTTTCCTAATGTTGTTAGAAACTTTCCTGCATTGATTGTGTTAATTTTTATTTATTTATTTTATATCCCATTGACCAACATGTGATCACCTTTCAAATGTATGTATGTATGTATGCATGGATGGATGTATGTATGTGCGTGCATGATGGATGGATGTATGGATGGATGGATGGGCGGATGTATGCATGCGTGTATAATCGATCTACATATGACCTCTGCTATGCTAATGTATGGATGCATGCATGCATCATGGATGTATGTATGCATGCAAGCATGTATGTATGTATAATCGATCTACGTATGACCTCTACTATGCTAATGTTCTTATACTTGGGACTTCCCATTAACTTAGTCTCCAGTTGAGCGTCATTAGTCATTGCTTAATCTCGGGATTCAAGCTCAATTGGAAATCAGCAACACTTGACATAAATTGAGGAAAATATGAACCAAGGAACTAATTAAGAATATTATGCCTCTTTCTTTCCGCACATACCCATGAATATATTGACCAAACAAACTTGTTGCTGTCACTAACTACCTGTATTATTGTTTATCTTTTAAATATTCAGACATTTTTAGTTCACAAGAAATGTTGAGCACATCATGCTCTCTCCTCATTTCTGCACAAAGATTTTTGTATTATTTGTTCAGAATAGTCTACTTAATTCAAGGGGACTGATTATCGTCTTCTGCAGATTCTAAGTTTATTCATAATCAATACTGGTTTGTTTAACCTGCAGATTGAGGAGATGCATCGGGAACTTTGCTGCTTGGTCATACAGTTCATACCTCCCATCACACCCACTCAGTTACCAGGTTCATTGTTCAGGACATTTCTGCAGAACCTCATTTTGAAGAACAGAGGTGCAGACCGCAACCTGCCACCTCCTGGGGTTTCAAGCAATTCTGTTCTTGTTTCTTTGTACACAGTGATCCTCCATTTCCTATCTGAAGGGTTTCCTATGGGTGATGTATGTGGATGGATGAAGGGCTCCAGAACAAAAGCTGGAATTGATGAAGGTTTTCTTCACAGGGGTGGGCAGCAAAGTTTCCCTGTTGGCCTGTTTCTTAGAACCGATCCTCATCGCACTGACATTTCTAGGCTTGGGGGGTCATTTAATCATCTATTGAAGTCTCACCCTGTTAATGACAGGGAAACAGAAGTAGTTCAGTGGGAGGAAGGCTGTATGGATGATGAAAAAACAAAAATCACTCATTCTACAGAGCAGAAGCCTTGTTGTTGTTCAACTTCTGATGTTGATTTTGGTAGAACCTCAAAGGATCCAATCAGGTATATATCCAAAGGTTCTAGGGGCCACTGCAGTCCTATACCAGAGAGATCTGCTCATGTTGCAGCTGAGTGCAGCACAGGAAGTTTGAATGATGAGATTGTGGATAAACCTAGTTCGAGTGACCAGTCAGAATCAGATTTTCGATATCGACCGGTTCAGATGCTGAGAAGTTTACCGAGCACGAGCCATTTGTCTACTGCTACACTAAGAGAAGAGGAGCTGCTAGATGCTATGCTATTGCTGTATCATTTGGGTCTTTCTCCAAATTTTAAGCAGGTGAATGATTCAAACTACTGTCCTCCCCCCACCCCCCCCTTCTCAAAGAATGACTTTATTTAAAAGATCTTTCATTGTTTCTTGTGAGTTTATTTTCTTTTTATTGAAATAATTTATTGGGTCCTTAGCTGTTGCATCTTATACACTGTTTTGTGATGGGAGCATGTGAGACTATCATCAAGTTTAAGTATCCAGGATACAACAGGTCAAACTATGCAAGTGCCATGCAGCTGACTATTTATGGTATATGTTTAGTTATTCCAGTCTTGAGAAGAAGCTAGGTCCATCCCACAATGTCATTAAAACTGAATATCATCTGTCTCCAGACCAACTATCATCTTCCCACCAGTGGGATGTATGCAACTGCTACCACAGCACAGAAGTTGGCATATTTTGTTGATACGGCATGCCTGTAGCAGCTTCTCCCATACCATCCTCTGTGCCTGCAATACTAACTATCATGTTCACCAGTGGGACATGTGCAACCACTATCATATTACCGAAGTTTGTGTATTTTGTTGATACTGCATGCCTGTAGCAGCTTCTGGCAAATATGATCATTTACCAGCTATGTGTTTTATTGCCATTCCTGTACTGTCCAATGAGAAATTGTGTTTTGCTCAAAACAATCACTTGATGCAAATTTTCATCCCCATACAGCTAATTGTTCCTGTTGTGCCGTTCGCTAGGAAAGATCCTGATGCTGGCTACAAGAAGAGGTCACATATTTAGCAGCAACATCAAAAGAAAAAAATGTTGTACAATTGTGCATGTCAGAATCCCCTTACTATTACTCTGTGCATCTCATGAGCCCTTCATTCTTGGATAACCAAGACTTTGTAGACGTAAAGTGCCTTTTCGACTGCTGGATTCTTGGAAATCTTTGGGCTATTACTAAACTATGCCTTTTAGGGGCACAGTTCAACATATTCGCCAGAACCGTGTTCGTCATGTGTTTAAATACTTGTATTTGCCTCCTGCAGTCGCTGATGACTTTTAAGGATATACTTAGAAGTTGACACATTCGTTTGAACTTTTTGTTTTTATTCTGTTCTTTCATGCATTGTGGAAGAGCACTTTCTTTTCCAAGTTCCTTCTATTTAAACTTTGGTGACATGGATTTGGGTTTTGGTTGTTTTGAATTGTATGGTGTAATATGTGACTATCAGAAATTTGAAATTTGTTGTGTGTAGGCGTCATACTACATGTCTCATCAGTCACAGTCAATCTCTCTTTTGGATGAAACCGACAAACAAATAAGAGAAAGATGTTGCACTGAAGAATTGAAACGCTTGAAGGAAGCTCGGAACTTTTATCGGGAAGAATTAATTGATTGTGTCCGACAGTGCTCATGGTAAGGTGAACAATTGAAAGTAAATTTCTTTTGCAAACTCCAACTTGTCTGTACTTTTTAATGTCCTACAGCTTTGCTCTTTTTCTTCAGCATTTATTCACCAAGGTAATTGTTTCAATCTACATTAATTGGTATCAATGGTTGGGAAATCATGTGGGATGTGATTCTTCCCCCTTCTTTACTTCTTTATGCAGCTTTTCCTCTCAGCTCAAAGCTTTTGTGTTTTGCTCATTGTCTTGGTCTAATACTATTTTGAGGGTTTATATGAGAAGAGTAGATTTATTGTGTTAGTCTGTGTTTAGGTGGCCATGGTGTCATTCCATTTCTTCATTAAGTTGCATCACATCTTGTTTCTTTTGTGCTCTTTATATTTGTCTACTCTTTTTTCTGGAAAGGGTGCTTGGTGAAGAATATTTTCCCAATTTAAAGCTTCTACATTGTGATTGCCTCTTCTTTATAATTTCGTTTCAGAATTCAGATATGTTTGATATTATTTCAATGGCTCCAATGCCAGTCCACTTGTAGCATGAGGGCGATAGAATTGTGTTGTAACAGCAAAATGGTTTTACATCTTGACTAGAATGCTTGCATATTCTAGAAGAAGCTTCTCCCACCTCATGAATTTAAACTTTTTGACTCTCCTAGAAGACATCTCATTAGGGATGTTCTAATTTCTAACTTCTCCACAACTTCCTTAAGATCTCATTTTGAGACAAACTGGATGAATGCTCATGAAGGGTAGCTTTGTTGACATATATGCCTAGAGAGAGTATTGACCCTTTCAAGGAAAAACTCTTCTTTCACCTTTCTATCACTGGGTTTCGTGATACTTCTTTTAACTACAAACATTTATTTTATTAAAGTTGGACAAAAAAAGCAGGAAACTGATGCGATCAGGCTCTCTTTACAAAGAGATTCAGGGTGGGACCCATCTGATTACACGTCATGTGTGTGGGCCCAAGATCACATGTGTGGACCTTGTGACCGCATTCATGATAGATTTTATGTTTTAATGTTTGCTTTTGTTTTTGAATCTCTTTAGTCATTGGAATGAGCAAAATATTTCTTATGGCCATTGTGTAATAACCATAAAAAGTGATCCAACTCAAGCCATGAGTCACATAGCACATCCCAATTGCATCTCTTGGGCTCCTCAAACCTAGCGTCCATTCGGCTACCTTCCTCCTCAATCTATAAAATAGCTGTTCTGGCCATTCTGATCACTTATTAAAAGTTTCTTTTTTTTCTTTACTTCCAAATCTACCACAGGCCTGCTAGCAAGGATTCTTTGAAAGAAAAAACAGTTTTGTGCAAGTAATTTCCTCATTCTGCTCATGGAATATATCAACTGATCGTGGCATAACCAAGCAAACAACATGGATGAATAGATGATCCACAGACCGCGGCATGGTTTTTTTTTTTTCCCTGAAAGATAGACTTTGGGCATAGTCCAAGCAAACAATGTAAAAAGTCTCCATCGGATCTCTTTTGCAAATGGCCAATGGATGAATAGAAGATCACAGATTCTGTTTCTCAGGCTTAGTGGGCATTTTTTTGTGATGATCATTCCCCTACTTCTCAGGTGATTGACAGAAAGCACTTTGTCTAATCCCACAAGCCAAGCAACACTAAAATCCCAGGAGGACTCTATATAGCCAAGCAAAAGTTACAAGCCTATTCCTTGGATAGACCAAATCCTTGCTTTTGGAGCTTCCCATCCCCTTTTCTGCCTTTGAGGAAGTGGTAGAAGGATTTCATCATGAAAACCCCTGACCATCTAGTTTCCACCTCCATCTTTCCCTATTTGTCAAAGAGAATGTCGAACTTCAGGCTGATGCACGTGGTTTGCGGGTGATTGTGTGCATCCGCAGGGAATAGTCGTTCCTCAAAAAAGGGGCGAGGACACCCTCTCATCATAAAAAAAAAAAGTCGAACTTCAGGGCTGCTCCTGAAGTTTAATATTTCTTCTGCCTCCTTGACTGTCAAGTTTCTAAAAATACCCGGGGTCTGAAACCATTGCATACCCAACCCCAGAGACAGAGTAAGCGACCCCTAATAACTTTTAGGTCTCACAGTACTTTTACGTCTCACAGTAAGGGTTAAAAACCGTTATACTTCATCAGTAAAATTGAGTTAGGACATGCTTTTATGATGCTGGTTTTTTGTTTTCTTCATTGTGTTTTCTCTATCTTTTGATGAACATTTGATCGATATTTATAAGAGAGAAACTTTGACACTCCAGCAGATGTTGATGTTACATACACATGCACTAAGCAATCGTTCATGTAGAAACCATGTAACTCAGAATTAAACAGTCTAAACTGTGAGTGCCACTTTAGATGTCATAAACAAAAAATGACACCGAATTGATGTCCTATCAGATGGTCGATTAAAGTGAAAATAGTTAGTGGTTCAAATTCAACAAACAAATGTCCATTAATCAGTGACTAGGATCGTCAATCTATCTGATATTAGGGTTATGACCTATTAATAGTGGGTCACTCAATTGGATGGTTTGTGTAGATTTTCTGAACACATGCATAGAACCATTAGTCTGCTGTAGTCAGTATTTGAAGCATTGATGATCAGGGTAGGGAAACATGTATGGATATCGTTGATATGTGGAAAAATATTGCTGACTGAGCATTGGGAAAAAGGCAGATTTTCAGTGAAACTTTAAGAGATGTTAAAAGACATGTTTACGTATTTAGTAAACAAAATATTGCAAAAAACAACGATACATATTGTCCATTTAGTAGGGGCCTAAACTGTGTTGTCAGTAAAAAGTAGTCGAATTATACAAAATGAGTTCATATCGTTCAAAGACCATGTAATGCAAGTAATAAAACATAAGAATAAATCCAGAAACTAAAGAGAATGATCATTTTTTTTTGAAAGATAACAAAGACTTTCATTGAAAAAGCGCTGAGATAGCGCCAAAAGGAACAACTACAACAGTAAAAAAGAACAGTGAAAGGGGAAAAATCAGAAAAAAAAGTTACATGTTTCCCATCCAGCCCTTTCCCACAGCCCATTTGACAATTAGTAGGGCTGTCAATGGGCTGGGCCTGGGTAGGCCCCGGCCCAGATTTTGCACTAGCCGTCGGGCCGCCCTGTGTAAAATTCTGAATTTTCAGGCCCGAGCCCGGCCCATTGACACCCCTATTGACAATAGAATCCCAATCTAGGGAAGCTACCCACACAACATTCTAACTAACATTGCGGAAGCACAAATCGACCAAAGAACAACAAGAACAGAAAGTCTCCAAACCGCATGGCTAGTCTTTAGAATGGCAACCCCGTGCCAAGCTAAAAAGAGATCACCAATATCGTAGGGCATAGACCAAGCCATGTTGAATCTAGAAAGAATGGAATGCCACACTTGGGACACAAAGGAGCAATGAATGAGAAGATGGTTAACCGATTCCGCATTGGACATACGTAGGAGGCAGATATTTGGGATAATCATTTTTCCCTTCTGAAGGTTATCAATTGTCAAAATTCTGTCTTCTTGCGAGCCAAGCGAAGGCCTTAATCGCAAACACTGGAAGTCTTCCAAAAAATTACACCTTCGATCATGAAGGAGGAAGATTTTACCAAAAAGCATCTAGACTTGCGCTCGGGCCACATCAAACTGTCACACTCCTCAATCAATGATTTACTGGGAATCAACCACTCCAATAGAGCAACGTATTCCTCAATCTCTAAGGAGGCGACGACAAGGCGGAACCTAAACAACCGTCTCTCCGTGAATCCTAAAGCACCTATCAATCGAGATATCCCGATCCGGGGCAAGGCTAGCAATAGCCGGGAATCTAACATGAAGAGGCGAGTCACCCCTCCACACATCTTTCCAAAAACGAATCGTCGCTCCGTTCCGCAAGGGGAAGCCTAAACCTTCTAAGAACTTAGCTCTTGTACTTAAGATTCCTTTCAAGCATGCGGAAGCTTTATAGTCTAAGCTCTCCTTGGTCCACCATCCTTGAGGCGAGCACCCATATTTGCTAGCAACTACCTTCCTCCGCAAAGCTCCCTTCTCCGTTCTGAACCACCAGTACCAATTGCCCAAAAGGGCAAAATTCATTACTCTGAAAGACTGGATATTAGCACCACCTTCATCGAAAGGTTTGCATACCTCAGCCCAACCAAAAAATGGGTTTTTGATTAAGTTTCATATCTCTCTCTGATATAGCTACCATTTGATCGATTGTCATATATCTCTCTGATATAGCTACCATTTGATCAATTGCATACCTCAGCCCAATCCAAAAGAGAATGATCAATTGTCACATCTCTCTTTGATATAGCTACCATTTGATCAATTGTCATATATCTCTCTGATATAGCTACCATTTGATCAATTGTCACTTGCCTAACATTTATGTATCTTTTTGTTTGACTAAACTTTATGGTTCTCTTTTTTACTTTTCAACGGTAAAGTTGTTTTTTTTTTTGAGACATTAGTTTATCTCATCATTAAATAATATTATTTTGTCTCACACTTGTCTTTTTGGCTCATGTGTTTATTTTTCATGTGGCCAAAACCATATTTTAAAAACTCCATTCGTCTAAATAGTGTCTTTTTTTTATTTTAATGTTATTTGTTTCAGGTACCGCATCACTCTGTGTTCTCGCTGGAAGCAAAGGGGAATGTATGCAGCATGCATATGGATTGTTCATTTGCTATTGGTTCTTAGCAAAGTAGACTCAGTTTTCATTTACATACCTGAATTTTATCTAGAAGCACTGGTAGGTTCTTCTTTCCTCTCATGTATGAGAAATAATATTTGTAAACAAACATATGACAATGCATTATGAAGCTTTACTTGTTATCATTGTATTGGCACACTATTATTATCTTTAATGCAGATTTTGATTGGCAATGACGACAACTGTTTTGATTGGCATAAACAAACTGAAGGTAAGGTTTCTTTTTGCTAGGCTTTTTAGTAGTAATAGCTGGGAAATTGGGGGTATGTATTGGGTGGACTTGTTGGGAACCTTAAAAAATGTGATTGATCTATTGGTGTCATTTTTTCCAAGGGTTTTGATTATCACTGATGAACTGGTTTGTAATTGATGCAATCCATGTGGGCCCCACTTATCTCGATATTCGAGATGGGCGGGAAGGACCACATACAGTCATCTTCATTTTGGCGGGATTTAGGGTTATTTGTAAGTTCGAGCTTTTGTATGGTTATTTTGGTAATTTCATTTTCTTCGTTAGTTTTTGTTAGGAGGTTATGAGGTTGTTAGAGTGAGTTTTTGATTACTTGAGGGTTAGTTGTGATAAGCACACTAATCACCATGATCAATTAGAGGTTAATTAGGGTTCTACAGGCACTATGTTTAAGAGATTGTAAGGACTTCTGGATTGAATTTGAATGAAATTTCATTTATTGGAACAAGAGGCTTGAGAGTCCTGAATTTAGGTGGGAATTTGGATATGCTTTCCGAATTCCACTGAATCCCCTTCTCCTTTACTTCCCTTGTTTCCTTTGATCAAAGATTGAGGATTGTTGACCCATTGATCCCGTATGCTGGTAGTATTTCATTTCTGTGTTGAAGGTGCCAAAGAGTTCTTAATATTGGAACTGTTGGGAAAACTATGGAGGTTTCATGAGTAGATTGAACTAAACCATGTTATGTTGGAGAATTAAGATGGCATCACATTTCGCTTGACT
Source organism: Liriodendron chinense (assembly GCA_003013855.2). Lineage (NCBI taxonomy): Eukaryota > Viridiplantae > Streptophyta > Magnoliopsida > Magnoliales > Magnoliaceae > Liriodendron > Liriodendron chinense. Next base: position 3,572,435 of record PVNU02000736.1, on the reverse strand, counting down.
GGTGAAGTGAAACTAGAGTGCGAATAGGACATTCTGGACTTCAACTTCTTGCATGAAGGGCTAAGGCTAATGTGATGGTTGTGGACATATGGAGTAAGAATTGCCGGTATCATTTGGGTTTTCAGAAGGGGCATGGCTAGATAGGTGCAGGCATGAAGTCCAGGGCAGTATTAAGTAGGAGCCTCTTCTATGCAAATGGAGCATGGTTGCTCCTTTGATTGACAATTTCTATGTTCTTCATATGACTGCCTGACATCTTGCCACTGGTAGTTGGATTAGCAAGGTGTTCAAACTGATTGGTTTCAGACTATGTATTCAGATTATTTTGCCTAATAGGGCAGTAATTGAGCTATAGGATTGAAAAGTGGGCCTAGGCAATTGAGAGAGTGAGATGGAGAAGTGAAAGGTGATTTCGTGCATTTCCTAATGTGGAAGTGATGGCATGTGTTTATTCAATGCCTCTCAAGAGCAATACTAGGAAAAGTAACAATCCAACCTTTGTTATTTTATTTTGATGCATAGTGAGATGGATCCAACTATTCCTAAGACACTGGCATTTTGGTTGGGTTTCAGATGCTTCTAGTTTGTATTCTATAGGGCTTACATTTGTCGTGGAGTAGGGTTGTAACTTGGGCTGCTTGGGTCTGGTTGAGGGTGATCCCGTAACCCGACCCAACCTGAGATCCAACCCGAGGTCTCTAAACTGAGTCCAACCCAATTTGGGTTGAGTCAGGTTGGGTTGGGTTGACCATAGAGGTTGCATTGTCTGGATCAACAGCATGAGATGGGCCCCATCACGCAGTGGGACCCCATGAATGTTAGTGGACCTTGCCAAATCAGCGGGTGTTTAGGTCCGTGGACAGCACTCACACTTTTGATGGATCCCACTCAGGAAAAAAGTTCTTCATGAGTTGGAAACTGAGGATTTTGTGCATGTTCGTTGATGGGTACAAATTGAAAAAAAATAACCCAAAAGGGAAAAAAAAACTCGCCTGTCTTCTTCTCCTTAGTTCGTGATGGGATCGAGAGAGATCGTGGGTCGACGGTCACGAGTACGAGGAGAGATCCAAATCTAGCAATCTTGGGTTTAGGGCTTATGGTTTTCTAAGAATCGACAGAGGGGACAAAGCACGCTCAAGCGAAATAGGGATTTCTGATTAAAATCTGTATTTGTATGGCCAAGTATTCCTCGGCCGGTTGAAATACCATAAAACTGGTTTCCTGTAGCCCAGCCTGACCAAAATTTCAGGTTCGGCTTGTTGGGTTCGGGTTGAGCTTGACCCATGTTGCATCCCTATTATTGAGGGAGATCTCTCTATCTAATTCATTGAGCTAACATGGGGCTTCATATTCCTCAAAGAATGATTGAGTCTTCTGCAAACATATTTGACATCACATCCATAAAGAATATTTGCTCGGGAATTCATCAAACCATGTAACTGGGTTGTACTTGTACCATTTAGTTATGTGGGACTTAAACCTTCCCTAAGATTGCAAGTTCACATGTCTTGTAGTGAGGTAATTCTTGTAACATTCTCTAAGAGGTCGTTTGAGGAGAGAAACTTTGTAGTTGTTGTTACCTTCATTCCTGAAATATATGGGCCACTAGGTGACAACTCAGCAATTGATTTGTTGTCTAGCATGTTGCCCACCAAGCAAGAGCCTGAAGTGGAAAAATCTCTGAGTTTCTTAAAGCTGAACAACTTCCACCGTCCCTGTTTCATTTGGTTCTGTGAGAGGACACTGATTGATACTGATTCGATTTATGGGTTGTAACTTGGTGGACCCACATTTTTGGGAACTTTTAGAGACTGATTTGGAACTAGTTTTCACACCTAATACCCTTCATGTTGTTTGTTTATTTATTTATAGTTCTAACAACCCCATTCCTCTTATGATGGGAATTACTGAATCAATCCACTATAGCTTCCTCCATTGCTTGTACTGCTTCCCATCTCTTTTCAACTCTACTGCAATGAAGTGACTTAATCTCCCCAAATGATGGCTGCATGAAGAAAACAAGTATATCTCCCCAAATAATGTCTGCATGAACTGCATGAAGAAAACAAGTATATCTCCCCAAATGATGGCTGCATGAAGAAAACAAGCGTTTCTGTTACTTGTCAAACACTGAAACGGGGGGTGGGTGGGGGTCTGGACATCGTGGATCTTATTGCAGAAATGCTTTGGAAGAGGCTTTGATTATAACTCCTCTATGCGCTGCAAAGATGATAGAGGATGCATGAACCATATATCAGATTGACTTAGATAAGGTTGTAGGAAATCAAGAAGCTCTTAGAGGGATAGGCATGATAACTGAAGAATAGCTTCGTTGGTCCAAGCATGTTTTGGAGAGGGTGGGAGGTTTGTTGGGGTTGTCTTTCGGGAACCAGGATGAGGACCTTCTTGCGTTTTTCCAATTTGGTCAAGGCAGAGGAGTTCAGAGACGACATGAAATTCAGACGTTGAAGGCTAAAAATCTCCTAGGGGTTGGAGGGAACTTCTTAGCCTAGAATGCTTCATCAATTACGATTTTGCAGGCAAAGCAAGTGGGAGAAAAAGGGCGACAACGGGTAAAGTAAATGATCAATGATTATTCTATCTTGGAACGTTAGAGGCCTGGGCTGCAAATTTAAAAGGGCTCAGGTTAGAAAAGTGTGTAGAAAATCAAAGGCGGATATCATTGCTCTATAGGAATCAAAGATTCAATTTTTAGACCGAAGTATGCTTGATTCAATTTGGGGCAGTCAAGAACAAGGAGTGGGCAACAATTGATGCGGTTTGTTGCTTGTAGGGAATAGTTTTGCAGATTAGGTGGCTTAGCACGAGTTGGTTGATCTTCCTTTTGGGGGGCTAAATATACTTGGTCAACTGTCAAGAAAATGCTATTTTATCCCGGCTTGATAAATTCATGGTCTCTGCGGACTAGCTTGAGAAGATTTTGATGGTTAGTTAGCATGGCCTGCTGAGGCTCATTTCTAATCATCGCGAATCGTGCTGGAGGTGGTTGAATAGGATTGGGGCCCAAAGCCTTTTAGGTTTGAGTTGGCTTAGATGGAAATTGATGGTTTCGAACAACTCGTTTTTTTTTTTTTTTTTTACACACCCACCCACTCACACACCCACCACATTGGTTCTCGAACCAATGACCTCTATGTTGAAACACAGTTGATTGTTGGGCCTCTTTTGTAGTAGAATGATTTGTTGGATTCGGGATAAATTGCAAACTCAAGCTTCTGGAAAATAAGATTAAATTGGCAAGAAGGATGTGCTCAGTGCTTGGGAGGCATAATTTGATAAAATGTTGAAGGAGATCGTGATTTAGATGAGGTCAGCAGTTTATCGGCGGAGGAAAGAGATAAAGAGAGCAGCCTTATCTTTGAGTTATGCTAATTGTTCAAAGGTAGAGGAAATTAGGTGGTGTTAGAGATAAAGAGCAGTGTTGCTTAAAGAAGGGGACAATCATACTCGCTTTTTTCACAGCATGGCACTCGAGCGCGTGGAAACAGGATTAGCGGTTTGGTAATGGACAGACCGAAGTCATCAAATAAGGCAAAAATATGCAATTTTATTGTTCAATCCTTCAAGAGTTTATTAACTTGTGATCAATGGAAGAGCCATGGCTCGATAATTTATATTTCCATAAGTTGTTGAGTATGGACACATCTCCTTTTGAAGTGCCGATATCAGAGGAAGAGGTTAAAGCCACTCTAGACTTGATGTGTGCAGACAAGGCCCCAAGACTTAATGGTTTTCCATTGTTTTTCTTTCAGAAAATTTGGCAATGAATCAAAAGAGTGGTGATGGATTTTATTTTAGAGTTTTTTAAGTGAAGCTGTCTCTCAAGTGATCTCGGGGCTCATTTATCGCTCTTATTCGTAAAATCGAGTGGGCGGAACAGTTAAAAGACTACATGCCTATCAGTCTAATTGGGGGCTTTTATAAAATTCTCGCCAAAGTTCTTGCATCAAGATTTTGGGGAGTTATCTTGAGGACAATATCCAAGAATTAGGGAGCCGTCGTTGTGGGTAGACAGATTTGGACAACACTCTTATCGCCCACAAATGTATCGATTCTAGAAGTAGGACAAGGAAAAGTGGGATAGTTTGCACGCTTGACATTGAAAAGGGTAGACAGATTTGGACAACACTCTTATCGCCCACAAATGTATCGATTCTAGAAGTAGGACAAGGAAAAGTGGGATAGTTTGCACGCTTGACATTGAAAAGGCTTACAATCACGTGGATCGAGAGTTTTTAGACTATATGCTTGAAAGATTGGGGTGTGGTCGAAAGTGGAGGGGTTGGATCTGGTCTGTGCGCAATCAGCCTCTTTGTTTATTTGTTTTTATTTTTTTTGGTTAATTGGTTGCCAAAAGGTTTCTTTAAGGCGTCCAAAGGTCTCAGATAGGATGATCCTCTTGCTCCTTATATTTTCATTGTCATTAGGGAGGCTCTTAGCATGGTGCTTCATAAAAGGGATGAGAATGGTTCGATTATTGGATTCAAGGTGTGACATGATGGGATTCAAATAAGCCATCTTCAATATGTGGATGATACTCTCATGTTTTGTGATGCAAATATGGTTTCAATGGATAACCTTTGGAAAATCATTGTTTGTTTTGAAGCAATTTCGGAGTTAAAGATTAATGTGGTCAAAATTGAAATGTTGGGAGTTCATGTGATTGACGAGGACCTACAACATTCCGCGAATGTGTTTGGCTGTAAGACGAGGGTGTTCCCCTCAACGTATTTAGGGTTGCAAGTACGGATAGCAGGTGGGAGGTTGGTATATGAAGAGCTCCTCTCTCTATATCAGGCCTCCAGTTTTTGGAAAGCGATAATGTCGTCAGAACATTTGGTCTGTACATTTTCGCTTGGGAATGGGCATCACATCTTGCTTTTGGGTGGATGTTTGGTGTGGAGATCAAGCGCTTCAGGATCGTTTCCCGAGAGTGGCTTGCTTTGCTTCAAATCGAGTCATAACTGTGGCTAATGCTATTCTTATTGCAGAGGTCCCGTCATGTGAAATCTTCCTTGCCGGAATATGGCGGTCGAGGAGTTTGTTTAGTTCTATGTTACTGGACTGCCTGAAGAGTATAACTCTTCTCAAGAAGAGGCCTCGGTGATTTGCATTGCGCATCACTCATGCAGCTTTTCAGTTCGCTTGTTATTCAGTCTAATTAGTGAGTTGCCTCGCAACACCGGCACTCCTCATCCATTTCATCATTGGTTTTACGGAGCCCCCTCTTGTGTGGCGGTCTTCGTTTGGCTATTGGGAAGAAAGAGATTTCTCACTATTGATAATCTTCAAAGGAGATCCTTAGTACCGCCTAATATCTGTCTGATGGGTATGGAGAACGCGAAGACGATTGATCGCCTCTTCATTCTCTGCCCTTTTGTTCGTAAAGTGTGGGAGCACTTTGTGTTATTTTTTTGTACTGATTGGGTGATGCTGAAGATAGTGGAAGACCTTTTGTGGGCTTGGCATGGGGGCAGGGTAGGGAAATATGCGAAAAGTATGTGGAGACTTATTATCATGGCTTTATTTTGGTCTATATGGGGGGATCAAAATCGCCACTGTTTTTAGGAGGAGAGTTCTTCGGTGGAAGAGATTATTAGGAAAGTTAAGGTCTTGTTTTGGGTTGGGCTGTTTATGTTAATTTGGCAAAGGCTGCAAATCTTGTCTTTATTTGAGTCTTGGTAGTATTGGGTTATATTCTTTTATCGCCTTTCGGTGGGTGTTTCAATAAAATTTCTGTTCTCTCAAAAAGAAAAAAAAGTTAAAAAAAAAAAAAGGAAGAAGAAAACTCTGTTTTCTGGTGGTTTCTTGTATCGACACAGGACAGCTCATAAAGGCTAATCAGCTCTGAAATTTTTTTACTTCAAGAAAGTTAAGTGTCTCTCTGAACTGCAGGATTTGTTTTCCAGTACGTAGATTTTTCTTGCACTTCTTTTCCTGTAATGTCACTCAAAAGGATTATTGCTAACACGTAGTAGTTTGTTGTGTTGATACTTTGAAAATTTATAACTAAATCCCAAGTTCCCAACATAGTTTCCAAGTTCTTTGTGCATCATACATGTCTGACTCCACCTCACAGTGCATTTGACAGTTAGTGGATTGTAATCTTCTACTTCTAAGCTTTGAAGTCCTTTTTTTTTTTTTTTCATTGGCTCTCCTACTATATTTCATGATTCATTCCACCATTTTCCTGTATTCACCTGAATTTCTAAATAATCACTGGTCCCTTTTGTTAAGTTCTTTCTTGTTATTGCAGGTTGACTGCTTCCATGCATTGCGCAGGAGCGATCCTCCATTTGTTTCTTCTGCAATTTTTATCAAGCAAGGACTAGCTTCTTTTGTACGTCTTTACCGTGAAGTTTCACTTTCAATTTGATTCCCATTCTATTTCCAGCTATCTGTTGGTTAACTGCTGCTTCAAGTGATAGTAGAAGCATAATTTTTTATTCTCTCAAAATATGCAATTTTGATACGTTCCATCACTGGTGAAACTTATGCTTTGCAACATTGATTTCATTACATTTTAACATTTAAACATCAATAGCACGTAAAGTTGGGCAATGGGCATATTAATGTTAACATGGCATCGTAAACTGTCACTATATTCTTACTTTTAGAATATTAGCCAATTTTTGTGCACATTGTTCTTTCTTGGTTGTTTAATATGCATGTTTGTAACTCATAGAAACTTTAGCAGTTTATATTCATTTTTTAAATTTTTTTTGAAATTGCCATCCAAAACCACGTATACATGTGTTTGCAAGATGCGGAGTCAGTAAATCACTTATTCATCCACTGCCTGCTTGCTAGATTGGTGTAGGAAAGGTTTTTTGGCCTCTTTAATGTGTCATGGGTGATGCTAGGAAACATTGAGGGCTTGTTCTTGGCATGGCATGGGGGTGGAATTGGGAAAAAAAAGGTAAGAGTTTTGTGGAGCCTAGCTATGTTGGCCAGCTTATGGGCTATTTGGGGGGAAAGGAAGGAACAACCGGTGCGAACAACCGGTGCTTTCGAAACCAAAGCACTTGCAGTGGAGGTATTTAGGAGGGCAAAGTCAGAGGTTTTGGGATGGGGCGGGTTTCTAGTTTAAAAAGCCCTTGACGAATGTATTTTTCTTTCTTCATTTGGGCTCCTCCTTTCTGCCTTTTTGGCGTTTCGTTAGTAAAATTTCATTACTCAAAAAAAAAAAAAAAAATGTTAACATGTCACTGGCACCTATCTACTATAGAATAAATAATAGTGCACATATTTCTTTAAGGATTTAAGCAATGTTTTAGCAGTTACAATTTCGTTTAAATTGATTTTTAGGATTAGAGTGTCTATATATGTGTACAAGTGTCTTACCGGAACTTGTACCCAGTAGAAACTATACAAACTAGGCTGAGGGACATGATGGTGGTTTCAAGATGTCTTGTGCTTGTGATTATTGCATTGCAGTGCTTGACCTGGCAGTAACTAACAAACTTCTTCCCATTGGATAATTGGATTGCTTGTTCGATCCAATTGAGTGATCTTGATGGCTATCATAGATATGGAGTCCTAATGCATGAAGAAAATTATGTTACAACTATGGCCTCATACACACATCCATCACTCATGCTACAGATTTTAATAAATCAGCCTCCTGTTTGGTGAATCCCTGCTGATGAAAATGTTTTGTCGTTATAACATAAGATATGGAAATTAAAGTAACTTATTTTTTGCGTGTTCTATCTCTCAGGTTACCTTTGTTGTTATGCATTTCAATGACCCACGGATATCTAGTGCGGATCTAAGAGATCTGCTTCTCCAATCCATATCAGTCCTAGTTCAATACAAGGACTACTTGGTTGCATTTGAGAGCAATAAAGAAGCTATTCAGCAAATGCCAAGAGCGTTACTGGCATCATTTGATAACAGATCATGGATCCCAGTCACAAACATAATTCTGCGTCTGTGCAAAGGTTCTGGATCTGGTTCCTCAAAGCATGGGGAGACATCATCATCTGCTCTATTCCAGGTGAGATGACAACTCAACCTTAGGGAGTATGCGTGGGGAGCCTTTTTCCTTTTCATACATCCTTTCCACCTCATTCTTATCCTGTTTTTGTCTCCTTGATCTTTTAAGGGTTTATTACGAGATGCATTTGTCCATGATGAAGGACTGTTCTCAGCTTTTCTCAATCGACTATTCAACACCCTCAGCTGGACGATGACTGAGTTCTCTGTTTCAATCAGAGAGATGCAGGAGAATAATCCGGTACTATTTACTATTGAGATACGCAACAAGTAAAGCACTTTGAAATTATTCCACATTGACATGTGTTTGTGTCATGTGCCCAAAACTTTTGCGCACACATGATATAAAAACTAGTATTTGTGTTGCTGTTTGTATCTTTCAGTTTAGGGTTTTTTAATACACATCATTGATTTTAGATTAATTTTTAGTATTCAGCATCAGCATCAGCATCAGCATCATAACCTTATCCCAGCTGTTTGTGGTTGGGTTTATGAATCTATTTCACTTACCAATCCTATTTATGACCCCCTTCAGTTGCCAAATATCACCAAAACTGATGCAGGACGGCCTAATCTAACATGCATGCATAAGGAATTATGTAGATTCAGCGGAATAAAGTAAACAAATCAAGTAAACATCCACCTTTCATCATCATAAATCAGAAAATCACAAGGGAAACATGCAATAAAAGGGGCCATCATCACAATCTCACAGTAAGGGTTTCAAATCATGCGTGAATTGGATCCGGCGAGGGATGAAACCTCCCAATCTTACATGGTTATGATCCAAATGCTCAATAACGTTCACTAGTCCGGGGAATCAAGGGATTTCTTGAAATGGGGAAACAAAAATCTGAGAAACAAAGGTTTTGGGATCAAATTTCAGATTTGAGATAATGGTTAAAATGAGAAATAAGACTTGAAGAAAAGGAGAAGAAGAAAGGGGAAAGAAGAAAGAATAGTGGATGATGAATAAAGAAGGAAGATAAGAGAAGAGAGAGATCACCAAAGAGAGGAGAGCGAGATAGCCACAAGCTTCTTCTTTTCATAAAATCAATAGCATAATGAAAAAGGTTTAGGGCAACACCCTTATAAAATTCGGAATTAACATAATTACCAAAATACCCCTACCAACAAAATTTTTAAAAAAGACATTCGCATGAAAAAACGTGCACATACTGACCCAAAACTCAAATAAGTAAAAGTGCATAAAATAAACTCAAATTTAAGATGCCCGATGGGTTCCGATGATGGTGCGATGAAAGTGAGCCACGACGAACCAACGGTCTAATCACACCATCTTCGCGATCCAATGGTTCAAGCATTTTCTTCAAGCAACTTACACATGTCTTCCCAAGGTGGGGTCTTTTCAAATGTCTCGAACCACATGTGTGAGGTCTTCGATGCTCCTCAAGTTGTCACGAACGATCCAGGCCCGTCATCATCGAGCCATAAAGATATAGGTGTTACTCGCCTCCTATGCTAATAAACCCTAAAGGGCTTGATGTCCTCATCATTCTCCTCGTCTGAGAAGAGCTCGACTCTGGCGAGATAAGCTCTGGTGCTTATCCAACATGTCTGGATCTAGTCTCTGTAGCTCTGTCTTTGTAAGCCATGTAGAATTGGATGGTAGCTTGTTCTTCCATTTAACAAGTTATCGCTGGAAGCATCCATCTTGAGTGGATACGATCTCCTCATCCACAATCCCTTCAATTTCTTCAACTAAAGGTTAGGATGGGTGAAACGGGCTGGGAAGAAAACTCAGAATATGGCCATGAATGGGGAGAATGGTCTATGGAAGGATTCAAACAAGGACTAGATCTTTCACATTGATTGTTGGATTAATCCCCATGTCAGGTGGAAGGTCTATCCAGTACGCATGAGACCTAATTTTCCACAATACTTTAAATGGTCCAACACCGCGAGCTTGTAATTTTTTGGCTGCACCTTGAGGAAACCGCTCTGGCCTTATCTGTACCATTACATAATTTTCCTCATGGAATTCTTGTACCTTACGATATAAGTCAACTGAATGTTTGTAACTCTCATTGCCTATATTTATCCGCTTTCTACTGTATGAATGCAAATCATGAATGTGACGGGCAAATGCATCGGCTGACTCTGACGATTTATAGGAGACAGACATGAATGAAACTAATGGACTTTCTAGTAAAACAACGGACTTGAAATAAACAACCCTATCAAAAGGACTCGTCTCGTGGGTGACACATAATTTCTCATTATAAGTGTTATAAACGAGGATGATGTTCAGGTATCCCAATACTTGAGAACACACACTTTTGATACCAAGTCTTGAACAGATCTTGACATTGGCTATTATGCTCAACGTGTCATCAAGATGCGAGATGGGGGCTCTGACCATCAAACCCATCATGCCGTGAATACATCGCACTGAGATTTTGTGGACGGCCAGAATGTGCCCACATGTGCACCACACGCCGTCCTTAGAAGTGAAAAGGGCAGGCATGGCACATAGAACAAAACTCCAACTCAAACTTTCCTGATTGAATTCTTCCCCGAGTAGTTTATCAAATTGACGCTGCATTTCTGTATGTTCTGCTGCGGGGTTTACTTGGTATGGAGGAAAGCTTGACAGAATCGACCTAGAGACAAGATTGATTGTGTGTTGAGTGTCTCGATTGGGTGAAAATTCATCCCGTAAATCATCTGTTGGGATATCACATGTCATGTGGATGTCTACCATCATATCCTCACTAGTCTCTTTTTCAAACTCATTCGTGTGCATTATGGTAAGAGACTTAGATTGGGACTCTACATCACTTAAGTCACACATGACATCTGAAAGTGGTGCGGTCTCAATCTCTTTGACCTTTTCATCACTAGCACACACTTCGTCATTTTCAATGATGGTGAGCGATGCTTCAATTTCTTTCATTTCATCACTATCGATGTCAGGCATGTACTCTTCCACTTCATAAACATCATGTTTGGACCCTTCCAACTCGCTATTCACTAAGGCATGATGTTGATCATCTTTTCCATAGCTGAGGCTAGCTTGGTTGAATGCCTCTAATTTGTTGATGAGATTCTGAAAGGATTTTCTAGATTGGTTTTCAAAGTTATCCAGACATCGGGATATGGCGGCCAAAGCCTCCAGAATCTGATCCTGATTCATGGTAGTGATACGTAATCCAAAACCATGACCAAAACAAATGGGCACACAACGGAGGATTTGTCCTAGGTTCTTCCTAAACTCGACTCTATGTGCTGAATGACTCACAATGTGAATGATATGACTCTAATCCTATAAAGATGTAGGAACTGACGAACTTCCTAACCTTAGACTCACTAAACCAGAATTTTCTAATTTAGGAAATTTTAAAAAAATGTAAAAATTTCTAAAAATAGCAAATTTTGAAAATCAGACTTTTTAAGTCTGTAAAACACTAAATCTGGACACTACGTACCCAAATCTGGAAACTTTTTATTTTTAGAAACTTTCTAAATCTGAAAAATCCCTAAAAAAAGACAAAACCCTAGGTTCATAACTCGATCTAGACTAACCATGCAAAACTCTAAGCTTTGATACCAAAATTTGATGCAGGACGGCCTAATCTAACATGCATGCACAAGGAATTATGTAGATTCAGTGAAATAAAGTAAACAAATCAAGTAAACATCTACCTTTCATCATCATAAATCAGAAAATTACAAGGGAAACATACAATAAAAGGGGCCATCATCACAATCTCACAATGAGGGTTTCAAATCATGTGTGGATTGGATTCGGCGAGGGATGAAACCTCTCGATCTTGCATGGTTATGATCCAAACGCTTAATAAGGTTCACTAGTCCGAGGAATCAAGGGATTTCTCGGAATGGGGAAACAAAAATCTGAGAAACAAATGTTTTGGGATCAAATTTTAGATTTGAGACAATGGTAATATGAGAAATAAGACTTGAAGAAAATGAGAAGAAGAACAAAGAGGAAAGAAGAAAGAATAGTGGATGATGAAGGAAGAAGAAGGGAGATAAGAGAAGAGAGAGATCACCAAAGAGAGGAGAGAGAGATAGTCACAAGCTTCTTCTTTTCATAAAATCAATAGCATAATGAAAAATGTTTAGGGCAATACCCTTATAAAATTCGGAATTAACATAATTACCAAAATACCCATACTAACAAAATTTCAAAAAAAAAGATATTCGCACGAAAAAACGTGCACACACTGACCCAAAACTCAAATAAGTAAAAGTGCATAAAATAAACTCAAATCTAAGATGCCCGATGGGCTCCGATGATGGTGCGATGAAAGTGGGCCACGACGAACCAACGGTCCGATCGTACCATCCTCGCGATCCAACGGTCCAATCATCTCCTCCAAGCAACTTACACGTCTTCCCAAGGTGAGGTCTTCTCAAATGTCTCGAACCACATGTGTAAGGTCTTTGATGCTCCTCAAGTCGTCACGAACGATCTAGGCCTGTCATAATCGAGCCATAAAGATATAGGTGTCACTCGCCTCCTATGCTGATAAACCCTAAAGGGCTTGATGTCTGCATAAAAAACACTACTCAAGTCTATACAAAATCCCTTCCCTCCAGTAGAGGGGTCTTTGGCTCCCGTTCTCCACAAAATCTTCTCTTCCCTCCATCTCCCCTTCAACCCATCTCTCTCAAAAAATCCCTGCAAAGGAGAGTAAAAAGGAAGGAAACATAGAAATGTCAGATGGACAATGGTGGTAGGACCTAATAACTCTTGAATCTTCCTACAAGTGTCACCACGAGGAGAACGCCTCAACTAATTCAGGTTTCGAGAATAACTTCGGTAGCCCCTACAAAGGGAGGATTCAAGTGATATATTTTTTTCCTTCTCAAGGCTCCCAATCCCACTCTCATTTGGAGAACATTGCTAGTCAAGACCCTGCGTCGAATCAAGCAAGCTAACATGAAAATGTAGTAGCTGGCTAGAGACTCCCCAGATTGTCATTTTTGTTGCAATTCTAAATCTACTTTTCTTTCTATTTTATCTTTCTGTATTTATAATTTAAAGCCAATTCCGAAGATCTCATCTCAAACTAAGTAAAGATGGTACATTGCATGGGCATAGAAGGTGCATCCCTTCCTGCTTTGCTATTGAGACCCTTACCCAGATTTTGGGAGTAGAGACCATTGTTGGAGATGAAAATTCTCAAACTTCCAGTTATTCCCACAAGGAATTGACTCGGTGGATTTCAATCTGTCCATGGGATTTTGAATCCCAAAATCCCATTAGTGACGATTCAGTTTGACTTTTACATGCCTTGTGTGATTTTCCAGCGGGTTTGTTGGTCTGTTTCATGGATAGAGAACATGGTTTTCTTTTATTTTCTTAGACCTTTTGTGAACCATCTTTTGCAGGTCCTGGAGATGCAACAAAGAAAATGCTGTGTGATATTTGACCTTTCATGCAGTCTCGTGAGGGTACTGGAGCTCTGCACGTGTGAAATACCTCAAGCTTTTCTCCTGGGACCTGAAATGAACCTTCGAAGGCTAACTGAGTTGATAGTCTTTATTCTAAACCACATAGCCACAGCTGCAGATGCTGAGTTTTTCGATTTGTAAGTTTACATATTACAGATCCAGCCTCTGGTTTTTAATCTTGAGTTCATTACCCATGCACAAGTAGGATCCTATCGGTTGGTTGTTAATAGCCAGATGGCTTCCGATGGCTCCTTTGATTTATTTTTAGTTTTGTGGTTTGGTCTCCTACTTCTGTTTATGTTGGATTCTTTTCGTGTTGCCTTATGGAATACCAAATTCTGCCTTTGCTTGATTATTTTTAACTGCATGATGCTCTGCCCTTGCGTGTAGATTGCTCAGGCGACAATTTCAGGCTTCAGAGAAGATAAACCGAGCAATGATCTTAGCCCCTCTGGTTGGGATTATCTTAAACCTCGTGGATGCAAGTGCTGATTTGGAATCTCGAGAGCATAATGACGTTGTGGGTGTGTTTGCAAGCATGGACTGTCCTGCAACTGTTTATTGTGGGTTTCAGTATTTGTTGACCTACAACAGGGTTAGATCTCATAAACTTCAATGCTAAATCTCCCTTTTCATTTGCCCTTATATTCACATTTCATTTACTGCATGTCCAGTTCTCCAAGAATACAAATGATTGCTGCTTTATTGCATGCTGTATTACTTAGCATAGACATTCTCCAATACACACTGTTCTTGAAATTTTAAGTGCATCCTTGTGCTTTTAGATACCTGAGCATATGGATAAAGGTTGCAGGTTCGAGACATGCGTTGGCCTTACTGTCTTACTCATTGCAGATGGACGCTTATGAGGCAGTTTTTGCCGCTGGCTATTGTCATTGCATGCCGTATGGATGCTTATGTGACAGTTTTTTGAATGTAGAAAAAAGTTGGAAAAAAAGAGACATGGACATGTCAATCATTGATCCGGACTGTTCATTAGGTCCATTTTGCAATTCCCGGCCTCCATGAAATAATCACATTGTTATGATTTTTTTAACCATCCGATCATCGGCTCATATTTGTGAATGCCAGTTTTCCAAGCCATAAATGGATAGTTATGATCCTTTGGTCAAGGCGAGGTGGGTAGTGCACTGTGGACAGTTCAAATTAATGATTGTTTTAGTTAGCATTTGTCAGTGATCCAAACTGCCAGTTTCCAGAACCATCCAAAAATTCAGATTCCCATATATAACTGGGTTTTCCAATCCATGGATAGCATGGTTACGATCATTTGATCAAAGTGGAAGCGGGGCCATACAATTGATTGTTCATATTTGTGATTCTTCTCCTCCTCTTTTTTTTTGGCCGTGAATAATCCAAACCTTCTGTTATGTAGGCATCGAATTGGATGGAAAGGATCCTTTGATCATGTCATTTTTTCAGTTGGCCCATGTTGAGAGGGCTGGACCTTGTAGATGCCTATTCCACATATACAAAACTATCACTGGTCCAAATTCAGCATAGAAATGCTTATTAATCAAGAGGTTAGGATGGTTAAATTTGGATTTTGGATGATGATCTATTAAGTAGTTCACAAAAGTTGGACGGTTTGATTGAGTTAATGTATGCTGTATTTATAATTTCAGAGTGCTTGAGTGTCTAACATCACATTCGACTAGACTATCAAATCACTCCTAACAACGAGAAAGCTTTTACAACTGCTGCTCTAGTCTCTCCTTGTAATGACAATGTCACTGATCAGGCTCTTATCATTTGCAGGGTGTCACGAGAGGGGTTGATGCTTCGGTGGCCAGAGTCCGGCTGTTGGAGACATTTGCGAGCTGCCTTACAGAGGCATTGGAAAGGAGAGGGTCCAGCAACGGAGCTGAGGACAAAGAGGAGAGCTACTGCTGCATCTGCTATGCTTGTGATGCGGATGCTCAGTTTGAGCCTTGCCACCATATTTCGTGCTTTGGATGCATAACCAGGCACCTCCTCAATAGCCAAAGGTGCTTCTTTTGTAACAAGGCGGTTGTCGAGGTAGTGAGGTTTGATGGAAAAGAAGGCTAGTGGTCCAGATGAATTGAGATGAGAATGAGCTCAGATGGGGCTCCATTCTCCTATTTCTTTCTGCATTGAAATCGGGCCGAGTATTGAAATGGCCTTGCTTGGAAGCAGGTGGTCCATCTTGGGCATGTGTCAATGGATAACCACTTCGCGGTGTTTTTTTTTTAAAACATGCTGGAATTAAAATACGTATGTACAAGAAAAAGCGCAAGAAAAAAACTGTTAAGTTTTGAGGGTGGGTGGGATGTAAGTTGTAACAGGGGAGGTAGGGATAGGAGTATAATTGGGCAGTATGAGTTAGTATAAAAGAATTTTGTAGAGAAAGTTGAGGTCATTACTTTGTAAATATGAGCTGTAAATGAAGGAAATGTTTTGGGTCTCTCTCAAACAGAAATTTTATTACAAAGAAAACAGAAACAGAAAGGAGATAGAAAGAAAGCCCCTCTCAAACAAACAGATGCTTGTTTTGGTCTCTCAATCCAGCCATCCAGCCTTGATTGGCTGAGATTGTCTGGCGATTATGAATTCCTAGCTATATGGTCCATCGAAAATGGTCCCACAATTTTGGAGTGTCTGGACTGATGTGTGCAAGGCACACCTTGGATGAGTTGCCAAAGTTACATGTGTGGCCTTGGGGAGAAAGAAGTGAGAAGGCCAGCTCTTGGTGGGGCACGCTTGCCAGCATGGCACACGTGTAATCTCGGGCTTTCCAAGGTGGGACACCCCCATTCAATATTCACTGCCTCATCGTACGTAAGTATTCAATGGGTGGTCTCATAAGCGTTGGCAATCCAGGTAGCTTCTTTAGCAAAATGTGCCAACGACTTGGGAGGAAATGCCTGATCAGGACTACTTATCGGGTGGGGCTTTGCCATGTAGTTGACAATCAGGCTGGTGCCAAGAAAAAGGGCTGACTAATGTTTATATCGAGTACAGTCCATTGCTCATTTCTTCTCGATCGCTGATTTACAATACAAGAAAGCTCGATCACCTGATCACCCAAATATTTGTGGCCAGCGGTGTTAATGGTTTAGATCTAATTTATCATAAATAATAAAATAAAAGTGAATTTCATACACAAATTTCTGCACTAACTACGCTATCAAACCCTTTGTCCAGTCAAATTCTTGTGGCTGCCGCACATTACATGTGTAACGAAGACAACACCATCTTCGTACCATAGATATTTTTATATTTTAACGCTTCATTTAGAAAAATATGCCAATTAATTTATTGAATGAAAATAGTCTAGCCATCCTGAATGCGTGTGGGACATTTGATTGGTGCATCAAACAGTGGACCTCACTTGCGAAATGACCACACCATACAAAATCACACACGTCGACTCATCACACGTGTAAGTTGAATGTGGCCTAGTGATAACTTTTTACACGTTCGCTTTTCAGTACACAAAGGAATCTTTGACTGAATTTGCGAGTGCATCCTCCCTAGCTCGGCTGAGTCATTACTCGAGATCAGACGAGTGGGTCCGAGCAGCAGAGTACAACAATCTGGACTCTCCAAATTACTGAACCAGCCATCCAAATCTTCTAAATAGACCTGATGTGGAGGGATTTTGGTTTCTGTGGATGGCTTGTGGGGGAAAGATTTTGAGAGGTAAAACCAACAGGAGGACATGTAAAATTCCCAAGGAATCCTCACCGCATTGGAAACCATGGAAGCCAACCATAATTACAAAGTTTGGTTGGGCGTGCAATTTTTTATGGAAATATGTTAAAATGTAAATGATTAAAGGAGTAAAACATTGTGTTAGGTCCGATGGGGGATGAGAGTAAATGAAGGTAAGTGAGGGGAATTGAGAATAATTGGAGGGTAATGGCATTAGAGGTGTGATTGAATGGGAATAAATGTATGAAAATGAAATGAGTTGACAATAAACAAGCATGTAATTGAAATCCTCACTAGGAGGTAAACTAAGTGAAGTGTCTTTTTGAGCTTCACTGAAGAGTACTACAACTAAATAAAGGTGCCGCTAATATCCACTACTAAACAATTATCAGCTACACGACTAAAATCACATTAATAAAATGATTTAAACATCTAAAGGTTGGCCATCTAAATGGACAGTTTAGAAACTTTAACAAGTTGCTTGATTGCAATCTGTGTTGGTGGCTCATCCGAGGCTTAAAATTTTCTCATTTTTGACAAATGTTTATATTTCAACAGGCTAATTACGATAATTTTGTTAAATATCACACATGTGAAATGTAAATTAATTTAAGATATTAAAGCAAATTTGAATTATCCTGTGTTCCGTCAATATATTGAAAAATTCCAATGCATTCCCATTCCCCCTTTACTCCCATTCAGCCATAATATTTGAATTTCAAATTCATTTGATTTATTCTCATCCAAACATAATTGAATTAGCCATTTACTCTTAGCTCATTTAACTCTAATTACATTTCCCTTCTACCTTCGTTTACAAGCTCCCAAATGAACCTGCTCGTCCTCAGCCCACCACAGGCTTTGGCCAGAGCTGTCCAGACCTTGGAAATGGACATTTATTGTGAGTTGACATCCGCGTCTTTTAAAAAAATGGAAATTAAATGCCATGGTTACTTTTTCACACAAACAACAAAAAGCTCAAATTCTAAAGAAATCTCTATTCATTTCCATACTCTCAATCCAAACACCTGATAAAATGAAAAAGGCACACGTGTGCATGCACATAACTACACAACACTACCACAGAAAACACATTCTCAACTCAGCAACAGCAATGAAATAACATCTCCTTCTCTCTCCCTCTCGATGTATCTCTAGTTAGTCTGACCACCTCTCCCTCGGTCTATGACTGGCCTTGGAGGCCTTCTCAACAACATGGATAATAGATCATTTGGCGTGGATGTATCATCTGGAAGCATGGATGGATTTGCTGACGTCGATGTATCATCATTTGAAATGGGTGGATCTGCAGATGTGGATGTATCATCATTTGACACGGGTGGATCATTTGTCATGCCTGCATCGACTGGAATGTATGTGTTTTCCTGTCCATGGAAAATTCACTATTAGACACACAGAGAGAGAGAGAGAGAGAGAGAGAGAGGCACACATACAACTGGTGAAGAGTGTTTGAAGAAGGAATCAAGGCAAAGGCACCCAAGTAAGGCCTTTATAGCTAAGTCAAGGCAATTGCACGGGTGGGATCTACTCTCGACTGTTGGATCTTCTGTTCTTGTTGTTGAAGTTCCTTCCATCTCTCTCTCTCTCTCTCTCTCTCTCTCTCTCTCAACTCTCCCTCCTTACCTCACCACAACTTGTATGAGCTTGGGCTTTGGGCCATGGGCGTTATTAAATGCAGAGGAGGGTGTTTGGTTGGGGTTTTGCTACGGTAGGGGACGTACCACAGTATGGTACGGTGTCTGGTTTTGACCCCGGCTCGCATTTAAGTGATGATCAGGACCGTTCATGTTCTGGATTCTATCTACCCAGTCTATGATGTAAATTGTTTTTATTGAATAGATGCTTTTGTGTAAATATGACTATTATCTGATAAAAATAATATTTAATGGGTCCTATTCAAATCCAAGAATCAAAGGTCAGGATCATCAATGAAGCAAGGTTACAAGATTACACTTCTATATAGTTGTATCGATAAAATGAACCGGTTAAGATCAAGCTAAGGATGCAATCCACTGGTGGAAACTAGCCACTATCCCATGCTGTAGTACGAGCCCACTGGTCCCTACAAAACCCCTTCAGGTAGTCACGACTCGGAGGAAGAAAGAAAGAAAAAAAGAGTCTACTGGTACAACTCGACGGACGCGAATTGCGTCCTACC
Source organism: Liriodendron chinense (assembly GCA_003013855.2). Lineage (NCBI taxonomy): Eukaryota > Viridiplantae > Streptophyta > Magnoliopsida > Magnoliales > Magnoliaceae > Liriodendron > Liriodendron chinense. Next base: position 3,553,099 of record PVNU02000736.1, on the reverse strand, counting down.
CCCGCCCGTCTCCCGCTGGGAACGGGCAGGAGCTCCGGGCGGCCACCGTGATGTATGGGTTTTATCCACACTATCCATCCATTTCTTCGTATAATTTCATATTATAGCCCCAAAAATAAGGGATATCCAAGATACAGGTGGACTACACAATGGGGATTAAATTCTCACCGTTGAAAACTTCTAGGGCGCCACAGAAATTTTTGGATCGAGCTGATATTTGTGGTTTCCCTTATTCCAGGTCTACGTAACTTTATGAATAGTTTGGATGGCAAATAAACATCACGTTGGGCCTAGAAAAGTTTGAACGGCGAGAATCATTGCCACCACTGCATCCTATGGTGTGGTCCACTTGAGCCTTGGATTGACCTAAATTTTTTTCCTATTCCATTAAATGGCACGATGAAATGGATGGACAGTGTGGATAAAACCCATACACCACAGTGGCCACTCAAAGCTCCTGCCCGTTCCCAGCTGGAGACTGGCGGGGTAGGACGCAATCCGCGTCCCAACTCGACGTATTGTAATAGAACATAAGTAACTTGAGCTTTTGGATCTGAGCGGTCTCCCAATGATCTAAGCCGTTGATATGATGGTCCACACGTTGTATAGAGGATGTCGGACATTTGATAGTTTCAATGTTTTACTCTTTTCCTTTGAGTAGGGACGGTAGTTTTGAATACCAGATAATCGATGAGTACATCTTCCATCTACGTGGAGTACAACATATAAACGGTTTAGATCATTGAAAAAGGGACCCTAATCAAAACGGATGAAGTCCCGTGCATACTATTATAATTCGTCGGGATTTATGATAGCAAACATCATCGGCAATTTCTCAACTGCCCTTATTTTCAACTCAAAAATTACTCAAACCGTCTAACCCGTAAATGCATGAAAGTACCCATTTTTTAGATGACTCCCACAAACGCCACTGCACGCCTGGACATCCTATCCGTTTACCAGTTGGGCCTCTCACTTTTAGACGACCCTGTGGCCCTCACGTCAACCTTCTGCGATTGGAACATAGAAAAGATGAATTTTTTTATTTTTTTTGGGTTAGTTCACACATCCAGCTGTTAGTACACACTATCGTAACATAGATGGGTGTACGATCGAACATTATTTCTCCTCACGGATACTTATCTTAGTTCCACTTAACTATAATTCTTAACCGAACTTCTTCAAATCCACAAAGGAAAACTTGAATGTATGTGTATAAACTTAAATTTTTTTAATTTAAAAGTTAAATAAGAATGCTTAACAAAGAATTAAAACTAGTATTTATAGCCTAAATCATATAATAGAAATTTTGAAGTGCGTAAATTAAAAGTCTTAAACGTATTAGAAAGTGTGCTTAAAACTGTACAATTGATCGGGCGTTGTCGGCGCCGCTAGACAAAAATCGGGCGCTCAATCAAGGGTAGTCAGGCGCTAGAACGTAATGTGATTAGGCATCCGATGAAGGCCAAATGTTTAATAAATCGTTTATCCGGCGTCCAAAATTTGAATATCTGTCCTGAAAATTTTCTGAACCAATCTAGCTCATAATCAGGCACACGATTATCTTCATTCAATTTATCATTGTCGCAAAGGTGTGGGTGTTAGAAAAGACTGATTTGGTGCTAAATAAAAACCATGTAGTAAGTTCAACGTGAGTGGCCTTTCCTTGTGATCCAATCAAAGATCCAACGATCATTCCAAGTGGGGCCCACTTATCCACTCAAAACAAGGGCAGTTCTGTAATTTGACAACTAAGTTAGCTTAGGGAACATTCCAGCGAAGCACCTGCCTCTCCCATTCAGGTCAAAGCAGGCACTTGCTGAGGGAACCCCTCAAACTACACCAACTCCCATTTAATACTCCTTCAACTCAGATATTCACGTCATCAAGGATTTTTTTTTTGAAAGGTGTCATCACGGAATTATTAAAATATAAAATAGAAAAAGTCTAGCAGCCAGTCTGCGATTATCCATACGCACGCAGATAGTCTCCTCACACGTGGAATATATTTACCTCACATCGAACCGTCCAAAATGTGCATCCACTTTACTTTATTTATATGTACTTTTTTAGAAATATTTTTGGAAATTTAATGATGGACATGTTTAACTAAAAATAGTCTACGGTCAAGTTCACTACATAAATGAATATTAATGGGATATTTAGATTATCTAATGGCTATGATTTTTGGGTAGTTCTTAACATAGGGTATGTAACACTACTTCAACGGTTTAGATTTAGGTATTTTTGTTCCACGTGTACAATGTTTGAGTGCACATGTATAGATAGCATTCTCTGGCACTGTATATAAAAAGTCTTTACTAAATAAAAGAGACGGGAAGTTGAATGAAATAATAATAATAAATAGAGTTTTTGGCGTACATGCACCTATTTTTGAGTTATATACAGATTAATACGTGATTTTAAACTTATTTCAAATCAGTACCTGAGGATTGCAATATACAGACATTGTTACTACTCTGTTGACATTGACTAGTGGAGGAGTAATGTAGACAACCCTTTTGTCACAAAAGGACACATTTACCCCTACTTACATGCAATGACAATTTTGCCCCTTTATAATTTTCAGCCTTGGCGTTAATGAGTGCCCCACTTGTGGGCCCTACAATGATACATATGTTTCATCCATGCTGTCCATCTATTTTGTCAAATCATTTTAGGCCAAGGCTCGAAAATCAGCATGATTCAAGTCTCAAGTGGAACAAACCATAGGGAACGGTGGGGCTAGGTCACTGCTCCCGTTTTGACAGCTGTCTGGTGACCACTTGTGGGCCCCACCATTTTTGTATATGTTAGATCTATGCAGTCCATATGTTTTTCCAGATTATTTTAGGCCATGGGTTTGAAAATAAAGAAGACCAAGATTTCAAGTGGGCCATACCAAAGAGAATAATTCCCACCATTGAAACCTTCTTATGCCTATTGTGATTTTTTATACTGTCTATTTTGTCTAAACCAGATCTCTTTAGATAGGCCATGAGCTAGCCAATTCGATGGACAAACTTAATTTTTCTTGTAGACCCATCTTGTTAGGAAAGCACAAAAAAATAAAAAAATGGGGTCGTTAGAACAACTGGTGTCCAGAGGACGTCGCTACCCAACAGCGTGAGGACAGACACCCTTATTGGGTGTGATCTGGGGACCCACCATGATGTTTATGTTTTATCCACGTAGTCCATCCTTGTTGCCCGATCATTTTAAGCCATGGGCCAAAATTTGAACCAGATCCAAATTGTAGGTGGGCCACACCATAGAAAACAGTGGGATAGTGACGTCCACCATTGAGACTTTCTTATGGCCCACCATGATGTTTATTTACGGTCCAACTTAGGCAAGGTCACCCGTGACCTGTACCCTGGCCATGTGTGGCCAGGATAAAGGGAAAATACAATTGTCAGCTTGATCAAAGCTTCTTGGGAACCACACATGTGGACCCATTGCATGGCAACATGCCTTGGCTCGCTAACCAGCAGGGCCCACCTTGAGGTATGTGGTTAATCCACACCATCCCTCTAGTTTTCAAATCATTTTGGGCCATGCGCCCAAGAACAAGGACGATCCAGATCTTAAGTGTACCTTAAACAGTGATGATAATGATGCCCACCGTTGAAATTATCCTATGACCCACCTTGATGTATATGTTTTATCTACGCCGCCCACCCTTGTTTCCAGTTCATTTTAGAACCTGGGGTAGATCCAAATCTCATGTGGATCACCACCATAGAAATATTAAGGGCAACGATGCCCACCGTTGAAGCCTTCCAAAGCCAATCCCCGTGCTGCTCCTAGATTGAGAGTGAGAGAAGGAAATGGTTTAGGAGGGGGGTAGAGAGGGTTTCGGATAGAAAAGGGAAAGTTGGGATTATTACGGGCTGAGAAGGGTTAGACGAGTTGTATTGTAGTGGTTGTAAGTCCGTGGGGCCCATCTTGCTGATATGTAGTATATCCACACCATCTATCCATTTTCTATATGAAACTTAGGGGATGAACTAAAAAATAAAGCAGATCCAAATTGTCAATGGATCACAGTATACAAAACAGTGGTGATTGACTCAATAAAGGTTTAAACGGTGTATATTTGAGATCTTACTGTTCATGCAGTCTCCCACTTGATTAAGGTTTTCCATTTATTAAAATATTTTGATGAATAGAAATGGATAGACGGAGTGGATTTGTCTAGGTCATCTCTGTGGGCCCCACATAGCTTCTGATCATAGTCGGATCATACATATGTACCCATCTATTTGCGACTAAAAGGAGGGATAATATTGTCTTTTTAGAAATACCATATGACTTTGTATTATATACATAGGGCAAATAGACGGTGGGTACTATTATGACTGACGTTTGCATTTCTCAGGTACTGATTTGGAATTAGTTTAAAAGTAGGTATTGATCTATCTATGGCTCAAAAGATAGGTGCCTATACTGCAAAAACTCTAATAAATAAATAAAACATAAGGGGTGAGTTATACTATAAAACGAAGGGGAGTTATTTGATACTCTGGCGAAGAATCTTGATACGCAGGCACTAAAAAATTGTACACATAACATAGCTCAAAATTAAATCTATTAAATTGTGGATCCCACTGTTTTAAAGTGATAACCTCAAATCAGATTGTTTGAACAATCCTAACTTCTGATTCATGGACATTAGTAATAGTTCCATTTGATATTTTTCATTTTTAACCGTCCAATAAACAAACATTAGGATAAAAAATAAAGAAAAAGGGTCCAATCTCGCCGATCATACATTTTTGCGGATCATTTTAGGGTAGAGTTTGGATCCTTTGTTGAAAACAAGCAGAGAAATTCTGCTCGTCACTACTCTAATTGGTCCAAGTCAGCCTGATTGTGTTAGAGTTAAGCTGCTCTGACACAGTCAAGATGATCTCAACTAATCAGAGTAGCAGCAACTGAGGTTCTCTACTCATTTTTAACCGAGGATCCAAATTCTTTTAGAGCCTGGATTGTCCGTTGAAAACAAGCAGAGGAATTCTGCTGTGTCACTACTTTGATTGGTTCGGCTTAGCCAGACTGTGTCAGAGCTGAGCTGCTATGACACAATTAGGATAATCTTGACCAATCAGAGCAGCAGCAGCAGAGGTTATCTGCTCGTTTTCAAGAGAGGATCCGGATTCTTTTAGGGTATAACACAATAACCCAAAAATGAGGCAGGTCCAAGTGTCAAGTGGACCACACATTGGGATTGAACGTCCACCATGGAAAACTTCTTGGGAGCCGCAGAAGTTTTGATCAAGCTCATATTTATCGTTTTACTTCATCCAGGTCTATGTTGCCTTATGAACAGGTTCGATGGCACAGTGGGAGCTTGGAAAGTTTCAATGGTGGGTGTAATTATCACCGATGCTTCCTGTGGTGTGGTCCATCTGAGCCTTGTATCTGCCTCATTTTTGGCATATTATCCTAAAATGATATGAAAAAAATGGTTGGACGGCGTGGATAAAACCCATAAATCACGGTGGGTCCCACAGATCCCTCGCTGGACCAAGTCTGTCCAGGTGAGGGCAGGAGGCAATCCGCTTCCTGGAAAATCACAGCATTTGCTGCTGTCAGCGTAGACTGAGGCGCTGATCAGACATGGAACACATTGTCAGACTCCGGCATTTTATGATCCTCGACTCGAGGATATTCACACCATACTCGGTTTGTTCAGTCATCTGGAGCATTTCTCTTCGCACCTACATGACAAAAAAAAAATCTAAAAAATAGAACAATCCTGCCCGTTCAATTGGTGGTCGCCGAACAGATGTATGTGAATAGAGACAGACCAAATTCATCTTTAAAGGTGCCCTAGATTGGTAGCTAAAATCTTTCAATGTGGGAAAATTTCATGGTGCAATACATCTAAGTAGGTCGCATCAGACCAACGGTCAGGATCACCGAACCATGAGACCCACTTGTGCAAACTCAAAACTCGAGTATACAAATGCTAGTGCCTTGCTAATCATACACCATATCCCCGGTATATGAAATGTAACATAGCTTTATCTCAATCAAGCCATAAGTCATTTTTTTTTTTTTGCATATGAGGTGGGCCACATCTGTATGTTGAGTTAATAGGCCCCTATTGGGCCACACAAGTACTTTAAATAAGGATCTGCACCGTTGATTTGGTGGCATACCATACCACCAATTGGAAGATCATTGCCGAGTTTGGTGACATGCAAATGAATGGTTCAGAAATCACACAATAGTCTACATTCAACGGAAAAGGCCCTAAAGATTGGATGGCTAGAATCTTCTGATCTAGGTACGGTTGGGTTGGATCAACGGCGCGGATTTTCTAATCAAGGACTCTACTTTTACTGACTGGGTTGGCGTGAGACGCTACTTAAGGTGCACCAACTCATCCTCCAGGTATGTTCCATATAGGAACGCTAATATTCAACCGTCCAATCGGTGGGCCTCATTTCTTATATTCTATGGTCCCAAACCGCAGTTATTGTATGATCATAACTGTCTGATTTCACCCATTAAATTTGAACCACTGATCAATTTCGATCAGCTTGTTTCTTTCGTCATGGTTTGTCTACTTTGGGCCCATAGCTTTGACGATCTCGATTGGCATGAATATATGCCACGTGTACACTGAGTGGTATTTTTTTAAACAACCTGAGTGAACACTGTTGTTTTTTTTTTTTTTTTTTTTTTGTGCTCGCGCGCGCGCCTGTTCTACTATTTTTTGACCTTTTCTCGTAGGCTCGTAGCTACAAGATGACTTTGCTATGTCTACAGGCGTAAGTGTGCCGCTACATATGTTTCTTCTCTGGATACAGGTGTGAGATCCAATCCGTCCATCAGAGGTGTACCACTATGTAGATGCCTATTGATAAGAATCGGATCAGTCCATTATTTAGGTGGGCCGCAATTTACTACACAAATGTACGGCTGTGGAAAACTGGCGGAATTTTTCTAACCCGTCCACCAATTTCTAATATCGTATCACACTTCAGGGGGTTTCTTCTAATTTTTTTTTGTTTTTTTGTTTTTTTTCTTCTTTGAAAGAACATTCACAAGGCAAGGGTTCTCAACGGGCTGGCTCGGGAGCCATCCAATGCCAACCCACTACGTAATGTCCAGGCTCCAGTCCGGCCCGGCTATGACTGGCCGAAACGTAGAGGCCGGAGCCCAAGCCTAGCCAAAATCTTGCGTAGAGGCCTCGCAATGGACCGGACGGGCCTAGATTTTTAATTGTTCAGATTGGGCCTATTTAAAATTGATTTTGGTGGGTCCAGGAGACCAGGACCGGCCCATTCCCAGTCTTTCAAATTTTTTTTTTTTCACGAGGTGGACTATTTGTTTGGTGTGCCCGGTCATACATGATATTGACAAAAATGCCATCGAAACCTTTAAATGGCCACAATGGGTTGGGTTTGGCCTGGCTGACCCGCCCTTATATATGGCCGGAGCCCAGTTTGATTAATAAACAGGCTTAAAATTTAGGCCTGGCTCCGGTCATTGGGCCCGGTATTTCAGCCCAAAAACCAAAGCAAGCCAAACTTGAAAGCCTGACGGCCAGCCTGGTCCATTGACAGCCCTACACAGGGCAGCACCTGATGGATGGTTTAGATATTGACTGTCTGCCCCGCCCGCAGATACGGGTGCATTAGCTTCCTCGTACACGCGCGTGGGTAACAGCAAAGCTCTTTAAAGATTTTTGATATGCTGCTCTACACAGACTTCAAGCACAAATCCACTCTGATACTCTGTATAAATGTATATCAACGGATTTTAACACCCTGTGGAAAAACAATAAGATACAGTGTCACTTATCGACATCGGGGCTGTATTGGTCCATATTAGTTAGATTTTTTTTTAAAGCAAAAAAAAAAAAAAAAAAAAAAAAGAACAAACAAAAACAATGAGATATTCAAGAATTTTTTTAAATGTTTTGACTCTGCATTCAATGGTGTATCATGCTATTCTTTGATGAGAATGTCGTCTATCGATTCGACTTGTTGAAGGTCAAGTAAATGGGTAATTGGTACACGTCATTTCCCATGACTCGTGCTCACAAATTACTTTAAATTAAATTGCATACTACGCCATAATTTTTAACATGTGGAGCTTTTTTAAGCTCATGTTGATTTTTGTGTTAGATCTACATCGTCCATCAAAATTTTCAAAGAATTCTAGAGCATGAGCCCAAAAAATGAGGTATAGACAAAGCTCAAGTGGACCACAGTACAAAAAGCAGTGGGAATTCAACAAACTATTGTTGAAACCTTCCTAGGGCCGACTGAGAGGCTTATTTGCCATCTAACCTGTTCATATGGTCACACATACCTGAATGAAGGTAAAACACAAATATCATCTTGATCATAGCCTTTTATGGCCCCAAAAATTTTTCGATGGTACCGTCAATTCCTATTAAATCTTGTTGTGTGGTCCACTTGAGGTTTCTATCTGCCTTTTGTTTGCGATCATATCTTAGAGTGATCTGAAAAACTGAATAGACAGTGTGGATTTAAGAAATACATCATCGTGAGGCCCATGTAAATTTCACACATGAAGAAATTCCATTACTGTATGGTGCACCACATTCTAGGAGAGAAAAAAAATGTGGAACTTACTAAGCCCATCATGATGTATGTGTCGGATCCACACCATCCACACATTTCCATGTCATTTAGGTAACGTGCCAAAAAAGGAGGCAGTGCCAAGAGTCAAGTGGGCTATACTATAGGGAGCAGTGGGATTGGACACCTAGCTAGCATTGAAAACTTCTTAGGCCAGAGAAAGCTTCCATCAATCTAATATTTGTGTTTTACCTTTGTCCAAGCCTATGTAAGCTTACGAAGAGATTAGATGGTAAATAAATCTCACCGTGGACCCTAGGAAGGATTCAATAGTAGTCGTTCAATCCCAACTGCTTTCTATGATACGGTCCACTTAAGCTTTGAGCTTTGGATGTGCTTTGTTTTTTGTGCTTTAAGTTTTGGATGTGCTTTCTTTTCTGTTTATTGTTTTTGTCCTATACTTTGAAATGAGATGGAAAAATGGATGGACGTGAATATCTAACATATAAATCATGGTGGGGCTTGAGAAGTTTCAGTGGGGCTGAGAAGTTCCACACATTAAAAGTTGAGTTGTTTGGCAGGAGAGAAAATCAGCTTGCTAAAAATTGGGTTATTTAGCAAGGGGTGCCAATTATGTGCTACCCCGGTAACAGCTCAGTGGGTGTTACCCTTACTGTAAGGCCCACCTTGATGATATATTGTATATTCTCTGTGTCCATTCGTTTTTTAAGACTATTTTAGGACTCCATGCCAAAAATTAGTACATAAAAATCTCAGGTGGACCACACCACAAGAAACAGTGATGATTAAGCATTCACCATTAAAAACTTCCAAAGGGTTACTGTAAGCAGATTCATAATGTTTATTTATCATCCAACCTGTTGATAAGGCCAACCAGAACTGGATGAATGGAAAATAAAAATATTAGCTTGATCCAAAACTTTTGTGGCCTAATAAAAGCTTTTAATGGTCTTTCACTAATTTTTCCAGTGCTGTGGTCCACCCGAGATTTGGATATGCTTAATGTTTGGGATAACGTCCATAAATGATCTGAAAAAACAGATGGGTGGCGTGGATATGAAAAAAAAATTCATTAAGGTAGGCCTCGCACGTTAAGGGTAACACTCACCGAGCTGTTACCTGGGTAAAACCTAATTCGCGCTCATTTAGTAGGCATTCTTGGGGGGGGGGGGGGGGGGGGGGGGGGGAATACAATGCTCATCTTGATCCAAAACTTTTGTGGTCCATAACAATTTTTGATGATCATACAATGCTCATCTTGATCCAAAACTTTTGTGGTCCATAACAATTTTTGATGATCATACATCACTGTTTGTAGTGGTATGGTCCACCTGAGACTTGGATCTTCATAAAGTTTAGGATCCCGTCCTAAAATAATAAGGAAAAATAGATGGATGGATGGCATGGATATATAAAAAATACATCAAGGTGGGCCCCACACGGTAAGGGTATCACCCACTAAGGTGTTGCCCGTGGGTATTCACAGCTAACAGTAAATCCGCGTCATCGGCGATGACGTGTACCATTGAGAAGGGCCGCGGTCACCGGATCCACCGGGGTGGGTGATCCCTTACCGTGTCGTCGACTGTGTGATGTGTGTGTATTACATCCACCTCATGCATTCATTTTAAAAACTCATTCTAGAGTATGATTCAAAAAACTGAAGTAGATCCAAATCTCAGGTGGACCATAATACATTGTTTCTCAACCATTAAAAGCTTCCCTTAGGTGACAAAAGTTTTGGGTTAAGCTGATATTTGTCTGGTATTTTTGTCTTTGCGACCTTTTCGTCCTTTTCAACAGGTTGAATGTAAAATAAACATTCCAGTGGCGCCATGAAGTTTTCAATGGTGGAATTCAATCACTATTATTTTAGTGGTATGGTCCACCTAAGATTTGTATTTGCTTCATTTTTGTATAATACCCTAAAATGATCTTTCAAAATGCATGGACGGTGTAGATGTAAGGTAAATACATCACAGTTGCTCCACAGTTGTAGAGGTGGCAATGGGTCGGGTCGGGTCAAGTTCGGGTCGGGTCGTTTCCACCTCAACCCTAACCCGACCCAAATTGAATTCGGGTTGGATTTTCCTAACCCTTACCCAACCCAAATTAAATCGGGTCGGGTCAGGTTGACCCATATTTTAATGATCAACTAACTAATTTATAAATTAAACTAACACTAGTATTCAATTGAAAACCAAACCATCTATGTTTAATAGGTACATGAGTGCATAGGAAATGATATTATGATGTCGACCTCATGGGAACTTTCATGAGATTGAGTTGTGTGGGCCCCACCATGATGTGAGTCAAACATCTACCCCATTAGTCAGATGCATCATTTCATGTGGGCCATGGGCTTAAAAATCATGTCAATCCATGACTTAGATGGGCCACACCACAGACAAAAGTTGAGAGGGGTAATCAGCCCATTAAAACCTTCATGATTGATTTTTTGGCCCACTGAGATGTGGTTCACAAATCCAGCCCATCCATTGTATGTGTCCCACTTGGATGAGGTGTCAGACCAAGTTTCAGCCGCATCCAAAACTCAAGTGGGCCTCACCAAGTGCTTTTAGATGTTTTAGGCATGTCTTCGCATGGTATTGCCCACATGAGTTCTGTAGGATGTTTTTTAGGATATCCCATGACCTAAAGGGGACCCATCAAATTCACGGTATTGATGTCTGACATGTGGGGCCCACACAGCTCTTCCTATGAGGTAGACCTAATAGTACCACATATATATATATATATTTATATATATATATAAACCGAGGTTTTTTATAGAGTATTTCTATTACGTAAATACTGAAAGAGAAAAATAAATAGATAGAATGGATCAGTGTAGATTTAAAGCATACCTCTTTAAGCATCAACATAGTTAGAGTAATGGGATGATGCTTCAGACACATTGATTAAGTTTATTGAATTAACAGACATGTGGACCGTTCTAGCAAGGTGTGTGAGTGAGAAAAAAAACTATATATTATTTAACTAATTAGAAAATCAATACATAATAATCTTAGGGACCACCGTAATGTTTATTAAATTGACAGATATGTAGACTGTTTCCAGTTGGGTGTGAGAAAGAAAAAAAAAACTATATATTATTTAACTAATAAGAAAATCAACATATAATAGTCTACTTAACCCCTATATGATTCGGGTCGGGTCGGGTCGGGTCACCTTTAACCCTAACCCGACCCATAAAAATCCGGGTCGGGTCGGGTCAACCCAAAAATTGAATTCGGGTCAAATTTTCCAACCCTAAAACTAGAAAAAACCGGGTCGGGTCGGGTCGGGTTAGCGGGTCGGGTCGAATTTTGCCAGGTCTACACAGTTGGGATCCACCGACGTCGGTGGGATCCACCGAAACCGCGCCCATTGAGAAGCTACGGCATTGAATTTTCCATTGACTTCAACACAGATAATCCGCACTTCAAACCGCCCCGGCCCACCACACCACCCAGCGTTAACGAACTCCTTTTGAATTATTAACAGATTCCTGAAATATCTCTAACTAACTTAACTAACTTCTCTCTCTCATGGCTTCTTCCTGTAGCTCGTTCTAAGGTGGGGCCCAATCATGGCGGAGCCAATGTCCGAATCGGAAGAGCGGTGTCCGCCCGCGCCATCGACTCCACCCCCGCCACCATCCCCGCCACCGCTACCCCGGCCCGCGGGGTCCCTCCTTCAGCCATCCCAGAAGAAAAGACCGAAGTCGGTGAAGGTGTTCCGGCTCTTCCGGTCTGTCTTCCGGACGCTCCCTATCTTCACACCTGCATGCAAGCTTCCGGCCATCTCAGGTGCCACGCCGGAGAGCCGCCGCAACATAACAGGCACCCGAGTCACCGGCACCCTGTTCGGCTACCGCAAGGGGAGGGTGAGCCTGTCTATGCAAGAGGCCCCCAAGTGCCTCCCAACGCTCGTCGTTGAGCTCGCCATGCAGACCAATGTCCTCCAGAAGGAGATGAGCTCTGGCATGGTACGGATCGCCCTCGAGTGCGAGAAGCGGCCGGAGAAGGACAAGATGAAGCTCCTAGACGAGCCCATGTGGACCATGTACTGCAACGGGAAGAAGAGCGGTTATGGAGTGAAGAGAGAGGCGACGGAAGAGGACCTCAGCGTCATGGAGTTCCTCAAGCCGGTGTCGATGGGTGCCGGTGTTCTTCCCGGGAATTCCGATTCTGAGGGACCCGAGGGCGAGTTGGCGTATATGCGGGCCTACTTTGAGCGCGTTGTCGGGTCCAGAGATTCCGAGACACTGTACATGCTCAGCCCGGACGGGAGCAATGGACCCGAGTTCAGCATCTTTTTTGTACGGCTGTGAGCTGGACCGTCATTGGACTATATCGGACACATGGCGATCATCCGACACTGCGATCAGTGGGCCATTGGCAATGGAATGGTCCAGAGACATCGTAGGCTGGTGTGAGTTAGATGTGAGTGGTGGCATATGAACGGAAATGTGGAGGAGTACTTTGACATGGCTCTGGCTCAGGGCAACATTCCATCAAGAGAGCTGATCACCTACAGGCAAGGTACCACAATCTGTCGTACTGTACCATCTTTCCTGCCAACATGCCACTTGTGCAGAACATCAGTACCATTAAAGAGGTGGGGCCCTCCATGAAGGTCACATGGTAAAAGAATCAGGCTAGTCCGCTCATTAGGTGGGCCATGCCATTGACAATTGACAGTTTACTCAACATACAAGCGTGGTCCACCTAGTGATTAGATCATCCTGGTTTTTCAAAAAAGCTGATCTTCATGACGTGGCCTACCATTTTCATGGTACTGATTTCCTAGAAAAGTAGCATTTTGGCTGGAAAAATGGTACAGAACCGCAAGTTGTGGTACCATTGCCTGTAGTAGATCAGTCCATCAATCAAGTGTAGTTTAGAAATTTAAATTGAGAGATTTTCCATCCCCCCCCTTTTTTTTTTGGTGTTGTAAATACGATCTTATTTCAATGATCCAAGTAAAAATAGGGACATGCCTAATATCACAGTTTCATGTTTGGTGTGGATGCATTTACATTCCCAACATGGCCCACTCAATCTCTCAGTCTCCATTTTGACATATGGTAAGAGCCTAAGAGGGCCCCACCATCATATTCATCATACTCAAATGTTAGGAATTTACCAATTTAAATATGGGAAATTTTCTTTGAATAAATATGTTTTAAGGGGCCGGATCCATGACAACTGTTGTACAGTAAGCTTAACCTACAACACTTATTCATATGCATGTAAAACCCATTCATATATACTTCTAAAAATAATCCATATGCCCATAAAACTTGCATATTTTGGGCCATCATCCATTGTCTCCAATGGTGTGGCGTGCTTGATGATGGGGTCGGCCTGATTTTTGGGGTGTCCCATTTTCATGGTGGATGACCCTGCTGGACGTGCAGCTAGTTGCATGAAAGTCTCATCTACGATGGCTGCAGAGGATCTGGCTTCATGCTTTAATCTATTTCGTCAGTAACAGTGCTATTGATGGGGATGATAATACTAGTTTCTACAAGTAGAGTGACCAACTGCCCTACAGAGTTGGTTTTGGGATCTTCCTGTCTGGGAGATTTTGATGCATACCCCATCCACACTGGGGCAGTGCATGCGATCAACGGTCTCAATCAATGAACCACACACCCATGTTCACTTATGATGTTTTGATCTTTCTAATCAGCAAGATTATTGTATTAAGTTAGTTAATCCAACTTCCAATACATCCCAAATTGTGCTTCTTCCATGTACTTCGATTGAGAAAGACCAACTCCACTAGTCAAGCTGAGGAAAGAGCTAAACAACTCATCTGATTCTACTATAAGAAAATCGTTTCTTACCTTACTTTACCACCCATTGCTTTTGTGAAAAAGGAGTGGAAACAAAAGAATTGGTGTGTAGATACTCCCCCCTTCGTGCACTTAGGCTCCTTGAGAGATCCTCTCTCAGGGGTTTTAGGTTCATCTAAGGCGTATTGAATTTCAGTTAATTTCATTAATTAGTTAAGTGCCAGCAACATATGTATGAAAAAAAAGGAACTGCAATATGCACTGCATGATTGACGAGTGATGGATTGCGGGCTTTGAACTTCAGTAGGAATTCTTAAAAATACTTAATTTTTTTTTTTCCCCTCTTGGGGTTTTGTTTAGATCACACAAGTGCAGTTAAACACACAAAAATTGAAATGGTTATTTCCAGCCTCCCAACAGTAATCTGCTGGGCGCAGAATTCATAGAAGCGCTTCTGAAAAAAATAAAAAATAAAACCAGGATAACCAAATTACCCCTGTAATGGTGACAACAACTTTTTTATGGGGGAGGAAATACGTACCCCAATAATAATAGAATGGGAAATGTGGTTTGATTGGCTCAGTTAGCACTACAGATTATTTTCGCTTTGTTAGGAATCACTGGAACTCATGTTTCCACTGTATGGGAAATGTGGCATGATTAGGAAGCTCGGAAAGTAAACTGACTTATGGCCAAAGGAATTTTGATCAGTTTGGTCTCAGGCTGTGGCCCATCCAATGTGAATGTGATCCTGTCCAGACCATTATTTCTTCTTAAAAGGAAAGGGAAGAGAAGAAAGAGGAAGGAGAAGGGGAGGGAAGTAAGTATATGATCTAGGGTTAATAAAATCCTAGCTCTAATAACATGTTTTAGAAGAAGATGAGAAGAAGATTTTGTGAGAGAGCTAGAGTGCTCTCTAATCCTCTTTTATTAAGAATAATCCTAATTAAAAAAAGATGCAGTTGTTCCAAGGGAGCACCGGATGTGAATACAAAATATACTCTCCTCTAGAAGTTTGGGCTTGGGACAAGCTGGCACATTGCCTTCAATTAGCATATCCGGACATTGGCAATGAAATGATACATGAAAAAGAAAATAATGCTTAGTTATTTAAACACAAACCAATGAGACCATTAACGAAAATAAAGTACATGCCGTCCATGTTTTGGGTTGTTCTTAGTATTGCAAGTACATTGACAGAAAAGTTCAGACTTATTAGCATTTCCCAATCATAAAAGATTGCATAGAAAGAACAATTATGTCAGCTTCCTCCAAAGAGATGCCTTGGAAGCCGAGAGGCATTTCACCTTTCCGAAGACGAAACCTGTCTTTGTCGGCCTGCCATCTACAAGAGAGTTCTCATATATTTCCTTGCAATCTTGTACAACCTGTTGCAAAAAAATACAAAAGAAACCACCAATGTTATATTGGTGGAACCCCTATTAACAATCGCAAATCATTTGGGAAGTGAAAGAAGCGTGCGATCAGAACCATTTATTTGGTGGCCACCAAATGGATGAACCATATCAGAAAAATGAAAGGTGCACTGTGGTAGCTATTCAGTAAGTGGCCTGGAAAGGGAATGGTTAGTTCAAAACAGAGCAGAGGTCCCTAGTCACCAACAAACTTCACAGTAATTGGACATTTCAGGGTTGTCCAATGACTGGTTTTTTCCATATAACCCAGTTCATGTGTGTGTTACTGACCGATTGCACTAAAAGCTCGAGCTGTTAGGGAACGATAGAACAATGTATATCAGGGGGTTTGTTGACGCCTCCAACACCTCCCCTCATAGTGTGGGCGGTACTACTGGCCCTGCACATGATACTCTGGGCTGATACAATACCAGATGCCCTATAATATCGAATTTTGCAAACCCCGGGACTTAAACACCGGACGTCCTGCTCTGATACCATGTTACTGACCAATCGCGCTAAAAGCTCGAGTTGTTAGGGAATGATAGAACAATGGATATTAGGGGGTTTGTTGAAGCCTCCAATAGTGTGGGTGCACACCATCAACATCCCTGATCACTAGATACGTGGGGGCTGTAAATGGTCGGGTTTAGCCAAAACCAGACCCGCCCATTTACTAAATGGGTCTAGGTCCAAATTTTCGAACCAGACCTTTTTACTAAATGGGCAGGTCTGGGTCGGGTCCAAGTCAACCCATTAAACCCATTTATAAATGGGTCTGGGTCTGGTAGAGGGAGATCCACCCAGACCCATTTATAAATGGGTCGGGTCTAATGGGTTTGGGTCTGGATCTAGTATTCAAGCATTTTTATACAGCTTAAAACTAGGTCCTAGATGGGTTTGGGCTGGATGGGTCCCTTGAAGCATAGACCAAACCCGCCCACTTACTAAATGGGTTCGGGTTCGGGTCGGGCCAAATATAAAGGAAACCAGACCCAGACCCGTTTAGCAAATGGGTCCGTTCTTGGACCCAGACCCGTACCGTTTAACAACTGGGTAGGGTCTGGGTCGGGTCTAAATGGGTTGGGTCTGGGTACCCCATCGGGTCCGCTGACCCATTTACAGCCCTAGGCTACATGCACGGTGAGGATGAAGTTCCATATAACTTCTATGATACAGAAGCTAACAGTCATATTTTGCTTGAACACTTCCAATTAATGTTTGAGTTTGACAGTGGTGTAGTGAGGTTGACATCAAGGGGTGTTATTACCTCTTTGGCATCCTTCCGTGGTATTCCTTCTCGCAACCCCACCAGCTTCTCTACAACCTCAGGCTGTGAAAATTCCATGTATGGATCAGACTTCAAAAAATTGGGTTGGATCCACATTACAAAAATCTTGGTCTATCCAATGCGGTACAAAAAGTCCGTATCACCCAGAAAGGTTTTATATTACTATCATAAAATGGAGAAGATGCAGGTTTTAATATAGGCTGACATTACTTACTGGGCAATCAGGGTGGTGTTCGAGTATGTTTGTGTAAATGAGAGTGAAGGTGTCCAGACTTTCAGCTGAAGCAAGCTCCCGTAACTCATTCAGAACGCTCACTCTGTTTTCAACTTTCTGTTATAAAACTCACACTGTCAAAATTAGTATGAATTCAATCAAGAAGAGAGGGAAACACCAACTGCGAGATAAACTGGCCCCAAAAATCTGATTTGTCCAGTCATCAAGTGGGCCACACATCTACGTTAAATGTGGACAGCATGCAAAAACTTTTAACCATCCATTGCTTCAGTACATGTTACCCAAGCTGATGAGTTGACCCTACTGATTTGCAAGGAAGTTCTAGTTCAGGTTCTTTTGACAGGCTTCACGGGCAGATTGTCCCAACGGATCATGCATAAAGTTGCATATTCTTCTTCCAGAATATCTGGGTCTTCAAATCATTGACCATGGACCTCAATATAACAGAGGAAGTGGGGCAGTACAGCTTTCTTAAACAAGGGGGTGGTGCTCACCGATGCATTGATGTACTCCCTAAAGAACTCCGTGAGGATCTCTTCATCGAGCTTCATCCGTTCAATTGTTTCTTCCTTGATGTAATTCCTCTACCAACACAAGGGTCATCGAGACATGAACATGTCATAGAAAGAAAGAAAGAGAATTTCAATGATAAAAAAGTATGACGGGAAATGAAAATGTAGTACTTTCAAAGATAGTATAATAATAAACCTGTGATAAGAGATGGTCAACATAAAGAATAACTGTCTGCTCCAGGCAAGCTTCAACAAACCTCCTGAATGATCTTTCTTCAATGTACCTTAGAAAGGAAACAGTAATGGTCAAGCTTCAACAAACTGTAAAGATATTTTAATATATTCATGACAATGAGAATAATCATCAAGGGGGCAATATATATTTTTTTTTTGAATGATGAAATTTATTAACAAAGAGCCAAAAACAAAGACAAAACAAACAGACAAACACTGCAACCTAAGGAAAGAAAGAGAAGACCTAAAAAGCTAAAGAACACCCAAAAAGAAAAGCACACCTAATACAAGAAACCAAAAGGCTAAACAAAAGCAGTAAGAGTTATACGAATAAGAAAATTGTGTTAGGCTAAGTCTGCAGCTACAGAAGAAAGCAACTCTCAACATCCAACAAAAAATTTCATTCGGGCCCGAGGCACATCACATCAGCAATTGTGCCGTCTCTTAGTTGAGGAAAATGGTGGGGGATATGTTCGGTTCTGAGCCAAATATTTCCCACTGCATTTTTTCTTTCCCAAAAGGTAGGTGGACACAATGACTTTTATTCAAAATTGCTGTTTTTACCTTCAAGGTGAAAAATATTCAGATACAACGTTCTATGTGAATTTTCACAGACGAGACTTTCTTTTCTGTCAAAATGTCACTTCTGAAGAACATCCAAGCCGTGGTAATGGTGGGTCACACCGGAGATCACCCAAGTTGAAAATCAAACCAATGCACTCATTAGGTGAACTAGAACCATACATTGAATCAGAGTCAGACCATCAGCTGTCCAGTTATTTTGACAGGTGTAGCAAGCCTGACGAGTGGATCATCCTTGTTTCCCTCCTTGCTGATCATTATGTGAGTGACACATTTCCAGAAGGAGTGAAAGAAGAAGCATTGTATGTGAAATTTCACATGCAATGTTGTATGCGGATGTTCCTCCAAGGTAGAGGAGAAAAGAGAAGAAGAGAACAATGGCAAAGGGTATTGTTATTGCATTGATTTTTTTTTTTTTTGTTGAGTGATTAAAAAGAGATTTTATAAACAAGAGCGGCCAAAGCCAGAATATACGAAAAGAAAAAGAAAAAAACTATACATCAAACCAAACAAGCCAAAACATGGCCGACCCCTATCAATCGAAAACCGACATATTCGCTGCCCGCGCCCATTTTACAACATGGCATTTAGCTTTAGAGATCACTTCCTCCACAGAACCCGCCCTATTCCTGAAAGTTCTATTGTTCCTTTCCAACCATAGAGACCAAATCCCCACCAACAGGGCAAGATGCCAAACTTTCCGCCCTGCCAACCCTTGCACACCTTCATGCCACATGAAGAAGAAAGAGCCTATGCACCTCGGTGCGACTCACGAAACATCAAAGAGCTGGTAGAACTTATACCACACCTCCCTGGCAAATCCACAATGGATGAATAGATGGTCCATCAATTCCTCATCCTGATAGCACATTACACATACATTTGGGAGGGTCATTTTCCTTATTGACCGTAAGAACCTTGCTGCACCCTACTAACCAAGCAAATGACGCCACCTTAGAAGGCACCCTGTATCGCCAAACCTCCGACGTCGGGCTTTTTTCACTAACCTCACCTCCCTCCAGATGCAAATAGAAAGATCTAACTGAGAAATTTCCAGATCTATCCCTTAACCACACCAAAGAGTCCGCTTCGGATAGCACCGGCCTCATCTTATCGAGGAAGGCCAACAAGGCTATACGCTCTTCTAACTCATCATCAAGCAGATGTCTCCTACACGGCAGGGGTCCAGGTGTAGAATTCTCCTTGAATCGAGAAACAGTTAGCCACTGCCACCCCCTCATTCGTAGCCAAACAAGCTATCCTTGGAAACAGATCTCTCAACTTTTGATCCCCCACCCAAATGTCATCCCAAAACCTTATCTTTTGACCATTTCCTAAAGAGAAACCAATCCCTTCCCAAACTTCATTCTTGAGACGGGCCACCGCTTTCTAGATAGAGGAAGATCTGTACAAGGAAGAATCCCGAGTCCACCATCCCCCATCATCCACCCCATATTTCCTACTCACGACTTCCCTCCAAAACAACCAGATTTCCACCCCAAACCTCCAAACCCATTTACCTAACAACGCATCATTTAATCTCTCTAGGCTACGCAAACTAGCACCGCCCTGCTCTTGAGGCTTACAAACATCCTCCCATTTCATCAAATGGAACCTATGCCTATCCTCCGTTCTTTTCCAAAGGAAATCCCTCCTAATTCTCTCTAATTTCTCGAGAACCGCCTTTGGGCATTTAAACAAAGATATAAGGTAGACTGGAAAATTTGACATTATGGCCTTAATAAGAGTAATCCTCCCCCATAGAGATAAGGTTCTATTCCGCCAACTCGAAAGTTTCTTCACGAAGCGCTCAATCACCTCGTCCCATACACGTTTTGGGGGCTTACCTATCCACAAAGGAAGCCCAAGATAGGATTATGGAAACGAACCTTCTTTTCACCTAAACAAACCCGCAAAAACCACCACTTCTTTCTTGGGTATTCCCACTCCCAACAATTCGCTTTTCAAAATATTGACCTCAAACCAGATACCGCTTTGAAACATAGCATAATCATCCACAAATTATCCACCCGATCTACAACGGCCTCGCAGAATAGAAGAGTATCATCGCATACTGGAGATGAGTCACCTGAAAATCTGAATTGTCGACAACAAAGCCTCTTACTAAATTCTCCATCGCCCCTTTATCAATCATCTTGCTTAAAGCTTCCATGACTATGACGAACAAGTAAGGGCATAAAGGGTCCCCTTGCCTCAAACCTCTGGAGGAAGAGAAGAACCCATTAGCTGAACCATTTACCAAAACTGAAAACTTTGCCAAAGCCACACATGCCCGAATCTACCCCCTCCACTTCTCCCCACACCCCATGTGCTGGAGCGTATAGTGATTTCCCTCTTAATCTCCAAATGCACACTTCGTATTGTGTAAAGGAACTGCACAGACAGAGAGGGAGGGAGGGGAGGGAGGGAGTATGATCATATTATTCTGAACTGGAGAGCAAAATTATAAAATCAGAACAATTAGGATTTGAGATGCATTTACTAGCAGACTGACACAGGACAGGCATTTGACTGATATGGTGCAAAAAAGTTACAGAATGTGATAATCCAATATGTGTTGATGTGTTTCTAATCCACTATTCCAATTGACTATGGAGGAAGAGAAGTCTTACATCTTTACATCAGTGTAATAATCGCCAAAGGTTGCGACTAGATACTCTGTAACCATACCTTCGGACCAGTCTGAAATGTGAGAAAAGCAAGGAATAAGAAGCCAATTGGTAAGAAAATCATAACCTTCGAATAATTCTAACTGGAGTTACAAAAGCATTAATAAAATACATACGAAACAGCATGTTAATAGTATACAAATGGATAGAATTGTTAGTGTTCTGCAGCAATTCTCTCAAAAGAAGATCCCAGTACAACATGGCAGCTCAGTTTTTCCATCATTAATGCATGTGGTCCAACGTAAGATTCTGATATTAGCAGCAGCAGAAAGGTGATACTGCAACTTTTTTCTTTCTTTCTATTTAGACAAGTTATAAAAAAAAAAAAAAAACAGTAAAAAATGACTGAAATTTCATAAGAACAAATTGGTGGCATTCTTGATTTCAGAAAGCCTGATGTTGGAACATACACAGCCAATTCAATAAAACATAGATCATTTATTTGAACAAAATATTAGAAACTTATAATCATTGTATGGTCTAGTGACTCCTCATACAACTAAGCCACTGAGTGGAAAGTTTGAAGGCTACAAACCACGTGTTAATCGATGTTTGGATGGCCCATGCACCAAACACTTCAATTGGTGGCTAGCATAGATGGTTAGAAAGAAACACAACAACGGTCCACATTCAACCAAGCAAGTATAAATATTCAATGGCTATGATCTTCCAATGCAGGATGTTTGGATCATAGACTATCCATGGTGAGGACCATCATATCAGTGGTTTGGATCACTGAACTATGGGCCCCACTTACACTAACTGGAAACTGATTATACCAGAAAATCTCTCATCAATGATCATATAATACCTCACAGATTGCAACCTCACCATCCCTCAGGTTTCCTCACGTCAACATCAGCATAAGAATTCTATAATAATAACAACATTATCAATTTCCAACATTCAGTTGACAGGTAATTCCGTCTTTAAATCACCTTTTTTTTTTGCAAGAAACTATGCTCTATGTGAAGATTGATTCTTAGATCATCAAGAGCCAAGTGCATCCTACTGATGTTCTAATGTATGCATCCATGATAACCCTGTCCCAGTGATTTGGTCCACTCAAACTTATACTATACATAAAGATGAAAAATCTACAGATGGAAAAATGGGGACCTTTTTTTTTTTTTTTTTCGAAGGGTAAGAAAAAATCCTAATAAAGACAAGTTTTTCTGAATTGTATTATATATGAATGGATGACATGAGGTGCTAAAAAATACCTTTTTGGTAAAGTTTGGCCAGTAAGTGCTGGACTCCAGGGTCTTCAAGAATAACATTAACAGTTAGGTGCACAGCTTCCTGTCACCAAGAAACCAACAAAACATACAACAATGGGTCCCGCAACTTTGAAGGTGAAAAAAGTCCTTCCATAACTTCTTCGAATGTTTCAATGCAACTTGCACTCTCAACGTTTTAATCAGAAAAATAGAAACCTCATTTGTGTACTAGAGAAACATGTACTGTGAAATCTACGGCTGTCAGCAGGCCAGGCAGGGCTATGCCAAGCAAATCAGAAGGTCTAGGCTGCCCAGCCCATTGACAACACTAGCAAAATCTTTTATTAAGCTCAAAAGATGGCTCCTTGTGCACAAAATGAGGCATGGAGAAAATTAGGATAGTGTGCAGTTGGTGTTGCAGTAGAGTAGAATAAAAGATGAACTTTTTCCAACCTTTGCAACCTCAAGGAAACCTTTGCAAGTATCCTCAAAGTTTATCTGCAAACAAAAAACAAATTCACTAAAAGTGAAAACAAAAGTATAGTCAAGCACTCTGAATTCCAAAAACTCCATGAAGTTTGTGAAACAAAGAGAATAGAAGACGGTTGGCAACCAGAGAGAGAGAGAGAGAGATGGAAGTGTAAAGCATGACCTGCTCGGCATAGTTCTGTGGAAGAGCCTCCACAGTACTGTTGCTCAGTTCCATTGCAAGGTCATAGCAGCGCAGATTGTTGTTGATCTGATACAAAGAAAAATACACAACAGAAATATAGAAATAAACGCATCTGCATGCTCATACTAAAATTTTGCATACTTGATGAAGATTCCAAACCTGCATACCATTGCACACAAAGGCTCTAAAGCCATTTCAGAAACTGGTTCATCAAGTCTCTGCTGCTCAGCTGCTTGAAAATCAATCATTACCTAAAGAAAAAACATGAGTTGGCTATTCACATTATATGGGCCAAACTATATTGTTTTCGCATACTGTTGCTTAACCTATCAGTGACTTGCTTTCGTTCACATGGAAAATGTGTATGAGATCCAAACCAATCATCGGTCACACCCCAAATATTGCACCAGCCTTGTAATCCAGACCATTATATTGGAGGACTTTTGGGGAAGAAAAAATAAAAATAAAAAAATCAACCAAAGCTCACCGGCATTTAACAGTAAGCATGACCACTGGCATTTAACAGTAAGCACTGACCACGATAAATTTAATGATAAATCTTAGTTACCTGAATAATGGCAAGAGCAATTCGATACAACATGACATCAGTGCTATTCTCACGAACAATTTGCACCTGCTCCCCCAAAATCCTAAATAAATCAACAGCAGCTGGTGTGTATAGCCTCCCATCATCTGTTTTCTTTGGTGGTTGTACCTTATCAGCCTCTAGAATATTCATGTACCATTTCTACATAAAGCATAAAGAGGAGAAGAGAAAACATTAAATGGAGAAGCACAATCAAAGTGCTTTTCTTCTTCTTGTCAATTAATATCATATTCAATTCACAAGATAGTGAAAAATTTACCCTTGTGGTCGCTTGCATACGTTCAACATATGCATTCATAAGAGGATCCATTGCACCGCTCTCTGAACAAACTTGGGCTAAAGACTCATCGACACCAAGTCCAATCAGATTATCTTGATATTCAACTACCCAACCAGTTACCTGCATGCAAGGAATTAGATTCTTAATGAGAATTCACATTGATGCCAGAAATTGGACCTGTTTTGGTGGGGGGTAGTTGATCAGATTGGATAGGATAGTCCCTATGTGTTTTGTTTTGAGCAGGAGATGAAACTAATAATCAGAGAATAGCAGTTTCCGCATGGAATAGTTTGGAGAATACAAAATGCTGCTTCTTCAGAATCAAATCCTTTTCTCTAAAATACGAACTAGTTGGGATTCTTAATTAATAAACTTGGATATGAAGTAACAGAAAAAGAAAATTTCATTGTAATTGTGTGGATGTGATGTTCAAGCAATGAAAAAGCTCCTTTGATTACTGTGAAAGAACATATTTGTTACTTCAAAATTTCTTACAATGAGAAAGGTTGATAGTTGAACACGAGAGTGCACCTTTAGAATTTCTATATTCGTTAGATTATCAGCCCTGTCACTGAGCAGTCGAAGCATCTGAACAAACCTCTCGGTGTAGAGATTAACCATGAGTTGGAAGATTTCATATCTACAAGCATGAAGAAGGAATCACTGTGATTAATTACATGGAAAAAATATTAGAAAATCAAAGGAGGATTGTGTCAACTCTTGGACATGAATCACATGATTATCAGGCTTCTACAGCACAAATATGCAGCATGGAATCAGAGGAAAAAAGTTCACTAACAGAAATTTCATCGAATCATTTGATTACAAATAGTAAACTTAATTGCCTCCACTGTATCCTGAACAAATAAGCTACTTCACTAACAATTCTTGTGCGAAAAAGAACTAAGTGAGGTATGTCTCAAACCACTCTAAGGAATTTGCTACCAAGTACTCCCTATTTGCATATGAATGATGAAAGAAATTTAAACTGCTCTAGTAAAAGTCCTTTTGGGGAAGGGCCCAAGAAACTATGAAAGTTTCATGCTAGTGAAATTTCCACATGGACTTAAGAAAGGATACAATCCAAGCACACTACATGAAAAATAAGTGACAAGAGCAGTTTTAGACTAGAATCTGCATGGGCATATACATGTTGTAAATGGATGAAAATCCAAACTCCAATAACCAGATTGGAATTCAATTCAAACTCCAATGAAGGGGAGATGGCCAAGAGATAGAAATGCCATAAAAGATGATGATCCAAACACAATGGTCACATTGGCGTTCAAGCGAGACTGCTGAAGTTCTTATTACACAGTGCAGTAACTAAATGGAAGGAACAGCAAGCACATGGGGTACCCAGTTCAAAGTATGAAGCAATCACTAGTCTACAGGACGAACCTTGGAGGAAAACAAGGAGCCACATAGTCATAAATATCGCCAAGCTCCTCACCAATCTAGAAGTCAACATCAGAGAACTAAATAGAATCACAAACAGTCGCATAAAGCACATTTTCCAAGAACTTTAACACATTTCAAAATAGAATGACCCCAACCAATGATTCTAAATATAATCTTTTCACTTCAACAACATAGTTATCAAATTTAACCTTAGTAGAAAAATAGAAAACCTATTCACAGTAGCCGTGTAACTTGAAGTTTGAGAGGGAAAAGGAAGATCTTTACTAGCTCTTTTGTAATGTCCATTTTCCTCTGTACAGTCATTAATAACAAGATAATTTCAGTAGTCGATGAGACGACTTTGAGAGTTTAATCAATAGACCAAATTGTAACAAATTTTAGCCACTAAGGATATTATTTTGACTAAGCTTCTCCACTAGTTTTTTCATATTTGTGATTTTTTGTACAACTTTTCAGTAAAGTACAGTGCAATCAAGTTAACTTGGGTCCTTACTCATGGCTTAGTGGTAGACTCACAAGAGTTTCAACACTAAGGTCCTGGGTTCGAGTACCCATTGTGGTGTGTGTCGGTGTGAGGGTGTTTACGTTAAAAACAAAAATTTAACTTGGAGTTGAAACCTTAGTGAGTTTGAGACAAGGATTGGGGGAACCATGATAGCCATAAGAGAACCAACATATTGCTGAAGAATATCCAAGAGAAATAAACTCATTGCTTACGGTTATCTGGGCATACCGTTTTAGCTTCCTCCAAAGCAACTTTTAGATCCTCAAAAACAAGCTGCAATGCACAAGTTACCCTTAGAATATTGCATAGCAGGTGAGAAAGTCATCCACAAACAAGATTGGAATCATGATTCCTTCCTACTAATGTCAACCTGTCAAGTACCTCTGACAACAGCTTGTCAAACCGTGCTTCAACAGTTTTCCCAATTTGCTCATAGCATTTGTCTTTGAAACCTTTCCCCTGGCCCTTCTTCTCTTGCATTGCATTTCTAGGAGAAGCGGTTGCCCCGATAGACTTTCTGCACAATTATAGAGTTGAATCATACAAACAAGATGCATTTAGAGGCTTTAAATAATGAAACCGCCAAAGTAAAACATAAAAAATAAAAATGGTATGAAGGTTGAGACATTTCATTTGGTAAAGGTATATAGAGAAAAATACAAGGGTTGGATTTGAAAAAGATTCAGTAAAATATGCAATCAGTGAATGGATCTCAGATGCTGAAATCACGAGTCTGGTAACTAAAACTATAGACCTTGTAATAGGTACAACAGATTTGAATGGTTTCTACATAAACAATGCTATTTATACTCAAACATGCTTTAAACAGATTAAAATACTAAATGCTAATAACATAAATGCATCATGCATCAATTAAATCTACCTGCCTATACAAGATATTATAAGCTCCTAATTCAACCCTATCACAGCATGATGAATAGAGATGAAGTCCTGCAAAGTAATATGATACACTGATGGAAATCATTGTCATAAAAGAAGCCCCCAGCAATCCCAACCAAGCACAGGTCTCGAATTAAGCTTCTCCATTTTAATAATCTTTCAGCAAAGTCATTTATTATATTATGAGTAGGTAGAACAGAGAATGGCAAGCAAATTTCATAGAATTTTTCGGCGATCATTGAGAAGCTCATCAGATCAATAGCAAAGATCATTTCCACAAATAGGAAAATTTCTGTGCTCAGTTTAAATTTCAGTACAGGTGTAATTTCTTCATGTACAAGTTACAATTAGTGAAAATACAGTCCCAAATGACATCATGGGATGTAATTAATGACAGAACAACAGAATTCAATATAAAAGAATAAATCTTCATATTTTTGCTAAAGTGGAATAACACCAGATAATAGGTGGTCTGTGCACATACATATAATTTAATGAAGATTGCTTTGTAATAATTACTTGGCAGATCGACGGGGATTTGTAATTGATGCCATGGCACCACCTCCTTCAGCCTCAGCTGCTTCCTCAGCCAGCTGTTGGTCTAGGATCTCTTGCATTTCAACTACCCTGTTGAAAGGAATTTTGAATAAGTAGATAAACATCATAAAAACATAATCAAACTTCATGCACCATGCCGAATTCATGCCATTCAGTACAGTGTAGATTCACACACACACACACACACACACACACACACACACACACACACACACAAACACACACACACACGAATCTATCCCAAAAAATCTACAAGTGCTTTACGGAATCTTTATCATGCGGGGGCATCTTGGTGCGACTCCAAGGATGCACTATATCTCCACACTAGGGATGGGGTGGCCCACGAGGTGGGGCCTGTGAGATGCAGGATGGCCATGAGGTGGGATCATTGTGGGACCGTGCGATTCGGGGACCTGTGCGACGCGGGGGTTGCCCATGGGGATGACTTGCCTCGGTTTGCCTTGGAGAGCTAGATATAGGGATAAATTGGTGCTCCCCCAACAGCTCTAAAGCTTTTGGTGTGTTGGACAGTTGTCCGCTATCAAAGTGGTATCAGAGTGGGAGCCCAGGGATTGAGTGTCCTCACCGGTGTGGGTGGATGATGTGGAGCATCTTGGTGGAACTCCAATGATGCATTGTATCTCCACATTGGGGGTGGGGTGGCCCACGAGGTGGGGCCTGCATGATGCAGGATGGCCACGAGGTGGGACCATTGTGGGACCGTGCGATTTGTGCGACGCAGGGGTTGCCCATGGGGTGGATTAGCCTGGGTTTTCTTAGGAGAGCCAAAAGTTAGGGATAAATCGCTGCTCCCCCAACAACTTTGGAGCTTTTGGTGCATTGGCCAGTTATCTGCTATCACTTTACATGTCATAAGCTGTTGGGACGTTAGAGTTTCAACAATAAACTGCAACAAAAGTCTATTAAACATGTTCAGCAGCGGTTCTTCATTTGAAAAGTGTTGGTCAGAGTTAGGTACCACGTGAAATCAGCAGCTATGCATGACAATTCATTGTAACATTATTTTTCGTTGTAATCAGTTTTGATACCTTGGGTTAATAATTAATAAGAGTGGAGAGATTTAGAAGCATGCCAACCATAGAATTCAAGCTGGGTGGAAGAAATAGATATGTGCCTCTGGAGTTTTATGTGATCGTCGTGTACCACTCAAACTAAATGGGGAATTTTATAGGATAGCTATAAGACCATACATGCTTTGTGAGACAAAATGTTGGGCAATTAAGGAACAACATGTTGATAGGATGAGTGTACCTGAAATGAGGATGTTGAGATGGATGAGTGGCAAGGCGAGGAAGTATACAATTAGAAATGAATGCAATTGAGGGAAGCTAGGAATAACACCAATAGGTAATAAGATGAGGAAAGTAAACTTAGATGGTTTGATTAGGTGCAATGGAGACCAAGAGCTACGCCGGTTAGGAGTGAGTTGGTAAAACTTGAAGGCTCTCAAAGGGCAAGGAGAAGGCCCAAAAGGGCGTGGATGGAGATGGTAAGAAAAGACTTGATGACCTATGGTCTAACTGAAGGTCTGGCCCTTGATAGAGTGGAATGGCAGAACAAGATTCATGTAGCCAACCCCAATTAATTGGGATAAGGCTTAGATGATGATGATTGAAAGAAAATATGGCATATTAAAGTTGTCCACTGATTTTTATTTTTTATTTTGATTAGCTTTCTTCAGATTTTACATTTTTGGTTTATGCTAATAAAGTACACAATTAAATACTAATGACATGGAACTGAAACATTGACTAGTAGAACAAGAGCCAGTAACTCTAGCAAAGTTTTCCAAAGTGGTTTCTAAAAGTTTTTTTTTTTTTAATGAATAAAACAAACTTCCTGCTAAGATGCAAGCATCCAGCATATGTACATTCTCCACAGAAAAAAGAAGAAGCCATAAGTGAATGTGGACACTGAAGGCCCCTTCTGATTCATGTGCGAATTAGGAAAAGGACATGCTTTATTTTCTAGGCCACATTGGTTTTTATCATAGAGGTCAAATAAGTTGCAACCTACAGATCAACAGGTGTCTGTGGTTATATCAAATGATTTACCTAGAGTGATCTAAAAGAACCAAAATCAGGTGTAAGAAAAAGAAAAAAAATACATGGAAACATTCGAAGGATGATGGTTCACATACCTCAGAGCTCGGACCAATGTCTGTGGGCTACAAAACAAACCAACAAGTACACGATACACATCATCAGAAGAAGCCTATAAGTCATAGAACAAGCCGCATAATTATGATGAAGTAGACATTGAATGCCTGGAAGATATATCACTATTTTAAAATGCAAGGGCAAACCTCACCAGATATTCTCAAGAAAAAACACAATACCTTTCTTTTGCAAGTTTATAGAAGTTGGAAATATGGCTCCATAACGTCTTTTCAAATGTCTCCCATGTCCGATCAACATCTTCAAAATATTCTCTACCAACGGTTCCAAATTAAAAGAAGTCTATCGATGAAACATTTACATAAATAAATGGTACAGA
The DNA here is from genome assembly GCA_003013855.2 of Liriodendron chinense. NCBI lineage: Eukaryota > Viridiplantae > Streptophyta > Magnoliopsida > Magnoliales > Magnoliaceae > Liriodendron > Liriodendron chinense. The sequence goes on along the minus strand of PVNU02000736.1, from coordinate 3,523,067 downwards.
AAAAAGAAAGAAAAGAAAAAAAGCTAGAAAATTATTAATCCATCAACAGGAAATGTACAGCCAAAGACTTTTAACTGACATGTGGGAAAACGTATAGAGATGTCTAGGGCTGTAAATGGTCGGGTTCGGGGTGGGTTTAGCCAAAACCAGACCCGCCCATTTACTAAACGGGTCTGGGTCCAAATTTTAGACCCAGACCCTTTTACTAAATGGGCGGGTCCGGGTCGAGTTCGAGTCAACCCATCAGACCCGTTTATAAATGGGTCCGGGTCTGGTAGAGGGAGATCCACCCAGACCCATTTATAAATGGGTCGGGTCTAATGGGTCCGGGTTTGGATCAAGTATGCAAGCATTTTACAAGGCTTAAAACTGGGTTTGGATGGGTCTGGGCTGGACGGGTCCCTTGAAACATGGACCAAACCCGCCCACTTACTAAATGGGTTTGGGTCGGGTCGGGCCTAATATAAAGGAAACCAGACCCAGAACCGTTTAACAACTGGGTCCGTTCTTGGACCCAGACCCGTACTGTTTAATAAATGGGTCAGGTTTGGGTCGGGTCTAAATGGGTTGGGTCCGGGTACCCCATCGGGTCTGCTGACCCATTTACAGCCCTAGAGATGTCCATGCGAGATGCAAGCTGATCTGTGTGAGCTGTATCCGTTTAGAGTGATGAAAACATTGGCAATCATTTTAGTGGATATTCAATTCTGCATAATGAATGTATGTTACTAAGACCTCAAAAGTGCTATGTGTGAGTTGGGTAACAGCTACTAGGTTTAGACTGATATAAACCAGTCTGAAAATTAGGGACTCAATTGGAATTGATGCAATTAATTGGGGCATTTTGAAATTAGGTCTATTGTGGTATTCAAGCATTTATATAAGTAAAGCATGTTTGCAATTCGCTAATTTTCTAGTCTAGAAACAAAAACATCCCAAGCATGTTTGCAATTTGCTAAAAATATGACAGCCTATGTCTACATAGATACAAAACATAGCATTTTATCAGTGCAGTCATATCATGTGTTACAGATTATATTCTGTGATACAATTAATATATTATTATTGAGAAATTACCACCTGCAGCCCACTGCTTGCTATGCTACAAATGCAGCCTGCTCTTTTCCCACCAACATCTCACATTTGTAGGATCCATGCTCCGCAAAAGGTTGGCCTCACCATGACAATCACCTGGCTTAAAAAGCAGGCAAATCCACCTATCCAGCAAGAGATGCATATCAATGGATGTCTGATGGCCTGACTCAATGTATAGGTGTGACCCACCTGATGAGTGGATCATCTTCATTTTCGTGTGGGATGGTTTCCACGATTCTGCCACATTTTGTGTGGCTGGATGTTCTAAACATGATCCGTTGGTAGGAAAGAGGGAGCTTCTCACTAATGTTGCATGCAGTGGTGTGTAGGTGATCTTTTTTTTTTTTTTTTTTTTAAATTTTAGGGATAGTGTAGTTGATCATTTCTCCACAGTACTAAATATTGTATAATACAGTATATTTCATGCTACATGCTAACATAGCATGCAGATGGGATGTAGATGAAACCAACATATTTTATGAATCATTGCAAGCACAACACAGATCAGGACTATCTAAGACTCAAATTTGCACTTGGAGTTTCTTGTTTATATGAATGACAAACTGCCATTCCTGTTTCGAGTCATTGTAGATCAAGTTGATCAGCCTTCCTGTTAGGAACCAGATCATTAGGTTTTGTACTAGAACAGACTGTCACGGCATCTGGTCTTGGTCATACAAGGTTTCAGAAAAGTACGGCAATTGTGGAGTTCCAACTCACCATAAACCACCAAGGAATACTAAGTGAACTTGTGTGAGCAGACTTTTGTGGCAATCGCCTCTAGCACATGGCATCTTGGAACACACATGAGCAAGATTCATGCTGATCATCCGGTGAATCCCACAGTGTAGATTCCTGGCCCAAAAATAGGCCGGTCTGCTCATTAAGTGGGCCACAGACATTAAAAAAAGAAGAAGTTACGAGCAGTAGAAACAAAATTAATCCATAGTCCATATTCAACACACACGTGTGGCCTATCTGAAGAGTGCAATGACATGACTTTTGGGACAACATGTTGATGATGTTCTGCACCTGATGAATGTCCTGGATCTTGCACATGTGTTGCCCCCATATGTATATAGGACAGCAGGACAAACTATGATAGAGCATACAAGGGCAAGCATTCATGTGCTAACCTAAGCCTCCCAACCTCCTCCTTGTGAGATGCCACTGCTGCTAATGCAAACCTCCTCTTACCATCAAGTGCTGTTAATCTCTATCTCAAACATAGGCAGAACACACACAAATTTTAAAGAAGTATTAGAAATGGTATCAAAAGGAAACTTACGGAAAGAAATAGTTAAATATTGGGTTTAGTAAAGAAATTACAGCAAAAGAGTATACCTCATATGTACGAATTAGTTCTTTATCATCACTCAGAGAATTATGTGCTTCGGCAGCTTCAACAGAAATTGACATCATTCCCTCTACATCCTACATCCATTAAACATGCTAATTAGCACAGCACAACAATTGTCACCAGAAACATAGGAATCCTAACAAGTACAAATTTTGATGTCCTGCATCTGCAGATGCTGAAAAATCATGTTTCCAAACCAAATTTAGAGAAAAACAGGGAAGTTAACTACTGCTACGATGCTATGGAATTGTTTCCAGAATATATATGGATCCAGTTTTGTTATGCCTGGTTGCAACTTTACATCTGGACACCCAAGCCATGCATTAGGCAGGCCCACCACCATGTAGATAACTAGACCCAACAAATCAAGCAAGTCAACTAATCAGGTGGGCCACACATGTATGAAGACAACGACTGGTTTAAAAAGATTATGAATGGTGTAAGTGCAGTGCACATCCGGCCTGCCTGATGAGTGAAACACTGATTTTCTGTGAATGCCAATCCACCTGATGCACACCTCGGGTGTCCAGAAGCATGATCAGTGGCCACGTGAGGGGATGTGTGTGCCGGCTCTATAGTAGGGCTCTCAATGGAGCAGGTCAGATCTGAGATCCGCTTCGCTCTGAATCCATATAATGTGGATTTGGATCTTAAAATAGGTCCGATTATTTAAATGGACAGGATTTGGATCTTAAAATAGGTCCGATTACTTAAATGGACCAGATTTGGATTCACAGAAACATATCTGAGTTCGATCCGAATCCGATCCAAATCCACTCATTGTCACCTTACTGTATAAGTTATATTCATGATGGCAATCTGTTTTCCAGATTATTTTAGGCCATGTCTCAAAATTGAGACATGCCACTATCAGGTCGACCATATCGCAGTAAATAGTGGGATTTGCATCATTTTGCTACTAAATTATATATATATATATATATATATATAGATTTGTAATTGGGTGGATTCGGACCTAGATCCGACCCGAATCCGATGGTTATATGGATTTTGGATCGGAAATGGATCTAACCATTTATAAATGGATCAGATATGGATATCACCTTTTGGATCCGAGTTGGATCTGAATCCGATCCGAATCTGTCTACAGATATTCGGACCTGGAGCTGGATCCAACTGGATCCGACCCATTGAGAGCCCTACTCTATAGCTGTATACCATACAATCATGATAGTAAGAAACCTAGACCAAACCGACCTTCAGAGTAGTGTTCAAGTTGTTCCTAGCATTACTGAGGAGTTTTATCTGATCATGGTTTTGAATCAGTGTTTGGCATTCTTGACACAACCTGACACATCAGAATGTCAGAGAACCACAAGTAATCAACACAAAACATCGCTTCCAAATAGAGAATACGAGACCAATAGATTTCTCTAACATAAAAAAAAAGCTACTACTGAATATATGAAAGATGATTTTTTTTCTGAAAGAGAGATCTATGAAAGACGATAAAAGAATATATAAGATAAGGACATGCTTTTCGATGGACAAGAAGTTATCGCGGAGCTGGTTTGTCGTCTTTTGTGACATGACCAATGATTCTAACCCAGATTGTGCTTGTCCAACCTGCAGAATTGAATAGTTATTCGGTTAAAGACTATTTCAAAAATAACAAGGATTAGTCCTAAACACACTGAAAAGTGAGGCAAATTCTTGAGGATTGTAACTACTCAGTTTCAGTTGGGAGTGGTGGAGTAAATTCTTGAGGAAAATACTTTTTCAAACAGAGAGGAAGAGAAAGGTTCAAGTCAAAGATCAAATACAAGCAATGCGTAATAAATGAGATGTAGTGAATGGAAGTCTACTGTGAGATAGATAAGAGGAGACAACACTAGGGGCGCATTTAGATGCTCAAGTGAATTAAATTGCACACATTCAGTTTAATCAATGATGTGGGGTGGATGGGACAGAAGAAGAGAAGAGGACAACTGTTTATTTTGCACATGAAGGTGATTTTTAAAGGTTTTTCTCCCTCCGCAAGAGTATTTTTGCCAAGCTCACACTCAATTTTTATTCCAATCTATCACTCATCAACTCTTCCATGCATATGGCCTTGGGGGTCTTTATATGGGACTAAATACAAAATATAAAGATTTAAAGAGATCTTTCAAATCTAGACTATACTACTTTTAAGCTAAACTGTATCATAATAAAATCGCTAAAAGATTTTCAGTATGGGAAATAGGAAACTAAACAACTATTTAATAGAGGGCAATGATATTGTCGAACTGGAAGAACCGGAATATGGTAAAGCCATCTCTTTGCATTACATGTGGTTGAATTATCCGCCAATCTAAACTGTCCAACTAATGGGCTTCATTATGCATGGACAGTGTTTCAAAATCATACTTACTAGAAGACCATCACCATCACTTATCTTTACTTTCCAGCAGTTAATGTCGACCATTTATTGTTTTAATTTCCCACCACCGACTTGAAGGTCATGGCTAGGATCATCCAATCTATGTGATCTTTTCCATCCATAGTGGGTCCCACTAGATGGACCTGATTGAAAGAGAATCGTGCCACGTGTAAAGGAGCAATCTGGTTCTACTGAATTCTGTTTTTTTTTTTTTTTTCCCTCTCTATATCCTATAAAAGATTTTACCTACAATGCCCAAAATACCCTGCATATGGGGCTGTTTTACATCCAGCCCCCAAAATCAAATTGGGCTCCATTCTTGGGCCCCTTTAACACATATATGATCAATCTACCATCAGAATGCATCAATGAAGATAAAATGTCAAAATTCGGTGATGCTTTCTTTGGCATATTTGGATGTTCAATTGAACTGAATTGTGATTCATAAATCCATCACACAGGAAATGACCAAGTGGGCAGGCACCATCTTAATTCCTAAAGACTACCAAACCCTAGTTGTAATTCTACACGACTTGAAACAATAGTAAACTCAGTTTGGGAGCTCGTCCGTTATGAATAGAGTGTGCTAGAGCTCGACTTTGGTCAGTGACTCTTTCTTGAATTGAAATATTTCCAGTTTAATTCAGTTAAGCATCAAAACCGCCTAGTATATTCTTAATGAGGAAGTAGCCCTTCAATCGAGGCTCAGTTTATTTCAACTCTTAACTTGAAAGTGGCCTCATTGCAATTTGAAGCTGAATTGATCGACATGAATTGAAGAAGAAACAAAATTGCAATCTGATTATTTGCACCTTATTTGACTAAAAATTGTAATTTTGATCCAATAATGCATCCAAACGCACTCCTAAAAATCTTCGTCTGGGAAATGCTATTGGCACCTACTCTTACTAATGATGGAGGTAGAAATAAGAACAATTATACCTGCTCTGCAACTATCGTACTGAGTTGTCCGTCGTTTGCCTGACCAAAGAGAAATCAAGATGTGAAAACTCAATACTTTGTAGAGACTTTTATGCTGAAATTCCCATACAAATTCCCTCCCCATCTTCCATATGGCAGGGAAGAAGGGACGGGGATGTTCCATCAGTTGGCCCATGCTGTGGATGGCCCGAATTTTCCCTGTTGAATCTTGACCATAGATCATTAGTGTTTGTTACCGTCAATTCGAAGGCCACCTGATGATTGGAATTGTAGGCTTTGGATCATCAGCAATTGTAGTCCAATGAGGTACAGGATTCTGTAAATCTTGTGCCAATGTGTGGTGATCTACATCCACTGATCGAATGGGCCACATTGTAGAATGTGGAAGCCCCAAAATTCTCCCAGACTAGAAGATCCTAACCCTTCAATCTATGGCCTATTTTGAATGTGGACTTTTTTTTCTTTCTTAACCGTCTATTTGTGCAACATACCTCATCCATGGTGGGTCCCATCAGGATTAACGGCTTGCATCTTTGAACAATGCGTCCCACGTATACAGAATCCTGCACCTCATCAAAATCTACATTTTCCGAGAGACCCTAGAATTCCTACCAATCAGATGTCCATGAAAATCCAATCCGTGTGTTTTTTAAACCATCAGCCGTCCACAGTATTGAGCACTAGATCAACAGCCCCGATCAACCGTTCATCAAGTTCAGGAAAGAGAAATGAACTAAAAAACAAATGAATTCAACACCTGTTGGCGCTGGACGTAGTCGGATTTGATGGAATAGATGGACGCCAAGAGTTCCGGCAGCGGCAGCAGCTTCGCCACCTCTCGTACGGCAGCTTCATTGGCTTCGATGCCGAGATCTTGCAACATCTCGGCCGTTGGATTGTTCTATGAGTAATCTCAACCTCAAAAAAACACTAGTCAAGAGCAACAAGGAGAGAGAATTTTCCAGATGAAGTAAAGAAAGAGAAACTCCAACATAGAAGAAGTGTGTTTAAATGAGTTGATTTTTCTTTGGAGGGCACCGAAGTAAATAAAGATATGGATTTTGTAGAGACGGTTTTAGAGAGAGAGAGAGAGAGAGAGGGAGAGTTGCTGACGCGTTATTAGAAGCGAAGGAAGCTGCAACGGCTTTCGTTTCGTTCTTCCCGTGGCTGCATCGTTGCCGTTAAGAAAATGAGAGAGAGATCATACGACACGCGGCTGGATGCGCGGGATTTCTGTTCTGACAAGTGGGGCCTTGGTTCTCGAACCAAACCGTTCATCTGCCGATTTTCCCAACGTAGATGGATATGGCCAAAAAATTCCTAGATTGGATGATTCCATCCATCGATCTTTGAACCTTTTTAAGTTGCATGGGACCAACATAAGAAAAGGTAAGGATTGTCCTCCACGAGCTTTTTGGCCCATGGCAGCGGTTTGATCCGGTTTCGCGGATCCTAGGATTGTTGATCCTCATGTCCGAGGAAGAAAAACTTTCATATATACTCTGGCAGAATGTGATGGACGATACGCAGGCACCGTAGAAATTTACTTAGAAGTGGCATACGTGGACTACAACTGCAAGCGAGCCAAATGAAACTTCCCAAACGGTGGTTATCGGTTTAGACATTTCATGAAGATTTACGCTTAATTTTCTGATTATCAGGTTGCTGGGCATTTGTTGGACGTTACAAATGAAAAAAATAAAATTAAAATCCAGCGGTCCTGCGGACTTATGACCACAGGCCCAAGTGTGGACAAAGGATTCCTAAAAAATATGTGCAGATTTGAAGATCTCAACCATCCAAAGCATTTTACATCTTCATAGAATGCTTTTGGGGCCTTTTTGAACTGGGAATTACCTCCCTAGTAACAAGTAAAATCATTATTATTGTAAATTTATACTAATTGTGAAAATACAATTAAGGCCGTTTGGATGCAACTACGTAAGTAACTTTTTTGTAATGATTTGTCATCAAGTTACTTATTTAACATAAGTAAGTTTGGTTAAGTATTATTTATAAGGTTTTTTTTTTTTTAAATTTTTTTTACTTAAAAGCACATCAGTATTTTCTCAGGCAATTGAAAAGGAGAAAAAAAGAGAGATGGCGCTACCTCACTTTAGCTCTACTGGCATCATCCCCAATGAGTATTTATAGGATCCTCGACTTAAGAGATTTCACTGTTCGCTCGGGTGTTCTGGTCTGATTAGTGGGCTCATATTTGGATAATCTAGATTGTGGACTGCTGCATTGAATTGTGAGTGAACCATGTCTCAAAACTCTCTCCACAATTCGAATGAATTCTTTCATGTTATTGAGGCCTGATGGTTGTATTTTTTCTTAAACGCCTATTATTATATTTGAAATCAAATGCCCTGTTGAGATTTCTTTATAGGAATATTCCATCCTAGGCATTATGCAACATTCAAATGGTCTGGATTATTGAACCATGTGGCCCACTTGTCACAACTAAGGGCATGTTTGGTAAAACTTAATGCTAGCACTTATCACTGAAAATTAGGATTTTCAGTGATTTTCCCCCCATTAGGATCGTTTCGTAAATCTGTTGAAAATTGAAATTTTCAGTAATTACCGCTGAAAATATGGCTCTTTTTTTAAGTTATCTTCCTTTCACTTAACACTTAACACTGATTGCGGTAAGTGATTTGCATTTGAATATATTCTCTCTTTTGCCTAAAATATCCTCATAATTATTTCAATATTACATGTTTACCCTTCTCAAAAAAGGGCTCGCTCGTGCGTCTCTTTCTCTCCCCATCTTCCTCAAATCCGTCGGCGTTCATTCCTTCTGATGTTGCCTTCATTGTCCATGCTGATCAAACTCACTACCGCAGGCCAATACAGAGGTTGAAACCTCTCTTGCCATCTTTTTTTTATGGTTAGGATATGTTCCAGTTTCTTCGATGGTGTGGCCCATCAGCGTCTTTGGACGGACCAGATTCACATAGCACTGGAGACTATTTTTCCACAAGTAGAGAAAAATTGGTGCTGGACATGATTGTGGTCCCTTTGAATTTGGAGAAGAAAAAGGATTCTCTTGATGTTCTGGTAGAGTGCAAAGGTTGATACACATACACTTAAAAATTTACCAATGGGACATGTCAACACCGTTCAAATAGTGGGATCCACCACTGTAGATAAGTCATCATCCAAAGATTTATTGAAATCTGACCATAGAAATAGGACCGACCATGTAAATTTTGCCATTGAAATTGGACCGTTCAAATTGTTCATTCAGTGCAACTGTTGTGCCCCTTACATATAAACAAAAGTCTCTTTTATGTCTTGTTGAGTCTTTTTTTTTTTTATTTTATTATTAATTTTCTTACGAGTCATGTAAAGACACAATGGAAGGTCATTCTTTCACTTGCAAAAGCTCAAAATATTTTTAAATCAATGAAGTGACATGTGGCCCATTTTTTCAAAGGAAAGAACACTTGTAGATTGGAAGTTGTGGTCGTGGGTTAATCATGCTAATCATTTTTATGTAAGTGGCCAGCATAGTATATATAGTTTCCAATTCTGACGAGTAAATCCTATGGTTCTATAATCCATACCATCCATTCTTTGTGTCCCACTTTGGTCGTGGGTTTTGTTCATATAGGTTGGAATATTGGTTTCATGATCAACAATATTGCAAACATGGGGCCAACCATGAAAGAATCATTCGAAAATTATAATCATAAATAAATAAATATTAGATGATGACCTCTAACTCAACATTTATTAGTTAAATATGAGATTTTTGGTTGTTTAATCCAATGACATGAATCGAAGGGTTATGATTATTTTATTAAGAAGTATAAAGTACATTGTCTATCTATCAAAAGATAATGTTTGAGATATGTATATGAATTGGGCATAGGTGCGGCCAATTTGATAGCATGATAATAACATGTTTTATCTCTTATTCTAAAAGGATAGAAATGGTGACAATAGGGGCAAATATGACAAATTGTCAATTTTAAGACATTTATGGTTTATATTTACTAAATAGATTTTTATAAAAAGAGTGCTTAATTTCAGATATCAGGACTTTTTTCAAACAAATTACTAAACAAAATTTTCAGTACTTTTAAGTATTAAAGTTCAGCACTTTAAGCTTTCAGTGCTTAAATTAATTTTCAAACTTAATTTTTCAATTTACCAAACGGCACCTAAGGGCTTGAGTATAACATTAGAGGTAGCTAGCTACTAGGTGCAAGGCCTGTGGGCCCCAACATGATGTAGTGTGTTTATCTAGGCCATCCATCCATTTTTCCAAGATCCTTTTCAGACATGAGCTCAAAATCGAAATACATCTAAATCTCAAGTGGACCACACAATATGAAACAATGGAGATTGAATGCCTGCTATTGAAAACTTCTTTGGCCACATAACTTTTGGATCAAGATTGATATTTATTTCTTACCTACATCTAGGTCTACGTGACCTTATGAACAGGTTGGATGACAAATAAACATTACTGTGGGCCCTAGGAAGGTTTCAACAGTGGACATCATCATCCCTACTAATCCTATGTTGTGGGCCCTGAAATCATGAGCTGGTAAAATAGATGGATGGCGTGGATAAAACACATATACCATGGTAGGCCCTATAGTCCATACACATGGTATTGGGTTCAACACACAATCTACCTCCTACCATGCCTAGCCTGAAAAATGACCAAACACGCTATCTTGGCTCATAAGTATGTTGGTTACCAAACATACTTACCTGCTTAAAAAATTGAAACCAAAATAAGTTACTTATCCGATGAGTAGCTTATCTTAGGTAACTTACAATCCAAATGCAGCCTTAATCAGGAATCTACTACCAATTTCATCCAACGACATGTTAGATGATATTGCTGTTTTCCCAACAAATTCCTCTTCTAAATTGCGCATGAAATTTGCACTGTTGGACATGACGGTTCTAGAGGATGATGTTGTTGCGATGTACCGCTTGAAGGATACCTCTCCAGCAACCTCCCCCTCTCCTAACCCATTCCTCTATCCTAACCACATTTGTCACATCTATTCTCCGACGAAGACCCTATTCATTTGTTAATCATCCCCATTTGCCATTTCTTGGTCCTCCCATGAAGTAAATGGCAGATCAATGTCTTTGATAGATGAGTCAACTGTCATGGATGTTAAAGAGAAAGTCACTCTAGAACAACTGTTGTTGAAATAGCAGGTCAATGTCTTTGATAAACCATTCACATGCCATACATGCTATAGAAGAATGTTATATGACAAATGATTTTAAGAAGTGTATGTATTTCATCCTTTACTACAATTCACTGTTTATTTCGTACGGGGAATGTGAAATTGGGTTTATGTGATGCCTATTGAGATTCCACAATATGGTACTCAACTTCGATTGTAATTGGCCGTTTATACGTGTGATGGTTGTGCTCAGACGTCTTGGTCCAGATTAGTTATGTTTATAATAGCTTACTTCCAAATATTTGAGATTGAATGGCGATAGAAGCTCATGCAATTGTGAGGAGTTGATTGCGTAATGCAAACATCTGTTTTGATAAGCAATATTGTAGAACAATAAACCACCATAACTTTTCTGTTGAATGATTCGTGGTTGTAGTCATCTGTTCAAGTGATGAAATTTAGCCTGTAGGGATGTGGAATGATAATTACATAGTGGAAATAAATGCTTGATTTGGTGGTAGAATATAGTTGATATCCAGATATGTAATTTATAATTATTATGCTTTTACTTTAGGGGTTATTTGGATGCCTGTAAAGTTTTCAGACGTAAACTGTTGACATGCTATTCTGCTTAATTGTTAAGTGGTGATCTATTTACCAGTAAACCAATTATGCGTTTATATATATAAACTAGGTATTCTCATCACATAAAGATTGGGACAGTAAATCCTAGCAAAATCTGCAAATCAAATAAAAAGGACTTTTTTAGAGCCCTAGAGCTTCTCATCCATCACAATGGGGCGCCCCAAAAGCAATCTGAAAGCTTTTAGCAGTGGATGTACCAGCCTTTCCTGTTGTGTGATCCATCTGATGATCAATGAGGTTGTTTCTAAGAGGTCATGAGAGAGCATCAAGGGAAACACATGAAGGCTCTAATATCCTTGTGACATTTACTCCTATCAGTTTTCTCCACCTGGACATGAAGGCTGATCCAAAACTTTGGTGAGCCATCCCACATGAAAAAGTTCGGATTGAACTCCCACTATTGAGTACTTTGTAGGGCTACAGTGGTTTTAGAGCAGGCTAATATTTTTGTCATCTTGTTCGTTCTTGTGGGAATAATCTTATGAATAGTTTAGATGGCATATAAAAATCGCTGTGCACTGAGGAAGGTTTCAACGGTGGCTGTTCATTTCAAATGTTTTGTATGGTGCGACCCACTTGAGCTTTGGATCTGTCTCATTTTTAGGTTCATGTGCTAACATGAACAAAAGAAATAGAGTGGAGGTCACAGTGACATCTAGGTTGACCCACAGAGCTCCTACAGAGACTCCTTAGGTAGGGTTACTGGTAAGTTGTGTCCCTAATGGGAGGCCAAAATTCGGATGGATAGGATAATCCTATTGGTGTATTTATAACCTTGGGCCATTCGCAGATAGGACCCACTAGATGTAGGACTGTCAATGGGCCGGGCTCAGGGCTTAGCAAAATCAGAATTTTGAATATGCTTAGCCCGAAATGATTCAAATCTGAGCCGGTACCAACCCCAGGCCCAGCCGTCAACAGCCCTAACTAGATGGAATGTCTAGGCCCACCGCCCCATCTCTCACATTTAAGTGGGAGCGAATTGCGTGTGACCTGGGGCTGTGTGGGGCCCATATAGATGGGCGTGACAAATCCACTCTGTCCGTCCTGGTTTGAAAGACCACAATAGGGCAGGATTCTAAAAATCAGCCGATCCAAAGCTCATGTGAGCCATACAACACGAAATAGATTGAACGTCTCGTGGTGACAAAAGTTTCGTATCCGGATGATATTTGTCCCTACAGTTTATTAGAGTGGTAATAATTTAATGAACGGTTTGGATGACATATAAACATTATGGTCAGCTCCTAGGAAGGTTTCAATGGTTTGTATTAGGATGATATTTGTTCCTACAGTTTATCCGAGTGGTAATAATTCAACGAACAGTTTGGATGACGTATAAACATCATGGTCAGCTCCACGAAGGTTTCAAGGTGGACATTGTTGTTCCTACCGTTTTTGTTGGTGTGGCCTACCTGAGTCTTGGATCTACCTGATTTTTAGAATAATGTCCTATTGTGCTCTTTCAAAACAGATGGATGGAGTGGATTTGTCATAGACATCTCTGCGGACTCCATAAAGCCCAAGCACACGGATATCTTTGTGCCCCCTGGGTCAGAAGCAATTCGCTCCCCCATGCTATCAAAGGGCCAGGCTTGGTTAGGTCTCGGCCCGGATTTTGAACTGTTTCAGGCTGGGCCAATTCAAAATTCTGATTTTTCCGGTTGGACCGGGCCCATTGACACCCCTACCCCAATGTAGGGCTCTCAATGGGTTGGATCAGGATTGGATCCAGTTGGATCTGGCTCAAAGTCCATATATCTGGAGATGGATTTGGATCCAAAAGGTGATATCCATATCCAATCCATTTATAAATTGTTAGATCCAAAATTCATATAACCATCCGGATTCGGGTCAGATCTAGGTCCGAATCCACCTCATTAAAAATATTAAAAAAATATAATATAACATATATAATATAATTAATTTAGTAGAAAAGTGATGCAAATCCCACTATTTACTATGGTATGGTCGACCTAAGAGTGGCATGTCTCAATTTTGAGACATGGCCTAAAATAATCTGTAAAACAGATGGCCAATATGAATATAACATATACAGCAAGGGGACAATGAGTCGGATCTTAATTGGATTCGGATTGAACTCGGATATGTTCATGTGAATCCAAATTCGGTCCATTTAAGTAATCAGACCTATTTTAAGATCCAAATCCGGTCCATTTAATTAATCAGATCTATTTTAAGATCCAATCTGCATTATACGGATTCGGAGCGAATCGGATCTCGGATCTGACCCGCTCCATTGAGAGCCCTACCCCAATGTAATTGTCTGCTAATCGCAGGTGAAACTCGACAAGCTCTTACAATATAAGGAGGTTATACTTTGGCTGCATAGGGTCCTTACTACAGCCTTGCGTAACAAAAGAAAACTCTGGCTGGACAGGACACTCGATACGGTGCTATAAAATTAAACTGAGTAAATTTTGTAGACACTGTATGTTGAAAAATGCCCATTGAATATTTTTCATTTTTAAGCGTCCAATAATTATCCACCAGTCTACTGGTCGTATAAGCGTATTAGTTTTAACTTTCAGGTCATGATACATCTAAACTAAGATTCATAATTTGATGGTTTAATTTACTTGTACCCGCGAGTTTGCAATTCCTGAAAATTTTCCAAATGCCTCTGTATTATCCATCATACTCTGCCAGAGTATCAAAGTTTTTCTCAATATATAAACTGCGCTGGTGTGAGAGCGGATTAGCTCTTACCCGAGGAACAGCTTAGTGGGTGTTACCCTAACCGTGTGGAGCCTATACTGACGTATTTTTTATTTTTTATTTTATTTTTATATCCATGTCATACATCTGTTTTTTCATCTCATTTTAAGACGTTATACCAAACCCTAAGAAGATCCAAATCTCAGGTGCACCATACCACTGGAAACAGTGATGAATGACCATTAAAAGCTTTTCGTGGGCCACAGAAGTTTTTGATTAAGAGATGGACTCTTTGAAATTTTTAATGGCAAGGCACTAATCAACATTGCTTCCAGTGGTATGGTCCTCTAGAGATTTGGATATGCATGATTTTTGGAACACAATCTTAAATTGGGATAGAGAAGCGGATGGACGGAGTGGATATACAAAATATTACCCATGTGGGCCACAAGGCAGGGGTAACACCCACTAAGCTGTTCCCATGGTAACACCTACTTCGCTCTCCGCTAGTGTAACCTCACTTAGGGCCTCTTTGGTTGGCAATTCTAGTAAAATCCGATTTTAACTGATGTATTTGGCAGTAAGTTCCAGCCAAATAAGATTTCATTTGAAAACTGAAGGGCCTGTTTGGTTACAGAATTCAGATTCTAGAGAAAATCCACATTCCTGTATTGGAATTCAAAATTGCATAAACGAGATTGGAAACTAGTTCCTTCTTGAACTTGCTGCTTGGTTGAAAATTGTGTAATCCAACCGTTGCTTGTGGCATGACCCCCTTGGGCTTCAGATCCGCCTAAAAACTTGACCCCTAGCCTATAGTAGTCATGCAAGATAGATGGCCAGGTTAGATGACAAATAAACATTATAGTGGGCCTTAGGAAGTTTTTAATGGTGGATGTTCAATCAACATTATTTTCCTGTGGTGTGGTCTACTTGAGATTTAGATCTGCCTCATTTTTTGTCTAATGCCCTTAATTGAGCTCTCAAAACGGATGGACTGCTTGGATATAAAAACATACATCATAAATGTACAATGCATACATGGAAGCGTGACACTCACTTCCGCCTGGTTTCGCTTATGTAGAAATGGTCCCCACACCATTTCCATTAATCCCGATTCCAGCCAATGTAGGTTCTCATATGGAATCCTCTTTGTCTGGAGCTTGCCACCAAACACATTAGTTAAGTCTGATTTAGCTGGAATCCAGTTTTTAAGCTGGAAGTGGCTTTGCCCATGCCAACCAAACAGGCCCTAAATTGGTTAGAATTGGGAATAGTGCAAACGGTGTGGGGATTGTTTCTACATAAGGGAAAAGAGCTGGAAGTGAGCGCCATGATATATCCATGCGGTCCATCCGTTTTGAGAGCACAATTAAGGGCATTAGACAAAAAATGAGTCAGATCTAAATCTCAAGTGAGGCCACAGTATAGGAAAAACAATGTTGATTGAATGTCCACAATTAAAAACTTCTTAAGGTCCACTATAATATTTATTTGCCATCCAACCGGCCCATCTATCTTGCATACTACAATAGGCTAGGGGTTAAGTTCTCATAGGGATCCTAAGCCCAAGTGACCCATGCCGTGAGCAACCGTTGAATTTGAATATGAATTACACAGTTTTCAATCAATAAGCATGTTCTGTATGAATTTAGTTTTCAATTCAGTTTCTGTAATTTTGGATTCCCAACAATTGAATTTGGATTTTCTCCGTAATCTAGATTATGCAAGCACGTGCCGTTAACCAAGCGCCAGTTGGGTGGAACTTTCGTAAGATCTACCCCGTAAAAACAGATGTATTTGATGGGACGTCCACGTGGGTGGAGCTTATGATGATCCTAAAAAATCATGTCGTCAACACCATAGTAAACAGCTGGAATGGGACGTCCACCGTTTGTTTTGTTTAATACCATCCGTGGTTTTTATATGCCATCCAATCCATTCATATGATGAATCTTACCAGGATGAAATGATTACCGAAAACCCAAGTATTCGAAAACTCAAGTGGGTCAAACTACCGAGAATTCGGTGCTTTTTATTTTAATTTTGATAATTTAAACTGGGTGAGCACTAATTCAATCTGATTCTGGGATCAAGGCCAAAAGAGGGGTGGCCAACCTGATGGACGGATTGGATTTTATGAAATTTAAATTGTTTCCATACGTTAGAGAGATCGAGTTACCCACGGTAGGTGCCTCGCGAGGTATGCAAGCATTTTTTTCGTAAAATATGGCTCCAGCACGTGACATTGCTCTTGATACCAAGACCACCGTCATAAAAACCGTCCACGCCTTTAAAAAGAAGAGCTGTTTCACTGCCAAAAACACACAAAAATGGAGAAACTCGCCCAGGAGCTGAAGCGGAGACTTTCCAGCCTAATGAAAGTCATTAAAGGCTGCAAAAACTGCAATTCTCAAAACAAAGGTAGAAGGCTTCCCACCGAAAAAAAGACATTTATTTTTCAAAAATAACATTTTTTTTCTTGCTTTTTGTAGGGCATGAAGAAGGAGAAGAAACCGAGTTGAAATCTGCGCAGGTGATTATTTATTTTTGTAATTTATTTATTTTTTCTTTTATGTTTTATGGGATTTGGCGTAAGATCTGTTATCCTTCGCGTTAAAGGGTGCGCAGGATAGGGAGATTCGTGTAGCAGCTCTAAACGCTCCAAAGCGCCCGGGCGTATCGAAAGGCCCACCTCCTCAAATCAACTGAAGTAATTACTTTCCCATTTTTCTACTTGTAATCTTTTTTTTTTAAAATTAAGAATAAGAAAAATGCATGATTTGTCTTTTTTTCATGTATACGTGGATTGTGTGATTTGTAATTTTGTATGGTTGATTGAGAAATGAAATAGTGTGATCGTTGTGTTGAGAACTGATCCCCTACAGGAAATCGCATGACAACTTGTGGTACCGTACCGTCTCTCCCGCCAACGTGCTGATCACCCTTGTCTAAAGCAGCCAGATCCGCTCACTAAGGTGGCCACATTGTCGGTTTATTTGGACCATCTGATCAATTAATCTGAACTGTTCATTAAATCCAGATCCCTTTTCATGGGTTACCAGGAAAAAATAGCACTGATCGGATGATCAAATTCATAAATAATTTGGCCTTATTTTCTATATCCATCATTTTCCCACGCCATGGATGGGATGGCTATGACTGCCTAAGAAAATTAGTTCTTTATAATCATCCAATCCATGATAGTCCCTATTTGATCGATCACATCGTGGAATAGGTCTATTTTAATATAAATGATATTAACCATAAATGTTGAAGGCCATTGATTAGTTATGTGATGTTTGTCTTGCTAGTAATTTAATCAAATACAAGGCCACGTTAGTGATTGAAGGCCTATATTCAGATTTTATGTGTGATTATGACATGCATAGGCACGCCAAAGTCTACTTGACTCAATGCTTGATTGAATATAGGTGCCCCTATGTTAAGTCAACTTGATTTGAGATGGACACAAGATTCAGTTATCCTCTCAACTATCAATTGTCATCAGTAATTTAGTGATTTGTGAAAGGGTAAGGATTAGCCATTTCGAATGAATTTTTTTGCCTTGTGTCTCTAAGAACTTAAAGATGTGTTCTTTTACTAACATTTTTAGCAATATACTTCTTAAAAGAATGAGGATGAGCAAATAAACAAAAACAATTGAACAATACTAATTTTATTAATTAAACATGTGGCCCATTACAATTGATAAAGTATTGAAAACAACCTAGAGAAATAAAAATTGAGAGATAAATATTGATCTGTCTATCGGAACGGATGATCAAGGCAAATAGTTAGTCAGGATGTGATTGGATGGGTACGATCGCCTAAGTAAGAACTCAATTGATAGGGTAGGATGTGATATGATGGGTGTAATCGCCTAAGTAAGAACTCAGTTGATATGGATCCAATAACTTAAGATTATATACATTTAATCTAATTTTACGATACTATATATAGCGGTGGACACTGAACAAAGTGATCGATGCTAAGCTAGGGCTATGCTAAGATGATAAATGAAAGATAACTTGAAAAGTAGATAGATGTGTTTCACGTACTGCTTCGAGTTCTTCTTCGTGTGCCCTTTCTATAGCTTGTTAAGGCGGCAAAATCCTCGTTGAGTTTCCTTATTGATTTTGGATCCTTCTCGTTTATGACGTGCATTTCAAATATGAAATACTTCAATTAGATCTAAAACTATTAACTACTTGAATCTTCTTCTTGTAATTGATCCCTCTATAAGAAATCTTCATGGCCACCTAATCGAATTTGGGATCAATTCAGAAAACTTCTAATGTTGATTCCATATCTCAAATCGATCATGACCACTTATCTAGTTAGACTCTCTATCTCTTTCGATCGAGGTGTTATACGGTTCGGATCCACCTGATACCAATTTATTATCGAAGGTAGGTTGGATTTAATTCTCCAAGTTTTTTTAATTTCGATTGATGTATTGTCTGAGACCTGATTTGGATAGTGCACATTCTTTCTTGATTTGGGTCTAAACCATAATTGAATTTACTTGGACAAAGGTTCGACCTTCTCAAACATCTTAGGGAAGATCTCTCATTTTCAAAGGATCGTGAGAGACCTGCCTTTTTGAGTGTATTATAATCAGATCTGCGATAGGATACATTTTTCTTGGCGGGTCTTTTATAGACGTGCTGGATACACTGCCTGATTAATTAACACATTAATTGTGGCCATGTGGCATCTATTAATTTAATCTCTAAGGGCATGAATGCTGGTCCGTACCATTAGATTAACAATGAAATGTGTACCGTCAAAGAAAGATCAACTAAAGATACTCCGGAGTTTGAGTAGGATTTCTGTGATGTTAGTCCTAGGTGTATTGATTTTTCATTGTTCCATGTTGGGGGGTGCCGAAAATGGGGGGTAAACAGTTTGCATGGTATCCTATGAAAGTGCTTTACGCCTCGTGAACGGTCTGACCCATGAATTGGGCTTTACAAACATAGGAGCATCTCTTATGGTTGTGTGTCCTCTATACGTCGGAAGTGGCCAAAGCAGGAAAAAAATAAATAAATAAAGAAGGGGGCAGGATCCGTTTCTAAAGGCTCAGCTATCAATCACTCAATCGGTATACATGTGGCACACATGCACGAGATCCGGACTGTTCCTCTGCTGGGTCTTAACATGGATAGGTCATACCCAAAAACCAAGTGATGGTTAGATAATCCTAGCCGCTGATTGGAGGGTTTTACGCCATTGATGTTTTTTTTTTTCTTCCAGTCATCCGTTTATAATTCGAATTTTTCTTTTCTTTTCTTTTCTTTCTTCCTTTCTTTCTTTCTTCTTTTTTATTTATTTTTTATTTTTTATCATTCCCCCGATTTATTATTTTGGTTCACAACCCATCCATGGTACGGCCCATCAGATGCACGGCCTGGATCAAGTATCAGTGCGCCACATGTACGTAATGCATGGTAAAGTGTTTCGTAAATCCTCTAAGAAAATACGATGCGTTATAATTAATTGTAGCTTTTTATATTTTGCACTAATTGCAGCTACTTTTAACTTACTAGAATGCGTCAGAACGCGAATAATGTCCATGCATTTATCATACAAGTAGGGACCATCTTACCTTGATCCATACCGTTGATATGATTGGCCTTACCTTGTATATGTAATGCCTCGAAAATGTTTTAGATTAGAATATTGTATGCATCCGATCTATGGCTGTCATATTCCGATCTATAGCTTAAAAGAAGTAATAGTTACTATCGTCTAGTGGCTGGTGGAGTATTTACTGATGCCCTCTTTATACATGTACAGTCGTGCTTTGGATCACGATGCTTATAGTGTCCTAAATCAGATGATCATAACCGTTGGATTAGAGGTCCAAGAAATGATTATTGAGAAGCGAACAACGGTCCAAATAACAGTCACAAATGGAAAATTTTCGAGCAAATTACTCTATCCACGGCCGGTCATCTAACATCAACAGTCAGGATCGCCGAAACAAGAATCCTGCTTTGTACAAAACAGATGCATCAGGACTTTCCTCTTTCACCGGATAGACCGGATGGGAGCTTCCTGCAACACAGAGCTTTGTGGGGCCCACCGCGATGTCTTTGTGACATCCATTCCGTCCATTAGTTTTGCAAGATGATTTTAGATGAGAGCCCAAAATGACGGAAATCCAAAACTCAAGTGGGCCACTCCACAAGAAACAGCAGAGATGGGAATGCCCACCACAGTGGTGGCTATATGCCATCCAACCCATTCATAAGGTGATTCACACACTAGGATGATTGAAAAACACAAACATAATCCTGATTCTAAGACTTTTGTGAGCCTCAAAATGATCCCAATGGTAGGCCTTCAATCTTCACTTGTTCATGCGGTGTGGTACACTTGAATTATGGATATGCCTCATTTTTTTATTCTCATCCTAAGATGATCTTATAAAACTGATGGACGGAGTGGATTGTGATTTCTCCGGGTGACGACTTGTTGGTCAAACCATAACTGTCTTTTAGACCTTTTAGGTTCAGACTACGGTAAACCATCCAAAGCCGCTTCGCCTGTGCGAACTGCTATCAGTTTTTTTTTTTTTTCTTCTGCTTTATTTATTTCTCGATTGTATTGCATTTTTTGTTAATTTAATAAAGTCGGCACTTAACTTTATATTTTTTACTTTTAAATATTACTTTGTTGATAAATGACATAAACTATCACGGCCGTGGTAAAATATCCTCACTTTTGAGGCAAAAATAATTCATTTGAATGGTTAACTCTTATTTTTACGCATTGTCTAAATTCTTGTAATCAATGAATGAGCAGTAAAGCTGATATTTACAAATCTGATCTCTTTTTTTCTTTTTTTTTTTTTTGGACACATCCCACTATTAGTACACACACCCACACTGTTAGTCACACTTCAATGTTAACCACCCCACATTGGAAATCGGTACCAAGCCTGCAGTATTGAAACGAGGTTATCTTCATTTAATCTACCAATGTCCAAAGGTGTGGGTGACTGATTATTATGATGCCTGAGATTATAAGGCATTCGGTTTGATTCGAGCCACAATCTAATTTAACATGCTAGGTATATAAATAAATGCAACACACGTGACTGAATCCTGACCAACCAACATACATGTGGTCATGCGTCCAAATTGAAGCCAAACACCATCCAGCAGTGATTTTATTATAACGATCCATTGAGAATTTTCTTTGAAATCATCGGTTCATGGTGATTTTATTATAACGATCGGTATGGCATAGATTCCAAGACAGGGACAGTTCTGATTGTCGGAACCGATGATTTTATTACCAAGAGTAAGGAGAAATGGTGTATCTATCCCTAGGGTGGGTGTAAACAATGTCCTCCTATTCAGTGAAACATGTGAGGTGCAGTCGTGGGCATGGGTGGGCCCACATGCTTGAGTGCATCATGTTTCATGATTTATGGCTACAAGTGCTTTTAATGATGGGACCTCATGATGGGAAATGATGAACAAGGTTTTGTCCATCGATTTTCTTGGTGCCAACAAAATTAAACATGTGGGCCTTACCTTTTGAGATTGGGCCAGACTATCCGAGGATGGGCTCCCCAAATTAGTGGGATTAGAAACCGCCGTTGAACTGTATAGAGTATTATAGAAGGGAAATACTTTAATACTCTGGCCGAGTGCGATGGATGATACGCAGGCAGCTGGAAATTACGGTGAAATTGCGTAAGTAGCATATAATTAATTTAAATTAAATTGTCCAAATTATACATACCATCTTAGATGTATCGTGAACTAAAATTACTTTTTATTTGATTGTCCAACTATTACATTGAGGTATATCTATTAGACGGTCTAAAAAGTAGGGAAAAAAAACAAAACCAATGGTGTTATTGTTAGAAACAAGTGTCCAAAATTCAGAGGCTAGGATTGTTCAGCCAATCTGATTTTTATATAGGTAATTAGACAGTTTAATCAGTCTAATTCAAGTTAACATATGCTACCTTCAACATTTTAAAATGCCCTGCTTATCAAGTATCATGTTTTTTCCGAGTACCAAACAAAAGATGCAGATGGGGTGACCTCTCACCCATCCTGGCAGTAAAATGATGCGGATTGGGTGGCTCTAGTGGTGCTGTCCGAGATTTTTATAAGGTTTTTGGCTGATTATGTTTTTGATTAGTGGCTGATAATTAGTGGCGCTATAGAGTACATAACCAAAAACACAATCAGCAAAAAGCTTATAAAAATCTCTGACAGTGTAGCGCGCCACTAATAAAATCTCATCACATCATTTCAACACTGAGGTAGAACACCGGATGTTGACTAGAGAGTGAAGAGCACGTAGTGGTCAAATGATGTGATGAGATTTAATTACGTACTTATTCTAGCTGGTGCATAACCCTTTTAAAATCTTTTAAGCTGAGTACATACTGTATACAGCTCTGAGTATAGGCCCATCAGATCTTGCTACATCAGTCCACCACAGCTGGAGGTGGTGTCGGTTTGGCTTCCGCATGGACTCACAAACAAATCTCCTTCTGTAATAGATAGTTGTTTGATACTTTTGGCCGTGAACTGAAATTAAGCCTTCCACATTGTGCAACCAATGTCACTGAACTACACTCCCAAGGCTTGATTAATTAGTTGAACTTTCAAATCACCACTTGATCTAAAAGCTCGAGCTGGTAGAGGATGGTGTACGTATCAATGTGACAATGTATATCAAGGGATTCTAACACTCCCCCACATGTGTGGGTTGGAGCTCCACACGGGAAGATACTAACAAGCGTGGAGGGACACTCACACCATAAATGGGTCAGGTTTGATTTCTCAGTCCCTAGGCCGGACTTGACTTTCCTAGCAGCCCTCTCCCCCCACCCCCCCCCCCCCCCCCCCCCCCCCCCCGGCGAACCGTACACGATACCAATTCAAATCACCACTTGATCTAAAAGCTCGATCTGGTAGAGGATGGCGTATCAATGTATATGAAGTATGTCCTACTTGGAAGAGCAGTCCCAGCAAGTATACATCACGGTGGGGCCCACATAGTTCGACCTCATAGTATCATTTCTATACACATAGCTCACACTCAAGTGGAAGGATAATTACAACTCATACCATAAACGGCCCCCCGTGGGAGAATATATTACCGGTGACATATTTGCTACTTTCGGGATTTGAACACAGGACCTTTCGCTCTGATACCATGTCAAACAACCACTTGATCTAAAAGCTCGAGCTTTTAGAGGATCGCGTATCAATAATGTATATCTAGGGACTTCAACACTCCCCCGTGTTGAAATGTTTTGGTTAAAAATAATTTTGAAAAAGTAAAAAACCTATTTTATATTTTGTCCTATATTGAATGGGAGAATGAATTTTTTCTTCTTTATAAGTAAGGTGTCATGCACCTTACTTATTTATGGTGGGAGAGAGAAATATGGTAGCTTGCATGTAGAGGCAGTGTGGAACACCATGCACTGGAACACCGCGCACGTGCTCGGGCACGGGCACGGGCATGGTGCAAGGGCGTGGGCATGTGAGACAGTGTGACTGTAGAGGCACTAGTGGAGCACTTTGCACTTCGCACGTGCAGACTGGTGTGAGTCACAGTGCGGCAAAGGCTAAGTAGTGGGTTAGCTGGCTGGGTTCGGAACAGAGGAGGTGTTGTGGATAAGAGGTATGATAGAGAGACCTTCGTGCTTTTTATAAAGAGCTGCAAGGCTATTTAGAGGGACTTGTGTAATTGATCGTGCAGTAACAGTAATGGGTCAGGTGGCTGGGTTCGGAACAGAGGAGATGCTGTGGTAAAAGGTCTAACAGAGAGACCTCTGTGCTTTTTATAAAGAGCTGCAAGGCTATTTAGAGGGACTTGTATAATTGCTCATGCAGTAACAGTCCAGACCATGCAGTAACAGCTAGTCCTACATATATAAATCGGACAGGTCTAGTTCATTTCATAACATCAATCACAACCATCTCAAGTGTAATACTGAACCATCATATCCAACCTAAGTCATTTAGCCTCACGGTTTGGTTCATATGAACCTAACCACTAAGACGATGGATGGACATTTATAGCTCACACCCAGGTGGAGGGATAATCACAACTCATACCATAAACAACCCCCCGTGGAAGAATATATTACTGGTGACATATTTGCTACTTTCGAGATTTGAACACAGGACCTTCTGCTCTTATACCATGATAAACAACCGAGCTTTTAGATCAAGTGGTTGTGTAACACACACACACACACACAATATATATATATATATATATATATATATATATATATATATATATATATTGGTGACACTTTCAATGTGTATGGGATCCATAATTTGGTCACCACTTGATCTAAAAGCTGAGTTGGTAGAGGATGGCGTATCAATGTATATGAAGGGATTCTAACAAATCCTAACACACACACACACATATTGGGACCTGGCATAATTTGGTGACACTTTTATTTTAGTTGCTTGTATGACTGTTATGAATTTCCGAGCGATTACTAAGTGCCTGAGTATCATCCATCAACCACCTGTAGGGTATCAAAGTTTTTCCCATGATAAAATACCTCACTCGGGAGGAGATGCATGATTTCCACAGGTTGATGTGGGATCATCTGCCTTGTGGCAATGTGGCTTTGTCTGAGTGGTCTGTGGCGCGGCCAGCCTCTGTTTCAGGTCTGTTATGGCCCATGACTTATGCCTACGTCTTGTCATGAAGGATTATTTTGAATACAAAACGTTGGTTATTCTTGTTATAATTAAGCATCCATTTTTCTGATACATGATACACATGTGGCCCACCTAGTGAATTGACTTGTCTGATTATTTTGGCTACTAAGCCTTGCCTATTTAATGGACAGGATGTCGTATGTGTGAGGCAGCGTTGCACGATGTCTTCTTGACAGCACACGCACCTGTACGGAAGATGCCTGCACTAGTACTCCACGGGATAGCAAGTTTACCTTGTAAGGGATATGCCCCTTGTGAGCACTCTCTCCTCATACATGGAAGCGCCGGACGCTGTGTGAGATCCAAGCAGCTTATCTCACCGGGAAGATGTCTTGTCTGAAAATGGGTCCAACCTGGTTGTCTCAAGTGGAGGCTACATGTGTACACTGAACATGAACTGTTGGTCGGCACCGTTCCTCTTTGGTATCGAGTGTGGCCCAAAGGGTGATCAGATCAGCCTACTGTTTTCAATGAAGTGCACATTGAACAGTTCCTGATGAGCGGGTTAGATCTTGCACAAGTGGCCCATATTGCCATGCTAAAGCAAACTCGCGGCCTTGGTCTCTTCGTCTCTAGCAACATATCCCATGAGTAAATTAGGGAGTGAATGTGGGGTTGTGGTTTAAGTCCTTGCCTCGTTGGTAGGCAAATCCAGTTTGGGAGTGAGTGTGGGGTTGTGTGGGAAAATCCAGAGTGAGTGTCGGGTTGTGTGGGGTTCGTCTGTTAAAAAAAAATTATAATAATAATAATAAAAATAATAATAATAATAATACCATGAGTACCATCAAGGGGAAGGAAGCGCATTGCCTGAATGCCTGTGTCACACAAGCGGATTGCGTAGTAACTCAGTACGCTTCTGCGTAAACTATGTGGGATTCACGGTGATTTAAGTATTTTATCCACTCCGTCCATTCATCTTAACAGATAATTTTAGGGCTGTACCCCAAAAATGAATCATATCTAAGTCTCAAGTGGAGCACACCACAGGAAAACTGTGAACTAAATGTCTACCATTTTGGATCAAGCTAATATTTGTTTTTTCCCTTCATCCATGGCTATGTGATCTTATGAACAGTTTGGATGACAAAAAACATCACTGTGGCGCCTATGAAGGTTTCAACGGTGGAAATCATCATTCCCCTAAAATGAGCATGGTCCACCTAAGCTTTGGATATTCTTCAATTTTAGGCTCAACCCCTAAAATGAACTGTAAAAAAGGATGGACGGCATGGATCAACCACATACATTCTCGTGGGTCACAGAAATATTCCTTCGTCGGGGCTGTGTGGGGCCACAGAGACATCTACAACAAAGCCACTCCGTCCATATGTTTTGAAAGACCATAATATGACAATATGACAGGAGTCTAAAAATTAGGCAATCCAAAAATCAGGTGGGCCACACCAAACAAATCAGTAGGAATGAAAACATTTACAGTTGAAACCTTCCACATGCTGACTAGGATGTTTATATGCCATCCAAACCGTTCATAGGATTATCAACCCTCATATAACTGTAGTCACAAATATCATGCTGATACAAAACTTCTGTCGCCCTCAGCCATTCAATCCCCACTGTTTCAACGGGGTGGGTGCCTTGCATGACTAACAAAAAAAACAAAAAAATTCCGATCGTATTGTAGTCTTCAAAAAGATTCCTGCGCCGCCTCTTGATGGAGTGGATTTGTCACCCCCATCTCTACGGGGCCCACACAGCTTCTGACAACAGGGGACCAAGCAGTGTGTACACATGTTAATGTACCTTCAATGTACACGTGTCACAGGTACTTAGGTGACTACATGGAGCGGACTCGGTGAGACCCCGGATCCACCAATGTGGGTGGGACCCTGACTGTGGGGCTCACAAAAATGAAGCTGACTCAAATCTTAGGTGGACCACACCATAGGAAACTTCTTAGGTGGGCCATACCACAGTTAGTTATAATCACAGCGCATCTTTTTCTTTGGGTGAGAGTCATTTTACTTTAGCTACTTATGCTTTGGGTACTTAGGTCTCAAAAGCTTTACTTACGTATATTTGGTGAATGGCATATTTAACCTTGAAAAGAGTTCAAAATTACGATATACATAAATCACTTTTACAACAACATTACTTTGATGTGGATCGTCCATTGCCTGGATTAACTCCTGGTGTGGGCCCATTCATCATTTGGAGTCTACCTTTAATATCCACCCTGCATCATGTGAAGCCAACCTTTGATGTGGACTGTTCGTTATCTTGGGCTCACCTTTGCCTATCTTCAATGTGAACCGTACATATGTAGTGCATACCTTCAATGTGGATCGTCTGCCTTTCAATGCTCGCCTTTGATCTGGTCTATCCATCATGCTGGCTACCTTGTCACCTTGAATGTGGGCCATCCATCATGTTGGACATTGAATGTGGATCATCCATCATGCGAGCCCATCTTTAATGTGGATTATTGATCACGTGGGCAGTTGATCACATAGGGCTTGCCTTAGATGTGGGCCATGCATCATTAAGGGCCGGCCTTTGATGTGGACCGTCCATTATGTGGGCCCTACCTTTGATGTGGGTAATCCATCATGCAAGGCCACCTTTGATATGAACCATCCATTATGTGGAGGTAGGGGTGGTTAACGAACCAAACTATTCGTGAACGGTTCGAGTTCGGCTTAATTAAATCTCGTTTGAGTTCATTTGATTAATAAACAAACCAAACTCAAACCTTATTTTTGAGTTTGATTAGTAATTAAACTGAACTCAAATAGGCATGAGTTCGATTGGGTCAGGCGTGATAGGGTTCGTTTATAGTGGAAAAACCACTATTTCCTATGATATAGTGAAATGTATGAATAAAGTGGATATGAAATACATGTATGAAGGTGGATATATAATACATAATCAAACTCATAATCAAATCCAAACTTGAGTTTGAGTTCAGTTTGTATAACTAATTAAACCTAAATGAACCAAATTCAAACTCACCAAAATTTAAACAAATCAAACTCAAATATTAAGGTTCGGGTTCGAATCAAACTCAAACCCAACTCAAACTTGAGTTTTGCTTATCAAACTCAAACCGAACATTGTGGTATTCAGCTCGGCTCAGTTCATTTGCACTCCTATGTCAAGGCCTCACATTTGATCCATTTATGAATATCTATTTCTTCTCTTTCTCTCTTTACCCTCTTCCTATGTTGTGTGTAAGGCAAAGTAAAATTTCGGTTAGTACACACACCCACATTGTTAGTCACCCAGCAATGGTAGCCACCCTCCACGTTGGGAATGGATACCTAGACCTTAGTGCTCAAACGAGGTTATCTTCACTCAATCTACCACTATCCCAAAGGTGTGGGTGCTTCCTTTAAACTAGAATCACAATTAATAAATTAAAAGTCAAATACATTTATAAAAAAAATATGTAAAGAAAATTATAATCATTACATTTTTATATATGATAAAACTACTATTTTCATGGTCAGCTCTGCGTGAAACAAAAGAAAAAATATTAGCAAACTTACCAGTTATAGACAATTATAAGTGATGCCATCTGACAATTATAGGAATAAGTAATCACTATTCATTTTTAGTCATTTATCGTTGTAATTGAAATAATCGAATGAGCTCGCAATAACCCATGATAACCCATCATACGGTTAAAAACCCATCAAGTGGGTCCCACAAGTTATAAGTTCACAGTGTGGTAAATATGGAATCCGATTTGGTGAAGCTGAGGAAACACAAGTTTGGTGAGGCTCTGATATACACAAAATAGAGTATTAAACCCCTAAAACTTATATTTTTTTAGTATCTTATTTTGTTTAAATCCAACTAATTTTGTGCTTTTTATTATTTTGCAAAGAATGAAAGATACACGTAAATATATGAAAAGATGTAGGAAATTGTATTTTTTTCATATCAATGGTCTAGAGAGATGTGAAGCTATGTCAAACCCTCAGAAAATTGTCTAAGGCAGATCATGGAATTTTATTGGTGCAGCGGGAGTGCATAAGTGCATTGTACATTAACATTAAAATATCGACTTTTTCTTGGAGTGAAATCTTGAGTTGATTTTTGTACTATTATGTAGACCACGTCGAAAAACACCGGATGTCAAGTTTCACTCCAAGCTAACTACCGTGGAGGAAGTTCGTAGAGAAATAAGAAAATAAGCAATTTTCTTAAAGGAAATTTAGCCACGGCTGTCATGCTGATGTTATCACTCATTCAAAATTTTGATCAAATACGGGCCATTCGATTCGTCCATCTTGAAGAGCGCATGGAGTTAGGGCTTGGGTCCAAATTTGGTAAGAATATGAGATTCTCATAGACTATATAATCAAAATCTAATCGACAGATCAAAATCTAATTGACTGACATTTGAGTAATTTTTTAGAGTTCTGATCATCCATTGCTCATGCCAACGGTCTATTTAGCCAAACAAGATGCCTGGAATATGACAAACGATTTAGATTGTGAATCACTTTGATGTATATTGAAAAAGAAAGAATGAGAAAAAGAAAGAGAAAGAAGCAAATCACTATAAGGTTTTGATTTAAAAAAAGAAAACGAAATAAAGGTTTCCAACTCTGGTTCGTGTCAGTCCATTGGCTAGCATCCTGTGCATCGGCCAAAGCTGTACATCAGCGTTCAAGTTCAGCCGTCCAAATGTAGTGGACCACACCATCATACCTCGTACACGTGTGAAGCAAAACACCGGTAATAAAGGAGATGCGTGTTGGAAACAAACGCCTCAAATCAATCTTTTTCATAGAGGCCACCGGCCGGTCGGTGGGAGTGTCCGACCGGTCGGTCACACAGAAGACTGAGGCAGCGTTGCTGCTGTGGATATTTTTAGCCTATCCGACCGGCCGGCCGACCGGCCGGTAGGGGTGTCCGACTGGTCGGGTGACCGGTCGGCAGTGTCCTATTGCAACACGGATTTCTTGCGCAGTTTGCGCGCAAGAGGTTTCTAAATCCATTTTTTCTTCCTATTTAAGGGGTATTACGAGATTAGAGGTTTCGAAGGTTGCAAAGGGGATTGAGGGAGCTTCTAGGTGAGAGAAAGAGCTTGAAGAAATGGGTTTCTCTTGTGGGCTTGAAGAAATGGGTTTCTTCTTAGGTAAGTTTGGGATTTCTCTTATGGGCTTGGATTTTTGGGTCTTGGGTTCCATCTCTTGTAACTTCTGAGATTATAGTGGATTGGTGTCGCTTTGTGTCGTGGTTTTTTACTCGTGAGGGGTTTTTCCACTTTAAAATCGAATTGTCTATGTGTGGGTCATTGCATGCATTGTGATTGCATTGTGTGGCTTGTTTGTTTGAATTTGCTGTTTGTGTTTGGCTTTGCTTCCGCTGCCGGCCCTCCTATCCCAACAAATGATATCAAAGTGATCGTTAGGGTGAAATAAAAATTCGAATCTAAGACAAGAGCATGGCATCAGGCATGAGGTTCGACATAGAGAAGTATTCGGAGAAAAAATAATTTTGAACTTTGGAAGGTGAAGATGAAAGGCCTTCTAGTTCAGCAAGGATTACAAGATGCGCTTCTTGGAGAGCGACTTGAAGCTATAAAAGAAGGAGAGTGGAAGAAGATCGATGAAAAGGCCAATGTCTCAATCCAGTTGTGCATGACAGATGAGGTCCTGTATAACGTCATGAAAGAGAAGATTGCGGCTAAAATATGGGCGAAGTTGGAGAATATTTATGCGAAGAAATCTCTTGAAAATCGCATATACTTGAAGCTTCAGTTGTACAATTTAAGGATGACGGAGGGGGCTGATGTTGAGAGCCACATCAGCAATTTCAATAGGCTTATTTGCAAGTTGATGGATGTAGATGAGCCGATGAAGGACGAGGATCAAGCGTTCATCCTGTTGAATTCTCTTCCAGAATCATATGAGTTACTCAAGGATTATTTGTGCGCAGGTAGGGAGACTATTGGTGTAGAAATTGTTATCTCAGCCGTTCAGGCGAAGGCGATGAGAAGGAAAAGCGGCGGCGTGGGTCCCTCTACTGATGAGGCACTAGTTATGAGTGGGAGGAATTCTGAGCGGGGTGGAGGATCTTCTTCATCGAGATCTAAATCAAAAGGCAAGTGGAGGTACAAGGTGAGATGCTGGAATTGTGGGGAAGAATGACATGTGAAAAGGGATTGTTTGAATCCTGAAAAAAGGTAGGAGAGATCTGTAGATTCTTCTAGAGAAGGAACTAATACCGTAGATGACAGTGGTGATGGTTGTGATGTATTGACTATATCCGCCATAGAGCCTCTTGGTGGAGAGTGACTCTTGGATTCAGGGGCATCATGTCATGTATGTCTTGACTGAAGTTCATTCATGTCATACAAGGAGTATGATGGTGGATCGATGTTTTTGGGCGATGGCTACGCTCATAATATGGTAAGGATCGGTTCGGTGCGTATTACGATGTTCGATGGAGTTGAACGGATCCTTGAAAGTGTGAAGCATGTTCCTGAGATAAAGATAAATATAATATCTCTCAGTGCACTCGAGGCGAAAGGGTGCAGGTTCATCGGCTGCGATCGGTATTGTAAAGTGATGAAGGGAGCACGCGTGATGATCAAGGCACGGAGGTGCGATAATCTTTACAAGGTGATCAGGAACACTATTCATGGTGGAGCTGCAGGATTGGCAGCGGGATCCACAGTTGATCAAGTGTGGCAAGAGAAAAAGGGCCACATGGGAAGAGCAACAAAGCGTGTGAAGATGTAAGGATAGAGTCGATGGGGCATGAAAAGCGACGGGACTATAATGATGACGAAGTAGAGGTAGAGATTGTGCGTGGCTAGGAGGTGCATGGTGATTTGAGTCGTGGTGGAGTTTGTTGGAAACAGACGCCTCAAATCAGTCTTTTTCACAGAGGCCACCGGCCGGTCGGTGGGAGTTCCGACCGGCCAGCCACACAGAAGATTGAGGCAGCGTTGCTGCTGTGGATATTTTTAGCCTATTCGATCGGTCGGTCGACTGGCCGGTAGGGGTGTCCAACAGGACGGACTGACCGGTCGGCAGTGTTCTACTGCAACACGAATTTCTTGTGCGGTTTGCGCACAAGAGGTTTCTAAATCCGTTTTTTCTTCCTATTTAAGGGGTATTACGAGATTAAAGGTTTCGAAGGTTGCAAAGGGGATTGAGGGAGCTTCTAGGTGAGAGAAAGAGCTTGAAGAAATGGGTTTCTTCTTGGGTAAGCTTGGGATTTCTCTTGTGGGCTTGGGTTTTTGGATCTTAGGTTCCATTTCTTGTAACTTCTGAGATTATAGTGGATTGATGTCGCTTTGTGCCGTGGTTTTTTACCCGTGAGGGGGTTTTCCACATTAAAATCGGATTGTCTATGTGTGGGTGATTGCATGCATTGTGATTGCATTGTGTGACTTGTTTGTTTGAATTTGCTGTTTGTGTTTGGCTTTGCTTCGCTGCCGGCCCTCCTATCCCAACAATGCGATCTCCACCGTTTGTCCAAGCGCCATCAATCTCCAAAGGCCTTTCATCTCTAGCCGTCCATAAATCCAGGCGGTGTATGACCATCTAACATATGTAAGATCAGCAGGTGGCCCACTTTCAACGTCTATCCTAGCCATCAATGTAAGGCCATCCACCTCATGAATGGTCTAGATGTGAGGAGCGTATGGCCGTCAAAACAGGAAATACAAGAAAGAAAAGAAGGAAACAAAAAGAGTGTCCAATCTGTGGGTTCTTCAAGCAGGAATGGAAATGAGAGAGTTTCCACCTCTCCTCTACGCAAAAAAAGAGGCGACTGCTGGTGGTGGAGAGCTTTGATCGATCGGCTATAAAGCTGGGTGGTGTTGGACCGTGGGAAGGAGGCTAGATAGAAAGAAGCGGGTAGCAGAGAATGAAGAAAGATAGGGAGAGTAGAGGGTGAGGAAGAAAGGGAGTTGCTACTGGACAGAGAAGGATAGAAAGAGACAGAGAACGGAAGAGGCTAAGAGCTAGTTGCAGATTTTCCTGAAGGTGGCTGATTTTGCGATAGAGAGTACAAGGGATGCACTTCTCAACTTTAATTTCTTCTTTCTTTTCTCTTGATTACATGTTATATACCATGAGAGGCTGATTTGATTTTGCTAGGGCTGAGATGAAACCTCTAATTTGATCAATCTCTATTTGAACATTAATGTCATTATAATTCCAGATTTGATATAGTTAATTCTTTCTCTAGTGTGTTTGATTGTAATTTTCAGATTTCTCACATCTATGAACTTGACCATAGTTTAGATGTAAGGGATGTTTTAGAATTTTATACTAGGTATGCTTGTGTCTGACCATGAACAGATTTACCTATAGAAAAGAAATATGATTTACATCTTCCATGCCTGACCATGGATGGGATGATGTATTCTATTGAGGTTTTCCCCCAATTCTATTATTTGTGATTCATGACCAAGATAACAGATGATGGAAGATGATTTTAGTAGTTTGATTGATTTTAATGTTTATATTTACATGACCATTATGGTGCATACATTAGGGACACTTATTGTTAAGAGGCAATTCACTTGAGCTTTTAGGGAATATACATCTTGTATGCCTAAAAAATAATATAGGTTATGCTTTATTTGAATTTTTTTATCAATTTGAATTTGGGTGAATAAACAAATCAAAAAAGAGTTATGATAATTAGAGGTAGATTCAAAAGTCCTAGTACTGCCTTTTCTCTGAGTAAATTTCTCTCATTGTTCTCAGTTATTTCTTCTATTGTTTTCCATTATTTTAGTTTAAACATTTCATGTATTTGTTGATTAGTTAAGGAAACTCATAACATTCGATTTGTGCAACCAATTCTTGTGGGATCGACCTCGTAATACGGGCTGTCTCTACACTCGATTCGTATACTTGCGAGTTTAATTTGATTTAAATTAATCTATTAATTATGTTGGTTTAAATTAACATCAGGCTCTGATGTGGAGGGCTCTCATTGGTCTAGTCCATGTGTGACATCAGCCAAATATGTATGAAAAATGAGGCTGAGAAAACACCTAGTTGGTTGAGGCCCTGACTTGGTGAAATTGGATTGGTCCAGCTCAAATGTGCGCCGCTTGAACATGTAGTTGGCCTATCAACTTCTAAAATGTTTTGCATGGCTTCGTCTCCCACAACACTATGTTCTAAGTCAAATCTCACTACATGAGGACCTCACTGAACTGGGTTTTTACCTGGGTTCACTGAATTGGGTTCTGCAACTGTCAGAACACCTGTGAAAGGGAGTTGGTTATGTGTGGCCTTGACCTCACCCAAGCCGGTGTGGCCCTTACCATGGGGCCCACCTTAATGTATGTATTCCATATCCATGCCATCCATCCATTTTTCCAGACCATTTTAGGGCACGAGCCCAAAACTAAAGAAGATCCAAATCTCAGGTGAACCACACTACAGGAAAACAATGATTGATTGAATGCCCTACCACTAAAAAGTTCCTAAGGCTCATTGTAATGTTTATTTGCCATCCAACCCGTTGATAAGGTCAGACAAACTTGGATTAAGGAAAAACAAATATCATCTTGATCCAAAACTTTCATGGCCCATTAACGGTTAATCATCATTGTTTCCTATGGTATGATCCACTTGAAAATTAGATCTTCTGAATTTTTTGGCTCGTGCCCCACAGTAAGGAGCATCTAATCCATTCCCCTACTTTGATGGATCTCTGAATACGGGCTAATATGATGTATTTGACTTACATCCATGTCGTCCATATGTTTTGACAGCCCATTTTAGGGCATGATCCCAAAAATGAAATAGATCCATATCTAAGGTGGAACACACCACAAAAATTGCAGTGATTGAATACTCATCATTAAAAACATCTTGGGGGCCATCAAAATATTTATTTGCCAAACCTGCTTAATAGGCTACAAAGACCTGTAATGAAGGTACCAAACAAATATCAGTTAGATCAAAAACTTATGCGACCCATGAGAATTTATTAATGGTTAATCACCACTGTTTTCTTTCATGGGGCCCACTTGAGATTTAGGTCTTTTTCATTTTTGGATCATGCCCTGAAATGAGCTGTCATAACAAATGTAAGGTGTGGATGTAAATCACATACATCACATTAGCCCTTCAATTAGGGATCAACCAAAGTCACCTCTGGAAGGCCCCATCTCTAACAGCGGCACATGGCCCTGTCAACCAAAGTCACCTCTGGAAGGCCCCATCTCTAACAGCGGCACATGGCCTTGTCAAATCTCACCGCGTTAGGGTGTTATAGGATGCATATTAGGTAATACCCCACTTGTCCTGAGCTTGGAACAGGCGGGGCTTTGAGGGGACTACCGTGATGTATGGGTTTATGCACACCATCCATTCATTTTTTTTTCCCATCATCTTACTGCATAAGCTAAAAAAAAATGAGGTAGATCCAAGACATAAGTGCACTCTGCCATAGGAAGTAGCTTGATAATAATGCCCATAGTTGAAAGCTTCTTAGGGCCCATTGTAATGTTTATTTTCCATCAAACCCGTCAAGATTGCATAGACTAAGATGAAGGAGAATTTTATATATATATATATATATATATATATATATATATATATATAGAGAGAGAGAGAGAGAGAGAGAGAGAGAGAGAGAGTAATGCTCACATCTG
This sequence comes from Liriodendron chinense, assembly GCA_003013855.2. Classification (NCBI taxonomy): domain Eukaryota; kingdom Viridiplantae; phylum Streptophyta; class Magnoliopsida; order Magnoliales; family Magnoliaceae; genus Liriodendron; species Liriodendron chinense. The sequence continues at coordinate 3,487,456 of PVNU02000736.1, read as the reverse complement.
CACCTTCTCAGAAGGTGCGCACCTCATGGGAACAAAATCTGAATGTTCCATATAATGCGGCATCCCATGAAACCCTGAGGCCCAACTTCCAAACTTATCCAAAACTTTTGCCATAGTAAAGAGAGAGGCAAATCAAGGGTGGGAACTGTTTCCTTTTTCCATAGCCCACCAAAGTTTTGGATAGCCCTAGGGGTTTTATGGGAGTGTTGCATCAAATGCACTATTCAAATTTTATGCTCATATCACTTAGAGATGAGTTCTCAAAAAGTTCTTATAAGTTCTCGTGAGAACCGGTCTTAGGTGAGCATTTCCCCACAGACATGTATATACGTACGCACTTGATACTCTGTGGCAGACTCAAAAAAGTTTCAACTCCAGTTATGGGTTACCCATTGTGATATTAAAAGAACCGTAAATATAAGAAGTGCACGCGTATAGATCATCATACTCCACCAAAGTATCAGACTTTTTTTCCTTCATGAAAACAACACCTGCGTCGGCAACGAGTGCCACGCCTCCGGTGGGACCCAGATTGCCACGTAATCAACTCCCACATTAGCCGGAAACGTGGACCATCCAACGACCGCGAGCACGCCTTGACGCGGGTGCGGATTTCCTGCGAAAGCCTTGCGCATGAAGTTCCTGCACTAGGAACCAAGGCTGGGGACCAAAGTGATCTTTTTTGATAAATCCACCCCGTCCATCCGTTTTGGGAGCTCATTTTAGGACATGGAAACAAAAATGAACCGGATCCAAGACTCAAGTGGGCTGAAAACGTGAGGATTTAATTTCCACAGTTGAAATATTTGTGGAGCCATAGGAGTTTCGAATCAGGATAATATTTGTTTTTCCAGTTCATCACAGTAGTAGTGACCTTATGAACGGTATGGATGTCATATAAACATCACTGTGGACCCCAGGGACGTTTCAACAGTAGTAATTTACCTACCCACCTTTTCTTTTAGTGAGGCCCACTTGAGCCTTGGATCCGGTTCATTTTTGTTTTCATGTGAAAAAATGAGCTCCCAAAACGGATGGACGGGGTGGATTTATCAAAAAAATCACTGTGGTCCCCACCTTAGTTCCCAGTGCAGGAACTTCCTGCGCAAGGCTTTGCAGGAAATCCGCGCCCCCTTACGCCAACAAAAGCAAACCCCAAGCTCCAATTAACTCGTCCTTTTCCTCCCGTACTACCTCGGCAGTTTTCTTTCTTCCCGATGGCTGCCACAGCCGCGCGGGCGATCTTCTGCGAGTTGATTCAACAGAAATCGCCGAGGAGAGATTCGGCGATTCCAAGGCTGAAGACAGCCGATTCTTCTTCATCCTCGTCTGAGAGCGCCAAAATCGTCCTCCAGCCTCGCGTTTGTACTCTCAGGTCGTACGGATCCGGCCGCGATGGTCTGATCAGGACGCGGCCCGATGCTGACGTGTCACCTTTCTTCGCTTCGCTTTCGGACTACATCGAGAACTCGAAGAAGAGCCAGGACTTTGAAACCATCTCCGGTCGCCTTGCCATGGTGCGCTTCGTTCCCCTTTCTTGTTTTGCGTGGAATTTGTTAACTTGCGCAGGTGCGTTCCAAACCATTTGCAAGAGCAAAACGACACGAGCGGTAGATCTAATCCATGCCTTAGATCCTGTTTCTGTGCAGTCTCTACCGGCTCACGTTAGTTGCGTTCCTTGATCAAGAACTGCAAACGTGGCACATTTGGATGTGGACTGAGCTGATCATGAGGTGGGCCCTACCATGGACAGTCCATAGCTCAAAAGTCACACTGATCGGACTATCGTAACCGTCCAGGTGGACACGGAAGGACAAGTAAACAACAGTCTAGATTCAATGGGCAAAACTCATCTGATCAGTGTGGTTATTGAGATACGTACTCTCTTTCACAGGGCCCACCTTAACGAACGGTGGATCTCGTCTACGTACGTGAGTATCCTGTGGCCAAGGACTATATAATCATATTGTCTTGATAATCTCAGATTCCCCCGTCTGTACAAAAACTTTCGGGGTAGGAAGATCATAGCCGTACAATATATGGCTTTCTTTTCAAGATCGCTGCTGTAGTTTCCTTGATCTCTTTTTTTTGTCGTTAGGCTTCTGTTAGAACGGTTAGGATCTTTCAACCTGGGATTTTTTTGGGCCATTCCTTAACCACGATGGGGCTCATCCGATCAACGGTCTGGATCACTAAACCATGTGCTGTGAAGCTTCATTCATGATCAATCAGGTGTGAGCCCCACCAACCACCGAGTGGCCTTCCTGGGGGAGGAGATTCAGTCCGGTGACACCGAGTTGGGTTCCGCGGTATGCGTTGTATATCCATGCGGTCCATCTATTCTACAAGCTCATTTTAGAACATGGCCGAAAAATGTCACGGATCCAAATTTCAAGTGGACCAAAAACTCAGGAAACAGTGGTTGTTGACTATTAAAAGCCTTCTTAGGCCACAAAGCCATATTAGTATTTTCCCTTGGTTTAGGTCCATGTGGTCTTATTAACAGGCTGGATAGCAAATAAATATTAAGGTAGGCTTTAGAAAGTTTCTAATGGTGGGCATCCATAGCCACCATTTTGTGTGATATGGCTTACCTGAGAGTTGGATCTGCTTTAATTGGGCTCATGCACTAACATGAACTGGAAAATGCATAGGCTGTGTGAATGTAAGACCATACATCATGGTGGGCCATGGATCCACCAACCTTAGTAATTTCGAGATCCATCAAATCCTCCTTTAGCTGGAATCGGATTGCGTGCGGAGTAACGTGCGGAGTAAACTAGGGCTCTCAATGGGTCGGATCTAGATCGGATCCACTTAGATCCGGCTCCAAATCCGAATATCTATAGCCGGATACGGACTCGGATTTGGATCCCACTCGGATCCAAAAGGTGATATCCATATCCGATCCATTTATAAATAGCCAGATCCATTTCCGATCCAAAATCCATATTGCCATTGGATTTGGGTCGGATCTAGGTCCGAATCCACCACATCACAAATCTTGGGTGAGACCCGAAACCATCAATGTGGGTGGGACACTGACCGTAGGAGCCCACCTCGATGCATGAATTATATATCCATTCCGTTCATCTACTTTTCGGGCTTATTTGATGCCATGACAGAAAAAATGAACCAAATGCAAGTTTCGGTGGACCATAAGAAACTGGTTAATAACCATTAAAAACCTTTTGTGAGCCACAAAAGCTTTCTATGAACCTGATATTTGTTTTTTTTTTTTTTTTCATTTCATCCTAGTCTGCATGTCAACAGATTGGATGGTCAATAAACATTATGGTGGACGCCAGGAAGTTTTTAATGGTAGGTGTTTAGTAAGCACCGTTTCCTTTGGTGTGGTCCATCTAAAATTTGCATCTGCTTCATTTTTGAAAAAGAATCCTAAAATAATATGAAGAAACAGGTGGACGACATGGATATACAATGAATACATCCAGGTGGGCCCTAGGTTCAAGGTCCCACTCACGTTGCTGGTTCCGGGTCTCACGCAAGTATCCAAAGAAAACCGGGATCCGGATTGCGTCCTTAGTTACTCAGTGGCCAGTGCGCCCTTATCGTACTGAGTAAACTCAGTTGGGCCCACTGTAAAAGTATGTAGTTTATCTACACCGTCCATCTTATTTTACAGATCATTCAAGGGGTTGAAACCAAAATCGAAGTATATCCAAAACTCAGGTGGGCCATACCACAGGAAACAGCGGGTATGATGATTTCCACTGTTGAAACCTTTCCAGGGCCTGCAGTGATGTTTATTTTTCATCCAACCTGTTCACAAGATCAAACAGACATTGATGAAGGGGAAAAAACAAATATCAGATTGATCCAAAGCTTCCACGGCTCCCAAGAATTTTTCAACGGTACAGGTTCAATTCACATTATTTCCTGTGGTATGGCCCACCTAATCTTTTCATATGCATCATTTTTTGTCTCAAGATATAAATTTATCTGTTAAAATGGATGAACAGAGTGGATAAAATACATAAATCACTCTAGAGCCCGCAGTGTTTACTCAGTACACTTACCTACACGTATGAGTTACTCAGTACCTGTAACGCAATCCGCTTCCTTTGCCACATGCACAAAGGATCCACACTCTCCCTCTACTTTTTTTTTTTATGGCTATGAGAGGTCCGCCGTGCATGATCTATTCCGTTCATTAGCTCGGCCAGACCATTACAAGATCAAAGAGCATTGTTAGTTTATTTTTCAATGAAAAATAAATATTATAATAGCTCTGGGAAAGTTTCAATAGTGGACGACCAACAGCACTGTTTCTTATGTTATAGTCCTCTTAATATTTGGATCTTCTTCAGATTTGCTACCATGGCATAAAATGATATGTAAAATCGAATGGACGGATTGGATGAAACACATCCATCAAGGTGGGTCATAGGAAAGTTTCAACAGTGGACGTTCAAATCCCACTGTTTACTGTGGTATGGTCTACCTGAGATCAGGACATGTCTCAATTTTTGGGTCATGGCCTAAAATAACGTGGAAAATTGGATGGCCGGTGTGGATATAACATATACATGAAGGTGGGTCCCCACTTTGGACCCCACTCACGTTCAAAAGGGCATCTGTTCCGCATAACTTTTTGCATAAGAGATTATTAAGAATCGGATCTGTACAAATTGGGTTGTATAACACTGGTTTTAGAGTGGACCATTCGTATAAAATGATCCCACATCAATCGTAGCCCACCCTATCATAGATCTGAACCATTAGGGGATTTTCCAGCACCCCAATTTATATGATACATGGTTAGAAAAATAAAATACGCTGTTAAAATAAAAAAAATAAAGAGAAAACACTTACAATGAACGGTGAATACTCAGAATATTGTATGGTTGAATGGCTCAGATCATCATCTAATCCTTTGCTTGTTATTCTTCTCGTTGTTTATGAATCTGATTACCCTTTAAAATAGAAGAATTTGGGAAGAGAGGTGGAGAGAGCGGGTGTTGATAAGGTATTTATTACATGGTATTAAAGTTGAAGAGCAGAAGTCGAAGAGCCATACTCACTTTTGTGGAAGCCTAAACGTTGCAATTTTAAAACATAATGCGATAACTGGGATCCAATTGGATCTCACTGCCACATCCGAATCCGACCCGAATCATATTCGAATTTTTTTGTAAACCTGAATCCGACCCATTTAGTTAATTGGATCTACTTTAAGATCCAACTCCCCATTATACAGGTTTGGAGCGGAGTGGATCTCGGATCTAACCCGCTCCATTGAGAGCCCTAGAGTAAACTCCGTTGGTCCCACCTAGAATGTATATGCCTTATCTATTCCGTCCATATGTTTTTCCAGCTCATTTTAGTGGTTGAGCTCAAAATTTAAGCATAATCAAATCTCTAGTGGACCATGCCACGAGAAAAGTGGGAATAATGATTCCACCGTTGAAACTTTCCCAGGCCCTACAGTGATGTTTATTTGTCATCCAACCAGTTCATAAGATCACATGGATATGGATGAAGGGAAAACACAAATATCAGCTTGATCCAAAACTTCTGTCCTCCGAGAAGTTTTCAATGGGAGTCTTTCAGTTCACACTTTTCTTATAGTGTGGTCCACTTTAGATTTTGATATGCTTCATTTTTTGGCACTATACTTAAAATTTTCTGTTAAGATGGATGGACGGAGTGGATAAAATATATAAATCACTGTAAGCCCCACAGAGTTTACTCCGCACGCTACGCAATCCGCTTCCCCTTTAGCTTGGGCCGAGTGACTAAGGATCCTATGCTCCGTTTTAATAGGAAAATACTGTTTGGATCAACTGTGCTAGTCTGCGTCAGCACATGTGGACTAATGAGGTCGGCCCAAACAAGTTTTCCTATTAAAATTGAGCAGAGGATTTCAATTCTGGCACAATAGATTACAGTCAACTGATTACGGTTATTCTATAGTTGTATGATACTCAGTTAGCGGATGCTGCTTGATACGCAGACACTTCTAACGTATAAACGTGGGATGCATTAATTCCAATTAAACCAATTATTCTACTGTTTACTTTTCTTTATTTTAACGGTTCAATATAATCCGATGCTGAGATAATGTAAAAACTGTAAATTTTAGTTAACGTAGATCTAAACGGGAAGCCATAAATTGGACAGCATAATTTGAATTATATGCAATCTCTAAACCCTGAGTGCCTGCGTATCATCCATCATACTCCACCGAGTATCAATAAAATTCTCATCGTATCACCGTCGTTATCGGGAAGCGTTATAGGTGGCGTGCCAAGCTTGGCAGATGCGACCGCGAAAAGACTCTGTGACGTGACATTTGTACGAAGAATCTCAGGACTATTTTATACTCGGGCTGGGCATTAGGCTTGATTCGCAGGCACTTAAAATGGTACTCATTGTATACATTAACTCAAATTAAACCAGCTAAATCATGTCACTCACTGTTGTCGAGTTACTGTCTAAAACTTATATTGGTTGCACAATCCTAACCTCTGATTCAAATAAGAACATCCAATAATTTTTGCTCTTTACCGTCCAATAAATGTCCACAAATCTGATAGTAAAATAATTAAACGAGTGTAATTTTTTGTTTATATTACATCTAAACTTGTATACATATATTTGACGGTTTAGATTGAATTAAAAGTATGCCACGTTTGCAATTTCAAGGTAATTTGTAAGTGCTTGCGTATCATCCGTCACAGAAACATTATGCCCGAGTATAAGTTTTTGGTTGGGCGAGGGCTGCACAAGTGCGGGAAACGCGTCAAAATTCAGTTTATATAGAACACGTGTAAGAGATCCTGGCCATTTATTATGTAACTATGGACTTTTACCTGATCTGTGGGACGCGAGATGCCTGTGGCCCCCAGCCACGGGAAGTTCGTATGGTTGGAAGCTGTGGCGCCCACGGAGATGACCATGACAAATCTCCTCCGTCCACCAGTTTCTCAAGTTCAAAATAGGATAGGAATCCAAAGATCAGGCAGATCCAAAACTCAGGTGGGCCACACGACAGGAAACAGTGAGAATGGAAATGTCCACACAGTTGAAACCCGCCTGGAGCCGATCATGATGTTTATATGCCATCCAAACGGTTCAAAAGTTTATTATCAATTGGATGAACTGAAGGCAAAAGTATCACCGTATCCTGATCCAAAACTTCTGTGGCACCCATTGGATAAAAAAATATCACCGTATCCGCAATCCTAACCTTGTATTAAAATATACTTATTAGTTGAAATAGGACCATTGGATATTTTTTCATATTTAACCGTCCAATGGAAGTCCATAATCAAGCGAACGTGACTTTTGGTTCATGATACATCCTAACTGGGACCCATAATTTGGATAGTTTAATCCGAATTTCCACGTTTGCAATTTCTAAGTGCCTGCGTATTATCCATCACTCTGCCAGAGTATCAAAGTTCTTCTCAAAGATGACCATCCATGTTCAATATACGACTGGAACACCCTCATTACTGGGCCAGGGCCCAGGGCACAGTCACAGTTTGAACCACACGCACGCACACAACCCACATTGGCATGCTGGCCATGAATTGCTGCTGCTCAAGCATTTCTTTTAAAATCTTCTATTTGGGGTAGATTGCATTTGCAGGGGCAGTGACAATGGAGGTGGTGACTGGAAACTCCTTGTTTAGGAAGATGGATTTACAGGCCATTGCAGAAGCGGCAGGCGTGTGTTTTGCTGCTGTCGTCTGTGCTGCTGCTTTTGCTTGGATCTCAAGTGCCCGGACCCGTGTAGGCCGAATCTTCACTGTCCGCTGCAATACTTTTGTCGACTCCCTCATAGACAATATTGTGGACGGCTTGTTCTATGAAAGCGAGCTCAGTGACTGGTCTGATGACATATGAAGGACGGTCAGGACATCAACTCACTAGCAAAAGAAGGTGAGCATGATGATGATGCGTATGCAAAATAGCCAAAGAGTATCCACTTTAGAGAGGGTATGTGCATGAGAGACTACTCTCTCTAGTAAGGGAGAGTAGGAGCCTTCTACATATATATCCTAACAGCCAAGGAATCTCCATCTGAAGGCTCTTATACATGTAATCATCTGTGTAAATGTTAGAAAACCTAATGAAGGGAGACATTGGTTTTGTGTCTCGCTGGCAGCTAGCTTGTTGAGGAGGCTTAAAACACAGCCAATAAGAAGAAAAAAGGATGAACACAAATGTGATGGGATATACACGTTTCTTGCATGACTGAATGCTTTTGTGTTTGAATGCAATGGAAGTTGGGATTATATACATCAATTACATAAATTTGTGGTTTGCATGCTGAGTTTTTTGTCTTTCAAAATAAAGTAAGGCCCTCTCACTTATGTGCTTTTGTGTATTTCAAAACAAGGAATAACCTCATTTCTTAGTAGTCCCTTGTCGCACAGGAAGAGACTCCCACACACCTTTATAAATTGTGGACTCCCACACACCTTTATAAATTGTGGACTCCCACACACCTTTATAAATTGTGGGTGTTTTTTCCACGTGCCTATGAACTCACGGCATGTGGTGTATATGTGCATGTGGCTATCCATTGTATTTTCTTTTTCCTAATTTTGTAACTGTTCTTGAAATTGCTTTAAGCCCTGGGGGTTCTTTCAAGATTGACCAAGAACCTCTGCCTTCTCTCCTCTCTAGTAGTCTCCTGTCTCTTCACATTACTATTTGAGCAAGAGTACCCAGCTAGTCTTTTGGCTTGATCTGGTAATGCAGACAGAGTCGAGTATGGGCCACTTAAATCACAAGGACATTATACTACATACAAATGTACCTTAAGTCACGTGGGGCAGAACTTGTCTAAAAGATAGTGACATAGTCATATTCAGTGCTGTTCATCATACACTACAAGGACTATCTTCATCTGTGCTATGCTCTAGTTTGGAGATAAAGCAAGATTCCAGACTCTGCCATGTTCATCTGCAACCTAATTGATGACCGGCCTTCTAAATAATGAATGTAAACCACTGTTCCTTTCTTTAATTAGGCAAAAAAAAAAAAAAAAAGGGAACTAGGACAGATGTCCAAATGCCCATCAAAATAGTTAATATATACCGTCTTTATACATGCAAGGGTACTTAGCTATCTCATTTGCCTCTCTACTACCTGCAACATGAGAACTACCAAGAGAAGATACTAGAGATGTAAGTAATTTATACCCATTTGCCTCTCTACTACCTGCATTATGAGAACTACCAAGAGAAGATACTAGAGATGTAATTGTATTTACAATGAAATAAAATGTCCAATGTTTGAATACAGTGAAGTCCACAAGATGCCATTTCTTGATTCTCACTTCCAGATGGTCCCACAAGAACACATCAAAACAATCGGATTTTGTATAGAGAGTCACCCACAATGGAGCCTACCAAATGTAAGCATGAAAGTGCACCACATTTTGAATGTTGCATCTAATACAATTGTAGATAACTAACTGGTTTCTGAATATCGCATCATATTTACAAGATCCAAATTTCCATTACGTTTGATCTTGCACATAAAAAAAACACGAGAGAGACGAATTCAATATGCAGTTGATGGCGATTAAACAGGAGAACTAAGCAGCATTTTCAATTGCTTCAATGCATTTCAACACAGTAGCCTTGTTCGACATTGCCGAAATAAGGGCTTCATGAGCAGCCTTGTTATTTTTCAAGAGAGAGCCAGCGAACAGAACCTACATCCATTCTCCAAAATGTCAGTGTTTTAAAACAAACATGCAATGCATCAGGTGGAACCATATAGGTGCACAAGTACGAGCAACTATGCTTGTGAGGATGAGGAACTCACAGCCCATCTAGTTAGATTCTGTTGTTGTTCTTTGCTAATCTTTGGCTTGCTCCTATTTATAAATCTCTGCACCAAAGATTGATTGATAGTTGAGACAATGTTCACAGACAAAAACAATTTGCAGATTTGACAGTAGGTGAAAATGTGGGTTTTAGTAGGTTTGGATCTGAATATGGAGTGAATGAAAACAATGACCATAATAAAAATAAATAAATTTCTCCAAAGATTGATGCTATGCATGTGGTTTTTTGTTTACCTGAAGTGAGAAAAGATCGGCTGACTGACCCACTACTTTATCATACTTCAAACCTTCAGCTGCTAGTCCAGCCATAGATACCACCGCCAACCTGCAAATGTAACATTTAATTGAATATTAGAATTCTCCAAGTGCTGGGAAACTTGCTGCTCTCTCCATTGTTTACTTCCATTTAGTCATGGAGTTAAAAAACTAATCACTCTCTCTCAATTCAGTCAAATTGGTCTATTTCCTAAAGAGATGTCTCTTCTACCAAGATAACATGGAAACTACTATCATCATCTTTATAGCCTTGTCCCAGCTATTTGGAGTCGCTCCAAGCATGAATAAGGAAAATATCCGATAACAGGAAAGTAAAGGATCATGAGATGATCCATCCAAAAGGCTCCACTGCCTATTGGAAAGCCTCAATGATATCTCTGGTTAACTGTGATGAACTGTATGAAAATCCACAAGCCGCTATAGAGAGTTTCAAGAACCGTTATAGGAGGAGGTTTGGGTATGAGCAGATTGTCGGAGTCTGAAGAGGTCTTAAACCACGAAAAAGGCTTGAATTATCCACCACTGTTGTGGCCCCTGCAAATATCTGATTAGTGAGAAGTAGATGAGAGGAGAAACAGTCTGTTGATAGTTAACATTTTCTTAGACTTGAATAGAACAGTTTCTCTACAAAGGTGATGCCAGTGGAGAGAATCCCTGATTAATTAGCTCATCCAACTCGATTCTTCTTGTGATATCTTCTTCTATGAGTAAATCAACTGATTGCATTGTTAGCTCAAGGTATGACCTACATTGTATCATATTCCTTAGAATTCTATAATTGGAATAAAAAGAGGACACCTGGGAAGAATTCCTATATCCTAAATGAAATCATAAGGGCATCATAAGGCTAATTTTTAAACGTTTAATAGTTAAAGCCCTTTACAAGATAGGAATTCCCAATGTTGTCAAACAAGATGTTGCAGACCACTATGGTATCTGGAGGTGCAACTGGGACCACCTTGGAGAGGCTCAACTCCCATTATGTTTCTTCCTAGAGCTTCAAAAAAATTCACCAATTGCACTCGGTTGTCTGCTAGGCCAGATTTGTCATACTACTCAAAAAATTTCCCAATTGCACTTGGTCTCAATTGTCTATGTTAGAGTCTGAGATTGTGTCCTCCAATCATAACTAGAAAATTTCTTCCGAAGATATGCAAAAACTGAAGAAAATGATATTTTAATAGACACAATTCAATGATCTGAAATTCTAATGGGAGTGCTTCAAATATATTGCACAAAGAGAAAATACATGAATATACCAGTAATGAATAGATTATCTGAAACCAGGCAGACCTTTTCATATGGTGAAACTTCATTGTCCATCTTATCATCATCTAAGCCTTATCCCAACTAATTGGGGTCAGCTACCTGAATCCTTTTCCACAATTCCACTCTATCAAGGACCATAACTTCAGTTAGACCATAGATTATCAAGTCTTTTCTTTCTACCTCTACCCATGTCCTTTTGGACCTTCCCCTTGCCTTTTTGTATATTTTTCCTGTTGATTTGACATTTTAATAATGTAAAAGTATCATCATTACGATTTTACCACACCTATCCAAACACGGGAATTGTCGGTCAAATTACGTGTTTTTCAGGAGACGGGTATTGTAATTTGTAATCATTGCACAAATTACAGCTATAATTTTCAATCCAAACAGGCCTAGAGCCTTCAACTTGTACCAACTCACTCCTAACTGGCACAGGTCTCCATTGCACAGAGCCAAATGCAACAAGAGAATGGAAATCCCAATTGTTAATTTTTTTATTAATGAGAAGCAAAAATTGTCTCACTTTCTACAGAAATTTTGAAGGAATCAACCGAATGCAGATTGATAATAGCTGAGGCTATGAACTTTCTACCTGTCTAATTCCTTCTCGTCGAGCTGCCCACTGTATATCAGCTTTTGTAGCCTTTCATCAACCAGATTGACATGTTCTTTACCAATGTCCAGTGAATAGTCCAGGATAGGCAGGCCAAGCAAATAGGCAACTGAGATTCAATGGAACTTCATTTCATCAGCTCACTGATTTATACATCCAGAAGAAAGGAAAGAAAAAAAAAGAATGAAAAATATGATAAGCAAGTACAGGAAAAATGGGACTTCTTCAAGATGAAAATTATTCAGAGAAACCTGCACTTCAATTTCAATAAAGCCTTTAAAATTTCCCTTTGCAGAATTTCCATAAGTAGAATCCTGCCAAAGTAACTAACGATAATTTGCTTTGTTGCACCGATTCTCAATGTCCATTATGGTTCTTTAGTCGATCTAGGTCTGAACTAATATAAGAATGACATGGCACATAACAAACAACAAACATCTGCAGAGTTGCATGATTGTATTGAATCTATGCAATAAATATGCATCAATGTTTTAAATAGCGAATAGCGTGTAGCGTAGCGTTCACCCCTCTGAAGTGTGAGGCGTAAGCTACATAGCGTGTAGCTTAAGCTACATGCTAGTTCTAGATTTTTAATCAAGGTTGCGCTTGGTTGCACTAATTCCATGATATTCACCAAATTAGACTGATTAATGATGAAATTTAACAAATTTTCATGATATTTGGTGCAACCAAATGCAACTTATAGTAATAGGAAAGGCTAATCAATAAGTATAAAGGTAAAGAAAGAGCAACAAAACTGATTTAATACTATTACTTATATAATTTTTACTAAAAGCATTAAATATTGAAAATAGAAAAATGTAACAAATCATTGAAAATATTATTTGATTTTAATGTTTTAATGAAAAATAACTTGTAATGTGAGGTACGTAGCGTGTAGCGTAGTCTATGTAGCATGTAGCGTATGCAAATTATCATGCAGCGTAGGCTACACGTGACTTAAGCTATTTTCATGAGCTACGTAGCGTTAAGGTTAAGCTATGCTACGTAGCGTAAGCTACATGCTACATAGTGTAGCTATTTAAAACACTGATATGCATGGAGTCAACAATGAAACATCGATCAAAGAATAAAGATAACACATGATTATTCAAATGAAAATACACCAAATTAAAAGAATAGCTGGTGCCTGTTGCACTTGAATCTTCATTAAGTGGAATTGTGCCAAAGTTCAGGATGGAACTTCACTGAACTCAGGTCCTGAAGCAAGAACCTTATCTAACAAATGGACATATCACAGATAGTATTCAGCTTCAAGTTACATTCTTAAGTCAACATGTTATTGACCTTAGTACTTTATCCCATTTTTTCCAATTGCTCTAGAGAAGAAGTTTTAGTGGCAAGAACTTCCAAGGTTCTACACAAGGTGCCACTCTTACTGAAATAATACGAGGCATCACCAATAGCTCGTGACAACAGTCAAGCATTACATGTGCATCTTCATGAACACCAACGTATTTGCAACAACATCAGTACATGACCAACTGCAACACATCATAATAGAGGCCCAGTCTTGACAGCAATCTGCTTAATCAGGCATGGCTAAAACATGTAATACATAAACCCCAAGAGAAATTTACCTAAAAAATGAGCTGCTTCATGACTAGCGATTCTTTCTTGGTAATCAGGAAAGAATGACGAAAATCCACCAATTGCAGCCTGAAGAAGCCTATGACAGAATAAGATTTGCCTATGATAAGGATCTAAACCTTCTCACACTTCAAACAAAATTGAAAACTTTCAGCAAACAATCAAGAGTATTGAATGAATTAATTGAGACTCTAAGAGTAAAAAATAAATAGTGAAAACAGTCAAGTTGCCCAGGTTTGTGAAGGACTAACCCAGGAGAAATGCTCCCCACTGCCAAAACCACCAAAGATATGCTTCCAATTAAGTAAGGCACAAAGAAACCCCAGTCCTGCAATTAGTAGTTTTAGAGATAAAATATAGTTGATATAAAGCATCATTCAAAATTCCATAGCATTAAGCATAAGCCAAGCTCATATTGTGTACTGAGGAATCTTAGTTCAATCATGAAATAACTTTACCAGAAGAGCAAGGGAATAAATGAATAAGGCAAAGCCCAACTGCAAACTGAATTAGAATACTCCTTATCTTTCCTTGTTGCTAGCATTCAGATATTTCCAGTGTAAGCAGCTAAAAAGACATGAAAGTCGAAAACAAATAGCATAAGCAGAATACATACGAAGATTTTTCAGCATGGTTGATCATCTGTCAGCTGGTGATGAATCTTCATGGCATAGAATTTGAATAGGAATAGCTGGAGTGGAGTTTCTCAGATTTTATTTTATTTTAGACTAGTAATGAAGAATCTTATTAAAAAGAGCGCCAAGATGGCACAAAAAAGCTACAAACCTAAAAAGGAAAGGAGCACTCTTTCAATGGGAAAGGCCACTGAAGTACGTCAAGCATCAGAGATCCAAAAACTCTAGATGCCAATGAGTTGCTAAGCATGTTTGACTCCCACTGGCCACTTGTTGCACTTTTAGGTTCATACAGTGACATGATTTATAGTATTCTGCATGCAGGGGTGTTGTTCACAATGCATCCGAGGACTGAGGGGGACTAAGGGATGCAACATGGCCGCATATCATGCTTCTGCCTAAGGGATTCTGCTCCAAGATGTTTACAGCTGAGGCTGACAGTTCAATTTGCAAAGTAAACTCGATATTTACATATCGGGATTAATGAAGAAACATTTCAAGAATGCAGTTCATTAATATCACGCACTTCACCTGCCTCCTTAGGATTCAAATGAAACACATTTTTTTGCCAAGAAGGACATCAGAGTGGGAAAATAAAAATACAAAGAGAAGTAAAACAATAAAATTGCAAAGAGGTACAGACAATTAGAAATAAAAAATACCCTTTCCTTTCAGCCTTTAATGGGACAAAAGATCAGGAAAGTCCACAAGCAATTCTTAACTCTAGCATGTTCTATTAACATACAGAACAAATTTGCAGTCCAACACACTTCTTACAAAGCAATAATAGATGAAAGTTGTATAATGAATGAAAGAAGATCACGATGGTTACCCCAGGAAGCTGGCCAGCCAACACACCAAGAAAACTGGTGGTGCCCACGACTGTGAAAAGAAAAGCTGCCTGCATCACTGAAAGATATCAAATTTATGGATGGTAGTTTAAAAACAACCCCTGTGGAGGAGTGAAGCACACTGACCCGGTACCTCACCAAATGAAGACTATGATGCTATGATGCTATGACATGATTGACGCTATGATGCTAGAACTTCAATTATCACCGCAAGGAATATATGTTGTGAGCAGGATGTAACTGGAAGAAGTAAATATTCTAAAACAATGCACAATATATCCAAATCATGGTTCAAAATATAAGCTGACATATCATATTTTGAAACAGGCATGATGCATTTTTTCTTTTTAAACGGATCTCCATTCCATGATTAAATCAGTCAAAATTCATGATGCATTTTTTTTAAATGGATCTCCAATCCATGATTAACTCAGTCAAAACTCACACCGAGACAGCTGACATGTAGTTCTTGTTGGTCGATATGTAAAGGTTTGGAAGCCAGATGACAAGTGATCTAATAGTGATACTTGAACCTTGATTCCAAACAACATTGGGGTTTCGAATCGTGCTCCAACAATTCAGGCAAAAGGGTCACAAAATTGAGGTTGCAGGTTTGTTCCCAGATTATCCCCCAATTGCAAATCTGAAGGCCATTTCTATCCCTTTCTTTTCCATTTAGAGCGAGTGCTATGGGAAAGAAACTGAATTGGTGCCTTCCATACAAGGACAGCCCAAAGCCAGGACTGTTTAAGAAAAATGCTCTTGCCACCAATCTGAGTATATTAGCAGAATAATGCAAATTTTAAAAATGATCAATGGGAGTTTATAATGGAGTCAACCAGGATGGTGAACAGTACTTACATCATTTCTAACACTGGGGATTGCAAGGTTCTCCGCATTTTTAATTCCAAGACTTGTCAGCTCCCTAAGCGACGTCTGTGCAATTTTTTTCATAGATATTAAATATTTATTTCAGCCAGATATTAAACTGAAGAAATGAGTCTTGAAGACTAAACAGATAGATGTGATTTGTATATGTATGTGCGAGTTTGTGAATGTAGTTAATGTTTGAGTAGCACTTGCCCAAAACTTCACACTGTAATGCAGGACTGACCATACGGCGTGATACATATGGTTGAGAAGTCCATTTTTTAGCCCAACCAACTTGGCTCAGCTGATCAAGTGTCTCTTTGACGGCATCACTATCTTTCTGCAACAAAACATTTTTGTCACACTAATATTCTTCCGAGTATAGTCGTCCATAAACTTGCATCATATTTTCTCAGGTTTACCTCGATAAAACAGTACTATATGTATGCATTAGAAAGAGCCAGTAGGGGCAAGAACCAGTCTCCAAATTACAGTTCTCAATTGGTCAAAAACATGAAATAAAAACGATCAAAGAAAAATGTGACCATTGAACATGAATAGCGAGTAAGGTGAAGAGAATACATTATCGCAGACAAATTGAGAAAAATAGTATCTAGCCAGCACAAATAATCGCATTTCAATGTGAAATCCCATCGGACGTTGGGGGCTACATAGCTATTGTGCCCAGATACAACATGTGTATCGCATGTGGACACAATATAAGAGCAGCTTTTACACTTGAGTATCAGGCACACTGCACGCATAAGAACATGGTAGAGCACCCAATTCAAAGGGCCTGAATATGGCAAGAGTCTACTATAGTGTAGTGGAGCATTACCAACACATTCGCAGTACATTTGGCATACATGTGCATCATGCTAGACCACGCCACTTGTGGACCCCATTGGTGACAGAGCATAGCGCAAAAACCATATGGATCGAACAATCTTAACCATCCTATTTTCCCCATTAAGTTTGGACCATGGACTATTTTCTTTTTATCTGTTTGGTTGATGTCCACCAATTGGACATTTAGGATTGTCTGATCACTGTGACTTTTGGGCTTTGCTACAACCCATTGACGATTAAATAAAGAAGGCCAACGATTCACATTCTGCAAGCAAAATTCCTTATCTGGATAGGTGGGATCATCCAACTGCCACAAAATAGTACCATGGTGGTGCCCACTACAAGAAAGTCCAGATCAGTGCGAGTAGGCACCATGTACAATGATAGAGCATAGCCCAAAAATCTCACTGATTAAACAATCTTAACCATCCATTTTGCCCATTAAATTTGGATAATGGACCAACTTCTTTTTAACCTTCTGTTTGGTGGCAGCAATCAGCCATTGAGGAGCATATGGTCACTGTGATTTTTGGGCTTTGCTCCATTCCATGGATGGTTAAATTAAGAAGGAAGCAATTGACATTCTCCAATCCAAATCCTTATTTGGACAAGAAGGATCATCCAATTGCTGCAAAATTTGTACCATAGACCATAGTACTACCTGTGTGTGTATATCCTGTACGGTTGTAGCGCTTATCCTTACAATTATATTTGTCCTATTATGTAGTTGTACAACTGTTTAGACAACTACATCTCTGTATTTTAAATTGTATTTATACCCCATTTATCAATGAAATTGCATATGGTTCTCACTAAGTTCTCATGGCATCAGAGCTTGGATTTGATCCTAGCTGTTGATTTCAGTCACCATTGCCATTGTTGTTAATATTGCTGCTGCCGCTGCCGCTGCAAATCATTCCCGTCCAATTGTCGGCCCCTTGCCCGATGTCATCCAACGATGTTGCCTAAAATCCATGGCCCCGGTCTCTTGTTGCCGTCCGACTAAAACCCGTCCAACGCTGTCATTGTCATTTGTCAGTGGCCACTGTATTAGCTTGACGTAAAAAATGCATTTCTCAATGGAGATCTTCAGGAAAAAGTCTATATGTAGCCACCCGTTGGAGTATCTGATCCTGAAAAACGTGTTTGTCGACTACGACGTGCCTTAGATGGTCTAAAGAAGGCGCCTTGTAGTTGGTTTGCTAAGTTCAGCTCTGCAGTTATGGTGGTCGGATTCTAACAAAGTTCTCATGATCTAGCTTTATTCATCTCCAACACTCCCAAAGGAAGGGTTGTTTCATTACTTTATGTTGATAATATGATTGTTTCTGGTGATGATGCAACAACTATTCATCTAATTAAGCAACATCTTAATCAAATCTTTGAGATAAAATTTTACGTTGCTTTTTGGATTTAGAAGTCGCATACTCCCAACGTGGCTATTATTCTCTAAAATCAAATATGCCACTAATCCTATTTCTAAAGCTCGATTAACAAGCAATATTAAGCGAGTCAATCAACACTCCCACTGAGTTGAATGTCAAGCTTGGTCTTGCAGATGACGAATTTCTTCCAGATCCAACCTTTCACCGAAAACTTATTGGTGGATTAATTCATCTCACCATCTCCAGGCCTGACATTATGATGAGGATATTAGACCCTTCAAGGTATATCAATGAAGGAAGCGCGCTCCTCAGGCATCTTCATTGTGGCTAGACAATTGTTGATGAGCATTAAAGACCTTACACATGTGATTTGGCACGTAGAAGACCCCACAATGGGAAGACACATGTGTAGGAAGAAAGGAGAGCCGGCTGGAGGTCGTTGGGCGCCCGACCGTTGGTCATCGGGCATCCGAAATTCGTCTAATTTGAAGTTGTAACTCTCTGGACAGTTTTCACTGTCTCCGGGCGCCCGACCATTAGTCACCGGGCACCCAACCACTAGTCACCGGGCACCCGACATTCATCTGATTTATTATTTTTGTTGCTGAACTGTTTGGGCTATCATCGGGCACCCGACCAATGGTTACCGGGCGCCCAACGACCTCGCGAGTTGTTTTTTTTTTTGTTCATTTTTACTTTTTCAGGGGTAGTTTTGTCTTTTCCTTTCTTAGTTAATGCTTATTTAAGGGATTAAGCCTTAAACACGAATTATTGATTGATTATTGAATAAACAAACCTTTGGTTGCTTCCTTTCTTTTTCTCTCTGTGGATCTTCATCTTCTTCTTCTCCAATCTTCTTCCTTCTTCCTCATCTTCTTCTTCCACATTCTTCTAAGGTAATTCTCTATTCAACTAGTGAATCTCAATGCACGTTTGGATCATAACCATGCAAGATCGCGAGGTTTCATCCCTCGCCGGATTTAATCTATGCAATACTTGAAATCCTTACTACGTGTTTGTGATGATGACCCACATTATTGCATGTGTCCTTTTGATTTTCTAAGATTATGATGGTGAATGTTGAATCTTTTACTATTATTGCTTTGTTATTTCGCTGAATTATCTATGATCACATGCATGCATCATAATTAGGTCATCCTACATCACATTGCCTATGTTGTTCACCTTGTCAGTCAATTCTGGAGTGCACCTCGATCTGTTCTTCTATCAGCTGTCCATGTATTTTTCGATATATTTGAGACACTCTTGATAAAACTCTTTTTTCTCTGTGACTTCCTCTCTTGAACTCCATGCATATTCTGATTCAGATTTTGCTACCACCATCTCTGATCAGAAGTCAACCACAGGCTTTTGTATTATTCTTGGAAACTCTCCTCTCTTGGAAAAGTAAAAAAGCAACAACGAATTTCTCCATCTACCACTAAGGCAGAGTATTATGCAATGGCTTAAACTACCGTCGAGATTGTCTGGTTGCAATGGTTGCTGACTTGGGTGATGCAGGGTACGCGATGGCCTACTCTAAATATATATGAGATCAATAAGTAGACATTTGAATAATAAAAATCAAATAACTATCTGCTATCAATTAAGAGATTAGGCGAATTCTACAATGAGATGATAAAAATCCGTATGGATCATACCCCACAGCATAAACGCACGTAAAACAAGTAAACAAGGGGACCTAGTGGTATGAGGATATCCCTAAAGCTAGCATAGGCCAATCCACATTCAAGTCTGAATCAAGTTCCCTTGGCTAGCAATCTCGTTTTCACCGGTCATGCTAAAGGGGAAGTTCAAAGAAGAAAGAAGAGAGGAATCGGAAAAGCTGGGCTTCAAGAAAGAGAAAGACGAACAAGGAAGATGATGATTCTTACCGTTCTTCACACCTTGAAGATCTAATAAAGGAAAACGTGCAACTTCAGAGTTGAATCCTCAACACTCGAGGGCCAATCTTAAAACCCTAATCTCTCAAATAAAGAGGAAGAAGCATATGAATTCTTATTCATTCAATGATTTCGAAATAGGGTTTCTCACAGTATATATAAGCCACGAAAATAAAAAGTGTATTAAAGTGCCTGAAAAAAAAACATAAAAACGCTTAAACTAAACAACGACATGAAAACGCCTATAAACAAGAAAATAAACAGAAAAATGCCTAAAAGTAAATCCGCTTCACGGTCCAGCGGTCATGATGCTCCTGCGCGATCCTGCAGCTCGCGTACTTGTAGCACATCAGAAAATGGGTCCAATGGGCCCGGCGTCCATCCACATCAGTTCATCTGCTTCAACATTCGATCTGCGATGTCGCCTCCTCTGGTACACTCTAAAAGGTGCACCACTGATGTCTGCATCATTGGGTGTCCATCTTGCTACACCTATGCCCTTGCACTGTGACAATAAGAGTGATGGCCACATTGCTCGCAATTCATAATTTCATGAGCGCGCCAAGTATATTGAAGTGGATTGCCATTTTGTTCGTCTAAGGGTATTTGGATGGCAAAATCCTCTTCCTTATACAGCCTCCTCGTAACAGCTTGCTGACTTTTTTACAAAGTCACACAGTGTCTCTCATTTCACGCATCTCATCTCCAAACTCTCAATGGTTTCGCTTAAACCATCTCAAGTTTGAGGGGGAGTGTGTCTGTGTGTGAGTATATTCGGTACAGTTGTAGTGCTTCTCCTTAAAATTATATTTTTCCTACATCTCTGTATTCTACACTGTATTTATACCCCATCTATCAATGGAATTGCATATGGTTCTCACCAACTTCTCACTACCAAGGTAGGCCCATCAGAAGATAAGTTCTGATTGTTGTGGGTGGGTCCTATGTATGGTGGAAGGCCATGACAGCTAAAATTATCTTCCATACACCAAGTAAATGCTACTGAGACTGATTCTTCACTAAAGGTCTTGCAATTTAGTCTCATCTGAGCAGTTCTTACATATCATGAATAAAACGAAATCAAAATCATTTCTAAATAACAGAAATTACCAATTCACGCTTTCATCACACGAAGAACTGAAACAAAACGAAATGTAAAAGAATAATAATCGAGAAATCTACCCTAACTCCCCGCATCGTAGATGAATCAAGCAACGACGGCAAGTAAAAAACACGAAATCGAGAAGATTTGAGGGAATCAATGGCAAACCTTCGCAATGGCGGATTCCAGCGTCTTGAGATCGACGCCTGGAGCGGCGGAAGATGATCTGATCCGCCATTTTCTCTGACATTTGGAGTTTTTGATGAAATTTTCGAAGGCGAAAAGGTTACGGTTTGGGAAAGAGGCTGCGGAGATCGGCATCGCTGCTGCTTCTGCTGCGTTTTCCTCTTGTGCTCGTTCTTATGCCAGCTGTTGAAGTGAAGATAACGCTTTGGCGCGATGGAATTTATATGAGGCCGGGAACTCTCTCACTTGCGCTTGAGCGTTCGAGAAATGGGCGATTCGCCGTCACGTGCCAATCTACAATGGATGTACGAGATCCAGACCATTTATCAGGTGGGCCCACCTAAAAAATTCGTTCTTTAGAGAGATTAGGATAGTTCAGTCCTTAGCATGGCCACACGTGTATGATAAATGGATCGCTGGCCATTTTTATGTGACCGTTTGTTTCTATCGAGCACTTGCAGCCCACTTGATGTGCGGAGCGTACTGATTTTTGTAACAGGCAGATGCTACAGACAACGGCCAGGATATTGTGTCACCTCTCCCATCTTCTATTATTTAGTACCCCTTTCTCTGTGTATGAATTGACTCCCTACTTTTCTATGGTTAAATAGACGAGATTAGTGAAATATTGGTGGGCCACTATGATGTATATGGCTTATTCAGGCCATTAATCTGTTTTGCCAAATGAACATAAGGTATGGACCAAAAAAGAGTAAAATTCAATGCTTTGGTGGACCACTCCCAAAGAAAAAGGAAATCCAACACTTATCATTAAAAACTTTTCCTACATTGTAGGGACCACTTGAATGTTGGATCTGCCACATTTTTTTTGCTCTTGTCTAATGGACGAGGAGGATATATCATATATATTACGATGCGGGTTATAAATCTAAACTACTTCTTTTGAACTAATTTTCTAGATAGGAATTACAGTAAATTTTAAACAAGATAAAGAAGTAACAATGGATTAATTCCAAGGTATTTTCATTTCTCAGTAAAATCAAACAACCCCGTGGTGTCAATCGCCTGAGCACCTCTTCACGTCACACGTGCTACCAAAGAACTTATGCGGGATCTTAGTCCTCCATCAGTTGGGATCAACGGTGAATAAAGGTCATTCCATTTATCAAGTGGGCCACATGGGTTGGAGAAACATTTGACGGCTGTAAAATAAATAAAAAAGAGCAACAGCCGTTGTTCAGCATAAGTGCTTGGCATGTTCACGGGACCCACGGTCGATGAGTGGCTCGGATCCGGCATACACGTGCCATGTTTGTTCACCGGGGGCGCGGATTTCCTGCGAAAGCCTTGCGCAGGAAATTTCTGTATGGTAACCAAGGTGGGGCCTACAGTGATTTTTTTTTTTACGAATCCAACCCGTCCATCCGTTTTGGTAGCTCATTTTAGGACATGGGAAAAAAAATCAACCGGATCCAAGACTCAAGTGAGCCGAAAACGTAAGGATTAAACGTCCACAGTTGAAATATTTGTGGAGCCACAAGAGTTTCGAATCAGGATAATATTTGTCTTTCCAGTTCATCCTAGTATTAGTGACGTTATGAACGGTATGGATGTCATATAAACATCACTGTGGACCACAGGGAGGTTTCAACGGTAGTAATTTACCTACCCACCTTTTCCTTTAGTGAGGCCTACTTGAGTTTTGGATCCGGTTTATGTTTGTTCTCACGTCCTAAAATGAGCTCTCAAAACGGATGAACGGGGTGGCTTCATCAAAAAACATCACTGTAGGCCCCATCTTGGTTCCCAGTGTAGGAACTTCCTGCACAAGGCTTTCGCAGGAAATCCGCGCCCGTTCACCGGCAACAACACAGGCCTACTCCACTTCGGAACGTGTCCTTTCCTACTAACGTGCGTGTCCTTTCCTACTAACGTGCCACTTGTGGACAACATTCGTACCATGCAAGCGGTAGGACCTACAATGCATAAGGATTTTACTGCAGTAGCCCCATGTAGTGGCTATTTTTATTAAGAGGCTAATTTCTCGTGTGGCTCATCTTTGTTACCATTTTTCACGAGAAATTGGAAAACCTCCGCACTGCGTACATCCAGGAGGCGGCGGAAGCCCTCTTGGTGGTCGGGTGGTCCACTCATGGGACTCACCATGTTGTATCTGTTCATCCATTCCGTCCATCCTTTTTTTTAAGATCATTTTAAACTTTGGGCCCCATTTTGTGCCAAATCTAAATCTCGGGAGAGCCATACCACAGCACACAGTTGAGACAGATATGTCCACTGTTGAAACTTTACCAGGCTCACCTTGATGTTTATTTATCACCCAGCGGTATGGGACCCACTCAGGGCGTCGCGTGTCAGTGGGACCCACTGGGGGGCCACCTAAAGTGAGGCAGATCCAAGGCATGTGGGTCACACCCAAGGTCCAGTAAGGACGCATGGGTAGTGGCGCCCACTGTAATGTATGTGTTTTAGCACGCTGTCCATTCGTTTTACCATGATCTAGAGGGTGAGCCATTGTCGTGGAGCCCACCTTGATGTACCTATGGTATCCAAGTGGCCCATCCGTTTTGCCATATCATTTTAAGGCATGAGCCCAAAAATTGAGCCAAGTACAGATCTCAGGTGGGCGGGCTACACCACACCAAACAGTAGGGACAATGATGTCCAGCGTTGAAGCCATCCTCAGGCTCACCATGATGTTTATTTAAGCGAGAACACAAATTTCAGCTTTATCCAAAACTTTTGTGACCCGGGTGGGTTCCACGCTGTAGGCAGCGTGCCCATGTTGTCCAGCAGGTGGCCCACCCTGTGGGTCCCACCATGATGTTTTTGTTTTATCCATGTTGCCCATCTGTTTTTCCATATCATTATAGGTCATGGGGCTAAAGATGGCGCTGATCTAATCATGGATGAGAAAGGTAATGGTGGTGATTAAGTGCCTACCATTGTAAATGTTTAAGGGTCAACTGGAATGCTTATTTGCCATCTAACTTATTTGTGAGGGCAGGTTCCCCTAAGCACTTAGGACTCCCCCTAAGCATCGTAAATTCTCCTTGAGCACTCTGGATTCTCCCGAGCACGGTGGATTCTCCTAAGCACTAAGGATCTCCTTGAGCACTCACGTTTGATGCCAAAGAAACATCATAGTGGGACCCGCTGTATTGCGAGGTCCCCTGGGCACTGTCGATTCCCCCTGAGCTCCCCCTATCACTATAGATTCCCCCTAGAACTAGAACTTTGGGTTCCTCCTAAGTAACATGGATTCCTCTTGGACAACTGAGGCCACTTAAAGTTTTTTGATCTACCTCATTTGTGGGCTCCACCCCATGTCTTGGTTCAAGTGACCTTATGGGCAGGGTAAATGGCAAATATCTATCACAGTGGGCCCCACAGGAGGTTTCTATAGTGGGAGTTCAATCACAGTCGTTCCCTGTGTTGGGTTTCACTAGAGCTTTGAATCATTCTCATCTTGGGGCTCGTGCCCATAAATGAGCTAACAATGTGGATGGACAGCATGGATGAAATACCTACATCAAGGTGGGCAGGTGGGCCTCTGCTGGCGCACGCTGCTTGCGGGTCTGTAACGACCCGAGATTTTCGACTCTCGTGTATAACACGACGGCCGAATTCCCAAGTAATTTATGGAATAATTAATTTGTCAAATAATAAAATATAGCATTCAAGCACAATGGCGGAAACAATTATCATCTTATTCTATCAAACTTACTACGTCATCATCAATGTTTAAATAAGGGAACCAACCAATATCCATACTGATTAATTAAAATACAAAACCATGTCTTCTCTTGAAGACTTATTACAATTCCACAAATGTATCAACTATTCAAAAGAAATATTTAATAAATGATAACATCAATTATGTTTCTCTAACATCGTCATCCGCCATGTGATCGTACGAACCATTGAACTCTTTTCCTTAAAAATCGGGTTCAATACTTGGATCTTCACCTGCATCATCTAAATTGTGTTTGGGATAGCGTTAAACGCTATCATAGTGGGGAATATTTCCTCCAAGTAAATCAAGAATAATAATAACGGTACAGAGTAAACGCAAGCAGTATATTATCACTTAATCAAATCAAAACAACCAACTAAAAATCTTTGTTAATGCGATGCATGGAATGCATGCTCTAGCTAAGGCACCCTGGCTAGAATCACAATACATGAAGTGGGAGACTCCCTGTTACGACTTCATGCTAGCCACTAGTCACCAGAGGTTCTTGGGACGCACAAGCCCATAGTTTTGCCCGACCACGTGAGAAAAGGGACGCTCATAGCCCAAATCTACACGTGACAGTGTAAGGGAGAAGTAGGACGCTCTAGCCTATTCTCAACTCCGTACACCCACATGGAGCCAAGTGAATGCATGCCTTTAGTTTCTCATTTATTTAAGTGTTTTCGCATACAACCGATTTAAATAAAACTCAATGGTCACTATGGGGAGTCGCAAGCAACCCAGCATAGGCCGACAGCACGAGATTAGTGTCCATAGCACCAACCTCGGCTCATGAGAATTTGTATACCATTAGTGTCCACTCATTGTCTCGTTTTATGATTTCATCATGTCCCAATAAGCCAATGTTGTACATCATGACCAAATTCATTAAAATACTCATGTAATGTAAATGGATCCAATCAAGCATCATATCCATGTAAGGATCCATTGACAAACAAGCACTTCATTCTCTCAGTTAAGTCAAGAGATATTCTTCCATCATGGACACCTCTCACGTGTTCCATCTCTCTACATCAAATAATTTTACCAACTTAGGGACAAAGAGTATACAATAATGGGATATCCATATGATGATCTTATACACATATTTCATATCACAATATGAAAACCAATGTTACTTGTAAAACACAGATTATGGAAATAAGGGCATAGATTTCACAAAAATAAATAACACAAATACACATGCTTCTTAGTAAAAAAATCTAAAAAAAAGGAATCACATCACCATATAATGATATTCATTACAAATCTCACATCAAACTTCATGTTATGTGGATAAGTAATTCAAAATAAAACAACTTCACATGCCACAAAAGAAACTTATGATAATCGTGATATTATTAATGAAAGGCTTGAAGGAAAATCCTCACCTTATGATAGACTTAGAAGAAGAGGGCTGTAGAAGATCCTAACCGCTGGAAAAATATGAGAAAGAACTCTCTTCTCTTCTCTCTCTTTCTCTTTCTCTCTCTCAAATTTGTGGATGGGGTCATCTTTGGCTAAGAGGGGCCCTATATATAGAGGTAGGGTTGGAATTAGGGTTTGGAGGTGCGTAGTAGAAATATGGAGAGCGATGTGCACGCGGGGTCTTGTGTAACAACCTCTCGAGGTAGGTATCTCAAATCTTAATATTCGGATGATCTATGATCAATTCTAATCCGTTCATCTTATTAAGCTCGAAGAGTAGAGTCAGAATACGTAAATTTCTTGATGATCCACATTCTAGATTGGCCGATCCTTGAAAATGGCCTAACGGGTGCTAAAATGGGCTAGATCTCAATTAACGGTCTACACTTGATGATCAGGGCCCAAATTTTGGAAAAATATGTAGTCATGATAGGCAAACGATTGTACAAAATTTAGTGGTTGATTGATGGTGAGAAATGCCTAGATCTGAAATTCCAACTTTTGGCGGAAAAGGAAGGGGCTGGCTTTGTGGTTCAACGGTGTAGGATTATAGATCGGGGTCCAAATTTTGTGTAAACTCGTAGTCATATGAGTATAATAAGTGGTCCAAATTTGAGAAGCGATTGATGGTGAGAAGTGGGTGAATCGAAAGGTTCAGTTTTAAAAAGAGTTGGTAACTCATTAATTTCTAAAACGGGATAACTTCGCGCATAAGAAAGATGCTTATCAAGGTGGGGCACTCAAATCACACTATTGGTCCATGATAAAGACGATCCAAGTCACTCACATGAAGAGAAATATTCGACTACGACTAACCATCTACTTTCCTCACTCGATGGACATGAAAATCAAGGGTTAAGGGGCTGATTTGACAATCGGACCACTTCTACTATGATTTAGAATTTGATGTGTATGGTTAATATGTGCCCAAAAGCTTAAATCCAGGGTTTTACGTGAAAGTGATCGTCAGAAACTATAATACTTAAAAATGGCATCTTAACTTAAGTTTAACTAATGGCATTTTCGTAATTATCTGAAAAATGCGTGATTTTTTAAATCTGATCTTTCTACGATGTTTATGAGATCATTCTAAGCTACTTTTGTAAAGGGTCTCCTATCGGATCTCCTACGGATGTCCCGCTATTCACAAATCAACGGTAAATGTACGATAATTAATAAAAAAATAAATTAAAAATGAATTTTCAAAAATTTTCAAGTAAATCTCGAAAATCTGGGGCGTTACAAACCACCCCCCTTAAAAACAAACTTCGTTCCCGAAGTTTCCTAAGCATCGTCGATAAAAGATTGAGGGCAATCTCAGTTCATGACTTCTCGCCAAACTTTCTGAACTATTCCGGGTCAGACGCGATTACAATCCACCCCCCTTAAAAATAAATCCGTACTCAACATCGATATTTACAAGCTCCCCCAAATTTCTTTCCTATCATGCTTCCATTGCGCACTCTGATTCTTAGATGGTTCTAAATATATTGATTGCTCTCTCAAATAATTTAATCATCTAGCGCCCTAATATTTCTCAGGTTCGGGTAGGTGCTCTTATAGTCAAGGATATAAGACGATTAGGGTTAGATAATTATCAAGGATGTCTGATCGCTAACGAAATGACTGATCAAGAGTTTAAAAGATAGATCTGGGTTTGATTAGGTTGGCATGATCGGATGGTCACTTAAATGAGTGGATAAACAAGCGGATAACAAAGTGAATGAGATATCATCGACAGTTCTTTAATAGCTGAAAGTGCGAAAGAAATATGAGGTTAGGGATACCGTATTCTAACTCTTTATAGGGTCTAAGTGGCTAAGCTTCTACGTCCTAGGGTCGTCTATACATCTATCTTATTTTAGTCATCAAAAGAAAACAATCACACACATTCCAAGAGAATGCACAAAAGTCGTCCAGTTAGAACAAGGATGCGATTTGTATTGTGTCGACATCACGGGTGAACAGTTCAAGTAGATTTGGATCCGATACTTAGATCTTCTACTCGCATTTGAGCATTAAGTCCATTAGTATCCATTCGAAATTCCGAGTGTCGACCCTCGGGATTTGAACGAGGATTCAATCCTTTACACAATATATTAGGTACGGTTCTGCCCTCCCATGCGGCCGATTTAGTCTAACATTGTGGGGACTTTCATGTATTCTCCAACAAAAAAAAAAAAATCAACGAAGATCACGTAAATTAAAATCCAACAATACAAAACATTAAAACTTTACGAGATCTTATTTACTTTCATTGTTAGACATGGTCGAAGATCTATGTGAGGGATTGGTACATGGCATTTTATGGTTACTATAATCTACTTTAAGTAAGAGGGTTTGGCCTAAAATTCTTAGGGATGTATGAGAATATGCTAGGAATTATTTCTAAGGGTGCCATCTCACAATAACTAAGCCTAAATAAGGGGTTTAGAGGTTTTCAAAGCTAAGGAACTAGGATAGTGTCGAATCT
Organism: Liriodendron chinense; assembly: GCA_003013855.2. Taxonomy (NCBI): domain Eukaryota; kingdom Viridiplantae; phylum Streptophyta; class Magnoliopsida; order Magnoliales; family Magnoliaceae; genus Liriodendron; species Liriodendron chinense. Next base: position 3,458,454 of record PVNU02000736.1, on the reverse strand, counting down.
GGAACACAGGACTTATAAGCGCTCTTAGAATTTTATCTCTCAAACTGAACGTCCTTTTTGCCTAAAATTTGGAGGGTAATCTAAAAGTTAGGTGAGAAATCACCCTAATTTTTCTCAAAATGAAATTCCTATGGTAAGATATGATTCTGACCTCTAAAAATCTGAAAAACGTAACAGTCCAGCAGTTTCCAGCGCATGATTTTCTCTACTAACAGAATTTTCACGATTTATATAAATGTAGGATTGATCTGAAATTTTATGAGAGTGTTGGGTGATGAGTTAGAAGTATGTATAAAAAATTTTAAAAATTTATCAATTCCGAAAATATAATTCTTAGTGGTAACATTGCCTAAGGGTCAGAAAATTTGTCCTAACAAAAATAATTCAAAATAAAATAGTTATCCTTAAATTTTGAGGAAGATAAATCCCATGACTCAGTGTAACGCTGATCTAAATATGAGAAAATGATGAGAGCTCCAAAACTTCTAGAAAAAGTGAGAATCTACTTCCCAAAAATCTTAAAATTTCATATTTTTTCGTTCATCGGCTATCCTAATGATTTTAAGGGGCCTATGTTTGAGTCTCTAGATACATAACATCTCATGCATCCAATGGGGGATGAACCTAAGTGTTTTTGTTTCTATTTCATGGGAACCTAAGCCCTAAGGGATATTTATTATGAAAATGGTTGGGCTTCTCACCCAGAGGTCCCGATTGTGCTCTGATACCAACTGTAACGACCCGAGATTTTCGACTCTCATGTATAACACGACGGCCGAATTCCCAAGTAATTTATGGAATAATTAATTTGTCAAATAATAAAATATAGCATTCAAGCACAATGGCGGAAACAATTATCATCTTATTCTATCAAACTTACTATGTCATCATCAATGTTTAAATAAGGGAACCAACCAATATCCATGCTGATTAATTAAAATACAAAACCATGTCTTCTCTTGAAGACTTATTACAATTCCACAAATGTATCAACTACTCAAAAAAAATATTTAATAAATGATAACATCAATTATGTTTCTCTAACATCGTCATCCGCCATGTGATCGTACGAACCATCGAACTCTTTTCCTTAAAAATCGGGTTCAATACTTAGATCTTCACCTGCATCATCTAAATTGTGTTTGGGATAGCGTTAAACGCTATCATAGTGGGGAATATTTCCTCCAAGAAAATCAAGAATAACAATAACGGTACAGAGTAAACGCAAGCAGTATATTATCACTTAATCAAATCAAAACAACCAACTAAAAATCTTTGTTAATGCGATGCATGGAATGCATGCTCTAGCTAAGGCACCCTGGCTAGAATCACAATACATGAAGTGTGAGACTCCCGGTTACGACTTCATGCTAGCCACTAGTCACCAGAGGTTCTTGGGACGCACAAGCCCATAGTTTTGCCCGACCACGTGAGAAAAGGGACGCTCATAGCCCAAATCTACACGTGACAGTGTACGGGAGAAGTAGGACGCTCTAGCATATTCTCAACTCCGTACACCCACATGGAGCCAAGTGAATGCATGCCTTTAGTTTCTCATTTATTTAAGTGTTTTCGCATACAACCGATTTAAATAAAACTCAATGGTCACTATGGGGAGTCGCAAGCAACCCAGCATAGGCCGACAGCACGAGATTAGTGTCCATAGCACCAACCTCGGCTCATGAGAATTTGTATACTATTAGTGTCCACTCATTGTCCCGTTTTATGATTTCATCATGTCCCAATAAGCTAATGTTGTACATCATGACCAAATTCATTAAAATACTCATGTAATGTAAATGGATCCAATCAAGCATCATATCCATGTAAGGATCCATTGACAAACAAGCACTTCATTCTCTCAGTTAAGTCAAGAGATATTCTTCCATCATGGACACCTCTCACGTGTTCCATCTCTTTACATCAAATAATTTTACCAACTTAGGGACAAAGAGTATACAATAATGGGATATCCATATGATGATCTTATACACATATTTCATATCACAATATGAAAACCAATGTTACTTGTAAAACACAGATTATGGAAATAAGGGCATAGATTTCACAAAAATAAATAACACAAATACACATGCTTCTTAGTAAAAAAATCTAAAAAAAAGGAATCACATCACCATATAATGATATTCATTACAAATCTCACATCAAACTTCATGTTATGTGGATAAGTAATTCAAAATAAAACAACTTCACATGCCACAAAAGAAACTTATGATAATCGTGATATTATTAATGAAAGGCTTGAAGGAAAATCCTCACCTTATGATGGACTTAGAAGAAGAGGGCTGTAGAAGATCCTAGCCGCTGGAAAAATATGAGAAAGAACTCTCTTCTCTTCTCTCTCTTTCTCTTTCTCTCTCTCAAATTCGTGGATGGGGTCACCTTTGGCTAAGAGGGGCCCTATATATAGAGGTAGGGTTGGAATTAGGGTTTGTAGGTGCGTAGTAGAAATATGGAGAGCGATGTGCACGCGGGGTCTTGTGTAACAACCTCTCGAGGTAGGTATCTCAAATCTTAATATTCGGATGATCTATGATCAATTCTAATCCGTTCATCTTATTAAGCTCGAAGAGTAGAGTCAGAATACGTAAATTTTTTGATGATCCACATTCTAGATTGGCCGATCCTTGAAAATGGCCTAACGGGTGCTAAAATGGGCTAGATCTCAATTAACGGTCTACACTTGATGATCAGGGCCCAAATTTTGGAAAAATATGTAGTCATGATAGGCAAACGATTGTACAAAATGTAGTGGTTGATTGATGGTGAGAAATGCCTAGATCTGAAATTCCAACTTTTGGCGGAAAAGGAAGGGGCTGGCTTTGTGGTTCAACGGTGTAGGATTATAGATCGGGGTCCAAATTTTGTGTAAACTCGTAGTCATATGAGTATAATAAGTGGTCCAAATTTGAGAAGCGATTGATGGTGAGAAGTGGGTGAATCGAAAGGTTCAGTTTTAAAAAGAGTTGGTAACTCATTAATTTCTAAAACGGGATAACTTCGCGCATAAGAAAGATGCTTATCAAGGTGGGGCACTCAAATCACACTATTGGTCCATGATAAAGACGATCCAAGTCACTCACATGAAGAGAAATATTCGACTACGACTAACCATCTACTTTCCTCACTCGATGGACATGAAAATCAAGGGTTAAGGGGCTGATTTGACAATCGGACCACTTCTACTATGATTTAGGGGCTGAAATTTGATGTGTATGGTTAATATGTGCCCAAAAGCTTAAATCCAGGGTTTTACGTGAAAGTGATCGTCAGAAACTATAATACTTAAAAATGGCATCTTAACTTAAGTTTAACTAATGGCATTTTCGTAATTATCTGAAAAATGCGTGATTTTTTAAATCTGATCTTTCTACGATGTTTATGAGATCATTCTAAGCTATTTTTGTAAAGGGTCTCCTATCGGATCTCCTACGGATGTCCCGCTATTCACAAATCAACGGTAAATGTACGATAATTAATAAAAAAATAAATTAAAAATGAATTTTCAAAAATTTTCAAATAAATCTCGAAAATCTGGGGCGTTACAGGGTCCACACATGTGGCCAGGTTTTGGATCATGCTAATATCTGTGTTTTCTCTTCATCCTAGTCATGCATGGCCAAGGAGAGGTGACATGTGACCTCTGACCAGGTTGGACGGCAAATAAACATCAAAGGTGGGCCATAGGAAAGTTTCGATGGTGGACATCACGATCTTCAATTGTTTTCTACAGCGTGGCCCAATTACAATCTTTGTACGACCCATATTTGGGACCATGGTCTAAGATAAGATGGGAAAATAGATGGACGGTGTGGATTAAACCCAAACATCAAGGTGGGTCCCATGAGTGGGATCGTGTCCATGCCAAATAAAGGGCTTTCCACCCGAAAGTTGCTAGGCAGCAGCATCCGCTGGACGCTGTTTGCCTCCATCAACATATATATATATATATATATATATATATATATATATATATATATATATATATATATATATATATATATATATATATATATATATTGGTCCCACATTGAAGATCCGATCCGTCCATCAATTTAGGCAGCCCATGGTGGTTCAAAAAAATCCCGTTTGACTAGGTTTGGTGGCATAGAAACATCACGATGGGCCAAGGAAGGTCTTAACACTAGGACATCAATTCCCGTTGCTTTCTTTGATGAGGTCCAATTGAGTTTTGGATTTGCTTCATTCTTTGGCTCATCTCCCATAGTGGTCTCTCCAAATGGATGGACAGCCTGAATGTAAATATGCATAATGGTGGGGCTTACAGTAGAGAGCTCCTTTATAACGCTAAAGAGGGCTTTGGCCGCTTTGTGGACATACAATGGTTAGAGGTGCATATCCTACAATTTTACATTTTCTGGTGAAAATGTCAAAAAAAGATAATCCTCACGAGAATTTGGAGTTTGTAAAAATAACCCGGGGGCTATTGTAGTAAAAATTCCCAATGCTTTCTGCTAAAGCCTTTGGGCAGGAAGTTCCTGCGTTGGAAATCTAGGTGGGGCCCACCGTGATGTTTGTAAGAAATCCACTCCGTCCATCCATTTTTTGAGATCATTTTAGGACTTGCAACGAAAAAAGACCCGGATCCAAGGCTCAAGTGGCTCGAACTAGAGGAAAAGGTGGGTAGGAAAATTCCTACCGTTGAAACCTCCCTGGGTCACAGTGATGTTTATATGCCATCCATACCGTTCATAATCTCATTCCTACTGGGATGAACTTAAAACAAAAATATTAGCCTGATTCAAAACTTCTGTAGCTCCATGAATATTTGAACTGTGGACGTTCAATCCTCACTTTTTCGGCCCATTTTAGTCTTGGGTCGGCTTAGTTTTGGTCGGTTTTCTTAAAATAATCTCACAAAACGGATGGACGGCGTGGATTTCTCACAAACATCATGGTGGACCCCACCTAATTCCCAGCGCAGAAACTTGGTGCGACAGGCTTTCGCAGAAATCCGCGTTCCAGATCACCTGAAACAAAATCATGCAGGTCCTCTCATCAAGAGAGCCACACCTGAATGTATCCGATGATTCCAACGGTTTGGCACACAAGATGATCAGAACGGATCGGTATTTGTGCCTGGAGTTCGGCCCTACCATTTGATGCTTTGGCATAAAAGATGTGGATGCAGGACATGTTAACGTTCAGTTGCGGGTAGTTAGCATGGATACTTTCGATCTTGAGATTTTTGGTGCATGGATCATCCACATTGTGGCTCAGGAATATCAAATTTTGTATCACTGACACGTGGCACCACTTGCCCCACTTGTGCAAACCGAAAATCCCAGCTGTTTTTGCAATTTCTGAAATACAAACAATAGCTACTGATCCCACCGACTTGGACGGTCTGGATTGTGTTAAATGCACTCGAACAGGAGATTTGGCCATATGCAATGTATATTTGATAGCGCCTTTTAGTGTTCGGATTCAACCATTTTGCTAATTGGTTAATTCACGGATGAATGCTAGTTGCAGATCCCCACTTAGCAGCACTAAAACCGAGCGCCCCGCACGTGCCCATGTGGCACACGTGTATGGCATCCGAGCCACTCATCATTTCTCTTCTTCCAAAATTAAAAGCTGGAGATGGAAAGCACTTGAGAAATGCAAACCATAGTTTAAAAGAAGAAAAAATCATTGATCTATTCTCGCGGCTCGTCAGGTCGTTGGGGACAGACATTCCACGGGGTCTTCGGGCCTGGTCAGTGCCCGAACCAGGCCTGTAGCTGGTCGGGCCCACCAAGTAGATCCATATTAAAAAACCAGGTGGTCCACTCATCCAGTGGGCCATATATGTCCGTTTAGCACAGAACTATTATCATCTTTTATTTCGGAACAGGGCATTTTCATGGTGATTAATGGCCCGGAATCTGAAACACCTGTTTTAAACAGCACTTAAAACACAGTCTTTTTGGGCCCACCATGTTCTATAGGTGAAAACTCAGTCCGTACATCAGTTGAAACACCCTCATGTTCACTGCACATGCAAAAGATCAGCCCTAAGTTTGAATCGGGCCCATTTTTGTTTCTTCCCTTAATCCCGGTGAGTCACAACTGATGAACGGGTTTGATGAAGATCCACACCACTTTGGTCCCACACTCAAACCTATGGTTGGTGTTCCATTCCCATTGCTCCCTTCGGTGTGGCCTAAATAAGCTGTGGATCAGTCTGATTTTTGGCCTCAGGATGTATCATCGAGATAGCATATGACAGACGGAGTGGATTGCACGTATACAACATGGTGGGCCCCAAAGAGCTTGATTCACCTGCAGAATGGTCTGATCTCTCTCTGACACATGACGTGAAACGACGTGGGCGCCTCACATCTTTGCACAGTGGATGGAGGATGCTCTAAAAATCTTTGTTGGGGATCTCTTCAATCTTGAAACTACCTTGGATAGGCTTTGAAATCTAAACTGTTGGATCTATTTTTCAAGGGTTGTAGGACACCTGACGACTATTGCAGGGTACTCGCCGGATGCTGTAGGGCACTTGGAATTCCTCTTATGTTTTCCCAGATCTCTTTATATAGAATTTGGCTCTATAGGGCGCTCGACGGCCGACGAACTGTAGGGTCAGTTGCGCATTTTGTGAGGGATTTGTTTCTAATTTCGGTTGTTTCCTATTTAAAGAGGTGTAATGTAAGATTAAGGTAACACAAGGAGTCCTAGACGTATTGAAGGGGTTGAGAGAGTTCTAAGGTGAGAAGAAAAGCTTGTGGGGCTTGGGTTTCTCTTGTGGGACTTTGGATCGGGCTGAGTTTTCTTCGTTTCTCTTGTGACTTTTGATTCATAGCGCATTATTCGGTTTGTGCCGTGATTTTTTTATTTATCCGAGAGGGGTTTTTTCATGTAAAATTTAGATTGCCTTCTCTTGCATGTTGATTTGCTTGACCATTGCGGTTTATTTCGTTTTATTTTTTCGCTTTCGTTGCGGGCTGATCTATTTCCTTCTCAACAAGTGGTATCAAAGAGAACGTTGTGAGGTAGATCGGAATTTGAGACGAGGTTTTAATGTGGTCTAGCATGAGATTCGACAAAAAGAAGTATTTTGAAAAAAATAACTTTAAACTGTAAAAAGGTAAAGATGGAAAGCATTCTAGTTCAGCAAGGGGTCAAAGAAGCACTCATTGGGAATCAACCGAAGACTATGAAAGAAGAAGAGTGGAAGAAGGTGGATCAAAAGTCTAAGATCTCAATTCAGTTGTGCCTAATGGATGAGGTCCTGTACAACATCATAAGGGAGAAGACTGTTACTGATACTTGGGCGAAATTAGAGAATATCTACGCGAAGAAATCTATTGAGAATTGTCTGTATTTGATGATGTAATTGTTCAATCTGAAGATGGCGGAGGAGACTGATGTTGAGAGCCACATTAGCATATTTAATAGGCTCGTTTACAAGTTGTTGGATCTAATGAACCGATGAAAGACGAATATCAAGCATATATCTTGTTGAATTTGCTTCCTGAATTATATAAGTCATTTAAGGACTCTTTCTAATTATGATTGTTTCCTATTCAAAGGGGTGTAATGCGGGATTAAGGTAACATAAGGAGTCTGAGACGTGTCAAGGGGTTGAGAGAGTTCTAGGGTGAGAGAAAAAGCTTGTGGGGCTTTAGTTCTGGGTAAGTTTTTTTTTCATATTTCTTGTAACTTCTTATTCATTGTGGATTATTTGCTTTGTGCTGTGATTTTTTGTATTATTATCCATGAGGGGTTTCTTCATGTAAAATTTGAATTACCTTCTCTTGCATGTTGATTTGCTTGATCATTGTGATTTATCTTGTTTCGCCGCGGGCTGTTCTCTTTCCTTCCCAACAATCTCCTGATTGGAAGATTCGATACCTTTGTTATTTCTCTCTTATTAACCGTCGTTTTGTTGTACGAAACTTAAGACTGTCCCAATAAGGTGATTTTGAGGCACAGACCGACGGTCTAGATTGCTGAACCATGGGACCCACTTATCAGAATTGAAAACCCTTGGACACTGTAAAATGATGTGTGCCAGCTATCCTCTCTCTTCCTGAACTCCAAAAGTCGCAAAGGGCAGGGGCACTCTTCAGTGAGCCGTTGATCAGGTGCCACTCAACATGGGATAGGTCACTACCTGACGTCTCAGTTATCAAATGATCCAGGGGTTCGATTCTCGTCGAATTTCATAATCAACGATTCATCGTTAGCAATGGTCTATTCTAATGTTTAGGATCATCGGGGAGAGATTTTGGAGGCGTATCTGGTCCACCATGGTTACAATGGGAATGATTTGGATCCCCATTAGGTGGGCCACACACAGCTTGTGGGCAGAGTGGATGCTCTAGCAAACATTGTAGAGGAAAACATCCAGTGGTTAGGATTACTGAGGGGGAGCTTGTTGAGGTATCTCCTATCCAACAAGTACCAACCAAATGAACTTCTAGGATCGTTATAAGGTGGGCCACATAAGTTCCAGCATGTTGGGCTGAGCAGATTCCATCATACTGGGAGGGATAACAAATGCACTCACCCAAGAGAGAGGAAGAAGGGGCGTCAAAGCAGACATGCTACTGTGGAACATTTGAGCTTACCTGTCATTAATATCAAGCGGGCTACACTAGCATCAGAAAATGGATGGCTAGAAATAAAAGACCGACAATGCCAATGTAGCAGGCTTGATGAATCAAGCTACCTTGATTTTTTTTTTTTTTTTTTTCGTCCAGGGCACAAGGATAAGGCCGTCAACGGGCTGGGCCCTGATAGGGTCGAATCTGCCCACGTCCGACCCACAAGTTAAAACTTAGGCTTGAGCCAGACACAGGCCGGCCCATGATGATCATGAGCAACTCAGCACCAATTGTGGCCGTCCATTTGTGCAAGATCAGAGTGTTTATAATTAGGTTTGTGCCCCACCATGCATGATGATATATTACAAATAAGCAATTTAAACCTTAAAGGGGTGAGACAGGCCCATGGGCTCTTGGAGCAGCCGGACCCGAGTGTAACAATAAATGGGCTTTAATTTTAGGCATGGGTCAGATCCATAGGCCTAATTCTTCAGCCAATCGCAGCTCAAAGCAGGCTGTCCGAAAACCGGCGGGCCGGTGCAGCCCATTGACAACCCTACACGTGGATGGTCCAACTTGCACACTAATGGAATGTTGCCACAGGTACCGGAGTCCTACCCATCTCATGTGAGTACACTCAGCACTTCTTGCCAGCGGGCTATCTGAAAACCCGGCGAGCCGGTGCAGCCCATTGACAACCCTACACCCGTATGGCCCAACTTGCACACTAATGCCATGTTGCCACATGTACCGGAGTCCTACCCATCTCACGTGAGTACACTCAGCACTCCTTACCAAGGGACTTGGCGACTCAGATCGACATTATCCATCCAAAGTTGAATCACAACTCGCCCAAGTCAGGAGTGACTCGGGGTGTGAAATCGGCTTGTGTCGTAACAACTCTGAGTCGACTCACTGAGTCGCACGGTACTCATCTGAGTCTTACGACCTTGGTCCAAGTGGGTTTTTGCTTGTGAAACGAACTCACATTGCTGCACTTTTTTTCCCAATTATTTCATCCAGAGGAGAGGTGAAGACACCAAGAAGCAGTCATCTGATCCATTAAACTTAGGTTTTTTAATTGGTGATTATATAATATTTCCGTCGAATATTTAGCCATGACTTATGCTAACAGAGCAGATAAGGTTTATAGCTTAAAAACAGACCTGAATTCAAAAGGTGGCCGCACCCCTTGTTTCATCCAAAGGAGGTAAAGACATCAAACAGTTATTCCACTCCAAGTCGGTAACTGAATCCACTAAAAAGTAGCCTTATTGGCTGTAATATTTTTCCCTAAAATATGTGTTAGGTCAATTAGCATGGGGCCCACTCGATGTGACCGTTTGTGATAAAGATGATGTAATTCCCACAAAGGTTTTCTAATCAAAGAACTTTAAAGCCGTTTTCAATACAATTATATCATAAGAGAGATGCTCCAATGCTGTCAGAGCACTATAGGTTATAGTTAGAGCTGTATACGAGCTGAGCTGAGCCTTGCACAATTTGACCTGGTTTGGTCAGTGGGTGACCTGGGCTAGGGCTCGACTTGATCCTCGAGCCTAACTGACAAGCTTGACTTGGTTTGGTCAAGCTTTCGAGTCGAATTTGAGCTTGTTCAAGCCAATTCGAGCTTGTTCGAGCCTATTTGAGTTTCGAGCTTTCGAGCCGAGTTATCGAGCCACTATCGATCTTGGGCGTTTGAGTTGAGCTTGGGCTTTCGAGTTTGGGATGGCAAGGGAGGTAGTTAGTTGGAGGGAAGTCGGTTGTCGGACAGGGGCAGTCGTCGGCTGGAGGGAGGTCGGCTGTTGAACAGAGGCGGTCGACTGTCGGTTGTCAGACAAGGTTGAGGACTGCCGGAATGGGCGTTGCCTAGGGCTAGAGGGAGGTTGGTTGTCGGACAAGGTTGGGGACTGCCGAAATGGCCGGCCAATGAGCAGAGAGAGAGAGGAGATGTGAAGAGAGATGAAGAGAGAGAGAGAGAGAGAGAGAGAGAGAGGGGGGTCGTGGTCCTCATGGAGGCTGGAAGGCGGTCAGGTAGCCGTGGGTGAGGGTAACTTTTAGGGTTTTATTTTTTATTTTAAACTTTTTTATATATTATATAATAATATTAATATATAATATATAATATATTTTAAATACCGAGCTTGTACATGAGCTGAGCCTGGTTTAAGTTCGGACCAGGCTCGAGCTTGGTTAGAATTTTCAATAAGCCTATAAAATAGGCTCGGTTTGGCTTGTTCAACCCTTTCGAGCCAAGCTGAACCGAGCTTTTTTGAGCTGAGCTGAGCGAGCTCGGTTCATGTACAGCTCTAGTTATAGTGCTCCAATTTGCATGAGGACCATTGGAAAATTCATTGATTGAGGCCTAATATAGGATTCCTATGCTACCTTGAAAAGATTACACTAATATGCGAATTGTAGCCATAAGATCATTCTCATTTTGATATGGATGGTCAAGATCATTTACACACAAATAGATTCAATCAAGAATTTGATCAATTTATTTGGTGGGGCCCACCATAGATTGCTTATAATTCTAAAGAGACACTTTTCTTAGGCCAGCCTAACCAATCCATCCATGTCTCAGAAAAAGGATGGTTACAAAACTAAGGAGAAACCAGGGAGGGACTGGATCATCCAATCAGTGTGATTTTTGCAAGGAAGTCATCAAAATGCCACTTTGGACTTAATAGACAGTTCAGATCGACTGATCGGACTGTCCAAGTGATGAAATGCAACTAGGGGCCGAGAGCAATCATGTAGTATCTCTCTATTCTAAATCGTATGAATGTGGCACCTTACATTTTATAGGTATTCGAAATGGGCTCCACCCTTTTGGCTATTGCAGAATGACCTGTCGCTTTTTCTCCGTTTGTGGATAACACGCCATCAAAGGTTACTTTTTTGGGGCGGATAAGTAACTATGGTCAGTTTAATAAAAAGGTTCTTTGCAAATGATATTTTTATCCTTATTTTAATATAATATTCCAACTAACCCCTCTAGTACATCCTCTCTCTTTATGTATCTAAATCGATCACAATTATAGTGGAGTCGACCGGCATGCTCAATCAAAATATCCAACAGTCAAACCATCCAAACCATTGATCACATGTGGCCGACCTAATAGAAATCTTACACTGTATACATGTTCCAACTTGGCAGCTATGATAAATCGAGTAGCATCTGATAGTCTAAATATCATTTGACTGTGGTAGTGGTAGGGACTGCACTACAAGTAGTTCAAATCTTGCTTCATGTGACATGCATGAGGCATGATCCTAATCTATCACATGTTGACATGTGCATGTCAAGATAGCCCTGTTTCAACAATGAGGTCATGGTATCAATTCCCACGGTGGGGGTGGCTAACATCTTGATATGACTAACAGGGTGGGTGGGTTTGCTAACAATGGGGTGTGTGAACTAACCCATAAAAAAAAAAAAAAAAAAAAAAAAACACACACACACACACACACACGATATTTATCAAGCATCTCTAGCTGACTATATGAAGTCATTCTGCTAGTATGTAAAAAGTTGATGAGTTATCTGGAAATACTAAAGAAGGGGCCGGCTATTAGCCCTACAACAAGAATGGAAGATGGTGATCTAAAAACTCTTGGCGCCATCCAAATGTCTTACGTCTATGAACGTGGTCATCAAAGCTATTAAACGTGGTCATCAAAACTATTAAAACTATTGAAGATTGAATGATGGCAATCTTCTTGGACGTTGCTTGAACGTGGTCATCAAAACTATTGAAAAATTAAACTAATTAGAGATAATCAATAATATTTCCATCCAATCAAATATGCGGCGGCTACAAACTCTAACAAGGTTAGTAATGTTTGTCATTAAGACAAGCTTGAATCCAGAACCAAGAAAGACTATGAAGCCACAAAAGCATTAAAAACTAGACATGATGTTGACTATGTATTATGTTTTCAAAAGTTATTTGGATATCACTGTTGTTAATACATGCTACTAGCTAATAATAAATAAATAAATTCAGTCAAGGGAAAAACTTTCAATACTCTAGCAGTGTGATGGATCATAGTCAGGTACACTTAAGGGGCGTTTGGATCGTAAGTTAAGCTACTTATGCCTCAAGTAGCTCATCTCAATTTCTACTTATTAAACTGAAGTGATTAAGTAACTTTAAATAAAAAAAGTTACTTATAATTCATCATAAGCCAAACTTACTTTTTCTATTTACAGCTGTAGATAATTAAATTTAAAGTTAATTAATCACTTCAATTTAATAAGTAGAAATCAAGATGAGCTACTTGAGGCATAAGTAACTTAGCTTAATTTATTTATTAATTTATTTTTTTGGGGTCAGTCATGCAACCTACCCACCTAGCCAGTCATGCAACACACCCACTGGTGCTGTCAGCAGCATGGATTCTCACCACCGATGGGTTTTTACCACCGATGGGTTTCGAAACCTAGGCTCCCTTTTGAAACTCTGTAGAGTCTACCATCGAGGCAAGGCTCCGAACCCTAACTTAACTGACTATCGAAACACCCCCAAGACTACTCAGAAAGCGCATGCCTGGCATAAGAGCCATTCAAATTAAAGTGTCCAAAGCATGGGTTCCAGGCAAGGGCTGGGAAAGGGACAGGCTTGGGTCAGGCCAAAACAATTAATATTTTGAATAGGTACGGTTGGATCACTTCAAAATCCGGACCTCAATCATGGTTCGGATGTTCCACTAAAGTGACACGTTAGAATAAAAAATGTTCCAGATGGACGGTCTAGATCTCACTTCCAAGTAGAGACTTGCCGAACCCACTGGCACACCTGTCCACACGCACCTTTACATGCAACACAAGTCCCATCCTTGCAAGTGGGCCCCAGTGCAGAAGGTGGGCCCATAGTCCAGAGGACCATTAAATGAAATGTACCGCTAACTAGAAGATGTCATCAGAGTGGTCCTAAACTATTGCCATAAGATATGTTGGGACTATAATTATTTGACTTGAGGTCATCCTCATATTCAATGGTCCAAACTGTCGTCTGACAAAACACAATGATAAGGGCTTTTTGGACACATCCTCTAAAAGAGCATTGAAGGCAATGACTTTTTGTCCAAATTTCAATTGATGTAGGGTGTTTGGATGCAATTAAAACTCTTTTAACTTTAGAATCAATAGCTAACAAAGCAGCGGTCAATTTAAAGAGATGGTCGATATTCAATGAAGTAACGTATAATATTCAAAGTGGCAAAAATATTCCAATGGGAGAGTTTCATTGTTAGATATCTGTCGTTGTTGACGGAGGGGGGATCATCTTGTCAACAGTTTTGGTCACACAAAGGGACGTGCATCCAACGCATGTAGTCCTACGTATCCAATTGCAATACGTTGAAGCATTTCCCAGCAATCCTCAGCTTCCTTTTGCAAGAGTGGTCAAGGTGGAGTGGACCATCTTGCGAATAGATTGGATTGTAGAAAATGACCCTAGATCCAATGGATATAGCCTGACCATTCCAATTGCAATTTGAAAGAGTCGGGCCGAGTCACCCTCAACTGATCAGGTGAGTTGCGACTCGATTTGAGACCGGATAAGCCCAGCCAAGTTGCGAGTCTTTTTTATCATGTGTGGGATCATTATGCCAGCCTTTTTGGCGTGTGGTCATCTTCATGGAGATGTCACTTTGTAAGCCATTTAGATCTACACGTGGAAGTGCATTTGGGCCAGCGAACATCACCAGCAACAGAAAGAATAAAAAAAAGTGAAAGGAAATCATCTAGGAGTTTGGTGGTTCCCACCGGCTGGCTTCCATCCTGAAAAGTGTGTATTATGTGGCGCGTGTTATGGGTAAATTCAGGCTGAGCTCGAATATGGAAAGCCTCCCACTGGGGCTCGTCTACAATGGTCATGGACCGATTATTTAAGAGAGGAAGCTAAGTCAGGCCTCGGCCCACTCGGGCTCGGTATTCAGCCTTCTCGATCTTGGCCCACCTCAGCTCAACATCTGGCCCTCATCTTGGCAAGAGACCTGGCCTCATCTGCCTTGATTTGAATAAAGCTTATCCCTCTTGATAAGATAAGCACTGATCCATATAAGGAGAAGGATAAGGATAAGATAAGGATAAGGATAACCACTGATCCAGATAAGGATAAGGATTATCCCAACTTAAATCTCTCCAAGTAATTATCTATAAAGAGGACTCCCACTCTCTCTCTCTCGAGGTAAGCAATCCACTGCCATTAAACCTCTAATAGCCTTCTCTTTCAGTATCCATACTGACTTTACCATCGGAGGGCCGTAAGCCGGGCCAACCGGCGGCGGTCCTAACTCTTGTCAGTGGTTGCAGGTCCCTCAATCTACACCATTTATCTCTGGGTGGAGATCAGACGACGAAGAATCGAAATTGGTCTCTGACCAACAGCTGTTAGCCAATTTTTGGCATCAACAGATTGGCGCCGTCTGTGGGAACGACTAGATCGTTCACTTGATCTTTTCTTCGTCATTCAATCGTTCTTCACTTCATCAATGGCCAATATCATGTGCAAACATTCCAACCGTCCAAGAATACCGCCTTTAGCTATCATCCACGAGCCCTAGACCAAGAGTCGAAAGACCGACCTGGGCAGTCGGAATGGACGAAAGAGTCGGACCAAAACGCGAAGTGTCAAGAAGTCACCTCTATATATCGACTCGTATAATTGGCAGAGCCTACAGGCCACCCTACTATGCCGACCTCATGCAGTTGGCCAAATTCAAAAGTCAGCTCATCCATTTCTCTTTACTCTCAAGCCGAGCAAGTCAGGCTCGAGAGTAGGGGGGCTTCTGTTATGGGTAAATTCAGGCAGAGCTCAAATATGGAAAGCTTCCCACTGGGGCTCATCTACAATGGTCATGGACCGATTATTTAAGAGAGGAAGCTAAGTCAGGCCTCGGCCCACTCAGGCTCGGTATTTAGCCTTCTCGATCTTGGCCCACCTCAGCTCAACATCTGGCCCTCATCTTGGCAAGAGACCTGGCCTCATCTGCCTTGGTTTGAATAAAGCTTATCCCTCTTGATAAGATAAGTACTGATTCATATAAGGAGAAGGATAAGGATAAGATAAGGATAAGGATAACCACTGATCCAGATAAGGATAAGGATTATCCCAACTTAAATCTCTCTAAGTAGTTATCTATAAAGAGGACTCCCACTCTCTCTCGAGGTAAGCAATCCACTGCCATTAAACCTCTAATAGCCTTCTCTTTCAGTATCCATACTGACTTTACCATCGGAGGGCCGTAAGCCGGGCCAACCGGCGGTGGTCCTAACTCTTGTCAGTGGTTGCAGGTCCCTCAATCTACACCATTTATCTCTGGGTGGAGATCAGACGACGAAGAATCGAAATTGGTCCCTGACCAACAGCTGTTAGCCAATTTTTGGCATCAACAGCGCGGATGCCTCCCGATCGTGGATGGAAGAGGACTAGAGCAATAAACCCAAAAGAAACATCAAAGTTCAAACAAAATTCAACAAATCCAGCATTATTGGGCGCCCGACCATTCATTAGACGCCTAACAACTCATTATTGGGCACTCAAAATTTGTCCAAATTTTGCCTCAACTTTGTGGACGATTTTGTTCATCATCAGTCGCTCGACCACCCTTCGTTAGGGGTTGAAATTCAACTGAATTTTGAATTTTCTTACTCGACTGTTTTTAGGGTCATCGGGCGCTCGACCATCCTTCAGCAGTTGCTTGACCATGCACGAATAGATGCACATATTTGGGCGGATTTTCAGATTTTCTTTTCGATTTTTCATGATTATTTCCTAGTTTATTTAGAACTCATTTAATAACGTTTTTATGGTTTCGCTTTTCTTTATTTAAAGAGCCTTAAACTCGTTTGTTAAACAATCTCTTCTTTGATTAATGAAAATTTTAGACTTTTAGTTTTTATTTCTTCATGGATTCGAAGATAAGTCTCGTGAATTCGAAATATCTCCTCGTGGATTTAAGGAAAACTGGTTGAGGAGTTACAATAACTCCATGGATTCATTGTAGGTATCTTGTGAGAGAGACGGTGATTGATTTCACCACGTCTACACTGCGGTAGTGTAAGACATCCAATGGAAGTTAGCTAATCCACAATTGAGTGGAGCCGTACACAAACAAGTGTGATCCTGGCTATCCGTGAGATTTTCCTGATCTTATGCATCTAGGATACCCTAATTCTCGTTTTACACATCTTAATTAAATAGGCAACAAACTCGAATTAGAAACATCTTACGCAAAATCACACAAGATCACGCAAACTGTATAACACAATAACCACCATAGTCGGGCACCCGAACCCCCTCAAAATAGTCCATAAAGTTTACTATGTTAACTCATCCATGGTCGGTCGACCGACCATCAAACAAATCTTTATAAATGAGAGATAAAATTAATGTCATTGATGACAAATTCGGAATAAAGTGATTTTACAATTTCATTAAAATAAATTATATAATCTCTAAATCTTAATTGGTAACTTTTTCAAAATAATAAATTTATTAAAAATAAAAAACAACTTCTAAATGGACTCAAATGCTCTCACATGACTCATAATATTAAATATTAACTTAAAATTCAAAATAAATCTCTATAAAAGCCTTTTTAAAAAAAAAAAAAAAAACTGTTTGGGTATAACCATCTTTAGCATTGACCAGCGTGTTGAGCTCTTCAACATCTTTCCAACAATGCATCGTAAGCACGAAATGGATAACTGATCTCATAATTATGGCCGCTAGAAGGTATAGTGATGTGATAGGCCCTAAGATCCAACTTTTTAGCACGAATTCCTTCAATCCTGACCATCAACGGTGAGCTTAGCTTGATGTGTGGCTAGAATTTCTAAAGTCTATATTCACCACATTACATGAAATACAAGTTTGGTTGGCACTTGTTTCTTCTGGTGAACATGATATGTAGTAAAATGAATAATTTTCCTTCCTATAAAATCATCTATTCTTTGTAATTTCATCGGTTTTTTTTATCTAACTCAGGCCAAGTTGAGTCGAGTTCCTGGTTTTTAATCATCTGCAAGGCCTTTTTCGTGGTTTCCATTTCAACTCAAATTCCGGAACGGTGGGGCAAGAGCGGATCGAGTGCCTCCAGAGGCATGAAAGGTACAGTGTCTCCATGCCATTTGCTGGACACGTGGCATGCATGGATGGAATCTAAACCGCTAATTTGGTATGTCCAGTCGTGGATGTGCCAGAAAATCACACTATTTAAAAGATCCTTGCCATTAGTATCGTAAAAATGGACACGGAAATATAAAAATCATCAGCCGCTCACATCCATCGAGGAAAAGGTTCATTGATTAGATGATTAGTGTAGTCTATTCAAAGAATATTTGGTTTGTTGAGTATGGAGACAACCACACCAATCCATGGCCGGGCGCCCGGACGGTCAAATGGCCGGGCACCCGAAATTCATCCAGTTTTGCTGTCCAGTCGCTGGACTGCTTTTTAGAGTAGCTGGGCACCCAACGGTCAAAGTGTCCGGGCACCCGATATTCATCTGTTTTTCTGTTTTTTGTTGCTGGACGTATTTTGTATTGGCCGGGCGCCCGACCCAGTTATGTCCGGGTAAGACGCGGGTTTCCTATTTTGTATTCTAATTGCGGGGTTTACTATATAAAGGGGTGTAAACCAGGATTAGGTACAGGGATTAGGGCTTCTATACGTCCAAGGTGAGAAAAAGGTGAGAGGATTAGCAAAAGGGCCATCTCTGTGCATGGGAGCATAGGAGAAGGTAAGTACATTGCTTGTAACTTCGTTTTTCTTCATAGTGAAGTTTGCACCCGTGGTTTTTTACCCTTGTTGGGGTTTTTCCACGTAAATCTCTGTCTTGTGGATTGTTGGTTTGTGTGATTCTTTTCTAGTTATTATTTTTCTTCCTGTTTATCGTTTGTGGGTGAGACCGGAGATTGAATCTCGGTTCACCGGCGTTGTTGGCGTGCTGCGCAACAACTGGTATCAAAGCTATTGGTTTAGTTCAACTGGGAGCGATGGCGGAAGATGGGAAAACTAGAATTGAGAAGTTTGATGGTTCAAACTTTGCCTTCTGGAAGATGCAGATGGAGGATTATCTATATCAGAAGGACCTCTACATTCCTCTAGAAGGAAAAGAGAAGAAACCAGAGAAGATGACATATGATGAATGGGCTTTAATGGATCGGAAGGCTTTAGGAACGATCCGACTCTCTTTGTCTAAGAGTGTCGCCTTCAACATATCCAAAGTAAAGACCACAAAAGAATTGATGCAGGCTTTGGCTATGATGTATGAGAAACCCTCGGCGTCAAATAAGGTTCATCTCATGAAACGGCTATTCAACATGAAGATGTCAGATGGTGGGGGCGTGGCTGAACATCTAAACGAGTTCAATACAGTCACGAGCCAATTGGAATCCGTTGGCATCACTTTTGATGACGAGGTCAGGGCCCTATTGATCTTGTCAAGTTTGCCAGACAGTTGGGATGGTTTGGTGATTGCCGTGAGCAATTCTTCAGGATCTACGAAGTTGAAATTCGATGATGTGGCTGGTCTAATTCTAAGCGAAGAATCTAGAAGGAAGACATCAGGAACTTCAGGGGATTCAGGAAATGCTCTAAACGTTGAAGGAAGAGGAAGATCTTCAAACAAAGGAGGCAATAAACACGGGCGTTCTAAGTCGAGGAATAAGTCCAAGGGACCGAAAGACAAGGACGGGTGTTGGCATTGCGGGAAGAAGGGGCACATGAAGCGTGATTGCAGGGCGCTTAAGAAACAAGAAGGAAGCTCTCAAGGTGGGAAGGATTCAGTGAATCTATCTGAGGAGAGTGACATAGAGGCGTTGATCTTGTCTCTTGATGCGCGTAATGAGTCTTGGGTTATAGACTCGGGTGCTTCGTTTCATGCCATTTCATCAAAAGAAGTTCTTCATGATTATGTCTCAGGTAACTTTGGAAGAGTCTACTTGGGTGATGATGAGCCATGCAGTATTGTTGGCAAAGGAGACGTTCATTTAAGTCAGAAAGACGGAACGGTCTTGAAGCTGAAGGATGTCAGACATGTACCGAGTTTGAGACGGAATTTGATCTCAGTGAGGCAGTTGGCCGATACCGGATATGTGACGACATTCACGAGCGATGCATGGAAGGTCACAAAAGGTGCCTTGGTTGTATCTCGAGGCAAGAAGGAAGGTACTTTGTATGTGACTTCTGGATCGTATAGTTCACTCGCAGTCGCATCAACTGGAGTAAATGGGTAGTTATGGCATCAGAGGTTGGGACATATGAGTGAGAAGGGGATGAAAGTGCTATTGTCAAAGGGGAAGCTACCAGGGTTGAAGGCAATCGATCTGGAATTCTGCGAGGACTGCGTGTATGGCAAGCAGAAGAAAGTTAGCTTCAAAAAGACAGGACGCGCTCCAAAGACACATCTATTGGAACTTGTACACACTGACGTGTGGGGATCGGCACAGGTATCATCTCTTGGTGGCTCATGTTATTTTGTTTCCTTTATTGATGATGCTAGTAGAAAACTGTGGGTTTACTTCTTAAAACACAAATCAGATGTATTCGATGTATTTAAGAAGTTGAATGTTATGGTAGAAAAGGAGACCGGTAAAACTGTGAAGTGTCTCAGATCAGATAATGGGGGAGAATATTGTGATAAGAGGTTTGAGGAGTATTGTGCATCAAATGGAATCAAACATCAGAAAACGATTCCAGGGACACCGCAGCAGAACGGTGTGGCCGAGCGCATTAACAAGACCATCCTTGAGCGTGCTAGGAGCATGAGGCTACATGCAGAGTTGCCCAAGACCTTTTGGGCAGATGCTGTGAATACTTCTGTATATCTCATCAATAGAAGTCCCTCAGCACCATTGGATGGTGGGTTACCAGAAGAAACGTGGACTGGGAAAGAGGTGAACCTTGCACATCTCAGAGTGATTGGTTGCACTTCTTATGTTCACATTGATGCAGAGCACAGAAACAAGCTGGATGCGAAGTCCAGGAGGTGCACGTTTATAGGCTACGGGCAGAATAATTTTGCCTACCAGTTTTGGGATGCAGAGAACCGAAAAATTATCAGAAGCAAGGACGTAGTTTTCAATGAAAAGGTGATGCATAAGGACAGTGTGCAGCAAAAGCAGAACAAGGCCGATGAGAAGGAATTCGTAGAGTTGGAAGAGTTATCGGACACGGGTGTTACAGTGCCACAGGATGAGCATGCACAGGAGCATGATGAGGCAGAGCCGCAGACACCGGTTGTGAGGAGGTCTACTCGGGAGAGGAGACCCAAGGTCCGATACTCACCCTCTTTACATTATCTACTGCTGACAGATAATGGTGAGCCAGAGTGTTTTGAAGAGACGTTACGGTCAGATATGCGGGTTAAGTGGGAGCAAGCCATGGAAGATGAGATGGACTCTCTTGAGTCTAATCGTACGTGGGAGCTAGTCACTCTACCCAAGGGCAAGAAAGCTCTTCATAACAAGTTGGTTTACAGACTGAAGGAGGAGCACGATGGTTCGAAACGGTACAAGGCTAGACTGGTTGTGAAAGGGTTCCAACAAAAGTCAGGTATCGATTTCACAGAGATATTTTCACCTGTGGTGAAGATGTCTACGATTCGCATGGTCTTGAGTATAGTGGCTACAGAGGACTTACATCTACAGCAGCTAGATGTTAAGACAGCCTTTCTTCATGGAGACCTTGAAGAAGAGATATATATGCATTAGCCGACATGATACGTGGCACCAGGAAAGGAGAACAAGGTGTGTAGACTGAAGAAGAGTCTATATGGTCTGAAGCAGGCCCCAAGGCAGTGGTACAAGAAGTTCGACAGTTTCATGTCGGGAAACGGGTATAGGAGATGTCATGCAGACCACTGTTGCTACTTGAAGAAGTTTGATACGTCGTATATTATTCTTCTTCTGTATGTTGATGATATGCTTGTGGCCGGATCAAGCATGAAGGACATCTCAGATCTCAAAAGACAACTGTCTAGAGAGTTTGCCATGAAGGATTTAGGAGCTGCAAAATAAATCCTAGGCATGAGGATAAAGCGTGACAGGAAAAACAAGAAGTTGGTTTTGTCACAGGCAGAGTACATAGCCAAGGTACTTGATTGATTCAGCATGGGAGGTGCTAAGCCGGTTAGCACTCCATTAGCCAACTACTTCAAGCTTTCTAAGGAGTAAGGAGCTAAGACGCAGGAGGAACGGGACTACATGGCTAAAGTCCCTTATGCGTCAGCCATAGGGAGCCTCATGTATGCTATGGTTAGCATGAGGCCAGACATTGCTCAAGCAGTGGGAGTTGTTAGCAGGTACATGAACAACCCTGGGAAGGAACATTAGGAAGCTGTGAAGTGGATCATTAGATACCTGGTAGGTACTGTGGATGTAGGGCTGTGTTATGGAGGATCGGAAATCAAGCTACAAGGCTACGTCGACTCAGATTTGGCAGGGGATATCGACAGCAGAAGGAGCACTACAGGGTATGTCTTTACCCTGGGTAGTGCTGCAGTCAGTTGGATCTCTCAGTTACAGAAGATAGTATCCATCAGTACAACGGAAACAGAATATGTTGCAGCTACAGAAGCGTGCAAGGAGATGGTGTGGATGCAAGGTTTTATGGAAGAGTTGGGAAAGAAGCAAGCAGATTGCAAGCTGTACAGTGACAGTCAGAGTGCAATACACTTGGCTAAGAATTCAGCCTTTCATTCAAGGATCAAGCATATTGACATCAGATATCACTTCATACGTTCGTTACTGGAAGATGGATCGATTGCTTTGGAGAAGATTCATACAAGTGAGAATCCTGCAGATATGCTGACCAAGGCGGTCACACGGGAGAAGCTGAAGCTCTGTTCAGCTTTGGTTGGTCTTCAGGCTTGAAGACTGGGAGGTGGTGCACTCCGGATGTAGAAGACGAAGGAACATGTGGTGATTGTCTCCAAGTGGGAGATTGTTGAGTATGGAGACAACCACACCAATCCATGGCCGGGCGCCTGGACGGTCAAATGGCCGGGCACCCGAAATTCATCCAGTTTTGCTGTCCAGTCGCTGGACTGTTTTTGAGAGTAGCCGGGCGCCCGACGGTCAAAGTGTCCGGGTGCCCGATATTCATCTGTTTTTCTGTTTTTTGTTGCTGGACGTATTTTGTATTGGCCGGGCGCCCGACCGGCCGCGGGCTTAAGACGCGGGTTTCCTATTTTGTGTTCTAATTGCGGGGTTTACTATATAAAGGGGTGTAAACCGGGATTAGGTATAGGGATTAGGGCTTCTATACGTCCAAGGTGAGAAAAAGGCGAGAGGATTAGCAAAAGGGCCATCTTTGCGCATGGGAGCATAGGAGAAGGTAAGTACATTGCTTGTAACTTCGTTTTTCTTCATAGTGAAGTTTGCACCCGTCGTTTTTTACCCTTGTTGGGGTTTTTCCATGTAAATCTCTGTCTTGTGGATTGTTGGTTTGTGTGATTCTTTTCTAGTTATTATTTTTCTTCTTGTTTATCGTTTGTGGGTGAGACCGGAGATTGGATCTCGGTTCACCGGCGTTGTTGGCGTGCTGCGCAACATGGTTAGTGCCCAATCAATGGTACAGGCTGCATGCCAGATGTATGGTTCGGATATGCACATGTGCCACGTGTATACACAATTTGGAGGCACGAAAATAAGATGGCGCTAGGTGCACAGTATTGGGTGGACCTCCATGGAGATTCGGAGATAAGCTTGTACCGAACATTCTTCAGTCCAACGAGCGCGGACCATTGTCACTCTTTTTACGAGCATCTGCAATCGTGTTTCCTTGTCCTTTCCCAGACCATTGAGACTTTTCCCAGGCTGCTGGATCCAACGAAGGCCCTCATCGTAAGAGGAGGAGACGTGTCAGATATCTGAGCTGATAGAACACGTGTCATAGATCCATGCCGTGGAACGCGTACGCACGCTGTGATGTAGACTTAGCAATAGCAATACGTGACATTTACTACAGGACAGGAGTTTTGCTAATCCGACACACCGTGGAGCCTACAATGTAAGCAAAATGAGCTGACCGTAATGGACCAGTAATATTTATTTATCATCCAACTTATTAATGTCATGAAACATTGATGAAGGGAAAAAAAAATTAAATATCAGCTTCATCCAAAACTTTTGTGTCGTGTAAGAAGTTTGTAGTGGTTATTCAACACTGTTTTCCTTTATCCACCTCATCTTTGGATATGCTTTATTTTTGGGCTTATTTTCTAAAATAATATGGAAAAATGAATGTACAGACTTATACAAGTCACAGTAATGGCCAAACTATGGGAAGCGGATTCCTTGGGAAAGCCCTTAGCAGAAGGTTCCTGCTGGGGACCTAGGTGGGGTCCATCGTGATATTTGTGAGAAATCCATGCCGTTCATCCGTTTTGTGAGCTCAGATTGGAACATGTGAACAAAAATGATCTAGACCCAAGACTCAAGTGGGCCACACTAAAGGAAAAGGTGGGTAGGAAAATTCCCACCGTTGAAACCTCCCCGAGTTCCATAGTTTTGTGTACATTCCACTCATACTGTTCATAACTTCATTCCTACTGGGATGAACTGAAAACACGAATATTAGCCTGATTCAAAACTTATGTGGCCCCACAAATATTTCAATTGTGGACACTCAATCCTCATGTTTTCAGACCACTTGAATCTCGAATCCAGCTCATTTTAATTTTTTTTTATTTATTTATCTCATATCTTAGAATGAGCTCAAAAAATAGATAGACAGGGAGAATTTCTCACAAACATCACAGTGGGCCCCACTTGGGTTCTCAGCAAGGAATTTTCTGCTAAAGCCTTTCACAGGAAACCCACGTCCTCTTGAATGAGGTCATGCGGCACCTAGTCGGCTCCCCTCAGGTGTCGGTGCTGCAGGTAGTCCCGGACAATCATTAAGTGTTGTTTACTAATGTGAACCTCCATGCCATGTGTTGGCAATAGAAGGCCGTGCAACTACCTTATGCTCCTTGGGATGACCAAACCTTTTAATTTAATGAGTTAGGTTTGGATTCTCTTGGATCCGTACTCAACTCATTTCTCACATGGGGCGGCTTTAAGGTGGGATATAGAAATTGCAATTGAGTGCTTACACAATTAATATTATATATAATTTGGCTTGTTGGTGGCTATTAATTCTATCGATAAAAGGTAAGATGACCACCCATCTAATCAAACAAGTTAAATAAAATACATTGGACAATTTAATTAGTATGTTTTTTTGGTATCTCCTCTATCTTGTAAGGTCCAAGTTGTCCAAAAGTAGTGGATGTGTAACTACTTTTCCAAAAAAAGGTAGTTCACTGTTACCCCAGCTCAACAACTTTTTTTTTTTTTTTTTCTTTTGGGGGCACGACTTTGATGGATCCCTGAATTGGTCCCATCATGATATATGTGACTACATTTATGTTGTCCATCAGTATTGAAAGCTTATTTTAGGGCATGATCCAAAAAATGAGGCATATCCAAGTCTTAGATGGACCATATATAGGATAGGAAACAAATGTAATCTACCATTAAAAACTTCTTGTGGGCCATAAAAGCTTTGGATCAAGATGATATTTTTGTGGTCTCTTCATCTAGGTCTTTGTGACATTATCAACAGGTTGGATGACAAACAAATATTCTGGTTGAATCTATGAATTTTTAATGGTGGGGATTCAATCATGACTATTTCTTGTGGTATGGTACACCTAAGATTTGGGTCAGCTTCATTTTTTGGATCATGCACTAAAATGAGGTGTCAAAATGGTTGGAGTGTAGATTTAAGGCACATACATCACTGTGAGCCCCACAGTCAGGGTTCCCACCCACCTATCCACTGAAGCGGCGCCTGTGGCACCTGTGTTTGGGTTGGGTCTATCTAGTGGGGCCTGGAGTCAATTTTGTATGTGCCAAAATTAGACCCAATTAAAAATTGGAGTGCAGCTCAGGCTGGAATAATTTTGAGAGGTCCCTGGCCTGACCCTATAGTAATTCAAGATGAATTTGTAGATCCAAACGTGTCGACGGGTTTAAATTTTGGACAGTGATCCAGTAGTTTTCAGGTCAGCTCCAATGACTTATGGGGTTGACATCAGGTCAGCTTCAATGACTAATTGGGTCGACCCAAGCCATGTGCACCCATTCTCTGGTCTAATTTTTGCACTTAATTCACGTACATTGTAGGGTCTGCATCATACATAACCCAGATGATTGAAAAGAATAACACTTGTGTGGCTTGCAGGGGTTGAGTATGTGGTAAGCAAGCTTCTGAGAAATAGGAGGGGTCCATTTAGGTCCATGACTAGTGTAAAAAATGTTGCCCAAAATTTTAGAATCTACAACGAGTGATGTTGCTGTGATAACGTCAGTAGATTTTCAAAATGTTTTAATTTTTCACAATTTAATTTTTCACAAAAATATAAGAAGTCATTTGGCACTGTGGATTTGGGAAGGGGGGGAATTTGAGGGTACTCCAAATTTATTGGTCATTTGGTAGGGTGGAAGGGTGGATTATAGGGTATTTCAAATTCAGGGATTTCTATTAACCCTCACTTTTTGTGAGTTTTGCAACCCTTTCTTCTGCTTGGATTACCAATCCTCTCCTCTCTTTCTATTTTTAAAATTTTTTTATTTGTTATTTTTAAAGGCAAGAGAGTCACACATATAACATTTATTTGTACACGTGGCTCACTAATAACATCCCAAAACAATTAGATTATTAACTGCATCACTAAAATTACTTCAATAGAATGATCAAAGCAGTCCAAACATTGACCTAAATCAATGTTTAAAAAACATCATTTAGTTGTTCAGTTGTGATCCTATGTTTATCACCCATCCAAGGCTTAGAATTTCATCATTTTCAGTCAAAATCTATTTTATTGTAATCATTATGTCAAACATCATCTACGTACACTAATTAGGGATATTAAAGTTGATTTAGTAATTAAAGTTCAACTCTCATAAATATACTATATAATTTAGGTGCTTAACTATTTTTGGATTATAAGGGCGGTGAGTTTAGGATGCCAAACACAACCATAGAATTTCAAATCCAGGGTATTCTAAATCCAAAAGATTTTGGATTCAAGTATTCTGAATCCATAATGCCAAATGATGCCTAATCAATGATGTTAAGGTAAGAAGAGGCTATTACGCAGGGAAGTAGCTGAGTTTTCCCTTCAATCCTAACAGAGAATTTTGAACTTAGTTTATTGACGTGGGGCCTATAGTTGCTAAATCCAAGCCATTATAAATAGACCATTTCTACCATTGAATGTGGTTTGTTCATGCATTTCTTTTTAACCATGTCTGTGTGACGACAACAAAAAAGTTAAAGAGTTAACAAATTGATAGGATTTTGGAGGAACGGGCCCCACCGTGATGTGTATGTAAAATCCACTCCGACTATAAAAGCGTGTGTTGAGAATTTAGCTATAGGGCTAAGAATTCAGCCACATCCATAATTCAAGTAGGCCACGTGTGAAGAAACAGTACATGAGAATACCTACCATCCAAACTTTATCACTTGGCATGACCCATATATACACATATGAGCCTAATTTTTAGTCCTCATGGGTGAATTTTCACCATGTAGCTAATGGTTGGGGTGGATTTCATGAATGCATCATAGTAGAGCCCACCCTGTTTTAGTTCTCAATGCCACGTGAGGGGAATTAGGTAGGCGTTCCCTTCTCCCACTAGTTTCCTTGGTGGGGCCCGCTTAAATCATAAAACTACCTGGTATTATAGCTAAATTGTCATAACTAACCAAATGGTTGGTGTAGATTTCACGAACGGATCACAGTGGAACCCTTCGTGTTTATGTTGTCAACATTCTTGAGATTTGGACCGCACAAAGGTCTCTTGCGGTACAGTGCGCAGGATACCATTCTCGGACGCGGCTTGCCTGCGAAAGCCTTTCGCAGGCATCTCCTGTGCAAGGAATCTGGGTGGGGTCCACCGTGATATTTGTGAGAAATCTACACCGTCCAACCGTTTTGTGAGATCATTTTAGGCGTTGTTAAAAGAAATGAACGGGATCCAAGACTCAAGTGGGCCGCAAAAAAGCAAAAGGTGTGTAGGAAAATTCCTACCGCTGAAACCTCTATGGAGTCCACAGTGATGTTTATATGCCATCCATACGGTTCATGTGTCATTCTTATTGAGATGAACTGAAAACATAAATATTATCCTGATTCGAAACTTCTGTGGCCCCATGAATATTTCAACTGTGTAAATACAATCGTCATGTTTTCAGCCCACTTAAGTCTTGGATCCCGTTCAATTTTGGTCGCAACACCTAAAATGATCTCAAAAAACGGTTGGACGGAGTAGATTTCTCACAAACATCACGGTTGGCCCCACTCAGATTCAAGGAGATGCCTGCGCCGGCTTTCGCAGGCAATCCGCGTCCCCACTACTCTCTCTCTCCCTCTCTCTCTCTCTCTCTCTCTAAAACGTATTGGCTAGTGACCCTGCCACTAGCCAATGGCTATTGGTCGGTGCTCTATGGGACCCACCATGATGTATTCGTTTCATCCAGTCCATCCATCTATTTTTTTTCAGATCATTTTATACCAAAACTGATGTAGATCCAAATCTCAAGTGGACCACACAGTGTTGATTGAATGTCCACCATTAAAAACTTCTTAAGGGCTACAAAAGTTTAGGATCAATCTGATATTTGTTTTTTCCCTTAATCCATGTCTGTATGAGCTAATCAACAGGTTGGATGTCAAATGAACGTTACAGCGGGCCCTAAGACGTTTTTAATGGTGGACATCCAATCAATAATGTTTTCATGTGGTGTGGTCCACCTGAGACTTATAACTACCTCAGTTTTTGGTTCAAGACCTAAGATTATCTTTAAAACTGGATGGACGGAGTGGATAAAACACATACATCATGGTGTAGTCCACAGAGTGGCAGCGTCACTAGCCAAACCGCGTCCATATATATTCTAGCACGCACCTCCATATGTGCCAATCAAGCTTGTACGTACCACATATAAGCCGTTTATAAGGCGGGCAACTGTGCAGATTGTATAGCCAAAGCCTCCGCCTATTTTGGAGCGGATTGCGTACAGAGTTACTCAGAAGCGTACGTATTGAGTAAACTCTGTGGGGCCCACCATGGATGTATGTGTCTTATCCACTCCGTACATCACGGTGGGCCCATCAGAGCCCCAGCCTGTTCTGAGCTGGGGACAGGCGGGGTAGTACCCAATACGCATCCTACCTGACAGTAGAAAAGCCTCATCTTTTCGTTAGATCATTGATCAAACGGTAGGTACACACGTCGGATCTTCTGTATATGTGCCAGGGTGGAACACGCGTGTAGATGGAAGTTGTATCATGTACGGTGATCCGGACCGTTTATCTGAAATGGGTTCACCGGGGATGTATAGAAAGGCAACTTTACCGTTTAAGTATCTCAAATCAATTTCAAATCTCTCGCTTCACTGTAGACATGTAATTCAAAATGTTAGTTTGTGGGTTTGTTGAGTTTTTTTTTTTTTTTTTTTGTCGTTAAAATAAAAAATAATGAAAAGATTTGAAAAATAAATTTTGAATAGTCATTTCTCTTTCAAATGTTTTGAAAACTTTTGAAAAAATTCTTTATCCGACATTGCTTAGAGACTGAGAATTTTTCTCGTCTATAAGCAAACTTTTTGTATTTATATTTAGTGAAATGGAGAGAAAGATCTCAGATTGCATGTTAGGCATGTGCTCGTGTTGGCAAGGGTGGTGTGGCTGTAGTGATGCTAGTTTACACGTGTCACTGCATAGTTGAGTGACCTTACATCAACTGTTGCGAGTTGCGATGGTCATAAACAGATAGTTTTCAATGGTATTAAACAACTAGCATGCAACTTATCTTATAAGTGCTTCAGCCTGATTTTGATTCAAATAAACTATTTATTTTTGGTGTCCAAAATTCTATGTTTCGAAATAATTTTCCAACAAAGTCATCATGAAAATTTTAGGATATGTTTGGACAAACAAATCCAAAACATATACAGAGAAAAGAAAGCAGTATCACCTTACGTGTCACCCTAGGTTTGAATTTGTAGGCCAAACCGTGATCGTCGGTAGGATGGAGCTGTGTAGGCAGTACTAAAAAAGGAGGGACTCTTCATCTGCGCAAGTCTACTCTTTTTTATGGTCTTCAAGTGATACTCCATCTGCATAGGTTCACTTTTCTTCTTTAATGTTTGATATTTCAACATCTATCTTTCTTAAGGTGACCAAATTGTGAGTATTGGTAGATGGAGTTGTGTTAGTCAGTTGCCAGAAAAGAAAATCCCTTTTCTAATTTCAAACAACCTTATTAGGAAAAAAGATTTGTGGGTCCCATCCGGGTGTTTCTATGACATCTAATATGTCCTTCCATTGCACTAGCTCATGGTAGCATGTGAGCCAAAAAATCAAACTGATTTGGTAGGATGTGAGCCAAAAAATAAACCCATTTTGGAAAAAATGGGCTAGACCACAAGAAAAAGTGAGTGGGACACCCATAATTGAAACCTTCTTGTGCCTCCGAAAGTTCTAAATCATGATGATATTTTTGTTTTGTATTCATCCTCGAGCATCACGTTATGAGCAGAATCATTTGTGGGCCCAGGAAAGTTTCAACGGTGAACATTTTCCATCATCACTATTTCGAGTTGTTTGACCATGTGAGTTCTAGATCTGCCTATTTTTTAGTCTTTCATCTTGATTTTAACTCTTCAATAGATGACAATTAATTTGATGCACAGATGACCAAATCAACATGACTTTATTGCCTGGTGATAAAAAATGGCGGGATTTGATTGGGCCATATGTCA
This sequence comes from Liriodendron chinense, assembly GCA_003013855.2. Taxonomy (NCBI): domain Eukaryota; kingdom Viridiplantae; phylum Streptophyta; class Magnoliopsida; order Magnoliales; family Magnoliaceae; genus Liriodendron; species Liriodendron chinense. The sequence continues at coordinate 3,428,030 of PVNU02000736.1, read as the reverse complement.
TGTCAGAAAGAGGCTCAGTCGAGTAGCTACTCAATCCAACAACTTTCTAAGATGCTTCGCATGACCCCATCTCTAACAGCTGTGCGTGGTCCGGTCAAATCCTACCATGTCGGGTCCCCAGATGATCGGCTTCTGTAGAGATAAATAGTTTAATTTTAATTAACTTAATTAAATTATAATTATATAATTTCTAAGCGCCTGTGTATCATCATCAGTCTGCTAAAATATCAAAGTTTTCCTTGAACTAGATTTGGATTTTGAGTATGAGAAAGGGAAATTTGATAATACAATTTCACACGTAGAAACGTCCAAATCCATAGGCAGGAACACTTGCAAATATGAAACGTGTTTTAGATCTTAGCTTTCCATAAGATTGGGATTAATGCTTAGACGTCCTTCCAAAGAAGCCAAACAATTTCAATCTTGAAGCAGGCATGGGCCAACATGCAAGGTAAATTGAGGGTTGAAATTCTTACTTCCACCCATTCATTATTTTTGATATGCCTGTCCACCTGTATTGGGAAATGATTATTATTGCCACATGTAGCTCACCTGATAGAGGGCTTAGATCTCCCAATTGTCACCACCTGACAGTTTGCAAACATGTGTGTAGTAGATTGCCTGATGACCCAATCATCAAAGATACACCAAGTGATCCAATGTGGAGGAATTTGATTGGGCTACTTGCCGCGGTTAGAAGCATGCAAGGTGATATAAAACATGTTTGAAAGTTATTCAGTTCATTTCGTTGGTTCTTTTCTGACAGTGATATATGGCCCAATAAAATCTTGCCACATGGGTCACCAGGCAATCCGTTTAATTGGCGTGACAGCAGTCCATCAGCAATAAACTAACTACATTTCACCCTTGCTTTTCAGTGTAGGGAGGCAGATGTGTAGTCAAGACGTGCCTACGAAGGCACCAACTACTTCCCTAGAGAATCCTACAAAATCAGAAAATCATGGAATCTGAAGATATTTTTACAATCTTTGACACCCTGTTTGGCACCTTGGATTTGGTGGTAAATGAGAATATTTCAAATCCATATAGCTGCTTTTTGTGTTTGACAGCATTGGATTTGGAGGCAGTTGGAATTAGAGGTATTTCAAATCTTTATTTTTGGTGTGTTTTGAAATCCTAGCAATACCTTGATATTCGGATGGAATTGAGAGGAAACGCCTTTTTTGACTCTCTGTAAGGGGAAGAGAGTTACACATGTAACAAAGATATCTTTACGCTACTTATCCATTAGACACATGGCATGTTTATGATACCCCAAAATAATTCAATTATTAGCTACAATACTAAAATCATATCAATAGAATGATCTGCACCATCCAAATGTTGGACATTTAAATGGACAGTTAAAAATCATTGGTGAGTTGCCTATTTGTGATCCTTGTATTTGTGGCCCACCCAATGGTCAAAACTTCTTCTTTTTTGGCCAAAGTATGTATTTTAATGGGCTTATCACAGTCATTTTATTGAATACTCCATATATATATATATATATATATATATATATATATATATATATATATATATAATTTAGAGTATGAAAGCTAATTTAGTTAACCAAATCCACGTCATGTGAATACACTAAAAAATTCCAATGCCCTCCTAATACAAGCTCCCAAATAAGAGATTGGATTCCAGAGCATTTCAGCCCAACAGAAATGAGAATTTGGAATCACCTTGATTCCAATGTAATTGTGATTTGGATTCCAATGCATTCCAAATCCAAGCTCCCAAACAGGTTCATCGGATTTGGAGTGTCTACTTCTACATCTTTGTAACAATAGATTTACCATTGGTTACTCTCAATTAATGTCGGCTTTTCATGCTATTGTTGCCATCACTACCGGCCTTCATTCTATATACTTGGCCCTTGTAAAGAGGGTATAAAAGCATCGACCTTCATAGAGCACACTAGGATGATCACTAAAGTATCTATTTATCGGCCATTGAATCATTCATGTTTTGTCCGTCTACCAATTGCTTCTGTTGATCCATCCATCAATTCGGTTTAGGGTTTTGACTCAATACAAGCTTTTTCTAAACCAATCATGAATCTATCATTTAATCCATCCATTGATTCATCATGTAACCCACGGTGGATTCGTGGAGAGGGACTCTTTCATCTGCATACATCTACTCTTCTTCATGGTCTTCAAGTGAAACTCCATCTGCGTAGGTTCACTCCTCTTCTTTAATATCTAATTTTTCAACATCTATCTTTGTAAGCTGACCAAATTGTGAGTTTTGATTCGGATGGAGCTGTGTAAGCCAGTTACTAGAAAAGAGAAACCCTTTTCTAATTTCAAACAACCTTATTAGGAAAAAGATTTTTGGGACTCATTGGGATAATTTTGTGACATCTACTCTGTCCTTCCATTGCGCCTGCTCATGATAGTATGCGAGCTAAGAAATCAAACTGATTTTGAAAAATAAAAGGGCCAGACCGATAGGAAAAATAAGTGTAACATGCATAATTGAAACCTTCTTGTTCTTACTGAATTTCTGGATCATGATAATATTTGTGTTTTGCATTCATCCTGGTGAGCATCACCTAATGAACAGAATCATTTGTGGGCCCAGGAAAGTTTCAATGGTGTACATTTTCCATCACCACTATTTCCCATGGTTTGGCCCACGTGAGTTCTGAATATCCCTAATTTTTTGCCTTGCATCTTTGATTATGTTCTTAATCCAACAATTTTCTAACATGTTTTGCATGGCCGGATCTCTGATAGCAGTGTGTGACCCAATCAAATCTCACCATGTTTTCAATCCAACAACTTTCTAACATGTTTTGCATGACCCCATCTCTAATAGCATTGTGTCACCCAATCAAATCCCACCATGTTGTCAGGTTGTTAATGATACATCTAAATTGATAGACATAAAGAAGTGTATTGCCTGGTGAGTTAAGGTGGCCAGATTTGATTGGGCCATGTGTCAATGTCAAAAATAGGACTTGGTTGAGTACATACTCAATCCAACAACTTTCCAACATGCTTTGCATGGCCACATTGACAAAAAGTGGCCCAGTCAAATCCCACCATGTTGGATCACTAGGTAATCCACTCCCATAGACACAAATAATTTTATTTGATTAACTTAAATTATAATTATATAAATTTTAAGTGCTTGTGTATAATCATCAATCTGCCAAAATATCAAAGTTTTCATCAAACCAGATTTGGAGTTTGAATGTGAGAAAGTGAAATGTGATAATTTTGAACCGTAGAGACGTCCAAATCCCTGAAGCCGAACACTTACAAATATCAAACATGCATTAGACCTGATCTTTCCATAAGATTGGGAATAATGCTTGGACGTCCGTTCAAAGAAGCCAAAAAATTTCAATCTTGAGGCAGGCATGGCCACACACAACGTAAACTGATGGTTGAAACTCTTACTTCCAGCCATTCATTAGTTTTGATGCGCCGGCCCACCTGCATTGAGAAATGGTTTTTTGTGCCAGGTGTAATCACGTAATAGAGAATCTAGATCTCCCAAGTGTCACTGCCTAACAGCTTGCAAACAAGTGTGGAGCAGATTGTCCTGTGACCCAATCACCAAGGATATCTCTAAGTAATCTGATGTGGTGGGCTTTGATTGGGCTACTTGTTACTGTCAAATGCAGACCAATAAAGTATGTTTGAAACTTGTTCAGCTCATTGGGTCATTTAGACCAAACAAAGCTATGTTTGAAAGATATTCAGCTCCTTAGGTCATTTCTAACAGTAGCACATGGCTAAATTAATTGTACACGTGATTCACTAGATAATCTGCTTTATGAACCAGCGATTTTTGTCCTCTTGCACTTCTACGTGACAGCAGGCTTCATTAAACAGAATACATTTCACCTGGCTTTTCAGTGTAGGGTAGCAGATGAGGAGAGAACGTGCCCACGATGGCACCTAGCTACTACTTCCGCTGTAGAGAATCCTACGAAATCTGGAAAATCATGGAATCTGAGAGAATTTTTAATGTGGTTTAAGATGTTGTCTTCTGTGGAAATTTTAAATTGTTAATGACCAAACATAGAAAATATCTCTCATAATCTTATAGCCTATCTAGAATGCATATTATTAAATCACATTAGATCGAGTTAACACAATTATTACTCAATTGGATGCTTCTTTCAAGAAAAACACCATTCTACATGAAATGAGAATTTGGTGGATGCGAGTTGAACACTTGGGTTAATCTAATCATTTCCATCGATTCCAAATACTAGATGAAATTTACATGGAACCAAATGCAATTCTATACAATCTAATCCGTTGTTCCAAACATGCTTACTTTTAAACCGTTACCTAAAACTCGCTTATGCTTTTGAAATTTGGTATAAAAAAAAAAGCCACCTATTTTGGCTTTGACTCACGGTTGTTATAGAACTCTATTAGTTGCATTAAAAAAGACCTAATGTCCTCTTAAGCTCTTTTGCTCCTTGCACAAGGCTCAAGGCTCATGAAATCCACTCCAATTATAGACTATACCGTGGGCTCTACGATGATGCATTTGTTTGATCCACACCTTCATTCTTTGTTTACTATGATTTCAAGGCATGAGCCCAAAAAATGAAAAAGATCCAAATCTCATGTGGATCCACAAAGTTAATGGTGCCAATTAAATTCTACCATTAAAAAATTGCAAGGGCCTATTATAATTTTTTTTTTTTTATCCATCCAACTTGTTGATTAGATAACGTGGACATAAATTAAGGCCCATCATAATTCTTCTTTTCTATTGAATGTTTTTGGCCCCCAAAAAGTCATCAAGGGTAGGTGTTTAATCCTTTTCGTTTCTTATGTTGTGGTCCACTTGCAATTTGGATCTGCCTCATATTTGGGCTCATGTCCTATAATGACCTAAAAAAATGAATAGATGAAGTGGATGTACCACATACATCATGACAAAGCCCAAATCTCTTAAAACTCCAACCACAAGGTGGTATAGGTGGAGCGCCACTGGACCTAGGATTTCCTCCCAAGGCTTTGGCAAGGAAGCTAAGTGGGGCCCATCATAATGTTTGTGAGAAATCCACTCCGTTCATCTATTTTTCAAGTTCAATTAAGAATATGTGACAAAAAATGAGCCAGATCTATGAATGAAGTGGACCACACGAGAGGAAACAACGAGGATTGAACATCCACCATTAAAACATTTATATCACCACAAAAGTTGTGCCAGTATAAGTTTTGTGTTTTCAATTCATCCTAGTAGGAAAAACATTATAAATGGTTTGGATGGCATATAAACATCAAGGTCGAGCCCAAGAAAGTTTCAAAAGTAGGCATTTCATTTCCTAGTTTTTCCTCTCATGTGGCCCACTTGAGTCTTGGATCTGAATCATTTTTTGTTGAATGTCCTAAAAGAAGCTCGTAAGATGAATGGACAGGGTGGATTACTCATAGACATCACGATGAGCCGCACCTATTTTCCCAACCCAGTAACTTCTACAAAAGGCTTTTGCAGGAATTATATGCGTCTGAATTGAACCGGGTGTGGATTGGATACTACCCAGTGGGACGTAGCTAAAGACAGACCGGTCATGTTAGAAAATGTGGGACCCACACCGTGATATATATGTTTTATCAACATCGCTCATTTACTTTCACAAATCATTTTAGGTAATAAGCCCCAAAGGGAGGTAGATTGAAGGCTGGACCACACCAGGCAGTGGGGATTAAAAGCCAATCGTTTGAAACTTCTTGGGTCCGCAAAAGTTTTGGATAAAGCCGATATTTATTTTTCCCTTGGTAAAAGCCTATATGATCTTCTGAAGAGTTTGGATGAAAAATAAACATTGTGGTGGGCCCTAAGAAGTTTTCAATAGTAGGAGATTCAATCTCCACAGCTTCATGTGGTGTGGTCCACTTGAGTCTTCAATCTAACTCCTTTACCAAGGGAAAATGATAGATTGGCAGCCTGGATATATCATGCCCAACAATAGGAGTTCAATCTCCACCGCTCATGCTCTAAAATTATTCAAAATAGATGGACAACTGAATAAAAATATACATCACGTTGGGCCCATTGAACTCCTAACACGACTGTCTGTCGCTAGCCACATCCAGGTGAGGGTAGTACCCAATCCGTGCCCCAGAGCTAGAAGCAGATTGCCTATGACCCCTCAGACTGTGGGTCGGGGCTGTATGGGGCCCACTAAAATGTCTGTGAAAAAATCCACTCCGTCCATCTATTTTGAAAGACCACAATAAATCGCGATGCTAAAAATCAGTTAGATCCAAAAATAAAGTGCGCCACATTAAAAAACAGTGGGAAGAGCTTGAAACATTCCTGGAGCTGACCATGATGGGTATATGCCATCCAAATCGTTCCTAGTATTAATTATTACCACTCAAATAACTGGTAGGAACAAATATCATCTTGATATAAAACTTTTGTCACCACTAGGCGTTCAATCCTCACTTTTTATGGTGTGGTCCACTTAAGAACTATCCTAATTTCCTATGGTGTGGTCCACTTAAGTTTTAGATATGCTACATTTTTTAAGAGACTGTTTTTTGTTAGATATGTTGTTTGGGGGTTTACTTAAAGGATAAATGTGTTTTTTCTAAAATACTGTATAGATCATACCGAACAGTACGAGATAGTGTGTGGTTTTTTAGCTAATGTTAGAATCTTAGGTGAGTCTTAGGAAATAGTTTAAAACCAGGCTTCATTTTGAAATTCAACCAAAACTTAAGCATCTAAATGTCATTATCTCTAACTTTAACATATTTCTTAGAGACATTGTTATCGGCACCTTTTATGTAAAGCCTATAATGGAAACAGCTTTCCTTGCCTACATTTCACAAAACAAGGAAAAGTTGTACTATGCATAAATGAAATTCTTTTCCAGGGAATTTAATCTTGAGGATTTCTTAGGCCACAAGCGCACCAGCTGTGTATATGGAAGGACGGACAAGATGTATCACCGACCACTACAGTTCCTATACTTAATAATACTCATAATGCTAAAAGTTTTAAAATAAAAAGGAAAAAAAATAAATGGGAGAAAAGGGCAATGGTTGATACTTGGAACTGCATGATAGCATATATACGTGGAATCAAAACAATGGAGAATAATTAATCCTCCAAAATTCATAAGGTCACTTAGACCTTGATTAAGGAAATCACAAACATCAGCTTGATCAGAGCTGTCTATTGCAACAAGAATTTCAATGGTAGGTGCTCATTTTCCACTCTTTTCTGTCGCGTGGCCCACTTGAGCCTTGGATCTGATCTGGTTGGATCCGGTTTATTTTCAGCCTCGTGACTAAAAGGCATGAAACAAAATGATTGGACTGTATGGATCTAATACATACATCATGATGGACCCCACAGAAGTTCCACCTTTTAACTGATCCGGTTTTCTTCTCTCTAGCTAAGAGCGGAATTTCTGTAGGTGGGAAATTTACGCGGGCCCATGATGACTTATTTCTTAAATCCACACCGTCCATATAATTTTCAGATCTTTTCAGGTTATAAACCAAAAAACAAGTTAGATCCAAAGCTCAACTGGAACACACCATAGGAAACAGTGGAATTGATACTACCGTTGAAAACTTCTTAGGGCCCAGACGGCTCTGATCAAGCAGATATTTGTGTTGTACCTTCATCCAGGTATGGGTGGACTTATGAATTAGGTTAGATGTTAGAAAAAGCCTCACGCTTGGCCCGAGGAAGGTTTCAACCAAAGTTTGTGTAATCCTGACTACTTTCTTTTGGTGTGGTCCACTTGAGATTTGGATGTACCTTATTTTTGGAACCATGCTCTAAATCTATTTGGAAAAATTGATAGACGGTGTGGATGTAAGAAAAAGGTTATGGTGAAGGGCGGTGAAGTACCATACGTTGATGTACCCGAAGAGACAAATACGAGATAATTTGTGAAGTGGAAATAACGTAAATGACGTGGCCGAACTGAGAAGCGAATGGAATTTCCTGTGCTTTCAACACAGACGATCCGCACTCCTAAATGGATCTTAAGTTAAAAAATACAATGATGACATAGGCCTTCACTGTTCTAATAAACGTGGACCGGCATTTTCCTAACCATTGATCAGATTGCTAGGACCATTCGACCAAAGTGACTTTTAGGAGGGAGGGTAATCAAAGTAGGTACCGGATCACGGATAGTTCAGGTCACTTATCTGAAATCTATTCTACAAAAAATAGATTTTCTAGCATAACAATGATGGGCCCATATGATGAATGGTCCAAATCATTGATTAGACATTTTTTTACTATAATTAATATGGTCCATTTTCTTAGCCATTCTATCAAAGTTACTTTTTAGAGGGAGGCGGATTGGATACTACCCCATCATGACCGAGCTAGAGACGAGCGATCCTGTTAGGGCCTTTGTGGGCTCACTGTGATGTATATGTTTTATCCATGCCGTCCATCTATTTTGACAGTTCATGTTAGGGCATGAACCTAAAAAAGAGTCAGATCAAAGGTTCAAGTGGACCACACCACAGTAAGCAATGGGGATTGAAAGCCTACCGTTGAAAACTTCTTGGGGCACATAAGTTTTAGATCAAGCTGATATTTATGTTTGCCCTTCATCTAGTTCTAATATGAGATTGAATATCTAATGGTTCAAGAGGATCTTACCTAAACATCACTGCGGGTCTCATCAAAATCAAGATGGGCTTCTCTTACTGTTCCCTTCTTCCTTCTTGAATACTCTCTGCACAATTCACGAGTCCAGACTTGGTTTTTGGCGGGCCCACTATGATGGACGGTCCAAATCAACTATCAGACATTTTCTTATATAATAAATATTTCCTGCACAGTTCCTATCCATTTTTAAGAGGGATGGGAATTAATCAAAGGTGCATCCAACATTACAGTCAGTCCAAATCCCTTAGATTAAAAGATCCCAAACCCTCTCGATATGCATGGATGGTTTAAGTGAAATCAGTCTTAAACGTAATTGCCCAAACAATGAGAAAAGATTAGGATTATTACAGCAAAATCTTCGTTAATTGGGATTTTTACCAAATAACGCCTCCATGATTGGAATTACTGAGGGGGTGCTTTTGGAGGTGTGAAATTACCAAAGTGACTCATTTATTTTTCTTTAGAAAGTGCTGCAGTTGATCATTGTGGGCCCAATTGGCATGTGTATAACATCCAAGCGTCCAACAGATGCACCCCACCATGATGATCAAATGAATGGAAACTATGGTAGTCCAATTGTTAGGTGGGCTACACCATCAAAACTAATTTTCACTGCTAAAAAACAACCAACTTCATTTGTAACTCATTCAATAATTTCATATTTCATAGGTCTAATTTTTTATTTGCATGATATGTTGGACTGGTTGGATGTCTTAGTTAGACCACATGGGCCCCAGAATTCTTGACTTTATTGCTTTTTTAACTGTGTACCGTACTGCCTGGTTCGCACCCCCTACTCTTTTTTTTTTTGTGCCTCTGCCACATTTATTATATTTTGTACCTTTCAAATATAGCACTTCTCTTGTACAGAGCTTATTGCACACCAGCATCGTATGATTTTTGGTCTACATGCCTTAGATCTTTTGTGTGGAATCTGATGGTTGGTGTGGATTTCATATAATTATGATGGTGGGCCATACAAAAATTAAGGATAGATATTTCTCCCCTAACTGTTTTCTTTGGTATGGGCCACCAAAATCATCGTTCAGAGATTTTTTTTTTTTTTTTTTTTTCGTCTCCAGTTCTAATATGAGATTGAATATCTAATGGTCCAAGAGGATATTACCTAAACATCATTGTGGGTCTCATCAAAATCAAGATGGGCTTCTCTTACCATTCCCTTCTCCCTTCTTGAATACTCTCTGTACAATTCACGAGTCCAGACTTGGATTTTGGGGGGGCCCACTATGATGTGCATGGGAAATCTACACCAACCATTAGATGGGCAATCCTACTTTAGGCCCAAAGACAAAAGAAGAAGAGGAGGCCAAGTCATGATTTAGATGGGTCACATCAAAGAAATCAGTTGGGGAATCTTACTGGGCCGCTGTAATAATTATATGAAATCCATTCCAACAATTAAATGTCACACCGAAATTTAGGCATTTACTCTAAAATTCAGGCTCATTCATGATTCATGTGGGTGATAACAAAGGGAAATAGTTTAGAGGATGATTGTTGTCCTATACATAGTTTTCTATCACATGGTTCACTTCAATCATAGAAGGGAGTGTTTTTTGGGCCCACGGCTTAACATGAGGAAACCCTCGTAGTGATCACGTGGATTTCATATAGCATCCACCCTAAAATGATATGAAAAAACGGATGGACAACATGAATATAAAATAAATACATCAAGGTGGGCCCCATGGGAAGGGCTGCACCTAACCCGCTTCCTCCTGATACCTCACTTTCACTAACGTAGAGCCACGTGATCCACCCTCATGGACAGCTACCATACCTCATAATGACCCAAAACTCAGGTAGACGCCAAAACATAGGAAATAATTGGAATGGACACACTCATCCTTAGTTTTACATTGGGCCTACCTTGGTGTTGATATGCCTTCCATTCCTTTCATCCGACGTTCTTCCTTGGGATGAAAGAATTCACCAAAATTCGTACTGTTCCAAAACTCAGGTGGGCCATACAACGTATGGTTTTAGGTAAATTTACACTCTTCGCTATGGAGTGGCTCACCTGAGGATTGAATCAGCCTGAAATTTGGGATCAAGGCCAAACATGGAGTTTTGTACCTTTTGACGGGGTTGATCTCATTCACGTGTAGTTGTTACCCCCACCATAGAGAAAGTTAGCCAAGCGGGTTCAATCTGGAGTTTTTGAAATATAATGGCTTGTAATCTTAAACATTGTACCATGAAAGAAGGCTGGGTGTTTCAACAGCAAGTCAAAGGTTCGAATTGCTAAGGAGATACACTAACCCCTCCGTGGGTGGGTGCATAGTGTGACCAGCCGTGTGGTGCATTGTGCAGCTAAGAGGTTGGGTGCGTTAAGGCTAGGCTCGAACACTAGGCAGTTTAGGCGGTCGCCTAAGGATATATATGTCCTATCTACACTGTCGGCCCGTTTTTATTAATCAATTTAGGGATGATCAAAATGAAACATATCCATAGCTCAAGTGGACACATCACAGGAAACAGTGGGGATGATGACGTCTACAGTGGACCACATTACCAAAAAAACATCAATGAAGTTGGCCTACCATTAAAAGCTTCTTGGGGCCCACAAAAGTTTCGGATCAAGCTGATGTTTGTGTTTTCCCTTCATCCATCCAGGTCTGCCAACAAATTGAATGAAAAATAAATATCACACTAGGCTGTATGAAGTTTTTAATGGTAGGCCTCTAATCACCACCATATAAAATAATGATCCAAAATGGATGGACAGTGCAGATAAAATGCATACATCATTGTAAGGCCCACAAAGTTGGGCAACACCTTAACGTATGTTTTGTATATCAATACCCTTCATCAGTTTTTCCAGCTCATTTTAGGAAATGGGCTCCATTCCATTTTCTTTTTATCCTTGCACTCATCCGACCGTTCTTCGTAGCTGGAAGAAACCTTCTCAATGAGTAAACACTTTCTAATGTATTTTTTATTATATATAATTATTATTTTTAATTAATATTATTTTTATTAATATTTTAAATAAAAAAAAAGCTTGATATGGATCCTCGCCTGAGTTGCATGATTCACCAAAAAAACAAAAAAAGCAAAAACAAAAAAGCATCGTACAACGGGCACAAAAGCCAAAAGAAAGAGCTATCGGTAAAAAACAAAGAGTTAAGTAACAGCGAGAGGAAGAAAAAAAAAAAGGAATTAAAGAGATCTTTATTCGGTGAAATACAGAGACAGAAGGATAGAATTCAGGGGTGTCCTAGGCGGTACGGCATGTGAATCTGGGCCGTCAATCTGACAGCCCTTACAGTGGATGAATTTGGCCGCGGATTAGCTGAGACAGGGTTTTGCTTAGTTGGTGAGACCCTGACGGTAGGGTCCACCTCGATGTTGCATTGTATATCCTTGCCGTCCATCCATTTTGCCATACGGTCCGAAAATGAGGCAGATCCAAATCTCAAGCAGACCACACAGTAGGGATTGAACACCCATCATTAAAAACTTCTTGAGATCCTTTTGGATCAAGCTGCCATCTGTGTTTTTCCTTCGCCCAGGTCGTGTGACCTTATCAACAGGTTGGATGGCAAATAAACATTACAGTGGGGCTCAGGAAAGTTTTTAATGGTGGGTGTTCAATCACCACTCTCTTCCCGTGGTGTAGTCCACCTGAGATTTGGGTCTGCATCATTACTGGACAATGCCCTGAAATGATCTCGCAAAACGGATGGACGGTGTGGATATACAACACATACGTTGAGGTGCGCCCACTAAACTGTTATCAGCCTCACCTAATCTGCGCCCGATTCGTTGTAAGAAAAATCCCAGTCTAAGTCGACGAGCTTTGGTAAGCGCACACGCGTGTATATAAAAGCTCGTGTACACGCCAAGCATGTGCCAGCATGAAACATACGCACGAGATCTAATCCATCCATCAGGTTCCTCTGATCTTATACATGTTTTTCAATAAAAATAAATTCTGGTTCAATTACTCAGTGGGCCCAAATTTAGAAACAGGTGGATGGTTAGTCAAGCTCTTTCAGAGCAGTACATTTGTTTTGCAAACTCTGGTCCACCTGATAGTGGATCAATCAGATTCTTGGGCTAGGTGATCAATACAGTGGTGCCATTCTGATGGATGGATTGGATCTCGGACTTATAATGCCATGCTGGCATATATGTGACGAGTACATGAGCATTATTTCGTACGTGTGTGGGCTCAGCAAGGCTCAATTGGGAGATTCGTGGAAGACTCTCTTTTGGATGTGGAGGGTGAACCCGGAATTTTTTATTCTTTCCATTTGATATGCATGTTGCATGTAGATTATTTTCTATTGTGGGCCCCATATCTGACCCATCAAATGAATAATTACAGCTAATAAATGATACAATCACAATTTCGGTGGTAGCCCTCAAGGGAGCAAGATGGGTCCATTGCGATGAACCAGGGGTCGAAAAAATTAAAAAAAAACACGGCCACAAGGGTACATGTTTATGGGTTCTCTTACCTTCTACCTATCCGGAGCGAATTAGGTGTTACCCCTACCGTAGGGCCCACCTTGATGATTTTCTGTGTATCCACGCTGTCCATCCATTTCTCCAGACCATTCTAGGATGGGTTATCAAAATTTATACAGATCCAAATCTCATGTGAACCACACCATAGGAAACAATGGTGATTGAGTGCCTCACCATTAAAAATTCCAATGGGCCTATCGGAATGTTTTCTTATTGTTTATTTGCAATCCAACCAGTTGATAATGTCAAAAAGATCTGTTTGAAGGGAAATTAGAAAGATCAGATTGATCCAAAGCTTTTGTGGCACAAAAAAGTCTTTAATAATTATTCATCACTATTTCTATTGGTATGGTCCAACTGATATTTGGATCTTCTTATAATTTGGGATCACGTCCTAAAATGAGATGGAAAAACAGATGGACGGCGTGGATATACAACAAATACATCAAGGTAGGCCCTGCACTGTTAGGGTAACACCCACTTACACCCTGGTAACAGCTAATTCACGCTCCTACCAGTCCCTTTTTCTCATACAAGTGGGCCCACCAAATAAGTTCACATCCCTGACTTTTGGGTAAAGACCTGTTCATGTTGATTCCCACATGATTCATGTGAAACGTCGGACCATCTCGCTTGGACGGATCCTACCGGCAGGTTCTAAGTGTCCTTTGACATGTTCTACACAGTAGTATTAGTAATTTAGCATTGAGAAATTCATTAGTTCCAATGAGCTTAATCTTGGTTCTCAATACATCTAATTTGGGACCATGATGGACGGTCTAAGTTCAATTATTTTTTATGCCGTGTATACAAGCACTGATGGTCTCTAAGCGCATCGAAGTTCTCATCCAAGTAGCACACAGCTATGCATCTGTATTTCTGTGGGGCCCATCTCAACTGCACCCTGTCCATCGTTTTCTGCCCGTCGTTCTCACCGTAAAAAACAAAAATCAGGCTGCTCCAAAACTTATATGTGGCCCACCCTTTCCATCGTGGTCTGCCCCTCATTCTCACCATAGAATAACAAAAATCAGGCTGCTCCAAAACATACGCGTGGCCACGTAGAAAACAATATAAAATCATGCCTAGGACTTATAAATTCAGGTAGCATGGCCGACATTAGATCTAGGATGACCTGATGATGAATGTCACTTCATCTTAGTGAGATAAAGATAATGAATGGATGAAGAATTTGGATTGTTTGCTCAGCTTCAACATGATATTCCTGTTTGCCAACGCCTTATTAGTCTAGCTCAACATACGTTACCACTGACTGCATTTACAATATAGTCGACGAATAGGAAAATTCTGTTTAAGTGGACCAGACGATGGGACTCATGGACAAAACGACATATATACAACACAGTCAGCCCCACAACAGTAGGAAGGCTTTATTGGTTGGGTGTTCCCTTCCAACTACTCCTGGTGTAGTTCACCTAAGTTGTTTGGCCAAACTCCAAAGGAGCATGTACTGGAGGTTGTTGATCAAATGATAGTTCACATCGCCCCCACAACAGCCACAGGTCAGCACATCTGTAAAACGTACTACTGAAATTCACATGTGAAATAAGGCCAAGGGGGTTTGCGTCTGTGCCATGTCCTATGGCACGTACAATTAATACAGTTGGCTTTGATTAAATGTCCGGTAAAAAATACAGAATAAAGCTAGGTATGCACCCGTAATATATATGCCACGTGTAGAGTAGATTAGTCAACATTTTCTTAAATATCAACACATCGGCCTATTTATGTCATGAATGGGTTGGATGGCATATTTACTTTCGAGTTTTAAATTTTCCAGCCTGTTTCTCGCCTGCTAACCCAGCTGGAAGATGCTAGGGTTTCAACAGCAGGTATTAGGTTGGAGTGCTAAGGAGACACACTAACCCCACCGGTGGGTGTGTCGTGTGACTAACTAGGTGAGTGCATTGCATGATTAACAAAAAAAAATTGCAGCCTATCATTTATTTAGATTTTATAAAAATAAGTTTATTTCACACTTTTTTTTATTAGTTTTTATAAGTTTTTAGAATTTCATTCTCTAATTTTAAACCCATAGCTTTTAGCTAAGGATTGAAAACATGGAAATTTATTCTAGAATTTTAAGCATTCCTATGGGCGTTTGGATCCTAAGCTACTTATGCCTCTAGTAGCTTATCTTCATTTCTATTTATTAAAGTGAATTAATTAACTTTAGTTACTTATAAGTGATCATAAAGTAAACTTATCTCAAATAAGTTAATTATCTACTGTTGTAAGTAGAAAAAGTAACCTACTTGGTGGTATCCAAACAGGCTTTATAAACTTCAATATATCAACTTAACAAACTTTAATCATTCCTTGAAAAATATTAGTCTAATTCTAAATTCCTCAAGGAAAAAAAAAAAATTCTTAGACGAATTTCCCTCTTTGAATGATGCGAATTTCCTGCAATCTTATTAGAGGAAGCTAATGTAACCAAAAGCTCTATAAAAGCAATCAGTGACATTTGATCAAGCAGATTCAAAACCTAGGTGGAACATACAATAAAAATAATAGTGATTGAATGCTCATCGTGGAAGCTTTATTGGGGCTTACAAAAGTTTTTAACCATGTGGATATTTGTGTTTTCCCATTATCATATTCTAAGTTACCTCGTGAATAGATTTGATAGCATATAAGTACCACAATGAGCTGGAGAAGGTTTTAATGATGGGCATTTCTATTGATGATGCATCTTGTAGGTATTGGGGAAGGATGCACAAACTTTCAGATCTCGCAATTCCCAACTGACTGAATTATGAAATATTAAAGTGGAAAAATGAATAAGCAATCATACCACACGACACACAAGATTTTTTACGTAAAAAAAAAAACCTTTAACAGAAGTAAAAAATCAAGTGACCTTGTCTAGCCAACAATCCATTATGTAAGAACATATTACACAGTAATCATGAGCTTATAACATGCTCGGATATGATTTTCTTAATCTTTAAATGAATTACAATATAAGAGAATAGATATATAGAGATCTTATCGATCCAAGGACTTTGAAGAGGCTACGAACAAACCAACGTCATGGATGAAACGTCACAAACACGTACTTCTCTATCTTCGATCTTCCTCTTTGACTTCTCTCAATCTCTTTCACTCTTTTGTGCTCTGGAACATGTAAATCTCTATATCTAACTTTAATCCATCATTAACATGTACTTAAATAATACTTTAAACTAGAATTAGAGTCCAAATAAGAAATTGCGTAAAATAGTTCATGCGGCCATCTATCGCCCAACGATGACCAAATCTATCCCGTGACAAATTGAGAAAACACATCTGAGTATTGGTTGCCCGAACTCCAACTTCGATCGCCTGATCTAGGCCTTGGTCACCCGATCAACAATTGTCGGTCGCTCGAACATGTTCAAAATAGTCCAGCAAACAACTAACATATTTTAGAAAGTTTCAATCGCCTGACCTAGCCTAGTCAGCCACCAAATAGCCTCTGAACTACACTTCTCTCCTCGCACTTCTAAGGAGGAATAACCCATCAATAGGATAACTTACTTGAGTTTTTAACCTACCTGATTTTTTAGCTACATCTTAAGATGGGCTGGCACAACGGATGAATAGAGTGAATGTCACATGGAAGATGGGCTGGCACAACGGATGAATAGAGTGAATGTCACATGGATGGTTACAGGGTTCATAAATGTCTTATGAATGAGTGTTAGTGTTATAGGAAATTCCCATCAATCCTTGAAGTACCCGTCATGATTACTTTTTCACTTTATAAGATAAAGATAGGACGCAAATGGGGGCCACCATAACGTATTTGACGTTCAACTCTGTCGATCATTTATACCAGCTCAAGTTAGGCAGCCAAGTTCAAAATCAATATCAATGCAAAACCCAAAGCGGGGCACATGAAAGGGAAATTTGGGGATGGAAACGCCCAAAATTGAAATATGGTTTTCACCGTGGACTCATCTTACAAAAGGTTTAGATGTCATATAAACGTCCTGATCTCTCACACACACACACACACACACACACACACCCACACCATGGCCTAATATTAGCGGGTGAAAAAGATGTACAACTCATGCACGTCCCACTGCTTGGAAGGAGGTTCACCAAAATTGAATTCCTAGAGCAAGTACATTGACATAACCATCCACCAAAATGCGATACTTGGAAATGATTATATTGCTGCAGCATCTATTATTTCAGGAATGGCTCACGTGGGTTGTCCATTTCGTCACCCCATTATGTGGATGATCTAATGACTGAACTGGGCGACACATCATGTTCTCCCCACAATTCATGGACCATCATGTCCACACATCTTACCAAAATAATTCCACGGAGACATGTCACACACATTGGATTTATCAAATGGACTATGGATTGATCATTGATCATTGACCATTGACCACATGAGCTTGTAATGGATGCAACATGGTCAGATTCAACAGACAGACAAATTGCCGTGGGCCCACTCGTTGGATGGTGGGGTTTTGTTACATATGTGCCAGTTGTATCATGGTACGGCGTGACTCATTGACAAAATCACAGACCTCGTAATTCTCGACTCACAAATGGCTTCGTGTGTTCTTTGCAGCAGATATTGACAGATCAGGACCGTTGGTACAGTGGTCCTTACAATAAATATCTCGCAGACCAGATTATCGGTTGTGTTTATGGACTTTCTTAAAAAATTGGTTGTTGGAAAAAATGAGAGGCGAACATTCAATGCATGTGTTCCTCGTGACACATGTACTATAGGGACCCCTTGATGAATGCTTAGGCGGTGGGGTGATCTGCAAATCGGGTCAGTCCATATGTGGGGCCTTGCACCGTTGGTTTATGGCCCAAAATTCCTTTTACACAATCGTATCCGTTTGATCTATGGTCATTTGAGTGTCGGTGGTGTAAATTGCACAGGAAGTACGTAGGATTGTCTCATAGGTTCTAGTTTTAAAATGTAAGCCATCTGCCCTCCTACCAACACATGAATGGACCCAATTGATACATTGACTCTATCATACTTCAGTTCTTCTAATTCCATTGTATTATCTCTCCAAGTGGTAGCCACTATACAATCAGATCTATGTAATATGATGAAGGGATAAGGACCAACCACTCCTCCCATGCATCATGATTTGTGGGCGAACTTCCCTCCTTTGACCCCCCCCCCCCCCCCCCCCCCAGTGAAATTTGGTATGGAATTGTATTTGGTCACATACGAATCCCATCAGGTTTTTGGAAACTAAAGGATTAGATTAATCTAGATATCATATATTCCAGCTGCAATAGTGGATTGTGCCGGATTTCCGGTGGATTTGAAAATCCACTACGAATGTGGGCCCATGTTAATCAGTGTGTTTTATCCACGTCGTCCATCCATATGTTCCCTTTACACGTGCATTCAAGCTGCATATGCATATAAGTGACTAATATCAATTGTGAAATGTGGTTCATTGATTACAATTTCATGGTCCACCAAATGCAAGCTTCATTTAATACAATTTATCTCTTAAGGGAAGAATTTGATCCCAACAATTAAAATACCATGGTATTTCCAAACATGTAATCATTGTGCAGTAATAGTGTTAGGGTCGCGCATGGGATTAAGATGAATCGCAAGGAAAAGAAATATCTTTTTTGTAATTAATAGTCTTGGCAGTAGATTGTCTCCCATTTCATGAGATTTATCTTATTCCATTTCATGCTTTTCTTCTATCAAGCATGATGTAATGCTTTCTTTTGATTCCATGCCACATTTAGAAAAAATATAGAACTGTAATCAATGGACCACATTTCACAACTAATGTTGATCACATGTATGCATATACAGCTTAATTAAATGTCATGTGTAAATGGTACATATGGATGGATGGCGTGGATAAAACACGTGCATCAACATGGGGCCCACGGTTATAGTGGATTTTGAAATCCACCAAAATTCCTACAACATACATCATTGGCATTGGAATTTTTTATAACAAGATTAATCAAATCCTTCATATTGTCATCAAACACTGGATGGAATTCACGTGGAACCAAATGAAGTTCACTAGGAACCAAATGTAATTCCATACCACTTAATCCCACCTGATACCATGTACCAAACAAGCTTAAATCCATCTAATGTAATTCCATACCGGTTAATATTGCTGTCCAAATAGGCCCCCAATTATAAAGAGAGATACTATTAACAGTACTTATTTATTTATTTTTTGCATTTTTACCCTCTACTCTTTTCCCTAAAAAGTAAAAGACCAAAAATGGGAGTAAGAGGACAAAGCCCTCAATGATAAAGAGAGATACCATTAACAGTACTTCTTTAACTCTTTTCGCAATTTACCCTCTACACTTTTCTCTAAGAACTAAAAGACCAAAAAAGGAAGTAAGAGGAGGGAAAAAAAGAAAAAAAAAACCCTGTGATTTTAAGACCACTCAGCATTTTGCATTTGCTTCTTGAGGAGAAATAAGAGACATTTTGCTTGCTTTTTCAAAATATATAAAAAGGCAAAACCATGTTTTTTTTTTTTTTTTAATTTTATTTTAATTCCAGTTATATCCTTATAGCTGGACTTTCATCACAATGCTAAAAAATTGTCATCATATTCACCCTTCATAAATGCATTGCTGTATGTTAATTTAGACCACCCAAACTGTGGAGCCAGATTTAGACGGTGGATAAGAAAAAAACCAAGAAAACGCTGTGAATATGACTGTAATTATCCTGATTAGGCACTGGAATTTAGACTGTTCACAATTTTACCTTTACCCATACAATTGATAGTCATTGAATAATTAGTTAGGATTTGCTTGATCAGTGTGATTTTAAATAAAGGAATTTTTTTCATATGGCTGCCTTCTTTTCCAGCTATGGACTGAAAACATTTGGCTTTTAAATTATTTCCTAAAACCCACTCATAATTTTTACCGTTAGACATTAAGTCACTGCGGCTGGTGACCTATGCAAATGGGTTTTTATATTTTTATCTTGACAAAACTGCCCTCACTTAAAAAGTAATCTCCACTGAAAACGTTGGATTCATAACTCTAACTGGTAGGGGGGCCCACCTTGATATTTGTGAGAAATGCACCGAGTCTACATGTTCCTTCACTCATTTTATAAGGGTAGCTTATATCACAGCTGCATTAATTAAAAAATGAAGTAGATCCAAAGCTCAAAATGAGCCCCACGATGGCCCAAAGATATTTCAAGGGTAGGCATTCTTCCCACTATTTCTTGTCATGCAGCCCATTAGAGCTTCAGGTTGACCTCATTTTTTGTCCATGCCCTAAAATGAGCTGAACAAACAGATGAACAAGGTGAATTTGTGAGAAACAATCTCTAGCCCTACAATGTTTCAATAGTGAGTGTTTAATCCCCAATCTTTCTTGTCTTTGTAGCCCACTTGAGGATGGGATAGATTTGTCATAAACATCAAGGTGAGCCCCACCCATGGCTGGGCATCCTTTCTTAATCGGTTTTATTGACATTGGTTGGCATGCAACCTCCACGCCTAACCCTACGTCATGCCACATAAACATTTGTGAGAAATCTATCCTATCCATTTGTTTCAACTGCTCATTTAAGGGCATGGTCCTGAAAATAGCCAGATCCAAATCTCAAAGTGGACCCCATGATGGCCCCAAGATATTTCAACGGTAGGCATTCTTTCCCACGGTTTCTTATTATGTGGCCCACTTGAACTTTGGATCTATGTCATTTTTTGGCCCATGTCCAAACATGAGTTGAAGAAATAGATGGAGACGATGGATTTGCCACAAATAATCTGTGGCCCCACGAATGTTTCAACAATAAGCGTTCAATTCCTAATCTTTTTTATTCAGTGTGACATACTTGAGCCTTAGAATATCTTCATTTTTAAATCCATGCCCTAGAATGAGATGGCAAATCTAATTGACAAGGTGAATTTGTTACAAACATCATGGTGGGACCCACCTACCATCAGGCAATCCTCCCCCCTTTAGACTTAAATTAAATGTCCCACAACCCACGTGATCAGCGGAGCTTTCTTTTAATCGTGTGGCGTGTAAGGGGTTGCATTAGGCACGCGTGTGGGAGGATCGAGTGTCATGGGATTCATCACATGCGTGTTTGTGTTTGTTTTCGCCAGACGAAATAATAATTAGACAAACCTAACTTTGATTCTCCCCATTCGGTCAAGGTTTTGGACGGCTTTGCTTCTCTTGCAAGTATGATAAAATATTTTGTGGCAAGGACCAGTGGGTAGCACTCTAACGTGGGCCCCACAATTTGTTGTGCGATTTGGATTGAGGTACATGTATACCACGTGTATAGTGAGCCACAAGTATGCCACGTGTACAGTGCCATTGGGTCTTGCATGAACATGGACCCATACTTCAGCGGAGGACCGAATAACCCTCCACTGGTGCGGACTAGTCTCGGATTCGCATCGGTGCTGGAGAAAAACTATGTGAGCCTACCATGATGTATGTGTTTTATCCACGCCATCCATTCATTTCTTACTGTGGTGGTTGAACGCCCATCATTCAAAACTTCTTAAGGCCACTTTCATCCAATCTGTTGATTAGATCATGTGAAACTTGAATGAAGGGAAAACACATATATTAGACTCTTAATAAGTTTTTAATAGCAGGCATTCAATCACCAGTGTGTTCCTGTGGTGTGGTTTACTTGAGATTTAGATTTGCTTTATTTTTTTGAATCATACCTTAAAATGAGCTGGCAAAATAGATGGACTGTTGTGGATAAAAACACATACATCATGGCTTTTTTCATATATATGCTGTCAACCAGGCTAAAATTGACTTTTCTGAATTTAAGGGCTACATCTAAGTGGATTTTGAAAAAAGTTTAATGAGAGATGTCAGGAAAATGGTACATTACACAGCTATACTTCAAAATTGCAGTCAACCATCACAGAAATCTTCCCTTTTAAATGGCCCCGATTAGTCTATAACACTAGCTTTACCCAAGCGCCTAAAACAACCTAGCTCTATGGGGCCCACCACGTTGTATATCTGAAACCAGCATGTATTGGCTAGCACGCACTGGTTTAGGATCCTAACGATCTTATGACCCCATTTCACATCGAGCAGGCTGGCATTGGGTTGACTCAGCCGTATCATCCCGACTCAGTCGAGTGGCACCTAGTTGACCCCATACGGCAGCATGCGACTCTGCTTCTAAAATTATGGCAAGTGAAGTGGGACCCACCCGTGATGTTCATCAGCTAATCCATTCCGTTCATAACGTGGGGACATCCTATATTCGTCCATGGTCAAAATTAGTTTTAGACAAAAACGATCTCTGGTGGGCTACAAGAGTGGGAATAATTAGAGAGAATGCCCATCATAAATATATTTAAAAAAAAAAAAAAAAAAAAAGCCCTCTAATGACGTCCGGTGCCCATTTATGTCTATCTACCAATCCAACCCGTTCATTCGGTGTGTCTTATTGAGATTAAGGGTAGATACAAAATTTCAGAATGATCTAAGACTCGTGTAGATCACATTTGAATTTAGACATTTGCGGTGAGTTTTGCAAATTTTTTTTTTTTCTCCTTTGGGGTATACCACCTAAGTTTGGGATTACCCTCATTTTGCACATGATATACCATTGGTGGGTCACACATGATGTAAGGCTTGGATTGCACACATACATCAATGCAGGCCCAAAAATATGTTGATGTGACATGTAGCACAGTCGCCTTTTGCATCCTAGCCGCAAGATAGGCGGCTCTGGTGGGTGTGTGCATCGTGTGACTAACCAAGTGGTGCGTTGAATGACTGACTTTAAAAAATAATAATAATAATAATAATAATAATAATAAATTAGTTGTTATCCCCCGTAACATCTTAGTGGGTGTTACCGTAGGGCTCCCCTTAATGATTTTATGTGTATCCACGCCGTCCATCCATTTCTCCAGACCATTTTTAAATGGTTTACCAAAATATATACAGATTCAAATCCCATGTGGGCCACACCACAGGAAACAGTGGTGATTGAGTGCATCACCATTAAAAATTCCAATGGGCCCATATTAACGTTTTGTTAATGTTTATTTGCAATCCAACCTGTTGATAATGTCAAGACGATCAGTTTGAAAGAAAATTAGAAATATCAGATTGATCCAAAACTTTGTGGTCCACATATTTTTTTTAATGGTTATTCATCACTCTTTCTATTGGTATGGTCCACCTGAAATTTGGATCTTTTTGTAATTTTGTATTACAACCTAGAATGACATGTAAAAGAAGATGGACGGATTTGATATACAAAAAAATATATCAAGGTAGGCTCCACACAGTAGGGGTAACACCCAATAAGGTGTTACCAGGGTGACAGGTAATTCGCTCCCCTTCTACTTGAGACAGCTGGCTATGGCTTGAACTTTGAATTTTGGTGGAAATTATTTTAGTATTTCACAATGTTTAGAGTTCTGGAGACTTGCATTTAGAAAATGGAAGCGGATTGCCTATGACCCTACGCACGGTATGCCCAGGCTGTGTGTGGCCAACAGAGATGTCTGTGACAAATCCATTCCGTCCCTATGTTTTGCAAGAATCAAATACGACAGGAATCTAAAAATCAGGCACATCCAAAACTAAGGTGGACCACACCAAATGAAAAAGTGGGAACGGAAACTTCCACCGTCAAAACCTTCCTAGAGCTGACCATGATGTTTATATGCCATCCAAACCTTTTATAGGATTATTACCACTCAGATAAACCGTAGGCACAAATATTATCCTGATACAAAACTTCTGTCGCTCCTAGTCATTCAATCCTACTGTTTCATGTGGTATGACCCACATAAGTTTTGGATTTTCCTGATTTTTATACTTCTGTCCTATTATAGTCTTGCAAAAAAAAAAATAAATAAATAAATAAAATGGGTGGAGTGGATTTGTCACGTACATTTCTGTAGGCCCCACAGGTCCCTGGGCACATGAATCTCTCTATGCCCGGGGTCACAGGCAATCCGCTTCTTTAGAAACTGTGGTTAACAATCCCAAAAATAATATTTAAAGTGATTGAATTGTGGAAAGTTTGCTGCACATCAATCCCAAAGTCAGATTGGTTGAAAATTCAAACATTGATTTATGGATATTGGTTTGCTGTCATTAGACTGTTGGACTACATTGGTTACTCATCCAGCTCACGCCTGGCACTTAAATGCACCATCCGAACTTTATATGATGACCTCACACGCATTGGCTTGGATGATGACCGAGTCAGCACACGAAATCAATTTTAAACCTTGATATTGCCTGGTCTATGTTGTGGAGAGTATCTACCCTCCTATCACTAACGCTGCCTTTGGAAGATGTGTGGTATCGTAACGTGTTTAGATAATCAACTTCTTAAAGAATGGTGCCCTAACTATGTGGGCCCACACATCAATAAGACATGTCTTAGATTAATACCTACCTAATATCTGTCCTTGCTTCATTTGTGGGCTATTGCATAATAAAAGCTTCGACGACTTGGATCTTACACAGATTTTCTACAGTAGCTGCTCATTATGCTATTGGTTTCTACCTGCCCGTTCCTAATGAATATCATCTTTTAAAAATTGAAGTTACGCGAAAGCTCAATGTAGATAGGTGAGTTTTCATTCAATAGCTTTTAAGGGAAATGGCTTCCTAGCTACCTGTCATGAATCATGATAGCCATATCCACATGGTACATGTGATACCCTACTCAGTTTGGCTCCTACTATGGATGGAAAGAACATTAATCACATATAACTGTACCCATAATTTTTCTTCACGGTACTTCACCAAAGGCTTGTTTGTTCATTGGGGAGTTGGCTTAATCTTTTTTTTTTTTTTTTTTTTTCTGGGATGTCTAAATTTTATTTGGAGGCTATATTATTTTTCAGGAGACTCGGAAAAAAGTTAAATTTTTTTTTTAATTATGTAGATTTTTCTTTCCTAAAAATAAAAAATAGAAAAGGAGAAGTTGGGGTAATTTTTTTTTAAGCTAAAGATTAGAATTATTGGAGAGCGAAGAAATTAATCAAAAGTGCAAATCAAACTTGATTTTTAGAACTAAAATATTTCTAAGCTAACAAATATAAGAACCAAGAAGCAAACACCTCAAAATTTTTTACCATTAATGTGTTTTGTTTTGGACTACTATGAGAAGTAAACTTAAGTGTATAATTGTATAAGTTTATAAGAACATTTTGGAAAAAAATATAATAAAGAGAAATACGAAAAAAATTTAAGAGATTATACTTCGAAGGTTAATAAAATTAAATTTATATGAATAATTGAAGTATGTAAAAACTCATTAAATAAGAAGAAAAGTGCGTAGAATAATTTTAACAAAATTTATAAAGTGAGCCAATGTCACCCAGTTAAGATCGAAAACCGTCACATGTCCTTAGGTTTAAGGATTGATCAATTGATGGGCTCACTCAAGTGTCTTATCACATGATCACAATCAAGGCTAATGAGCTCCCAGACTGTTAACTTGAATTTCATTCTACTAATGAGAGTGGGTTCATACTAAGATCCCATATCCATGACATACTCACACACCTATATAGGGTAAGGGAAAAAGGCAGATCGATTCTAAGTTCATTCTTAATGGTGGAGACTATCAATCTTAAACCAAGTCAAGTCAAGCCAATCTCCTCATATAGGATGTTGTACATCTCTAAAATCAATGTTCACAAATGTGTCATAAGCATATGAGTAACGCTCCAAATTTTCGAGATTTATTTGAAAAAAAAATTTAAAATTCATTTTTATTTTTTTTATTTTTTTATCGTACATTTACCGTTGATTTATGAATAGCGGGACATCCGTAGGAGATCTGATAGAGGACTCTTTACAAAAGTTGCTTAAAATGATCCCATAAACATCGTAAAAAGATCAGATTTCAAAAATCACACACTTCTTAGATAATTACGAAAATGCCATTAATTAAACTTAAGTTAAGATGCCATTTTTAAGTATTATAATTTATGACGATCACTTTCACGCAAAACCCTGTATTTAATCTTTTAGGCACATATTAATCATACACGTCAAATTTCAGCCCTTAAATCATAGTAGAAGTGGTTCAATTGTCAAATCAGCCCCTTAACCCTTGATTTTCATGTCCATCGAGTAAGAAATGTAGATGGTTAGTCGTAGTCGAATATTTCTCTTCATATGAGTGATTTAGATCATCTTTATCATGGACTAATAATGTGATTTGAGTGCCCCATCTTGATAAGCCTCTTTCTTTTGCGCGAAGTTATCGTGTTCTATAAATTAACGAGTTACCAACTCTTTTTAAATATAAACCTTTCAATTTATTCACTTCTCACCATCAACCGCTTCCCAAATTTGGACCACCCATTATAATCATATGACTACGAGTTTACACAAAATTTGGACCCCGATCTATAATCCTACACCGTTGAATCACAAAGCCAGCCCCTTCCTTTTCGCCAAAAGTTGGAATTTCAGATATAGGCATTTCTCACCATCAATCAACCATTAAACTTTGTACAATTGTTTGCCTATCATAACTACATATTTTTTCAAAATTTGGGCCCTGATCATCAAGCGTAGATCGTTAATTGAGATCTAGCACATTTTAGCACCCGTCAGGCCATTTTCAAGGATCGGCAAATCTAAAATTTGTATCATCAAGAAATTTACGTATTTTGACTCTACTCTTCGAGCTTGATAAGATGAACGGATTAGAATTGATCAAAGATCACTTGAATATTGAGATTTGAGAAACCCACCTCAAGACGTTGTTACACAAGATCTCGCACACCCTTCTTTTCTCTCCCTATGTAGGTACATCCCTCTCCATATTCCTACTACGCATCTCCAAGCCCTTCTCCTAACCCTAGCCTCCATGCCCTAGAGTAAGAGAGAGAGAGAGAGAGAGAGAGAGAGAGAGAGAGAGAGAGAAGGGAGTTCTTTCTCATATTTTTCCAGCGGCTAAGATCTTCTACAACCCTCTTCTAAGTCCATCCTAAGGTGAGGATTTTCCTTCAAGCCTTTCATTAATAATATCACGATTATCATAAGTTTCTTTTGTGACACGTGAAGTTATTTTGTCTTGAATTACTTATCCATATAACATGAAGTTTGATGTGAGATTTGTAATAAATATCATTATATGGTAATGTGATTCCTTGTTTAGATTTTTGACTAAGAAGCATGTATATTTGCATTATTTATTTTTGTGAAATCTATGCTTTTATTTTCTTAGTCTATGTGTTACAAGTAACATTGGTTTTCATATAGTGATATGAAATATGTGTATAAAATCATCATATGGACATCCCATTATTGTATACTCTTTGTCCCTAAGTTGGTAAAATTATTAAATGTAGAGAGATGGAACCTGTGAGAGGTGTCCATGATGGAAGAATATATCTTAACTTAACTGAGAGAAGGAAGTGATTGTTTGTCAATGGATCCTCATATGTACATGATGCTTGATTGGATCCATTTACATTACATGGGTATTTTAATGAATTTGGTCATGATGTACAACATTGGCTTTTTTGGGACATGATGAAATCATAAAATGGGACAATGAGTGGACACTAATGGTATACAAATTCTCGTGAGCCGGGGTTGGTGCTATGGACACTAATCTCGTGCTGTCGGCCTATGCTGTGTTGCTTGCGACTCCCCATAGTGACCACTGAGTTTTATTTAAATCGGTTGTATGCGAAAACAGTTAAATAAAGGTGAAACTAAAGTCATGCATTCACTTGGCTCCATGTGGGAGTACGGAATTGAGAATAGGCTAGAGCGTCCTACTTCTCCCGTACACTGTCACGTGTAGATTTAGGCTATGAACATCCCGTTTCTCACATGGTCGGGCAAAACTATGAGCTTGTGCGTCCTAGAAACCTTTGGTAACTAGTGGCTAGCGTGAAGTCGTAACAAGGAATCTCCCACTTCATATATTGTGATTCTAGCCAGGGTACCTTAGCCAGAGCATGCATTCCATGTATCGTATCAACAAAGATTTTTATTTAATTGTTTTGTTTGAATAAAGATATTATTGTGTTACGTTACTTTGAGTTTTGTACATTGTTATTCTTGATAGTCTTGGAGGGAATATTCCCCACTATGATAGCGTTTAACGCTATCCCAAACACAATTTAGATGATGCAGGTGAAGATCCAGGTATTGAACCCGATTTTTAAAGAAAAGAGTTCGATGGTTCGTACGATCACATTGCGGATGACAATGTTAGAGAAACTTAGTTGGTGTTATCATTTATTAAATATTTCTTTTGAGTAGTTGATACATTTATGAAATTGTAATAAGTCTTTAAGAGAAGACATAGTTTTGTATTTTAATTAATCAGTATGGATATTGGTTGGTTCCCTTATTTAAACATTGATGATAACGTAGTAATTTTGATAAAATAAGATGATAATTATTTTCGCCATTGTACTTGAATGCTATATTTTATTATTTGATAAATTAGTTATTCCATAAATTACTTGGGAATTCGGCCATCGTGTTATACACGAGAGTCGAAAATCTCAGGTCGTTATAATATGTGACTGTTATAATTTATTTGGGTACTAGGATACATGGAATACAACTTTTCCTGATCACTTACCATTATATCTAATCTCAAGTTCCCTAGGACTAGAGGTTGTATCGTGTACTCCTCACACGAGCCAATAAATATATGATGAATGTAACATTAAATTTATCTTAATGTGTACAACACATATCTTAAAATGACCAGTGATCATTAAGATTAATAGTTGAGATTGACCTAATCACATCCACATGGCCAGTGAATTAGGGTGTACATTGATTTTTTAGGGCACTAATTTCAATAGATGTGTAGGGCCATTATTTTGTTTGGATAATAGATCCACTAGCACCATTGTGAATGTGTGATGCCCTAAAAAAATCTTCTTAATTAAAAGACAACAACCCTTCTATATTTAAAGCTTAACCTATAAAAACAAGGGCAACTCATGTACACACCAGGGCGATGCCTACTTGACACGATAAGTTTGGAATCCAATCCATCTATTAGAATGACACCACTAAATTGATGCCCTAGACCAAGGATCAAGTTGATCCACCCATCAAGTGGGCTACAGTTTGCCAAACAAATCTACAGCTTTGAAAAACTTAAGGCTTGTTTGATTTTTTAATTTCTTTGTAAATGCCATGGAAATAAGTAATTATTACTTTTTTTTCCAGTTTGAAATTTTGGAGTAATTTCTGTCTTGATAAACGTTCCAAAAGAAGTGGTTTTAAATTATGGGCCCCACAGTGATATGTATGATACATCCGCACCATCCATCAATTCTACCATAATATTTTGAGACACAAGTGGAGATCCAACACTCAAGTGGAGAATAGTATGGTGATTTCCTCAGGAAATAATCATTACACATGTGCATCGTATTTGAAAAATCAAACAAGCCCTTAGATGAACTTTATTTCAACCCATTCTATTATTTCTAATATTAGAGCCTACATGGCAATTAAACCAAATTTTCTTTGTGGGAAAACATGTAAAAGGTTGGCTAACCTAATGGATGGATTAGATCTTATATATATATATATATATATATATATATATATATATATATATATATATATATATATATATATATATATGCCATGATGGCACATGTGTAGCAAGCAAGCTAGCTTTATTGCACAGCGTTTATGCTTAGCAAAGATTTTTATTTCTTTATCATGTCTTTTGGTTTCCATCTCCTTTCACAAAATAAGGCAAATTGGTCTTTGTACCCTCATGAATTAGCAGGTAGAAGCATGCTTTTGTAAATGTGAAGCTGAAAGTATTTTTGTAAAAAAGCTAACAATTGTGAGTAATTTCCAAGTAAAGTCTCAAAATAAAAATAAAAAAAATATATTTTTTTATTCCAAAATGCTTAAATTTACCAAATAATGCCTCTAAGAGCCAAATTTATGAGCCATCTATTCTTGGAAAATAAAACTATTAAACTACCTCCATGCACTTTTTTTTATTTAAAAAGTGATAAAGTTGAGAATTGTGGGTTCCACATGGTATGTGTAACACCCTAGCACTATAAGTGTAGCTGGTGAAATCTTGACTAACATAGGAGGTCGCATGTGCTACATTTGCTTGTAAGCCTCAAGACCTAGGAGATCATGAGTTCAAACTTAAGCCTAGGAGCCTATGGCTCAATTGAACCCCGTGCCCTAGCTGGCAAACCCATGCAATAGTACCTACGAGTCCTGGATCATCAGATTTTCTGGTCCATTAGACCCCTGACTGGAGGTTGTAAATCACCAGTGCTCTTTGTCAATGAATGAAGTGCTCTTAATAAGTGAATGGTCAGTGGAACATGTAGGGTGAAACCTTAAGACCCCGAGAGTGATGGACCAGGACAATTCGGGCTCCGTCAGATCAATCAGGCAGGGTAACACCAAAGACAAGACAAAACTGGCATCTGTCGGTCCTTGTTAGTTTGACCGCCACTGTCATTGATCCGATAGACAACCCTTGAATTTCAAAACTCTTGCAAACACCGAATTTTTCAAGTGGGGTTATATAAAGGCCATTTGCTGCTTTCTTTCATTTTCCATGTTTGGGAAGATGGGAGCGACTGTGCGATTAGGTACGGATTGCTGCACTGGGTCACTCTTCAATGAGTCTGAGTCATTCTCGTCGTCTCACGGCTTTGTCGGCCGAGAAAACCCTCTGATTAGCCGGGTAGGAGCCATTCCTGTTGTGCTTGCTCGTCTGTCCTTGATTCTTAACAAAACCGAGGTGATTAGGGTAGGACACCCCTCTTCCTCATCCAAATCTTAGGTTTTTTTTTATGTTAGGGTTGCAGCCCCCACAAGCAATTGGTGGTAGCTCATCCTTGTTCATGCAACATATTAGAGTATGACTTCATGTGAGTGTAAACTAGGAATGCTTGCATGTTAAGATATTTGAAATCACGGACCCCACAACCAGTACCCATAGTGATGTCCATAAGGATTATTGGTGATTGTGGACTGACTCATATGACCTAGGCTGACCCATTGGTGATTTATATGAATACAACGTATATGCGGATTGCGCCTCGAACTATCGACCACCTTGTGCTTAATTGGATTAAATGAAACTTGTTGTAGACTTACCACCTATAATTATTGTGCCTTATCAGCTTTGTTTGGGTGGAGTCCCGTTTATGCCTTGCTGGCTTTGTTGAGAGAAATCCTTTAGTTGGAATCATGTATTGTTTTGGTGATAGTTAGGTTTAATTACTCATGGGATCAAGGTTGGCCACTGGTTGTTGAGGTTTAAGATAATTGGATTGTTGTGAATTAGACTAATCTGAATGTTGTGAACACCGTGTTATTTCGAATAATTTGAGCAGGCTCCCAAACCAGGATAAATGGGGTAGATGACGTGGATCAGTTACATATAATAGTGGGCCCCACATAATTTAGTGCTACTGTAGCTTCTTAAGAGCACACTTACATAAATGAAGGGTAAATATAAACATGAGCTTGATCCAAAACTTTAATAGCCCTCAAGAAGATTTCATAAGGGTCCAAATCCCCCTATTCCCCTGGGGTGGTCCATTGGAGCTTTGGACCTACCTCATTTTCTGCCTCATCTCCTAAAATGAATAAGCATAGATCAGACACATGTACAATAGTGGGCCCCCACATATTTTAGTGGTAACGTGGCTTCTTTCCTTAGCTGCATTCCAAACACGTAACCTATGGCTATCAACATCAAATGCAGGCTGCCGGAGGGGACCTTCATGGAATGGAGTTAGTGGTGCAAGTGATAATGACTCATTTACACGTTATTTATGGTGTAACTTATGCAATAAATTAGTTAATTTGTTAAAGTTTTTACGATTTTTAACTCAAATTTCCTTTTGAATTAAAATTATCAAATAGTCCCTCGACAGATGGAATTAAAGTCATGCGAGTGGTGCTCGGAGGGAAATTTCAAAAAAAAAAAAGCCTCATTTTTTCTCTTTAAAAAGTGGCCAAGTCAGGAATTGTGGTGCTCACACGGCATGTTTATGGCATTGAACCGGTCCAACAGGGTAAATCCCATCACCATAAGATCAGATAAACCAAAAATAAAAAAGATGTTAGTGAAGTGGTACACACCATTACAAAACAATGTATGCCACCCAAATACATGTAATATTTGTGTTTTCTCTTCATCCATATACATGTGATCTTATGAACAGTTTGGATGACAAATAAACATCACTGTAGGGCCTGGGAAGGTTTCAACGATGGAAATCATTATTCCCACTGTTTCCCTTGGCATGGTCCACTTGAGATTTATACATGCTTAAATTTTGGGCTCAACCACTAAAATGACCTGGAAAAACATATGGACGGAATGGATAAAGAAAATGCATTCTAGGTGAGCCCAACTGAGTTTACTCCGTAAGAGCGTGCCGAGTTACTCCGCAAGTAATCCGATTCCCAGGACGGGCAAGTACGTGGCGTGGCGTCGGACGGACATGGATTGCGTCCAGTTGGCCGCTCCATCCAGCCCGGTGAAAAAGCACCGTACGTGGCGTCACGCGTTCACCGTAAAAGGTAAAACTTTCGACTTGAAGTTACAATTTTACTCTTTCAGCGGTGGGTGATATCCCTGACCCTGGGGCCTACCGTGATGTATTTTTCTTATATCCACTCCGTCCATCCATTTTGAAAACTCATTTTAGAGCAAAAATGAAGCAGATGTTATACGTAGACCTATAATAAAGGAAACAGTGGTAATCGACCAATAAAAACTTCTTAGGAGCCGCATGGAGTTCGGATCAAGCTGATATTTGTGTGGTCTCTTCATCTACATCTTTTTGCCTTATAAACATGTTGGATGGAAAATAAACATTCCGGTGACTCTCAATAGGTTTTTAATATTGGGATTCAATCACTATTGTTTCTTGTGGTATAGTCTACCTGACAGTTGTTGGATCTGCTCCATCTTTTGAATCTTGCCCTAAAATGAGCTTTCAAAATGGATGGACGGTGTGGATGTAAGGTGCATGCATCAAAGTAGCCCCACAGTTAGGGATCCACCCAAAACGCGGCCGTGAGTGCCATGCCTGCGCACCACTAACGGAGCTTTTCAATGGCCCTATATGGAGTGCGTACAGCATACTTCTGTGTGGGACATGTTCATGACCTTGGGTCTGGTGGGCCATCCCTCACCAGCTCAGCCTTAATATTCCATAAGTTTGCTTTGCCTCCACGCGACTTAGAATTTGAGTGAGTCACCATGGAAGCCCGATGGTGTCCTGCCCCAGCTCAGAGGGAGTCGATTCAAGCAGGGCTCTGTGGGGCCACCATGATATATGGGTTTTATCTACGAACGTTTGTTCATTTTTTGGGATTATTTTAATGTGTCGACCCAAAAATGATGCAGATCCAAGGCTCAAGTGGAGCTCATAGTGGGAATTGAACTCCCACCATTAAAAATTTCACGGGGGCCAAGAAGTTTTGGATCAATGGAGATGTCATTATCACCACTGTTTCGTGTTGTGGTCCACTTCAGCCATGGATCTGCCACACTTTTGGCTCATACTCTAAAAAATCTGAAAAAATGGATGAATGTCGTGGAAACCAATATATCATGGTGGCCCCACTGAGCCCTTGCCAGAACCATTTCTTTCCAGGCCCGAGCAGGATGCAATAGGCGATTCCAACCATGATCCAGTAGGCCCACATTTTGAGATGGTACGATGATTTGAATGGTCCAAGAACATGGGGCATCCAATTTTGTACAAGCAGCCAGACTGATTCGTGGATTCAATTTATAAATTGGGTTGGTCTTGTCATGCTAAAGATATCATATACTATTGATTATATTATATTATCCTCTTCTTACTGGGAGATTTTATGATGTAGAGTGGGTTGTAGATTACTACCAAATGGACCAAAAGAAGATCAGTCAGCGTCGGAAGTGATCCGAACCATTAGGACCGTTAAACGATAGTATCTCACAATTTGAAATGAGTTTTTGGACATATAATATATGATTTTGGGGTAGTTTGAGCTACTTTAGCCACCCAACCCTATTATGACGGGTTGCCCATGATGGAATCGCGAGATTCGACCGGATCGACAGTCATTAGGCTAGTTTATTTTCAATTTTACTATTTATAGTAAGTTTTAATTCGATTGTAACTTTTGATCCATAGGGTTTTAGAGTTAATGCCCAACATGAAAAGGGCTTAGAATAATTATTAGAACAACATGGTTGGGCCCCTTTGAAAACTTTCTATTTTTGCCCGAAAACCATTAGTTCCAGTAGGATTGAGAGACTTCTATAAATAGTAAATTTACTATTTATAATAAGTCGGGTTTTCTAGGGTGTTTTAGTTTAAGTAGGAGTCTGATACTTTACCTAGGATTTGTTTCCTATTTATATGTATTGTAATTCCGTTTTAAGCATTCAATCAATTATTCAATAATATTTTGGAATTAATTTTCTTTTTTATCATTTTATTTTTTTCTCGTGGATTCGAGAAACAATTGATGAGGAAGATGGTGATCGACCTCCTACATCATTTATGTGTTAGTGGTATTAAAGCGAGGTTTCTTCCTTAGGACGATGACCTCTAATGAAAGGTTGGATCATCATCCTAAGGACGATGCTCTAAGGGACTATTCAATGGCGATAGCTTTCGAAGCAGCGCAACGGGTGAACTGGTTACTCCTGCAAGGTATACAGGCAACCCTTGACCAAATTGCGGCATCATTAGCTTCGCCCCAAGCCCAAGGTTACCAACAACCACCAGCGCTTGTTATGCGGGACAACCTTGTATTCCATAGAGCACCCCAGGTGGATAATCGTAGGGCAACACCAGACAATTCGGAACCAAGCGATGACGAGGTCAAAGGCATTTTGGTACGACGGCCTGCGCTAGGGAACGATCGTGTGGAACGAGCAGAACGAGATTATCGGAGCAAAGCTGATATTCCCAACCTTAATGGTCTACTTCGAATAGAGGAGTTCATTGACTGGCTGATCGAGGTCGAGCGATACTTCAACTATATGGACATGTCAGACGACAAGAAGGTAAAACTAATTGCATATAAATTAAAATCTGGTGCATCAACATGGTGGAGAACCTATAGGTTTCTTATGCCCGTCAAACTAAGGCGTTCATCCGAACATGGCCTCGAATGAGACAGCTGCTTAGGGCTCGATTCCTCTCTAGCGACTATGAACAAATTTTGTTCCAACAATATTAAAATTACCATCAGAAAAATCGAACCATAACCGAATATCTTGAAGAATTTTAGCGATTGGCTACACGAAATAATTTAGCGGAATATGAGGCACAACAAGTATTACGGTTCATTGGTGGGTTGCGACTTACAATCCAGGATCGAGTCCAGATGCATCCAGTCTGGACGTTGAATGAGGCTAACCAATTAGCCATCCGGGCAAAAACACATTTATCGCAGTCCCCTACTCAACCTTATTCGGCGACATAGAATCCCATCATAGGGCCCACTCTAAATATAAAGTTGGCCAAAGGTAAGGAACCTATAGGAGGGCGTCCTCAACCTCCTATAGCCATGAACCGGGACACGGGGAGCGGCCCCTCAAGGCCTCAAAGTGCAACCCCCACTACAGCGGGTCCTAACAGGATCCCCAATCCATATGGTCGACCAAGGCCAGACCATTGTCTTCACTGTGGCCAACCGGGCCACTGGTCGAACACTTCCCCTTAACGTCCTGCTGCCCACTTAACCACGAATGAATGTCGCGTAGAAGGGGAAGTAGCAGAAGACGACCCCGAATTAGAACAAGCCGATGAGGGAGACATAGAATTATAAATTGGCTGGGCGAGGATCATGATGAGTTGCTAGTCGTGAGGTGACTACTTTACGCTCTCAGGAAAGAAGTGCATCCGCAACGACACAATATCTTCCGCACAAGGTGCACCGTGCAGGAAAAACTTTGTGATGTGATCACAGACAACGGGAGTAGTTAGAATATTGTCTCGAAAATTATGGTGGACAAGCTACTGCCTATAACGAAGCATCCTACCTATTACTCGATCGGTTGGATCAAGAAGGTGAACGAGACTAAGGTAACTCATCAATGCATTATCTCGTTTTCCATTGGTAAAAGCTATAAGGACGAGGTTCTTTGTGATGTGGTTGACATGGAAGCCTGCCACATGTTACTCGAGCGACCATGGCAATCGGATAAGGATGTAACCCATTGTGGACGAGAAAATATATACATGTTTACCAAGGATGGTTAAAAAGTCGTTTTGGCCCTTATGTCACCAGAGAAACACCCTAAAGCTTTTAAAGTGAAGGGAACTCTCTCCTTGCCATTCATGAGTTTGTGAAGGAATCAAAGGAAATGGGCAAAGTGTACGCCGTTGTGATTAAGGGCGAGGAGTCAGGATCCTCCAATATCCCTTCAAGCCTTAAACCGTTGCTAGACAAATTCAAAAGTATTTAGCCCGATTATTTAGCTAATGAGTTGCCTTCCATGCGAGACATACAACATCACATCGCTCTTGTCCCAAGGGCCAATTTTCCCAACTAACCACACTATCGGATGAGTCTGAAAGAGTGTGAAATTCTACAGGGACAAGTGGAGAAATTGATCCGTAAGAGTCTTATCAGGGAGAGCATGAGTCTGTGTGTCGTTTCGGCGCTCCTAATCTCAAAGAAGGACGAAACCTGGTGCATGTGTATTGATAGCGGCGTGATTAATAAGATAACAGTTAAGTACCTATTCCCGATACCGCGACTGGATGACATGCTCGACATGCTCGAGGGTTCCAAGGTGTTCTCCAAATTGGACCTATGAAGTGGGTACCATCAAATCCATATCAGGCCAAGGGATGAGTGGAAAACGGCCTTTCAAGACCAAGGAAAGGTTGTATAAGTGGTTGGTTATGCCATTCGGTTTAACCAACGCACCAAGCACCTTCATGTGTTTAATGAATCAAGTGCTGAAGTCGTTCATTGGCTATTTCATCGTCGTATACTTCGATGACATCAGGATATATAGCCAGAATGAGACAGCACATGAGCCATCTCAGAGAAGTACTTCAAGTGTTGGCTAATAACAAGTTATATTAAAACCTAAAGAAGTATATCTTCTTAACTGACTGTTTATTATTCCTAGGATTCATTGTGTTGTCCACAGGCATCCGAGTGGATGAAGAGAAGGTTCAAGCAATCAGGATTGGCCGACTCCAACGAACATTCATGAGGTACGAAGTTTCCATGGATTGACGACCTTCTATCGTTAATTTGTGCGAAACTTTAGCAGTATCATCGCGCCAATTACTGATTGTATGAAGAAGGGTCCGTTTCAGTGGATCGAAGAGGCAAAGAAGAGTTTCACAGAGATCAAGCATCTGTTGTCCACTACACCAGTCTTGGTACTTCCCAATTTCGACAAGTTATTTGAGGCAGTATGACACATCCTATGTCGGTATTGGGGGAGTCTTTTCTCAAGAGGGCAAGCCAATTGCCTTCTACAATGAGAAACTCAGCGACGCACGGTAGAAGTGGTGGACCTATGAGCTTGAACTATATGCAGTGGTCCAAGCATTGCGTCATTGGCGCTACTATCTTATCTAAATGGAGTTTATTCTATGCACCAATTATTAGGCATTAAAATTTGTCAATACTCAGACTAATGTGAACCGTATGCATGCTAGATGAATTTCATTTTTACAGGAGTTTACGTTTGTTTTGAAGCACAAGTTAGGGCAGCAGAATAAGGTGGACGATGCACTTAGCCGACGTGCATTCCTCATTATCACAGTGAGCAGTGAGGTGGTCGGATTCGACTGATTTAAGGAACTTTATGCTGTGGGCGAGGATTTTGCCATTGTATGGACCAGGTGCCAAGAAGGTCACCCAAGTGACTTTTTTTTTTATTCAGGATGGTTTCCTCTTCAAGGGGAATCGACTTTGAATTTTACAGAGTTCATTTTGGGATAAAGTTATTATTGAGCTACATGATGATAGTCTTCATGGCCACCTTCGACGGGACAAGACCAAGGCAATGGTGGAAGAGCGGTATTACTGGCCGTAATTAGCTCGTGATGTTGGAGGGGCAATACAACAGTGTTATATTTGTCAGACCTTTAAAGGGCAATTTCAAAATATGGGTCTTTACACGTTATTACCCGTGCCCGATGGTCCTTGGGAGGATCTGTCCATGAATTTTGTGCTAGGTCTCCTACGAACACAACGCGGTATGGATTCAGTGTTCATGGTGGTAGATCGATTTTCTAAGATGACACACTTCATTCCCTATAAGAAGAACTTTGATGCGATACATGTTGCGAATCTGTTCTTTAAGGAAGTTGTATGACTACATGGGATCCCTATGACGATCACATCAGACCGAGACACAGAGTTCGTTAGCCACTTTTGGCGAGTTTTGTGGAATCGATTCAGTACACGACTTCAATACAGCATTGCCTACCACTCAGAAACAGATGGGCAGACCGAGGTCGTGAACCGTATGTTGGAGAATCTGATCCGTTGTATCTCAGGTGATAAGCCGAAATAGTGGGACATGGTCCTGGCACAAGCGGAGTTCACATTGAGTAACATGATAAACTGCTTCGACCAGAAAGTCTCCATTTTAGATAGTCTACGGGTGTGCTTCTCGTCACACACTTGATTCGGTTCCTTGCCCAAGCTTCCGGGCATGAGCGTCGCAGTTGAACATATGGCAAATCAAATCATGGACATACGTGCAGACATGCGTGACAAGTTACAAGCTTCAAATAAGAATAGAAAGAAGAGGCCGATAAGCATCGGCATGCTAAAGTGTTCGAAGTTGGTGATCAAGTGATGGTCCATCTGCGCAAAGAGCGATTTCCTACTAGGACCTACAAGAAGTTGAAGAGTAAGAAGATTGGATCGGTACCAATCATTCGTAAGATATATGACAATGCCTACATTGTTGATCTTCTGGATGACATGGAGATCTCGAGAACTTTTAATGTGATCGATCTATATGAGTATCATGAACCAAAGCTGGGCGAGAATTCCGGGTCGACTTCTTTCGAAGTGGAGGAGACTGATGTAGAGAGGGTTGTCGATTACTACATGGCCTAGATGGACCAGAAGAAGATCGGTCGGGGTTGGAAGTGATCCGAGCCATCAGGACTGTAAAATGGTCATATCTTATAATCCGAAATGAGTTTTTGGATATATAATATATGATTTTGGAGTAACTTGAGCTACTTTAGCCACCCAACCCTGCTATGCTGGGTTGCCTATGCCGAAATCACGAGATTTGACCGGATCGACGGTCATTAGGCTAGTTTATTTTTAATTTTATTATTTATAGAAAGTTTTAGAGTTGGTGCCCAACATGAAAAGGGCTTAGAATAATTAGTAGAACAACATGGTTGGGCCCGTTTGAAAACTTTCTATTTTTTGCTGAAAACCATGAGTTCTAGTTGGATTAATAGACTTCTATAAATACTAAGTCGGGTTTTCTAGGGTGTTTTAGTTTGAGTAGAAGTTTGATACTTTACCTAGGGTTTAATTTCCTATTTATATGCATTGTAATTCAGTTTTAAGCATTCAATCATTTATTTTATAATATTTTAGAATTAATTTCCTTTTTTAAACTTTTATTTTTTCTCGTGGATTCGAGAAACAATTGGTGAGGAAGACGGTGATCGACCTCCCACGTCTTCCTTATGTCATTTTATAGGATAGTAAATGAGAGTTTTTAATATAAGTTAGGGGAATTTGTGAATTTAAAATATATACTTGCTTACAAGCGTGCGACTTGGATTCTACCACTCCTTTGTGCATGCAACCTGCTCCAACCCATTCCTCTATCACTCCTTTTTGTGTGAGCAGTTTGTTCCAAGCACTCTTCTTTACATTAATTACAATTAATCTTATATAGTACCAGTACTATTATATACTATACAAGGAATTGTCAATTATGGTGGCCTCTTAGTTAGGAGAGGATTTCCTTTCTCAATTGAGAGGGTTTACTTAAGTCTAATGATAGCATAGCTTTGGTGAGAATTGATGGGCACCCAATAGGAACCTGAGTTCAAGCTATGTAAGACCTCTGATATTGTGCTTCGAGCCAATGGGACTTGGTCTTAATTGGTCTGTATTACTGTTGTATGCCTGAAAAGTTAATAATGATATTGACTTAATAACGAGGACGGTTGGTTTTATATAGACATGTTATTAATGCGGTAGTAGACGTATGAATTTATCTTGATTGTACATGTATTCTTGGGTTAAAAGTAGAAGATCTTCCAATTGCCTATGAGAACTTGAGTTTCTGTACAACCGCCATAGGGTAAGAGATAATTATCCTATGAATCTCAGTATTTTGTTACTTCATGTAGGGTTGTAAAT
The DNA here is from genome assembly GCA_003013855.2 of Liriodendron chinense. Taxonomy (NCBI): domain Eukaryota; kingdom Viridiplantae; phylum Streptophyta; class Magnoliopsida; order Magnoliales; family Magnoliaceae; genus Liriodendron; species Liriodendron chinense. Next base: position 3,387,509 of record PVNU02000736.1, on the reverse strand, counting down.
GGTCAACTTTGGGGTGGGTTTACCCCCCCCCCCCCCCCCCCCCCCCCCCAAATTTACCAAATGGGCCTGGGTTTAAATTTTAGACCTAGACTCATTTACTAAATGGACGGGTTTGGGTTGGGTCTAAGTCAACCCCATCAAACCCATTTATAAATGGGTCTGGATTTGATGGAGGGAGATCTTCTTAGATCCATTTATACATGGGTCGGGTCTAATGGGTTTGGTTTGGATTTGTTATGCAAGCATTTTTTACCAAGATTAAAATTGAGTTTGGATGGGTCTGCTGCAACATAGACCAAACTTGCGCATTGACTAAACGGGTTCAAGTCGGGTCAGGCCTAATATAAAGGAAATCAAATCCAGACCCAGACTTGTACCATTTAATAAATGGATCGAGTTTGGGTCAGGTCAACTAACCCATTTACAACCCTAATTCTATGACTACTTAGCCCGCTTTGTGATGAATCTATAATTATTCTTATGTTGTCATCCTATGTAAGCGGACTGATGACTAGTAAGGTTGCAATTTGTTATTTCATGACTAATCTTTTCTCGTTTATTATTAAAACTAATGATATACTAAATTTAATTTACCCTACTACTTTAGAGTCTTTTATAGAAATCCTCAAAATGCCTTAAGTATTTTTTTATTATAATTTCTCTAAGAAGGAAAATGCATTTGTTTTTTTTTCACAAGTGTGTCCCCCACGCGAGTGAATTAGATGTTACCCTGATAACACCTTAGTGGGTGGTACTCCTACCATGTGGGGCCTGCCTTGATATATTTTTTGTATATCCATGCGGTCCATATGTTGTTACACCTAATTTTAGGACGCCATCCAAAATGATAAGAAGATCCAAATCTCAGGTGGATTATACCAATAGAAGGAGTGATGAATAATCAGTAAAAGCATTTTTGCAAGCCACGAAAGTTTTAGATCGAGCTGATCTTTAAATTTTCCCTTCATCCAGACTTTTTTGACATTATGAAGAGCTTGGATTGCAAATAAATATTACGAAAACCTTACGATGGGCTCTTTTGAATTTTTAATGGTGGGCACTTGATCAGCACTGTTTCCTGTGGTATGATCCACTTGAGATTTGGATTTGCATAATTTTTGGTAGACTATCCTAAAATGGGCCGGAGAAACGGATGGACGGTGTTGATATACAAAATACTATCCATGTGGGCCACACGGTAGGGGTAACACCCACTAAGCTGTTCCCGGGGTAACACCTAATTCGCTCCCGTACGTGTAGGAGAGATCCAACTTATTTAACTGATGCATCCCTATATTCTATTCACAAAAAACAAAAAGCAAGTGAATCTAACTACTAAGTGGGCCACACCATAGAGAGCAATATACGCCACACATAAAAATTTATGCGTGATTAGATTAACCTCATTATTAATTTATACATTCATAAGGGTGGGGTGAATCAATTTGAAAGTTTGGATGTCATAAACACCATAAGTCGGCACTACAAATATGGACTCTACAACTCGTTTATTATTAAAATAACAGATGCTGTCATCTCAGTCATTTCAATCACCCCACGGCACTCCCAAAGACTCTTCGAAGGAAAAAAGCATTGCTTGGTAAAACCCAACGAGGGTAAAGACTGCTAGAATTCACTAATAACGTGATAAAAGATAAAGATAAAGAAAAGTACTACCAGCTTTAAGTACATTTAAAATTTCAAGAAAGCTAGTAAAGGTGCATGATTCCTCATAGCAGCCTTCCCTTGCCGAGGGGTTTAGTGGGGCCCACCGATTTGGGGTTGGCACCAAGTGGGCCACCATGGTGAGCCTCATCCAAGCGGTTGAGCATTGGAGGAGACGTGAGGGGGAAGAGAACAGCGAGTGATGGCTTTTAATGGGAAAAGACAAGCAAGAACTTTGATCAATTTCAATCCCTAAATCTGTGGTTTGAAACTTCTATATAAACCTCACCCTCACAAGCCTATAGAGCACAGAAGAAAAGGTATCCTCTTCTCTGAAATGGGTCCGAGGATGGGTCTTCTCCCACTGCTTGTACGGCTCGTGCTGTTTCACGGCCTTTTCATGTGCATGGCCTCGGCAACGATGCATCATCAGCATTTTGAGGTAAGCAACATCATCTCTCATTTGACAACATGGTTTCCATCTATAGAAACAGTGCACGTGTACATAGACGCTTATAATTTCAGTGCATAAGCATGTGCATGCATACACACATACATGTATGGCCATGTACATATCTAGATAGTTCGGTATTTTTGTCGTTCTAATCATGGATTGTGGGTTTGAGGGTTTTTTTTTTTATAGCAGGTTTCAACCCTAGATTGCTTCCTAAATGATTATCTGAATCGTCCATGTTCTTGGACTGTATTCTACCTGGGCCATCGAAAGAAGAAGTTGTTGAATGGAAGATTGTGTATGAAGACAAATACCTAATGGTTCATGTTCAAATTCAAGATTCAAGGGTCAGGATCATCAATGAAGAATGATTACAAGATCATAGCTTGTATGTGGTAGTAAGAAGAACATGTAAGAATAACATGGACGGTTCAGATCATTCTAAGGATGCAATCCTAGGGTGGAAATGTGCAACCGTACCAAATTGTGGCACACAAGAACCGTACACTTATTAAGGCATGGTCATCCAGCTGAATCACGAATGAACGGTTAGCAATGCTGCTATGGTCCACGAAAACAGCTGGGTAGTTGTAATCCTTTCAGGATTCGTTTGGCAGTGTAGAATTAGAGGGTTTTGTGGAGATTTGCAGGTTTTTTGGTGTTTGGTAGTTAGCAATCGGAGGAATTTGGATTCAAAGGGGTCTTTATATATTTATTTATTTTCCTGCTTGGAGCTCGGATTTGAAGTCCACACGATTCCGGACGGTGTGAAATTCACTCGATTCCAGGGGAGTTCAAATCCACGCTTCCAAGCGAGCCTATTATCAAAATATTAAGAAAGTGGGCGATGGTGTTTGTTGATTTTTGTTATTGCAGTTGAGAGAAACTCCAATCACTCGACTGTGCGAAAACAAGACCATCTTGACCATTAATGGCAAATTTCCAGGCCCTACCTTGTATGCTCGTTATGGAGATACAATCGTTCTCAACGTCACCAACCGAGCCAAACACAACTTCACCATTCATTGGTTTGAATCTCTCTCTCTCTCTCTCTCACTCTCTCTCTCTCTCAATTGATGTTAAAGGATGCGTTTGGATGCTCAATCAAACTGGATCACGTTTTGGAACCCCGCGTTATCACAATTCAATTAAATTGAACATCCAAACGCAGCCCGAAAATCTATAATAGAGCTAAAACTAGTGAGGGGGGGAATTTTCAGGCATGGAGTGAAGCAGTTGAGGAATCCATGGGGAGATGGCCCAGAATACATAACGCAGTGCCCTATTCAGCCGGGCACAACCTACGGTTATGTGATTGTATTCACGAATGAAGAAGGAACTCTGTGGTGGCACGCTCACAGCGATTGGACACGTGCGACGGTCCATGGTGCAATTGTCATTCGTCCGAAGATAGGAAAAACCTTTCCATTCGCCAGGCCATTGAAGGAATTTACGGTCATACTAGGTATGTGCTTCGTTCCGAGGCTCCCTTCACTTAAAAGTAAAACATACATGACAACACAGATTACCTACAGGGAAAGCAGATTGCCACCGTGAGGCACACCGTGATATATCTGTTTCATCCACATCGTCCATCCCTTTTATAGCTCATGCCCAAAAATGAAGTAGATCCATAGTTCAAGTGGACCGCATCATAGGAAACATTGGGCCCTTGTAAGGTTTCAACGGTGAGTGTTATTATCCAGGTGTGGTCCACTTGATCTTTGGATCTGCTTTATTTTTAGGCTCATCGTCTAAACTAAAGCAGAAAAGGCGGATGTACAGGGTGGATAAAAAATACATACATCACAGTAGGCCCCCACACTGGCTGCCACCAGGGAACCCGCACAAGGCTTTTTTCAGCCCAAATCCTGATGGACTAGAATGATTTTTTGTTTTAACCGCGTTTGACTACAATGTGTCATATCGGTGCTTCAGCATGCGATGTGAACAAATTAATAAAATGTATCATATTGGTGCCACATCATGCGGTAGTGATTTGCACGAGTGGAACTATTGTTTGGTGATCCTGGCCGTTGATCTGATGGGCTTCACACTAGATGGACCGTAGTCCAAAAATCTTATCGTTGGAGCAATTCTAACACTTGATTTGTGTTCTAAGCAAAACATGGATGGCTAGGATCTTTCGATCTGGGAGATTTATTTTGGTCTTGGTTCATCAATAGTGAGTCCCATCAGATCAGATCACTAGTTGGATGATGGAATCTTGGGCCCCACTCATACAAACTCAACTACTACGGTTGTCATCCATATCCTCGGGTGAAGTAGCATATATTGCTCTCTAGTCGGCACCCGTATATTTAAATAAAATAGAAAAAAAAAAAATGATATTTCAATTTCATGCAATAGTGGGCTTCCAAAGGGACAGTTAGGAAATACAGCATATGATCCATAAAAAAATGTTGTGGTTGCGATTTTTTCACTTTAATTAAATAATTAAATAAGTTTGCTTTAAGAGGGTTGCTTAATGGTTTGGTGCTTTGGTCAGTTTCCAGGACCACCTTACGGGTTGGACCATGTCCCCAATGGCCATCCATTTCATTGGCCCCATATAAAGGCAACTCGTGCATCTCATCGGGTACTGGGGACGGGGACTTGTCCTGCTTGGAAGCGGATTAGGTGTTACCCGGGGGCGTTACCCCTACCGTGGGGCCCACCTTAATGATTTGTTGTATATCCACGCTGTCCATCCGTCCACAGGAAACAGTAATGGTTGAGTGCCTCACCATTAAAATTTTCAAAGGACCAATCATATAGTTTTTTTAAAATTTATTTGCAATCCAAGCTGTTTTTAATGTCAAGAAGATCTGGACGAAGGTAAATGAGAAATATCAGATTGATCCAAAACTTTTGTGGCTCACAAAAAGTTATTAATAGTCATTTATCACTGTTTCTATTGGTATGATCCACCTGATGGTTGTATATTCTTAGGATTTGGGGATTTGGGAAAACGTCCTAAAATTAGATGTAAAAACAGATGAACAGTGTGGATATACAAAAAAAATAATAATAAAAAAAAAATACATCAAGGTGGCCCCACACGGTTAGGATAACACCCATTCCCCGCATGTCGCTGTCTACCGACGCGACTGCTCATTGATAGATGCACCCATCCTATCTGCTTTTTGGGCGGCGGATTTACTGCTATGGGAACCAAGGTGGGGCCAAAGTGATGGTTTTTGATAAATCTGGCCCATACATCCGTTTTGGGAGCTTATTTTACGACATGAGAACAAAAATGAACCGGATCCAAGACTCAAGTGGGCCTCACTAAAGGAAAAGGTGGGTAGGGAAATTACTACCGTTGAAACCTCCCTGGGTTCCACAGTGATGTTCATCCATACCGTTCATAACGTCACTACTACTGGTATGAACTGGAAACACAAATATTATCCTGATTCGAAACTCCTGTGGCTCCACAAATATTTCAACTGTGGAAGTTCAATCCTCACGTTTTCGGCCCACTTGAGTCTCGAATACGGTTCATCCATACCGTTCATAACGTCACTAAAATGATCTCCCAAAACGGATGAACGGGGTGGATTTATCAAAAACCATCACTGTGGGCCCCACCTTGGTTCCCAGCGCGCAAGGCTTTCGCGGGAAATCCGCCCCTGCTTTTGGTAATAGAAAGTACGAAGTATCACAAGTTGTGGTACGTTATCATCCTTCCTGCGCACATGACAGTTCAGCTGCACATCAGTTCCATGAAAAGAGTAGTTCCCACCATGAAGATGAAGATCATGTGGGAGAAAAATGAAGCCGCTTGGAACATCTAGTGGGCCATACCATCAAAATCAACTGACAAAAGACGATCCAACTCAAAGGCGTGGTCCACCTAGTTTGCTGTTTCACCCTTAGTTTTAAGAAGGGTTATAATGACGGAGGGGCCTACCGTTTCATGGTACTGATGTCCTACACGCATGGCATCTCTTCATGAAAGATGGTGCGGCACCATACCTTTTGCTACCGTTGCCTGCATGCAATAGCTCTCCAGTTGGAAACAAATACTGTAGCCGTGTCGAGACTTATTAATCCTTTCATGCGACTCCCTCGCACCAAAGTATTACGATGGGCACTCAAACTTTTGACCTCTGTGTTGAAACTCTTGCAATTCTATTACTGGGTGATGGGACAATATCTAGAGACCCGGTCATCCGCTACATGGCTGATGACTTGATTTTGTGGGGCTCATTGTGATGTATGTATTTTAATCAGATTGTCTATCTTTTTTTCCAGCTCATTTTTAGGCAATTATCTCAAAAAGTAATGCAGATCCAAATCTCAAGTGGACCCCACCATAGGAAACAATGCATATAATGATACTATTGTCTTAAACTTCCTAGAGCCCGCCTTGATGTTTATTTGCCATCCAAATTGTTCATAAGGTCACACAATTGATGAAGGGAAAACATAAATACCAAATTGATCCAAAATTTCTATGGTTCCTAATAAGTTTTCTAGGTAGCCGTTCCAGCTCACTGTTTCCTATGGTATGGTCCACTTGAGCCTTGAATCTGCATCATCTTTTAGTTCAGACCCTAAAATAAGCTTGCATAACAGATGGATAGAGTGGATAAAACATTATTCCCAACTGTGGGCCCCGCCCCAAAGAGTCAGGCAACCAAGCAATCCACACTTGAGAAGAGTTGCTTGACACGCTTGCAACGTATGATGCTTGTAGGCAGGCACTCAAAAATTATACACGTGGTATGTTTTAACTACAATCCATTTTTGCAATGTTACAGTCCTAAAACTAGTTTTGCTGAGAATCTTAACATTTGATTTGCTAACCTACCTTTGTTGAAACAGTACCAAGAGATAGTTTTCATATCTAACCGCCTAAGAAATGTCCACTGAACCTAGACATAGATAATCAAGTAACCTTGTGCTTAGTTGATGATAATCAGAACCCGAACTTTGGACAGTTTAATTTGAATTAATTGTACGGCATGGGACCCAAAAGTCTAAGTCACCATCTCATGCCAGGAATCTTTACTTTTTTCTTTTTTCTTTTTTCTCTGTGGGTTCCACTTCATATAGGGTGCACATGGCTCGTGTCAGTCCAAATGTAATTCATGTCGGAGTCTAGTGGGCACCATTAATCTTCCATATCGAAAATGGTGGGTAGGAATCTTAACACGGATTTGAAAATGACTCATGAAAATCGGAATTGCTACGGCTAGATTCCTGTCTACCATTCTTAATAAGTGAACATGTGCGGACTGAGAGTCAGTTGTGCACTGCGCATATTGACGACTTATCATTATCGTTGCAGGCGAGTGGTGGAAAAGCGACGTGAACGATGTGCTTCAAGAGATGCTTCGAACAGGAGGAGGACCCAACAACTCTGATGCTTTCACCATAAACGGCCAGCCTGGGGCTCTCTATCCTTGCTCTAAGTCAGGTATAAAAACAGCCTAGCCAGTCTAGGCCGGGAAGCACAGACCATGAGCTATGCATCTAGTCTGGCCCAGATTGGCCTAGGTCCACTTGACCCATTTTCACCCTGTTCTTGATAGGGCTGCCACTGGGTACGCGAGCCACCCAACCAGATTTTAATGGGTCGAGGTCTAGTTACCGTTTTAAAATTAGGACACACTTGTAAATATATCACACGTGTGAGATCTGAGCTTTCCATGATGTTGGAAATAAATAATGCTTATGCCTCTTGCCTAAAAAATCAGATAATTCACTCTTAAGGTGGGCCACAAGGTACAAAATTGAGGGTTAACGTTATTCTTTCTGGCGATTCATCTATTTTCATATGTTGTGACCCACCCTTGGCATGAAATGGCCTGATTCTTGTGCCAGAATGCTTAAAAAGTGTAGCTCCGCCGATGGAAAGCTCAGTTCTCACACACGTGCCACATACCCTGTGTATGCATTCGTGCGATCCCACACGTGGGTGGAATTAGCAAACCTCAATGGAACTGTACACCCATACACTACTCACATGCATGAGATCCGGGCTGTTCATCCAATAAGCACGGTGGATGGACCATAGCCAGAAATCGACACTAATGAATGATCATAATCATCCAAGAGAACTTACAACGAAAGGTCAAAACATTTCAGCCAACTGTCCACATTAAATGCGGGAAAGTTCTTCGATCATGATTCAGAGTGAGGGCAGTCCATGGTAGGGCCCACCACTTATGGCACATTTCGCTATAATGGCAATTGCCACAGAAATAAGAATCCGGATCCTCTGATGGCTGCTGAACAGAAATTTCAGTTTGGAGCCTTTTTACTGGTCCACATCATTAAATAGGTATGTAACTTAATCACATCCTCAGTGCAACCTGATTACTGGTCCACATCATTAAATAGGGTATGTAACTTAATCACATCCTCAGTGCAACCTGATTACACTAATGCAATGCAGTGTGATGTGAACCAAATAAAAAGGCTCCAAAGGGAGATTTTCTGTTTGACAGCCAACGGAAGATTTGGACTCCAAAAATAATAAACCAGGCGTGTTGATGTCCATCGCGTGCCTTGTTGGGCCTAAGGCTTTCAATGGCACTGTATGATCCCGTAATATTTTCACGAAAAGTTCTTCAAACCGTATTATTACAATATTTTAAAAATCTAATAAAATTCACTTTTTTCGCTATTTTAGCAAAATAAATATTTTAAAGTTTAAATTAACTCATATCTTTGCCTATTTTGAATTTTCAACTATAATAGTATTTGTTTCTGTGACTTATGCCCTCTCCCACAAAGGAAGAGTCAAAAGTTTAGTAGCTTACGTCTCACATGGCGGCCGGGGCTACGTCTCACGACTGACGTTGGTTAAGTGTTGGACCGGAAATGAATCGGTCAGCTGTCCCTGGATCTCGTGCTTTACCTGCTACGTCCATCGTAATCACTGAATACCTGCTACCAGGGCGCGGACTCAGTCAGGTCGTGCCTTCGGCCCACCTTGATATCTGTTGTATATATATCCATGTAATCCATCAGGTTTTCAAGCTCGTTTTAGGATGTGGGCCCAAAACTGAAGCAGATTTAAATTTCAGGTGGACCACACCATAGAAAATAATGGTGATTGAATGCCTACCATTAAAAACTTTCCATAGCTGCTATTATGTTTATTTGCCATCCAACAGACCTAGATGAAGGGGAAATACAAATATTTATCTACGAGTAGTTTTTTTTTTTTTTTTTTTTATGGTCAATCACCACTATTTCCTGTGGTGTGGTCCACCTTAGATTTGGATATGCTTAAGTTTTCACCCGTCCTAAAATGAGCCAGAGTGGTTAATTTTTTATAGTTGTTGTTCAATCACCACTGTTTCTTATGATATGGTCCACCTGATATTTGAATCTGCCCTATTTTTTGGGCTCATGCCCTAAAATGGTCAGAAAAAATGTATGGACAGCATGGAAAAATGTTTGGACATACATGATGGGGTCCACGGCTTTTCTAGAAGCACACAATAACGATGACTGTGGACGACGTTTGCATACTTTAAAATCTTTAAATTCTTTTTGTATATGGGTTTTTCTAAAGTCCCCACCCTAAGAACGTCCCCAAACCTTTTATAGCACCCAAAGCGTATTGTCAATCCGAGCCATTCATTCATTCCATACAATTTGGAGCAAGCCAGGGTGCCAAAATCTCGCCAATCAGATGATCCTAAGCATCTCATCAATAACATGGAAAATGAACAACCAACCATCACCTTCAAACATAAGCTAGACAGACCCCACTTTGTATTAATGCTTGTGTTTTTACGATAGCACTTTGATTTGATTATTCTAACCATGTGATCTATGGCTCACAAAGCACGGACGGTTGTCATGTGTTGGCCAATTCAAAGCGTTAGGTCATCAAATTGATATACCATGGCCTGCTCCCAATCGATGATTGGACGTCTCATGCATAATTAAAAGTGTTAGTTGATGTTGCTAAGGTCCTCCAAGAAGGTGTGGACATCAGCCAAACCCGTATTTAATACATGTAATACGTGGATTCGGGTACCCGACCCGATTTCGATCGGGTCCAATAGTAATGCGATTGCATGCATGGATGATCATCTTCATCATCTTCTTACTGCAGACATCTACCGGGAGACAGTGCTACCTGGAAAGAAATATCTCCTCCGTCTGATCAACGCGGCCATGAACGACGAGCTCTTCTTTGCCATAGCCGGACATCGGTTGAAGCTGGTAGGAATGGACGGGACCTACCTGAAGCCCTTCTACACGAACTACGTCATGATAACGCCGGGACAAACTATGGACATAATAATAGAAACTAATCAGCCCCCTAACGTCTATTACATGGCTGCCCATGCTTATTCGAGCGGCAATGTCCCCTTCGACAACACAACCACCACAGCGATCCTCCAATATGCCAACGTCACATCATCGTCTTCTCCATCCATACCGTCCCTCCCCGCCTTCGACGACACTGAATCGGCGAACAACTTCACCCACCAACTCAGGAGCTTGGCCAGCGCAGCGCACCCGGCGAAAGTCCCAAAAACCATCGATAAACACATATATATCGCGGTATCTGTTAAAACGTTACCGTGTAATAACTCATGTGCTGGGCCAAACGGCGACCGTCTATCAGCGAGCCTTAACAACATAAGCTTCGTGTTTCCGAACATCTCCATTCTCAATGCTTACTCCCAAAGCATCAACGGCGTCTACGGTACAGGTTTTCCAAAGAGGCCACCGTTTTATTTCAACTTCACCGGCGATAACTTGCCGAGTACTCTCTTGACACCGAGGCAGGCGACTGAAGTGAAGGTGTTGAAGTTTAATTCAACGGTTGAGATTGTTTATCAGGGCACCAGCTTGGTGGAAGGAGAGAACCATCCATTGCATATACATGGGTTCAGCTTTTATGTGGTTGGATGGGGTACTGGGAACTTTGACCCTGTGAACGACCCTAAAAAGTATAACCTGGTGGACCCCCCCTTGATCAACACCGTTGGAGTCCCTAGAAGAGGGTGGGTCGCTCTCAGATTCCAAGCAAATAATCCTGGTACGTTTTGCAATTTAGAGAGTTCAATAAGGTTAGTTAGGTATCTAAAGGCCAGACTTGTGGAATTTCCTACAACACCCGTTTAGAGGAGCCGACAAAAAAGCTCTGTGGGGCACACCGTGATGCCTCTCTATCATTCATTCCGTGATCTGTTGGGACAGCTCATATAAGGGCATGAGCCCAAGTATCATGTAGATACAAAACTCCAGTGGGCCACACCATATAAAAGTGGGGATTAGGATGCCACCATTGAAACCTTATTAAGGCCACAGAAGTTCTGGATCAGGCTGATATTTATAATTTCCCTTCAACCTGGTGGGAATCACCTTATGAACTGGTTGATGGCACCATGGAGCTTCCGCCTCGCGTCCTGGGCATGCTGATTAATCTGAGACTTACTTCAGTAGGTGGGCCCCAACATGGATAGGATTTGATCTGGTTGGGAAAACAGGGCTTGAACGTAAACCATTGACCATTCCATGATTTTATCTGTCCAGAAACTGAATGCCTGGGATCATTTCTTGAAACCCATAATTCTATGCGGGACCGACCTCTTGAATGGTCCTGAAATTCCATACGGATGGCCCAACTACCATCATCATACAAATAAGACATAGTACTAATCATGGTGGTTTTTTTTTTTTTTTCAGGTGTATGGTTCATGCACTGCCATCTGGAACGTCATCTTAGCTGGGGTATGGACACCACCCTAATAGTGAGGAACGGAAAAGGCCCAGATGCTCAGATGAAGCCCCCACCTCCAGACTACCCTCCCTGCTGAACATGCGAATGCTACTTTTAAAGCAAACCCCATTTCCTATTACCACAAAATAGAAAGATATTGAAATAAGAACAGGCGTGGCTTGTTGAAGTGATAGAATCCTTCGAATTACCATTCGTTGAATATCGTGATATGTTAGTTTTGCAAGTGGTACTGGATCATGATCTGTTTCAATATATGCAAAAGCTGGAATCGTAGAAATCTAGCTAGTACTCGGGTCCTGACGTCAGTCTGTTTGGGCAGTGGTCCTGTAAAAGTCAAAATACCTTTGATTCGTCGCCCAACAGTGGCACAAAGAATCCCGAAAGGGAGGAGGGCATTGAGCTTCGCTGCTCTACCCAGACGGACGGTAACCTTTCTTTATAATCTTGTTTTGTCTGTCCATTCTAATAAGAGAAAAAATAGCAGGAATCCTGCGATATTGCAGAGTACAAATGGCAAGATGAATGAGATTCATCAAACTTGTGGCCCCGCAAGAAAAAGATATCCTATGACCATTAACTATTTTTGTTTTTCTGGGGTTAGCAGCCACCGGTCAAATGGATAGAAATGTTTAATAATGATCCATTCATGCTAGTGCCCAATAAAGATGGACCTGACCTGACTGATAGAGAAATATGCTGCTCGGATGAAACCATGAAGCTCGGACGGTCCTTTTAAGGGATCTATGGGCCCATTGTGATGTATATGTCTTATCCACGCCGTCCATCCATTTTGACAGATCATTTTTAAGACATGAGCCCAAAAAGGAGGCATATCTAAGGCTGAAGTGGACCACACCACAAAAAGCAGTGGGGATTGAAATATGATCGTTGAAAACTTCTTGTGGTATATAGAACGTTTGGATCAAGCTGATATTTATGTTTTCACTTCATATAGGTCCATGAGACCTTATGAACCGGTTGGATGACAAATAAACATGGCGGTGTGCCCTGGAAGTTTTCAACGGTTGGAATCCAATACCAACTGCTTCCTGCGCTGTGGTCCACTTGAACCTTCAATCGGACACTCTTGTTTTGGGCTGATAGCCTAAAATGATTTGTTGAAATAGCTGAACAGTGTGGATAAGACAAATACATGACAGTGGCCCGACAGATCCGCTTACAGGACCGTCCGTCTCTAGCTGGGGTTAATTAGTAGGGCTGTGTGCGGTCATAAAGATGTCAGTAAGAAATCTACTCGGTCCATATGTTTTTAAAGACCACAAATAGGGCAGGATTATAAAAATCAGGTAGATCCAAAACTCAGTGGGCATACCAATAAAACAGTGGGAACAACAACTTCCACCGTTGAAACCTTCCAGAGCTGATCATGATGTTTTCATACATCCAAACTGCTCATAGAATTATTACCATTCAGATAAACGGTAGGAACTAGTATCATCCTGATAACAAACTTCTGTCATTGGAAGGTGTTCAATCCACGCTGTTTGGTGTGGTATGGGCCACATGAGGTTTTGATCTGCCTGATTTTAGAATCACTTCCTATTGTGGTATTTAAAAACAGTTGAACGGAGTGGATTTGTCAAGGACATCTCTATGGACCCCACACAGCTCCTGTCACAGAGACACGTAATCAGCTCCCCCAATCCACGCCCGGTCATGCGTTTACATTGACTATGGACTATTTGTAATTTGGTTAAACCATCCATTGTTTTGGTTAGGCGCGCCCCCGGATTAGCTGACCGTCCTCAACTTTGAGCCAAGTCATTTAAGCGGTGGGCCGACCTGTTTTTTAAACCATCCATCATTTCACCTATTGCACACCCACACGCGTGCCAGGTAGAGGCATTTATCCGTGTTACTTGAAGCTAAACAGGGTCGTTGTTTAACCATCAAGACATGGTTGTGCCCTGTTCCGGTGCTTCTCGATCTAGCCTATCATCACCGTATACAATTTTCATAGGGTACAGCGCACCATCTCACGGTACCGAATGGAATGCGTTTTTCACTCCGGATTGTATCCTTAGATGACGATCTGAACCCTTTATGTTCTTGTTACTGCCTTTTGGAAGCTATGATCTTATGATCGTACTTCATTGACAATCCTCACCTTTGATTCTTAAATTTCAATATGACCCACAAATTTTTAACTTTCAACCATCTGAATTCATGTTCATATTCAGTAATTTGTTCAACGAATACTTCTTAAGATGGGCAGTGTAGCGCAGAATCTTGAATATGAAGGATTCGTATCATCATCATCTAAGAGGCAATTAGTGGAAAAAAACCCACTCTCTCCCATACAGTTAGGATTGAATTTTTTCGAGTGTGCCGGAAAAGCAGACCTAAAGACCCTTTTTTTGAGGAATTGCATCCAAACGGGCCCAATAATGTCAGTTGTTTTGGCCTTCTGTAGCTGCTTCGCCTTATTAAGCAAATGATTGAAAGGGCCTCAAGTGAGGAACGCGGATTGCATCCTATCCTCGCCTGTCAAGCGGCAGCTCCAAGGGGCCACTGTGATGTATGGGTTTTATCCACACCATCCATCCATTTTGTCCAGGCATTTTATGGAGTAGTACCAAAAGTTAAGCAAATCCATGACTTTAGTGGACCACACCACTGGAAGCAGCGGTGATAATGATGCTCACCATTGAAACTTTCCTAGGGCCCACCGTGATGTTTATTTGCCATTCAACCTGTTCATAAAGTTACATAGACGTAGATGAAGGGAAAACACAAATATCAGCTTGATCCAACACTTCTATGGCCCCCGAGAAAATTTCAAACGGTGAGAGTTTAATCCCCATTGTGTGGTTCACCTGTGCTTTGGATTTGCCTAACTTTTGGTCCTACCCGATAAAAAAAGGGGGTGTCAATGGGCCAGGCATAGGGTAGGTCTAGGCCTGGATTTTGAACTCTTGCAGGTCAGGCCATCGTGACTGGGCAAAATGAATGGAACCCCATCTGCTTGTTGCAATGTAATGCAACAGTACTAACAACCTAAGTGATGATGTTGGCCAATCACAATGCAAGGAAACAAGAAATTCCTGTTTATGGCAATAAGTGGATCTAGATCCGCCAGCTATTCAATGAAAATAATACTAATATCTTATTTCTCCCATTTTTCTTCTTTTGGAAGAACGCACTTGTATCACACATCCTTTTCTTTCTAAATTTCAACCGCTGGATTGGTGCATCCAATTGCTGTTATTGAAAAATGATTACTGAAAAGGACCTATGGCTATTAGCCATGGAGGCGGCTTTAAGTTATCTTTCCTGATGCGTGTATAAATGACCGAAGCAGATTCGGTAGTACCTCATATGTCCCCAGCTAGGAACGGACAGGGCTTTGAGGGGCCACCGTGATTTATGCTATTATTCACACATACCATCCATTTTGCGGTATCATTTTAGGTTATGAGAATAAAAATAGGCAATTCTAAGGCTCAAATGGATCATAAATTGGGGATTAAACAACTACTGTCGAAAACCTTTTTGGGGCCCACAAGTTTTAGATCAAGCTGATGTTTGTGTTTTCCCTTCATCTAGGTCTAGGTGACCTTATGAATAGGTTGGATGCCCATCACAATGGGCCCTAGGAAGGTTTCAAAGTTGCGTGTCATTATCAAAGCTGCTTCGTGCAGTGTGGTCCAGTACTTAAGCCTTGAATCTACCTCATTTACTGGTTTGTACCCTAAAATGATATGGAAAAATCTATGGATGGTGTGGATAAAACCTATACATCATAGTGGCCCCTCAAAGCCCCTGTCCGTTCCTAGCTAGGGACAAGCCCTTATGGTACCCAATCCTCGTCCAATATGACCGACATGACCTACCTGATTAGTGAGCCAACAATACTTTTTATCCAATGACGAGAAGATTGCCTCTCTTTGTTTTGAGCCTGATACATCGACCCTGTAACTAATAATGAGCTGTCCAAGCCGTTGGACCACATGTTTACATATACCCACTTGCTCAGAGGGAGATTTTATGGAAGAGCTAGAAGAACCGAAGAATGGTAAAGCTAGGTTATCCATCAATCTCAATTTGAACAACTAGTGGGCCTTATATCATTATTGATGATGGACAATGTTTTGAATCATACTTAATAGAATACCATGTTCATCATTTATTTTTACCTTTCATCACTTGATTTTAATCATTGATTGTTTTTCTTTCTCATTGACAATATAATTAGAGGCCATTCGTTAGATGGTGATGTAGGAGACTTAAACACAACTCAATCAAGAGCAAGCATCACACAAATTGGGGCTAGATGGGCATGATTAGAGAAAAACAACCTAAATGTGCATTTTAGCTTTCTAACTTTGTGGCTAATTATCTGTTTTACGTGTATAAAGATACTGTTGGAAAGTCATCATCAATGTTGTGGGTAAATCTGAGCTGGCCCATGTACAACAATGAAAGTCCACATGCCTAGAAGGTCCAAACATAAGTGTTTAGCCAAATTCCGAGCATTGGGCCAAGAAGGATGAACTATTAGACATAAGCTACTATGTTAGATAGGCAGGGTCTTCCAAACCATGCTAGCTCAAAATCAATTTTGATCCGTATTGGATCCTAATAGATGGATGATCCTAATTGCCCAATTGTAATCGAGACTTCTTTTGGCTCTAAGTATCCTATCCTTGTGTAAGATTCAAGTGGTTTAACATGTGCACCCTGTTCTGAGTGCATCAATGACCTAAAACCACCATGCCAGATGTGGCCATACTCACGTGAGATGAAATTGGAACAAAGGGAAATGGCATACCATGATTGTGGCTTGCCATGTTACTATAGAGAATGATCTATTTTGTCATTTATCCTTTCATCATAACAGGTGAAGAGCATAGTAACAAATCTCCTTTTTGGCCGTTTCTTGACATGAAAATTTCTGGAGGAATTTTAAATTTTGGGGTTTTTCTAGGAATATTATTGATAAAATCTCAAAAGTAAAAATGTTTACTTTAAATTAGTTAAAAAATTTAAATTTTATAATATATTATACAACAGATTTGTTAAGGTTTTATAGTTTTTTAAGTTAATATCGTGTTCATATAATGGAAAACATGAAAATATTTTAAAAAAATCATCTGGGATTTGAAAATCTGACAATAATATGTTAGCATGTGTATCCATGTGGGTGGGAATAACTATTTGTAAGTGATCCACCGGACCACCTCAAAAATTATTTCAGGCATTTCTGCATCAATCTATTACTACGCTCATTAAATGCAAACCGTCCAAGAGTTAGGTCCCACCAATATAAATTACCCAAAAATGATCCTAGCGATTTGATTTGTAGACAGATATCATTCAAATCCAATTTCAGAATATTTGGGATCAACTTGATAGAAAAAAGGGGCAAAGTATAGCCCCCACATGGTGGTCCCTAATTCAACTTGGTAGAAAAAGGGGGGCTGGCTCAGACCTTAAAATAAAAAATAAAAAAAATGAACGGACGGCTTCGATACAACATCAGGCAACATAGTCTGCCTCACTTTTTGATCCAAGACCGGTAAAAAAAACAAAGATGTCAACATCATGAATTCACCTTTAACTTCGTAATTAATCAATGGGCGCCGCTTCGGTGGATCCACCGCAGTGGATGGGATCCCTGACTGTGGGGCTCACAGTGATGTATTTCCCTTACGGTCTATGCTGTCCATATGTTTTGAAAGCTCATTTTATGGAATAATAAAAAAATATGAAGCGGATCCAAACTCTCAGGTGCACCATGGTACAAGAAATAGTAGCAGTTGACCATTAGAAACTTCTTATGGGCCACAAAATTTTGGATCAAGATGGTATTTGTGTGGTCTCTTCATTCATGCCTATGTGACCTTATCAACAAGTTGGATGGAAAATAAACATTCCAGTGGAGCCCATGAAGTTTTTAATGGTGGGGATTCAGTCAAGATACCATCTTGTGGTGTGGTCCACTTGAGATTTGGATATGCTTCGATTTTTTTATTATGTCCTAAAATGAGCTTTCAAAACGGATGGATGGCATGGAATTTAGGAGAATAGATCGAGGAGGGCCCCACAGTTAGGGATCTCACCCACCTTGGATCGACTGAGGCCGCGCCGTTAATAAACACTAAATTACACTAAAATATAGGTAATTATATAAAAACAAACAGGCCCCATTGTGCCTGTCCATCAGCTAGACTGGCTTAATCCGTGGGCCGTTTAACAGGAACCGATTAAAAATCTATCAGCCCTGGTTACCAGGTTCTGGGTCAAGATCGCTGACTTTACTGCCTATGTACAATGATTTACATGGTTTACATGTTAATAAATGAATAATGCATGGTAGTGGTGAGTCGGCTCTTGTGATGAAGATGGCTGGAGCTTGAAAAAGACCCTCCTGCAAGTCATGTCATTTTCCATCTGACGGTGGGACCTACCCTATAATGAAGTAATGTCACGTTGGTCGGTGGTAATTATCATCTGAACTGTTCATACGTGGAAAAATCATTAGAACCTGCTTACTCATTTTTGGTCGGTGTCTTTTACATGAATGGGGATGTGCTCATTTTCGGCCCTTTTTTTTTTTTTTTCACAAGCACTCACCCCCACACATGTCTATGTACTCACACCACAATGGGTGCTTGAACCCATGACCTCATGTTGAAACTCTTACTCTTGTGAGTCTACCACTGAGCCATATGGGTGCTGGAACAAATTAGGTAAGGCCAAGACAGGTGGGCTAGTCATTTTTTGCCATTTGTAGCTGAGACAATCATCTCGGATATTAAAAGGACTCGTGGGCTTCAAGCCAAGTTTCTCGGGACAAGCCATTGGGATTAGATGCATCATCACGGACTAGTTATGTTGTCAGGTTCGTTATTTGCGTTGGAATAAGGAGAAGGATTGTGACTTAAGTTGGAAGTTTAATGTGAATGATGGCATATGTAGCATTTATAATACATGTGCAAATTGACACATGTATCATATGTTAATCTATTTAAGATTGATGGTTGCACACGTAAGCAGGTGAGGCACTTGTACTTATATGGTTACACATGTGGCGTATTTGATATGTGTGATCATGATGCATGTGCACGGAAAAAAAGTATTTCTATGTGTACTAAAGTAAAAAATAAATAATTTGGATTTTCCATGAAGACAAGCCAGCCAATCTAACAATCATATATTAGAGGCTAATGGTCCTTAATTTTCTGTTAAAAAAATATATATATTAAAAAACTACTAAAAATTACTTTTAAGCCATCTTATCTTGATGCATCTCTGCTTAAATCCAGCCAACCCCAAAGTCTGGAGTATCATCTTTGCCACCACTAAGCCTAGCCGGATCATTTGGAGCCTAGCTAAAGAGCATGTCATGGTGGACATAAAGCCACAGGCACGTTGAAATTTCTAACCATTAACGAGTGATGTAAAATCTGTTCAGTGATTCCAGCTATTGTGATTGTGACATGAAAGTCTTTTGGATGGATGTGTGCATGATCCGCGCCAGGCCATGTTATGTGGTACATAAAAGTCATGTCATGCTCAACCCAATCGTGGCCCACCAATATAAAATGATATGTGTGGCATATGTGAATGATGATCGGAATTGTTCGTCTGTGGAAAATTCCAACCATCTAAAGTAATTTATTCTTGCACAGAATCTTTGAACGGGCTCAAAATGTGTCATGTCCAAACTTTGTTGCTTGTTTCCATTGAGAGTTTCTGTCAAAGTGAAGAATAAAGTACAGTCATACATTTGAGAGAGAGAGAGGGAGAGAGACGAGGTTGTAAAGGTTGTAAGCATATGCCATGTGTACAATACATTAATACATTAATGTGTTCATTAGGATTCAAGATTTTGAAATGTACAATACATTAATGATACAATACTCGCGTCCTGAAATTCCATACGGATGGCCCAACTACCATCATCATACAAATAAGACATAGTACTAATCATGGTGGTTTTTTTTTTTTTTTTCAGGTGTATGGTTCATGCACTGCCATCTGGAACGTCATCTTAGCTGGGGTATGGACACCCTAATAGTGAGGAACGGAAAAGGCCCAGATGCTCAGATGAAGCCCCCACCTCCAGACTAACCTCCCTGCTGAACGTGCGAATGCTACTTTTAAAGCAAACCCCATTTCCTATTACCACAAAATAGAAAGATATTGAAATAAGAACAGACATGGCTTGTTGGAGTGATAGAATCCTTCGAATTACCATTCGTTGAATATCGTGATATGTTAGTTTTGCAAGTGGTACTGGATCATGATCTGTTTCAATATATGCAAAAGCTGGAATCGTGGAAATCTATCTAGTACTCGGGTCCTGACGTCAGTCTGTTCGGGCAGTAGTCCTGTAAAAGTCAAAATACCTTAGATTCGTCGCCCAACAGTGGCACAAAGAATCCCGAAAGGGTGGAGGGCAATGAGATTTGCTGCTCTACCCAAACGGACGGTAACCTTTCTTTATAATCTTGTTTTGTCTGTCCATTCTAATAAGAGAAAAAATAGCAGGAATCCTGCGATATTGCAGAGTACAAATGGCAAGATGAATGAGATTCATCAAACTTGTGGCCCTGCAAGAGAAAGATATCCTATGACCGTTAACTATTTTTGTTTTTCTAGGGTTAGTAGCCACCGGTCAAATGGATAGAAATGTTTAATAATGATCCATTCATGCTAGTGCCCCAATAAAGATGGACCTGACTGATAGTGAAATATGTTACTTGGATGAAACCATGAAGCTCGGACGGTCCTTTTAGGGGATCTATCGGCCCATTGTGATGTATATGTCTTATCCATGCCGTCCATTCATTTTTACAGATCATTTTTAGGACATGAGCCCAAAAAGGAAGCATATCTAAGGCTGAAGTGGACCACACCACAAGAAGCAGTGGGGATTAAAATATGATCGTTAAAAACTTCTTGTGGGATATATATAGAAGGTTTGGATCAAGCTGATATTTATGTTTTCTCTTCAAAGAGGTCTATAAGACCTTATGAACCGGTTGGATGACATGCAAATAAACATGATGGTGTGCCCTTGAAAGTTTTCAAGGGTAGGAATCCAATCCCCACTGCTTCCTGCGATGTGGTCCACTTGAGTCTTCAATCTGCCTCCTTTTTTGTGCTGATGACCTAAAATGATTTGTTGAAATGGCTAGACAGTATGGATAAAACAAATACATCACAGTGGGCCCTACAGATCCCCTAACTAGGTCCTGGTGGCTAGTTAGAGAAGGGGATTGAAATATGATCGTTGAAAACTTCTTGTGGGATATAGAAGGTTTGGATCAAGCTGATATTTATGTTTTCACTTCATATAGGTCCATGAGACCTTATGAACCGGTTGGATGACAAATAAACATGGCGGTGTGCCCTCGGAAGTTTTCAACGGTTGGAATCCAATACCAACTGCTTCCTGCGCTGTGGTCCACTTGAACCTTCAATCGGACACTCTTGTTTTGGGCTAATGACCTAAAATGATTTGTTGAAATAGCTGGACAATGTGGATAAGACAAATACATGACAGTGGCCCGACAGATCCGCTTACAGGACCGTCCGTCTCTAGCTGGGGGTTAATTAGTAGGGCTGTGTGGGGTCATAAAGATGTCAGTAAGAGATCTACTGGGTCCATATGTTTTTAAGGATCACAAATAGGGCAGGATTATAAAAATCAGGCAGATCCAAAACTCTGGTGGGCATACCAATAAAACAGTGGGAGCAACAACTTCCACCGTTGAAACCTTCCAGAGCTGATCATGATGTTTTCATACATCCAAACTGCTCATAGAATTATTACCATTCAGATAAACGTTAGGAACTAGTATCATCCTGATACAAAACTTCTGTCATTGGAAGGTGTTCAATCCACACTGTTTCGTGTGGTATGGGCCACATGAGGTTTTGATCTGCCTGATTTTTAGAATCACGTCCTATTGTGGTATTTAAAAACAGTTGAACGGAGTGGATTTGTCAAGGACATCTCTATGGACCCCACACAGCTCCTGTCAGAGAGACACGTAATCAGCTCCCCCAATCCACGCCCGGTCATGCGTTTACATTGACTATGGACTATTTGTAATTTGGGTAAACCATCCATTGTTTTGGTTAGGCGCGCCCCCGGATTAGCTGACCGTCCTCAACTTTGAGCCAAGTCATTTAAGCGGTGGGCCGACCTGTTTTTTAAACCATCCATCATTTCACCTATTGCACACCCACACGCGTGCCAGGTAGAGGCATTTATCTGTGTTACTTGAAGCTAAACAGGGTCGTTGTTTAACCATCAAGACATGGTTGTGCCCTGTTCCGGTGCTTCTCGATCTAGCCTATCATCACCGTATACAATTTTCATAGGATACAGCGCACCATCTCACGGTACCGAATGGAATGCGTTTTTCACTCCGGATTGTATCCTTAGATGACGATCTGAACCCTTTATGTTCTTGTTATTGCCTTTTGGAAGCTATGATCTTATGATCGTACTTCATTGACAATCCTCACCTTTGATTCTTAAATTTCAATATGACCCACTAATTTTTTAACTTTCAACGATCTGAATTCATGTTCATATTCAGTAATCTGTTCAACGAATACTTCTTAAGATGGGCAGTGTAGCGCAGAATCTTGAATATGAAGGATTCGTATCATCATCATCTAAGAAGCAATTAGTGGAAAAAACCCACTCTCTCCCATACAGTTAGGATTGAATTTTTTCGAGTGTGCCGGAAAAGCAGACCTAAAGACCCTTTTTTTGAGGAATTGCATCCAAACGGGCCCAATAATGTCAGTTGTTTTCTCCTTCTGTAGCTGCTTCGCCTTATTAAGCAAATGATTGAAAGGGCCTCGCTTGAGGAATGCGGATTGCATCCTATCCCCGCCGGTCGAGCAGCAACTCCGAGGGTCCACCGTGATGTATGGGTTTCATCCACACCATCCATCCATTTTGTCTAGGCATTTTATGGAGTAGGACCAAAAGTTAAGCAAATCCAAGACTTTAGTGGACCACATCACTGGAAGCAGCGGTGATAATGATGCTCACCATTGAAGCTTTCCTAGGGCCCACTATGATGTTTATTTGCCATCCAACCTGTTCATAAAGTTACATAGACCTAGGTGAAGGGAAAACACAAATATCAGCTTGATCCAAAACTTCTATGGCCCCCAAGAAAATTTCAACGGTAAGAGTTTAATCCCCATTGTGTGGTCCACCTGTGTTTTGGATTTGCCTAACTTTTGGTCCTACTACATAAAATTAGGGCTGTCAATGGGCCGGGCATAAGGTAGGTCTAGGCCGATGGCCTAACCTGTGTAAAATTTTAATTTTTTAGGCCCGAGCCCGGCCCATTTACACCCCTACATAAAATGCGTGCGCAAAATGAATGGAATCCCCATCTGCTTGTTGCAATGTAATGCAACAGTGCTAACAACGTAAGTGATGATGTTGGCCAATCACAATGTAACGAAACAAGAAATTTCTATTTATGGCAAGCAGTGGATCTAGATCCACTAGCTATTCAATGAAAATAATACTTATATCTTCTCTCTTCCATTTTTCTTCTTTGGGAAGAACGCCTTTGTATCACTCATCTTTTTCTTTCTAAATCTCGACGGATGGATTGGTGCATCCAATTGCTGTTACTGAAAAGGACCTATGGCTATTAGCCATGAAGGTGGCTTTAAGTTATCTTTCCTAATGCGCGTATAAATGATCGGAGCAGATTCGGTACTACCTCGCCTGTCCCTAGCTAGGAACGGACATGGCTTTGAGGGGCCACCGTGATCTATGCTTTTATTCACATAGACCACCATTTTGCGGTATCATTTTAGGGTACAAGACTAAAAATAGGCAATTCTAAGGCTCAAATGGATCATAAATTGGGAATTAAACAACTACCGTTGAAAACTTTTTTGGAGGACACAAGTTTTAGATCAAGTTGATGTTTGTGTTTTCCCTTCATCCAGGTCTAGGTGACCTTATGAACAGGTTGTGTGGAAATTACTCATCACAATGGGCCCTAGGAAGGTTTCAAAGTTGCATGTCATTATCAAAGCTGCTTCCTGCGGTGTGGTCCAGTACTTGAGCCTTGAATCTACCTCATTTGCTGGTTTGTACCCTAAAATGATATGGAAAAATCAATGGATGGTGTGGATAAAACCCATACATCATAGTGGCCCCTCAAAGCCCTTGTCTATTCCTAGCTAGGGACAGGCCTGGATGGTACCCAATCCTTGTACCAATATGACCTACATGACCTACCTGATTGGTGAGCCAACATTACTTTTTATCCAATGACAGGAAGGTTGCCTCTCTTTGTTTTAAGCCTGATACATCCACATGTTTACATATACCCACTTGTTCAGAGGGAGATCTTATGGAGGAGCTAGAAGAACTGAAAAATGGTAAAGCTAGGTTAGTCCATCAATCTCAATTTGAACAACTAGGGGGCCTTATATTATTATTGATGATGGACAATGTTTTGAATCATACTTAATAGAATACCATGTTCATCATTTATTTTTACCTTTCATCACTTGATTTTAATCATTGATTGTTTTTCCTTCTCATTGACAATATAAATAGAGGCCATTCGTTAGATGGTGATGTAGGAGACTTAAAGACAACTCAATCAAGAGCAACCATCACACAAATTGGGCTAGATAGGCATGATTAGAGAAAAACAACCTAAACGTGCACTTTAGCTTTCTAACTTTGTGGCTAATTATCTGCTTTGCGTGTATAAGATGTTGTTGGAAAGTTATCATCAATGTTGTGGGTAAATTTGAGCTGGCCCATATACAACAATGAAAGCCCACATGCCTAGACGGTCCAAACATAAGTGTTCAGCCAAATTCCGAGCACTGGGCCAAGAAGGATGAACTATTAGACCCAAGCTACTATAGAAGACACTGAGTTCTCGAAACCATACCAACAAAGGTCAGAGGATGACCTCAACGCTCAAAGGGAGTCTATATCATTAAGCATGAGCTTATGGAGTAAGGAGCTTGGACAACGAGCTCCATTGACCAAGCATCTAA
Organism: Liriodendron chinense; assembly: GCA_003013855.2. NCBI lineage: Eukaryota > Viridiplantae > Streptophyta > Magnoliopsida > Magnoliales > Magnoliaceae > Liriodendron > Liriodendron chinense. The sequence goes on along the minus strand of PVNU02000736.1, from coordinate 3,362,622 downwards.
GGTCAGCTCGACTATATGAGGAAACGTATTAGACAGACACTTGGCATTATCTTAATCGAAAATCTCTCCTACCATTACAGATTATAACTTCTACTTCATATAGAGTTTACTAACGTATCCTAAATCTATTCTATTACTAAATGCCCTACGAACCCTATAAATGACTATCCCTACAGGACAAGATACGCAACTATTTACTCTAAAACTCTATACAATTGTCTTACTTGCCTGACTTAGGCATTAGAGTCCCTTACCGGACCCCGGCTTCTCTCCCCTGCCAGTTGTTATTCTGTGCAGGTTTGGACGATCATTATTAGAGTTCCAAATCCCTTCTTTGAAGGAGACCGAACATCACTAAGAAGATCATCAGGCCGGCCTTAGCCTACCTCACATGTTGTCCAAATCTCAACGACAACAATCGAGCTTTACGCCCCAACCCATTATTCATAGTTCATTGGTCTTGAAACGACTTCGCAAAATTTACTCATTCTATGAATTTTTTGTAAGTTTAATTTTTACAATTTTTAAGGCTTAGTGTTAGGCAAATTCTATTTTAACATTGAGATCATGAGCTCGAGTGCCCATGTAGTGTGAGTATGTATAAAAAACCAAAGCATGTGTTTTAGTCATCTTAGAGTGTCGTTTATAAATATTAGGAGCATTAGATGTTTTTCTTACTATTTCGAAAAAGTATCCTATTTTGAGGGAAATTAAAGATCATTTTTTTTTTTTTTTTTATAATCATACAACGTCATCAGATACAATCTAAGCAATACTTTTTCATCAGTAATATTGGTTTCTCTCTTATTTTAGTGATTTTTCTCTTTTTGTAGATTCAATGATTATTCTTGAAAGAAAAAAGAAGAAGAAGAATACTTCCCTTTTTTATGCACAGACCTACTATGTTAGATAGACAAGGTCTTCCAAACCATATGCTAATAGATGGATCCTAATAGATGGATGATCCTAATTGCCCATTCCAAATGTAATGGAGACTTCTTCTCGCTCCAAGTATCCTATCCTTGTATAAGATTCAAGTGGTTTAATATGTGCACCCTGTTCTGAGCGCATCAATGACCTAAAACCACCATGCCAGATGTGGCCATACTCACATGAGGTGAAATTGGAACAACTCTCTCAAAAGGGAAATGGCATACCATGATTGTGGCTTGCCATGTTACTATAGAGAACTGATCTATTTTATCATTTATCCTTTCGTTATAACAGGTGAAGAGCATAGCTGACAAATCTCCTTTTAGGCCATTTCTTGACATGAATATTTATAGAGGAATTTTAAATTTCGGGGTTTTTCTAGGAATATTATTGATAAAATCTCAAAAGTAAAAATGTTTACTTTAAATTAGTTAACAAATTTAAATTTTATAATATATTATACAACAGATTTGTAAAGGTTTTACAGTTTTTAGGTTAATATCATGTTCATATAACGGAAAACAAGAAAATATTTTAAAAAAATCATCTGAGATTTTGAAAATCTGACAATAATATCATTAGTGTATTTTTCATTATATTACCTTCGGATTTACCAACAAAAAATTAATAATAATAAATCTCTGTAGTATATGTGATGAGAGTACTTTGTGTAAGGATCTTGCACCAGCCACAACCCAATGGCGTAGTCCAAATATCACGCAAGCTACTCGTTAGGGCTTACGTCTCTGACTTTTGTAATATGTTAGCATGTGTATCCATGTGGGTTGGAATAACTATTTGTAAGTGATCCACCGGACCACTTCGAAAATTATTTCTGCCGTCAAACTATTACTAAGCTCATTAAATGCAAACCGTCCAAGAGTTATGTCCCACCAATATAAATGACCCAAAAATGATCCTAGCGATTTGATTTGTAGACAGATATCATTCAAATCCAATTTCAGAATATTCGGGATCAACTTGATAGAAAAAGGGGGCAAAATATAGCCCCCACATGGTGGTCCCTAATTCAACTTGGTAGAAAAAGGGGGGCTGGCTCAAGACCTTAAAATAATCCGAAAAAAATGAATGGACGGCGTGGATTCAACATCAGGCAACATAGTCTGCCTCACTTTTCAGTCCGTGAAAAAAAAAAAAAAAAAAAAACAAAGATGTCAACATCATGATTTCACCTTTAACTTTGTAATTAATCAATGGGCACCGCTTCGGTGGATCCAACCCGATCGAGGTGGATGGGATCACTGACTGTGGGGCTCACAGTGATGTATTTCCCTTACATCCATGCTGTCCATATGTTTTGAAAGCTCATTTTATGGAATAATAAAAAAAAAATTGAAGTAGATCCAAACTCTCAGGTGGACCATGGTACAAGAAATAGTAGCAGTTGACCATTAAAAACTTCTTATGGGCCATAAAATTTTGGAACAAGATGGTATTTGTGTGGTCTCTTCATTCATGCTTATGTGACCTTATCAACAAGCTGGATGGAAAATAAGCATTCCAGTGGAGTCCATGAAGTTTTTAATGGTGGGGATTCAGTCAAGATACAATCTGTGGTGTGGTCTACTTGAGATTTGGATCTGCTTCGATTTTTTTGTTATGCCCTAAAATGAGCTTTCAAAACGGATGGACGGCATGGAAGTAAGGAGAATACATTGAGGAGGGCCCCACAGTTAAGGATCTCACCCACCTCAGGATCGACTGAAGCCGTGCCCTTAATAAATACTAAATTACACTAAAATATAGGTAATTATATAAAAACAAAGGCCCCATTGTGCCTGTCCATCAGCTAGACCGGCTCAATCCGTGGGCCGTTTAACAGGAACCAAGTAAAAATCCATCAGCCCTGGTTACCAGGTTCTGGGTCAAGATCGCTGACTTTATTGCCAATGTACAATGATTTATATGTTAATAAATGAATAATGCATGGTAGTCGCGAGTCTGCTCTTGTGATGAAGATGGCTGGAGCCTGAAAAAGAACCTCCTCCAAGTCATGTCATTTTAGATCTGACGGTGGGGACCTACCCTATAATAAAGTAATGTCACCTTGCACATGAAGTGGTCTAATTACGGCATTACATGTGGCATATGGTAATTATCATCTGAACTGTTCATGTGTGGAAAAATCATTAGAACCTGCTTACTCATTTTTGCTCCATGTCTTTTACATGAATGGGGATGTGCTTATTTTCGGGCTTTTTTTTTTTTTTTCTCCACACGCACTCACCCCACACATGTCTATGCACTCACACCACAATGGGTGCTTGAACCCATGACCTCATGTTGAAACTCTTATTTTTGTGAGTCTACCACTGAGCCATATGGGTGCTGGAACCCATTTTTGGCCATTTGTAGCTGAGACACTCATCTCGGATATTAAAAGGACTGATGGGCTTTAAGCCAAGTTTATCGAGACAAGCCATTGGGATTAGATGCATCATCATGGACTAGTTATGTTGTTAGGTTTATTATTTGCGTTAGAATAAGGAGAAGGATTGTGACTTACCTGAATGATGGCATATGTAGCATTTATAATACATGTGCAGATTGACACATGTATCATATGTTAAGCTCTTTAAGATTGATGGTTGCACACGCAAGCAGGTGAGGCACTTGTACTTATATGGTTACACATGTGGCACATTTGACATGTGTGATCATGATGCATCTGCACGGAAAAAAAGTATTTCTATGTGTACTAAAGTAAAAATAAATAATTTGGATTTTCCATGAAGACAAGCCAGCCAATCTAACAATCATATATTAGAGGCTAATGGTCCTTAATTCCCCAAGTTCTGATAAAAAAAAAATATTAAGAAACTACTAAGAAGTACTTTAAGCCATCTTATCTTGATGCAACTCTCCTTAAATCCAGGCAACCCCAAAGTCTCGAGTATCATCATACAAATTCATGGTCACCTTTGCCACAGCTAAGCCTAGCCGGATCATTTGGAACCTAGCTAAAGAGCATGTCATGGTGGACATAAAGCCAAGGGTACGTGGAAATTTCTAACCATTGACAAATGATGTAAAATCTGTTCAGTGATTCCAGCTATTGTGATTGTGACATGAAAGTCTTTTGGATGGATGTGTGCATGATCCGCGACAGGACATGTTATGTGGTACGTAAAAGTCATGTCATGCTCGACCCAATGGTGGCCCACCAATATAAAATGATATGTGTGGCATATGTGAATGATGATCAGAATGGTTTGTCTGTGGAAAATTTTAACCATCTAAAGTGATGTATTCTTACACAGAATCATTGAACTGGTTCAAAACGTGTCATGTCTAGACTTTGTTGTTTTGTTTCCATTGAGAGATTGTATCAAAGTGGAGAATAAAGTATGGTCATACATTTGAGAGAGAGAGGGGAGAGAGACAACGTTGTAAGCATATGCCATATGTACAATACATTAATGTGTTTATTAGGATTCAAGATTTTGACAGTAATTCAACTAAAAAATTCAATGATTACAGATTTTTTTACTTGTCTTTTAAAATCATCAACATTTGACTGGTAATTACGAAAAAATACAATGATTAGTGTGATAAATTATGATAATGATTACACTTTTTCATTATATTTTCATGCTAAATCAAAGCCAGCCATTATAATACACATGAAACTCATCTATCACATTTGATCACGAAGCTTCTTGATGTATCACGTTTGCCACATAGACCATGAGTGTCATTGTGCATCTCACAGTACCAAATGGAATGTGTTTTTCACTCCGGATTGTATCCTTAGATGACCATTTGAACCCTTTATGTTCTTGTTACTGCCTATATGGAAGCTATGATCTTATGATCGTACTTCATTGACAATCCTCACCTTTGATTCTTAAATTTCAATGTGACCCACTAATTTTTAACTTTCAACGATCTGAATTCATGTCCATACTCAGTAATCTGTTCAACGAATACTTCTTAATATAGGCAGTGTAGCGCAGAATCTTGAATATGAAGGATTCGTATCATCATCTAAGAAGCAATTAGTGGCAAAAACCCACTCTCTCCCATACAGTTAGGATTGAATTTTTTCGAGTGTGCCGGAAAAGCAGACCTAAAGACCCTTTTTTTTTGAGGAATTGCATCCAAACAGGCCCAATAATGTCAGTTGTTTTGGCCTTTTGTAGTTGCTGTTGGAAATCCGGTCAACTAGAAGCAACGAAGAAGATCAAACAATCACCACACAGCCACACAAGCAATCAACAGCAAAAGCACACGAATTTTACGTGGAAAACCCTTGCGGGAAAAAACCACGACACAAAGCGACACCTCCACTATGAATCTCAGATGATTACAGAGCTAATCTACCCAAGTAGATCCCAAAGACGAATAAAAGCTCTCAAACCTCACAATTCTCTCACCTAAAACTCTAATATCGTATTAGGACTCCTTGGTATTGCTTAGCACTATGCCTACCATAATTAGGAAATGTTTATATAGAAGAAAATCCAGATTTGAAAACTTGTAGCACAAAAAGCACGCAAAATTTCAAATCCCGCACGACGACCGACTGGTTGTCGATCGACCAAATCGGTCCAGTGAGTTTCTCCAAAAAAACATGCCTACTGCCAATTAATTCGATCGGTTGGGCGACCGATTAGAGCCTCCCACCGACCGATCGGAGACCCTCAAGAATCTGTCAGCCCCCCACTGTGTAATTCTGTCTACTGACCGACCAGTCGGTGAACTGTCAATTTGCATAGTTTTGAAGCCTCCACAACAAACTCCACCAAGACATCAAAACATCAAACCACTTTCTCTAGTCTTCATAAAAGCAGCTCCTCATCAATCATAGTGTTGCCACTTCTCATGCATCACTGCGTCTTCGTTAAGCATTCGCCATTCTTAGAGAAGTTAACGTAGAACCTGAACCTTCTTTGTAGGGACCACCTTGATCAACATATCCTGCCAGATTCATACTAGTGTGAATCTTGTCCAGAGTCACATCTCCTTCCTCAAGCACCTGTCAAATAAAATGGTGACGAACATCAATGTGTTTAGTACAGAAGTGATAAACAAAATTTTAGTCAAATTGATAGCACTAGAGCTGTCACAATTAACCGGCATGGCTTCCTGCTGAAGCCCCAACTAATTTATCATTTCTTTCAAACAAACAACTTCCTTGGAAGCTTCCGTCACCGCCATATGTACTCAGCTTCATTAGTGGAAAGAACCACTACAGAATGAAGCTTAGACATCCAACTAATCGCTCCACCCGCTAATACAAATGAGTACCCTACAATCGATTTCCTATTATCCACACTGCCTGCGTAATCAGAATCGACGTAACCAACCAACTTGTCCTTGGACTTTTCAAACGTTAAGACGTAGTCCTGTGTACCTCGAATGTATCGAAGTAGCCATTTCATAACTTCTCAATGTTATTTGCCTGGGTTAGACATGAATCGGCTAACAACATTCATAGCCTGTGAAATATCCAGTCTTGTATAGACCATTGCATACATTAAACTGCCCACAACACTTGAATAGGGCACATGAGACAGAACATGTTTTTCTTTATTTGTTTTGGGACAATGTTCAGAAGAAAGCTTGAAGTGAGCCGCGTAGGGAATGCTGACCAGTTTGGACTTGTCTATCTCATACTTTTTCAATACCTTCTCAAGGTATTCTTCCTGAGATAACCACAATCTGCTCCTCTTTCTATCTCTATGAATATCTATGCCAATAACCCTCTTTGCAGCCCCTAGATCCTTCATCTCAAATGTCCCTGAAAGTTGAGTCTTCAACACATCGATGTCAGACATGCTATGACTGGCAATAAGCATGTCATCGACGTATAACACCAGTACAAGAAACTTTTCATCATTTAGTGTCTTAAAATAGACACAATGATCGTACTCGCTCCTGAAAAAGCCCTGACTCATCATGAATGAATCAAATTTCTTGTATCACTACTTAGGCGATTGTTTGAGACCATATATAACGATCTCCTTAACCTGCAAACCTTGTTCTAGGCCCCTTGCACTATATAACCTTTTGGTTGCATAATGTAAATCTGCTCTTCCAATTCCCCATGCAGGAAAACAGTCTTTACATCCATCTGTTCCAGCTCGAGGTCGTATTGGGCAACCAACGCTAACACGAACTTGATAGATACTTGCTTCACAATTGATGCAAAAATCTCACTAAAGTCCAGGCCTTCACGCCGAGCATACCCTTTCGCTACCAACCTTGCCTTGTATCTATCCTGTTTCTTCCGAAAAATTCACTTGCACCCAATCACTTTTCGGCCCACTAGAAACTCCATAAGCTCCCAAGTCTCGTTCTTGCACAGGGAGTCCATCTTATCTTGTATTGTCGTCTTCCACTTTTTAGCATCTACATCCTATAATGCCTCCTAAAAGTTAAACGGATCCCCCTCATCCGTAACAAGAGAAAATGCAACGTTCGAGTCATCCTTATACTTTGTCGGTAACCTGCGATCCCTAGGTGGATTTCTTCACATAGGTGGCTGCTCCACCTGATCCTGTACCTCTGTCTGCGCCTCAGTATCGGCTCGTGTCTCATCTCTGTCATCTTGTGTATCAGCAATTTTTTATTTTTCTGGTTCCTTTGTAGCATTCTTTTGGAACAAAGAATCCTCATCAAATTTGACATCACGGCTCAGGGTGATCTTCCGTGTGATAGGATTATATATGCGATAACCCTTCACACCATCACCATAGCCCACAAAGATCCATTTTCTGGCCTTATGGTCTAGCTTGTCTCTCTCAACTGACGGTACATAAGAGTAAGCCTCACAACCAAAGACCCGCAGACTTGAGTAGTCTAGCGTACGACCACTCTACACTTCTTCAAGGATTTTACATTCAATTGCCATAGAGGGTGACTGATTTATCAAGTAACAAACTGTGTTAATGGCCTCAGTCCATAGCTCTTTGCCCAACCCAGCATTACTAATCATGGATCAGGCTTTCTCCAAGAGAGTCTGATTCATCCGTTCTGCCAAACCAATTTGCTCTAGCATGTGGCGCACTGTGTTGTGCCTCACGATCCTTTCCTCCTTACAATACATGTTAAATTTCGTAGAAGTGAACTCACCTCCATTGTCGGTTATCAAAACTTTCAGTTTCTGCCCTGGCTGATTCTCCACCATCGCATTCCAATACTTGAAGGTCATAAAGACATCGGATTTATTTTTCAAAAAATAAACCTAAACCTTTCTGCTATAATCATCGATAAATGACACGAACCACGTTGACTCCCTGTTGGGGCTCAAATTTTCACCCATTATAAAACAACATCCCGTGGTCCATCGATAATGATTTGAATCAGTTTTGAAACCGAAAAAGCTCAAAAAATGCCAGTGCAACCCTAATTACTCGGTAGCGACCAAAATCCATAAACAGCATTTTGAAGCATAACTGGACATGCAGATTACCGCCAAATGATTTGGAACGTTCTAAAACCCTTAACCTGCAAGTTTCGAAGTCATACCGCACCTCAGAATGAATTTCATCCCTGCCCGAAGCTTACCAAAAAGGGTCCGTAAGCCTACAACTATCATTTCAGAGTGGAACCAGACATCCGCACCACCGCCAAATGATCCGGAGTGCCCCAAAACCCTTATATATCAAGTTTGAAGTCCGTACGGTGCTTATTTCTATGTGTGCGCTTCCTAGAATAACGTTCCTATACGACAAGCTGACCGGAGGCTCCAAATTAGTAAGGAAGTACCAAAATTTGCAACCTCTGGACTTACACACCCCACCCTGTTCATTCAGGAGGTCGATTCTAGCCTAGAAGTGGCTTGGCGACAGTGAGTGCATGTCTAGAAAAGGTAGCTGCCCTTTGGAGGTCTCTCGTCGGAGCTGAAATCTTGAAATTTTCTAAGTGCTGAAATCCTGAAATTTGGCTAAGTAGTGGAAAAAGCACCGGCAAAGACATGCACCTAGCTTTCCACCACATGCGTCCACACCCTATGTATGAAAGGAATCAATTTGAATACTTTTCTAGAAAGCGTCGAAAAATGCGCCGGAAAAGGACATGCGCCCGGACCTTGCACATGAGCTCGGCTTTTTCTGGCCACATGTGCAAGGCTTTTCTTTTGCCACATGCACCGGTTTTTCCAGCACATGCGCCGGGAAATACCCGCCGGGTCAGACCCGAACCCGATTACCCCCTATAAATAGCGAGGTCACTTCATTCATTAGCACGAAATCATCTTCTTCCGACCTCAGAGCGATGCAATCATCACATGCGCCCGCTTTGTTTTCCTTCGCCGGATGCCTTGGCCGGAATGGATTCCCTCACCAAAATCCCTCGCCGGAAAGGAATTTCCTCGCCGGAATCCCAAGTTCAGATAGAAATCCTGAAAATTTTCTAAGTGTTAGGAACATGCGCCGGCTTTTCCTCCACATGCGTTGGCTTTACCAACACATGCGCTGGCTTTTTCTTGCCAGGAAAACCCGAAAAACATCAAGTGCCGGAGGGACATGCGCCCACTATTTGGGGCCAGGCGCATGTGCAGTATGACATGCGCCGGGATTGCTTCCCCTTCTTTCATTTTTCATGAGAAAAAGGCCACATGAGCCTGGGAGATGGGCACATGCGCCCAACTCCCCACCACATGCGCTCATCAGCTGTTGCAATGCCACATGCTCCTGCACACCCCCCTCCATGCGCCTGGATGCTGGTTGGAGGGGTGAACCTTCCATCGTACGACCCTCCTTCGTCTGAGATCGAATTTTGATCAAACTGCTTCTCCTGGATGCATCTCGATGAGATCTATCCATCCCCCGGATCAGATTCTCCAATGATCAATGATAAATGGACCAAATCAGTGTTTTAAATCCGAAATGGCCAACCCTTAGCCAATTTGGCAACTCCAGAAATCCCTCCGAAAGAGCCGAAAACGGCTGAAACTGAGAAAAATTGGGCGGAATTGGACCGAGCCCAAGAGAGAAGCTTTTCTTCTACATGACATGATACACAATAATCATGCACCGCGATGAGGTTATCCAATCTCAGGACCCTCTAATACCCTAATCAAGTGGTCGGCAGGCCCGCTACTTAGTCATTTTCAGCCCTGGGAAATGCCCTGTTGGCTCGGAATCGACTAGTGCTCAGCGAATCGAAACGCGATCGCACCGCGATCCTCGTGGACATAATTGTTGGGGTCCCAAATAGTGAGGATCTCCAAAAAGGGGCAAAAATAGCCACGTACCTCTAAAGAAATCACGCAGAAACGCCTTTCGGTGCATGCAAATCACCCAGTTCTCTAGTGGGCCCTACCAATCATAATGTTCGGAACTACCTGGAAGAGAACCCGCAACTTCATTACTACTTATGGTGAACAGTGCCAGTGTTTGCGCGACGAAACGGGCCCCACAAACCCTCTAAAAATCAAAACCCAATCAGTGGAGCCCACATATACGTGTCCACGCACCCTGATAATTCGGACACCCCACGCACCCAACGCACCCTTAAAAAATAGCACATTTATCTTTCATTTACGGAGGCTTGTAGACACCTCACATACCTTGAAAATGAGTCAACGCACCTTTAAAATCCAAAGATTGTCAAAACAACGGATTTCAGGTGCGTGGAGCCCCACGCACCAGACGATTAAGCCTCACGCACTCGAAAAATCGAGTATGATTTCGGGCATTCGCACATCAATAAACAGGTGCGTTGGGAACATTTTACAGGTACGTGGCACGTGGCGCTCTGCTATTGGCCAACTTCACCTATAAATACCCCCTCATCCCGTTCATTTGAGAGGATTTTCAAGAAAGAGAGAGAAAGCTGCCGCTGCGGGAAACCCAAAAATCCTCGCCGGAATCCTCGCCGGAACACCTTTTCCGACCATCGGAATCCCCTTTCCGATCGCAGATACACCACTACAGGTCTGAATCCCATAAATTTGTTCATGCACCCGTAAAAGGATCCCATGCATCCAAAAGTGTCCCACGCATTCATTAATTCGGTCCCACGCGTCCGTAAATTCAACAAGAATAAGATTTTGTAAAATTGACCCCACGCATCCTGTATATAGACCCACGCACCCCTAAATTCATCATGAAAATGACACTTAACTGATAGGTGTGTGGAGCCTCACACACCCGTAAATCAGGCCCCACGCACCCAAAAAATCAGCCAATTGCAGGACATGTTTGCAGGTGCGCCGGGCTCAATTTTAAGTATTTTCAAGGTCCGTTTGAGCCTGTCTTTGGTATTTCAAGCATTCCAGACGCAATGAAACAGTCAAACGAATGTTTTGAAGACTCTAAAATGAGTAGAGCCGAGCGTCTTCGAGGTTTGACCCGATTCGATATAATGAACGAAGTGACTTCCCGGAAAGGAGCTGCCAACATCCAGAGCTAGTGAATATGCTATCATTTATGTTTACTGTAAAGGCATGATTCGATTTATGTCAAAAGCTAGACAAGTAGGGCCATGGTTACCACGATAAACCATGCCAAAGAGTTTCGATCCTCTGCAAACCAATTGCTCCCGACTGTCGCAACACAACGGTCGATGCCCTACCCATCCAAACGGTATCCGCCAGTTGGGCTGCGCAGGTACACACAACTGTAGAATGGACTTCCCGAGGTCAATTGTCCCTACGTTGACAGGCGCAGGCCCAGAGTCGCCCATCTCAGTCATAAACCCTGACAGTCTCAGCCCGGATCTCTGGCCAAAATATGGGACATAGACGTCTGACTAACACAAAGGTGGTTCGGTGCTTAGCAAAACAAATGTGGGTCTCTTTGACCACAAAGCTCTAAGACCATGGTCCCTGCTGACTAGTCTTTTGCCTTCTAATCAAGGGTCATCGATCATTCGATGTAATTAAGGGCTTGTGCCAGATCACAGCCTGGAATGTACAAGATCTCAGGATCTCTGGAATAAAATTTGCCTTGCGATATCTCTTCGTGTGTATCTTTTGTGAATGCTTGTGATTGTCTATGAATGTTTCCATTACTCATAACCCTAGAGCAATAAAACACAACATTTCAGAAAATGTTCCCAGCGGTTCATTTTCTAGTTCCAACAATAATTCACCCCTGTTCAAAGATGAGCATCGATGATATTTATCGAATTTCCTGATCAGACCGCAAACAGGTCCACTACTTAGGCATTTTCAACCCTGGGAAGTGCCCTGTTGGCTTGAAAATTACTTATGCTAAGCGAATCGAAATGCAATCGCACCGCGATCCTCGTGGACATAATCCACCCCTGTTTAAAGACGGTTATCGATAATATTCACCGAATACCCTGATTAGACCGCAAACAGGTCCATTACTCAGTCATTTTCAGCCCTGAGAAATGCCCCGTTGGCCCGAAAATCGACTGATGACAAATGAAATCAACCGCGACCTCAGAGACGTCGAGGCAAAGCTAAAGTACTCAGGCGATCAAACAGCCGAGTTAAACATTTATGGGGCACTAATCCCCATCATTCATCAGAAATTGGCATGAACGGGAACCCATCGAACTCGATACTTAACCATTTACGGGCATCGGAAACAGCCGATCCAGCCATTGAATTTGAATCCTCAAAAGATCTTGACTCGATAAAGCCTATTTGATCCCAAATAGATCATTGAAAAATACTCAGAAGAAAGAGTATTCTCGAAGACGAGTCGCCCGACTCTAGAAGAAATATATTTACTTTACTATACAAAGCTCTATTCATCCCGGATAAAGGTCCGAGGCTAAACCTAAGGGGTTATGGTTACCACGAGAAACCACAAACAAAATAGTTCTAACTAAGCTTGAAACATCTTGCTATGGATTGCCATCATGAAAAAGACAGTCGATGCCCTACCCATCGACAACGGGTCCGTCGGTTGAGCTGATGAGGCAGTTGCGGATTGCTTTCCTAAGGTCACCTGTTCACAGTGACAGGCGCGGGCTTTAGGTTATGTCAACCAACATTTCGATGTTCGTGTATTCTAGCGGTCACCTATTCATAGTAACAGGCGCAGGCCCAGAATTGCACAACTCGATTAAAAACCTCGTTCGGGAACGTTGCGGAGTGCTCTCCTAAGATCATCCATCATAAAAATACGGGCGCGGGCCTTGGGTTATGCCGACCAACATTCGAGGTTCGTGTATTCCAGCGGTCACCTGTTCACAATAACAGGCGCGAGCCCAGAGTTGCACCACTCGAATCCTGATAGTCTCTCAACCCGGACAATCCGAAAGAAAATGGGACATAGACATCCGACTTGTTTAAGAAATGTGGTTCAGTCCATAACAAGAAAACAAATGGGTCTATACGACCATGAACTCAAGACTATAATCCCTGACGATTTAAATTACTTGCTCGATTTATCCGAGCTTTCTTTCTAACGTTCCATCTATTGTATAACTACATTCATAGTTGAATCTTGTCGCTTTGTGTCGTGGTTTTCTCCCGCAAGGGTTTCCATGTAAAAATCTTTATGTTGTTTGTGATTTATTTAATTTACATTCATGCTCTCTTAATGCTTTATTTAACTTATCTATGATGCATGCATTCATTTACTTTTGCCTTTAATCAAGGGTGATCATCCATTGATGGAATTAAAGGCTCGTGACCAGTATCACAACCTGGAATATAAAAGATCTCAGAATCTCTGGAATAAAATTCATCTTGCGATACCTCTCTTGCGTACATTTGGTGATTGCTTATGATTGTCTATGAATATCTCTATACTCAGAATTCCCGCAGAATAATGAAACACAGGAAAAAGACTATTGACGAGCAGCGATTTTTTTTAGTTCTAACACCCCCCAACAGAAATAACGAGTGACGGCCCCCATACGTCGGAATGGACATAATCAAGCACCCTTTTACATACATGTTTCCCCCTTTTAAATAACAATCTAGACTGTTTCCCATACATATAATGTTCACATATAGTAAAGTATACAGATTTAAAGGAAGGAATCAAAGATCGTTCAGAGACTACCTTCTGCACCGCTCGCTCATGTGGCCTAAGCGTGCATACCACATATGTGCAGACGTGGAATCCTCTACAACCATTGCAGTTTCACCTATTAAAGTGCTCCCAATCAGCTTGTAAATATTTTCATGCCTCTGCCCCTTCATAATTACAAGGGCCCCCTTTGAAACTTTGCAGAACCGGTCAAAACCGGTGAACTTGCACCTTAATGCTTCGAGTGCACCAAGGGAGATAGTTTCTTCCTCAACCTAGGAACGTGCCTCACTTCCTTCAAGGTCCGTTCGATCTCATCAAACATCTTGATGCGCATAGTACCAATTTCCATAACTTTGCAGGAGTAGTCATCGCCTAGAAATATCGAGCCTCCCTCATACTCTTTGCAGGAAGTAAAGACGCTCCTATTTTTGCACATATGATACGAAGCCCCAGAGTCCATGATTCACTCATCACAGAGAGATCCAATCTTTGTCACCGTCAAGACCTCGCACACATCACTACCACCTTCTTCAGTTTCAGTAGTATTGGCTTCCCTAAAGGAGTCTCCTCACTTCTCCTTCTTATACTTAGGACTTTTGCAGTCCTTCTTCATATGCCTAACTTGGCCACATCTACAACACTTCAACTTGCCTTTGCCTTTGCCCTTCGACTTGGATCGAGAACGCGATGATCCTTCACATCGCTTAGAATTTCTTCCGCTCATAATCAGTGCATCGGAGGAAGAATTAGCATCACCGCTTTTCTATCTCATGGCCTTCGATTGAAGGGTTGAGACAACGGTCTCGACATTAATAGTCTCCCTACCCGTGCACAACGAGTCCCTGAGTGATTCATATGAACTAGGAAGCGAGTTCAGCCAAGTTTAAGGCTTGATACTCGTCCTTCATCTGTTCACCAAAATCAAGCAACTTACAAATCAACTTGTTGAAGGTGCTAATGTGGCCCTCCACATTCGTCACCTCCGCCATCTTCAAAGTGAAGAGTTGCATCATTAGATACATGTGATTTTCTAGACACTTCTTCGTATAGATGTTCTCTAGTTTGGTTCATATTTCTACAGCGTTCTTCTCTTTCATGACGTTATAGAGGACATCATCAACAAGGCACAATTGAATTGAGGCCATAGCCTTCTCATCCATCTTCATCCACTCATCATCTTTCATCTCCATAGGTCGCTTTTCAAGGGCATTCACGACCCCTTGCCGAGTTAAGACGGCATGCATCTTCACCTTCCACAACTCAAAGTTGTTTTTGCCCGAGAACTTCTCAACGTCAAACTTCGTACTTAAAGCCATGAGATCGTTTCAGAAAACTCTTTCTTCAACCTTCCAATGATATCTCTGATACCACTTGTTGGAAATGCGGTTAGCGGAAGCAACGAAGAAGATCAAACAATTACCACACAGCCACACAAGCAATCAACATAAAAGTACACGAATTTTACGTGAAAAATCCTTGCAGGAAAAAACCATGACACAAACCTTCCAACGATATCTCTGATACCACTTGTTGGAAATCTGGTCAGCGGAAGCAATGAAGAAGATCAAACAATCACCACACAGCCACACAAGCAATCAACACAAAAGTACATAAATTTTACGTGGAAAATCCTTGCAGGAAAAAACCATGACACAAAGCGACACCTCCACTATGAATCTCAGATGATTATAGAGCTAATCTACCCAAGTAGATCCTAAAGATAAACAAAAGCTCTCAAACCTCACAATTCTCTCACCCAAAACCCTAATCTCATATTAGGACTCCTTGGTATTGCTGAGCACTATGCCTACCATAATTAGGAAACGTTTATATAGAAGAAAATCCTGCTTTGTAAACTTGTAGCGTGAAAATCGCGCAAAATTTCAAATCCCCCACGACGGTCGACCGGTCGCCGACCGACCAAATCAGTCCAGTGAGTTTCTACAAAAAAAAAAAAAAAAAACATGCCTGCTGCCAATTAATTCGACCGATCGAAGCCTCCCACTGACCGATCAGAGACCCTCCAGAATCAGTTAGCCCCCCACTTTGTAATTTTGTCCACTGACCAATCTGTTAGTGGACTATCAATTTGCACAGTTTTGAAGCCTTCACTACAGCTGCTTCGCCTTGTTATGCAAATGACTGAAAGGGCCTCGAGTGAGCAATGCGGATTGCATCCTACCCCTGCCCATCAGGCAGCAACTCCAAGGGGTGACCGTGATGTATGGGTTTTATCCACACCATCCATCCATTTTGTCCAGGCATTTTATGGAGTAGGACCAAAAGTTAAGCAAATCCAAGACTTTAGTGGACCACACCACTGGAAGCAGCGGTGATAATGATGCTCACCATTGAAACTTTCCCATCATGATGTTTATTTGCCATCCAACCTGTTCATAAAGTTACATAGACCTAGATGAAGGGAAAACACAAATATCAGCTTGATCCAAAACTTCTATGGCCCCCAAGAAAATTTCAACGTAAGAGTTTAATCCCCATTGTGTGGTCCACTTGTGTTTTGGATTTGCCTAACTTTTGGTCCTACTCCATAAAATTAGGGCTATCAATGGGCTGAGCATAAGGTAGGTCTAGGCCCAGATTTTGAATTGTTTCAGGTCAGGCCATTGGGCCAGACATGTGTAAAATTTTAATTTTTCAGGCTTGAGCCTAGCCCATTGACACCCCTACATAAAATGCCTGCGCAAAATGAATGAAATCCCCATCTGCTTGTTACAATGTAATGCAACAGTGCTAACAACATCAGTGATGATGTTGGCCAATCACAATGCAAGAAAACAAGAAATTCCTGTTTATGGCAAGTAGTGGATCTAGATCCGCCAGCTATTCAATGAAAATAATACTTATATCTTATTTCTCCCATTTTTCTTCTTTTGGAAGAACGCCCTTGTATCACTCATCTTTTTCTTTCTAAATTTCAACCGATGGATTGGTGCATCCAATTGTTGTTATTGAAAAGGATTACTAAAAAGGACCTATGGCTATTAGCCATGCAGTCAGCTTTAAGTTATCTTTCCTGATGCGCGTATATATGATCGGAGTGGATTCAGTACTACCTTGCCTGTCCCCAGCTAATAATGGACAGGGCTCTGAGGGGCGTCCATGATTTATGCTTTCATTCACACAAACCATCCATTTTGTGGTATCATTTTAGGGTACGAGATTAAAAATAGGCAATTCTAAGGCTCAAATGGATAATAAATTGGGGCTTAAATTACACCTATTTGTTAGTGCACTTTTCCGTGGCATACTAGTGCACCTTGTTTGTCAATCACTTACGTCAGTGAGTCTAGAGTCGGTTGAGCCCAATGAAGACGAAGACCGAAGACTCAAGACGGACCGGCTGCATCAAGAATGAAGATTCAGGTAAATGAGATGCCTTGGTGCCTTAACCTTGACCAAAAACCATCCCCTTTGTATCCTTGATGACCTTGACCATATTGGAGTACATTTAGTCATCATAGATAGGCCCTAGGTGTCCCATTTGAACACCCAAACTTTGGCCTAAACTCTCATGCTGAAGAAAGAGGAGATTCAGTAAATTCCTTGGGGAACCAGGCTGGTCCGACCGGTCATGACCGGTCGGCCAGCAGCCTTGCTGCTTTTTGCAATGGCCAGCCGACCGGTCATGACCGGTCGGCCTTTACAAATCAATGTGGCTAGCAGGTGTGGCCGACCGGTCATGACCGGTCGGCCTGGAGGTCTCATGTGTCCAGCAAGGTACGCCGACCGGTCATGACCGGTCGGCCTAATGAGTTTTGGGCTATCCAGTGAGGGGGTCCGACCCGTCATGACCGGTCGGCCCATATTCTTGGCCTATACTCTTGTTGTTCTCCAGCAGGGGGGTCCGACCGGTCATGACCGGTCGGGACAGGTCATTTTATGACCGTTTTATGCCCGTTTTATGACCGTTGGGGCTCTCTTTTCCTACATAAAGAGCTCCGGTGTTGGGCATTAGGAGAGGGATTTTTGAGGAAGAAAAGCCACCATTGAAGGAGATCTTTTGAGGCTTAATCCTTGACCTATGCAAGGCATCTTCCTTGTGCTTTAACACAAGATTAGAGCATTCCAAGCTCATGAAGAAGATGACCTTCATCCCCTCTTGATCTCTAGAGTTAGGAAGCTTCTTGATTGGCAAATCCTTTGTCCTAAACTCGAAGATGAGATCGTTGTAGGTAAGAGACTCTAGGAAACCCATTCCCACTAAGTTGTAGAGTTCTCAAACCCATCCTCCTAGCACCTTGGGCATTTCAAGGCATCACATGTAAGGTGTTTGATCGAATGTGGCTGAGGCATTGGCGACGCAACGGCGGCACGATCGAGGGAGCAAAGGGAAGCTGATTGAAGCATGGGAGAGTGGAGATTAAGCAACCCAATCCGGCGCTAAACAAGGGGCTCATCCGACAAGTAGGTTGTCTTATTTGAGAGTCCATTTAGAGTTTGTTTTTCGAACTCAACCCAGGGACGTTAGTCGTTCCTTGGCCCGTCAGCCGGGCCTAAACTTAGTCTCCAAGGGGGAGCCTCCGACACGGGAGTAAACGTGCGATTAGGTTGAGAGTTAGCCTATGTCTAAAACTCCAGATACGGTTGAGAGGTGAACCGATAAAACCTCCGTGTAAAGGTTGAGAGGTGAACCTCATTTAAAACTTCCGATAGTGAATGCCGGTGTACTCAAAGGGGTTGAGTACTTGAACCGGGAGTGGAGTAGACACGTAGTCGAACCACTATACATCCTTGTGTTTGTGATTGTTCTTGAGCACATTATATCTTTACATTGTTAGTTTAATTGCTTAATTATGAATGCTTGATAGGAATGCATGCTAGGCACTTTTTAGGCATCCTCACACAAGATGTACCTTCACTACTTGTGTAGACTTGAGCTCATTGATCCACTCTCATAAGTCTACACAAGTTGCATAGGTTAGGAGTTTGATTAGTTGAATCTTTTACTTCCTATGCATGCTTAGACTAGGACTATTTATTGCTTATACTTTTGCTAGTCTTGTGATTGGACCCACCTAGGCTTGGAAGCCGAGGTGTTCTTGCTTACATAGCTTAATCTGTTGAATTGCATAAGTAGGCGAAAAGAATTTTAAAAAGGTCCTATTCACCCCCCCCCCCCCCCCCCCCCTCTAGGTCCATAGACATATCTCCAAGTGACTTTACAAGCGGTAAAACCGCAATTTCACTATTGTCAGAAAATTTTTGGGGAACACACGTTTTAGATTAGTCTGATGTTTGTGTTTTCCCTTCATCTTGGTCTACGTGACCTTATGAACAAGTTGGATAGAAATTACCCATCACAGTGGGCCCTAGGAAGGTTTCAATGGTGGGTGTCATTATCAAAGCTGCTTCCTGCAGTGTGCTCCACAAGAGCATTGGATCTACCTCATTTGTTCGCTTGTACCTTAAAATGACATGGAAAAATGGATGGATGGTGTGGATAAAACCCATACATCACAGTGGCCCCTCAAAGCTCCTATTCGTTCCTAGCTAGGGACATGCCCGGATGGTACCCAATCCTTGTCCAGTATGACCTACCTGATTAGTGATCCAACATTACTTTTTATCTAATGACGAGAAGGTTGCCTGTCTTTGCTTTGAGCCTGATACATCCACCCTGTAACTAATAATGAGCTGTCCAAGTCGTTGGACCACATGTTTACATATACCCAGTTGTTCAGAGGGAGATCTTATGGAGGAGTTAGAAGAATAAAAAAATGGTAAAGCTAGGTTATCCACCAATCTCAATCTCAACAACTAGTGGGCCTTATATTATTATTGATGGACAATGTTTTCAGAATCATACTTAATAGGAATACCATGTTCATCACTTGATTTTAATCATTAATTGTTTTTCTTTCTCCCTGACAATATAATTAGAGGCCATTGGTTAGATGGTGATGTAGGAGACTTAAAAGACAACTCAATCAAGAGCAAGCATCACACAAATTTGGGCTAGATGGGCATGATTAGAGAAAAACAACCTAAACGTGCACTTTAGCTTTCTAACTTTGTGGCTAATTATCTATTTTGCGTTTATAATATGACGTTGGAAATTTATCATCAATGTTGTGGGTAAATTTGAGCTGGCCCATATACAACGATGAAAGCCCACAGGCCTAGAAGGTGCAAACATAAGTGTTCAGCCAAATTTCGAGCACTAGGCCTAGAAGGATGAACTATTAGACCTAAGCTACTATAGAAGACACTGACAAGTGTTCTCAAAACCATACCAACAAAGGTCAGAGGATGACCTCAACACTCAAAGGGAGTCTACATCATTAAGCATGAGCTTATGGAGTAAGGAGCTTGGACAACGAGCTCCATTGACCGAGCATCTGAGGTCAGCTCGACTATATGAGGAAACGTATTAGACAGACACTTGGCATTATCTTAACCGAAAATCAATCATACCATTACAGATTATAACTTCTACTTCATACAGAGTTTCCTAACGTACCCTAAATCTATTCTATTACTAAATGCCCTACGAACCCTATAAATGACTATTCCTACAGGACAAGATACGCAACTATTTACTCTAAAACTCCATACGATTGTCTTACTCGCCTGACTTAGGCAGTAGAGTCCCTTACCGGACCCCGGCTTCTCTCCCCTGCCAGTTGTTATTCTGTGCAGGTTCGGACGATCATCATTGGAGTTCCAAATCCCTTCTTTGAAAGGGACTGAACATCACTAAGAAGATCATCAGGCTGGCCTTAGCCCACCTCACATGTTGTCCAAATCTCAACGACAGCAATCGAGCTTTACGCCCCAACCCATTATTCATAGTTCATTGGTCGTGAAACGACTTCGCAAAATTTACTCATTCTATGAATTTTTAGTAAGTTTAATTTTTACAATTTTTAAGGCTTAGTGTTAGGCAAATTCTATTTTAACATTGAGATCATGGGCTCGAGTGCCCATGTAGTGTGAGTATGTATAAAAAAACCAAAGCATGTGTTTTAGTCATCTTAGAGTGTCGTTTATAAATATTAAGAGCATTAGATGTTTTTCTTACTATTTCGAAAAAGTATTCTATGTCGAGGGAAATTAAAGATCTTTTTTTTTTTATATATAATCATACAACGTCATCAAATACATTCTGAGAAATACTTTTTCACCAGTAATGTTGGTTTCTCTCTTATATTTAGTGATTTCTCTTTTGGTAGATTCAATGGTTATTCTTGAGAGAGAGAAAAAAAAAAGAATAATAATTCCCTTTTTTATACACAGACCTACTATGTTAGATAGACAGGATCTTCCAAACCATGCTAGCTCAAATCAATTTCGATCCGTATTGGATCCTAATAGATGGACGGTCCTACTTGCCCATTCCAATTGTAATGGAGCAAGATGGCTCTACCATCTGGCTGTAAGTATCCTATCCTTGTGTAAGATTCAAGTGGTTTAACATGTACACCCTGTTCTGAGCTCATCAATGACCTAAAACCACCATGCCAGATGTGGCCATACTCACGTGAGGTGAAATTGGAACAACTCTCTCAAAAGGGAAATGGCATACCATGATTATAGCTTGCCATGTTACTATAGAGAATGATCTATTTTGTCATTTATCCTTTCATTATAACAGGTGAAGGGCAGAGTGACAAATCTCCTTTTTGGCCATTTCTTGGCATGAAAATTTCCAGAGGAATCTTAAATTTCGGTGTTTTTGTGGGAATATTATTGATAAAATCTCAAAAGTAAAACTTTTACTTTAAATTAATTAACAAATTTAAATTTTATAAAATATTATATAACAGATTTCTTACGGTTTTACAGTTTTCTAAGTTAATATCGTGCTCATATAACGGAAAACAAAAAAATATTTTAAAAAATCATCTGGGATTTTGAAAATCTGACAATAGTATCATTAGTGTATTTTTCATCATATTACCTTCGGATTTACCAAAATAATAATAATAATAATAATAAATCTCTGTAGCATGTGTCACAGTGGCGATGAGAGTACTTTGTATAGGGATCTTACGCCAGCCACAACCCAATCTTGTGATGGCGTAGTCCAAATATCACGCAACCTACCCGTTTGGTGCTCACGGCGGCTCTGACTTTTGCAATATGTCAGCATGTGTATCGATGTGGGTTGGAATAACTATTTGTAAGTGACCCACCGGACCACCTCAAAAATTATTTCAGGCATTTCTGTGTCAAACTATTACTAAGCTCACCAAATCCAAACCGTCCAAGAGTTATGTCCCACCAATATAAATTACCCAAAAACGATCCTAGCCATTTGATTTATAAACAGATATCATTCAAATCCAATTTCAGAATATTCGGGATCAACTTCATAGAAAAGGGGGGCAAAATATAGCCCCCACATGATGGTCCCTAACTCAACTTGATAGAGAAAGGGGGGCTGGCTCAGACCTTAAAATAATCCGAAAAAAAATGAATGGACGTATGGATACAACATCAGGCAACATAAGTCTGCCTCACTTTTTGGTCCAAGAACGGTAAAAAAAGCAAAGCTGTTAACATCATGAATTCACCTTTAACTTTGTAATTAATAAATGGGAGCCGCTTCGGTGGATCCACCCAGTGGATGGTATCCCTAACTGTGGCGTTCACAGTGCTCTATTTCCCTTACATCCATGTTGTTCATATGTTTTGAAAGCTCAGTTTACGGAATAATAAAAAAATATGAAGCGGAACCAAACTCTCAAGTGGACCACAGTACAGGAAATAATAGCAGTTGACCATTAAAAACTTCGTATGGGCCACAAAATTTTAGATCAAAATGGTATTTGTGTGGTCTCTTCCTTCATACCTATGTGACCTTATTAACAGGTTGTGTGACACCCCGGATGCCAGGGTCCGTGGTTGCCCTCGGCCCCCGATATCCCGGGCTCCACATTATGCGATGCATGAGTGCATTATAGTTAATTGCAGAATTGTAGATTTAACCAAGCATAAACAACTTAATCATGGGCAAAGCATTTCCAAAAGAAAGAGGAACATGTATATCATATATGGTTCAAAAAAAAGAAAATACATAGACTGTATCCCTCACATTGGGGCCCATTGGGTCCCCTAGAACAAGTTCAAAATATACTGTCCCAAAAAGCTGTACAACAATGCCGTATAGGCGCAAAATCCCAAAAGAATACTCCCGACGCCTCAACCCTAATAGTCCTGTTCGCCTTTGTACTGAAGATACTCGTCGGCGTCCTCTCCGAGTTCTACGTAGTCGGTCGCTTCGACCGCCTCCTGTATACCTGGGTCACATGGGTCATCTGGTTGGTGGTTTAAACCACCACCCCAGAAAGGGGAGTGAGTGGCCAACTCAGTGGTTTCATTTCCTTAGGTTACACATTCACCAATACAAACAATATAGATAATAATTTCATTTTCCAATGACAGAATCAAAGAATAGCACAGCATCACAAGCATGGTTATTAAGTGAGATGAGTGCATGTAATGCAGATGCATGCCCGATCACCGATGCTTGTCACAGCCGCTAGTAGGTGGCACCACCACCCCACCCGCACAGACAATGTATGCCATGCTTAACTATACATGATTAGCCTAGTAGTTAATAAGTCATTTTATCACACAGCCGATTGGCGAAGCTTCTGCTCCCACGTTCTATCAATTTGGCCGACTGGGACCACCTGACTTCCTGCGGGGTGAACGCAGGTCACAGCCAGTAGCCCCTCGATCCTATCTCGGGTCCACAGCCCCGAGGTACCTGGTTTGGCCGCGACTCGTCAGACGCGCCCAACACAGGCGGAATAGGGTCCATCGCCCTATCCCATAGTCGAGTAGTAGGTGTGTCACCTCTACGGTGCTCAACGGACACTACGGGGAGGCATCACCCCAGCGTAGGCCGACAGCATGGGAATAGGGCCCATACCACCATTCCCGGCTCATGAGTCTTGAGGGATCGGTACGCCGTATGCTTTCTAGTGGGCTTATCAAAGGTGCGCAGGTACATGGATTCTACATAAGTGACAGAAATACATTCAAACACTCGGTACATATATTGCCACCCGACCCGGTGGTGGGCCAGGGTCCTCGGCTAGGGGAAGTGAAGGGAAGACCGACCTTGAGCATATATCGCCCACGTGGTCCTTGACAACAGTCGATCGCCCCGTCTTCCGCCATAGTCGACCACCCCGCTCCCGAGGCTGCCGACCTGGTGCGGCCGCCTCAACTATTGTACTTGCCGGGTCGGAAGCTACTATCCGTCATCCCAAACACTTCTCGATTCCCCAGCTCATGCATAATCAAGTTACAAAACATGTAATATTAAAATCTCAGCTATCACATATTAGTATAATTTCTAAGACATCTTAGCATAAAAGATTTGCATAATGAGAACATGTGTAGGATGATATGAGCATGGAAATGGCCCTAGCACACACCTAGCATCTAAATCCCTAGGCAACGAACTTCCCTAGCTACAATCCATCTTCCTAACTTGGAAATTGAAAGAATCAACTACCATTGTAGGCATTGGTTGCAAGGCAACACATAGGTAAATGATACACACCTTGGTTTGAAGGAGGATTAGGAAAATCCTGCAAGGAGGTGTTGGAAAATCAGGAAAAATGGGAAAACCTAGGTAAGGAGGTAGAGAAGATGGGGATTTTATGATGGACTTACTTCTACAAACGTCCGGGAAGATCTCCAATCACGAGAGAAGCCAGCTAGAGGATGTAGAGGCGGTTAGGTCCGGATAGGGTAGCATGCAAGGGCTTCTCTTGAGAATCCTTCTCCCACAACTCCTCCCTTTTCTCACCCATACACCCCTTTTCTCAGAAATTAGGTTAGAAATGAGAGAATGGGCTGAGAAAAATAAGTTATAAAGGTTGGGGAATTGGGACATATAGCCCCCAATGTTTTAAGTTGCATAAAAGTGGCATTCTGTGCCCTGATTTGATTACGTGGGGCCCACCTGACCCCTCTGAGCCAATCCAACCCATTGGATAGCCTTACCATGTTGAGATCCTTGTTTGGGGAAGATTTGGGACCGATCGGACATGGCGATTGCCGAATCTAAAGCGACATCAGTTCAACAGTCACTGGTTGTCGATCAGGGCTCATGTTTGGGGATCATGTGCTGGTTTATGTTTGAAATTCATGGTTCACATTTCATGGCCATGCAAGGGTCCATAGGGCCCACACAAGAAAAGTGAATTGAGTAATGATTACTCACTAAAGGTATTGTGCAAGTATACTTGCACTCCCATGTGCAACTGCAGGACACTGCAATTTATGATTTCGGATGTTGATTTTGACGTAACGTTCGCCTACGAGTGTCAAGCCCAGTACGTGGGTGGTCCTCAACAAGTTTTGGGCCTAACAGACTCGGGACGGGCGGCGGAACGAGCTCCTACGCGCGTATTTAAGTTCCCGACACCATGAGACTATAGTTCTCTAAGTCATGTGTGGCCAATTTTTCGCCTAGAGGGTGGTACGTGTCTAGTGGGTTCGAGCATGGGTTTGAGTCCTAAGGAAGGCGATTTTACGGAGCGTTACAGGTTGGATGGAAAATAAGCATTCCAATGGACCCCATGAAGTTTTTAATGGTAGCGATTTAGTCAAGATTGTTTCTTGTGATGTGGTCCACTTGAGATTTGGATCTACTTCGATTTTTTGGTTATGCCCTAAAATGAGATTTCAAAACAGATGGAAGTAAGGAGAATACATCAAGGAGGGCCCCACAGTCAGGGATCTCACCCACCTTGGATCCATAGAAGCCACGCTATTAATAAATACTAAATTACACTAAAATATAGGTAATAATATCAAAACAAACAGGCCCTGTTGTGCCTGTCCATCAGCTAGACTGGCTGAATCCGTGGGCCATCTAACAGGAACCGATCAAAAATCTGTCAGCCCTGATTACCAGGTTCTGGGTCAAGATCGCTGACTCTACTGCTTATGTACAATGATTTACGTATTAATAAATGAATAATGCATGGCAGTGGCGAGTCATGCTCTTGTGATGAAGATGGCTGGAACCTGAAAAAGACACTCCTCCAAGTCATGTCATTTTAGATCTGATGGTGGGACCTACCCTATAATAAAGTAATGTCGTGTTGCACATGTAGTGGTCTGATTAGGGTATTACATGTGGCATATGGTAATTGTTGATTGTGGACCCATGGGGCCCACTTGTGGACAACCACTTGTGGGTGGGGCCTATAAGGAGTTCCCGCATCCTCCTTCTTCCGAGAGTTTGAAATTCAATTAGAAATTTAAAATCTCGGAAGAAGATGAGATGGGATAAGATAAGGTTAAACCAACCTTATCTCATCTCATCCCTTATCTCTTTTCCCTCTATTTATAAGAGGATTCTTTCCGTAATCAACTACACAAGTAAGAGGAAAAGTATAAGTGATATACGGAGAGAAAAGAGAGGGATAGGCTTATAGAGTTTATCTGGTCCATCCATCAGATTTGAGCCATAGATCTGATCCGGGGACCATCTTCACCGTAGGATCAGAGGGGTGATCAGACCCACTTGCTCCTGTAGCAAATAGGGGGATCGCTGGATCGCACCACATATCTTCGGCTTTGCGAAGGTTCTCATCGTGTAAACTGTCGGATCCTGGTGGCCCACACTTCCGCAATTACTAACAGTAATTTGTCATTTGAACTCTTCATATGTGGAAAAATCATTAGAACTTGCTTACTCATTTTTACTTGGTGTCTTTTACATGACTGGGGATGTGATCGTTTTCGGCCACCATTTTTTTTTTTTTTTCACATGCACTCACACCACAATGGGTGCTTGAATCATGACCTCATGTTAAAACTCTTGTCAGTCTCCCACTGAGCCTTGGGTGCTAGAACCCATTTTCAGCCATTTGTAGCTAAGACATTCATCTAGGTCATTAAAAGGACTGATGGGCTTGGAGATAAGCCATTGGGATTAGATGCGCCAGCACAGACTAGTTATGCTGTCAGGTTCTTTATTTGCCTTGGAACAAGGTGAAAGATTGTGGCTTAAGTTGGGAGTTTCACATGAATGATGGCATATGTAGCATTTATAATGCATGTGTAAATTGACACATATATCATATGTTAAGCTCTTTAAGATTGATGGTTGCACATGTAAGCATGTGAGGCACTTGTACTTATATGGTTGCACATGTGGTACATTTGACATGTGTGATCATGATGCATGTGCACGGAAAAAAAAAGTATTTCTATGTATACTTGAGTAAAAATAAATAATTTGGGTTTTCGTTAAGACAAGCCAGCCAATCTAACAATCATATATTAGAGGCTAATGGTCCTTAATTTCCAAGTTCTCGTTAAAAAAATATGTTATGAAACTACTAAAAAGTACTTTAAGCCATCTTATCTTGATGCAACTCTGCTTAAATTAAAGCAGCCTCAAAGTCTCGAATATCATCATACAAATTCATGGTCACATTTGACACAGCTAAGCCTATCCTAATCATTTGGAGCCTAGCTAGAGGGCATGTCATGGTTGACATAATGCCAAAGGTACATGGAAATTTCTAACCATTGACAAATGATATAAAATCTATTCAGTGATTCCAGCAATCGTGATTGTGACATGAATGTCTTTTGGATGGATGTGCATGACCGGCGCCAGGACATGTTATGCGGTACATAAAAGTCATGTCATTCTCAACGGACTCGATTGTGTCCTTCTGCAATATGGACGCTTTGCGTCTGAGATTGGCGTGGCGCCCTCTCACTAGTCAAAAAGGTGGGTCCCGCTCAGCACAATAAATGCACGAGTAACTGAGATCAGGTAACGGAATTACATGAGTTCTACACTTGTGTATGCACTCGGTGAGAGTAAATGTTGCCTGAAAAAGTAAAGTAGTGAAAAAAAAAAAAAAAAAATCTCTTCTGCACTACGGGGCTCCCTCCATCTCTCTCTTTCTTCTGCTGTGGATCTGCTATTGCAGATTTATTGCGCCCGAACCCAACTAACTCTTGTGAAGAATATTCAGGTAATTAGGGATTCGAATAATAATCATTTCGAAATCCATAATATGTCAATTCTTAATTTTATTTTCTGATTTTAGGGGTTTGAGATCTCAGAAATCCCTAATCAGGGATTTGAATATTCAAATCCCTTATTTGAGATTTTTGAAACATACATACAAAATATTACTCTGAAATAAAAGAAATGTATGGCATATTATTTTTTTCATTTATTTATTTTGGATTTTTTAATTCCTTTCATTTTCTGATTCTTTTGGAATTTGAGATTTCAGGAATCCCAAATAGGGATATGAATATTCAAATCCCCTTTTTTAGATTTTTCAAATCTCAAATTCCAAAATAATCATTCCAAAGCAATGTTTTAGTGACTAATTTGGAATATATTGGTGGGCTCATCTGAATAACGAATCAACGTTATGTGGGGTAAAAGTGTTCGGAAGTAGGGAACAGGGTGGGTCTGGCAACTACAAGTAGAATTGTTGTGGTACTTAAAAAAAAAAGCAGCATTGTGTGGGGCCCACTTGCACAAACAGAAATCCAAGAAGGCATTTCTGGTTCCTGCCCTGATTTTTTTTTTTTTTTTTTACATATCTTTTATGGTATCGTAAACTATACATGTATTTTGTAGCAATGGCAAGTTATAATGTTGGCGAAGTGGAATGTCCGTGCGGCGGAGGATATTGTCGAATCTTCTTCTCACGCACAGCGAAAAATCCTAATAGGCATTTCTTCAAATGTCCCATGGGGGTATGAATATTTAGAATGTGAATTAGATAAACTCTTAATAAAATTTTATAAATGTTATTTTAATAACCATTTCATTATATGGAAACATGCAGGACGAAGAAAATTGTAATTATTTTTGTTGGTGTGACAAGTATGTAGCGCAACAAGGCACCCATGGTATAAGGCACGAGTTAAACGATAAGAAGAGAGAGTTGGAATTCAAGGAAAAGGAGTTGAAGGTCATGTGGAAAGAAATGGAGGCTATGCATCAGCAACTAAGGAAATTATCAGTTGGTCCTAGTGACATAAATGTCAATGTGATTATTGAGGGAAAAAAACCTTTATAGTTTTTTTCTAATAGTAGTGGGGGTATTTAGTATGGTGTGTGGCTGATTTCTGTTGTATTTTGAGGACAAAAAATGTTATCTTTGATAGTGAATTTTCTCTATTGTATGTAAGGATTTTCTCTATAAGTTAAAATGTTCTCCAAGCAATTGTAGTTTCTTTCATGGTGGATTTTTGTTGTATTTTGGAAGCTGATCTCATAACTTGTTTATATCAATGTTATAACAAAATCAGTTTCTGCATAACAATGGATGGATGCATAGCACAAAAAATAATTACAATACTTTCCGTGTTTGATGGTAAAAATCACACTATTGATGGTAGAAATCACGGTGTATCATATACAGCAAGAGTGTTGTTCAAATGACATGAAATTAGTGGATGGCAAAAATAAGTGGACAGCCTCAGGTGGGCTAAGATAACATGAAAGAAGTGGATGGTGAAAACAATCTTTCCACATGACAGAAGGACGGGCGTGATATTTTGGCCCATTGAAAGTTCCACCAATAAAATGGATTTAAGATGATCACCATGAGACTCGGAGCGGATGTGATTGTGTTCTCTTCCTGACATGGAAAAAGATGGAAACAGGTTGGCATTTTGTTTGCAAATGATACACAGTTGTCTCCCATTTAGTTAGTGTTTAGCACTACATATGCCATGATACTTTATTATTGTTCCAATATCAAATAAGGAAGGCCATCATGCTTTAGCTCTGCAATCAAGGGGGTCTCTTTCCCTATGTGTGTCTTCGTTTTTTCTTCTTTTTTTTTCTTTTTTTTCTTTTTTTGTGCAAGCATGCGTGTGCATACACCTGTGCGTGTGAATCTTTGATATGGTTTCTTAGGTTAGGATTCTTTGTAGTAGAATCCTAGTCCAGAAATGCACAAACACATAATGGGTTCAAACAGATGATATGAGAAACAATTTTAAAAAAGAATATTGGTTTTAAAATTGGTTTTTAGCCCTACACAGAGCATTGGAATGTTATCCTATACATTTTAAAGTTGTGGTGCATTGCTCCCAGGGAACTCCCTATCCTGATCAAATATGAAACATGAATTTTCATGATTACTTTGAAAAGGTTCAACAGCCAGCTGCCTAGTTATTGTCAACTCTGCTTTACCCAGGCTGGGGACTGGTTTGGTGCATTGCTACCAGGTGGGGTTTCCTATATTAAATATTTAATATTTTAGGTGAACGGTGGTGGCAGCCAACCTTTCCTTAACCCAAGCGTAAGCCAACTTTCAAGTCATGGTTTTTAATACGGTAATGGTCCCACTAATTCAACTCATCAGATCCAAATGTTTCTGAATTTGTGGCCCATGTGATGAGTAGACCGCATTGATTTTCAGTCCGGGGAAAACTTCCAAGATAGAAAGATCTATCCATTTGATTGTTGCACAATTTTCCATTGAATGGGCCATGCTGATAGTCTCCCTAACGATCTACTTGTGGACCATTGATCAAAGGTTAGAATCTTCCAATCTGGAAGATTTTAATGCATCCTCCATCAGTAGTGACGCCCATCAGATTAACAGTTTGGAACACCAAACCATGGCCTTCATGTACGGGATTCTAGATTCAACACTGTATGACTAGATAAAGAAAGCTAGAACAGAGAAAGAATGTAAGAATTCACCTAAATTGAATTCTAAGTTCTTCTAATAAGACAAAAGCAATACGTTAAATGCAGATGCAGATGTAATAGGCTAAAGAGAAGCCACTGAATAACATGTACTTAGAAATTCTTCGACAAGTACAACACCACCCCCCCCCCCCCCCCCCCGACCAAATTAGAAATGCTCATGCTCTAAATGTCTGTACTTTCAACAATTCATGATTCAGTTTCAACACAGCCTTCTACTTCCCCATTAATGCCTTTACTGGACCACTAAGGCACTTTTAACCAATCAAAGAAGCAGAAACACTACCGAATACAATACTTTCACTTCTTATCAAAGTAGAAACACATTTCTGCTGATTTGAGTTAGTTGTGGTTATAGTTGTAGATAGAATGTAATTTTGCCTTCAACAACTCTAGTAAATGCTCAAGCGAATGAACAACTCAATTGGATTACACTGGAGTAGACCCGATCATATATTTACTGTTCATGTGAGGATCACTTGAGTTTGAAAATCATAACCAAAGCATGTATAGAATCAATTTGTGAAAATGACAACAAGCATCAATCTGCAGCCAAGAAGACTGAGATATGAGGTGGTTAGGAACAGCCAGTCAATTTGACTTTTTCTACACTGTACCCATCATGAGTGAAGAAGGGCCTGAGAAGCACCAGGGTGCACTAAAGCTTAAATGCATCCAGGCCTATTATGTGAGTGATGTGAAATCCATTAGAGTTAGTGACTATACCCTGATTAACAAATGGTGATTTGCAGACAGCATTTCAATCCAAATTCCATTGGCCTGGAAATACAAGACCTGCATGAATTGATGAGGATTTCAAGCATGTTGCAGAACCAAATCATATTTACATCAGTCCCAACTAAAATATCCGGTGTAGTTATCAATGATCAATCTCATTTTCCATAAGAGAAATGTGCAAAACTGCATGCTAACTTAACATCCAACGTTTTTATCTTTCATTAATGTGTCTCTTATATATGTACAACATCCACACTGTCAAATAGTTGGGCTTCATGGTAAAGATCATACTGAGATTAAAACATAAATAACAAAGAAAAAAAAAAAAAAAAAAAACCCCACAATGATCCATTCATCAAGCAGTCTAAGCTGTATGTTCATGTTATATGAATCCAATTTTTACTCCATGTTATCTTCATGGTATGGTCTACCTTTTTCAAAGTTATGCCATGTCTGTGGCATGTGGATATACCCCTTGTATGTGAGCTGAACTTACAAAAATAGGTATTAAACAAAAATACATAATATTTACACAGCCTCGCCAGTAAGAAAATACGAAAATAACCAATAGAAAAAATGGCAAAATGCAAAATAAAATGGAAAAGCCAATGGAGAAAACTAGGCAGCTGAAGCCTCTAGCTCAACTGGCTTCTCATCATCCGTTGGTTCATTGCCTGCATTCCCTTCATTTCTTTGCTTCTGATTCCCCGATGCTTCACTGGCCTTCCTCCAGGCTTCCCTACGAAACTCCCTTTTAGCAATTTTCGGCTGTTTGAAATCCTCCTCCAGCTTGGCCGCCTCCATCATCCCAAGTTCTTCAATCTTGGCCTTTCTAAAAAAGTAAAGTTTAGATTGCGTATGGTGTACATGAGAAACTATAAAAATAAAGTTGACAAAACCAACAACAACAAGCAATAGGCCACAAAAGTGATGCAGATGCAAGGCTCACCCACCGTTGGAAACTTCTTAGGGACTATTGTGATGTTTTATTTTCCATCTAACCTGTTCATAAGGTCACATAGAAATGTTGTTGTCTCTGCTGAAACTATAATACGCCTTATAGAATCCTCAATCACACCTTCCTCCACTCCTTTATCAAATAGAGAAAGCAAGCTGCTATAGTACCCACCTGTTTACCATACAAATCTATTGCTTTCACCTGATTTGCATACAACATTAGGACAGGATATATGGTGAAGTAAAGCATGAGCATTGCGGAAGGCAAATTATTGGAATTATATGTTGATAGACAAAACTTCGAAATAAAACAATATAAGCATGTGATCGGAATATGTACATGATGTAGGGCCCATTTAGTTCATCTAATATTTCTGCTTTCATTCCATTTACAAAATCATAGTGTATCATATATAGCAAGAATGTATGCAGTATCCCAAAAAAATATAATTTGCATGCAGTATCCCAAAAAAATGCCTTCATATGCACATGGACATAAGGAAAGCCATCAAAAATCAAAGAAGTTATTGTCTTCATATACACTTGGACATTCTCTAGAACACTAGAAACACCCAACTTTCACTTTTGAGGTAA
This sequence comes from Liriodendron chinense, assembly GCA_003013855.2. NCBI lineage: Eukaryota > Viridiplantae > Streptophyta > Magnoliopsida > Magnoliales > Magnoliaceae > Liriodendron > Liriodendron chinense. The sequence continues at coordinate 3,329,769 of PVNU02000736.1, read as the reverse complement.
TTTGTACACGCATGCAAGGGCTTCGTGAAATATAAAGATAACAATTCAAGTACTCCCCAACCAACCTCAAATGTAAAAACAAGACCATCAGAACAATTAAAAACGGACTACATCTTTTAAACAAATAATTGCACTTACCTTTTAGTGTCTGTACATCTAATTACTCGAATGTGGGTAGTTATCCTCAAATCCCTCCGATGTGTGCATATGAAATTTCATATATAAACTTTGTCACAATATACAAAATTTTATTCAATATTATGCCAAATATAAATGGTAATTTTTACCTGATTTAATGCCGTGCTTCCTCTAAATGAATTTTGACTTAAACCAGACCATCGCGGGTTGCTCGCGAGAGTTTGTTGGTAGAAGTTGATAATTGGTATGCAAGTAGAAGTGGCCAAAGGACCACTCATGAATCCACTTGTTGATGTGCCAATACAACTCGCTCTGATAACACTTGAACTCTATTATAGAAAAGCATGTCATAATACACAAGTATAAATCACACTACAAGCATACTATTTGATCTCACTTTTACCTGAGAACCAATGTTGAAAGGATTTTGTTGCAGCAAGACAAAATGTGATAGTTGGTGCCCAAATTGAGGCAAAGGTGTATTGATGGATCCCATTGCTATATGATCACCATGTCCTACTTGGTATCCACTCGGAACTCCAAAAGTATTCACGAACGTGATATTTGAACCCTAAAAGTGTCGCAAAAAGAAAGAAAAACTTCAACAACATATACTTATACCATGGAAAGCTTTAATAATAAAAAAAATAATTATAAAGTATACTTGAATTAAATGATTCAATGGTGGGTATATAAACTGATAGTGAGAAGGCTCCATTGAAGGAGGGTGCAAGATGTTTGGTCTTTCGGGCATTTTTTTATTTCCTTGACTTGCTTGTGGCTGAACTGATTGAATTCATAATTTTTTCTGCTTTACTTTATCAAGCGGATTTTTAAACACACGACGGCTGCCCTTAATTCTAGGTTTTACTTTAATCCCACTAATGGTTTGTGAACCGAGACTATCAACAAACATAACATGTTCTTCAATAGGCTTAGGATGTGCGAGACTTTCAATATTTTCACTCTCTTTCTGCTCCAAGGTTCTTTCATTAGGTTCTTTAGTCTCACTTTCATCGTCAGGTTCAGGCGGCATTTGTGGAGAAAGCTTTACTTGTTTCAATAATTCCATCACATATTCAAGAAATTTAATGGCATATCCATCAACAACTTGGAACACCTCATTGCATTCCCCTGCTATTATTGCAATTTTAAGAAGCTTGCAGGATAAATGTTTCGACCGCTTACTTGAAGTATCATTTAGGCCGGTATAATCTTTATGAAAACCTGATTTTGCATCTCTTTTCCATCTCTTTAAAATATAATGGGGATACAACACCTTTACATTCTGATCTTCTAGCACTCTTAATGCATGACTACATAGGATCCTTATAAATTCAAACTTGTTGCAACTACACTTTACTGTAATATCTGATGAGTCAAATGTAATAGTACTTCCACGTTGAGAGTGGTAATGGGTAACTAGAAACTCTGTGGTCGTGCCATTCTCACCATATTTCAAAATTGTATATTCAAGAATTTTTTTGTACTGATCTTGGAACATTTGAAACATTGTTGGAGTGTAGGCATTTGCTACTTCCTTTAACATCTGAGTATTAAGGACCAATGTCGGAGTACTTTGCCTCATGTTGAAATCAGCTACGGCTTCTTGGTATCGTCGATCAGCCAATACCCGTTTATACTGAATGAAGAAACGCAAGAGATTGTGTTTGGAGTTCAGATATGTTTTTAGTACGTAATTCATGCTCTCACTCTATTGCGTGCTCTTTATGTCAGCACAGAATTTATTTCTTCCATAAACTAAAGCTCATTTCTCTCTTAACATAAACAGATCCCGAAGCCACTTATTTTCCATTTAAGTCATATTTTTTTAGTATATCTTTTCATGCAGTTAAAAATTCTTCCTCTTGCTCATAATCATATATGCACTTACGAAAATCAGCTACGAACTCTTTCGAAATTTTAAATAGATGGTTAAGGTGTTTCGCAGCATTTTGATAAATATGCCAAATACACAAATGATGATACGTCTCTGGCATCACTGAAGCTATCGCATTGGCCAATGAAGGATCTTGGTCAGTTAGGAATGTGTTTGGTTGTCTTCCGGACATCGCACTAAAAAAGGTTTCAAACAACCACTTGAATGTCTCAATTGTTTCATCATATAATAGGGCCGCATCGAATATTATTGTTTGCTTGTGATGATTTACCCCAATAAATGGGGCAAATGGCTGCCCATAACTATTTACTCTGTAAGTGGTATCAAAACAGATCACGTCCCCAATAATACTATAGTCAATTATCGACTTCGCATCTGCCCAAAACATATTTGTAATCTAATCATCTTCATCTACTTGTATTGCATAAAAAAAAAAAAAAAAAGACGGGTCATTTGTTTACATCTTTTGAAAGTATTGTAGAACGGCTCCTGCATCACTCTTTGCCATTGCTTTCATTCGCTTCTTTTGTAGGTAATTTTTGTAATTAATATAATTGAAACCTAAATTCTCCCGACCTCCAGATTGTCAACTAAAATATTCTAAACCTACTTTAGGTGCTATTCCCGCAGCATCCGCCAAATCGACATTGCCTTTTTGAGAATCAGACATGCATCTTTGTGACATTAACATGCGCACTTTAGATGGTGTAACAACCTCATGGTTATGCTCTGCCACGAACTTAGTCACTCTATATTTTCCATTCACCTGAAGTGAAATAGACATACTAGCTTGACAGTTAGTCCTTGTATTCAGACAGGTATATTTTGGTTGATCGGCACTTTTCTTTTCACATTTCTTACCATGTGCAGAACAGGTAAACTGCCTCATAATTAAAACATCATTATCAGATTTTTTTTATCAAATTTTTTCAAGTACTGAATCCTGTCTTCCTAGCATACCTATTATAAAATCGAAATGCGCTCTCTTCAGATTCAAACTCCATTCCTACTTTGGGATCTTCATCCAACTCATCATCTGTATTGACCAATACATCTTATCTTGTTTCATGGTTACCCACTTGCTAGTTTGCTTCTTCTGTATCTTCTCTAACATCAAACTCTAATCTTCAATGTGGTTGAAAAAATTATGTACTATTGTCCAGTTTAGCCGTTGATCTTCATAACTATAAGCCAATCAAACCTATAATCTTCGGCATGGATGGATAATGTTAGTTGTCTGATCACTAACTTACAAATAAGCGGTCGGAAAAAAAAAAAAAAAAAAAAAAAAAAAAAAAAAAAAGCTAGCAATAACCAACACTTCATATGCAATAGTTCAATTGATCCATCCATGGTGGGTCCATGAGATGAATAGTCCAGATTAAGGATTGCTATGATAGAAAAACTGTGCAAATTCATTCCCATAAAAAAATAAACATTAGCGAATTCCCAGGTTTTCTAAGTGGAAATAACCACATTATTATAATCAAACCACATCTGGCCTTGAAAATTTAGGGACCACGAATCAAATTAAGAATTGAAATATTAGGAACTCTGGAATGATTATTTTAGGATTTGAGATTTGAAAAAAAAAAAAAAAAAGGATTTGAATATTCAAATCCCTATTTAAGATTCCTGAAATCTCAAATCCCAAAGGAATAAAAAATTCAAAATAAATAAATGAAAAAAATAATATGCCATACATTTCTTTTATTTCAGAGTGATAGTTTGTATGTTGTGTTTCAAAAATCTCAAATAGGGGATTTGAATAGTCGAATCCCTGATTATGGATTTCTAAGAAGGATTTCTGATATCTCAAATCCCTAAAATCAGAAAAAGAATTTTAATAAATAAATAAAAAAAAACGTAAGACTTACCTGAATATTCTTCACGAGAGCTAGTTGGATTCGGGCGCAGTAAATCCACAACAACAGATCCACAGCAGAAGAAAGAGAGAGATGGAGGGAGCCCCATAGTGCAGAAGAGTTTTTTTTTTTTTTTTTTTTCAACTGCGTTACTTTTTCGGGCAACATTTACTCTCACCGAGTGTATACATGAGCGTAAAACTCATGTAATGTCGTTACCTGATCTCAGTTACTTGTAGGGTTGGTCATGAGCCAAGTCAGCTCGAGAAACTCGATCGACTTGACTCAAAAAAGCTCGGCTCGGCTCGACTTGACTCAGTAGAACAAGTCAAGCCAAGCTTCATTTAGGAGCTCGAGTCAAGTTCGACCATTAGGTCACTCGACTCGACTCGACTCAAAACTCGACTCGATTCAAGCTCGACTCGACTCATTTTGTATAGATATTTGTTAAAGAAAAAAACATAATCTTCTCATTGCTTGGTTCTCCCCCCCCCCCCCCCCAGACACGCACACACACATTGGGGTCCAAGCTTAGGACATGTTGGGGGGGTTTCTTAATCCTACTATTTTGTTCAGGTAAGAACATTCTTTGTTGAGCATATCTAATGGATTGAGTAATTTCAAGTACAAAACATGGTGGGCACACAGTGGTTGTGTATTTTACACGCTACACAAACACAAGTGCTACGGTGAGACCACACACCATACATATCTACAAACCAAGGGCTATGGTAAGACCAAACACCATATGGAGCTATTGATTGCAATTTTACGAGGGAGGTGGTGCATCTGATCCATGAATTAGCTGAGCCTCATCATGAAGATGGTCCACACAATAATCAGGGCAGTCCATTCATGTGGTGAGCTATGCATGTACTGTGTTAATTATGGTTTAAAAAATATTACTAGTGGTCTGCATTCAATGCATGTGTGACCTGGCCGAAGAAAAAACAAATTAGAGCTAGGTCATTTTAATGGTGGGGTCCCACCCGTGGAAATACTATTCTCCCCTAATATATGTATGACTTCTTGAACTTAATGTTGTTGACTTTTATTTTGTATTTTGTAGTAAAAAATATAATAAATTGAGGTGGGAGCAAGCTCAACTCGACTCAAGATAAGCTTGTCTCGACTCAATCTACTAGCTCGCCTCGAGCTCGCCTCGAAAGTTTTAGCAAACAAGGCAAGCTCCAATGGTAAGCTCGAGGGTGAGCTCGAGCTCGAGCTTGAACTCGAGGAGAGCACATGCAGACGAGTCAAGCCAAGCTTGGCCTACCTCGACTCGACTCGGCTCGATGTACAGCCCTAGTTACTCGTGCATTTATTGTGTTGAGCGGGGCCCACCTTTTCGTCCAGTGAGAGGGCGCTATGCCAATCTCGGACACAAAGCGTTCATATTGTAGAAGGACACAATCCGAGTCCATTCTCGACCCAATGGTGGCCCACCAATATAAAATGATATGTGTGACATATGTGAATAATGATCGGAACTGTTCATCTGTGGAAAATCCCAACCATCTAAAGTGATGTATTCTTGCACAGAATCCTTGAACTTGTTCAAAACGTGTCATCTCTAGACTTTGTTGTTTTGTTTCCATTCTTCCATTTAGAGAGTTTGTATCAAAGTGAAGGATAAAAAGTTATACATTTAGGAGAGAGAGAGAGAGGGAGAGTGACAAGGTTGTAAGCATATGCCATATGTTCTATATATATTAATGTGTTTATTAGGATTCAAGATTTCAACAATAATATAACTAAAAAAATATAATGATTACAAATTCTTTTACTTATCTTCTAAAATTATCAACATTTGACTGGTGATTGCTAAAAATACAATGATTACAAAATCAATGCGTGATAAAATGATAATGATTACACTTTTTCATTATATTTCTATGCTAATTCTAAGCCCGCCCTTATAATACACGAAACTCATCTATCATTTGACCATGAAGTTTGCCATAGATCACAAGTATCATTGTGCATCTTCAAGCACCCTGCACATAGTACATAATTATTATACATTTTCAAACACCATCCATCGACAGTATGTGCTAAGTTTATTAACCTATAGGGATGCTACATGCTTAAAGTAGTCCTTCCTTATTTAGGTACTAAACAAACAACTTAAGAATATTAATTCAATATAGGACAAAATGACCAAGAGATGAGATTAGAACGAGCCTCACGTAAATGGGTCGTCCAAAACTAAGCTTTTATTGCCGCCAAATGGTCCTTAGGATGGATCGGATCTTCTCTTGCTCCATGATATTCTCTCCTGTGATTCCAAAGGGAAAAAATGATACTCCTATGGTTTGCAATGCCAAATCAGCGAAAGGCATAATCTGTGGCATAAAACTTAAATTAAGTCATCCACTCCATTGGTTCGTTAGGTGCATTGGAATGAAAGGTATCTTCTTTCAGCAAACGAGTATATACCAACAAGAGGTTAGACAATCCAATAATGGAGTTGTGCTTATTTACAGTGCGTTTCACAATTTTGGCTGTTTAATTTCGAGGCCATCGGAAGTTTTGGAACAAGATGATATTTGTGTTTGATCCCTTCATCCATGCCTGTGTGACCTTATGAACACGTTTGATGGCAAATAAACATCATGATGGATCCTAGGAAGGTTTCAACGGTGGGCATCATTATATCCATTGTGTGGTCAATTTGAACTTCGAATCTACCTCAATTTTTTTATCATAATTAAAATGATATAGAAAAACGGATGGATGGCATGGATAAAACCCATACATAACGGTAGGCCTCATGAGTCATGTCAACAGGGATGTACCTGGAGACGCTTCTAAGGGGGCGTATTAGGAGCATATTAGGGATAAAAGAAATATAAGGAATGGATATGCTTCAATTTTTTAAATCACGTCCTAAACTGATCTTAGAAAAAGGGATGGACAGTGTGGATATAGAATAAATACATCAATGCGGGCCCATGGCAAGGGCCGCACCGTCTTGGGTCAGGCTGAGGCCACGCCTAATCCACTTCTAGGGCTGTTCAAAAAACTGACCAAACCGATGAAACCGATGAAACCGGACGGAACGGTCGGTTTCGGTCGGTTTTCCATTCTATTTCGGGTCGGGTCGATTTTTTATATTAAAAATCAAGAATGTCGATTCAGTTGTCGGTTTGTGAAAGTTATAAGCCATTTTCAACCGAGACGAACCAACTATATATATATATATATATATATATATATATATATATATATATATATATATATATATATATATATATATATATATATATATGTTATCCAACTGTATGGCCAACCTTGATAATATTTTATATATCCACGTCGTTCATTTGTTTTCTTAGCCCATTTTAGAATGTGTTCCAAAAAATTAATCAAATTCAAATCTCAGGTGGACCACACCAAAGGAAACAATGTTGATTGAGCACTCGCCATTAAAAATGTTTTAAGGCGCACTCGAAGAAGATATGAAATGTGTATTTTCCATCCAACCCATTGATAAGGTGAAACACACCTGGCCGAAGGGAAAAGCCAAATTTCACTTTCAACTTGATCCAAAACTTTTGTAGCTTATAATTATAAAAAGTTTTAATAGTCATTCACCCATTTTTTACATTCGTCTGCTCAATTAGAGATTTTGATCTTCTTAATTTTTTAAAAATTGTTAAAAAACTATAAAACCTAACTAACCAGAATTTATTCGATTGGGTTTGGTTCGGCTCTTAAATATTCAAAACCGATTAAGTTGGTTCGGTTGGATATCTCCGTTCAAAACCGAACTGACCGAACCGTGCAGGGCCCTATCCGCTTCCCTTCCGAAATGACCTGCTATTTGTGTAAGAGCACGCAGGTGGCCTGACTTGCTCTAGCAGATCTCTATGTGGTACAAACAAGCATCGGATCCACCCCGTCCATAAGGTTCCAAGTCGCATTTTCACCATGGATCCTAAACATCAGTCAAGTGAAAAGACTTAATTAGCCATACTAAAAAGGAAACAATGAAAATAAGACAAATTTCTAAATTTAGGTGATGTGGCCCACATGAGTAGTGAAATATCCTGATTTTTTTGGATCCATTCATACTGGTTTGGCGCGTCAGATGATTGGATTCGACGACCTATAGACATGACAATTGATCCCACATTCAATTTCTACCATTTTAATGCTAGAACTTTCTATCCCGACAGTTTCCATGTGTAGCACACTTGACTGTTCAATCTACTTGATTCATTGGCAGCGGTCCAAATACTGGGTTGCGATGGACGGGGTGGATCTCATCCATGAAGTCGTTCCGTCCACATCAGCGGAAGTAATGCCCTCTATACGTTGCGTTTTCAGCTTGAAATGGGAGACGCAAAAGATGCCGCGATATCTCTATTTTCAGCAAAGTGTAATGGCACATACGTACGTTGTAAATGTCATCCGTTCATCTCGCATGAAAAATCTGACGGTGGCACGCGATGCATACTTTCACGTAATCATATCACCCTTAGTCACTGTCCATGTGGAAGTACCCCTGGCACACCATCCAACTGAGGATCGACGGTAGATCCTGACCCTGCCCTCAGTGCCTCTGCCTTTGATGGCCCATTGTTCAAAATACCATAGTAACAGCACAATCCTAGCCATTCCTTTGTCTCACTTTCCCCCCTGCACTGCAACCATTAACTCCTTTTGCATGCCTTTTACCGTTCATTCAAGGCAATAAATAGAACGTTTGGGGACATCTTATTCGGCTGAAATTTTAACCATGCACCATCTGCACCAGGGTCCATTGGTTCGACGGTCCTGATCCGAAGATTAACCTGCCACGTCGATCATTAAGGGGTCGCACTATGATGTTGCTTCCCTATGAACGAATCTGCTCAGGCTTTACGATTACAAATTGCACACATGCGGCAGATCCGGACGTTCAAGGTTGGTTTGCGGTTTTCCACGCGTACGGTAGATGAACAACACAATTTAGGACCTGTGAAACGTACACACTAGCACCTGGAATTACATCGCGACCGTTCATCGAGGTTTGCAGGCATACAATTAGGTTTTCAATGATCCAAACCGTGTATATGAAGAGACTTAACGTGGATAGGGGATGGCCGGAAACCGAAAGCTCTTATGTTGGAATATTTCATTTTCACCATTTTCTTTTGAATATGAACTCTCCTTAACCTTAAAATAATCAAAAGGTCGAAACTCTTCTGTCTGTAAGGCATCCCTGATCCATGGTGGAGGCCATCATATAAACGGTTTGGTCATTTAAAAAGACACGTTCAACGGCTACAGTGCCGACCTGTTGCAAATACGTGGGGATGTATTCTGTCAAACCTACCCAATTGCTTATTATTACGAGTGCATGAAAAATCTGAAGGTGGCACGATACAAGATCCTCAATTAAGAGTATAAGACTCAAGTAGGTAGTAGTTCACCACAATTTCAAAGTGGTGGTGATTCATATTCTCCTAAAATCTGGCACAAATGAACTACGATCAAGACCTTCCAGATTGTGAGGTCCATAGTAGACGTAGCCTAGCTCGAAAATCACAAAAATATTCAAGCAACCCAAACCATCAAATTGGTCTCTATGAAATGGATAGTTAAAAGTAAAGAAGCGAGTAGTCCAAATTTAAAAGGTAAAATCAGACGGTTACTAGCTACTATCTTCTCATTCTGATATTTGGTTATGCTCCATCCGCATTTCGTTTCATAGAATTAATTTGACGGTCTGGATTGCAGTACAACTATGGCATATGTATGGTGTATGAGTTACCATGGCTGTTTTTTTTCTTTTTTTTCAACGGTGCCGAAAAAATCATAAGAATCTGGCCATAATAGAAGATGTTACATCGTTACTATTTCAAGAATGTAAGTGCATGTAAATCAAAGAGAGGAAAAGAAGAGAAGACAAGGCCAAAAAACGAAATGAAAATAAGGAGTCGAAGTGTGCAGTTTTTAGGGTTCTTATTGATATATGTTTTCTTGGGGCACAAAGCTTGTGGAAAGACACATTATCATGATTTTGTTGTAAGTACCTTTTGTTGTTCTTGTTATTGCTGTTATTGTTCTTCTTCTTGTTGTTTATTGTTTATCGTTGGTTGTTGCTACTGCTGCTGTTGTTGTTGTTGTTATTAGTAGCAGTAGTAGTATTCCACATTATATAGACATATTTTTATTAAATTACTGGTAAATATCGTAAGGTCAGGCAACTGGATGTGATAGGTCGAGTAGGTGACCCATTGATTGGACCGTTAGGATTGATGTCCATGTGAAAGAGCTTAAACTGGGTCATGATTGTATGCACAGAGGTCTTTCCAGTTGTTCTGACAAGGAAACTGGCCCAGGCCCAAACCCATCGCTCACTTCTAACCTCAAGCCCACGTTTATTAACTTCGGCAGCGTTGTTTAGTTGGGTCTCTGAGCGAGCATGATCTGGCCCACCGTCTACTTACTGGGCCTGGAGTCCTGGACATTCAGCAAATGCTTTAAAGGTGATCTAGGCCAGAAGTTTCTTGGAGTATAGGTGATTTATACATGGTTTTGGTTCATAGTTTATACGCATGCAGATTGTATCCTACTTATTGAAATCAATGCAATTTTTGGGGAATGAGCATCCCATTGCATCTGTTACAGGTGGAATCGACTCCGTACACACGACTGTGCAAAACAAAGAACATATTGACGGTAAATGGGCAATTCCCAGGCCCAACGCTGTATGTACACAGAGGAGATATGGTTATTGTTAAGGCCCATAATCAAGCCCAATACAACATTACCCTTCATTGGTATCTCTCTCTCTCTCTCTCTCTCTCTCTCTCTCCCCAACACAGAATGGTTGGTGGCTGGTTTTCACCTGCATATTGCATTTTAAACGATGATCTGCTACCCAGGCCTTGGTAAGAAACATTTGTTCAAACGGTTCTTAGGTATGAAGATGAACATTTTAATCATATTCAAATCCCAGATTCAAAAAGGTGAGGATTATCAATGAAGTATGATTATAAGATGATAGCTTCTATACGGTGGTATTGATTCATATCATCATTTAAAATGCAATCGGGTGTTGAAAACCAGCCAACATATATATATCACTAGGCATGGTAATGGGATGGGCCAGGGTCTGAATTTTGAACTGGTCAAACTGGCCCTTGGTGACCCAATTCAAAATTTTGATTCTTCTAGGCCTTGACCCGACCCATTGCCAGCCTTAACCTATAACTTTGAGATTTGGGCGCAGTACATCTCAACCTATTGCTATTTTTTACGGATTGTAGTTGATGTATCTGGGGTCATTTTCCAATGATCCTAACCTTTCATACGGTGGACCCTCGTCATACGAAAAAATAAAAAACCTCAATTGGAATATCTGAACCTTTTGATCACTTAGTTCTTTTTCCTTGAATATGAACCGTCTCTTTTAACCCCTTTTTTTTTTTTCTTTTTTCTTTTTTCTTTTTTTCCTTTTTTTGTTGTTGTTGTGGGGCCATTGATAGCATCTTCCAGCAGATTTTTCTCATATCGATGGTAAAGCCCATCATAAAAATGTTTCTGATCATTGCAACATGACTCCAGATCCAATGTCTAGAGTCGGGACGTAAACAGTAGCAATACATGGGTATGAACGGGAGACCCATGTAGAAACATGTAGGTTTAGATGCATGCACGCATGCATGTGTGTTGCTTGGTGTAGGTTGTTTATGTGGATGTGGTGAGCTTTGCAGGCATGGAGTGAAACAGCCAAGGAATCCATGGTCAGATGGTCCCGAGTATATCACACAATGCCCCATTCAACCAGGCAAAAAATACACTTATACAGGCTCAAGTTCACAGTGGAAGAAGGGACATTGTTGTGGCATGCACATAACAACTGGGCCCGAGCAATGGTCCATGGAGCCATCATCGTTTATCCAAAGCACGGAGTTACCTATCCATTCCCAAAGCCTCATGTGGAAGTGCCAATCATACTAGGTACATTAAGGCCCCGTTTGGATGCGCAAGCGAATTGAATTGCCAATGTTGGGTTTTACTAAGAGAAAATGATAAATAATGAGGAAGTAGTGCTAAAATTGCAACTATGCTTAGATAATTGCTATTTGGAGGCACACTCTCCATTTGAACTCAAGGAATACAATTTTTAGTTATCAGGCTTGCTGGGAAGCAGCGTAATCTATTCACCAGTTGGATTGGGTTCCTTATCAATGACCCAAACGATTTACATGATGGGCCCATGGTCGATGAGCCCAAAACCGGCCAGTCTAATATTGAAATATTTTAACCCTTGGATTATTCAAAAGCAAAGGAAAAGAGTCATATAGAAGAATTAAAGTATTCAAATTTACCCCCTCTTTTTTTCTCTCTTTTTTTCTTCTCCTTCTTCTTCTTTCTTTTATCTTTTTTATTTTTTATTTTATCATGCGTGCCTTGTCTAAGGTGAGTCCCATCATATAAATGGTTTTGATCAATCATAAGAAAATTATCCAAAATCCAAGCGAAAAGCCCCAATGTATCTTATAACGAGTCCGGATGTATTCTAGCAAACCTCTTTGGTTATTTTCACTTTAGATTGCAATTTTGGCTATTTCCACTTTAGGATTGCAATTCAATTAAATGGTGCATCCAAATGCGTCCATTCTTTTTGCTTTTTCTTTTTTTTCATTGAAGTATTGATAGAACGGTTCGCAATCACATGTAAAAACTCCGATCCTTTGGATATATGTTGAAACTCCTATGTATTGGACTGATTGTTTGGGGTAAACTTTCAATGAGTAGCTTTGCACCATGATGCCAAAACAAACAAACAAGCAAAAAAAAAAAACTTTGGCCACATCCATCGGGATTGAAATAAAGCGGTTCAAGTTTGGTAGAATTACGTGCATGCTAGCCATTGGATTGGTGGTCAAGTTTGCTGATCCAAACCATTGATCTAATGAAATACACAGCTATTGGCCACAAAGATTTTAAGATTGGAAGATTCTGAGCTTTTTTATCAATGGCCATGGAATAATAGTTGAATGATATTCATTGCAGGTGAGTGGTGGAAGACAAACGTAATGGAGATATTAAGAGATACAAAACAAACAGGTGGAGAACCCAAACTCTCAGATGCTTACACCATTAATGGCCAACCGGGTTTCCTCTATCCCTGCTCGGAACAAGGTATATCTCATGAATGTCTGGAGAGAGAGAGAGAGAGAGAGAGAGAGAGAGAGAGAGAGAGAGAGAGAGAGGTGCCCTGTACCGGTACAACATGATGTGTGCATAAGATCCACTCCACACATCGTGTTGCCCCCCTCATTATCACTCTAGAATCCAAAAATCAGGCAGACCCAAAAACTTAAGTGGACCGTACCGTAGGGAATAATTTCAAATCATGCCTAAAACCTCTAAATTCACACGTGTGTTCTACTTGAGTTTGGAACGCCCTGATATTTGGTTGTCACTTTTCCCTATTGGGCCATTTCGGATGAATAGATGGATGGTATATATACAACACACTGGCCCCACAAATATCTAGAAGGTTTTATTGGTTCGGTGCTCCCTACCATCTGTTCACTTTGGTGTGGGCCACCTTACTTTCTGATAGCACTGATTTTTGTCCCCATGGAAACATCGAAGGGAAAACCTAATGGATAGGGTGGATGCATGAATGCATCATGAGGGCAACACAATAGTCCGTGTAGGCAGCAATGAAAGTGTGTGCATAAACTGTATATATCTTGCTAATGAGTTTGATTTCATCCATATGGGGCCCATTACTTCTTGGCTCTAACCCTTCCTATTTTCTTTTCCTTGTTTTTGCCTTCCCACAACAGGAACCTTCAAAATGCTGGTGAATCCAGGCCTTCGCTATCCTCCTTCGCATAATCATACGGTCATGGATGAAGAACTGTTCTTCTCTGTGGCCCAACACCCGATCAAATTGGTCGGGACAGATGGGAGCTACGTGAAACCGTTATCACAGATTACATAATGATCACACCAGGCCAGACCATGGACGTGCTTTAGAAGCAACCACCTCCCAACCTCTACTCCATGGCCTCTAGAGCCTACTCAAGTGGCATAGGAGTCGGATTTGACAAAACCACAACCACAGCCATTTTAGAATACGAAGGCCCACTTCCCCATCCATCATCTCCTTCAATCCCAACCCTTCCTTCCTACAACGACACACAAGCATCAACCAACTTCACCAAGGGCCTTAGAAGCCTAGCAAATCATCACCATCCAATAAATGTACCACTACACATAGACACCCACTTATTTTTTACTATGTCCGTTAATCTACTTAATTGCACTGATAAGCCATGCAAGGGTCCTTTCGGTAAACGGTTCGCAGCGAGTATGAATAACATAAGTTTCGTAGCACCCCCATTGATCGACATTTTACAAGCATACTTCTACGGGATCCATGGGATCTACGGTCAGGATTTCCCGAGCTACCCACCAGAGACGTTCAATTACACCGGCGACGACTTGCCGGAGAATCTGCTGGCGACAGGTTTCGGTACTAAGGTGAAGGTTTTGGAGTACAATGCTAGTGTGGAGCTTGTTTTGCAAGGGACCAATGTGTTAGCTGGTGATAACCATCCAATGCATTTGCATGGATACAGCTTTTAGGTGGTTGGATGGGGTTTTGGGAATTTTATATCATTATTGATGATGGACAATGTTTTGAATCATTATTGATGATGGACCATGTTCATCATTTATTTTTACCTTTCATCACTTGATTTTAATCATTGATTGGTTTTCTTTCTAAATGACAATATAATTAGAGGCCATTCGTTAGATGGTGATGTAGGAGACTTAAAGACAACTCAATCAAGAGCAAGCATCACACAAATTGGGGCTAGATGGGCATGATTAGAGAAAAACAACCTAAATGTGCATTTTAGCTTTCTAACTTTGTGGCTAATTATCTGTTTTGCGTGTATAAGATGCTGTTGGAAAGTTATCATCAATGTTGTGGGTAAATCTGAGCTGGTCCATACACAACAATGAAAGCCCACATGCCTAGAAGGTCCAAACATAAGTGTTCAGCCAAATTCCTGAGCATTGGGCCAAGAAGGATGAACTATTAGACATAAGCTACTACAGAAGACACTGACGAGTGTTCTCGAAAGCATACCAACAAAAGTCATGAGGATGACCTCAATGCTCAAAGGGAGTCTACATCATTAAGCATGAGCTTATGAAGTAAGGAGCTTGAACAACAAGCTCCATTGACCGAGCATATGAGGTCAGCTCGACTATATGAGGAAACGTATTAGACAGACACTTGGCATTATCTTAACTGGAAATCTCTCATACCATTACGGATTATAACTTCTACTTCATATAGAGTTTTCTAACGTACCCTAAATCTACTCTACCACTAAATGCCCTATGAACCTTATAAATGACTATCCCTACAGGACAAGATATGCAACTATTCACCCTAAAACTCTATACGATTGTCTTACTCGCCTGACTTAGGCATTGGAGAGTCCATTGTCAGACCCTAGCTTCTCTCCCCTGCCAATTATTATTCTGTGCAAGTTCGGACGATCGTCATTGGAGTTCCAAATCCCTTCTTTGAAGGGGACCGAACATCACTAAGAAGATCATCAGGTCGGCCTTAGCTCACCTCACATGTTGTCCAAATCTCAACGATAACAATCGAGCTTTACGCCCCAACCCATTATTCATAGTTCATTGGTCTCGAAACGACTTCACAAAATTTACTCATTCCATGAATTTTTAGTAAGTTTAATTTTTTACAATTTTAAGGCTTAGTGTTAGGCAAATTCTATTTTAACATTAAGATCATGGGCTCGAGTGCCCATGTAGTGTGATTATGTATGAAAAACTGAAAGCATGTGTTTTAGTCATCTTAGAGTGTTGTTTACAAATATTAGGAGCATTAGAATGTTTTCTTACTATTTCGAAAAAGTATCCTACTTTGAGGGAAATTAAAGATCATGTTTTTTATAATCATACAACGTCATCAAATACATTCTGAGCAATACCTTTTCATCAATAATATTGGTTTCTCTCTTATTTTTAGTGATTTTTCTCTTTTTATAGATTCAATGGTTATTCTTGAGAGAAAAAAAAAAAAGAATAATAATTCCCTTTTTTATGCAGACCTACTATGTTAGATAGACAGGGTCTTCCAAACCATGCTAGCTCAAATCAATTTTGATCCGTATTGGATCCTAATAGATGGATGATCCTAATTGCCCATTCCAATTGTAATGGAGACTTCTTCTGGCTCTAAGCATCCTATCCTTGTGTAAGATTCAAGTCGTTTAACATGTGCACCCTGTTCCGAGTGCATCAATGACCTAAAACCACCATGCCAGATGTGGCCATACTCACGTGAGATGAAATTGGAACAACACTCTCAAAAGGGAAATGGCATACCATGATTGTGGCTTGCCATGTTACTATAGAGAATGATCTATTTTATCATTTATCCTTTCACTATAACAGGTGAAGAGCATAGTAACAAATCTCCTTTTTGGCCATTTCTTGACATGAAAATTTCTGGAGGAATTTTAAATTTTGGGGTTTTTCTAGGAATATTATTGATAAAATCTCAAAAGTAAAAATGTTTACTTTAAATTAGTTAACAAATTTAAATTTTATAATATATTATACAACAGATTTGTTAAGGTTTTATAGTTTTTTAAGTTAATATTGTGTTCATATAATGGAAAACAAGAAAATATTTTAAAAAAATCATCTGGGATTTTGAAAATCTGACAATAATATGTTAGCATGTGTATCCATGTGGGTGGGAATAACTATTTGTAAGTGATCCACCGGACCACCTCAAAAATTATTTCAGGCATTTCTGCATCTAACTATTACTACGCTCATTAAATGCAAACCGTCCAAGTGTTAGGTCCCACCAATATAAATTACCCAAAAATGATCCTAGCGATTTGATTTGTCGACAGATATCATTCAAATCCAATTTCAGAATATTCGGGATCAACTTGATAGAAAAAATGGGCAAAGTATAGCCCCCACATGGTGGTCCCTAATTCAACTTGGTAGAAAAAGGGGGGCTGACTCAGACCTTAAAATAAAAAATAAAAAAATGAATGGATGGCATGGATACAACATCAGACAACATAGTCTGCCTCACTTTTTGATCCAAGACCGGTAAAAAAAACATAGATGTCAACAACATGAATTCACCTTTAACTTCGTAATTAATCAATGGGCACTGCTTCAGTGGATCCACCGAGGTGGATGGGATCCCTGACTGTGGGGCTCACAGTGATGTATTTCCCTTACGTCCATGCTGTCCATATGTTTTGAAAGCTCATTTTATGGAATAAAAAAAAAAAATATGAAGCGGATCCAAACTCTCAAGTGCACCATGGTACAAGAAATAGTAGCAGTTGACCATTAAAAACTTCTTATGGGCCATAAACTTTTGGATCAAGATGGTATTTGTGTGGTCTCTTCGTTCATGCCTATGTGACCTTATCAACAAGTTGGATGGAAAATAAGCATTCCAGTGGAGCCCATGAAGTTTTTAATGGTGGGGATTCAGTCAAGATACAATCTTGTGGTGTGGTCCACTTGAGATTTAGATATGCTTCGATTTTTTTATTATGCCCTAAAATGAGCTTTCAAAATGGATGGATGGCATGGAATTTAGGAGAATAGATCGAGGAGGGCCCCATAGTTAGGGATCTCACCCACCTTAATAAACACTAAATTACACTAAAATATAGGTAATTATATAAAAACAAACAGGCCCCGTTGTGCCTGTCCATCAGCTAGACCGGCTCAATCCGTGGGCCGTTTAACAGAACCGATTAAAAATCTATCAGCCCTGGTTACCAGGTTCTGGGTCAAGATCACTGACTTTACTGCCTATGTACAATGATTTACATGGTTTACATGTTAATAAATGAATAATGCATGGTAGCGGCGAGTCGGCTCTTGTGAACAAGATGGCTGGAGCTTGAAAAAGACCCTCCTGCAAGTCATGTCATTTTCGATCTGACGGTGGGACCTACCCTGTAATAAAGTAATGTCACGTTGCACATGTAGTGGTCTAATTACGGCATTACATGTGACATATGGTAATTATCATCTGAACTGTTCATATGTGGAAAAATCATTAGAACCTGCTTACTCATTTTTGGTCGGTGTCTTTTACATGAATGGGGATGTGCTCATTTTTGGCCCTTCTTTTTTTTTTTTTTCCCACACGCACTCACCCCCACACATGTCTATGTACTCACACCACAATGGGTGCTTGAACCCATGACCTCATGTTGAAACTCTTACTCTTGTGAGTCTACCACTGAGCCATATGGGTGCTGGAACAAATTAGGAAAGGCCAAGACATGTGGGCTAGTCATTTTTTGCCATTTGTAGCTGAGACAATCATCTCGGATATTAAAAGGACTCGTGGGCTTCAAGCCAAGTTTCTCGGGACAAGCCATTGGGATTAGATGCATCATCACGGACTAGTTATGTTGTCAGGTTTGTTATTTGCGTTGGAATAAGGAGAAGGATTGTGACTTAAGTTGGGAGTTTAATGTGAATGATGGTATATGCAGCATTTATAATACATGTGCAAATTGACACATGTATCATATGTTAAGATATTTAAAATTGACGGTTGCACACGTAAGCAGGTGAGGCACTTGCACTTATATGGTTACACATGTGGCGTATTTGATATGTGTGATCATGATGCATGTGCACGGAAAAAAAGTATTTCTATGTGTACTAAAGTAAAAATAAATAATTTAGATTTTCCATGAAGGCAAGCCAGCCAATCTAACAATCATATATTAGAGGCTAATGGTCCTTAATTTTCTGATAAAAATATATATATTAAGAAACTACTAAAAAGTACTTTAAGCCATCTTATCTTGATGCATCTCCGCTTAAATCCAGGCAACCCCAAAGTCTCGAGTATCATCTTTGCCACCACTAAGCCTAGCCGGATCATTTGGAGCCTAGCTAAAGAGCATGTCATGGTGGACATAAAGCCACAGGTACGTTGAAAATTCTAACCATTGACAAATGATGAAAATCTGTTCAGTGATTCCAGCTATTGTGATTGTGACATGAAAGTCTTTTGGATGGATGTGTGCATAATCCGTGCCAGGCCATGTTATGTGGTACATAAAAGTCATGTCATGCTCGACCCAATGGTGGCCCACCAATATAAAATGATATGTGTGGCATATGTGAATGATGATCGGAATTGTTCATCTGTGGAAAATTCCAACCATCTAAAGTAATGTATTCTTGCACAGAATCTTTGTAAAATGTGTCATGTCCAGACTTTGTTATCTTGTTTCCATTGAGAGTTTCTATCAAAGTGAAGAATAAAGTACAGTCATACATTTGAGAGAGAGAGAGGGAGAGAGACGAGGTTGTTAAAGGTTGTAAGCATATGCCATATGTACAATACATTAATGTGTTCATTAGGATTCAAGATTTTGAAATGTACAATACATTAATGATACAGTACATTAATGTGTTTATTAGGGTTCAAAATTTAATGATTACAAATTCTTTTACTGTCTTTTAAAATCATCAACATTTGATAAATTATGATAATGATTACACTTTTTCATTATATTTCCATGCTAAATCAAAGCAAGCCATTATAATACACATGAAACTCATCTGTCACATTTGATCATCAAGCTTCTTGATGTATCACGTCTGCCACGTAGACCATAAGTGTCACCGTGCATCTCACAGTACCGAATGGAATGTGTTTTTCACTCTGGATTGTATCCTTAGATGACCATTTGAGCCCTTTATGTTCTTGTTACTTCCTTATGGAAGCTATGATCTTATGATCGTACTTCATTGACAATCCTCACCTTTGATTCTTAAATTTCAATGTGACACACTAATTTTTAACTTTCAACGATTTGAATTCATGTTCATATTCAATAATCTGTTCAACGAATACTTCTTAATATGGGCAGTGTAGCGCAGAATCTTGAATATGAAGGATTCGTATCATCATATAAGAAGCACTAAAAAGCAGACCTAAAGACCCTTTTTTTGAGGAATTGCATCCAAACGAGCCCAATAATGTCAGTTGTTTTGGCCTTTTGTAGTTACTGTTGGAAATCCAGTCAACAAAAGCAACGAAGAAGATCAAACAATCACCACACAGCCACACAAGCAATCAACGCAAAAGCACACGAATTTTACATGGAAAACCCTTGCGGGAAAAAACCACGACACAAAGCAACACCTCCACTATGAATCTCAGATGATTACAGAGTTCCTCTACCCAAATAGATCCCAAAGATGAACAAAAGCTCTCAAACATCACAAAACTCTCACCCAAAACCCTAATATCGTATTATGACTCCTTCGTATTGCTTAGCACTATGCCTACCATGATTAGGAAATGTTTCTATAGAAGAAAATTCGGATTTGAAAACTTGTAGCGAGAAAAGCGCGCAAAATTTCAAATCCCGCACGACGGCTGACTAGTCGTCGATTGACCAAATCGGTCTAGTGAGTTTCTCCAAAAAAAATGCTTGCTGCCAATTAATTTGATCGGTTGGGCGACCGGTCAGAGCCTCCCATCGACCGCTCGTTCGATCGGTCGGAGACCCTCAAGAATCTGTTAGCCCCCCACTGTGTAATTCTGTCCACTGACCGACCAGACGGTGGACTGTCAATTTGCACAGTTTTGAAGTCTTCACAACAAACTCCACCAAGGCATCAAAGCATCAAACCACCTTCTCTAGTCTTCATAAAACCAGCTCCTCATCAATTTAGTGTTGTCGCTTTTCATACATCATTGCGTCTTCGTTAAGCATTCGCCAATCCTAGAGAAGTTAACGCAGAACTTGAACTTCTTTGTAGGGACCACCTTGATCAACATATCCGTCGGATTCATGCTAGTGTGAACCTTGTCCAGAGTTATATCTCTTCCTCAAGCACCTGTCGAATAAAGTGGTGATGCACATCAATGTGTTTAGTACGAGAGTGATAAACAGAATTTTTAGCCAAATTGATAGCACTAAAGCTGTCACAATTAACCGACATTACTTCCTACTAAAGCCCCAACTGATTTATCATTTCTTTCAACCAAACAACTTCTTTAAAAGCTTCTATCACCCCCAAATACTTAGCTTCATTAGTGGAAAGAGTCACTACAGACTGAAGCTTAAACATCCAACTAATCGCTCCACCCGTTAATACAAATGAGTACCCTACAGCCGATCTCCTATTATCCACACTACCTGCATAATCAGAATCGACGTAACCAACCAACTTGTCCTTGGACTTTTCAAACGTCAAGACGTAGTCCTGCGTACCCCAAATGTATCAAAGTAGCCATTTCACAGCTTCTCAATGTTATTTGCCTGGGTTAGAATCGGCTAACAACACCCATGGCCTGTGAAATATCAGATCTTGTATAGACCATTGCACATATTAAATTGCCCACAACACTTGAATATGGCACATGAGATATAACATGTTTTTCTTCATCTGTTTTGGGACAATGTTCAGAAGAAAGCTTAAAGTGAGCCATGTAGGGAATGCTGACCGGTTTGGACTTGTCCATCTCATACTTTTTTAATACTTTCTTAAGGTATTCTTCCTGAGATAATCACAATCTGCTCATTTTCCTGTCTCTATGAATATTTATGCCAAGAACCCTCTTTGCAGCTCCCAGATCCTTCATCTCGAATGTTCCTGAAAGCTGAGTCTTCAACACATCGATGTCAGATATATTATGACTGGCAATAAGCATGTTATCGACATACAACACTAGTATAAGAAACTTCTCATCATTCAGTGTCTTGAAATAAACACAATGATCGTACTCGCTCCTGAAAAGCCCTAACTCATCATGAATGAATCAAATTTCTTGTACCACTGCTTAGGCGATTGTTTGAGACCATACAACGATCTCCTTAACCTGCAAACCTTGTTCTCGGACCCCTTACACTATATAACCTTTTGGTTGCACCATATAAATCTGCTCTTCCAATTTCCCATGCAGGAAAACAGTCTTTACATCCATCTGTTCTAGCTCGAGGTCGTATTGGGCAATCAACACCAACACGAACGTGACAGATACTTACTTCACAATCGGCTCAAAAATCTCACTAAAGTCCACGCCTTCACGCTGAGCATACCCTTTTGCTACCAACCTTGCCTTGTACCTATCCTGTTTCTTTCGAAAAATTCACTTACACCCCAATCGCTTTTCGGCCCACTAGAAGTTCCACAAGCTCCCAAGTCTCGTTCTTAGTATAGGGAGTTCATCTCATCTTGTATTGCCGTCTTCTAATTTTTAGCATCTACATCCTATAGTGCCTCCTAAAAGTTAGACGGATCCCCCTCATCCATAACGAGAGTGAATGCAACGTTCGAGTCATCTCTATACCTTGCCGGTAACCTGCGATCCCTAGGTGGATTTCTTCGCACAAGTGGCTGCTCCACCTGATCCTGTACCTCTGTCTGCGCCTCAGTATCGACTCATGTCTCATCTCTGTTATCTTGTGTATATCAGCAATTTCTGATTTTTTTGGTTCCTTTGTAGTATTCTTTTAGAACAAAGACTCCTCATCAAATTTGACATCACAACTCAGGGTGATCTTCCGTGTAATAGGATTATATATCCAATAACCCTTCACACCATCACCATAGCCCACAAAGATCCCTTTTCTGACTTTATGGTCTAGCTTGTCTCTCTCAACTGACGATACATAAGAGTAAACCTCACAACTAAAGACCCGCAGACTTAAGTAGTCTAGCGTATGACCACTCTACACTTCTTCAAGGATTTTACATTCAATTGTCATAGAGGATGACCGATTTATCAAGTAACAAGCCGTGTTAACGGCCTCAATCCATAAGCACTTTGCTCAACCCAACATTACTAATCATGGATCCGGCTTTCTCCAAGAGAGTCCAATTCATTCCGCTCTGCCACACCATTTTGCTCTAGCGTGTGGTGCACTATATTATGCCTTATGATCCCTTCCTCCTTACAATACATGTTAAATTCCCTAGAAGTGAACTCACCTCCATTGTCGGTTATCAAAACTTTTAGTTTCTGCCCTGGCTGATTCTCCACCTATCGCCTTCCAATACTCGAAGGTCATGAAGACATCGAATTTATTTATCAAAAAATAAATACAAACCTTTCTGCTATAATCATCGATAAACAAGATGAACCACGATGACCCTCCAACAGAAATAACGGGTGATGGCCCCCATACGTCGGAATGGGCATAATCAAGCACCCTTTTACATATATGTTTCCCCATTTAAATAACAATCTAGACTGTTTTTTATACATGCAATGTTCACATATACTAAAGTATGAAGATTTAAAGGAAGGAATCAAATATCGTTCAAAGAGTACCTTTATGCCCCGCTCACTCATGTGGCCTAAGCGTGCATGCTACATACGTGCAGACATGGAATCCGCTACAACCATTGCAGCTTCACCTACTGAAGTGCTCCCAATCAGCCTGTAAATGTTTCCATGCCTCTGTCCCTTCATAATTATAAGGGCCCCCTTTGAAACTTTGCAGAACCAGTCAAAACCGGTGAACTTGCACCCTAATGCTTCGAGTGCACTAAGGAAAATCAGATTCTTCCTCAACTTAGGAATGTGCGTCACTTTTGTGAAGGTCCGTTTGATCCCATCAAACATATTGATGCGCATAGTACCAATTCCCATCAACTTCGCAGGCGTAGTCATCGCCTAGAAATATCGAGCCTCCCTTATACTCCCTATAGGAAGTAAAGATGCTCCTATCTGGGCAAATATGATATGAAGCCCCAGAGTCCATGATCCACTCATCGCAAATAGATCCAACCTTTGTCACTGTCAAGACCTCGCACACATTACTACCACCTTCTCCAGTTTCAGCGGATATTGGCTTCCCTAGAGGAGTCTCCCGACTTCTCTTCTTATACTTATGACTTTTATAGTCATTCTTCATGTGCCTAACTTGGCCACATCCACAACACTTCAACTTGCCTTTGCCCTTGCCCTTCGACTTGGATCAAGAATGCGACGATCCTTCACATCGCTCAGAATTTTTTCTTCTCATAATCAGTGCATCGAAGGAAGAATTAGCATCACCACTTTTCTGTCTCATGGCCTTCGATTGAAGGGTTAAGACAACGGTCTTGACATTTTTAGTGTCCCTACCCGTGCACAACGAGTCCCTAAGTGACTCATATGAATAAGGAAGCGAGTTCAGCCAAGATTAAGGCTTGATACTCATCATTCATCTATTCACCAAAATCAAGCAACTTACAAATCAACTTGTTGAACGTGCTAATGTGGTCATCCACTGTCCGTCACCTCCGTCATCTTCAAAATGAAGAGTTACATCATTAAATACATGCAATTTTCTAGAGACTTCTTCGCATAAATGTTCTCTAGCTTGGTCCATATCTCTGCAACGGTCTTCTCCTTCATGACATTATAGAGGACGTCATCAACAAAGCACAATTGAATTGAGGCCATAGCCTTCTCATCCATCTTTGTCCACTCATTATCTTTCATCTCCATAGGTCGCTTTCCAAGGGCATTCACGACCCCTTTCTGAGTTAGGGTGGCACGCATCTTCACCTTCCACAACTCAAAGTTGTTTTTGCCCAAGAACTTCTTAGCGTCGAACTTCGTACTTGAAGCCATGAGATCGGTTTAGAAAATTTTTTCTTCAACCTTCCAACGATATCTCTGATGCCACTTGTTGGAAATCCAGTGAGAGGAAGCAACGAAGAAGATCAAACAATCACCATACAGCCACATAAGTAATCAATACAAAAGTACACGAATTTTACGTGGAGAATCCTTGCAGGAAAAAATCACGACACAAAGCGACACCTCCACTATGAATCTCAGATAATTATAGAGCTAATATACTCATGTAGATCCTAAAGATGAACAAAAGCTCTCAAACCTCACAATTCTCTCACCCAAAATCCTAATCTCATATTAGGACTCCTTGGTATTGCTTAGCATTATGCCTACCACGATTAGGAAACGTTTATATAGAAGAAAATCCGAATTTGGAAACTTGTAGCGCGAAAACCGCGCAAAATTTTAAATCCCGCACGACGGTCGATCGGTCGCCAACCGACCAAATCGGTCCAGTGAGTCTCTATAAAAATAAAAAATAAAAACATTCCTGATGCTAATTAATTTGACCAGTCGAAGCCTCCCACTAACTGGTTGGAGGGCCCTCCAGAATCAATCAACCCCCCACTTTGTAATTTTGACCACTGACCAATCAATTAGAGGACTGTCAATTTGCATAGTTTTGAAGCCTTCACTACAACTGCTTCGCCTTGTTATGCAAATGACTGAAAGGGCCTTGAGTGAGGAATGCGGATTGCATCCTACCCCCTGCCCATCAGGTGTTGAAACTCCAATTTATACATTTGCCAACACATTACATCACATTATATGCATGGATTTCATGTTTAAAAAGCCCATCTAATGCTTGTTTTGTGATTGTAGGAATGAGAGCGACTTCTCCCAATTGGAGATCAAAAGGAGCACATTTAGGAGCCTTTGATGAGGATCAAAGGTGGGCTAAAGAATGGTGAAGAAAGAGAGGAGGAAGAGGAAGAAAGAAAGAAGGAAGATGAAGAAAAATATGAGCCCTGACCAGTTAAGACCGGTCGTCTAAGAAGGCCCGACCGGTCAAGACCAATCGGCCAACAGGTAATCCACTCCCTAGACTTTTAAAAGACAGGTCAAGACCGGTCGGCCAACCCAGTTCGATCGATCAAGACCGGTCGGCCACAAGCAAACGACAAGATTCACTTTCTAAATCCGATTTTTGGGTTTTCTAAGTGCGGGAGAACTCCGTAGTTCCGCGATTCTTCCAAGTTGGTGACGTCTCTAAGCTATAAAAGGACACCTACAGCCTCTTCCTAACCCATCTAGCAACGTGGGGAGCAAAGAGATCAAGACCTAGGAGGCTTCCTACCCTCCTACAAATAGTTTTCTTCTTCTTCTAGTTTTAGTTTCTAGTTTTTAATGTTTTATTTTAGCTAACCTCTTAGCTAGAGCTAAGAGGTGAAGTTTGTAGTTTGTTTCAATGCTTTAATTCATTTCTTCAAGTACCTTTTACTTTAATTATGGATTTTCAAGTTCTAGTTTGAATAAAGTTTGGTTTTTTAGAAGTTTTGTGAGAGTTTGTGTGCTCTTGACATGAGTTCCTTGCGATTCTCTGAGATTACCATGATTGGGTTGTTTAAATTCGAATTGTAGTAACCCTTGAGCATGACATAGTTTCTTGGCATGGCTGTTACTCTGAAGGCTCCAAGTTCAAGTTCTATGTGCTTCATTAGAACTAGAAATCTGATTTTCATATTTAAGTGGGACTGTTTGTGCTTGAATGTTATATCCTGCAATTAGATGAGAGACAGGACTTTGATTCTAATTGTGTTGTGCTTGGATGAATGGATTGGTATTGAACTACTATATAAGTGGATCCTTGATGCTCTAGTTCTTCTTATTTTCAGATTTTTCTATTTTATGTGAAAAACTATTTCCTAAACTTCTTAGATTCTAGTTATTAGAATAGTTGGAATTGTTTACCTCTTTCCATGTGGATTGACCTCAGTCTTACCGAGATTTATTACTACATCGCAGCATTGCACTTGAGGCGAGCGAACATCAGGCAGTAGCTCCGAGGGGCCACCATGATGTATGGGTTTTATCCACACCATCCATCCATTTTGTCTAGGTATTTTATGGAGTAGGACCAAAAGTTAAGCAAATCCAAGACTTTAGTGGACCACACCACTGGAAGCAGCAGTGATAATGATGCTCACCATTGAAACTTTCCTATGACCCACCATGATGTTTATTTGCCATCCAACCTGTTCATAAAGTTACATAGACCTAGATGAAGGGAAAACACAAATATTAGCTTGATCCAAAACTTCTATAGCCCCCAAGAAAATTTCAACGGTAAGAGTTTAATCCCCATTGTGTGGTCCACCTGTGTTTTGAATTTGCCTAACTGTTGGTCCTGCTCCATAAAATTAGGGCTATCAATGGGCTGGGCATAAGGTAGGTCTAGGCCCGGATTTTGAATTGCTTCAAGTCAAGCCATTGGGTCAGACTTGTGCAAAATTTTAATTTTTCAGGCCCGAGCCCAGCCCATTGACACCCCTACATAAAATGCCTGCACAAAATGAATGGAATCCCCATTTGCTTGTTGCAATGTAATGCAATAGTGCTAACAACGTCAATGATGATGTTAGCCAATCACAATGCAAGGAAACAAGAAATTCCTATTTATAGCAAGTAGTGGATCTAGATCCGCCAGCTATTCAATGAAAATAATACTTATATCTTATCTCTCCCATTTTTCTTCTTTTGGAAGAACGCCCTTATATCACTCATCTTTTTCTTTCTAAATTTCAACCGATGGATTGGTACATCCAATTGCTATTATTGAAAAGGATTACTGAAAAGGACCTATGGCTATTAGCCATGCAGGCAGCTTTAAGTTATCTTTACTGATGCGCGTATATATGATCGAAGTGGATTCGGTACTACCTTGCCTGTCCCCAGCTAGGAATGGACAGGGCTCTGAGGGGCCTCTGTGATCTATGCTTTTATTCACACAAACCATCCATTTTGTGGTATCATTTTAGGGTACAAGATTAAAAATAGGCAATTCCAAGGCTCAAATGGATCATAAATTGGGGATTAAATTACACCTATTGTCAAAAACTTTTTGGGTAACACAAGTTTTAGATCAAGCTAATGTTTGTGTTTCCCCTTCATCCTGGTCTAGGTGACCTTATGAACAGGTTGGATGGAAATTACCCATCACAATGGACCCTAGGAAGGTTTCAATGGTGGGTGTCATTATCAAAGCTGCTTCCTGCGGTGTGGTCCACAAGAGCCTTGGATCTACCTCATTTGTTGGCTAGTACCTTGAAATGACATGGAAAACTAGATGGATGGTGTGGATAAAACCCATACATCACAATGGCCCCTCAAAGCTCCTATTCGTTCCTAGCTAGGGATAGGCTCGGATGGTACCTAATCCTTGTCCAGTATGACCCACCTGATTAGTGAGCCAACATTACTTTTTATCCAATGACGAGAAGGTTGCATGTCTTTGCTTTGAACCTGATACATCCACCATGTAACTAATAACGAGCTGTCCAAGTCGTTGGACCATATGTTTACATATACCCACTTGTTCAGAGGGAGATCTTATGGAGGAGCTAGAAGAATCGAAAAATGGTATAGCTAGGTTATCCACCAATCTCAATATGAACAACTAGTGGGCCTTATATTATTATTGATGGACAATGTTTTCAGAATCATACTTAATACGAATACCATGTTCATCATTTATTTTTACCTTTCATCACTTGATTTTAATCATTAATTTTTTTTCTTTTGCCCTGACAATATAATTAGAGGCCATTCATTAGATGGTGATGTAGGAGACTTAAAAGACAACTCAATCAAGAGCAAGCATCACACAAATTTGAGCTAGATGGGCATGATTAGAGAAAAACAACCTAAACGTGCATTTTAGCTTTCTAACTTTGTGGCTAATTATCTGTTTTGCGTGTATAATATGTCGTTGGAAAGTTATCATCAATGTTGTGGGTAAATCTGAGCTGGCCCATATACAACGATGAAAGCCCACAAGCCTAGAAGGTCCAAACATAAGTGTTTAGCCAAATTTCAAGCACTAGGCCTAGAAGGATGAATTATTAGACCCAAGCTACCATAGAAGACACTGACAAGTGTTCTCGAAACCATACAAACAAAGGTAAGAGGATGACCTCAATGCTCAAAGGGAGTCTACATCATTAAGCATGAGCTTATGGAGTAAGGAGCTTGGACAACGAGCTCCATTGACCAAGCATCTGAGGTCAACTCAACTATATGAGGAAACGTATTAGACAGACACTTGACATTATCTTAACCGGAAATCTCTCATATCATTACAGATTATAACTTCTACTTCACATAGAGTTTACTAACGTACCCTAAATCTATTTTACTACTAAATGCCCTACGAACCCTATAAATGACTATCCTTACCGGACAAGATATGCAACTATTCACTCTAAAATTCTAAACGATTGTCTTACTCGCCTGACTTAGGCATTAAAGAACCCCTTGCTGGACCCCAGCTTCTCTCCCTTGCCAGTTGTTATTCTGTGTAGGTTCAGACGATCATCATTGGAGTTCCAAATCCATTCTTTGAAGGGGACCGACCATCACTAAGAAGATCATCAGGCTGGCCTTAGCCCCACATGTTGTACAAATCTCAACGACAACAATCGAGCTTTACACCCCAACCCATTATTCATAGTTCATTGGTCTCGAAATGACTTCGCAAAATTTACTCATTCTATGAATTTTTCAAAAGTTTAATATTTACAATTTTTAAGGCATGGTGTTAGGAAAATTCTATTTTAACATTGAGATCATGGGCTCGAGTGCCCATGTAGTGTGAGTATGTATGAAAAACCAAAGCATGTGTTTTAGTCATCTTAGAGTGTCATTTATAAATATTAGGAGCATTAGATGTTTTTCTTACTATTTCGAAACAGTATTCTATTTTGAGAGAAATTAAAGATTTTTTTATTATTATTATAATCATACAACGTCATCAAATACATTCTGAGCAATACTTTTTCATCAGTAATATTGGTTTCTCTCTTATTTTTAGTGATTTTTCTCTTTTGGTAGATTCAATGGTTATTCTTGAGAGGAAAAAAAAGAGAATAATAATTCCCTTTTTTATGCACAGACCTACTATGTTAGATAGACCGGATCTTCCAAACCATGCTAGCTCAAATCAATTTCGATCCTTGTTGGATCCTAATAGATGGACAATCCTAATTGCCCATTCCAATTGTAATGGAGCAAGATGGCTTTACCATATACAGACTTCTTCTGACTCTAAGTATCCTATCCTTGTGTAAGATTAGAAGTGGTTTCACATGTACACCCTGTTCTGAGCGCATCAATGACCTAAAATCACCATGCCAGATGTGGCCATACTTACGTGAGGTGAAATTGGAACAACTCTCTCAAAAGGGAAATGGCATACCATGATTATGGCTTGCCACGTTACTATGCATAATAATCTATTTTGTGATTTATCCTTTCATTATATCAGGTGAAGAGCATAGTGACAAATCTCCTTTTTGGCCATTTCTTGGCATGAAAATTTCTAGAGGAATTTTAAATTTCGGTGTTTTTCTAAGAATATTGTTGATAAAATCTCAAAAGTAAAAATGTTTACTTTAAATTAATTAAAAAATTTAAATTTTATAAAATATTATATAACAGATTTCTTAAGGTTTTACAGTTTTTTAAGTTAATATCGTGCTCATATAACGGAAAACAAGAAAATATTTTAAAAAATCATCTGGGATTTTGAAAATCTGACAATAATATCATTAGTGTATTTTTCATCATATTACCTTCGGATTTATCAAAATAATAATAATAATAATAATAAATCTCTGTAGTATCTGTCACAGTGTTGATGAGAGTATATGAGTATAATAAATTGTGATGGCGTATAAGGATCTTACGCCAGCCACAACCCAATCTTGTGATGGCGTAGTCCAAATATCACGCAACCTACTCGTTTGGTGCTCACGGCGGCTCTGACTTTTGTAATATGTCAGCATGTGTATCCACGTGGGTTGGAATAACTATTTGTAAGTGATCCACTGGACCACCTCAAAAATTATTTCAGGCATTTCTGCGTCGAATTATTACTACGCTCACTAAATGCAAACCGACCAAGAGTTAGGTCCCACCAATATAAATTACCCAAAAACGATCCTAGCCATTTGATTTATAAACAGATATCATTCAAATCCACAAAATATTCGGGATCAACTTTAGAGAAAAGGGGGGCAAAATATAGCCCCAATGATGGTCCCTAATTCAACTTGATAGAGAAAGGGGGGCTGGCTTAGACCTTAGAATAATCCGAATAAATGAATGGACAGCACGGATACAATATCAGTCAACATAGTCTGCCTCACTTTTTGGTCCAACACCAGTAAAAAAAATAAAGATGTCAACATCATGAGTTCACCTTTAACTTTGTAATTAATAATTAGGCGCCGCTTCGGTGGATCCACCCCAATCCACGGAGGTGGATGGGATCCCTAACTGTGGGGCTCACATTGCTCTGTTCTCCTTACATCCATGCTGTCCATATGTTTTGAAAGCTCAGTTTAGGGAATGATAAAAAAATATGAAGCGGATCCAAACTCTCAGGTGGACTACAGTATAGGAAATAGTTGCAGTTGACCATTAAAAACTTCTCATGGGCCACAAAATTTTGGATCAAAATGGTATTTGTGTGGTCTCTTCATTTATGCCTATGTGACCTTGTCAACAGGTTGGATGGAAAACAAGCATTCCAGTAGACCCCATAAAGTTTTTAATGTTAGCAGTTCAGTCAAGATTGTTTCTTGTGATGTGGTACACTTGAGATTTGGATATGCTTGGATATTTTGGTTATGCCCTAAAATGAGATTTCAAAACAGATGGAAGTAAGGAGAATACATCAACGAGGGCCCCACAGTCAGGGATCTCACCCACCTTGGATCCATAGAAGCCACGCTATTAATAAATACTAAATTACAAAATATAGGTAATTATATCAAAACAAACAGGCCCTGTTGTGCCTGTCAATCAGCTAGACTGGCTGAATCCGTGGGCCGTCTAACAGGAACCAATCAAAAATCTGTCAGCCCTGGTTACCAGGCTCTGGGTCAAGATCGCTGACCCTACTGCCTATGTACAATGATTTACGTATTAATAAATGAATAATGCATGACAGTGGCGAGTCATGCTCTTGTGATGAAGATGGCTGGAACCTGAAAAAGACCCTCCTCCAAGTCATGTCATTTTAGATCTGACGGCGGGACCTACCCTATAATAAAGTAATGTCGTGTTGCACATGTAGTGGTCCGATTAGGGTATTACATGGCATACGGTAATTGTCATCTGAACTTCATATGTGTAAAAATCATTAGAACTTGCTTACTCATTTTTGCTTGGTGTCCTTTTACATGACTGGGGATGTGATCATTTTCGGCCACCATTTTTTTTTTTTTCCAATGCACTCACCCCACACATGCCCATGCACTCACACCACAATGGGTGCCTGAACCATGACCTCATGTTGAGACTCTTGTCAGTCTACCACTGAGCCATGGTGCTAGAACCTATTTTCATCCATTTGTAGCTAAGACATTCATCTTGGTCATTAAAAGGACTGATGGGCTTCGAGATAAGCCATTGGGATTAGATGCGCCAGCACAGACTAGTTATGCTGTCAGGTTCTTTATTTGCCTTCGAACAAGGTGAAAGATTGCGGCTTAAGTTGGGAGTTTAACGTGAATGATGGCATATGTAGCATTTATAATGCATGTGTAAATTGACACATATATCATATGTTAAGCTCTTTAAGATTGATGGCTGCACATGTAAGCATGTGAGGCACTTGTACTTATATGATTGTACATGTGGTACATTTGACATGTGTGATCATGATGCATGTGCACAGAAAAAAAAAGTATTTCTATGTATACTTAAGTAAAAATAAATAATTTGGGTTTTCGTTAAGACAATCCAGCCAATCTAACAATCATATATTAGAGGCTAATGGTCCTTAATTTCCCAATTTCTCATAAAAAAATATATTATGAAACTACTAAAAAGTACTTTAAGCCATCTTATCTTGATGCAACCCTGCTTAAATCAAAGCAGCCTCAAAGTCTCGAATATCATCATACAAATTCATGGTCACATTTGCCACAGCTAAGCCTATCCTAATCATTTGGAAAGGAGCTAGAGGGCATGTCATGGTTGACATAAAGCCAAAGGTACATGGAAATTTCAAACCATTGACAAATGATGTAAAATCTATTCAATGATTCCAGCAATCGTGATTGTGACATATATGTCTTTTGGATAGATGTGCATGACCGGCACCAGGACATGTTATGTGGTACATAAAAGTCATGTCATTCTCGACATACTCGATTGTGTCCTTATGCAATATGGATGCTTTGCGTCTGAGATTGGCATGGCGCCCTCTCACTAGTCAAAAAGGTGGGTCTCGCTCAGCACAATAAATGCACGAGTAGCTGAGATCAGGTAACGGAATTACATGAGTTCTACGCTTGTGTATGCACTCAGTGAGAGTAAATGTTGCCTGAAAAAGTAAAGCAGTGAAAAAAGAAAAAAAATCTCTTCTGAACTACGGGGCTCACTCCATCTCTCTCTTTCTTTTGCCGTGGATCTGCTGCTGCGGATTTACTGCGCCCGAATCCAACTAACTCTCGTGAAGAATATTCAGGTAAGTCTTATGTTTTTTTATTATTATTAAATTCTTTTTTTGATTTTAGGGATTTGATATATCAGAAATCCCTAATTAGGGATTTGAATAATAATCATTTCGAAATCCATAATATTTCAATTCTTAATTTCATTTTCTGATTTTAGGGGTTTGAGATCTCATAAACCCCTAATCAGGGATTCAAATATTCAAATCTCCTATTTGAGATTTTTGAAACACAACATACAAAATATTACTCTGAAATAAAAGAAACGTATGGCATATTATTTTTTCATTTATTTATTTTGAATTTTTTTTATTCCTTTCATTTTCTAATTCTTTTGGAATTTGAGATTTCAGGAATCCCAAATATGGATATGAATATTCAAATCCCCTTTTTTAGATTTTTCAAATCTCAAATCCCAAAACAATCATTCCAAAGCAATGTTTTAGTGACTAATTTGGAATATATTGGTGGGCTCATCTGAATAACGAATCAACGTTGTGTGGGGTAAAAGTGTTCGGAAGTAGGGAACAGGGTGGGTCTGGCAACTACAAGTAGAAATGTTGTGGTACTTTAAAAAAAAGCAGCATTGTGTGGGGCCCACTTGCACAAACAGAAATCCAAGAAGTCATTTCTGGTTCCTGCCCTGATTTTTTTTTTTTTTTTACATATCTTTTATGTTATCGTAAACTATACATGTATTTTGTAGCAATGGCAAGTTATAATGTTGGCGAAGTGGAATGTCCGTGCGGCGGAGGATATTGTCGAATCTTCTTATCACGCACAGCGAAAAATCCTAATAGGCATTTCTTCAAATGTCCCATGGGGGTATGAATATTTAGAATGTGAATTAGATAAACTCTTAATAAAATTTTATAAATGTTATTTTAATAACCATTTCGCTGTATGGAAACATGCAGGACGAAGAAAATTGTAATTATTTTTGTTGGTGTGACAAGTATGTAGCGCAACAAAGTACCCATGGTATAAGGCACGAGTTAAACGATAAGAAGAGAGAGTTGGAATTCAAGGAAAAGGAGTTGAAGGTCATGTGGAAAGAAATGGAGGCTATGCATCAACAACTAAGGAAATTATCAGTTGGTCCTAGTGACATAAATGTCAATGTGATTATTGAGGGAAAAAAACCTTTATAGTTTTTTTCTAGTAGTAGTGGGGGTATTTAGTATGGAGTGTGGCTGATTTCTGTTGTATTTTGAGGACAAAAAATGTTATCTTTGATAGTGAATTTTCTCTATTATATATAAGGATTTTCTCTATAAGTTAAAATGTTCTCCAAGCAATTGTAGTTTCTTTCATGGTGGATTTTTGTTGTATTTTGGAAGCTGATCTCATAACTTCTTTATATCAATGTTATAACAAAATCAGTTTCTGCATAACAATGGATGGATGTATAGCACCAAAAATAATTACAATACTTTCAGTGTTTGATGGTAAAAATCACACTGTTGATGGTAGAAATCACGGTGTATCATATACAGCAAGAGTGTTGTTCAATAATGACATGAAATAAGTGGATGGCAAAAATATGTGGACAGCCTCAGGTGGGCTAATATGACATGAAAGATGTGGATGGTGAAAACAATCTTTCCACATGACAGAAGGACGGGCGTGATATTTTGGCCCATTGAAAGTTCCGCCAATAAAATGGATTTAAGATGATCACCATGAGACTCGGAGCGGATGTGATTGTGTTCTCTTCCTGTCATGGAAAAAGGTGGAAACAGGTTGGCATTTTGTTTGCAAATGATACACAGTTGTCTCCCATTTAGTTAGTGTTTAGCACTAATATGCCATGATACTTTATTGTTCCAATATCAAATAAGGAAGGCCATCATGCTTTAGCTCTGCAATCAAGGGGGTCTCTTTCCCTCTGTGTGTCTTCGTTTTTTTTTTTTTCTTCTTTTTTTTTCTTTTTTGTGCAAGCATGCGTGTGCATACACCTGTGCGTGTGAATCTTTGATATGGTTTCTTACTTTAGGATTCTTTGTAGTAGAATCCTAATCCAGAAATGCACAAACACATAATGGGTTCAAACAAATGATATGAGAAACAATTTTAAAAAAGAATATTGGTTTTAAAATTGATTTTTAGCCCTACACACAGAGCATTGAAATGTTATACTATACATTTTAAAGTTGTGGTGCATTGCTCCCAGGGAACTCCCTATCCTGATCAAATATGAAACATGAATTTTCATGATTACTTTGAAAAGGTTCAACAGCCAGCTGCCTAGTTATTGTCAACTCTGCTTTACCCAGGCTGGGGACTGGTTTGGTGCATTGCTACCAGGTGGGGTTTCCTATATTAAATATTTAATATTTTAGGTGAACGGTGGTGGCAGCCAACCTTTCGTTAACCCAAGCGTAAGCCAACTTTCAAGTCATGGTTTTTAATACGGTAATGGTCCCACTAATTCAACTCATCAGATCGAAATGTTTCTGAATTTGTGGCCCATATGATGAGTAGACCACATTGATTTTCAGTCCGGGGAAAACTTCCAGGATAGAAAGATCTATCCATTTGATTGTTGCAAAATTTTCCATTGAATGGGCCATGCTGATAGTCTCCCTAACGATCTACTTGTGGACCATTGATCAAAGGTTAGAATCTTCCAATCTGGAAGATTTTAATGCATCCTCCATCAGTAGTGACGCCCATCAGATTAACAGTTCGGAACACTAAACCATGGCCTTCATGTACGGGATTCTAGATTCAACACTGTATGACTAGATAAAGAAAGCTAGAACAGAGAAACAATGTAAGAATTCACCTAAATTGAATTCTAAGGTCTTCTAAGAAGACAAAAGCAATAAGTTAAATGCAGATGCAGATGTAATAGGCTAAAGAGAAGCCACTGAATAACATGTACTTAGAAATTCTTCGAAAAGTACAACATATCTCCATCTTTGCTGCATAATTGACATCGAAATTCAGTGCCGCCACCCCCCCCCCCCCCCCCCCCAAAATAGAAATGCTCATGCTCTAAATGTCTGTACTTTCAACAATTCATGATTCAGTTTCAACACAGCCTTCTACTTCCCCATTAATGCCTTTACTGGACCACTAAGGCACTTTTAACCAATCAAAGAAGCAGAAACACTACCAAATACAATACTTTCACTTCTTATCAAAGTAGAAACACATTTCTGCTGATTTGAGTTAGTTGTGGTTATAGTTGTAGATAGAATGTAACTTTGCCTTCAACAACTCTAGTAAATGCTCAAGTGAATGAACAACTCAATTGGATTACACTAGAGTAGACCCGATCATATATTTACTGTTCATGTGAGGATCACTTGAGTTTGAAAATCATAACCAAAGCATGTATAGAATCAATTTGTGAAAATGACAACAATCATCAATCTGCAGCCAAGAAGACTGAGAGATGAGGTGGTTAGGAACATCCAGTCAATTTGACTTTTTCTACACTGTACGCATCATCAGTGAAGAGGGCTCGAGAAGCACCAGGGTGCACTAAAGCTTAAATGCATCCAGGCCTATTATGTGAGTGATGTGAAATCCATTAGAGTTAGTGACTATACCCTGATTAACAAATGGTGATTTGCAGACAGCATTTCAATCCAAATTCCATTGGCCTGGAAATACAAGACCTGCATGAATTGAAGAGGATTTTAAGCATATTGCAGAACCAAATCATATTTACATCAGTCCCAACTAAAATATCCGGCGTAGTTATCAATGATCAATCTCATTTTCCATATGAGAAATGTGCAAAACTGCATGCTAACTTAACATCCAACGTTTTTATCTTTCATTAATGTGTCTCTTATATATGTACAACATCCACGCCGTCAAATAGGTGGGCTTCATGGTAAAGATCATACTGAGATTAAAACATAAACAAACAAAAAAAAAAAAAAAAAGACCCCCACAATGATCCATTCATCAAGCAGTCTAAGCCGTATGTTCATGTTATGTGAATCCAATTTTTGCTCCATGTTATCTTCATGGTATGGTCCACCTTTTCAAAGTTATGCCATGTCTGTGGCATGTGGATATACCCCTTGTATGTGAGCTGAACTTACAAAAATAGGTATTAAACAAAAATACATAATATTTACACAGCCTCGCTGTAAGAAAATACGAAAATAACCAATAGAAAAAAATGGCAAAATGCAAAATAAAATGGAGAAGCCAAGGGAGAAAACTAGGCAGCTGAAGCCTCTAGCTCAACTGGCTTCTCATCATCCGTTGGTTCATTGCCTGCAATCCCTTCATTGCTTTGCTTCTGATTCCCCGATGCTTCACTGGCCTTCCTTCAGGCTTCCCTTCGAAACTCCCTTTTAGCAATTTTTGGCTGTTTGAAATCCTCCTCCAGCTTGGCTGCCTCCATCATCCCAAGTTCTTCAATCTTGGCCTTTCCAAAAAAAGTAAAGTTCAGATTGCTTATGGTGTATATGAGAAACTATAAAAATAAAGTTGACAAAACCAACAACAACAACAACAACAACAACAAGCAGTAGGCCACAAAAGTGATGCAGCTCCAAGGCTCACCCACCGTTGGAAACTTTCTAGGGACTACTGTGATGTTTTATTTTCCATCTAACCTGTTCATAAGGTCACATAGAAATGTTGTTGTCTCTGCTGAAACTATAATACGCCTTATAGAATCCTCAATCACACCTTCCTCCACTCCTTTATCAAATAGAGAAAGCAAGCTGCTATAGTACCCACCTGTTTACCATACAAATCTATTGCTTTCACCTGATTTGCATACAACATTAGGACAGGAAGTTGTTGGGCTTGGATGCCTCAAACCTTCAAGCATGATGACCACCTACCGGCCGGTCGGTCATGATGGAGCAAGACAGCAAGTGTGCTGGAGCCTTTTTGGGCCATCCGATCGATCAGCCGACTGGCCGGTGGGGGGGTCTGACCGTTCGGTAGTTTCCTTTTTGGACTTGGTTTCTTGCGCGGTTTTACGCAGGGAGTTTCTAATTCCGGTTTTCTTCTATTTAAGGAGATGTAATCCGAGATTAGGGTTGCCGCCAATGGGCCAAGGGATTGAGAGGGTTCTAGGGTGAGAGAAAGAGCTAGGAGGAAGCTTGGAGCTCTCTAGGATGAGGAAAATGGCTGTGTTTGTCCTTCTCATGTGAGAATTAGCTTTGTTGGCTTGAGATTTCTCTTGTGGGTTGTGATCCAAGGTTTTCTTCTGTAATCTCTTGTAACTTCTGATTCATAGTGGATTGGTGTCGCTTTGTGCTATGGGTTTTTACCCGTGAGGGGTTTTTCCATATAAAAATCGGATTGCCTTCTTGTGCGTGATGATTTGCTTGTTGATTGCCATTGTGGTGTGTTCCTCGCCTGCTTTGATTGCTTCCGCTGCGGGGCTCCTAACCCCAACAGAAGTATAGTGAAGTAAAGCATGAGCATTGCGGAAAGGCAAATTATTAGAATTATATATTGATAGACAAAACCTCGAAATAAAACAATATAAGCATGTGATTGGAATATGTACATGATGTAGGGCCCATTTAGTTCATCTAATAATCCTGCTTTCATTCACAGTATAGGGCCCATTTACAAAATCATAGTGTATCATATACAGCAAGAATGTATGCAGTATCCCAAAACAATATCATCTGCATGCAGTATCCCAAAAAAATGCCTTCATACGCACATGGACATAAGGAAAGCTATCAAAAATCAAAGAAGTTATTGTCTTCATATACACTTGGACATTCTCTAAAATACCAGAAACACCCAACTTTCACTTTTGAGGTAATTTGTACATGCATGCGAGGGCTTCCTGAAATATAAAGATAACAATTCAATTACTCCCCAACCAATCTCAGATGTAAAAATAAGACCATCAGAACAATTGAAAACTGACTACGTCTTTTAAACAAATAATTGCACTTACCTCTTAGTGTCTGTACATCTAATTACTCGAATATGGGTAGTTATCCTCAAATCCCTCCGATGTCTGCATATGAAATTTCACATATAAACTTTGTCACAAAATACAAAATTTTATTCAATATTATGCCAAATATCAATGGTAATTTTTTTCCTGACTTAATGCGGTGCTTCCTCTAAATGAATTTTGACCTAAACCAAACCATCGCAGGTTGCTCGAGAGAGTTTGTTGGTAGAAATTGATAGATGGTATGCAAGTAGAAGTGGCCAAAGGACCACTTATGAATCCACTTGTTGATGTGCCAATACAACTCGCTCTAGTAACACTTGAACTCTATTATAGAAAAGCACTCTATTATAGAAAAGCATGTCATAATACACAAGTATAAAGCATACCACAAGCATACCATTTGATCTCACTTTTACCTGAGAGCCAATGTTGAAAGGATTTTGTTGCAGCAAGACAAAATGTGGTAGTTGGTGCCCAAATTGAGGCAAAGGTGTATTGATGGATCCCATTGCTATATGATCACCATGTCCTACTTGGTATCCATTCGAAACTCCAAAAGTATTCACGAACGTGATATTTGAACCCTAAAAGTGTCGCAAAAAGAAAGAAAAACTTCAACAACATATACTTATAACATGGAAAGCTTTAATAAAAAAATAATTATAAAGTATACTTGAGTTAAATGATTCGATGGTGGGTATGTAAACTGATAGTGAGAAGGTTCCATTGAAGGAGGTGCAAGATGTTTGGTCTTTCGAGCATTTTCTGATTTCCTTGACTTGCTTGTGGCTGAACCAATTGAATTCGTAATTTTTTCTGCTTTACTTTATCAAGCAGATTTTTAAACACATGACGGCCGCCCTTAATTCTAAGTTTTACTTTAATCCCATTAATGGTTTGTGAACCGAGACTATCAACAAACGTAACATATTCTTCAATAGGCTCAGGATGTGCGAGACTTTCAATATTTTCACTCTCATTCTGCTCCAAGGTTCTTTCATTAGGTTCTTTAGTCTCACTTTCATCGTCAGGTTCAGGCCGCATTTGTGGAGGAAGCTTCACTTGTTTCAATAATTCCGTCACATATTCAAGAAATTTATCTGCATATCCATCAACAACTTGGAACACCTCATTGCATTCCCCTGCCACTATTACAATTTTAAGAAGCTTGCAGGATAAATGTTTCGACCGCTTATTTGAAGTATCATTTAGGCTAGTATAATCTTTATGAAAACCTGATTTTGCATCTCTTTTCCATCTCTTTAAAATATAACAGGGATACAACACTTTTACATTCTGATCTTCTAGCACTCTCAATGCATGACTACATAGGATCCCTATAAATTCAAACTTCTTGCAACTACACTTTGCCGTAATATCTAATGAGTCGAATGTAATAGTACTTCCACATTGAGAGTGGTTATGAGTAACTAGAAACTCCGTGGTTGTGCCATTCTCACCACATTTCAAAATTGTATATTCAAAAAAAAATTTGTACTGATCTTGGAACATTTGAAAC
This sequence comes from Liriodendron chinense, assembly GCA_003013855.2. Taxonomy (NCBI): domain Eukaryota; kingdom Viridiplantae; phylum Streptophyta; class Magnoliopsida; order Magnoliales; family Magnoliaceae; genus Liriodendron; species Liriodendron chinense. Next base: position 3,289,093 of record PVNU02000736.1, on the reverse strand, counting down.
ATTGTTGGAGTGTAGGCATTTGTTGCTTCCTTTAACATCTGAGTATTAAGGACCAATGTCGGAATACTTTGCCTCATCTTGAAATTAGCTATGGCTTCTTGGTATCGTCGATCAACCAATACTCGTTCATACTGAATGAACAAATGCAAGAGATTGTGTTTGGAGTTCAGATATGTTTTTAGTACATAATTTATGCTCTCACTCTGTTGCGTGCTCTTCATGTCAGCACAGAATGTATTTCTTCCGTAAACTAAAACTCATTTCTCTCTTAACATAGACAGATTCCGAAGCCACTTATCTTCCATTAAGTTATATTTTTTGAGCAAATATTTCCATGCAGTTAAAAATTCTTCCTCTTGCTCATAATCATATATGCACTTGCGAAAATCAGTTACGAACTCTTTCGAAATTTAAAATAGATGGTTAAGGTGTTTCGCAGCATTTTGATAAATATGCCAAATACACAAACGATGATACGTCTCTGGCATCACTGAAGCTATCACATTGGCCATTGCAGGATCTTGGTCAGTTAGGATTGTATTTGGTTGTCTTCTGGACATCACACTCAAAAAGGTTTCAAACAACCACTTAAATGTCTCAATTGTTTCATCATATAATAAAGCCGCATCGAATATTATTGTTTGCTTGTGATGATTTACCCCAATAAATGGGGCAAATGGCCGTCCGTAACTATTTACTCTGTAGGTGGTATCAAAACAAACCACCTCCCCAAAAATACTATAGCCCATTATTGACTTCGCATCTGCCCAAAACATATTCGTAATATGATCATCTCATCTACTTGTATTGCATAAAAATAAAAAAAAATAAGAAAAAAGACAGGTCATTTATTTGCATCTTCTGAAAGTATTGTAGAACAGCTCCTGCATCACCCTTTGCCATTGCTTTCATTCGCTTCTTTAGTAGGTAATTATTGTAATTAATATAATTGAAACCTAAATTCTCCCGACCTTCAGATTGTCGACTAAAATATTCTAAACCTGCTTTAGGTGCTATTCCCACAGCATCCGCCAAATCGACATTGCCTTTTTGAGAATCAGACATGCATCTTTGTGACCTTAACATGCGCACTTTAGATGGTGTAACAACCTCATGGTTATGCTCTACCACGAACTTAGTCACTTTATATTTTCCACTCACCTGAAGCGAAATAGACATACTAGCTTGACAGTTAGTCCTTGTATTTAGACGGGTATATTTTGGTTGATCGGCACTTTTCTTTTCACGTTTCTTACCATGTGCAGAACAGGTAAACTGCCTCATAATTAAAACATCATTATCTGATTTTTTTTTTTTATCAAATTTCTTCAAGTACTGAATCATGTCTTCCTAGCATACCTATTATAAAACCGAAATGCGCTCTCCTCGGATTCAAACTCCATTCCTACTTTGGGATCTTCATCCAACTCATCATCTGTATCGACCAATACATCTTGGGTCAGGCTGGGGCCACGCCTAATCCACTTCTAGGGCTGTTAAAAAAACTAACCAAATCGATCGAACCGGACCGAACCAGTCGGTTTTCCATTCTATTTCGGGTTGGGTCAATTTTTTATATTAAAAACCGAGAATGTTGGTTCAATTGTCGGTTTGTGAAAATTATAAGCCATTTTCAACTGAGACGAACCGTGTGTGTGTATATATATATATATATATATATATATATATATATGAATTATATTTATTATGTATATGTTACTCAACTGTATAGCCAACCTTGATAATATTTTATACCGTTCATTTGTTTTCTTAGCCCATTTTAGAATGTGTTCCAAAAGATTATTCAAATTTAAATCTTAGGTGGACCACACCAATGGAAACAATGTTGATTGAGCACTGGCCATTAAAAATGTCTTGAGGCCCACTCTAAGAAGATATGAAATGTGTATTTTCCATCCAACCCGTTGATAAGGTCAAACACACCTGGATGAAGGGAAAAGCCAAATTTTACTTTCAACTTGATCCAAAACTTTTGTAGCCTATAATTATAAAAAGTTTTAATAGTCATTCACCAATTATTTACATTGGTCTAGTTTATTAGAGATTTCGATCTTCTTAATTTTTTAAACGTTGTCATGAAACTACAAAACCAAACTAACTAGAATTTATGTTCAGTTCGGTTCTTAAATAAACCAATTAAGTTGGTTCAGTTGGGTATCTCCCCTCAAAACCGAACCGTGCACAGCCATATCGGCTTTCCTTCCAAAATGACCTGTTATTTGTGTAAGAGCACGCAAATGCCTGACTTGCTCTAGTAGATCTCTATGTGGTACAAACAAGCATTGGATCCACCCCGTCCATAAGGTTCCAAGTCGCATTTTCACCATGGATCCTAAACATCAGTCAAGTGAAAAGACTTAATTAGCCATACTAAAAGGAAACAATGCAAAATAAAACAAATTTCTAAAGGTGATGTGGCCCACATGAGTCTTGAAATATCCTGATTTTTTTGGATCCATTCGTACTGGTTTGGCGCGTCAGATGATTGGATTCCACGAACTGTAGATATGACAATTGATCCCACATTCAATTTCTACCATTTTAATGCTAGAACTTTCTATCTCGACAGTTTCCATGTGTAGCACACTTGATGTTCAATCTACTTGATTCATGGGCAGCGGTCCAAATACTGGGTTGCGCTGGACGGGGGTGGATCTCATCCATGAAGTCGTTCCGTCCACATCAGCGAAAGTAATGCCCTCTATCCGTTGCGTTTTCAGCTTGAAATGGGAGACGCAAAAGATGCCGCGATATCTCTATTTTCAGCAAAGTGTAATGGCATATACGTACGTTGTAAATGTCATCCGTTCATCTCGCATGAAAAATCTGACGGTGGCACGCGATGCATACTCTCACGTAATCATATCACCCTTCGTCACTGTCCATGTGGAAGTACCCCTGGCACACCATCCAACTGAGGATCGACGGTAGATCCTGACCCTGCCCTCAGTGCCTCTGCCTTTAATGGCCCATTGTTCAAAATACCATACTAACAGCACAATCCTAGCCATTCCTTTGTCTCACTTTCCCCCCTGCACTGCAACCATTAACTCCTTTTGCATGCCTCTTACCGTTCATTCAAGGCAATAAATAGAACGTTTGGGGACATCTTATTCAGCTGAAATTTTAACCATGCACCATCTGCACCAGGGTCCATTGGTTCGACGGTCCTGATCCGAAGATTAACCTGCCACGTCGATCATTAAGGGGTCGCACTATGATGTTGCTTCCCTATGAACGAATCTGCTCAGGCTTTACGATTACAAATTGCACACATGCGGCAGATCCGGACGTTCAAGGTTGGTTTGCGGTTTTCCACGCGTACGGTAGATGAACACCACAATTTAGGACCTGTGAAAACGTACACACTAGCACGTGGAATTACATCGCGACCGTTCATCGAGGTTTGCAGGCATACAATTAGGTTTTCAATGATCCAAACCGTGTTTATGAAGAGACTTAACGTGGATAGGGGATGGCCGGAAACCGAAAGCTCTTATGTTGGAATATTTCATTTTCACCATTTTCTTTTGAATATGAACTCTCCTTTAACCTTAAAATAATCAAAAGGTCGAAACTCTTCTGTCTGTAAGGCATCCCTGATCCATGGTGGAGGCCATCATATAAACGGTTTGGTCATTGAAAAAGACACGTTCAACGGCTACAGTGCCGATCTGTTGCAAATACGTGGGGATGTATTCTGTCAAACCTACCCAATTGCTTATTATTACGAGTGCATGAAAAATCTGAAGGTGGCACGATACAAGACTCAAGTAGGTAGTAGTTCACCACAATTTCAAAGTGGTGGTGATTCATATTCTCCTAAAATCTGGCACAAATGAACTACGATCAAGACCTTCCAGATTGTGAGGTCCATAGTAGACGTAGCCTAGCTCGAAAATCACAAAAATATTCAAGCAACCCAAACCATCAAATTGGTCTCTATGAAATGGATAGTTAAAAGTAAAGAAGCGAGTAGTCCAAATTTAAAAGGTAAAATCAGACGGTTACTAGCTACTATCTTCTCATTCTGATATTTGGTTATGCTCCATCCGCATTTCGTTTCATAGAATTAATTTGACGGTCTGGATTGCAGTACAACTATGGCATATGTATGGTGTATGAGTTACCATGGCTGTTTTTTTTCTTTTTTTTCAACGGTGCCGAAAAAATCATAAGAATCTGGCCATAATAGAAGATGTTACATCGTTACTATTTCAAGAATGTAAGTGCATGTAAATCAAAGAGAGGAAAGAAGGAGAAGACAAGGCCAAAAAACGAAATGAAAATAAGGAGTCGAAGTGTGCAGTTTTTAGGGTTCTTATTGATATATGTTTTCTTGGGGCACAAAGCTTGTGGAAAGACACATTATTATGATTTTGTTGTTAAGTACCTTTTGTTGTTCTTGTTATTGCTGTTATTGTTGTTCTTCTTCTTCTTGCTTATTGTTTATCATTGGTTGTTGCTGTTGTTGTTGTTATTGTTGTTGTTAGTAGCAGTAGTAGTATTCCACATTATATAGACATATTTTTATTAAATTACTGGTAAATGTCGTAAGGTCTTGCAGCTGGATGTGATAGGTCGAGTAGGTGACCCATTGATTGGACCGTTAGGATTGATGTCCATGTGAAAGAGCTTAAACTGGGTCATGATTGTATGCACAGAGGTCCTTCCAATTGTTCTGACAAGGAAACTGGCCCAGGCCCAAACCCATCGCTCACTTCTAACCTCAAGCCCACGTTTATTAACTTCGGCAGCATTGTTTAGTTGGGTCTCTGAGCAGGCATGATCTGGCTCACCGTCGGGCCTGGAGTCCTGGACATTCAGCAAAGGCTTTAAAGGTGATCTAGGCCAGAAGTTTCTTGGAGTATAGGTGATTTATACATGGTTTTGGTTCACAGTTTATACGCATGCAGATCGTATCCTAATTATTGAAATCAATGCAATTTTTGTGGAATGAGCATCCCATTGTATCTGTTACAGGTGGAATCAACTCCGTACACACGACTGTGCAAAACAAAGAACATATTGACGGTAAATGGGCAATTCCCAGGCCCAACGCTGTATGTACACAGAGGAGATACGGTTATTGTTAAGGCCCATAATCAAGCCCAATACAACATTACCCTTCATTGGTATATCTCTCTCTCTCTCTCTCTCTCTCTCTCTCTCCAACACAGAAAGGTAGGTGGCTGGTTTTCACCCGCATATTGCATTTTAAACGATGATCTGCTACCCAGGCCTTGGTAAGAAACATTTGTTCAAACGGTTCTTAGGTATGAAGATGAACATTTTAATCATATTCAAATCCCAAATTCAAAGGTGAGGATTAACAATGAAGTATGATTATAAGATGATAGCTTCTATACGGTGTTATTGATTCATATTATCATTTAAAATGCAATCGGGTGGTGAAAACCAGCCAACATATATATATATATATATATATATATATATATATATATATATATATATATATATATATATATATAGGCATGGTAATGGGATGGCCAGGGCCTGAATTTTGAACTGGTCAAGCTGGCCCTTTGGTCAGACCCAATTCAAAATTTCGATTCTTCTAGGCCTAGACCCGGCCCATTGTCAGCCTTACATATAACTTTGAGATTTGGGCGCAGTACATCTCAACCTATTGCTATTTTTTACGGATTGTAGTTGATGTATCTGGGGTCATTTTCAATGATCCTAACCTTTCATACGGTGGACCCTCGTCATACGAAAAAATAAAAAACCTCAATTGGAATATCTGAACCTTTTGACACTTAGTTCTTTTTCCTTGAATATGAACCGTCTCTTTTAACCCTTTTTTCTTTTTTTTTTCTTTTTTTTTTTGGGGCCATTGATAGCATCTTCCAGCAGATTTTTCTCAAATCGATGGTAAAGCCCATCATAAAAATGGTTCTGATCATTGCAACATGACTCCAGATCCAATGTCTAGAGTCGGGACGTAAACAGTAGCAATACATGGGTATGAACTGGAGCAGACCCATGTAGAAACATGTAGGTTTAGATGCATGCACGCATGCATGTGTGTTGGTTGGTCCTGTAGGTTGTTTATGTGGATGTGGTGAGCTTTGCAGGCATGGGGTGAAACAGCCAAGGAATCCATGGTCAGATGGTCCCGAGTATATCACGCAATGCCCTATTCAACCAGGCAAAAAATATACTTACAGGCTCAAGTTCACCGTGGAAGAAGGGACATTGTGGTGGCATGCACACGACAACTGGGCCCGAGCAACGGTCCATGGAGCCATCATCGTTTATCCAAAGCGCGGAGTTACCTATCCATTCCCAAAGCCTCATGTGGAAGTGCCAATCATACTAGGTACATTAAGGCCCCGTTTGGATGTGCAAGCGAATTGAATTGCCAATGTTCGGTTTTACTAAGAGAAAATGATAAATAGTGAGGAAGTAGTGCTAAAATTGCAACTATGCTTAGATAATTGCTATTTGGAGGCACACTCTCCATTTGAACTCAAGGAATACAATTTTTAGTTGTCAGGCTTGCTGGGAAGCAGCGTAATCTATTCACCAGTTGGATTGGGTTCCTTATCAATGACCCAAACGATTTACATGATGGGCCCATGGTCGATGAGCCCAAAACCGGCCAGTCTAATATTGAAATATTTTAACCCTTGGATTATTCAAAAGCAAAGGAAAAGAGTCATATAGAAGAATTAAAGTATTCAAATTTACCCCCTTTTTTTTTTCTCTCTTTTTTTCTTCTCCTTCTTCTTTCTTTTATCTTTTTTATTTTTTATTTTATCATGCGTGCCTCATCTAAGGTGAGTCCCATCATATAAATGGTTTTGATCATAAGAAAATTATCCAAAATCCAAGCCAAAAGCCCCAATGTATCTTATAACGAGTCCGGATGTATTCTAGCAAACCTCTTTGGTTATTTCCACTTTAGATTGCGCTATTTCCACTTTAGGATTGCAATTCAATTAAATGGTGCATCCAAATGCGTCCATTCTTTTTGCTTTTTCTTTTTTTTCATTGAAGTATTGATAGAACGGTTCGCAATCACATGTAAAAACTCCGATCCTTTGGATATATGTTGAAACTCCTATGTATTGGACTGATTGTTTGGGGTAAACTTTCAATGAGTAGCTTTGCACCATGATGCCAAAACAAACAAACAAGCAAAAAAAAAAAACTTTGGCCACATCCATCGGGATTGAAATAAAGCGGTTCAAGTTTGGTAGAATTACGTGCATGCTAGCCATTGGATTGGTGGTCAAGTTTGCTGATCCAAACCATTGATCTAATGAGATACACAGCTATTGGCCACAAAGATTTTTAAGATTGGAAGATTCTGAGCTTTTTATCAATGGCCATGGAATAATAGTTGAATGATATTCATTTGCAGGTGAGTGGTGGAAGACAAACGTAATGGAGATATTAAGAGATACAAAACAAACAGGTGGAGAACCCAAACTCTCAGATGCTTACACCATTAATGGCCAACCGGGTTTCCTCTATCCCTGCTCGGAACAAGGTATATCTCATGAATGTCTGGAGAGAGAGAGAGAGAGAGAGAGAGAGAGAGAGAGAGAGAGGTGCCCTGTACCGGTACAACATGATGTGTGCATAAGATCCACTCCACACATCGTGTTGCCCCCCTCATTATCACTCTAGAATCCAAAAATCAGGCAGACCCAAAACTTAAGTGGACCGTACCGTAGGGAATAATGTCAAATCATGCCTAAAACCTCTAAATTCACACGGTGTGTTCTACTTGAGTTTTGGAACGCCCTGATATTTGGTTTGTCACTTTTCCCTATTGAGCCATTTCGGATGAATAGATTGGATGGTATATATACAACACACTGGGCCCCACAAATATCTAGAAGGTTTTATTGGTTCGGTGCTCCCTACCATCTGTTCACTTTGGTGTGGGCCACCTTACTTTCTGATAGCACTGATTTTTGTCCCCATGGAAAACATCGAAGGGAAAACCTAATGGATAGGGTGGATGCATGAATGCATCATGAGGGCAACACAATAGTCCGTGTAGGCAGCAATGAAAGTGTGTGCATAAACTGTATATATCTTGCTAATGAGTTTGATTTCATCCATATGGGGCCCATTACTTCTTGCTCTAACCCTTCCTATTTTCTTTTTCCTTGTTTTTTCCTTCCCACAACAGGAACCTTCAAAATGCTGGTGAATCCAGGCCTTCGCTATCTCCTTCGCATAATCAATACGGTCATGGATGAAGAACTGTTCTTCTCTGTGGCCCAACACCCGATCAAATTGGTCGGGACAGATGGGAGCTACGTGAAACCGTTATCAACAGATTACATAATGATCACACCAGGCCAGACCATGGACGTGCTTTTAGAAGCAAACCAACCTCCCAACCTCTACTCCATGGCCTCTAGAGCCTACTCAAGTGGCATAGGAGTCGGATTTGACAAAACCACAACCACAGCCATTTTAGAATACGAAGGCCCACTTCCCCATCCATCATCTCCTTCAATCCCAACCCTTCCTTCCTACAACGACACACAAGCATCAACCAACTTCACCAAGGGCCTTAGAAGCCTAGCAAATCATCACCATCCAATAAATGTACCACTACACATAGACACCCACTTATTTTTTACTATGTCCGTTAATCTACTTAATTGCACTGATAAGCCATGCAAGGGTCCTTTCGCTAAACGGTTCGCAGCGAGTATGAACAACATAAGTTTCGTAGCACCCCCATCGATCGACATTTTACAAGCATACTTCTACGGGATCCATGGATCTACGGTCAGGATTTCCCGAGCTACCCACCAGAGACGCTCAATTACACCGGCGACGACTTGCCGGAGAATCTGCTGGCGACAGGTTTCGGTACTAAGGTGAAGGTTTTGGAGTACAATGCTAGTGTGGAGCTTGTTTTGCAGGGGACCAATGTGTTAGCTGGTGATAACCATCCAATGCATTTGCATGGATAAAGCTTTTATGTGGTTGGATGGGGTTTTGGGAATTTTGACCCCATAAAGGACCCTTTGGAGTACAACCTGGTGGACCCTCCAGAAGAGACGACCGTTGGTGTTCCTCAGAACGGCTCGGTGGCCCTCAGATTCAGGGTTGATAACCCTGGTAAGTTTCAAGTGGGAGAAATGATCTACAGGGCTATCTGTATGGAAACCTTGCAATGCACATCGTTGCATTTGGACTCGTCATTGTTCACATCAATTAGTTCTAATCTAATCTTCTGTAATTACTCTTCTAAAACCACAGCTGTTGGGTGGTCCTAAACATTCGTGGCTGGACCTATCTTCAATGAAAAATCTTGTCCATCAATCTCTGCAAGTCGCGGACTTGATGATTTTGATATTCATCCAATCAGTATGATTATTTCAAGGATGCCAACGAAGAGTGGACAGGACCTAACGGATGGTCTGGATAGGTGATTTGGATACAAATGAGTCTAAATGTAACTATATGCATGGAAAGGTTCGTATACTCTCGGCCCATAGAACATTACTCAGCATATTAGTAGAGCATTTGTCTTAGTAGTCTGCGATGGTATGCGAAACTGTAGTAGTCTAGACCTGCGCATTTTACATGAGGCACACGCCGTTTGGGAGTTGGAACCGTTCATCTGGTGGGCATCACTATGTATGTCTGAGGGGTAAGGACTCAACGGATTGGATGGTAATGTGACTTGTGGGTCCTTTTGGTAGAGGATCATCCACGCCCTGCCCATCTGCCGGGTTGATTAACCGCATTATCAAGCCTGGCCTAATATGTAATGGGCCTTCAAAACAATCCCAGGCCACACCAGCGTGGGCCTTGAATCCAGACCACTTATATATTTATGTATTTATTGATTTATTTATTTATGTATTGCAGGTGTTTGGCTTATGCATTGCCATTTGGAGAGACACCAGAGCTGGGGAATGGGGATGGTCTTCATAGTGGAAAATGGTGCAGGCCCACTGGCCCACTTGCTGCCTCCACCTCCTGATTTGCCCACCTGCTGACCACAAACATCTACTTAGGTGGACGGGTCTAATTTTTTTTTTTTTTTATCATTTTCATTTCTTTTTCTTTCTTTATTTTTATTTTTCATTTTGGTTTGCTGGTAAGAATAACATCCTGAATTGGGAATTTCAATTTTGTTTTTGTGCTTCTTGATTTATTAAGTGTTGTATACGTCTGAACATTTTGGACCCGCTAAATGGAAGGATTGGCTTCAGCCTAACATCGATCAGGCCTGATGGGCTCAGGCCTATGGGGGAGCAAACGAGATGGGCGTGAACAGTAGAGACTTGGGCCCACCCAGCACGATTCTGCCTAAAGTGAAGCTGTACTTAAAGGCGTTTGGCTTGGATATTTCCAAGGCCCACAAAATAACGGACAGGATTTGTCTTTAACTTCTAGCCTAGTGTGGCCTGTCTATGGGTGGCAACAGGCCGGGCCGGGGTTGGCCCCAGCCCAGTCCTAACCTCTTAAGCCATAGCTCTAGTGCTTGCCCTGCAGGGCCGGTCATGTGACTGGGGGGTTATCTACCATGCATCCGCATTGTAATTGTTGTCTTTAAACAACACATGCATATTGAAAGAAAGCCATTAAAAAGTGTCTTTAAATTGCCCATTCTAACTACATGCCAACCGACTAAGTCGAACCATTGATCATTAACCCATGCCTAACCCACCAGGTTCAACAGACCCAGTTTCTAAAACTGAGCCTGTCCCTCTGGGCTGGTGTAGTTACCAAAGCCCTAAACCAACAAGTCTCATCGTTCCACTTGTCAAAACCAATATCTCCTTAACCCTCCTTTTAATCCAAATTATCCATGAAGTCCTCACCCACATGTTTTTCATATCAGATGCATTTACGTATCTCATCCATGAAGTCCTCCGCTACATGTTTTACACCAGATGCACCTGCATATCTCATCCATGAAGTCCTCCGCTATATGTTTTACATCAGATGCACCTGCATGTCTCATCCATGAAGTCCTCCGCTACATGTTTTACATAAGATGCACCTGCATGTCTCATCCATGAAGTCCTCCGCAACATGTTTTACATCAGATGCACCTGCATATCTCATCCATGAAGCCCTCCGCTGCATGTTTTACATCAGATGCACCTGCATGTCTCATCCATGAAGTCCTCCGCTACATGCTTTACATCAGATGCACTTGCATATCCTCTGCTACGTGTTCTACATCATATGCACTTACGTATTCCAAGAGTAATCTTGGTCCCATTAGAGGTCTTTAGAGCGATAATGAACCTATTAGAGGTCTCTAGAGTGATTAAGGAGCGATTACAGATCTTATTGACATTATCAACAGTATTGCACATAGTTCAGTTTGGTTCGGTCCGGTTTTGGGGTGAAATTGAAATCGAATTGTTTCCAATGGTTTTTCAGAAAAACCAGAACCAGAATCGGACGGTAAAAAACTGTTCTTTTACAATTTTTGGCTTTTTATAATCCAGCCCAACTACGGTTTGCTTTTTATAATCCAACCCAATTGTATGTTTTTTTAATAATCCAGTCCATCCATACCTTAGGCTCCACCATGGGCATACCTTGATGTGTTTGTTAGATCTACACTGTTCATCCTCATTGTCAAGCAATGTTTAAGTGAGCCATATTAAAAAAAATCAGATAGATCCAAATTTTAATTGGGCCACATTAAAAAAAATTGGATAAATCCAAATTTAAGTAGACTACTTGACATGAAACAATGAGGGTTAAACACCCAGGATTTGGTTCCAGGTTTAATTCCACAGTTCGATTCCATGGTTTAGTTATGTGGTTTGATCCCATGGTTCAGTTCTACGGTTTGTTCGGTACTACAAAACCCTAGATCGAAAACTAAACCCAACTAACTGGTTTTTGATTTTCGAAACCGGAACTAAAACCGGTGCGCTTAAGAATCGGACCAAATTGAACCCAACTAACCGATTCTGGTCCAATTTACCGGTTCCACCAATTCCATGTGCACTCCCTAATCAACAGCTTGGATTGCAAATAAACATTACCTAAACCTTACGATGGGCTATTTGGAATTTTTAATGGTGGGGTACCCAATCACCACTGTTTCCAGTGGTATGGTCCACTTGAGATTTGGATCTGCATAATTCTTTGAACGATGGCGTCGATGTACAAAATATCATCCATGTGGACCACACAGTAGGGGTAACACCAACTAAGCTGTTCCCCGGGTAACACCAAATTCACTCCCGGCAAGAGTCAGGTAAACGGTCCCGTTCACATCTACCACAGTGTCATGGGCTAAAGTTGGGCCTCAGTTTCGGGCCCATGGAATGTCGCCCGACCTTGGGCTGACCTCAGCCCCAGCGGTGGCAACGGGCTGGGTTTGGGCCAGGCTAGGCCCGGAAACACTTAAGATCCCACACGAGCAGGGAGGTAGAAAATTATCATGCATGCGTGCCACGTGTAGCTGCCCGGTTCCAGAATTCAGGACTCTTGTGTGGCTCGGCTGGCCTAACTGCGACCGGGACCTCAATTTAAAAATGTACAGCCAAACATGTGCTTCCATCGAAAAGTAACTGGAAATTTAAATATATTTTATTGGACCGTTGGCCTACCATGTTTAGACCCAAATGTTCAGAAAAGTGCAACACACTAGATTTGGACGGTGCCCATGGGCTATATTTTAAGTGGCATTTATGGCCCACCTATAATTGTATATTGTCACTTTTTATAGGTAGGCTCAATGCCAAATCAAGGTCAAGATAATACAGGCACCGATCTTTTGAAAAAGGTACACCTATTTCAAAAGTGCATATCTTTGGGGTTGTTTAACAACAAAACACATCATTAAGTCATATTTAAGTAAATCCAACTGGCATTTTTTAATACTTTCCGACCGTCCATCTAAGCAGATGGGGCGGCTTGCAGTTGTGATGATGACGGGTAGTTCGAGAAATCAAGAGGCAAATCTGAGCGACATTTCCAAATGATTTTTAACTAGCAATTGCATCACTTAAGATGATCAACGGCTCAGATTGACACCACATTTGGGTGCAATCTGAAGAGTGGATGAGCCTGATGTTTGTATACAGCAAACGTATGCTTCTCAGCCTGATCTTTGTTTACATACCTGGGAAGGTCTGGTTTGAGTTGATAACATAAAATCTCTACCATGTCTTAGTGCCGGAGTATCAAATAGCTCCCAAAAAAGAGTATATAAAAATAACAAACAGTACGGACTAGGGAGTCCCTACCAGCTATTATTTAGTCAAAGGCATGATAGATACAGCTAAAAGGGCCTGGTTTGGTGGCCGGCGGATCTCTTGGCTGGAGTTGGTGGGCCCACACATATTTAATGTTTGGGGCCTCCTCGAGCTACTTCCTCTGCATCATTGTTATTATCATTTCCAATGGCGGTTTACACGTCTTTTTCACATTTTAAGTATTGACTGCAGCGTCTGGCACAGTTCACTACATTATGTCAACCTGCATGGATGGAGCAGATGATCCTAACCGTAGGACAGGAGACCATCAAATGGATGGGTAAAATGAAGAAGTTCCATCATCCAAATTTAGTGGGAGAAACATATGGTTAAGATCATTCCATCATCGTGACATGGCCAGTTGTATGGTGGATGAGCTGCCACAGCTTCATCAGTTGTTGGAGAAAGGGACATTTTGTAGGCTAGCCCTTTATTCTAGGATTATTATTTCTATTATTATAGAATCAATCTATTGGATGTCTGAATTGCTGGCCTCACAATAGAACTGATTGGACGGTCTCAACTGGCTTTGGGCCACTTTTGGTTGGGCCAGAGGCAATAGGTGAGGCCTAGTTTGGGCTTGTAGGTCTGTTTCATAAGATAAAGGTTTGATACTCTGGCAGAGTGCGATGGATGATACGCATGCATTTTGAAACTTCATGCATGACATATACGTAAGTCAAAATTACACTATCTAAACTATGTATTCCATCTTAGACATTTCATGAACCAAAAATTTTCTTATTTGATCATCTGACTATCAAAATCAGTGAAAATTTATTGGACAGTTAAATGAAAAAAATCCAATGGTTCTATTTCAATAAACAAGTATTTCGAAATCAGAGCTTAGGAAGGTCCAAACAATCTGATTTTGGGACTGCAACTTAGCTACAGTGAAACACACAATTTAGTCAGTTTAATTTGAGGTAATATGTGGCACATATACAATTTCTGAGAGCCTGCATATCAAGCGTTATAAGCAGCCTGAGTATCTTATAAGTCCCTGTTTAATAATAGGCTGTCAGGCCTGAGCTAGTAGCACTGAGGCCCAGCTGATCGATCGGGCCCACCCTAATATAAACATTAATGCTGGGCTTAATAAATTGTCTATGAGGCCTGACACACTAGAGGCTAACCTTCCTGTCGACTTCCCTCACTCTAGACGGTGTACTTGGGTTGTATTTTCTGACAAATGGGCCCATTATCTGTGATCGAGACCATTGGTATGTTGCGTCCCACAATCGGGTGGACTATGCCTCAAACTCTCCCACAAGGTTTTGATTTATCTTTCTACGTGTATTTAATCCAATGTGGGTCCTGTGCATTCAATGGTGTGGATTACAGAATCACTAGCCCCCCCACTTGTCAGACGGAAAGTCCGTGTATAGCGTGGAAATCCCTCGTCAAGCATCGGTTTGCGAGTCTCCCGACCAAAGAAACTACACCGTATCAGTCATCACGTCTTTCCACGCCGTTGCATGCAAGAACACAACCCAACGTAATGCTCTACGGCTTTCCTTCGGATTTTAAATCATCTTTCGATAATCCAGACCGTTTATACAATGGGCCTCGCCATCGATGGGAGATCTCTAGGAAATAAAATACCTATACTTTAACCCTTTTATACTTTTGACTTTTTCCTTTGGATATAAACAATATCCTAAACTTTTGAATAAACAAAATTATATGGGGCGACCACTCGCAGCCTAAAGATTTAGTTCGACATCTTCTTTCTTTTTCTTTTTTAGTTGTTTTATACTCTGGCTGCTAGTAATGCTTGATACGCATACACATAAAAATGGTACACGTGGTCTATACGAACTCAAACAAAACCAGCTAAGTGGATCCCACGGTTGGTAAGTTAGCGTCTGAAAATTATATTGATCCAAAAATCCTAATATCTGATTCATGAAAACTTTTTTTTTCTTATTTTTGGAATAAGACCCATTTCAATAATAATATTTTTTAAATATACATAATAGGGTACTATAATTTGGACGGTTTCGTTTGAATTACTTGTGCGCCAAGTATGAAATTTCCAAGTGATTTCCAGTCCATCCTACTCTGTCAGAGTATTATTAAAATATCTCTTTTCAACTTTTGCATGTTGGCGCCCATCGTATGAATGGTTGTACTGTAGCAAAACTCTTCCTCTCGCATGCATGTTTTCAGTTCCAAAAACAGGAGCCGTTGGTTGGTTGAAAGACGATTGACCAAAAGATGAGACAATCCCAGCAGCCAATATCAGACACCAATGGTCAGGATTAGGAGCAGGGAAGCATGGCCAACGTGTCAGAGCGCGTGTCATGTAGCGTGTAATTCCTTCTCTATCGAATTAAATGAGGATACTGTGGGTGTCATGACAGCCTGTTTTAGCTATTATAAAAAAGGACAAAGGTCAACTGTGTTTTGACTGCAAGTATTCAAGGATAACAGAAAGCTCATCTCTTTCTTGGAAGTCTGACCATATCCCCGCTTACAGTAGAAAAACTGAAACATAGGAAAGACTTGCAACTGCGCAATTCCCCCAGCCACACAAAACAACTACCCCATTTATTTAGTTCCGAGAACGTACATGTCCAACCGACTGGACGATAAGTTACGGTCCACGCGTTTATGAAATAATTACCTTTTGTGTGTGCTTCAAATCCAACCCATCCAACAGGTTGGTCTATGAACTTTTGGGAAAATCAGCCATATCCAACCATCAAGTGGACTGCACTTGTATATGCTATTTATCAATGGCTAGATTGCTTTCTATAGTAGGGCTCACATGATGACTGGATAGGAATGATCTTTTCATCAGGTGATCCTCATGGTGGGGCCAACCTATTGGACAGGTTGGATGTGACATGCACTTAACAGGTTCTAAGTTAGACGCTGGGTGGAGTTTTAG
The DNA here is from genome assembly GCA_003013855.2 of Liriodendron chinense. Classification (NCBI taxonomy): domain Eukaryota; kingdom Viridiplantae; phylum Streptophyta; class Magnoliopsida; order Magnoliales; family Magnoliaceae; genus Liriodendron; species Liriodendron chinense. The sequence continues at coordinate 3,272,938 of PVNU02000736.1, read as the reverse complement.
ACATTCTATTTTGTTTACATATTTATTACATGCACTTAAGTGGGCCAAATCACTACAGTGGTAATGTGATGCGTTCTGTTGATTTGGAAAGTGTGAGCCACTATGGTACCTTTCATGACAGGAAACAATAAATCAGGTGGACAACAAGTCGGATTTTGGTGAGTCGTTGCATCCGGTGCTTTCCACTTCAGATATCTTTCATGTGAGCTTCCAGGTGGTAGATTTTAGCCGTTCATTGTTTAGGTCATCGGACAATAAGGCTGATCTAGTGAGTGATTTATGGCCGTTGTGATCCATTGTGGGGACATGGGAATACTTCTATATCCAATGATTCTATTTAGAGTTGGAGAGAGAGAGAGAGAGAGAGAGAGAGAGAGAAGCTTGGATTACAAATAAACATGACTGTGGGCCTTAGGAAGGTTTCAATAGTGGACATCATTCTCCTCATTGTTTCTTGTGGTGTGATCCACTTGAGCTTTATAGCTGCCTCATTTTTTGTTTAACGCCTCAAAATGAGATGTACAAATGGATTGACGGAGTGAATAAAACAAATACATCATGGTGGGACCCACATAGCTTTGAACAGTCAAGGGTTCACTTCAGTCTTTACTCTTCCCTCTTCAGGTAAGCAAAAGTATGAACATTAACTATCTATCTTATGATTTTTTTATTTAGTTAGTAAAAAACTTTAAACCTTGTGATTTGTCATTTGTGATATGTGATTTATAGATAAATCGATATTCACTATTTAGTAGTAGAAAAAATATTTTCAAGCGAAAAAAACTAAATTGTTTAAACTTGTTCGAACTCGTAAAAATTGTCTGAAATCCATATGTTTGAACATGATTGGGCCAGACTAAACCAAGTTTGAACAGAGCCACCTCGTTCGAATGTTTATTCGAATATTGTTTGAACACACCCACTCAAGTAGCTGAATGATCCGATCTAGTCCATGTTTGACTCAGATCGGATCGTTGCCCACCTCTAGTTCTATTGTGTTAGTCGGCGGTGTATTGCTCATTCCACCATCACTTACACTTGGAGCGCCCCCTTGCCTCAGGGCAATTTTGTAATTTTACATAGAATTTGATGTAAATCCTAATTTGTTTCGGGCAATATATATTTTGTTGTGAGACAGAGAAAGAGAGATGTCATTGTATTAAGAGTTACTTCCTTTGTTTTTTGCTTTTGAGTATTGTGGATTGGCGTGAATCCATGGACGTACTGAAAGGAAACCATGTAAATGTTTGTGTTGTGATTTGTTTTTTTCATGCTTTCTTTTCATTCCAATATTGTTGTGTGTGATCAAAAAGGAATCTCTCTCAATAATATGGACATTGCACAATTGGATTGTTAAGAATATTTGTAAGGCTTTTGATCAAATGGCTAAATTTGTTTGGCCAAAGGTATTACCGAGCCATGCTGATCATAGTTTAGGGCCAGTCTAAACTCCAAAATTCAAGTGGATGGTTAGACTTGCAACTGACAAGGGGAAATGTCCCAAATTACAAGGGAAAAAAAGGTACAATGCATGTTTAATAGAACAAACTGTAGATTGGATGGAGAGGAACTTTTGAGGTTTAATAATTTTGGCATTCCTACATAAATGGTGAGTGGGACCATCTGATGGATGGTTTCAATCATCAAATCATTGGCCCTATCTTTATGTACTCAGATGTCGAAAATTGTAGACTAACCATTAGAACCACAAAGTTCACAATGTAAGGGTGCAAATATTAGCCGTTCAGGAGTTTAAAAATGACACCGAATGTACAATCCTGATCGTCAACTAGCTGGATTTCATATGGACAGTTGAAATGAGCGACAGTAAGGATTCCAAATATAACTAGCCAGTTATTTGATAATTTGGTAGAGTTCAATGGTTCAGAGTAGAGGCACTAAGAATCATGCAAGTGCCAAACAATGTTTGAACCATCCCTTGTGTCTGGACGGGCATGAGTTGTCCGCACAAATATGGGAAAGAATGAAGGACCATTACAAACTAACCAAGGGTCCATGTCCATATTAGGACGTGAGTTTCCAGTGATCTCATACTTCCAACATTCGGAAGATACGTGGTGGGGCATGGGGAAGAAAGTAAGCTAGTATTAAGTCAACTCCAATGGGTGATGATTATCCATCCTAATTCCAAGTTGGTCTCCTCACATGAGATAATCATCCTGATCAATATTGTATTCTATTTTTTATGGTTCTCGAAAAACCAATTTGAGGAGGACACGTGGCATTGCAGGAGAAGTATACAACACATGCATGTGATTTGCTAGGATATGTGGAGCATATTTTCAGGAGCAACGACTGGCATAAGCTATCATAACGGCTATCATAACGGCTGAACATGGGGTGAATCTAGATAGTTCTTTTTCTCCAAGCAAGCTTATAAATATTAGAAGAACACAACAGAGCAAGAAGTCTCACACCAACCAAACCAAATCAAACTCATCAATTATCCTTTATTTATGTTCCTTAGAGTAATTGGTAGTCTTGGAGTGGCTATAATCCAAGTCTACGTCCATACATTGAACTAAGTTCTCTCAATACAAGCATGTATCCATCTGGCAGTGTTTTTACAGTTAATCCTTATGATCAACTGTAAGTATTTCCTTTCAATTTCTTATTAAATTTGAAAAGTCCTTTCTTGTGGAAGGCAATGTGTAACCCATCTACGGAAGATAAACCCTATCCTCTAATAGTCGCCTAATCATCTTAAACAACATCTTACGAGTGACTGAATAGGCGAATGATCTTTTCAGGTCTCAGTCATGTATGGTCAAGTTAGACGTATATGCCTATCTAAGGCGCTTGAGGTCATAGTTGTTCAGTTGGAATTAAGCCGCAGAGTCGGTTCTAACATGCCCGCGTACGTCACACATGTTCAAAAGAGAAACAACGAGCCAATAATCACATTACAAGTATGCTTAGGAACCTATTAGGCTCGGGATTATAAGATCCATGGATCACAACTCTCCATTGACTACTAAGTTGTGTTGTCTAATCTCGTGTACCCAAGAGCATTAGACTTATTTCTCTCAAACCCACATCATCCATGTTCCATAATAATTAACTCAATTTGGCATATGAGGAAGTGGCTTTTTTAGCAAGGGCATGGTGTTGTCAAGCTGGTTCTTTACATCCTCCTACTTAGGACTCCTTCTATGCATCAATAAACCTACTAAGCATCTATGGAACATGATTATTGAATGTATGGAGAGGAAGTTATTGCCTTGGAAAGGAAGTCTCCTATGGGGGAGAACTACTCTTATTAAGGCTGTTATTCTAAATCACCTAATTTACTTCATATCCATGTTTCATTGCCCAAAGTCATCTCATTTTTCCTTTTCTTTTCTTTTCTTTTTCTTTTTTTTAATAATCAATAAACTGTAAAAAGATTTTCTTTAACAAGAGGGATTTTAACATCACAAGTTTCATCTCCTAAATTGGACAGAATTTTGTAGGCATTAGCCTTTTGAAGGGTGTGAGGCTAGTATTAGCAATCTAGAGAGAGTTAACTCTACAATACTTGCTAAATAGATTTGGAGATTTGGGATGGAGAAAAATAACTTATAGCTCAAGGTAATAGTTGGCAAATATGATCTCTCAAGTTTGGGTAAATGAGTGAAAGACTCATCTATGCATGGAGCTTCTTCTTATTGGAGTTCAATATCTCGATGGACTAATAATGTTTTGCCTGAGATAAGGATGTTAGTGGGATACGTGTAGATAAAACTAATTTTTGGGATGATGTGTGGATATATAGGAGGGGCCACTCTCATATCTAAAATTTCAAAGATAGCTCATCTTTGCTTGGTCCAAAACCTCCTAATATTGGACTATTTTTCTAGCTAGGAAATGAAAGTATTTGGTTCCCACCATGTTGTTGGCTCTTATTTGAGGTTGAAATTGAAAATATGTCATATTTGCTAGCACTGTTGGAAAGTTTTCAACCTATTCCGACAACTTCAAATGCTCAAATTGGGCAAATGTACTATGTAGTCCCTTTATAAAATCTTTCATGAGTAAAGTGCTAGGTCTGGTTGTACTTTCATGGGTTCATTTGACATTACTAAGTTCCTCCAAAGACGACAACTTTTACATGGCTTGTGGGTCGTAATAGGATTTTAACCATGGGCAACCTTCACAAGAGAAGAATTGTAATACCCAATATATACATCCTATGCAAAAAGGATGAAGAATAAATGTCACACATGATCCTCAACTGCCCTTAGTCTTTGGTAGTGTGGGACTGTATATTTTCATCTTTCAAGTTACCGTGGGGTTGTTGGATTCCCTGGAAGATTGTTCTTATGTTGGCACACCAAGGGTCCATCTTTCGAAAGGAGAACTTAGCGTCTTGCGTTGCTAGCTAGCTACCCTTTGGTTCATTTGGATTGAAATGAATGATAAATATTTTACGAATAAGAGTGAAACTCAACGTGTCAAAGTTAGGTAAATCGTCTCCGCTTGATAAAGTGATTTTCTTTATATAAAAAAATAACTCATTAAATGTATCATTTCATGGATAAGTTTAAATATCATTGGTTTTGAAGGGCATAACGTATCCATACTATCTAACCATTACCCGCTCATTAGCAAATATGTCACGCTCTAAAATTCGAAACCCGAGTACAATGATCCTAATCTCGAGTTCCGTGGTGTGAATTAAAATTAAGCATTTATTCCTTATAATTTTTATCTCACACATCACATAATCGTATTAAATCCAAATAAACTTCATTAAACTATAATCTAGCTCAAACTTAAATTATAAAATTCAATAATCAAAACTAATTAATTACTTCTACTAAATTCTCCGCTGAAGGAAAGCTTTAATTTACTAATGTCTCATTACATCAAATTAATTAAAATAAAATAAACCTAATCTATTAGCATCACTTTAGTAAAAGTATTTGTCTAGGTACTAAGCCTTGCTTGCGACTTCTTCTTCCTGAAAAATCTGCATCTAATGTTTGATTTAGGTGAGTTAGAAGCCTAATGAAATCATATGATCATCTCAATTAAATTCTAAAGGAAGTATAGGCATTCTATAAAGGCAAAATCTAACAAAATAATAGTGGGTTAGAGACATACTAATATTTACACAAGGATACAATCATGATTACATGATTCTAATGATATGAATGCATGATTATTTCATTTTGATTAATTAAGCAAAGCAGCTTTCCACGACTCGCATGACATTGATATTAAGAACCTTTTGCAATTTTGACATGCTCACCTAAGTAGTTCAACGATGCATGTACTTATATTTAAGATCTCATGATCACTAATTAACATTAAGAACCATTTACAATCCCAACACTGTCACTTAACCGGTTCGATGTTGTGGCAATCCCAACATGCATTCAAATGAGCAATACCAATGCTCGAAGATCCTAAAAGCAATACAAATCTAACGCTTAAGTGGACCACACCATAGGAAACCATGGTAGGGCCCAATGTGATGTTTATTTGCCATCCAACATATTCATAAGGTCACATAAATATAGACAAGGGAAAACACAAATGTCAGCTAGATCCAAAACTTATGTGGCCCCAAGAAGTTTTCAACAGTGGGCGGGTGTCATGGTCTCTTCAGTGTCTTATGATGTGGCCCACTTGACCTTTAGATTTCATTTTTGGGTCCATGCCTTAAGGTGAGCTGGCAAAATAGATGGATGACATCAACAAAACATATATATTATAGTGGGCCCCGTAAAGCCTGTGCCACGTCATGCCACCCGAGATATCCATGTTGGAAGGTGAAACAGGCAATCCGCTACCATCATGGATGATTACACTAACTCAGTCCAGGCAGGGGCTTTACAGGGCCACCTTAATAAACGTATTTTATCTGTGTTGTCCATTTATTTTGTCAAATATTTTAGGGTATGATCTAAAAAATTAGGTCGATCCAAGCCTCAAGTAGACCACACAATGGGAGTTGAATGTCCATCATTAGGGGGGGGTTGTTTTCGAACTCAAATATAAATACGCTGAAATGGGTAATGATGACACGCATTTAGTAGAGTGTATTTACCACCACCCAACCAACTACCACCGAATTACGCCCACAATTGATTGCTACGAAAGGAAGTCGAAGGATTTCACTTGATTTCTTGTTGAGATTTCAACCCCAGCTATTTCGCCTTGATAAGACTGCTCTTGGTTTTTATGGTCTTTATGAGCATCTGAGTAAATACAGGTGCAGGGTTAATTTGTCTGTATAATAGACCATTTGTCTTCGAGCTTTCCTTCCAACCTCCTTCATATTTAGCCAATCGCTGCGAAAGGTATTCAAAATAGCTCCATCTTCTACCAATCCACCTTTACAAACCCCTCCATCTCCTTCCATCCTCCAATGGTTCATCTTTTCTTCCTTTGCGCATGAATTTCTCATCTTCGCAGGTACTCGACGGCAAAAAGGTCACTATCCTCCTTCAGATTCCACCCATATCAATCGAGAAAGCAAACTTGTTACATCTCTGTGCTAATCTTTGTTCTTTGGTTTGTAAGAAATGGGCAATCATAAACTTCATGCATGAATTTTTCTACTACATTGTCACATGCATGCAAGCACTACTAGAATGTCGGATGTGCGAAGGAATCACTATGTATGGGCTTCTTTTGGGGCACAAGCATGCCAGCTTCAATATTCATCCTCCCTATGTATGAATTTCACCAATTATGCAGATTTGATACGTGCCATCACCAATGTGTGGCTTGGTAATGCTCTAGTTTTCCCTTATTTCCAAGTAATGGGTTCGATGATGATATCATATGTAAGAATCGATGTGAAGGAAGCCAACATTCTTCTCATCATCTTGATTTAGTTAAGTGGATAGACAACTTTGATAGAAGATATACATCAAGCCAGGGCCCATAGAGCATTGACATGAGCCCATGATAGATGCAGCCTCTAAGAGCATAGTTGTGGTGAATCCTCAATTCATATTTTTAAATTACACGAGGAAAACAGACATAGTCTAATTGTTATAATTTTACAATTACATGAGGAAAACAAACATAATTCAATTGTAATAATTTCACAATTACATGAGGAAAACAAACATAATTCAATTGTAATAATTTCACAATGAAATGAGCAAAACCAACATAGTCTAATTGTAATAATGATTATTTATTGAGTAGAAGAGTGTAATAGTCTCACTAGTTAAATTCATTTTTCATTTACTTCTTTCAATTAATTAAAAGGGAAGTAATAATGACCCATTTACACAGTTATTAGCCTTTAAAAAATCTCATGAGCCATGAAACTTTTGGATTAAGCTTACATTAATTTATGATTTCCCTTCTTAAAGGGTTGAGGGCAAATAGTCTTGGGCCTGTTTGATTTCCCTTCTTAAAGGATCGAGGGCGGGAGTAATTTTTGCCTTGATAAACTGTTCAAAAGAAGTGTTTCTAGATTATGGGCCCCACGGTGATATATATGATATATCCACACCATTCATCAATTTTACTACTATATTTGAAGGCACTAGCCAAAAAATGAGGTAGATCCAACACTCAAGTGGACCAAAGGAAGCAGCGGGCAGAAAAAGTTTTTAACGATGGGTATTCGTTTCCATTTTTTCTTTGGTGTGGTCCACTTGAGCTTTGGATCTACCTCATTTTTTGGATCATGATCGATATTCATCTGGCGAAATAGATGGATAGTGTGGATAATCCATATGTATCATGGTGGGCCCCACCCATATTTTGCACTCTCTTCAATTTAAAAATAAAAAAAAAAAAAGAAAAAAGAAAAAAGAAAAAAGATAAGCTGCCAAATCAAGCATAAAATGGTGCAGTAATTTTCTAAAGAAATAATTATTACACATTTGCATTGCATGGTGCAGTAATTCTATAAGGAAATATCTATTACACATTTGCATCACACACCTGTATTTGAAAAATCAAACAAACCCTTGAGCTTACTAGAAATAAGGGCTCGCATGGGAAAGTTTATCTGCCACTACTATTTCTAATAGTGTGGACCACTTGAGCTTCGAATCTACCTCGTCATTTTATACGTAGTGCCGTAGAGCCTAAGGATCCACCTCATTTTAGATACCGTGCTCTAAAGTAACCTGGCGGACATTACGTTGGGCCCCACGGAGCCCTGCTGGAACGTGTCGTCCTGGCAGCTAGCTGCAGGACGCAATCCGCGTCCCGAAAAAGGGGACGCGAATTAGGTGTTACTCCGGGAGCAGCTTAGTGGGTGTTATCCTAACCTTGTGGGGCCCATATTGATCTATTTGTTATATATCCACGCCGTCTATCTGTTTTTCCATGTCAGTTTAGTATGTGATCCAAAACTCTAAGAATATCCAAATCTCAGGTGGACCATACCACTAGAAACAGTGATGAATAACCATTAAAAACGTTTTGTGGGCCATAAAAGTTTTGGATCAATCTGAAATTTATAATTTCCCTTAATCAAGACCTTATTTACATTATCAATAGCTTGCTTGGATATACAAAATATCATACATGTGGGCCATACGGTAAGGGTAACACCCACTAAGCTGTTCCCAGGGTAACACCTAATTCGCGCCCCGAAAAAGGATGATGAGCTGGCAGCAGGTAACATCATCTCGCGCTCTGCTTCTCTCTCTCTCTAGCTGAGCACAGTAAGATCTCTGAGAGCGACGTAACTGAAGCATAGCCAGGGCCGGAGCTGTTCTCTGCAGAAATAATTGCCAAATTCACGTGGTCTGCAATCAAAGTGTGCCTTTTTTTTTTCTTCTTTTTCTCTTTTTTCTTTTTTTTTTCTTTTTATACATTTGGGCTATTTATTTGTTTCGTTTTCGGTCCGTTGAAGATGATCCACCGCCTCAGCTGGACAGCAATTCGTGGCCCTTTTGACAATGTATTATGCTTGTGGCCCATGCGTATGATGATCCGAACCCTTCATCCCTACTCAACCGCAATTTTACCGTAATTAATATACAGAGTTTATTTATTCAGATCATTCCAACCATGTACTGAGTGGATGATATATGATTGAGTGTTACCACTGCTTATGTGTACATTAGTGTCCAGATCTACCCCACTCGGGAAAGGATTCGTATCTTTTGAAACTGTTAATTTCGGATCAACGACAAACACCTTGTGAAAAAAGGAATGGACGGTTTAGATCTTGCATAAGTGTGTATGTGGAAGAAACGGTACTGAGAGGCACTGTAACTCCCATGTCTCGAGAGGCATTGTATTCTGTCGTTCGCACTCATTTCCGAGCAGCTTGCAGTAGCACCTACCATGTCCTACGCTATTTATTTCGGGACGCGGTTTGGCTAATGAGGCTTCCTTGGTCGGTGCTCTGTGGGCCCCAACATGATGTGTGTGTATCATCTACTCCGTCCATACATTTTCTAATATCATTTTAGTTCTTGATACAAAAACGGTGCATATGTAAATCTCAGGTGGACCACACCACAGGAAAACAGTAGTGATTGAATTTCCACCATTAAAAACCTCCTAGAACCCACTGTAATGTTTATTTGACATCCAATAACTACGTACACAGATCTGGATGAATAGAAAAAAACAAATATCAGCTTCATCCAAAACTTTTGGCCACCAAAAAGTTTTTAATGTTGAACGGTCAATCAACACGTTTTCCTGTTATGTGATCCACTTGAGATTTATATCTACCTCGTTTTTTTAGGCGTTAAACAAAATGATCTGGAAACATTGATGAACGGCGTGGATGAAACACAAAAATCATGTTTGGGCTTACAGAGCACCGACCAGTAGCCAAACCGCGTCGGAAAAGGAAAACAGCGCCCCTCTGTCAGAGCGCGTCCGTAAATGCTTCATACACATGCAAAGAGCCACTGGATACATGCCAAAGAAACAACCCAATCCAAACCGTCTAAACGATGGGCCCCACTTTAAAACCTAGACATATTATTCGGCAAGCTTTTCCTGATATGACGTTCTCCCTCGGAAGTCGATCATTATCAGTGTTATTTGAGTTGTACGCGATTCCAACGGTCTACATTGATTCTACTAGCACGCCACGTGTTTAGTAAGGAGCATTACACGCTACCAGCGTATCCCATGACTCCAGAGATCTTGTTCTGTTGCTACGGCTCGAAGCTCAGGGGAAGGCCTGAGAGAGAGAGATTCGTATCGTACGTTGTAACATGAGAGCAGGAGCGTAAGCGAATCAGAATCGGATCGTCAAATCTACACCGTACACATCTAGGGTAGGCTCAGGAAACACGGGCTAGAGATCACGATCTTTTGAGTAGTCTGGGGAGAGATTCTTTCCTTGAGAGAGTGGCCACAAGGTGTCATGGTCTAGAGTGCACAGTATCATTACACTGTGCTCCGGTTGACTAAGGCTATATATATTAGTCTCGACAATCCGCACCGTCAAAATCATAGGCAGTATCATATACATCGACCAATCAGCAACGTCAAAATCATCGGCAGAGGCCTCGTGTATCGAGTGTTGCCGTTATCGGAGCATTGAAACGGGTAGTGTCAGGTGAAATTAAAATGAATTGAGTATCTAAACCAAGGGCCATCATTGATGGAGCAAGGCCCGAAAAGACCACACGTGATCAAAGCGACGCTAACCGTCTGGTTGGTGGACACAAAAAGGACGCTGATAACGAAATGGTTGCTAGCAACGAGCCGCGTGCAAACAAGGTCTAATCGAGAACTGACCAAGAATAGGCAACTGTACCATAACTGGTCGTGCAGTGTCATTATTTCCAACAACACGCTACCTGTTTAGTAAATCACCACCATCAAAACCATAGGGTCTGCTGCTCAGATTACCATCTTCGAAGGTCAAGCTAACCTCTACGTAGGACTAGCCTCTACGTCGAGTCACATTGCTGGGTGGTCCACGCCTCTACATCGCACAGGAGTTATGGTTAGAAAGATGGTACGATACATTTCATGCAGTTCACCGGGGGAGCGGATTAGCGGTTACCCGGGTAACAGCTTATTGGGTTTTAGCCTTACCGTGGGGGCCCACATTGATGATTTCTTTTTTTTTTTTTTGTATATCCACTCCGTCCATCCGTTTCTCCAGAGAATTTTAGGATGGGGTTCTAAAAATTTTGAGGATCCAAATCTCAGGTGTAATAGTGGTGATTGAGTGTCTCACCGTTACAAATTCCGAAGAGCCCATGATAAGGTTTTAATAATGTTTATTTGCAAAGAGACCGGTTGATAATGACAAGAAGATCTGGGTGAAGGGAAAGTACTTATATAAGCTTGATTTAAAACTTTTGCATATCCTCTCCGTCCACCCGTTTCTCCATAGAATTTTACAATGGGGTTCCAAAAATTATGAGGATCCAAGTCTCAGGTGGAACAGTGGTGATTGAGTGTCTCACCATTACAAATTCCAAAGAGCCTATGGTAAGGTTTTAGTAATGTGTATTTGCAAAGAAACCTGCTGATAATGACAAGAATATCTAGATGAAAGTAAAATACAAATATAAGCTTGATCTAAAACTTTTGTGGCCTAAAAAGAAGTTTTAATGGTCATTTATCACTTTTTCCACTTGTATGGCCATCCGAGATATGGATATTCTTAAGGTTTGGGCTCACGTCCTAAAATGAGATAAAAAAACAGATGAGTGGCTTGGATATACAAAAATTACATGAAGGTGGGCCCTGTTATGGGATAATTTCTCATAACCGACCCGAGGACAAAAGACCTCGGAATAATATAGCAAGTTGAAGGCCTGAGCTGATGACTTCGCCTTCTCCGAGGTCAGATCGGATCGTACCCAATCTGACGGGCAGACGGAAGCCAAACTCATCCCCTCCTCACACGGTCTATAAATGAAGGCGCATCCCTTCAAGATCGGAACCGTCCGAAAAATCAGAACGACCTGAGATTCCCGCCCGGATTCCCGGGCAAGGGGCAAGATATATGCCGTGATCTCAGCTCAATAACCTTCTGATCGATACCTATAAATAAGAAGATTGACGTCAATTACAGGTACACACATTAATCTCTACTGAAAGTAGTCTTACGACTCAAAAAGGCCATTACTGATTTAGGCATCGGAGGGTCCACGGCTGGATCCCAGCCACCTCCTTTACCATTTTCTGTGGTGTTTTACAGAATCAAAGCCGAGCCGCTGAGCTGAACACCTCCTCCGATTCCACCGAAGGATATCTCCAGCGACTATCTGTTCCTACATATACAAATCCTATCACCTCGTCTGTTGGCCAGAAATCGGCATCAATAGATTGGCGCCGTCTGTGGGAACGACGACAAAAGTAATTTCTTACAGAATCCTTCGTTCAAAACTAAGAGCCAATGGCCGGTGGGAGGGGCAATAGGAAAGGGAAAGCCCCTGTGAATGATGAGCTTTCCTACGAGCATCATTCTGAAGATGAAGCACCTGTTCGCAATACTCCAGTACTTCACCTCGGAAGCTCGTCACGCCGCCTCAATCTTCTAAGTGGACGGCAGAGGTCCCGTAATCGCGGGACCAGACTGTCCACATTAGAAGAACAAGTGGGAGGCGTTGCAGAACAATTTGGTGGAGTAGATAGGCGCTTCGAGCGCGTGGACGGGAAACTGGACGAAATTACAACCTTGCTGAATAGTTTAGTCCAACCTGCACCTATCCACGAAACCAACCCTGCACTTCAGCAAAGTTCTCATCCACCACGCTCACTCTCAAATCATCCACGACCCGACGAGGATGAAGTTGCGAGCCGAGCCTCAGCCTCAAGAGTTCGAGCGGCCACGGAACTTCCTTCAAGCGACCTGAGGCACAAAATAGAAGAAAGACGATCCGCCAGAGCTAGTCAAGATCAAAGTCGGATGGACGATAATATCACTCCCCTCGAAGCCGAGCTTAAAGAGCTTCGAGAGAGGATCGGTGATATCCAGCGAGCACAACTTGCCCGAGCACCGACAGCAGCAGATGTACTGGTAGACTCATCTGAGTCCCCGTTCACCGACGAAATCCGCAGCGAGCCTCTCCCGAAAAGCTTCAAAATACCCCAGCTCAAGCAATATTCCGGGATAGGAGACCCGGCCGAGCACCTCGAGAACTTCAAGGTCCGAATGGAACTCCATGGAGTTAATGGCCACATTATGTGTAAAGCCTTCCCGTTGTCCTTGACGAGTTCGGCCTGGACGTGGTTCCGCAATTTAAAACCGAAGTCCATCTCTTCTTTCACCGAGCTGAGCAGGGCATTTGCAACTCAGTTCATCGGAAGCACTGACCCGAGGAAGCATTCGACACACCTCGCCGCAGTCAAACAGAACGACAACGAATCGTTGAAAGACTACCTCTCGCGATTCAACGCTGAAGCGGTTCAGGTGGAGAAACGATCCCAAGACGTACTGCTACATACGATGATAGGAGGATTACGTGATGAGAAGTTCCTCTGGTCAGTAGGGGAACAGCCCCCTCAGTCGGTTGCTGAATTCCTCGACCGAGCTGCGAAACATATAAACGCAGAAGAGTTGGTAAACGCTCAGGAGTCGTCTCATAAGAGGAAAGAACGCAAAGAGGAAAGCAGCGCTAAAAGGCATCGTGCAGATCGCCGACCTCAAACGCTAATCCATGCGGAGCCAAAACTTCGGCTCCAAAATTCGAGAAATACACTCCGCTCAAGACAACCATCGAACAAATATTCCTAGCCGAGAAGAACAGACAGGCATTCGGACGACCAGCAAAGATAAAAACTGACCCCGACAGAAGATCAAAATCCAAATACTGTTTATACCATAAAGATCATGGTCATAACACAGTGGATTGTTTCGACCTGAAGCGACAGATAGAAACACTCATCCGACAAGGGTTCCTGAAAGAATATATCGCCCAACGTCCTGACGACGACAGAACTTCGGGTCGGGAAGAAAAAGGGGAGCCGGTCGACAACAATCCTATGGAAGAGATCCATGTGATCTTCGGCGGACCTACCACTGGAGATTCTGGCAACGCCCGCAAATCCTATGCTTGTCAAGCACGAACATCCGAGCCAGCTTTGCAGGTGAATCTAACCAGTAGACCCACAAAAATTCCAAAGGTCGCCCAGCGTATGATATCTTTCTCCGAAGAAGATGCTAGAGGAATAATACATCCGCACGACGACTCTCTGGTAGTATCAATGGTAGTCGCAAACAAAAAACTCCACAGGATGATGGTGGATACAGGGAGCTCGGTCGACATAATATACGCCTCAGCGTTTGACAAGATGAAGATTGATCGATCTAGATTAAGACCGGTCAAAACAGCCCTGACTGGGTTCACAGGAGATTGTATCATGCCTGAAGGGGAAATAACCCTACCGGTCACCGCAGGGGAGGAGCCGAACCAGAAAATGATCATGGTCGACTTTTTGGTCGTTAACATTCCATCGGCCTACAACGCGATCATCGGCCGGCCCATCATACGAGCTCTAAAGGCCGGCATCTCCATTTATCATCTGGCCATGAAGTTCGAAGCCGAAGATGGAGTCGGTGTGGTCCGAGGTGACCAGCAGGAGGCTTGTCGATGTTATGAGCTGACCTTGAGCGGAAAAAGCAAAAAACCTGATATCCGCCATCTCGCATGCAGCCCCCCTGGATCCCAGGGAAGAAACGAAAGAGCGCGGATCACCAGCTGAAGAGTTGATAGAGGTCCCTTTATCAGAAGAGGACCCGAGTTTGGTCGTCAAAATCGGGTCTCAACTGAATGACGACATCCAGACGAAGATGATCGCCTTTCTGAAAGAGAACGCCGATGCCTTCGCATGGTCTCATCGAGACATGCCTGGAATAAATCCCGAGGTAATGGTCCACCGACTCAACGTGGACCCGTCCTTCAAGCCGGTTCGTAAAAAAAGACGAGCCTTCAACACAGAAAGGTATGCCGCAATTGAAGAAGAAGTGAAGAAATTGCGTCAATTAGGTTTCATTCAGGAAGTCCGCTATCCCGACTGGCTCGCCAATGTCGTCCTCGTCAAAAAAGCCAATGGGAAGTGGAGGGTTTGCATCGACTACACCGATCTCAACAAAGCTTGCCCAAAGGACAGCTTCCCGTTACCCAGAATAGATCAGCTCGTAGATGCGACCTCGGGCCACGAGCTTCTCAGTTTCATGGACGCCTACTCCGGGTACAATCAAATCCAGATGCATGCTCCCGATAGGCAAAAAACGGCGTTTATCACGGACCGAGGGCTGTATTCCTACAAGGTGATGCCTTTCGGATTGAAGAACGCCGGAGCGACATAGCAGCGTTTGGTCAACAAAATGTTTGCAGAGCACATCGGCAAAACCATGGAAGTTTACGTGGACGATATGCTCGTAAAAAGTCTGAAGTCGGAGGACCATGTCAACGACCTCCGCGTTATGTTCGAAATTTTGAAAAAATACGGGATGAAACTCAATCCCGGAAAATGCGCCTTCGGAGTAAGGTCGGGAAAATTCCTCGGGTTTATTGTAAATCAGAGAGGTATTGAAGCCAATCCCAAAAAGATCCGTGCATTAACTGAGATGAGTTCGCCATACACCGTGAAAGAAATACAAAGCCTTATGGGACGGGTCGCCGCACTCAACAGATTTTGTTTCCAGGGCTACAGACCGATGCCTCCCGTTCTTCAAGCAACTTCGCAAGTTCAATGAGATGACCTGGACGCCAGAGTGTGAACAAGCCTTCCAGGATTTAAAGGCACATCTCGGGTCACCTCCGCTGCTGTCCAAGCCTGAGCAAGGGGAAGAGCTACTACTGTATCTGGCCGTGTCTTCGGCGGCAGTAAGTTCGGCTCTAATCCGCGATGACCGAGGTGTACAAAGACCGATATACTACATCAGCAAAGCTCTTCTGGATGCAGAGACCCGTTATCCTAGCCTAGAAAAACTGGCTCTGGCTTTGATTACAACGGCAAGAAAATTACGCCCTTATTTCCAAGCACACCCGATAGTGGTACTGACGGACCAGCCACTGAGGCAAATACTACAGAAGCCGGAAGCTTCGGGTCGCTTGGCACAGTGGGCCATCGAGCTCGGAGAATTCGACATCCAATACCGACCCCGCACGGCGATTAAGGGGCAGGCTGTGGCCGATTTTATCGCCGAGCTTACCGACCACTCCGATCCCGGAACTGATGCTTCTTTCACGGAAGATATGGCAGAGTCGAATCCAACAGAAGAATCGAACTGGTCGCTGCACGTCGACGGTTCGTCAAATTCGCAAGGATGCGGAGCGGGGATAATCTTAACCTCCCGTGATGGCATAAAAGTCCAGTATGCCCTAAGATTCGGTTTCAAAACTTCAAACAATGAAGCCGAATATGAAGCTCTTCTCGCCGGATTACGGCTAGCCTCGGCAGTCGGAATCCGAAGCATCACGGCATACAGCGACTCGCAATTGGTCGTGGGTCAAGCAACATCGGAATACCAGGCGAAGGGAAAAAAGATATCCGCGTACCTGCAAAAATATCATGAGTTGTCTGCTCAGTTCGATCGTTGCAAAGTTGTCCGAGTACCGAGGAATCGCAACACCCATGCGGACTCCCTCGCTAAATTAGCGTCGGCAGGAGACGACGAGCTGGGACGGATCGTCCCCATTGAATTCCTCCCCCAAAGAAGTATCGCGGACGACGTTAAGAATGAGGTATGCGCTGTTTCAACTGAGCCCGATTGGAGAGACCCTATCGTCCGTTTCTTACGGGAGAAACTACTGCCCGAAGAAAAAACAGAAGCAAGACGGATTCAATATAGGTCAGCTCGGTACGTGCTGGTCGACGATATATTATACAAGAAGGGTCTCTCGCTGCCATATCTCCGCTGCCTCGGACCAAATAAAGCCGATTACGTCTTGAAGGAAATCCATTCCGGTATATGTGGAAATCATTCTGGGAGTAGGGCGTTAGCACAGAAAGCAATTCGCCAAGGTTATTACTGGCCGACGATCCAAAAGGATGCTCGTGAGATCGTTAGACGATGCGATAAATGTCAAAAGTTCGCACCAGTGCCTCATTCACCTCCCGAAGAACTCACCCCTATGTCCGGACCATGGCCCTTTGCGCAATGGGGGGTCGATATCATTGGCCCTCTCCCTACGGGCAAGGGACAGGTCAAGTATGCAATCGTGGCCATCGATTACTTTACGAAATGGGTCGAGGCGGAACCACTTACGAAAATCACCGAGAAGAAAATGACAGACTTCATCTGGAAGTCGATCGTATGTCGGTTCGGTGTCCCGAACACCATCATCACCGACAATGGGCCTTAGTTCGATAATGCGAAATACAGAGAATTTTGCCAGAACTTGGGTATAAAGAATGTGTATTCGTCTCCTCATCATCCCCAAGCCAACGAGCAAGTCGAAGCTATCAACAAGATTATCAAAAACCATCTGAAGACTAAACTCGGCGAATTCAAAGGAGCTTGGGCTGAACAGCTTCCCGAGGTGTTGTGGGCATACCGGACCACAGCTTGGTCAACAACAGGAGAATCCCCATTCTTCCTGGCCTTCGGAGCGGAAGCCGTAGTCCCGGTCGAGATAGGATTACCAAGTAACCGCACCAATAATTACCGACCTGATCAGAATCAAGACGAGCTCCGTACGAACCTTGAACTGGTCGAGGAGGTCCGTGAGGCTTCCCAAGTCCGAGTTGCGGCCTATCAACAGCGCGTTGCTAAATTCTACAATTCCTGGGTGAAGGAAAGACGGTTCAGAGTGGGAGATCTCGTCCTGCGACGGAACGTAAGGGAGAAGAAGGATAAGATTGCGAGCACATTCAATCCGAACTGGATTGGACCCTATAAAGTTATTAAAACAGTTCGGACCAGAACTTATTGGCTCGAAGATATGCAAGGTCGTGCCCTGCCCCATCCGTGGAATGCGGAACATTTGAAAATCTACTATCAATAAAAGCTAAGTATTTGTTCTTCACCTTCCTGTCAAGAAATTTAAGATACGAGCAGAGGATAATTTCGTCCATAGCCGTATCCATGCTCGGTGGACGCCACCCTGAAGCATATTCCAAAATTAAGGTCGGTCCCACAGTTTTAACTGAGACCGACCAGCATTTTCGCATTACCTAAGTACTTTAGTTCCGACTTTACTTGCTCGGGTACGAAGTGAATGGGTAACTTCAGCGAAAGCAACTCAAAACAAAAAAAATTTCTGACAAAGTGCTCAACAGATCAGAAAGAAGGTAATTTATTTCCAAGACCATAAAAAGGTCAGGATTACAAAATGATTACATAAAAGCCCTAGAATCGGGCTACAAAAAGAAAAGAGGAGAGAAGAGCACAAAAATATCCTAAATGGCGGGATCAACTGTCGGCTCAGCAGGGCCTGCGGGGTCTTCTTCTTCCACTTCGGAGTCCAGAAATGAGAGGTCCAAGTCCGGATGATGCTCCTGAACGGTCATCCGACACTTCTCATAGCCGAAGTCGAATGCTTCGTCGGCCTCGGCGATCTTAACTTCCTACTCCGCCTTGGTCGTCTTCAGCTCCGACCGTACAGACCCCTCAGAAGCCTTCAGGTCCTCCACCCGGATGATAAGCTCGGCTTCAGCTCTCTCTTTATTGGAAAGCTCGGCCTGGAGAGCAGCGATCTCCCTCTCCCGAGCATCCAAGGCTTTTGCAGCCTCTTCTCTGAACTTTTTGGCCTTGTCCAAGGAGCGTTTAGTGGCAGTCAGAGTTCCCTCGAGGCCAGAGATCGTACCCTTGTCCCGGGTGATCTCGTCCCGCAGCAACTGGCAACCATAAGCCACCTACACAAACAAGTAATGAGTAAGTGTATGAAATACTTAACTTAGCTATTTTTACAGCATGATGGTATTAAACCTTACCTTGGTGTTGAAGACCCCCATCGTGTTGAGTAGAGACAGAGACGGGGACTTTGCCATTGTGTCCACCTCGGCCTCCGGGACCGCTCTGTACGCCCATTTGCACAAATTGTACAAATGTGGCGGCATTTCCGGCCCGCGGCGGATGGCAGCGGAAGATTGAGCCGAAGTGGCTGGGGCGGGTGGCTCTGATGGGCCGACCTCGGTGCCCTCCACCAAGTCTATGACTTGAGTAGGAGGAGGTTGAGACACCGCAGGGGGTTCGGCCGGCCCGACCTCAGTCACGGGCAATTCAGGGGTTGTGAGTGGTGGAGCATCATCCACCGGGAGGGTAGAAGGGCGTGCTTGGGGACGCCTCGTCGCCACTTTTTGCCGCTTCTTCTCCCGGAGTTGTTCTTTTTCCTCAGCCGTCATGGCTGACATCTTCCTTCGGGAAGTTGGGGCAGACATACCTGAGGAAGACAAAGCAACATGTTAAATGGTTAAATAAAATACAAAGTACAAAGATAAATCCGAACTGTTCAGTACTCATGAAAGCCTACCTCGAGGGTTGATGCCCAAGTCGGATAATGTCTCAAAAGATAGAAGAAGTTTTACGCTGCGGAAGCTCGGGTCCAGCTCCCACACTGCAGCCAAGCGCTCTTCCTCCTCCGAGCTAAGGGCCGGAGGATCACCACGAACTGACAAAAAAAAAACTGAGGTCAGTATAAAAAAAAATAAAAAAAAGAAGAAGAAAGGGAGCATCGGACCCGACCTGGAACTGAAAACCAGTTGTTGACTCTTCGGTCGGGGAAGTTAACTTCGGGTCGGGGCCCTTCCCAACCTTTGGATACGAAGAACCACTCCTCCTTCCACCCGTGAATTGAGGAGGGTTGGTCTTCTATCAAACGATGTCCTTTCCTCCCCCGAGGTGACATATAGAACCACCCCCTTGAGTCAGGGTGGCTCTTCAGCTGGTAGAGATGCCTCATTTCGGAGGAAGTCGGGTCCGACGCATGGACTTGGCGCCATAGAGCGACGCAACTAATCAAAGTCCTCCAGGAGTTCGGGGCCAACTGGCCCGGAGTAAGGTTAACTGCGGACAGATACTCCCTCACAGCAGGAAGGAGAGGGAGACGGAAACCAGCCTCAAAGAACGAGGCATATATGGTGACCTGGTCTCCGGATGGACGGGAAGGAAAGTCATCTAAATCGGGGAGTAAGGTCTATGGCCCCGGGGATGCAGTATTCCGACCTAATCCTAACCAGGTCAGACGGTCTAAGAGTGGTCCAGATCAGGTCGGCCGGGTAATTGGAAACCCGGTCAGAAACCCGACCTGAAGTCCCAGCCACTGGAACTTCATCCGAGGCAAAGGAAGAGGGAGTTTCTGCCAACAGAGCTCCTCCCGAAGGTTCTAAGGTGACAAGTTGGGTTTCCATCGGTTTGGATTCCCCAACAGGCAGAGAAGAAGATAGAGTCCGCGAAGAACTCTCTTCCGAACCAGCCATTAAAACAGAAAAAAGGGGAGCTAAGAACTAAGAACTGGGCACAGGCAGAAAGATGAACGTACCGGATTCCTTTCCGGAAAAAGAGTGGGCCAAAGAAAGAAAGCAAGGACAGCTTGCTGAGATCACAGCGGTCCGAAGAAGATCTTGAAGAAATGGCCCAGAGGAAATCACAGAAGGAATCGCAAGGAGAACTGTAGAGCGGAAGAAAGAAATCGCAAACGGGGAAGATAAAAAAAAAATTCGAAAAAATTCCTAAGTAACAGTATTTATACTGTAGCAGGAGACAGCACGCAGGACGTGCTGTGCCACGCGGCGGTCATCCATGGTCTCAAAAAACGAACCGACGCGACTATCGACGAGGTTTGCCACATGTCAGCATTTCATTGGATAACGATATTCGGCCCGTCCGTTCGAAGATACGAGGCTCCACGTGTCTTCACACCATTCGTCCGCCGAAATAAGAGGCTGCCGCGCCTTACGATCATCATTGCGCCTTTTCGAAATTCGAAACAGCGCATTTAAGGCGCAGTTACCGCCAAAACGAGGTCAGCTACATTTACTCGCGAGATGGAAATGTCCACCTCGGAAGTGGGGGGACAGCTGTTATGGGATAATTTCTCATAACCGACCCGAGGACAAAAGACCTCGGAATAATATAGCAAGTTGAAGGCCTGAGCTGACGACTTCGCCTTCTCCGAGGTCAGATCGGATCGTACCCAATCTGACGGGCAGACGGAAGCCGAACTCATCCCCTCCTCACACGGTCTATAAATGAAGGCGCATCCCTTCAAGATCGGAACCGTCCAAAAAATCAGAACGACCCGAGATTCCCGCCCGGATTCCCGGGCAAAGGGCAAGATATATGCCGTGATCTCAGCTCAATAACCTTCTGATCGATACCTATAAATAAGAAGATTGACGCCAATTACAGGTACACACATTAATCTCTACTGAAAGTAGTCTTACGACTCAAAAAGGCCATTACTGATTTAGGCATCGGAGGGTCTACGGCTGGATCCCAGCCACCCCCTTTACCGTTTTCTGTGGTGTTTTACAGAATCAAAGCCGAGCTGCTGAGCTGAACACCTCCTCCGATTCCACCGAAGGATATCTCCAGCGACTATCTGTTCCTACGTATACAAATCCTATCACCTCGTCTGTTCGCCAGAAATCGGCATCAACAGGCCCCACACGGTTAGATCAACACCCATTAAAGCTGCTCTCAAGGTAACAGCTAATCAGCCATTACGCACCCACAATTTAATTGACCAATAATAAACGTTTTCACGTGTACATGTACATGATCACCACATCGCATATCATCATCCACCTACTTATACTCTTAAAGCTCGTTGTCCTATGCTCATCATACATCCTTCTACATCCGCTCTTAAAAGCTAATGGTCCAATGCTCATCATATCCTGCACTCAAGATTAATTACTCATAAATAAATTTTAATTTTACGAAACAATGCATTATTATGATCTCGAAATAAGTTGTTTTTAGTAAACATCATAGTCACCTCCAAGAAGGTTTCAATGGTGGACGTTGCTGTTCGTACTGTTTTGTTGGTGTGGCCCACATGAGTTTTGGATCTGTCTGATTTTTAAAACCTCTTATTGTGGTCTTTCAAAACAGAATGATGGAGTGGATTTGTAACGGCATCTCTATCAGCCCCCACACAGCCCTGGGCACAGATATATTACTTTATTTTCTAAAAGTTAATATATGGACCTTAAGTAACTCTCCCAATATACCAAACATTTATAATAAAAGTATATAAGTTATTGAACTAAAATGACATAATTCGGACACAATCTTAGCGGTTTCTTTTTCTTTTCTTTTTTTCGTGCGTGGCCATCACCGTGAAAACTATGTTATCAATGGTCAGGATGGATTGACCGATTTCGCATTGGTGAAAAACTAAAACCTAGCAAATGCCTGGTTCCAGCAGTGTGATAGCGTGCTACTCGCCGCCAGTGTCGGAACAGATGTTGCCAAACGGAACGATCTGAAGCGGGCATCACGTGCCAAACCCACCTGAGTGGATGAACAATCCCTATGGACCACATATTTGAAGTATGGCTCGCTCAATCAACGGCTCAGATCTGGTGCTCTTGTAGCGCTGTGGCGTCATGGGGGCGCTTGGATTATGCAAGCAATATTTTGCATGATGTGGACGGAAGTGCATTTATACCACTTGGACCGTGATTGGTGCATGCTTAGATTGATACATATATTTACTATAAAAGTGCAAAATATTTATCATTACAATTTTTTGCTGTTATTGTGGAGCGGTGGGAGACGAAGCAAAAGCGTCAGAGATTCAAATCGGGACCCGAAGAGTCGTTCGACGGTTCAGATTCTATTTTCCGTACTTTTTACTATTTTACGCAACTAGTACATCAATAAAGCTCCTTAGACCCATCAGGTGCGCTACTGCATGCTAGGGTCCAGCCCCAAAAAATCATCCTCATCAACAACTGAGGCAGTTCATAGAACATGGAACAGTAAGCATGGGATGCCAGCCGTAGGTTTGGGTGTAGGCCCACCATGATATGTAAATTTCATCAAACCGGATCATCAGGTGTTACTCAACAGGATGAAAGTAAAATATCAAAATCAGCCCAATTCATCACTCAAGCAGCTCACTCCACCAGAACATATAGGTTTTAGAGCGTAATTTTACATTGTTTCCTTTGGTGTGACCTATCTTAGCATTGTATGGGATTTATATTTTGTATTTGCAGTTAATATAAGAGTTCTCACCTGATTAACGGAATGGATTTCAAACATAGGCCACGATGGCCTCATCAGAGGTCAGGTGGTGTATACGCTGCCTAAATAGGTGTTTTAGACATTTGCGCAGTATTTCTCACTCGCTCGTTAATTACAGCGATGGACGATTGGAGTTTTTTTTTTTTTTTTTTTTTTTTAAGTCCTTTCAGAATTAGTTTATTAGTGTAAATTTAACAAAAACCTGCCTAAGTGATATTGAATTCACGTTCCAGTACCTTTTAGGAAGGTTTTCAAAAAAGGTTCAATTGCAAACGGGTCAGTTGCTTGGGCGGCCCCCACCGGGATGTTTTTATAAAATCCACCCCGACCACTTTGTGCATCAACTCATGTTATGTAAAGCGCCCAAATATCATCTCCATCTGTGATACAACTGGACTATATGATTGGAAGTATGGCAGGAGATGCTTATTGATTTTGATGGGCCTATCCGGATGTTTATGTAACATCCACTCTGACAGTTAGATATTTAATCTCAAATTAGGCTGATGTGTGATTCCAGTAGGCCACAACAAAAGAAACATTGGGGAGAGAGACATCCACCCTTTATTTTTATTTTTATATGACCCACCTTGCTAATTATAAATAATCCACTCCAGCGGCTGAAAAATCATATCCATCCATGATTTACGTTTGGAGGGCAGGCATTTTCCTGTATGTGATCCACATGAATGATGACTAGAGCTAAATTTTGGGCTATTGCCCTAAAATAGGGTGACGAACACATTTTCAAGTGGATTCTACGCAAACATCATGGTGTGCCAGACGGCTGTAGTGAAGGAAGTGGAGGTGAAAGTATTCATTGAGACGTTATTCATCTATCACTGCTTACACCAGTGTCGACCCAACCTGTTATGGAAGGTGTGGGCCCAACCTGTTATGTCTTCCACTCAACTCGCGGATCAAGGATCAAGTGAGGCGTACCATTACATTACGATGCTCCAGCGAAAAGGCTCATATAAACATTGGGGTGGCTGCTGGATAGAAAACAACGGACAACCACTCAAAAAGCTTCGAATTCAAATGGTGCCCCACATGAGGGTAAGAAGCTACCACTCTTGGATGCCACGTAAAGTTAGCAGGCCCCTCGCACACGACGTGGATTTTTTGTCAAAGCATTTGGCAGGAAGTTCTCGCGTTGGGAAGCTAGGTGGGACCCACCCCTTGATGTTTGTGAGAAATCCACTCTGTACATCCGTTTTGGAGATTATTTTAGGATGTACATTAAAAATGAGCTGTTGAAACCTTTAAAAAAAGACCTAAATAGGCCACACGAGAGGTAAAATTGGGAAAATAAATTCATGCTGTAGAAACCTTTTTGGGCTCCACCCTAATGTTTATATGTCATTCAAATTGTTTATAAGGTCATTTTCTCTGGGATGAACCCGAAACACAAAAAACTTAACCTGGCACAAAACTTTTGTAGCCATATCAATGTTTCAATTGTGGTCCTTCAATTTCTACTATTTACTTTCATGTGGCCCACTTGAATCTTGGACTTGGCTCATTTTTTGCCACATGTCTTAAAATGAGCTATAAAAAAAAGAGATGGATGGAGTTGATTTTTCACAAACATCACTGTGGGCTCCACCTAGCTTCCCAGCGCATAAACTACCAAATCCGAGTACTCTCGCACAACACCGGAATACAACGTGGATATGCGGAGGAACCGGCCTGAACGGGTACCCATCAAACAAGGAACCACGCTCTTCGCTTGGGGAGAAGTGCACACGGACTGCATTTTATGTTGAGAGCATATTCTGTGCCACTGGAGGCAAGCCACGGCATACATGGAACAGGTCTAGACCGTCCATTTCCCTCTTCTAAAAGATAATGGGCAGTCATTAAAAATAAAAAATAAAAAATAAAAAATAAAAAAAATGTTTTGGCAGCATAGGAATAAATAAAAACCAGCAACCGCTTCTGTTGAGAGGGGAAAACCCCATTTATTACATAAATGGGCTAAAGTCCAAAAATCACAATGTTTAGACAGCTTGAGATCTAAGAAATGAATACTACAATGGTAAAAATAAGCCACCGTTCCATTGGGAAAGGCCCATTTATTAGATGATTAAAATAATCAAATTGGCTCACGTTCAATTTTGATGAGTGGAATCTTACAATATATCAAAGACTATAACCCACCCAAAGCCGGCTTCATAAAATCAATGGTATAGATTAAAGAATTATGAATGGCACTAGTGGATCAAAGAATTATGATGAATACTGTGGTTTTGACCATGTTGTATATTTTTTATCCATGCCGATCCATTCAAGTGGATTGCCCGTGACCCCCAGGCCGTGCCCCAAGCTGTGGGGTCCACAGAGATGTTCCTGACTATCCACTCCGTCCATCTGCTTTTAAAGACTACAATAGGACAGGGATTTAAAAATCAGGCAGATCTAAAACTCAGGTGGGTTACGCTAACAAAACAGTGGGAATAGCAATGTCCACTACTGTTACCGTCCTGGATCTGACCATGGTGTTTATATGCCATCGAAACCGTTCATGGAATTATTACCAATCAGAAACTGTAGGAACAAATATCATCCAGATATAAAACTTTTGACACCGCCAAGCGTTCAATCTCCACTGTTTCGTGTGGTATAGCCCACATGATTTTTGCATCTGTCTGATTTTTAAAATCCTGTACTATTCTGGTTTTTCAAAACAGATTGACAGAGTGGATGCTTTATTGCCCCCACACAGCCCCAGTCACCGAGATATGTCTGTGCAAAAGTCACAGGCAATCCACTCCCCCGTCTTGCGAGCTCAATTTTAGGAATGGGACACATTATTTAGGAGAGCCAAATCGTAGGCAAACCACACCACAGGAGAACAGTGGTGGTTGAACACTCCCTCAAATACTTCCTAAGGTGGGCTGTAATGTTTATTTGACTCTAACCTGTGGATTACGTTACGCGGACTTGGATGAAAACACAAATACCAGCTTGTTCTAGAACTTGTGACCCCAAGAAGTTTTTCAAGGTGTGTTTCCTATGGTGTGGTCCACCTGAGATTTAGATATGCTATAGTTGTGGGCTAATGCCCTAGAGTTGGAAAAATAGATGGATGGAGAGGATAAAACGCATACATCATAGTGGAGCCCATGCAGCTTTTTCTAGCACTCGCGTACTAGGATATCGGTGCATCAGAACCACATTGAATCACCAATGCATCGCGGCTAGATCCATCACTCCACAGGATAAGCAACTGAATGATAGGGCAAGAGGCTGAGAACACAACTAGTTGCAGGTACATGAGCAGACAAGTCATGAATAGGATTCTCATGCGTCTTACTTTGAAAAGACATCCATCTTGTTGTAGGTAAACGAGCAGCAGACAAGAACAATACATCACCATCCCACGCATTACGTGGAGACGTGACTCTCTCATAGTAGCGTCCTAGTTGAGATACACTGTGCATGGTTGCATGGCATTTGAGAGCCGTCCATCGCCCATTACAAATGGATGATCGTGTCGATTCGATCACTTACCTTTGGGTCTGGAAACAAGATAAGCTGTAGGTTAAAAATAAGCACACTGGCACGTGTCTTGTGAAGAGATGGCTTTAATAAACTATGCTTCTTCCGCCTCCACCGTTGTCAAATATGATATAATAAACAAACCTCGGTCGTACCTACTACCAACCACGTGCCACCTGGCCGTACTTGCATGAGACGCAACCCGACCGTAGCTATGCTCCCTCTTGTCCATAGAAAGTTCCCAAAAATCAAGATGATGCTTAGGTATGCCATCAAATAGGAAATAATTAGTAAGGGACGTCCTTCTTCTGCAATGACTCGATCCATCTTTCTGTGATGTTTGTAAGCCATTCAATCCATTCTTCTGCAATGATTCATGAAGACGAGCGGCATCCTCTAAAGATCGCACATGTGGACTCCACACAACCATCGGATGCTCACGTGTGATGATCCACGCTATTCATATCAGATTAATTCACGAATATCCCCTGCGAGACCTAAAACGTAGGCTCAATTTTGGACGGTTCAACTTAATTTCTAGTTGCCCAAAAGTGCGATCAGTGGACTTAATTCATAACCGCATAAAAGCGTGCCCGCAAACGGTGTAAAATCGCTCCCAAAGCCGCTACAGTTAAGGTGTCGTGGCCTGACACATCGTCCTCGTAAGTTTCACCTGATTAACGGATTTGACGAAAGAGCATCCCTTATCCACTCTTCCAAGTTTGCAGATGGAAAGGAAATTTTTTATTTTTTATTTTTTTGTTTTTGAATGGCTTACACATCACATATCCGTCCATCCGTTTTATGAGCTCATTTTAATACATATGGATCCAAAACTCAAATGTGGCCCATCACATGAGAGGAAAAACTGGAGAGAGAAAAGAAATGCCGACAGTTGAAACTTTCCTAGGCTCCACCTTGAATCTGCCATCCAAGCCGTTTATAAGGTCATTCTCAAGGAGTGGTCCTTGAAACCCCCACTGTTTCCCATTCGGGTGGCCTACGTGAGTTACAAAAAAGAAAAACTTGTCCGGATACCAAACATATAATAGGGGTCCTTGATTCCCCACTGTTTCCTCTCGTCAAGCCGACTTCAGTTTTGGACCCATCTCATTTTTAGTCAGATGTCCTAAAATGATCTCGCAAAACGGATGGGCAGGATGGATTTCTCACAAACATCACGGTGGGCGCCAAATCCGCTTGTATCCTAATTTTTGGTAACAGAACGGAGTAGATTATACATCTCAAAGCCCGTGGGACCCCGAGTGCTGGAGTTGTTGAGTATTCAGGTCCGTTGACTTGGCAAGCTGGAATGCAATGCGTATAAGAGGGATTGCAAATTGCAGGAAAAATGCCAACATCACGTGCTGTCAAAATAAGATACAAAAATACTAGGCAAGAGATTTCCATGGTATCATTTCTATATTAATAATAAAAAGAAAAAAGAAAAAAAAAGACATACATCCGAAGACCTGCCTCCATACAACTACTACATGTTTCGACAAGAGGATCCATAGATCCGATTCAAAGAAACCACATCACAACAAACCATGCCTAACTCCCTAAAAAAAACCCCAAAGTAAGGAAAAGAAAAGGCAGGACAAGTATACCAGATTCAAACCCAAAAAAGACATTCCCAAAGCACAGAAAACGACAGACCTAATTAAACACCTAGAAAGGAACAGCACCAAGATTCCTAGGATCAGCGACCACGTAGAGAGGATTCTTCATCTCACAGGACAATTTCAGCACCTCACTCAGGTCAACCGGCTTCCCCTCAGCTGGGGCCCACTTGAAGTGGTGGGAAAGCTTGGCCACCCAGAGGCTAACAGTCACCAGGCCAAGGTTCTTGCCTGGGCAGACACGGCGCCCGGCACCAAATGGCGCCAGCCTCAGGTCGTTGCCCCTCACGTCAACGTTGGCACCGCCGGTGGACTCTAGAAACCTCTCCGGCTTGAACTTTTCTGGCTCATCCCACACGCTCGCGTCGTGGGTGATGGCCCACATGTTGACCATAGCAGTTGTCTGAGCGGGAATGAGCATCCCATTGCTGAGATGGACGTCCGCTGTGGAAAGGCGGGCCCATGAGAGAAGCGGACCCGGGGGGTGAACCCGAAGCGTTTCCTTCACCACCGCCTGGAGATACGGAAGGTTAGCCACGTCTGCGTCCGTTACGCTCCTTGCATTACCCACGACAGAGTCGAGCTCGTCTTGCAGTTTGGCTTGCACGTCTTGATTTAAAACAAGCTCCGCCACCGTCCATTCAGTCAAAAGTGCCGTAGTATCAGTACCACGGAAAATCATCTCCTGCACAAAAGAAAAAAAAAAAACAAAACAAAACAAAAATCCCCATTAAGTAATATTACGAAAATGCCATCATTAAAAAGAAATAAAAGTCAGGGTAGTAAACAAACCCATAAAACGGCAACCATATCATCCTCCTCGAGCTTTTCTTCGCCTTCGAGACCGAGCAACACATCGACGAAATCTGCATTATCAGCCATCTTACGATCAGCGCCCTTGATCTTGTGGTCCTCGATAATCCCCCTCACAAGCTTCCTGACACGAGGGACGAGGGCGGCGCACCGCTCGTTGATGCGATACGGGTCGTATACGTAGCTCAGCCACGGCAGAAAATCGGACCAGTTGAAAGCTCCCAGCAGCTCGAACCCTTCCTTCACCATTTCCTTCAGCTCCCGCGCTTCGTCGCTATCGTGCGACGCGTCGTACCTCTTCCCAAACACGCTCCCCATGATATTGTTTAGAGCCGCTGCCTGGAGGTGCTTCCTCAGCCCCACGAACCCACGCGCCGACTGCTCGTTCGCCACGCCTGCAAGCATGGCGGCGCAGTCTAATTGGCGGCCAGCCTCGTGGGCTGAAATGCGCTTCGGGGCGAAGAGGTGGGAGGAAGCGATCCTCCGGAGAAGGCGCCAGTAGGTTCCATTCGGCGCGAAGCCGATGGCGCGGCTGAACATGAGCTTCTTAGCCGACTGCTTAAGTGGGCGGTCAGCGAAATAAGGGGACGTGAGGATCTCTTTCGCAGTTTGAGGATCAGATGCCACGACAACAGGCGTAGAGCCGAGGCTGAAAGCCATGAGCTGAGTCGCAGCTCTGCTGGAAGCCATGGATGCTAGGGTGCGGTGAGCTAAGCCGCGGCTGAGAGCGAAGAGACTACCGAAGATGGGTAGACCACGGGGACCGGGAATGGAAACACGGCCCCTTTGGTTCCTCCCGTTTTTCCAAGCAATACCCCCGACGGCAAAAGCCCAAGAGAGTAGGCCGAGGGACAGAAAGGTAAATATCAGAGACAGCATCACAAAGCCATCACACAAGGTGTTGGTGCCTAAGAAAGCTGGGAGTGTAAAAACCCACCAGCTTGTGTCCTTCGAACCCAAACCCAACTCCATCGAAAGAAAGAAAGAAAAAGGCCGATAGAGAGAGAGAGAGAGAGAGAGAGAGAGAGCTGAGGATGGGAAGGAAGGAGCTAACCACATTGCGGTTTTTATAGTGGGTAGCGGATTCGGTGTTAATCGAGTAACACAGTATGAAGTGTAGCACAGACCATGGGGCCCATACCTTGATGTATTTGTTGTATATCCACGCCTTCCATTACTTTTTACAGCTCATTTTATGGAATTGTACAAAAATTGAAGCAGATACAAAACCCAAGTGGACCACACAGTAGGGATTGAAAGTTCACTATTAAGAACTTCGCGACGGCACAAAAGTTTTGGATGAAGCCAGGATACGAGAGAGTGGAGACACCAAAGTGAGTGTTTTCCTAAAGTTACAAATGTTCCTGATCAAGCTGATACGCGTGTTTTTGCTTCTTTCATTTTATCTCATTCACAGGTTTTTTTTTTTTTTTGGTCAGTCATGCAATGCACCCACCCAGTCTATTAGTGCACTTTTCTGTGGCATACTAGTGCACCTTGTTTGTCAATTACTTAGGTCAGTAGGTCTAGTGTCGGTTGAGCTTAATGAAGACAAAGACCGAAGACTCAAGTGGCCCGGCTGCATCAAGAAAGAAGAAACAGGTAAATGTGATGCCTTGGTGTGCCTTGCCTTGACCAAAACCTAACCCATAACCTCTTAGATGACTTGGACCAACTAGGTATACCCTTAGTCATCATCATTAGTCTTAGAACTCCATGAAAAACATGATAAATTAGACTAATTAAAGTGGTGAAAGCTGCTGCAATAAAAAAGGCTCAAACAGCAGTTTTCGATAGAACTCCGATCAATCGGACAGGTGCTCCGATAGGACTCCGATCGATCGGACAGAAATTCCGATCAATCGGAAATTGTTCTAGAAAAAATTGAAAACTCACTGGACATATTTCCGATCAATCGGACAGTCTTCCGATCCATCGGAAGGGGCCGTCCGATCAATCGGACAGTGTTCCGATCAATCGAAATTTCTTCCAGAGACTTCTCTGGATAGATTTCCGATCAATCGGACTTGTCTCCGATCAATCGGACTGGGCTCCGATCTATCGGACACTTTTTCCGATCAATCGGAGATGCACGAATCTGCCCGTTTTTTTACCGTTGGAAGAAAATCTATTTAAAAGGGGGATTCGTTTTTTGAGCTAAGAGAGGGAATTTTGAGGAGATATAAGCCACCATTGCTAGAGATCATTAGAGGCTCTATCCCAAACCTAAAGCAAGTCATTCTCCTTGTGTTTTCATCACAAGCTTGGGCCATTCAATGGCATCTTGAGAATAGACTTGTTCCCTCTTGATTCCTAGGGTTTAGACACCTTGATGATAGTTAAATCCTTTGTCTAAACACTACCTAGGAGTCCATTTAGGTGCATTCCTCTAGGAAACTCATTTCCTACCATTTGTAGAGGTTTCACCATTCCCTAGCACCTTGGGCATCTCCAATGGAGCATCACATGCAAGGTAGCTGATCTTGGAGCTGAAGCCTTGGCAAAGCAACGGCGTCAACGATCGGGGGAGCACAAGGGGAGCTTATTCAAGCACGGGAGAGCGAGAAGAAGCAATCCAAGACGGCGCAACAAGGGGCTCAATCCGACAAGTAAGGTTGTCTTGTTAAGAGTCCATCCATTCAATTCCTTGTGGGAGTTGAATGTAGAGTTTGTTTGACAAACTCGCCCCGGGGTCGTTAGCCAATCCTTGGCCTATTAGTTGGGCCTAAAATCTAGGGACGTCAGCCGTTCCTTGGCACGTTAGTCGGGCCTAAAACAGAGTCTCCAAGGGGGAGCCACCAACACGGGTGCAAACGTGTGGGTTGGGAGGAACCTGTAAACTCCCCGGTTGGGTGGATCCGAGTTA
The DNA here is from genome assembly GCA_003013855.2 of Liriodendron chinense. NCBI lineage: Eukaryota > Viridiplantae > Streptophyta > Magnoliopsida > Magnoliales > Magnoliaceae > Liriodendron > Liriodendron chinense. Next base: position 3,241,068 of record PVNU02000736.1, on the reverse strand, counting down.
AAACACCTTGGTTGGGAGGAACCAGATTTAAACTCCCCAGTGAATGCCGGTGTGCTCAAAGGGGTTGAGTACTTGAACCGGGAGTGGAGTAGACAAGTAGTCGAACCACTATACATCGTTGTGTTTGTAATTGTTCTTGAGCACATTTCTCTTTATGCATTATGTTTAATTGATTAATTATGAATGCTTAGTTAGGAATGTATGCTAGGCACTTGATAGGCACATCCACACTCACAAGATGTACTTTCACTACCTCATGTTGACTTGAGCATTTTTTTATTCATCCTCTCTAGTCCACATGAGTTGATTAGACTAGGTTGTTAATTGCTTTATCTTTTGCTAGTCTATTAATTGGACCTACTTAGGCTTGGAAGCTGAAGTATTTATCGCTTACGTAGTTTAATTTGTTAAATCTGATAAGTAGGTGAAAAGATTTTTGAAAAGGTCCTAATCACCCCCTCCTATAGGTTTAGCCATAATTCTAGTTGCTCTTTAAGCTTCCGCACGTGTATGCATAGGGTGTCGTGTTAGACTACCCGACGCAATTTCAATTGGTATCAGAGCGGGTTGCTCTTCAAGGACGTAACCGTCTAGAGTAAGATCCGATACCGGAGCACTAACATCATGTCTAACCGAGATGGGAGTACCACCAACCGTCCACCTTTCTTTGACGGGTCCAACTATGCTTATTGGAAGGCGAGAATGAGAATTTTTCTCCAATCCATGGACCGTCTGGTGTGGCTTAACACACAAACTGGATATAACTTACCCACCGAGCAAGTGGAGGTTGATGGGAAAAATATTGTCATTCCCAAAGATGATTCCAAATGGGATGACGTAGAGAGAGCTCAATACATGGCAAATGCCAAAGCTCTCAATGCGATTTGCTGTGCGGTTTCCCCGGAAGAATTTCAGCGCATTCTCACATGCGCAACTGCAAAAGAAGCGTGGGATATACTTGAGGTTACCTACGAGGGAACTAGCACAGTAAGACGCTCAAAGCTTCAGCTCTTAACCACCAAATTTGAAAACATTAGGATGGAAGAGACTGAAACTTTCATGGAGTTTTATACTAAATTGTCAGATATTTGCAACTCCATGTTTGTCTTGGGGGATCGGGTTCCGGAAGGAAGGATTTGTAGAAAAATACTTAGGTCCCTCCCGGAAAGATTTGACTCCAAGATAGTTGCCTTAGAGGAGTGTAGAGACATAGATAACATGAAAGTAGAAGAACTCATAGGTTCCCTACAAACTTTTGAACTACACTTTAAAGCCCCCTCTAGAAAGAAAAACATCGCCCTAAAATCCTCTCACAAACATAAGAAAATTAAGAGTGAGTCGGAGGAAGATAGCGATGATGAGGATGATGAGGAAGAAAAATTAAACAAAAAATTCAAGAGATTCCTCAAATTTGATAGAGGGAATAGCCGTGACAAAAAGGACAAGAAGGGTGATAAACATAAAGGGAAATCATCCAAACCTTCATCTGTCTGATGTTACGGTTGCGGTCAACGTGGCCATATTGCCCCGGACTGTCCGGAAACGCCTAAACCAAAAGGTAAAAAGGCGATGGCTGCCACGTGGGATAATACGGAGGAGTCGGACTCCAAATCCGATGACTCTGCTAGTGATGGGAGCCAATATAATGATCTAGCTCTCTCGACTTCCACCACTACCTCTCTTCCCGCTTATCTAAGAGGGGATCCCAACTGCTATCCCTTCTAGGAGTAGAAGGAGTTCCCAACCCCTCACCTCATGCTACATTTTATGAGGGTGTTGAGGAAATTAGTTACCCTTAGGCTTATCAAACTAAACATAGTTAGTGAGGGTAGCTAGAAATGCTTATATAGGAAAATCTGAGGATTTCAGCCTCATTTCTGTGTGTATGGGCAAATCAGAGGATTCAAGCCTCATTAGCTCAATTTTTTATAATTTAGCCTTGCTTTTAATTGATATATTTGCTTGCTAGATTATCACCATGCTTAGATTAGCTAATCATCTTGAGTTTTATGCTTCATTGTATGCTAATCTTTGCTTAGTATTGGTCTTGATATACCAATAGGGGAGGTTGGTTGATTGGGCTATAAGCCCTTGAGCTTTAATGCTTAGTGTATATCATAGATGACCAATTATGCATGATTAACTATGCTTAGATAGATACATTTCTTGTTAATCATGTTCCTTAGCATGCCCCATGTATTTATGTATCATGCACCCTATACTCTTCTTGTTAGCATGTGTTTATAGTTATAATTGTGATATACTATCTTCTCTTACCTTGACCTTAATTGTTGCATCATTAAGGGGGAGAGAATAGCTTGTCAATTGCTAACAAAAAGGGGGAGAAAGATCAAGTCCCACCAAAACTAGTTTGCTATGTTTTGTGATGCAGGGATTAACAGGTTATGGGGGAGCAAGCTGAAGAGGAGCTGCTTAGATTAGGCATGTCAAGAGTCCTGTATTTAATTTTATATCAATGTAATCTCTTGTACATGTATTTTGTTTTGGAAGGTTAGGTTTTTGTAAGTAATTGACAAAGGGGGAGATTGTTAGTGCACTTTTCTGTGGCATACTAGTGCACCTTGTTTGTCAATTACTTAGGTCAGTAGGTCTAGTGTCGGTTGAGCTTAATGAAGACAAAGACCGAAGACTCAAGTGGCCCGGCTGCATCAAGAAAGAAGAAACAGGTAAATGTGATGCCTTGGTGTGCCTTGCCTTGACCAAAACCTAACCCATAACCTCTTAGATGACTTGGACCAACTAGGTATACCCTTAGTCATCATCATTAGTCTTAGAACTCCATGAAAAACATGATAAATTAGACTAATTAAAGAGGTGGAAGCTGCTGCAATAAAAAAGGCTCAAACAGCAGTTTTCGATAGGACTCCGATCAATCGGACAGGTGCTCCGATAGGACTCCGATCGATCGGACAGAAATTCCGATCAATCGGAAATTGTTCTAGAAAAAATTGAAAACTCACTGGACATATTTTCGATCAATCGGACAGTCTTCCGATCCATCGGAAGGGGCCGTCCAATCAATCGGACAGTGTTCCGATCAATCGGAATTTCTTCCAGAGACTTCTCTGGATAGATTTCCGATCAATCGGACTTGTCTCCGATCAATCGGACTGGGCTCCGATCTATCGGACACTTTTTCCGATCAATCGGAGATGCACGAATCTGCCCGTTTTTTTACCGTTGGAAGAAAATCTATTTAAAAGGGGGATTCGTTTTTTGAGCTAAGAGAGGGAATTTTGAGGAGATAGAAGCCACCATTGCTAGAGATCATTAGAGGCTCTATCCCAAACCTAAAGCAAGTCATTCTCCTTGTGTTTTCATCACAAGCTTGGGCCATTCAATGGCATCTTGAGAATGGACTTGTTCCCTCTTGATTCCTAGGGTTTAGACACCTTGATGATAGTTAAATCCTTTGTCTAAACACTACCTAGGAGTCCATTTAGGTGCATTCCTCTAGGAAACCCATTTCCTACCATTTGTAGAGGTTTCACCATTCCCTAGCACCTTGGGCATCTCCAATGGAGCATCACATGCAAGGTAGCTGATCTTGGAGCTGAAGCCTTGGCAAAGCAACGGCGTCAACGATCGGGGGAGCACAAGGGGAGCTGATTCAAGCACGGGAGAGCGAGAAGAAGCAATCCAAGACGGCGCAACAAGGGGCTCAATCCGACAAGTAAGGTTGTCTTGTTAAGAGTCCATCCATTCAATTCCTTGTGGGAGTTGAATGTAGAGTTTGTTTGACAAACTCGCCCCGGGGTCGTTAGCCAATCCTTGGCCTATTAGTTGGGCCTAAAATCTAGGGACGTCAGCCGTTCCTTGGCACGTTAGTCGGGCCTAAAACAAAGTCTCCAAGGGGGAGCCACCAACACGGGTGCAAACGTGTAGGTTGGGAGGAACCTGTAAACTCCCCGGTTGGGTGGATCCGAGTTAAAACACCTTGGTTGGGAGGAACCAGATTTAAACTCCCCAGTGAATGCCGGTGTGCTCAAAGGGGTTGAGTACTTGAACCGGGAGTGGAGTAGATAAGTAGTCGAACCACTACACATCGTTGTGTTTGTGATTGTTCTTGAGCACATTTCTCTTTATGCATTATGTTTAATTGATTAATTATGAATGCTTAGTTAGGAATGTATGTGTGAACCCTCGCCGATCTTCCGCGCTCCCCACACGACGACGTTCCTCTCCCTCCCCTTTCCTTTCGGAAAAGAAGGAGATGAGGATGCGTGAGTGCGAAATCGCCGTTTATGCCACTGGCTTGCCTCGTTCTCGAGGGCTTCGTTTGGTTGTCGTATTAAGATGGATATGTTTAAGCGAGTTTATATAAGACCAGAGTCACCACTAGCCAATTACTTCGAATCTACAGTCGGCTAGACCCTGTAGAAACGTTAGAGAAGGGAATCCGAAGATTCCTTCCTCTAAAATGACTCCTATTGATCTGCGGTCAGAGATTCAAGGTAAGGGATCACGGTTACAGGGTGGGAAGAGGTTAAGCACCCCACACACCGCCCGTACCAAAGTACGGTCTCTACTTCACAGAATCGATCGAATACTTGAAAGTCTAGTTTAATCTTCGTATATTCTCATGGATGACATGATGCATGAATGCGGGTCTGAACAGTAAGAGTTTCTGATGGGCAGGTTCCAACAACGGGCAAGCCCAGAGCGTACGCTCGAACTGACAGGTGCTTTATGCGAGATGATGCATGCTGTGTGCTTGAATATTCAAAGTGCTTATAGTGATATGTACGTGAATGCAGGTATGAACAGTAAGAGTTTCTGATGGGCAGGTTCCAACAACGGGCAAGCCCAGAGCATACGCTCGAACTGACAGGTGCTTAATTTAAGACATATGCGGTGTGCTTGAATAATCAAGGTGCTTGTAGTGAAGCAGGGGGGTTGGAAGAAAAGTAAATGTTGCACTTATGCTAGATGCAAATGAGATGATGCTGGAAAAATGATAGCTAGATGGACGGAGGTATCGCAAGGATTGGCTTCGAGTGGCTGGATCAAGACTTGGGTGACTTGAGAGGCTTGGACCAGTGGTCAGGCTGGGCTGGACCAGGGTTAGGCTCTCCTCACTCGGGCTCTCCTTGGTGGAAAAATGGACTAAAGGGGACTCGGATCGCACTCGGGCTGAATGGGCTTCGAATGGATATTGAAATGAGAAGGGGAGGGGGGTATTTATAGCAGCGAGGAGTGGCATTCCGCGTAATTTATCTCGGGTGGCCTGCTATGGGCCACCCGTACGGCCGCTCCTCGGTTTCCAGCGACGTACGGTTGCTTCCTCGGGGCTGCTGTTTGACTCGCTGGGTCGACTCAGTGAGTTGACTCAGCGGGTCGACTCGGTGATTTGACTCGACGGGTTGACTCGACGGGTTTTGACTCGGTGTTTTGACTCGACGGGTTGACTCAGCGAGTTGACTCAGCGGGTTGACTTAGTGAGTTTGACTTTTTTGGATTTTTTGACTGGCTTTTCTTATAGGGGGTTTTTCAGGGTGGTGTTTAGGATTGGGTTGACTGGGTTCAGGCTTGAACTGGGCTATGGAATGGGGCTTACAAGGTGAGTTTGACTGAGTTTGGACTTGGGATTTGGGGGTATGGTCCTCCATTCATCCAGCTATCTCTACCAACAATGTAGCCGAAGGTGGGGTGTCTACAGTATGTTAGGCACTTGATAGGCACATCCACACTCACAAGATGTACTTTCACTACCTCATGTTGACTTGAGCATTTTTTTATTCATCCTCTCTAGTCCACATGAGTTGATTAGACTAGGTTGTTAATTGCTTTATCTTTTGATAGTCTATTAATTGGACCCACTTAGGCTTGGAAGCCGAAGTAGTTTATCGCTTACGTAGTTTAATTTGTTAAATCTGATAAGTAGGCGAAAAGATTTTTGAAAAGGTCCTAATCACCCCCTCCTATAGGTTTAGCCATAATTCTAGTTGCTCTTTAAGCTTCCGCACGTGTATGCATAGGGTGTCGTGTTAGACTATCCGACACAATTTCACAGTCAATCACACAACACACCCACTGGTGGGTTAGCAGCGTGGATTTTCACCACAGATGAGTTTCGAAACCAAGACCCCTGTTGAAACTCCCGCAGAGTCTACCAACGTTCATTTTATCTCATCAACAGGCTACATGGGAAATAAACATCATTATGGCCGGCCCTTGACGTTTTTAACTGTAAATGCTCAATCATGTGGTATGGTCCACCTAAACTTGGATCTACCTTATTGTCATACCTTAAAATGGACAAGTAAAATGGATTGATTACATGTAGTGTTGTACATGAGTTGAATTAGCTCGAAAATCTCGCTCGACTCAACTCAAGAATACTTGACTTGGCCATAAGTTTGGGCGAGTTGAACTAAGTTTTGAGTGCTCTAATGAATTTGAGTGAAGCATTGAGTAGGGCCATGTTCGACTCAACTCGACTCGAGAAGTGGCTCATAACCGACTCGATTTGACTCGACTCAACTCGAATTGTGACTCAAAGTATATATAAGTACCCCCTCTCTAAAAAAAAAAAAAAATCTAATATTTTTATTTTTAAAAAAATCCACCAGATTGCCCGAGCACTTTAACCCTCTCCCTCTCCACCCCCCTCTCTCTCTCTCTGCTCGCCCATCCAGCTCCACTAGATTACCCCCACGGCCCACTCGGGCACTCTCTCTCTCTCTCTCTCTCTCTCTCTCTCTCTCTCGTCTCAGCTCAACGCCGACCACCCCTTGAGCTGCCCTGTGGCTTGCCTATCCGCTCGACGTCTACCACCCCCTACATGTCCACTCGATGCTAGTAATCCCCTTCCACCTTCCATTTTTTTACATAAATTTTCGGACAAAGACTCACACTTAAACTCGGACTTGTCTCAAACTCGAACTCGAACTCGCTTGGTCTACTGATCTAGCAGGTTCATGCTTAACTCAGCCGAGTCAAGTCGAATATCGAGCAGGGGCTCGGTGGCTCGAACTAAGCAACAAGTAGGGCAAAGCTCGACTCGTGTACAACCCTAATAATGTGATCATGGTGGGGCTCATAGAGTACCCACCAAAACCGAAAGCTGATTAGGTGAGACCCAGCCTCACCTAAGAAGGTGTGGTCCTCACTATGGGGTTATCGTGGGCCCACCTTGATGTACATATTATGTATCCATGCCGTCCATATATTTTTCCAAGATCATTTTATGACATTATTCCAAAAATGAAGTAGATCCAATTATCAGGTGGACTAACGATGAGAAGCTATGGTGATTAACTGTCCAACCATTAAAAACTTCCCAGGTGCATCTTAATGTTTCAGTAGTGGTAAATGTTTCGGTAGTGTTTGTTTACCATCCAATCTATTGATTAGGTCACATAACCCTGGGTGAAGGGAAAAAACCAAATATCACCTTGATCCAAAACTTTTGTGGCACATTAATTGTCAATCAACACTGTTTTCTATGGTATGGTTGACCTGATAATTGGATCTTCTTCATTTTTCAGATAATGTCATGAAATGATCTCGAAAAAATGGATGGACGGCATGGATACATAATACATACATCAAGGTGGGCCCCACGGTAAGGGCCGCACCATATTGGGTGAGGGCGGGGTCTCACCTAATCCCCTCTCACCAGTACCAACGTCGGCACTAGAGGAGTCACTACTGAATCGGAGTCCAGTGAGTTCAAGAGGTGGGTCCGGCTGAGAAAAGGCCAGTGGGTCGGCAACAGATAAACCCTAGCCGTTTGAACTCTCAATTGATAATCATATAAGCGTTCGTGCATTTATGAACCCGGATCGACTTTGTGGAAAGGAAGACCCACCATGGTCTATGTCTGTGGCCTATCTATGCTGGGGCCTAATTACTCTTTAAAAAAGTGGGTCCCACGCTCATCCACGTGGCCCGGTTGCTGGGGAAGCCGATTGGTTGCTGACTTCGCGGGCAATCCGCGTCCAAGGCCACCAAAATCCCTTGACTGGATTCTGTGGGTCCCACCTTGACTTACGTGTTTTATCCACGCCGTCCATCTGCTTTTACAGCTTATTTTAGGGCATCAACCCACAATTTAAGCATACCCGAAGCTTAAAGCAGACCACACCAGTGGGGATAATAACTTCAACCGTTGAAACCTTTCTAGGGCCCACCGTGTTGTTTATTGCCATCCAACCTGTTCAAAGGCCACGCATACCTGGATGAAGGGAAAGGACAAATATCAGCCTGATCCAACACTTCTGTAGCCCTCAAGCAATTTCGACGGTGGGTGTTCAATCTCCACTATTCCCTGCAGTATGGTCCACTTGACCGTTGGATATGCTTCAATTTTGGGCTCATGCCCTAAAATGAATTGGTAAAACGGATGGAATCATGGACGGCGCGGATAAAATATATAAGTCAATGTGGGCCCCACTCAGCCCGGTAACTACGGATATCGGTGGTGCTGGGTCACCACCCAATCGGCTTAGACTACGGTCTTAGTGGGCGGATTAGGTGCGTCCCTGGCCTCACCCAATATGGTGCGGCCCTTACAGTGGGGCTCATCTTAATTTATGTATTCTATATCCACGCCGTCCATCTGTTTTTTCAGATCATTTTAGGACACGGGACCGAAAATGAAGGAGAAACAAATCTCAGGTGGACCATGGTATTGGAAACAGTGGAAACTGAACACTCCACCATTAAACTTCCTAGGGCCCATCTTAATATTTTTGTAACGTTTATTTTCCATCCAACCTATTGATAATGTCACATAAATCTGGGTGAAGGTTAAAAAATAAATATGAGCTAGATTCAAAACTTTTGTGGCCCACAAGAAGTTCTTAATGGCCAATCACCACTTTTTCCTAAGGTATGGTCCAATTGGTCTCATTCAATAAAATGATATGAAATAACGGATGTACGGCGTGGATATAGAATACATACATCAATGTGGGCCCAACGGTAAGGGCCTCACCTAATCCGCTCCCACGGTCCTACTTGTGTAGCCGTAGGAGTAACCGAAGGAGAAAACTTTGTACTCTGGTAGATGTGATATATGAATATGATATACAGGAACGTAGAAATTGCTTACGTGACATGTAAGCATTTAGCTTATTTAATTATCTGGAATATCAGATTGGTGGACAATTAATCAAAGGTTAGGATTGTTCAACCAATCAGATCTTGGGATTGTGACTTCGCAGCAGTGGATTTGCACAATTTAATCGGTTCATTTGAGTTAATGTCGGTAACGCAGCGAATCTGTGGGTTCCTGCGTATCGACCGTCATGTGCAGCCGAGTATCATATAACTCCTCTTTATAAACTGTGGGAAGAACTTTGATACTCCAAAAGAGCGTGATGGATGATAAGCGGGCGCTTATAAATTACATATGCAGCAAAAAAGTGATTCAAGTTAGACTGTCTAAATTGTGGGCCTCAGTGTAGAGGTCCCGTGAACCAAAATCTACCCCTATTTTATAATCTGACCATCAATTTTGTTGACACTTATCGGACGGTTAAAAATAAACAGAAAATCCAAGAGTTAGGTTTCAAGTTTTCAACAAGCAAGTGCCCACGAATCAGTGGATAGGATTCTATAACCAATCTAATTTTTCGGTTGTAAGTTGTAACTCATATACAATGGGTTAGTCGGTTTAGTTCGAGTTAACATTTGCCACGTGTACAATATCCGAGTGCCTGCGTACCAAGCGTTACAATGTGCCAGAGTATCAAATAACTCTGAAGGGGAGTTCCACGTGGATTGGGCGGAGAGAGAGAGAGAGGGGGGGGGGGGGGGGGAAAGGGAGGTGTTTCACGTTGAGGTAGCGCATGCAATTGCAATGAATGAATCCATAGATTCCTACGGAGAAAACAGCGAGCGAGGGAGAGGTTTCCATCAACAACATTTTTTTACGAGAAAGAGAGAGAGAGATGTGAATGCGTGAAAGGCGAGGACGACTGGACGAGGGATAGGAAACGCTTCTTGCTGCTGAAGTAACGTATTGGGATGGGAGCTTTTACGGTTTTAATGAGAGAGAGAGAGAGAGAGAGAGAGAGTAATTACGATTAAGATAGGTGCACCTTTTGGTGTGCTCTGTAACCGTTGTACTAGTGGGCCTCACCATCTGATGATCAGAGCCATTGCTGTCGAATGTGGACGTTTTGGATGTCCTTTTCTTTTTTCCCTTTTAGTTTGTTCATTAACAAGAGCAATGCCATTTGTAGCCAATGTGACGCACGTGTCGTATCCGGGGCAACTCATAAAGGGGGCCCTACTTTCAACTATTTCATCAGCCAAAGTTACAGACCCGTTTTAAGTAAAGGTTGCCGACGGTCTCTATTCCCTAAGGCATGGCCAATCGACGGTGGAGGATTCCCATACGTATACACACAACACAAGCATCTCCCAAAGAACCCTTGTGCTCCACACGTGCATGGAGCCGGTCTTCTTATTTATTTAAAAAGGAGTAAAGGGCCCTACCTAACAGTTGAAAAGCAAGCCAAAGTACTATGCTTGGAAAGTTCCACAAAGCTGCAACCCAAGGCTATATAGGCAGTTGTTGGCAGGGTTGTACCTAGCTGTTGTAAAAGGGGAGAGAGGGAGAGGGAGAGGGAGAGGGAGGCAGAGGCCGTGTATTTTATTACGTAGCTGTATTAGTTTAATTGGTAGTTTAAGTAGTCAATGAGACAGGTGTGAAATCCCTTATCAAGGTGTGAAATCCCTTCTTAAAGGAGCCTCACATTCTGCCACTGAATATTTTCAAAGAAGCTTTCAATCCCAAACAATCAGGTGTTTGGTTTATTCAAATTGTTCTGAACTAAAGCAAAACTATGATAAAAAGCCATTCAGATTTATTCACATGTAACCATAATTGCGAGTTTGGATGGGACGCAGATTGCATGCGACCAAGGTCCGCCAACTGATACAATTTTTTAACTTTTCGAGGCATTGCCCAACAACTTTAAGCCACATTCTCAATTAACCATGGTTGACACCTTTGCAGGGCCTTTGTTTTCAAAGAATAGGATTTTTCCATCCATCTTATAATGTTCTATTCCTTCTTTTATTTTACCGATGAGACTGGAGTATTTTCACGTTCGATGGTCAAGAAAAATCATCATTAGTCGTAGTGGGCTTAATGGATCCTAATTGTTTATTGGTCACTATTGAGAAATGATGCTTCAATGGTGAATGGGAGGTGACACGGAGTAATGGTGATTGATTGGGGAATGGGTAGTGACTATCTTTTTATGAAAAAAGGAAGGAAATTTTACAAAAATATACATATTTCAAAACTATATTTAATAAGCTATCATATTAATTTAATAATTATCAATGGTAATGCGACTAGAACCATTGTTCAATCAATTCACCACCAAAATCAAACATCATTTAATTCCAGTCGGATACAAAATGTACATGGATCATGTACAATTAATAAATAAAAAGATAATAAAAAACAAATCCTATCACAAACCACACAATAACACTAAATATACATGGTTCTTATTTCGACTCCATCGATGAGAAATCGAATAAAGAAATAATCTACATTAATAGTGAGGAACGATTGCAAATAATAACATATAGAAAACTTTTTCAAAAACACAATTCAAATTTTTCTGAATCCAAACTTAAAATGAACACCCTTAAATATTGCATTTGCTGGTAATAAATCTCTTCACCTTAAATATTTTAAGAAGAAGACTTTGGAATATCTCTTGAGAAACTCTTGAGCCTTGTCTTAAAAAAAAAAAAAAAAAGAGAACCTTTTCTTGAGTTCTCTCTTGACTTCTTGACTTCTGCAAAAATAAAAATAAAAAAGAAGGAAAAACAACTTCTTTTAAATTCATAAATCTACTTTTGTCCAATAAAACTTATCCTTGTAGTCTCCTTTTCAATAGTGAAATACTAAAAATATTTTTTCAAGAATCCACAAATACTCGAACTTTATTTACTTATGTATAACGTGAGTTACATGGGCTTAAAAAAGAGTTAAACTTGTAGTGATTTTGATGTCACAATTTTAATAGATGGAACACCTTCTGTTAAATTTCTTAACAAAGGTTGGGTTCACTGTTCAAGAAAATGGATCGGCCACTTGGGTGTGTGACCTAATGTGATGTTTATGTGAAATTCACCTTGATAAATAGGTGTGCACACCAATTTGGCCCAAGGCCCAAAAATAAGTCCCATGTGCCATCAAGGCCCCACGATTGGAAATGGCATACAAGGGAATCCTCACCCTCCAAACTGTTCCCTTGATGGCCCCACTTGAATCATAGACATGCTTGATATTTGAGCCGCGGGCATAAATTTTAGTGTAACATGTAATGTTTGGAGCAATTTCATATAATTATAGTGGTACTAGGCCCGTAAAAATCATGGGTGTATATCTCTTTGATAATTGTTTTATTTGGTGTAGCCCATCTATAAATGAAAGGTTAGCCTGATTTTTTTCTCTAGGCCTAAAGTGGAATTACACATCTAATGGTCAAAATGGACCTTGCCCATCATGGTGGACCCATAAAAAAACCAATGGTACGCATCCCTTGAAATTCTAATTAAATATTTGTTTTTCTCAATAGACACCACAATTGATTTTTTTTTTCAAGGTCCACCATGATGTGTATGTGAAGTCCACTCCGACCATTAGATGTGTAATCCAACATTAGGCTGAGGGTCAAAAAATTTAATTTGACTCATGATTTAAGTGGGCCACACCAAAGGAAATAATTGAGAGAGACATTCACCCTTGATTTTTATAAGGCAAATTGTGACAGCTATATGAAACCCACTCCAACCATTAGATAACATAACGAAATTTACACTGTGGGCCCAAACATTAGGCCCATGTATGGTTCAGGTGGGCCCACCATTGGAGGGTGAGGTTGCGCTGTACGACAATTGTACTCGAATGATCACATATGAGGCTGATTATTGGGCCTTGGGCCTAACATCGAGTAGGTACTTAGTAGCCTGGGTGGATTTCACCTAACATCAAGGAGGGACCCACCTAAGCCACGGACACCTTTGTTCACACCACCAACCATGATAGTTAAATAATAGAGTAACTAACTAAAAACCTTTTTTCCAAAAAGGTACCAGAATGTGAATTTAGTAGGCAGCTTGTTGTAAAATTCTGAAAAAAGTATATGCATGGTTTTAAGAAATGAATGTAAAATTCTAAAAGGAAATAGCTAGATTGGTGGTTATAAGACCTGAAACAACTTCAACCTAGTTCCATACCATAAATGAGCCTGACCCGGATAGCATGTCCAATCTCGGGGCAAATAAGTTGATCCAAGTCACCTTGTCCTTAAAACCATCACAAATAAGGAAAATTAGCATTGTATGATGGGTGCCTTAACCAACCGCACAAGTAAAAAAAATAGAAGGAAGAAGATGAGATTTCCAAAAGAAAAGAGAAGACAGGGAAGAGTAATTATTGTTATTTTACTCATAGAGACTAAAATGCATTCTCTTATATGAGCACCATAATAATGCTAGGGATAACCTGCAATTAAAAATAACAATAATGATAGAAATGACCCATAATTATAAATAATTTAAGTTTGAAATAAAAATTTCATATTTAAATGAATTTGAATTTGAAGATGACCTACCAGATATGATTTAAGAGATAGGGATCTCATCATTATACCTATTATCCTTGTGTAGAGGCCATGCAAATATTCCGTGCATCATCCGAAAATCTTCCTAGAATACATCTTGCTTGGTTATATCTTTTACATGCAACTGTCGAATAGGGTCATGTTGACGTTACATTGATCCAAATAATTTATATCATGGTATCACTGCGTAGGGTCGACAGAAAAGATCTTTGAGAGTGTAATATTCTATCAGTGACCTACAAACCAATGCTGGCCGGTTTGAAATGATGTATTTCATCATATTTGTAATGTATTTAACTTTTTTATGCATTTATTATTTACCAAAGTACTTGGAGGCAATACGGTAACAACTTTTTGATACACAAAATGAGATGAGACTGTATGGGTTCCACTATGATATACATGTTTTATCCATGCCGTTCATTCATTTGACCTTATCATTTTAGGTTACGCCTCCAAAAATGACATGGATCCAAAAGTCAGGTAGATCACATCAAAGGAATAACGTTAAATGGTTAATATTAAATTTTTAATGTTTTCTAGTGTAGTCCACTTGAGCTTTAAATCTGCCTCATTTTTGGGCCCGCACCCTGAAATGATCTCTACTGATGAATGGATGGCATGGATAAAACACATATTTCATGGTGGGGCCCACAGAGTTGTGGCTTCCAATCCGGTTATGTAACCACAGCAAGTCTTCCTCACCTTAAAAGACGGTGGTGTATGAATTTATTGGTTCGTCCATTGACTTCAAAAATAATCCTAGGGCAGTACCAATCTGAGAGCTCTTTTATGGGTATCCCCATCCAAGGGTTCGGATGAATGAAACATGACCCCAGATCCACCGTCCAGAGACCCAACCTATAAATAGTAATATGAGGCGACACACACCAGACTTCCTACTAATATATGGGAGCAGAAGTGTAGATGAAGTGGTAAAATGTCTTGCTATAACAGCACAATGTCCCACATAACACGTGAAATTTTGATCTCATTTACGGTTCTAAAAGCTCCACGTGGAGTAGCTGTAGAGAGATGGCCCCAGCTTAGAGTTCAACATAGAAAGTTAGTATGTAAGATACCACTCTGGTGTAAAAATGATCCCAACCGTTGATCAAATCTGTCCCACAACAATGATGGTCAACCTTTTGAGGCATCCCATCCCCATCAAAGTGGGCCCAGATGCTCTATCCGAATCCATGTAAAAAACCACATTGTTGATGGTAGTCGGCGGACGGATGGTGTATTTTTTCTTGGAAGAGGAATGTTGATTGCACTCATTTTACACTTTTAATCAACGCCCACATGTGGAAGATCGGAGTGGCTATTAGATCTATGCCATATATATAACCAAAAAAAAAAAAAAAAAAAAACCAGTCCCACATGATCATCACGTGGGCTACAGCAGTAAAATGACAAGATGAATATTTTAAAGGAAATCAGCCAATGATTCACATTCTATGGCCATGCGTGGCCTGCCTGCTGATCACATTCTACGAGCTTTCACATTCACTGTCCATATGTCACTTCTTGAATCCAAGTTATGTTTCCAGAGTCCAAACGTACAGTTCGTACGATGAGACTCATTATAGATGAAAAAGATCCCAAAAAATTCTTTAATTGAATTATTTCAAACCGTTGATCATTTAAATCTTTTCCCTTACAAAGTTAGCCTAGGGCCAGGGGTATGGCAGAGTATCAAACTTTTTCTAATTTGATCTTTGGAACTTATTTGGGCTCAACCAAACCATTTAAGGGATTTTGAGCCCAGATTAGGCTAAGTGGGCCTGATTTCAGATTCGGCCAGATAAACCGTCAGGTCGGTCCAACCCATTTGCATCCCTAAATTTTTTTCTACAGTTCTTTTTTTATATTCATATTTCTTTTAATACTTTTGGATGCAAGGTTCAATCACACTGTAGTGTGTGTACTAACACCAAAATTAAAAATTAAAAGAAAAAAGAAAAAAGTTCAATCACAGCACCAAAAGCAGCAAATGGATTGGTTAGTAGTTTTTAAGGACGAAAGCAGCACTAATGATATTTGAAGCATGGTAGAGCAAAGTTCTTTCATTATTGTCATCATCACCACCATCACCATAATCATCATCACCACTCATAATCCACATCATCACTCATGATCCACACATCATTATTTTGGTCATATAGCTTCTGTTAAACTTAAAATACACAATATTCATTGAATGAACAATGTGGTTTACCATCTGGTCTGCATTAGATCCCATGCTGGTGAATCATTGGCTATGCATCTAGAACGTTGGATTGGTGGCCCACTTCTTGATCATAAAAAAAAAGATGGGTGGTATATTTTATTTGCTGGTAGTGTTTGGGTCAAATGTGGCTAGCATCCAACCTAGACTTGAGAATTCACCCAAGAAACTCTGTCAAATGACTTAGATTTTAATCCTAATCGTGTTTGGTCAATAATAGGGAAAATATAACTTTATATTTGTTTTTCCAGCATAGTTTTGTCTTTTTAATTCCTTTTGTGTTAGGATTCAAATACTTAAAATTCTACTCTAATATATGTCAAAGAATCAATTGCTCTAAAAGCTAGCTTGAGCTGTTAGAGGATGGCCTATCAATATATATCAATGGACTTTAACATATTTCTTATATGTGGGAGTATGTAGCTCTCATGCGTTTTTTGGTTTTTGTTTTTGTTTTTTTGTTTTTTCGCCGTATGCAAACATTGCATGCATATGTATGCACATGTCATGCACCTTGTATGTATAATTATTGAAGTCACCACTAACCAATTGCAAACAATGGCACAGAAAACTAACCTTAAAAGTAAATATGGATTTTTAATTTATGGAAGTTATTTGATACTCCAGCAGCACACGATGCCTAATATGCAGGGCACGTGTAATAGATTTACTCAAATTGAACTGACTAAATAATAGAATCTGCTGTTGCAAAACAGCAAACTCATGGTGCCAATATCAATTGATGGACGCTTGGTTGTTGAAAACTGTTGGATATTTTTCATTTTTAACTATCAAACAAATGTCTGTAAATCCAACAATCAAATAATCAAATAAGTACAATTTTTGTTTACAATAAATCTAAACCAGGACTAATAATTTGGACAGTTTAATTTGGATTCTTATGAACAGTACTCTACTAGAGTATCAAATGATTCCCCAATAATTGGTGCTGTCAATGTGCCAGGCCTGGGATTGGCTACAGCCGGTATTTTGAACTGTTCTGGCTGGCCCTATTCAAAAATTTTGATTTTGCCACGTCCAAGTCCGGCCCATTGACAGCCCTACCTACAATGAGTTTTGTGATAGGTAGGGGACTGGTGCTGCCACAGGACCGATCCAACCCAGGCCCACCCTCCTTATTGCTAAAATGGATCAGAACTATGATGGATGGGCCAAAGCCAGTTTTGGAAAGCTAAATGGAAATTTGGAGTAGCAATGTAATTGATACTGGTTGACTCAGATGGGAGAATTGCAGAGTGCACACATCCACATACACTATATGAGTCTAGGGGTGGGAATGGACCCAGTATGGGCTAGCTCCAGGTCAGCCACAACATGACCCAGTTATTAGACGTCCTTTTGTCAGCCCTTTTTCTAGAACCTAGATCTAAACATAGGGAACAGGTCTGTTCTGAGGCTCCAGTCAGTCAGGCCTTGATCGAGATTTTGAAAAATCTAGGCCCTGGCCTGACCCAACTCAGGCCCATGATCAACTCTCTCTCTCTCTCTCTCTCTCTCTCTCTCTCTATTTTTCTGTGGCTGACCCGGGCCCGAAACTTTATAGGAGAATCCAAGCCGAGCCCACAATGTAAGAACCTAGGCCTGTGATGATTATGCATTGCCCAGGCCCGAGACCAGGCACCCACTTTCATGAGACATCAGGGCTGCTTTTAAAATGTGCCCCATCATACATAATGCATGAGAGAAATGCCCCTGAAATCCTAGATGGGCTAGGTTGACGTGCTCTTAAATACGTCTCATGGTAGAATGTTCAAAATGCAGTAAAGAATTTAATTTAATTTTTTTTCCTCAAAAGTTTCAGATGATGCCAGTAATTCCCACAAATATCCATTTGGACAAGCTCAAGTTTCTAAAATAACAAAATATAAGAAACTAGGCCTACAATACCTGCACCTAGATACTTTAATGTAGCCAATCTTTCCACCTATAAAGTCTTTCCCTGATTTGATTTATCTTGGTTAACGGGCTGGGCCCACCCCCACTTTCATGTATATTTGAGATCCACTCTGATTATGAGATGTGTAATGTCACTTTAGGCCAAGGAGGAAATATTAGGCTGGCCTCTAATTCATATGGGCCGCAAGTTGAAAAGGAGACGTCCACACTTAATTTACAGAGCTCACCATGTGCGTGATGATTAATATAAAATCTACTCCAACCATTCGATTCCATATTAAATTTTAGGTGTGGGGACTAAAATATTAGGCCCATATATGAATCATGTCGGCTGCAACAAGGGAAACAGTTTAGAGGTAGGGCTAGTTTCGGGGCCCTGATCTAACATGGGGTAACCCACCTAGTGGTCTGGGTGGATTCATATAAACATTACGGTGGGCCCACCGGAGTTGTTGATCACCCCTCACCTTAATAATATCCAAGCAAACCCTATGAGTTGGATCGGGCCATACTCAAGCTAGGCTGATGGCCTGTTGTATATGGTCCCAGCCTGACTAGAATAATAAGCTGATCTTGATTTTTAAGCTCAAGCCCAACTGTCAGGCCTGATGCTGCAGCTAGAGCTGGGCTTCGAGTCGTGTCAGACCAAGTTAGGACTGACCTGACGCGACCTGATGTTGAAATAGGATTGACCTAAGCTTGACCCGACTCAGTACTTAGTCCGGCATGCCTGATCCGATCCGAGTCCAGTCTGACCTGGACTAACCCGGACTAAGTCAGGTCGAGTCAGTACCGAGTCAAGTTGAATTGACCCTTTTTTTTCCTGTTTTTTCTGCCTCCTTCAACCGGCCTCTTTTTCGACGCAACCGACTACTTTCTTTATTAGCCGGTTGGGTTTTGGTCGCCCCCCACCTTTCATCTGGAAGATGCTATTGACAGGTCATTGCTTGGGACCAACAGCCGGCGGAGTTGTTGATGCACGCGTCATGGCTTAAGGGCGTGTTTAGAGTGTGGATTTGGAACAGCTATTCAGAGCCCCTGGATTTGAAACCCTATAATTGTGTTTGGCACCCTAGATTTGGAATTCCTTGTAATCCAAAAGTATGATATTTACAAGGGTTTAAATTTAATTACTAATTCAATTTTAATATCCTTAATTAGTGTAAGTATGTAATTAATGTTTGACACAATGGTTGTAATATGCCTGTTGAAATATATAATTAGGTCAAAAATGATGAAACTCCGAGTCTTAGATGGCCCACAAGCACAAGATCACATATGAGTGACTAACCAACGATTTTTAACCATTGATTTACATGGACAATGTTTGGACTGCACAAATCATCCTATTAAAGTAATTTTAGTGATGCAGTTGATGATCTGATTGTTTTGGGATTTTGTCAGTGGGCCATGTGCCCAATAGATTAGTAGCCTAGTGACACGCATGTTACACATGTCACATGTGACTCTTGGAAGGATTTTAGATGTAATCCAAGCTTCTACCTTTATTTAAAACCCCCTCATTAGGAGATTTAAAACCCCCAGTTACTTTATGTGCCAAAGACACCGGGGGATTTGAAACCCCCTTAGATCCCCTCAAATCTCAAAATCCGTAGTGCCAAACAATCCCTAGTCAGTAAAAAGTGGAAGAGGAAACCTTTTATACACTGCATAATATGATGGATGTTACGTAGGCACTTAGAAGTTACTTGGAAATTACATACATGACATCCAAGTAATTCACATGAACAGTCCGAGGACAGGTCCCAGTTTAAGTTTATTTGATATGTAAATACAGGTTGGTGGACTTTCTTTAGACTATTAAAAATGAAAGGATCCATTGGTCTTGTTTCAACAAACAAGTAGTCAGAGCCACTTTGAGGATCCCTATGAAATGAGGCATGGAACGGAGCCACTATGAAGAAGTTTCGGCAGTTACGAAGGAAGCTTCAGGCTCATATTGGTCATGGGTTAAGAATGAGAGTTGAACTCTATGAGATTTAATCTCCCGTTGTTCCTTAGTAGCTCAGTGGTAGAGCAGTTAGCTGTTAACTGACTAGTCGTATGTTCGAATCCAAATAATCAAAGGTTAGGATGGTTCAAGCAATCTGATTTTAGGATTGTGACTTAGTGTCAGTGGTTTTCACAACCTAATGGGTTTATTTTGTGTAAATGTGGGACCCATTTAAAATATTGAATGCCTGCATATTAAGTATCATACTGTCCATGTATCAAACATAGGGCTGTAAATGGTTGGGTTCAGGGTGGGTTTAGCCAAAACTAGACCTGCCCATTTACTAAATGGGTCTACGTCCAAATTTTAGACCAAGACCCTTTTACTAAATGGGCGGGTCTAGGGTCGGGTCCGAGTCAACCCATCAGACCCACTGGTCTAGGTCTGGTAGAGGGAGATCTATGCAGACCCATTTATAAATGGGTCGGGTCTAATGGGTCTAGGTATGGATCTACTATGCAAGCATTTTAACAAGGCTTAAAATCGAGTCTGGACGGGTCTAAGCTAGATGGGTCTCTTGAAACATAGACCAAACCCACCCACTTACTAAATGGGTTCGGGTCAGGTCGGGCCTAATATAAAGGAAACCAAACCTAGACCTTATTTAACAAAGGGTTCTGTTCTTGGACCCATGACCCGTACCATTTAACAAATGAGTCGGGTCTACATGGGTTGGGTTTGGGGACTCCATCGGGTCCACTGACCCATTTACAGTCTGATTCAAACGACTCTTTGAAGTGGAATTGTAGGATATGCAACCGGAGTCTTTGCTGCTCAGTTCATGGGGTTTTTAAATGGACACGGATTTGGTAATCCAGGCCACTGATCCATTGCGACAGTGCAGTAGAAAAATCTTAACCTTTCGATTGTTCACTTGCAATAAATGGCCATAAATAGTAGAGTGGATTAGGTGGGACCCCAGATCCACCTATACTTGAACCTGAGTCGAGTCCTGTTCGAATCGAGTCGAGTTCATTCGAGTTGGTTTTTGGTCAGAGTTGAGTCGAATTATTGGGTGACCCGGATTCAACTCGGAGTTTGAATTGGGCCACATGAACTTGGATCGGATCGACTCAACCATTTGGTTCGTGCCGAGTCAGGTCTGATCCGAGTTGAATGAGTCGAGTTATCGAGTTGACTCAACCCATGCCTAGCTCTAACTTCAGCCTAATAAGTCCAGTCGAAAAGCCTGACGGGCCAGCCCTGGCAATTAATAGCCCTTGATGACATCTTAAAAATGAGAAAGATCCAAGACTCGAGTGCCCACGCCAAACCAAACCGTGGGGATGGAAACACCTGAACCTTTTTGGGTCGTCTAGCCAACGAGCCCGTTCAGAAGGTAGGCTCAGTCACTGAATGGCCTGGCTAGGCTCGGTCACTGAATGGACTGGCTAGTGTTCAGCTTGGCTCGACCATTGAGCTGAACTTTTATGTTTGAGCTAGCTCGGCTGAGCTTCGAGCCGAGTTCGAGCTCGAGCCTTTATAGCTTGGACACAATTTTTACATGTGTTCAAAAAATTTTAGAGAGAAATAGGGAGATTGAGAGAGAAATAGAAAGATTGAGGGATGACTGAACATCAGCGGTCATCGAACGGACTGGAGAGAGAGAGAGAGAGAGAGAGAGAGAGAGAGAGAGAGAGTTGTCACCGGCTCCCCTCCTCGTCGGATGAATTGGAGAGAGAGAGAGAGAGAGAGAGAGAGAGAGAGAGAGGTGGCTGGTGGGTGGTTGGCCGAGCAGTGGTGACCGGCTGGACAGAGTTAGGGGTTTTGGGGAGGGGAGGGAAGGGGGCGCTCGTTCGAAATGGAAAGGGTTTTAGGGTTTTAGACTTTTAAATATTAAGTTATAATATATATATATATATATATATATATATATATATATATATATATATATATATATATATATATATATATATATATATATATATATATATATTAAGCCGAGCTTTGAGCCGAATCGAGTCGAGCTTGGGCATGCTCGTGTGCAGGCTCGAACTATGAAACGAGCCAAGAAAATCCGCTCGGCTCTATTCGAATCCTCCTCCGAATCGAGTCGAATCGAGCGAGCTAATCGAGCCAGCTTGATTCGTGCTCAGCTCTAGGGGCTGAAGCCCTCTTGGGCTTTAAAAGGGGCTCCACCATAGCCCCACCATGATGTATATGTTACATCCACGCCGTCCATCCATTTAGAGAGACCATTCTAGGGGATGAGCAAAAGAATGAAGCAGATCCAAAGCTCAAGTGGACCTCACCTAAGAAAATAGTAGGCATTAATGTCCTACCATTAAAAACTTCTTGGGGTCACAAAAGTTTTCGATCAAGCTGATATTTGTGTTTTCCCTTCTTCCATGTCTACATGAACTTATGAACAGGATGCATCTCAAATAAACATCACAGTGTGCCCTTGGAAGGTTTCCATGGTCACATCACTATCCCCACTGTTATCTTTGGTGGGGTCCACTTGAGAATTGGATCTATCTTATTCTTTAGATCATGCCCTAAAATGATCTCTCCAAATGGATGGACAATGTGGATACAACACATACATCACAGTGGGGTCCACAAAAGTTGGTGACATCACTTCAGTAGCTAATCCATGTCCTTTGACCACCTGCTCCAGGGCCCCATTTGGGTGCCACACTGCAGGCCCAACAAGTGGCCTACCCTGTGGGTCCCATCACAATGTATTTGTTTTATCTACACTGCCCATCTATTTTTTCATGCCATTTTAGGCGGTGGGTCCCACCATGATGTATGTATTGTATCGACACTACCCAACCATTTAGACGGATCATTTTATGGATTGAAACAAAGAATGTGGCAGATTCAAAGTTCAAATGGACCCCACCATAGAAATAGTGGGGACAGTGACGCCCATCGTTGAAACTTTCCTAAGGCCCACCATGATGTTTATTTGAGATCCAGCTTGTTTACAAGTTCACACGGACATGGAGGTAGGGAAAACACAAATATCATTTTGATCAAAAAGTTTTGTGGCCCCCTATAAGTTTTTAATGGTAGGTGTTCAATCCCCAATGTTTTCTGTGGTGGGGTCCACTTGAGCTTTGGATCTACCTTATTCTTTAGCCCATGCCCTAAAATGATCTCTCCAAATGGATGGATGACATGGATGTAACATATGCATCATGGTGGGGCCCACAGAAGTTGGTGACGTCACTTTAGTAGGGCAGAAGACCTCTAACCACCTGCTCCTGCATACGTCCATGAAGAGGCAGAAGCCCTCTTGGGCGTTACAAATGGGGTCCATCGTGGGCCTCATATGTTACATCCATGCCGTCCATCCTTTTTGCCAGATCATTTTACGCCATGAGCCCAACTCTAAGACAGATCCAGATCGCAGGTGGGCCACACCATAGGGAACAATTGGGTTCCCCCTAGCACTGTGGATTCCTTTGAGCACTGTGAAATCCCCCTGAGTATTTTGGATTCCCCATAGCATTATGGATTCCCCTCAGTACTGTGTATTCCCCCTGCGCACTGTGAAATCCCCCTAAGCATTGTGGATTCTCCCTGGCACTGTGGATTCTCCCTAGCATTGTGGTTTCCTCCTGAGCACTGTGAGTTCCCCCTGAGCACTATAGGTTCCCCTTGGTTCTGTGGATTTCCCCATGAGCATTGTGGATTCCCCTTGAGCATTATAGATTTCCCCTGAGCGCGTTGTGGGTTCACCTTGAGCCTAAAGAGGGCTTCAACTGTAGGCCCCACAGTCAGGTTGGATGACCGATAAACATTACAGTGAGCCTAGGAAGGTTTCCAGCGGTAGGCACTCAACCACCACTATCCCTATGGTACGGTGCACTCGAAACCCTTGCCCCATGCCCCCGGCCAATGTGGATAGCAGGGTATACAACATATCCATTAAGGTGGACCCCAAGATGGTTCCCACCAACCTTTGGTTGGATTGAAAAATAAACATTATAGTGGCCCCAAATGAATTTTTTATGGTGAGCATTAATGACCATTGTTTCCTATGGTGTGGTCCACTTGGGATTTGGATCTGCCTCATTTTTGGGACCACAGCCTAAAATGACATGGAAAAGCAAATGGGTGGCGTGGATAAGACAAACACATCATGGTGGGGACCCACAGGGTAGGCCACCTGCTGGACAGGCGCACCATGGAACCCCTTGGGTCACAAGAGTCTTGGATAAAGCTGATATTTATATTTCCCCTAATCCAGATCTGTGATGACAAACAACGTCATGGTGAGCCTTAGGAAGGCTCCACCGTGAAGTGACATCACCAACTTCTGCGGGCTGCACCGTGATGTATGTGTTGTATGCACACTGTCCATCCATTTGGAGAGATCATTTTAGGGCATGATTTAAAGAATTAGAAAGATCCAATTCTCAAGTGAGCCCCACCAAAGAAAACAGTGGGGATAGTGACGTGATCATTGAAACCTTCCCAGGGCCCACCATGATGTTTATTTGAGATCCAACCTGGTCATAAGTTCACATAGACATGGAAGAAGGGAAAACAAAAATATCAACTTGATTGTAAACTTCTGTGACCCCATGATGTTTTTAATGGTAGGACCTCAATCCCCACTGTTTTCTTTGGTGAGGTCCACTTGAGCTTTGGATTTGTTTCATTCTTTGGCTCATCCCCTAGAATGATCTCTCCGAATGGATGGACAGCGTGGATGTAACATACATATCATGGTGGGGCCCATGGTGGCCCCTTTGTAATGCCCATGAGTGCTTCCACCTCTATGTGGACTTACGGTGGTCAGAGGGGCATTTCCAATTGAAAATTTTGCGGTTTCTCGTGGGGCAAAGAAAAAATGAGCCTCACAAGAAATTGGATATTAATAAAAATAGCTATACAGAGGGGCTAATGCAGTAAACATCTGATGGAAATCGGATTGCATCATGAGATACTCAGTATGCTTTTATCGTACTGAGTAAACTCAGTTGGGCCCACCGTGAATGTCTGTTGTTTATCCACGCTGGTCATCCGTTTTCAAAGCTCATTTGAGGCGTTGAGCCAAAAAATGAAGCATATCCAAGATCTCAAGTGGACCATATCACAGGAAACAATGGGACTAATTATTTCGACCGTTGAAACCTTGCTTGGGCCTATAATAATCTTTTTTTTGTCATCCAACCTGTTCATAAGATAAAAAAGACATGGATGAAGCGAAAAAAAAAATCAGCTTGAGCCAAAACTTCTGAGGCCCACAAAAAATGGTAAACCTTCAATTCACACTATTTCTTATGGTGTGGTTCATTTGAGACTTTGATATGCTTCATTTTTGGGCCAAAGACCTACAATTATCTGATAAAACGGATGGACGGAGTGGATAATATACATAAATCATGATGGACCCCACAGAGTTTACCCAGTACGCTTAGCGTTCCGAGTTAGTCAGTACGCAATCCGCTTCCTTCCTTCGGTATCCGCTCAAGTGAACTGATATTTCCGGAAGAAAAACGTACGGCATTTTCCAATTTCATAAAATAATGGCAGAAAATCCGATCCGCTTCGGGATTATCGGATGCGCCGAGATAGCAAGAAAGGTAGCAAGAGCCATAACACTCGCCCCCAACTCCACCCTTTCTGCCATCGGCAGCCGTTCGATCGACAAGGCCAGGCGATATGCGGCCCAGAACGGGTTTCCGGATTCCGTCAAGATCTACGGTAGCTATGACGCGGTCCTCGACGATCCGTTCGTGGACGCCGTGTACATGCCGCTCCCGACCAGCCTCCACGTGCGGTGGGCAGTGTCGGCGGCTGAGAGGAAGAAGCACGTGCTGCTGGAGAAGCCGACGGCCCTGAACGTGGCGGATCTGGACCGGATATTGGATGCTTGCCAGTCGAATGGGGTCCAGTTCATGGATGGCACGATGTGGATGCACCACCCGAGGACTCAGATGATGAAGGAGTCGCTCTCCGACACGACGATTTTTGGGCAGCTCAGATCGGTAAGAAATCCTAAATTTTCTCCTCATGTGGCACACACGTAATAGATCTGGACCCTTTATCTGCTGCGAAATGCTCTGGATTGGGATCTTCCCTAAAATACACCAGACGCTTGATCCAAGTCACTGATTGGATAATTTATGGGGATTAGAATCGGGCGGTCAGAAAAAGTCGATCCAATGGTCAGGATCGATAAGTGTTACAAAGATCATCTAAACGGCTGCTTCATCTTTTGTCTGGTAACGGTGCCCTTTATGGGTCGGGTCCTATATTACTGAGTTTAGATTGCTTTGCGTGCCTTAATTGAATATATGAGAGGAAGAAAAGAGCAGGAAAGATTAGGAAGAAGAATTATTGTTATTTCTCTCTGCACATGTAGATTACATAGATTAGTTGCACTCTCTTTATAAGCATAATAATAAAGCCAGGGATAACTTTCAATTAAATAACAATATTGAACATAGATTGTTGTCATTGAAAACTGGACAACTGATGAGATGAGATGCCTCTTATCTCCTTGGAAGAATGGATTGAACCTGAGGGTGGCGTCCTATAGAACACATGGAAGAGCTAAGGGAGGTGGCCGGGGTCCGACCATTAATCCTCCGATGCTTAAGTCAGATGGGTTTGAAGGAGATTTGAGAGGCAATTACTGGATGAATTTTGTGCTTACCTTAGGTTAGAGGTGAACCCCTCTATTTATAAGTCATTGGAGAGCAGTCGTGGGCCATGATCATGGCTGCGATTGTTGGGGCGATGCTCGTTGGGCGGCATGATTCCTGGATACATGGATCACGCTAGTAACGGTTGGAGATGTGTCCACCTCCTTCGGACCCATCCTTGGACTCTCGCCCACTTTTATAGCAGTTGTGGCCCATGTCGGTCCGCTGGTGGTGTAGGCCAAGGCCAAGCTCTTGGCTCGTCGGCCATGTCAGTAGACAACCTCGTTCGAGTTTGTCTTTGATGCATCCAAAATGTCCTTCATAAAGGCAGATTTGTCGTTGTATTGGTTCTTATCGTCAACTCTCTTCCTATAATTGTCTGTCTTGCACCTAACATCGGTGTGTGAGCCCGAGGACACATGATTCCTAGAGATGTGAATCAAGTTGGTAACGATTGAAGACGTGTCCACCTCCTTCGGACCCATCCTTGGACTCTCACCCACTTTTATGGCAATTGTGGCCCAGGTCGGTTCGCTGGTGGTGTAGGTGAAGGCTGAGCTCTTGGCTCATCGGCCATGTCAGTAGACAACTTGGTTCGGGTTTGTCTTTAATGTATCCAAAATCTCCTTTATAAAGGTCGACTTGTCGTCGTATTAGTTCTGGTCATCGACTATCTTTCTGTAATTATCCGTCTTGCACCTGACATCGGTATGTGAGCCCGAGGACTTGTACCTAAGCCTGTGGGCCCACGAGCTTCATGGGCTTTCCTTGGGACCCTAGGTTAGCTCGAATTTACCCATAACATAGATAATATTCAATTAAAAGTAGATATTTGAATTTGAAAATGAAGATTTAAATTTAAAGAAGGTTTGCCCCCATGGAACTTAAGAGATAAGGACATTTGAGCTGTGAAGTTAGGGAATTGAGATGAGAGACGCTCTAGTCTCCCACGTAGATATCATCTGATGGTCAAGGACATCAGATGAAAAGTTTAACCTCACCTCAGATATCATCACCCAAACCTTTTATGAAGCAATCAATCATAAAAGATTCAGGTAGTTTAACTATGTGGTTAGTTAGATGTTCAAATTTATCTTCATATTCTTACATTGACCCAAAATGTTGCAACTGTGACAACGCTTCATCTAGCCGGATATATTCTGTGGCACCAAAGCAAGCGCAGGCAGTAGATTTGAACTCATCCCATGTCCATGTTATAATATCTTTCATCCAATGATATTATTGAATGGTTTTGCCTTCAACGTCAAAAGTTGTCAATCCAATCTTCGCATGTGCAGTAATTTGGTTAAGCTATAGAAAAGTTGAGCCCGATAGATCCAGCTGAGGGGATCTTTTGCATTGAAGTAGGGAAAATCCACCCATATATATATGTGGTCTGCAATATAGAAAAGCCAGTTATATTATGGGATTGTGGAGCGATGGAGCTGTGGCCAGCAATGGGGATGGATAGTGTATTTGGGTTGACATGGTTGTCTTGCTTGTGTTAAGTTACATAAGGGTTTGCAAGGTGTCCTTCAACTCCGTAAAAATTACTATCATTCCTCTCTTGAAACCCAACCAAAATAGCTTGTTGTTCTTTAAGCACGGCTATATCTTGATAAGTGTGTTGTGGGTAAATCTGAGCTGGCCTAAATTCATGAGGAAAGCCTACATGCCCAAGTACAGATCTTTAGGCTTACACACTATCGTCGGCCGCAAGACGGTCGACTATGACAGGAAGAGAGCCGAGGATCAAAACTGACGTGATGACAGATTAGCCTTTACGAAGGTCATTTTGGATATATCAAAACAACCCAAATTAGGTCGTTCTACTGACATGGCCGACGAGGAGAGAGCTCAGTTTCAGCCTATATTGCCACCAGGCCAACTTGGGCTATGATTGCCATAAAGGCAAGCGGAAGTCCAGGGACGAGCCTGAAGCAAACGGATATGTCTCCGAACGTTACAAGCACGATCCATGACTCCCGAAATCACACTGCCCTCGACGGGCATAACGCCCACGATTGAGGTCACGATCGTGGCCCTCAATTGCTCTCCGATTGTCCTATATATAGAGGCATTCTCCCACAGCCTAAGGTACACACAACTCTCTACCTACGAGACTTGCCTCTATCATCTCCCACACCCAACTGACTTAAGAATCAGAGGGCTAACGGCCGGACCTCGGCCACCCCCCCTTAGCTTTCTTCTTTTGTTTTTACAGGATCTAATGGACCTCTGGTCCATATCCAATCCGCACACTTGCAAGAGATCAATGGCATCCATTCGTCCAAGGTGGAGGTAAAGTCATCTCATCCATTGTCCAGTAGTTTTCAGCAACAACAAAGCGTTTTGCAGTTGTTCAAAGAGTTTTTCGATTTGTTCAGCCATGGCCGCTATTTAAATTCCAAGCTTGTTAACGAATTCCTACAATTCAGTCATAGTAGATCCAAATGTAGTGTGCTTTGACTAAATATGTGAGAAAAAAAAAAAAAAAAAGAAAAAAAAAGAAAGAAGATGTGAATTGAAAAGGGAAATATAAAAGATTAGGAAGCAGAATTGTTGTTATTTTTCTCTGCCATCGAGATTACACTGCACTCTCTTATATAGGTGTCATAATAAAGTTAGGAATAGATTACAATTAAATAATAAATTAATAATAATAATGATAGAGATAACTCACAATTAAAAGCAGATATATGAATTATATTTAGCATTTACAATATTATTAATATTAAATTTAGGTGACCTGATCCGATTATAACAGGGTCCAAGATGATGGATCTGCCTCGGATCCCATTAGTGCACTTTTTTTTTTTTTTTTTTTTTTTTTTTTTTGTGGCAAGTCCAAATGACGGACCCGAGCCCTAGCTGATTTCTATGTGGGTCCTGAATTAGATCCGGACGCAAGCCCTGCTTGACTTCTCAATGGGACTAAATGGTGCAGCCCAGCTCCCGCCTGGCCAAATAACATTCCCATGAATCTTTAGAAATGTCTCCCAAACTTACATTCATTGTGGACGCTTTACCTGATTATCGTCACCCACCAACCGCAATCCAACAGTTGGGATTCTGCAATGGAGCATTCCTTTTTCAGTGGGCTTTTCTGCTCCACTTGAAAATTCAAACCATGTATCATAATCTCACCTCCCATCTTAAACCAGATGCACAGCACATCCACATTTGCAGCTACCAAAGAATTCCTTGAGAATGACATACGGGGGAAGCCAGACATGGACGCTCTTGGTGCTCTTGGAGATGCTGGCTGGTATTGCATTCGAGCCTTCTTGTGGGCCACTGACTACCAGTTACCCAAAACTGTAGCTGCTTTCCCAGCCGTCGATTTCAACCAACGTGGGGTCATCCTATCATGTGGGTCCTCCCTCCTATGGGAGGACAAGAAGGTGGCAACTTTCCATTGTTCCTTACTCGCCCACGAATCTATGGACATCAATCTCTATGGCACCGCTGGATCCCTCCGCCTGCGTGACTTCATCATTCCTTATGAGGAGACATCCGCTTCGTTCTCCCTCTCATCTGGTGCAGATTTCTCAGAGCTGCACTTGGGGTGGACAAACAAGCCTGAGGAGATTCGGGTGGCATTGCCACTTCCCCAAGAAGCTCTTATGGTTCAAGAATTCGCTAGATTGGTGATGAGCATCAGAGATTCCGGGTGTGGCCCAGATCCCGAATGGCCTCAGATCAGTAGAAAGACGCAGCTAGTGTTGGATGCTGTGAAAAAATCTATCGACCTGGGATTCAAGCCAGTAGAGTTGTGATTAGTAAAACGTTCAGCAACATGATTACAGTGGGAGTGTTATCTAATCTATAGTTCTATGATAAATGATAGTAACAGTTCAAATATTTCTGATGTGTTTGGATGAGCTAATAGTATTAGTAGCAATAGTCTAATCTCGGGTTGGAATTCCATGCTTCCATAACTGTTTAGCTTTTTTTTTGAGAAGTAAAAATTCGAGTTTCATACAGATGCATTGATCTACTTTTGTACCACTGGGGTCTGTTTGATCTATATCTCAATTTCAATGAAATCATCTTCACATCGGACCATTTACCCTTGTGGCCTGTTTTCTCAAAAAAGGGGCTTTTCCATTTTCTCACAGAAGCTCGATTCGTCTCCAGGCCTTTTCCAAGTAGGTTTCCCCATCTTACTTCTAACCAGCTTACATTTTATTGAATATTGTATAATTGTAACAGAAATTAAAACAAACAACCTTTTAAAAATAAAAATAAAAAATCTACAGATTTTCCTATTCTTTTCAAGTCAGGCATTTGCCTTTATAATCTACTTTCTGAATTCCACCAATCCAAACAGGCCCTCACACCAAAATAAGATTTGGGCTGACAATCAACGAAATTATCATTGGCTGCATTCATTGGCAACTCCAATTTGGGTATTGCCCAAACGGTTCTCAGATTGAACCAGACTCAATCGCATTGGCTTCCAGAGCTTCAAATCACATGACCATGGATCGCATCATTTCTCACGCAATGCTGCTGTAGTTGTACTGCTGTGGCAAAAAATAGAAAAAAGTTTCACCAGTAATCGGCGCAGGAACACCTCCCATCTTTGAAGTGGTGGAACCGAACTCGGTCCCTGATGATGATCTCTCTCTTGTAAATGCTCGAGATTATCTTCGTCACCGAATGGCAGTCGCTGCACACTCGAAGGTTTTTCACAACCCGAATGGGTGATCCTTTGCATGTCCGAAGAAGCCCATATGCGATGGCCAATCGCTCGCTGTGGAGGCCCAGCGCATGCTCCTTCTCCTCTTCATCAATGTCATGCAACACATCAGTAGTGGCTGCTATGTGGCCTGCCTCTCTCAACCTCCTGGCCATCCTATCCACCATCTGATAGATCTCATCACTTTCTGGATGCGAGTCGTCTCCCATCACAAACTCATGGACGGTGAAATTCACCTCTATAGAGCTCCAAGCATGCCTTCTCTTCACCTTCCTATTCTTCATCAAAGTCCTAATCCTACTTACACTAGACCATCTCCCAAGTGAAGCATACACATTAGAAACGAGCACATAATTCTCGCCACTCTTAGGATCAAGCTCAAGCAGCTTCCTGCTTATGTGGGCCCCAAGCTCTGTGTGGCCACGGACCTTGCAAGCACTAAGCAGTGTTCTCCACAGCACTGCGTTTGGCTCGATCGGCATGCTTGAAATGAACTCATGCGCTTCGTTGATGCAGCCTGCCCGGCAGAAGAGATCGACCATGCAACCATAGTGCTCGATCTGGGGCTCGATCCCGTACTCCGACCGCATACTGTCAAAGCATCGGCGGCCCTCGTCAATCAGCCCCGAGTGGCTGCATGCACACAACACACTGGTGAATGTGACACAAGTGGGCCTCACGTTGGCACTTATCATGTCTTCAAACACTTGCAGAGCTTTCTCGCCATACCCATGTATGGCATACCCTCCAATCATGGTGGACCACACAAAAACATCTTTCTCATCCATCCGTTGAAAAACTCTATGGGCGTCATCCAACAGCCCACATTTCGCGTACATGTCCACCAGAGCATTCCCCATAACAACATCTATTTCCACGCCCTTCCTATCAATGTAAGAATGCGCCCACTTGCCCAAGTCCAAGGCCCCCAACTCCCCACAAACGCCCACAACGCTGGCCAGGGTGAACCCATCAATATCAACGTCTGAGATCTGCATTTCCCTAAAAAGGGCAAGCGCCTCATGTGGGCCACCATTCTGCGCATACCCAGCAATCATGACGCTCCAGGAATTAGAATCTCTCTCAGCCATTATATCAAACAACTGCCTCGCACCCTCTACGCGCCCGCAGCTCACATAAAACCGAATCAAGCAGTTGATCACAGGCACTTCGGATTCGTGGCCCATCTTTGTAATCTGCCCGTGGATTTGCCTCCCCTCTTCCAGCCTCAGCAAGCGGCAGCACGCCTTGAGCACAAACGCGAGCGTGTAGCTGTTGATTTGGGCCCCACAAGAGTGCATACGCTGGTAGAGAGAGAGGGAGTTGAGTGGGGCATCGCTGAGGGAGTGGCCCCTGATCATGGTGTTCCACATGAAGGTGTTTGGTTGGTGAGCCCTGGAAAAGATTATCTGGGCATGGGACACGTGGCCGGTTAGGGTGATGGCCGTGGACTCGATGAGCTTGCTTGTGAGGAAGAGGTCATGGTCCAGACCAGTCCGAACCATATGGGCCTGGATGGGCTTCAGCTCCCTGAGGGACCTACATTTCTTGATAAGGGACACGAGCGCTTCGGGCTCGTGTATCAGGGGCTTCAAATGAGTAGTCATTGCTGCTATCTTGCGGGCGTTGGTCTTTTGTTTGTGAAGAAGTTATACGAGTCGAGGATAAAGGACATCGTACTCGGGGATTAGCTACTGACAGGTTGAGTAGCGAGAGTCTCTACCGAAGTGACGTCAACATATTTTGTGGGCCCCACCATGATGTATGTAGTGTATCTATACCGTCCATCCATTTGGAGAGATCATTTTAGGGCATGTGCCAAAGAATGAGGCAGATCCAATGCTCCAGTGGACCCCACCGCAGAAAACAGTGGGGAGAGTGACGCCCACCATTGAAACCTTCCTACGGTCTACCATGATTTTTATTTGAGATTCAACCTGTTCATAAGTTAGCACATACATGAAAGAAGGGAAAACACTAATATCAGCTTGATCGAAAACTTCCGTGGCCCCTATAATTTTTTTAATGGTAGGCGTTCAATCTCCACTCTTTTCTGTGGTGGAGTTCACTCCAGCCTTGGATCTGAGTCATTTTTTATCTCATGCTATAACATTATCTGTCCAAATGGATGGAAGGTGTGGATACAACACATACAACATGGTGGGGCCCACAAAATATGGTGACGTCACTTCAGCAACCAGTCTCGCTACTCAACCTGTCCGTAGCTAATACGCATCCGTTTAGAAGTGGGTAGGTGTGGGCCCGCTTCTTTGGGCTATCAGTGGGCCGGGCCAGGGATGGGCATAAAACGTAAGTCCGTTTAATAACTAAACTGGGTTGCGCTTGATTTAAGAGTCCGTAATGCTCTTTTTGACCCGTCATGTCCCTGTGCCAAGCTCAGGAATAGGTTTTACTTGGCAGGCAGGGTTTGAACATCTTGGCTTGTTAAAATAAATTTAAGAGACGATGGGTATGGATTCAAACGCATCAGCAGGGATGGGCTTTCGCCTTTATCCACGTTTCATTATTGAGTTGAACCTGAGAATGGTCATGCTGGGTTGGGTCTGGCTTGGGCTTGATGAATTTCAAGTGCGTTGAGTTTGGGTCAGAAGGTAATCACCGGTTGGGTTCGGGCCAGTTTAGTAAATGGACCGGGCCACCCCTACATGTTGGACACTGGTGTTAGGTACTAATCACAGTCCCTATGGCCTCCCAGGTGGGCAGATTATAGTATCTTGGCCACTAATCTTGGGTCCGTTTTAAGATGAATATCAGTTGTTGCTGTTTGTTAGCTATCGTTGCCCAGTCTAGCACTGTCAATGGGCTAGGATTGTGCTTGGTTTTTGGGCTTGGCCTGCTCTAGCAAGGCTTGGGCTGACATCTTAAGGGAGAAAATGGGCCAAGTAGCCCACCCAACCTAGCATTTGGCTCTGGTTGGACCTATTAGCTTAGTCCATGGGCTGAGCTTGGGCATTTGCATGCATGGCCCGATCATTTTTCACGTTGGGCTTGGGCTTGAGTCATTTTAGCCTGACCCATCCGGTCTGGCATGGCCCAACCTGACTTTACACACACACACACACACACACACACACACACACACACACTACAAATATATATAAACACACACTCACACCCCCCACACACTCACACTCTCGCGCACTCACACCACAAGGGGTGCTCAAACCTGTGACCTCGTGTTGAAACTCCTGAGACTATACCTGAATTTATATTTACACATGTTATATACTACAAATATGCCATTTCTAATCCTTGGTCAGGCAACCCATTTATTTTAAATGTAGCTTGTTGGTTTCATTCCCTTGAAATGTCTATTTTTTGTTCATATATGGCCCACTTGTTCAATATATAGATTAGGAAAATTCGAGTAAATAGGAATTTTGTCAAAATTCAGGCCCGGCGGGTCAGGTGGGGCTCAGGCCTGCTATTCTAGGCCAGTGCTAGGCTTGGCCCTTGGGTCTTAACTGTCAAGCCACTTCCAGGCCTAGCCTGGTGCGGCTCAAACCAAGCCCATTGTCGCCCCTAATATTAGGCTCAAAAGCTAGGGTGGGCCTACTAGTCTATTGATTTTATTAACCAGATTGAGCCTGTTCTGTTTTTGGGTTGTCGCCTCTAATATTAGGCTTAAAAGCTAGGGTGGGCCTAGTATTCTATTGATTTTATAAACCAGACTGGGGCTGTTCTGCTTTTGGGTTGTCGCCACTATTATTAGGCTCAAAAGCTACGGTGGGCCTATTCTATTGATTTTATTAACCAGATTGGGCCTGTTCTGCTTTTGGAAGCCTATCTGCTCCGTCACTCTTAGCCTAACAATTTAGGGTTTTCAAGGGCACTTTCGTAATATATGACATTATAGATATGCGATGGTACATATATGGTGGGGCACACCTAATAAATAACATTGAATTTGCATGAAATGGGCCGGCAGGATGGATGATTATTGGGCTCCAGCTTAAGTGGACATTTGGGGCAAACTAAAATATGAACATTTGGGCAGTTGGAAATTGAAATTCATGATTTGTAAATGTAGGGTTGTTTGGCATCCCTGATAATCCTTAGATTTCAATTACATAGTGGTTCAAAATTGAGGATTTTCACCCTTTTTCAGTTCCAAAGGTGACCTCCTGATTTGCAAAATCTAAGATTTTGGGTCATTTCCAACCACCATAACTATCATCTGCTCCTTTCTTAAGGTATTTACACTAATTCACACCACACCATGATGATGGGCCCACACCATCATATTATAAAATTCAAGCATACATAATCATTATGTGGCTCATACCATAGAAAAAATTGACAACTTCCTAATTTTTTTTAAAAAATTAAACTAATGGCAATACTTTTGCAGTCCACTAAAAGTTTAAAATAATTTTACTTTTTGCCAAGGTTATCTTACAACAGTGCAATGATTATCTTTTGTTGCATTTACGCTATAAAATAATTTGAGAATTCAAGAGTCAAAATTAAGGCTACTAAAACACAATTTCTGAAATCCCAAATTTTAAAAATTTATACTACCAAAAATAACTAAAAATTCAAGATTCCAATTCCAATTCCAATTACATTCTCCTAAACAAACCCTAATAATATTGGGTCAGGCTCGATCCTGCGTGTTTTGGCCTTGTCACAGCCCCAATATGGGTCGTGCCTGACCTGACTGATTACACCCCCAGCTCTGTAAGCAAGTGAGAAATGAGGCTTTTGCAGTGAGGATTGAGATTTTGAAATTTCAACGTTGGAGAGGTCATTGACAGAAGAGACAGCAGGAAGCATGGGCATTCAAAAGGTGGGACCCACTGCTAACATGCCCTTGCCAATAATCATGTATTAGGATTGCTTGGTTACCCAATGCCGTATAGCTCGGTGTGTGTGTTGGGTCACGATGGTATTTGATTGGTTTGTCAGAAATGGAGTAATGTAAAGCTGTGTTAAGTTGCATTATTTTCTATAGTAGCAGTACATGGCTCAATCAAATCACTATTGAACTACATGATGGTACTGTTGCCACATAATCTATGCCCAAAAATCATACTGTACGCTTATTAAGTGGCCGCACATGCATGAGAAGGCTGGATGGATAAGACAAGTGAAGATGGTAAGTACATTTATTGTCACACAGTCAGTTTTCATTGTCCGTTCATTTTCTCATACATTTTTTAATGGGTTAGCTCATACACCCGGTTATTAGTACACCCACCCACCCCTGTTAGTCACATCACAATGTTAGCCACCCCCACTGTGGGGATCAATACCATGACCTTAGTGTTGAAACGAGGCTATCTTCACTCAGTCTGCCGCTTGAGCCATGGACTTGGGTGTCATACATATGTGGTATTTGATGACTTAAAGATGACCTGATTACGGAACCAAGGCACGTTCATTGTCTCCATGACAAAATGGATGGCTCGGATCTCCCACAATTGCTTGCAGTACTCAGCTTAAGGTGGTGTGTGTATTTTACACACGAAAACTTTGATACTCTGGCAAAGTTTGAGGAGCAACGGCTGGGCTGCCCTCAAGGGCTTGTGCTGGGGCCACTAAACTTGGCCAGAGGGCTGGGCTAGCCCTTGAGATTTAGGAGTGGCAATCTCTTGATTAGGCAGAGACCTGGGTGAAGGGAAAATACACATATCAGCTTGATCCAAAACTGTTGTGGCCCAAGAAGTTTTTAATGGTGGGCGTTCAATCACCGCTGTCTCCTATGGTGTGGTCCACTTGAGAGTTGGATCTGCCTCATTTTAGGATGATGCAATGAACTGGCAAAATGGATGGACAGCATGGATAAAATAGATATATCATAGTGGCGCCCATAGAGATTTTTCAGCACCCAAGTAGGCACCGGAGGAGTCACTACCGAATCCAAGTCCGCAGAGATCATGAGGCCCTGTAGGCGATCTAAGAAGGCCCCACCAGGTGAATGGTCTTGACAGGAGTGGACTGTTACCCGGTGAACAACTTAGTGAGTGTTACCCTAACCGTGTGGGGCCCACCTTGATATATTTGTTGTATATCCATGCCATCCATCTGTTTTTCCATGTCATTTTAGGATGTGATCCAAAACATTAAGAAGATCCAAATATCAGTTGGATCATACCATTAGAAAAAGTAATGAATGGCTATTAAAAACTTTTTATGGACCACAAAAGTTTTGGATAAGCTGATATTTATATTTTCCATTCATCTAGACCTTCTTGGCATTATCAAGAGGTTGGATTACAAATAAACATTACTAAAATCTTATGATGGACTCTTTGTAATTTTTAATGGTGAGGCACTCAATCACCACCTTTCTGTGGCGTAGTCCACCTCCTTTTTTTTTTTTTTTTTGTCATGCAAATGACCCACCCAGTTAATCACGGTACATGCCCACCCGGTCAATCATACGTCACACCCACTAGTGCGGTTAGCAGTGGGAGTTTCACCTATGGGTTTCGATACCTAGACCTCTTGTTGAAACTCCACAAGAGTCTTCCAACGAGGTAAAGGTTCTGGTTCCGAACCCAAGTGGTGTAGTCCACCTGATGGGCTCTTTGCAATTTTTAATGGAGCACTCAATCACCACTTTTTCCTGTGGTGTGGTCCACCTGAGATTTTGATCTGCATAATTTTTGAAACCCCATACTAAAATGAGCTGGATGTACAGAAAATTATCATTGTGGGCCCTATGATAAGGGTAACACCCACTAAGCTGTTACCCGCGTAACACCTAATCCACTCCCGGTCTTGACCACTGGTCTGGGTCGCCAAGTGTCATTCTTGACTAGTCACCAGCTCAGACTTTGGACCGTGGTAGGTGAGGACGCGGATTGCCCACTGACGATGTGGGGCCCACTACGATGTTTGTCTTTTATCTACGTCCATCCATTTTTTTTTCCAGTGTGGGTGTGTACACTAACAGTGGGATGTGTGACTAACCCAAAAATATAAAAAAATTCCTCATCCGGTAGGTAACCTGTTTAATCGGTATTTGTGTTCTTAAGTTCCCACCCTCGGACGCAGTCTATGCTGATCTGTGTAGGGGCCCACCGTGATGTATCTATTTATCCATGCTTTCTATCTCTTTTCTAAAATCATTTAAAGGCATGAGACCAAGATTGAGGGAGATCCAATGATCAAGTAGACCACACCAAATAGTACACAGATGACTCTTGCATTTAATGCAACCCAAGTTTACCATTTGGTGTGGTACACTTGAGTGTCGGATCTGCCTTATTTTTTGTTTAATGCCTTCAAATGATCTTAGAAAAGGTTTGAACGGGCGTAGATAAACAGATACATCACGGTGGGCCCCTTCACAGATCTGCCCGGACGTACCCACCATGATGTATCTGTTTATCCACGCCGTCCATCCGTTTTCTCATATCATTTCGACCTATGATCCCAAGAATGACGATAGCGCTAAAGTGGACAACACCACAGGTGACTCTTGCATTTAATGCAACCTAACTTTACTATTTAGTGGGGTCCACTTGCGCGTTGGATCTGCTTCCTTCTTGGGATCATAGGTTAAAATGATCGGAAAAAAGGGATGGACAGAGTGGATAAAGAGATACATCACTGTGGGCCCCTCCACAGAACTGCCTGGACGGTAATCCGTCGAGGCGGAGGCAGGATTGCATCCGCGTCCTTGGAGCTACCAGATTGATGGTCCTACCATCTGTTCGTACAACCACTGTCCCATAATGGGCAAGTTATCACACTTTCGTGCAGACAAGCCACATATTTAGACGTGTGATTCGTAAAAAGGTGGGCCACACCTTGATGATCATCTGGTGCAGAAATCTGGCCTTTCCACTTATCGAGTGGGAGACAACCTCAAAGTCAGTGAACAACCACCAGTATGATTTTCTCTAGTGATGTAGCCCTCCAACGGGTTGATCAGCCCCACTTTTTACACAAGAACATCATCATGGTGTGTCCTGACTTTTAAACGGATCAGATATCCTACACGTGTACATGTTAGGGGTAACAAAATGAATGGATGTGAAAGTTTACATACAGGAGCTGTATGTGATCATTTCTGTCCTAAATTGTGAAACTTTACCACCGGAAAATCATCTCTCCTTCGTGGTTTCACTTTACCACCTGAAGATATTTCATAGATTGGGAAGCGGATTGCGTACTGAGTAAACTGTATGGGGTCCACGGTTATTATGTATTTTATCCATTATATGTCTATCCATTTTACCAGATAATTTTAGAGCTTGAGCCAAAAAAAAAAGCATATCCAAAACTCAATTAGACCACACCATAGAAAATTCATCACTGTTGGCACTAACAAGGTTTCAACAGTGGAAATTATTATTCCTACTGTTCCTGTGGTGTGGTCCACATGCTTCAATTTTGGGCTCAACCCCTAAAATGGACTGCGTGGATAAACCATACACATTCACAGTTAGCCCACTAGAGTTCACTCATATAAAAGAGTACTGCGTGACTCAACATGCAATTCAATTTCCAAGGGAGCGGTGTCCAAGGCTCTTTCTATTTGTGTCCTCTCAATCTCCAATAAAGATCTCATTATAATTAGAATTTTTAGGAGATATTAATTATACTACTCTACTACTTCATATTTTGATAGGTTTGCATTGAAATTTTGTGATCTTGTCTTATTGTATATGCTTATATTTGATAAAATCCTTTTATTACCATGGTTACCCATTAAAGATCTAATGCCCATGTAGATCAAGTAATAAAGCAATAGTTGTTCAATCAAACATGAGATCACATGTGTTAACAAATTAGTTATATTTGATCAAATGTACACAATTAAGATAGTGTCAAGCGTGTCAGAGTCGTATTTGACTTGAATTCGATTCAATGTTTGCAACCCCAAGCGTCATATCAAGTATAAGATCATACACATGAAGGTTGAACTGACTGTCCAACCACCAATATTGTAGCAATCATGTGATTTGAAGGGGAGGATTAGTCCTTCAATGATATCTTTTTTGCTTGAGCTAAAAACTTTTCTTTTAATGATGATCGCGGCTCTTAGGTTTCTCAGCAATGCAATGATTGATAAACAAGATTAAAAATAAAGGTTGGTCACCGATTTTATTGATTTAAAAGTAAAATCATTATAATTAGCGAAAAATTAAAATAAGCAGAGAAAATAAAAAAAAATAAATTACTTATGATTAACTGTGTGAACAAACAATCGAGTTGTGCGGCCAATAAAACATGACATATGTGACCTTCTAAGTATAGACTTGATTGATCAAGGATTCATGGATATTTACACTATTCTTGGGGCGTACTACAACTATGGTGTTGGACAGTAGTGGATCTAAGCTACACTAAACTCCAAATTTGCTATGGCGGGGTCAGACAGAAGTGGAGAAACTAAGGCTAAAACTAAGAAAGACAATGTTGTGTTGTGTAGAGAGATTGTATAGAGGGCTCAAAACTCTTATTTGATTCCTAGGAGGTGGTAGTCATCCTATAATTTCCTTATCATGAGAGATATGAACAACCAACTATGCAAATCTCATTGAATTCCATATAAGCGTGGCCTATTGTATCAGATCACGTGCACAGGAAAGATATCGTAAACATCTAGCTATTTTGTTTGCACAACATCCATAGGAGGCCTTATTAGAGAGCTTCCGATTTGGACTCTTCTCTTTGCAGATACTTGTTATTACTAAACTCCTCACTTTGCAGAAACTTGATATTTTTACTCTAACATTTAATGCTTGGTAGAGAGTTTCTTTTATGGGACTCTTGCTTTGTAAAGATTTGCTTCTCAATACAAACAAATCTCTACCACATGACATCTTAGCTTTAAACTTGGCCATAATCTGACGAGTGTCAACAATATCATACTAATTCTAAGCTATCATATCATCATCAAGTGCGATAAAAATCATTTTAACAATTAAAGTAAAAGTTTAACAATCGAAAACATCTGTAAAACATTTTGACTGATAGTCCTAGTAGAAAAATCATTTGATGAGCAATGACTTCCAAGATCTAAGCCATAAGTAAGTTCTCAAAAAATCAATGAATCATTTGTTGGTCGGGTGTAAACATGATAGTACTAGATTTAAGTCATCATATTATCATTAAATTCGATAAAAATCATTTCACCAGTTAAAGTTAACAGTAAAAAACATCTGTAAACATTTTGAATGATAATCCTAGTAGAAAAGTCACTTGATGACAAAATGACTTCCAAAATCTAAGCAATAAGTAAATTCTTAAAAAAGTAATGGATCTCTTGTTGGTTGCATACGAGTTTTAACAAACCTTAATGGATCCTCAATCTAAAGATTAATCTAATCTAGTGCATCCTCAAGTTAATTATAGTCCAAGTATGATGGGCCTTCTAGCATAAAGACTTAACTTTAATTCACCAATACAAACACCCAATAAGTTTAAATACCAAGGCCCTACATTCATGGGACACACTCTTATGTGGGGCAGCAGTACTAAAGGCACATCCTACTCATTGTCATGCCCAATCGTAAAGACATTCCATCCTCATTCATCATTAGTCTCCTCACACAAAATGACTACATACAGAATTATAATCACTAGTGTATCCTCACTCATCACTAGTCTCCTCACACAAAATGACTACATACAGAATTATAATCACTAGTGTGTCCTCACTCGTCATTAGTCTCCTCACACAAAATGACTACGTACATACAAAATTATTATCACTAGTGTGTCGTATAATATGCTAGATGGTCATGATTTAATAGGGTACTGATATATATGATACACAACTCTCCTTTAATAAGTGATCACTTATCCATCTAAGAGATATGCCATCATAATCTATTGTCAAGATCATCAATATTATTGAATACCATCTATATCATCAATGAATAAAAATTGGATTTTGTATTGAGTAACTCAGTACACTTTTATTGTACTGAGTAAACTATGTTGGGCCCACCATGAATGTATGTGGTTTATCCATGCTGTCCATCCATTTTTCCCGCTCATTTTAGGGGTTGAGCACAAAATTGAAGCATATCCGAAGTTCAGACAGACCATACCACAGGAAACAATGGGAATAATGATT
Source organism: Liriodendron chinense (assembly GCA_003013855.2). Taxonomy (NCBI): domain Eukaryota; kingdom Viridiplantae; phylum Streptophyta; class Magnoliopsida; order Magnoliales; family Magnoliaceae; genus Liriodendron; species Liriodendron chinense. Next base: position 3,198,907 of record PVNU02000736.1, on the reverse strand, counting down.
GCCACGGTTGAAACCTTTCTAAGGCCCATAGTGATGTTTATTTGTCATCCAACCTGTTCATACGATGACACAGACATGGATAAAGGGAAAACACAAATATCAGCTTGATCCAAAACTTGTGGTCCCCAAGAAATTTTCAACGGTATCAGTCAATTCACATAGTCTCCTATGGTGCGGTCCACTTGAGATTTGTATATGCTTCATGTTTTAGCTCAATACCTAAATTATATGGTAAAATGGATGGACATCATGATGGCTCCCACGGAGTTTACTTAGTACGCTTTTAGAGTACTGAGTTACTCAGTGTGCAATTTACTTCCCAATGAATAAGATTCAAATTGGTTTTTTCGGGGGCATAACTCAAACATGTAATGTCCAAAAGTAGCGGCTAATTTTCTCACTAAAAGAATACGGGCCATGGCCGGGTGATTCAAATAGTTGATCTAATGAAATACTCAGTTGATGAGAGCTGACCGAAAAATCTTCAAGATTGGAAGCTCCTAGTGTTGGAGTTTTCCTCCTCACATGACAAAGGAGAGAGAGGGTGGACTGGGAGTGGCCGGGCGCCCGGGCCTCATTGTGGCTGGGCGACCGAAATTCCTCTAGAATAGGCAGTTTGCTGCTGGAAGGTTTTGGCGACAGCCGGGCGCCCTACGGTTTTGGTGACCGGGCGCCCGATGACCGGCCGGGCGCCCGACCATGTTTGGTCCGGGCGCCCGAAATTCATTTTCTCTTGGTTTTTTCTCGCTGGACTAATTTTGAGTTGGCCGGGGCGCCCGACCCTGCGCGGACTGCTTGTACGCAGTTTCCTAATCTGGCTCTAATTCTTCCATTTTTTGTACTTAAGCGCTCCAAAACGGGATTAGGGCATCCCATTGTGTTGCTAACACGTCCAAGGTGAGAAAGAGAGAAAAAAAGGAAGAGAGAAAGAGAAGAGAGAGAAAGAGGAAGCTTGTAGAAGGGAGAAGTTGCTTGAAGAAGGGTTCTTCTGCGCAACGGTCATCTCAGCGCTTCTACGTCCTCGGGATCGGTGAGATCGTTTCTCCTTTACTATTCTCTTGTAGTTTATCCATCCCTGCGTGGGTGAAGAAGTTTGATCCAAGCGGTGTGTGCTTGTGATCGGTTGTAACAGTTCTCTGAGATAGTGGATTGTTGATCTGGACTAGGTCCCGTGGTTTTTACCTCTTTTGAGGGTTTTCCACGTAAAAACTCCTTGTGTTCGTGTGGTTGATGTTTGTTCTTGATTATTGCATTAGCATAGTCCACAATTCTAGTGTATTGGGGGGCGAGATCCGAAGGTTTGTGTGAAACGCACCCAACAAAGTGGTATCAGAGCGTTCAGGTTCTTTGAACGGTGTGGGATCGGTTCTGAATTATGGAAGGTGGCTCATCAAGGATGATCAGCCTCAATGGTTCTAACTGAACCGTATGGAAGGTTAAGATGGAGGACTTGCTCTATTGCAAGGACTTGTATGCTCCAATTCTAGGCATATCGGCGAAGACAGAGGATATGTCAGATGATGATTGGAAGAAGGTGGACCAAAAGGAAAGTGGACCAAAAGGCGGTAGGGTTCATTAGACAATGGTTGGATGATTCGATTTTCCGCCATATGTCTACAGAGACCTCAGCCGCTAGCCTATGGCTGAAATTGTAAGGATTGTATGAGAGGAAGACAGCCGGCAATAAAATTTTCTTGATAAGACGACTTGTGAATCTCAAGTTCAAAGATGGTGGTTCTGTGGCTGAACACATGAATGAGGTCAGCAACATTGTGAACCAACTCTCCGCCATGAAGATGGTCCTGGATGATGAACTTCAGGCTTTGCTACTGCTTAGCTCATTGCCTGACAGTTGGGAGACATTAGTGGTGTCTCTAAGTAACTCCGCGCCAGACGGAAAGGTATCCATGGATCAGGTAACAAGTTGTCTCTTCAATGAGGAGACAAGGAGGAAGTCCCTAGGGCCTGCTCAACAAGAGGCCCTTGTGACACAAGATCGGGGGAGAGGAAATAACAGAAAGGGCGGAAAGGCCCGAGATAAATCAAGAGGCAAGTCAGTTGCCAGGAAAGATGTTGAATGCTGGAATTGTGGCAAGAAGGGCCACTATAAGCATGAATGTCACAAGAATAAGAGTGACAAGAAGGGTAAAGGAAAGGAGAAGGAAGATGAATCAGATTCTACTGCGGTCGCCTCAGATGGTGACGTTGTTGTTATTCTTTCGACAGATCACGATACTTGTCTCACGGCTTCGAGTCAGGACACCGACTGGGTGATAGACTCGGGAGCCTCATTTCATGCGACTCCATGCAGAGATTTCTTCACAAGCTACAAGTCAGGTGACTATGGGACAGTGAAGATGGAAAATTCTGGTGTTTCGAAGATTATAGGGGTCGGTGATATTTGTTTGAAGACCGATGTGGGCTGCACATTGGTTCTCAGGGATGTGAGACATATTCCAGACCTTCGTCTCAACTTGATGTCGACGGGAAGGCTGGATGATGATGGTTATGAAAGCCGGTTTGCTGGTGGGTGCTGGAAGCTAATCAAGGGTTCGTTGATCGCTGCCAGAGGAAAGAAGTATTGCACTCTTTACAAGGCATGTGTCAGTGTATGCAAGAGTGGATTGAACGCAGCAGAGGATTCAGCTACTGACGTGTGGCACAGGCGTCTAGGCCACATGAGTGAAAAAGGGCTTCAGCTACTAGCGAAGAAGCAGCTCATTCCAGACGTGACAAGTATACCTCTCAAAACCTGTATTGACTGTTTATCTGGGAAACAGCATAGAGTTTCTTTTGTTAAAACTGTTTCTCATACTAATAAAGTACATGCATTAGATTTAGTTTATTCTGATGTTTGTGGTCTTATGAGGACAAAAACCTTGGGTGGGGCATTGTATTTTGTCACATTTATAGATGATGCATCTAGGAGGGTTTGGGTGTATGCTTTGAAATCCAAGGACAAGGTCTTTGGTGTGTTTAAACTGTTTCATGCTATGGTCGAGAGGGAGACAGGCAGATCATTGAAGTGCATCCGCACTGATAATGGTGGTGAATACATAGGTGACTTCCACGAGTATTGCAAGTCACTGGGTATACGGCATGAACAGTCAGTTCCCAAGACCCCCCAGCATAATAGTGTGGCTGAGCGAATGAATCGCACCATTGTAGAGAGAATCAGATGCATGTTATCCCATGCAAAGTTGCCCAAGATGTTCTGGGGAGAAGCAATGCACACAGTGGTGTATTTGATAAACAGGTCTCCATCAGCCCCGTTGAATGGAGAAGTACCTGAGAAGGTGTGGACTGGACGTGATCCATCGTACAGTCATCTCAGGGTGTTTGGATGCAGGGCATCCGTTCACGTACCAAAGGACGAGAGGTCCAAGCTCGACATGAAGATCAGGCGGTGTGTGTTCTTAGGGTACGGTGATGAGAAGTTCGGTTACAGGTTGTGGGATCCGACCGAGAAGAAGCTCGTCAGGAGCAGAGATGTGGTTTTCATTGAAGATCAGTGTATAGAAGACATTGAAAAGCCAGTGAAGACCCAACCTAGTTCAGGTGAAATGGAGGACATGGATCCGGTTACTCCTCTCGTGGTGCCTGATGATGGGGGAGTACAGCAAGGTGCAGAGGATGAGGGAGTCCCTACAGAAGATGGACAGGGGGAGCAGTCCCAACTTGATCCACCTATTGAGCCACATGTGAGGAGGACATCAAGGGACAGACATCCATCCAAGAAGTACTCGCCGCATGAGTACATTATGCTCACAGATGGGGGAGAGCCAGAAGACTATTCTGAGGCCCTAGCCGATGAGCATAAGGGGGAGTGGTTGAAAGCTATGCAAGAGGAGATGGAATCCTTGCATAAGAACCACACCTATGATATGGTGAAATTGCCTAAGGGCAAGAAAGCTCTGAGCAACAAGTGGGTGTTCAGAAAGAAGAATGAGCAAAAGAATTCAAAGACAAGGTACAAGGCCAGACTTGTGGTGAAAGGGTTTGGTCAGAGGAAAGGAATAGACTTCGAGGAGATATTCTCACCAGTGGTAAAGATGACATCCATACGGGTGTTGCTTGGGTTGGCGGCTAGCATGGATCTGGAGATAGAGCAGTTAGATGTCAAAACTGCCTTCTTCCATGGTGACCTGGAAGAAGAGATCTACATGCGTCAACCAGAAGGGTTCGAAGTCAAGGGCAAAGAGCATATGGTGTGCAGGCTTAGGAAGAGCTTGTATGGGCTGAAACAAGCTCCTAGGTAATGGTACAAGAAGTTTGACTCGTTCATGTTAAAGCATGGATATGACAGAACGGAGTCGGACCACTGTGTGTTCACTTGCAGGTTCTCAAACGGTGATTTCTTAGTTCTGCTATTGTACGTTGATGACATGCTCATCATGGGAAAAGATATCAAGAAGATTGACAGGTTGAAATAGGAGTTGGGCAAGTCGTTTGCGATGAAAGACTTGGGCTCGGCTAAACAGATCCTAGGAATGGAGATAACCCGTGACAGAAGCAGCAGGAAGCTTTGGTTGTCACAAGAGCGGTATATTGAGAAAGTCCTAGAGCGGTTCAACATGAATGCAGCGAAGCCGGTCAGTACTCCACTGGATGGTCACTTCAAATTGAGCGACAAGCAATGTCCCAAGACGAAAGCGGAAGTGGAAGAGATGCGGAAGATACCTTACACGTCAGCGGTAGGAAGTTTGATGTATGCTATGATGTGTACGCGCCCAGGCATAGCATATGCGGTTGGTGTTGTCAGCCGGTATCTTGCCAATCCTGGCAAGGAACATTGGGCAGCAGTGAAGTGGATACTACGGTATCTGAGAGGCTCATCCAGGTTGAGCCTATGCTATGGTGACGGAAAACCTGTGTTAGAAGGCTACACAGATGCAGATATGGCAGGTGACATAGACTCCAGGAAGTCTACATCGGGGTTCATATTCACGTTTGCAGGGAGAGCGGTTTCTTGGCAGAGTAAGCTACAGAAGGTCGTAGCGTTGTCGACGACAGAGGCCGAGTACATTGCAGTCACAGAAGCATGCAAAGAGATGCTTTGGATGAAGAGGTTCCTACAGGAACTCAGACTGAAGCAGGAGGAGCACGTGGTCTATTGCGATAGCCAAAGTGTTATACACTTGAGCAAGAATCCAAGTCAGCATTCTAAGTCGATGAACATAGAGATTCGGTATCACTGAATCAGGGATACTTTGGAACAGAAGGTGCTACAGTTTGAGAAGGTCCATACGGACGATAACGAGTCAGACATGATGACCAAGGCTTTGCTCAAGGGCAAGTTTGAGGTTTGCAGAAACCTGGCTGGCTTGAAAAAGGTGAATTTCTCCTGAGTCGGAAAGGGGGAGATTTGTTGGAGTTTTCCTCCTCACGTGACAGAGGAGAGAGAGGGTGGACTGGGAGTGGCCGGGCGCCCGGGCCTCATTGTGGCCGGGCGACCGAAATTCCTCCAGAATAGGCAGTTTGCTGCTAAAAGGTTTTGGCGACAGCCGAGCGCCCCAAGGTTTTGGTGACCGAGCGCCCGATGACCGGCCGGGCGCCCGACCATGTTTGGTCCGGGTGCCCGAAATTCATTTTCTCTTGGTTTTTTCTCGCTGGACTAATTTTGAGTTGGCCGGGCGCCCGACCCTGCGCGGACTGCTTGTACGCAGTTTCCTAATCTGGCTCTAATTCTTTCATTTTTTATACTTAAGTGCTCCAAAACGGGATTAGGGCATCCCATTGTGTTCCTAACACGTCCAAGGTGAGAAAGAGAGAAAAAGAGGAAGAGAGAAAGAAAAGAGAGAGAAAGAGGAAGCTTGTAGAAGGGAGAAGTTGCTTGAAGAAGGGTTCTTCTGCGCAACGGTCATATCAGCGCTTCTACGTCCTCGGGATCGGTAAGATCGTTTTCTCCTTTACTATTCTCTTGTAGTTTATTCATCCCTGCGTGGGTGAAGAAGTTTGATCTAAGCGGTGTGTGCTTGTGATCGGTTGTAACAGTTCCCTGAGATAGTGGATTGTTGATCTGGACTAGGTCCAGTGGTTTTTACCTCTTTTGAGGATTTTCCACGTAAAAACTCATTGTGTTCGTGTGGTTGATGTTTGTTCTTGATTATTGCATTAGCATAGTCCATAATTCTAGTGTATTAGGGGGTGAGATCCGAAGGTTTGTGTGAAACGCACCCAACACCTAGCATTTCCATCATTTCACACGGAAAGACGAGAATCGATGATAAAAAAAAAAGGTGTTGGAATATGCCGATAGGGGAAATGACTATCATACGAACAGTTTGGACCCCAGAAACATGTCCACGGATGCATGGAACCTTCACATAAAGAACATTCAACAACTCCTCGGAAAGTCGACGTGGAATTTCCATATTTTCTTTGTTGTCGTTTTCGTTAATGGATTTCCAAATAAAAGAAGATCCAAATCGATCTTATCCCCTCACAGTCGTTGAGGACTCCCAGCCATAACTTTTAACGACATTTTAGGGCCCAGTTTCAGTAGTGGGATTAAGTGGGGCCCATTTTCTCTGATCATTGAGATTGACCTGTAAAGCTCAACGGAAGTGCCAACATCCTTTCTAAAGAGATACTATTCCATGCTCTGTTGGAGTGATGGACGATTCGTACACACGCAAGCAGCCACGTGTGCACGTGACAGACATCAAATCAATCCTGATTTTCCAAACGGTGGGACCCAAGTGGGTGGGACAGAAAGGAAAAAAAAAAATACCGATGGGATGATCCTGATTATCTATTCTTGTCCACTAAACTGCGTTGGTTGATGACTTTCTAACCATCGATTTGGTGGGCGAGTGATCCAAGAGGAAGGAATATCTGACTAGTTTAAGTTTGGGATATGGCCATCCACTGTGTTACAAGAATTGGACGGTTTGGATTCAGTCCATGATACATCATCTGCAACATTTCCGCTAGGAGTATGTGGATAGCAGTGCACCTTCCTAGAGATTTGCCGATGGAAGTGATTGGCCGAACAAGTGACACTGTAGATGAATGGCCCGGATATGTCATGTTCACAGTGCCCCCAACTTGATGGATTGGCTAGATCTCTGACACGTGTCCCGCCCCACGTTGTTCCCTTGACCCAGAACCTTCCGAAAGTAGCAACAGCTGTGATTTCAAGCGATGCAAGGGCTAATATCCCATACATGCAACTGTCTATCTTAAGGTGCCACACATGCCACAACTCATCTTCGAAGTGCCCAACATGCACATGTGCAAAATCAGCCACCATTCTTTTCTACTATCTGCCTGCATGTACTATTGCCTATTTCAAGCACCATAAAGTGCCAATTTGCCACATTTCCAGAGTGTGTCACTGAAATCTATGTCCTCCTTGATAGACTTCGCGGAGTTTCAACAAGGAGGTCTGGTCTTGAAACCCGTCAGGGTGAAATTCCCACTGCTGACAGCACCAGCAGGTGCATTGCATGATTGACTAGGTGGGTGCGTTGAGCGATTGGGTGGGTGGGTGGGTGGGTTGCATGAACAATTCATCTTTAAGTGTGTGCCACATGCCATAATCCATCATCAACATCATACATATCACCTACCATCCTCAAGTAAAAAAAAATTCTCGTCTCAGATGAAAATACAAAATGGGCACTTTTCCACAAATCCAAACAAGCCCTACGAGTTTACAGAAATACAAGCTATTTTTCGAAATTGTGACCGGACGCCCACCCAGTTCATTTGTGTTCCAGTCCAAACCGGTACACCCAGTCCATGTGTGTTCCAGTCCAAACCGGTTCGACCGTCAATCCAGCAGCATCAACTTGAATTGTCCTCGTGTTGTTCTAATTAAATTGATCAAATAACTTTTAGAAAAAATTAAGAGAGACTATCAGTTCCAAACCGAACCACCTAGGTCAAATGGTTCAGCAGTTGGCCTGGAAAACCTGTGGGGTTGAGCCATCCAAATCCAAGAACAGTTCCTCTAGATTCCTGTCCCCTCTTAAGCCACTAAATTGAGTCCGGGCTTTAAAATAGTGATTGAATGTTCTTTTGCCTAGTCTAATATTACTTAAAAACTAGTGCTTATACATAAATCATAGTCTGGAAGTTCTCTTTTGAAAACTAAAAAATAATTCACAACATTTGCAAATCTGGAGAACTTTCTAAAATAGGTCGTAAGCTAGAGACGGCTTCATCCACAAGTCCCTGTCTATGAGGGTTGGCATGCCACGGTGTTCATAAGGCATCCAACCTGCGCAGTAGCTTTCTCCCTAGATGTCTAAAAAATGTTCTATTTAACCATCATATGGGCCACCATATGAATTCAGAAGTTTTTTTTGTACTTGTCCATTGTTTACTATCATATGTCACCCACCTTCTTAGGTAGGCCTGATTTTTTAGGCATCTCATAATCATGGTGGGGCTAGAGGGTGCAAACACAACAACGGCCCCTACATAGGCAGAGTGAACAGCGGCCTCCCAAGTAACTGCTTATCCAACAAGCAAAGCAGAGTGAATAGGCCATTAAAATGACAGTTCACACCATAAATCAGCAACAGGTCAGATAAAAATGAGGAGGAAAACGGCTCATTTATTTCATGGGTAGTCTTCCTGAGCAGGCCAACTTTCTATGAGCACATGGGCTACATGTTTCGGTTCATAATGTCTCTGTGCTCCCAATTGTTGCCACTGTTGTGGCCCACCTGAGTTTAGTGAGGGGCTGATTTGGGGCCCCTTGCCAAAAAAAAAGGAGGGTGTATTGGATGGGAGCTTCCCATGACATGCACACATCAAGTGGACCCCACGCACTAGACGAGAGTCCCAACCCATGGGTTTTCACACCCCAATTTCTTTGCTGATTGTATTTGGTAAAGGCAAGAATGTGGCTCAACGATTGGTCACCTAGAGGCAAGAATGCGGCTCAACGATTGGTCACCTAGAGGCTCAAAGAGAGAGAGAGAGAGAGAGAGAGAGAGAGAGAGAGAGAGAATTGATCGCCTAGAGGCCCATTTCAGCCATGGAAAGTGTGTGGGTGTGTATTCTTATCCCCCTGATTTTTCATGGCTGAAAACACACTGTACCACTGGCACAGTGCAGGGTGCCTGTGGGTGATCAATTCCAAAAAATAGAAAAGATGTTTTTCAAGGATCAAAGGATATTAAATGAAGAGCTGTTCTGTCATACATATTCCTCTGTACAAATCCAAATGGAGCAAGAAGAGATTCATTCAAACAAATCATATATAAGTTAATTGAATAAGAGGAAAATGAAAAATTACAAGAGGAAAATGCGAGAGCCAGAGGAATATGAGAGAGCAAGGGGCATCTTTGATTGCCTTTCCCTGTGCTACAGGCACATTCCATTCGATTCTGCATTCAGACAATTCTCAATCTGTATGAGCGCCTGCAAAGAAAATATTCAGAATGAGATTCCAGAGACAGTGTAAGGATGCGTTTGGATGCCCTCCACATTTCCAACCTGAAAGCTTAATATCATGTCTCAGGTCGGAATTGGAACATTCCTATTGTTGAGCTGGGGCATAGAAATTAAAAAAAAAAGGGCCACAAAAAATACATCCCACATAATGTGGTTCCCAGAATATGCAATTCCCCAACCATACTGCTGGGAATCCCCCATCAGCTTCTGATTTCAGGTGCATCCAAACACACCGTTTTAAGTCCAAAGCCCTCATGTAATGGAGAATGGAAAAGAAACAAGGCACGCCAAATATTTCCAGGAAAAGCATGAAAGTATGAAGAAACAATTACCTCAATAGCTATAGCAGTTGGAGTGATCACACCTACATCCACATGACCCTGTTTGGTTGCAATATCTGCATAGTGAATGCATCAACTTGCTCAGCTTTCACCAAAGATCAAGCAATACAGTGCATATAGCTACCTTACATTCGAGAACACAAGAACTATCAAGGACCAACAATTAAAGGGTTCTTCAGACCCGCACACAGGATGTAACAGCGTAGACTGTCCCACAGAAAGGACAGATCAAAATCTGTAGTTTCGAATTTAATCTCCCACTAGGACGCTGATAATTAGAGTACGAATCGACATATGGAAATGGGCAACAATCCAAGAGAGGAGTGGGTGGTAATTACAAGACCATTGCACCCTGTGCATAAGTACCATTGCCTTGTTTAATGTTTAAAATGGTTAGTTAGGGAACATTTGGAAGAACATTATTGGGATTGGATCTGCGACTTTAGTGGAACCTATCTACTTTGCCTTTGGCAGTAGAGCATAAAATGGAAACCACATTTAAGTGGGATCAAATCTCAGTTGGGATAAGAATGAGAAGTTGTTATCCCAATTGGGATTTGGGCAGAGCATGTCCTGCGATTCCCATCTGCCACTAAATGTAGGAGCTTCCAAGCACATCTTGAATCTACAAACATCCTCCTCATATTTACATTTGGGTTCAATCAACTGTCAATCTTATGACCATAACTTGAGAAAACAAGAAAAGAACATCGCAATCATTCCACAAGTTTGAAAACATACATTGAAGGCAGACTGTGGCATCAGCATTGGCATAGGCTTCTCCCCTTTCCCCAAATAGGGTGGTGAGCCGAGCGAAGGCCTGCACACAAGTTTAGAGAAAGGGTGGTCAATGCAATAACTAGGTCATATATCAATGCTTCGCAGCAAAACATACCCTTGCTATTTAGTGTATAATTCATCAATTCCAATCTACCATTCACAAAACCAGCCACTAGCAAATAACATGAGCAGTATCTGCTAGGACATCATCTAGACATTTGGTCTCTTCAAAATTCAGTGAAATTCAGATCTGTTATACCTAACCAGTGCAAGAAAATTAGAATGGCAGGATATACATAGGCACCTTTGTGTAAGCATCGCCAGATTCTTGGTGCAAAAGAGGACGAGAATCAGTCCCCACAGCAGCAATCCGCCTTGCCAAAGCTTCAAGAGGCACATCTAACCACACGGTCATCCCTTGTTTCATATATCGCCTGGCATTTTCAAACCATGGGTGCTTGTTAATACAACTCAAAATAAGGCCATGTTTAGTTGCACCAAATATCATGATATTTCATGATTAATCAATCTAATTTGGTGTGAAACATCGACCAAACGCAGCTTAAGTTGCAGGACTGGAAATACTGTGAAAAGCTGGCCAAACTAATAAGTTAACCCATTACCAGTTGATTGGCCGAATCACTGCACCACCTCCAGTTGCAACAACAAGTCGGTGCATCGAAGACAAGTCCCGCAACACCTCACTCTAAAAGATGGAGAAAAAAAAAAATCATTAGAAGTCTCCTACGAAGGACAAACTGTAAAAAATAAAATAAAACATAAAATAAAAAAATGGTAAAATCTCCAAGAATATGACTGGGTGATGAGCATCGATTGTAGCCCTGCTAGTTATTCTTCTTCATCTTTTAAGAGTGGTGGTTATTGAATATTACACCTGCTATTTTTCTAGATTTGCAGGGACGAAGTGGAGTACAGGATGTCCCAATGAGCTTTTTACAGATACAAAGGAAAATTAGGCATCCACTGGAGTGTATACTGCAGCGACATCCTTGAATGGTATTGATAGAGATCCTGGGATGCTAATGAGCCCAACAGCATACTAGTGTTTAAATGATCCATAAATTGAGGCAACACTAGAAAATGTTCCCACGAACCACTTATAGCTTACCCCCCAAAGAAATATCATTTCATATATACAAACTGAACTATTAATCATGAACCACCTTTAATGATGTCTATCCAATTCCCTCCAAAAAAAGATCTATTATATATACTAGCATACAGAACTATGTTCATTATCACATTGTAGATCAGTTATAAAAATATAAACTAAAAGCGAATGATGAGAGAACAAAACAGTATGGAACCAAACATTCTCAAGTAATGCATGCATGGAAAGAATTCCACTTGGAAGATAACAAACCTGCATGGCTGCGGGTGCAATTATACAGAGAAAATGGCAAGCAATTGAATTTCAAATGACAAGCATACTCGTAAGTACCTCATTATCTCTAAAGAAAGCCTCACTATACTGTTGAAAAATTTGTGAAACAGTAGTTCCGCCCACAGCCTGCTCGACCAACTTGTCACTATAACACCCACAGACATCATTGGTAATTGTTAGTCATGATTCCTTCGGAAGGTCCCCCCAAAATCAAAAGAAGGCAACACTGACATTTTATCCTATCATGAATATTTAGGTACAAACCTGTCAAAGAAGGAATACCCCAACGCCTCTGATAAAATCTTTCCAACTGTAGTTTTTCCAGAGCCCATCATTCCTGCATTCCATGTCCCGCAGAGTTTAACCATTTTGATAATCTGTACATGCCTGATTAGACTAACACCTCCTATCATTAAAGTAGTTGTGGTAAGTATGGTAAGGAGACTCACCAACAAGATATATGCACCGTCCACTTAAGTATGGTAAAACATCTTTTGCCTTCTTCTGCAATTATATGAAACTTCAATCAGATGAACAGCAAAAAAGCTACCAACATGACCTGATGATCTAGTTACACACTTTCAAGCAGTAATATCCACCAACATGGGATCAGATACAAAGCAACAATACTGTCAAACAAGGAAAAAAGTTTCCTACATCTTTCCATGAATCAAACTCAAAAAGCAGTCTCCAAGGGTATCATTTCTTACCTTCAAAATCAAAGCTTCATCGACGGAAGTATAAGAGCTCTCTGATTCCACTGCCGGAGCTAGCAAAACATAATAATTAGAGTAATTTTAGTACAATTTCAAATTTCCATATGACTTCTACAGCAGATCTAAGAGATTCTCTAAATACTACTTGAAGATCATATGGATTTCCTGCAAATTGAACTGGTGACTTGCCAACATACTCTCTCTACAACTACTTTTACATCACCATCCGGCATATAGGTTTCTCCGCCTTTCCAATCAGTGAAAATTTTCTACCAGGGCACATCTACGGTCCTAACAGATTATTGGCGCCAATCACAAACTACTGTCTCATGTGCCCAATTTTTCTATGGTAAACAGGAATATTAAGCCGGTGCTGCTAACAGGTTCGATTTCCAACCATTACATAGGCTTCAGTGATCACAATAGAAAGAAATGCCATTTTCTGTTCAACCCAATGGTGGGGGTCTGTGAGGCCCACATTTCAGCAGTCTTAAGCCGTTCATATATGCCGGCCCTATCATGGATGGGTCATGCTCCGACATCCCCACATCGGATGATTCTACTGATCCAATAGGTGGCTTGTGAATGGATAATTAGAACCGAGGTCCACATCAAACGAGGCCTCAATCCGATGGTTAGGATCATCAGATGTATGAGAATTTTGGAATCTACCTAATCCAAGATGCAACCCACTGCATAAACTGTTGCGATCACTAAAACAAGCACCTCACATGCACAGCTCGTCAGACCGAGCAAATTGCCAGTTGAAATCATACACTTCCTCAAAAGGAATTCCTACCAAAAATATCAATTCCGAATACAAAGCATGACAAGGCAACAAAAATGCATTGGAAACAATCTCACTGCAGAAAATCTTCGAAACTACCGCAATTAAAATCTAGTTCTAAGCAAAAATCCAAAATTTACTATTCTTCAAAACTACCGCAATCAAATTTGAAGTCCTAAGAGTAAATCAGCCATAAAATTCTGGAATTGAATTAAACGACAGAAAATACATCACATGCAACGGGATGGTTTTCATACCAGCAGCTTTCTCATATGAACACGAAATTTTTGAGGCAACGCGCCTGGATTGAATCGAAACGCTGCTCCATGACTTCAAATCCCGCAGATTGAGCTTCTGAAGACCCCTCTCCTCCGTAGCGAATCGCAAGGAACCGTTCGGTTTCTTTCCGATCCTCTCGAAACCGATCCATGGGCAAGATTTCAAGCTCAGAGCACTAGAAGTCTCCATGCTTGAAAAATTAGGTAAACGAAATTCCACAAAATCGATTGCGTTTACCGTCAGATATCCCGTATTTCGACGAAATCACTGCCGCAGATCAAAATCGAAAGATCAGGCATGATCGACGGTCGCTGTGAATGGAGAATTGGGCTTTTGGATATCTGATTTTCCAAATGAAATGGCGATCTCAGATTAAAACCCTAGAATGGAAAGATTGTAAATAAGGCATGTATCTTGCGACATTGCGGGAAGAAGTGGGGATGATTTATATACCAGCATAAGAGGCGGACTGGGTAGGTGAACGGGGTGCGCAGGATAAGGGGTAGGTGGCGCAGGGTAAGAGAACGGGTGAGTGACGAGGTAGTGGCAACTTGGGGTTTTTTTGGTTTTTACGGATATTTATAAGCGCGAAGGAGGTTTCCGACGTAAGTTCGTTTGCCTCTGTCGCGGCTCTAGTTATAGCGTGTATCGCAGCCTACTGGGGCCCACAATATAATTGAAAAGATGATCTTAACCGTCCATATTACCTAATTTATTGTACATATTAAAAATAATAAAATAAATTTGAAAATATAGTTTTTAGAGAGATCATATGTAGTTGAATTATATTCAACTGTAAAAATCAAAGGTTAATATCGTTATTGATGAGTGATTATGAATGAAATGATTCTATAAGATACTAAATAGAATATGGACGGTTAAAATCATCAAATCATCCTATCATGTGTGCCTCATTAGATGCCGACGAACGCTGCGATCTAAGTCGCGACAGAGGAAAAGCGAACTCCTCTGACGTCGTCGAGAAGTGGCAGCCTGAATTGAGGACTGCGAGTCGGAGTCGCGCATCCGGAGCCTCGAGACACAAGCGTCCTACACTTGCCAAACGGGATGCTTCGATGACATCTGGCCGTCCATTTTGACCCAAAGGTCTGGCCGGGCCCACTGATCACGGGGACCCAAACTTACCTTGAACACGGACCATTTGTCGCGATTCTAAATGTCCTGAAGGTTGGGCTACATCGGATGAACGGCCCCTAAGTCGCCCGCGTGGGCTATGACATTTGCTAACCTCGCATACATCTCTACACGCACCTTTACATGCATCGCACGTGCCATCCAGCGGGAAATCCTGATCGTTACTTATGGGGGCCTCCACCGTAGAGATGGCAATCTACAAAAATTAGAGCGGTTCACCCATGAAAAAGGTCTCACATTTCCATTGAGCATGCACCGTTTGAAATGTTTCTTTTTTAAACCGTCCGTTCCTTTTGCATAAAAGTGGCCCACCTGATATATACACCAGCTAGAGTTCCATGAACGGTTATCTTTATGGTGGGGTCGCCTTATGCACCGCACTGATGTCCACACAAACCTAGTTGGCACGCGCCAGGGCTGCTACGTTTATATTTGCGTGTGGAGGTGACAGGTGTGGTAGAGGAAGCAAGCAAGTAAACGTCGAGAATTCTGCTATTTTTATTTTGTTTTTTTTCTTGGTTAAGATAAAATGTCGTTGAGTGGACGGTAATATGACATAATCATTAACTTGATGGAAATACCTTTGAAGATTATCATAATTCCATCTCATTGGATAGCCAACCACCCCTCTCAGCAAGCGTGCCAATTTGGAAAACCGTGCGAGATAGCCGGCTTTTCCGAATGTGAACACAGTAACTAGATTCAATGCTTCGAAAATTAGGCAGCAGCTACCGTTGAGAATCATTGAAAATTCCGAATGAAATTGGGATACCTAGCTATTAAGCATGTTGAGAATTGGGTCTTTATTTATGGCTTTGCCATAGACTCACAGGAGTTTCTCAATAATAAGGTCATGGATTCCAGTGCCCATTGTGGTGTGTGAAAAAAAAAAAAAAAGCACGTTGAGAATCATTGACAACTTCTAAAAATTCTCATCTTTCTTACTTTCTGAATGAAATAGTCATTGCTACCTAAGTTTCTTTCGTCTTTTTCTTTTTCTTCTTTTTTTTTAATCTTTTCTGTGCATTTTTGTTCTTCCTTTCTCCATAAATGCCAATATCCGAATTGATAACAAGATCTCTGTATTGAAACGAGCTAATTTTCACTAAGTTTACCACTTGGGCTATAGAGGGGTAACCTTTTCATCAATTGGGAAGCTTTTAGCGTTGTCAGGTTTAACATATGGTATTAGAGTGATATTTAAGTTTGCCAAAACGGCAACCTACCATGGCTTGAAAGGCCCTTCAGATAAAAGGTCTTATGAAAAGGGACCTTGGACCATATTAAAAACTCTGCCACAACATAGAAAGGATGACTGGGAACCCATGCCCCTTCGGGTGAAAATAGCTACCTACGGGACAACCAAGTGCAGCTGCATTTATAGCCAAAAGGGTCTAGGCTACCTAAGAAAGAGGCAATAAGTGCCACCACAAAGTGGGCCGCGGCAGACTTTGTCTGCAAAGTCATGGTGGTATGTTATGATCTGGTTTAAGGATCCATCAATATCGGGGCTTTCGGCTATTGATTAGGTTCTTATCACAATTTAATTTAACAAATTTTCTAGCCATCACTTATTTCATATACTCTGGTTGATTTGGCTGAAAAAACCCTTTTATTTAATCAGGATGACTGCATTTTCAAACCTCATAAAAGAAACGAAGTCCTTTACACGTTTGCCATATTGGCATGTGTGCTTTGCCACAGAGGAATGGGTTCAGCGTGTGGCTTAGAAAACATCTGCTGAAGGAGTAATTTCCAACCCCCTGTGGATAATCGGATAATCTTTCACTTTCAGCTCCACCATACGCCGACTACTCTATGAATATCTCATAATTTAGGACTTCGTTTTGCCTTCCTCGCGACTGAGGATTCTAGAATGTGTCACCTCACTAGTACCCACATGCTGAGCGGTCCAATGATCTGAACCGTCCATGTTCTGGATTTCCTTCCTTTACAGGCTACTTTAAGAAAGTTTTGCTGATCATATGACTCTGGCCATCATTACCTGTACATGAAATTGTAACATAAAAACAATTATGGAATGGCTCACATTCAACTCCCAAAATTAAAGGTCATGGCCATCGTTGAAGCATGATTATGAGGTGATCTCTTATTTGTGGAAAAGCTAATAACATTGATTGTTCAAACTAAGCATGGCCCCAGTGGGGTGGCACATGTTGGGATCCGAAGTCCTGACAGACTAAAAGGAACCCAAGTGAAAGATCCCAGACAAGGATATTGAGCTTTTCTTTTTCTTTTTCCTAATAGGTTGGTGGACAATGGCTGAGTTCTCTTCTTGAACTTCCATTTGCAGATCAAACTTTGAAAGGCTGGGATTTTAAGGAGATTTTAGGGCATGATCCATCTCCTTAGGTTGCAACGGAGTAGTCCAGATGATTGGACCAAGGGCCGCACTCGTACAAAACGAAAATGCAAGTGTACTGAGCATGTTAATTGGTTTGAGTCTTATTTCTCTCATTTAAATTCAGTGGACGAGAACGCTTGTGTGGCTTTCATGCCGATATAGGGCTTTAGGCAGCTATGGATTGTTGTGAAGGCCTCATTATTGTGCAAAGATAGAGTCCACCGACCGGTCGTCTGACCGGTCAGCTAATGGACAACGTGTTGCAATTTGAAGGCCAAACTCTCTGGACGTTTTTTGGCGTTTTAAGACCGGTCACCAGACCAGTCGCAGAAGGCTCAGACCAGTCATCAGACAAGTCTGAGTTGAGGCAGTGTGTTTGGAGTTTTGGCGAAAACTCCCTTGACAGTTCATGACTGGTCGTTTGACCAGTCTGTGATTTAGGAAATTTGATAGCATTGTGCAGTTTCGTGCTACAAGTTTCTAATTCCGAGTTTCCTCTTATAAATATGTTTCCTAATCGTGTTAGACAACATGCTAAGCAATACCTAGGTGATCTAAACGAAATTAAGGTTATTGGGAGAGAGGATTGAGAGCTTTAAGTGCCTTATTTATCTTTGGGATCTACTCGGGTAGTTCTAGCTCTGTAATCATCTGAGATTCATAGTGGAGGTGTCGCTTTGTGCCGTGATTTTTTTCCTGCAAGGGTTTTCCACGTAAAATTCGTGTGCTTTTGCGTTGTGTGCTTGTGTGGCTGTTCGTGATTGTTTCATCTTCTTTGGTGCTTCCGCTGACCGGATTTCCAACATGGATATGTGTTTAAACTAGGGTTAAAAAATAATTCCCTTCCATATATATAGATTGTAATTTGCTTTCCTTTCATGTATAGCCAAATTCATAGGTCATACATTTTTATAAATAAACCCTATTTGAAGCTAAATGAAGATAAAAAAAAAAAGTTCAAGATAATTCTATGCATCATCTCATGTTATCAAAATCAAGCTAATTCAACACTCAAGTGAGCTATACCATGAGAAATAGTTGACATGGTTAGTCCCGGCATTGATTGTCCCATGATAGGGGTGCAACTCGGGTAGGTTGGATTCAATTGAGGGTCAATCTAAGCCCTCATCCCAACCTCGAAGACCCAACTTGCAACTTGACCTTCCTGAATTATACCATAAGGTGCATAACCTAAATTCCTATATACTCGACCTAACTCAAATGGCTCTCATTTTAATGTAGGTGATTATTCTAGCTTGACTCAAATTAGATCAACCCGAATCCAACCCAATTTCAAACTAGTCATGGCTTTCCAAATCTGAACCCAAACGGTCCTTGACGACTTGACCCAACACACCGGTTAGGTCACCTAAACCAATTTGCACCCCAAGTCCACCATGGTTTTTATATGTCACTTAAGTCATTCATCTGATGCAACACATTGAGATGAACGGTTCCCAAAAGGTAAAGACGTTCCAAGATGCACGTCGGTTAAACATCGTGAATTTAAAAGTCTTAGGCATGATTTTACACCATTCATAGCAGTGTACCTCACCTAAGTCTCGTGTTTGTCTGTGTTCCATGGTAGAAGTGCGATGGTGCATATGATGGGAGGGGTAAATCTAATGCATGTTTGCCCCACATAGTCATCAATTAAGGATAAGTAAATCCCTCTATGTGCCTACATATTAGGCTAGTGCAAACTTTAGAAGGGCAACTCTTCTGCTAAACACTTGCAGTGTGTAAATACCTTCCACCACCAGCCTTTAGAAGTGCAACTTGTTAGTGCACTTTTCAGTGGCATATTAGTGCACATTATTTGTCAATTACGTAGGTCTTGAGTATAGGTATTAGTTTGAGCTTAAAGAAAACAAAGATCGAAGACTCAAGTAAACATGCTGCATCAAGGAAGAAGACATAGGTAAAAGAAATGCTTTGGTGAAGCCTTGAACCTTGAACCAAAACAAGACCCAAACCTCTAGATGACTTGACCCAAATAGGCAGATCATTAGTATGTGTCTCAAAAGATCACCAAAAGAATGGCCCAAGAGGTTGCATGTGCTGCTGTAAAACACAACACAAAGACAACAGAAAAACATGCCTGCCAACCTGTCCTTAGAGGCCAAAATGAAACAGCAACCAAAACTGGTCTCAAGCCAATATTAGACCAATCGCCCGACCGGTCAGCAGAGGCCAAAATTAGGATAGCAAGCTTTCACTAGTCTCAGGCCATAATTCGATCGGTCATCCCTCAACGGCCGACCGATCAGACAACCATTCGGCAACTAGTCATTGGCTATCATTTTCTAGCCGTTGGAGCTTTTACTTTACATATTTGTAGCTTGATTTTTTTTGTTCTTAGAGAAATTTTAGTGTATTAGAGTCACATTCATTGCTCATACAATTAGGCTCTAATCCTAAGTATTCCAAGTCATCTTCCTTGTGTTGAATCATAAGATTGAGCATTCAAAACTCATATGAAGATGAACTTGTTCTCTCTTAATCTTTAGATATTTTAAGCACCTTGATATAGGTATATCCTTAGTTTAAACATCTATAAATTTCATATTAGGTGAAATTCCTCTAGGTAATCAACTTTTACTAGTTGTAGAGAATTCATACTATCTCCTATCACCTTAGGCATCTCAAGAGCATCATATGCGAGGCGATTGATTGATGGAGTTGAGGCATTGGCAACACAGCGACAACACGATCGGAGGAGTAAATAGGAGCTGATTGAAGCACGGGAGAGCGGAGATCCAGCAACTTAAGTAGGTGTTGAACAAGGGACTCATCCGATAAGTAAGTATCATTTTGAAAGTCCGATTGCACTCCTTCCTCGAGGAGGATTAAGTGTGAGAGTTTGGTATTCAAACAAGACCAAGTCTTAAAGGGGCACCTTTGGCGGGAGTATATGCTAGATTTTTAGATTGGAACCGAATGGTTGGGACGAACTTTGTCAAACTCCTGGGTATGATGAATCTCATAAACATCCTAGTTAAGAGATGAACTGGTAAAATCTTCATCATAGGTTAGGATGAACCTTGTCAAATTCCCTAGTAGGGTGAAACCGATTTAAAACACATAAGTAGGGAGGAACCTAATTTAAATTCCTTAGTGAATGCCGGTGTGATCAAGGGATGAGTACTTGAATCAAGAGTGGAGTAGACAAGTAGTCGAACTACTATACATGCTTGTGTTTGTTATATATTTGCCTACATTGTTATCTTAGCATTGTATATCTAATTACTTAATTATAAATGCTTGATAGGAATGTATGCTAGGCACTAGATAGGCACATTCATACTTAAGATGTACTTTCACTAATTCATGTAAACTTGAATTCATATGATCCATTCTCATATAGTGTAACGCCCCGGTTTTCATTACTCGGGTGTTGAGCCCGAGTTCTGAAAACGCAAGTGTAAACATTTAAAGATCCACTTTCCAGTATAAATTTTTTTTTTCTTTTAAATTTAAAACGCAATGGAAGCAATTCAGAACATGTAATGTCCAATATAAATCAAACTATACAAGTGGGGCCCATAGGGCTTATACAAATCAATTGTTTCAATATTACATTAATTAAAAAATAAAAATAAATAAACACTGCAAGTAGACTTGAGTCGCACCACCTTACAACTTCTTATCCAAAGATACCTGCATCAACCGTTATGGTTCGATAGCGTTAAAACGCTATCATAGTGAGGTAAAAACCCTCCAAAATTACCAGGCATGATAGCAATTAAGTAAAGACCAACTAAAGATAATATATTATACAATAAGTAATTTATATAATTCCAAAAGAAGTGACATTTAAAACAATCAAATGTAACAATTTACTCATATTATAAATACCAACAAATTATAACATTCAATCCATATATTCCAACTTCAATCCCGTTTACATGAATGTGTGCATGCAAATGTTCTTCAGCCTGGGGATGTATATCCAGCTGGTGAATTTCAAACCGACAGTAACATGGCTCGTCACCAATGTTACCCGCAATGCAATGCATATCAAACCGACAGTAATGTGGCTCGTCACCAACATTACCCGCAAATGCCATGTATGTATGATTAACCAGCTTTTATTAGTCCAATTTACAAAACAAGCAATTAAAAGCTCACGGTCACTATGGGGGGTACGCAACCCAGCATAGGCCGACGGCTCAGGCATAGCATCCCATAACACCATCCCCGGCCCATGAGACGACCAACAAAATATACTATAGTACAAATTTTATGATTATCTACAATTAGACAATTACATTACTATTTTGTGTGTGTTTCAAAGTTTTCAACAAAAGGATACTCTTCTTCGTCCAAGCCACCTGAAAAAACAAGTCCATTGATGGACACCAACAAGGAAGGATCTTTCCAAACAAAGCCACATGGCATCAAGTCCATTTAAGGACACCAACAATATAAATTTCACTAAATGGCAACAAGCCATTCTCTCAGAACACAACCTATAACATTTCACAACCAATTCTCCCACTTACAACCTTAATTCATGTACAACACATCCACTGAAATCATTTGAAACTAACCAACAAGTAAAAGTTGTATCCATTGGAATCTAAGTATGAAACAATTAATAAAAGATTTTCATCACAATTTATCCAAGGCAATTATTTCAATATATATAAGAATTCAATTGACAACATGTATTTAAACAAACAATACTATATAAGAAATACTCAATTTAATTAAATTAATGGAAAACTTGAAGGGTGAGAACCTCACCTCCACCCTTGGATTTCTTGTGTAAGAAGGTAGCCGAGCTAAGGAAGGAAGAACTCCTTAAACCGAATAGACTGAGTTTAAGCCAAATTACTTTACGCTAGGCCCACCAAATCGAATTGAGTTATGCCTAATCAAGCCAATCCTTATCTGATTAGAAAATAAAAGTTTTCTAAGTGAAGGAGACTACGGAGAAACTACACACAAGAGAGTTTACTTACTCAAAGCCCCCTAAATTTGTAATGGATAGTTTCCCACACGTAAATTGCTCTCAACAAACATTAGACCAAATTCTAAATTCTACAAGAGTAGCAAAAACAATCACAAGCTAAACAGGAATTCCTACCAATTGAAGGAATTAATCAAGATTAATGATGTAACTAAAGCCACAGTTTGACCTAACAAACCCGATCTACAATATAACCCCCAATCAGCCAAATTACACTAGTTAGTTATTACTAACTGAACTATACATATGAAAAGTAGGCCTTCTCCAACATCCGAACTCAGTGAGTTCTAATTGAGTAGAATCAGCCATGAATCACAGCAAAGTCGACCTGAAATTGAAACTCGTTTAAGGGCTAAAACATATATGAGTTTTCATAATCGACTACTGATTGTAGGATTAGGTCAACATACCAAATCAGGATAGGTCTAGCCCTACCAACAGAGCTCCAAGTGAAGAAGTGAATACTAATGTAAAAAGAGGATTAACTCAAATACAGAACTCCACTTTTAACTGAGTTCTGAAGAAGATTTCAAAGCTAATAAACAGGGAGAAAAACTGCTGAATCAACCTACGTGAATACAACAATCGAAAATTATCAAACTTCATACCCATCTGGAATCTCTGATAAGAAAACCCGGAGATACTCAAGGTGGAACTCTTTGTTTGGATTTCACGCTTGAAAACTGAGAAACAGACCCACTCTTAGGACGTTTCAGATCTGAGAATGGGGCCTGGACCGAGATCTATGGATGATGGTTTCGATGAGGAAAATGAAGTGCTTCGTGGCAGCTTAAATCTGAAGCTCGATCTAACAATGTAGGTAGCTTCTAGGCCTCCTGAGATGAGAGTTGAAGGAAATGGAAGATCCAGATCGACTTTAGGATTTTTAGAGGTAGCTATGCTAGGTTTTCCAAAATGAAAAAGGAGCCGAAAGAGAGACTGAAGCGACTTCTTATAGCATGACAGCGATCCGAGTGAAATGAAATCAATGGCTGTGATTCACTTCAACAACTGTTCCAAGACGATTGGGTTCGCCCAAAATTCAGCCACCTGGATCGTGGGTGTGCTGGCATGCAAAAGAACCAAAGACGGTTTCCAATTTTAGAAATCAAGTTCGCATAGTCTGATTTCAGCCCTCATTCAACGCACATCTAATTATCTAAATTCAAAATGCTAGCATAGTTAGATGGAAAACTTTGAGTTCTACAAGATAGACGGCTCAGATCATCTAAATATGGCCCATGAATATCGCAATCTAGCGATGACACAAACGCTGGAGACACAAAATACTTTTGGACAGCCCAACTTTGGCTACAGTCTATGCACACCACCCAGCCCAAAAACATTTCAAACCAACCAGGGTTTACTTGGCCCAACCATTCCAATTGAATGGACGGTTCGGATTGGTCGGATCAGATTCCAAAGGTGGGCCACACGACAGTCCAAAAATGGACAGCGATCCACTCGATGGAAACGCAAGAGAGAGAACATCTCGCTTTTGAGATTCCACGGGTTGTTCCCTCTTTGGTTTGGTGCCAAGTTCGGTGCACAAGGTGTGCACCGCACGTTGGTGCACATGCACCATAAAGTGGGACCCACAATGATGATTTTTAAAATCCACTCCGACCATTCGATTAAACCTACTATGCTAGGGTCTTAGTCCAAAATAGGGCAGATTCCTACATTAAGTGGGCCATAGTACATAATTTGTCCTATAATGTAAGTTTTACATAATCTAGTGGTTGTATTGACACCAATTTAATTTTCAACAGTTATAACGTCTCATGGACTGATGTGGTCCACCCTATGAAGATTATTATCCATGTTTAACATTAAATGCCATGTTTCATAAGTAATGGAAATATTAATATCATTAATATTATTTTCTTTATTATATTTTGATATTATTATTATTAATTGATAAAAGAGGGTAAAATTCACTCCAATTATCTTGTTCTACGGCCTTATGGAGGCCCTAAACAAGCCACCATTCTAACTACAAGTAATATTTATGGCCCATACTACTAAGTTTTAAGTTCTAATTGTGAATTTCTGTCGATCTGACAGTCAATTAGCTCGATCTACGGTTAAATTCAACAAGAGTATAAGTGAATGATCTAATAAGTTAGGTATTCATGGTAACACCCAAGTACGGAAATGTACGGGGTGTTACATATAGTTTACATAGGTTGCGTAGATTAGGTGTTTCATTAGTTAAATTGTTTGATAATCTATGCATGCTTAAACTAGGTAGCTTAATTGTTTATCTTATGCTAGTCTTTGTGATCAGACCCAGTTAAGCTTAGAAGCTAAGTGTTCTTGCTTTAATTAATTTATAATTGTTAATTAGTTTAATTAGGCAAGAAGTTTTTAAAAGAATTTTAAAACGGTCCTAATCACCCTCTCTCTAGGACTTAGCCATAGTTCCAAGCTCTGCTCTAAGCTTCCGCATATAGCGCAGGGTGTCGTGTTAAACCACCCGCTACGCACTTTCACAACTCTTCTCCTAAATTCTTGCAATGTGTAGATACCTTGCACCACTAGCTTTTGGAGGTACAACTCTCCAAAATACTTGCAATATGTAGATACCTTCCACCAATAGCCTTTGAAAGTACATCTCTTTTACTAAACACTTGCAGTGTGTAGATACCTTCCACTAACAACCTTTGGGAATGCATCTCTTCTCCTAAACACTCGCGGTATTTAAATACCTTCCACTAGCGAGCGAAATGGACAAGATTGAGTAGCATTGTTCTAAAAAATGCAACTCTTTAAGCAATAGCTCACACATGAGAGAGACCTCATGTCCGATGGGGTGGCAGCCATGAACGATAGTGATCATAAGCCCGTCGTCTTCGGCCTTGAAGACTAGTAGTGGCAACACCATTGCAGATTGCAGACATGTAGATATGGGTTTGCCGATCGAGATGGGTGTTGGTCATGGCTGCCAGCAAGCAAAAACAAGGTTGCGGCTGAAATTGAGCGAGTTCCAACAAATCTAGGGTTTAAAAAAAATCACTGAAATTTTAATCTTAATAGGATTTTATCATCCCCCTTATGCGACACCATTGTTATCTAACATCTTAAACAATTCCAATAGAACTCAAGTTTGGGGAAGCATCAAATCTATGAAACTTTTAAAAAATCCTCAAAATTAATGCATAATCGGCTCTAATGCCAGCTGTAATTTGAATAATGTAATAAATGGATCATTTATGCATCAAAAATGTAGATTTCATATTGTAATCTTGAATGCATGCCTTGTTTAGAAGATATTTCCAAAGCCACTATGTTGTTAAAAAAAATATTTTTAATTTTCCGCACCTTATACCCTTAAAAAACATCTAGATGTGACTAAAGTTTTCTATCTGTATTAGTGAAGAAACCATGACATGTATTTATATAAAAGAAGGCAAAAGAAGCTTATCCATCACACTTTCCCTCTATAGTCTAACACCATAAGTTTTCATATTTATCTTAATAACCGCACATATATGGGGACCACAGTTCAAGCATTCTTACCCCAAACCTATATGTAATTATCATAATTGTAGTGGGACCTACTAAATCGCTCAATCTAAATAATCTAATGGTCAGATGAAAACGATGATCATGTGTAACCTACCTAATAGGATTCTTACACCAATTGCATGATTAAATGAACCATGAGCCCACTCCAAAGAACTTATCAAAATCAGATGCTTACTGTTCAAAGATGTTGACCACCCATCATATAATTGTTCCACAAAGATGGTGAATACAATGGAAACATCAAGGTGGGCTCCACATAACTTGGATTTATATCAGATTCCTATAGCCTTGGGGTTATGGGATATAAGGCCACTGTAATGGTGATGTTAGTGTTGCAACTACTCTATCCATATGTTCATGTGATCACTTGAGAAGAAATGAGCCCATCCACTAGGGAGATCCGGAACGCAAGTGGTCAACGTAACAAGAAATAACAGGGATGAAATGTCCATCTTGAAACCTTCTTGGGCCACAGAATTCTTGGGTCAGGCTGATATTAGTATTTTCTATTCATCCAAATGAACGGTTGAATGGCATATAAACATCAGGGTGGGTCAGGAAGGTTTTAACAGTAAGGATTGTGATCCAAACTATTTCCTATAGTTGACCCTCATGTTTGAGCTTATGTCCTGGAAGCAGGGGAGATATGGGTGCTTAATGGATACAACAGATGATATAAGGTCTTTTGGCATTTTTTCAGAAGATATAAGGGCATTTTGGTGTTTCAGAAGGAGGGCCATTTTGGTAAATGAAACAGATGACAAGAGCTCGGATGGGGTACTACGGATTGGGTACTATCTGAGCCGGCACGAGCTCAGGACAGGAGTGACGTGGCACAGGGCATGTTGTTAGAAGAGACCTGCCACATCAGCCAGCCTTACACAATCATGTCACGCCTCCTCTCCCCGTGCCCACATGCCACGTGCTAGCCTGTGGACGGGCTCGGGTAGTGCCTAATCCGCGCTCAGATGACAAAGTCATTTGGATAAGGAGCGAAGTAGGTGGGCGAGACCCGGCCAGCTCGACCCCCCAACTACCACCAGCCTCTCGGTTTGGTAAGAATTTGATATGACCGAACTCACGGTTCAGAAATTTCAATCTACTCGCCGCACCTGTCCACCTCGTGTACAGCTCCTCCATGCGTTCTTCAACCCTTTTTAGGACAATCAGAACCGTTCCTCTGGTGGTCCACCATGAGTAGCTTCCAAATTACATTTGACAACATCACAATTATCTCATTAATTCCTCTCAGATAAATGGTACGAAAAGGTTGTCCACATTAGAAAAAATGTATCCAACCACCCAATTAATGTCAGGAAACTCGCAGTAGTTCTCACCTTTTCACGTGCTGGCTACCCCGCCAACGGTTCTGATTGACTTGGTCACGTGTACAAACGTGTGCTGGTGATTTTTATCATGTACCATGGTCAACGCATGCAAATAGTTAATGATTATTTACCAGGGGAAATTCATGAAAGTTGGGGTTTTGAGATTGACGGTTTTACAAAAATTGAGATGGGGAATAAAGAAATACGTAAAATAATGGGGCTCACCGTGATTTATGCATCTGATCCAGGCCGTTCATCCGTTTTATAAGCTCATTTTAGGACATGGACCAAAAAAAATACAGTAAATCCAAAGTTCTTGGGGACCACACTACACACTACAAGGAACTGTACACCCACA
Organism: Liriodendron chinense; assembly: GCA_003013855.2. Taxonomy (NCBI): domain Eukaryota; kingdom Viridiplantae; phylum Streptophyta; class Magnoliopsida; order Magnoliales; family Magnoliaceae; genus Liriodendron; species Liriodendron chinense. Next base: position 3,171,476 of record PVNU02000736.1, on the reverse strand, counting down.
GGTGAAAACTTCTCCGAGTCCCAAAAAGTTTTGGATCAAGCTGATATATGTGATATAGTCTATCCATGTTTCTCCAACCTTGTGAACAAATTGGATGATAGGTACACATCATTGTGGGCCTTATACAAATTTTCACTTCCAAGATTGGATGTTATTATCCTCCGTTTTCTGTGACGTGGTGTGGTCTACTTGAGCTTACAGTCTACTTTCTTTTTGTGCTCATGTCCTAAAATGAGCTGGTAAAACAGCTGGACAATATAAATCAAGTATATAAGTTATGGTGGGACCCACAAAATTTTACATATGGTTAATCGGTGTGATACAATCACATTTCTCAAGGCATGTTTACCTCACGGGTTTCATCTCTCTCAAAATAAAGATTAAAAAGTAATTATTATCCTTTACTAACATTTAGGGTGGAATTTTCTTGAAAAAGTGATTTTTATCTGAGTTTTCAAAGGACATGGATTGCTCACTGCAATCCCAAGCCTGGTGATACCTCCTGGCATCTATATGTTACATATATTCCCCCATCCTTTTCATCAGCTCATTTTATTCACCTGCTAAAATATGAGGCAAATCTAAAACTCAAGTGGACCATGCATTAGGAAAGAGCCAGAGTAAAAATGCCCATCCCCAAAGCCTTCCTACTGCCCACCGTGAAATTCATATGCAATCCAATCCCTTCATAATGTCAGTTCAACCTGTGAAAGAAGAACAAATATCAGCTTGATCCAAAACTGACGTAACAGCCAAAAAGTTTTCAACTATGGCATTCAATTCCCATCTTTTCACGTGGTGTGGTCCACTTGAACTTTGGATTTGCCAATTTTTTTAGCTCATGTACTAAAATTAGCGGATTGGGTAGTACTTAGCCCCGTCCCTGAATAAGAACAGGCAGGGCCCGAAGGGGCACCGTGATGTATGGATTTCATCCACACCATACATTTATTTTGCCATGCCATTTTAGGGAACGAGCCAAAATAATGAGGTAGTTCTAAGGCTCAAATGGGGATCGTTAAAAACACAGTGGGGATCGTTAAAAACTTTCCAGGGGCTACAAAAGTTTTGGATCAAGCTTATATTTGTGTTTTACCTTCTTTTGTGTCTATGCCACCTTATGAACAGCATGGATGGCAAATTGCCATCACGGTGGGCCTTAGGAAGGTTTCAATAGTAGGTGTCATTATCTCTGCTTCTTCTTGTGGTGTGGTCCACTTGAGCCTTAGATATAACTCAATTTTGGGCTTGTACCCAAAATTGATATGGCAGAAGGGATGGATGGTGTGGGTAAAACCCATGCATCACGGTGGTCCCTGTTAGCCCCCAGTCCATTCCTAGCAAGGGACCGACGCGTAGTACACGCATCCAAAATGAGCCGGCCAAAGGGAAGAAGAAAGTGAATATAACAGTGGGTCCCACAGAGCTCAGGGCTGCGGCCAATTCACGTCCGCTTCGACACAGTAGTCTTCCTTTTGTCAATGGACCTCTTTAAAATAATCCCTCTTTTTGCTTTTCTGTCTGTGTTTTTTTTTTTTTTTTTTTTTATATTTTATTTGGCAGTGGTTGAGAAACACCATCACCAACTTAGGAGTAGAAAAGAGAACTATGGCTATTTTAGTAGACAATCAATTGTAACGTAAAGGGACAAATCTCTTCCTTGGGGAGATTTTGAAATTTTATTATATTCAAAATTTAAGAAGCGGATATCTCTATTCATTCTGGGACTTAGATGGTAGATGGGGGGCCATGGTTGCTCCATCCAAGCCATTGATTCGATGGGTCTCATCATGAATGAATGGATCAATATTCTCTTAAAATCTCTCAAATTGGAACATCCTTGCTATTGGACCTTTGGTCTTTCCATTGAATGTGGTTCGCTTGTACATTTCTTTTTTAGCTATGCATTTGCATGCCAACAATGGGAAAGGTTTGAGTTGACCATGAGAGGATATTCTGGGATTGGTTCGTCCATATAATAGGTCCTTCAGATCAATGGCTTTGGATAGAGCAGCCATGTTCCCACTTCAATGAGCTTAGAAGAGGAATAAACAAAAGCCTCAAAATTCTCACACACACACACACACACACACACACACACACACACACACTTATTTATTTATTTAACCAATTACTTTTGTTATTTTTTCAATATATTTTTTAAGATATTATTGTGAGATCGATTTCCAAAATCTCAGGGATATTTGCAAGTGACATGTAAACCAAGTTAAAGTGAAATGGTCCACCCTCCTAGTTGATGTGGTTTTCCTCCTCAGGTGTTGAGGAGAGATTGGTGCAGCCTTGGGGTCATTAGGTGCCTGACCAGTCAGGGTTGGGTGACCAAAATTCACCTGAAAGGACAAAAAGTCATTGGACTATTTTGGATTCGGCAGGTTTTCTTCTAAATTCTCTGGACAAATTTTTGATCTATTAGGCGCCCGACCATGCACAGACTGCAAATCCGCAGTTTCCTATTTTGACTTTAATTCTTGCGGAGTTCTATTTAAGTGCTTCCAAATCATGATTAGATAATCCTAATAGGAAGTTTACACGTCCAAGGAGAGATAGAAAAAAGAGAAAATGAAGAAGGGAAAGAGAGAGATGAAGCTTGTAGGGGGAGATTTCTACTTGTTGGATGTGATCCATTACGTAGTTGACATCTCGGCTCTTCTACATCCTCGTGCTTAGTGGAATCTCTCAGTTTTTCATTCTTTTATTGTTTATCCATCTCTACGTAGGTGAAGAAGGTTTGATCCAAGCGAGTTGTGCTTGTGATCGGTTGTAAACGGTTCTCTATTTATAATGGATCATTGTTTATTTGAACGAGGTCCTATAGTTTTTACCTCTTTGAGAGTTTTTTACATAAAAATCTCTTATGTCGGGTGGTTTAATTGTTTGCTTGCTTTTTCGCATTGCTATATCCCATAATTCAAGTAGTTGGGGGCGAAATCCTAAGGTTTTTGTGTAACGCACCCAACAACAGTATCCAAAGGGTTCAAAAGAGCCTTGCATGATCCACGCAATTTAAACAGAGTAACATATGACAGTCCAAGTCATTTGACAATGGTGGGCCCACGTTATAAGCAATTTAGATCTTATAGTCTAAATCATCTTATAGTGGTAGGGCCAACCTTTTGAGCGATTGTTGCCTTGGAATGCATTCACCAACTCAACAGCTACGAGTGATGACTCTTCTTTGATTTTTAGAGTTGAATGAGAGCCAATAAATTTCTACAGTAAGTGATGGGCACAATCATCATTGCAATGTCTCTTATGCATTTGTAGCAGAGAGTACTCTACCACATAAATGGTTCCAATAAGAGGACCATTTAGAATGAAGACGAAATGGATTTGGATCCTAAGTAGCAACTGAGATTAAAAACGAACTCTGTTACCAATGCTTCATGTTGGAAAGACTACGGATGATAGGATTGCATCAAGAGGGTGGATAATTTGAAGGGTAAATTGTTGAGAAAGAACCTACAATCCTTAATGGCCCAAAAGTTGTTGAGCACATGAAAATCATACTCTTTGATTGGTAAAAATTGGATGAAATAAGTAGCAAAAAGAAAGAATGAGTACATTGAGGTGAAGTTGTAAGGTCAACAATCTAATGGTTTAGAATGGTTTAGGGCGTGTTTGATTCTTTGAAGTCCCGAAAAATACAGGTAAATGTGTAATTATTATTTCTTCAAGGATTTACCGCATCATTCCCAACACTTTGATTTGACCGCCTCTTTTATTGTTAAAACAGAAAATGCAAACTGGTCATATTTGTGGGTCCCATCGTATGTTATGTCACAGATCCACACCGTCCATTCATTATATCACTTAAATTTATGATATGACCTAAAAAATGAGGCATATCCAAAGCTCAATTCGACCACACGGAATGAAAAATGAAAATAAACACACATCGTTAAAATCTTCTCAGAACTGCTCTTTTGTTTGGTGTGGACCAGTTGAGTATTGGACCAGCCTCATTTTTTCAACTAAAGCTTAAAAAAGTTATGGCAAAACTTTTGGATAAAATAGATATATCATATACATCACGGCGGGGCCCACAAATTTCAACTACCATTTTGGACTGGTTTTCAAGGCTAGAAATGGATTTCTCTGTATTTTCAAACACAGGAAAAGAGTGACAATTACACATTTATTTGTATTTTTCGGGACTTCAAATAATCAAACACGCCCTTAATGAAGTTGATTTCTAGGTCAACTTAGGTACTTGTGAATTCATTACGAAATCTCATTTTGTTTGGATTTAAGGAAAGTTCGTCTAATGAATATGTGGTCGAAACAAAAGTACATGTTCATAGCGACTGACATATCAACCATTGAAAGCTAAAACCTTTCTAAGGCACACAATCATGTTGATTTATTATCCAACCTGTCCATAAGGTCATGCAAGCACATGAATCAACTTGATCCAAAACTTATGTGGCCCCAAGAAGTTACCATTGGTAGGAGTTCAATTCCCACCATTTACTATGGTGTGGTTCACTTGAGTTTTAGATCCACCTCATTTTGGTAGGAGTTCAATTCCCACCATTTACTATGGTGTGGTTCACTTGAGTTTTAGATCCACCTCATTTTGGTAGGAGTTCAATTCCCACTATTTACTATGGTGTAGTTCACTTGAGTTTTAGATCCATCTCATTTTTTAGCTCATGCCTTAAAATAAGTTAGCAAAATGGATGAACGACATGAACATAGGCTTATATGACCTTTGGACCACACACACACACACACACACACACACACACACACACACATATATATATATATATATATATATATATATAGGATCACAATTTTTACACCCAAAATATCTTTGGACCACATTTCTTGCTCAAACACTTGGACTTGTCAACATCATCTATGGAGTAAGAGTCGGTAATTACCAGTATAAATAATGATAACTATTTTACCATGTATTTATATTAGAATTTGAAAATCTTGCCGGCTCTTAAAAAATTGGGAAAAGAAAAACTCATGTAGCCGGATTGCACGTGGGATAGGGTAGAGAAATTTTTGAGGTAAAAATTCCTCCTAACAAGAACAAGATACGAGACAAAAAGGCTCATATAGACGGATTGCACGTGGGAAGCAGTGGAGAGAGCGATGAAGCGTCCATTCGATGGTTTCTCCTAGCGCGTGTACGTTCGTATCACGTGTCAACAACCAACAGTCTCCACACAAAAAAAAAATGAGGAGACAAAAATCGCATCCGAGATGGAGTTCGTTTTGCCTCTTTCCCGACTCCGGGATGGAAGGGGTGCCTGTTGGGGGCGCGGCTTCGGGACTGTAGGGCCCACCTTGATCTATGTGCCTTACATCCACACCGTCCATCCGTTTTGAAAGATCATTTTAGGGCAAGATTCCAAAAAAATAATCAGATCCAAGTCTTAGGTGGATCAAAGCACAAGAAACAGACGTGATTGAATACCTACCATTAAAAACTTCTTAGGAGCCACTGGAATGTTTATTTTCCATCCAACCTTTTGATAAGTCACAAAGACCGGGATGATGGGACCACACAAATATTAGCTTAATCCAAAACTTTTGTAGCACTACAAGAAGTTTTTAATGGTCAATCACCACTGTTTCCTGTAATGTGGTCCACCTGAGATTTGGATCTTCTTCATTTTTGGGATCCTGCCCTCAAAGGAGCTGTCAAAATGGATGGACAGCGTGGATGTAAGGCACATACATCATGGTATACATCATGGTGGGCCCCACAGTCAAGGATCCACCTGTGCTCGTGTTGATGCACATTGGGGCCCACGTGCGGAATCTTGCGGTGATCAAACGGTCCACCTTATGAATTTTACTCTGTAAGGTTCACTATAAGAAAGTTAATCTAAAAGGGTGATTTTGGTAAGAAAGTTAATCTAAAAGGGTGATTTTGGCCTTCATAATATGTAGATGAATTATTAGAAAAATGAAAAGAAAAGTTTCAACCGTTCATATTCAATTCTAAAAATCGAAGGTTAAGATCATCACTGTAGCATGATGATGGAATAATAAATTATTATTTAGTAGTATCAGGAACATGGACAGTTTAAATTATCAGACCACCTCTTCGTGTGGGCCCCAGCGCGTCGCAGCACACGGTGAGTCCCGTGTCGCCACAAAAGAAAAACGAACTTTCCAAGATATTACAGTGAAAAGGAGCCACCGCGTTGAACGCGGCAGTTGGTCAGCGACACACGTTTGACCTGGTTCGGTCTTTGTTGTGAAAAATGCTAAGGCCGTTTTGCACGAGGTGGGATCCGAGGGGAGCGGATTTGGCAGCTTACTGGGTGTTACCATTACGGTGGGGCCCACCTTGATGTATTTATTGTATATCCACTCCGTCTATCTGTTTCTCTGGCTCATTTTAGTACGGGAAAACTTATGCAGATCCAAATCTCAGGTAGACCACAAAACTTGAAACAATGGTGATTGAGTGCCCTGCAATTAAAAATTCCAAAAAGCTCATTGTAAGGTGTTAGTAATGTTTATTTGCAATGCAACATGTTGATCTCTATAAAAGGAAAATATAAATATCAGCTTGATTCAAAACTTTTGTGGCCCATAAAAAAGTTTCTAATGGTCATTCATTACTTTTTCTAATGGTGGACAATGAGATTTGGATCTTCTTCAAGTTTGGGATCACAGCCTAAAATGAGATGGAAAAACCGATGGAGGGTGTGGATATATAATAAATACATCAAGGTGGCACAACACAGTTGGGGTAACACCCACTAAGCTGGTCCCGGGTAACAGCTAATCCTCCGAAAATCTAAATCTAAAATGAAGCTTATCAAAATCTATGGTGGACTACACCACAAGAAACAGTGATGATTGAACACTCACCATTAAAAATAATTCCCAAGGCCCACTATAAGCAGGTCCATAATGTTTATTTTGCATCCAACCCATTGATAAGGTCCAATAGAATAGAAGGATGGGAAAATAAAAAGAATAGATTGATCCAAAACTTTTGTAACCTACAAAAAAGCTTTTAATGGTCATTCACCACTTTTTCCAGTGGTATAATCCACCATAGATGTGACTCTTCTTAAGTTTTGAGATAACATCCTTAAATGATCTTAAAAAACGGATGGGCGGCGTGGATATGAATCATATTCATCAAGGTGGGCCCCACACAATAAGGGTAACACCCACTCAGCTCTTACCCAGGTAACAGCTAATCCGCTCTCGGATCTAAGGGAGGAATTTGACGCACACGTACCGACATGGCAAACGTATGCGAGATTAGTGCAGCTGATTAGGTGGGTCCCACCCAGGACATGCTCTGTCACAGAAACCTATCTGGTGTACTTATCAGGTGGACCACGGGCACATATTTAATCACTGTTTCTTTTTTCCTCTTAACGGGTCATTTGTCTCATACACAATGTGACCCACCTGCTGGGCTTGTTTATGGTGGGCCCCGCCTGGTGAATTGCCTGGACATCTCATATGTGGGCCATGTTGGCGTGTGTGCTGCTACTAATTACTCCGTGAGAAAAACTTTAATACTCTGGCCAAGGGTAATGGATGATACGGATGCACTTAGAAATTACTTGGGAATAGTACTGATTGCGTGACATACGACTAAATCAAACTAGACCATCCAAATTATGGCCACCCATTTAGATGTATGAGAATCCAAAATTATGCTTTGGCACACATTTATTGGACAGTTAAAAATGAAAAATATCCATTGGCCTTGTACCAACAATTTTGGGGCCATAAATCAATGGTCAGGATGGTTCAACCAATCCAATATTCAAACTGTAACTTATCAAAATCGACTTCTACAATTTAGACGGTTCAATTTGAGTTAAGCATGAGTGAGTGCACCATTTCTAAGTGCCACAGGTATCATGAGCAACTTTCCATAGGTCATCATTCCAAATAGAGGGAACCTCCATTAGTTGTGCTGAACCGTTGATTATTTTTAATTTTAACACTCCACTACACGTCCACCATTTAAATGGCTGGTCAGTGGATTTGAATATGGCCCATAAGTCAAGAGTTAAATAAGTTTATAAAAAAAATTATGATTATTATATTTTTACATTATAAAATTATTATTTTCACAGTAATTCCTAGGTGAAAAAAGCACGGATGGTAAACTCATCATTTCTGTTAGCACTAGTTCACTGCCATTTAACTGTGAAGGAGTGGTCTATCATTTTAAGGACGTGTAGTGGGTGTCAGTTTTTGCACAGTTTAAAAAAGGAGAACCGAATTGGCTACAACAACTGTATTATACAGCCAGTAAAATACCCAACCTCTGTGGGGTCCACCTTGTTGTATATGTAAAATCCACTCAGTTCATAAGATGATAACAATATATGGACCGTACATCAATAAGATAAGCTCTATTAGAAAACTCACACGGCCACGCCAATGGGAACAATGTTAAATTGCTCCCAGAACTGCTAAGTTCACACAGGTTGGCCCGCATGAGTTTCTGTATCAGCTGATTTTTGCGGAAGCGAATTAGGTGTTACCCGGGGAAGAGCTTAGTGGCTGTTACCCCTGCCTTGTGGCCCACATGGGTAATATTTTGTATATCCACTCCGTCCATCCGTTTCTACAGACAATGTTTGGATGGTGTTACAAAAATCCTGTAGATCCGAATCTCAGGTGAACCATACCACTGAAAAGTGTTGATGAGTGCCTCGCCACTAAAAATTGCAAAGAGCCCATCCTAAGGTTTTAGTCTTGTTTATTTGCAATCCAACCTGTTGATAATGTGGATTAAGGGAAGTTATAAATATAAGCTTAATCCAACACTTTCGTAGCCCAAAAAAGGTTTTAATGGTCATTCATCACTGTTTCTAGAGGTATGGTCCACCTTAGATTTGGATCTTCTTATGGTTTAGTGTAATGTCCTGAAATGAGACGAAAAAACAGATGAACGACGTGGATATATAAAAAAAATACATCAAAATGGGCTGCACAAGTTAAGGGTAACGCCCCACTAAGCTGTTCCCCGGGTAACACTTTTGCATCTTCTCTTCCTCCTGGTAAGTTACACCTGTGGTGTGGTCCACCTGATATTTGAATCGGCTTCTCTCTAGATTCAACTAGTTTCAACCGTACAACTAGTGAATTGTTATCTTCGGGTTTTTTTTTTTCATATCACTCACACACCCACCCACACCGCATCTTCCGTTCAAAAGGAGTTGGTAAGACCAAATGGACGGTCCAGATATATGATTGACTTGACCTCTGTGTAAATCCATCTAGCTGAGCTGAATCCGTACAATTAATTGGTGGTCGTAATCATTTTGCATTGAAAAGGGTAGAACACGGAGAAAACTTGTGCTCTTGTTGACCCAACCAGCATGTTTCATACGCAGCCAAAAGAGCCTAACACATCTCCACGCGGCGCATTTTCTCAATGTCATGCGTCAAACCATAAGATGTGTGTGATTTCACGTACCGTGGCCCACCTGAGGAGAAGAAATTACAGATTTTTGCCACACAAACAGCACCCAGTCCAACTCTGCCACACGTGTATGGCCATCTGTCCTGAGTGTAGTGGTTCGATCTTAACTCGGGTTCCCTGCGACATACGTTCTCTCTTGCAGTATGACCAATTATTTTTTAAATTTTTATACAAACTTCGAAGGGCGCATTATAACGTGTATTTGCCATCCAACCTAACTATCTATCCTGTGGGACTACTGTAAGCCAGGGTTCAAGCTCTCAGGCAGATCCGAAGCTTGAGTGGGCTATGCTGGAAACAACCGTTGAATTATTCAATTTTCAACCAAATAGAATCTAAATTACATAATTTTCAACTAAGCCGCCAATTCTTAATGAACTTTAGGTTTTCAATTCAGTTCATGCAATTTTAGATTTTATTCTTGGAATTCAAATTTTCTCTTGACTCTAAATTCTGCAACCAAACAAACCCTTAGTCTGTTAAAGGCTGAAGATTTGCGTTATCTCAAACCTTATAAAAAGCTCTGTTCTCACAAACGTGTTTCTTATTTAAACGTGTTCCTTCATGTGGATGTGCGCAGCCTAGCACAACTCTGCAAAGCATCGCTCAAGAAACACGGTATATGATTATGACACATGATAGTTTATGTGCCTCATTTTGTGTACCGTACACGTGGCATATGATAATGACAATCTGAACCATGAATCCCGTGGCCCACAACCATCGATTGGTTACTAACGAAATTTGGGTATATTACCTATCCATTAAATGAACTTCGCATCCCAAATGTGAGCCATGGCTTTTTAGGCTATCTTTTAGTCTCATTTTTATGGACCCATTAAATGTGTGAGGATAGTCAGGACAATCCAAACACTATATATAATTTTTTTCTAATGACTGTTGGATCTATAGAACGAACGGTTTAGATCTCTTCTATGTACACCGAATGGCGATAATAGATTACATGCAGGCCGTATGCAACCGAACTTTTCAGTTACAAAATTAGAAGGATCTCGCCTAGTGGTTGATACCATGTTTTTCAACACTTTGGGGTCATAGGTTCAAGTGCTCATGTGGCGTTCACGTGTCAGTGAGTGTGCTTGTATAAAATAAATAAATAAATAAGTAACAAATTTAGAATAAACGATTGAAACGCTTGCCCGTCACTTTCACCGACGTGGTTGAGATACATGAGATCCACCGAATCCATTGGGTCCACCGCCTGTGTTTGGACAACCTAAAGTCAGGACTGATTTAACATGTAGGTGGGCTACATGACGGGAATGGATTTCCAATCCAATCCACTCATCTTACGCGTCACATCACAATGAATGGATTTCCAGTAAACAAGGACATTCCAAGACTCATGTGGGCCACACCTAGTGAATTTAAAGAGTTTTAGGGATGATTTTGCAACCGTTCTCTACGGCGTGCCCCACAGTCCTAGATTTGACTGAATCTTACGATGCATGTGAAAATGCACTTGCCCAACTGATGGATGGAGTGGATCTGATGCATGTTTGCCCCAGGTAAGGATCAAACGGCAGGGCGTTCTGCACGTTTTCCAGGGAATGCTAATACCAGAGTTCCAATTTTAGGGCACCAAAGAGAAATGCCACAGACGTGCCAACGTGGAACATGGTGTAGGATCAGGTTGTTCATCAGAAATGGTCCACTGATCGCAAGCAATCTGTCCTAAAATTCAGGTCAGCCCAACTATCACTTTACTACGACGGTTGGTTATTATTTTTACTACCAACTTTTTCTCTGTGCACGTGTGGGCTTATAAGTGGACTGTCCAGATTCTTGGGCTTACGAATCTACTACGACCGTCCAGTGAAAGCCCTTGATACTGCACACGTGTGTCAGGTCGAAGGGAGTTCTTTTACAGAAGAAAAAAACAAGGAGTACAGTTAGCTGATGAATAATCGCGGAGAGATCCTGGTGCAGTCGACTGCACCAAATGGAGACCAGCTGCCCATCTACTGTCCACATGCCATGCACATTGAGAGGATTTATTTTAGGGGACTTAAGTTGATACACCGGCTCTGTATGGCGCTCGATACACAGGCGCTTAGAAATGCCACACCTGCACATATCAACTCCAATTAAACCGATTAAATTGTGGAATATGCTGTCGCTGAGTTACATCCTAAAAATAAGATTGGTTGGACAATTCTAACATCTGATTAATGAATACTTGTTTTTTCAACTAAAACCATTGGATGCTTTTCATTTAACTATCCAATAAATGTCCAGCAATCTAATGTCCAGAATTATAAAATGATAGTAATTTTTGGTTCATGATACATCCAAATCGGTACCCATAATTTGGACGGTTTTGGCTGAATTACTTGTATGCCAACTATGCGATTCCTCGGGATTTTCTGACTGCCCGTGTATAATCTATCATGCTCTGCCAGCGTATCAAATTATTTCTCTTTATTCAGGAAGTCAAGAGTCACAGATACAATCAGCTTCTCCTCATTGACGTGCAGCAACGCATCCATCATAGACATGGCAAAATTTGGCACATGCACGCCAGTTTGGACCGTCCAAATGTGGGTCCCACAGTGGTTGAAGCATAGTCTGGAAATAGAGATAAAATTGGACCATCCTGACCTTTAAATTTTGCCTATTAAATTTTGGGTCACGAAGGCTTCCTTCAACTATATGACAATGACGGCACATGATTTGGACGGTTCAGATTGGCTTGCATGTATGGCACATGTATGATGGATCTGTGTGGCTGCACCTTTAGTGAGATCGCTTTCAGTTGGACCTCCATATTGGCACGCGTGTGGGAGCCTTGCACATCTAAACGCAGGCACATGTACCAATATGGAACACGTGTGTTCGATTAGATCTTTCCATCAGGTGGGCGGACACTAATCAGGTTTCTTCGGATCTCAGGTGGACCACAACAAAACAAACTGGTGCAAAGCTAAAAAAGATCAACTTGGCTAATTCCAAAGGTGGAAAAAGATTAGATCCTGGCAAACGCGCGCTTCAGATCGGCAGATGTTCGTGCGTGTGACATACGTGTGGAATCAGCCATTCTGTATGTTGAGTGATTGTCGTTATTGGGAGGACACCATGATGATAAGACCCCTCTGCCCTTTGATTTAATACCTATTTTCTAACCAACGTGCTTCACATGGGATTGGAGAAGAGGAAGAAGAGCTTTTCTTTTCTAATTTCGACCTGGACCGTCTACTATGGCACGTGCAATCGTGGAGAGAGAGAGAGAGAGAGAGAGAGAGAGAGAGAGAGGGGGAGGGGGGAGTATGAAAGGCAATAAAATATGTTAGGAATTTAAGATTGGATCTGGATGATACCAACCGTTTACGTGATGGCGCCTGCTTTGGATGGGAAGCCGCGGATTGCGTCAATCGGTCTAGGTAGGGGCTCTGTGGGACCCATCGGGATGTTTGGGTTTTATCCACACTGTTTATCCATTTTTCTATATCATTTTAGGGTGTGAAATCAAAAAATGAGGCAGATCTAAGGTACAAGTGGACCACACAGTAGAGATTGAACGCCAATCATTAAAAACTTCTTGTGGTCACAGAAGTTTTGGATCAAGCCGACATTTGTGTTTTCCCTCCATCTAGGTTTGTGTGACCTTATGAACAGGTTGGAATATGGCAAGTAAACATCAGGGTGACTTTAGGAAGGTTTCAACTGTCACTGTTGCTTTTAGTGGTGTGGCCCACTTGAGCCTTGGATCTGCCCTAAAATGATCTGAAAAAATAGATGAATAGACCCATGCATCATGGTGGGCCTCACAGAGACCTTGCCGGGTAGTACACATTCCGCTTCCCTTTTGGATGAGGGATGATTAAAGAAAAAGAAAAACAGATCTTAACATTTCAACGCGTTATTTTATAAACGTCCGGTGGATCATTCACGTTACAACAAAAGAGTCAAACTATCAATTGTTTAAATAAACTAGTTTAATGGCTTTTATTTGAGCTCTGTCCACCATACAAACCACAAATGGTTTGGATCATTGGAATCGACCCTAGATTCAAAGGCTAGTCCTGAGGATTCATACGGCAGCATGTGCAGATGAATTTCAAGAAATCTCATACGCGGATTTCCTGCAAAGCCTTTGCCCGAAAAGTATATGCGCTAGGAAGCTATGTGGGGCCCACCTAGATGCTTGTGATATATCCACCTTATACATTCATTTTGTGAGCTTCAAGACTCAAGTGGGTCACACAAGAGGAAATAGTGGGGATTTACCATGGTTGAAACATTCGTGTGACCACATAAGTTTGGCAGGAGGGTGAGTTTTTTTTTTTTTTTTTGTTTTTTTTTTTTTGTGGGTATTTTCAGTTCATTCGGGTGGAAATGATTTGATAAACAATTTAAATGGCATATAAAACATCATGGTGGAGCCCATGAAGCTTTCAATGGGAAGGCATTTCTCTCCTTAGCTTTCTCTCTCTCTGGAGTTGTCTACTTGCTTTTTTTTTTTTTTTTTTATCTGGCTCATTCTCCACCACATGTCCTAAAATGATCTCACAAAATGGATGAACAAGGTGGCTTTATCACAAGCATCACGGTGGGCCCCACTTATCTTCCCGTGCACAAGGGCCCCACCCAACTTTTCTATGCAAGAGTTTCCTGCAAGTCTTTCACAAGAAATCAGGACATCTCAAAGGGATAGATGATGGAAAATGATGCCAACCACATGAAAGCTGCCAGCTACACATAGGGAAATAAAAATAAGTATAGCCAAGAGATAGTGTCAGCTTTTTTAGGTAAAATTTACGAGAGTGCGGTGTGGGTGGATCCTAATTGTGGGACCCACTGTGATGTATGTTCCTTACATCCACACCGTTCATCAATTTTTACAGCTCATTTCAGGACGTGATTCAAAAAAATGAAGCAAATCCACATCTTAGGTGGACCTACCACAAGCATCAGTCATGATTGAATCCCCACCATTAAAAACTTCTTGAAGACTTGCCAAAATGTTTATTTTACATCCAACTTGTTGATAAGGTCACAAAGACCTGGATTAGGAGACTACCCAAATATCAGCTTGATCCAAAGCTTTTGTGGCCAATGAGAAGTTTTCAAGAGTTCTAAATCTTCACATTTAAAAGAACATAAAAAGAATTTCTAGCATTAGTCAGGAGTATTTGAGGAATTTTTGGTGAACATCTAACATATGTTAGGCAAGGGTGGAGGAGGCATATTTATTACTCCCGGCGAACACTTTACCTTCCCCTCTAATACAATGTTAAGTCACGGCTTGCTTTAAAGCTTGAGTAATTAAAGAATGGCATATCAACGTATATTAAGGGACTTCAACAACCACCTTCTCATCTTGTTTTTGTACGTTGCATGGACAACCATGCCTTATTAAAGATCCTGTGCAAAGAAAAAAGAAAAAAGAAAAATTCCTATGCAGCAAAGCTCTTTGAGGACCACTGTAAAGCTCATTTTGCAGACAACATCTAAAAATGGGGTAAGTTGGACACTAAGGCAGGTTGCTACACTGGAAAAAATGAAGATGTGTCACCCACCATTGGAATTATCTAGAGGCAACCTCCTCTCTTTCACTATCCAGGCATAGCATACTTACATGTAGTTGAAGCTTCTCCTTCTTTTTTTTTTTCCTCTCCCTCTTATCTTTTCAAATACAATGAAATAAATGATGAAAATTGCTATAGTACTTTTTGACCACTATAACTTGAGTTATAATTGTTGTACTCTATTTCTACTCGGCTTTGCAAGAGTCAATTAGGAGAGGACGTGTGATTTTACAAAGTCTATATAATGAATGGATGAAGTAGTGGATGAAGTTATAACAAGATTTGTGGTGACATAGCTGGCAATAGTTGATGACACCAACAAAGCAAGAACGGATGAGTTAACATGCCTAAGTGAGCAAAATGGTTACAAGGACAGATGGTAGGAGAAGAAAGATTTGGAAAACCGATCGTGCTGAGTAAGGAGCCAAGAGCCTCAGATCCTGTAGCCAATATAGTCTATAAATAATGAAAGAAAGCGATAGAGCAAAGCGTCTAGCACTAACCAAATTAAATCAAATATCAAATTTATGTTTCAAATTATTATGTTCCTCAGCATTTTGTTATTTACATTCCTTAGTGTAATTGGCATACAATTTCATTTTCATTAGTGTAATCCTGCTATTTACATTTTGTAATTTAATTTGTGAATTTATATTCCATAGCAGTAATTTAATAGTTGGTAATTGTAGTTGTATTCAAAGTCTATGCTCATACGATGGACTTATTTTAATGAAATATATATATTTTTTAAAGTGATCTGTAGCCCATTATTCGCAGTCGACTGTAAGTATTTTCTTTTCTTATTTTATCTGTATTGAAAAGTCTTTTCATACAGAAGGCAGAGGTATAACCCATCATTGGAGGATGAATCCCACCCTCTAAATATCACCTAATTATTGGAAAACAATTACGATCGATTTTTACAGATCTTGATGATCATATACTGTTGACCTCGGTGTATCAGCATATTTTGGTGCTTGAGGTCATTGTTGTTCGGTTTAAATCGAGCCACAGCATTGATTTTGGTACGCCTGCATACACCTCACACGTGTGACCGACAACAGCAAGCAACAATAGTGATTTCTTAGAAACAAAAGCAAAGGATGATAGTCGGTAACAAATACGTGGATCAAATTGTATAATAGAACTATTTTTACATAAATCATCTTGATCGTCCATGTTGAGGGTTATTAATCAAATGGTTAATATTTGTCCGATCAAAGTGATGTTTTCACGGTGGCCCACGAAATGTGTGTTGGACCCATAGTTTAGATCAATGGATTGAACTCTCTAAATGTCCCGATGCAGCTAGGTGCACCATAACTTATAATGCTCGGGGCATTTCTCATAAATAATAGCAGTTGGGCCACGTTTAGCAGTCCACACAAATGCCGCATAGAGACCGATAGTGGGCCCACTAATTAATTAACATTGAATACGATCTAAACCATCTGGTTTTGCCACCTGAATTTGGACCATTAACCAACCTCATTCTTACTGTTCATCTTATGCCCACCAATTGGGATGGTTGGGATCATCCGACTATTGTGATTTGCAGGTTATACTGCATCTGTTTTGCGGTCAATGATTTCGGATCCCAATTAAGGAGTGTCCTGAGTCGTGATAGCTGTATCTTGGATGGAAAATGGGCCACGCCTTAAATGTGTACGGTTCAGCTCAGCCCAGCTGTGATACCCGGCACCGATTCCATTTGGTTCAATTCACTCTTCATCCACTACTGTGCAAAATAACAACAATCCGGTGGTCCTCAACGTCCGTGACTGGACCTATCTTCGATAAATGATCTGCCCATCCATTTTGGATACCCAATCAGTATGATTTTTTCAAGGCACCTTATGAAGAGTGAGTGGATGTAATGGACAGTCCAGATGACTAATCAGTTGAGAGAAGAGAGAGAGAGAGAGAGAGATGATCACATGCAGCGAGAAGCACGCTGATTTGTGGTCAGGCCACATCTTTCCTGCCAACAACCAACATGCCATGCCACCTGCGTAGGACATCAATGCTATGGAAATGATAGTACTAATGTCAGTATGTTGAGACAGATCATCGACTGTCCATTCTAATCAAAGGTGTGGTCCACTCATTAGTAGACTGCCTGACAAGTGATGTTCGCCTTTCAATAGCGTGTAGATTTTTAGTAGCAAGATGGTGGGAGATGTGGCTGGACAAGAAGTTAGCGTACTTGGGGCTTGTGCGAGCCTGACCGAACGTTTGGATCTTCTGTCAGACTAAGCCAAAATGAAGCTGCCCAGGCCCAACCTACAAGCCTGGCTAGACTTGGGCTGAGCCACGACCAAGCCAGCTAAGTCTCAGCCACTTGCAATAACATTAGGAATGGAGTTAAGAGTTCAATACCATGATTTTTAGACTCGCTGAGTAGGACCGACTCGCCAGGTCCTGAGTGAAGTCACAACTCACCCGACTCTTAGGGTTTACTCTGAGTCAGGCCGAGTCGGGCATATATTCACTACTGACTTGTGGTGCCAAGTCAGATGGGCCTCGACTGCGCCCAACTTCGCTCGGATGAGTTGAATCTGATTTGGGTGAGTCGCCAAACCATGGTTAAGACAGGAAGTTTTTACTTAATTTCAACAACCGTAACCAAACAGGCAAAGACATGTCTAAAATAGAGTGGGCTGGCAAATGGCCTGAGACCCAACAAGTCAAGGGTCCAGCCCGTTTTGGGCTGGGTTTGGCTGAGCCATGGAGCAAGGTAAGTAACCAAGATGGCTCAACCGGTTCTACTTTGGCTCTCACCTTTTTGTTGCTTTGCACGTTTGGGTGTACGCCTAATCGATCCTATGTTCACGGGCTGGGCTAAACCTAGGCCAACAGTCCATGGGGCCACCAGGTTGTGCGTGTGACATCCTCTCCGTCCATCAGTTGTCTCTCGATTGTAGGTCGTGGGGTATACTATTTTTCACCATACATCCCAAAAATCAGCCAGATCTAAAGCTCAGGTGGGCTACACCATGGGGAACAATTGTAAAAACTCTTTAAGTTCAAGCGGTGCACCCTGTCTGAGTTTTGGATATGTTTGATTTTGAAAAGTCGACTAATCATTGTGAGGCGCACCTGATAAACGGATTGGATGGAATGTCCACACCATGCTGGTCCCACAAACAAACCTACGGTTGGCATCTCCTCTCCATTGCTCCCTCAGGCGGGGCCCCACATGAGCTGTGGATCAGTCTAACTTTTGGCCCCACGACCTAGAATCGAGAGACACCTGATGGACGGAGAGGATGTCACATGCACAACCTGGTGGCCCCATGGAGAGCTCGTGTTTTACCACTGCAGTACAATAAGTACTGTAGAGGCGGTCCGTAGGACCCCTTCGCAATATATATTCTCTTACTTTCTAATTACCCAGGGACTTTGATCAATCCCTCCTATGGTAATCAATCAACAGCTCCGGTGAGCCACTCTAAAATAAGATGTATAGTCATTGTCTTGCAACTGCTTATCCAATCTTTTCTGACCATCCAAAAGCTGGTGATGGAGTGGTTAGTAATGAATACCCTGTTGATCTGATTTCGTTTTTTTATTTTTGGGTTAGTACACACATCCCACTGTTAGCACATACAACCATATTGTTAGTCACACTGCAATGTTAGCCCCCTCCACGTTGGATATTGATACCAATCGATACCAAGGCCTCAGTGTTGAAACGACATTATCTTCATCCGAGAGGAGGTCCACCAAATGGAGTGGTCATCTCCATTGCCAAAGTGCACCCCAGTCGGGTGTTTGTGATGTTGATACACGTGGGGCTATCCTATCTTACCCTTTAAAATGGAAAATGAAGCCAAAACCCAAAATGATTTTTTCATTGAATCTCAAAATTTCGATTCAAATCGCATTAGCCACTGAAACAATTGAAAAGATTGTTACACCTTTTCTCTTATAAGCCTCCCTGGAAGCACTTTTTCTTCCAAAGAAAGCCTGTTTATTTCCAACAATCTCAATAGGGGTAGTCCACTTCATTTCCCATCAGCTCGAGTGGGACCCACTTCAGATCCTCACACTCAAGGAGTGTTTCAAGCTTCCCACATGAAGAACATGGGGCCCAAGTGCCACTTTCCGGCTCCCGAGCTCATCAACCACACTCAAATCCTTACAAACATCCACCTGGAGCTTCACCAGCTGTTCCTTTTGGGACCCCAAAAACACCTTCTCAAACCCAAGCAAATGCTTCTTGGGGGAGTTGTGGACAGATGGGGGTGTGGAAAACAGGAAAATGGTGTGACTTCCGTCCATCTTCCCAGCATTTCTGACCCTTAGATGAATCTCAAATGCAAGGTTTTCGCAGCTGCTTTGGAAAACTTCAACGGACTTGCAAGTCTGAGAGTGACATACATGCCCTTCTTCTAGTGGGATTGAGACTAGCTTAGGTGCTTGGACTAGATGATGGTTGAACTGGGTGTAGCTCAGGCCATCGCCAAACATGTAGATGGTATCGCCTGTGTAGAAGCGGTAGGTGCGGCCTGGGTAACCGGTGGCTGGATCTGGTCTCATGTTCATGTTCGTCATCGGGACCTTGTCGGCGAACGATTGTGGGTACCATGTCATGGGGAGCCTTCCACCTGAGGAACATGAAAAATGGTGAGTCGGGCACTTAGAGCCATAGTTTGCAAACTCGAATTGCGCTCGTGACTCGTCCAGAACGTCCTGAGTCAACCAGGTGAGTCATAAATAATAGTAAAAAATGATTGTTGTAAAGTCGAACCCAGAGAGTCCTCAATGAACCAGGTGGGTCATAAATAATAGTACAAAAAATGATTGTTGTATGATCCTCTTCTCCTCCTGAAATTCACTTTAATGACATTTCTTTGACTGGGCTGACTCATTGAAACCAGGCTGACTTAACCGAATTTTCAGTTGAACCGAGAAAATAAGCCAAGTCAACTACAAAACAGGGCCTGCCTGCTTAAACCAACCCACCGACAAGGCCCATGACCTTGCCGGGTTGACTCCTAATTATATTTGTCCATATGATCCGGGCAGTTCATCTGCTGGGCCCCAGCATGGTCATTTGAAGATCAAAGAGCAGGCATTTGATGAGGACCCAAGTCTTAAAAATTCAGTGCGCAAGGGTACAATGCGTCGAGAACTTACTTGGGTTGAAACGACCGAAGATCACATCAGCTATTGCGGCCCCTCCAGCTTCGCCAGGGTACCCCACCCAAAGGATGCTCATGATCCGATCACTGGCCTTGGCGAATGAGATGTCCATGGGCCCTCCAGACATGATCACCAGGATCACAGGTCCCTTGGATGCATTGGCGACCTCAGTTATAAGAAGCTCTTGCTGTCCTGGCAGATGAAGATCAGTCCTGTCGAGGCTCTCCCTCTCCACCGACTGATCGGCCCCCACGATCAAGACCGTCGCATCGGCCATGGATGCTGACTTCTTCGCATCATCTAATTGGAGGCTCGACCCGGCGCACCCAACGTTGAGGCAGCCAGGTTGATATAGTGTCGAAACAGACGCCGCTATGCCTTGCAGAGGAGTTGTATATTTGCATGGAATCCCTGCAGTCATAAACAAAGGCCATCAGGTGCTTTTAGTATGCTAAAATCATGGCCCACCTGTAACAACCAAGCCATTCATCACGTGGGGGGCCCTATGCATATGTTTTGTGGCTGAAAATCAGGCTGGTACTGTCATCAGTGGGCCGCATATTTAAGATGAATGTGGACCGTGGATCAATTCTCCTAAAATTGCTTGTGTGGAAAACAACTTTGCTTGCATGCAAACAGCCCTTAAGCATAGCTATCAAGATGGAAGTACTGATCATGCTGGAAATACCTTCATAATTTCCGATCATTGTTTTAGTGACGTTGGCATTGGGTCCAATCACAGCTACGGTCTTTATTGCGGTGGTCGACAAAGGCAACGATCCTTGGGTGTTCTTGAGAAGGACAATGCCTTGTCTCGCAGCTTCACGGGCCAGTTCTTGGTTTTCTTCAGTGCAAACATCCTTGGGACCTAGATTTCCATAAGGCTGCTTGCTGGGATCACCCTCGAAGAAGCCGAGCCGCATTAGAACGGCGAAATTATTAGTGATCGCATTGTCGATGGCGGACTCGATCAAATTCCCACCTTTCACCGCCGCCTCTGTATGTTGGCCGAGGAACGATCCGCAGTTGAGATCAAGTCCTGTGGAAATTCAGAAGATCCAGATACATTGTTAGGTAAGTTGTTTGCTGTTAAGCGGTCTGCAGTATGCCCTCTGTGGATGGTCCATGGAATATGGAATTGATCAATGGAAGTTTGCCCCTCCGTTTCATATATCCATTGATCCAGACCATTTAGTTGATGGACCATGGCACAAAATTCACCTATCGGATGTTCCTAAATGTTGGGCTAATTATACCGTGTGATCGGATGGGTGAGATAAATGAGTGGTGTATTTTAGGCCATGATCTATCCATCTACATGTGACTGATTAGATGGAAACGACCCCACGTTTGCAAGGCACGCGTTTGAGAGATCTGAACTGGTAATCGGTAATCAGGTGGAACTCACCAGAGATATAAAGACCATAGCCAAGAATCAGGTCAGTTGGACAGTCCTCACCAGTGGGTTTGAGCAATTAGATAGACGATTAAAAGAAGCTGACAGCGAGCCGCTTCAATCCTGGAAGCGAAGGTGGGAATTGTCCAGCAATCCTGTTCTTGAACGTGGTCATACTATGGTGGGGTCAAACTGATAGCTGCATATATCTTTCACATGTGCACCACATATACACGTGCATGATGCGTGTAAGATAGTTTGTTATTTTGGAAAGCTAAACTTAACAAATTAAAATTATTTATAACATCAGTAAGAAAAACATTTACCTTTTTTACTTTTTTACTTTTCTACTCTCTCATCTATCTACATAATTAGCGGTCTAGACCCCATGTGATAGACAGCCCACATCAAAGGAGGGACCACACAATAGACTATCGATATCAAAGGTAACTCCACTTGATGGGCAATGGACATTAAAGGTGGGTCCACCGTGATTGGATGACCTACATCAAGGTGGGCCCACATAATGGGTAGTCCCCGTTAAAGGTCAGTTCCTAATGATGAATGGCCTACATCCAAGGAGTCCTGCATGACTGATGACCCACACTGAAGGTGGAGCCTACACGATGGACAGTCCACATCAACAGTGGCTCCACAAGATGGGCACTGGACATTGAAGGTCGGCCCCATATGATGGATGACCCACATCAAGGTCAGCCCTGCATAATGGACAGTCCATGTTAACGCCTAAATTTAGCATAACAGATGTTGATCAAGGAATGAATGGTGTTGATAGAGTGATTTGCAATCACCAAAGGAGATCAAGCGGGTGTCGGTCGTGCCGGCAAAGGGCCTTTCGATACTTAAGTCAGTACAAGGACTGATCGGAGTAGAATCACTCTAGGGCTATGTGTAATTGCGTACCTTAAGCTGTAGAAGAATACCTCTATTTATAGGATCATCGCAAATATTTAAGTGGATTCGTAGATTTATGGGTGTGATGCTCGGATTTCTTGGGATAATTCTTATCTCGTCTGGATTCATCGGATTATTTGGGATAGACCTTATTACGCTCGGATTCCTCGAAAGTTGGTTATTATCTCCGTACATCGATATATGGCGCTGCAGAATGTGCTTAGGTCCGTGGACGTCTAGTGCCTGAGGTTGAGGCCGAAACCAACGGATGAGGCCGAGGCTAACAAATACGGCCGAGGCCTACGAATAAGGCCGAGGTCTAAGCCGACAAATGAGGCCAACGGATGAGGGCGAGGCTGAGGGATGAGGTCAAGCCCGAGGGGTGAGGCCATCGAATGAGGCCGAGCCTGAGGGGTGAGGCCACCGAATGAGGCCGTCGAATGAGGTCGAGGCTTACGGATGAGGCCGACAGATGAGGTCGATAGATGAGGCCGAGGCCAACGTATGAGACCGACCCCTATACTTGTTAGCTTTAGTCCTTGGTTCCCACATGGGAGTAATATGAGTCATATGCTCATTAGTTCTAGTAATCGACTCTCTTCCTATTATGGTCGGTCGTTTAGCGCTTGACACTAGTGTTTGAGCCCGAAGACTTGTCCCTGAGCCTGTGGGCTTTCCTCGTGACCTAAGGTCAGCTCGAATTTACCCATAATAATAGCCCCCAGTTCAATGGTTAGAAAGTCTGAGCATAAAACTTGAATTGTGTTCTCGAATTATCCAAAGAAATTCTTTTACACAGTAAACTTTTTAGTGGCTCATTGAGCTTATGAATAGCCAATCTAAACAGACTACTTTTTAGCTTTTTGTGATAATTAATGAAAAAAGCATTTTCCACTTTACCTTGTGGATGTGATGTTTTGCCAACTTCTTTTAATGATAGAATGTTTTGTTTAGTCTTCGGTGTTGAGTAGTCGTCTAGCAGATAAAAAAGGAATTTCTGCGCAGTTATTTTCCCTTTGAGCTTTTTGCATGTAATTGTTCATCAAGTGAGTCATCAGTCTATCTAAGCGAACTAAGTGCTTCAGGAGGCATCTTCTTTCATGACTCAGTTTGTCTATATGGACTGCGCTCAACTGAAGAGCGCCTGAAGAAACAGTTGAGGCCTTCAAGATACAGTCTATCGAAGCGAACTGTGCCAAACTAAAGTTCACCTGAAGAGACAACTAAGGCTTTCAGGATACAGTTTGTCTAAGCAGACTGTGCTTAACTGAAGTTCGCCTGAAGAAGCAGCTAAGGCTTTTAGGATACAGTCTGTCTAACTGAACTGTACTCAACTGAAGTTTGCCTAAAGAGGCAGCTGAGCCTATCGGGATACAGTCTGTCTAAGCGGACTGTGCCCAGCTGCCTCTTCAGGCAAACTTCAGCTGAGCACAATCCGCTTAGACAAACTGTATCCTGAAAGCCTCAGCTGCCTCTTTAGGTGCTCTTTAGCTGAGCGCAGTCCGCATAAACAAACTGAGTCATGAAAGAAGATGCCTCCTCAAGCATGCTTCAACTTAGTCCGCTTAGACAGACTGAGCACTCACTTAATGAACATATACGTGTAAAAAGCTCATATGGCCAATAACTACGAAGAAATTTCTTTTTTATTTGCTAGTCGACCACTCAGCACTTAAGACTGAGCGAAACAGTCTACCATCGAAAGAAGTCGGCAAAGCATCACATCCACAAGATAAAGTGGAAAATGCATTTTCATTAATCGTTACAAAACGCTAAAAAGCAGTCTGTTTAGACTGGTTGTTCATAAACTTAATGAGCCACTAAAGCCATTAAAAAGTTTGTTGTGCAAAAGAATCTCTCTGAATAATTAGAGAACACAATTCAAGTTCTGTGCTTAAGCTTTTTAACCACAGAAGGGGGGGGGAGGGGGGGGGGGGGGGGGGGGGGGGGTACTGTTATGGGTAAATTCGAGCTGACCTTAGGTCACGAGGAAAGCCCACAGGCTTAGAGACAAGTCCTTAGGGTCAAACACCAGTGTCAGGCGCAAGACAACCGATCATAATAGGAAGAGAGCTGAGGACCAGAACTAATGAGTATAAGGCTCATACTATTCCTAAGTGGAACCAATGACTAAAGCTAACAAGTATAAGGGTCGACCACATTCGTTGGCCTCGACCTCATCAGTCGACCTTGGCCTCATCTGTTGGCCTCGGCCTTATGCATTGGCCTCATTCATAGGCCTTGACCTCATCCAACGGCCTCATCCCTCAGCCTCGGCCTCATTCGACAACCACATCCGATGGCCTCACCCTTTGGGCTCGGCCTCATCCGACGACCTCATCCCTTAGCCTCGGCCTCATCCGTTGGCCTCATCTATCAGCCTAGGCCTCAGCCTCATTTGTCGGCCTCGGCCTCATCCGTAGGCTTCGACCTCAGCCTCAGGCACTAGACGTTCCGCACCGCCATACATCGATGTACAAAGATAACAACCGACTTCTGAGGAATCTAAGTGTGATAAGGTCTTATCCCGAATAATCCACTGGATCCAGACAAGATAAGGATTATCACAAGAAATGTGGGCATCACACCCATATACAAGATCTACAGATCCATCTAAATCTAAATATCTCCGATGATCCTATAAATAGAGGTATTCTTATAAGCCTAAGGTATGCAATCACACATAGCCCTGGAGTGATTCAACTCCCACCAATCCTTGTACTGACTTAAGCATTGGAGGGCCTTCCGTCACACGATCGGCACCCCCCTGATCTCCTTTGGTGATTGCAAGTCACTCCATCAACACTATTCATTCTTGAGTAGACACCGAACGGCGAAGATCTACCGTTGATCGTTGAACAACACCTGTTACGCCAAATTTAGGAGCTAACGGTCCACATTAAAGGTCAGCCCCCCATGTTTAATGGCTGGCATCCAAGGCAGGCCCCAATGACGAAAGGCGCACATCGAAAGTAGGGCACGACATGAGGTTAGTTCACATTGAAGGTCAATACCTAATGATGAATGTTCACATCCAAGCCAGGCCCGCCATGATGGATGGCCCACTTTGAAGGTGGGCCCTCATGATGAATGGTCCACATTAAAGGTGGGCTCCGCATGATGGACAACTGGAATCATATGTCTGATAGGATAGACGGCCCACATCTAAGGTGAGCTAGCATGATGGACAACCCACATCGAAGGTGGAACTTGCAAGGTGGATAGTCCACATTTAAGGTAGGCTCTACATGAGGTAGTTCACATTAAAGATAGGGCCAAAGTGGGCCTAACATAATGAACGGTTCACATCAAATGTTGGCCACGTGATGAACTAGATATTAACGGTGGACAAAACAATACTAAGGGATAAATTCTGATGTGATGCTGGAAAACAAACGTACTTTTCTACGTTTTGGCGGATGACTGATGAGTATGTTGTTTGCCAAACATACTGATCATCTGCCGGATAAGCAAAAACCAAGGTAAGCTGCTTGAGGTATATATACTTTTCTACGCTTTTCTACCATTTCTTAAGGGGTGGTGGCTAATCCTCCATACCTGTGGCATACATGTACATCGATCCGGACCATTCACGCCAGAGCATGGATGAGAAATAAACTGATCGCATGATCTTAACCAACCGACATCAGCCAATGAATTTGGTCCACTGATGAGCATCAACTGATGGTCACCATTATCTTGATCAGATATGCCCCACCTGCCCAGGATTTGGATGTATGATTTGACATGTATTTATGCCATGTGTGCCGGGATGTATGGCCCAATCAATAATCAGGCCTGGCTTTGGGCTAACGTGGTTTTAGTGAGCTTGGCCCAGCCCAGCCCAGCCGGATGACCCAACTTCTTTTGTACGTGTTCTTTCCTACAAATGTGTTGTTCCAGTTCTCGCATATAGGCATCGGTTTCATTCCTCTAAATTTCTATTTCTTTGTGTATGTGAGAACCGCTCTATCAACTGATGGATTAGGAACATTCATCATCGTGGGAACGTGGAACTAATCAGTTTCTGGGCCGGACCCAGGTACAACCAATCTTTTTGGGTACAAGCTTGGGTCTGCTTAACTACGCCCATGTGGGTATTGTGGAGCTAGGGCGTTGGGCCTTATATAGTCAGCCGGGCCAGACCAAGTTGCCAAAGCCCAGCCCATTGCCACCAAAACATGTGTTTAGTTGTTGAGTCCTCACCACTATAGCAATGGTGAAAACGGCCCATAATGGAGCAGCCCTTCCCTAGTAAGTCTGTCGATGGCCCATTATTGGGCCATGACCAGCTGAAACAAGCAGTCCCAAGCCCAGCCTTTGATGATTATCCATGGCCATAGACTGAGCCCAACCCCTCACTTTTGTGCAAGATATATGAAAAAGTGCACTTCAAATCCGAATTGGGCTTGTCTGGCAGGCTTTTCATCGAAGCCCAAGACACGCCTAATTATTAAACGGACTTTAATTTTAGGCCCGAGCCTGTCGGGCCTAGTATTTCATCATCAGGCCCAAAGGCCCGCAGACAACCCGACCCATTGACAGCTAGCTACAGACCTAAAATGCCAAAAGGTGTAATGCACGCACCTGCCAAGATTGTCTTTGCCGCAGCTTCCTCTGGAGTTTTTGTGTAGTGCTGGTTGTTGTAAAGCACATCCACTGAATCACAGTCCGAAACTATGTACCTGCAACGCACCATACCATTAAATAAGTATCCGCGTACCTAAATTTCAAATCAACTGACATCTCTAACCCACCCTCATTGATAGATACACCCCCATCTCTTTAACTTCTTATAATAAGATAGTACAATCAAGTGCAAGGTGGCCCCACGCACCTTCTTTTTTTTCTTTTTCTTTTTTTATCGGTCCATGTAAATCGTTGATATGTGGTCCCCACAGACAGTCAGAAAGCACCTTTTTCGCTCAAATAAGCCCAGCCCGCAGCACCAGTCTAAATGGTTCAAATATGGTACAAAGCAGAGCCAAATGCCTGCCCTGCGTTGAGCAGTGTCATTAACCTAGGGCCTCGTGCAGGATCATGTCTCATCTGACAGTGGATCAGGATATTGGTTATAGAATATGTGCGCCAGCTGTTACTAGATTATGTGGACGGTTTGCCTAAACCGGTTCAACTGCCGGTCGAAAACATATATCTGTGAAACGCAAATATCGTTTCATCAAGAACGGGACTGGATATGTGCCGCGTATCAACATCCCGGTTTTAGCTGGGTTGGGACCCATCGAAAGGGTATCCACATCCAACATATGAGAATGGACCCAGTCTGCTGAGACTCATCCGAGTCAACTTGGATTCAGTTGGACCCGAGGTGGTTCAATACCACGAGTCAATCCCCAAGCCACACACAACTGATCGTGAAGTCTTTTAACAATGCAACCGAGCCCATTGGCTAACGAATTTGGCTGGGGTTGGGCTGCGCTGGACCTCTGGGTCTTTAAGTGGACACGAGCCCTGGCCTGGACCGTTTAGTCAACAGGTCTAGTAGTGATGCTCATGTCCAACTCATGTGCCTCAATGATGGGTCCAAATTCACCTGGGTTCGGTAGTTACATCCTACGATTGACTAAGGGCAGTTCATCAAGACCAACCATCTAGCGAGCCCCCACCACCGTGGCAGCTCAAAATAGATGACCAGTCAGATTATCCTACCCACCGCTCTCTTGCCGAATGTTGATCAGTAATCTTTTGAATCCGCACCGCTTATTTTAGTACATCTCTTTCATCCTCACCAGAACAAGTCGAGTAGATGCCACAATCAGCCATCAATTAAGTGGGCCAGAAAGTCAGGCTGGGGACCTGTGCCTCACCTATTTAATGGTGGGCCATCCGATTCTCCCACCCAAGCGTTGGGCCCTTAATAGAGCCGGGCTGGTCCGGCCCTTTGGCAGTCCTACAGACGAGCATTCCAAGTTAAGCTTCAATCTCTTTAACCCCAGTGGGCCCGCACCATGGCCAACCATGTCCACGCGCAAGATGTACATCAATGTATACTACATATCTCACTCTAGTCATGGATACATGTCGCACACGGTGGTACTTACCATGCATTCGAGCTCTGTGGGGCCCTTCCGTAATGTGTATGTAGAATCCAAACCGCTTAGGGACCCTAAATCCCAAGTTATGTATCAGGTGGTGAAATCCCACGACAGCGTGAGTGCAGGGGTGTGTGCGTGGGTGGGTGTGGGGCGTATGTTTTAAAAAAAAAAAAAAAAAAAAAAAAAAAGAAGGGACCAACATGGCACATGCAGAACGATGTACCACCATAAGCATGCCATATAGGCCAATAGAAATAGATGACCCAGAGAGAGAGAGACCCATTGAGTTTCCATTCGCCTCTGATGGTCCCAGCCAGGAGGTCAGGGTCTGCACATGTAGGGATGCCATTGACTTGGTTGTAAGAGCACATAACACTTGCAACATTCCCATCTATCACACAGCTCTTGAATGGAGGTTGAAATGTATCATCCATATCTTGTTTTGTGACCTGCCAAACACAACCCCGTCCACATCACAACATCAAGAAAAAGGTATGAATCACATGAAATCATTTTCACAGACATTAAAGAGGAATTATCCCACTTAACCTAATTCTCGGTGCCCACGTAAAATTCCACACATCTTCATCAAGTAATCATCAATACATGGGACCCACCACATGAAATGAAACCATAGTTTCAAAACTCAACAACTCGACTTGACCCGGTGACTTGCCAGGTCGGGTTGACTCGTAGTCTTTACTTGACTCGACTTTATATTTAATAATTATAATTATTTATAAATATTTCAAACAGTTATATGTGTGTGTACGCATGCGCACGTGTGGAGAGCGTGTAAGCAAACAAATGATGCCTGGCTTGTTGGTTAAGAGTGTTGCTCATTCTGCTTGAGGACTTGGGTTTGCAATCCTTAACTCTTGTTAAAAATAGCTACTCAAGCAACTCACTTCAAGTCATGTTGAGTCAAGTCAACTGACTCAGCGAGTCATGCTGAATCACGCTTACAACCAAGTTTCAAAATGACTAGGCTTGAAATCTTGCTGAGTAGAGTTGACTCGGACAAGTTTCGAGTTGAGTTACCGAGTTTTAGAACATTGCATGTGGCCTCCTTAGATTACATTGGAAGTTTGGGACATGCATTCACACCTGATTACTGCTTATTTCTGTATAGTTTTCTGTGGAAATTTTCTGATATGAAAGCTCCACGTTTTATGCCTTCTTCAGCTAACCTAATAGACTAATATAGTATATCCTCTGCTAGAGCTCTTGTGTGAGATATCCTGGCTGTTCATCAGATGGCCCCACCATCTGTCTCATGGCCCAGAAATCAGGCTGGTCTGGTCAGTGATCCAATGGGGTAAAGCCCACACGTTTGCAATGAGTGTGGACCAAATTAACCATGCATTTTATGTGGTCCACTTCTCAACTGGACCAGCCTGACTTTAGCTACAGCACATTCATTGCTGAGGCCCACTAGATGAATAGCCTGGATATCTCGATAAGCGTGCAGAAAACAGTTCCTTTTGATATAGCCATTGCACATCTCCCTTTGATACATCTAAAATCTCAACAACATTTCACACACGTTTAAATTACCTGAGCATTGAAGTGGTATCGATCAACGCCTTTCCAGTTGTCCAAGTCATAGGCTGTATAGTGCTTACAGCAAGCAGCGACCTTGAGCCGATTCGGAACGCTACCATCTGTTTGTTGCAGTCCTCTAACATACCCAGTCGCATATTTGCTAGAAAGCATAGGGTCTTCTCCTGGTGTCTCTTGGCCTCTCCCCCATCTTGGGTCCCGAAAGATATTGATGTTTGGACTCCAGAACGTCAAGCCTGCCAAACCCACATTGTACATTGCTCTAGCTTCCGTAGATACCACCTGCAAGAACATCTTACAATTATCTTTCAATAATAGCTCTACAGCTGTCTTGACTGCAGCTCGAGTGGAGGATGGAACCATCATGGCTCATTTGGTTTTGTTCAAAACCAACGAGCTGGAGGTGACTAGGGTGTTGGTCTTTCCACCTCCGAGTTAACTCAGAGTGATTCAACAAATCTCAATTCTTGACTCGGTATTTGTCTTCTAGCATTTATATTCATTTTATTGGTGTGCCTTAGTTTTTAGAATTTGTACCTTGACTCAGATATTGCTTTTTCACCTTCTGAGTTCAACTCGACCGAGTCAATGAAACTCACACTAATTTTATGAAAAGATTAACAAAGACAAAAATAGGAGTCTGATCCAACTGAGTCGACTCGGGCAAGTCATGAGTGCACCCTGCTTTTCTTGATACCTTCATATGGAAAACAGTCCTCTAAATAGAAGAACTTGGTTTTGGACCTAATCAAGTCACCGAGTCGACTCATCTATGCAACTCAGCATGTTTTTTGGTCCCAAATCCTGGCTTTTAAATATTGCCCAGATTTCATAGGGTTTTCTATGTTTCAAATTACCATTCAAGTGAAATCCGGAAGTAAATCTTGAGATATAAATGTGGCACATTCAATACTCTGCATCGGATGCTATCAGTCCACAAAATTCATTTTAACTAGGTTGTCCTTGGCTTATAAAGGTGATCAATTCCACATAGATAAACCAAGACCGACAATGGGGTCCATCCAAACACTCCATAATGTAGCAATCTATGATGACAGGATGTCAATATCAGAAGAGTGAAAGGAAACCTGTACTTTGGTTCCTGGATGGATCCAATGCATTCTTTCTCTCCGGCATATATATGCATGCCTACATGAACATGGGCACCAAAAAGGTAAAAAAAGAAGCTTGAAAATGCCAATCAACACAACTAAATTCATAATTATTTTCATAAATGTAATCATAAAATTAGCACCCAAAAGTCGAAACTCGCACAAGGCACTGTCCTCATCTGCGATGCTACCCTCAAACTGGGCAGATGGAATGATAGTTCATGATCTGAGCCATTCACTCGGTGGGTCCCACAGTAAATGCAGCACTTTTCTAAATCTCACAGATTGGACCATCCTTCCCATCCAATGCATAGACCTTTTCACTTTCCATGCCCATGGTTGTCCTTCTCCTTACAGTTCAGTCATAGGTACCAATCGGACGATAAGCTTCTTATGCCTTAAGTAGCTTATCTTGATTCCTATTTATTAAATTGAAGTGATTAAGTAACTTTCAATAATAAAAAAAAAAGTTACTTATAATTGATCATAAACCAAACTTACTTATCTCAAATAAGTTACTTGTCTACTGCTGTAACTAGAAAAGTAACTTATTTGGTGGTATCCAATCGGGCCCTTAGTATCCTTCAATCAGTGACACTTTTCTAGCATGGTGAATCCATACTTTCAGTTAAAACTCATACCAGCCAATGTGAAAAAAAGAAGAAGGAAAAAACAGTGATCTTCTGTTTCCATGGGGAATTCAATCAAGAAAGCAAACAGAAATCTACCCGACAAAGTTCATATTCTTACTCGAAAATGCAAAAACATCGATTCCATCAGAAAATGAATATTAGAAGCCTGGGATGGTGGGAGATTTTTAAAAATCATGATCAGATGGCACATGGAAGTCCTATTTTTACTATCAAGGAATCACCCTTTCTATCTATTTATAACAGCAAATTCCCCCATCAGATGAAAAGCAAATAAACAAAAATGCTGATCAGACTAAAGAGAATAGGATTCTGTATCCTACCGCCCGCTACGTGTGCCAATGTGTTTGGTGCCATGGCCCGAAAATCAGCCCAACTGATCAGGTGGGCCCCATGTGGATCTTATGTTGATTTCATTACCATTCCTTTTTAAGGCATGTATGGCCCATCTGATGGCTTGACCAGCTTATTCTTGGCACGATGGGCCCCACCAGGTGAACAACCCAGACCTTTTTGGGTACTTGCGAGGTACATTTGAACAACTGAGGACTGGGATTAGAAATGACATTTATCCAGACTAACTGAGCAATTTTGTGATTAAAACTGAACAGAATCATCTAAAACCAAGAAGTACAACAAAACCAGCGATCAGTGTCAAGAAAGGAGGGGAGAGAAGAAAATTCATGAACCAAAAACGATTGAATTTCAATTATCGAGCTCCCATCACAAAATTCTCACTCACATTCAAGCACCCATCTGAAGAAGCTGCCCTCAGTCCAGTAGTCATCCGAGTACCACAGATTTCCCTGGCCGCTGAAATAGGGGGGCATCGGCCCCATTGCCATTCCAAGGTTTTGGGGCCTTGCCTGCTGTCAATGGGAGGGCCACTAGTCCTTGCAGGACTACAATTTGCAGCGATCTTCAATCTTTTAGCCCTTCCGAAATTCAAATCTCAACCAAATCCCATCAACCACAACACAAAAGCAATTAAAGAAATAAATTCATTGAATTCAATACTCGTTTAACTCTGCAACTACAAATCCATCTCTAGAATTCAAATCTCAATCAAACAATCTACTAGAACTCTCATTTCCAAATCAATCCGTAAAATCCAAACAGGATTCAAACCAATCTCTGAAATTCATAGCATTACCAAAATAATCAATCAACAAATTAAAAAAAAATTATTCATTCTGATTAGAACACCATTATTCGACAATTACAGAAAAGAAAAACTAGAATTCAAATGAAAATCAAACCCAACAACCAACGCCCAATAAAAAATAAAAAAATAAAAAGGAAAAAAGAAAAAGAAAGAAAGAAAACAGAATTCTCTGAAAACAGACTCGAAAAGAACTCACCTTCCCAATGGCCTCAAACAGAGAAGTATTGAAAGAAGCTGCAGTCAAAATGACCTGAGGAAAGCTTGTAGCTCCAGGAACAACACTAGTGAAACGAGTTCCAGGGCCCACATTAGAAACTCCATGTAAGGCTTCAGACCACCACTCATAGCTAGGAATGCCAAGCCTCCCAACAGCTCCTGCTTTATTCACCAAAAAAGTAATTTTCTCCTGCAATGTCAGCCTCTTCACTAAATCAGCTACCCTATCTCCAATCTCCATTGAAGAATTGCAAAACCCAAAGCTACCCAAGTCGGGATTCTTCGCAACATCACAGGCAAAAACAGGAGATTGGGCTGAAATCCCTCTAAAACCCAAGAAAATGAAAAGGAGACTCAGAAACAGTGAGAAAACAGAGAAGTTTCCTCTGTTTCTGATACGGCCCATGTGTTCTAGAGGTGGAGAGCTCCAATGGAGGTTGTGGATATTGATTGTTTTGATTTTATAGTGCTGTAAAGATGCTCTTTTTTTGCAGCCCGTGAGCGAAAGATGGCTGCAAGTCCATTGAAGAGGAAGAGAGAGAGAGAGAAGAGAGAGAGAGAGAGAGAGAATCTGACGAAATCCGACTCGTGGGAAGTTGGTTTTATAAGGTCCGTGAAGAACTCGGAATGAGAGAGAGAGAGGAGAGAGAGAGGAGAGTCTTTCGAGATATACTTACGCGTTGGCGGCTCTGTTCGGATGTTTCCCACAGCTACTCACGTGAACGATCGGACCGCTGTGCGGCTTCGGCTTGGCTATAGATAAGTGGGACCCAGTGGAATCTGTGATGGTCAGTGTTGAGTCGAGTTTAAGAGGTTGCTGAGGCGGCTTTCTTTGGCTTGGCTTGGCTTGGCTTTTGGGCCTTGTATCGAGTATAGGTAATTAGTAGCTTTGCTAAGCACACACGGGTGCACGCCACACATGTGCCAGTATGGCACGTAGGTGAGATATCCAATGGTTGGTATGACTTTCTTACATATCTTTTCGAAAATAAATCTTATCCGCTCAGTACGTGGGCCCTAATATTTGAAAAAGGTGGATGGATTAGAACTCTTCAGCCAAGTTTTTCGTAGCCTTAATTTATTTTCTTTTTTCTTTTCTTTATTACTTTATTATTTTTATTTTTTTGGGAAATTTGGTGCATCTGACCACTGGATCAACCCTATTCATGGATTAGTTCATCAGTGCACCGATTCCTTTTGGATGGATGAATTGGATGTGGGGATCTATCATGCCATTCTGGCACATGTGTGGAGTGTACATGAGCTTTTTTGCACACGCGTGTGCTTTTTTCCCCAGCGTATTATCCACGTACTGCATTTACAGGTGGATCCATTTCAGAACTGATCATCTACAGACTGCAGGCAACGATACCACAACTTGTGGTACAGTAATAATCTTTCCATTCAATAGGCCACTTCTGCAAGAAATCAGTACCATGAAAGCTATACTCCCCCCGAGAAGATCAAAATCGTCAAAAATAGTCTGAACCGCTTGCTAGGTGGACCACACCTTATGTTGAGCGAGACTCCATTGACTCCAAAGGTGTGGCCCCAACCAAGCCTACAGTTTTCATAGTACTGATGTCCTGTACGAGTGGCATGCTGGCGAGAAAACATGGTTCAATACCACAATGTGTGTGCGCAGGGCGCGAATTAGGTGTTACCCCCGGGAACAGCTTAGTGGGTGTTACCCTACATGGATGATATTTTGTATATCCACACCGTCCATCCTTTTCTACGGGCCATTTTATAATGAGGTTCCAAAATTTATACAGATCTAAATCTCAATAGGGCCATACCACTAGAAACAGTGTGATGGAGTGCTCCACCATTAAAAATTCCAAAGAGCCCATCGTAAGGTTTTGGTAATGTTTATTTTCAATCCAAGCTCTTGATAATGTCAATAAGGTCTTGATGAAGGAAAAATATAAAGATCAGATTTATCCAAAATTTTTGTGGCCCACAATGTTTTTAATGGTTATTCATCACTATTTCTAGTAGTATGGTCTACCTGAAATTTGGATCTTCTTAAGGTTTTGGATCACATTCTAAAATGATAGAAAAAATAGATACATGCATAGATATAAAAACAATACATCAAGATGGGCCCCACACGGTTAGGGTAACACCCGATAAGCTATTTTTAGGGTAACACCTAATTCACGCTGTGTGCGCACCTTGTCTATACAGGTGATTAGAGGTGGGCACCAACCAAGTCAGCTCGAAAGCTCAGCTCGAATTGGTTTGAAAAAGCTCAGCTTGGATTGGTTTGAAGGGAAGTTCAAACCAAAGCAAGCCTCAGAGTTAAGCTCGTTTGAAAAAACAAACCAAGCTCAAATTAGGGCATTATTGGCTCAGCTTGGCTCGAAGCTCAAATTGATTCAGCTCAATTTGATTCGGCCTATAGATTGTAAGCACACTATTTCTTGTGGTGTGATCCACTTGAGCTTTGGATATGATTTCATTTTGGGATCATGTCCTAAAAGGATATGCAAAACAGATGGACAACGTGGATGATACATATACATGATGACATAGATATTACATAATACATATACATATACATGAATGCACATTGTTTCCTTACACTTGTAAAATTATGCTAGTGTACTTTTGTTTGGAAAATGCTATTACATCTCTATTTTAAAGCTACACTCCTTTGGATGATGTTAAACATCACATAGTAAGATACATTTTTTTTTTAACTTTTTTAATTCTTTTCTATTTAAATAAACAAGCAAAAAAGGAGTTGCCACCGGTTGGAACTTGACCTGACCCGGTTCAAAATTTTCAACCAGTTTGAACCAAATTTTTCTGGAGCAAACCAAACTCAAGCCGCAGGGTCAACCTGAAACCCAAACCAAGCCGATCCACAAACTAAACTAGCATAAAAACAAGCCAAACCAAAGTAGGGTTAACTGGGCTCGGCCCAGATCGTTGCCCACCTCTACAGGTGATCACTTCTCAATGGACTGGAATTGTCTACAACACCTGTTTTAGGTAGCCTGTAAAACGCCCAAGGTCTGTGGGGTCCACCAAGGTGTGAAAGTAAAATCCACTCGGTCCATAAGGTGAGAACCATTATTTGGACCGTACATACAGAAAGCAAACATTAATAAAAGGTCAAATGGACCACACCGATGGGAATGACATCAAATTGCACAGGCCCGCACTAGTTTTGTATGAGGATGATTTTTTTCTTCTCTTCGTCCCGGTGAGTTACAACTGATTAACAGTTTGATGAATATACACACCATGGTGGTCCACACAAAAACCTATGGTTGGCAATTCCATCCTCATTGTTCCATGTGGTTTGGACCATCTGAGTAGTGGATTTAGTCTATTATCAGGGCTTAACATCGAGGATAGATGGAGTATATTTTACACATACAACATGGTGGGGCCCACAAAACTTTGGGAGTTCCACTAGCACTGCATGAAAACGGTGTTGTTAGAGGATTCCAGTTCATTCTCCCCCTTTTTCTTTATGTTGCACTCAATGTCACATGCATGCCTTGTCCCCTTACGGCCCACTTGCAGAGATGATCTGATTGTCGGATTGTCAGAGATGAACTTATTGTGGTTTCTATGGCTGATGGCCACGATGAGAAACTTGTGATGATCCTGATCATTAATATTTATAGCTAAGTGTGGACCGTTCAAACGAAATTTGAAAGCAGTCAGCATTCATCAGTGCAAATCAATGGCTAAAACAATCATTTCCTCATGATTATCGGATCATGGCCCATTTTAGTTAAGAGTCAAGAGTAATGATGGTTTTACTAATTGACCATCTTTGTACATGGGGCTCGGCCATTTTGCGACCTTTTTTTTTTTTGACACACACCCTTGCTCCCACACATACCAGCACTTTGTTGGTGCTCTTTTCAGCCACACGTTTGCGGGCGTATGCTTGCTGCTGTGCATGGGCGAGCCAGGATCAATACGAAGCCTGTTTCAAATCGTAATCACCAATGACCCTTGGTGCTTAAAGCAGTTTTGAGTCGATCAGCCATCATCTATTTGGCCAACAATTCTGTACTTCTTGTTAAATCAGACGATTTGTGGAGATTGGAGCTATCCATCATATGAACTCTTTCTGCCTTGTCAATCAAGGACTTTCGAAGGTGCAATAACTGTATAAATGAATGGGTAGGTACGAGATATAAAGTGGGCGAAGGAGAAGATGATGTAACATTTTCTGGCGGAATTGCCAAGTATGAGATGGAAAGTGGACGAAGGAGAAAATGATGTGACATTTTGTAGTGGAACTGCCA
The DNA here is from genome assembly GCA_003013855.2 of Liriodendron chinense. NCBI lineage: Eukaryota > Viridiplantae > Streptophyta > Magnoliopsida > Magnoliales > Magnoliaceae > Liriodendron > Liriodendron chinense. The sequence continues at coordinate 3,133,972 of PVNU02000736.1, read as the reverse complement.
ACCCGAGATAAAAGCCACAGGGGTGCTTGCAGCATGCTGATGAGCAATGTTGATGGAGCCTTCAAAGTGTGTAGAAACAAGGTCCCATGACTGGTCAGCCAGACTAGCTAACCTGAACTAATTTCGGATTAAAAAGGCACAGAAGTCTCTAGACAGTTTTCATGTTCAGGGGACCAATGTAGGACTGGTCACCGTGTGTACTGGGACCGATCCAAGATCGATTGTGCGATGAGGCTGAACGGGTCAAATTTTGGGTTAAACTCACTAGACTCTTCCTGGCCACCTGCGACCGGTCGTGAGAGGTGGTGGTGATTTACATGGTTACGCAAATCTGCGTAAATTGTTTTTATTTTCAGTGGGAAATCTATTTAAAGGTTCTCTTAACATGTTTAGATGTATTCCAAGGTATCCTAATTCGTAATTAGGGTTTAGGGAGAGAGTTTTAGTGAGGGAGAGAGCTTTGTTCTTCTCATGAGGCTCTTTTGTGGGTAGTTCATCTCTGTAATCTTCTAATTCATAAAGCTTGTTGTCGCTTTATGCCGTGGTTTTTTTTTTTTCCATCAAGGGTTTTTCCACATAAAAATCGGATTGTTCTCTGTATGGTGATTGTGTGCATGCGTGCGTATGGTGTTCATTTAGTTCTACTCTTTGCTTCCGCGGGGTTTTCCCAACAAGCAAGGCATTAACAAATTTCAGTAGTTACAAACTAATGAAAGCGAGAAAGTTAGCTCAACATATGGGTGTATGCTAACTGATCTTAAGATTAACAATCTTCTTCCAGATCCGACTCTTAGGCATAGGTGAGAAGAAATTACTACTACTTGAATACAAACTACGGGACAGTCCGGCGTATGAGCAGGATGAAATTATGCTACTTCTATGCTAATGATCTATGACTGAACGGCAGTGGATGAAGACTAAAGTGCTATGCTAGGATAGTTCATCATCGTTGCGCTGGAGACAGATTTTGATCTGGTTTTATTTTGGAGTTGTTGATTGATTGTGTGTGTTATCTTCATATTACCTCTACTATTTATAACCTTTCCTGCTGAAAGAGGGAAGTAACCATCATCATACTTGGTATTTCTGATTCTTCCGGAGACGGTTACTTGATCAGTGCTAACCTTTACCAATCATGCTCTTTAATGCCGAAAGACTTATTGAGCGCTCATCCTTATCCGATGTTGATGTGGCACTGCACGGTACCCACCTTTTTATTTAGTGTATTGAACCAGCCTCATTTGCTACGTGAGGCTTTGTTCAATTGTTCTCTCTCTGAGTATGTAATTGGTAATCTACTCACCGTCCTTCCTCTGTTGGTTCTCACCTCTTCTCCTTCTGATGGAGAATTTGGTCATTTCTTTCTGCTTCTCTTTCATGCCTATCTAGGGACGTACGCTCTATTTGACGGGGTTCCCTTGGGTCTTTTCCCTTCGTCGCTGTATAGTATATATGGGAGGTCTCCACTTCGTTTCTTCCAGGTGGACAGCGTGATGAAGGTGTAATCACGAAAGAGAGGAATCAATCACGGTTGTTGACCTAATCCCTTTTTTTTTAGGTATTAACACCTCATTTCAACACTGAGATCTTGGAACCGATTCCCATGTGGGGGGTGGCTAAAATTTGCATTGTGACTGACAGTGGGGGTGGGTGTACTAACAGTGGGGTGTGTGTACTAAACCCAAAAAAAAGCACCTCCAGTACCGTATAACTAAAGGCCCATTGGGCAAGCGGGAATCCATAGCAAAAGAAAGAAAATATTTTGTACTTATAAAATTTGTGAAATAAGAGGATTCTGACTACATTTCCCTAACAAAATCCAATATCCATTAGAAATTAATAGTTGTATGGTAGGCCAGGCTGTCCAAATCTCTGGCCCAACTATCCGTGGAGCATGACCAAAAAATAGCTCTGTGAAGATAGTATTAACGGTCCCATTTCCCCCTCACATTTGTTTTGAACTTAATAATTCATTTGATGGCCATTAATTGGAAAGGTTGGGATTTTGTGATCATTGTTATTAGATAGGACCCACAACTCAAGATGGTCTAAATGGCTGTACATCGGTGCCACAAGTAAGGAGGATGAGTCACGACCACATGTGACTAGACCGGACCCACAATTCGGATGATCTAGATGGTTGCTTTAATTTTGGACCATGTGTAGTAATCTTTTAGATATATATGGTAAACCAGAAAATGGGACCCACCACCAGCTCAGATGAAGACAGAGGACCACATTGGACAATCTTGACGAGAAGAGGTTAATTTGGACCATTTAGGTAAATTCCAAATCTAAAAAGATGACCGTAAATTACGCTAACCACAAAGATAGCTTGAACTAACACCGAAGTTTCAATGAGAATGCTAAGACCGAGCAACCAATTTTCAATACCTAATATGCCCATGATATTTTTATGCATTACGCGGGCACTGAAACTCGACGTTTGCTAACACACGCACGTGTACGAGGCATACCATCTACACGCGGGCTCATCTGACAGCGTGGCAGGAAAGGTGCAACATCCAAGCCCTCGATCAGGTGGGACACGAATTGCCTGCGAAGGCTTTCACAGGAACTTCCTGCGTCGGCAGGCTAGGTGGGGCTCACTGTGAGAAATCCATCCTACTCATCACTTTTTGCCATATTATGTTAAGAAATGGGGCGAAAAATAAAGCAGATCCAAAACTCAATTGAACCGTAAGAGAGGAAAAAGTAGGTAGTGAAATGCCTACCACTGAAACCACCTTGATAAGGTCACCAAGACGAGGGACCGCACAAATATCAGCTCGATCTAAAACTTTTGTGGCTCATACAAAGTTTTTAATGGTCATTTACTATTGTTTCTTGTAGTGTGGTCCAACAGTTAGATTTAGACTGCTTCATTTTTCAGATCATGCTCTAAAATGAGTTGTAAAAACAGATGAACAGTGCAGACACATACATCACAACGGGCCCCATAGTTAAAGATCCACCGACCTCAGTAGATCCACCGACCTCAGCCTCACCCACACCTTTGGGATAGTGGTAGACTGAGTGAAGATAACGTGGTTTCCACGTTGAAGTCCTGCGGCTAACATTGAAGTCTGGGTGGGTGTACCAACCGTGGGAGTCGTCAAAACACATGAACATGGCATATGAAAGGCACATACACCACGGTGTCCCCACAGTCAAAGATCCACCCACCTCAGTAGATCTACCAGAGCCACACCTACACCTTTGGGATAGTGGTAGACTAAGTGAAGATAACCTAGTTTCAACACTTAGGTCTGGTATCAATTCCCAATGTGGGGGGCGGCATGTGTGTAATAACCTGAAAAAAAAAAAAAATCACTAGAGCTGCGCCCATATCAATCATGTGTGGTCGCACACCTTTTTGGATGCATGACATATTGGCACACGTTATAGCCCCGTCGCAACAAATCTTACTCTTGACAATTTTTCAGCCATAGAATTTCTCCAAACCTATTAAACAGAACACAAGTGACTTAACATCGATCAGAACCGTTTATTCATTCATACAACTAGCAGCAACCCATGGTGCAAGAATCATGTTGATTAAATGATCTTAAACCTTTGCATAGGACCAATTCATTGCAACCACTATAAGCTATAAATCACATGGTTAGAACCATCAAATCAAAGTTTTACTTTAGAATCATAAGAATGATAATTAGACCTAATTTTTCTCTAGTCAATCTTGAAGGTATATTTCCATGCTATTGATCATAAGCTTTAGATTACCCAATTGTCATTATTTTTGTATCATAGCTCATTCCTAGTTGTATGAATGAATGAACGGTACGGATTGACATTAGTTCACCATTGTGCCATTTAAATGGTTTGGAGACTTCACTAGCATGCCATAAAGGTGGGGACATTATCATAAATTATTTTAAGTTTTTTAAATATAATTTTAAAATGGCTTATCTTAAGTTAAAGTGTAAATAATTTTTGCATTAAAATCCGATAAAATTGTGATAAAATTGCCAACAATAAAAAGTGGCGACATTTTGAAAGTCATGCAATAATATTATGACAATATCATCTGATCAATTTTCCATGAAAATATCACAAGATTGTATGAATCTAGGCAATGTGTAACTGTGGTTAGCCATCAACACGTGAACAAAAATTGTAAAAGAGAATACAGTCATAGAGCTATACGATTTTGCACATTTTATTAGATGTAAGACTAAAAATTGCAAACATAGAATTATTGGAAAGACTTTATATATATATATATAAAAGGAGAAACGCTAAAAGGTGAGAAGCTAAAAAATTACTATTTTTATATAAATGCTATTCCACCAATTTTTCAAATAAAGGCACTAACCTATGTATGAATTTATAGACTTGAGTTTCAAATGAAGGCACTAAGCTATGTCTGAATTTATAAAAGAATGCCTAGCATTACCTTTAAGTTATTTAGGCCTTTTTAGGTCAACATGGCATCTCAATGGGCTTATTTTAAATAGAAATGTTCTAGTGCTCTCACAACACTCTGCATTTGAACATTTAGACAATCCTATCCATTGATCCAAACTATTCATTGTTATGGGTGATTCCGACTTGGTCCTGCGCACAGGAAGAAAACACACAAGCTGGAAGGCCCAAGGTTGAAGAGAGAAACGAGCATGCAAACCTGCCCAGGAAGACCTGATAGGAAAGACCTGCCCGAGTACAAGTACTGTATCGAAACCACCGAGCAGAGGAGGGACAAGGCCGAGCATATCGGCCGACCAAACCTCCAAGCCAGAGTAAGGCGTACCTACATGCCTTCTTGGCCCTCTGACGAACACCTATCGAGCAGACGAGAGAAGGCCGAGCAAATAGATCTACATACTCCAAGCCAAGGAGTAATGATCGAGGTCCGACCAAAGCAGAATGACTAAGGCCGGGTTCTGAGGTCAAGGTTTGACTAGACCAGGCCGATCATCTCCGAGGGACGGTGCAAGAAACTTGGTATACGAATCCCTTTAACACGACACGTAGGGCATTGTTAGGTTCAGAACCTGCCCCCATGCCTAATGATGGCTGCAGGCCTAGCGTGTCAGGCTAGGCTTGCTGGAGCCAAGCATGGCCTGCCCACGCCTCAATAATGATGGAAAGCAACAAGGAAGCCCATCATGCTTGACTTGTCCCATCATATCCAGGTGGCAGTAATGTTTCAGCCTACAAATACCCCCACCATACTTGGCCAAGGTACGCAACTATTGGTACTTTAGTCGACCTGCTACCCGACCTGATATCTGACCTGACTTAGGCATCGGGTGGTCCTCTATGTTGGTGAGGAGCCTTCAAACTATGCATTACAGGGTCTAACGATCGGTCGGCCAGTTTAGTTCTACCGATTGGTGGTGTGTTCCAACCGGTCAGCTGTGTAGGCGGACAGGTCAAATTTTATAAGTTTCCTCTTTGGACATTTTTTGCTAGTGTATACGCGGTTTCTTACGCAGTTACGCTGATCTACATAAGTTGTTTCTATTTTTGGGTTATTTGCTATACATATAGCATGAATTTGAACTTAGATGGTATCCTAAGGTGTCCAAGGTTTCCTAAGTGTATTGGGGAGAGGGGAGAGTGTTTTGTGAGAGAGAGAGAGAGAGAGGAGAGAGAGAGAGAGAGAAAGAGAGAGCGAGTTTGGGTTTTCTCTTGAGTTTCCTTGTTTGTGCGTTGTTCATCTCTGTAAGCTTTTGATTCATAGTAGATCGCTTTATGCCATGGTTTTTTACCCGTTGAGGGGTTTTTCCACGTAAAATTGGATTGTCTCTTCATGATTGAATGCTTATGTGATTAGTTGTATTGTGTTGCTCGTTTGATTCATATTCTGCTGCATGTTTGGTTTGCTTCCGCTATAGGTAGATTTTCCTAACAAGTGGTATCAGAGATATCGTTGGGGTGGAGCAGAATTCGGATCTGAGACGAGAGCATGGCATCGAGCACAAGATTCGATATAGAGAAATTCTCTGGCAAAAATAACTATGAACTATAGAAGGTGAAGATCGAAGCCCTCCTAGTTCAGCAAGGTCTTGAAGAAGCTCTTGGGAAGCCACCTAAGGCTATAAAAGATGATCAGTGGACGAAGCTCGATAAGAAGCCTAAAACCTCAATCCAATTGTGCCTGGCGGATGATGTCCTCTATCACGTCATGAAGGAGAAGACAACGGCTGATACAATGGCTAAGCTAAAGAAAGTGTACGCTAAGAAATCTCTATAGGACCGGATGTATCTATTGATGCAATTGTTCATCTTGAGGATGGCGGAGGGGGCGAATGTGGAAGACCACTTAAGCACGTTCAATCAACTAGTTTGCAAGTTGGTAGAGATAGATGAACCGATGAAGGATAAATATCAAACATGCATCCTGTTAAATTCTCTTTCAAAATCATACGAGTCATTCAGGGACTCTTTGTGCCCAGAGAGGGAGACAATTAACGTTAAGACCGTTATCTCAGCCCGAAAGCACTAATTATGAGAGAAAAAATTCTAAGCATGATGGGGGATATTCTAAATCAAGGTCTAAAGCGAAGGGCAAAGGGAAAGTTAAGGTGAGGTGCTAGAATTGTGGTTAGGAAGACCACATGAAGAGAGATTGTCAGAATCTCAAATTGAAGTAAAAGAAGTCTGAAAATTCTTCTGGAGAGGGAGCTAATACCGTAGAGGACGATGGTAATCTTTGTAAAGTACTAACTGTATCTGGTAAGTTATCTCACGGTAGAGAGTGGATCCTAGATTCAGGTGCTTCATGTTACGTTTGTCTTGACCAGAGTTCGTTCATGACATACACGGAGTATGGTGGTGAATCGGTGTTTGTGAGCGATGGCTACGCTCACAAGGTGTTGGGTATTGGTTCGGTGTGCATCAGGATGTTCAATGGGATCGAACGAGTCCTAAAAGATGTGAAGTATGTCCTCAAGATGAAGAAGAATGTGATTTCTCTTAATACACTGGAGGCGAAAGAGTGTAGGTACATCAGCCGCAATAGTTGTTGTAAAGTGATGAAGGGGCACTCGTGTGGATAAAGGCACGGAGGTGTGGTTATCTTTACAAGTCGATCGGGAGCACATTTCATGATGGAGCTGCGGGATCGACGACAGGATCCACGGTTGCTCGTATGTGACAAGTGCCTAGGGGCCACATGAGAAGAGTGGTAAAGGGCGTGAAAGTGCAAGGATAACGTTAATGGAGGCACGAGAAGCGGTGGAGCTATGTTAAATTTGAGATGATGAAGAAAGCAAGGAAGGTTGGATTCAACGTTTGAAGCATCGGTAGAGATTGTTGGTGAGGAGCCTTCAAACTATGCATTATAGATTCCAATGACCGGTCGACCAATTTGGTCCGACCGGTCGGATTGCAGACTAGATTATTGTAGGCTCTGGACAAATTTTGAGAGTTTCGACCGGTCGGCTATGTAGGTGGACAGGTCAAATTTTGAAAGTTTTCTCTCTGGACATTTTCTGCTCTACCTGACCGGTCAAGTGTATACACAGTTTCTTACGCAGTTACATGGATCTGCGTAAGTTGTTTCTATTTTTTGGTTGTTTGCTATATATATGGCATGAATTCGGACTTAGATGGTATCTTAAGGTGTCCAAGGTTTCCTAAGTGTATTAGAGAGAGGGGAGAGTGTTTTGAGAGAGAGAGAGAGAGAGAGAGAGAGCTTGAGTTTTCTCTTGGGTTTCCTTGCTTGTGGGTTGTTCATCTCTGTAAGCTTCTGATTCATTATAGATCACTTTGTGTCGTGATTTTTTTTACCTGTTGAAGGGTTTTTCCACATAAAATTGGATTGTTTGTACATGGTTGAATGCTTGTGTGATTGGTTGCATTGTGTTGCTCGTTTAATTCATATTCTGTTGCGTATTTGGTTTGCTTCCGCTGTGGGCCGGTTTTCCCAACACTCTACCGCACCGCAGCTCCCCCTCTTTTGTCATTCCCTCTTTGTGACCTTGCAGAATCCCATTCAGAGGATAACCGCTGGAGCCACGCTGGCATTCGGAATAGCATCTCATCCCTATTCGTTGCCGACCTTATCTGGGCAACAGCCTGCCAACCAGATTTAGGCAACAACATTCATTATGTCTATTACTGCACATTTCAGTTTCAAACATCAAGTCAATCTGTAACGCCCCCAAAATTCGACACTCGAGTATATTGCTCAAATCTCGAAATCAAGGGTGTTATGGATGAATCCTTCACAATCACAACTGAAACTTTTATCCTTTTCATTCACAAGGTACCAAATATATAGAATTGAATTAAACCAAGCTTTGAAAATTAAACTATTAATTAATGGGTCTATGAAATTGATTCAAACTGTCTAAACTAATGGCCATCTAATGGTCCTTATTACATCAATACTTTCAAACCAAAAATCAAATAACTAATTCAAATAAAAATCTTCTAGAGCATTTCCTCATCTGGAACCGCTTCCTCGAAGTCTTCTAAATCATCACCTGTCACTACGGTTAATCGCATAACACTGCGTCAGCTATAAAAGCCGGTGAGTAATCTCGTACAGTTTATCACATGTAATCAGATATATATAATCACATAAATAGATATTCTCAAACCACTAAGCATCAAGTATCCAAATCCCAAATATATCAATCAAGCCAAGAAAAATAACGTGCACGTAATGCAATGCAAGCCAACACACATCAAATATCTCTGTACGGTTATCAGTAGAACCTCCAGTTGGTTAACACTATCATCTGAAACATCGGTCCCTAGCGGCATAGCCAACTCGGATCACGAACTGTCCCACACCTCCGCCTGGCCTGCGTAGCTGGTCTGTTGCACACACTTGGGTGCTCATCTAACCAGCCTCGATCAACGGAGCCTCCACCTGACCTGCATAGCTGGTCTGTTGCACACACTTGGGTGCTCACCCAACCGGCCTCGATCAATGGAGCAACGGTCTATTGCAACACTCACGTGTGCTCAACCCAAATCAACTCAAGTAATCAACCACATACTGGAGTCCTCAATCTCATGGAGTGCATGATTCATGTCATCCCTTCCCAGCAATTCCAAAACTAAACATATATTCTTTTTACAACAATTCACGCCAATTATATAGCTTTCCAACCTTTCCCAAAGATACCAATTTACAATCATAACTACAAGTATTCATATAATTCCCACAATATATAACAAAATTCATATGCTTTATCAAAAATCATCACAAACACATTCATTACATAATTAAATCTCACAGTGGTAAAAAAAAACTTAACTTGAATATATAAAATAATCAGAGACTAATTGAAATAAATCAAGGTTACATAGTAGAAAAACCATATGAGAAACAACTCACATTCCTTTTTCTTCCTTTTTTTTTCTTTTTCTTCTTCTTTCCTTCTTTCCTTCTTCTTTTTCTTTCTTTTCCTTTTCTCTCTCTTTCTTCTTCTTCTTCTTCTTCTGGAATGTTGCTCCAGCAACAGGAGCAGCAAAACAACAACAGGAACCCCCCCCCCCCCCCCCCACGTTAACTCTTTCTCTCCTCTCTCTCTCTCTAATGGCTCTCTCTCTCTCTCTCCTTCTACGTTTTTCTGGGGAAGGGGAGGGACAATCTACAAGTTATATACCCCACCAGTACGCTGGAGGTGGCGTAATGCGGACGGAAGCCCCGGACGAGCGTAGCCGAGTTTGAGTGGGAGAAGGAAAGATCAAGATTTCGGATCTCCCACTACATCAACGTTTGGTACTATGAAAACCGTTAAAAACGTAGGTGTGGCCCACTCAAACAATCCTTTTAAGTTTCAGGGACCCATGCGTAGGATCGGCCCCGATCTTGTACATTCTATCTCGTTTAGTTCTAGGTTCCAACCGATTTTGCGGTCTACACAAGTCATTGATCACAAAGTTAAATCCTTCCCTTGGTAGTCCTAAGAGGGGGCTAGATAATGGACGGAACGGATATTAGGATGGGGCCCACAGCGATGGACGGTGTGGACCTTCCAATGGACAGCGGACGCTGCTGTTGCAGCGTCGGGGCGAAGAAGACGCCCGGTCTTCCGTGGCGCACGCGGTCAACGCGGGTTGACCGCGTCACTAACGTGCACGCGGTGCACGCGGTCCCACAGTGATGTATGTGTAAAGATCCACACCACTCATTAGATAGGTCACATATTTTTAAGGCATGACACCAAAAATGAGGCAGTTCTGAGTTTAGATGGCCCACTTATGGCCCGATTTCTGATTAGGGTACTTGTAGGATGATCGGAGGGCTGAAATTTGACGTGTATGGTTAGATCGTGTCCAAGAACTAGTATATAGAGTTTCGTGTGAAAATGATTTCCAGAAATAATAAAACTTAAAAAGGTGGTATAACTTAAGTTTAACTAATGGCATTTTCGTAATTATCATAAATTTACGAGTTTTGTAAAATCTATCACTTCCATACTGTTCTAGGGTTTATTCTAAGCAACTTTAATAAAGAGACCATATAGAAATTCCCTACGAATGATTTATTATTAATTTATTAATGTATTAAGTTAGGTAATTCACTAAATACTCAATTAAATTATTATTTAATCTATTCTAAAAATTTGCAGGGTAGTTATTATGAATTTATCAATACTACAAGTCATGTAATTCATTAAACAAATATTTAAATTATTCTAAGGACCCGGTTTATTATAATATATAAGTTTATGATCGGTAATTAAGTGCTTAATGTACATGGACAATTGCAATGGCAAGATTAACGGTTTACACATTTGTACTAGGCAAATGTAGCCATTTGTACTCTCATGAAGGTATATACGCTCCCAAAATCTCGGGTCATTACACAATCAGCTAAATATTAAATATTTGATCAACGTCCATTAATATGGATGGCCAAGATTGTATACAAATAGTAGGTTGCTCAACAATTTGGTCGATTTATATTGTTAGGCAACTAAGCCAAGTTGAGGATGGATTTTATTAACTCACTTGTGAGATTTTTGCATGGTAGGCCAAGAGAGGGCTATCCTCCTAATGCAGTTACCGAAGTGGCAACGATTTCTCCGCATCCTGAGGACCCCTTCGGAAATGGGTACGGCTGCTGTTGAGACAGGACCTGTATGTTCTCAGCATGTCCCAGACGGCGCTACTTCCACTCCCGATTGACTCCTTAGTGCTGCATTCAGAGACGACTAATAAGGTGCACCCTTTATAACTATGTCTGTGGAGCCCACCATGAGGTTGGGCCCACATTCACTTTGTACATAAGGTGCACCATTTCAAGTTCACCCGGCATTCCTAAAAAAAAAACAGGCTGATCCAAAACAAAACTAAGCCCCGCAGGATACAGTTGGTAGGAAGAAGCCCACCATTAAGAATGCAGATTTTTTGTTTGAGCCGAGCTGAGAAATCATGCTTTGTGCCTCTCTGATTGGTCCACATCAACCTGAGGTGGACCAATCAGGTCAGCAGCAGCATGAGTTCTCTGCTCAGCTCAAGCAGATGATCCAGACTCCACCGTTAAAACCTTCCAGATTGTGCGTGGGGCCTGCCGTACTTTGTATATGCCGTCCAAATTGTTCATAAGATGCACTCCACCAGAATGAATGCACACCTACTAAATTGCCCGTTGCAAAAATCATAGAGTCGAGATGATCTACACTGTCAATTGGTGGCGATCAAATCGATGGTTTAAAAGAAAATTATGGACAGTCAGCTATGCCCACCATTAAAGTGGCATAGTTTTGATGGTTGGATTGATTTATAGTATGGCTGCTGCCATTTCAGAACGAAAACGATCACCTACAGACTGCTATGCATTTTGTGGCTGAAATGGTGCACTGTATGGCTCGTGTAGGGGATCAGTTTCTTTGAGAAAAAAAGAAGGGGTCACGATGGAAAGCCGCATCACAGCTACTTTTTAAGGGCCTTGTTCCCATCGCTGGATGGCATGCATATCAGAGATCCATAACATTCATAAGGTAATGAACAATGTGAACATGCCATGTACCATGATGACATGGACATCTACTTATCCACAGATCAGCTAGTATGTACATTAGGTGGACCACAAATGAATGTGAAAAATGAATAACTGGCAAAAGAATAAACAACGGTTTATATTCAACATAAATGTTTGCCCCCCTCAGATAAACCGCCATCCTAATTTTTGAGCCAAGGTGGGCCCAGTTTTAAGTTTGGTAGTGTGGAATGCAGTTATGCGCCTTATGGGACAATACATATTAGTTGGGGGCTCACCCCCCCATCCGTTACACAAGAAAAACAACTGCCCACCACCAATGTACTTGATATAATGAATTCCAACATGAAGGACAATAACTTTGATACTCTGGCATAGTGTGATGGATGATACACAGGCACCTAAGAAATTACTTAGAAATTGCATGCGGCATCCCTGAACCAAAAGTTACGCTTATTTTATTATCTGATTAACGAATTGAAGGACTTTAGTGAACGGTTAATGATGAAAAACATCCAATGGTCGTATTTCCACAAACATGTATACGTGAATCAGTGGTTAGGATAGTTCAAACAATCTGATTTCGGGATTGAGACTTGGTGACACTAAGCTCCACAGTTTAGCCGGTTTAACTTGAGTTGATCCAATGCCAAGTTTACAATTTCTGAGTACCTGAATATCAAGCGTCATATACTACCCGAGTATCACACCACTCCCCTTCCTCTAAAGTAAACGCTTTTTATTTATGGACAAAATTCACCGACCGTGTTTCATCCACCGTACATGCGCACCCGTGACGAAAATCCAGACCGTATAAATCCTAAAGCTCAAAAATCACATTGAGTGCACTATCCTAATCATCCAGCTAATGGACAAGCATTTATAAAGTAAAAAATAAAATGGTCGGTGGTTCAAACTCTGCTGAAGAAATCAGATGGCTAAGAATGGTTGGTCAGTGTAGGTTAGAGCTTATGTGTTGGGTGCATATCACAAAAAAATCTTAGGATTTCGCCCTCAACTACTTGAATTAGATATAGCAATGTGAAAATGTAAGCAAACAATTAAACCATACTACACAAGTGATTTTTACATGAACAATCCTCAAAGAGATAAAAACCATGGGACCTCTTTCAGATAAACAATCCACTATGTAGTAAATTATTTACAACCCCGATCACAAGCATAACTCGCTTGGATCTAATCTTCTTCACTCACACATAGGAGCGAATAAATAATAAAATGAATAGAAAATCGAGAGATTTCACCGAACGCGAGGACATAGAAGAACCAAGATGTCAACGGTGCAATGGATCACATCCAACAAGCAAAAATCTCCCTTCCACAAGTTTCATCTCTCTCTTTCTCTCTCTCTCTCTTCCCCTCTCTCTCTCTTTCTCACGCCTTGGACTTGTAAACCTCCTATTAAGATACTATAATCACGATTTGGAAGCACTTAAATAAGACTCCGCAAAAATTAGAGCCAGAATAGGAAACTACGGATTCATAGTCTGCACATTGTCGAGCGCCCTCCTGAACAAAAAATTGCCTAGAGAATTTAAAAGAAGAACTGTCGAAATTCGGTCGCCCGACCCAACATGATCGGACGCCCGACCTAGGCACCTGACTGTATCCAAAATAGTCCAGCAACTTTTAGTCATTCCGAGTGAATTTCGGTTGCCCAACCCTGATTGACCGAGCGCCCGACGACCCCAGGCTGCACCAATCTCTCATCAACACCAGATGAGTAAAACCCCATCATTATGCTTGGGGTGGGGCTGTGATTTGAACAGTTTATAATCCTATAAATTTATGCCACATATATGGCCGATGACACACCACAACTTTAGTCGATGGCCAAGTAACACCGTTTACAGTTCAATGGCCAATATTGCATGGTTATTTGTGGGCCATTCATCTGCTTAATCAGGAACGTACCTGGGGCACCGACACGCACATAAATGGCATGGATGTAAAAAGGTTGACTTTCGGCCCGAAAGGCCTTGCCATGGATAGCAAGTTGCAATGGTCATGGCTTGCAATTTGCAATAGCTTTGGAGTGAGGCACATCTACAGACTGAAGTTGAGTGGCACATGACATGCATGGATGGATGGCAGCATGTTATCGTGGCCCACTTGAACTCAGCCGTCATCTGTCGCATGACTTGTAGATAACTGATACCCAACAGATGCCTACGTAATAACGTCTATCCCGTCCCATCTTTTCCAATCAATATGTCGCCTTTGTGGGACATCGTACCATGCAACGGTAGGCCTCAACATGAACATCACTCATCTCAAAAGTGGCCCACTCATTAGGTAGGCTGCACCTTATGTTGAGTGAGGCCATTTATTGTCCATTTATTCCAACTACGTGGCCCACTTAATAAGTCGATCTGTCTGATTTTTGTTATATGTGATATTTTTCATGGGCCTACCATTTATACCATTTATACGGGACGTGTTTTGCACAAATAGCAGGTTGGTAGAAAGGGCGCTTCTGATGGCAAGTTTGAATGTGCATTGCGATTGGTAGGGCATCCAACACCGTGAAAAAGCACATTATACGGAGTATCAAGCATAATGAATCCTGCACCTAATACATGTATATGACGCTTTATCATTAACACTAGACAGATTGTACCTGGCACTTTGTTAGACACAGAGGTGGATTGCGTAGTAACTCGCACGCTCAGCGTGCGGAGTAAACTGTGGGGCCCACTGTGATTTACCTATTTTATCCACTTCGTCCATCCATCTTAACAGATAATTTTAGGTATGTTGCCAAGAAAACGAAGCATATAAAAATCTAAAGTGGACCACACCACAGGAAAAATGTGAACTAAATGTCTACCATTAAAAACTTCTTGGAGAACAAGGAAGTTTTGGATCAAGCTGATATTTGTGTTTTCCCTTCATCCATGTCCATATGATCTTATTAACCGGTTGGATGACAAATAAACATAACTGTGGGGCTTGAAAGGTTTCAACTGTGGAAATCATTATTTCAACTGTTTCCTATGGCATGATTCACTTGGGATTTGGATATGCTTAAATTTTGGGCTCAACACCTAAAATGAGCTGGAAAAACATATGGACGGAATGGATAAAGCACATACATTCTAGGTGGACCCAATAGAGTTTACTCCGCACGATAAGAGCGTTAGACCCAATCTACATACAACAAGTTATCACATGGCATGATATTGGGAACTCCTGGAGAGCATACGCGTGGCATATATTAATGCATAAAGGGTGAAGATGCGTTTTAAGTGGGATGGAAGTGCATTTGGTTTCATGCAAATTGCATGTGACGTTTAGTGACACGAGAAGGAATGGGATCAGGTGGAATAGAATTGCATTTGGTCCGATGTGGGATTTAGTATGGTAGATTTTGAAATCCACTATATCTATGGGACCCACATTGATGCATGTGTTTTATCCATGAGGTCCATCCATATGCATCCTTTACACTTACCATTTGAGTTGTATGCATATGCAAGTGACCGACATCAATTATGAATTCAGTCCGTTGATTACAAATCCATCGTCTACCAAATTCTGTGTTTTTACTTGAAGAATATGATCCTAAACATGGGATTGGAAGGTCAAAATATCATGGTATTTCCATACATGCAATATGTTGGGATATAAGCGATTAGCCCTGCAACGGAAGCGAGAGCAAAGCAATCAAACGAGAAACAAACTACAATGCAATCAACTAAGCAAATCGACACACACAAGAGGCAATCCGAATTTAACATGGAAAAATCCCTCACAAGTAAAAAACCACGGCACAAAGCGATAATAATCCACTATGAATCAGAAGTTACAAGAGTCATGAAGAAACTTACACCGAATTCAAGCCCACAAGAGAAATCTCTAGCTCTCCAAGAGGAAAATCAATGTAGCCCTTTCTCTAAAGCTCTTTCTTTATCCCTAGAACATTCTCTCTCAACCCTTGCACACTTAGGATGCCTAATCCACGTACTACGCTTCCTTAAATAGGAAGAAACCTGAATTAGAGACCTCTTACACAAGAAATAGTGTAAAATCGTGCAAAAACTGTGCCACCGACTTTGTAATCCGTGCACGGTCGGGCGCCCGACCCAAACCCGTCAGGCGTCCGACAGATCCAAAATCTGTCCAAAGAGTTCCAACAATAAATTCAGCCAATTTCGGGCACCTGCCCATTCACCGGGTGTCCGACCAACAGTGGTCGGGCCCCCTACAACCCAGAAACAGTCCAACAACACAAACTTCCAGAAGCCAACTCAAGTGTCCTTGGTCGGGCGCCCGACACCCCCAGTATCCAAGATTGAAGGCAAAACCCCAACACAATCATTATGCAATAATGGTGCTAATCCCATCTAATGCAATTCCATACCATTTTATCGTCTGTGCCAAACAAGCCTCATAAACCTATTTGGAGAGTGTTAAAAAACCAGCCTTGAACTAATTAGATAGTGGAATCAACTATTGCTGAGCCATCATCTCAAAATTTGTTTGGTTGAGTAATTCTAAACTCTTATTAAGGGACACTTATTTATTAAAATAGGATTCTTTAGGACTCTCTCAATATTTTCATTTTTAATTGTCCACTAAATGTTATGGACACAGATTGCGTCCTGCCCCACCTAGACAGTACGGCAGACCTGTGGAGGGGCCCACCGTGATGTATCCATTTATCCACCCCGTCCATCCATTTTGTAAGATCGTTTTAAGGTATGAATCTAAAAAGAAGGAAGATCCAACGCTCAAGTGACTGTAGTGATGATGTCGCCAAGTTCCAATCACTATTTGGTGTGGCCCACTTGATCGTTGGATCTGCCTTTTTGGGCCCATAACTTAGCATGATCATATAAAATGGTTGAACAGAGTGGATAAATGGATCCATCACGGTGGGGCCCTCCACAGGTTTGCCCGGATGGTAATCTGTCCAGGCAGGGGCAGGATGCAATCCACATCCAAATGATATGGCCCTTGATGGAATGGATTAGCAGAAAAAGCTTTATGCAGCTAACCGCAAGTTAGTTGGATAAGACTTGAACAAAGATGATGACGGTGAACTGTCCAATAAATGTCTACTAATCAATCAACCAAACATAATTTTTGGTTCCTCACACATATATACTAACTTATAATTTCACCATTTAATTTGAATTACTGTGATGAAACCTATGAAATTTCTGAGAGTTGCTTATCGTCCATCAAATTCTGCCAGAGTGTCAAAGTTTTTCTCTTACTCATGTACATGTTGACGCTGGATCCTCCACACCTTCCTTTTGTAGAACAAGCTTTATTCTAAAGGAGTGTGTGGAGCCCAACTTGATATGTCATGACATGCAATCTGATATTAATCCTTCGAGCCTAAAAAAGGTCAATCCAAAATCAGGTGGGCCATCTATGTAAAATCAATCCTACAGCATCTGTGGAATGGACTGACATTTTGGGGTGTCTATTAATCCTGAGTTCATCTTATGAATGGATTAGACGGTGTATACAAGACACAATGGCCCCACACAAAGTTTAAAAGTTTTTAATTGTGGGCATACAAATCCCAAATTTTCCATGTGATGCAGCGCACCTGTGATCTGGATAAGGCTAACTTTTGAGATAAGGCGAGAACTTGAAGCGATCCACCTTTTGGACGGATTGGATTTTGGCCCTGCATCAAGGCGCGCGGGTCCCACACTTATTCCACAACAGTTGTAGATCGAGGATCTCGCCTCATGCAAAGATAACTAGAAATAACGGTATAGCAAGCACAAACCATCTCTATCATCCAATCAACGCACCTGACCGTATTTTGATTGGAACCGTCGATTGACAGAAGATGGTGGGCCATAGCACGAAAACAACACCATATGATGGCGCATGACATTAACGAATATACAACTACTTCCCTGGATATATACATATGTATGCCATTATTGAAACCACTTATCTGCTTACACGTGAAGCCACCAAATAATGCCCACTTTAGATACTCAGAATTTTTGGACCGTTAACAAAATCATGATGTCGCTTCCTTCGAATTCACGCATACTGATAAAGAAAAAAAAAAAAAAAAAAAGGAGGGGAGAGGTGCGTACTACGCACCCTTGCGCCAGACAATTTCTCTCTTGTAAGAGGGCCCCTGAGATCGTAGTCGAGATATTGGGCCATGTGTGTAGAAATCAGAACCGTTCAATAGGTATATTTATCCATGGATGGCCCATGGATCAAAATGCAAGCAATTAGGACAATTTTAATCATTTGAAGGACGGTTAAACAAACAAAGGGTCCTGCTCATCAGTAACTATACTTTTCTGTAGCGCACAATGTTGGGACTTTTTAAACGATCCAAACCGTTTATATGACCGGCCTTACAGTGTATGGGGACAACCAAGAAAATCTCCCGCACTTGAGTATTTAGATATTCTCCTTAGTTAGTCTTTTTTGGGACATTGACTTAAAGTGTAGAATCTTCAATCCTCAAGATATTAGAAGAATCTCTCATCAGATCAACGGTTTGGATCACTGATCCATGCTTCTATATGCACATGATCAACCGTCAATGATAGGCAGGATGCTTTTATTTATTTTTTTCCCTTAAGCAGGACACTTTACTTTAGTTGCTGAAAATGATAAAATTAATCGATGCTGGGAAATCCATGGTCTTGATTGTGATCATTCTCATCCTTGTGAGCAGTGGTCCTCATTCACGGTGGGCCCACCTACCGAGGCGTAGCGCTTTTTTTTTCTGAAAGCTGCGAATGCGAGCCGAGCCGAGCCATATAAGCCGAACTGGGTCATAAGCAGATCCCGAGAAGGGGCAAGGCTGAAAACAAGGCGGGAGAAAGGAAATAAAGGCTGCCCGTGATTGGCTGCCGGGCAGCAGCTGGGAGTTGCTCACGGACATGTGATCGGTCAGCTAGATCGTGATTGGGCCCCGCCCGTCTGGCCTGCAATTTTGACGCTGTGCTCGACAGCTTTTCCCGCCAAACAATATTCCCATGACTCTATAAATGACCAAGGAATAAAAACAAATTTCGGAAATTGAGGATGGGTGAGTGGGCCCCACCGTACATTAAATGAAATGCAATCTGCGATCCTCGACCGAGGGTATGTGCAGTTTCCTTTGGGTGGGGGTTTAAGCTTCGGTGATCTAGACCCTTGATCTGATGGGCCACTATAGTGACTATGCCATTAAGTCTTCCCGATGAGAAGATGATAACCCTTCAATCAGTGATCTGCATATAGACGGCGGTGGAAACAAAATGCAGCAAAATCAAAGATCGGATGCCTAGATCTTATTATCCAGGTGGTCTGGTGCATGAATCATCTATGGGTGCACCAATCATGGTTCAGAAGCCAGAAAGTACTTTCCTATATCGGATATTAGTGACAAAACTCAAAACCTCGGTAGACTTTATGAAAAACCCGATTCAACTGGGTTCCGAGTTTAATTGAGCTTCCGTGTTATCAATGGTCTAAATCATCAAACACTAGGCCTGCCACTATACCCATCATCCCCGCCAACGATGATTGCTATATCCAGTGGGCCCCACAAGCAAAAAAACAGGTGATCGTCACAACAATCGACCACCCAACGATCGTTTGATCGTGTAGTTGATGGCCATTGGCACGGGCACACTTGATCTCATTGGGTGAATGGCTACGATTTCCAACCTCTACAAAAGCAATGTATATGGTGGAGATTGACCTGTGTTCCAGACTAATCTCTCTTTTTCTTACAAAAATTAAAAAAAAAAAAACAAAAAAACAAAAAAACAAAAAGGAAAACATCCTGGTTGATGACAACTACAGATTATTTTGTGGCCACTACATGAAAAACGTAGAAAAAGGGAAGAAAGATGCTGATGTTATATGCTAAAACGGTTGTTTTCTTCAAGCATGTCTAAGTGCATGGGCATTATTATGTTATGGAGGAATGCCTGTACAACACTTTGGATAATCTTGCATGAAGACAAGGATCTTTGATCAGTCCAAGATGACATGTGGGGCTAAAGTAACACTGGGCTCCACATAAATGGACTGGAGGGACTATATTCCTTTTCCATGTCATTCGGTGCACGGAAGCATTAGAATTCATATGCAGTAGCATTCAACCCTTCGTGAAAAAGCGTCATGTGCCAGGAACGTGAGTCATAGGAAAAAGTAAAGATTCTATATATGAAATTATAAATTTACCCCTTTCAGCTTAGGTCCCCCCCCCGTAAAGATGTACACATGGAGCTTGGTGCTGGATGTATGTGTCTAGGGGACGCGGCCATGCATCTCCTGCCAAGGAATCTAGGTGGGGCCCACTGTGATGTTTGTGAGAAATCTACGCTGTCCAACCGTTTTGTGAAATCATTTTAGGCGTTGCAACAAAAAACGAAAGGGATCCAAGACTTAAGTGGGCCGAAAAAGTGACGATTGAACTTCCACAGTTGAAATATTCGTGGGGCCACAGAAGTTTCAAATCAGGATAATATTTGTGTTTTCAGTTTATCTCAGTAGGAATGACATTATAAACAGTATGGATGGCATATAAACATCACTGTGGACCCCATAGATGTTTCAACGGTAGGAATTTCCCCACCCACCTTTTGCTTTAGTGCGGCCCACTTGAGTCTTGGATCCCTTTTATTTTGTGTTACAATGTCTAAAATGATCTCAAAAAACGTTTGGACGGCGTAGATTTCTCACAAACATTACCTAGATTCCTTTCGTAGGAGATGCCTGCTAAAGGCTTTCGCAGGCAATACGCGTCCGTGTCTAGGGTGCACCGCTGGATACAGTCCCTGATTGGATTGATCCTACTTCCACCGAACCCGCCCCTTACGTTTTATGGGAAGGTGACGTGTCTTGGATCCTTCCGCGAGAGATGATGCTGTAGAGTCAGGAGCACCGGAATATTGCATAAGCCATCTCTCCACAGCTTAAGTGGTAGGGCGATGAATCAATTGGCTCCATCCATCTGCTGGCTCCCTATCATGGATGGTTAATACATCAAAAATCATATAAATTGGACAGTAGTACAGGTCACTTTACTTCATGAATATTTGACCGTTAGTTTTAGAGATATTGATCATTTGATTAGATCACCCCATCCATGTGTATATCCAGCCTCATAGTAGGTATAACTACATGGACAGGTCACATTCAGACAACTTCCTACCACTTGAACTGTGGAATAATGGCTCATCTTCAGTCGGTTGTTCCAACTCCACGTGACTCTCTCTCTCAATTGCAGGTAGGATAACGTACCATTTCATCCAGTCAGCAGTCAAGAACACGACAACTGGATGTCACTGCCTCCAAGATGTACCTAGACAGGAGGTAAGCTGGCAAACTGGCTAAATTTCAAACACCCTATTCAATCATGCAGGTTGATCATCAGGTGGGCCACATATATATTCTTAATGTGTATGGTTTTTTTTTTTTTTTTTAACACACGCACCCACCACCACACACATTCACTCGGGTATTGCACCACCTATGGGTTTGGAACCCAAGACCTTGTTGAAACTCCCAAGAGTCTACCAACAAGGCAAGGACTTGAACCCAAATTTTTAAGTCGACATGTCATACAACTGAACCGGCACGGCTTAATTTTTTTTGACCACACACATTCACTCGGGTATTGCACCACCTATGGGTTTGGAACCCAAGACCTTGTTGAAACTCCCAAGAGTCTACCAACAAGGCAAGGACTTGAACCCAAATTTTTAAGTCGACATGTCATACAACTGAACCGGCACGGCTTAATTTTTTTTGGAATAGTTGTAAGCACCTCCAGTTTGGTTTTAAATATTTGTAAATACCTCCTAGCGTACAAGGTCGGGCCGATGAGGCTGTGTCCGATATGAGGCCAGAAAGTAGTTGTACGTCCAACGTGGGACAACATTTAGCTATGAGTCTGATGTAGGACGGGTCGCTGACTATTTCATGGGCCAGATGGACCAAAAGAAGACCGGACGGGGCCGAAAGTGATCCGGACCGTCAGGACCGTGAATCGATCGTATCTCACAATCCGGAATGAGTTACGGGACGTATAATATATCAATTTGGGGTAGCTCGAGCTACTTTAGCCAACCAACCCAGCTATGCTGGGTTGCCCAATCCGGAATCGCGAGAATCGACCGTATCGACGGTCATTAGGCTAGTTTATTTTCGTTTTTACTATTTATAGTAAGTTTTAATTCGATCATAACTTTGCATCCGTATGGTTTTAGAGTTAGTGCCCAACATGAAAAGGGCTTAGAATCTTTCGTAGAACAGCGTGGTTGAGGCCGTTTGAAAACTTTCTATTTTTG
Source organism: Liriodendron chinense (assembly GCA_003013855.2). Taxonomy (NCBI): domain Eukaryota; kingdom Viridiplantae; phylum Streptophyta; class Magnoliopsida; order Magnoliales; family Magnoliaceae; genus Liriodendron; species Liriodendron chinense. Next base: position 3,111,736 of record PVNU02000736.1, on the reverse strand, counting down.
GCCGAAAACCAAGAGTTCTAGTAGGATTGAACAACTTCTATAAATAGTAAGTTTACTATTTATAGTAAGTTGCGTTTTCTAGGAGTTTTAGTTGGAGTTGGATTTTGATACTTTACCTAGGGTTTAGTTTCCTATTTATATGCATTGTAATTCCGTTTTTATTCATTCAATTATCAATTATTCAATTATTCGGAATTTATTTCCTCTTTTTATCTTTTATTTCTTCTCGTGGGTTCGAGAAACTATCGGTTAGGGAGACGGTGATCGACCTACCACGTCCTCCCTGCGTCAGAGTCCGGGAGTAAATTAGGTGTTACCGTGGAACAGCTTAGAGGGAGTTGCCCCTACCTTGTGGCCCACATGGATGATATTTTCTATATCCACACCGTCCATCCATTTCTCCAGCCCATTTGAGGACTGGATTCCAAAAATTATGCAGGTGCAAATCTCAGGTGGACCATACCACTGGAAATAGTGGTGAGTGCCCTGCCAATAAAAAATTCCAAAGAAGCCATCATAAGGTTTTAGTAATTTTTTATTTGCAATCCAACCTGTTGATAATGTCAAGAAGATCTGGATGAAGGGAAAACATGAAGTATCAGCTTGATCCAAAACTTTTGTGGCCCACAAATTTTTTTTAATAGTCATTCATCACTGTTTCGAGTGGCATAGTCCACCTTAGATTTGGATCTTCTTAAGGTTTGGTATCACATTCTACAATGAGATGGGAAAGACAGATAGAATGCGTGGTGTGCGCGTGGGTGTAATCATCAATATGGCCCCACACGTTTAGTGTAACACCCACTGAGTTGTTTCCCAAGTAACAGCTAATCAGCTCTCTACGAGTCCAAGGTAGTTAGGTAGAGTCTGCCCGTCAGTCTGCATCCAAGTGGGTCTACGAGTGGCTGTGAATACAAGGTGGCGTCTGCAAGTAAGGCCACGGATGACTTTGTGCACATGCCGGTTAATCTACGGCATATCCAAACCTCCAATGGTGGATCCAGTTGCATATTGTTGTCATCATCTAAGCTTTATCCCAATTAATTAAAGTGAACTACATAGATTCTGTTCTACCATTCTACTGTGACGAGGACCAAACATCAGTTAAACCCAACTTCATAGGTCGGTATTAGAGAGGAGTCTCATAGTTCGGTATGGTACATTGGTTAGTTTTCAAACAAGATCTTATTTTCAATTATGATATAAACTGATTATTTTCTGCATTCTAGGCTACCCAATCCATGGAAGGAATCGTTTGTTTGTTAATTGTATATGAAGATGGATATTCAATGACTCTAATCCAAATAATCAATGAAACATGATTATAACACTATAGTTCCTCTGTGGCATGTGCCAACATAAACAGTTTAAATCATCTATCCAATCTGAAGACATAAACGTGCCTCTGCCCAGAGCTGAAGGAAAAATCTAATGGGTTAAAATTGAACTATTTAACTGACAATAGCCACAGTTTTTAATCTTAAAAATACTCCTAATTTTATTTAAAATGTATATTCAAAGTTTTCTTTCTTAAGAAACTATTTATGAGGGCAAAATTGTCTAAAAATTACTCACCCGTATTGTCGTCAATTAAAAAAAAAAAAAAATCTTGTCAATTTGCATAAAGAAGTTGCTAATGCCTTTGAATCGTCAGTGAAAGAGGGGAGATGTTTACAATCATCCCCTCGTTGAAAAGCAAGCAAAAAGTTTTATTACCATCCAATCGCAACAAAGCCCGGTTTAGAAGGTCTAAGTGTAAAAATGATGAATGGCTTATATCTCACACACGTGCTGGGCGGTTCTGTTTGGCGTTTGGATATTAACGTCGGCATGTCGCCTAGCGACTTTTGTATCTTATCGTAAGGCTATATGGTTGTTAAGTGGGGAAGTTTACAATCTGTTGTTATCCTAAATTAAATCAAGGACGTTCCTTTTTTCAGCTTCACATAATTGCATACATTATAGCATATATAGTGGAGAAAATAGAATTAAACAATGCCCGCTCCCCAAAGTTGATGCTGACGTGTCCTTTTCAGTAATACAAACCGTTGATTTGGTGGGGCCCTTCGTGATTAGCCTGTGAACCCAAACAAATATCCCAACAAGTGGCCTTATAACCTTTGGCTTCTTTCTTGGTTGAATGTACACCGTCTATTCATTGACCGCCTGTTCAAGGCTTATGGTTCTTCCAATCTGGACGGAAATTCGGTGCATGGGCCATCCATAGAGGGACCACAATATAAACCGTTCGGAACACTGCACACTGGGGCTCACTTAGGCAAACTGAAATACAATCTTCTGGGCCCACCATCTTGTAATGGTCCTCACGAATAAATGAGAGGCAATGGAGCATTTTAAGAAGACATGAGAGGGGAATCTTCTAAAGGTAACTGTTGCCACAATGGGGGTATAAAAAATAAGCAAAACTTCGATTTTTCTCATAGAGAAATGATGGATGATAAGAAGGCACTTTGAAATTGAATAAATGGGATATAAGTAATTCAAATAAACCGCCTAACTTATATGTAATGGTACGGTAAGATGCACTTATTTTGTTATTTGACCATCAGATAAGTGGATATTTATTACACGGTAAAAATGGAAAAATAAAATTTAAAAAAATCCAATATGGTCTTATTTAAACAAACAAGTTTCCGCGAATCAGAGTTTACGATTGCTCAACCAATCTGATTTTTGGACAATAACTTAGAACAGTGGGTTCCATGATTTAGTACTTCTAAATCAAGACAATGCATTTTACTTGTACCATTTCTAAGTTGCTGCATACCGAGTGGCATGTGAAGCAATGGTACCAAATAACTCCCCATGCAAAATAAATAAATAAAATAAAATAAAATCCTTGGAGAGCATCTTGGATTGCAATTTTTTAAAAACCCCTCTTAAATCAATGTTTGATGTATCGCCAATACGTAATGTTATTGTCCATGAAAATTACGTGTATTGGCATGTATTGGCCTGAAACGGCACGATACAAGAGTGGCACCAGGTGATGCGACCCGGTGTCGGTGGTGAAAGCTTGCAAGCCACGTGTTTAATCCATATTAAATATTATTATTATTTTTTTACGTTGAAACTTGCATAGATGAAAGAGATGCAAGAAATGCCCCCATATGGAAGGTAGCTATGGGACTGAAGTGATCATGCAATGCCTTCAACATCACATGGGATGGAAAGGAGGCCCATTCACCAACTTAATCATCAAGCCATGCATGGGGTTGTTGCAGTGGTTGGGACATCGATCTCACTGCCCATCACTAACGAGTTTCCTAAGCCCACACGCCTATGGAGCCCTGTCCATCCACATGCAAGCATGCATGCCAAGATTGGATACATGTGTGAGATCCAAGCTTTCCATCAGGTGAGCCACAGTGGGCCTGATGTTCTGGACGTTTCCTCAAATGGACCAGATGTACAAAAGATTATTGCTAGAAAGAATTGTTTTAGCCATGATCTCTTGTCTTGCATGGTGTGGCCCATGTGAAGAACGAGATGGCCTGGTTTTAGACCAATGATTCTGACCAGCGAGGTCGGCCAGATAGAAAGATCAGATCTCACACACGTGTCATTTGATGGGAAGAGCTACACATGCGTGTGGCTTAGCTGACCCCCTCATAACAAATCAACTTTTATTCCATTAGTTTTGCCACCATATGATTGTGGGGGGCAGCCATCCATTCTGCAAAAGGTCTGTGCCATTAAAGTATACCATTTTGAGGGTGAGATGGTTCTGGTGGGCCTTGTTACTCTCTCTCTCTCTCTCTCTCTCTCTCTCTCTCTACTAGAATAGCCAAGACAGATGTAAATGAAAGGCATGTCCTGGTGCACATGTGTGGCTTTGGTTGTACTAAAAGTTACTCAACACTTGAAAGGAAGAGTAGTGTTATCCTTTCATTTAAAACTTTATTTATTTTTACTCAATGAGAGTACATGTTATGTGGGCACGTAGGACCCACCTGTGGGCAACCACCGGGTCCCACATGATTTCCCCTCATATTTTCGTGTGAGTATTTTCATTCTCTCCAAGTTCAAATTCAAGTTAAATTAAGATTGAGATTGAGATAAAGTTAGACATAATAGGGATGTGCCCCATTGTAATTAACTTATTTATCCCATATAGAAGAAGAATTCTCTCATTACAAAGATATTCCTATTTCTAATAAATTGAGAGAAATGAGAGTACTCATTTGTCCACAATAGCTACCATCATGTGATCTAAATCATTGATAGTATGCTTTCATGATCATCCCAATCATAGGATCCAATTGGTGATTAGTTCATCCCTGCTTCTGTATTAGTTAGGCGAGTTGTTGGACCAAGACAGTCTCATCTTTAATTTTATTAGTGTTCCTACAATTGTATAGATACCGTCAAATTCTGTTGGTCTACATTCGAGCTTTTTAGCTACTACGGATAGATGTGTTTTATAGTGTGAGGCCCAATCTTGTGCTGGATCAGTAATAGGATGTTTGTAGCCCAACAAATACCATGCTGCAGGTGGGGGCAGTGGGTCATGAGATGGATCATGTCCATGGATAGCCCACAATTGAATCACATTAACATCTACTAAAGCCACTCTTTGTTTCATAGTTTGCAAACCCGGATTCGGCTTGTGACTTACTCACTGGGTCGAGTCGACCTGGTGACTCCTGAGTCAACCAAGTAGGTCACAAATAATAATGGCAAATGATTACCGTATAATCTAATTTTCTCCTCTTGAAATTTACCTAAATACACTTTCTTAATTTTACTCGAGTGACTTGTTGAAACCAGGCCAAATTAGCCAAGTTTTTAGTTGACCCAAGAAAACAAGCTTCAGTACTCGCAAACCAGGGTATGCATGGTTCAATGAACTCATTGACGAGGGCCATGATCTGGCCAGGTTGACTAGGTGAGTCCCAAGTTGAGCCGCCCCGTTTGTAAACTTGGCTGGCGGGATGGTTGATCCAAACTTTATAGTGTTCCTATCCACGTAATTTTCAAATGTGGGCCATCCATCGATAGGGCCCACCCTACGGTCTGAATCGACCATCAGTCCAACCAAATATCAGATATTGCACATGAAATTGTTGATCCAACACACTTAAGACAAAACCTCCCAAATGCTTAACCTATCCATTAATAACCTTTTTAGCGGTGGGTGATTTGCGCTCAATAGACTAGGAATAACATACCAAAATAAATAAATAAAAACATATTATTGGATAGAGCTAAGCTGCCCGGCGATTAGGACACATGGATCATGACATTGAACCACATGGGCCTGATCACATCATAGCCACCTAACAGAAGGGCCCATCTTGCAGTTGGTATTGCGGTTTCGTGTCATTGTCGTCCGTGCTGTCATCGCCTCATTATTATTACCAATATCTTACACTTAAAAAAGCCAAATTAGGATTCTATCAGATGCTCTAAATTGAGGTGTGGTACCAGACATCTGTGGGACCCACATTAACTGTTCATTCAATCCACCCCGTCAATTAGATGTGACTTCACCGTCAAGGGGCCAAAAATCAGCCTGCACGGCAACTCAGCTGAGCCGCCCCAGAAGGCATAGTTGTGAGGTGACGCTCCACCAATAAAAATATTCATGCTGTTTGTGGGACCACCGTGTTATTTGCATGTCATCTAATCCATTCATCAAATGTGCCCCACTAAGATGAAGTGACACACGAAAAAATCAGGCCATTCCACAACTAAGGTGGTCCACACCACATGAAATTTAGAGCTCTCATGCATGATTTCACACTTCCCTGCGCTTGTGGCCCACCTAAGTTATGGAACTGCCTGATTTTTCGTTTCTACGATGAGCATGGGTGAGAGAACACGATGGGTGGGGTTAATGTGGGACCCACAGCAGCCTGGTACCACCGCAAGTTGTGCTGGCACACGTAGTAGCATATGAGCGTACCTCCTCTCACCAACCAAATGACTTCGATTTTGAACCACCGATTGTTTTTGTTTATGATGATATGATATCATCTTTTGGGTGGTCAAGGACCGGAATCCTCTATAGAACCTCTTGTATGCAGCGGACCGGCCTCTGTGGGGCCCAACGACAGCCCACCCTGTCGTTTGTGTTGAATATACTCTGTTCATCAGGTGTTGCCCTCTCTGTTAGGCCCTGGGGCAGAAAACCCTTCCGATTCACCACTCAAGGTGGACCACACCACAGGTACGGCAGGGAGGTGACGCAGACCATGGGTTTGTGCACGGGGCCCACCGTGGTGTTTATATTCCATCCGACACGTTCGTCAGGTGTACCTCAACAGGATGGAGAGAAAGTCCAGAAATCATCCTGATTTAAAACTCACGCTGGACAATTAAACCGACCTTAGGTTGGCTGTATGTGTTGGCAATTTATTTTTGGCTCCAACGACCATGAATATAACTAACTCATGTGGGCCTGGTATGAAACAGTGGGGATTGGACGGCTGGGGTGATAGAAATTTTGTATCAAGATGATATTTATTCCTGCAGTTTATCTTAGTGGTAATAATCCTGTGAACATAATGACATACAAAACATCATGGTTAGCTCCAGGGAGGTTTTAACTATGGACGTTTCTGTTCTCACTGTTTCATTCGGTGTGGCCCACCTAAGTTTTGGATCTGCCTGATTTTTAGAATCTTGTCCTATTGTGGTCTTTTAAAACAGATGGACGGAGTGCATTTGTCACAGACATCTCTGTGGGCCCCACACAGCCCCTGGCACAGGTATATCTCTGTGCTCATGGACAGAGGCAATCCGCTTCCCTCCATTTCCTTCAACCGTGAGATTGGCAAGAGTGGTGGTTTACCACCCATTTCCTACGGAGGCTATCCTGCTGGAATAGCGCATAAGTTTATGGACCCTACTTGATGAGGTTCCCAACGTGGGCCCACTAAAAAAAGATACGTCAATACCATCTTAATGTTATGAATTCTCATCCATCCTCCACATGATCTGAACTATAGAAATAGTGGGTCTTATGTGGATGGAGCATAGCCTGAACGGATGACATTCATCAAATGATTTTAACCATCAGATTCTGGACGCTGAATGAGGACCCCTAACCATTTTAAATTTTAACTGTCTATGTGATATCTAATGTTGGATGTTTCAGATTGTTTAATGTAACTTTTGGGATGATGTGGACCATCTAAATGGATGTGCATGTATGCCTGACAATGGATGATAGGGGTGCACACGGTTCAGTTTGGTCCAATTTTAGGGTGATATTGGAACTAAACCGTTCCCAATGATTCCAGAAAAACCAAAACTGAAACCGGACCATTTACACCCTAGTACCAAATGTTGGGGTAGTTTTCAAACTATGCACGGATTAGGTGCTTCGACCGGTCAGGCAACCGGTCAAGCGATCTGTCGGTGGTGAAGCAGCAAAGACGATTTCTCCCTGGATTGTTCTATGCACTATCCAGCGGTCAAATGTGCGCGCGGGTTTTTTGCCCAACTTGCAGTAGCGCAAGATGTTTCTAATTTTGGTCTTTTGCTTATTTAAGGAGTTGTAATCCAGATTTAGATTGTATCCTAAGGTGTCCAAGGTTTCATAATCGTATTAGGAAGAAGGGAAAGGTGTGTGTGAGAGAGAACTTGGGGTTTTCTCTGTTTTCCTTACTTGTAGGCTATCTATCTCTGTAATCTTCTCATATTCACAGTAGATCACTTTGTGCCGTGATTTTTTACCCGTTGAGGGGTTTTTCCACGTAAATTCGGAGTCTCTTGTAGAAAGTGCTTGTGTATGCTTTGATTGCATCTTGTTTACTCATTTGATATCGCATTGCTCCACGCGTTTGACGTTTCGCTTCTGCAACCGATGTTCCCAACACCAAACTGGAACTGGACAGTAAAAAACCAGCTTGGTATTTAGGTTATGGGCTTTTCACAGTGTAGCCCAACTGCATAGGTTTTTTTTTTTTTTTTTTTTTATAATCCAGCCCATCGATACCTCAGGGCCTACCATGGGCATACCTTGATGTGTTTGTTAAATCCATATCGTCCATCCTCATTGTTAGGCAATGTTTAGGTGGACCACATTAAAAAAATCAGATAGATTCAAATTTTAAGTAGACTAGTCAACATGAAACAATGAGGGTTGAACACCCAAGGTTCGGTTTTACAGTTCAATTATGTGGTCCAATTCCATAGATCGATTCTACCGTCTAGTTCATGGTCCTACAGAACCCCAAACTAATAATGGAACTGAATTAATTGGTTCTTTAATTTTGGAAATTAGAACCGGTACACTTTAGAACCGGATCAAACTGAACCGAACTAACCTGTTGCACCCTTACTAGATGAGAGTCACGAAGTCACCACAACTCAAAGAAAGTGGTGGTGAACTATCACTATGCTCTTACCCATCGACCTACAGATTCGCTACATCTGCGAAACGCACTGAAAATGACGAATTGGACGTATGTGGATATAGTCGTTTTTGTAATAAATTATATAAAAACGCGTTCAAGTGAAACTATGGTACGAGTTTGCTATTCCACGTGGGACAGCTTAAATCCGTTCATGTAGCTTTTATTTTGTTCTCATCGTCCTTGTCATACCCGTCTCGGACTTGTTACAGTTCGTACTACGGATCTTGATTCGAGGGGTTGACTCGGGACGAGTTCGTTGGGACTCGCCTTACGATAAGATAAAAAAGTCCAGGCGATATGCCCACGTTAAGATGCAAACTCTGCGGAGCCCCATTCATGGTGAAATATCCATGCTGCTGACGGCCAGTGGGTGCCTTGCGCGATTGACTGGGTGGGTAGGTTGCATGGCTAACGGAGTTAAAAAAAAAAAAAAAAAGAGTTGGCTGGGACTTCGGCTAATTAGGGCGGGTCGACTCATCTGATTCAGTCTGGTCAAAACAGTTAGGGTACGCACGGCTGCCGACACCGTGCACATGAGCGGATTGAATACTAACGTACAGAGTGAACTCTGTTGGGCCCACAGTCATGTATGCATCTTATCCACGCTGTCCATCCGTTTTATCAGCTTATTTTAGGGCATGTGACAAAAATTTAATCATATCCAAATATCAAGTGAACCACACCATAGGAAATAGTGTAAATTGAACAACTAACATTGAAAATTTTTTGGGGGCCACAGAAGTTTTGGATCAAGTTGATATTTGTGTTTTCCTTTCATACATGTATGTTTGACCTTATGAACAGGTTAGGATGACAAACAAACATTACTGTGGTCCCTAAGAAGGTATCAACGGTGGAAATCATTATCCTCACTGTTTCCTGTGGTGGGCTCACTTGAGCTTCGGATATGTTTCAATTTTGTGCTCAAGCCCTGAAATGATCTGGAAAAACGGATGGATGGCATGGATAAGATACATAAATCCACGGGGGGATCCCACAAGGTTTAGTAGTAAGTTGTAGCGTACTCTGTATGCAATCCGCTTCCCTGAGAACAACAGTACACATTCAACGGAAATAATATAGGAACGGTTTCAAGATGGAAAGATTTTGGGGCATTCTATATCCCATATGGGAATCAACAGACCAACGGTTTGGATCATCAACTCGGCCTAACTCAGCTGAGTCACCCCCGATTGATCCAGTATGACTCAAGTCAAAACCAGATGAGTCAGTCCCAGTCCTCAAGTCTGAAAACCATGATTGTGGCCCCATTTTTCCTGTTCATCTGTTTCTGCCGAAAGGCCTTAGGATATAGTGAACTCGCATCATTGTATCCCTATGTAAAATAAACAAACGGGGAGCGCTGGCTAGGCCGGTGCTTTGTCTGGGTATCTTTGGGCTGTCTAAAGGCCCATGTCCAGACCTAGGCTTCTTTTCAGACCCAATAACTAAATGGCTTAGCCCTGGGCCTAAGATTACCTAATGGTCCACAGGAAATAGACGTCCCGCCATGAAAAAATTTTGGGATTATGACCTATCGACACTGGAATCTGCTATTCAGACGGGTTTCTTTGAGTTAATATATGCCACATTTACAATTTTCTAGTGCCTACATATCAAGCATCACGATATGCCAGAGTAGAAAATAACTCCTCATGTTGGAGTAAATGCTGATGGTAGGATGGCAAATGGCCTAGGCTTTCCTGGGCCATAATGAGTGGACCCACTGTCCTCTGGGTTTAGGAGCCTTTAGACGCACTGGTTGGACCAGAACCTGCCTGTTACACCTGACAGAAGTTGGGCTTAAATCTTACTAAGGGCCCAAAAAGTATACCCGACTTGGCCATGGCTAAATGACTCGGCAAGTAGCCCTAAATGGGGGTGACTTGCGGTGTCAAACCATATCAGATCCAACCAAATCTGGGCCAACTCGGACAATTCACATGGGACTCGTCAGAGTCTTAAAACCACATGGGTTTGGTTAGTTGGGCCTTGTCACTAAAACCTAAATTCAGGTTGGGCTGGACCTTGACTTGAGTTTTTAGGCTCATCAGCGGACAGGTATCAGCTCGATCAGACCCATTTGTCACCCCAAATGCGAGTTAGCTGCACACCTCAACAGAACCATACCCTTCTTTCAAGGACTCCAAATTCCTACATTAGTAGTCGTGCCCGTTCAACAAAAAGGCTCTCTCGACCAACATAAGGCCTGCAGTGACTAGCCACTTCTCAGATTCTGGTTTCTTCGTTTCCACTACCATATGGGTGACATCTACTCTACCTATCATTGCCACTAACTTGTTCTACAACATGCCAACAACACTGGTGAATCGAGATCCAATCTCCGATCTCACCCACAAACGATAAACAAAAAGAAATAATAATTAGAAGTAAAATCTAAGCAAACCAACAAACCACAAGACAAAATTTACGTGGAAAAACCCCAACAAGGGTAAAAAAAACCATGGGTGCAAACTTTCACTATAAAGAAGACAAAATTACAAGCAATACACTTACCTTCTCCGATGCTCCCATGCACAGAGATGGCCCTTTTTGCTAACCTCTCGCCTCTTTCTTACATTAGACGTATAGAAATCCTAATCTCATAGCCTAATCCCGGATTACAACCTTTTTATAGTAAAACCCGAAAATAAAGCCCAAAATAGAAAACCCCGCACTTAACTTCGCGACTGGTCAGGCGCCCGGTCAGACTGGGTCGAGCGCCCGCCCATTATAAAAAACGTCCAGCGGGAAACAACATAAAACAGATGAACATCGGGCGCCCGATCACAGACCGTCCGGGTGCCCGACTGTTTTCAGAACAGTCTAGAGACTTCTATCTCAAATATACTGAATATCAGGCGCCCAGTCCACTAAACGTCCGGGTGCCCGACCATTCCCAGATGTGATTTAGCTCCACAACTCATGTCAGGACGTTTGCTCAACCAATACTTAAGTAGCCCCACAATGAAAAAGTGGTGATGGGACGCCTACCATCAAAGTTCTGAATTAGGCTGATATTTCATGCTCTACCTTCCTCCTAGTTGGATTCATCTTATGAGCAGGCTGTATATAATATAAGGGCTTGTTTGGAGCGTGGATTTGGAACCCCCATGATTTGGAACTCCCTGGATTTGAAACCCCCTAGTTGTGTTTGGCACCCTAGATTTGGAAACCCCTGTAATCCAAAAGTATGATATTTATGGGGGTTTGAATTTAATTACTAAATCAACTTTAATATCCCTAATTAATGTACCTATGTAATGTTTGACACAATGGTTGTAATAAGCCCGTTGAAATATATACTTAGGCGAAAAATGATGAAATTCGGAGTTTCAGATGAGCCACAAGCACAAAATCGCATTCGAATGACCAACCAACAATTTTTTATCATTGATTTACATGGACAATGCTTGGATGGCACGGATCTTCCTATTAAAGAAATTTTAGTGATGCAGTTGATAATATGGTTATTTTGGGATATCATCAGTGGGCAATGTGCCCAATAAATTAATGACACACATGTTATAAATATAATTCTTGAAAGGATTTTAGATATAATCCAAGCTTCTACCTTGAATTTCAAACCCCTTTGGGGAATTTGAAACATCCAATTGCTTTATGTGCCAAACACACCAGAAAATCCCTCCAAATCAATGGTGCCAAACGACCCCTAAACATAATGGTAAGGTTAGGAAGGTTTCCCGGTAGTGAGGCCAACTTGAATTTTGGAATGAGCCTTATTTTGGGCTCGTAAGAATGAGATGAGAAAATGAACGGACAGGACAGCGGGGATAAAATACATATTATGACGGACCCATAGAGCTTTTCCAGCAGTACCTACCGGGTAGTGGAGGGGTGTATTAGCTTGATCTAAAACTTTTGTGGCCCTGAGAATGTTTCAATGGTAGATGTTCACTCCCCACTGTTTTCTGCGGTGTAGCCCACTTGAATTGTGGATCTGCCTCGTTTTTAGGCTCATGTCCTAACATGACCTAGATGGACGGGTTGGATTTCTCACAAACATCACGGTGGGTCCCCCTAGCTTCCGACCGCAGCAGGTTCCTGCTGTCGGGGTCCTAGGTAATCCCCGTCCCGCGTTTGGTATTTTGCTATGGTCTATGAACTTCGCACATGAAAATGCAGGCTTGCGTTCTATAGAATGCGAAATCACCCTTTAGCACTTGCGCTAAGATCTATTTGCAAAAAACACTCCATAACTGAAATTCCAACCCTCGATTTTTCCACCTCCACCCCATCTCTCCTTTCTTCACAAAACCCATTTCTCCCAATCCAAGAATCCCACAACAAAAGGATCGAGCTAGCCGATCTCTTGCAATCATGCATTTCAAAAAACAAATCCCGTCTCAGGGAGATTCATGCCCTCATCATATCCTTGGGATTTCAATCGGATACCTTTATAAACAACATTCTCCTAAATCAGTACTCGAAATCCAGCTCCATTTACGATGCACGTCATCTGTTCGATCAAATGCCTCAGAAAAATCTAATCACGTGGTCGTCGATCATTTCTGGATACACCCAACATGGTCATGGAGAAGAGGCTTTGACGCTCTTCTCGCGCTTCCAAAGATCTTCCTTTGAGAATCCGAACGAATTCATCTTCGCCAGTGTTTTGCGAGCTTGCACGCAATTAAGGGCGGCCAGTTGTGCTACCCAAGTGCACGATCTTGTTACCAAGTCAGGTTTTGAATCAGACGTCTATGTGGGGACTGCTTTGGTCGATTTTTATTCGAAAAATGGAGATATGGAGGAAGCAAGGCTTGTGTTCGATGAAATACCGGTGAGGAATGCGGTCACTTGGACTGCGATCATTACAGGTTATTCACAAGCTGGAAGGAGCGAAGTTTCATTGCAGCTGTTTAACCAATTGAGGGAGAGCAATGTTCGTCCCGATCGATATGTTCTTTCAAGCGTGATAAGTGCTTGCTCAATACTAGAGTTTCTGGAAGGAGGCAAGCAAATACATGGCTACATATTGAGAAACGGAACTGAAACAGATGTCTCTGTGAACAATGTGCTGATTGATTTCTATTCCAAGTGTCGTAGAGTGAGAATTGCCCGCCAGATATTTGATCACGTGGTCAATAAGAATGTCGTCTCTTGGACTACAATGATTGCCGGTTACATGCAAAATGCTTGTGACCAGGAGGCAATGGAGTTGTTTTTGGAAATGAGCCGACTAGGGTGGCGGCCAGATGGCTTTACTTGCACAAGTATTCTCAGCTCATGTGGTTCTACCATGGCTCTGGAACAAGGGAAACAGGTGCATTCTTACACCATCAAAGCTAACCTGGCATCTGACGAGTTCGTGAAGAATGGTCTGATCGATATGTATGCCAAATGCATTTCTTTGGCTGATGCAAGGAATGCTTTTGATGATGTGGTCGAGCACAATGTGGTTTCATACAATGCCATGATTGAAGGGTATGGAAGAGACGGCGCTCTCTTCGAAGCACTGAGTCTATTTAGTAGGATGAGGTTTAGATCGTTGAGTCCAAGCCTACTGACTTTTGTTAGCCTTCTTGGGGCATCTGCAGCATCATCGGCTGTGGATTTGAGCAAGCAAATCCATGGGCTTATGTTGAAATTCGGAGTTTCTTTGGACATTTATGCTGGGAGCTCTCTAGTCGATGTTTACTCAAAGTGTTCATGCATCATTGATGCAAGGGCAGTGTTTGAAGCGATGGATGGAAGGGATATCGTGGTATGGAACGCCATGATTTTTGGGTATGCCCTAAATGGCCAAGGTGAGGATGCCCTCAAACTCTTCCTACAATTGCAGCTTGCGAGAATGAAACCCAATGAATTTACCTTTGTCGCTCTTGTTGCATCGGCTAGTAATCTTGCTAGTCTATTCCATGGCCTACAGTTCCATAACCATATCATAAAGGACGGCCTCGACTCAGATCCTTATGTTTCCAATGCACTTATTGACATGTATGCAAAATGCGGGAGCCTCGACGAGGCTCGGAAACTGTTTGACACAATGCATGGGAGGGACGTCGTGTGCTGGAATTCCATGGTCTCAAGATATGCACAACACGGGCATGCCCAAGAAGCTCTCATAATGTTCGAGCGGATGCAAGAGGAGGAGATCAAACCCAACTATGTCACATTCGTCGGCGTGCTCTCTGCATGCAGCCATGTGGGACTCCTCGAGAAAGGACTCCATTACTTTGATTCGATGAAGTATGATCATGGCATTGAACCAGGCATGGAACATTATGCTTGTATGGTTGCTCTCTTGGGCCGATCTGGGAAATTGCACGAGGCAAAGGAGTTTATAGAACAGATGCCTATCGAACCAGCCGCAGTTGTGTGGAGGAGCTTGCTCAGTGCGTGTCAGATGGCAGGTGATGTTAATATAGGGAAATATGCAGCCAAGGAAGCAATCTCGATTGATCCAATGGATAGTGGGTCTTATGTTCTTTTGTCGAATATTTTTGCATCTAAGGGTATGTGGGCTGATGTGGAGAAGGTGAGGAAAGGAATGAATTGCAATGGGGTGATGAAGGAACCAGGACATAGCTGGATTGAAGTGAAGAATGAGGTTCATGTCTTTGCTGTGAGAGATAGAATGCATGGCCAAGCTGATTTTATATATGAAGCATTGGACAGATTGACAGAACAAATCAGAGGCATTGGATATGTGCTGGACATGACCAGTCTTTTGATGGACGATTGAGATGAAGTGGTTGCATGATACCCAAGGAAGCAGAAACCAGAAGTCAGTTTGGGATTGTCCAACTTCTAAAACAGAAAGTGATTTGTGGCAATCTAAATGAATAGAATGATTTAGTCACGAAGCATCCCAAACTAGAGAAAGGGTAGATGCCCAAAATGCAAACTACCCATCAACACCAATGTGGTTAAGATTGAGATGGCCAAGGGAAGCTAGCACAATGCATGGGAATTGGGATGAAACAGAGAATTTGATTGTTGAAGTTAAGAGCCACTTCAAAGAAGAAACTCAAAGTTAAAAATCCATGTCAATCTTTGGGTGTGGCCCACCAAAGGTCGACCATGGTAGAAAAGCCTCATTAATACGATGATCTTAACCACCTGATAGGTGGCCTATGGTTGGACAGTGGAAAGGAATACCAACAACTCAGCATGGTGACAACCAATTGATAGGTAGGATCATTCAATTGGTCCAAGTCGTGGACTGTGGTCCATCCATGATTGGACCCACCAGATAAAGGGGTGAGACCATGGATCTTTTGAGTGCAGCCAATGTGACGAGACATTGAGCCCTCAGTCGAGGATTACCCTGCAATCTTATGGTCTGTGAAAATAGATATCTCCCTTTTTTTTTTTTTTTTGCAAGCAGTGCTTGTGACGGTTGGTAACCCTCTTTAGCTTCTTCGTGGTGCACGTGAGATGGTAATCAAGACATCATCATAGCCAATTTCAGCCCCTTTATTAATCAGGCTGGCTCGGGGTGTGTCCGAAAGCCTATTGTTCTAGGCTTCTAGCAAGAGACTGCTTGTTTAGCATTTTCAAGGATACTTCTGTTAATGTGCATGAGCTCGTTGGGAAATAATCCAAGTTATAATGGAAGGGTCCTTATTAATTTAACTATTCTTTCTTTTCCAAGTTAATTTAACTCGTTAATATAAGGTATTGACAACAGCTGTTTAATGTTCTGAAAATTCAAACTTCGAATGGTGAGATGCAGGTGGAATGCTTTGATCTGTTGCAATAGTTGGCGATGGACATGCACTTAAGCCATAGCACGAGTATTAAACATGTAATGAATTCCAAAGTGTCCCTGATATAGATGGGGATATGTATTAAATTACAGTGATTAGTCGGTCAATTCCAACATATGATAGTAGACATTCGTTTTTTTAGTTTGATCATCCGCTATGTTTGTTCGAACCATCACTAGATGTTCACCAATCGCCTAGTTAACATCTTCGCCCGTAAGTTCTCTGCTGCTTTTTCTTTTTCTTTAAGATACAGATTTGTTTGATTGCAGTAAATATTGTGAAATTTCATGATTTTCATGATTAGTCAGTCTAATTTGGTGTTCAAAAAAAAATTCCATGAAATTTGGTGCAACCAGACACACCTCTGCAAGCATTTTTACTGTGCCTGTTTGGTTGTAGAATACAGAAAATCCACGTTGGAGTGTTGGAATCTAAAATTGCAAAAACTAGATTGGAAACTCAATTCCATTCGAACTTGCTGTTTGGTTGAAAACTGTGTGATCCAACCGTTGCTTGCAGCATGGCCCAGTTAAGCTTCAGATCCGCCTGAGAACTTGACCCGTAGCCTATAGTAGCCCCGCAAGACAAATGGCTGGGTTGGATGGCAAATAAACATTACAGTGGGCCCTAGGAAGTTTTTAATGGTGGACGTTTAATCAACATTGTTTTCCTGTGGTGTGGTCCACTTGAGATTTAAATCTGCCTCATTTTTTGTCTAACACCCTTAATTGAGCTCTCAAAACGGATGAACCGTGTGATGTACAACACATGCATAGAGGTGGGCACCACCCTAGTGACCTCACTTGCGTCTTTTACCCTGGGTAGAAACTAGAAACGGTCCCCTACACCGTTTCCATTAATTCCCATTCTAGCCAATTTAGGTTTTTCAGATGGTCCATCCTGTCTGGCTGGAATTTGCTGCCAAAAACACTAAGTTTTGTTTCGTAACCCATCTCCAGCGGGACCTGCAAATTGTAGTGATCAAGTGAAAGATATCTATGCTGTCCGGGTGGACCATGCGTGCATGTGGATGGATCATCACGATCCTTCAGAACATGAATATTTTTCCTCCAAGGTGGAGTGTTCACTGCCATTTTGAAAATGGTGGTGACCCATGCTCCTCGCGCTTGTGATACTCATGCACGGCTATCTGGACCATCCAAATTGCAACTGGCAAGATTGCAGGGCATCCTGCATTTTTCAAGGATCCGGACCGTTGAGGTGGCCCCAAAACTACTGTTGATTAGATGATCCTAACTGTTTAGGCTAGACTATTTTCCTCTATCTGCCGTCATAAACACACCGTAGCTGCAAAGGGCAGGGATCGAGCACCGGGCACATCCCAACGATGAGGAGGGAGGACACCCCAACGATTTTGCAAATTGCATTCGTTGAATTATTTTCCCTTGTGTTGTTGGCAGTTTCTTCTCCACGAAATGCATTTACCACCCATTCACTGGACATGTAATGGTCATTTACCAATTAAAGCGATGCTACGGAGACTTGCTTCTACAGGCTACATCCAAAAAAGCACCGTGGGACCAAACTTGAAGTATGCATGACATCCACCCCATCCATCGGTAGTGCAGGCTCATGGACTCAAGAGCGCGAAACTCATGTTGCTGCAAGGGCCCACAACATGGAACAGTGAGAAAGCTCTGGGCCTACCGTAATGTTTATATGCCATCCAACATGTCCATGAAGTGTACAACCAGGAATAAGGGAAAAATCAAATATCAAACCACATCCAAAACTTCGGTGAGTCCCAGGAAGGTTTCAATGGTCTAAGTCTCCATCCTCACCTTTTCCCTGTGGTTCATCCCACTTGAATTGTGAACATGCCTGATTTTTAAATGGTTTGTAAAATGATGGACCAGAGTGGAAGCCACGCACAAATCACGGCAGCCCACAGCTTTTTGTCATGTCCGAAATGCAGGAGCAAGGCATCGTAGGCAGACGGGTACTGGAAGCCCGAGCGCTACTCATCTTCCAATAGAGGCTTTGAATTTTGATTAAGGCTCAATCATGACAGGGCGCTTTAAGTCAATGGTTACGAAAACAGACTCAGGTCTACCATTTTTCCACAGGGGCCAGGATCGGGCCACCTTTCAATACAACATGGGTCAAGGTTGGGCTTGGGCTCAAGTTTCCCGTCATAGGCTGGGCTTGGACAGCCTAGTCCATTGACAGCCGTGGGGAACCCACGTACGCTTCTACCACTAGTCATTCCTCTCATTACTGTCCGTCCATCTTTTTCACATATGTTTGGCCCACCTGATGAGCAAACAAGACCTGCTTTGGGACCATGGAATGTTCATGGTGGGCTCATCCCGTGGGCCTGTCCAAGATCTCAAACATGCCTGCCGCATTGGCAACATATTTTTCAAGGATCCATCCTCGTGGTTGGCTCGGATCTCACGTCTCCCGTTGGCTACTATTTCGCAAACTAATCCTCGACAATTGCAATGGGCCAAAACACAGACTGAGAATAAATATTCAATCTGACCGGTGTTATCAATATATCATAAACAAATATGAGTGGTCAAAAGACAATGGTAGATTTAGTAATATCCATTGTGCCTACGTGTCAACCATAACATTCTCCAGAGTATCCAAGTTTCTCCCAATAAAAAAGGAACCTGCAACCACAGGAGATCCACATACTTCTTGTTGTGCTGTGGGGGTGAGCGACTGAGCAGGTGGTTTTGCCACGTCTCTCAAACCGCTGGCTACTCATTTGGTTTGCCGACCAGGAAGACCGTCTTACATGGCCGCCCCCTCCACAGGAGCAATGGTGACACTTCCTACGCCTTCTGCAACCACTGCTTGACCTCCATTCCCCGTACGGTGGATTTCAGCAGCGAGCTATTTAAAGCAGTTGCAGAGAGTACCTCATAGGTTCTCTCACCGGTTCCCAAGTACCCCCCTCGCTTCCCATTCAAGGGAGGGGAACTGCTGTGGTGAACTCTCAGAACATAAAATTAGATGGCCCTTTAGTTTTCCTTTGCAATTTGTAGGTGCTGATTAGTCGTGGTCTTGGATTTTAGAGGATACAAAAGGCTCAGCTTTTTTTCTTTTTCTTCTTTTTTTTTTTTTTTTTCCCTTTTTTAAAGCCAACCCAATCAAGCAACAAAGACAAATAAATTTAAAAAAAAAAAAAAAAAAAAAAAAAAAAAAAAAAAAAAACATGTGAAGGCCCATCTCCCCTTCCACTGCAGGTAATAGCAATTCGTAGAGTACAAAGTAAACAAAAAGGTCTTGGAATTCTTACGCTTTTATACAGCAATAGAAATAGCTCATTATCTTCTTCCTCGTCTGCGACCACATAAACATTATAAACAAGTCAATGTCAAAACATTTATGATACTGTTCGGAAGAATGGATACCATACTCCTCCTCAACTTTCTATTTATAAAAAATAATATAAAAAAAGAACTTAGAGAGAACCGTTCATAAAAAATAGAAGAGAGAGAGAGAGAGATCCACCATACTTTCTGCGACTCACAGCATACATGCTAGGTGGGGCTCGTCATTAACATTCCCTGTCCCAAAAGTAATGATGGGCCACATAAACATGAATAACGGGTCTTTGTGATTTTTCTCCATGTCCGTGCTCCTCTTACAGTGGTAACACGCATGGTGACGAGCACAGAACAAACTACTCAAAATCTCCATGTGATCTCACTGGTTCCTCCCAAATCCCAGTCTCCCCACCATCCCTCTTTCCCCCTGCAGAGAAGTGCTACAACCAGTCGGTTTGCACCCAAGTTCTTACATGTATAAAATAACAAGGGGAAACTGGTCATTTTATCTACAGCATGGTTGCAAAACTGACTTGACTCAAAGCTTGACAAGATTTCAAGCCGAGTCACTATGAAACTCTCCTGCGGGTAACTCGGACTTGACTCGATAAGACTTATCAGCTCACTGACTCAGTTGACTAGACATGACTCGCATTGACTGGAGCCAAGTCATGAGCTTGTTGAAAAGTTAACAAGTAAAAACTGAAGAGCTTGATTCAAACCGTGAGCTACCCTATAAATGTCATTGTCTAACAGAGAACAACCCAGGCTTTTGATTGTACGGCCTTTTTTTTTTTCCCTTTACCCTTAGGTTACTGTTTTAGTATTTATTGACACTAATATTTAATTTAATTTAATTATTAAACAATGAGTCGAGTCTCATAAAGACTCAGCCGAGTTTCCAAGTTGACCCGACCCAACTAGACATCAAGTTTTCAAGTTTTTTTCAAACTATGGTCATACATTGCCCTGCCCTGTGGGTAAAGGCATTAAATGGGCTAAGACGAACCTAACCACATCCAATTCAAGCCCATGAGCCAAGGGATTGACAGAATACTCAGGCCCACTGAAGTTCAATGGGTCAGATTGGTGGCACCTGCTGCTCAGACCTTTAGATGAGCGAAAGCGCATGTCCAACCCAATTAGTCAACCGCCTCAAACCCCATACTAGACTCGGGTCGGACCAGGCCACTGCAGTTCAGTTGCCACCTTGGAAAAGACCAGTAGGGTATGATGACTACCTTACCACTAGGTTTGACCATGCAATTTTTTCTTTCTTTCTTTCTTTCTTTCTTTTACACAGTTTTCGAATGGTGGCTTCTTGTAATTTTCCACAACTCATCGTCTTAAAGTGTTTGACCCCCTGAAGGCCACATCAATCATTGTCCAGCCAGCCAGGTTGAATACTTATTTGTCAAAGAATGAGCCAAAGATGCCGAGTCTTTGAAGATTAGGTCCATTGAAATTTATTATTACAAGTTTGAAATATGACAAGGAAAACAGTATTGCCAGATCAGTTGTACAGTTTGAACGGCAATTGACGATGAAATATGGGAAGGGATCAACGCAGTGATGTTTGAAATATGACAAGGCAAACAGTATTGCCAGATCAGTTGTACAGTTTGAACAGCAATTGACGATGAAATATGGGAAAGGATCAACGCAGTGATCTAACTTGATTATCAAGAATTCAATTCTTGGTTCTTACCCTTGATGGGCCATATTGGAAAATTCACACTGATCAATGATCAAATAGACTCAACCCTGGTCTCTGATCAGAGAACATCTGGACATGTTAGAATTTTAGTAGCCTCCCAATTATAATCTACAAAAGTCACACAATCACCTAGGATTTAGCCAGTATGATTCTTGGGTCATGCTCCAGCCACAGTACGACCCAATAGATAAGCGGTCGGCATCTCATACATGTGCAACAGCTACAGATAGTGAGTGCTTGATAATTTAGATATTTTAGCCCAGCACTGGATAGTTTCTCGAAAACATGTAATCTATATCTTAATACTAACACTGGAATAAATATAAAACATTCTACAATGCAACTCATCACATAAATTATTACATTGTCGAATATTGGCATGTTAACATCAACTCATCCAATAAACTATACCCAACTCATCTAGTAAACTATAAATTGAATGCTAGCGCATCAACCGTCCATGATTTCCAATTGGTGCAGCAGGCCATCAACCTTGACTATGGGTGGCAACAGCCAGGTATAAATTTAATTTACCCAACTTTTGAACTGCTCTGACCATGACCTATTCAAAACTTTTATTTTGCAGGGACTGGACCAGCCGTAACCATGACCGTCCAATTGTTGGACACCTCCTATATGGCCCATGGCTTGGAAAACGAATAAAACCGATTGGATTAAAGATGGTCTTAAGTATCTGATCCTATGGACTGCCCTTTGTCCACAATCAAACCCATCAATTGAATGGTTAGGGTAATCTTTATGGGTGCAATTTTCAAGCAATGGGCCATTTTGAGATTACTCATGGATCAATCATCATCAACATCACCACCACCTAAATATTATCCTAACTAATTAGGGTCGGCTATACTACGCACCAATTGAATAGTTCAAATTGGCATCTGATACATAGACTGCTTTTGGACCCTAAGCCAATCAATTGAATGAAACAATCAACCTATCCACACAATTTGAGCTACAACCCATTTTGAGATGACCCATCAATTGAACAGTGCAAATTGATGGACATATGGACCAACAGTACCAGTAGAGGTGATTTATACACTGCATTTCAGTGCATAATTTGTACATGGGGTGGCTCTTCTTCAAGATACGATCATTTCCCAAGTAAGACTCTTCCACCGAGGATTCTTTTTTTAAGACTATTAAAGCTTTAGTCTTTGTTAAAGACTAAAGCTTCTATGAAGGAAAAAACAAAATGAGCCAGCAGATTAAGAGAGGGAAAGGGTCTTTACAGTTGGAGAATGGTTGTGGTGTGGATGGTGCTGATGAAGTGGTTCATGCTGCTGATTCTGGTGGGAGATGAGCTCTTCCTCATTTCCAAGACTTGCCCGACTGAAATCCTTTTTGTTCTGCTTCCTCATCTCCCTTATCTTTGAAAAATCCAAGGAATAATCCGGCACACCATGCTTTTGATCCCAATCTCCAAATTGGGGAACTGACAGCCACTCATTCTTCTGAAAAGCACAAAGAAATATGTTAAAATCAAGAGCCTTTTTTTTGTAATTAAAACAAAAGAACTTTATTGACGTATCATGTAATAGTAATTTATAAGATCCAAGAACAACAAGGCAGAAGGCAGGAAAATTAAGTTCAAAGACATGAAAATTCTGTAAACAGAAAGAACTAATCAAAGCGAGAAGTAGAAAAAAAAATCTTCAAGAAATAGATCCAGAAGCAATACAAGACAACTGAAGCCATATAGGCTCAAACGTATCATCAATCCTTCAAATCAGAAGAGCTTAGAAATAACAAGAAGCATTAGTCTTCACAACAGCTATGAAAACACAGCCATTTTAACTAGAAATCTGAAAATACGACGAGAAGTTACAGGCCCTTGCATCAGGACATAAAGCACCCGGATGCACCCACTCTGCACAGGGCAGGGCCAAGGATTAGTTATCTGGACTGCTGATCTGATGATGGCCCCTCATTGCATGGGGATGTCCAGATTGGATGGTCCTCGACTCCTGATCTATGGCCTTTCTTTCAGACCATTGCTGCATATTCTTTAACTCTTTACGGGTCACTGATTGATGGGTTAGTATTCCAATCTGGAAACTCTTGCACTGCAGGGCTCATCAGATCAAATGTCTGAATCATCAAAACATGGGGCTCCACCTGCAAGAACTGACACTGCTACAATTCTGGTACTCCAAATATCCTTAAAAAGGAGAAAGACAAAATTCCGACCTTGAAGCTAGGAAAAAAATCAACACAAAGAAGGAGAACATGAAGAAAATCTCTTCAAAGCCATAAATCCCATCTTCGCAACAAACCAAATGATCTCTAACAGAAATAAGAAAGGAGAATGTTGTTGAAACTTATTCACGACCCTACAAGGTGAAAAACACCATCAATATAAAGAAAGACAGAGACTCATTTTAGAATATATATATTCCCCCAAATCTTACCATAGATCAACAAAAGCAAATAATTACAAGGAAAAGGCAGAGGAAAATCAATAACAAACAAGATCATAACCTCCTCAAAACACTACTAACTCTAATAAATTTCACCACTATAATTCAATCGACACCAAGGTATATATATATATAAAAAAAAGGTACAAAAGAAACACATCTGAACCTCCTCAGAAGCATAAACCACGACACAAAGATGCGTTTGTTCCCATGTATTCTACAGAATTTCACTAGAAAAAGGTCAAACAAAAAAAAAACATGGGAATTGAAAGCAGAAAACAGAGAAACTCTGCAAACAAGATTATAATCTTCTCGAACCCTTGAAATCCCCAATTTTAGATGATTCTGAAGATTTCCCACCGATTTATTTTTTTTTTTTTTTTTTGGAAGGTAAGATTTCCCACCGTTTATTCCATAAAGGGTTGGGGGGGGGGGGGACTCTAGCGTAGAAAAAAGAAAAGGATATCAAAACTCTTTAGGATGTTAAAACCACATTCTTTCATGATAACACTTGGTTTTCTCACTTTTTCCCTTAAAAGTTGAAATAAACTACTTAAATGCCATAAAAATCCCATCCTTGAACGATTTCTAACGGATTCTCACCGTTCAAAGCCATTAAAACGAGAAAAAAACCAAATTCCAGAGATGAAAATACGGAAAGATAAGCTTCTGAAGGATGAAACTCCCTCCTTTGACAAAAGAACGGAATCTGAACTCGTTACGCTCCCAATTTCTACAGACAAGTGATTGAGAGCAGTGGAATTCAAAGAAGAGGGCAGATGGAGGAACAGAAGAAGAAAATCATTACCTCTTTACGGTCTTCCATGGATTCAGATTCACAAATTCTCGTGAGAAATTTCTAGGGTTTTTAGAGGAGAAACGGAATTTTTACAGAGACGGAGAAGAGAGCAGAAAAACCCAAAAGGCTGTGAAGAGAAAACAGCTGATGACAGAGTAATCAGATTCTTGCGGCCGTATTATAGTATGAATTGGTATGAAAATGCAGTTGGTTCTTATTATAATAACGAAAATGCCCTTACCCGTGTTTCCACGATATTTGAATGAAAGCATCCAGTGTGCGTCGAATACCGTTTATAATAACTTCATTAAGATTTTGGTGAACAATACGATCAATCTGAACTGATCAAACAACGGGACACCTAATGAATGGTAGAAAAATATAAGATTTTATTAATTATAGCTTTCTAAAAAATCCACATTGTCTTTTGGGCCGTAGCTATTGACTTTCACTTCCAAATCCGCGATGGATGGAATACTTTTGAAAATTCATAGGTATGATTTTTGGAAAATTTCTCGTCCAAAAGGCGGTCAGCTAATCTAACGGCCTGGATCAATAGGCAAAGAGCATGATGGCACACTGTCCTAACATGCTTTTAGGGTAGGACATGCTTTCGTCACACCTTGACTTGTGTGAGTTTGTGACAGTTTATATCGGGTTCGGTACCATATTTTCATACGCGGATTACGTGGGGATATTGCCGACGCCCACGGCAGGATTCTGTGGGGCCCACCGTATGTATGTGTTTTATCAATGCCATTCATCCGATTTTCTAGCTCATTTTAGCCATGATCCTAAAAATTGAAGCATATCAAAACCTCAAGTGAACCACACCGCAGGAAACGGTGGGAATAATGATATCTACCATTGAAACCTTCTTTTAAGATGCAGTGATGTTTATCTCTTATCAGTTTCACAGAACCAGAGGAAGGGATAACAAAAATATCTTGCTTAATCCAAAACTTCTGTCGTTCCCAACAAGTTTTCAATGATAGGTGATCAATCCACACTTTTTCCTGTGGTGTGGTCCACTTGAGCCTTGGATGTGCTTGAATTTTGTGCTCATGGCCTAAATTGAGCTGGAGGAAAAAACGATGGACGACATGCATAAAACATGTAGACCTCGGTGGGTCCACCACCCCGGAGGTCGGTTGTCACAGGGTCACCACGCAAACCGCGTCCTATATTCTCACCTTATAACGCGGATTGCCTGCAACAGCCGACATGAAGCTCCCGCAGTCGGAAGCTAAGGTGAGGCCCACCGTGATGTTTGTGATAAATCCACTCCGACCATCCATTTTTTCAGCTCATTTTAGGATATGATCAGAAATATGAGGTAGATCAAATACTCAATTGGGCCACAAGTTAAAAAGTGGGGAGGGAAATGCCTATCCTTCAAACCTTATCTGTCCACGTTGATGTTTATGTGCCATCTATACCGTTCATAAGGTCATTCCGGCTGGGATGAACTGAAAGCACAAAATATTAGCCTGATACAAAACTTTTGTGGACCCTAAGAATGTTTCAATGGTGGGCTTCTGGTCCCCATTGTTTTACGTCGTGTGGCCCATGTTGAGTTTTGGATCCGCCTCATTTTAGTTCCCTTATCCTGATATGAGGTAGCAAAATGGATGGATGGGGTAGATTCCTCGAAAACATCACGGTCGGCCCCACCTGACCCAGCCAGCGTTCCTGCAGGTCCCCGCCAATCCGCGTCCCTGGATCCTAAAAACAAGTACATCCGAGGCTTCGGTGACCTCACCACAAGTAGATTTTAAAACCATGCCTAGAACCTCTAAATCCAAGCCCACATGAGTAGTCGAAGTTACTGATTTTGAGGGTGTCCAGCCACACGGGCGAGAGCATTCAAAGTTACAGATTTTGAGGGGTGTCCAGCCGCATGGGCGAAGTCAGTGGAATAGATAAAGCTGTACACGAATCGACCATGCTCAAAAAAGCCGCTAGGCTCAATTTAAAAATACTTGTTTTGGATCGAAAGTGAGTTTGAGCCAAGTCGATTCATATTTTGGGTGCTCGAATGAGTTTGAGTCAAGCATCAAGTATGGCCCTGCTCGACTTGAACATTGACTCGTAGTCAGTTCGAATTGACTTGCCTCGACTCACTCGAATGACTGAGGAGTATAAATACCTATTAAAAAAAAAAAAAAACCCCAACTCTAATCCCGCCCAATCTCCCCTCTACGAGCTCGACGTCCGGCCACCCACCAACCACCACATTCCTTCCTTCTTTCCCTCTCTTCGCTCGACGTCCGGCCACCCCCGCTGCATGTCCAGTTGTTCGTCACCCTGCACGGCGCTGCCGCCTTGCCAATTGCTTGTCTACTCGCCCTGTTGTCCACCGCTTGTTCGATAATCTCCTTCCCCCCCCTCTATTTTTTCTTAAATTTTTAGGTGACTGGCCAGGTGCTATCCAAGTCCGGTCACTTGAACTCGAACTCAGCTTGAAAGCTCGTACTCAACTCGGACTTGAACTTTCTTAGTTTGTTGACCGAGTAGAGCCATGTTCGACTCAGCTGAGTAGAGTTGAGTAACAAGCACGGGTAGGTGTAATCAAGTCAAGCACCAGGTAATGGTAATACTCAGACTCAACTCATGTACAACACTATGAATAGATTGGATGGCATATACACGCATATTCCGTAACTGTGGCTCCCACACGCGATTTGGACTATTTTATTGGCGGGACATCCAGGTCAAATGTTTCCGGTGGTGTGGCCCACATTCACGTGAATGGGCTTAATTTTTGGGTCCCACTCCAAAGGGTGGGGCACCTAAATGGACAGAGTGGATATCATATGCATGAATTTGTTCCATCCACGCCGGTCAAAGTCACGCCCGCTGTGCCTGCCAAAGTCACGCAAATTCTGTCTCCATAACAACTCAACGACCAGGAAAGGTGCATGCATGTGCTGAGGTACGTCAATCACAGGGGCCAAATCCCAGGCCTCAGTGCCCATGTAACAAAAGCCAAAACATACTTTGACATACCCGATCAAACATATCAACGTGTCAGCTTTGGAAGAAAAAGGTCGGCCACCGTGCAAATCACCATCCACAAAAATCAGGAAGATCAGATCACATGCATGATGCAGCAGGAAATACCGTGACTAGTTGTCCAGAAGCATCTTTCCCACTTACACCCAGATCCATAGCTCAAGTAGGAGATTGAGTGAAGATAACTGGTTTCAACACTTGACGTCTTGGTATTGATTTCCAAAGGGGTGGCTAACATTACGGTGTGACTAACAGTCATTTGGTGTAGGGGTGTTAACGGGCCTAGGTAGCTCTCGGCCCTGATTTTACACTATTTTGGGCCGGGCCATAGGGCTAGCCCTATTCAAAATTCTGATTTTTCAGGCCCAGGCCTGGCCCATTGACACCCCTAATTGGGTGTACCTAATAAAAAATAAAAAATAAAAGTAAAAGTAAAATTTCCATCATGGGGGGTGTGTTGACATCACAAAGTTTCATAGGCCACATCATGATATATGTGTTATATCAGTATCGCCCATCCATTTTGCGAGATCATTTTAAGTCATAGGACTAAATATAGGTAGATTCACACCTCAAGTGCACCATACCACGAAAAGCAGTGGAAATTGAACACCTATCATTGAAAACCTTTTGCGGGCCACAAAAGTTTTGGATCAATTGTTGATATTAGTGTCTTCCCTTCACCCAGGCATGTGTGACCTTATGAACTGATTAGGTTTGAATCTACTTTACATTTTAGCCCATGTTTTAAAGTTTAGATTTCATTAACAAAAAAAAAACTATAATAGCTTAGATTTTACTAGTACTTTTGTAATACCAGCAGCTCCTTCGAACTTCTCTTTAGCTGTAGCTTGTATAGAGCAAACTATTAAAGAGAAAATGTAACAAAGGCACCATGAGGCTTATAATCATGTAGTGAAATTCACACTACATGCCTATTGGGCCGGCTCGTGCAAGTGTGTCAAATCAAACGCAAGGCAAATCTAACGCTTCACAACAGAGGAAAAGATAGTTTACTTTTCGTTGCATAATTTCAACCGTTGATCTAATAAATTCCCTCTAGCCACCATTTGGGCTACTGAATCTAATGGGTAAACATAGCTTTTGTTGAGGTGTGAAGCCAACACACCAGTACCATCAAGATGTGGTTGGGTGCCCGACGGTCAATGGATCGGCCGCCAGACCAGGTTTGACCAGGCACTTAATATTTGGGTGTTTTTTGCTGTAGCTCACTGGACGTTTTTTGCATTGGGCAGGCACTTGACCGGCCGTGACCTTTTGTGCGGGGTTTCCTATTTTAAGTCTAATTTTCGTATTTTACTATATAAGGGGTCTAATTCAGAATTAAGGCATAGGATTAGGGTTTCTACCCGTCCAAGGTGAGAAAGAGAAGAGAGGTTAGCAAAAAGGGTCATCTCTTTACACAAGAGCATCGAGGAGGTGAGTATATTGTTTGTAACTTTATCTTCTTTATAATGAAAGTTTGCACCCGTAGTTTTTTACTCTTGTTGAAGTTTTTCCACGTAAATTCTGTCTTATAGATTGTTGGTTTGTTTTTTTCTGTTTATCGTTTGTGGGTGAGATCGGAGATTGAATCTCAGTTCACCGGCGTTGTTGACGTGCTATGCAACAACTTTTCCTTTTATGAATCCCCATTTGCCTTACTACTTCAGCTCTGTTTTTAATACAATCCTCATCATTATAGCAACGGACATGGATTAGCTACTGACAGGTTGAGTAGTGAATAATGCTACTGAGTGATGTCACCATGTTATATAGACCCCAACATGATGTATGTGTTGCACCCACACCGTCCATCCATTTGGAGAGACCATTTTATGGCATGAATCAAAGAATGAGGCAGATCCAAAGCTCAAGTGGACCACACCACAAAAAAGTGGGGACAATGACATCCACCGTTGAAAATTTCCTAGGCCCACCATGATATTTATTTGAAATCCAACCTATTCATAAGTTCACACAGACATGGAGGAAGGGAAAACACAAATATTAGATTGATTGAAAACTTCTGTAGCCCCTAAGAAGTTTTCAACCGTGGATGTCATTGTCCTTACTGTTTTATGTGGTGGGTCCACTTGAGTTTTGGATCTGCCTCATTCTTTGATTCATGCCTTAAAATGATATCTCGAAATGAATGGACGGTATGGATACAACACATGCATCCTGCGAGGCCTACATAACATGGTGACGTCAATTCAGTAGCGAGATTCCCTGCTCAACATGTCAGTAGCTAATCCGCGTCCCATTGCAACTGCGATTTGCAATTCTAATCTGTTTTGCATGCCCAGCATTACAATTTACAGCTGCATGCTACTATGAATTTTCCAACTATTACGTCGAGAAAAAGCTTACGATTCTGCATGGAACATTCAGAAGGGACTACTAGAAGTGGATCTAAGGTAGAAGTTTTTTGTGTAGATTAAATACCAGGTTTTTGCACAGCAATTGGCCACCACACATTGACGATGAACGGTCACTCGTGCATTTTGATACACCCAAACCACACCTGAACCATCCCCAGTGAGAATTGATCGCTCTAGCCGGCTGCATGCTAACATGTCATACAGCACCCATCTGTGGTACCCAGGATATAATCTATCCAGAAAAACAAGGCAATCCACTTATTAGGTGGGCCACAACTGTAGTTTCAACCATTGGCCATCCATCCATTTTGACGTGGTGGCGCACCTGATGACTGGAAAGGCCTGATGATGCATCAGGTGCCACACCATGGTGATCACTTGATATGAAAATCAGGTAAATCCACTTATTGAACGTCAAAATCATTGGACAACTAATTGTGTGATCAAGTGTACTTGTGTGGCCCACCTTTTGCACAGATAGGATATTCTACACATGTGAACACTTGGCCGGATTGGAAACTGCCGTATATGATCGTTTCCCATGTTAGTTTAACACCCTATTGAAAACGGAAATAATTCATCCACGTCACATATGGCACACATATATAGCTATCTATACCGTCCAAATTGGAGAGCATGTACCTCAAATTACGCCGATTAAAATATCCTAAACTTCCATTTGGTGGCTGTCAAATGAATTGTCACAAGTAAGACAATGAATGGTCCAGATTCGAAGTTAAAAATAAAATAGATTGCAGAGATTGGGCGATCTGTCTTCTTCCTTATTATATCCGGCCGTACTCGTTATGAACCCAAACTTGAAGCATATCTGTTTTTCCGTTTTTTCCAGCTCCTATTAGCGGTTGAACCCAAACAGGAAGCATATCCAAATCTCAAGTGGATCATACCATAGTAAACAATGGGAATAATGATTTCCACCGTTGAAACCTTCATAGGGCCCACAGTGATGTTTATTTGTCATCCAACCTATTCATAAGATCACAAAAACATGGATGAAGGGAAAACACAAATATCAACTTGATCCAAAACTTTTGTGACCTCCAAGAAATTTTCAATGGTACAGGTTCAATTCAAACGGTTTCATGCGGTGTGGGCCACTTGAGCTTTCGATATGCTTAAGTTTTTGTATCAAGTTCTAAAACTATATGTTAAAATGATTGACGGAGTGGATAAAATACATAAATCATGGTAGACCACGCAAAGTTTACTCAGTACGCTGAGTAACTCCGTTAGCAATCGTACGCGGATTAGCTACTGACAGATTGAGTAGCTAGCTAGTGAAGTGACGTCACCAACTTATGTGGGCCCTACCATGATGTATGTGTTGTATCCACACCGTCCAACCATTTGGAGAGTTCATTTTATGGCATAACATAAAGAATGAGACAGATCCAAAGCTCAAGTGGACCCCACCAAAGAAAACAGTGGGGCTTGATCTCTTACCATTAAAATCTTCTTGGGGCCACAGAAGTTTTCTATCAAGCTGATATTTTTTTTCTCTTCTTCCATGTCTGTGTTAACTTATGAACAGGTTGGATCTCAAATAAACATCATGGTGGGCCCTATGAAGGTTTCAACGGTTTTTTCATTGTCCCCACTGTTTTTTTTTTTGGTGGGCTCCACTTGAAATTTAGATCTGTCTCATTCTTTAGTTCATGCCCTAAAATGATCTCTCCAAATGAATGGACGGTGTGGATACAACACATACATCATGATGGGGCCCACAGAAGTTGGTGACGTCACTTCAGTAGTTAGATCGCTACTCAACAAGTCAGTAGATAATCCGCGTCCTTCGCAATCCGCTTCCACTCCTGATCCATATCTTGACGTCATACCCGTCATTTTCAAGATCCTTGACTCGCAGGGATGTTGATCTTGTTAAGGGGGATAAAACGACAGAAAGCTCTGACACGCTGGCAGAATGTGTGGACGATACGCAGGCATGGACGCGGTTTAGGTACCTAGTCGCCTGTCACAAGCTTGGGACAGGCTGGGCAGGCGCCTCGGTGATGTATGAGTTTTATCCACGCCGTCCATTCATTTTTCCAGACACAAAAATGAAGCAAAGCCAAGGCTCGAGTCATTGGCAACGCTGCTTCCTGTGGTGTAGTCCACTCGAGCCTTGGATTTGCATAATTTTTTAGTTCATAACTTCAAAAGATACGGCAAAATGGATGGATGGTGTGGATAAAATCCGTACATCACAGTGGCCCCTCAGAGGCCCAGCCTGTACTGACCTCAGAACAGGCAAGGGAAGTACCCAAACCGCGTCCCGCAGGCATGCGTGGCATAGATGTGACGTTAAAGTGTACAAACTTTGGGTACTAGTCCAA
Organism: Liriodendron chinense; assembly: GCA_003013855.2. Taxonomy (NCBI): domain Eukaryota; kingdom Viridiplantae; phylum Streptophyta; class Magnoliopsida; order Magnoliales; family Magnoliaceae; genus Liriodendron; species Liriodendron chinense. Next base: position 3,079,601 of record PVNU02000736.1, on the reverse strand, counting down.
ACACAAACTTTACGCTTACTTGATTATCTGACCATTGAATTGGCGAACATTTAATGGACAGTTGACAATTAAAAATATCCAACGGTCCCATTTTAATATACAATCAATCGTGAATGAGAGATCATGAATGTTTGAAATCTGATTTTTGGGACTGTGGCTAAGTGGTTCTGGGTTCCGTAATTTGGTTGCTTTTGTTTAAGGTCATTTATTGCCACGTGTACAGTATCTGAGTGCTTGTGTATCAAGCATCTTACGTGAGTATCCTACATGATACTTAGGCAACATATGCTGCTTCATATGCAGGCTCTTGGAAATTATACATGTAACTCAAATAAAACCGGTTAGAATGTACAGCCCTGCTATCACAATCCTAACCTCTATTTTAGATGATGATCCCGAAATGATCTGGATGTTGCGATTGGGTTACCCTATGCGAACTTGAGTATTAACAACCACACTCGAGTATCAAATCACTCCCGGCAAGTAACAAAAGCCTTTACAGCCACTTATATAGCTCCGGACTATGAACCTTATCTTGAAGTGATACCAGTCAAATTCAAGGTCCCAGCATAGCAGGGCAGCTGATCTTGGAAGCAGGTCAAATTAAAGTTTACAAATTATGGTTACCAGTTTAGAAGTATGATAAACCAAGAGGTATGCTTATTTGATTGTTTAATCTTCAGATTGGCAGACATTCAATGGACCTTTTGATAGCACGGTAAACACAAGAAGAGCTTAATGTATGCTTTGATACTATGATAATACAGTGAATAAACAGAAGGACTTGAAGAATTATTTAAAACAAGTTTGGCTTTGTGGAAAGCATGGGAAATGAAACATTATTTCTTCGGGGAAACCTGTGGGTACTCAAGTTTAATGGTGTCACATATGACATATGAGGAGTGTTTGAAGTTGTATGATGCACATGTGACACAGATGGCACATTAGTACATTTGACACAGGTAGGCAGTTGAAGGTAGATGGTGGCAAATGTACACATGGGCACATTGGGACATGTGGCATATTGTCACATGCAACAAATATGGAGTAATTGAAGGTGGACAATGACACATGTGGAGCACAATTGAAAGATTGATGGTGGCATACACACGATGATATGAAGTTGGCACATAGGCACTTCGTACATGTGGGCCACATATGAGGCCCTAAGTGAAGATGGATGGTGGCACACGTGAGACACAACAAAAGATTGACAACAGAAAGTTAGCACCTACAGCCCATTTGAGGTGCTTTGTACATGTGGGACCCAAATGAAGATGGATGGCGTCACATGTGGTGCATTGGCACATGTGTGACAAAATAGAAGATGGACGATGGAACATTTGCATACATGACACATGTGAGGCTATTGAAAATGGGTGGTGGCACATATGTGTTTAAATCTTATATATATATATATATATATATATATATATATATATATATATATATATATATATATATATATATATATATATATTCCTTTAATTATGGGAAAATGCCTTTCTTATGAGGTGAGGTGCAAAAATATATTTGTTAATTTTTCAATAAAAAAAAAGAAGTGAGAAATCATATTTCCCACCCATTCTCACCTAAAAGTCTTTCCAAACAATATAAAATTAGCTTAATGGAAAATGATATTTCCTTTCCTCTTTTTTCATGAATCCAAACAGCCCCTTAATGATATCTATATATTGTTTTACTGCAAATAAAATTTATATAGAAGAATACAATGTGTAGAAAATAAAAAAATTTAATGAAAAATAATGGATATATATAAAAAATATAAAAATTACATTAATTTATGATAATCCTATACATGGAAAGAATTCATCCATAACTATCGCTTCTAAGAATGCAATATATCCAATGGTCTTATTTTAACAAACAAGTGTCCACGACCGAAGAGGTTAGAATTGTTCAACTAATTTGATTTTAGGACTATGATTAAGCAACAGTGAGTTCTACAATTTAATTAGCTTAATTTGCACTAATGGATAGTTTCTAGCTGTCTATATATTAAGTTTGCTTATTATCAAATAAGCTACTTGAGTGTCATATAACTCACAAAGCTGTGAAAGATATCCATGGCAATTGAGGAAAATGTAACAGACTGAATTTCCCACATATATATGTTACCCCATTGTGTCACTTGAAGATATGTTCTAATAATCTGTACCATCTACAATCACTATGCGACTCTACAAGGGCCATAGTTAGAAACATAGTCAGCAGTCTTAATAGGGACATGCCCTAGAGCGAAAATAATGTTAATTGGTCTATTAATTAATCATGTAAAAGTTGTCTAAGAAGAATAGTCTACATAAGAAGGGAAAAATAAATTAGCAACACAAATTCTACGAGCGTGTTTGGATCGTAAGTTACTTAAGAGAGAGTGGATTAGGTGAGACCCCGGGCTCACCTAAGACGGTGCGGCCCTTACCGTGCGGTTACCGTGGGGCCCACCTTGATGTATGAATTATGTATCCACTCCATCCATCCATTTTTCCAAATTATCTTAAGGAATTATCCCAAAAACGAAGCAGAAACAATTATCAGGTGGACCATACCATAAGAAACAGTGATGATTGACCATCCTACCATTAAAAACTTCTTAGGACTCACCTCATATTTCTGAAGTGTTTATTTACCATCCAATGTCACAAGAGCCTGGATGAAGGGGAAAAAATAAATATCAGCTTCATCCAAAAACTTATGTGGCCCATTAATGGCCAATCACCACTGTTTCCTATGTTATGGTCCACCTAATGATTGGATATTCTTCCTTTCTTGGTATAATACCCTAAAAAGATCTGTAAAAATGGATGGACAGCATGGATACATAATACATACATTATGGTGGGCCCACGGTAACCACGGTAAAGGCCGCATCGTCTTGGGTGAGGCCAAGGTCTCACCTAATCCACTCTCTACTTAAGATAAGCTACTTATGCCTCAAGTAGCTTATCTTGATTTCTACTTATTAAATTGAAGTGATTAGGTAACTTCAAATAAATAAAAAGTCACTTATAAATGCTCATAAGCCAAACTTATATATGTATCTCAAATAAGTTACTTATCCACTACTGTAAGTAAAAAAAGGTAACTTATTTGGTGTATCCAAACGAGCCTTGGTTTTTGGTAGGCCTGCACACGGGTTGGGTTAGGGTCGGGTTGGGCCCAACCCTGGACCGAACCTAAATATATTTAAAGGTTCGGGTTTCGTTCCTGGTCGTGACCGGGTTGAGCTGACCCAACCCTAACCCTACCCTACTTGTAAAAGGGTCAACCCTAACCCTACCCTACCCTACCCTACCCTATATGTTAAACCAGGTCAGGGTCGGGTTGGGTCAGGGTTAGGACTATGTTTCTATGGTATGGTCCACCTAAGATTTGAGTCAGCTTCATTTTTTATATCATATCCTAAAATGATCTTTCAAAATAGTTGGATGGTGTGGATTTAAGACACATAATCAGGGGCCATCTACCTTGGTGGATCCTGGATATCACCTAATATGCTCCCTGTGAGTATAAGATGAGCGCAGCTTGGGTAAGAGTCGGTGAGACCCGAAACCAGCCATGTAGGTGAGACCCTAACCATGAGGCTCACCTCGATGTATATATTGTAAATCCATGCCGTCCATCTACATTTCCAGATTATTATAGGATAGTCCGAAAAAAGAAGCAGATAAAAGCTTCAGGTAGACCACAAGATAAAAGCTTCAGGTAGACCACACCACAAAAATCAGTGGTCATTGAACTCCCACCATTAAAAGATTCTAGAGTCCACCCTAATGTTTAGTGACCATTCAACCTATGATAATGCTAAATAGATATTTCTAAAAGCAATAAACTAGTATAAACGGGGCGGTTCGAGTCGGGTGGAACGGGTTAGGTATACACGGGTCGGGGTACGAGTCGGGTCGGGCGGGTTTGGCATGTACCCTAAACCGTACATAAATTAAAAACGGTCCAGCCGCATCTACTCGGGACCCGGACCATTTTCTAAATCAGGTCGATACGGATCGGGTTACTACTGGGTCAGGTCCGGCGGGTTGGGCGGGTTAACGGGGCAGATGTGCAGCCCTAGATTTTGGTAAGAGGCCTGTTGGCAGTACACGCTACCTACGCGGAATACCATGGATCAGGACGAGTGTTCTGTATGCACAGATGCCTATGCTTGTACCGCCTTCAGCCACTCGTTGGATCACGACCCTTTGTTTATTGAACTCAAACCCAACTGTGTTGTAGTCTAGTATCACTTTGCAATTAATTACATGACAAGGACAAGCACATGACAGCAATTATAATAACATAAATATCGTAACTCATATACTTAAAACGATGGAATAAAAGCTAGAGAATAATCCATTCATACCCATATTGGCTTATAATAACAATGGAGCATACCTTTAAAATATAAACGAATACTCCTTTTCACGGCTATGATTTTGTTGGCATGATCATTGATCTGAACTGTTCATTCAATTGGATGCTTATTAGATGGGCCACAGGTTCAATCTCAGTAATCACAGGGTCAACTTAATTGGAAAGATATGGTCATTCACTATTAGATGTGCTACTCCTTTTGTGGCCCACTCAGAAGGTTGCCGATCCATCAGATGGTCTAGATCTAGAGAAATTCTAGAAAATCTACATGCGCGCGCACCCTTTGATTGATCTGATTAGTAGCCAATCCTAGTTAAAAAGGGTCTTAGGATAAGATGTGTTGTCCCACCGCCCATGTGAGAATACCAAAGTACGTACTCGGCCACATTTTCTTACACGGCCGCGTGAGATCGTCGTTTTATATTGCAGTGGATTGAGAAAATGATCGCATATGTTCGAGCTTATGGTAATTAGCATAAGTTTCGAGCTGCATGGGGCCTACCATGATGTGTGATTGATAGTCAAACTGTCCATTTGGAAGTGCCCCACCGTTTTATGCCTAAGTCCTAAAATCCAGCATTATCCATAACTCAGCTGGGCCATGCCAAGCGGAATGACGGACGAGATTGGAGAGGGTGATCGCCCACCATGGAAAGTTTCAGATGGAAGGTAGGCTCCGTTGTGCTCTGTATACTCCATCCAACCCATTTATCAGGTGCGACCCACCAGGATGAATCGACACAGCAAAACTCTGATGATTCCAAAACTAAGGTGTGCCAAACCACGTGAATTTATAGGCTTTAGGAGTGCTTGTACGTCGGTCCATATGGCGTGCCCCACTTAAGTTTCGTATCAAGATGAATCTTCGGATGTAGGGTGAACATAAGATAACGCAATAGATGCACGGTTTGGATTCAAAATACACATCATGTTTGTGCCTCTACATAGCTTGAACAAACGTATGTGTTCCTTCTCAAAGGAAGTGGATTGCGTACTTTGTAACTCTTTGGTACCACCGTGATTTATGTATTTTATCCCTTGGTACATCCATTTTCAAGGATAATTTTAGGTTTTGAAACAAAAAATGAAGCATATTCAATTCTCAAGTGAACCACTTAACAGGAAACAGTGTGTATTGGACGTCACAGAAGTTTCCTGAGTAAGTTGATACTTGTGTTTTCCCTTCATTCATGCTAGTGTAATCTTATGAACAGGTTTGATGACAAATAAACAACACTGTGGATCTTAGGAAGGTTTTAACAATAGAAATCATTATTCTCATGGTTTCCTGTGGTATGGTGCACTTGAGCTTTGTATAATCTTTAATTTTGGGTTTAACCCTTAAAATGATAGGAAAAAATGGATTGAAGGCTTGGATAAACCATATATATTCACTGTTCGCCTAGCAGAGTTTACTCAATGCGATAAAAGCCGACTACGCAGTGCAGTACAAGAGTCGAAACAAGGAATATTTGTGCGAACAGTACATTTTGGAACGAGGCTATCTTCACTCAGTCGGTCAATGTATCTTAAACGTTCATTTATTGACCAATTTGACGATCCAATTCAACCGTCAAGCTCAGTGCATCAGTACCTCTTTTAAGTTCTGAGGCATTAGATGAAGGCCGCATACATTCAATCCACAGCAATGGAGGTCGGAAAAAGATTCGCCGCGTGCCACGTGTCGAGCAGAGTAAGCGCACTGAAACTAAGATACTGGTCCCGCTTGTTGTGCTGCATTGAAGACCACCAACGTATACCTAACCGACATAAGTACTAGCGCCCAATAGGTACGCATCACATCTGCCCACTTTTTCCCGCCACATGGATGATGTCATTTGAAATGCATGTATGCGGTATTCGTGTAAGACAGTGCCTATGGACGCGGATTACTTCTGCGCCCCCTCTTGTCGGAAGCTGTGTAGGCCCCACAGATATGCCTATGATAAATCCGCTCCGTCCATCAATTTTTCAATTTGACAGTGGGATAGAAATCTAACAATCAGATAGATCCAACCATCATGTGGGCCATACCACAAGAAACAGCGAGGATTGAACGTCCACCATTGGAAAATTTGTGGGGGCCACAAAAGCTTTGTAACATAGTGATATTTGTAACTACAGTTATCTGCATGGCAATAAGTCTATAAACGGTTTGGAGGGCATATAAACATCATGGTCAGTTCCAGGAAGATTTCAACGGTGGACGTTCTCGTTTGGTGTGGCTTAAATGAGTTCTTGGATCCTACTGATTTTTATATTCTTGTCCTATTGTGATCTTTCAAAACTGATGGATGGAGTGGATAGGTCACGAGAATCTCTGTGATCCCATATAGCTACCGACAACAGCGGCCGCGGAAATATTCGTGAGCCGGGGGGCACATGTGATCCACTACCGTCAGCATATAAAATGCAACTCATTAAGAAAAGCTTTTATACTCTGGCGGAGTGTGATAGATGATACGTAGGTGATTAGGAATTAAATTCGGTGTCATCCAATTTAATCAAATAAATTGTTCAAATTATGTTTACAAGCTAGGATGTATCATGAAGCCAAAAATTAGTCTTATCTAATTATATGACTATCAGATTGGTGGACGTTTATTTGACGGCTATAAATGAAAAATATCCCAAAACAGGGATCCACGAATCAGAGGTTGGGATGCTCCAAGTCTTGTTCTGGAATTGTGCCTTCGGGGTAGCGAACTCTAAAATTTAGTTTTTCACAATTAAAAAGATGAAAATGACATATCATCCTCACATACGGCACCGATGTACTGCCATCCAAACCATTCAAAGTATGAGCGCCCTTGTGAATAGGACAATATTCCTGGAATCACTGTAGGCGAGCAATTTTAGTTGGAGATGTCTTCAATCTTCACACCAAAGGCTATTTGGATGACTAATAGGCCCAAAACTATTCAAGATGTGGCAAATGGTTGCCGGACACTGCTGGGGTTGTCGCTCGATTAAGTCAAGTCCGGCGCCCAAAACTCCCTAGATGGAACTAGTTACTCTCTAGACAAATTTGATTAAGTTCGGTTGCCCGACAACCGGTGTACTATATAGGTCAGTTTGTGCAATTTTGCACGGATTTGTCCATAATTTCAGTTTTATGCTATTTAAAGGGGCGTTATGCAGGATTAGGGTAACATGAGGAATCCTAGACATGTTCAAAGGGTTGAAAGAGTTATAGAGTGAGAGAAAAGGCTTGTGGTTAGCTTGGGTTTATCTTCTGGGGCTTAGATCTATGTAAATCGTTCTTCATCTCTTGTAACTCCTGATTCATAGGTGATTCGCTTTGTGCCGTGGTTTTTTTCTCGAAAGGATTTTTTTACATAAAATTTGGAATGTCTCTTATGTGTTGATTTGCTTGTTACCAGTTGTGATTCACCTCGTTTGATTCTCGCTTCCACGGGTTTTCCAACAAGTGGTATCAGAGCGTACGTTGGGAGATATACAGAATCTGAGAAGAGGTATCAATGACATCTAATATGAGATTCGACATAGAGAAGTACTTCAGGAAAAACAACTTTGAACTATGAAAGGTAAAGATGAAGGACCTCCCAGTTAAGCATGGATTGGAAGAAGCACTCCTTAGGAATTAACCGGAGACTATGAAAGAAGAAGAGTGAAAGAAGATGGATCAGAAGACCAATATCTCAATCCGGTTGTGCCTAACTGATAATGTTTTTTATAATATCGTGCGGGAAAATACTACGGCTAATACGTGGGCGAAGTTCGAGAATATCTATACGAAGAAATCTCTAAAAAATCGCATGTATCTAGGCTGTAAATGGTTGGGTTTGAAGCAGGGTTTAGTCGAAATAAGACCCATCCATTTACTAAATGGGTCTGGGTCCAATTTTTTTACAAAAACATTTTTACTAAATGGGTGGGTTTAGGTCAGATTTGAGTCAACCCCATCAGGGCCATTTATAAATGAGTCTAGGTCTGGTAGAAGGAGATCCATTCAGACCCATTTATAAATGGGTCGGGTCTAATGGGTCTGATTTTGAATCAGGTATGCAAGTATTTTTACCAAGTTTAAAACTGGGTCTAAATAGGTCCAAGCCCGAATGGGTCACTTGCAGCATAGACCAAACTCACCCATTTACTAAATGGGTTCGAGTCGAGTTGGGTCAAGCTTAGTATAAAGGAAACCAAATCCATACCAGTTTAATAATTGTGTATATTCTTGGACCCAGACCCGTACCATTTAACAAATGGGTCGAGTCTAAATGGGTTGGGTTTAAGTACCTAATCGGGTCCGCTAACCCATTTACAGTCCTACATGTATCTAATGCTTCAGTTGTTCAACCTGAAGATGGTGGAAGGTATCAATATTGAAAGCCATATCAGTAACTTCAATAGGCTTTTAGTAAATTATTGGATATAAATGAACAGATGAATGACAAATATCAAGCATGCATCTTGTTGAATTCTCTTCCAGAATCATATGAGTCGTTCAAAGACTCTTTGTGCACAGGTAGGAAGACCATTAACATTGAGACTATTATCTCAGCCCTCCAGTTGAAGGTGTTGAGAAAGAAAAACGGTGATGTGAGTTCTTCTACTGGAAGCACTGGTTATGAGGAGAAGGAACTTGTGCGGAGTGGGGGATGTTCACGATCGAGATCTAAATCAAAGGGTAAAGGAAGAGTAAGGTAGAGGTGCTAAAATTGTAAACATGAAGGGCACATGAAGATGGATTGTTAGTATCACAAGTTAAAGCAAGAGAAGTCTGAAGATTCTTCTAGGAATGCCAATATTGTGAAATTCATAGAGAACAAGTGCGATGTTTGCAAAGTATTGACTGTATTTAAATCAGGGTCCCTCTACGATGAGTTGCTCTTGGATTCAGGTGCATCGTATCATATGTGTCCTAACCGGAGTTTATTCATCACATGCAGCGAGTATGATGGTGGATCGATGTTCTTAGGCGATGACTATGCCTGCAAGGTTGTCTGTTTTAGTTTGGTGCACATTATGATGTTCGATGGGATCGAGCGCATCTTGACAGATGTGAGGTATGTCCCTATAAAGAAGAATTTCATCTTTCTTGGTGCACTCAAGGCAATGGGATGCAAGTTTATCGGCTTTGATTCAGTTTTGTAAAGTGTTAAAGGGTGTACCCATGGTGATGAAAGCATGGAGGTGTGGCTAGTTTTACAAGTTGATCAGGAGTACTTCTGATGGTGGAGCTACTGTGTTTACAACGGATTCCACTTATGTATGTGTGGTGCACACACATAGGCCACATGAGCGTGCAGGGAAAGAAGGTGCTAGAATAAAGACGGTAGAGGCACGAGAAGCGGTGGAACTATGATGGAGATGAAGGATAGAGATTTAGAGCAGTGAAGCTTGAAGATTAAAGCTAAGATGGAGATTGTTGGAAACTTTTTCAATCTTGACACCAATGGGTGTTCGGACGACCAACGGGATGTGGTTCGGTCATCCAAAACTACCCAGGATGTAGCGGATGGTTGCTAGACACTACTAGATCTGAAGGTTGGGGGTTCTCAGTCGCCCGAAACTCCCTGAATGGAACTAGTTACTCTCTACATAAATTTGGCTTAGTTCGGTCACCTGATGGCTGGCGCATTTTATAAGTCAATTTGCGTGTATTTATCCCTAATTCTAGTTTTATACTATTTAAAGGGGTATAATGTGGGATTAGGATAACACGAGGAGTTTTAAATGTGTTCAAGGGGTTGAGAGAGTTCTAGGGTGAGAGAAAAGTCTTGTGGTTAGCTTATATTTCTCTTGTGGGGCTTAGCTTCGGGTACAGTCGATCTTCTTTTTTGTAACAATCTTATTCATAGTGATTCACTTTGTGTGGTCATATTTTTCTAAAAGTGATTTTCCACATAAAATTTGGATTGTCTCTTGTGTGTCAATCTACTTATTGCCGTTGTGATTTGCCTCTTTTGATTCCTCGCTTCCACAAATTTCCCAAGATTCTAGGCTTCTAGCCATTTAATTAATGGCCATCGAATGAATTATCAAGAGTAAAATAGTGAGTAGTCCAAATGGAAAATCATAATGCTAATATTAACTGTAATTTAGATTTTTAGGTTATGCTTTTTCTACAGCTGAGTGAGGTTTTTGGACCGTCTGAATTGATTGTGCAACTACGCCATGCACGCAGTGGAAAAGCCTCCACCAATTTTTAAGGTGTGCTAAGTTAAATTACGAGTCTGCCCCAACATTACAGAATTTGTTAGAATCCGGATACTGGTTGAAACCGAGCAAAGAACCTCTGCTTCCGCTGCTCTGATTGGTCCACCTCATCGAGCAGCTTAGCTCTAACACAGTCAGGCTGATCTAGGACCAATCAGAGAAGTGACGAGCAGAGTTTCTCTGCTTGGTTTCAACCGAGGCTCCGGACTCAATTAGGTTATGCCCAGCTAACGTGTTGCACCCATCGTTTCCTACGTCGGACATGATGATCTGGCAAAGTGTCGTGGTTGATGCACAGGCACTAAAAAAATACACACACAGCATCCACTATGATTAAACCCTCCAAATTGAGGGACCCAATAAAGACAGTTCACCTTCTAAAATAAGATTGATGGAGCGATCTTAAACTTTGGTTAATGGCCATTTGTTTGCTGAACTTGGACCGTAAACTATATTTCCTTTCATCCATCCGTTAATATTTTTTGTATGGCTCATCTTAATTGGGGCACACATTTTGGACGGTTCTATATATGTTACTTACATGCCCCACGAACAGTTTCTTGATGAGTGCGTATCAATTATCAGGCTACGCCAGAGTACCAAGGTTTTTCTCTACAAACTGAAGGCCGCTATGCATGGCAATTTTCGATTCGGACAGGTGGGGTCAAGATGGACCATCCCGTAAATACTTTCGATAGGACAAATGGATCTGCTGGCAACAAGCAGACAATTAAAAAGGGGAGTATAACAACAGTTAGTGGCTGGAATCTTCAGATCTTTTTTATCTTATTATTATTTTATTGATCCATCCATGGATCCAGAAGCACCAAGAATTGCAAACCTTGGATTGTGCACTTGGTTAAAAGATGTGCTGGCTAGCACGGACATGGCCCTCTTTTGGACGGCTGGATTCAGCTGTATGGGCCTGGGCATGATCTTGTAGGCCCAATAACTAATTTGGACGGGCCTCAGCAAGAATGAAGCCCAACAAGAAGATTGCCCTGCTTCGGTCCAAGCTTGGGCTGGAATAAGGGTCAGGCACCGTCCTGAAATTAAGCCCGTTAAATAACTAGGCCAAGGCTGTCTTTGTTTAAAAGAGCCCGTCACACCAGACGAGGCCATCTAAGATTTCAAGGATCATTGTTGCCATGTGTAATGCATGATGGGGTATATTGTCGCTTGGCTTTGGACAACGAGGGAGGTCAGCAATAGTTGGCCCGGTGATCCTCTTTATGTCCGATTTCCGTGAAGCAGGGATTTGGAGCTCCAATAGCGATCTCCCGAGCTTGCAGAAAATAACGAAAGACGGGAGAGAGGTGCCGATGTTTGGTAAGGAATTCTCTAATGCCTAAGTCAGGCGAGTAGGACAATCATATAAAGTATTAGGGTGACTAGTTGTATACCTTATCATGAGAAATAGCCCCTTTTTATAAAGTTCGTAGGGCATTAAGTGGTAGGGTAGATTTATAATACATTAGGAGAGTCCACAATAAGTTCGAGTTATGTTCCATAACGATTGGAAGGATTCCTGACTATGATAATGCCGGGTGCCTGTTTGGTCCGAGTTAAGCGGGCTGCATGCGGACCTGATGTGCATTTCCTCATATGGCCGAGCCGACCTTGTTTGCTCAGCCTATGGGGCTCGTCGTCCGAGCTTCCTACTTCAAGGGCCTATGCCTTGTAATGTAGATACCTCTTAAGCTTGGTCTGCCAGGTATTCTGTTTGGGATCTGGCTGAGCGCTTGTGTATGGCTTCTCTGGGCTCATGGGCTTTCCTTGTGATGTATAGGCTAGCTCGAAATTACCCACAACAAGGTACACACAGTGAACAACCCAGATGATGCACAAAAATGGGTGAATGAACATGCGTCTAGGTTGTACTTTGAGGGCTGGGTAAGCCAGGCCCTTGACAACCCTAGATTGGCCAAGACCGCCTAATTTAACTCCATGGGGCTGCGTACTGCATCAGCAAGTCCGGTCAGGCCTGGCGTAGTTGCTTAGGTAGTGGATGGTATTTAGACAATCGGCGGGGCATGGACCCACTTACACTCTACCAAAGTTCCTACCAAAGGAGTGTATGGATTTTCAACTCAAAATTCCTTAGGGCCTGTTTGATTTTTCCCCTCAATTGTAATTACCGTGTAAATGGGTAATGATTATTTACCTAGGTAATTACTGCATCATTCCCCCATGAAGACAGTGACGGTTACTTTTCCTAACACTAAAATCGAGAAATTTGTACAATAAATGTGGGGCCCACTGTGATGTATGTAGCTTATCCACACCGCCCATTCGTTATGCCAGTTGAATTTAGGACGTTGACCAAAAAACGAAGCAGATCCAAAGCTCAAGTGGACCACACCAAAAGAAACAGTGGGAATCGAACGCGTACCATTAAAAATTTCTTGGGAGCCCTAAAAGATTTGGATCAAGCTGAAATTTATGTTTTCCCTTTATCCATGTCTGTGTGACCATATGAACCGGTTAGATGATGAATAAACCTCAATGAGGGCCCAATGAAAGAAATTACTTTCAACGGTGGACGAAGTAAGACCACTGTTTCCTTTTGTACGGGCCATTTGAGTGTTAGATTTGCCTCATTTTTTTTGCTCATACCCCAAAATGTGCTAATAAAACATATGAACGGCGCTGATATATCATATACATTATGGTGGGGCCCATAGGTTTGAGTCAACACTTTTGAACCGATTTTCGAGGTGGAATTACTCACCCATTTCCAAACAAGGTGTTTCACCGCCTATTTACCATTTACCACATATTTACGTGTATCATGGAAAAACAAACAGGCCCTAAAGAATTCAAAATCTTGACTTTCTTCGCGGGTTATTAAATAACCCAAAAACCCTTATCTATGTTTTTTCGTGAATCAGAAACGTTCAGTTGATAGACAACAAATTGATTAACTAAAAAAATGAACAGTCAGATGCATTACAAACCATTATTTTAGTGACTCGTGAAGGTTGGCGTCCGAATGGCACTCTCCCCAAACGTGCACGTCCTCAGTTGGGCCCTACAACCTATCTGCCCCATGTGCCGCCATGTCTGCATGTTTGGTGTGCTTGTCTTCACCCAACTGTCAATGCTTATTCAGAATCCAAGACAAGTGGGGCTGACAGTTCTCTATTCCGGACCATTCGTCTGTTGCTTCCCACTACAACGAGCAAAAAAAATCTATCATTTTTTTAACCGTCCATCTGTACCCACAAACCAAATGTTGGACAGTCTAGATTGATTATTAGGTGTATTTTCATACATCATTTTGGACCATTCATTTTCCAGGAATTGATGGGATGATTATGACGGTGCCGTTTGGACGTAAACTCAGTTGTGTGTTGGGATGAGAATTCATTGAAAATTTTTAATACATACACAAGAACATATGTGATATCTCAAATTAGGGTATATATGTCATATTTAATATAATGGCTGTAATAAGTTCATTAAAATATATGCTTCGGTTAAAAATGAAGAAATTTTCAGCCTCAGGTGGGCCACAAATGTAAGAATCACAAACAAATAACTTTGACAACATTTTCTAACTGTCCATTTAAACGGCTAACCTTTGGAAGGTTTGGATCAGCTATGGTGTGATTTTTGTGATGTAACCAATAATTGAATTATTTTAGAATATCATCAGCATGCCACATGTATAGTGGACATGTGCATAGTGGCACCTTTGTTCACTTGTGTGACTCTCTAAGGGGGCTTAAAAAGGTATGTCACCACCATTTACTTCCAAATCCACTCTTGGAAAGGATTTCATTTGCCAGCTCATTTACTCCCATTTCATTTTATTTCAGCCCATTTACTCCCAACCACACACACACCTCAAATGATATTTTCATCCATTTACTCCTGAATCTCTCCATTTATTTCCATTTACTCCCATCTGAACAACTGTATTAAAAAGTTAAGTTGGTCTGGGCTAGGAGTTAGCCCAACTCAACAGATTGCAGTGGATCGCGATTCTTTCTTGCTGATGACTATCAGATGGAAAGTGAAAATCGGATAGAAGTCACCAGTTCAGATTTAACCCCATGCCTGAAGATTGGACCAAGCCAGTCGAGTCCCATTACAAACATAGACTGGATTAGCTCTGGACTAGCCCTCAATAGATAATGTTATCAAATTTGGCCTGCTGTGGATCATCTGTTTTTCTGGGCCTCAAATATAAGTCAGGATACCCTGACCTTAAACTGAGACGACATCTTGATCGGATTGGGCTGTAAGCCGGCCCATTGGGCTTTAAGACATTCCCTCGGCAGGAGGATCTTGGGCTAGATTATCAGGGCTGTAGACTTGATGGACCTAAAATTTTTAAGCCGATCAACCAGTCGTGCCATGCATGGGACTAGATTTATGTCCATCCTGCTTGGACCAAAATCGGGCTTACCAACAAGTGTCAGACCAATTTAAGTTTAATCGAGCTTGAGTTTGGATTCCAGCCTAGGGGCGGCAATGGGTCCGGCTAGAGTAAGCCCCTAGGCCAACCCTAGTCAGGCCAGTCTGGAGATGGACCAATCCTACAGGGGCTGGGTTGGCCCCTTAAGATTTTAAATGATCAAAGATTTCAAATAGTCGATTCAACTCAGCTTCATTCGTGAATGGGTCAGTACCCCAAGTCATTCCCTGACTTGCCCAGTGAGTCAACTCAGTTTTGGCCGTGACTAGAGGTGGGTAACGATCCGAGCTAGCCGAGTTAGCCCTAGTTTTGTTTGGCTTGTTTTTGTGCCACCCTAGTTTGTGTATCAACCTAGATTGGGTTTCGACGCCGAGCCATGCAGCCCGAGTTTGGTTTGCTCTAGAAAAATTTGGTTCGAGGTGGGAATGGTTTGGTAGAAAATTTCGAGCCAAGCCGGGCCAAATTGAAACCAATGGTGGCTCTTTTTTCGTTTATTTGTTTAAATACAAAAGAATTTAAAAAAATTTTAAAAAAAACAAAAAAATAATACAAGAGCATCTTACTACATTATGTTTAACATCCTCCAAAGTAGTGCAACTTCAAAATAGACATGTAAGAGCCATTTTCAAACAAAACTAAATAAGCATAATTTCACATGTGCAACTAAACAGTGTGCATTCATGTATATGTATGATGTATTATCCAGGTCATCATATGTGTGTGTGTGTTTGTGTGTGTGTGTGTGTGTGTTATCTACGCTATCCATTCGTTTTTACATATCATTTTAAGACATGATCCCAAAATGGAATTACATCCAAAGCTCAAGTGGATCACACCACAGTGTGATTACAATTTACGAGCTGAATCAAACTGTGCTTTGAGCCAAGCCGAGCCGGTACTACCCTAGTTTGAGCTTGGTTTGTTTTTTCAAACGAGCTTGACTCTAAGACTTGATTTAGTTTGAACTTCTATTCAAACCAATTCAAGCTAAGATTTTTCAAACCAATATGAGCCAAGCTGGCTTGGTTTCTGCTCAGCTCTAGCCATGAATGGGCCAGGTCGGTAACAATAGTCATCCCTTGAATCACCCAACTCGGCGAGTTGGGCTGTGACTCAACTGGAACCCCAGACGAGTCACGGGTTAAAAAGAAAACCTTAAAATGCCTAGAACCCCCCTTGATCCTACGGGTTAAAAAGAAAACCTTAAAATGCCTAGAACCCCCCTTGATCCTACCAGACCAGATCCATTTGCTCCCCTGGTTGTACCTGCTGTCCAGCAAAATATTGCCTGCAAATGAAACAAGAGTACAAAGCTAGCATCCAAGACACCCACACCTTTGGGACAGTGGTAGAGTGAGTGAAAATAATCTCATTTCAATACTGATGTCTGGCATTGGGGTGGCTTACTTCGATGTGTGACTAACAGTGTGTGCAATTTACTAGAGAAGCAAACATAGAAAAACTCCACCGTAAGAGAATGCTTTCAATAAAAAAAATTCCTTTCCCTCCATTGATTTTATTCATAGAATCCACATTCTAGTGCGGGTGTGTAAAAACAGTGGCATGCGTGTACTAACCCAAAAAAGAAGAAGAAGCCAAGCATTTTTTCTAAGTTGGTGTCTGATCCACCTCGAGCACATGTACTTCAACATAGACCGTCCAAATAGTAGGGTCCATTGTGGACGAAGAATAGACCAAAAATTACACTGACTGGCCAATCCCAACGCTCCAAATTATCGGCAATTAAATGAACAGTTACAAACAATATGTCAACAAACCAAACTTACCAGCTAAATGAGATGCTTAGAATCGTTTGATCCGTGTGAATTTCAAGCTATGCTTCAACGAAGATGAAACCCACAATTTGAACGGTCTGGATTCGTTTCCACTTATACCAGTTAAACGGTGAATGAGATACCACGAGTTAAAACATGATGATCAACAATCACTGTAGTCCGTAGTTTCCTGATAAAAATATTCCCGAGATATTTGCTACAATGCAAGAGTATGATGACTATACTCATGCATATGCTATTTTTCACTTAAGTTATATGTAACTTAATTTAAACCGTCGGATACTATTGTAGATGACATTTGTTCTAAAAATCGAGACAAATCGATGATTTTTACAATCGAAATTGTGGCCACTAAATAGACGGTCAAAATGAGAAAAAGTCATTGGTCCAAAAAACATTCATTAATAGGATTGAATTTTACTATAAAACGATTTTGAAATATGGCCATCTAAAGTTAAGCCCATTATTTGGACGATTCGGATGGGAGCAAACCTACCCTACATATTCATCCACAGTTTGCATGCCCATAGATAGTCGCACTCTGCCGGAGTACGAAATATTTTGTTAATAAATTTCATTTTTTTTCCGGGAGTTATTTGATAATGTGCTCCAGGGTGATGGTTGATACGCAGGCGCTAAAATATTCTATATATAGGAGAAAAAAACTCAAATCAGACCGCCCAATTTCTAGGCCTTTTGTAGATAGGGTATCGTACGTATCAGATTGATCGAACAGTCCTATCTCTAGTTAACGGACATCTATCTTCTGATTTCTGACTGTCAATAGTCTCCATTTTGATTCTTCATTAAATGACCAGTTAGGATTTCAGATCAATGTAACGAGCCATCAATAATAGGTCCCACTGTTTAGAAGGCTTATTTTGAGTTAAAAACTATTTCGCGTATATAATTTTTTAATGCATGAATATCAACTATCATATGTAGTCTGCCAGAGTATTAAAAGTTTTTTTTTTTTTTTTTTTTGAACGCGTGGACAGCAGAGAGCCAGGGGCTCGACCTTTCTGAGTACACGTGGCATAAGATCATTAGTTGAGTGTCATTCCACAGTTCCTGAGCACCACATGAATATGTTGCGTTCCGGCGTTATCTCATTTTCGGATTATCTTTTTCTCACGCCACATAAAAGTAATATAACATTCCAAGCTAACACCAATAACCCTTAAGTTGAAGGGAATAACAACTATGCCATTTGAAAAAATAAAAAGCTAATGTGGTGCTGAGCGGCCAGCAACCTTCTAAATAATAAAATACGGTGAGAGTTATTTCTTACTGCCACAGTTGTTACTACGTTAGTGGTTGTTTCCTTGCCTTTCAATTCATTTTAGGGCTTGGTACCAAAAGCTGAAGTAGATCCAAATCCTGAGCAGACCACAAAATAGGAATTGAATGGCTACCATTAAAAATTTCTTGAGGACCATAAAAGTTTTAGATACGTTGTTATTTGTTTTTATCATTCCTTTTAAGTTCATGTGACCTTATCAATAGATTGGACGGTGAACTGAAATTACAGTCTACCCTACTTTATCAATAGGTTGGATTGCAAATTAACATTAAGGTGCAACCTATTGACCACATAGATAAGTGATCTATGCATGTTCAGTCATATATGTTTGAGTTGAGCATATCTACCTATCTTAACATTTTGGGTCAAAGTTGTTAGGCTGGAAACGAGCCACATAATCAGTTTTAACATGCTTAAGCACATTACACATGCCTAAAAGTGAAATCGAGACACAGCTGAACCTAGTAAGTTCTTAACTATGGTTGCTCAATGATCATTGTTTTCCACAGTGTGGTCCACTTGATATTAAGGATATATTTCACTTTCTAGAACATGTCTTAAAATGAGCTGGAGAACTAATGAACGACTTGGATATACGAACACAAACGGAATAGAAAGAAAATGAATGCTAATGAACGACTTGTATGTACAAACTCTTGAGGAATAGAAAGAAAATGACCCTTAGTGGTTTCCTGCAAAAAACAAGGGCATTTTGTTACATGACGTAAAACAGAAAAAAATAAAATAAAATAAAAAATCCTAATTTCAGATTCCTTTTAAATCCCTGCTGCGAGCCCCACCCTTTCCGTTCATTTCTACCATATTGGCGGGGTAGAGAGCTTCTCGGCCACTCTCCAGAGAACTCTCTCTCGCGCGCGCGAAAACCCTAGCTTTTCTCTCTCCAAGATCTCTCTCACAAGTCCAACTATTTCTTTGATCGAATTCCTCCTCTCCAGATGCTGCAGATCGACGTCACCAGCAAAATCCAATGCATCGATCTTCGTCCGAGCTTCCTCACCGGTTCGGCCCTGTTACACGCTCGAAATCCCAGTCTCAGGCCTCGATTCCGCCCGATTACAGCCTCTCTGACAACCCTTAGAATCCATAGCAGTTCCATTAAAAAAAGCGGTTATTTCAACCCTAGAAGGAAAAACCCTAGGGTTTCTGCAACTGTTTCGGCGATTGCTGTCGAGACATCTGTCGCAGAGACCAATGACATAGAAGACATAGAATCCCTGTTCTCAGAGACGTCTGTCGATGAGACCCGTCAGAAGAGGAACAGCAAATCATCGAGTAGTGGTGCCTCGAGTGTTTCTTCCGGCGTGAGGTTAGAAAACATCAGTAAGAGCTTCAAAGGTGTTACTGTTTTGAAGGATGTGAGCTGGGAAGTGAAGAAAGGGGAAAAGGTCGGTTTAGTGGGAGTTAATGGTGCGGGGAAAACAACCCAATTGCGGATTATTTCAGGGCAGGATGAACCAGATTCCGGAAATGTAATTAAGGCGAAACCCAATATGAAAATTGCGTTTTTGAGTCAAGAATTTGAAGTTAGTCCGAGCAAGACGGTGAAGGAGGAGTTCTTGAGCGCATTTAGAGAGGAGATGGAGATTGCTGGGAGGCTGGAGAAGGTGCAGAAAGCGCTTGAGAAATCAGTGGAGGACTTAGTGTTGATGGGGCGGCTTCTGGACGAATTGGATTTACTTCAGAGCCGGGCACAGGCAGTCAATCTCGACGAGGTGGACATGAAGATTAGTAAGATGATGCCAGAGATTGGGTTTGCTCCAGAAGATTCTGAGCGGTTGGTGGCATCGTTCAGTAGTGGATGGCAGATGAGGATGTCACTCGGAAAGATCCTGCTTCAGGTACTGTTTCTCTTGGATGTGCACGGTTGAAATTTTGGTTTTTTACTGTTTAATGGTTGGGAAGATTTAGCTACGGTGTTCAAGCTAATGAATTAGTAGTTAGACAAGCGAACAAAATTCAAAAGAAATTGGAATTAGCATATGATTGTGCAGATTCTTTGGAAATTATGTATGGCTTTAATAGACTAATGGTGTTAGACTTTTAGGAAAGTTGATTAGTGGTATTTTTGTTAGTTTGCTTGAATGATGTTCCTTTTTAAAGTATTTGATTTTGAATTTAGGATTCTATGTGGTGATCTAGGTATCATGGTTTTGATTTCTCCTATACTACACATGCATATGTGCAAATTGATTGTACTATCTAAATTGTTGGCCCCACCACACTGTAGGAGGATCCTAAACGTCTAATCAATTGATGGTTAGGATCATCCAATGGATGCAACTTTTTTCTATCAATAGCTTGTCCACAGTGCAGCCCTTTGATGGTGGAACCAGATTGATGTGCATGTGCTGTGTGCATGGTCTGGGAAGACGACCAAGCACCAATACAAAGGCAAGGCATCATTGCCCTTAGACTCTAATGACCTCAGCTTCTTTCTTTTTAACATAGTGCTGAAAAATATCTACTTTAATTTCGTAACTCCTTTCTTTAACGCAGCTTAGTTGCATTACCAAGAAACATGTTTCTAGAGCTAAGTTTTTGGAGTGATCTGTAAACAGATCAAAATTGGAAGCTTGTATTACTCACATTATTGCTACTATTTTTCTCATTGCGCAAATTTCCACAAGTCAGTGGAAGATTATTATCATATTCACTGCACAATCTGTGTTTGTCGTGATTATGATATAAGCAACCTTCATCTCTCTCAAAAAAGAAATGATATAAGCAACCTCGTTTATGCATGAGTGTATATCTTTCATTTATATGTTCTCATGTTGGGTTGTCTACTCTTCTTTTTTTTTTTCGGATGTTAAGTTATGCATTTATAGGATTGAAGGTACTAATAATCTTGGGTTCTATAGGTGAATAAAAATGTCATTGGCCTTTATTATTCATTCAAACCTTCCCTAAAATCTTTTCTAAATTATACTTATTGTTTCCCTGCTGAGTTGTGCTATGTAAGAGCTTGGAAATGTCCTGAACATTCCTAGTAGATGTATGAACTTCCATTGGATTGGTGCACAAAAATGACTGCTGACTGTATTTGTTCATCTGCAGGAACCTGATTTACTCCTTCTGGATGAGCCTACCAATCACCTTGATCTAGATACAATTGAGTGGCTTGAGGGTTACCTTAACAAACAAGTTGTTCCTATGGTCATAATATCTCATGACAGAGCTTTCCTTGATCAGCTGTGTACAAAAATTGTGGAAACAGATATGGGAGTATCGAGGACATATGAGGGGAATTATTCCAAATATGTATTAGCAAAAGCAGCATGGGTAGAAGCTCAAAGTGCAGCTTGGGAGAAGCAGCAGAAGCAAATTGAGCACACAAAAGACATAATAAACAGGTTAGGTGCTGGAGCCAATGCTGGTCGTGCGTCCAGTGCAGAAAAGGTGTGTTTAGATCTGCTTCTCCCCATGTAGCATTCTTCCGTAATAGCTTAGGAACTAGATATGTTATGCATTATTCTTTTTACCTTAAGGCTTGATCTGGATAAGGCCACAAGTAATAAAATTTGCGATTTTTTTATTTCTACTTTTAGTAGGATTCCAAAAATCACGAAACAAGCTCTTATGGGCATGAAAGAGCTCTTTCTTTGCAATACAACACAAAGAGCCCTGTTTTGGAAAGAATTTTGTAAGAGAATAAATTCCAAAAGCACAAACTATTTTTCTCGTGGTAAGTTACAAGATCCTCAGTAAGTTAAATGAGGTGTTCATCAATACAAGCTTGGGAGAATAGAAAATTCTTGAAATGGACTGCGGAAGGAGATATTTCATCCAAGTCTTTCTTTCCAAGTTATTTGCTCTTCAGATGGGGATTCCCATCCTTGTGCCAACGTATGGGGGTCACATCATTCTTACTGGGGTTCAAGCATTCACTTGAGTGGCAAACAACCAATTAAATCCTTGCTCTCAGGAACCCAAAAATACAGATTTCTCTCCCTTTTTGGTGCTTTCTGATGATGAGATTGAACCATATGTTCCTCCATTGCAAGGTGGCTAGGGCCATCTAGGATTGGGTTGTTTGGGATGAGTTGGACCCCTAATGCATCACTCAGGAAGGTGATTGACTTGCACTTAGTTCGCCCAATCCAAGTTAGGGGGAACATCCCAAGACTTACTTGTGAGGGAATGATGAAAAGGTCACTCACTATTGATCATTCTTTGCTCCTTTTGTAATGTATTTCTCTGTTTTTTGGATAAAATTGTTTTCACCATACAGAAGGAAATCCAAATCACATATTATTTTTCTCCACTCTTGACACAGCCTAAGTTTGAACACCTTTGTTTTATTGCATATACTAAGATCTAGAGGCCTGCCTTTATTTCTCTTGTACGACAACATTGAACAATAATATTCTCCAACCACCAGTGAAGGTCCTATTGGGCCTTCCTAACATTCTTCTACATCTATAGTCACTTGAAAGTTATCACTTAGGTGAGCATATACCTGTTAGATGAGACGATTTTCATTAAATTTACCTTTGTGTCAAAGTATCTATCTTTTAGAATTCATATTTTTTTGTCATGGTTGGTTGTTCTGTTTGCATCTTCAGTTATTTTCAGGTTCTGATCCTTCGGTATGAGTAAATTTAACTCATTCATCTCATCTGGCTCTTGCTATTACTCTAAATCCCAAATATAGAACTTCTTTCTCTTAACATCTATGGTTCAGATAGTTGGACCGACATTTCCGTTGTGACACATCAATGCATGATAAGTATCTTACTGGAAAATTAGAATGTGAGAAACATCAGGCTTTCTCAAGTTTCACAGTAATGCATGTTTTTCATGACATGAAGATTTTTTGAAGTTTGAATGCTAGGCAGCTGATGGAAGGTGCATGAAGACCAAGTTCTATTTCACATTTGACTTCTCTTTTCCTTTTCCTTTGTGCCTACATTTCATCCGAGAATGTGCTTTTCCTCCTATTATGTAAACCATTTTATGCAATATTGCTTTTTGTACATTACTGCATACAATACATGGGCGTATAGGTGTGTAAAGGTAGCATTCACCAAAGATATATCTGTTCCTTACAAAGCTACAGTGGTCTTTCAACACAATTCTAGGTGTAACTTGCAAGCATTTCATAGCTTTAAACAAACCATTTTAACCGTCTCCGGGATGCTTTTGTTATAACAGAAGCTGGAAAAACTTCAAGATGAGGACCAAGTTGAGAAGCCATTTCAACGGAAACAAATAAAGTTCAGATTTCCTGATCATGGAAGAAGTGGAAGATCTGTAGTAATGATTAAGAATCTAGAATTTGGATATGATGACAAGGTGTGTAATTTTGTTATATGATACAAGATTGTTAAAATACTATAGCATCTCATTTTATAATCAGGGCCTTTTGTGTTCAATCATCATCTTACTTGCACATCCATGCACCAGGTGCTTTTCGATAAGGCAAACCTTGCGATTCAGAGGGGGGAGAAAATTGCCGTCATTGGCCCAAATGGATGTGGGAAAAGTACTTTGCTTAAATTGATTATGGGTCTTGAGAAACCAAGAGGAGGTGAAATTTTGATTGGGGAGCACAATGTCCTGCCAAATTATTTTGAGCAAAACCAGGTGTGGTAATGTCT
Organism: Liriodendron chinense; assembly: GCA_003013855.2. Classification (NCBI taxonomy): domain Eukaryota; kingdom Viridiplantae; phylum Streptophyta; class Magnoliopsida; order Magnoliales; family Magnoliaceae; genus Liriodendron; species Liriodendron chinense. The sequence goes on along the minus strand of PVNU02000736.1, from coordinate 3,055,886 downwards.
GCAAGAGTGCACTTCTTTCATTGATATGGTGAATAGCTGGATGCTTCTGAGTCATGTTTTACGTGTCTGAATTTTCTTGTGACTGAAAAAGTTTTCATTCTTGTATCAAAGTAACACATCATACATGTATAGTCTAGAAGGAATGCGTGCATGTATCTATCTAGCCACCAAAAGGCACATGGCCGATATCAATTGTCTTGCTTTGCCTTCCAAACACACAAACACTATGCATTCAAATTTAGCAAATGCTGATCTTCTTGCTACGCCTGCTTGTCGAAAACTAAAATCCATGGATGAATATTTGTTACATAGCTCCCATTTGTTATTTTACTTGAGAGGTCATATGCAATTCACTAAGATTATTCGACTCTTCTGTTAGGCGGAAGCTCTTGATTTGGAGAAAACTGTGCTTCAAACAGTAGCAGAAGTTACGGAGGACTGGAGAATAGATGATATAAAAGGGCTCCTGGGTCGCTGTAATTTTAAAGCAGACATGCTTGACAGAAAAGTCTCCCTTTTGAGTGGTGGTGAGAAGGTATGTGAAATGCCTTATATCATGCTATTTTTCTTAATTTCTCACATACATCTGCTGGTTTCAATAGAGTAGTTGCAGAACATTGTTCCTGTTTCATTTCCCTGATCAAGATCATGCCATTTTCAATCATCTGCTCCCATATGTTATGAGCTGCACTGAATAAATACTCGCTGCCTTATTTCGTTTGTACTTAATCCATGTAAAAGATCCAGCCTGTATAATTTTAGTTTCTTTATGCTTTCGAAACAAAGTGAAAGGTTATGATGGATTTCTAACTGACAGTTTCTCAAATCAGTATGATGACTGGTACAAACTTAAACTGAAGTATCCATGATCGATTCCTCTGATAACTTGTTGCTTCATTTTATTTATGTCAATTACCTTTTATAAACATCTTTTCTTGGTTTTAGGGTATTATCTTATTTGAAATTATTCACCCAATGGTGTAGGCACGGCTTGCCTTTTGCACGTTCATGGTGAAACCATCAACTTTGCTGGTTTTGGATGAACCAACCAACCACTTGGACATACCATCAAAAGAGATGCTTGAGGTATGGCTGCTCCACGTTCACCTCCAGAAATTTATTGTGTTTCAACTGTCAGAGATATTGCAAAGTCAGAAATTTAAAAATAAACACTGATATTTAAACAGGAAGCTATATCAGAGTACCAGGGCACTGTCATCACTGTTTCTCATGATCGATACTTCATAAGGCAAATAGTCAATAGAGTGGTGGAGGTCAAGGACAGAAATCTTCAAGACTATGCGGGTGATTACAATGTAAGTATACCGTTGATAGCAATATATTTAGCAATACTTTTACTTTTGGCATGTCTATTTCAAGTCCTGCTAATCGTAGAAGGGGGCAAGTTGGAGAGATGTCTTCTTTGTCTCCTTTTCCTTTCCCTTTTATTTTCTTTACCAAAAACAGTGAAACAAACCCTCTCTGTGGTTGATTTGACTGATGTCATATGCAAGAAAACAATAAAATAACACTGCAATGTGCGAAGGAATATTCACAAACAAGAAGCACAGCCACCATGTATAACATAATTACTCTTCTATGAGTAATGATGCAACAGGGTCCAGCTTTCTTGCTAGGCCAGCCCTTCAGGATTTCTACTGCATTGCTGATCGTGAAATCAGGGCATGAATAGTGAAAACAGCTTCTTTATATGCATAACTTCAAAAAATTATGGAAGCATGCATAGCCTCGGAAGTTGGACTTTACCAGATCCAACCATCCGTGTTCTCCAACTTTTATCAGTATTGGAGGCAGATTACATGCATGTACTCCCACATTTTGCTGGTTTTCTGTTAACTTATTGCCTATTACACCCACATAATCTCTATAGGAATTTTTCTAATTCCATGCATGCATGGGGAAAAGGTGTCTGTCTACTTGCCCTTTCATTAGTTCATGTGCATGGTGGAGCCCACACATCCAACCATAGTTTTCTTATTCTACTTGGTGACATCCAACGTGAACCAATAGAGGGACATATAGGCACCCTTTCCTGACACCCACGTAGGGTTAGCATTCCTTCCCCCATAATCCTTTTCTTTGTAACAGTATCTTCATGGTTGGTTTGAGTTGATCGACAATGTCTGATTATCCATTTACAGTATTATCTTGAGAAAAACCTCGATGCTAGAGAAAGAGAACTCGAACGTGAGGCAGAGCTTGAAGAAAAGGCCCCGAAAGTGAAAGCCAAATCGAAGATGTCAAAGGTACATGACCCTAAACTCTGATTGAATTAAAGAACACCTCTGCGGCTGCTAAATTCCTGGCCGTGTTTCTTACATTTTGCAGGCTGAGAAGGAAGCAAGGAAGAAGCAGAGAATGATGGCATTTCAGCAGGCAAAATCAAAATCAAAGGGACTGAAGAATGCAAAGCGCTGGAACTGATCTCGATGGCCAAACACATACTGTAACTAATCACAAATTTAAGAGGTAAAGAAGCAAAGCCACCAGTTTGGTGCTCTTACCATGTATATACGCATTCTAAATCAAATTTGTTACATTCAAATAATTTAGCGAAAGCTGCAAAGTGAGGGGGCCATTCAACATTTGACGGTCAGATGTCAATATGGGGAAATGAGATTTTTTTTTTATTATTTTTTTTTTTTTTTTTTTAAAAGATGACAAATTTTATTATAAAACACAAAAATACAAACAAAAACGAGGGAGTGAAGGCCGCCCAGATAGCAGACCAACCCCCTAAGAAATCCAAACATTTTGGGGGCAGCCACAGCTCCCTCACAGACTAACGATCTGATCTGAACAGGAGAGTATCTGAACAGAAATACTCTCGGCCGACTTGTTGATGTTCTCAAAGCACTTTGCGTTCTGCTCCTCCCAAACCACCCACCATAACCAGGAAATTGGCTGTTTGGTTGTTCTGCTTGAAGAATACCATCTTTGACTTACCCTATGAATGGCAAACAAAAGAGTATTGATAGTAAGTAGGTCGAAAGAGTATTCATGATCAATGTTTTAAATATTGACAATGCTGATATATCTTGTATACCACTTGTGCGATACGAAACATATAGGTAGTGCTGATATATCCCATATGTTCTATCTGGTGAGCATTTTCAATTTTCGAATCCTTTTTTTTTTTCTTGAAAGTATGTTAAATCAGTGTCAAATGGTTACAAATCCATTGGTTAAAAAAATCATGAAGTAGGAGCTTTGATTTCGGTATCCATTGGTTCTTCATGCCCTCCATGTCTTTTTTGAAAATTTTCTTCAACCAGCTGTCAATTGAGCCCACTCTTGTGGTATTTAGGAGTATTTGATGAAATGATCATCACATACACTCTAATTTTGAAATTTAGGTGTAGGTGGTTCGATTTGGGAAAAATTGAAAAAATTTGAAATTTCTTCGATTTCTCCCAAATTGCTTGCAATTTTGCACTCCAAACATGAAATCAAACATGTATGAGGGCTAATCTACTGATTTGTTAAGTTCTTGTCATTTTTCGAAAAATTATTAAAATATTAATTTTTTTTTTTAATTTCCCTTCAAGTAGCTGTCAGTTAAGACTAATTTCAAAGTATTTTGGAGTGTTTAATGAAATGGCCATCACATACACTCTAAATGTTATGCATTCAATTTGAATATAGATGCATTAGTTCTGTCAGATAATGCATAGATCCTATATAAAGGAAACCTATTATGAGCACTTCTTTTTTTAGATGTTATGATTTAAAAGTGTGTATTAATATTGTTTTTAATAATCTATGAAATTTCATTGAAAAATTCAATCATTTTCCTAATGTTTTTTCATGTTTCATAAAAATTATGATAAATTACCCGATGCAAACGATATATCCCCTGCCATAACTGATGCATATCTTTATCCCAAGGATGTGATATGTAACACGATACTAATATTTCGAACACTGCTCATGATCATGCGTGCATCACTCTTGTGTACAGGTAATTGGAGGGCATGGACTTTTTTGAGTCCGTCTCTCCACGCTACTAAGGAATATGACACCTATTTTTTTGTTTTGCAACATTTTGACACTGATGGCTTCTCATCCTCCTGCATGACACCTATTTTTTTTGTTTTGCAACATTTTGACACTGATGGCTTCTCATCCTCCTGCATGATGTAGACGTATATGGACCATCCAACTTGTGGGCCCCAATGTGGATGGAGCATGTCTTTAAAATGAAACTGATCAAGTAATCATAGCTATTCAGTTGGTGACCATCAAATAGATGGTTAAAGCTAAAATAGTGAGTGGTTCAAATTTGAAGGGGAAAATAAGATTGTTAGTATTGTCTTCCCGGTGCACTTTCACTGTTATGCTTTGTTCGTGGTTTGGACGGCCTGGGTTGCCATTCAACTAAACCATATGTATGGTCATAGCGTCACGGCCCACCGCCAGGTTTAAGTGGATGCTATACTGACCCAACTTCCCAACAGAATTTAGGGTTTTGTTAGCAACTTAGCATCATTTTAATGTACTAATCTATGCAAGCTGTCAATTGCGCTTGCCACGCATTGGATATACCTCTGTAGAGCTCGCAACCTTGGAAAGCCTACCATAATTCTCTGATTGGATGATCAGCAAAAGCTACCAATGTGCACTGTTTTTTGCCTTGCGATTGGTGGAAATTGTGGGCAAGATTCTCATTGCTTGGAACATCCAATCAAATTGCTTTTTTGCATATGGGCCTGTCCTCAGGTATGCCATCCCGTGTTGGGCCTTGATCCAAAAAATCAGGCTGATTCAATGCTCAGGTGGGCCACCCTATAAAATTATACCTAAAACCTCCATGGCCTAACTGAGTTTTTTGCAACATTGTGATTTTGGGTAGTTCTTTCATCCTGTTGAGGCACATCCAATAAATGGATTGGATGGCAAATAAACACTACAGTGGGCCCTACACAACTAATGATGGGCGCCCCATCCAAACTTTTTTCCTTCCGTCTAGCCCACCTGAGTTTTGGATTCATAATGATTTGCTGGTTCCAGGATGAACATCAGGCAGTATACCTGATGGCCCGTGTGGATCTCATGAAAGTTCCACCCACATGGCTCCGGATTAGCATAAGTGACGACCTACGCGAGGTAGGCTAGGGCAGGTCATATGAGAAGCTTCTGGACCGTGTGGTCACTATTATAAAAAGCCATAGCCTAAACGCATGCACACGTATTAAAAAAGTATTGTTCCGCATACTTGTCACATTCTGCAAATGAACAGTAGCCAGCAATTCCTATTTTTTAACTTGCATTTATGGGAAGAAAAAAAACCATGATATATAAATGCTACAAATATATTGCTAAGGATGATTGAATGAGCAAGACTTTGAGAGAGAGAGAGAGAGGGAGGGAGGGAGAGATTTCCTTGGTTTTAGAGCCTTCACCTCTGTGCTTTTGCGGGCGAGCTGAAAGAGAAGTTTGGAGGATCATGGTCCAGTAGCTTTGGCCTTATGGTGCCCGAGGGGAGGGTGCATGACGTGCCCTCGGGTCTTTGCTTGAAAGTCCCAGAATGTTGTTGATGGGAATTGAGTTTTGATGGTCCAATTTATGTACGTATTTGTTTTTGGAGGAAAGGGGAATGTGAAGTGTATATCGGGTTTGGTTCTTGTTATTAGAATGGATTAGTGCAGCATTGTTATTTGTGGGGATGCCAATCTTTTGTGATTTGTTTGGGTAGAATATCCTGCAAAATGGGGACTAATGGCGAGCCCCATGCCTCCATTGGATGCAGATTGCGTTAAGTGTATCAATGGCATGTCACCAATAGAAAAGTGTTGTGTGCGTGTGGCAACATGAGACTCACTGTGAAAAGAAATTCATTTATAAGTTCTATATCTATCACGTGCACATGAATGCTTTTTTATTGACAACACATTATTGTTGTGGGGATGCATGCAACACCGTGTTGCTAGCAATCCGCATCACCCTCCATGTGGGATTTGTCTCACAAAAGCATCACTTCTCTCACATACATGCAAATTGTGGCCTTTTTAATTTTCTTGTTTTTTTTTTTCTTTTTTTTTTTTTAACACTTCCTTAATTGCATTCACTAGGAGGAAAGTATCACTTTAGTGCGGTGAATTGTGGGATCCCCAGCCAAGACCGCATCAAATTGTGATGTAATGGGCCCAGATGGCTTCGATAGCTGAAGGGTTGGAACCTTTTTATTTTAAGTGTTTAGTTTGGGTTGTGTGGGCCCACAGTCAATTTGTTTTCTAAAATGGTGTTTGGCATGCCACATTGTGGCAGGGGAGATTTTCCATCCACCTAATCCAATTGATGGGCTGTGGGTTCACATAAGGATATGAAGTGCGAAATCTAGTTGGCCATGCAATGGATGGAAGTGGGTCAAGGAGCGACCCAACACCACCGAGATCCCAGGTGATCGGACTTGTCCCAACACCAATGATATCCTAAGTGACCGGACTCATACCAACACCAATGATATCCCTGGCATTTGCATTATTGTTTAATTCAGATATATGGCCACATGTGTAACAAACGGCCTGAATTTGGTCAAACATGTGCAGTTATAAATAGTGTCGGGTGTGCCAGAGCTATACTTGACTAAAATCGATTGAACGCTTGTGACCCCATAAACCAAAACTAACCTGTTTAGGATCAGACACGTGGAGGTTACCCTAACTGTTCAACCACCAATTGTTACAGTGATCAAATAATTTTAGAAGGGGAGGCTTGCTCCTTTATAATGGATTTTTTTTACCTTGAAATTAAGAACTTTTCTTTCAATGGTAATAGTATATCAAGTTTCTTAGTGAAGCAATAATAATTGGACAAAAGTAAAAAAAATTTATGGTTGAGTCGCCAATTTTATTAATTGAATGTAAGGTGTTGTTTGGTAAACTGAAAAATTAAGCCTGAAAATTAATTTAAGTATCGAAAACTTAAAGTGCTGAATTTAAGTACTTATAAGAACTGAAAAATCTGTTTGGCAATTTATCAGAAAACTGCCATTGAAAACTTGTTACGGCCATAAAAGTTTCGGACCAAGCTAATATTTGTGTTTTCCCTTAATCCAAGTCTTTGTGTTCTTATGAACAAGGTTGATGGTAAATAAACATCATGGTGGGCCCTAGTAAGGTTTCAATGGTGGGCATCATTGTCCCCATTCCTTTCAGTGGTGGGGTCCACCTGAGGTTTGGACCTGTCTCATTTTTGGGCTCATGCCTTAAAATCATCTCTCCAAATGAATAAACTATGTAGATATAATACATATATTATGTCGGGGCTTATAGAATTTGGTGACTCCAAGTACTTGCATGGGATGGTTTCATGGATGGGAAAGTAAACAAAGAAGGGTAATCTTGTCATTTTTAAATGTTAATAGGGATACTTTTGTCAATTTTTATCTAAAAATTTAAAGAGAAACCACTTACCGCATTTAGCTATAAGTTTTAAGTCAAGTTGGCATGGCTTAAAATAATCCACTTAATTTAAGTGATTTTTCCAATTAAGCACTTAAATTTTTTTAGTTACCAAACGGTCTGAATTACTAAAATCACTGAAAATATCATTTTTTAGTGATAAGTCATGGAATTAACTTTTACCAAACGCACCCTAAGAGTACTATAATCAGCGAGGAAAAAAGTAAGATAAATGGAGAAGATAAAATACCCACGACAACTTCTATTGACAAAATGACTGTGAAAAGTATTAGATAATTATAAGACGATCATGGTGTGAAGTTAATAGGATATAATTAATAATGTATCAAGTGTGACTTCAATGATTAGGAAGTTCGACAAGAGTGGTCTTGGATATTTGTCTTACTCTTAGGGCGTACTGGACAGAAGCAAATTTGAGCTAATTTAATGGCTTCAGACTTGCTAGCTGGACAGAACGTTATAGAGATATCGATTGTTTGTGGTGAGGGCCTAAAGCTCTTCTTTAAGTGTTGCTCTTATAGATTTAGAGATGCGGTGGTCGTTGCGCATGAATCTTCAAATGTGTACTGGCCATATCTTAGTAGGATTTAGAAGTTGTATAATGTTGTTGTATATTATTTGCTTCTAATTCTAAACATATTTTCCGTTACTTGCTCATAATTCCTTGTTAGCTCCTAAAAAATATCGATCGTTCCTAAGAAAAAATTTGCTTTGGATCTAATATGATTTGGGATGGGCATGCTATGCATATGTTGGAATGCGAATCATAGCCCTTTGGAAGCCTCCTAGAAAATATTGATTGTTCTTAAGAAATTTTTTCTCTTGAATCTAATATAATTTAAAATGGGTATGCCGTGTGTATGTTGAACTGCGAATTGTAGTCCTTTGGAAACTTCCTTCGTACACTAGGAGTCACACGTGTTGCACGTACGTAGGTCATGTTCAACTCTTTTGGCACGAGTATAATTTTCTCCCATGATTCGTATATATGTGCCAAAACGTGATAGTTTTTTAATAGACAACGTGGACTACGTCAGGCCAAATGTAAACATATCTATTTTATACACTCTGTTCATCCATTTTGGCTGAGCCTAAAATTAAAGCATATCCAAAGCTCAAGGGGACCACACTAAAGAAAACAATGGGGATAATAATGTCCACCATTGGGACCACTGTGATATTTATTTGTCATCCAACATGTTCATAAGGTCACATAGACCTAGATGAAGAGAAATCACAAAGCTCAGCTTGATCCAAAACAGACCCCAAGAAATTTTCAACACTAAACATTCAATCCTTACTATTTCTTGTGTCGTGGTTCACTTAAGGTTTGAATATACTTCAACTTTGGACTCATGCCCTAAAATGAGCTGGCAAAGCGGATGGACGGAGTAGATAAAACTAATAAATTACGATGGCTCCATAGACTCAAGTTACGGGGATATTAGTGGTGTTGGGGTCACCCCCCAATCCGCTTCCCCAACGAATGATGAGGCAAAAAGATGTGTCGGTTGAATGATCTCAGCTCTTTGATTGATCTTTAGGTAGTTAGAAATGCCAGCAAATAATGATCGAATGGCTTGGGTGGACTGGCAGAAAAATATCGATGAATTCTTTTTGTGTACATGTGTCTTGACTGTAGCAGGATACACTGCATGGGCTTCCATATGATCATTGTGGCACGTGTTAAGAGGTCGTACAATAGATTTTGGTAGTCACCTGTAGCTTTCTCCTTTCACATGTTGGCCATATGCATACATGCAATAACCCTGCCTTATGTTGCCATACACATTCTTTTACGTACCACTTTGAAGTAATCTGTCCTACACTTATCATATTCCACGACCATAATAGATAATCTAGAAAGAAATCTAAATTATTAACTTTACAAAGCAATGTATATAATACTTTCTAACTTAATTGTTTAATTAATTAAAACAATTTATAAAAATGAGTCCGGTCAGTTATATTAATTTAATTTTAATTCTTGACATAAGGGTAAGCCCATAAAAGTTGTAGATCATTTGTTGGGAATTATTATTCTTATGAGACTATGATTGACCATCAAATTCATCATAATTCATTTAAGAAGCTTATATATTAGTGAATTAAATAAATTGATCAAGTCTCCGTAAAGACCTTAAGTCCTTTATTTGTTTAAAAATAAGTATAACAAGTATAGAAAATGGAAGCTCATATTAGACAATTAGATTCAGTTTGACTGCCTAAATTCAATCAATGTATACACATGTATACAACCAGACATGGGCATGGACAAGATTCCATGATATAGATTCATTAACCGTAATGATTACACTATGTATGATAGCTTATAAATTAAGGTATCTTGAATTATCCACTGACTATCATAATATACTATAAACTAAAGATGTTAAGCTTTATAGTGCTTTCTGCATTGAACGTATCATGCTCTATTTCTTTGGAATGTAAGGATCTTAATGAAGTCTTTATGTTTTATTCACATCCACTTCATATGTGTGTGTGTGTAAAGAGAGAGAAGAGAGAGAGAGAGAGAGAGAGAGAGAGAGAGAGAGAGACCAGCTCTCTTGGGCGACATCATGCATTGTATTAGCGTGTGAACTTCAATCTCAGTTGTCTGTGCGTAATAACGATTGAGATTAAAACTTAAAACTCTTGTGGGGCTTGCGCGAGCCTATTATTCGGGGAGAGAGAGTAAGAGAGAGGCTTTCTTGCGTGCATAAGGTAAGTCATTAACTCTCTCTCTCTCTCTCTCTCATTTCTGCATTGTCCTAAACCCGTGCTCTCAACCCACCACTGCATAGTCTCTGCTCTCCCTCCTTTTGTCTCACCATCACAGATTTCTTCCCGTTGGAAGGTTCTACACGCATCACGCATCATCAGGTCTCTCTCTCTCTCTCTCTCATGCCCATCAACACTACTCACACACCATAGAATTAGAGACTTTATATTTATGATTTTGGAGATTTTTTTGAAGAATGAAGGGCCATGTAATTGGAGATGAAGTGCTTCCAATTTCATGTATTTTAAGAATAAGAGAATTAGGGATTTTATGCTTATAAATTTGGGGGGTTTTAGAATTTTTATTTTCATGAATTTTAGGGTTATGGAATATGGGTATTATATGACTTTTGGCATCGTGTATTTGAAGGCAATAGAGATTGTGGTTTTTAGAGTTGTTTATTTTATTTTATTTTTTGAATTTTAATTTCAAGTAGTATGAGATTTTATGGGTTTTTACTGTAAAATGAGTAGATTATTAGGTTGGATTTGAAAAATGGAGATTTGTAAGAACTTGGAATTTGAACTCCATTGTGCACCAACGCTAATTTGAACACAGCCTCAAGAGCCCCATTTTTATATATAAAAAAATTGTGCTCTTTCTTATTTTGGACACCCTGTATTGCGCATCACTTTAAAATATTTGGAATTCCTATTTTATTGTTAATGTTAATGTAATGAATTTTGTTACTGATACTTAAATTTTTAATGAAGAGATAGAGTATGGACCGGAGTCAAATTAAAATAATAAATTGTAAGTGCGATAAACGATAATCCTGAAATATGGTTCTACAGATGTCTCCTGAAAATGTTATTTTTAAGTCATATTAATTTTTAAATATTGAATATATTACTTTCATGTTTCGTATTGAATGTGGATGTGTTATTTAATCTCATTTCAAGGCAAAAAAAAATTATAACTTTTTTACTGATGTGATAAGTACGATGAAGACAAGATGACATGTATATTTCGCAATGAGGATGACGGGGAACTTAAAAATCTTGCAGAGAAGTTCGAGGTGAAAGAATGTGAATTATTGAAGAAGAATCTTGAGATCGCGAATAAAGAAATAAAGATTACCAAAAAAAAAAAATTCAAATGGTTCATAAATCTGAAGAGTTGCAGAGTGGTCTAAGTAAATTATATATTGCAACAGATGATGTTGACGTTAATATAATTCTGAATCGTCACAATCTGTATGAGCAAAATCACTATGACGTAATGTTATAAAATCCTCACAATCTGTATTTATTTTACACCATTATTGTCTTCAGCAGCATCCACTCTCGCATGTCTTGTCCATCTCCTTGAAATGAAGTAATCCGGTAATGAAGGTATACGAATATGTCATATATCACACAATATATGTTTACGTGGTATACCTTTAAACTCAAACTTTAAGCATGTATAAAATGCACGTTTCATACTTACTTCATATCTAACCGCTTGGTTGTGGTTAATTTCTTCCGAGCTTCTAAGCGTAAACACTTTATACATATAAATATCTTCTTTTTTTTTGGGGGGGGGGGGGGGGGGGGGGGGGGGGGTTAGCCATGCAACGCACACACACTATTAGATGCGCAATGCACTCTCCCAGTCAGCCACACGATGTTCCCGCCTATTGGTGGGGTTAGTGGGTTTCAAACCCGAGACTAGCAGTTGAAACGCCCAAGCGTCTACCAGCTGGGCTAGCAGGTGATCCCAATAAAATATTCTCATCTTTTATTTTTCACTTTTTGTAGCATAATCTAAACTTTCATACAACTCTTTTTGAAATTTATAAAATGAAGTTTTTATATATATTTCACCCATTTCTTTTTCCATTTGACAAGGTATTTTCAACTTCGATTTACTACTTATCGTTTCATGATCCTAGAAGAGAAGTGCGTAAATCCTACGCAAGTTCTTGAATCTTCTGCGTTGGTGGGGCTTGAAAGCTATAAAAGTACTCATCCACTTCGTTCTTAGGGATCCTAGAAGAGATCGGAGGTTGTATGAGGTGAAGGAGAGCATCATGGAGCGTCTACAACTCTACTGACTCTGATTTTTCTAGTTTTTTTATATTTTTCTTTAGTTTTTCTTTTGATTCTAGTTGTAGCATGATTATGCTCGACTAGAACCTCTTAGCTAAGGCTAAGAGGTGAAGCTTGTAGCTAGTTATCGTGTAGAATTCGTTTGATTCAAGTATTCGTGTAGAATGCTACATGTTTGAATTCTATGTGCTTCATTAGAATTAGAATCTTATTTTTTTATTTAAGTGAGATTATTTATATTTAAATGCTCAATCTTCTAACTAGATGAGAGATAGAACTTCGAATCTAGTTGTGTTTATGCTTAGATGAATGTATTCACATACGACTATTACAAGCGAATCATTAAGGCTTTCGTTCCATTAATTATTAGAATTTTCTAAAATTATTATTTTACTTAGTTTTTCATAATTGAACTCTTAAATTGTTGAATTTGAAGTTGCTCGAATAGTTTAATTGGTTTACTCCAATTCCTTGTCGATCAACCTCGTTCTTACCAAATTATTACTACATCACAAATCTTGCACTTCAGGAGAGTGAACACCCACCTAAGTTCCATTTGTGGCTGATTTTTGGATTTCCCATCACCTAAGAGGACCCATCAAATGGACGGCGTTGATGTCCAATCGTGAGCCCACACAGATATTGACACACACATGAAACATTGATGAGTAATTTATTAGATTTAAAAGGCTTACATTCTTACAGTGACTACCAACACTGGCAATGGCCAGTTAGAACCACGGGTCCACGGTCTCTCCCATCAAAAGTCTACGGAGTGCAGCACGTGTCTGAGAATAGGCCATTGTTGAGATGCGTGCCTCATACGGAGATGGACGGAGTGGATTTGTCTGTTGTCACGGACATCTCTTTGGCCCCACACATCCTGAGATATACCCAGGGTCACAGGCAATCCGCTCCCGAACGAGTCGCGCTGGCGTGACTCGAGCGCCACGTGCAGTGCCACGTACGTAACATCCGCTCCGTCCATCAAGTGCGCTGCCTCATTTTCGCCCCCCATAGCCAAAACCAGGCAGATCCAAAGCTCAAGTAGGCCACACCATAGGGACACCACCGTTAGTTGTGTGGGTCCACCGTTGAATTTAGACGTTTCAGAAAAATTTTCACCGTTCCATATGAACGGCCCACCTAAGTTTTGAACAGGCTTGATTTTTGGAATCAACCCAAAAACGAGTTGCGCAGCTGATGCACCGGGTGGATCTCATGGAAAGAAAGTCGTTTTGAACCCGGAACCAGCGAAGTGGGTGAGACCCTGACCGTAGGAGCCTTTTCCAGCTTAGTTTAGGCGATAGTACCCAAAATGAAGCAGATGTAAATTTCAGGTGGACCACACCCTAAGAAACAGTGGTTAATAATCATTAAAAACCTTTTGTAGACCACAAAAGTTTTGTGTCAAATTGATATTTGTTGTTTCCTTTCATCTCAGTATGCGGGACCTTATCAGCAGATTGGATGGTCAATAAACATTACTGTAGACAGCAGGAAGTTTTTAATGATAGGCGTTCAATGAATACTGTTTCCTTTGGTGCAGTTCACCTAAAAATTGCATCTACTTCATTTTTGGGACAGTATCCTAAAATTAGATTAAGAAACAGATGTACAGCATGGATATACAACTCATACATGGAGGTGGGCTCCTACGTTCAGGGTCCCACCCACATGGCTGGGGTCGCAGCCAAGTTGCGCTCCGCAAACCCCGGCATGATACGGTAGAGTCATCTATCCACAAGACACGTGGTGGTGATGTATCGATCTGGTCCATTCAATACTTGCACCAAGACGAATGACTTTCATTTTCGCAATAAACCCGTCGGACGATCCTTCCCGTTACTTTTCTACAGATGATCCCACTGCATAGATGACCGTTAGCTGCTTTCATTTTGCACCGTTACTTTAATGTCTACCTATAGATTAATAGGATTGTCCAAGAGGTGTTAGTTTTGATATATATAATAATAATAATAATAATAATAATAATTCATTTTGGGACCTGTATATGGTTGGACTCGATTTTCACATCACCCTGCCACATATGTCCTTCAAGTAGATGTTTCTACCATATTCGGGTTCTCCCGACGCCTCCTTATCATCTCCACTTCGAAAATATCCTCCCTTTCGTTTTCCCTCCTACTCCTTTATTTCGAATTTCTAACTTTAAAATTTCCGATCTTGGAACTGCTTTTTTTGGCAGTGAAATTACTGTAATGCCTGTTCGATCCTTATTTTCTCTAAAAATTAATAAAGTAGAGAATTATAAGGTTCACATAATATTTGTATGATATATCTGTCCAATGGATGTAACAACCATAATGGTCGAAGAGCAAAAATTGAGTTGATGATTTAAACATTAGGTGAGCCACATGTTTAGAAAATAATATACACTACTTAAAAACATCGAAATACACATGTGGCCCTATTCCATGCTTCATTGAGAAGTTTGGTTTGGTTGGTTATTATGTTTGATTGTATGTGTTTAATAGGTTGGATCATTAGTTAGTGTTGATAGTGTGTATAGGTGGCAAAAATCTATGGGCTCTACCATGATGTGTGTTTTATCCACGCTATTCATACAACTTTTGACATCACCCTGGGTAGATCCAAAGCTTAAGCAAACCGCATGATAGTAAGGATTTGAACACATGCTATTGAAAACTTCTTGGGACCTGCAAAAGTTTTAAATCAAGTTGATATTTGTACTTTCCCTTCATCCATGTTGTATGACCTTATAATCAAGCTGAGTAGCAGATAAACATCATGGGGGACGCTAAGAAGGTTTCGACCATGAGTGTTGGCAGTAGTGTTGTAGGCAATGTGGATAAAATATATGGATCAAGGTAAGGGTAGTAAAGTTTTGCCTAGTACATGTTGTCTGGGTGGTGCAACCCTAACCATGGGGCCCACCTTAATGTATGGATTGCATATCCATGCTGTCCATCAACATTCCAGCTTATTTTGTGATGTGAGCCCAAAAAATGAAGCATGTACAACTCTTGGGTGGACCACATCAATGGAAGCAACAGCAATTAACCATTAAAATCTTTTTGCAGCGATTAATATTTGTTTTTTCCCTTCATCCAGGCTGGTGTGACCTTATCAATAGGTTGGATGGCAAATAAACATTATAGTGTTCCATAGGAAGTTTTTTAATAGTAAGCCTTCAATCACCACAACTTGCGATGGTGTCATTCACTATGAGATTTGGACATGCTTTTCTTTTGATAGCACTAAAAAAAGCTGGAAAAAATGGACTGAGTGCCTGGACATACAATACGTACTCCAAGGCGTGCAGCATGATCAAGGCCACACCATGTTAGGTGAGATGAGGCCACACCTAATTTGCTCCCATCTATACTACACAATCTTAGTCCATGAGTACCACCTCCACCGAGAGATAGATACAGATTGATGGTTAGAGGTGGTTAATGAACCAAACTATTTGTGAACAATTCGAGTTCGACTCGATTAAAGGTCGTTTGAGTTCGTTTGATTAGTAAACAAACCAAATTCAAACCTTATTTTTGGGTTCGATTAGTAATCAAACTGAGCTCAAACAGGCATGAGTTCGGTTTAGTCAGGCTCGATAGGGTTTGTTTATAGTTAAAAAATCACTATTTCTTACGATATAGTCCACCTTTGATTTGGATTCGTTTCATTTTTTAGCTCCTGCCATGAAATGAATGAACGGAATCGATATGGAATACATGCATCAAGGTGGATATGAAGTACATAATCAAACACAAACTTGAGTTTGGGTTCGGTTTGTATAAACATTCAATCTTAAATGAACCAAACTCAAACTCACCAAACTTTAAACGAATCAAACTTAAATATTAAGGTTCAGGTTCAAATCAAACTTAAACCAAACTTAAACTTGAATTTTGGTTATCAAACTCAAAACGATCGCTATGGTATTTGGCTCAATTTGGTTCATTTACACCCCTACCAATGGTCCTGTAAGGAGCTCTTGGGGTCCACCAGAATGTATATGTTTTATTCATGTTGTCCATCCATTTTGATAAATCAATTTAAAGCATGAACTCATATAGAAGGCAGGTTAAAGGCTCAAGTAGACTGCACCACGGGGAGCAATAGGGATTGAAAGCTTACCATTGAAAACTTATTGGATCAAGTTGATATTTA
The DNA here is from genome assembly GCA_003013855.2 of Liriodendron chinense. NCBI lineage: Eukaryota > Viridiplantae > Streptophyta > Magnoliopsida > Magnoliales > Magnoliaceae > Liriodendron > Liriodendron chinense. Next base: position 3,039,468 of record PVNU02000736.1, on the reverse strand, counting down.
TCTATTAGATCAAGTTGATATTTATCTTTTCTATGTGACCTTATGAACAAGTTGGATGGCAAATAAACATCATGGTGGGCCTTAAAAAGTCTTTAATGGTAGGAATTCAATCCCCACTTATTCCTCTACTTCTGGTGATGTGGTCCACTTGAGCCTTCAGTCTACCCCTTTAGACCTCATCCCCTAAAGGGATCTTTCCAAGTGGATAGACCATGGGGATAAAACATATAGACCACAATGGCTGCACATATTCCCTTGCAGTACCGTACATATGGTAATCCTGCCATTGGGCAGGGCTCCATGGGCCCACCGTGATGTATGGGTTTTATCTACTGTGTCTATTCATTTTGAAAGATCATTTTAGGATAAGGGGCTAAAAAATGAGGTAAATCCAAGGATCAAGTGGACCATGGAGTGAGGATTGAATGCTCACCCTGAAAAACTTCTTGAAAGCCATAGGAGTTTTGGATAAAGCTGATATTTATGCTTTCACTTCATTCAGGTCTATGTGACCTCGTGAACAGGTTGGATCACAAATAAACAACAAAGTGGGCCCTACGAAGGATTCAACGGTGGTCGTACCCATTCCGCCTCGTCGTCCACGCGGTTCCAAAAATTTCCGTCTTCGTTACTTTTCAAAGAAAAACGAAATAGAAGGGTACTTTCGTAACTTCCCTCTTGAAAAACAATCGGAAATTCGAGGATTTTTTAATGTGAAAAATCTCTCAATAAAAGAAAAACAGTGAAAAAACCAAAGAAAAGGAGATTTTTATTTGTCAGTGATCAAGACTCATCGGTCTTTCTTCAAGACTCGAACCTCTCTCTCAAAACCAACGGAAAAAAACCGCTCTTTTCATAAAAATCCTAGAAAAGATCTCGAACCAGAAATGCAATAAGGAAAGAACGATGTGTGTTTCTGATTTTCTTTTGAAAATCTTCTTCTTTCTTTGATTTTCTTTTCTTTTCATTTCGGAAGCCCAACTCAGGTTCGCCTTAGATCTGAAACGTGGGTTTTTGATTTCTTCTCAAACCCACATCTCCCTTTTATTTTTTTTTTTAATTTTTTTCGTTTTTTTCGATTTCTTAGAACTCGAAAATCTGACCCCCACCCTTTTCATAGATCCGCAACATCAATGCAATTTGAGGCAAAATCTGATCTGGGTTCTTGATTTTCTTCCTGGAATCTGCCTCCATTTCTATGTTCTTTTATTTTTATTTTTAAGAGTTCTTGATTTGGAAGAAAGTCCTTTTTTTTTTTTTTTTTGGGTCTTTACAATTTTGTTTCTGAAGATGGTTTTCTGGGAAGCATATTTGAGCGACGAATCAATGGGCACTTTTGCCCCCATTGTCGTTTATTGGGTGTATGCCGGAATTTACCAGCTTTTGCCCCCTTTGGATCGTTTCCGCTTGCATACGAGGAAAGAGGAAGAACAGAAGAATTTGGTGCCCATATCGTCGGTGATTAAGGGTGTTCTTCTCCAACAGCTTGTTCAGGCCACGGTAGCTCAGACACTCTTCTCGGTTAGTATCTGTACTAATTTCCAGAATGTGGATTTCTTTTCCCTTCTTGTGATGTAGCTTGATGGATTGAGTCAGTAGTCTTTGTGAATGGCTGTAAGTCAGTTATCTATGTCCGGTTTAGGTTTCCCCTTTTCACTTAAATGGGGAACTCTGATGTTTACATGGAGCATAGACATTATAACTTTGTCCGCTGCAAACATATAGGAAACACGCTAGTCAATCTGATCCATCCATCTGGTGATTCCCTCTGTGCATGGGTCATTGTAGCTAATGAACGGATGGTAGAAAAGAATATTAGCAATGTTAGTGCTGTATGTGAAAAAATTGAGATGACGGGTGGGATTGTCTGATCACAGAACATCTCAGACTAACACTACACAGGATCTGGACTGTTATGGTACAAATGTAACACTCAAATTTGCAGCACTCGGCGGACTGAAGCCCGCAACATCTGGTGACTAACTAGTGTTGCAAACGGTGTTTAAATTATCTCCGATATTATCGAAATATCCCCGATATTATCTCTATCTCTAGCTCAGCGATACCGATAACATTGGTAGCGATACTGATAACACTGATAGTATAAAAAAATCTAGGTAGCAGCAATGTATCACTAAATATCGCCAATGTGTCGATATCGTCAATATTTACAATTGTCTAAATTCCAGGCATCGTTTGTATTGCCAATGCATTGATACAGCTAGTTTATCCCCGATATTTTTTACTGTGTAAATTCTAGGTGGCGCTTGTATCGTCAATGTATTTGCAATATTTCAATAATATCACCCTTGTATCAATATTGCTAAAAATCTAAATATTAAAAAATTCCCAATTCATATTTTTCTATGGGCGCATGGTTGTATGCAATGTTTAATTTGTTGACAATAATATTGATAATATCACGATATTATCTTTATCACAACATGGCAATAACGAGACCACGATCTTTAGTTTCTTTTTTATTTGTTAATAATTTGTTGCGACATATCATGTGTTGCCAATATTCTGAAATATCAATGGATGTTTGGATGAAAGGTTAGATATTGGATGGATAGATGGGATGGATGAGATGGTTGGACTGATTTCTTATAGCAGCACATGGCTCCCATTAAATAGAAACCTCTTATGTATGCAGTTTTTGTATTCCTAAATATGCAAATATGTGTATTTTATCATCTCCTGAGGTTTCACTGAAAAATTCCACCATTCCCCCCGCATTTCCGGTTATTAGCGATATTAACGGCGATATCGATATTGTTTCCGCATCCCCGGCTAGTGAAACTTGTAGCGATACCGAAGCTTCAAACACTGGTTGCAAATATGTTCCGTTATCAGATACATGTTGTGGACATGAACATGCGACTGCTGTGACCTTTGGCACTTGAATGCAGACTGTGCTTTGCATGCTGACTGTGTTAATTGCTCGAAGCAAAGTGGATATGCAGTGCATGGATGTCGGTCGGGATCAAATTTCTTATCTCTGCGTTCTTTCTTTTTTGCATGAATTCTACTTTAAAATTTTATTTCTGGACTTCTACTTTCTATCCTTTCACTTGAATTTTAGCAAGTTCTTTTCTGTTTATTTTGGTTGGCATACATATAGTTAAGACTGTCATTGTTGTCTTTCAAAAAAAAAAAAAGAAAAAAAAAAGAGAAAAAAGTACTGTCATTGTGATGGGCAATTTTGGTGCCTAACAGATTTTTAAACCATGATCGAGGTCCCGGTTCTAGGTAGGCGAGCATATTTCTATAAGAAAACAAAAATGAGTGAACAATGTGGGACAAAACCGACACCAAAACAAAACTGCCATTGCCATCGAGGGCAACAAACTGTTAACTTAATCCTCAAGACAAACGTCAGTGTCTTTAACTGCGAGGATCTCTGAAACTGGCATATTAGAAAGCTCTAGAGTCTTTACAATATTAGCCCCCATAGAAAATATGACCTTTGGTGCTTTCCACCATTTCTCATGGTCTTCACCTCATCTTCAAAACTGCAGCAATTCCCCTCCTTTGAAATTTCCCAAAAGAATAGCTAGGGCAACTAATTTCCAATGGACCTTACCTCTCTATTCTTTAAGGATCCCTTTCCACCCTGTGATGATGATGTTCATCACCTTACCTTGAAGAACCATGAAAGACGGAATAATTTAAAAACTTTGCATCAAGCTGCACATGCCACACTATGATTCACAAAGAGATGATCCATCGATTCCTCCTTGGGCTTGTGCATGATGCAAATATTAGGAAAATTATTGTGATGTTGGAAATAACTCGCTGATTGCAATCAACTTGTTGATTACAATCAATGTACTATACTGTTAGACAGTGCTTGATTGTAATTGACCTATGTAATAGTCTATTTTTAAGGTGTAATAGTCTATTTTTAGGGGGGGGGGGGGGGGGGGGCAGTGTTGTAGGATTCACAAAAATTTTTAAGGTTACAACAAGCAATTGGCACCCACAAAAGCACAAGCAAAAGAGACATCATCTGCAGTGGACTCCAATAAAGGTTATGTAGAGCCGACGTTTAGGGTTGCATATTACAAAGTCTCCCAAATTAACATGAGCTAATTCCGACTTCATATCTGTTTCTTTGTGAAAATTCTTCTTAACTTCTTCATAACATCCTCCATATTACATATATTCCTCCAACCTAAAGACCCTGGGCAATTTTCATAACCTCCTTATGGTTCCATTTTATTCCCTTACATATTACTATCTCCAAAGTGCAATTTAGCTAGTAAGGCCCAATGTTTCTCCCTAGTTCTCTCAAGTCCTAAACCCCCTTCTCTTGGATTTTGAATTGTTTTTCAATCTTTTAGATGATAACAATGTCCTTTTCCTCCCTTGCGAAGCAATATTTCTTTGAATCTTTTCAGTTTCTTCACCACTGCAGCCATGGTAAATACAAAAAAGATGAGTGATAGATTTCAGTGTTAACCAATGTAGAATTGATTAGCATTGTATGGCCCCCTAATGATATATAATTTCATTTCCAAGTTGCCAAGATGAGAAAGGTTATTGACAAATTATCAGCTTTGCAACTTGGTGTGTCTGCCAACTGACCTACATTACTGTTAAGGAAGGCCAATCCTCATCATTTCGCTCTTTGCTCATGAATGGAATTCCTTCAAGACTTCAATGAGATCATTCTTGATAATATCCAAAAAACTTGATAAAAATTTGAAAGTGAATTCATCCTGACCTAACATTTTGTCTTTGGACAAATTAAACGCCTCTTAACTTCCTCCTTAAATGCCCTTTCTTCTCATTCTACCATGTCGGGTTTTGGTGGTATCTAAATGGAGGCCATAAAGAAGGCCTCACAAAGTTTTCCCTTTTAGAATGCCACTTGTCACAGGCTCGGAGGCTCTTTTTTGGAGTTAGCCATTTTTGGCTCACATTGTTCACTTGTACATTGTGGAGAGACATCTAGACCAGTCTAGAGTCTTGTAGAATTTTGTAGAGAACCCTGGAATCAAGGTATTCAATAACTGTAACGTTGGTTGTAATAGCCACTGCTTTTACTGTTACGATACGTGCTGTAACGGGCGTTATGCCCTTTTTTTTGTTGATTTTTTTTTATTGGTCCCGTAACTGACCTTTTTTTCTTTATTTTTTATTTTTTACACACCCACACCCACACCCACACACACCATAATGGGTACTCGAACCCATGACCTCTGTGTTGAAACTCTTGTGAGTCTACCACTGAGCCATGAGTAGAGACCGTTACTTGGCCGTTATGGGCCATTTTTTTTTTGCAATGGCGTTTATAGGCCTTTTTTCCCCATAACGTGTAGCAGTTTCCACCGTTATAGCTGTTACGTAATTGTTTTGAATTCTTCGCCTAGAATGTTCCAGAGTTCTCTAGGAGAGTTTTGTGACTAGAATTGTGTATAGTTATCTAGAATCTTTCTAGAGCATTCGTGAGCATTGGATGAATGCGGAATGCCACATGGTATGTGGTTAAAATTGTGTAGAATTATCTAGAATCTTTCTAGAAACCATTGATTTAAGTTTTAGAGGTGTCTTGTGCCCATCTAAGGAGGACTTGCTTCTCGGAGTTGCAATCTTCTCTTCATAGTGCAATATAAGCTTTCTCATTCACTTTCTTGTATTCTCTTGCAATCTCACTTAGTCCTTGGATTATTAGTATTTAGTAGTGCAAGTGGGAGTTAGGCTGACGTGATTAGTGTCGGGGGCATGATGCAAGTGCTCCATGGGCACAGGTGCTAAGGAATTATCAAGCCCATGACACATTGCTACCTTTGTAATATCTTCTGGCTGATCAAGCATATTATCCTCCAATTCTATTTTTGGTGTTTCTTTCTTTCTTTGGTTATGCTTATCTTCGGCATTTCTTTCAATCTTCTTCTGGAGTTTTCCATGAGGTGAAAGAAACCCGGACTCTTGTCACCTTCATTAATCCAAAGGGCTCCGGATGTCTACCTCCTGTGGGATCTCTTCCATTTTTGAAACCTTCTAGGTTTCTTTTTAAACTTCCCGTTGAGGCTAATTCCTTTTTTACTATCCTTGCAATTCTTGGTTTCTATCCCATTTTTGAATTTTCTACAGATTTCCTTTCCTCCATTGAACCAAAATACTCCCTATTCAATGTTTTGATTTTAACCTCTGTAGTTTTCAATAAAATCTGTAACCAGACCCCTCTACTTGCTCCACCTCCATCATTCCTCCACTGTGTCAAGGAAGGCTTTATCCCTTAACCGCATATTTTTGAATTTAAAAGAATGAGGGCCATGAAAGAAATGCAGTTTCCAACATAATTCGCACATGCTTGGAAACATGTTTCACATTGCAAACTGAAAAGCTCCTAAAAATTGGGAACCCCATTCCTTACAAGGATCTCCTAATTATTTGACCGGGTGAAAGAGGCACCGCTATGACACGTCAATTAGGTCCAAATTTCGGATGAATGTCAAGAAATGAGTTCCTGCTATTTCTCACCAGGAAACTGATTCCTCTAGTGCACTAGGGAAGACCGCACCTTCTTTGCACCTTCGTAACCCCCCACTACATACCAACCCTCTCTTCCTTGTGCTATTCGGTCAGGAATCATAGAAGATTATCCACTGTAAACAGTCCATCCTGGACTTTAACAATTAACAGACAACAGGAACTTACAGATAAGCTCCACTTCTGCGTTGATCGCTGCTTGATTCCACAACAAATAATGCCTCAATTTCTCCCTCAAGCAGACGGAATGACTGGGCACAATCCCCATTCCCTAATTGTAATCTTCTATGTGTAGGATGTCTTCCTTTCTTGTTGATTGTAATCAACCTATGTAAGTGCTTGATTGTAATCAACCTATGTAATAGTCTATTACATTGCACCTGTGGGAGTTTTCTACTCTCTTTGCCGGTCCCAAGCCCCGCTAAAGGACAGGTTGGCAGCCGGTGTCAAACTTGTGCCATAACCTCCAAAATGAATTTGAACAATATGACATTCCAAACTCATGCTAGGGTGTGTTATGGCCCTTGATAGAGTGGAATGGTAGAACAGGATTCATGTTGGCAACCCTAATTTTTGGGATAAGGCTTAGATGATGATGGTAATGTTTGAGGCACCCTATCCCCACTTCTTGAGACTCTCTTGGGTTGTATCATGTGCTTTTTTTTTCGTGCACAAGTTACTGAAGATTGAGAGGCTAGCCACTTCTCCATCAATCCTGGTCTTCCTTGGAGTGGACAATGTTAACAGTTGGCTTATCTCTGGTTGTCAACTTCTCAAGATGTTGATTGGATTTTCTTCTTTGTCCATGAAAGAAATTTGTACCACCTCTCTGTTGAAGTCCTGAATTAGTTTGCTGTTTTTTTTTTCTTTTTCCTTCTTTTGAAAGGTAACACTACCCTGGATCACTCACATACACTACCAGTTTACTGCTTTTTTCCGAGCTGATCTCTGAAGTTTCCTTCTTGGCTTTTGTCATGGAAAGGTTCCTCTCATCCACTGCCCCAAATTTTGAGCTCGAATTGTTTCTTGACAACCACAGAATGGAATGACACTGCTGATACCATTGTCCCTTTGCTGGAATTCAGATCTCTCCCGCTCTTTGCTCTTTCCCCTCCATCAAATAGGTCTTCTCTTGACTTTCTCTTCAACCTTCATCACTGGATCTGTCTGAAGCCCTGGAGAATCAGGATGATGCACCAGTGCTTGCTGCATCTCCTTGTGCACAATCAACTCTTCATCCCTTCTTTTATCTCTTCCACTGAAGGAATTCCAAATATAGCTAATAGGTGTAATGGAATCTTCTCAATGAAACAATCATGTTAAGATAGAAGACCACCCTAGGTATCACAAATTCACAATAGCTTATTTATTAGGGTCTATAAGCCAAACGATATTTTTCAACTATTTGGTAAAAAAAAAAAAATTGGTAGAAAAGAGAATAGCAAGCTGACAATTGGGTTTTGATCTCTAAACCTAGACCAAAACTTTAACTCTGTCAAAACACTTTTCAATCAAATGATCAATGCAGTGAAAATATGACAAAACCTTCCTCAATCAATGCAGTGAAAATGCAATGTAAGAAACTCAATGAAACACATGTAGATGATGTTAATTCCTCAACCACCTTCACTGCTACTAGGAATATAGCTGAAGGTCTTTCCTAATGTCGCGTGTGTTATGCATCCTCTTCTGTTTCCTCCTGCAAAATGCATCTTTGTTCTCTCCTGGCGCACCACCACTTGTAATCACAAGCATCTAGAAATTTATTCCTCTGCTAATGACTTGAGTGATGACAACCTGAAAGAAATCCTATGTGTGGGAATGGTAAACATTTTGCTAGAGACTTTGAACTTTCCAGGGAGAACTGTGTTTATCTGAGCCTTGTGTTGTGTACTTTAGGAAGGTCAAGGATCTCACTGGGTGACTACATAAAAATAATTTAATGTCATTTTAGGTTGTCAAAAGCAAGTGTGGACCCTCTAGATGCAAGTTAGAGAAAAATAAACAAGAATTTGGGGATCTTAAAAAGGTGAAGGACAGTAATAATCATATCCAATAACCCTGCTTTAGGGAAGTTTGAAAAGGTTTGAGAAAATGGCTGTAGGTGGAGAATGCATAAATTTCAGCTGTCTTGTGGGCTTCGATAATGGGCTTGTGTTATTTGGTGGTGAATGTGGAAGGAGATAAACAAAAGGATCTTCTAACCATCGTGACACTTTAAGATATCATGTTTAAAGGATTAGAGGCCCCTTAATGAATTGGGTTCTAGTGTGCAAAGCTTTCCAAAGCAGTTGGAGAAGGTCTTTATGCATTTTTCACTTCCTTTTTGAAACTTTAGTAGCTGACGTAGGAAAGAAGAATTCAATGTCTCATGGGCAATGAATGAATGTTGTGATCCAGAAGGTACAGCACTTGGATAAGGTCTTCCTGTATTTTTTTCTTTCCTTTTAGGCCCTTAAACAGTCAAAGGAGTCAAGAAGAATGTAATTTCTCTCAGGCAATGAATGAATATTTGGAACAGCGGAGACTTGCTTTCGTCTTTCTGGAGATTAGGGATTTTTCTTTGAGTTTAAACATTTTGTTTCCTTTGTTTCTAGAGAAGCTAATTACTTTATTAATTCTCTAGCAAATGAAGCGATCCAACGACCACTGCTTTGTATGGGAATTCATTCCTTCTTCCATAATGTCTTAGGTTTGCTTGATTAAATTGTTATTCATAAAAGAAAATAAACCATCTATCTATGTAGATGTCTTAATCTAATTATGGAAGTGCAATTTGCCTCTAACCATAAAGTATAGAGAGAAGGGAAGGAGATCTGAGTTTTCTGTGGAATGATCTTGTAGAAGCAACTTGTTAAAGGACTGCAGAGAAAAAGTTGTGCAGTCAAAAGAACTTGCTACAAGTAGAATACATAGCAAGTCAGGTCCATATACATGACAACAGGATTTGCATAAGATATACTTTATCCTGATTAAGAACCTGATCATTTTTGCCTTTTGGGTCCTTCTACCTTCTCACCATTGCATAATCCATGTACTCTCTTGTATTTTTCCCCTTCATGTGAAAGCCTTCAGGCTGCTGGCCCCAAATAGATTTGACAAGTTTATATGCTTATGATGATTCGAAAGACCTCAGGCTAATGTATCCAAGTCCAAAGGATAAAAGAGAACAGAAATTCCAAGTGCCCATCTCAAGGATAGGATCCATGAATTACAAATAACAAGAGTCAAGACAATTGTAGCAAATACCCAATATTTAAGAGATTGAAGAGTTTGGACTCAGATTTGGAATTAATGATTGCTTACCCAACCCAAGGGAAGCTATTCTTTTTATTTATTTATTTTTATAATTTTCTGTATTTGGGTGGCTGTTTGCTCCCACCTTTTGTATAGTTTTGCGCGTTCTTGGTGTTTGTTTATAAAATTTTTGTCACCTTTCAAAAAAGAGGCGACCATGTGAAAAACTTGTGCCAGTACGAAATTTTACATAAATAATAATAAAGAGAAGATAAGAGTAGTATTCGTCTCATATCAGTTGCAGGCTGCTTGATGAAGTGCTTTCATGGAAAAATATGCTGTCGCAATCTGTCCCTATTATCTTTGATTGCCTGGATTTCGTTTCAAGGGTTTAGCTGGGGCAAAAGAAAACTTTTAGTAGATTTTGGAGATTTAAAGATTGTTGAGGATCATTGTAAGACTGCTTTCACAATCTCAATGAAAAAAGATTATGGGTGAAAAATCCTGATCTGAGATGACTTTCCCAATTTCTTATATTGATGAAATGCTTATCTTTAGCTTGTAAAGTACTTGGGAAGATCCATCAAAGAATTCAATATGGAGCTATCAGAAAAAGAAAATAGACATTTTAAAAACAGAACTAAAGCTTTTTTCTCAAGCGATTAACAGTGATAATTCAAGCTCATGATCACACACAGCTGAATTCGACACTAACAACAATTTCAGGTAAAGCTGGCTCAGGCACTTTTTTGGGAGATAAAAAACTCTTATTATTGGGTGTGCTTTTGTGCAGAGAATACATTCCACACAATTGGTAATTTTTGGTGATCAGGAAGGACAACATAATGTTTTTATTGATGAATTCCATTCCTCAATCCCTATGTACATAAACTCAGGAGTTGATTTGGAAGTTTAAGAAACAATGTTATAAGCCATTGGCATGATTTGTAATATCGGTATTGTTTGGTAAACATGGCTGTTTACACAACAAAATTCCCTTTCGATAGATAGGGGAATCAATTGTATTCTAATAACTGACAGAATAATCAAAAGGAAGGAAATTCATTGTCTTTATTTATTAAGAAAGGGTTCTTTTACATTCTGGGATTATTCCCCTTGATTCTAGAATGGAATACACAAAGTACAACAATAAAATGATCTATGCAAAGATTTCATCAGCATTTCGTCTCTGTTTGAGATCTGCCAACATGGTAGAAGGGTTCTGCGGGTTCTGCAAGGCAGAACCGCCTTATGAACAAGCCTCAAGCCTTCAGGAGCTAGTGTAGGTTAGCTTTTCGGATTAGCTTTGCTTCTACGAGACTTCAGGCGGAACAAACGGACAGAGTTTCACCCGGGCAGAGGTTCGGTCCTTTACGTGGCCACGTAACGTAGCTCATGGCTACTACACAGGCCACTCAAGGCACCGGCCCATTGGCATTCTTCACCGTCCATTCCTGCGGCACTTCTGCGTCCCTCGTCATCCTTTCCGAGCCCGAGGAACGCACCAAGTGCATTCGACCTATGATGAAGAAGGTGCACGAGTCTTCTCTCTCTCTCTCTCTCTCTCTCTCTCTCTCTCTCTACCTTTGAAAGGAGAGCTCTGGAGACCGAATGAATGCCAAATGAGGACTCCAGGGGGCAAGGTGTTCCATAACGGTAACGGTGGCCGTAACGGCCACCACCGTTACCGTTACGATACGGGCCGTAACGGCCGTTACGGACCCCATATCGGCCGATACGGCCCCTTTTTATTTTCTGAAGAAAACAGTTACGGGACCGTTACGGGACCGTTACAGGACCGTTACAGGGCTGTAACGGTCCGTTATGGGGCCGTAACGGTCCCGTAACGGCCGTTACGGGGCCGTTACGGCCTATTTTTTCTGTAACGGCCGTTACGGCCGTTACGACCCCGTAACGCGTAACGGCCACCACCGTTTCCTTTACGTATCGGCCGATACGGCCGTATCGTAACCGTTTTGGGATACCTTGCCAGGGGGGGTATTTATAGGCCTCCGCACATGTGAAGCCTCGAAATCCGCATAACAAGGCTAGAACATCAGCATCAAAACCTCCCTGCGTAACCAAACTGGCCCTTACGCGGCTGTGTAATGCACTGGGCTTGTTACGCACGTAACCAAACTGGACCTTACGCGGCCGCGTAACGCACCGGGCTCGTTACGCGGGTTGCGTAATGGCAATGTATTTTGCATCTTTCTTTCTTTCTTTAATTTTGCTTCAATCTTCCTACTTCTTCAATTTCTTTTCTTGTCTCAACAATGGCCGTATTGGATCTGTATTGGCTAGATATCATATGAGATATGGGTCTGAATTGGCCTCGCCTCAAAAAGTAATGGCATGTATCTGGCTGTATCAGTTGACACAAGCCATATCCACATTAATGTGGGGCCAATTTTGCAACTGATATGGCTCAATACGGGTCAATACAGCAATGAAGACCCCCTTTTGATTTTTCTCCAATTTTCTATTTTTTGGTCTTCTTGCATTTGAACACGGAGGAAGTTTAGAAACTCATTTTAGACTAGATCAAGGCCTATGTTGGGGATTAAAATGCAATATAAGTGGAATAAAGCTTTCATACAACAATTCGTGAAGCATCACTTGGGTTTGAGGCTGCAGCTCAATGGTAGGTGGGCAAGTTTCAACATCGAGATCTTGGGTTCGAGCCCAACTTACCTATAAAAAAAAAGGGTAAATGATCATTTTCTTTTTCCATTTTTTTTTTCCACCTGTCTTTTGTTGTATTTCAGTGTAATAGGATCCAATCCACCAAGTCATGCTTGATTCACGTTCAATTTGGGCCTATTTAATTGACTTTCATGGTCAGCAGTCCAAGCTGCTAAATAAAAATGTTATAAAAATGGTTTGATACAGCATCGAATATATGTTTAAAACATAGAAAATGATAGATTCTAGCGTTTTACTTTTTTCTCCCTATTTTCTTGATATATTTTCAAAAATTTTTGGACAAAGAAAAAAAAAAAGGAAGAAGAAGAAGAAGATTGAGATATGGGTATCTGTATGCCTGTACCAATTTTCTTCCAGAATGATATGCCCATTGATGCCGATATTCAGAACCATGATCATTGTGCTGGCAGCAATCAAAACCTCTTACAATGGTTTAAATTGGGAGGTATCTTACATCTTTCATGAATTAGGAGTCACTAATTTGTAGCAATGCAGATTATTTATTCAACTGATGAAGGCATCATTTTGTGTGCCATTACTTATTCCGATGTAACAAGGCGCATTTTGCTTAGGTTAGTTTGTCTGCTGCTTGAGTTGCCCAATAATAAGAAAAAGGTCTTTTGGTTTCCTGTCTTATCGGCACATGCCAACCCAAGCACACTCATCAACCCCTGGACATGTTTCGATATGTGGCATTGAAGTTTAGGTTTGTCATTATTATATCATTTTTGGACTGCTTTCTGCATCTAGAACACTATTTTTAATTTTGGAATAAAGATGCCAAATGGATGGAGGAAGAGTACTTGATACATATTTAAGAATAAATGAGAGATACAAAACTATTATAGGGTTTACTTTGAGTCATACTATGAAACTTTAGGAGAGAGTGGTTTAGCAAAGCTAAAGCATGAGATGGATATATCATGAGTCATACTATGAAACTTTGGGGGGATAGTGGTTGAGCAAAGATTTAAGGCATGAGCCATGGGGCATATGTATCAGAAAATCAGTTTCGAATCATGCCGGGAAGGTTGACCATTGAGGCTATTTTCCTACTTAGCTGATGGAGCCATATAGGGATAGGAGGAAGGATCTCCACATGGTCTTTGGTGACTTAGAAAAGCAAATTGATAGGTTCCCTTGAGAGTTAATCTGGTGGATGTTGAGAAAGGAGTCTCAAGAGGATATATTGAACCGTTCAAAACAAAAAAAGAAAAAAGAGAGGATATATTGACATGATGAATGATATGTATGAGGGAGCCGTTGAAAACTATGAGAGCCATTAGTGGAGAGAAGTGAGTTTCCAAATACTATAGGCTTACACCAGCAGTTGACATTGAGCCCACATCTGTTTGCATTTGTTATGAAAAGTAAATGAGGCATCTACAAGAAGAGGTTTCATGGTTTATGTTGTTTGTAGATGAATTAGTTTTGATTGATGAGATGAGGGACGATGAAAACACAAAGCTAGAAGTATGGATGGATGCTTTAGAATCTAAAGGTTTTAAAATTAGTCGTACCAAAATAGAGTATGTGGAATGCAATTTTAGTAATGATTGAAGTGGAAAGAAGGAATTAGGAAAGATTGCTGACCAAGTACCCCAAAATGACCATTTTCGATATCTTGGGTCAAATAATTCAAGGAGAGCAGAGAGATTGATAAGATTGTTGCTCATAGATTGCTGCATTTCAATGAAACAAGGATAGAATTGGAAATGAATTCATTTGAGGGAACTTAGGAGTAGCATCAATAGGTAATAAGATGAGGGAAAGTAGATTTAGATGGTTTGAACATGTGCAACGGAGGCCAAGAACTGCACCAGGTAGAATGAATGAGTTGGTTCAAGTTGAAGGCTCTAAAAGGGCAAGGGGAAGGCCCAAGATTATGTGGGTGGAGGTAGTAAGAAAAGATTTGATGACCTAATGATAATGGTGATGATGAGTATCCTTTTTTTTTTTTTTTTGAAAGGTGAGAATTTTATTAGGCAAAGCCAAAAGAGAAAAGGAAAACAAAGCAAGAAAAGAAAAGAAAGGACAATACGAATACAACGGCCAACCCCAAAACTGGAAGAAAACCCCAAACCCCAGAAGAACCAAAGAACTAAGGTGCCAATCCCTAAACAACATTAACACTATTGAACACCCCAACAGATGAAACCTTATGATTTCTAAAGTAACAATTATTCCTCTCAGCCCACAGAACAGCCATAACGAGAGCCCTCCACTTCACACTTACCCCCCCCCCCCAAACCCCCAACAGTGGATAAAAAGATGCTCCACTGATTCCGCAGCTTCAAGACACAACAAGCAAATATTTGGAGAGAATCGTGCCTCTTTTTCTCAAATTGTCAACCGCAAGCACACAATTCTTGCCCACAAGCCATACAAACGCAACAACCTTTGGTGGCACACCATAAAACCAGATTGAACCTGTATGCTAGTATCTAACTGTTGAGGAAGGAACAGCTAAAGGGCTGTAGAACGATCACACCGAGAAAACACCAGAGCTTGCAATAGACCAGCTAAGGGAGTCTTCTGAACTTGAATCAGGAAAACGACCCTGCGGACGAGAAAGGAGCTCCATAAGGTCCAAAATTTCGGGTTAAAAAAGATTCCTTCTAAAAGGAGGAAGCCAAACCCCTCCTCCCTCTCCAGAAAAAAAATCACCCACCGGAATATTCAGATTGGGATTAATACAAGGGCTAGAAATGCTTCAGAAAACTTGGCGCGGGGGAACCACACCGAAGATCAAACTAGTATTTGAGTGACTATTTAGCCAAATATTATTTTGCACCACACCAAAGGTCGAACTAGAATTTGAGAGACTATTTAGCTAAATATTATTTTGCACCGAACTCCGTTAGCACCTTGACTGTTTTACAACTAAAAAGTTTCCCAAATGCGTATTGCTTGTGTTATCTCACTACTTTCTCAAAATTAGACAGAAATGTGAGAACTCTCTGAGAGAGTATTTCTCACCCATTCAAAATTCTCACCCATTCAAGGTATGAGTTCTCAGATTCTCTAGTTGAAGCTTGAGTGAGATGACATCTGTGTGTATGGATGATGAAACCAGATTCTCGAACTAGTTCTCAGATCCTTTGCTTTTTTAGTGGAATAATTCGTAGATAACGTGTACCCATGACTGTTTCATCGATGGAGAATTATTGTTTCCTACTCTTGGCAACCTTATTTCCATGTTCAACTTGAACATTTAACCACAACTGTATATTTTAAGTTTGATGTCAATTATCTGCATTTTTTTAGTTAGGAAAAGGAGAGGTAACGTTTACAGCTCAAACGAGCTTGGGAATGGTGGCTCGGGTAGAGTTCTTTGGTGGTCAAGCATTGATAACCAGTAGTTTTTCTCTGATGAAAGGGAAAAGCGGTTTAGCAAGATTTATTTGTTGCCACTTGCAAGCATGAAATTTTCTTTTGACACACGAGAAAAGGAGAAATGGGTGAGGAAGTGTTATACTCTAAATGCATAGAAAGGCTGATACTAGAAAACAGTGACTTGTTGTAATCTTCTTTGTTACCATAAGCATTGTGTCCTTATAGATGGACATACTATCTAATCCAACCAGGTCACCCATCTATTAGATGGTCCTAGATAGTCCCACAGGCTGGCCAATTGAAGATCAGGACCATCCAAGGGGCCCTGATTAAAGATCTGACAGATCCAACTGCTCAGATTTAAGATTTGGAGCACAACGAAGGTCCAAATTGGATTTGTTGAGGATATAAGTCAGATGAATGGTTGGATAACAGATCTGGACCCAAATCAATGGCCCGATTTGACTTTTGGGTCCATATGTAGATAGGTTGATTGGTTAGTTAGTTTTTAGAGTTATTTTAATTATGACTTTCTAAACATGTTTCCCTTTATTATTTTTTTCACTTATTTTCTGGGCCACTTTTTGGGTATCCAATGATATCAGAATTGCTTAAAACATATGGGATAACAGAGAAGGCTGAGAAGGCATGGGAGGAGATGAGAGGACTCAAAAGGAGGGTGGAAAGGATTTGGTAAAGATTTCATAGATCCAAAGAATCACTGAAGAAGTTTGCCAAGTCTATATGGATAGCCTGCCAAAATCAACATCCTCCTTTGTGTCATTCTATTGTATCTGAATATCGAGATTCAGTTCTACAACTTCGGTTGTATTATATCTCAGGGTAATGCAACATGGGCAGTAAATTGAGTTTCTTTTGTCCCAGAATTGTGGTGACTATGATAAATTCATAAGAGCTTGAGGGTGCATTTGGATGCCCAGTTGTTTGGACTGACTTGCAACAATTCCGTTAAAGTATAAAGGAAATTCCCAAAATGGGCAAGTGGAACTATTCATACTGTCATCCAATCCATGCAATTCAAATTGGGTCCTCCAATCCATGCTTTCAATTCCATGTGATTCAAATCCAACTTGTAACCATCTAAATTGCTATCTAGTGGCTAGTCTCGTTTTTTTTTTTTTTTTTTTTTTGTTTTGTTTTGGGGGGGGGGGGGGGGGGGGGGGGGGGGGGGGGGGGGGGGGTCATTTTCCACTTTTTGAAATTGTATTATTGCAATTCAATTTTGAGCATCCAAACACAGCCCAAGTATGTACTCTATGTGCATTCATTTTTATCTGGCGTCTCATGGTGAGAATTATCGACTTTGCTTATACTATGTCATAATAATTCGTATCAAGATTCGAGCGGATGTTTGTTACTCAACAGAAGCTCCCTGTTGGGTAGACATGCTACATCATGGCCTCTAAACTGCTGGAGTAAATACTTTTACAGCATGATTGCATCAGCTAGTTCTATGAAAATTCCAAATTTTTTTTTCCCATATTGCTACTATCTTCTTTTGCAGTTTGCATGCAAGATAACCAATGCATTGTGTCTTGATTTTTAAGGATTTTAAGGTTGAGAGACAGTTCTTCTTGGTTCACCTTCTGATTCCCCATCGAATTCTGTAGGAAAGTGTAGGAAATTAGAGAGTTCTGTAAATTCCTCAGCAGCCAGATAATGCCATGTGCACGATCAAAGTGGCTCATCAGGTGGGCCCCACCATGTAGATGCTCTTGTTGAAAAAATCTGGTTGGTCCTCTCATCAGTTTGGCAAATGGTCTGTGGTCTATGTTGACTGATAACCTTTCTTTCAAGTGTCCGTTGTTTACCGTCTACCTAACAAGATGGATCAATCTGATCTTGTGCCAGGACATCTGCAGGGCGGGGCCTTCCTGATGAAGTTCTGGGTCTCACATGCACATTGTCATCTTGCACGTGGCTAGCAAATTTGGTATTAGTAGGAGGGTGGGAAGTGTGTTCTATTCATTGCGAGATTAATAATACTGTTCCTGTGATGTCTCTGATCTCAGCATGTCAAAAATTGTTTTTACTTACCAGCTGCAAATCATGGCTTCTGAGTCCAATGCGTGCATGTTGATAGATAGGCACTTAAATTTAGGAAAAGTTTCGGCTGACTTGAATTGTACATAGTTCCAGAACTCGGAGACTCAACTCGACTCAACACGATTTTGTGTTGAATGTGAGTTTGGTTGTGTTCAAATCAACAAGATCCTCAAGTCAGCTTGCTGTACCAGTCAAGGAGTGACTTGAGCCGAGTCACTCTCCTAGTCAAACTGTTTTTCTTTTCTTTAAGTAAAATTTAAAATGAGTTTCAAATACGAGATCTATGTTTAGGAAGCAAAGGTCCTAACCAGTGCCATGAGCCTTGCAGCTGTTTGTTTCGGCTTATTTTATATATTTTATTTTAATATAACAATCTTGCAATAGTTGTTACTAATGAATATTTTTAATTTTAATTATTAAATATCAAGCTGGGTCAAGTAAAGAATTGGTTGAGTCTTTGAGTTGACCCGACCTGGTCGAACATTGAGCTGAGTCAATTTTTTGGGTTTTTAAACTGTGGTATCATCCTGGCAGGCCGAGATAGGGTGGTCTGGATGCACAAGGATAATTTTCCCAGGCCATGCAAATCACGTGGTTTGATGATCCAGACCATGGATCTGATGGAACCTACCATGGATGGCAGAATGCTTCAAAATTCTATCTAATCCACTAATCGAGGGGTTAGGATATGTGGGTGATTTTTGGGAATTCCTCATCCACAGTTTCTTTTAACTGATCATAGGTTCCACCTGCATGCACCTTACATCAGGACACTATTTATGTCCTGCATCAGGACTCGACAGCCATGGCACAACAGACAGTGGTCTTGCTTAAATATGATGGTCCTCTCTGTGTATTTTGTAGGAAGAAAGACTTGATGACCCATGGTCCAACTGAAGTTATGGCCCTTGATAGAGTGGAATGGTGGAATAGGAGTCATGTAGCCAACCTCAATTAATTGGGATAAGGTTTAGATGATGATGATGTATCCTCTTTGTATTTTTTTCTTCTTTTTATTTTCTATTTTATTTTTACACACACACCCTCACACCCATACACCACAATGGGCACTTGAACCGATGACCTCGGTGTTGAAACTCATAGAGTCTACCACTGCGCCATGAGTAGGGACCCGTCTTTATGTTTTTTCATTTTACTTAGGGTGCTATGAATGATTCCATCTCTCAGATGATTTTTAGATTCCAAACCCCTAATAGGAGACTGGGCTTCGATTTCCAACCAATCTGGACAGTGAGCTTTCCTTGTCTCAAATAACAAAATAGTAAAAATTCATTTTAAATTGCAAAATCCCAACACCATGTGAAATGTTTCTTTTTTCTTTTTTGGTGTGTTGGTTCCATTAGTTTGTTTTGTTCTGCAGCTCATGCTTATCCACTTCACCACTTGAGTAGGAAAGAGGAAGGAAGTCATTCAGCTACTATATCATTTGGTGCTGTGGGCACCTATTGGTGGAACGGAGGGACACAACATGTCTTCAGATGGGGAGATTCCCTTGCATGCATACCCAACTTAAGTGGGTGGTAGGCCCCATTGCGTTTCACCTATGGGGCAGGCAGGACTAGCAAACTGAGACTCATTGATAGAAATCCTTTGAAGTTGTTCCCAGTAAAGAAATTCCAGATGCTGCTTTTTAACTCTACGAGGATATTTTCTATAATAATTTTGAGTAGAAGATTCCGCATGTTGATGTCTGTTTTTGCTGTACTGTTACAGATGACCTCAACGGCAAGTTCAACAGGGGTCACAGCGCAACCATCTGTTCCAGTCCAACTCATGCAGATTATAGTTGCAATGCTAGTAATGGACACATGGCAGTATTTCGTGCACCGCTACATGCACCAGAACAAGTTTCTATACCGACATATCCACTCACAACACCACAGGCTGGTTGTCCCCTATGCGATTGGAGCGCTTTACAACCACCCTCTGGAGGGTCTCTTGCTTGACACCTTCGGTGGGGCCATCTCATTCCTCATCTCAGGGATGACCGCACGGACAGCCGTGGTATTCTTCTGCTTTGCGGTGATCAAGACTGTTGACGACCATTGCGGGCTGTGGCTACCCGGCAATGTCTTCCACATCTTGTTCCAAAACAACACCGCATACCACGACATCCACCATCAGCTTCAGGGCACAAAATACAACTATTCGCAGCCGTTCTTCACTATCTGGGACAAACTCCTTGGGACACACATGCCATACAGTCTGGTGACCCGCCAGGAAGGAGGATTTGAAGCAAGGCTGATGAAAGACTAGCGATGTGTTCAGCAGTGTACATTTCCTAGCTCTCATCATTTTGTGTATTTCTTCAATGGTGGTTGAGCAACCTTTCCCCCATAACCAAGATCTCAGTCAGAGATGAATTCAAATGTTGGAAATACAGGAATCAACTTGAAACTGCCTATAATTCAGCAAGAGGTTAGGGGCTGCTTACTGATAGCAATAGGTTGGGGGCTGCTTATTGATAGCAATAGGTTGTTTCTTTGAAAATGCTGAGTGTTCTTTTGGTAGTTGGCTGTGGTATACACACCCCTCTATCCGGAGGAAATTGTATCTTTCTTTTTATTGGTTTTGAATTACATGTTGTGTAGTAACTCGTTTGCGGAATTATTGTGGGTGAAGGTTGATGTACTGAATTTTGATTTTTGTGTCTACGGTGTTAATGTGTTCATTTCCACAAATCATGAACAGCCATTGCTGTAAAGCTTCTGATTTTCATATGCATCCCAGCTCATTTGAAATGTGGGGCATCCGAGCCGTGCATAAGGTGTAGGTTGAGTTAGGCTGTTGATAGGTCTGATTAAATCATTGATTGTTTTTGTGAGTTGGAAACATACATGCCCATTACTTGAGATAACCAAGCATCCCAAAACTCCCGGCCAAGTGGCTTGAACACTTGCAGTGTGGGATTCTCTGGGGTAAGAGTCAGTGAATCAACAGCATCTGAGTGCGCACTCCCGGAATGGTGTCTTTGTGTCGGAGTAATTTGGTTTGCAGAATTTCCATCTCCTTAACGATAGCCTAATCTTTAACCACAGTGATAAAAGAGCCTGAAAAGGATTTGTGGGTCCCGACCTACCTTTGGTCCCATCATCATCATTTTAAGCCTTTGGTGGATGAATCCTTCGGGCTTGGGGACCTCCATTTGGGAGGGGGGAGGATGTCCAATCCCATATCCAATGTGGGAGGTTTCTCTGGGGAACATTCCCCCATTGTGCAAGATCATCTGTTTGGCTTAGTGTTGGTCCATACCTGTGATCGGGTCCCCTTTTTAACCAGATCATTCTACTGTTATATTTGGTGTTGAATAATTTAAGGGATTGATTTGAATTATGCTACAGCGTCGACTTAAAATTTCACAATGGAATCAGTATGTACCTCCACATTGATTGCAGGCCATACACATTTTCCCCGCTCTTTGGTGCAGTTACAGAGCATAACCAGAAGAAATAGCCGGAATGGGTGCTTCTAGCTGTCTTTAACAATACCAAACAGGGAGAAAGGAATTCAATGTCCGAATCCTTTGAATTTTCTTGATTTTGCTTCTCTTAGTGCAGGGTTTTCTTGAGTATCCTATGTAATTGTGTGGGCCGCTTTCCTATTCGTTTAAAAATCGATTTTTTTACCAGCTTAGTGAGCCAGAAATACATGTATTGCTGCTGACTGAGATGATTTGTTTCAGCATGTAGGCAAACAAGCAGGCGGTGTTCCAAAGCAATTTCAATATTTCATGGTAATTAAGAGCTTTGCCAAGCACACACTCATGTTTGAAGGCACACGCTCATGCACATGCCACACATGTGCCAACATGGCACATGGGTGCAAGATCTAATCCATCCATAAGGTTAGTCCAAACCTTCTACATCTTTGCCCAAAAATAAATCTGGTCCACTTAGCTTGTGGGCCCCAGTATTTGAATGAGCAGATGGCTTAGAAAACTCCAGGCAAGTTTTTCATAGCTGTACATTTGTTTTGCAAAATGTGGCCCACCTGAGCAGTGGATCAACTTGATTCTTG
Organism: Liriodendron chinense; assembly: GCA_003013855.2. Classification (NCBI taxonomy): domain Eukaryota; kingdom Viridiplantae; phylum Streptophyta; class Magnoliopsida; order Magnoliales; family Magnoliaceae; genus Liriodendron; species Liriodendron chinense. Next base: position 3,017,583 of record PVNU02000736.1, on the reverse strand, counting down.
GGCTAGGGAATCAACATAGTGGATTCTTTCTCATTGATGGATTGGATCTTGGAACCATTGTGCCATGATGCACAAGCGTACCATGTACAAAAGGCTTATTGCATGCGCGCTTGTAATTTTTAATAACTAATGTCCTTTTTCTTTTTGGTACACATGCTCACACCCCTGCACACCACAATGGGCACTCAAACCCAAGACCCCAGTGTTGAAACTCATAGAGTCTACCATTGAGCCATGAGTAGGGACCCAATAATTATTATGTCCTTATTGGGGCCAAGGGCCTGTTTGGTACATAGGCTTAGGAGGGATTAAGTGGGATGGAATTGCATTTGTTTCCATGCAAATTCCATGTGACGTTTGTACACAGGGGAAGGAATGAGATTAGGTGGAATGAAATTGCATTTGGTCCCATGTGGGAATCCACTATATCTGTGGGCCCCATATTGATGCATGTGTTTTATCCATGCGGTCCTTCCATATGCATCCTTTACACCTGACATTTGAGTTGTATGCATGTGGAAGTGATTGACATCTGTTATGAATCTGGTACATCGATTACAAATCCATATCATCCACCAAATAGGATTTTGCTTAATATGGCGTTTTTGCTTGATGAAGAATATGATCCCAAGCATGAGGATTGGATGGTCAAAATACCATGGTATTTCCCTGCATGCAATCATTGTGGTGTTAATCCCATCTAATGGAATTCCATACCATTTAATCCCGTGGGCCAAACAGGCCCTAAGATTTTATGAGGTGGTGATTTTATCTTCCAAAGTACTTATTTTCCAATGGGAAGTGAAGAAAGGTCATCATCATCATCATCATCTAAACCTTCTACTAACAACTGCCATTCCATTCTATCATTGAAATGTTTGATTTTCAGGATTCATGAGAAGGAAGTCAAAACAAACCAAAACCAAAACCAAAACAAAAAAGAGAAAAAGTTATGCATTTCACCTCTTCTCAGCAAAGTAATAGAATTTTCCAATTCCGAAACTTCTTCTGAATTCGGTCCCGTCATTGGGGGAAAGAAAACACCTCCATGATAGCTGTGTTTTGTTAGCCGGAAATGGCCTCGGCAGGCATTTCTATGGAAGGAAACAAAGGTGGTCATAGATAACATTTCCGATTTTCTGATTGTGAGCAAACTCTAGCACGGACTTAGTTTGCAGGGTGATTTCTTTGCTGAATTTGATAGTATGATCTCAACATTCGGTCTGTAGGATGTGCCCTGTCCAAATCAATCCTGAGATGAGAAACCCACCCAAATCTAGTTTCCATTTTGAGCTGCCCCAAATTGGTGGTACATACTTTCGTGGAAAAGTGAAACAAATCACGATTTGACAGTACATCCAAACGGGCTCTCACTCAGCCTTCTATATTATAAATGAAGATTTTCCATCTCCACTTAATCAAATTGGCTAAATAAGATCTGTTCTTCTATTTAATTCAAAGAAAGATAACCTAAAAAGGATCAATAGTCTTTTGTACATCAGGGGCATGCACGAGACACTGGAAATCTCAAAACTACTTTCAGAACAATCTGAAATCCCATAATAATGTGTCATCTAAAACTCCAAATTAATCAGAACCCTTCAATATCTTACATCTGAAATATCACTTATCAGTATCATCTAAAATTCCATATTAATCAGAACCCTTCATTATCTTACATCTGAAATATCACTTATTCCCATCAGGGTGATTTTCTTCTCTCATTGCTCCACCCAATTACAAATCAATACAACACCCCTTCTTCAAAAATTAGAATAAAAAAGAAAAGAAAAAGTTCCAGATAACCTTTCATGAACAGAAATTACAAATAAAAAGGTGAAAAAAGGGAACCTTCTTCTTCAAGAATCCTGAGCATAGAAATCTATAATCTCACTGAGATTGAAATGAAGGAAAGAAGACCGGTCATTGACCATCAACCACAGCATATGTTCGAACAAAATCGCATCCACAGCGACAAAAATCACTGCTCCGTTCTCACTAGATCCTCTTCTCTCACCCTTCTTCTTGTTCTGTCTCATCGTTTCGAGCAAAACCCGAAAAGGGTCTTTCTCTAGAACAAAAGGGTCAACCACAAACACCCTCTTCTCCTTTCCAACCACAACAGTCACTAGACTTTCAGAACCGTCAGCTTCATCGTCGGACAACGGCTGGTATCCGAGCCGTCTCGATAGAGATGCTTGCTGACGCCATTTCCGGCCAACGAAGACGCAGCAATCCATGTGGGTGGGATCGAATTCGAGAGGAGAAGGATCATGAATTGGAAAATCCGACAATTTCTGAGAGGAGAAAACAAATAATCTCTTCCTCCTTTGTTCTGAGTTTTTTTTTTCCCTATTGATTGTTGGGAGAAAAAAAGGGAAGAGTGGCAACAGAAAAAGCTAGCTGGGGTGAGCTTGAATCGGTTCATCCAAATGAATCCGTTTTATATAAACATTGGAGAAAAAAAAGGAAAATGCAATTTTATTTTATTTTATATTTTTTTGTCATTTTTAATTTCTGTTTGGCTGGCAATAGAGCCGTTGTGAGTGGCAGCGAATGGGCGCAGTTTAGGTACTACCCCCACTTGTTCCGAGCTCGGGACAGGCGGAGGCTCCAATGGACAACTGTGATGTATGGATTTTATCTACACCGTCCATTCATTTTTACATATCATTTCAGCGGGCGCGGATTTCCTGCGAAAGCCTTGCGCAGGAATTTCCTGCGCTGGGAACCAAGGTGGGCCCACAGTGATATTTTTTGATAAATCCACACCGTCCATCCGTTTTGGGAGCTTATTTTAGGATATTAAAACAAAAATAAACCGGATCCAAGACTCAAGTGGGCCGAAAACGTGAGATTTGAACGTTCACAGTTGAAATATTTATGGAGCCACATGAGTTTCGAATCAGGATATTATTTGTTTTTCCAGTTCATCCCAGTAGTAGTGACGTTATGAACGGTATGGATGTCATATAAACATCACTGTGGACCCCAGGGAGGTTTCAACGGTAGTAATTTACCTACCCACCTTTTCCTTTAGTGAGGCCCACTTGAGTCTTGGATCCGGTTCGTTTTTGTTTTTATGTTCTAAAATGAGTTCCCAAAACGGATGGACGGGGTGGATTCATCAAAAAATATCACTGTGGGCCCCACCTTGGTTCCCAGCGCAGGAAATTCCTGCGCAAGGCTTTCGCAGGAAATCCGCGCCCCATTTCAGCTGATTAGCCCAAAAATAAGTAATATCCAAGCCTCTAGTGGATCCACCACAGGAAGCAGCAGTCTAAGGACGGCCACCATTGAAATCTTCTTAGGGCCCATCATGTTGTTTATTTGCCATCCAACTGTTGATATGGTTAGATACACATGGATGAAGCGAAAAAAATTATCATATTGATAAAAAAACTTCTGTTGTCCCTAAGATTTTTTTTTAACGGTAGGAATTTAATCCCCACTATATGGTCCACTTAAGCCTTAGATCTTTCTTAATTTTTTGTCTCATAATCTAAAATGATTTGGAAAAATGGATGGAAGGTATAGATGAAATCCATACATCACGGTGGACCCTCTGATCCCAGCCTGTACCGAGCTCGGAAGGAGGGGTATAACCTAATCCGCGCCCGCAGCGAATCTCACTGTCAGCGGAATATGCCTGCCGCGTAGCTCGGTCGTGTTTCTAGGGTAGGGGCTCAGTGGAAAATGACTGCCGCTTCCTTCCACCGCCTGGACGGACTCGGTCCAGGCAGGGGTTATGAGGGTCTACCGTGATGGATGGATTTTATCTACACCGGCCATTCATTTTTTCAGATCATTTAGAATGTGAGCAAAAAATTAAGCAGTGTCCCGGCCCAGGTGGACCACAAGGTGGGAATTGAGTGCTCACCATTAAAAACTTTCTAAGAGCAGCAGACGTTTTGTTCAAGCCTATATTTGTTTTTTCCCAACGCCCAAGACTACCTGATATTATGAACAGGTTGGATGACAAACAAGCATCCAGGTGGGCCCTATTAAGGATTCAATAGTGGGCGTCATTATTACCACCATGGAAAACGTGGTGGGCAAACTTTATGGAATCCATCACGATGTATTTGTTTTATCCACTTGGTTTATCTTTTTTTGGTTTTTCCTGAGGCATGATCCCAAAATATAAGCATATTCTAAGTGTAAGTAGACCATGCGATAAGAAATAAGTAAGAATTCAATGCCTAAAGTTGAAAACTTCTTAGGAGTTACAGAATTCTAGTATCAAGCTGATTTTTGTGTTTCCCCTTTGTCCAAGTTCGCGTGCCCTTATGAATATGTTAGGTGACAAGTAAGCATTACTGCAAGTCTTGAGAAGGTTTCAACAATAGATGTGAGAAGGTTTCAACAATAGATGGTGGAGTCCACTTTGACCTTTGGATATGTTTTAATTTTGAGCCATGCCCTAAAATAAGCTGGCAAAGTGGACCGACGGGGTGGATAAAACACATACATCACAGTTGGCCTACCTAGCTCCGTGAAGTTGGGTTCATCAGCAATCCGGTAGTTTGTGGGGAAAATTGCACTAATCCAAACATAGGCGCCCAATTGGCGCCTGTGAAATGAACGATTGAAAAGAAATGTTAGATAGCCCAAAATGAAGGGTGGAATCAGCCATCTGATTGGCATGATTTTGGAGCTACGATCCTTCCACAATAAGGTCCACCAATTTAGACGGTCTTGGTTACACGTATGCTTGTTTTGACAGTCTGCATAGTATGAAGATTATTTGGGCCAATTTTCCGTTACGATGACTGGACCCATGCATCGATAAATCATGGTCCAATATCTTCAGATAGCTGAAGATAGTATCTGTTTGATTGATGGACTTTCGACCAACGTATGCGGACTGCCCCTTTACTTCAGATTAATCTGTTGAAGGCTAATTACTAGATGGTTGGGATCATCCAATCGGTGTCCCAGGCCTGTGGCCCACCACATTCATAGGATCAACTGCAACCACGTGTAAAAATCCAATGTTCACGCACGGGAGGCAACGCATATAAAATGACCATAATGCCCTCAATGCGTGCCCCAGAGGGCATCCCGGTAATCCGTTTTTATTGCAATTTCTTTCCCTTCCTTTCTTTTTAGGCAATAAAATTTCGTTATTTATTTATTTATGGGATCAACGCCAAGAACGCGTCTTCTGGCTATTAGGTTTTAGATGGAGCGTCGGTCGCGTCGACGTCGCTTTCTTTGCGCGTATCGCCAGCGTTTGTTTCTTCTTGTGTCTTGCCGACCGTTGGAGGTGCGTCCTTTGACTAACACGAACTTTCCTACGTCACGAATGTTAGGCGACTCGGTCGAGGAGATGCCAACGCCAAGTTGCAGTGAGAATGAGCGCACCGCAATGTCCGTAAGAATTCTATTAAGTACATCGGTTTCGTCGAATCAAGTTAAATCATGTTTTAAAAATATTCAGTTAAAAAATATTTTAAATATAAAATATAATATATATGCTGTTTGGAATAAAGTTTGGTTTTTTCCAGAGTTCTATTGGTAGGAGAGAGGACTCTCAACGCTTGCGTGTTCCGGTGCGAATTGGACACGAGCACAGGTATGGTCTCGGACTCAATGTGAGGGTGTGGGTATGAGCATGGGTGTGTGAGGTAGTGTGACTTTAAAGGTGCTATTGACACATTTTGCACTTCGCGCGTGCGCATCGTGTCGTTTCCTCACGAACTGGAGTGAGACTGGTGCGAGTCATATTGCGACAATAACTCAAGTGATGGACTAAGTGGTTGGGGTTCAAAGGTGAGATGTACTATGGAAAGAGATCTCTTTGATAGACCTCTTTGCCTTTTATAAGAGGATGTAAAGCTGTTTAAAGGGACATAGTGAGAAACTGTTGCATGTGGCTAGCCAACAGTCATGTCTAGTTGCTGTCTCTAACAGCTAGCATGCAATTGGTCTTTAACAACTAGAAACGGTCAGAAATTGCTATATAACAGATAGTTTCTCCAATAGCCAGAAACGGTCCAATGTCTTAATAGCCCTGTACCATAACTCCTAAGCCACCCTTGTCTATATAAATGGACCTGAGATGGTTCATTCCAACACAACCAACACCCAATTCGAATTCAGCAACTAAACCAACCAGCTTTAGTTTTCCTCTTAAAGCCCGTGGGTTCATATGAACCATTGACTATTAGAACCAAATGGTTTGTGTGCACTTCACCAACGTAGTGGTCTAAACTCAACACATAAATTATCTCTCTCTCTCTAGTTGAAGATTTTGTTTTTCATCTGCCAAATTATGTTAACGGGGTTCTACTAATGATTTCTTTGTTTTTACTAAATGCAGAACTACAAAAAGGCTTGTCATATTCTGGAAGCTATGCGCTTGCAACTTATCATTAATCTCAATCAACTTGAGATTGGGCAAATAACGCTTTAAAGACAGCGTATATCACACGTGCTTCAGTCTGTTCTTATTCCTAAATTTTGATTTCTAATTTTCTCTATTTTTTGTTTATCTATAATTTAAGATTAATAAAATGTCAACAAATAACGTGGTAAAAAAATGTTGGAGATCTAAGACTCAAGTGGGCCAAACCACATGATATAAACACCCACCCTTGAAAACTTTCTCAGGGCCTCTGTGATTTTATATGACATCTAAACTATTCATAAGGTTACTCTCACCAGAATGAATTATAAATACAAATATGAGCATGATTCGTGACTTTTATTGCTGACATAGGAAGGGACGTGATGAGGTCGATCATCATCTTTCCAAGGGGATAACTACTATGAATCCATGGAGCTCTCTGGACACCTTACAAATCTTCATGGAATCCACGAGGGAAAATCTTGAATCCATGAGATGAAGTATTGAATAATGAAAAAGGCTAACCCTAACAATGAATTAAGGAGTGTTTAAATACTGAAGGCAAATCCTAAAACATAATTAGCAAGTGTCCTAAACAAAATAGAAAATTGCGCAAAACTTCCATCGTCCATCGGGTGTATTCTGGCAATCGGTCAGTTGACCAAAAACCGCCAAAATTAGCAAGAGACTCTGGATTGAAATTCAGGGTAATTTTGGGTGACCGACAAGGTTTGGTAAGTTGTCGGTCGACCAAACATGCCTAAAACTATCCAGAGAGTTTCTAGGATCCTTGAGGTACTTTTGGGCAATTGACCAGGGCTCGGTCGGTCGTCCGAATTATGTTGATTTCTAGGAGATCTTCTCTTGGGCTCCTTCCTCTAGTCCATGTGAGCCATGAACGTGTCCGCAACCCACGTGTTCTACATCAGTTGCCCCACTAATGTTTCAATGGTGGGCATTTAATCCCTACTTTAAATTTTCATGTTATGTGGCTCATTTGGGTTTTGATCTGCCTCATTTTTTTGGCTCTCCATATGGAAATTCGGATGCGGAATTCGCATGCATCTCCTGCGCTCAGAATCTAGGCAGGGCCAACCGTGATGTTTATGAGAAATCTATGCCATCCAACTGTTTTGTGAGATCATTTTAAGTGTTGCGACAAAAAAATGAACGGGATCCAAGACTCAAGTGGGCTGCAATAAAGCAAAAGGTGGGTAGGGAAATTCCTACCGTTGAAACCTCTATGGGGTCCACAGTGATGTTTATATGCCATCGATATCATAATGTCATTCTTACTTAGATGAACTGAAAACACAAATATTATCCTGATTTGAAACTTTAGTGGCCCCATGAATATTTCAACTGTGGAAGTTCAATCGTCACGTTTTCGGCCCACTTGAATCTTGGATACCATTCATTTTTGGTCGCAACGCCTAAAATGATCTCACAAAACGGTTGGACGGCGTAGATTTCTCACAAATATCACGGTGGGCCCCACCTAGATTCTCAGCGCACACGTAATTTTTTTGTTTTTTTAATTCCCGGCCCGTACCCGGCCATCCCTGTACCGTGACCCGGCCCATAGCATCCGGAGGTGCTGTCATAGTTTCTCGAACTTGAGACCTGCTGGTTGTCAAACTGTAACACAACCAGCGAGGTAACAGGCTGTCGACGTCCCACGTAGCTTCATGTTTCATGGGCACCAGCAATTCAAGTCTTACTCGTGATTTCATTAACCCGATGCAGCTGGCGGGCGGCGATGGACGTAAAATTGTCATTATCGATGGATGGAAATCTCCGTCATGGTGTGCAGGCCCACCGTGTGACTTAACGTGCCTGATACACTTTCATTAGTCCACGTCAACGTTGTTAAGACTCCTCTTACCTCAGGTTCCAAGCAATTTCCATCTAGCTTCAGGTTAATCTGAGGGGTTTGGCTGTAGAAGTCAGGCCCCAGGTTCCAAGCAATTTCCATCAAGCTCCAGGTTAATCAGAGGGTGCTGGCGGTAGAAGTCAGATGGTCCATACATCAGACAAATCCAATAATTGTTTGGGCCACACTGGTATCATAAAAATGGACGGTTAGAGTGGTAATCAGCAGCCGTGCACATTAAAATGCATGCGTGGAACATCTGATCAATGGAGCTGCATGGGTTTGATCTCACACGTGTGTAAATGCACATCTTCAGTCAGTCCTCATGCGAATCGCTATAGCATCTCTTCCAAGATGCATCACAACACTATACAGTCCTGTCAGTGCGCATGTGAAAATGTAAAAGAACCATAAACTGTCCTTTCTCCTCTCATGTATAATATTTACTGGAGAATGGTCACGTACAACGATTAATTGTATGCTAAATTAATTACCATGCCATACCATTTTCACATCTAGCTGAACATTCTTGTAGGAGTAGCAATGGGTTGAGTCGGGGTTAGCCCACGTCCGACTCATCTGCTAAATGAGTCAAGAATTCTAGCCCGAACCCAACCGGGGACTCACCACCCTGTGGGCTCATTTACTCAAATGAACCATAGTTTCTGATCCGAGCCTGGCCGCGGTTTCAAGCCTTGGAAGAGTCCAATATGACTCATCCGAGCCAACTCGATCGAGTTTGTTAGCACCTGATTCGGTTCAATATCACAAGCTATCTATGACTTGGACGAGTCGGGCTGATTCAGCCTCGACTTAGGTGAGTCTAAACTCAAACTCAGGACTGTACAAGTCGGTTCTAGCAGCCGAGTCTTTAAACGTGACCGACCTAACCAATTTAGCTTGTCCCACAACTCGTTGGGCCAGTTGTGGGCCTACCCGACTCATTGCCACCCCAGACGGGATTGGGTCCTGCTCCTGCCGGGATGGGCTCGGTCCTGGTACGGGCTATATGATGCCTAACATGATGTCTGTGTTTCATCCATGCTGTCTATCCATTTTTCCAGGTCCTTTCAAGGAATGAGCCCAAAAAAGAGGCAGATCCGGGCTCATGTGGACCACGCTATAGGGATTGAACGCCAACCGTTAAAAACTTCTTTGGGGCCGCAGAACTTTTGGTGAAGCTGATATTTGTGTTTATCTTTCGTTCACATCCATGTGACCTTATCCACAGGCTTGATGGCAAATAAACATCACGGTGGGCCCTAGGAAGGTTTCAACTATAGGCATCATTATCATCACTGCTTCATGTGATGTGGTCCACTTGAGCCTTGGATCTGTCTCCTTTTTGGGGGTGATTCCTTAAAATGACTCAGCAAAATGGATCAACGGCGTGGATAAAACACATACATCACGGTCGGGCCCGCAGAGCTCCTACAAGGGGGCCGGGACCCAAATGGTGTCCTTTCCACCCCTACTACATCCAACAGAGTGGCCCATTTTCACCCCTACGCATAAGAAATTGGAAATCCAAGTAAGGGTATTTCCGTCACTTTCTTCAACGACCGTACATCTATCTCTTTGGAATTTCTAGCTACTTCTGGTCCTTGACCTCAAGGGAAGATAGAGGTTCCACGTGGCATCCGTCTATGCTCTTCTGACGAAACCGAGATGCTGGTGCCGAACGCGCTTCCAGCATAGAGATATTCTGATAGATATCCCCCTACTGGGCCTGGCCCAATACGGTTTGGGTCTGGTTTTAGAACGTCTTTCGGGCTCATAAGATGGGCTAAGACTTAGATACAAGCCCAAGTAATTTTGACTTGATCTTGGGTTACCACTAGCGTGCCTGATTCGGTCCGAGCCCACCTACACTAGCACAGTGGCATGTGCGAGAGAGAAAGGGTAATAAACATGGGGAGAGATTTTCATAGAGGATGAGAAAATGGGAAAGAATGCCATATGTGCGAGCATGTTGCATACGCATAAAATCTAAGCGTCTTGTTTACATGAATAAATCTAAGTTATCAGCTTGTGAGCACATAGATTTTTAAAATTTCGTAAATACCATTATTTATTTTAAAAATCTCATTTAATTTCTTGTATAAATCACAAAAGAGCATGACTTCCCTAAAATTAATTGGACTGGCAAAATTATCCATTGGCTATTGGTTTAAGATAAATATAAGGTCTCAGGTTCAACAGGTTGGATTATGCAAATAACTGCCATCTGTCATATGTATGCAGCATCCAACCCTTTCAATAGATTGAGCCTTCTTTTTATTTATTATTATTATTATTATTTGGGTTATTCATGCAACGCACACGCCTTGTTAGATGCGCAACACACACACTTGGTCAGTCACACAATGCTCCCACCCACTGGTGGGGTTAGTGGGTTTCGAATTTGAGACCAGCAGTTAAAACGCTTAAGTTGAGCTGAACATGAGGGTCACCTTATAAAAAATTAGTCCCATCTACACATCAGATGGGGCATAGAATAGAAAACAAGTTCTAGCCATTAATAAATAAAAAAATAAAAGCGTGATCTCCTCTATGAGTGGATATGGCTGATTTTCCTACAAGATGATTCTCATGATAAAGAAAACCAATTGGATGGGTTGAACACACGAACAAGAAAGGTCCAAAGTTATTTTCTATGTGGACAGTTGCTGTCCAACTGATTGGAATATACACACATTGAGGTTGTTGACCGAATACCTATTATTTAATTTTCCTTCCAACCCAATATCTGACTAACCTCACCCTCTGCAACACCTGTTTAAGTTGTGACTAAAACACCTAAGCTATGTGGGGCCACAATGTTGTATATGTAATCAAGCGAGAACCCTTATTTCAACCGTACATTAAAAAGATAGGCTCGATCGTTAACTTTGGTAGGCAACATCAACGGGAACAATGTAAAAATGCCCCTAAAACATTTTAAGTTAATGTGGTTCGGTCCGGTTGAGCGTTAGACCAGGCTGATTTTTGTATCTTCACTTCATCCGGCGTGCAACAGTTGTTGTAGAGATTTCAGTCCAGCGGCAACATGGTGTTAAAAGGCCAGAATCTCTTTGCAACACCAATTTTCCGCTGTGCATGAAACAGATGGTTCCATCCTCAGTATTAGTCTCTACTGTTTTTATAAAAAAAAAAAAAAAAAAAAAAAAAAAAAAAAAAAAAAAAAAAAAAAAAAAACACTACAAGCTGCTGCTTAGATGGGCCAACCCGATGCAACAGTGGGTATGAGATGATGACCATAGATTTCAAATACAAACTCCAATTGGATTTTCTTTATATTGTATCTGAAATGAATCTTGTCTATTGTTTTGAATGAACTCTAATGTTAGTTCAGTCATTGACATTGGTCATGCATAATTTCTGGGTCTTCAAAATTCTGATTGTTTTCGGACCCATTCAAAGTTTTGGTCATGCAAAATTTCTGGGTCTTCAAAATTCTGTCAACAACTCTATTAACTTAATGTACCTTGAAAACTTTGGTGGTCCATCCACCTGATCATTGGTCCACATGTGAACAAAAGAAACCATATTAAAACAATAGTCCAGAAAAAAAAATAAAATTGCCAGAGACTGGATGGTTAGGATCATCCCTCCGGAAGATCATCTAGGTATCTGATCATCTAGAGTTGTCAGGCCTGTCGATCGACAATCTTAATCACAGGACCAGGAGCAACTGGTATGAACTGGTCCGATGTACGGGTTCCATTCTTTTACAACGTGTCTCGCAAATAGGGCTAGCAATGGGCCGGACTGTGAGCCCAACCCAGATCTGGACCAGGAGACCTGGTCTTGTACTCACGTCATTCTAGCGTGGCTGAGCCTTTTCACACACAGACGTGTTACACACACACACACCCCGATATGGGAAATGGTACTGTGAGGTCGAACTCATGAGAGCCTTCCGTGAGGTTGAGCTCTGTGGGCCCCACCATGATGTGTGATGGACATCCATGCTGTGCACTTGGTAGGTTCCCTCTAGGTTGTAGGATGTGCCAAAAATCACCAGCATTCGAAACTTAGGTGTGGCATACCATCTGAAACCATGGAAAATTATGCACAAAACATCTAAAAGCACTTGGTGGAACCCACCTGAGTTTTGGAATGGCCTAAAATTTGTTGGACCCGTCGTCCAATGAGACACAATGGATGGATTGGATGTCTAAACAACATCTCATTGGACCCTATATACAATCAGAAAGGTTTTAATGGGTGGGCATCCACTCTCAATATTATAAGTGGTGTGGCCCACCTAAGTCATGGATTGGTCTGATTTTTAGGCCCATGGCTCACCATGGAATGGATGTTCATTACACAGCCAATCCGTTCAACAGTTTGTCCACATGATGAGACTCACCTCTTGTAAAAATCAGTCACATCTACTCCTCAAGTGGACCACATCTGCATTTTGTTATTTATCAACGGGTGCAAATTATTTTCAATGGTATGGTCCACTTATGAGTAGATGGGACTGACTTTTGCACAAGATGATAGACTGTACTGACTATCACGTGCATGAGACATCCAACCCTTCCAATGGGTTGAGCTCTGTAAAAGGGAGTCCAGTCTGAGAAATAATTGATTACTTCTAGTCCGGGAGTAATTAATGTCAATGACCGTCGGCTCAGAAAAATGATTTATTAAGGCAGTTTTGATAAAGGGGAAAGCTCACCCTCCAAATTATTTCCCTTGGTGTGGTCCACTTATATCATGGTTGCGCCTGACTTTTAGGCCCACGTCTAAGTTTAAATGTGACATCTAATGTTTAAAGTTGATTTCATATGATTATCACGGTGGCCCTGCAATCAAGGGTGTGTGTCTCTCTTCCACCTGTTTCCCTTAGTGATCATTGTCTGCCTGATTGTTTTAGCTCTGGGTCAATATGTGATTACATATTTAATGGTTAGAGTAGATCCCACTGGGCCCTACAAAAATCAAGGGTGTTCCTAAGAAAACTTGACACGGATTGTGTAGTGCGGGGCTCGCTGCCCTTTACCATGGTGTGAAGATTCTGTGCAGCCCACCATGATGTGTGTGTTTTATCCACATTGTCCATCCATTTTTCAGCTCATTTTAGGGCGTGAGTTCAAATTGAAATATATCTAAAGCCCAAGCGGACCATAACACAAACTTTTGTGGAGTATATACAATGAAGAGAATTTAACAAAAAAGCTACCTATTTAATGTAGAATTTACGTTCCATTACCTTTTTCAAAAAGGTTTTCAATAGGAAATCCTATTAACTTAAGTAATTATCACTGGAGTATTTTTTGTTTAGATTTTTTTATGAAAGTTAGGGCTGACCTTGTGAGAAAGGGATCAATAGCTTGGGTGGGCCCTGTTTATGCCCTTTTTGGCACACTTATGTGGGCCAATGAGATGCTGCTACGTGTCGGCATCGCGTGTTAAATGATGGACAAAATCCTACTCGCATACGAAGAGCATTGCTTACACCTAATCTAGCGCGCCTAGATCAAATGGTCCAGGAGACGCTACGTGGCAGCCATGCCACATATGGTATAGGTGACTTTAAGAGGAGGAACTAGAGATGTACACATGAGAGAGAGAGTATTAAATATTAGAATTCTATAAAAAAAATTCTTTGCAAAAAGTAAAAGTCTCTCTTTCAGCATTAAATGTCATAGTCCCATCAAATGAGATCTCTATTTAGCATTAAATGCTAGAGCCTTTCAAAAGCAACTCTCTACGGATGCCAAAACCAAATGATATAAAGATTATAACAACTTTCCAATATGAGAGTCTAAAAACATGAGGACTTCGGCTGGTGCAGGTAAGATATATCTCTTGTAAACATGGCCGTATGCAATAAGCCACACTAAGCCTGGTAATGGGTCGTGTTGAACCGTGTTTGTGTTGTGTTGTATTCATGTCGTGTAAAAAATGCCCTCACTCAAACCCGACCCGTTAACTAACGGGTCAAAATTTAGAAACCCAAACTCGTTCGTTAATTTAAAGGGTGACTCGCAACCTAACCTGTTAAATAAACGGGCTATGCTTTCGTGGGTAGAGAGATGGGAAAGGGGCTCGATTCCACAGAGATTTTGGAGCGTGGCCGTGTGGGGCCTTGGGCAGAAAGATGGAGAAAACTCTCTCTCTCTCTCTCTCTTTCTCTCTCGTCTTATTAGCTATCTTAGCTTCTTAGGGATTTCTCACCACATTAAAAATAATTACCAAAATACACTTACTAACGGGTTAAACGGGTTTCGCAGGTGAAGCATTGACCTGACCCATTATCTTAATGGGTCTTGATGGGCCAACTCGTTACTGACTCAACATGTAAGGCCAGACCTGAACACTGATTTTTTCGTACGGGTTGACAGGTCATGTGGAATTTTTTTAGGCCTAAGCCACACTGATGTGGAAGAATCAAAGAAATTTTCACGATCGATCGTTTAGATCCTTCACGATGTTGAAGACTATGTAAGGCCATTGACTCCTAAAAGCATATATAAACAACACTCCACAAAGAGATCTAGGCCTCATGCCAATACAAGTAATCCCAGCTCTTATTTATCCATCCACCATGGATATTTATCTTTTTATTTTATTTAAGTTTTGTTTTAGCCCCGTCGTTGCTCATAGCATGGGGTCCTTTAGTTTTAATACTTAGTTTATCCCTCCACCCTTTATCCATGGCATCCTGCTGAATCGCAAGGAAAATCACTCAGTTTCGAACTGAAGGCTGCAGGGCTTTCCTGCCACGTGCTAGGTGATTCCGCCAGCCATCTCCCCACAAAGTCTAGTTTGCATTTGACGACGAACGGATAGTCGATTACGACCGTCTCACCACATGCTTGCTTCTCTCCAAGTTTATGAGCATGCTGTCACCTCGCTGACCGTCTTGCCATGGAGCTCAGTTCTAACTGAGCAATGAACATATTCTTGAAGATCTTGGGTTCGGGGCCTTGCCTCGTTGGTAGCCTCTGCGGAGTTTCAACAAGGGGTCTAGGTTTCAAAACCCATTAGTGGTGAAATATCTACACTATTGATAGCACCAGTGGGTGCGTTACATGATTGACTGGGTGGGTGTGTTGCGCGATTGACTGGATGGGTAGGTTGCATGACTGACAAAAAAAAAAAAAAAAAAAAATATTATCGAAGATTCGCCCTCTATCGACCATCTCGCCATGAGGCTTGACTTTGATCAAGCAACAAACAAACGACCATCCCATACATCACGACCGTCCCGCTACGAAGCTTAGTCTTTAATGGGTAACGAACGTATTGTCATCCATTAAGCAGATTGTGAGTGCCATTATTGTAAAAATCATTAATAAAAAAAAAACTTCCGGCTTATATCTTCTTTCTCTATTTTACTGCTAAACGTCGATAGCGAATCACGTTGAAAGAATAAGTTCTTAAGTCCGTAGATGCAAGTTTATTATCACAAGGTAAAAACAATCCATTCAAAAGGGTTAACCCTTACCTTTTCATAAATCGCTTGAGCGAAGCGCAAATTGGTGGTTGAGAGGACCCTGTGTCTAGTCTCCAATATGTCTGTCTTGACATGGAGGAACACCAATAGTTCAATCAAACCTTGCATTGAGTAGACTGTGGCATGCCCATGCATCATTGAATACAGGCCCTTCGTTCACACATGTGGCCTCCAATTTGATTTAATTGGCAACAATAGGCCCCACCATGATGTTTATGCAAAATCCACCTGGACAACTAAGTGCATCACCCCATATGAGGCCTAAGCTAAAAAATCATCCCCATCCATGATTTAGATGGTTCACATGATTAGAAATAATGTACAGGGTAACCCTCAACCTCCAAATTGTTTCTCTTGGTACGATCCACCATAATCATGGATGGACCTAATGGTTGGGCCCCAGGCCTAAATTTTTGTATTACATCTAATCATTGGAGTAGATTTCATATACACATTGTGGTGAGCTTTATAAAAAAGAAAGGCCAACATCTCTCTCTGAACCGTTTCCTTTGGGATAGGGCCACCTAATCACATGTTAGGTTGATTTTTTTTATTTTTTGGCCTTGGGCCTAAATTGGGATCATACATTTAATGTTCAAAGTAGATTAAACATCATGGTCGACTTGCAAAAATCAAGGGTGAGCGTCTAGTAAATTCCCTTAAAATCTTTATTTTTTGGGGAGCATGAGGCCCAGGGCAAGAAAAATTAGGTTGCCCTTTGATTGAGATGGGCCACATGAAAGGAAACAGTTGAGAGACACATTGACCCTTAATTTTATAGGGCTCACCACAATGATTATATGAAGTCTACTTCAACCATTAGGTGCCATAAAAAATTTAGGCTTGGGGCTCCAACATTAGGCCCATTCGTGATTTAGGTAGCCCATGTTAAGGGAAACAGTTTTGAGCGCGAGGGTTGCCCTATACATTGTCTCCAATCATGTAGTCCACCCAGACAAACCAGGTGCATCACCCTATGCTAACTAAATAATCAGCTCTATCTGTAATTTAGGTGGACAGCACGATTGAAAACATTATGCAATGAAACTTTCACCCTCCAAACTGTTTCCCTTAAAGCCTGTTTGGATTGTAAGTTACTTAAGATAAGCTACTTATCAGAAAAGTAACTTATCTTGGTTTCTACTTAACCAGGAGATAAGTATGTTTAGTAAATAATATACTTTTTGGAATCCAAAAAGTAGAAAAGCATATTTAGTTTTCAACATCATAAGTAATCGTCCCTCAAGTCTATTTGGTTCCCCTCACATCCACTGTCCATCATGTGGGGCCAACATTTGATGTGGATTATTCATTGTGTGGCAATACTAATGTGGGCCATCCATCATGTGGGGCCTACCTTAGATGTGGGCCATTTAGCAGTAGGGTCTGACCTTTAATGTGCACCATTCATCAGGTAGGAGCCCACCATTAATGTTGGTCATCCATCATGTGGGGCCCACCATCAATGTTATTGTCCATCACGTGGGGCTCATCTTCAATATCCACCGGCCATCATGTGGTGCCACTTTTGCTGTGGACCATCCATCATGTGGGCCCACCTCCCATGTGGGTCGTCCATCATGCGTGGCTCGCCTTGGATATGGGCCATTCTCATTAGCCCGACCTTTGATGTGGATCGTCCATTATTGAGGCCCATCTTCATTTGAATCATTCATCATGTGGAGCCCACCATTATTAATTGCCCATCATGCGGAATCCACCTTTGACGTGGATTGTCTATCATGTGGGCCCCACCTTCAATGTGGAGCCAACCTTTGATGTGGACCATTCATTGTGTGGCCCATCTATCATTTAGAACCCACCTTGGATGTAGGCAATTCATCATTATGGCCCGACCCTTAATTTGCACCATTCATTATGTAGGGCCCGCCTTTGATGTTGGTCATCTATCAAGTAGGGCCCACCATCAATGTTATTATCCATCATGTGGGGCCCACCTTCAATATCCATTGCCAATCATGTAGACCTATTGTGCACACCCACACTGTCCATTCATGTGGGCCTCGCCTTGTTGTTTACCTGTGCACGCTGTGCACACCCACAACTTTTCCTCTCTTCATCTCTCCTATTCCTCTCTTCAGCAATTTATGAAAAGTTAAAAGCTAAAAAAAATAACAAAACTAATTATGTCCTCTTAAGTAAAAAACTTACTTATTACTAATCATAAACCAGATTGGCTCACATGAAATAAGTTACTTATCTACTGCTGTCGGTAGAAAAAGTAACTTATTTGGTGGTATTTAAACGGGCCTTTAGTGTGACTCACTTGAATCACGGATGGGCCTAACATGGGGTGACTAACCTGGTTGCTGAGGTCGTTTCACATTAAAACATCACCGTACGACCCACTTGAGCTGCCGACCCCTTGATTCTCACATCTAAACCCAACTACACACCTTATTGAAAAAGGTAGTGCAATGCAAGTTATACATTAAGTAGGTAGTTTTTGTAGAATGTCCTACACCTCCGTGTGCAGTTGGCCATGTGCTTTTGGAAAAAAACTTCATTACTTGTTTGTTGTACGACAAATTTATGAAATGCAGGGTACAGGTAGATTTAATGAAAAGATGTTATTTTGAGTCCTTATTTTCATTTGGCTCAGCATTGAATGGTCCAGCACTGAATATAGTATTGCCTGTTTAAAGGAAGTTGGGGTCGATTGTGCCAGCAAAGAGGTGGGCCCCACCGTAATGATTATGTGGAAGTTGGGGTCGATTGTGCGAGTAAAGAGGTGGGCCCCACTGTAATGTTTATGCAGAAGTTGGGGTTGATTATGCGAGCAAAGAGGTGGGCCCCACCGTAATGTTTATGTGCAATCCAATGGACTAATAGGTGCATCACCTGATAGGCTAAGGCCACAAATCAGGATGGTGTCACCTGATGTTAGGCCTAGGGGCCACAAATAAACCCCATCTTTGATTTAGGTGGACCACATGATTGTAAATCCTCACTATCCACCCTAATTCCCTTGGTATGATCCACAAATCAGCCGCATCTTTGATTCAAGTGAACCACATGATGGAAACCCTCACCATTCAAAAGTGTAATGGGCACCCTCACCATCCAAACTTTTTCCCTTGGTATGGCTCACCTGAATCGGGATGGGCTTGATGTTTGGGTTCCACCCTTGACTTTTACATGGCCTGCCCAGATGATTATATGAAATCCACTCCAATTGTTAGAGGCCACACTAAAATTTAGGCCGAGGCCTAAAACTCAAGCCCATCCGTGAATCAGGCGGCCCACGCCAAGGGAAATAATTTGGAGGGTGAGCATTGTACAATGTATTCTTTTCAATTGTTTCATTCACCTAAATCACCAATGGGGATGAATTTTGGGCCATGGGCCTACATAGGGTGAAGCAGGATTTCACATAAACACCACAGTGGAGCCCACCTGAGCAGCAGACCCCCTTCTCTAAGGATATAGTTGATCAAAAACCATTTCTTAAGACATGCGTGAATGTAAATTCTATATTAAGTAGGTAAGCCTAATTGATTGAATTTTTTGGGGGCTTAGAATGGACTCAGACCATCGTCCCTATAGTGTTGGGTGGCCCAGGAATACGCATCCAAGCATAGCCTGAAATGGCCAAAGTCCACCTGTTGCCGGCCCTACCAACGGTCCAGGCTGACTGGGCTGAGGTCTCTCCAAGTTCAGCTTGAAAGTAAAACCTAAGCATGAACCCAGCCTTCGGCACTTGATCAAGGGCCGTTTCTTTTGTGAGTGAGGTGTTGATCGTTTTCGAGTTGAAGCGGGCGACTTTCAACCAATCAATGCGGTAGCCAGTGAGTTGGAGAGGTTTCTACAATACATCCAGTTTATGAAACATGTCTCATCTGGACCGTTTAATATGAGGCACGTGCAAGCCCAAAGTACAAATGAAGTTGCAGAGTTGCTAATGTTGTCGCAGATCCCATCCTAAAAGCCTTGGAAATGCGTGAGACTGACGGTTCTTGTGTGTCCAAGTGTCACAGTGAGATCAGGTTCGTTCATCAGAATATGGTGGCCATCGAACGGCATAGGAAAAAAGATGGCTAGGCATTGATAATCCAACCGAGCAAGACAGATAGTTAATATCATGCGTACATCATCAAAGGGGAGACGTGTCCCTCAAGCAGCTGGGTTGCCCGTGTACGAACTTATGGCACTGTAGATGTTTGCCTTTCCGCGCTTTCTCATTTTCGAAGGTGAGCAAATTGCGGTTGCCACAGGCTCGCCTTTCTTTCTCTCGGGTATTTTCTTGTCGTGTTATCGTTGGATTTCGTTGGATATGTTTGGATAGGTTTGTATAAGACTAGAGTCGTCACTAGCCAGTTACTTCGAATCTATAATTGGCTAGACTTTGTAGAAATGTTAGATATTAGAATTCGAAGATTCCTTTATCTAAAATGACTCTTTGGATCCGCGGTCAAAGATTCGAGGTAAGGGATCACGGTTACAGGGTTAGAAGGTGTTAGGCACCCATTCTGCCCGTACTGAAGTACGGTCTTTACTTCACAGAATCAAACTAATACTTAAAAGTCTAAATTATTCCTCGTACATTCTCATGAATGATATAATGATTGAATATGTGTCTAAACAGTAAGAGTTTTTGATTGGTAAGTTCCAATCAGATAGGTTAAGTCCAGAGCATACGCTCGAACTGACAAGTTCTTTACGCAAGATGCATGATGTGTGTTTGACTGGTCAAAGTTTCTGATGGGCAAGTTTCGGGCGAGCCAGCTAACTTCAGAGCATACGTTAAGACCTGATCAAGTGCTTATATTGTAATGATAATAAGGGAGTTGGAAGAATAATAAACGTTGTACTTATGCTAAATGCGAATGAAATGATGCTGATATAAGAGTAGCTGGATAGACGGAGGTATCGCAAGGATTAACTTCAAGCGGCTAAGATTTGGACTTAGGTAGCTTGAGAGGCTTGAACCAGCGTCATGCTCGGCTGGACTAGGACTAGATTCTTCACTTACTCGGGCTCTTCTTGGTGGAGGAATGGGCTAAAAAAGTGGAAATGGACTTGAAACTCTCGTGTTGAAGAGAGGGAAAGTAGATGCTGTAAATGAGAAGGAGATGGGGTATTTATAATTGCAAAAAGTGGCATCTCTCGTAAGTAAGGGCGGGCGGCTTCCTGGGCGCCACCAGTACGACCACTTTGCTCTAACTTCGAAGCATACAGACTCCAAACCTGAAGTAAGAAAGTCTTAGGTTGGAGGTTCGGAGTTACTTTGAAGCTGTGACTTAGAAGTAAGTGAGTTAAATGAGTTTTAAGGATGAGTTGATAAGGTTAGTCGACTGGGTGCAAGGGCTAGATTGACTCAGTGAGTTGACTCGGTGATTTGACTCACTAAGTTTGACTTTTTAGAAAATTTTATAATGATTTTTTCTATGGACTGTTTTTCGGGCTGATGTTTAGGGGTGAGTTGACTGGGTTTAGGCTTGAGTTGGGCTATGGATTAGGGCTTGCGATGGTGAGTTTGACTGGGTTTGAATATAGGGTTTGGGGGTATGGACCTCCATCCATTCAACCATCTCAATCAGCTTTGTAGCCGAATGTGGTGTGTCTATAGGTAGACATGCTTTTATTGGTCCAATTTAAGGTGGATATGGGGTCTCACCTAATCCGCTCCCTTCATTAATACGCGAGTATGATGGATTCTACAAGTTCACTACTCATTTATTATGCACATGACACACAAGGCTCTCAATCCAAACCATTCGAAACATGGCCAATTGATAGCCACAGGCTATGGAACACATAGATTTGATGATCCACTGATCATATGTTTAGGATTGTCGAATGAGGCAGGTCCAACGTTCAGGTCGACCACACCAAATACTGAGCTCGGGTTGCATTAAATGCACCAAGTATTAAATGCAAGTTATAATAAATGCAAGAGTCATTTCTGGAGTGGTTGACCTAACCGTTGGACCTGCCTCATTCTTGATCTGATGTGGTCGGCCTGATCTTAGAAACGGTATGGACGGAGTGAATAAACAGTTACATCTTGGTGGGCCCCTCCACAACTCAGTTAAGATGCTTTACATCCTTTGCGTCCATATTGAGGAAGGTGGATCGCAATCTGCATCGACCAATGATAACTCTTGCATTTAATGGGACGCAGATTGTGGCACATTGCAAAGGATCCATTGTGATGTATTTGTTTATCCATGTTGTCCATTCTATTTGGGAATAATAGTTGAAAAAGCTTCAAATTATGGCTCCATTTTTTTTATTGGTCGTCTATGTATAACCTATTATTTTTGTAGTCCGCTGGGCATTGTGTTGAGCTCTTAATTGAGCATATTCTAACCCCAATTCACCACTCATTATGCAGGGTTTCATGATTTAAAGACTAATTTAGTGCATGGATTTGTGATTGTAGGAATAAGAATGACTTCACCCAAATAATGACCAAACGGGGCTATTTCGAAGCCTTGGATGAAGATACAAAGTGGACCAAAGAGAGAAGAAAGCAAGGAGAGAAAAGAAAAGAAAGAAAAAGAAGAAAGAAAGAAAGAAAATATCAAAAGAAGTAGCCTAGACCGGTCAAGACCGGTCGGCCACACCTTTGGATCTTGCTGGATGGACAATTAGGCAGTCCGACCGGTCAAGACCGGTTGGCCAAACCAGCCCGACCGGTCAAGACCGGTCGGCCAATGGGTCGCCCCCCTTTCAGCACTCCCTGGATTGTCAAAAGATAGGTTCGACTGGTCGTGACCGGTCGGCCAGCCCAGTCTGACCGGTCGGCCCTGCGTAAACAGTGAGCTTTCTAAATCGCGCGCCGAATTTCTCTGCGCAAGTGCGTACTTTTACGCGAAATTTGGAAGTTTCTTACGCAATGGACACCTCCAAGCTATAAAAGGACTTCTTCCCTTCATACCAGGGCATGTTAGGATGTGGGGATTGCTTGGGAGACGGATTCTACTTCGAGTTTCTTAGTTTTCTTCCTGTTTTAGTAGTTTTTATGTTTTTTGAGGCTTCTAGTTCAAGGATGTTAGAGATGAACTAAAACCTCTTAGCTACGACTAAGAGGTGAAGCTTTTGATTTGTTTTTGATGGATTTATGCAACATAGGTTTCCTTTTTATGATTTAATTGATGAATTTTAGTTAATGTGAGTTTGAATAAAGTTCTGGTTGGGTTTTTACTTTGATCTCTTGATGACTCCGGGCTCATGTGATTCTTAGTGATCCTAACTTAGTAATTTACCTTCTGAGCATTGTGTATGCTTGTGTATTTCATTGATCTATCATCGACTCCGGGCATGGTAAATTCTTTGATTGCCTTGTATGCAATGGCCTGATTTTCATGTGGGAACTCATTCAACTAAGTTCTTATCTTTTGTTATAATTTGAAATAGCTGTTTGTTGATTGATTTTGATTTAATTAGAGTTCTAATCATTAGTTGTAATCAAGTCTAGTGACAGGATTTGATGAAGGCTATGGTTGTGAATCTCAACTAGATTGGGAAGAGGCTTGGCCTACACAATTGAGTGTGCCCAAGGCCTGAGCATTGATGTGGGAATTGAATCAATGAATAAGCAAATATTTTGGATAATTGTTGATTTAACCGCTCTATATTCTAATCGGATAGAGATATGAATTCGATTCCGATTGAGTTTTGAGAGACCTAGTTGTGTTGATGCATTGAAACTTGTCAAAAGTGGATCCTTGGCGCTCTAGTGCCTTTTTAGATTAAAATTACCTTACACATTCACTGTTTAAATCCAAATTGCTATTTTCCAGTTTTAGTTCTTAATAGGATCTTAATTACTAGTTGTTTAGACAAAATCTAAGAATACCCATTCATAAATCTCTGTGGGAACGATACTCGGTCTTTCCGAATTATTACTACTTCGCAACCCTACACTTGGGGAGTGAACACATTGTTTGAATTTTTGCTGGACCAAAATATCCTTTTGCCACACCCTGCCACACCTCCTCTCGTATGACAAAAACATTTTGTGGAAACTAATTTTTTTTTTTTTTTTTTTTTTTTTTTTTTTTTTTTTAGGATTGGGTGTGGGCCTTAAAAAATCAAAATTAACTTTTGGGGCCATCTCTTCGGCAATCTAATCCGTTCACTTTAATCGAACATCTGTGAACCCATAAGAGGTTTATTTAAAACAAAATTGGAGCTTTTTGTGGCCCACTCCTACGTTAATGATTGGAGTTAATTCCGAACTGTTTCCTCCGATGTAGTCCATCCGTGATGAGTTTTGCCCTCATACCTGGACAGATTGCATGAAATCAAAACCCCTTTCATGTGGACGACTTGGATATGCTCCAAGACTATTCAGTGGACCCCACATAAGACTTGAGATGGATTTAATAAATGAGTCCCTTGCGCGGAAAAAAGTTATTTACCCTTTCCCTCTTTTTTTTTTCTTCTTCTTTTATTCTGGGAGGGGACCATTTGGCCGTTAGGACCCTTGCCACTTCTGTGGGACCCACTCCGATGAGCTTACAACTTGCATCCGGCGTCATTCCATTCATTCTAGCAAGCGTCTAAGTGTTTTCCTAGAGTGAACTGTCATAACCCCATGCAGGTTGCAGATCCCACAAAAATGGGGCTTACTTTTAGGCAAACAGATGGTGTCCAAATGAGGTGCTTTCAAAACCATATAAAAGTTCATTAAATTACCTTTCCAACAAGTACAAGATCACGCAAATCGAACATGTAACAAGAGAGTTATTACCATTTTCGTCGGATCTACGAATGGCGGAGTATCAATGAATGACAGTGATTTTGGGCCCACTTTTGAGTAATTAAGTGGGGTCCAAATGAGGTGATTCAAAATTCATCCAAAAGTTCATCAAATTACCTTTCCAACAAGTACAAGATCATCCAAATTAGACATGTAACGAGGGAGTTATGACTGTTTTCGTCGGATATGTGAATGATAGAGTATCGACGAACGATAGTAACTTTGGACCCACTTTTGAGTATTCAAGTGGTATCTAAATGAGGTGATTTAAAAGTCATCCAAAATTTCATCAAATTAGCTTTCCAACGAATATAAGATCACATAAATTGGACATTTAATTAGGGAGTTATGACCATTTTCGCCAACAAATACTGTCCATCGTTTACACACGCACTGGCTCCCCCACGCACTCACACCAAAGTGAGATTTTACCACAATGGGTACTCAATGGGTACTTGAACCCATTGATGATATGTTGTATATCCATTCCATCCATTCGTTTTTCTAGCCAATTTTAGAACGAGGTCCAAAAAATTAAGCATATCCAAATCTCAGGTGGACCATACCACAAGCAACAGTGATGATTGAACATTTGCCATTAAAAACTTCACAAGGCCCATTATAAGCCGATCCATAATGTTTATTTTCCATCCAACCCATTGATAAGGTAAAAAAAGACACTTGGGTGTTTTCAACAACAAGTCTTAAGTTTGAGTGCTAAGGAGACACTAACTCCAGAGCTTGCTTACACAATGAGGGTGACCGAGAAATGCTATGTATATAGCTTTGGCTTTATATCATTTGAACTGTAAAAAAAAAAAAAAAAAGAAGTACCGATGGGTGGGCACATTGTGTGACTAATTATGTGGGTGTGTTGCACAGCAAAGAAGGTGGGTGCGTGCATAGTGCGACTAACCATGTGGGTGTGTTGCACAACTAAGAAAGCGAGTGGGTTGCATGACTAACAAAAGAAAGTAAAAAAGATTAACTTGATCCAAAACTTTCATGGCCTATAAAACACTTTTAATGATTATTCACCACTTTTTCTACTGGTGTGGTCCACCGGAGATTTGTATATGCTTTATTTTTGGGATATGTAGAAAATTCATCAAGGTGGGCCCCACATAGTAAGGGTTAGCCCCACAATGTGTTTTAGGTATGGGAGAAAATAGAAAGGCCGGCCAGTCAAAAGAGCTTGGTGCAGGTAAAATTTATAGTTGTTGGTTAACTTTCGCCGGTCCAACCCGTTTTTCCATGTCCTTTGAATATCCGACCCATTGTTGGTACAAAAATACCAGCTAATGTCGTTTGGATGTCAATCTTAAAAAAAATAAAATTTATTAAAAGCCTATGCAATTAAGAGCATACCTTTACGCACGCACTAAATGACTCCACGTACGCATGCCTATGTATAAAGTGCATGTGGAGCCCATGCACGTAAGCTGGTAGTCAATATAATTTATTTGGCACAAGTGGGTGGCCTGCCAAACAACTGTACTATCATAAGTCTTAGGAAAGTCTTTTATTATTATTGATTTTATTCATTCAGTGGCTATTTAAGAGATTAAACTAACTTGATTGTCTAGTTATATATTCTTATAGCGGTCCCACCTTATGCCTGTGGAAGATGGAATCAGATTGCATGGTGTGCGTGTTGATGTTGCCAAGTTCTACAGGCCACACCATGATGTATGTGTAATATCCACACCATTCATCCATTTCGTGAGATCACTTTAGGCGTGAGTCCAAAAATCAGGCAGATCCATCATTGAAACATTTGTGGGGCCATAGGATATTTATGATAAATCTACTCCATCCATCTGTTTTTAAGCTCATTTTAGGGAATGTGACAAAAAATGGGCAGATTCAAAGCTCAAGGGGGCTATACAGCAGGAAACAATGGGATTGAATGCCCGCCATTGAAATATATTGGGTATCATGGAGCCGATTCTAAGCTTCAGAGGTGCCTCATTTTTTGAGTCCGTTCAATAAAATGAGCTAAAAAAACAAATGGACGAGGTGATTTCTCACAAAAATAAGCCCGTGTACTGTCAGAGTTAGGTTGGCATGGCAATCAAGGTCTCAATGTGCCGGCGGAGGTTTGGCGGACATAGGACAAGGGTTGCTTGACCGTATGTGGGCCCACCATGACATTTGTGACAAATCCACTCCGTCTATCCATTTTGCGAACCTCAGTTTAAGGGATGGGCCCAAAAGTGAGGCCGATCTAAAGCTGAAGTGAGTAAACGAGCATGAAACAGGGGATTTAAACAAATGCTGCTGCAACATTCGTGTGGCCACAGGATGTCTGTGACAAATCCACCATGTTCATCTGTTTCACCAGATCAGTTTTTGGCAAGGGCCCTAAAATGAGGTCGATACTACACTTCAGTGGGCATACAACAGGAAAGAGCGGGATGGAACTTTCACTGTTGAAAAATCTTGGGGCCATCTGAGCCACCTTTGAGCATTGGATCTGCTTCGTTTTTATGCATATGCAATAAAATGATCTGGAAAAATAGATGGATGGTGTAGATTTCTGAAAAACATTAAAGTAGGCTCACGTACAGACACGGTTAGGTTAGCATATGCATGAGAGTAAGAGGTTTGATGGACATTTAAGTCCATACCGGTTGCCCGACTTATGCAGTGCCACCCTGTTTGTGACAAATCCCCACTTAGTCCATCTGTTTTACCATCTCATTTTAGATTGTGGGAACAAATATGAGGCTGATCAAAAGATCAAGTGGGCCAAACGAACATGAGATAGTGGGGAAAAACACTGGCTGTTGAAATATTTGTGGGGCTACAAGATGTTTGTGACAAATTCAGGCGGTCCATCTATTGTACTGGATCATTTTATGGTGGAGGCGATACCAAGGTCCAATGAGCCAAATGACTAGTAGAGGTGGGCAATGATCCGGGCTGGACCGAGTTAGCCCTAGTTTGGGTTTGGCTAGGGCTAGTTTTTGTGCTACCTCAGTTTTTGCATTGGTTTGGTTTGGGTTTGAAGCTGACCCAGGCACCCGAGTTTGGTTTGCTTTGGAAAAATTTGGTGCCGGCTGAGATTGATTTGGTAAAAAATTTCAATTAGGCTGAGTTGGGTTTGACCATGTGGTAGCTATTTTTTTGTTTGTTTGTTTGTTTGTTTAAATAAAAGAAAATTAAAAAATTAGAAACAACACTAAAAAGTACAAGAGTATCTTATTACATATGACGTTTAACATCTTCCAAAGGAGGAGTGCGACTTGAAGTCTCAAGTGGATCACACCACAGTAAACAGTGTGCATACGATCTACAAGCCAAAGTAAGCCGTGTCAAACCGGACTGAACCAAGTCAAGCTTTGAGCCTAGGCGAGCCAGTACTGGCCTGGTTTGAGTTTAGTTTGTTTTTTTAAAGGAGCTTGGCTCTTAGGCTGGGTTTGATTTGAACTTCTATTTGAACACATACATGGCCGGCCTTTTCAAACCAAACTGAGCCGAGCTTTCAAGTTGGCTTGGTTTGTTTCTAGCTGTAAGGACTAGAAACAGTGGGGATTGAACCCCCACCGTAGGAACATTTTAAGGCCATCGCGGGGTCTATGTTGAGCCTTGGATCTGCCTCATTTTAAGGCGCTACCCTAAAATGAGCAGGAAAAAACAGATGGATGGGATGGATTTCTCACAAACAAGAAGGTGGGCCTCACATACTATCGAAGGTTAGCTGGCACGTCCATGGTTCCAATGTAATGGAGGAGATTGCCAAGTGCATTAAAGTGAGGGAAGTCCAGTAAATATCAAGATAGAAAACCCATTCGCACAGGTACCTAACAGCAGGCCTTTAAACGACGTCTAACGGTGAAAGTTGCTAGCGGGTGCATTAAAGCGAGGGAAGTCCAGTCAATATCGAAATAGAAAACCTATTCGTACAGGTACCTAACAGCAGGCCTTTAAACGACGTCTAACGGTGAAAGTTATTAGCGGGTTTTGAGAAATAGTTTATAGGGAGAAATCCCAATTTATTTTATGGGGTCCACAGTGACGCATATGTGAGATCCACTTTAATCCATTGGTCACTAGCTCCTCTTTCTGGGAAAATATCACTGCTCTGGTAGGGTGGGAGATTGACGAACACCCTTAATTTTTTAAGGGGCTATCATGATGCGTATGTAAGATCCACTCTGACCGTTAGATGTGTAATGTCATGTTAGGCCGATAGCTAAAAAAATCAGTGTGACTCATGATTCGGGTGGACCACACCAAGGAAAACTGTTGGGAAAAAGCTGTCCAACCTTGATTTTTACCACTGTAATTCACTCTAACCATTAGATGAAACACTAAAACTTAGGCCTGGGTTTTAAAAATCGGGCCCATCTATGATTCAGGTGGGCCATACCGTGGGAAAGAATTTGGAGGGTAAATGTGTTACCTTATGTACTGTTTATAATAGTGGGGGGTCCACCTGAATCATTGGGGCTGGGTTTTTGGCCCTGGGCCTAGCCTAACATGGGGAGGTGGGTTTCACATAAACAGTACAGCGGGGCCAACCAAGCTGGCAACCATTTTTCCATCCCTCCTAATTTGTTAACATTAATTTTCTAACTTCATGACCAATATCACCAACTTTAAGTTGGAAATAATGTAGAGGTCAATCGTTTAGGTTAACATACTGAACGCTGATTACTTGTGGCAGGGATATAACAGCTTAGTGGGTGAGGCCTTGACCATGGGCCCACCTGGATGTATGTGTTGTATATCCATGCCGTCCATCAATTTTGCGTGACCATTTTAGTCCAAAAATTGAGGCAGGTCCAAAACTCAGGTGGACAGCATAATAGGGATTGAATTCCCAACATTAAAAACTTCTCTACGTGTTTCCGTTCATCTAGGTACCAAACATTAAAAACGTCTTGAGGCCACAAAGATATTTATGTGAAATCCACACCAACCACCAGGTGTGTTACCCAGTGTTAGGCCCATGCTTGGTTTGTTCCACTTGAATCCTTAGTAGATTCAATTTTTAGTACCTGTCTAAATTTTCGTATCTAATGGTTAGAGTCGATTTTATATAATCATCATAGTGGGCCTAGTAAAAATGAGTATACATCTGTCTCCCAACTGTTTCCTCTAGTGTGGCCCATCTGAATCACATGCCAGCCTAAGTATTTTGTCCATGGGCTTAGCATGGGATTACACATCTAATGGACATAGTGGATCTCACATATAACTTAAGGTAAGCCCCTCAAAAATCAAGGCAGGCCTCTAATTTTTAAAAATTTTTATTTTATTTTAATATACCACGTTAAATTCAGGGGAGTGATGGTTGTCCCGTGCTGTGGATTTCTGTATAGTTTTTATTTTTTATTTTTTGGGTTAGTATACCTAGCCCCACTGTTAGTCACACCGCAATGTTCACTCAGTCTACCACTTGAGCTATGGATCGGGGTATATAGGTTTATTTGTGTAGTACTTTTGTGTTTTATACTGGTTTTGTGTTTGTCATTTTCAAAAGGCTTACCTATATGATAGGAGAGGCTTGTCTCTTTTTATGGAACCCGGTGTAAAGCCATTTTTTTTATTTTAGCAAAGTTATGGGTGGTGTGCTCCCACCTTTCTTAGAAAAAAAGAAAAGAAAAGAAGAAGAGTGGTAGTTGCCCACCATTACTTTTTATAGCTGGGCAGTAACAATTTGAGCTCGACCTAATGAGTGGCCTGATATTTCATTTGTCTGCCATGCTGGCATATGTGTTGGCGTATGCATTAGGTGGCTTGTCTACATGTAGACCTAGCAAAGCTCTTACGTGCTATCATGACCTTGGTATTATCCAGATGAACCTGATCCGAAGGACCAGCGTGCTAGTCCTCAGCTTGATGACATCGTTTATCACTCGTATGGCCTAGAATCACTCTTCTATCAGACGGTTTTCGATGCAGCTGCATTGCATTCCAGGACTTCCATTACCATATAACGGATCCATTTGGCGTTGGTCATGTCATCTGGATATGGCTATTTATAATGACTAGTCCTACGATATATATGATAGCAAATATTTGGGCTTTGGCAGTGACTTTCGGCATAAAAACTGTAGTTTATGTGACAGAATTGACATATTCTATAGTAATGATATAATAGATAAATAGATTTAAAAAAATTTAAATAAAAAAGTTATATGGGCTGGATCACAGAACCATAGACCCTACTTATCCAACAGCTTGGTGAGTTTATATCCAGATGGTTATTGGCTGTGTAGGGCCCACTTTGTTATATGTGTGGCATCTAACCTGTGCATTAAGTGAGTCCAACCAAGTTGCCAGATGCCCCAAAAGCAGGCCTATTTAATTATTAGGAGCACCAAAACAATGGACAAACATGAAAGAACCTCCTGGTTGCCAACATAATTGTTTGGTTGCCTGATTCTTAAGGCATTCGACTTCCATACTGGGGCATCCCTGGTGGACAGGTTGGACGCCTTACTCAGATCATCCAAAGACTCAGAATGCAGCCTAACGGGACAATGAAATACCCAGGTCTGTAGGTCTACGAGGTTCTACACGTAATTCCACCCTGTCCATCAGATCTTATCATTGATATCAGCGGCCAATGACAAAAATTAGCTAGATCCAGAGCTTGGATGAGTAAAACAGCATGAGAAAGTGGACACTCTGGAATTTGAACATAAGATTTTCTACTTTGATACTATGTCAAACAATCACTTTCTCTAAAAGCTTAAGCCGGATCTTAGCACTCCAACACTATTTATTCTCAAAATGTGGAGTGTGAGGCCCACCTTGATGGAATGACCTCATCACCCTTACCCACATTTTTGTCTTTCTAAAAGCCATTGGAATAATGCATTGGTTCCGCATAGTTTGTGTATGACATCTAACCGTCATGATAATCAGATAAACTAAAAATCATCAGGATCCTATATCAGGTGGGCTGCACGTGAATTTAAAGTTCTCAAGAGGGTGTCGTTGTTGTTTTTTTTTTTAATTTTATTTTTTTAATGGTGTTGGCCTACCAATAATTATGGGAGCACCCAGCTGCCCAAACGCTAACCTCGTATACAAAGATATTTCCATATCCTTTGGGTATCTGAACATTGTTGGGACAAAGAAGCCTAAACTCTTTTTGTTTTTTGGATGAGATATCTCCAAGCATGCCTGTGTATGAAGTGCATGTGGAGATTGCACGGAAGCTGGTGGATAATATAATTTATTTGGTACAAGTAGGTGGCGGCCTGCCTAAAAAGTGTACTATCATAAGTCTTGGATAATTTTTTATTTTATTTCTTTTATTCATCCTCGGCCAACTTAGACATGACTTGATTATGGTCAGGTTATACTTAATGCTGTGGTCCACCTTGACCTTATGCATGTGAAAAATGTCCTGTACACATGCCACTCATGCAAGGGCAGGGCGAGAGTGCACTTTTGGCCGGCAAACCTGCACCTATATTAATGCTTGTACTATGCAAACATGATTCCCAGCTACTTTAGAAATGTTCACACGTAATTAGTTGGACAATGCATTCTCCCCCCAACTGGATGTATATTGAATGAAAGAAGTTTCTTATCTGATACAAAATGCACCCTCAGGAGGGATTTCAGAACACATTTGGTAGTTATATAAAACGGCACATGAATCAAAGCTTTGTGCCGTTCATCAGTACTTAAGGCCCACCGATGTGCAAAAAATTGTTTTTAAATTGAATTTAAATATCTAGTTTTTCAAACATTGCCATAAGTGCGCTACCCTTGATTTTTTTGGGGTCCACCCGGAAGTGTACTTGAAATCTTCTCTCACCATTACATGTGTGATCCCATGTGTAATCCAAGGGCCAAAAAATAGGCAAAGTTGTGATTCATGTGGGACACAACCAAAACAGTTGGGAGAGAGACGTCATCCTTGATTGGGCCACTGTTGTGATTATATGAAGTCCACTCCAACCATTAGATGCCACACCAAAATATATGCTGGTAGCCCAAACATAAGGCCCATCCATGATTCAGGTGGTACATTCCAACGAAATCAATTTCGAGGGTGAGAGTTGCCTTGTACACTCTTTCCAATTGTGGTCCACTCGAATCATGGACGGATATATTAAGTACTAGTTTTTGTGAAGTTTCCTAGTTGAAAAAGAATGGTGGTGACTCTTTCACAGCGCACAAGTCATAATTGTAAGACAATTCATCAATGGCCAAAACATGAGCCATGCAAAAAACAAAACATGCGCTGAGCATGTGGTAATAGTCTTACTTTTCCTTTAGAATTTGAAGGGCTCACTAGTTTACTTTCAACCATCCATATGATCATGACTCTCAATTGGCCATGACTAGGGTTATTTTCTGAATGTGCTCTTTTTAACCTGCAATTTTGATGTTTTATTTATTTATTATTATTATTATTATTATTATTTTAGAGATACAGAAGGTTAGATGACAAATAAATATGACTGTGGGCCCTAGGAAGGTTTCAATGGTGGACATCATTCTCCTCACTGTTTCTTGTGGTGTGGTCCACTTCTTTTTTTTTTTTAATTCCAGAGAAAAAAGAACAACCGTTTTGGTAGGGCCCCACAAAAAGGCAAGGGCACCGCCTATCACATGTGCTCATATATAAGACCCAACCCAAAGGCAGCTAGGAGGCAACCCTAAGCTAAGAGCGACTGCCCACCAACCAAGAGTGGCGACCTATAGCTTACTAGAGCTTTCTTCTTATGATGCCTAACCCTGCGCTATCTAAAACTAACGATATCCCCGAATCAGTCTTGGAAGGTCTGCACGGTTGGTGTCTGTTTAGGACAATTTCGATGGTTTGAACCGTGGAGAGCAGTACGAGAATAGCATACGGTTGGGTGGTGGATGAGACATCATTAATATTCAACTAATGGTGCCAGGTTGGCTAGCCTGTCTTCAGAAAAAGAAATGATACAATAAGGCCCGTTTGTTTTGTTGTAAATGTATGTAAATTCATACAAAAGGATACTGTAAATGAATAATCATTATAAATGTTAGATGTTTGATTGAGGCAGTAAATATACCCTATTTCCTCTTTGCAAAAGATGTCCGACGTTCATTCATGGCCCCATTATGATGTCCGTGACATATCTACAAAGTACATCCATTCCATCCCAACATTATAGGACACGTGCCAAAAAATGAGGCACAATGTGGTAGGCCGCCAATCACAGCATGCCATGACTGATAACATGGAAGCGCCTTTAAGAAAAGTGTCACCGTAGAAAAAGACGCGGATTGCATGTGTGGACGGAATCTGATTGCGTCCTGAGTTACTCAGGACGCTCTGATCGTACTGAGTAAACTCAGTTGGGCCCACTGTAAATGTATGTAGTTTATCTACACCGTCCATCCGCTTTTCCAGTTCATTTAAGGATTGAAACCAAAATTGAAGCATATCCAAAACTTAGGTGGACCATACCACAAGAAACAGTGGGTATGATGATTTCCACCGTTGAAACCTTTCTGGGGCCCACAGTGATGTTTATTTGTCATCCAACCTGTTCACAGACATTGATGAAGGGAAAAAACAAATATCTGCTTGATCCAAAACTTCCACGCCCCCAAGAATTTTTCAATGGTACAGATTCAATTCATATTGTTTCCTATGGTGTGGCCCACTTAAGCCTTTTATATGCTTCATTTTTTATTTTAAGCCATAAAATTATCTGTTAAAATGGATGAACGGAGTGGATAAAATACATAAATCACGGTGGACCCCACAGAGTTTACTTAGTACGCTTAGCGCACTGAGTAACTCAGTACGCAATCCACTTCCTGTGGAACTGGGCTAATATAAATCCCATGTAACAATTATGTGACCAATGAAAAATCAGTCTACATGAGTACTAGAATTGATAAACACGGACGCGGATTGCGTCCGACCTTGGTTGGACGCTTCCACTGTGATGTATCGGTTTATCGAAGCGGTCCATTCCTCTTATAAGATCATGTTAAGGTATGAACCCAACAATAAGTTAGATCCAACGCTGTATTCAACCACACCAAATAGTAAACTCGGGTTGCATTAAATGCGCATTAAATGCGGATTGTGAAAATTCAAGTTACATTAAATGCAAGAGTCGTATCTGGTGTGGTCTATATAACCGTTGGATCCGCCTCAATTTTGGGCCGATTCCTTAGTATGATCTCAGAAAGTGAGTGGAAGTCGTGGATAAACCGATGCATCACGGTGGGCCCTCAAACAGATCTGGTCGGAAGCTTAAAGGTCCGACCAGGGGTCGGACGCAATCCGCGTCCGATAAAGACACATGGTCCTTTATTAGTATATCAATCAAGTCATTTTAATTACATAGGGATTCATGCGTGTACCCCTAATTGCATCCACATCCCTTGGGTCGACCAGAACATTATAGGTTGCAACGGGTTGTCAAGGTCCTTGGGTTTGGCTCATGTTGAAAAACACCAGCTAGATTTGAATTCAGGCTAGGTTAGGTTGAATAAATTTGTGTTGGGTTAGGTCAGATTGGAAGCAATCGCATGGGAGGGTTCTGTTCAAGTTGGGTTGAGTGAAAAGGATTTCTGATAGGCACCTCCAGTTGGAATTCAGGTTAGGTTGGGATGTGGGTTGGATCCTCTTGAGGTTGGGCTAGGCTGGCGTGATCTTCAACCTGGCCCAACCAGCCTGAGTTGCAACCGTTGTAGCTTACCGCATTATGGTGCATCATGGCTTACTTTATCATGTCTAGTTTCTAGATTGCACAACTAGCATAATTTTTCTTTTTCTTTTTCTTTTT
Organism: Liriodendron chinense; assembly: GCA_003013855.2. NCBI lineage: Eukaryota > Viridiplantae > Streptophyta > Magnoliopsida > Magnoliales > Magnoliaceae > Liriodendron > Liriodendron chinense. Next base: position 2,982,396 of record PVNU02000736.1, on the reverse strand, counting down.
CTTTTGGGTTAGTACACACATCCCACTGTTAGCACACACACCCGGCCCACAGTACTATTAGTCACACTTCAATGTTAGCCACCCCCATGTTGGGATTCGATACCAAGACCTCATTGTTGAAACAAGGTTATCTTCACTCAGTGTACCACTACTGTCCCAAAGCTGTGGGGTCCACTTCCCATTACCGTTGATCTTGAATGGAAGGTGTAAGATTATAATATATATTGCAATGATTTTAGTGCATAGGCATTGTTCCAAAATTGGTATTTATGCTATGATTGGTTCAATAGATTACAATTTTACCTAATACTTGGGCCGGTTTGATATTCCATGTTATATGTAAATCTTTGTAAATGCTTTATTATTATTATTATTATTCCCGTTTCAGAATGTGTGTATTTCTATTACAAAAATCAGTTTAAAATGATGGCTTAAATTTGTGGGTCCCCCTGTGATTAGGGCTGTCAACGGGTCGGATACGGGCCGGATCAGTGATGATCAGAATCCGACCCGATTAAGAATATATCCGACCCGAATCCGATTCGGATCACAAGTATATGATCCGAACCCGACCCGATTAAATTTTTCGAAATCCGTTTCCGATCCGATTATGATCCGACCTGATATCCAACCGGATATCCGAGAGAGGAGAGAGAGAAAGAGAGAGAGAAAGAGAGATTATCCTATGTTTTTATTTTATTTTATTTTATTTATTTATTTTTTTATCGGGTCGGATCGTTAACGGGCCGGATCAAGGTTGATCCGAATCCGACCCGAAATTGATCCGAATCCGACCCGAATATTAAACGGATCATCTTTGGATATCCGTATCCGACCCGATTATCCGATTATTGATCCGAATCCGATTAAATCGGATCGGATACGGATCGGATACGGATCAAGATCCGTACCATTGACAGCCCTACCTATGATGTATATATCATATTTGCACAGTCCATCCATTTTAACAGAATATTTTGGGGGATGAGCTGAAAAATGATTTAGATCCAACACTCAAGTGGCCCACACCAGTGGAATCAGTGTCCATGATAAGTCCACTCCACTGTTGAAAGTTATTTCCTTCATGGGGCCCACATGAATGTTTATTTGTCATCTAAGCGATTCATACGGTCACATAGGCACGAATAAATGGAAAACACATTATCAGCTTGATCCAAAAGTTCTGAGGCCCCAAGAAGTTATTAACAGTGGGCTCTTGATTCCTGTTTCGTGTGGTGTGGTCCACTTGAGCTTTGGATGGGCCTCTCTTTGGGGCTAATTGTTGAGAAATTTCTGATCTTTTAAATAATAAATAAATTGGAAAATCCGAGAATAAGGACAGGCTGAAGCACGTGAAAATCACGCTGTCCTTAAAGCGTAATTCGCCCCTACTCAAATTATTTTTGAGTCTGCTGATAGGTTGCAGGCGGATTGCTTCCAGGATACGACGAGCCTTATGTGGTTCTGCGTTCAGCAAAAAATGAAGAAACCACTATGGAACTCAGTAACACACTCTGGCAGATGAAGAAAAGAAAGAGAGAACAAGATTGAGGTCTTCTTCTTGTAGCAGTAGACCACTACACTGGTCTAAGTGGTTTGGTTTGAATCAACCAAACCGAGAGGCTAATAGTCTCAGATGGGTGCTGGTTTAGTAGTGCTGGTTGTGATTGCTGTTGTTGTGTTGGAATGAACCAGACCTGTCCGGTTCATATAGGCAAGGGTGGCTGGCAGTTTTGGTCCAAAGCCATAATGGCACTAGCCGTTTTCTGGCTGTTGTGAGAAACTAGCCGTTTATGGCACTTTCTGACTGTTGTGCATGTGGGAGTTATGCACCTGCATGCTGACCGTTTAGACTCAATGGCTAACCGTTTCTGACTGTTGGGCTAGCCACATGCAGCTGTTATTGCATGGTCTGGACCGTTACTGCATGAGCAGTTACACAAGTCCCTCTAATTGGCCCTACAGCTCTTTATAAAAAGCAGAGAGGTCTCTCTGTCAGACCTCCCACCCACAGTACCTCCTCTGTTCCGAACCCAGCCACCTGACCTATTACCTAGCCTCTGTCGCACCGCGACTCGCACCAGTCTCGCTCCGGTCCGCGAGGTCGCGACAAGATGCGCACGTGCGAAGTGCCAAGTGCGCCACTAGCGCCTCTACAGCCACACTGCCTCACGTGCCCACGCCCTCGCACCTAGCTCGAGCCTGTGCCCGAGACCGAGACCGAGATCGAGCCCGTGCCCGTGCCCGAGCCCGAGACCGAGCCCGTGCCCGTGCGCGTGCGCGGTGTTCCAGTGTGAAGCCACCATTCTCCCTCTCTTCCACCATAAATAAGTAAGGTGCACAACACCCTACTTATAAAAAGGTAAAAAACTTTTCTCCCATCCGGGACAAAAACTAAACGTCTTTTTTCTTTTAAAATATTTTTCAAAACAACATTTTTTCAACACTAATTCCATAAATTCAGCTGGCACAGTGGATGGATGGTGCAGAAAAGTCACGTACATCACGGTGAGCCCCACATTTAAGTTCACAGAGTCCTTTTTTAGCATTGAAGAAAGTAACTGTCGACTTGCCTGCATAGGAAAAGATGCGGTAATTACCCACGCTAATAATTATTACCTATTTACCGGTTAATTACGGTAATGCGGACAATCAAGACAGCTACCGATCACATATGTTCCTATCTGGAATATGATAAACTGTGTGGGCCCACCATGATGTGTGACTGTGATCCAATCCGTTCATTCGATACGCACCCCAATGTTAGTTACAGTTACTAAAATCCAGCAAGTGGGGCTGCATCTGTAATGATGATCTAAACCATTCATATTCTGATATCGGTGCTACCTAGGCCACCGTAAGAAGCATTTGTTGAACGAGGTGTTTGTGCAAGGATGAATATTCAAATCCTAGGTTCATCAATGAAAGATGATTAATAAAACATGGCTTTCATATGCTAGCAAGGAGAACATGAACGGTTCAGATCATTTCAAGGATGCAATCCCCGGGTGCGAACATGAAATCGTACCCTGCTCTGGTAGGGTGGCACTATATCCTATCAAAACCCTGGTCGTGGGAAGCGGATTGGGGGTGACCTCAACACTACCAAGCTGGAAAGTGCAAAAGCTCCGTGAGGCCCACAATGATGTACGTGTTTTGTCCACCCCGTCAGGTCAAAAAATGATGCAGATCTAAAGCTCAAGCGGACCACGCACAGGAAACAGTGGGGATTGAATGCTCACCGTTGAAAACCTCTTGGCTCCACCGACCCAACCTATTCATAAAATCAAATAGAACCTGGACGAAGGAAAACACAAATATCAGCTTGATCCAAAACTTCTATAGTTCCCAAGAAGTCTTCAACGACCGGCGTTCAATTTCCACTGTTTCGTATTCTGTGGTCTAATTGAGCTTTGGATCTACCTTATGCTCTAAAATGAGCGGACAAAATGAATAGACGGCTTGGATAAAACATATATATCATGGTGCGGTTCAAAAAGCTTTCCACCCCCTAGCTATATATCATGGTGGGTTCCCAGAGCTTTTCTGCCCTCAGGCTGGGTGGTGGTGTTGGGTCGCCACTCGCCATCCAGTCCCGAGTCCCTGGACGCAACCCTGGACGCGGATTGCGTCCTGCTCCTGCCAGGAGGGACTCTCCGTCCAGACAGGGGCTTTGGGGGCCACTGTGATGAATGTGTTTTATCCATAGGGTCCATCTATTTTGGACAGATCATTTTAGGGCATGAACCAAAAAGGAGGCAGATCTGGAAAAAAATGGACGGAGGATAAAACACATACATCACGATGGGCCCCACAGAGCCACTTTCAGGAACGAGTCGGCAATCGGCGTCCCAAAACCCTAGTTTCCGTTGGCGCCTAGGAACGATCATATGTCAGGAACATACAACATCCATGCACATCCAAATATCCAATATACATAACACGACAATCCCACATTGGCATTGGTCTCTAAACATACATGGCATCACATGGTTCTGGAATTCAGGACCACAACGAGTCCACAGACAAAGCAAGCTCACTTATATGTAACACAACATCAACCCCAAGAAATTATTAACTGTAGTAAATTAAAAAAACTAAAGCACCATCATTATACCATGACCATGAGCAGCACCATCATAATTCATGCCCCATCATCCACAACATCATGAGCATTGACATGGATGACATTGTTATCATTGTCATCATGCACATCTTTCTCTGACATTGACCATCAGCCCATTCTTCATGTGAAGGATGACAGAAACCCTAGGTGCCACAAGCTGGCCATCATGCACTTGAATCTCAAAGTTGTAGATCATGGCTGCCGCAACAGCTTTCATTTGAACGAAGGAGATGTCCTTGCCCAAGCAACTCCTTGGCCCTGCGTTGAACACCAAGAACCTGTCACTGTAGCTCAATTTCAGCATCCCGCCTTCTGATATCCACCGCTCCGGCCTGAATTCCAAGCAATCCTTCCCCCAGACGCTCTCCATCCGACCCATCGCGAACAAGGAATACAAGATCTTCATCCCCGGCTCGACTTTTACTCCGCTCGGGAGGACATCGGGCTCCAACACGGCCTTGTGCACCAGCGGCACGGGCGAAAAGAGCCGTAGCGACTCACACAGAGCTGCGTGAAAGTATACCATACTACGGAGCTCTTCTGGGTCGAACACTATCGGCTTCTTCCCTCTCATCCCATCCTTCTCCGGCGAGATTGACCTCAATTCCTCCAAGATCTTGGTTTCTACTCTTGGGTTTTTCGAAAGAACCCAGAAGAACCATGTTAGGGCTGCACTGGTGGTGTCCCTCCCGGCGACCAGCATATTCAAGGTCGTGTCGCGGAGGAACGTGTCTGACTTCAACCGGTCCATCTCTTCGCCGTGTTGGTAGTCCATGTATGACGTTAGCAAGTCGATCGCCTCCTCTTCGTCTCCGTCTTCTATAATTTTCTTGGCTCTCTTCAGTTCTTCTCTCCGCACCGATATCTGCTGGTGTATGAACTGGTCGATTGTTTCCTTGGCATCAGCCAACGTCTTCTCTCCCCCGATCTTGAGCCACCTCATCAGCTTCCACCAGCTAGTCGGCACGGTGTGTCGCAGCAGTATCACCTCCTTGGCGTCGTCGACGGCCTTTGCGAACGGGATTGTCGGGAAGTCAGCCGAGAGGCAGCCAGGGTCAGTGCCGCACACCAAGAGACACGTAACGTCGAACGTGAACCTTTGTAACACGTCTTGCAAATCCACAGCTTGGGTTTGCTGTGCAATGTGGCTAAGAAGTGGGACCAGCCCATTCTCCACCTTGTTCCGGCAGGCCTTGACCACGTAGCTGCGAAACCGCTTGTACCGTACAAGGGAGTGGGCCATCTTCCTCTGTATCCTCCATGACTCATAGTCGGCGTTGAGGATGCCGTCACCGAGGATGTCGAAGATCTCCGAGAAATCGTCACCCTTGGGGTAATTGGAGTAGTTGGTGGTGCTCAAGATGTGGTTTACGTTGTCGGGGTCGCATGTGACCAACATGTCCATGCTGGTGAACCACGGGCCCTTGAACAGTATGGTGCAACCACATGATCGGAGGACTTCAGTGTACCAATCATGCAGCTGATTGACGTTCAGGAGAAGGTATGGGAGCATACCGACGATAGGCCAGTTCACAAGGACCGTCTCCTTGTTAGTCATGCATCTAACAAGGAAGAAAACAGCAACGGCTATGATTATTTCTGGATAGGAGCATTGTAGGAAGCTCCAAAGATCCATGAACCATGGATTAGCCATTGAAGATGCACAAAGGGAAGATGAATGGATAGCTGAGTTGAAGGTTATTTATAGGCCATGGGAGCTATCCGAGCCCTACTCTTCCAACCCACTTGGGGCCGAGATCATTTACCACACCTGTTTTACAATAAAGCTATGTGGGCCCACCATGTGGGCTGTGGGACATCCACTTCGTCTATAAGGTCAGCCCTCTAAGCTAGGGAATGCCGCCAAAACAATAGCCGGTTCCATAATTCAGTGGGCCACACCACTGGGAGCAATGGGTATAGGATGCGCCAACTAAAGGTTTTTGTGTGGGTCCAGTGTCTATATTTCACAGAACCGGTACATCATGTGTTTGATGTAGAGGGGATTGCTGATGCATACATGGATCGGATGAACCAGTGAAAAGCGTCCGAGAAGAAACTTTGAAGCCTGCATAAATCCTGCATAGTTGCCGAACCACTCACCTGACACCCAGTTTAGGCGCCTGAAAATTACGCTCGGTTGTCCAAAATTGTCCGGAATTTTCAGTTTGCTCTCTGAATGATTTTTGGGATTCTCTTGGGATTCTCGGTTGCCCGAACTTACACAAAAAGCTTGGAGAAATTTTCAAATTTTACTGTTTTGTGTTTGTTTATGTGCCAAACTATTTAGAAGTTCATTTTTAGGGTTTTATGAATTATTTAGAGTATGTAAACTCTTTTACTTTCATAATTAAACATTCATTATTATCTTGTTTTCAATAAAAACTTGACTTTTATGATGTTTTGCTTGTGTATTTGAGTGTTACTTTATGGATTCAAAAAAGTTCAATCAAGGATTCTTAGAAACTCGGTAGATTCATAGTAGTCATCTTATGAAAGAGATGGTGATCGATCTCACCACATCTATACCTATGCTAGTGTTTCATAGGATAAAGGGAAAATGTGAAAATTAAGTGAGACCCTAGCCTCACCAAAGACGTTGCGGCCCTTACTGTTGGGTTACCATGGGGCACACCTTGATGTATGTATTATGTATCCATGCCGTCCATTCGTTTTTCCATTTTGGGGAATTATAAAAAAATTAGCCAGATTTAATTATCAAGTGGAACATACCATAAGAAATTGTGGTGATTGACCGTCCTACCATTAAAAACTTTTTAGGGCACATATTAATGTTTCTGTAGTGTTTATTTAACATCCAATCTGTTGATAAGGTCACAAAAGCCTGGATAAAGGTAAAAAATCAAATATCAGCTAGATCCAAAACTTTTGTGGCCCATTAATAGTCAATCAGCACTATTTCCCATGGTATGGTCCACCTGATAATTGTATCTGTTTCATTTTTAGTATAATGTCATAAAATGATATGTAGAAATGAATGCACGGCGTGGATTCTTAATACAAACATCAAGTTGGGCCCGCACCGTCTTGGGTGAGGCAGGGGTCTCACCTAATCCGCTCTCTATCAGATGATGGATGGATTGGATGTCAGACATACAATATGGTGGCCCCACAGAGGTTGGGTGTTCTGCATAGCTGCGCAAAACTGATGTTGTCGATGATTCCGGTCCCGCCACATACTAGTACATGGGAAGTGTGCACAAGATCCGGGTTGTTCATCAAATTGGCCCCGTTTTGTATGGGCTGTAGCCCAAAGTCAGGTCGTCCGGCCGTCAGCCACACGTTTACATCAGACCCGTCAGCCCCGTTTTCCAGATCGTTTCATGGAGATAGGTCCAAATCTCGAGTGGACCACACCACTAGAAGACGGTGGTGATTGAACGCCCATCATTAAAAACTTCATAGAACCACGTTAGTGTTTAGTAGCTATCCAACCTCCTGGTTTGGTCACACATATATGCCTGAATAAAGAGAAAGCATAAATATCAGCTTCATGCAAAACTTTTGTGGCTCCAAGAAGCGCGTTCAATTACCACTGTTTCCTTTGGTGTGGTTTACATGAGATTTGGATCTGCCGCCGTCAAATGACATGTAAAAATGAATGGATAACATGGATGAAACACATACGTCATTGTAGGGACCAGAGAGCACGATCCAGTAGCTACTGACGCTGCAATTCGCGCCCCCCTTCATGTTGGAGAGCGGATTAGGTGAGACCCCGGACTCACCTAAGACGGTGCGGCCCTTACGTACTTTCACCGTGGGGCGCATCTTGATTTATGTATTATGTATCCACACCATCCAACCGTTTATATACATAATTTTAGAGCATTACACCAAAAATTAGTGAGATACAATTATCAGGTAGACTATATCATAAGAAACAGTGGTGGTTGACCATTAATGGGCCACAAGAGTTTTGGATCAAGATTATATATATATATATATATTTTTTTTTACCTTCATCCTATCTTGTTTAACCTTATCCATAGATTGGATGGTAAATAAACATTGCGGAAACATTAACGAGCACCCTAAGAAGTTTTTAATGGTAGGACGAGCAATCACCACTATTTCTTATGGTAAGGTCCACCTGATAATTGGATCTACTCACTTTTTGGTATAATATCTTAAAATGATGTGAAAAAATGGATGGACGGTATGGATACATAATACATACATCAAGGTGGGCCCCACGGTAAACCCATGGTAAGGGCCGCACCATCTTAGGTGAGGCCGAGGTCTCACCTAATCTGCTCTCTTCATGTTGTCATCGCTGCCGAGACGGGAGTAGGGCTAGTCATGAGAAACTTGATCGACTCGACTCGAAAAAGCTCGCCTCAGCTCGCCTCGACTTAGTAGAACAAGTCAAGCCAAGCTTCATTTAGGAGCTCGAGATAGAAATTGAGTCAAGTTTGACCACCGGGTCACTCGACTCGATTCAAGCTTGACTCGGCTTGACCTTGACTCGACTTGTTTCATATAGATATTTAAAAAAAAAAAAAAAAAAAACCCTGATCTTCTTATTTCTTGGTTCTCTCTCCCCACATTGGGGTCCGAGCTTAGGACATATAAAACCCTCACATGTTGGGGGGTTTCTTAATCCTACTATTTTGTTCAAATAAGAACATTTCTTGTTGAGCATGATGCTATGGTGAGATCACACACCATACACATCTACAAAACAAGGGCTATAGTAAGACCAAACACCATATGCAGCTATTGATTGCAATTTTACGAGGGAGGTCGTGCATCTAATCCACGAATCAACCATGCCTCATTATGAAGATGGTCCACACAATAATCATGGGCAGTCCATTCATGTGGTGAGTTAATTATGCATGTACTGTGTTAATCTATGGTTGAGAAAATGTTACTAGTGGTCTACATTCAATACGTGTGTGACCTAGCCAAAGAAAAAATGGATCAGTGTTAGGTCATTTAAATGGTGGGGTCTCACCTGTAGAAATACTATTCTCCCTTAATAGATGTGTGACTTCTTTAGTGTAATGTTGTTGACTTGTAATTTGTATTTTGTAGTAAAAAATATAATAAATTGAGGTGGGAGCAAGCTCGACTCGACTCGAGGTAAGCTCGCCTCGGCTCAATCCATTAGCTCGCCTCGAGCTCGCCTCAAAAGTTTTAGCAAACAAGGCAAGCTCCAATGGTACGCTCGAGGGTGCGCTCGAGCTTGAACTTGAGGAGAGCGCAGACGAGTCAAGCCAAGCTTGGCCACCTCGACTCGACTCGGCTCGATGTACAGCCCTAGACGAGAGCGAATTAGCTATGTGGGTGTTACCCTCACTGTGTGGGGCCCACCTTGATGTATTTTTTGTATATCTACGCCGTCCACTTATTTTCCTGTATCATTTTAGGGCACCATTCGGAACCTTAAGAAGATCCAAATCTCAGGTAAATGACCATTAAAAACTTTTTTTGGGTTACAAAAGTTTTAGATCAAGCTGATATTTGTATTTTACCTCCATCCAAATATTTTTGACATTATCAACGGGTTGGATGGCAAATAAGCATTACCAAAACTTACTATGGGCCCTTTAGAATTTTTAATGGTGAGGCATTCAATCACCGCTGTTTACTATGTTATATTCCACCTAAGATTTGGATCTGCTTAATTTTTGGTACTCTTGTCTTAAAATGATATGTAGAAACGGATGGACAGCGTATACAATAAATCATCAAAGTGGGCCCACGGTAGGGATAAAACCCACTAACATGTTCCGCGGGTAACAGCCAAGTCGCTCCCTGCGGAAACTTCCCAAGTGGGTAACACATGATAAAAGGGTCGGATCTAGCAACAAATGGAACGTTTGGGGAAAGGAGGGAGAAATTAGGCCTCTGCTCGCGTTTGTCTTTTAGCCTGAGTCTACCATTCCATGCTTGGGTTGTCCCATCCAACGGTACCGAATGCTCATTTCATACTCTGACATAGCGTGTGATACTCGGTATGCATGCACCCAGGAATTATACACATTCCATATGCACACGCTAAATCACGCACGTAATTGCATCTAAGAGCACGTTTGGCATCTCTACTCTAATTCCATAAAAGCTTTTTCAATAAGAGTTGCCCTAATAATTTTTTTTCTTCCATCTCTCGTTCTAAATGTGGTCATTCGGTAAAACCATATTCTCAAGTACAAAAGAGCTAAAAAATAAGCACGTTTGATAGAAACTTCAAATAAGAGCTCTTTTTCAAGGATAGTCAATGTCATTTCTAAATATTACAATGCTTTTAGAAGAGCAGTCCAAATGACTGTTTTGGTGAATCTTAACATATATGAATCATGCCCCAAAAGACAAAAAGTGGATGACTACCATCTTCATATTTTAAAACATGTGGGCCATCCATTATCTCATGCATTAAATGTGGATCAACTATCATATCAAGCCCAGCTTTGATGTGGATTGTCCATTGTATGAGCCAAACCCTCAAAGTGGGCCGTCCATCAAACAAGGCCCATCTTGGATGTGGACCATTCATCATTAGGGACCCACCTTGACGTAGGTCATCCATCATGTGGGGCCCACCATCAATGTTAATTGTCCTTTACGTGGGGCCCTTAACGTCTCCTACCCATTACCCATCACGTGGAGTTCACATTTGATGTGTCTATAGTGTGGACCCTACCTTCAAAGTGGATTGTCCATCATGTGGGGCCCACTTTTGATATCCACCATTCATCGTGTGGGGTGCACCTTCCATGTGGATCATCCATCATGTGGCCCACTTTGAATATGGGTCATCCATCATGCGAGAACTTAGATGTGGACCATCCATTAGGTGGGGCCCACTTGATGTGGACTGTCCATTATGAGGGGTCATACTTTGATGTGGGTTATCCATTATAGGCAACCCACTCCATCCATTATGTGGGCTCACCTTGATGTAGACCATTTATCATGTGGGGCCCCACCTTCAATATGGATCATTCATCATGTGGGCCCACCTATGATGTCAACCGACCATCATGTGGGTCCACCTTCAATGATCATCATCCATCATGCGGGTCCCACCTTTGATGTGGATTGCCCATCAAATGGGACCCACTTGATGTGCATGTTCTATCATGCTGGGCCACACTTTGATGCGGGCCGTCTATCATATGGGGCCCACCTTTGGTGTGAACCATTCATTTTGTGGGCCCATCTTATTGTGGGATCGCATGGTTAATATGAGTTGTTCATCATGAGGGGCCCACCTTTGATGTCCACCATCCATCAAGTGGGTCCCACCTTTGTTGTGGACCACTATCATGTGGGGCCCACTATCATGTGGACCACTATCCTGTGGGACCCACCTTTGATGTCCACCATCCATCATGTAGGTCCCACCTTTGTTGTGGATTGCCCATCATGAGGGGCCCAACCTTCAATATAGGTCATTCATCATGTGGGCCCACCTTTCAGGTCAACCTTCAATCATGTGGTCCCACATTCAATGTCTACCATCCATCATGTGGGTCCCACCTTTTGATGTGGACTATCCATCAGATGGGGCCTACTTTATGTGGATTGTCCATCATATGGGGCCACACTTCGATGCAAGCCATCTATCATGTGGGGCTCACCTTTGATGTGATCGTGCATTATGTGGGCCCACTTTCAATATGGGTCGTTCATCATGTGGGCCTACCTCAAGGAGATTGTAAAGAAAAGAGAAGAAGGTAAGATGGGAATTACTTAGAAAGTTTAATCACAAACATGTTAAAAAATTAGTCCAAAATGTTTACCTACTTAAAGCCTTATAAGCTCCATTTCAAAAAGTAACCCCTCCTTAACTTATAAAATTGGAGCTCATTTGCTACTTTCTGAATAAATAAACACTCTAATTAGACTTTTACCAAACAATTTAAAAACTTATGTTTTCATACATAAGCTTATAAACTCTTATTTGTAGAAATACCAAATGCTCCCTAACATGAATGGGATGAAACTCCAAAATCAGATTGACCGGAGGATCCTAAATTCTAGAGAATAGATATTTGTTTGTTGAACCTAGTCCGTTGACCACTTTCGAATTTATCCATATATTATATCTCCACCAATCACGAAGTCAAGTCCGTATTTTCGCTCTATTAAGGGGTCCACGGTTAAGTATGCATGGATAAAGTGTCACGGTCTCACGAAAGATTCTATAATTTAGAACTATTTAAGCTAATATACATTTCTAAATACTCAATTACTTAATCAATAAAAATATCAAATTAAATAATAAAAATATCCCATTTATTATAAACGTAATCTAATTTGTATAATTTTATGCAATTATTTTAAGAATTGAATCTAAAAACAAATAACCGAAGGAAGATGCTAAATAAATAAACTTGGAGATTTAAGGGTATTAATATAGATGAATATTTAGCTAATTCAAAACTAGAAATACATTATTAACTTTAATGAAAAAAATCAATGTACAAAGATTGTGCTCACAATTTTTGAGTCGATAGGATGGAAACCAGGTCTCAGATTTGTGTTGGATTCAAATCGATGTACAAAGATCGTGCTCCAAACCTTCCCAAAGCTTTGATCTAGCCCTCTTAGCTAGCCCTACACACCCACTGTCTAAATCTCTCGTTTCCTATCTCTTTTCTCTCTCCTTTCCCTTTGTTCTTTGTTCTTTGTTCTTTTTTTTTTTCTTTTTCTTTTTAACACCTAAGGCCTACAACCTTTTAATGGCCTCATTCCCAAGACCTCACACATCCCCCACTTGCCACCATACACCATACACATCTACAAAACAAGGGCTATAGTAAGACCAAACACCATATGCAGCTATTGATTGCAATTTTACGAGGGAGGTCGTGCATCTAATCCACGAATCAACCATGCCTCATTATGAAGATGGTCCACACAATAATCATGGGCAGTCCATTCATGTGGTGAGTTAATTATGCATGTACTGTGTTAATCTATGGTTGAGAAAATGTTACTAGTGGTCTACATTCAATACGTGTGTGACCTAGCCAAAGAAAAAATGGATCAGTGTTAGGTCATTTAAATGGTGGGGTCTCACCTGTAGAAATACTATTCTCCCTTAATAGATGTGTGACTTCTTTAGTGTAATGTTGTTGACTTGTAATTTGTATTTTGTAGTAAAAAATATAATAAATTGAGGTGGGAGCAAGCTCGACTCGCTCGAGGTAAGCTCGCCTCGGCTCAATCCATTAGCTCGCCTCGAGCTCGCCTCAAAAGTTTTAGCAAACAAGGCAAGCTCCAATGGTACGCTCGAGGGTGCGCTCGAGCTTGAACTTGAGGAGAGCGCAGACGAGTCAAGCCAAGCTTGGCCACCTCGACTCGACTCGGCTCGATGTACAGCCCTAGACGAGAGCGAATTAGCTATGTGGGTGTTACCCTCACTGTGTGGGGCCCACCTTGATGTATTTTTTGTATATCTACGCCGTCCACTTATTTTCCTGTATCATTTTAGGGCACCATTCGGAACCTTAAGAAGATCCAAATCTCAGGTAAATGACCATTAAAAACTTTTTTTGGGTTACAAAAGTTTTAGATCAAGCTGATATTTGTATTTTACCTCCATCCAAATATTTTTGACATTATCAACGGGTTGGATGGCAAATAAGCATTACCAAAACTTACTATGGGCCCTTTAGAATTTTTAATGGTGAGGCATTCAATCACCGCTGTTTACTATGTTATATTCCACCTAAGATTTGGATCTGCTTAATTTTTGGTACTCTTGTCTTAAAATGATATGTAGAAACGGATGGACAGCGTATACAATAAATCATCAAAGTGGGCCCACGGTAGGGATAAAACCCACTAACATGTTCCGCGGGTAACAGCCAAGTCGCTCCCTGCGGAAACTTCCCAAGTGGGTAACACATGATAAAAGGGTCGGATCTAGCAACAAATGGAACGTTTGGGGAAAGGAGGGAGAAATTAGGCCTCTGCTCGCGTTTGTCTTTTAGCCTGAGTCTACCATTCCATGCTTGGGTTGTCCCATCCAACGGTACCGAATGCTCATTTCATACTCTGACATAGCGTGTGATACTCGGTATGCATGCACCCAGGAATTATACACATTCCATATGCACACGCTAAATCACGCACGTAATTGCATCTAAGAGCACGTTTGGCATCTCTACTCTAATTCCATAAAAGCTTTTTCAATAAGAGTTGCCCTAATAATTTTTTTTTCTTCCATCTCTCGTTCTAAATGTGGTCATTCGGTAAAACCATATTCTCAAGTACAAAAGAGCTAAAAAATAAGCACGTTTGATAGAAACTTCAAATAAGAGCTCTTTTTCAAGGATAGTCAATGTCATTTCTAAATATTACAATGCTTTTAGAAGAGCAGTCCAAATGACTGTTTTGGTGAATCTTAACATATATGAATCATGCCCCAAAAGACAAAAAGTGGATGACTACCATCTTCATATTTTAAAACATGTGGGCCATCCATTATCTCATGCATTAAATGTGGATCAACTATCATATCAAGCCCAGCTTTGATGTGGATTGTCCATTGTATGAGCCAAACCCTCAAAGTGGGCCGTCCATCAAACAAGGCCCATCTTGGATGTGGACCATTCATCATTAGGGACCCACCTTGACGTAGGTCATCCATCATGTGGGGCCCACCATCAATGTTAATTGTCCTTTACGTGGGGCCCTTAACGTCTCCTACCCATTACCCATCACGTGGAGTTCACATTTGATGTGTCTATAGTGTGGACCCTACCTTCAAAGTGGATTGTCCATCATGTGGGGCCCACTTTTGATATCCACCATTCATCGTGTGGGGTGCACCTTCCATGTGGATCATCCATCATGTGGCCCACTTTGAATATGGGTCATCCATCATGCGAGAACTTAGATGTGGACCATCCATTAGGTGGGGCCCACTTGATGTGGACTGTCCATTATGAGGGGTCATACTTTGATGTGGGTTATCCATTATAGGCAACCCACTCCATCCATTATGTGGGCTCACCTTGATGTAGACCATTTATCATGTGGGGCCCCACCTTCAATATGGATCATTCATCATGTGGGCCCACCTATGATGTCAACCGACCATCATGTGGGTCCACCTTCAATGATCATCATCCATCATGCGGGTCCCACCTTTGATGTGGATTGCCCATCAAATGGGACCCACTTGATGTGCATGTTCTATCATGCTGGGCCACACTTTGATGCGGGCCGTCTATCATATGGGGCCCACCTTTGGTGTGAACCATTCATTTTGTGGGCCCATCTTATTGTGGGATCGCATGGTTAATATGAGTTGTTCATCATGAGGGGCCCACCTTTGATGTCCACCATCCATCAAGTGGGTCCCACCTTTGTTGTGGACCACTATCATGTGGGGCCCACTATCATGTGGACCACTATCCTGTGGGACCCACCTTTGATGTCCACCATCCATCATGTAGGTCCCACCTTTGTTGTGGATTGCCCATCATGAGGGGCCCAACCTTCAATATAGGTCATTCATCATGTGGGCCCACCTTTCAGGTCAACCTTCAATCATGTGGTCCCACATTCAATGTCTACCATCCATCATGTGGGTCCCACCTTTTGATGTGGACTATCCATCAGATGGGGCCTACTTTATGTGGATTGTCCATCATATGGGGCCACACTTCGATGCAAGCCATCTATCATGTGGGGCTCACCTTTGATGTGATCGTGCATTATGTGGGCCCACTTTCAATATGGGTCGTTCATCATGTGGGCCTACCTCAAGGAGATTGTAAAGAAAAGAGAAGAAGGTAAGATGGGAATTACTTAGAAAGTTTAATCACAAACATGTTAAAAAATTAGTCCAAAATGTTTACCTACTTAAAGCCTTATAAGCTCCATTTCAAAAAGTAACCCCTCCTTAACTTATAAAATTGGAGCTCATTTGCTACTTTCTGAATAAATAAACACTCTAATTAGACTTTTACCAAACAATTTAAAAACTTATGTTTTCATACATAAGCTTATAAACTCTTATTTGTAGAAATACCAAATGCTCCCTAACATGAATGGGATGAAACTCCAAAATCAGATTGACCGGAGGATCCTAAATTCTAGAGAATAGATATTTGTTTGTTGAACCTAGTCCGTTGACCACTTTCGAATTTATCCATATATTATATCTCCACCAATCACGAAGTCAAGTCCGTATTTTCGCTCTATTAAGGGGTCCACGGTTAAGTATGCATGGATAAAGTGTCACGGTCTCACGAAAGATTCTATAATTTAGAACTATTTAAGCTAATATACATTTCTAAATACTCAATTACTTAATCAATAAAAATATCAAATTAAATAATAAAAATATCCCATTTATTATAAACGTAATCTAATTTGTATAATTTTATGCAATTATTTTAAGAATTGAATCTAAAAACAAATAACCGAAGGAAGATGCTAAATAAATAAACTTGGAGATTTAAGGGTATTAATATAGATGAATATTTAGCTAATTCAAAACTAGAAATACATTATTAACTTTAATGAAAAAAATCAATGTACAAAGATTGTGCTCACAATTTTTGAGTCGATAGGATGGAAACCAGGTCTCAGATTTGTGTTGGATTCAAATCGATGTACAAAGATCGTGCTCCAAACCTTCCCAAAGCTTTGATCTAGCCCTCTTAGCTAGCCCTACACACCCACTGTCTAAATCTCTCGTTTCCTATCTCTTTTCTCTCTCCTTTCCCTTTGTTCTTTGTTCTTTGTTCTTTTTTTTTTTCTTTTTCTTTTTAACACCTAAGGCCTACAACCTTTTAATGGCCTCATTCCCAAGACCTCACACATCCCCCACTTGCCACCATACACCATACACATCTACAAAACAAGGGCTATAGTAAGACCAAACACCATATGCAGCTATTGATTGCAATTTTACGAGGGAGGTCGTGCATCTAATCCACGAATCAACCATGCCTCATTATGAAGATGGTCCACACAATAATCATGGGCAGTCCATTCATGTGGTGAGTTAATTATGCATGTACTGTGTTAATCTATGGTTGAGAAAATGTTACTAGTGGTCTACATTCAATACGTGTGTGACCTAGCCAAAGAAAAAATGGATCAGTGTTAGGTCATTTAAATGGTGGGGTCTCACCTGTAGAAATACTATTCTCCCTTAATAGATGTGTGACTTCTTTAGTGTAATGTTGTTGACTTGTAATTTGTATTTTGTAGTAAAAAATATAATAAATTGAGGTGGGAGCAAGCTCGACTCGACTCGAGGTAAGCTCGCCTCGGCTCAATCCATTAGCTCGCCTCGAGCTCGCCTCAAAAGTTTTAGCAAACAAGGCAAGCTCCAATGGTACGCTCGAGGGTGCGCTCGAGCTTGAACTTGAGGAGAGCGCAGACGAGTCAAGCCAAGCTTGGCCACCTCGACTCGACTCGGCTCGATGTACAGCCCTAGACGAGAGCGAATTAGCTATGTGGGTGTTACCCTCACTGTGTGGGGCCCACCTTGATGTATTTTTTGTATATCTACGCCGTCCACTTATTTTCCTGTATCATTTTAGGGCACCATTCGGAACCTTAAGAAGATCCAAATCTCAGGTAAATGACCATTAAAAACTTTTTTTGGGTTACAAAAGTTTTAGATCAAGCTGATATTTGTATTTTACCTCCATCCAAATATTTTTGACATTATCAACGGGTTGGATGGCAAATAAGCATTACCAAAACTTACTATGGGCCCTTTAGAATTTTTAATGGTGAGGCATTCAATCACCGCTGTTTACTATGTTATATTCCACCTAAGATTTGGATCTGCTTAATTTTTGGTACTCTTGTCTTAAAATGATATGTAGAAACGGATGGACAGCGTATACAATAAATCATCAAAGTGGGCCCACGGTAGGGATAAAACCCACTAACATGTTCCGCGGGTAACAGCCAAGTCGCTCCCTGCGGAAACTTCCCAAGTGGGTAACACATGATAAAAGGGTCGGATCTAGCAACAAATGGAACGTTTGGGGAAAGGAGGGAGAAATTAGGCCTCTGCTCGCGTTTGTCTTTTAGCCTGAGTCTACCATTCCATGCTTGGGTTGTCCCATCCAACGGTACCGAATGCTCATTTCATACTCTGACATAGCGTGTGATACTCGGTATGCATGCACCCAGGAATTATACACATTCCATATGCACACGCTAAATCACGCACGTAATTGCATCTAAGAGCACGTTTGGCATCTCTACTCTAATTCCATAAAAGCTTTTTCAATAAGAGTTGCCCTAATAATTTTTTTTTCTTCCATCTCTCGTTCTAAATGTGGTCATTCGGTAAAACCATATTCTCAAGTACAAAAGAGCTAAAAAATAAGCACGTTTGATAGAAACTTCAAATAAGAGCTCTTTTTCAAGGATAGTCAATGTCATTTCTAAATATTACAATGCTTTTAGAAGAGCAGTCCAAATGACTGTTTTGGTGAATCTTAACATATATGAATCATGCCCCAAAAGACAAAAAGTGGATGACTACCATCTTCATATTTTAAAACATGTGGGCCATCCATTATCTCATGCATTAAATGTGGATCAACTATCATATCAAGCCCAGCTTTGATGTGGATTGTCCATTGTATGAGCCAAACCCTCAAAGTGGGCCGTCCATCAAACAAGGCCCATCTTGGATGTGGACCATTCATCATTAGGGACCCACCTTGACGTAGGTCATCCATCATGTGGGGCCCACCATCAATGTTAATTGTCCTTTACGTGGGGCCCTTAACGTCTCCTACCCATTACCCATCACGTGGAGTTCACATTTGATGTGTCTATAGTGTGGACCCTACCTTCAAAGTGGATTGTCCATCATGTGGGGCCCACTTTTGATATCCACCATTCATCGTGTGGGGTGCACCTTCCATGTGGATCATCCATCATGTGGCCCACTTTGAATATGGGTCATCCATCATGCGAGAACTTAGATGTGGACCATCCATTAGGTGGGGCCCACTTGATGTGGACTGTCCATTATGAGGGGTCATACTTTGATGTGGGTTATCCATTATAGGCAACCCACTCCATCCATTATGTGGGCTCACCTTGATGTAGACCATTTATCATGTGGGGCCCCACCTTCAATATGGATCATTCATCATGTGGGCCCACCTATGATGTCAACCGACCATCATGTGGGTCCACCTTCAATGATCATCATCCATCATGCGGGTCCCACCTTTGATGTGGATTGCCCATCAAATGGGACCCACTTGATGTGCATGTTCTATCATGCTGGGCCACACTTTGATGCGGGCCGTCTATCATATGGGGCCCACCTTTGGTGTGAACCATTCATTTTGTGGGCCCATCTTATTGTGGGATCGCATGGTTAATATGAGTTGTTCATCATGAGGGGCCCACCTTTGATGTCCACCATCCATCAAGTGGGTCCCACCTTTGTTGTGGACCACTATCATGTGGGGCCCACTATCATGTGGACCACTATCCTGTGGGACCCACCTTTGATGTCCACCATCCATCATGTAGGTCCCACCTTTGTTGTGGATTGCCCATCATGAGGGGCCCAACCTTCAATATAGGTCATTCATCATGTGGGCCCACCTTTCAGGTCAACCTTCAATCATGTGGTCCCACATTCAATGTCTACCATCCATCATGTGGGTCCCACCTTTTGATGTGGACTATCCATCAGATGGGGCCTACTTTATGTGGATTGTCCATCATATGGGGCCACACTTCGATGCAAGCCATCTATCATGTGGGGCTCACCTTTGATGTGATCGTGCATTATGTGGGCCCACTTTCAATATGGGTCGTTCATCATGTGGGCCTACCTCAAGGAGATTGTAAAGAAAAGAGAAGAAGGTAAGATGGGAATTACTTAGAAAGTTTAATCACAAACATGTTAAAAAATTAGTCCAAAATGTTTACCTACTTAAAGCCTTATAAGCTCCATTTCAAAAAGTAACCCCTCCTTAACTTATAAAATTGGAGCTCATTTGCTACTTTCTGAATAAATAAACACTCTAATTAGACTTTTACCAAACAATTTAAAAACTTATGTTTTCATACATAAGCTTATAAACTCTTATTTGTAGAAATACCAAATGCTCCCTAACATGAATGGGATGAAACTCCAAAATCAGATTGACCGGAGGATCCTAAATTCTAGAGAATAGATATTTGTTTGTTGAACCTAGTCCGTTGACCACTTTCGAATTTATCCATATATTATATCTCCACCAATCACGAAGTCAAGTCCGTATTTTCGCTCTATTAAGGGGTCCACGGTTAAGTATGCATGGATAAAGTGTCACGGTCTCACGAAAGATTCTATAATTTAGAACTATTTAAGCTAATATACATTTCTAAATACTCAATTACTTAATCAATAAAAATATCAAATTAAATAATAAAAATATCCCATTTATTATAAACGTAATCTAATTTGTATAATTTTATGCAATTATTTTAAGAATTGAATCTAAAAACAAATAACCGAAGGAAGATGCTAAATAAATAAACTTGGAGATTTAAGGGTATTAATATAGATGAATATTTAGCTAATTCAAAACTAGAAATACATTATTAACTTTAATGAAAAAAATCAATGTACAAAGATTGTGCTCACAATTTTTGAGTCGATAGGATGGAAACCAGGTCTCAGATTTGTGTTGGATTCAAATCGATGTACAAAGATCGTGCTCCAAACCTTCCCAAAGCTTTGATCTAGCCCTCTTAGCTAGCCCTACACACCCACTGTCTAAATCTCTCGTTTCCTATCTCTTTTCTCTCTCCTTTCCCTTTGTTCTTTGTTCTTTGTTCTTTTTTTTTTTCTTTTTCTTTTTAACACCTAAGGCCTACAACCTTTTAATGGCCTCATTCCCAAGACCTCACACATCCCCCACTTGCCACCATACACCATACACATCTACAAAACAAGGGCTATAGTAAGACCAAACACCATATGCAGCTATTGATTGCAATTTTACGAGGGAGGTCGTGCATCTAATCCACGAATCAACCATGCCTCATTATGAAGATGGTCCACACAATAATCATGGGCAGTCCATTCATGTGGTGAGTTAATTATGCATGTACTGTGTTAATCTATGGTTGAGAAAATGTTACTAGTGGTCTACATTCAATACGTGTGTGACCTAGCCAAAGAAAAAATGGATCAGTGTTAGGTCATTTAAATGGTGGGGTCTCACCTGTAGAAATACTATTCTCCCTTAATAGATGTGTGACTTCTTTAGTGTAATGTTGTTGACTTGTAATTTGTATTTTGTAGTAAAAAATATAATAAATTGAGGTGGGAGCAAGCTCGACTCGACTCGAGGTAAGCTCGCCTCGGCTCAATCCATTAGCTCGCCTCGAGCTCGCCTCAAAAGTTTTAGCAAACAAGGCAAGCTCCAATGGTACGCTCGAGGGTGCGCTCGAGCTTGAACTTGAGGAGAGCGCAGACGAGTCAAGCCAAGCTTGGCCACCTCGACTCGACTCGGCTCGATGTACAGCCCTAGACGAGAGCGAATTAGCTATGTGGGTGTTACCCTCACTGTGTGGGGCCCACCTTGATGTATTTTTTGTATATCTACGCCGTCCACTTATTTTCCTGTATCATTTTAGGGCACCATTCGGAACCTTAAGAAGATCCAAATCTCAGGTAAATGACCATTAAAAACTTTTTTTGGGTTACAAAAGTTTTAGATCAAGCTGATATTTGTATTTTACCTCCATCCAAATATTTTTGACATTATCAACGGGTTGGATGGCAAATAAGCATTACCAAAACTTACTATGGGCCCTTTAGAATTTTTAATGGTGAGGCATTCAATCACCGCTGTTTACTATGTTATATTCCACCTAAGATTTGGATCTGCTTAATTTTTGGTACTCTTGTCTTAAAATGATATGTAGAAACGGATGGACAGCGTATACAATAAATCATCAAAGTGGGCCCACGGTAGGGATAAAACCCACTAACATGTTCCGCGGGTAACAGCCAAGTCGCTCCCTGCGGAAACTTCCCAAGTGGGTAACACATGATAAAAGGGTCGGATCTAGCAACAAATGGAACGTTTGGGGAAAGGAGGGAGAAATTAGGCCTCTGCTCGCGTTTGTCTTTTAGCCTGAGTCTACCATTCCATGCTTGGGTTGTCCCATCCAACGGTACCGAATGCTCATTTCATACTCTGACATAGCGTGTGATACTCGGTATGCATGCACCCAGGAATTATACACATTCCATATGCACACGCTAAATCACGCACGTAATTGCATCTAAGAGCACGTTTGGCATCTCTACTCTAATTCCATAAAAGCTTTTTCAATAAGAGTTGCCCTAATAATTTTTTTTTCTTCCATCTCTCGTTCTAAATGTGGTCATTCGGTAAAACCATATTCTCAAGTACAAAAGAGCTAAAAAATAAGCACGTTTGATAGAAACTTCAAATAAGAGCTCTTTTTCAAGGATAGTCAATGTCATTTCTAAATATTACAATGCTTTTAGAAGAGCAGTCCAAATGACTGTTTTGGTGAATCTTAACATATATGAATCATGCCCCAAAAGACAAAAAGTGGATGACTACCATCTTCATATTTTAAAACATGTGGGCCATCCATTATCTCATGCATTAAATGTGGATCAACTATCATATCAAGCCCAGCTTTGATGTGGATTGTCCATTGTATGAGCCAAACCCTCAAAGTGGGCCGTCCATCAAACAAGGCCCATCTTGGATGTGGACCATTCATCATTAGGGACCCACCTTGACGTAGGTCATCCATCATGTGGGGCCCACCATCAATGTTAATTGTCCTTTACGTGGGGCCCTTAACGTCTCCTACCCATTACCCATCACGTGGAGTTCACATTTGATGTGTCTATAGTGTGGACCCTACCTTCAAAGTGGATTGTCCATCATGTGGGGCCCACTTTTGATATCCACCATTCATCGTGTGGGGTGCACCTTCCATGTGGATCATCCATCATGTGGCCCACTTTGAATATGGGTCATCCATCATGCGAGAACTTAGATGTGGACCATCCATTAGGTGGGGCCCACTTGATGTGGACTGTCCATTATGAGGGGTCATACTTTGATGTGGGTTATCCATTATAGGCAACCCACTCCATCCATTATGTGGGCTCACCTTGATGTAGACCATTTATCATGTGGGGCCCCACCTTCAATATGGATCATTCATCATGTGGGCCCACCTATGATGTCAACCGACCATCATGTGGGTCCACCTTCAATGATCATCATCCATCATGCGGGTCCCACCTTTGATGTGGATTGCCCATCAAATGGGACCCACTTGATGTGCATGTTCTATCATGCTGGGCCACACTTTGATGCAGGGCCGTCTATCATATGGGGCCCACCTTTGGTGTGAACCATTCATTTTGTGGGCCCATCTTATTGTGGGATCGCATGGTTAATATGAGTTGTTCATCATGAGGGGCCCACCTTTGATGTCCACCATCCATCAAGTGGGTCCCACCTTTGTTGTGGACCACTATCATGTGGGGCCCACTATCATGTGGACCACTATCCTGTGGGACCCACCTTTGATGTCCACCATCCATCATGTAGGTCCCACCTTTGTTGTGGATTGCCCATCATGAGGGGCCCAACCTTCAATATAGGTCATTCATCATGTGGGCCCACCTTTCAGGTCAACCTTCAATCATGTGGTCCCACATTCAATGTCTACCATCCATCATGTGGGTCCCACCTTTTGATGTGGACTATCCATCAGATGGGGCCTACTTTATGTGGATTGTCCATCATATGGGGCCACACTTCGATGCAAGCCATCTATCATGTGGGGCTCACCTTTGATGTGATCGTGCATTATGTGGGCCCACTTTCAATATGGGTCGTTCATCATGTGGGCCTACCTCAAGGAGATTGTAAAGAAAAGAGAAGAAGGTAAGATGGGAATTACTTAGAAAGTTTAATCACAAACATGTTAAAAAATTAGTCCAAAATGTTTACCTACTTAAAGCCTTATAAGCTCCATTTCAAAAAGTAACCCCTCCTTAACTTATAAAATTGGAGCTCATTTGCTACTTTCTGAATAAATAAACACTCTAATTAGACTTTTACCAAACAATTTAAAAACTTATGTTTTCATACATAAGCTTATAAACTCTTATTTGTAGAAATACCAAATGCTCCCTAACATGAATGGGATGAAACTCCAAAATCAGATTGACCGGAGGATCCTAAATTCTAGAGAATAGATATTTGTTTGTTGAACCTAGTCCGTTGACCACTTTCGAATTTATCCATATATTATATCTCCACCAATCACGAAGTCAAGTCCGTATTTTCGCTCTATTAAGGGGTCCACGGTTAAGTATGCATGGATAAAGTGTCACGGTCTCACGAAAGATTCTATAATTTAGAACTATTTAAGCTAATATACATTTCTAAATACTCAATTACTTAATCAATAAAAATATCAAATTAAATAATAAAAATATCCCATTTATTATAAACGTAATCTAATTTGTATAATTTTATGCAATTATTTTAAGAATTGAATCTAAAAACAAATAACCGAAGGAAGATGCTAAATAAATAAACTTGGAGATTTAAGGGTATTAATATAGATGAATATTTAGCTAATTCAAAACTAGAAATACATTATTAACTTTAATGAAAAAAATCAATGTACAAAGATTGTGCTCACAATTTTTGAGTCGATAGGATGGAAACCAGGTCTCAGATTTGTGTTGGATTCAAATCGATGTACAAAGATCGTGCTCCAAACCTTCCCAAAGCTTTGATCTAGCCCTCTTAGCTAGCCCTACACACCCACTGTCTAAATCTCTCGTTTCCTATCTCTTTTCTCTCTCCTTTCCCTTTGTTCTTTGTTCTTTGTTCTTTTTTTTTTTCTTTTTCTTTTTAACACCTAAGGCCTACAACCTTTTAATGGCCTCATTCCCAAGACCTCACACATCCCCCACTTGCCACCATACACCATACACATCTACAAAACAAGGGCTATAGTAAGACCAAACACCATATGCAGCTATTGATTGCAATTTTACGAGGGAGGTCGTGCATCTAATCCACGAATCAACCATGCCTCATTATGAAGATGGTCCACACAATAATCATGGGCAGTCCATTCATGTGGTGAGTTAATTATGCATGTACTGTGTTAATCTATGGTTGAGAAAATGTTACTAGTGGTCTACATTCAATACGTGTGTGACCTAGCCAAAGAAAAAATGGATCAGTGTTAGGTCATTTAAATGGTGGGGTCTCACCTGTAGAAATACTATTCTCCCTTAATAGATGTGTGACTTCTTTAGTGTAATGTTGTTGACTTGTAATTTGTATTTTGTAGTAAAAAATATAATAAATTGAGGTGGGAGCAAGCTCGACTCGACTCGAGGTAAGCTCGCCTCGGCTCAATCCATTAGCTCGCCTCGAGCTCGCCTCAAAAGTTTTAGCAAACAAGGCAAGCTCCAATGGTACGCTCGAGGGTGCGCTCGAGCTTGAACTTGAGGAGAGCGCAGACGAGTCAAGCCAAGCTTGGCCACCTCGACTCGACTCGGCTCGATGTACAGCCCTAGACGAGAGCGAATTAGCTATGTGGGTGTTACCCTCACTGTGTGGGGCCCACCTTGATGTATTTTTTGTATATCTACGCCGTCCACTTATTTTCCTGTATCATTTTAGGGCACCATTCGGAACCTTAAGAAGATCCAAATCTCAGGTAAATGACCATTAAAAACTTTTTTTGGGTTACAAAAGTTTTAGATCAAGCTGATATTTGTATTTTACCTCCATCCAAATATTTTTGACATTATCAACGGGTTGGATGGCAAATAAGCATTACCAAAACTTACTATGGGCCCTTTAGAATTTTTAATGGTGAGGCATTCAATCACCGCTGTTTACTATGTTATATTCCACCTAAGATTTGGATCTGCTTAATTTTTGGTACTCTTGTCTTAAAATGATATGTAGAAACGGATGGACAGCGTATACAATAAATCATCAAAGTGGGCCCACGGTAGGGATAAAACCCACTAACATGTTCCGCGGGTAACAGCCAAGTCGCTCCCTGCGGAAACTTCCCAAGTGGGTAACACATGATAAAAGGGTCGGATCTAGCAACAAATGGAACGTTTGGGGAAAGGAGGGAGAAATTAGGCCTCTGCTCGCGTTTGTCTTTTAGCCTGAGTCTACCATTCCATGCTTGGGTTGTCCCATCCAACGGTACCGAATGCTCATTTCATACTCTGACATAGCGTGTGATACTCGGTATGCATGCACCCAGGAATTATACACATTCCATATGCACACGCTAAATCACGCACGTAATTGCATCTAAGAGCACGTTTGGCATCTCTACTCTAATTCCATAAAAGCTTTTTCAATAAGAGTTGCCCTAATAATTTTTTTTTCTTCCATCTCTCGTTCTAAATGTGGTCATTCGGTAAAACCATATTCTCAAGTACAAAAGAGCTAAAAAATAAGCACGTTTGATAGAAACTTCAAATAAGAGCTCTTTTTCAAGGATAGTCAATGTCATTTCTAAATATTACAATGCTTTTAGAAGAGCAGTCCAAATGACTGTTTTGGTGAATCTTAACATATATGAATCATGCCCCAAAAGACAAAAAGTGGATGACTACCATCTTCATATTTTAAAACATGTGGGCCATCCATTATCTCATGCATTAAATGTGGATCAACTATCATATCAAGCCCAGCTTTGATGTGGATTGTCCATTGTATGAGCCAAACCCTCAAAGTGGGCCGTCCATCAAACAAGGCCCATCTTGGATGTGGACCATTCATCATTAGGGACCCACCTTGACGTAGGTCATCCATCATGTGGGGCCCACCATCAATGTTAATTGTCCTTTACGTGGGGCCCTTAACGTCTCCTACCCATTACCCATCACGTGGAGTTCACATTTGATGTGTCTATAGTGTGGACCCTACCTTCAAAGTGGATTGTCCATCATGTGGGGCCCACTTTTGATATCCACCATTCATCGTGTGGGGTGCACCTTCCATGTGGATCATCCATCATGTGGCCCACTTTGAATATGGGTCATCCATCATGCGAGAACTTAGATGTGGACCATCCATTAGGTGGGGCCCACTTGATGTGGATTGTCCATTATGAGGGGTCATACTTTGATGTGGGTTATCCATTATAGGCAACCCACTCCATCCATTATGTGGGCTCACCTTGATGTAGACCATTTATCATGTGGGGCCCCACCTTCAATATGGATCATTCATCATGTGGGCCCACCTATGATGTCAACCGACCATCATGTGGGTCCACCTTCAATGATCATCATCCATCATGCGGGTCCCACCTTTGATGTGGATTGCCCATCAAATGGGACCCACTTGATGTGCATGTTCTATCATGCTGGGCCACACTTTGATGCGGGCCGTCTATCATATGGGGCCCACCTTTGGTGTGAACCATTCATTTTGTGGGCCCATCTTATTGTGGGATCGCATGGTTAATATGAGTTGTTCATCATGAGGGGCCCACCTTTGATGTCCACCATCCATCAAGTGGGTCCCACCTTTGTTGTGGACCACTATCATGTGGGGCCCACTATCATGTGGACCACTATCCTGTGGGACCCACCTTTGATGTCCACCATCCATCATGTAGGTCCCACCTTTGTTGTGGATTGCCCATCATGAGGGGCCCAACCTTCAATATAGGTCATTCATCATGTGGGCCCACCTTTCAGGTCAACCTTCAATCATGTGGTCCCACATTCAATGTCTACCATCCATCATGTGGGTCCCACCTTTTGATGTGGACTATCCATCAGATGGGGCCTACTTTATGTGGATTGTCCATCATATGGGGCCACACTTCGATGCAAGCCATCTATCATGTGGGGCTCACCTTTGATGTGATCGTGCATTATGTGGGCCCACTTTCAATATGGGTCGTTCATCATGTGGGCCTACCTCAAGGAGATTGTAAAGAAAAGAGAAGAAGGTAAGATGGGAATTACTTAGAAAGTTTAATCACAAACATGTTAAAAAATTAGTCCAAAATGTTTACCTACTTAAAGCCTTATAAGCTCCATTTCAAAAAGTAACCCCTCCTTAACTTATAAAATTGGAGCTCATTTGCTACTTTCTGAATAAATAAACACTCTAATTAGACTTTTACCAAACAATTTAAAAACTTATGTTTTCATACATAAGCTTATAAACTCTTATTTGTAGAAATACCAAATGCTCCCTAACATGAATGGGATGAAACTCCAAAATCAGATTGACCGGAGGATCCTAAATTCTAGAGAATAGATATTTGTTTGTTGAACCTAGTCCGTTGACCACTTTCGAATTTATCCATATATTATATCTCCACCAATCACGAAGTCAAGTCCGTATTTTCGCTCTATTAAGGGGTCCACGGTTAAGTATGCATGGATAAAGTGTCACGGTCTCACGAAAGATTCTATAATTTAGAACTATTTAAGCTAATATACATTTCTAAATACTCAATTACTTAATCAATAAAAATATCAAATTAAATAATAAAAATATCCCATTTATTATAAACGTAATCTAATTTGTATAATTTTATGCAATTATTTTAAGAATTGAATCTAAAAACAAATAACCGAAGGAAGATGCTAAATAAATAAACTTGGAGATTTAAGGGTATTAATATAGATGAATATTTAGCTAATTCAAAACTAGAAATACATTATTAACTTTAATGAAAAAAATCAATGTACAAAGATTGTGCTCACAATTTTTGAGTCGATAGGATGGAAACCAGGTCTCAGATTTGTGTTGGATTCAAATCGATGTACAAAGATCGTGCTCCAAACCTTCCCAAAGCTTTGATCTAGCCCTCTTAGCTAGCCCTACACACCCACTGTCTAAATCTCTCGTTTCCTATCTCTTTTCTCTCTCCTTTCCCTTTGTTCTTTGTTCTTTGTTCTTTTTTTTTTTCTTTTTCTTTTTAACACCTAAGGCCTACAACCTTTTAATGGCCTCATTCCCAAGACCTCACACATCCCCCACTTGCCACACATGCCCCCCCCCCCCCCCCCCCCCCCTCATATATGTGGACACACATATGTGAGTTTCTCACCAATCAAAGGCCAGAAGGGCTCACACATCTTCTCTCCCTCTTGCCTTTAACTACTTAAAAACACATGATTTAATCCATGTGAGGACTTCTCTACTAATAAATGCAAGTGTACTTGTTTGTCAATCAAGTGTGTTAATGTGTCCGTGAGCTGGTTGAGCCCTTGGAAGCTGAAGACCGAAGACACATGAACACTTGGAGCATCAAGCAGTGAAGAAACAGGTAAATTAATGTGCCTTGGTGACCTTAACCTTAGACCCCTTTAGGTCTAAAATAATCTACCCATATTCTGTATAGGAAAACCTTTAGGCATCAAGGGTGTATTGGCTAGAAATGGGCAAAGTGCTTAGAAAGAAAGAATACTCAAACAGAACAAGTTCAATTGGTTCTCAATCGCTTGAGCGAATTGTTGATCGATCTCGATCAATCGATGGACCACAACTCAATCAATCGAAAGTGGCCAAAATAGTCCAACAAGCTTTCTATCCAAAATTAAAAAATGTTTGACCGATCGAAGGTGCATAAAAATATCCAGCAACATTTTACACCTAAATTGAATCAAGTTCGATCAATCGAAGGATCACTTGATTGATTAACGACTAGCCGTTATAGATTCGTTGGAGCTTTTTTTTATACATATTTGGCATTCAAATATTTGCATAGATGATGGTTCTGAGTTGTTAGAACTGAAAATGCTATAAGCACATTTTCTGTGTATTGTCAGTCTGGGGTTCCGTGTAATAAAAACATTCATGGACAATCACAAGCATTCACAAGTGTTCATAAAAGAAAGGTATCGCAAGACGAATTTTATTCTAGAGATTCTGAGATCTTGTACATTTCAGGTTGTTATCCAGCATGAGCCCTTAATTACATCGAATGATCGATAACCCTTGATTAAAAGGTGTGTATTGTCGGTTTGGAATGCTGTGTAATGAAAATATTTATAAACAATTACAAGCATTCACAATAGTACACAAGAGAAAGGTATCGCAAGGCGAATTTTATTTCAAGGATTCTGAGATCCTGTATATTTTAGGATGTGATATGGCATAATCCCTTAATTACATCGAATAATCGATGACCCTTGATTAAAAGGTAAAAAACTAAGTTAGCGAGAACCATGGCCTTTGAGTTCGTGGTTGTAGAGACCGATGTGTTTTGTTATGGATTGATCATTTCCTTTGTATGAGTCAGATGTCTATGTCTTGTATATTTTTTTTATACCAGAGATCCGGGCTAAGACTGTCAGGGCTTTTAATTGAGAGGTACGACTCTAGGCCCGCGCTCATCAGTTTGAACGGGTGACCTTGGGAAGACCGATCTGCAGTTGTATATACCTGACAACCTAATCGACGGATGCCATTTTGATGGGTAAGGCATGGACTGTTTTCGAGGTGTCAATCTTTAACAAGTATTGTGTAGCAGTTTGTAACCCTTTGGTCTGGTTTATCGTGATAACTATGGTCCTGTTTGTTTATTTTCGAACCTTAATCAGATCATATTATGATAATATATGAAATGATAATGCATTTTTTGCGTAGTTCTGGATGCTGATGGCCTCTTTCTAGGAACCTGCTGTGTTCGTCATACTAGATCGGATTGACTTCCGAAAACCTACTTGTTTTACTTATTGGTGGTCCCAATAGAGCTATTTGACTGTTCCATGACATCCGGAGTGTTCCAAATACCCAAAATAGTCCAAAATAGGGTCCGACATACCCAGAAAACATAGTGTAGGAAATGCACCCTGAAATTAAGTTCTTCCCGATAGCTGATTTTATGGGTGCGCTGGACGCAGTGCACCTTGAAAATAAGTCCTCCTTGACAGTTGATTTTATGGGTGCACTGGATGCAGTGCACCCTGAAAATAGGCTTAGTCAGGATTACTAGTTTCGTGGATGATCCTAAAAATCAACTAAGTCCGGAGACTGATTTCATGGGTGCGCTCTCATACTTAGAGAACTTCGAAAAGGTTTCTGGCTTTGCCGATTTCGAGACCGGACCTGCGGTGGTTGAAAACGATTTCCGACGAAGGATTCCAGTGATCGGGAGAAGAATTTTAATGACTAGAAAAGTTTTTCAATGATCGGAAAAGGGATTCTGACAAGGTATTCCGAAGGGAATCTCAAATACTCAAAGGATAATAGCTCTCTCTCTCTCTCTCTCTCTCCCTCCCTCTCTCTCTCTCTCTCTCTTTATATGCACGTACAAAAATTCTAGAGGACTACCAATGAGGAGGTGCCACTTGTAGCGCACCCTAAAATTGTCTGAAAATATACCTAACGCACCCTGAAAATGACTAAGTCTGGATTGTTGAATTTGTGGGTGCGCTGCAGCTAGTGCACCCTGAAATTCATTTCAAACGGCCATGGCGCACCCTGAATATGGCTAAGTTTGGATTGCTCTGAATTTGTGGGTGCGTTGGAGCCAGTGCACCTTGAAATTCATTTGTTGGACTTGGCGCATTTTTTGGCACGCCACAGGGAATTAATGGGTGTGCTGGCGTATTGTTCATTTCGTTAATCTTGCTTTGGAGCTTTAAAAGGCCCAGTTGATATCCGGTGTCAATGCACTAGCTATAACTATTCATACTGGTGGTCCTGGCCTAACTTCGAAGGGTTTTGATTATGATGAGTCGTGGGGCCCACCAAGGAGGATCTTTGTTAAAAATGGCTAAGTAAAGCTGATTTTCTCTATTTTTTTGTGGCTCGTTTGACTTCATTAAAGGGTGCGCTGAGCATCCTACCAGTGAGGTGTTTATCTGTTCAACATTCCTGACATTTATGGCACCATCATAGGTGATTTAAAAGCCCTAGTGTATTCCAAATTTTCCCAATACTCCTAGGTATCACCCAAAGAGATCCATGCCTTCTTCCTTGTGATTCATCACTCCAATTAATATACCAAGCTCCATTTAAGGAAGAACATGGTATCTTGCATTCCCTAGAGATTAGACACAAACCTTATAGAAAAATTCATTGTCTATCATCCTCTAGAATGCCCATCTAAGTAAATTTCTTTATTGGAACCAGCAATCCATTAGTTATATAATATTCAACCCTCTCTCATTATTTGGTACCCTCATTGGTATATCATCAAGTTCAAGGTAGTTGATTCGAGGAAACAAAATGAGATTGACTTCAAAGTTCAGGGAAGCACAAGAGAAGCAAATTCAAGAAGAAAAAACGCATCTCAAGAAGGTGATACAATGAAGCTCAATCTGACAAGTAAGGTTGTCATTTGTTAGAGTTCATATACTCTTTTCTTGTGTAGGATTGAGTATAGAATTTGAGAATTAAACTTACATAAGTCATTGTGTAGGCCTTAGGCGAGAGTGTACGTTTGTAAGTCCTTCTGTAAGCCTCTAACGGGAGTGTACGTTTGTAAATCCTTGTGCAGGCCTTCGACAAGAGTATACATTAGTAAGACATTGGGAGTATACACTTATAGAGGATATGGGTGAACCTATTGAAAACTCCTAAGATAGTGAAATCCAGTACACTTAAGAAGAGTGCATTTGCGAGAGTGGAGTAGACAATTAGTTGAACCACTATACATCCTCATATTTACGATTGTGTTTTGTGCATTATTTTTTATTCATGCTTATGAGATTAATTGGTTAAATTATATAAATGCTTGAATGGATTTTATGCTAGGCATTTGATTGATTGCACGTGCACACAAAAGATCACTATCTTTATCACATAGATTAGTCGTTCAATTTGTTGTATTCTTATAGTCTATGTGAACTAGACCCTTGTGCCTCAATTGTGTTATACTAGTAAATTAGTTTAATTAGGCAAAGAATTTTAAGTGGTCCTATTCAACCCATTCTAAGACTTAGCCATAATTCTAAGCTTCGTATGCTTCCACGTAGCATGGTGTCATGTTAGACAACTGACGCAATTTCAATAAGATTCGAGCAAAGATATTGTCCTCTAATAAGGTGTAAGAAAACACCTCACTGATCGACCAATCAAAAGTAAGGTGTGACATCACACCAAGAGGGGATAAACCTCTTATGCCATTGCTATTCTTAGGAGGGTCCTTTGTGTTAAAAGACTCTTCTATTAACTAAAGATGCCTTCATAGCATGAAACGTGATGTGTACTCAGTGAATGGACACTAAAACAAGTCCCAAGATGTGATAATTTAAGATCTTTGCAATGAAGGTAATTTCATGTTATGTGGGATATAGTGATGGCTCAAATGGAGGGTGTGGAGAATTTATAAATGTAAAGTGAGTAGATCAAGTAGCCGATGAGATGGGTTGACTAGGGAACGGTTTAAAATCATGGATCAATTGATGGTTTAAAAGATATTAAAAAAACAAACTAAAATGAGTATGAAAAGAAGTGTGAAACATACATAGGCCTGGAATTTGGGGAAATGTAGGTTTGGATAATATAATGGTAAGGTGGACGGTGAAGTAGGTGCACGTGGACACGAGAATGAAAGTATATAGATCACATTTCTGGTAAGTGGTTTGTGGACTTTATCCATAGTTCTAAACATGGATGCGACTGACTATTCAACCACACTTGATATAGTTTCAAGGCAATCTAGACCTTCCACATTCTTAACCCACAACATTAGAAAACTTACACTTAGAAGATGAGGCAAGTCATTTACTTTCAAACATCCATTTGACAACTATCAGTTAAATAATTAAAATTTCTTAATGATGATTTTTTTATGTGAACACACAGTAGAATCGAACATATTTTTACAAAACTATCTCACTATTGTTGGGAGAGAGATCCATTCTCAACCACACATACAACAATATAGGAATTAAAGGAAAATATAAAAAGCGGCAAACCACAAGACAAATATTTACGTGATTCGCTTTCGATACATCCACGGATTCACATTAATTCACTATGCTCAAAGGCAAAAAATGAAGAAGTAGCTATGAATACAATGATGACTCTCTCTCTCTCTCTCTCTCTCTCTCTCTCTCTTAATATTTTATATATTACCCCAAACGAAATAGGGTTTACATAAAAAAACCATGTGAAATTGAGAAATTGCTCTCTCTCTCTCTCTCTCTCTCTCTCTCTCTCTCTCTCTCTCTCAATAGAATATATATTACTCCGAACGAATTAGGGTTTACATATAAAAAAACCCATGTGAAATTGAGAAATTGCCATCTAAATACAATGACGGCTCGACCCGCAAATGTGCTGGCTGGTTGAAATGCACACCTATGATGATTAGGCTCCATAGATCCTAACAACTATGTCCTAGAGTATCTTCCATGTAGAATATTTCAGATTTTTAAATTAATCTAAATAGAAAGATAGTTTAAATCTTACTTTCGTGTGATTAGTAACTAGATAATAATTCAATTGTTGATGTCGATCCTCCAAGCTAGAATGTCTCTCTCCAATCCATGTCAGAGAATCACTGCCATCTATGAAGATGCACATCGTCTATACAAGTAGACCACACGCGATCATGTATGTGTGCATAGAGATGAAAATGGGAGAAAATTACTCAAGGCACACACACTATATGAGAAAGAGGTGGGATTTCAAGGTGCACCCAAATATGTTGTTTGCCACCCTATGAAGTTTAATATACGATACTGTGAAAGAAGCATATTAAGTGCCTTATCTATGCATAGACTTGTGATTTAATTCTTCCACTATCATTAAAATGCCCCAACGATCTATATTCCATAATGATCAAATAGTGGATCATTAAAATCTTGACCATTAAATCATTATCAAGTGCGTTCAAAAATATTTTAACACTAAACATAAAACATCAACTATTCAAAACCTTTAAAAAGTGGTTACAAACCCTTTAAGTGCTCCGCTTAGAGATAAAATCACTTTATGAATCACAATCTAATCAAATCTAGCCATATGCATGCATCTAGGTAAACCCAGCAGAGCCCTTGTTGGTCCATGCACGAATCAACTTAATTCAAAACTTTCGTGGCCCTAATAAGTTTTTAATGGTGGGTGTTCAATCGCCCACTTTTTCCTATGGTGTGGTCCATTCAAGATTTGGTTCTACCTCATTTTTGGGCTCATGCACTAAAATAAGTCAGAAAAGTGAATGGACAACTTGATAAAAAAAAACATACATCTTGGTGGGCCCAGAGAGCTTTTTCGAGCATGACCAGCAACGAGGTGGGTACTAGAGGGGCCACTACCGAATTGGAGTCTGGAAAGTCCTGTGGAGCCCTTGTTGGTCCATGCACAAATGGATTAATTTGATCCAAAACTTTTGTCGCCCCAACAAGTAATTTTTAATGGTGGGTGTTCAATTACCACTTTTTCCTGTGGTGGTCCACCTGAGATTTGGCTTAACCTCAATTTTGAGCTCATGCTTTAAAATAAGTAGGCAAAGTGGATAGACAACTTGATAAAACACATACATCATGGTGGACTCATAGAGCTTTTCCAGCACCGACCAGCAACGAGGTGGGTTTGACCAGAAGGCCCTAGATTTTAGGGACATCACCAACTCCTGGCTCGCAGAAGGCACTCTTTGGTTCTTTGTTGTCTATGTTTATATAGGGAGCGGATTACCTGCTTTTCCTTGTGATAAAATCCTACCCCTCAAAGAGAGTCCTGCATATGCCAAAGAAATGGTGGCAACGGTTCATATTCAATAGGTAAAAGTTTGTGGAATGTTACGTAGAAGCTCATGGCTGTATGTCCCAGGGACGCGGTTTTCCTACTAAAGAAGTTCCTGCGCAGGGAACTTGGGTGGGGCCCACCGAGATGTGTGTGAGAAATCCACCCCGTTCATCCGTCTTGCAAGATCCTTTAAGGACATGTGACCAACCTAATCCGGATACAAGACTCAAGTGGGCTATACTAGAGGGGATTGAGCAACCACCGTTGAAACATTCGTATAGCCACAAAAGGTTTTTATCATGCTAAGTTTTCATCATGCTAAGTTTTCTGTTTCTGTTTATCTTAGGGGGAATGACCTTATAAACGGTTTTCTGTGTTTCTGTTTATCCTAGTGGGAATGACCTTATAAACGGTTTGGATGTCATATAAACATAAAGGTGGAGCCCACAGGAAGGTTTCAACGGTAGAAATTTATTCCGTCAGTTTTTCCTCTTGTATGGCCCACTTGAGTCTTGGATCCGGGGTAAGTTTTGGCCGAATGTCCTAAAATGAGTTCACAAAACGGATGGATGGGATGGATTTCTCACAAACATCACGGTGGGCCCCACCTAAGTTCCCAGCGTAGAAATCCCCCTCCGCACTTACGTGACTTTAGACTGTATGACACATGTGGCACGTGAATATGATGATCTGAACCATGTAATATGTGGGCTAATCTGTTGATTGGTCTGTAACCAAAATTTTCTTTGATTCTACTATCTTAAAAATCTAATAAA
Source organism: Liriodendron chinense (assembly GCA_003013855.2). NCBI lineage: Eukaryota > Viridiplantae > Streptophyta > Magnoliopsida > Magnoliales > Magnoliaceae > Liriodendron > Liriodendron chinense. The sequence continues at coordinate 2,945,779 of PVNU02000736.1, read as the reverse complement.
TGAGCCTCTCCCGACCGGGCGCGGATTTCCTGCGAAAGCCTTGCGCAGGAATTTCCTGCGCGCTGGGAACCTAGGTGGGCCTACAGTGATATTTTTTATAAATCCACACCGTCCATCCGTTTTGGGAGCTCATTTTAGGATATGAAAATACAAATGAACCGGATCCAAGACTCAAGTGGGCCGAAAATGTGAGATTTGAACGTCCACAATTGAAATATTTGTGGAGCCACAGGAGTTTCGAATCAGGATAATATTTGTTTTTCCAGTTCATCCCCCTAGTAGTGACGTTATGAACCGTATGGATGTCATATAAACATCACCGTGGACCCCTGGGAGGTTTCAACGGTAGTAATTTACCTACCCACCTTTTCCTTTAGTGAGGTACACTTGAGTCTTGAATCCAGTTCATTTTTGTTTCCATGTCCTAAAATGATCTCCCAAAACGGATGGACTGGATGGATTTATATAAAAAATAATAATCACTGTGGGCCCCACCTTAGTTCCCAGGAAATTCCTACGCAAGGCTTTCGCAGGAAATCCGCGGACCGACCTGATTGGATCGGTGATTCGGTAGTAACATTGTTATTTTCTTACGCGGATTTCCTCTCCTAGCCTGTCTGAAGGAGTTCCTGCACTGGGATCCTAGGTGGGGGCCATCCGTGATGTTTGTTAGAAATCCATTCCATCCATCTGCTTTTCAAACTCCTTTTAGGAACATGTGATAAAAAAATTGAGGCCGATCCAAAACTCAGGTGGGTCACAAGAGAGGGAAAAGTGGGGGAAAGAAATCCCTACCGTTGAAACCTTCCTCAGTTCCAACTTGATGTTTATATGCCATCCAAACCATTTATAAGATCTTTCCCACTGTGATGAAGTGAAAAACAAAAATCTTAGCCTCATACAAAACTTTTGTAGCCATAAGAATGTTCTAACAATGGTCATTGAATCCCCACTCTTTGCTCTCATGTGGTCCACTTGAGTTTTGGATCCGCCCTCATTTTTTGTCGTATATACGAAAATGAGCTCAAAAATTGGATGGACCGGATGGATTTCTAACAAATATCATTGTGGTACCCACCTAGCATCCCTGCGCAAGACTTCTAAGTGAAAAGCTTTGAAATCCGTCTCCGTTGTTTTCGAACCATAACCATTCATTGTAGGAAAATACTATAGCAACGGTTGTGCTTGAACAGTATAAAAAAAGTATGTTCCGGGGAATCCAAACTCACTTATATAATGTTAGACTGTTTTGTTTGGCCCATTAATGGTAGCTGTGGGACCCATCTTTAAATAACCTATGCGCTACGCCTTATTGGATGTAAATGGATATATGCAACTTAACTCCAGGCTGGCTGCACAGCAAGACTAGTATAGTGCGTTTTCAGCCGCATCAAATCACTTGGGATGGTTGGGGATGAAAAATATTTATTTATTTTGGAATTTTTGTGGTTGAAAACGCATTGTACTGCTCTTGCGGTACCCAGTTGCCTCCTCAATTACAACTGGCAGTCAATATTCCACGGTTGAGAACATTTAATGGCCTCTTGTGTTGGTAGATCATTGTACATTCCCCATCAGCTATGTCTGTGTTGGTACGTGTTACAGGAAAAATATGAGCTGACCTTAATCCTCATGATATATGGTCTATATTAATGATCAGACCTTTTGTAATATTATCAACATGGGCCATTCATTTATCTGCTATTGAGGATCATTCGACACAATTGATTTTTAAGACGCATGGGCAATCAAGGGTGGGGCGCACCTGATGGATGGTCTAGACTAGCGATTGAGCCGGTTGTATTATGATCAATGTCATCTATGAATTCGGTTTATAAAGCCAAACGCTAGTACACGCAGTGGGAATATAATCACCTCCAGCGGCCCAAAAAGTGTTGGCTTCCTCACAATGTAGGAAGCATAAGACAACGTAGTCCTAGCAATTAACATTGGCCCCAGTTCTGAAAAAGCGGCTATCTTTGGTCTGACGGTGTCATTTATTTCGGGCGAGGAGTAATTGGAAGATTATGATGCATCCGAACGTGGATAGTGTCCTGATGCACACCACATTCCATGCACTACAGGTGGACCGGCTTATGGTGACCCAGACCGTTGATCTTTTGCCAAGAAAATCTTTCCTATTGAATGACCATGATCATCCGATTTAAGATTTTTTTTTTTTTTTTCCTTTTTTCTCCTGGCAATTGTTGCATTCCCATTTAAGTGATTATTTTCCGAGAAATGATTAAAATCTACCAATCTCGGAGATTTTGAGGACCTCCCATCTGTTGGGTTCCCATCACGTGAACGGTGTGGATCACTGAGTCATAGGCCCAGTTATACTGAATGGAGCATCTGACCACTACATATACTGATGCATCAGGACCTATCCTCCGTCTTACAGGTATGGCGTAAATGCCATACTACTCGATCACGAGTTGGCGATCCCACTGATCCCTTGCACGTGGCAATGTCCTACTCCTGTGTAAGATCCAACCGCTTATTTGGTGATCCCACTTCAACGCTTCCAACTCTCAACAATCTGGCTGTCCTGACCGTCAGATGTGCCGTCGTTTGTTTATTAACGTACACTTATGGGCCATCTGGTAACCATACAAGTCCGAGTTTTGGCAATCAAGCATCATTGTAACCTGGCTCACCCAATCAACGGTTCGGATCTTGAACATGTGAGTCATCAGAAATGGGAGCGGATTAGGTGCTGTCTTGGCCTCACCCCTGAGACCATGTGGCGGTTACCGTGGGGCCCACCTTGAAGATTTCATTCTAAATCCATCTGTTCATCCTTTTTGTCAGATCCTTTTAGGCAATGAGCCCAAAAATGAAGTGGATCCGATTTTTAGGTGTACCATACCATAAGAAAAAGTGGTGATTGACCATTAATGGGCCACAAAAATATTGGATCAAACCGATATTTGTTTTATCCATTCATCCAGATTTATGTGATCTTATCAACAGGTTGGATGGCATATAAACATAAAGGTGGGCCTTGGGAAGGTTTTTAATGATAGTGTTCAATCACCACTGTTTCTTATAATATGGTCCACCTGAAATTTGGATCTTCTTTATTTTTTGAGCCCATTCCCTAAAATGATCTGAAAAATCAAATGGAGGGCGTGGATATAGAGGGAGAACATCAAGGTGGGTCCTATGTTAAGAGTCGCACTGTCTTGGGTGAGGCCAGGAAGGCACTTAATCGCTCCCATCACGGGATTTTTACTGCAATAGCCCTGCAGTCTGACTATTTTACTAAAAGTTCAATTTCTAGTCCAGTTCATCTTTCTTAGCCTTTCGACAATAAATTGAAAATTTTACAGTGAGAATGGGAATCCATCGTGCCCTTGGGGAATCGGTCGGAGGGGCATTTTGATCATAAATTTTCAATTTCTCGTCAAAAGGCCAAAAAAGATGAGACATGAGAAATTAGAATAGTTAAACTCAGGGCTATTGTAGTATATATCTCTCCCATCACAAGTTGCAGGGTCTACATGCATAGTGAGTAAGGGTCCACCGTGATTTAAGTATTTTATCCACTCTGTCCATCCATCTTAACAGACAATTTTAGGTATGGTGCCAAAAAATGAAGCATATCAAAATCTAAAGTGGACTACACCACAGGAAAAGTGTGAACTGAATGTCTACCATTTAAAAATTCTCTGAGGACAGAAGTTTTGGATCAAGCTGATATTTGTGTTTTCCCTTTAGCCATATCCATGTGATCTTATGAACAGTTTGGATGACAAATAAACATCACTGTGGGGCCTGGGAAGGTTTCAACGGTGAAAATCATTATTCCCACTGTTTACGGTGGCATGGTCCACTTGAGATTTGGATATGTTTAAATTTTGGTCTCAACCCCTAAAATGAGCTGGAAAAACATATGGACGGAATAGATAAAGCACATACATTTTAGGTGGGCCCAACAGAGTTTACACCGCACGCAGTTCGATTCCGGTCTACATGTGAGACGCGGATTTCCTGCGAAAGCCTTGCGCAAGCTTGCGCAGGAAGTTACTGCACTGGAACCAAGGTGGGGCCTACAGTGATTTTTTTTGATAAATCCACCCCGTCCATCCGTTTTGGGAGCTAATTTTCAGACATAAGAACAAAATTGAACCGGATCCAAGACTCAAGTGGGCCGAAAACGTGAAGATTGAACGTTCATAGTTGAAATATTTGTGGGGCCACAGGAGTTTCAAACCAGGATAATATTTGTTTTTTCTGTTCATCCCTGTAGTAGTGACGTTATGAACAGTATGGATATCACATAAACATGACTGTGGATCCCAAGGAGGTTTTAACGGTAGTAATTTCCCTACCAACCTTTTCCTTTAGTGAGGCCCACTTGAGCCTTGGATCCGTTCAATTTTCTAATCACGTCCTAAAATGAGCTCCCAAAACGGATGGACAGGGTGGATTTATAGAACTTCCTGCCCAAGGCTTTTGCAGGAAATCCGCGTTCCTTTACATGAACATTGTATCATTGGAATCGGCGCGGTTTCGGTAGATCCGTGGTGGGATACCTGACTGTGGGGCCACCTTGATGTTCCTTACATCGGCATCATTTCAGGGTATGATACGAAAAATGAACAAGATCCAGATCTAGTTGGACCATACTACACGAAACAATGGTGATTGACCATTAAAAGCTTTTAGTGGGCCAAAAAAGTTTTGGATCAAGCTGATATTTGTGTGACATTATCAAAAGGTTGGATGGAAAACAAAATTTTGGTGACTCCTAAGAATTTTTTTAGTGGTGGGGATTCAATCACTACTGTTTTCTGTGGTGTGGTCTACCTAAGATTTGAATCTGCTTCATTTTGGGCATTTCAAAACAGTTGGATAGTGTGGATTTAAGGAGCATACATCAAGGTGGCCCCACAGTCAGGGTTCCCACCCACCTCGGTTGATCCGGGATCCACCGAAGCCGCACCGAGCCATGTGCGACTGCTCCATGCTGTGCGTGGTACGTACATTTCTTTCCGTACAAAATAAAAAAGGGGATTGATGGGGCGTGAATTAAGTGTTACCCCGGGAACAGCTTAGTGGGTGTGTTAGCCTTACCGTATGGCCCACATGGATGATATTTTGTATATCCACACCGTCCATCATTTTCTAGAGCCCATTTTAGAATGAGATTCCAAATAGTATGCAGATCTAAATCTCAAGTGGACCATACCACTAGAAACAGTGTGATTGAGTGTTCCACCATTAAAAATTCCAAAGAGCCCATAGTTAAGTTTTGGTTATTTTTATTTTCAATCCAAGCTCTTGATAATGTCAATAAAGTCTTGATGAAGGGAAAATATAAATATCAGATTGAGACAAAAATTATGTGGCCCACAAAACGTTTTTAATTGTCATTCATCACTCTTTCTAATGGTATGGCCCACCTAAGATTTGGATTTTCTTAGGGTTTTGGATCACATCCTAAAATAATATGAAGAAACAGATAAACCACGACTATTTATAAAAAATACATCAATCTGAGCTCCACATGGTTAGGGTAACACCCACTAATCTGTTCCGAGGGGAAGACTTAATTCGAGCCCGAGTTGATGGGGAAGTTGTAAAGAGAAGAAAGGGAGTTGATGGGCCGGGTAACGCTGGAATGGGGCTCGAATTAGGTATTACACCGGGAACAGCTTAGTGGGTGTTACCCCTAACGTATGACCCACATGGATGATATTTTGTATATCCACTCCGTTCATCCGTTTCTACAGTCCATTTTAGGATGATGTTCCAAAAATTATACTTATCCAAATCTCAAGTGGACCATACCATTAGAAACAGTGTGATTGAGTGCCCCACCATTAAAAATTCCAAAGAGCCCATGGTAAGGTTTTGGTAATATTTATTTGCAATCCAAGCTCTTGATAATGTCAATAAGGTCTTGATGAAGGGAAAATATAAATATCAGATTGATCCAAAATATTTTTGGCCAACAAAACATTTTTAATGATTATTCATCACTGTTTCTAGTGGTATGGTTCACCTGAGATTTGATATTTTTAGGGTTTTGTATCACATCCTAAAATGATATGAAACAACAAATAGACCGTATAGATATACAAAAAATACATCAATATGGTCCCCACACGGTTAGGGTAACACCCACTAAGCTGTTCCCGAGGTAACACCTAATTAGCGCCCGCTGGGAAGACAGATGGGTGGATGGAGAAAGCTTGTTTCATTATGGCTGGCTGGTACCTACAAAATGTTGCTATTAATTGGTCAGAATTCATTACTTCTCATTAATTGGTCAGAATTCATTACTTATTCCCTCACCAATTCACTTACGTTGCTGGAATGAGGCTTTTTAGTTTTGTCTTAAAATACACCGACGGTATGGCGTGTTACGCAAAGTAACTCTTAAATTTTTTTTTGTTTTTCATGTCAAAGTATCTTTCGTGTGCTTTTTATTTCTCATGATGAAAATGTCATTAAATCTTTTTTGAGTTCTTCTTTTTATTATTATTTTTTTAATTCATTTTTTCTTTTTCTTCTTCTTCTTCCTCCTCTTCTTCTTTTTACTTGTTATGCGGAAATAAAATTATTTGGATAAAAAAAATTTCTTCCTTTTCTTCTTCTTTTTACTTATTATATGAAAATAAAATTATTTGGATAAAAAAAAAAAAGTTCTTCTTCTTTCTATAAAAGACTCTGCTTTGTTTATTATAGTTTTTATGGGCTAAACTTTAAGACAACTTTTGAAAGGTTAAATAGTCTCCAAATGAGATGTTTTCAGTCATATTTGAAAACTCATTGAATTATCGTTTCGATGAGTCTAAGATCACCCCGATGCAACTTGTAACGAGAGAGTTATAAGCATTTTCTTATGAGGTTGGTACAACCACAATCGCTGCTTTGTAACAAGTGTGATCACAGCTTTGTATAGGCTACAATCATTGTTTTGTACAAATTAAACCACAATCACAATGTGTGCAAACTACGATCACAGCTTTCTATAGACTCTGATTATGGCTTTGTGCATATGGCGACCACAAACGTTCATAACTCTCTTGTTAAAGGTCGGATTGGGACAATCTTTGGCTTGTAAGAAAGATAATTTGATGAGTTTTCAAGTAGGATTAGAATCATTTCATTTGAAGATAGTTTGACTTTTCAAAAGTGGACTCAACGTCCAAGCTCGATGCAACTCATGTTGCTTGCATGGTCAGTGTCGCGTGACTTAGGTAAATGAATAGGATATCTCTCGTTAAACATTGGATTTGAGTGATCTTAGGCTTGTTGGAAATATAATTAAATAAGCTTTCTAATGACCTATAAAACACTCGATCGAGAATCATTTGGTCTTTCATCATCTGACTTGAAATTCATGGAGAACAGAGTTATGCTATTAAGGACATTAGGCCCACTTTTGATAGGTCAAACAGTTTCCAAATGAAATGATGGTAGTCCTAGTTGAAAGTTCATCAAATTATCTTTCCAACAGCCTAAGATCACCCTGATCAAACTTGTAATGAGAGAGTTAACATTATTTTAGTTGGGTTATTCGATATTAGAAAAAGTGTGATTGTGGTTTTGTGTGGACAATGATCACTACTTTACGGGAACTATAATCATTAATTTGTGCAGATCGTGATCACAACTTTATGCAGACCGCAATCGTGGTTTTTCTAGCATCGTAAGACCTAAGGAAATACTCATAACTCTCTCAATATAGGTTAAATTGGGGTGATGGATTTGTTGGAAATATAATTCAACGAACTTACAAGTAGGACTATAATCATCTCATTTGGAAACTTTGACTTTTCAAAAGTAGTCCCAAAGTTCCTAATGGCATAACTCACTTCTTCGTGACTTTCTAGTCAGATGATGACAGACCAAATGGTTCCTATTTGAGGTATCTTGTAGCTTTTTGGAAAGCTTATTGAATTACCTTTCCAATAAGTCTAAGATTACTTAGATCCAAGGTGTAACGAGGAAGATCTTATTCATTTATCCAAGTGGCGTTGTATTGAACATGCAAGCAACGTGAATTACGATTAGCTAAACTCTGGGCTTACTTTTGAAAGGTCAAACGATCTCATGATCTATACAAAGCACCAATCATGGTTTGCATAAAGCAGTGATAGCAGTCCGCACAAAGCAATGATCATAGTTGTTACAAAGCAATGATCAGAAGTAATCTAATATTGTACGATACCACGAAAATGCTTATAACTTCCTCATTACGGGTCAAATCGAGGTTATCTCAAACTCGTCGAAAAGATAATTCGATGAGCTTTCAAATAGTACTAGAATAATCTCATTTAGATATCATTTGATCTTTTAAAAGTGAGCCAAAATTCCAGCTCACAAGCAATGGAGTCATCTAAGCATAATGTTTTGCATAAAGAAAAAGAAAACATCTTTTAAAAATGATTTTTTTTCTCATGACTCTTTTTATGAGTTTCTTCTCAAGTAGACCCATCTAAGTAGAATCTTTAAAGAAGAAGAAACATCTATCTTTTAAAAGTGGAGTTTTTATTATTTCTTTTCTTTACTTTAATCTATTTTTTGGCAAAAGACTCATCTAAGTAGAATCTTTAATTTTAAGAAAAAAGAACTCATCTTTTAAAAGTGAAATTTTATAATATTTTCTATCACATTTCCTTTCATTTTCTTACTCAACAAGCCCATTTCAATATGGCAAAAGTAAAAGAAGAAGTAGAAGAAGTTGATATTAAAAAGGATGTAAAATGAAGTTGAACCTAAAAAATGTATAGGAATATTTTTGTCCTAAAAAAGCACCAAAAGGCACTTGCAGGAGTAAAAATAAAAGTTTTTAAAAAGGGGAGCTATTTTGGGCTCCCACCATATAATGGGTATATCTAGGAAACCAAAAAGAAAAAAAGAAAAAAAAAACAAGAAAAAACACACATAAACACATCCACACACTAGTGTGCGTCTTACATAAACATATGTGCGATCTAAGATTTCTATCATGTTAGATACATTATTTAAATTGAGTGATATAAAACTCAAGACTATTCTACATCTCGGGTAGACCACAGGCTACCACAATAAATGAATGGCAAGAAAAAAGGTTTCAAATATGAATTTACATTGAATGTTTTGGCTCACTCGAAGCACTATATTATGTGAGTCTACATGAAGTAGTTATAAGCATTGTTTCCAACTTTATGAAAGCTCAAGTCCCTCACATGTTTCAGATTTGCATGTATGCACATGTACAAATGTGCACAATTGTACATGAGACTCGAATTAGAAACCTTCTCATTTTTTATGTAAGAAAGAAGTATAAATAACAAAAAAAAAAAAAAAGTCCTAATTATGGTCTTCTTCTTCAACCAAAAGAGCTCAAACATCCACTCCATGAAAGATCAATAGAAAAAGTCTAAGGTAGATTAGATGTATCATGAATAGTAAAAAGTATTCCTCATTTGATTATCCAAGTATTGGATTGGTCCACAATTAGTGGATGATTAAAATGAACAGCACCTAACGGTCCTGTTACCACGGAAGAGAATCAAACAAACAATCACACATCACACAAACAATCACAATGCAAACAAAATCCAATTCTACGTGGAAAAACTCTTGCTGGAAAAAACTACAGTATAAAAGCGAGCTTCACTATGATTCACAGAAGTTACAATACATGATCAACCTAAAAACAAAGCCCCTCAGAGAAAACTCTCTCTCTCTCTCTCTCTCTCTCTCTCTCTCTCTCTCAAAACCCTAATACCCTTATAAACAATGTATTAAAATACCTTAATCCCGATTCCACCCGGCTTATATAGCCAATAACTGAAAATAGAAACAAAATAGCAAAACAGCAAAACAACAACTGACCCCGTTGGGCTTCCAAGTTTGTCCAGAGAGTTCTGTTAAAAAATCGAGGAGTTTTGGTCGCCTAAGCCTCCAAGTTCAGTCGCCCGAACCTATTCGAAATCGTCTAGAGACCAATCTGCAATATACAGGGAATTTCGGTCGCTCGATAGCCCCTTGCACTTGTCCAAATTGAAGGCTCCATATAACAATCTCCACCGAGGCTTCAATCAAGGACAATATTCATTTGCTTCATCTATCATCTCTTCTTCATCATAGCTTCTTTGCTTCTTGTGCATCTATTGCGTCTTCATTCTGTCTCTGCAGGAACCACCTTGGTGAGCATGTCCGCTGGATTCATGCTGGTATAAATTATCTTTTCTAGAGTCACATCACCTTCCTCAAGCACCTTTTTTAATCATAATTATAAGGATAAAATGGCGACGCACATCAATATGTTTAGTACGAGAGTGATACACTGAGTTCTTAGCCAAATTGATAGTGTTAGAGCTATCGTAATTAACCAGCGCGGCCTCCTGCAGAAGCCCTAACTGATTTATCATGCCCCTCAACCAAACTGCCTCCTTGAATGCTTCTGTCACCGCTATATACTTTGCTTCAGTACTGAAAAGAGCCACCATCGACAGAAGCTTGGACATCTAACTAATTGCTCCACCCGCTAACATAAACAAGTACCCGGAAGTTGATCTCCTACAATCCACATTGCTTGTGTAATCTGAATCAATGTTCCCAACCAACTTGTCCTCAACTTTTCAACTGTCAAGACGTAGTCATGTGTACCTCGAATGTATCAAAGTAGCCATTTAACAGTCTCTTAGTGTTATTTGCCGGGGTTAGACATGAATCTGCTAATAACACCAACTGCATGTGAAATATCTGGTCTTGTATAGACCATAGCATACATTAAGCTTCCCATGGTACTCGAATAAGGCACACGAGAGATATAATGCTTGTCTTCATATTTTTTAAGACATTGTTCCGAAGAAAGCATGGAGTAAGTCGTGTGGGGAATGCTCATCGGCTTAGCCTTGTCCATCCCAAAGTTTACCAATACCTTCTCAAGGTATTCAGCTTGAGACAACCACAACCTGCTCCTCTTTGCCGAGAACCCTCTTTGCAACCCCTAGATTTTTCATCTCAAATGTCCATAATAACCTAGTCTTCAATACATCAATATTAAACATGTGTGACTAGTGATAAGCATGTCACCAACTTATAATACCAATATAATGATTTTTCCATCACCCAATGCCTTGTAACAGATAAAGTGATCATATAAACTCTTTATAAAGCCCTAACTCATTATAAAAGAATTAAATTTCTTATAGCACTTCTTGGGTGACTGTTTAAAGCCGTATAACGACCTCCTTAACCTACAAACTTTGTTCTCTGCCCCTTGTATTGTATAACCTTCTAGCTGTGTCATATAAATCCGCTCGTCCAATTCCCCATGCAGGAAAGTAGTTTTTACATCCATCTTTCTAGCTTGACATCGTATTGGAAAACCAACACCAACATGAACCTGATAGATAATTGCTTCACAACTGCTGTAAAGATCTAAGTGAAGTCCACACCTCGCTAAGCATATCCATTCACTACCAATATTGTATTGTACCTATCTTGTTTCTTTTGAAAAATCCATTTACATCTTATCACTTTTCGGCCCACTGGAAGCTCCCACGTCTCATTCTTGTACATGGAATCCATATCGTCCTGCATTGTCGCATCTACATTTTAGCATCAACATCGTCAAGTGCTTCTTGAAAAGTATAAGGATCCTCCTCATCTGTAATAAGGACGAGTGCAACGCTCGAGCTATCCCTATACCTCGTCGGTAATCTGTGATCTCTAGGAAGATTTCTTCGCACAGGTTACTGCTCCACCTGATCCTATACCTCTGTCTGCGTCTCAGTCTTGGCCTATGTCTCGTCTCTATTAACCTAGATTTCAACAACCTCTGATTTTTTTAGTTCTTTTGGCACATGCATCCTTTCAGAACAAGAACCCCTCATCAAACCTGACATCACGACTCAAAGTGGTCTTCCGTGTGACAGGGTCGTACAGCCTGTACCCCTTTACACCATCACCGTAGCCAACAAAGATACATTTCTTGGCCTTAATTATGATCTTCTTCTTTTACCAAAAGAGCTTAAACATTCACTCCATGAAAGATCAACAGGAAAAGTTCAAGGTAGATTAGATGTATCATGAACAGAAAAAGTATTACTCATTTGATTATCCAAGTATTAGATTGGTAAACAATTAATGGACGATTAAATGAACAACACCTAACGGTCCTGTTACCACATATGAGAATCAAACGAACAATCACATAGCACACAAGCAATCACGACGCATAGATAATGTGATTTTACGTGGAAAAACCTTTGCGGGAAAAAACCACAGCACAAAGCGAGTTTCACTATGATTCATAGAAGTTACAAGAGATGGCTAACCCAAAAACAAAGCCCCTCAGAGAAAACTCAAGCTCTCTCTCTCTCTCTCTAAACCCTAATACCCTCATAAATAAGGTATTAGAATACCCTAATCCCGATTATACCCGGCTTATGTAACCAATAATCGAAAATAGAAACAAAATAACACAATCATGCACAACAACAAAACAAACACCAATTGACCCCATCAAGCGCCCGACTCGACCTCGTCAGGCGGCTGAAGACTGTCAGGTCTATCTAGAGAGTTCTGCCTAAAAAGTTGAGGAGTTTCAGTCGCCCTCCGAGCCTCCAAGTTCGATTGCCCGAACCTGTCCAAAATCATGTAGAGACCAATCTACAATATACGGGGAATTTCGGTTGCCCGACCACAGCGGTTGGTTGCCCGACTGCACCCCTAACTTGTCCAGATTGAAGGCTTGTAACGACCCGAGATTTTCAACTCTCGTGTATAATACGACGGCCGAATTTCCAAGTAATTTATGGAATAACTAATTTGTCAAATAATAAAATATAGCATTCAAGCACAATGGCGGAAACAATTATCATCTTATTCTATCAAACTTACTACGTCATCATCAATGTTTAAATAAAGGAACCAACCAATATCCATACTGATTAATTAAAATACAAAACCATGTCTTCTATTGAAGACTTATTACAATTCCATAAATGTATCAACTACTCAAAAGAAACATTTAATAAATGAAAACATCGATTAAGTTTCTCCAACATCGTCATCCGCCATGTGATTGTACGAACCATCGAATTCTTTTCCTTGAAAATCGGGTTCATTACCTGGATCTTCACCTGCATCATCTAAATTGTGTCTGGGATAGCGTTAAACGCTATCATAGTGGGGAATATTTCCTCCAAGACAATCAAGAATAATAATGTACAAAACTCAGAGTAACGCAACACAATAATATCTTTATTCAAACAAAACAATCAAGTAAAAATCTTTATTAATGCGATGCATGGAATGCATGCTCTGGCTAAGGCACCCTGGCTAGAATCATAATACATGAAGTGGGAAACTCCCTGTTACGACTTCACGCTAGCCACTAGTCACCAGAGGTTCTTGGGACGCACAAGCCCATAGTTTTGCCCGACCACGTGAGAAACGGGACGCTCATAGCCCAAATCTACACGTGACAGTGTACGGGAGAAGTAGGACGCTCTAGCCTATTCTCAATTCCGTACACCCACATGGAGCCAAGTGAATGCATGACTTTAGTTTCACTTTTATTTAAGTGTTTTCGCATACAACCGATTTAAATAAAACTCAATGGTCACTATGGGGAGTCGCAAGCAACCCAGCATAGGCCGACAGCACGAGATTAGTGTCCATAGCACCAACCCTGGCTCATGAGAATTTGTATACCATTAGTGTACACTCATTGTCCCGTTTTATGATTTCATCATGTCCCAAAAAGCCAATGTTATACATCATGACCAAATTCATTAAAATACCCATGTACTGTAAATGGATCAAATCAAGCATCATGTACATGTAAGGATCCATTAACAAGCAATCACTTCATTCTCTCAGTTAAGTCAAGAGATATTCTTCCATAATGGACACCTCTCACGGGTTCCATCTCTCTACATTGAATAATTTTACCAACTTAGGGACAAAGAGTATATAATAATGGGATGTCCATATGGTGATCTTATACACATATTTCATATCACAATATGAAAACCAATGTTACTTGTAAAACATAGATTAAGGAAATAAGGGCATAGATTTCACAAAGATAAATAACACAAATACACATGCTTCTTAATAAAAAATCTAAACAATGAATCACATCATTATATAATGATATTCATTACAAATCCTACATTAAACTTCATGTTATATGGATCAGCAATTCAAAACAAAACAACTTCACATGCCATAAAAGAAACTTATGATAATCATAATATTATTAATGAAAGGCTTGAAGGAAAATCCTCACCTTAGGATGAACTTAGAAGAAGAGGGTTGTAGAAGATCCTACCCGCTGGAAAAATATGAGAAATAACTCTCTCTCTCTTCTCTCTCTCTCTCTCTCTCTACGGCATGGAGGCTAGGGTTAGGAGAAGGATTTGGAGGTGCGTAGTAGAAATATGGAGAATGATGTGCACGCGAGGTCTTGTGTAATAACTTCTTGAGGTGGGTTTCTCAAATCTCAATATTCGGATGATCTATGATCAATTCTAATTTGTTCATCTTATCAAGCTCGAAGAGTAGAGTCAGAATACGTAAATTTCTTGATGATCCACATTCTAGATTGGCCGATCTTTGAAAATGGCCTAACGGGTGCTAAAATGGGCTAGATCTCAATTAACGGTTTAGGCTTGATGATCAGGGCCCAAATTTTGGAAAAATATGTAGTCATGATAGGCAAACAATTGTACAAAATTTAGTGGTTGATTGATGGTGAGAAATGCCTAGATCTGAAATTTCAACTTTTGGCGGAAAAGGAAGAGGCTGGCTTTGTGGTTAAACGGTGTAGGATTATAGATCGGGGTCCAAATTTTGTTTAAACTCGTAGTCATATGAGTATAATAAATGGTCCAAATTTGAGAAGCGATTGATGGTGAGAAGTGGGTAAATTGAAAGGTTCAGATTTAAAAAGAGTTGGTAACTCATTAATTTCTAAAACGGGATAACTTCACGCATAAGAAAGATGCTTATCAAGGTGGGGCATTCAAATCACACTATTGGTCCATGATAAAGACGATCCAAGTCACTCATATGAAGAGAAATATTCGACTACGACTAACCATCTACTTTCCTCACTCGATGGACATGAAAATCAAGGTTAAGGGGCTGATTTGACAATCGGACCACTTCTACTATGATTTAAGGGCTGAAATTTGATGTGTATGGTTAATATGTGCCCAAAAGCTTAAATCCAGAGTTTTACGTGAAAGCGATCGTCAGAAACTATAATACTTAAAAATGACATCTTAACTTAAGTTTAACTAATGGCATTTTCGTAATTATCTAAAAAGTGCGTGATTTTTGAAATCTGATCTTTCTACGATGTTTATGGGATCATTCTAAGTAACTTTTGTAAAGGGTCCCCTATCGGATCTCCTACGGATGTCCCGCTATTCGCAAATCAACGGTAAATGTACAATAATTAATAAAAAATGAATTTTCAAAAATTTCAAATAAATCTCGAAAATCTGGGGCGTTACAAACCACCCCCCTTAAAAACAAACTTCGTCCCCGAAGTTTCCTAAGCATCGTCGATAAAAGATTGAGGGCAATCTCAGTTTATGACTTCTCGTCTAACTTTCTGAACTATTCCGGGTCAGACGCGATCGCAATCCACCCCCCTTAAAAATAAATCCGTACTCGACATCTATTTTTACAAGCTCCCCCAAATTTTTTTCCTATCATGCTTCCACTGCGCACTCTGATTCCTAGATGGTTCTAAATATATTGATTGGTCTCTCAAATCATTCAATCATCTAGCGCCCTAATATTTCTCAAGTTTGCGTAGGTGCTCTTTTAGTCAAGGATCTAAGACGATTAGGGTTAGATAATTATCAAGGATGTCTGATCGCTAACGAAATAACTGATCAAGAGTTTAAAAGATAGATCTGTGTTTGATTAGGTTGGCATGATCGGATGGTCACTTGAATGAGTGGATAAACAAGCGGATAACAAAGTGAATGAGATATCATCGACGGTTCTTTAATAGCTGAAAGTGCGACAGAAAGGTGAAGTTAGGGATACCGTATTCTAACTCTTTATAAGGTCTAAGTGGCTAAGCTTCTATGTCCTAGGGTCGTCTATACATCTATCTTATTTTAGTCATCCAAAGAAAACAATCACACACATTCCAAGAGAATGCACAAAAGTCGTCCAGTTAGAACAAGGATGTGATTTGTATTGTGTCGACATCACGGGTGAACAGTTCAAGTAGATTCGGATCCGATACTTAGATCTTCTACTCGCATTTGAGCATTGAGTTCATTAGTATCCATTCGAAATTCCGAGTGTCGACCCTCGGGATTTGAACGAGGATTCAATCCTTTACACAATATATTAGGTACGATTCTGCCCTCCTGTGCGGCCGATTTAGTTTAACATTGTGGGGACTTTCATGTATTCTCCAACAAAAAAAAAATCAACGAAGATCACGTAAATTAAAATTCAACAATACAAAACATTAAAACTTTACAAGATCTTATTTACTTTCATCGTTAGACATGGTCGAAGATCTATGTGAAGGGTTGATAAATGGCATTTTATGGTTACGATAATTTACTTTAAGTAAGAGGGTTGGGCCTAAAATTCATAAGGATATATGAGCATACACTAAGGAATACTTCTAAGGGTGCCATCTTACGATAACTAAGCCTAAACAAGGGGTTCAGAGGTTTTCAAAGCTAAGAAACTAGGATAGTGTCGAATCTTGAACATAGGACTTATAAGCGCTCTTAGAATTTTATCTCTCAAACCGAATGTCCTTTTTGCCTGAAATTTGGAGGGTAATCTGAAAGTTAGGTGAAGAATCATCTAAATTTTTCTCAGAATGAAATTCCTATGGTAAGATATGATTCTGACCTCTAAAATGCTGAAAAATGTAACAGTCCAGCAGTTTCCAGCGCATGATTTTCTCTACTAACAGAATTTTCACGATTTATATAGATGTAGGATTGATTTGAAATTTTATGAGAGTGTTGGGTGATGAGTTAGAAATATGTATAAAAATTTTCAAAAATTTATCAATTCCGAAAATATAATTCTTAGTGGTAACATTGCCAAAGGGTCAGGAAATTTGTCCTACCAAAAACAATTCAAAATAAAATAGTTATCCTTAAAATTTGAGGGAGATAAATCCCATGACTGAGCGTAACGCTGATATAAATATGAGAAAATGATGAGAGCTCCAAAACTTCTAGAAAAAGTGAGAATCCACTTCCCAGAAATCCTAAAATTTCATATTTTTACGTTCATCGACTATCCTAATGATTTTAAGGGGCTTATGATTGAGTCTCTAGATTCATAACATCTCATGCATCCAATGGGGGATGAACCTAAATGTTTTTGTTATTATTTCATGGGAACCTAAGCCCTAAGGGATATTTATTATGAAAATGGTTGGGCTTCTCACCCAGAGGTCCCGATTGTGCTCTGATACCAACTGTAACGACCCGAGATTTTCAACTCTCGTGTATAATACGACGGCCGAATTTCCAAGTAATTTATGGAATAACTAATTTGTCAAATAATAAAATATAGCATTCAAGCACAATGGCGGAAACAATTATCATCTTATTCTATCAAACTTACTACGTCATCATCAATGTTTAAATAAAGGAACCAACCAATATCCATACTGATTAATTAAAATACAAAACCATGTCTTCTATTGAAGACTTATTACAATTCCATAAATGTATCAACTACTCAAAAGAAACATTTAATAAATGAAAACATCGATTAAGTTTCTCCAACATCGTCATCCGCCATGTGATTGTACGAACCATCGAATTCTTTTCCTTGAAAATCGGGTTCATTACCTGGATCTTCACCTGCATCATCTAAATTGTGTCTGGGATAGCGTTAAACGCTATCATAGTGGGGAATATTTCCTCCAAGACAATCAAGAATAATAATGTACAAAACTCAGAGTAACGCAACACAATAATATCTTTATTCAAACAAAACAATCAAGTAAAAATCTTTATTAATGCGATGCATGGAATGCATGCTCTGGCTAAGGCACCCTGGCTAGAATCATAATACATGAAGTGGGAAACTCCCTGTTACGACTTCACGCTAGCCACTAGTCACCAGAGGTTCTTGGGACGCACAAGCCCATAGTTTTGCCCGACCACGTGAGAAACGGGACGCTCATAGCCCAAATCTACACGTGACAGTGTACGGGAGAAGTAGGACGCTCTAGCCTATTCTCAATTCCGTACACCCACATGGAGCCAAGTGAATGCATGACTTTAGTTTCACTTTTATTTAAGTGTTTTCGCATACAACCGATTTAAATAAAACTCAATGGTCACTATGGGGAGTCGCAAGCAACCCAGCATAGGCCGACAGCACGAGATTAGTGTCCATAGCACCAACCCTGGCTCATGAGAATTTGTATACCATTAGTGTACACTCATTGTCCCGTTTTATGATTTCATCATGTCTCAAAAAGCCAATGTTATACATCATGACCAAATTCATTAAAATACCCATGTACTGTAAATGGATCAAATCAAGCATCATGTACATGTAAGGATCCATTAACAAGCAATCACTTCATTCTCTCAGTTAAGTCAAGAGATATTCTTCCATAATGGACACCTCTCACGGGTTCCATCTCTCTACATTGAATAATTTTACCAACTTAGGGACAAAGAGTATATAATAATGGGATGTCCATATGGTGATCTTATACACATATTTCATATCACAATATGAAAACCAATGTTACTTGTAAAACATAGATTAAGGAAATAAGGGCATAGATTTCACAAAGATAAATAACACAAATACACATGCTTCTTAATAAAAAATCTAAACAATGAATCACATCATTATATAATGATATTCATTACAAATCCTACATTAAACTTCATGTTATATGGATCAGCAATTCAAAACAAAACAACTTCACATGCCATAAAAGAAACTTATGATAATCATAATATTATTAATGAAAGGCTTGAAGGAAAATCCTCACCTTAGGATGAACTTAGAAGAAGAGGGTTGTAGAAGATCCTACCCGCTGGAAAAATATGAGAAATAACTCTCTCTCTCTCTTCTCTCTCTCTCTCTCTCTCTCTCTACGGCATGGAGGCTAGGGTTAGGAGAAGGATTTGGAGGTGCGTAGTAGAAATATGGAGAATGATGTGCACGCGAGGTCTTGTGTAATAACTTCTTGAGGTGGGTTTCTCAAATCTCAATATTCGGATGATCTATGATCAATTCTAATTTGTTCATCTTATCAAGCTCGAAGAGTAGAGTCAGAATACGTAAATTTCTTGATGATCCACATTCTAGATTGGCCGATCTTTGAAAATGGCCTAACGGGTGCTAAAATGGGCTAGATCTCAATTAACGGTTTAGGCTTGATGATCAGGGCCCAAATTTTGGAAAAATATGTAGTCATGATAGGCAAACAATTGTACAAAATTTAGTGGTTGATTGATGGTGAGAAATGCCTAGATCTGAAATTTCAACTTTTGGCGGAAAAGGAAGAGGCTGGCTTTGTGGTTAAACGGTGTAGGATTATAGATCGGGGTCCAAATTTTGTTTAAACTCGTAGTCATATGAGTATAATAAATGGTCCAAATTTGAGAAGCGATTGATGGTGAGAAGTGGGTAAATTGAAAGGTTCAGATTTAAAAAGAGTTGGTAACTCATTAATTTCTAAAACGGGATAACTTCACGCATAAGAAAGATGCTTATCAAGGTGGGGCATTCAAATCACACTATTGGTCCATGATAAAGACGATCCAAGTCACTCATATGAAGAGAAATATTCGACTACGACTAACCATCTACTTTCCTCACTCGATGGACATGAAAATCAAGGTTAAGGGGCTGATTTGACAATCGGACCACTTCTACTATGATTTAAGGGCTGAAATTTGATGTGTATGGTTAATATGTGCCCAAAAGCTTAAATCCAGAGTTTTACGTGAAAGCGATCGTCAGAAACTATAATACTTAAAAATGACATCTTAACTTAAGTT
This sequence comes from Liriodendron chinense, assembly GCA_003013855.2. Taxonomy (NCBI): domain Eukaryota; kingdom Viridiplantae; phylum Streptophyta; class Magnoliopsida; order Magnoliales; family Magnoliaceae; genus Liriodendron; species Liriodendron chinense. The sequence continues at coordinate 2,925,776 of PVNU02000736.1, read as the reverse complement.
TAACTAATGGCATTTTCGTAATTATCTAAAAAGTGCGTGATTTTTGAAATCTGATCTTTCTACGATGTTTATGGGATCATTCTAAGCAACTTTTGTAAAGGGTCCCCTATCGGATCTCCTACGGATGTCCCGCTATTCGCAAATCAACGGTAAATGTACAATAATTAATAAAAAATGAATTTTCAAAAATTTCAAATAAATCTCGAAAATCTGGGGCGTTACAAGGCTCCATACAATAGGTACCACCCCTGGGATAGCTAGTATAATAACCAAGTAAAAAAAAAAAAAAAAAACTACATTGGCCTAATGGAACCCTATGACATTGATGTTCTCTATACAAACCCCATTACGAAATAGAAGACCTCTAATTTTCTTTCAAAAAAGTAAAAATAAAAAATTATTTGAAGTTTGCATACCATCGTTCTTGGCTATTGTATTGAATCCTTGTCGTTACCAAACCACCAGATATTGGGACATGCTAGATTGATGATCTCAATTTGTTGACAGAGGAGCTATGCACGTGGGGCCTAATCTCAATTAATCGAATAAGCCATGCACATGTGGGGCCATACTCTATTAATTGAAAGAGAACCATGCACATGGGGTTGAGTGGTAATGGCCTAACATCGGCTGGTTCATCAATGGTGAGCCAAAGACATTATGATTGTTAAAGACTTTTTGGTTATATAGAAAACATGTTCTCACAAAGAAAACTAATTAATTGATTGTATTCAATACAACTACTTTAAGTTTTTTTAGTGCGGGTAGTCTGTGTTGAAGGAATAGAAAAATTCAGTGCCATCTATTCTCATTGGTCCACGTCATCACTAATGACGGCAGCTCACATAACTTTTTAGGTTATAAGCCTAAAAACAAGGCAGATCCAAACCTCAAGTGGAACACACCATAGGAAAATGGAATTGATGCTATTGTTGAAAACTTCTTAGGGCCACGGACGGCTCTGATCAAGCAGATATTTGTGTTGTGCCTTCATCCAGGTATAGGTGGCCTTATGAACATATTAGATGTCAGATAAGCCTCACGCGTGGCCCTAGGAAGGTTTCAACCACAGTTTGTGTAATCCCCATTGCTTTCTTTGGTGTCGTCCACTTGAGCTTTGGATGTACCTCATTTTTGGAATAATGCTCTCAACCTATTTGAAAAAATTGATGGACGGTGTGGATGTAAACAAAGGTTATCGTGAGGGGTGGTAAAGTTTCACATGTTAAAAGTTGTGCTATGTAATGCTACTGGGAAGAGAGAAATTCGAGAGTATTTTGTGAGCTGGAGGTATCAAAAAGGGCGAATGAGAAGCGCTGGCATTGGAATTTCCTATGCTCCCAACACAGACGATCTGCACTCAAGTTTTTTTCTTTTGTCCACAATAATGAAATTAATATGAATGAATATGTGTGACCATGCTTGCATTGGTTATAACGAGCCTAAGGTTGCCCATCATCAAAATGCATCATATCTGCAACCACATATCACAACTAACGAACGCATGAGAATGGAGATCATGGTTTAAGAATGGGTTTTCACATATCATATCATTCACCAATGATACAGGGTTGATATAGGCTATATCGGGTAATTTTAGGCCAACATGGTCCAATATTATGGCTGTATCATTCATGGATGATACCATCACGAATTGGGCAAGACATACCAGTTTCAGGCAATAAACCTTCATGGTGATCAGAACACACTACATGAGTATCATCATTATCGTCTTCATTGTCATCTAAGCCTCATCCCAATTAATTGGATTCGGCTAGATAAATCCTTTTTAGCCATTCCACTCTATAAAGTATCATAGCTTCAACTAGATCATAGGTTATCAATTATTTTCTTACTTTTTTTATCTATATTTTTTTGGGTCTTTCCCTTGTCCTTTTAGAGCTTATCGGCTTATACTACCCAAAACTTCTTGATGCTCGGTGATACATGTAACGCCCCAAATCTCGAGACCCGATTACGACGTCAGGCCTCGGTATTTCGGGTATTACGATTGCTTTGCGAAAGCGTGATGCTCGTAAAATACTCTTGGCATCCCTGTGCTAATGTAGACCCAACCATAGGCAATGCATATAAACAAGTAAATTATAAGAGGGTGTTATTCCAACTATAAAACATCATCATCTAAAATGTGAGGCACCCACATCACGGGTGGCCTCACCCAACCCAAAAGGAAAAGTTAAAATGTATAGCAATTTCTTTTACAATTCGGAGCCACTGCTCCCAAAATGAGGCCGACCAGGCCTGATCCCTCATCTAGATCTGATCGTCAGCTAGTTGAAAGTAAGAGGACTCGACAAAGTCCTAGAATTCGGCCTGCAACGCCTCCTCCTCCACTTGACCTGCATCTATTATAATCTCATCTGGGGGTGTGTCATAACACCGACCTAGGTGCGGGTGTGAGTGATCAATTTAGTGAGGACTATAGTTCGAAGTTTAACAAATTATCAAACGTAGCAAAGTTAGGCATTGACCATAAGCAAAACAAAGATTCTTAGTCTAGTGAGTTAATGCATGAATGACATGAGTTCACATAACATGAATGTTCCGGATACAATGAGGAAAACGAGATAGCACTGGCGCCACATCAAGCAACCAGGCACCCCAGAACCTCCAAAAATGGAATGAACTTGGATTGTCTGTCGGTATCCTGACCTTTAATAGTAGGAAGTTACCTAGAAAATCCATGACATGGATGCGTGATTAGGCCTTGTATTATTATTTCCATTTCAAACAGCATTTTGTGGAATTCAAAGTACCGGGTCCAATCACAGGTCCAAATCTGAGTCACTTGGCTCCGATGGTGCATCATCGATCATCGCCAGTGACCCAAGGATTCCCTTTTCCTTTTACAACACATATTAGGTTCTCTTCATACTTATAAGAATGGAATTCTCCCACCTGTCTCGATCATACCGATATGGTGGGAAATTTCCAGTATGCTCCAAGGACACTATGGGGCGGTGAGCCACCCCAACATAGGCCGACGACTCGATCACGGTGTCCCATACCGTCGTGACCGGCGCAAGAAGCTTGACGGGATCGTATCGCACATTCGGTTAATAGTGGATTCAATACATTTGAGGGCCCTGGGTACACTGACTTCAAAGGACTATGATACAACAACCATCAGTCATCCACGTTGCCATATTTAGCCGAGCCAATTGGTACCTGGGCTTCCATTTGGCTTAATGTGGGCAGTCAAGACCCGTGTAGCGAATTACCGTCAACCTTCCGGTTTCCCAATTCAATCGGGCACGCCTCGGGTAACCAACAACTCAGGTTACCCGTCTCAGAAGGTCTGGCCCAAGATTTCATATCACATCTCGTCTGATACTTGATTGAAATCTCACAATATTGAAACTTGAAAAAAAATCATAGTAATTTAAATATGCAGAATCAGTTTATTTCTAATCATATGTGAGCATAATCCACAACGGAAGTCATGAAAAGCAATTAGGAGGCAGTTCAATTCACTCAAGCATTTTGTCAAACACATGATATGCAAAAATTTATAAACAGTACAATTGCAATAAATCGTATCCCAAATCGATCAATGACGATTCGTCCTAAACCTAGCAGCCACATCAATCCTAAACCGATAACATTTGATAAACGCAAACCTAGAAACATAATCCCGCACCTTAGGGTTTAGGGTTTTCGTACGACTTCGCAACACTAGGTTTGGGCTGACGGAACACGATCCTGTGAGCACGAATATGGTACGGTTAGGGTTGATAGCCGCCATTTACAATTATTGGGACATGAGAGACGAAGATTGTCACTTACCGACACTTGATCGCGGTTTGAAGTAATCGTTGGCGACTCAACACAATAGCGAAGGTGAGTAGCAGGTGGGATCCCGAGTCCCAAACCCTAGCTTAACCCAACCACTCTAAATTTTGAATCCTCAAGATGCCCTAATTCTTGAGTTCTTTTCTCCAAGCAACAAGGAGGAATGTGTGTTGAAGGCAAATGCCCCAACACATACTATTTATGGGTCTAGCATGACCTGGATGGCCCTAGCTTTTGGCATGGTTTAAAATATAGCCAACAAGGTGGCTGATTCGTTTATTAGGGACCATTGGGTCTCATATAGAACAAACCCAACTGGTCATAAGATCGGTCAAGTTGAGATCTATCATGGGTTGACCTATCTCGCAGATCAGGCGTGGCAATCACCCGCCACAATAAGACATACGATCCAACAGCCATTGTGTCACGATCAAAGATGCGGTCTTGGGGACTAGCCTATAAATTTAATTATATTAGAGGGCCAAGATCTCATGGCGTTTCAACGGTTCAGATTCGACCACGTGGACAATGTTAAAAAAGACATCCATAAGTCACCTATTTTAGGTAACTTACACAACTCATGTGCCCCCTGTTCGGAACCCAAGTCGAAGGGGTCCAACCCTTCGGTTTGGCTTAGCGTCCGCATGGGTTGGCAAGCCCACTAAGACGAAGGGCTACATCGATTCTTGAGTAATTCAGTGCATCATGGGTCCTACGGACGATTGGAATATTCAGGGTCCCACCATGGGACTGCAGAGTCTGGTAACGAAGGGTCCGAACGAAGTACAATTATACGTACAGCGGTTACGACGTTACCATCAGTAGGTGAATTTTTAGGACGTTACAATACATGAATATGATAATTTGGTGCCATTTCAAAAATGAATCTGACTCATCATCCCAACATGTAGTATTCCTGTATGTATATCTAAATTGTGAGAAATATTGTGAATAGGTCAATGGATCATATTTTTAAAATCACACTAATAAAAAATTTTAACCATCTTATTAATGGCTACCAAGTCAACAATTAAAAGTAAAAAAAATGTCGAGTCTAAATTTCATGTGCAAAACAAATGGTTACTATCATCTTCTCAATGTAAGTTTTGGTCGTATTACATCCACAGATGTTCAGATATTTGAATGGCTTGAAACTATGTCATGTTTACTATTGAAGAATTGCCACCATTGTATAAGGTGATTGTGACGTAGGGAGGGTGTAATTAGGCTGATCGTCATCTGCCTAATCAGATAAATACCTTGAATCCACAATGTTAGTGTACTTTTTTGTGGCATACTAGTGTACCTTGTTTGTCAATCACTTATGCCAGTGAGTCTAGTGTCGGTTGAGCTTAATGAAGACAAAGATCGAAGACTCAAGTGGCCCTGCTGTATCAAGGAAGAAGAAACAGGTAAAAGTGATGCCTTGGTGTGCCTTAACCTAGACCAAAACCTAACCCTTAACCTCTTTGATGACCTTGACCATCTTAGGAATACCTTTAGTCATCATAGATTGGCCCTAGGTGTCCCAAAAGACCATCCTTATCTTGCTCACCGAGCATGTGGAGGTTGATGGGAAATACATTGTTATTCCCAAAGATGATGCAAAATGGGATGACAAAGAGAGAGAGCTCAATACATGGCAAATGCCAAAGCTCTCAATGCGATTTGTTGTGCGGTTTCTCCGGATGAATTTCAGCGCATTCTCACGTGTGCAACTGCAAAAGAAGCGTGGGATATACTTGAGGTTACCCACGAGGGAACTAGCACAGTAAGACGCTCGAAGCTTCAGCTCTTAACCATCAAATTTGAAAACATTAGGATTAAAGAGACTGAAACTTTCATGGAGTTTTATATTAAATTGTCTGATATTTGCAACTCCATGTTTGTCTTGGGTGATCGGGTTCCAGAAGGAAGGATTTGTAGAAAAATACTTAGGTCCTCCCGGAAAGATTTGACACCAAGGTAGTAGCCTTAGAGGAGTGTAGAGACATAAATAACATGAAAGTAGAAGAACTCATAGGTTTCCTACAAACTCATGAACTACACTTCAAGGACCCCTCTAGAAAGAAAAGCATCGCTCTAAAGTTCTCCCACAAACATAAAAAAATTAAGAGTGAGTCGGAGGAAGATAGTGATGATGAGGATGATGAAGAAGAAAAGTTCAACAAAAAATTCAAACAATTCCTCAAATTTGATAGAGGGAGTAGCCGTGACAAGAAGGACAAGAAGGGTGATAAACATAAAGGGAAATCATCCAAACCTTTATCCGTTCGTTGTTACGGTTGTGGTCATCGTGGCCATATTACCCCGGAATGTCCGAATAGGCCTAAACCAAAAGGTAAAAAGGCAATGACTGTCACTTGGGATGATACAGAGGAGTCGGAATCCAAATCCGGTGACTCCGCTGGTGATGGGAGCTAAAATATTGATCTAGCTCTCACGGCCTTCACTACTACCTCTCTTCCCCCTAATCTAAGAGAGGATACCAATTGCTATCCCTTCTAGGAGAAGAAGGAGTTTCCAACCCCTCACCTCATGTTACATTTTATGAGGGTGTTGTGAAAATTAATTACTCTTAGGCTAATAAAACTAAACATAGTTAGAGAGGGTAGTTAGAAATGCTTAATAGAAAGATCTGAGCATTTCAGCCTCATTTCTGTGTGTATGGGCAAATCAGAGGATTCAAGCCTCATGAGCTCAAATTTGGCAGTTTAGCCTTGTTTATATCCTGTATATTTCCTTGCTAGACTATCACCATGCTTAGATTAGCTAATCTTACTGAATTATATGCTTAATTGTATGCTAATTTTGGCTTAGTATTGGTCTTGATATATCATTAGGGGGGGTTAGTTGATTGGGCTATAAGCCCTTTGTGCTTTTATTGCAAATGTATATCTTTGACCAATTATGCATGATTAACTATGCTTAGATAATTACATTTTCTTGTTAATCATGTTCCTTAGCATGCTTCATGTTTTAAAGTTCATGTACCCTATACTCTCCTTATTAGCATGTGCTTATAGTTATAACTGCGACATACTATCTATTCTTACGTTAACCTTATTGATATATCATTAAGGGGGAGAGAATAGTTTGTCAATTACTAATAAAAAGGGGGAGAAAGATCAAGTCCCACCAAAACTAGTTTGCTGTGTTTTGTGATGCAGGGATTGAAAGGTTATGGGGGAGCAAACTGAAGAGGAGCTGCTTGTTAGGCATGTCAAGAGTCCTGTATTTAATTCATTATCTATGTAATCTCTTATACATATACTTTGTTTTGGTAAGTTAGGTTTTTGTAAGTAATTGACAAAGGGGGAGATTGTTAGTGCACTTTTCTGTGGCATACTAGTGCACTTTGTTTGTCAATCACTTATGTCAGTGAGTCTAGTGTCGGTTGAGCTTAATGAAGACGAAGACCGAAGACTCAAGTGGCCCTGCTACATCAAGGAAGAAGAAACAGATAAAAGTGATACCTTGACCAAAACCTAACCCTTAACCTCTTTGATGATCTTGACCATGTTAAGAATACCTTTAGTCATCATAAATTGACCCTAGGTGTCCCAAAAGACCATCCTAACCTTGGTCATAAAGTGGGGTTGTGAAATAGTTGGGTCAGCAAACAATCTGGTTAAACCCAAGCCTGTCTGACCAGTCCCGGCCGGTTAGCTAGACTGGACTGACCGGTCAAGACCGGTCAGACAAGCCCAGTCCGGAGACAGCAAACAACAAGCCATTAGGCTGATCGGTCTTGACCAGTCGGCAGGTCTGGTCCTACCGGTCAAGACCGGTCGGACAGCCCCCCCCCCCCCCCCCCCCCCCCCCCCCCCAGACAGATTGTCCATTGTCTTCACTGACCGTTGGCCGACCAATTGGGACAGGTTGGAAGGAGCCTTTTTTTGCCCTTTTGTTGTCCGTTTGAACACCTTTTATAAATGGGCTTAGCTCATTTTGAGGGAAAGGGAGAGGGATTTAGAGAGGAGTGAAGCCACCATTGTTGGAGATCATTTGAGGCTCATTCCCAACCTATGTAAGTCATCTTTCTTGTGCTTTAACACAAGATTGGAGCATTCCAAGCTCATGAAGAAGATGACCTTCATCTCCTCTTGATCTCTAGAGTTTGGACCTTCCTTCATAGGTATATCCTTGTCCAAAATTCTAAGATGAGATCGTTGTAGGAGAGAAACTCTAGGCAACCCATTTTCATTAGTTGTAGAGTTCTCAAACCTACCCTCCTATCACCTTGGGCATCTCAAAGGCATCACAAGCAAGGTGATTGATCAAGTGTAGCTGAGGCATTAGTGATGCAACGGCAACACGATCGGGGGAGCTAGGGAAGCTGATTGAAGCACGGGAGAGCGGAGATCAAGCAACCCGAACTGACGCTGAACAAGGGGCTCATCCGACAAGTAAGGTTGTCTTTATTGAGAGTCCATCCACTCAATTTCCTGTGAGAGTTGAGTGTAGAGTTTGTTTGTCAAACTCGAACTAGGGACGTTGGCCGTTCCTTGGCCCGTTTGTTAGCCTAAAGACTAGGGGTTGTTTGGCACTCCTTGGCCCGTTTGTCGGGCCTAAACAAAGTCTCTAAGGGGGAGCCTCCGACACGGGAGCGAACGTGCGTCGGGTTGAGAGTTAGCCTATGTCCAAAACTCTGTTCGGGTTGAGAGTTAGCCATTTGTCCAAAACTCCGGTTATGGTTGAGAGGTGAACCGATAAAACCTCCTTGTAAAGGTTGAGAGGTAAACCTCGTTTAAAACCTCCGATAGTGAATGCCGGTGTGCTCAAAGAAGTTGAGTACTTGAACCGGGAGTAGAGTAGACCCAAAGTCGAACCACTATACATGCTTGTGTTTGTGATTGAATTGAGCACATTGATATCTTCGCATTGTATATTAAATAGTTTAAATACGAATGCTTGATAGGAATGTATGCTAGGCATTAGATAGGCACATCCATACACAAGATGTACTTTCACTAGTAGTGTAGACTTGAGCTTATTGATACATTCTCATAAGTGTACATAGGTTGCATAGATTAGGAGCTTGATTAGTTATATCATTTTATTATCTATGCATTCTTAGACTAGGTTGTTTATTGCTTAAACTATTTGTTAGTCTTGTGATTGAACCCACTTTGTAATAGCCCAAAAATTTAGTATACGAGTAGGTACACGAGTGTTATAGTTCACACGTTAGAATTTAAATTTTAGGCCGCGTCGTTCTTACGCATACACACACGTCCCACTTTTATACGTATTCTGACACTTTTTAGACCTCTAAAAAAACGTAGTGTACATAGTTAAGTCAATAGACTGTCCGTTAAAAGGATTTATCGTTGGTAGATTGAATGATCTAACCGTCCACTTCGATTTCGAATTATACGATCAACGTAAATTCGTCGTATGATCTTCACACCGTCCTGTACACATGTCGCTCCGTAAATCTGATCCGAACATCTTGTCCGTCACTAAATATTTTCTTAGATTATTGATTTTCTAACCCTATGAACCTCATCAGGCATGTTTATAACACTCTAAAATTTTAGAATCATTTAAGTTATAATTTAGTTAATTATTTAATAAATTAAATAACTTTAATATTGATAAATTAATATTAAATAATTCGTAGGGAATTTTAGTATGGTCCCTTTATTAAAGTTGCGTAGAATAAACACTAGAACAGCGTAGAAGCATTAGATTTCATAAAACTCATAAATTTACAATAATTACGAAAATGCCATTACTTAAACTTAAGTTAAACCGATGATTTTAAATATGCTAGTTTCTGACTATCAGTTTCACGTAAAACTTTATATAATAGTTTAGGGGCACATTTTAGCCGTACACGTCAAGTCTCATCCTTCCGATCATCCTACAAATAGCCAAATTAAATTTTAGCCTATAGATGGCCCACCTGATCTCGAATCTGGCCTAATTTTGGTGTCACCGCCTAAATTTACGCTGTCGACCTTCTGGTCGGAGTGGATTTCATATAAACATCTAGGTGGGACCCTCATGTGCGATGCACACGGTCGGCACATGGTCAAATCGCGTTTGACCGTGTTTCACGCGACGCGGACAAGCGTCCTCTTCTTCGGACGCAGTTTCTGCTGCAGCGTTGTTGCTGCCGCCATTGGTGATCCACACCATCTCTCTAGTGGGCCCCATATGTGTAATCCAAGCCATCCATCAGGCCCGTGGCGCACTAAACCTTGGTTCTTTGAAGCCTCTCCACCATTCGTCAATCTAGCAGCCCACCCTTAACCACTGTTCGAACACAAGAATACCAAGATCCAACCCGTCGCTTTGCATGGACGGTCCAGACTTCACTGCTCTCTTCATGTGGACCCCACCTACATATCCGACGGTTTCTGTATGACGTAGTCTACAAGAAAGTGGAAACCAATCCTTCTTGAAACCGGATACTCAAACTGACCCACGTCGGATTGCATGCACGGCTATAAAGCCTGTCGTCCGTCCCTGCCTCCTCCATGAAATATAGAAAGAGAGAGAGTGAGGCGCTGGAGGAGAGAGAGTGTTGGGGTCCAAAAAGGTAGGGGCCCTTAAAATAAGTAAAATAGTCATATACCCCCAAAAGAATCAAGCAAAACGCCTACCGGTGCACGCAAAATGGAGATTTACAAAATTCCCTTAGCCAATTTTGGCTGAAATCTCTAGCGGGCCCCGCCAATCATCGTGATCAGAACCGTCCGGAATCGGACCCATAACTTCTTTGTGATTTATGATGAACAGTGCATGTGATTTCACGATCAAACGGGCCCCACAAACCCCCCAAAATTCAAAATCCAAATAGTGGAGTTCCTATTTACGTCTCCACGCACCCATAAATTCGGGTACCCCACGCGCCCAAAAAATCACTAAAAACAGGAATTCATTTAAAGGCATTTTGGAGTCCCACGCATCCGAAAAATGCCCAACGCACCCTTAAATTCAACAGATTTCAGGATTTCCATTTAAGGGTATTTTGGTGCCCCACGCACCTAAAAAATGGGTCCACACACCGTTAAATTTGACTCATTTGATATCCATCATTTTAAAGGCATTTCGGAGCCCCACGCACCCGAAAAATGCCCCACGCATCCATTAATTCAACTAAAAATCAGTGACTTAATTTTTAGGTGCGTTGGAGCCCACGCACCCGTAAATTAAGTCCTACGCACCCAAAAAGTCAGATATTTTCAGAAATCATTTCTGGGTGCGTCGGACCTCCGCACGTCAATTTTAAGGTGCGTTGAGGGTATTTTGGGGGTGCATGGCACGTGGCAGCCCCTCATTGACGGAAATCCGGCATTTTCAGCTATAAATACCCCTTCCAACGATTCATTTTCACGATTTTAGAGAGATAGAGCTGCCATTCTCTGGGAATCCCAAATTCCCTGCCGGAAACCCTCATCGGAATACTTTTTCGATCGCCGGAAACCCTTCCCGATCGTCGGAATTCCTTCCAATCGCTAGCATTCCCCGCAGGTCTGAATCCTGAAAATCACAAAGTGTGGGCACGCACCTTAAAATGGTCTTACGCACCCGAAAAATGGCACACGCGTCCATAAATTCGGGTCCCACGCGTCCATTAATTCGACATAAATCAAACAAGTCTATCGGACTCCCACGCATCCGAAAAATGGGCCATGCGTCCGTAAATTTGGGTCCCACGCATCCATTAATTCAACGAAATTTAAATTTGCAAATTCGGTCCTACGCACTCGAAAAATGCTACACGCACCCCTGAATTCATAAAAAATCCTGTACTTTAATTTTAAGGTGCGTTGGAGGCCATGCACCCGTAAAATAAGTCCCACGCACCCAAAAAATCAGCCAATTGCAGAACATGTTTACAGGTGTATCGGACTCAATTTTAAGTATTTTTAAGTTCCGTTTGAGCCTATTTTGGGTATATCGAGCGTTCCGGACACAATAGAACGGTCAAATGGACATTCCGGTTCCATCTCAGTCATAAACCCTGATAGTCCCGGTCCGGATCTCCGGCTAAAACATGGGACATAGACATCTGGCTAATACAAAGATGGTTCAGTATATAGTAAAACAAATACAGGTCTCTACGACCATAAACTCTAAGACCATAGTCCCTGCTGACTAGTCTTTTACTTTTTAATCAAGGGTCATCGATCATTCGATGTAATTAGGGGCTTGTGCTAGATCACGGCCTAGAATGTACAAGATCTCAAGATCTCTGGAATAAAATTCGCCTTGCGATATCTCTTCTTGTATACTTTTGTGAATGCTTATGATTGTCTGTGAATGTTTCATTACTCAGAACCCAGAGCAACAAAACACCATTTACACAGGAAAATGCCATCACATTCCATTTTTTAGTTCCAACAGAGAGAGAGAGAGATAGAGAGAGAGAGAGAGAAGCTGTGAGAGAGAGAGAGAGGGAGGTAGCGTGTGCTGCAGCGGCTGCTGTTACTGCTGGGACAGCATCCCAGTCAAAAAAAGAAGAAGAAGAAGAAGGAAGAAGAAATAAAGAAAGAAAGAGACAAAAAGAAGAAGAAGGAAGAGGAAAGAAAGAAGAAGAAGAAGGAAAAGAAGAAAGACGGAGAAAGAAGAAGATTCTAATCCCAGCGAGTCAACTCGTCGAGTCGACTCAATCCAGGAATCAATTCGTTTCAAGTTTAAGGGACGTTGCAAGTGAGTGATTCATCATAGAAATTTTTAGTTAATACTTCTTCCCTTAATTTTGTTTGTCTCTAAGTATGATTTTCAATTTCCATGTCATCCTTCAACATGGTTCGTAGGTAACGATCCATCCCTATATCTCGTTCTAAATTAAACTTAGAATCGTATATTTGATCCTAGGTAAGGGATCCGTACTTCTCCTATCTCCATCCTTAAAGTTCACCTACCAATTATCTTTTTCTTATTGAATTAATTTTCTCAAGTTTTCCTTTTTAATGCACATGTCAGAATTCCACAACAATTCAACTTAGGATTTCATACATGTGATGTCGCCAACATGCACCCCTAGATACGCGTAGTATTCTCAAGATTCTACATGACATTATTCTTAAACTTCCTAATCGACAACAACTTAGGTTTAGATAATGTACGATACATAACTCTTGGAACAACCTTAGTTATTCGTCAACACTAAACCTTACGTGATAATCTTCTTAAATTCCTCGATTGACAATAACTAAATTAAGACAAAGAATTACTTGAATAAAGTAAACACATGCATGGTGTGATTGGACTTGAGTTTGATATGCATTGTATGCTTGAAAGAAGTGTTTCCATGACTCATGACATATGCATACATTTATAGACTGCGACAGAACAGGAGCATGGTTGATTTGACTCCTGGCGTGCATGGTTGATTTGCCGCCTCGCTGTACCGATTATGTGAGCATGGTTGATTTGCAACAGGTTCCTAATGTTCAGTGGCAGCGAGTTCTGGTTGTTACACTTATTGAGCATGGTTGATTCACTCGGTTGGATCAGTGGTGCATGGTTAATTTTTCCACTGGAGTGCATGGTTGATTTGCCGCCTCGCTGTACCGGTTAGGTGAGCATGGTTGATTTGCGACAGGTTCCTAATGTTCAGTGGTAGCGAGTTCCTAGACGTTTATTGCTCTCACACGTATCATAACATACATGACATCATGATAATCATGTTCCATTTATAATAAATCATAAAGTGTATTAATCATAACTTTATTCTCGTATATTTCATACAATTCTATCCGTTAATGATTTACATCATATATCTTATTAACTGGAATATTACCTGTGATGGAAATGACCTCACTAGGCTTTAGCTCACCAAAATCATCACAGTTTTTGCAGGTTTTCAGGAAGAACAAGACATAGACGGAGCAGAGTATTCAGATGGTCACGTGTTACTCAAACGTCAACCGTAGTAGATTTATTTTGTAAAACTCAATATAATAAGACATTAGTAGAAAAGAAAATTTATATTTGGGATTTATTTTAGTTATGCGATGTGTGGAATAGAATCTCAAGGAATCTATGCTCGAATTTTCAATTCACACCCTGAAACTCGGGCTTTGGGTTGTTGTACTCGGGTTCCGAATTTCGGGGCGTGATACACTTAGGCTTGGAAGCCAAAGTGTTCTTGCTTACTTAGTTTAATTTGTTAAATTGTGTAAGTAAGCGAAAAGAATTTTAAAAAGTCCTAATCACCCCCCCCCCCCCCCTCCCCCCCCAATAGGACTTAGCCATAATTCTAGTTACTCTTTAAGTTTTCGCATATACAAAGGTGTTGTGTTAGACTACCGACGTACTTTCACACAAGGCCTCTAGGAATCCACTACCGGACTTCCTCGAATCCACGAGGGAGAAAGAAGAAACAGTAAATAAATCCAAATAAATTCATAATACTTAATGAATGAGAATAAACGTACTTACAATGCTTTAAACAAGAAACTAAACCCTAGGTAGGAGTTTCATACTATAACTCTAACTAAAACACCCTAAAAACCGCAACTTATTATTTATAGAAGTCTCTCGGTCCTATTAGAACTCATGGTTTTCAGCCAAAAATAGAAAGTTTTCAAACAGGCCCAACCACATTGTTCTACTAATTATTCTATGCCTTTTTCATGTTGGACTCAAACTCTAAAACCCTACGGATCAAAAGTTATGATCGAAATAAAACTTACTTTAAATAGTAAAATTAAAAATAAACTAGCCTAATGCCCGTCGATCTGGTCGAATCTCGCGATTTCGGCATGGGCAACCTGGCATAGCAGGGTTGGTTGGCTTAAGTAACTCAAGCTATCCAAAATCATATATTATATGTCCAGAAACTCATTCCGAATCGCGAGATACGATCGTTTCACGGTGCTGATGGTTTGAATCACTTCCGACCTTGACCGGCCTTCTTTTGGTCCATCTAGGCCATGTAATAGTCGGTGGCCCACTCTACATCAGTCTCCTCCACTTCGAAAGAACTCGACCTCGAATTCTCGTTCAACTTTGGGTCATGATACTCGTACAGATCCGCCACATTGAAAGTCCTTGATATCTCCATGTCATCTGGGAGATCAACAACGTAGGCATTATCATTGATCTTGTGGATGATCGGTACTGGGCCAATCTTCTTGTGCTTCAATTTGTTGTAGGTCCCGACAGGAAATCGCTCTTTAGGCAGGTGGACCATCACGTGATCACCAACTTTAAATACCTCGAGGCACCGATGCTTGTTAGCATCTTCCTTGTACTTGTCGTTTGAAGCCTGTAACTTGTTCTGAACGTCCTCATGAATATCCTTGATCCGGTTCGCCATGTGATCTACCTAAAATTTTAGATATTGGGACCAAATCAAGTGTGTGACATAACACTCGCCCATAAACGATATGAAACAGAGACTTCCTTGTCGAGTGGTTTACCATGTTGTTAAATGCGAACTCCACTTGAGCCATGGCCATGTCCCATTATTTCGGCTTGTCTCCCTGAAATACAACGGATGAGATTCCCTAATTTACGGTTCACAACCTCAATTTTCCCATCTGTCTGTGGATGGTAGGCACTATTGAATTGAAGTCATATGCCGAACCGATTCTAAAAGACCCTTCAAAAGTAGCTAACGAACTTTGTGTCTCGGTCTGAAGTGATTGTTTTAGGAATCCCATCTAACCGTACAATCTCCCTAAAGAACAAAGTTGCCATGTGTATTGTATCGAACGTCTTCTTACAGGGAATGAAGTGTGCCATTTTGGAGAATCGGTCTAACACCACGAACACGGAATCCATGCCGTGTTGTGTTCATGGGAGACCCAGTACGAAGTCCATTGATAAGTCATCCTAAGGGCCGTCGAGCAGGGGCAATGGAGTGTAAAGAATCGTATTCTGAGATTGCCCCTTAGAGGTTTGGCAAATATGGCAACGTTGCACTGATTTCTTTACATCACGAGCTAACTGCGGCCAATAATACCACTCCACAAAAGCTTTAGTCTTATCCTGTCCAAGGTGACTACCAAGGCCACCACCATGTAGCTTAAGTATAATCTTGTCGCGGAGGGAACTGTCAGGGATGCAAAGTCGATTCCCTTTAAAGAGAAATTCTTCTTACATATGTAGGTCACTAGGGTGACCCTCTTGGCACTTCATCCATGCATCCTTGAAATCCTCATCCTTTGCATACAATTCCTTGAGGCAGTTGAATCCGACCACTTCATTGCTTAATATGACAAACAGTGACGCACGATGGCTAAGTATGTCAGCTACCTTGTTCTGCTGCCCTGACTTGTGCTTCAGAACGAACGTGAATTCCTGTAAAAATGTGATCCATCTTGCATGCACACGGTTCACGTTAGTCCGACTATTAATAAATTTTAATGTTTGATGGTCAGTAGAGAGAACAAACTCTCTTTGAATTAGATAGTGGCGCCAATGCCGCAGCGCTTGGAGTACCATTGCATACAACTTAAGCTCATATGTCGACCACTTCTTTCGTGCATCGCTGAGTTTCTCACTGCAATAGGCGACCGGTCGACCTTCCTGAGATAGAACTCAGCCATTAACGACATAGGAGGTATCATACTCTACTTCAAACAACTTGTCAAAATTGGGAAGCACTAGGACTGGCGTTGTGGACAACCGATGTTTGACTTCAGCGGAGCTTTTATCCGCCTCATCGGTCCACTGAAACGGTGCATTTGATCATATAATCAGTGATTGACACGACAATGGTACTAAAATTTTTCACGAACTGATGATAAAAGATCGTCAACCCATAAAAACTCCATTCCTCATGAATATTTGTCAGGGTCAGCCAATCCCGAATAGCCCGAACCTTCTCTTTGTTCACTCGAATGCCCGTGGATGTGACGATAAACTTCGGGAATAATAGTCGATCAGTCAGGAAGCTACACTTCTTTAAGTTCAAATATAACTTATTTTCGGCTAACACATGTAACACTTGCCTAAGATGATCCATGTGTTCCGTCTCGCTCTGACTATAAATTAAGATGTCATCAAAACATACCACTACGATCCGGCCGATGAATGGCTTCAATACTTGATTTATTAGGCACATAAACGTACTTGGGGTGTTAGTTAGACCGAAGGGCATAATGAGTCACTCACACAACCCTTCCTTGGTCTTGAAGGCCGTTTTCCATTCATCTCCTAGCCTAATGTGAATTTGATGGTATCTGCTTCTCATATCTAACTTGGAAAACACATTGGCACCATCAAGCATATCGAGCATGTCATCCAGCCGCGGTATTGGAAACCAATATTTAATAGTTATTATGTTAATTGCTTAGCTGTCGATGCACATGCGCGAGCTCCCATCATTCTTTGGAGTTAACAATGATTGCACGACGCATGAGCTCATGCTTTCTCTGAGATGACCCTTACAAAAGTTTATAGACTAGTTGGCCGACCGCTCGGTCGACGTGCGGTGCAAGATTTTTCTTACGTGAAAACACATTGTACATTTCAATTTTCGGACAGAGATCTATATAAACTCCTCTTAACTCAAATTAGAGATATCCTAATCATGTCCAAGGTGTACAAACTTAGATTAAGGCATTGGGGAAGTGATTTGTGAGGTTAGAGGTGAGTTTTGTTCATCTTTTGAGATCTACTTAGGTAGATTAGCTTTGTAGTCATCCGATATTTATAGTGAAGGTGTTGCTTTGTACCGTCGTTTTTTTCTACATGGATTTTTCACTTAAAATTTGTTCACTTTTACATTGATTGCTTATGTGGTGATTGTTTGATAGTATCTGATCCTTCCATTCACCAGATTTCCAAGGATAGTTCATTAGATGTAGACATGCTCATGTCAAAGCATGACAGTACAGCTCATAACTGTTTGGTAGCGTGTATCAATGATAAACGTTTTGATTAACAATGCACTTGGGTGGATTTAGACAGATGACAGAGATATTTCAACTGTGCATTTAGTTGTATCTGGACATTTAGGGACGATTCAGTAGCTGAGCTGTTTCTTTCTTAGTCTCAATAACTTCTATGGTCATTGTCAGCCATAGACTAATGTGTTTGGCCCATACAGAGTTATGGTTCTTGGTCTCTGGCCTTTTCAATACTCGCTTTTGGGCATACTAAATGAGCGGTTCTGATATGGACATGCATGTGGTAATAAGAGATGACACCGTGCAGCTGGAAGTAGTAGAACCGACTCTCCATAGTACATGTGGCATGGTAATAAGTCAATCCCGTCCATCCATCTAGTTGCGCCTATTTTGAGTGGACAGTGTTTCAAAGTACGCAAATATTCAATTATCCTATCAGAAGGGCATCCTTGTAAGCAGTGACTTAGAATGAAGGGGACGCAGATTTCCAGAAAGTTCATGCGATGGGAATATAAGTGGGGCCCACCGTGATTTTTGTGAGAAATCCACGCTGTCCAACCGTTTTGTGAGCTCATTTTAGGACTTGCGACCAAAATTGAACCGGATCACTCAAATGAAACATGAGGATTGAACGTCTACAGTTGAAATATTCTTGGGGCCACAAAAGTTTTGAATCCGGCTAATATTTGTGTTTTAAGTTCATCCCAGTAGGAATGACATTATAAACGGTATGGATGGCATATAAACATCACTGTGACCCAAGGATGTTTCAACGGTAGGAATTTCCTCCTTATCCACTTGGACGGTGTGGATTTCTCACAAACATTATAGTGGGCCCCACCTAGATTCCCAGCGCAAAAACTTCATGCCAAAGGCTCTTTTGCAGGAAACCCACGTCCGGATGAAGGCAGGTAGTGGTCAAACATTCATCAAGAGATTTGCAGTGGACTTTATTGTCTAATATGTGGTTTTTAAAACATGATCCATCCATGACGGAGCACACTTGATGGATGATGCATCTCCCCACCATAGGTACAGTGGAGAGATGGCCCCACCAGATTTCATTCTTATAGCTCCCCCATCACAATGGCATGGGAAAATGATACACTAAGCCATGCTGAACCATACCATGGTAAGCCATCAATCAGCAAAGGGCAAGTGGCTTCCGATTTTTTTTTTTTCCCTGCTCTTTAAGGGGGATATGGATCTCCTACGAAAGCCTTTTCCAGAAAGTTCATGCGTTGAAAGTGGCGCCACCGTGATGTTTATGAGAAATCCATCCCGTCCAATCATTTTGAGAACTCATTTTAGGAATGCGACAAAAAATGAGGTGAATTCAAAACTCAAGTGGGCCACACAAGAGGAAAAAGTGGGAATTCAATGACCACGGTTAAAACATTCATACGGGTAAGAAAAGTTTTATATGAGGCTAACCTTTTTGTATTTTCACTCCATCCCAGTGGGGAATAACTTTATAAACGGTTTGGATGACATATAAAGCATTTTCACTCCATCCCAGTGGGAATGACCTTACAAAAGGTTTTGGATGACATATAAACAAGTAAAGCCTAGGAAAGTTTCAATGGTGCGCATTTCTTTCCCCACCTTGCATCCCGTGCAGAAAATCGGCCTCCCTTTAAAGAGTGCATCACATGGCAGGGGGTGATTGATCGCCTACAACATTGTGATACACCATGGCTGCATTACTTCCAAATAATGCATAGATGTGTCGGGCCCATTAGACATCGTAGCTGTGATAGAATCCGGATCCTCTGCTCCGCCCAAACAGAAAAATCCTATTTGGTCCAAGCTAATTGGTCCACATCAGCACTTACTACATTTAATACAGTAGTGTGGATAATGTCATTGCAGCTTGGTGGACCAATGTCAGCCTTTCAGGCAGGAGTAGAATAGTCTACAGTGCCCTTTTGGACAGGGATTGCATCCAACCGATGCCAGCACACAGACATAGTAAAATAGTCTACAGTGCATTTTTCGGACAGGGATTGCATCCAACCGCTGAGAAAGACCCACGCTGAAAAGTAAAGATTCCCTTGCACCCTTTTTACTAGGCCAATAGTTACCACGCACAGAAGCAGTAGATGAAAAGTCCCCCACACTGAAAAGTAAAGATTCCCTTGCACCCTTTTTACTGTTGCCCCATAGGCCATAGTTACAAATTTTTTTTTTTTTTTTGGATTTTTTATACAGCCGTCTATATTTTAGTCTATTTGCCAGGAAAAACTTCTTTTAAAAATATTTAAAGTAAAACACTTACAGTTTTAAAATTATGTGTAAAAACACGCTCTTGAAAGTCACTACATTCACCGGGTGACGATGCTTCTGTCGACCGGAAATACAACATGATAGGCCTGAAGAGCACATTGTAGACTTTTGGGGTCCATAGAGGTGGGCCGGTGTGGACTTGACGTCAACACTCCTACTCAACGACACATCCACCCAGACATGAGTTGGGATGTCTGGTCACTCTTAACAAGATTTTTTGTTTGCTAACAACCTAATTGGCCTAGCTGAGCGCTGACATTTGCTGAGCTGGACCAATCAGGCATGAAAATCCTGTTGAGGGTGAGCAGACGATCTGAATTCCCCAGACACATAACATGGTAATGCTGATCTCGAGCTTTGTACAATGGTATGGCGGAGTTGTAACATTTGTGTGGGCCCTTGACATCCACTCCATCAGTTTCTTCAGCTGATGTTAGGACCTGGGTGAGGCAGATCCAAAACTCAAGTGGGCCAGGCTACAGGAAATCGTGGGATGGAAATGCCCCACCATTCAGACCTTCCTGGGCCCACCGTGATGTTTATACACCACCCACCACCTTCGTAATGTGAAATTAGTTGCAGTGAGGTTGGGGAAAGTACACGACAACAAGATAAATAGCTGCGAGGGGCCATTATAGCCCACTATAATTGTTGACAACATACTAGCTCTGTTGGGCCCACCATGTTGTAATGTAAATCCGCTCCGTCCATCAGGTGGAAACTCTTATTTGAACCGTACGTCAGAAGTACCAGCATGATTAAAAACTTTATTATATGGCCATGAGATCGGAAAATATAAAATTACTCCCAAAGCCTATGTGTCCGCGCATCTGCCTGAGATTTCGAGCAGCCTGATTTTTCTATCTTCACTTGCTCCTCGTTATAGGTGGCAATGGGTTGGGTCAGGTAGGGATCTGTTTAGGTCAAGTCGTTTCCACCTCAACCCTAACCCGACCTAAATTGAATTCGGGTTGGATTTTCACAACCCTTACCCAACCCAAATTAAACCGGGTCGGGTCGGGTTAACCGCATTTTAATGATCAACTAAATTCCTATCAACAATCAAATAAATATAACAATTAAGATACTTTTATTAATTTATTTTATGGACCCTTAGCTACTATTTTAGTTTTTCAATAAATGAGCACCAGAAAAAAAAAAAAAAAAAAAAAATCTCATGATATTTTAATTCTTCATGTCATAAAATGTGATAATTCGTGTGCACTTGTTTATTAAATCGACACACGTGTGGACCGTTCCAGCAAGGATTGTGAGAAAAAAACTATGTATCATTTAACTAATAGGAAAATCAATATATAATAGTCTATTTAACCCTTATATGATTCGGGTTGAGTCTAACCCTAACTCCATCCATAAAAATCTGGGTCAGGTCGGGTTGAGTTAGCGGTCGGGTTGAATTTTGCCGGTCTACTCCCAGTGACTTTCACCTTATTATGGTGTGCATCTTGCTCCCCCTTTTGAAGGGAAAACACAAATATCAGTTTGATCCAAAATGCTTGTGGCCCGTCAATAGTGCGCATACAATCCCTAGTGTGTGGTTTACTTGTTGTTTGGATCTGCTGAATATTTTATTTTATGTTATAAAATGAGCCGGAAAAAGTGATAGACATACGACCCTGACATGCAACACATACATCAAGGTGGGACCACGGTTAGGGCAACAACCACAAGCGTGTTAGGTCCCACCTAAGCAGCTCCTGCGAGAGTAACTCTCCCATTCATGTCAGATGTACGGACGACAGATAGGTTAGCTGGTTCTTCAATGCGGATATTAACTCGCGCATTGATGGGTGCGTTGTGCACAACCGTTCAGTTGGCTGCTCCTTTCTAAGAAAGGAAAGTGAGTACGTGGGGCCCACTCTTTTACTGCCTAGAGGAAGGTAAGTGGACCAACTGATCATTAGGAAGGTCTGGTTCACAAAAGAAGGATATCCACTGTGGTGCTGGTGAGCGGTTTGGATCTTGTACACCTATGCCATGTTGACACTTGTATTTGAGATGAGAGCTCAATAAAAATGTACACAATACAATCAGTCGGCGAGATTTTAATACTATGGATGCGTCTGTGCTATATCTAGAAAACAGGTGGGTCTCCAACCGTACGTGTCTTGTATCTCCAGTCCCAGCCGTCCAAATATTAGGAATCACTTAGATTGCCCTGTCCGCAGTGACCTCTCACAAATGGGCATTTTCCCTCAAATTTGTAGTTCGAGTTTTCCTTTTACCGTCCAATGGATGACGACCAATCCAGCAGTTAGGAACATTCGTTCGATGTAATTATTGGGTTGTTATCAATCTATTATGGGTCCCACTATCTGGACGGTCCCGACTTGAGCTACATGCCACGTGTAAGGAACTAGAGTGTCACTTCTATCCTAGCTAGATGTGGTTGCATTGTATCAAAACCTTCGGTGTTCCTCGTCTAAATATGGATAGCGGGCACCTAGGGCTCTCAATGGGTCGGATTTGGATCGGATCCAGTTGGATCCTGCTCTGGCTCCGAGTCCAAATATCTGTGTACAGATGCAGATCTTATTCGGATCCAAAATCCACAAGGTGATGTCCATGTCCGATCCATTTATAAATAGTTAGATCCATTTCTGATCCAAAATCCATACAATCATTGGATTCAGGTCGTATTTAGGTCCGAATCCACCCCATAACAAATCTAAAAATATATATAATATAATATATTTAATTTAGTAGCAAAATGATGCAAATCCCACTCTTTGTTGTGATATGGTTGACGTGAGAGTGGCATGTCTTAATTTTGAGACATGGCCGAAAATAATTTGGAAAAGGGATGGCCAACGTGAATATAACATATACAGTAAAGTGACATTGAGTTGGATCTGGATTGGATTTGGATTGAACTCGGATATGTTTCCCGGTCCATTTAAGTAACTGGACCTATTTTAAGATCCAAATCTGGTCCATTTAAATAACTGGAACCTATTTTAAGATCCAAATCCGCATTATATGGATTCAGAGCGAATCGTATCTCGGATCTAACCCGCTCCATTGAGAGCCCTACAGGCACCAAGATATCTCTGTGGCCGGGGTTGTGTGGGGTCCATGGAGTTGTCCGTGAAAACTCCACTCCATCCAACTATTTTAAAAGACCACCAAATGACAGGATTCTAAAAATCAGGCAGATCCAAAACTGAGGTGGGCCACACCAACAAAACAGTAGGAACAACAATGTCCACCGTTGAAACCTTCCTGGAACTAACCATGATGTTTATATGCCATCCAAAACATTTATAGAATTATTACTACTCAGATAAATTGTACGAATAAATATCATAAAACTTCTGTCACAGTCATATGTTCAATCACCACTATTTCATGTGGTATGGCCTACATGGGGTTTGGATGTGTCTAATTTTTAGACTCCTCTTATATATTGGTCTTTCAAAACAGATGGATGGAGTGGATTTTTCATGGACATATCTATGGACCCATACAGCCCCGGGCACAGAGATCTCTGTGCCCGGGGTCACAGGCAATCTGCTCCCCTAAATATGGAGGATTATTGGATTGCCCAAGGATTTCTGCATCCTTGGCCTTTAGATCATAATTACAGGTGGGGCCCACATTCTAGGAGATGTTGGTGAGAAAGGTAGGTCGCTCCATTAAAGATTAATTTCAGATGAGGCTCCTCAACCGTACGTGTTATGTATCTTCAGTCCCAACCGCCCAAATAGTAGGACGCACTTAGATTGCCCAGTCCGCAATGTCAGACTGTATAGAGAATCCTGACATCTCTTTATAGGGCAATTTTTTTTTCTCAAATTTGTGCCACGAGCTTTCTTTGTTACCTTCCAACGGAGGCCAACGAATCCAGCAGTTATATAGGAACATTCATTCAATGTAATTATTGGGTGATTATCAATTGGGCTGGGGCCTATAGGCTTGAACTCAGCTCAAATTGGGCTCGAACTCACTCTAAAGCTCGGTCGAGCTCAAACATGTCAGTCCAGCTCAAAGGCCAACCGAGTTGAACATGAGCTAGGGTGGTCATTGAGCGAGCCTAGCTTGAGCAGGGCTCGGCTTGGCTCGGCTCGTGCTCACCTATAATTATCAATCACTGTGGGCCCAACTATTTGAAAGGTCACTTGAGGTACATGCCACCTGTTCAGAAGAGAACAGTCACTGGGGTATTAGTTGAAAAAGTTCTTGACGTTTGACACAATTACAATGTTAGCCCTTTTGCAATTTGCAAGAAGCCTTTTTATTTATTATTTTTTTTTTTTAGCTTTCTGGGCACTGTTTACTTTTTTTTGAACGAAAAGCCCATGCAATTAGAGCAAAACACGTAAGTGGAGATGGACTTTTAAGAATGGGATGTGGACCCTACTAAATCAATGATTGGGGTTATCTCACAGTAGATGTGATCTTTCACCTTAATCGGACAACCGTGAACTCACAGGAAAATCGTTTCAAAATAAATTTTGTACCTTTTTGTGCCCTACACTTACGTTAACGTTATAGGTTAATTCCAAACTGTTTTCTCCAGTGTAGTCCATCCATTATGAGTTTTGCCCCAAACTTGAACAGATTGCATGAATTTAACACCCCTTTCATGTGGATGGCTTGGATCTTTTCCAAGACTATCCAATGGGCCTCTGGTGTGGTTCCTTCCAATGGGCTCATTTATTAAACCCATCCTACATCTCATTTATTAAACCATCTTAATCATACATAAATATAAATCAAAGAAATTAATACATGGTTCTCACAATAATGCGGAAAAATACACATGCTTTCTTACATATACATTTAAACATGAAATCATAGCATCATATAATATCATTTCAACATAAATTTAACATTAATCATGGTCTAATATAGATCATACATTCAAGCTTAAAATACTTAATTAACAATGAAGAAAATTTAGAAAATTACACTTTTATCCATGTTAGCTTGAAGGGAAAATCCTCACCTTATAATGGACGTAGAAGGAGATGTAGAGACCAGCCTAATTGCTGAAAAAAATAAGAAATCTCTCTTTCTCTCTCTCTCTCTCTCTCTCTCTCTCTCTTCTCTTCTCTCTCCATCTCTTTCTTTCTCTCTCTTCCTCTACATTCATGCATAAGGGCTCCCTTGTTGAGAGAAGGCCTTATTTAGGTTAGAAGGGTCAGATTTTAGGGTTTAGAGAGGTTAGGGTTAGGAGAAGGGCTTGTACGTGTGATGGAGGAAGAGAATTATGAGAGGGGATGTGCGCACCTGCAAACCTCCTAATCTCATTGGGATTTGCTAAAAAATAATTGAAGGGTTGATCTTTAAAGAATTCTAATCCGTTCACTACGTTGGGCATGAAGAGTAAAAAATCTAGATTATCCGATTTTGAGAAATGGCCCAGCAAGTGCCAAAACAGGGTTGATCTCAACTAACGGTCCATGCTTGATGATCAAGGTCCAAATTTGGAGAAAATTTGTAGTCATGATAGGCAAATGATTGGACAAAATTTGATGATTAATTGATAGTGAAAAATGCCTAGATCTGAAATTTCAACTTTTGGCAGAAAAGGAAGGGGTTGGCTTTATGGTTCAACAATGTAGGATTATAGATCGGGGTCCAAATTTTGTGTAAATTCGTAGTCATATGAGAATAATGTGTGACCCGAATTTGAGAAGCGATTGACGGTGAGAAGTGGGATAATTGAAAGGTCCAAATTTAAAAGGAGTTGGTAACTTGATTATTTCTTAAAGCTAGATAACTAGCGCTTATGAAAATTTTTTATCAATGTGGGCTCTCAAATCATATTATTAGTCCATGATAAGGACGATCCAAGCCACTCACATGAATGAGAATATTCGACTATGACTACGCGTCCACTTTCCTCGCTCGATGGACACGAAAATCAAAGGTTAAGGGGTTGATTTGACAATTGGATCACTTCTACTATGATTTAAGGGTTGAAATTTGACATGTATGGTTAATTTATGATGAATAGACATAGTATAAAATTTTAAGTCAATCGGATTATGGAGACCATGTGATCTAGAAATAAAGGCTTTAGGTTAATGTGAGTCATTCACATTTTGGGCACTCAAATTTTCATATTTATACACCTTAGAAAATCAAATTCTAGGATAAAGTTTTACCACTAAGATAATTAGTTTGTTATGGTTACTTTTCCAACTACATTCCTATATCAATAGCTATGGACGCTCCTAAGTTAAGATCTCTATGATTGCAGATCCTATTTGAAAATCTATTTATATGGTATTATTATACACCTAAAATTACACTTAACGTTCGGACGAATTCGAGAACTACCTATCTTATTGATCAGAAATCACAAATTTGGGGATCCAATGGCATTATCGTAATTATCAGTAAAATGCGAGTTTTGAGAAATTTAACCATTCTACGTCGTTCATGACATCATTTTAAGTAACTTTTGTAGATTCTACCCTATCAGATCTTATACGGATGTCCCCATATTCACAAATCAAAGTTAATGTACAGTATTTAATTAAAATAAAATTTTTAAAAATTTTCAAATAAATTTTGAAAAATCTGGAGCGTTACAATTACCAATTCTCTGTTAGAGCTAACTCAAATTTGTGCAATGGAGGCCATCGACCGGTTGTGGATGGCGACCGACCTGTCAAAAATTTGGAGCTAAGACTGCAACTCTCTGTTAGATTGTTTAGCATTGTCAACTAGTTGGCAAGGCCCCTCAACCGGTCGATGGTATGCTCCGACCGATTGACAAGTTTTCCTTTTGTGTTGGGTTTCTTGCACGATTTTGCGTAAAGAGTTTCTAATTTCGATTTTCTCTTATTTAAGGAGTATATTACGGGATTAGTGGTATCATAAACAAGAAATGGGATTAAGAGAGGTTCTAGGTGAGAGAAAGAGCTTGAGAAGAGGGTTTTCTTCTTGTGAAAGTTTGAGATTTCTCTTGTGGGCTTGTGATCCGGTGTTTTGGGTTCCATCTCTTGTAATTTTTTTATATTACAATGGATTGGTGTCACTTTGTGCCGTGGGTTTTTACTTGTGAGGGATTTTTTCACATAAAATCGGATTGTCTTTGTATGGTTGATTGCATGTGTGTGCGATTGCATTATGTTGCTTGTTTGATTTTATTTGTTGCTGCGTGTTTGACTTTACTTCCGCTCTCGGCCTTTTTCCCAACAACTGGTATTAGAGAGATCGTTGGGGTGTAGTAGAATTCGGATCTGAGACGAGAGCACGGCATCGAGTATGAGATTTGATATAGAGAAATATTCAGAAAAAAATAATTTTAAACTTTGGAAGGCGAAGATGAAAGTCCTTTTAGTTCAGCAAGGATTGCAAGATGTGCTCATTGGAAAGCAACCAGAGGTTATAATGAAGAAGAGTGGAAGAAGATCGATGAAAAAGCCAATGTCTCAATCCAATTATGCCTAGTAGATGAGGTCCTGTATAACATCATAAAAGAAAAAGCTGCGGCTGAAACATAGGCGAAGTTGGACAATATCTACGCGAAGAAATCTCTGAAAAATCGCATATATTTGAAGCTTCAGTTGTATAATTTGAGGATGGTGGAGGAGCCCGATATTGAAAGCCACATCAGCAATTTTAATAGGCTTATTTGCAAGTTAATGGATGTAGATGAACCGATGAAGGACGATGAATAAGCATTTATCCTGTTGAATTCTCTTCTAAAATCATATGAGTTGCTTAAGGACTCGTTGTGCACAGATAGGGAGACTATTGGTGTGAAAACCGTTATCTCAGCCCTTTAGACGAAAGCGGTAAGAAGGAAAAGCAGCAGCGTGGGTCCTTCTATGGATGAGGCATTGGTTATGAGGGATAAAAATTCTAAGTGAGGTGGACGATCTTTATCATTGAGATCTAAATCAAATGGCAAGTGGAAGAGCAATGTAAGATGTTGGAATTGTGGGGAAGAAGGGAACGTGAAGAGGGATTGTTCGAATCCTGGGAAAAGGCAGGAGAAATTTAGAAATTCTTCTAGAGAGGGGGCCAATACCGTAGAGGACGGTGGTGGTATTTGTGATGTATTGACTATAACTAGCATAGGGTCTCTCGGTGGAGAGTGGCTCTTGGATTCAGGTGCATCATGTTATGTATGTTCTGATCAGAGTTCATTCATGACATACTGAGAGTATGATGGTGGATCGGTGGTTGTGGGTGATGGATACGCTTACAAAATGGTGGGTATTAGTTCAGTGCGCATTAGGATGTTTGACGGTGTCGAACGGATCCTTGAAAGTGTGAAGCATGTCCCTTAGATGAAGAGGAATGTGACATCTCTTGGTGCACTTGAGGCGAAATGGTGTAGGTTTATCGGCTATGATCGGTATAGTAAAGTGGCAAAAGGAGCATGCGTGATGAGGCACGGAGGTGCGACAATCTTTACAAGGTGATCGGGAGCACAATTCATAGTGGAGCTGAGGAATCGACAACGAGATTCACGGTTACTTGTATGTGGCAAAAGCTAAAGGGTCACATGAGAAGAGCAACAAGGCACGTGAAGGTGCAAGGATAAAGTCGATGGGACACGAGAAGCGACGAGAATATGATGATAACGAAGTATAAGTGAAAGTTGTGCGTGGCAGGCATTGCATAAAGATTGGAGAAGTGGTGGAGATTGTTAAAGCCGACTCAAATCTGTGTAATGGAAGCCATCGACCTATCGTGGATGGCAATCGACCGGTCGAAAATTCAGAGCTAAGACAGCAACTCTCTGTTGGATTTTTTGGCATTGTCGACCGGTCGGCAGGGGCCCTTGACCGGTCAACGGTGTGCTCCAACTGGTCGACATGTTCCTTTTTGTGTTGGTTTTCTTGCGCGGTTTTGCGTAAAGAGTTTCTAATATTGATTTTCTCCTATTTAAGGAGTGTATCAATGGATAGGTGGTATCCTAGACGGGAAAGGAAATTGAAAGATGTTCTAGGTGAAAGAAAGAGCTTGAGAAGAAAGTTTTCTTCTTGGGAAAGCTTGGAATTTCTCTTGTGAGCTTGTGATCCGGGGTTTTGGGTTCCATCTCTTGTAACTTCTAATATTATAGTGGATTGGTGTCGCTTTGTGCCGTGGTTTTTTACTCATAAGGGGTTTTTCCGCGTAAAATCAGATTGTCTCTATGTGGTTAATTGCACATGTATGTGATTGCGTTGTGTTGCTTGTTTGATTCTATTTGCTACTGTGTGTTCAACTTTGTTTACATTCCCTCATTTTTGTAATGTACATCTGCATCCCAGTAATAGAACAATTAAGATCATGTGGTACATTTGAATTATAGTCCATGGCACTGCATGGGCCAACTATCTCATGGACATTTTGATTTTTTATGTGTCCGGTGTCCACTTGGCCTTCTAGCTGTCGACAAATGCTTGTTGTACTGTTAGATAATTAAAAGAAGCCTAAGCCAAGCAATCCTAACTGCCCACTAAGTTTGAATATGTAACCACATTTTTTTTATGTCCATATACAATTTCTTTTTCTTTTCCAATGGTTGCACCAAATATCATGAAATTTCATGATTTCAAAAAATCATTGTTGCACCAAATATCATATCATGATATTTAATATCTGGTGCAACCAAACACGCCCTTAGGGGTAGCATTTAAAGTTAAAAATAAAAAATAAAAAAATAAAATCTGAACAACCTCCCATGCAATCCTGAGCTCATCAAATAACAAAGGTGGTGGATCATGGCCTAAATCTCCTGCTGCTTGGACAATTCTTATTCACGCCCATTGAAAAAAAAAAAGAAAAAAGAAAAGCCACAATTTTTTTTCTCTTGAATTGCACATTCCACGCCCATTGTTTGGACGATTAGGATTAACCTTTCTAGGACTTAATTGAACCTTTGCTCCATGATGCTCAGTGCTCGACCGTACAAGCATTCTAGGTAGCTTGCAGTAGTCTGGTACTGCTGCAAGCTATGGTGGTACCATGCCATACGAGCACACGCCCAGCATCTAGTGCATGTGTGGATGATAAGCACAAGGAAAAGAACATGAGGGGCATGTTTAGTTGTTGGGGAACTCATTTGCTAATTTATTTTAGAATCCCGTGATGCAGCTTTTTTATTGGTTAACATTGCCCTGACAATGTCAAAGCTGCTGTCACGATGATTTGGCCCAATCAACGAGGTGGAAAGCAGATCCCTCTGCTCCATAGGCGCGGATTTCCTGCGAAAAGCCTTGTGCAGGAAGTTTCTGCGCTGGGAACTAAGGTGGGCCTACATTGATGTTGTTTGATAAATCCACCCCGTCCATCCGTTTTGGGAGATCATTTTAGGACATGAGAACAAAAATGAACCGGATCCAAGACTCAAGTGGGCCGAAAACGTGAGGATTGAACGTCCACAGTTGAAATATTTGTGGAGCCACAGGAGTTTTGAATCAGGATAATATTTGTGTTTCCAGTTCATCCCAGTAGTAGTGACGTTATGAATGGTATGGATGTTATATAAAAATTACTGTGGACCCTAGGGAGGTTTCAACTGTAGTAATTTACCTACCCACCTTTTCCTTTGGTGAGGCCCACTTGAGTCTTGGATTCGGTTCATTTTTGTATTTGTGTCCTAAAATGAGCTCCCAAAACGGATGGACAGGGTGGATTTATCAAACAACATCACTGTGGACCCCACCTTGGTTCCCAGTCAGGAACTTCCTGCGCAAGGCTTTGAAATCCGCGCCCGCTCCATAATAGAGGATCCGAACTCTTCATTGTTTTGTCAGGGGAATATAAGAGTACGGCCATATATTTATGAGTGCGGATCGTCTGTGTTGAAAGCATAAGAAAGTCCACTGCTGTCGTTCGGCCACGTCATTTCCGTTATCTCCCTCTCACAAAATATCCCGTATTTGTCTCTTCTCTTCAGGTACATTTCGTGCTACACAGCACATCTTTTAACATATGGAACTTCACCGCCCTTCACCATAACCTTTGTCTTACATCCACACCGTCTATCAATTTTTCCAAATAAATTTAGAGCATGGTTCCAAAAATAAGGTACATCCAAAGTGGACCACACCAAAAGAAAGTAGTTAGGATTACACAAACTTTGGTTGAAATCTTCCTCGGGCCAAGCGTGAGGCTTCATCTAACATCTAACCAGTTCATAAGTCTACCCATACCTGGATGAAGGTACAACACAAATATCTGCTTGATCAGAGCCGTTTGGCCCCTAAGAAGTTTTCAATGGTTGCATCAATTCTACTGTTTCCTATGGTGTGTTCCAGTTGAGCTTTGAATCTAACTTGTTTTTAGGTTTATATCCTTGAAAGATGTGAAAAATTATATGAACAGTGTGGATCTAAGAAATAAGTCATCATGGACAACGTAAATTTCCCACCTAAAGAAATTCCGCTCTACCGGAACAGTTGAAAGGTGGAACTTCTGTAGGGTCCATCATGATGTATGTATTAGATCCACACAGTCCAATCATTTTGTTTCATACCTTTTAGTCACGAGGCTGAAAATAAATTAGATCCAAGGCTCAAGTGGGCCACACGAAGGGAAAGAGTGGGAAATGAACACCTACCATTGAAAACTTCCTGTTGGAATAGACAGATCTGATCAAGCTGATGTTTGTGGTTTCCTTGAATCAAGGTCTAAGTGACCTTATGAAGGGGTTAGATGGCAAATAAACCTCAAAGTGGACTGTAGGAAGGTTTCAACATTTCGTTAAATCCCATGCTTTCTGTTGTGTGGTACACTTGAGCTTTGGATGTGCTTCATATTTTATCTTATGCTTTAGAATAATCGGAAAAAATTGATGAACGGTTCTGATCTAACAGATAAATTAGAATGAAGCCCAAGGAAATTCCAACCTGTAAAAGCGGGTTGTGTAGCACGCAATCCATCCATAAGAGAGAAAATCGGCCCTTTTTTTAGCTGACGTCATTGGCTATGACGTGTACCAATGAGAATAGCCGCACTGAATTTTTCTGTGTTTTCAACACAGACGATCCTCACTCAATATTTATGCGCAATGTAAAGACCAGCAGCCAAACCCCCCTAAGGTTTACGCGTGCATTACCCAACCAAACACGTACATACACTTGAGGCTCTATCCAGCCGTTCCAACCAAACACCCCCCTACTTATTATTTTTTCATGAAAACTAAAAATATAATACGCTGGGAAATGTAAAGACCAGCAACCAAACACCCCCTAAAGTTTGCACTTACATTACAATACCATGATGATCTCATAACCACTCCAATATTGCAACAGAAACTACCGTCTGTCACACATGCACCATTACCATCATCAGACGATGGCTAACCATACCTCTCTCTCACCCGAACCATCAAACCATTCTTCTTAGGAAGGGTCACGGAAATCTCATGAGCCGCAGGCTGGTCTTCCAGCACCTGAACATGGAAGTTATAAAGCAATGCAGCCACAACCACCTTCATTTGAGTGAGAGCTATGTCCTTGCCCACACAAGTCCTTGGCCCCGTAAAGAACACTAAGAACTTGTTAGAATGTTCAATTGACAATGTCCCATCTTGTGCAATCCACCTCTCGGGCTTGAACTCCATGCAATCCTTGCCCCAGATCTTCTCCATCCTACCCATTGCATACAAAGAGCAATAGGCCATCATCCCCGGCCGGACCCTGTGGCCCGATGGCAGAACATCCGGCTGCAATGCCACCCTTGGGATGATTGGAACGGTTGGATATAGCCTTAGTGATTCACACAAGGCGGCGTTTAGATAAACCAACCGGCTCAGCTCTTCGACGTCCAACACTCTTGGCTTCTTCCCTCTCTGATTACTATCAACGTCAGCCGAAATCGACCTCAGTTCTTCAATGATCTTGGTTTCTGCACTTGGGTTCTTTGAGAGTAGCCAGAAGAACCATGTGATGGCTGAGCTGGTGGTATCCTTGCCGGCAATGAGCAAGTTCATAACAGAGTCGCGGAGGAATTTATCAGATTTCAGCTGACCCGTTTCATCGTTGCATTGATAATCCATGTAGGATGTTAGAATATCCGTTGCTTCTTCTTCCTCCGCATTTCCAGGTTTCTCGAGATCTTCTCTTTTGATTGAAATATTCTGGGCTATGAAATTGTCTATTATTTCCTTGGCATTAGCCAGCTTCTTCTCTTCTCCTATCTTTAACCATCTTTGCAGCTTCCACCAGAAAGTGGGCATGACATTTCGGAAGACGATAGCCTCGTTCCCTTCATAGACTGCCTTTGCTATCGGGACCGTCGGGAATCCAATGGAGAGGCAGCCTGGGTCAGCACCGAAAATTAAGGTGCATGTGTTGTCGAAGGTGAACCTTTGGACCACATCTTGCAAGTCCACAATCAGGCCTTGCTGGGATATGTGCTCTAGAACAGGTATGAACCCATTCCTCACCTTCTCTTGTGTGGTCTTCGCTAGGAATTTACGCAAACTCCGATGGTGGACAATGGTGTTGGCCATTTTGCGATGGGCTTTCCAGGAATCGGAGTCGGACGTCAAAACGCCATCTCCAAAAACATCGAACTTCTGCGAGAAAGAAGAGCCCTTGACGAAGTTGGAGAAGTTGGTCCTGGCAATGTAAGTAACGTTGGCCGGATCACACGTTATGATAATCGGTTGAGCAAGAAATACGGTGTTGTGGACAACAGTGCACCCTTTTTCACTGAGGATATCGGTTAACCAGTCATGCAACCGATGGACATTGGAGAGGAGGGACGGGAGCGTTCCAACGATGGGCCATTCCACAGGAACCTTCTTCTTTCGAATCCAACGGCATAGGAAGAAGAAACAAGCAAACGGTAACAAGAACGATTGCCAGGCCATTGTTGGAGTATGCATTTGCAAGACGATATGCGTGGTTTTGTTGAACGTTATTTATGATGGGGGTTTTGGTAGCTGCACCTGCACGCTCTCACCTGCACGTGTCTGCGTTACATCCACACCAACAGTGAAAATTTTTGCTACATCCACGGCTTGCTTTTTTGTTGTTAGTCATGCAACGCACCAACCCTGTTAGCTGGGCAACGAACAAACACGGTTAGTCACAGGACGCACCCACCTACCGGTGAGTTAGTGTGCCTCCTTAGCACTCCAAACTGAGACCTGTTATTGAAACGCCAGGTGTCTTCCAGCTGGGCTAGCAGGTGAAACAGTACATACTTCTACACCCACAGCTTGCATCCGCTACATATGTATAGATCTCAGTTCTGGGTGAACTCTATGTCTCGGGGGAATTTTTATGCGGAGAGCGAATCTCTCCCCTTTCCATTCCGGGAGGTCTGTCAGGGCCTGTCCCATGGTGTATTTATTTAATCCACTCCATTTACCTATTTTGAAAAATCATTTCAACACATGAGATAAAACATGAGGTAGATTGAATGATCCAGTGTACCATACCACAAGAATAGTGGGGATTGAATACCTACCACTCAAAACCTCTGGGAGGCCACAGAAGTTTTGGATCAAGCTGATATTTATGATTTCCTTTCATCCAAGTCCACGTGACCTTATGAACTGGTTGGATGTAAATAAACATCACAGTGGGCTATAGGAAGGTTTCAATGGTGGAGGTCATTGTCACCATTCCTTCTTATGGTGTAGTCCACTTGAACCTTAGGTCTATTAGGACTTGCGGAAACACATAGAGGAGAATCATGCTACGCATTTACAATTGCACACAAAAAACAACATAGAGACAATTCGAATTTACGCGGAAAAAACCTTGTTGGAAAAACTCACGGCATAAAATGATGAATGTATTATGAATCAGAAGTTATAAGAGATAAAATCTTAACCGGATCAAGCCCCAAGAGAAAATCCTAGAAAACCATAGATTTCTCCCTCATAAAACTCTCTCGAACACTTCAGAATGTCTTAGTTACCATAATCGCGCTATTACAAGTGCTTTTAGAGCACTAAGCTCGAATTAAAAACAAAACGTGCAAAACTGCGCGAAACTGCTTAACTCCGGACAACAGTTGATTTATTGGTCGATTGATCTAATCAATCGACGGCACCGGTCGGTAGATCGATGGCTCCTGTTGCTGCAAAGATTTGGGACATCCATTTTTCAACAATCTCCACTATGTCTCAATTCTTCATGCTGCACACGCCATGCTCGATCCTTCATCTCTACTTCCTCTCCATCATAGCTTTTACCATCATCGTTTCTCGTGCACACTCTGTCTTCACTCTATCTTTGCAGACCTAGAGAAGTTTCACAGAACTTGAACTTCTCTGCAGGAACTGCCTTGGTTTGCATATCTGCCAAATTCACGCTCGTATGAATCTTTTCCAGAGTCACACCAACTTCCTCAAGTACCTGTTGGATTAAATAGTGACACACATCAATATGTTTAGTACGAGAGTGATAAACAAAAAATTTTTGCCAAATTGATAGCGCTTACACTATTACAATTAACCGGCACGGCGTCCTACTAAAGTCCCAACTGATTTATCATGCCCCTCGACTAAACCGCTTCATTGAATGCGTCCGTCACCGCCATATACTCAGCTTCGGTTGTGGAAAGGCCACCACAGACTGAAGCTTAGACATCCAACTGATCGCTCCACCCGCTAGCGCAAATGAGTAACCTGAAGTCGATCTCTTACAATCCATATTGTCCGTGTAATCAGAATCCATATACCCAAGTAACTTGTTCCCTGACTTTTTGAATGTTAAGGCATAGTCCTATGTACCTCGAATATACCGAAGTAGCCATTTCATTGCCTCTCAATATTGCTTGTTGAGGTTAGACATGAACATGTTAATAACACCCACTACATGTGAAATATCTGGTCTCATATAGACCATGACATACATCAAACTGCCTACTACACTTCATTAGGGTACACGAGACATAACCTCTATTTCTTCTTCTGTTTCAGGACACTGATCAGAAGAATGCTTAAAATGAATCGCGTGAGGAACGCCGACCGACTTTGCTTTATCCATCCCATACTTCACTAATACCTTCCCAAGATATTCTTTCTGAAATAATTAAAGCCTACTCTTCTGTCTGTCTTTGTTTATATTAATGCCGAGAACCCTTTTTGCAACCTCCTCTCAAATGTTCCTGATAGCTGAGCCTTTAGTATGTTGATCTTAGACATGCTATGACTGGTGATAAGCATGTCACCAACATATAATACCAAGATGATGAATATTCTATCATTCAATGTCTTGAAGTAGACAAAATAATCATACTCATTCCTGGTAAACCGCTAAGTCATCATGAAGGAATCAAACTTCTTGTATCACTGCTTAGGCGACAGTTTCAGGCCATATAACGACCTCCTCAACCTGCAAACCTTATTCTTTACCCCTTTCACTTCAAAACCTTCTAGTTGCTTCATGTAAATTCGTTCTTCCAATTCCCAATGCAGAAATGCAATTTTAACATCCATCTATTCCAGCTCGAGGTCGTATTGGGCAACTAGCACCAATACGAACTTGATAGATACTTACTTTACTACTGGTGTGAAGATCTCACTGAAGTCTATACCTCTCTAAGCATATCCCTTTACTACCAACCTTTCCTTGTACCTATTATGTTTTTTTCGAAAAATCCATTTACACTAAATCACTTTACGGCCCACGAGAAGCTCCACCAGCTCCTACTTCTTATTCCTTTATAAGGAGTCTATCTCGTTATGCCGCCTTCCACTTTTTGGCATCTATATCATCAAGTGCTTCTTGAAAGTAGATGGATCTTCATCATCTGTAATGAGGACGAATGCAATATTTAAGTCATCCCTATACCTCGTCGGTAACATATGGTCTTTAGGTGGATTTCTTCACACAGATGTTTGCTCCACTTGATCATGTACCTCTGCATCCATCTCAGTATCGACCCATATCTCATCTTTTTCTGTCTGAATGTCCATAACCTATGATTTTTTCGGTTCCTTAGGTTCATCCTTAAGGAACAAGGACTTCCTCAAATCTGACATATCAACTCAATGTGATCTTTTATGTGACAGGGTCATACAGCCCGTATCCCTTCACACCATCACCATAGCCGACAAAGATACATTTCTTAGCCCTTTGGTCTATCATATCTCTCTTAATGGATGGTACATGAGAGTAAGCCTCACAACCAAATACTCGCAGACCTGAGTAGTCTACTGATTGATCACTCCACACTTCTTTTGGAATCTTACATTTTATCATTGTAGAAGGAGACCGACTTATCAAGTAACAAATCATATTAAAGCTTCGGTCCACATATCCTTGTCCAACCCAGAATTACTTAACATGCATCAGACCCTCTCTAAGAGAGTCTGATTCATCCTCTCTACCACACCATTCTGCTCTAGTTTGTTGCGCACTGTGTTGTGCTGCACGATTCCTTCTTCCTTGCAGTATTGATTGAATTTTCCTAATATGTATTCTCCACCATTATTGGTCCTCAAAACTTTCATGTTTTGCCCTGTATGCGTTTTTACCATCACTCTCGAATGCTTGAAGGTGGTGAAAACCTGAGATTTACTTTTTATAAAAACAAACCCACACCTTTTTACTATAGTCGTCAATGAATGACACAAACCAAGACGACCCTCTAACAGAAACTACGAGTGATGACCCCCATACATCTGAATGCACATACTCTAACACCCCTTTACATACATGCCTCATAGATCTAAAAGATAACCTTGACTATTTACCATACATGCAATGCACGCATATACTAAAATAGAAAATTTTAAACACCGAAATCAAGCAATGATCAGAGAATAACTTCATGCCCCACTCGTTCATGTGGCTCAAGCACGCATGCCACATACCTGCAGAAGTGGAATCCGCTATAGACACTGCAGCTCCACCTGATGAAATGATCTCAATCAGCCTGGTAAAGATTCCCTTGCCGTTGTGCTTTTATAATGATGAGAGCCCTCTTTGAAACTTTGCAAAATTGATCCTAGCTGGTGAATTTGTACCCATCACCTCAAGTGCACCCAGAAAGATCATATTCTTCATCAACCTAGGGATATGCCTCACATCTATTGGGATGTTCTTGATCCCATCGAACATCTTAATGTGCACTAAACCAATACTCACAACCTTGTAGGCGTAGTCATCGTCCAAGAACACCGAACCACCGTTACACTCTTTATATACGGTGAATGAGCTCTGGTCAGGACACATGTGATATGAAGCCCCTAAATCCAAGAGCTACTCATTGCTGAGATACCCGGACTTAGTATCGTTAACACCTCGCAACCATCACTTACATCCTCTGTAGATTCTGCGATATTAGCCTCCCTAGAAGAATCATCTAACTTCTCCTTTTCAACTTGGGATTTTTACAATCCATCTTCATGTGCCCTATCTGTCCAAAACTCCAGCACTTTAACTTTCCTTTCCCCTTGCCTTTGGTTTTGGACTTTGATCATGAAGATCATTTATCTCGATTAGAATTCATCCCCCTCGTAACCAATACATCTGAAGAGGACCCCACATCACCGCTATTCTTTCTCATCGTCTTCGATTAGAGGGATGAGATAACGGTCTCAATGCTAATGGTCGCCCTACCGGTGCACAAAGAGTCCTTGAACAACTCGTATGAAGGCGAGAGAGAGTTCAACAGGATGCATGCTTGGTCTTCGTCCTTGATCACCTCATCCACATCTAACAATTTACAAATATACCTCTTGAAGTTGCTAATGTGGCTCTCAACATCGCCCCCCTCTGCCATCTTCAGATTGAACAACTGTAGCTTCAAGTACAGATGATTTTCAAGAGATTTCTTCACATAAATATTCTTTAACTTCGCCCATGTCTCAGTCGTTATTTTCTCTTGCATGACGTTATAAAGAACCTCATCCGTTAGGCACAATTGGATTGAGATATTGGCCTTCTTATCCAACTTCTTTCACTCTTCTTCTTTCATAGTCTTCGGTCACTTCCTAAGGAGTGCGTCTTCCAATCCTTATTAAATTAGGAGATCCTTCATCTTGACCTTCCATGGTTTAAAATTGTTTTTACTAGAATACTTCTCAACATCCAATTTCATGCTAAGTGCCATTCATGATGCTTCACTTTTAGATTTTGTCTGCCTCCAAACATTTTCTTTACTATCACTTGTTGGGACTCGCGGAAACACAAAGAAGAATCAAGCAACGCACTCACAATCGCACAAAGCAAAATAACGCCGAGACAATCCGAATTTATGTGGAAAAACCCTTACAAGAAAAAAACCATGGCATAAAGTGATCGATGAATTCACTATAAATTAAAAGTTACAAGAGATAAAATCTTACCCGAATCAAGCCCTAAGAGAAAACCCCATATTTCGCCCTCACAAAATTCTCTCAAACCTTTTAGAACGTCTTGGTTACCCTAATTCTACAATTACTAGCTAGTGCTTATATATAGCACTAAGCCCGAATTAGAAACAAAACGCACAAAATTGGATAACTTCGTACAACCGTCGATTGATCGGTCGAATATTGATCTACCAATTGATTGGCGACATTGGTTGATCGATCGACCAGAATGATCAATTGATCACTTAACCACAAAAGTGTCCAAAGAGCTCGCTATACAACAAAAAAAAAAAAGAAGAGAAAAACTGATTTTCCGATTTATGGCCCCTGTTGCTACAATGATTTGGGACATTCGTTTTTCAACAAGATTTACTCCTTTTTTGCAATCATGCCCTAAAATGGTCTTTCAAAATGGCTGAACGGTTTGGATAAAACACGTATATCATGGTGGGCCCCACAACCCCTAACAGGACCGTTTATAGATAGTCCATACCCCATCCGCGCCCCAGACAACCTTCCATTTGTTGCGGATTTCTTGCCAAAGGCTTTCTTGCATAGGGAAGCCATGTGAGGCCCACTTTGATAGTTGTGATAAATCTTTTTCATCCAGTACCTGTTTTGCGAGCTCATTTTAGGACATGTGACAAAAAATGAGATGAATCCAAAACTCAAATAGACCACATAAGAGGAAAGAGCGAGGATTGAGTGACCACGGTTGAAACAGTCATATGGTCACCAAGCTTGTATCAGGCTAAATTTTTTGTATTTTCAGAGTGACCTTATAAATAGTTTGGATGTCATATAAACGTCAAGGTGGAGCTCAAAGAGGTTTCAACGGTTGATGTTTCTTTCCCCACTCTTTCCTCACGTGTGGCTCTTTTAAGTTTTGAATCTTCCACATTGTTAGTCACTGTCTTAAAAAGAGCTCGAAAAATTAATGGACAAAGTAGACTTTACATAAACATTATGATGACCCCACTTAACTTCCATGCCCACAGAAGCCTTTGGCAGGAAATCCGCTCTCCCCTCGGGATAGGAAGGAGAGAAACTGGCTCTCTCCTCGTTAAAATCCCTCGAAACATGGAGTTTGTTGGAAGAGCCTTCAAATGGGTCTCTGGACTGTTCACCGACCGATCATGACTGGTCGGGCAGTGGGGGCTGACCGATCTTGACCGGTTAGCCAGTGTTGAGGCAAACGTGTATTTTCAGTGATTTCTTCCCTGGACTGTTTTATGGACTGGTTGGCCAGTTACGCAGTGTCTTGCGCAGCAAGCGGTTTCTTACGCTATTGCACGGATTTGTGTAAGACATTTCTAATTCGGGATTGCTTGCTATATATATGGCATGAATCCAGGATTAGGTATAATCCTAAGGTGTTCAAGGTTTTCTAAGTGGGTTAGGCAGAGGGGAGAGGGTTTTGAGAGAGAGAGAGAGTTTGAGTTTTCTCTGTTTTCCTTGCTTGTAGGTCGTCAATTTTTATAATCGTATGTTAATCATAGTGGATCGCTTTGTGCCGTGGTTTTTTACCCATTGAGAGGTTTTTCCACATAAAATCAAAGTCTTTTGTGATTGAATGCTTATGAAGAGTGATTGCATTGTGTTTCTCGTTTGATCACATATTCTCCTATGTGTTGTTCAACTTTTACTTCCGCTATCAGGCATCCCTATTCCCATCAGAGTTCACCCACGGAAGGATGGTAGAATAGTAATTGACTCCTTCAACTTCCATGAAGAATAGCATTTGCAGCATCACGTGTGGATGCACCAACAAATGCAAAGATTGCGCACGTTTTGAGATCCATAACGTTGATGAAGAGGGCATCTAACTGATATCTTAAATTAAAAGACATACGCTCATCAGCTGGGCCAAAAACACATATTGAATGGCAATTACATCTGTTTCTACCTCGTCCTTTTTTCTTTTACATCTTCGGCCACCGATTTGAACAGCTAGATTCCTTACATATGAGAAATTTTCTATGGAGCCACTTGATGAATGGCACAGATGCTGCGCATGCATGACAAATATCACACGCACGGTACGAGGATGCGAGGATGCAAATACTATATTCTTCCCAACAACTTCTGAAATCCAGCATGCATGGAGTTTGCTGATTCCACACGTAACCATTCTAATCCACACGCGAGCACACGCCCTAATATACAGGCGTGTTTGAGATGAGATTGGAAATGATGCTAAAAATAAAAGCATACAATTTCCCTCTTCAAATGGGGCCAAATGGAAAATGTAAGTTGATGGTAAAAAAATTTCAGCCCATACATTTGTTTGGCCTGATTTTTGTGTCAGACGTCTTAACGGTGTAGATCACTCGGTGGAAAGGTCAGAGATCACAGAAGTGTACCGTGGGGCCCACCTTGATATATGTATTATATATCCACGCCGTCCAACCATTTATAAACATAATTTTAGGGTATTATACCAAAAATTAAGCAGGTCCAATTATCAGGTAGATCATAGCATGAGAAACAGTAGTGATTGACCATTAATGTGCCACAAGAGTTTTGGATCAATCTGATTTTATTTTATTTTATTTTATTTTATTTTTACCTTCATCCAGTCTGATTTAACGTTATCCACAGATTGGATGGTAAATAAACACTTCAGAAACATGAAGATAGCCCTAAGAAGTTTTTAATGGTAGGTCGGGCAATCACCACTGTTTCTTATGGTATGGTTTACCTGATAATTGGATTTGTTTAATTTTTCGTATGATGACTTAAAATAATTATGTGAAAAAACGGATGGACGGCATGGATACATAATACATACATCAAGGTGGGCCCCATGGTAAACCCACGGTAAGGGTCGCACCGTCTTAGGTGCGGCCGGGGTCTCACCTAATCCGCTCTCAATGATCCGTACGACTCGTAATATGAGCACCAACGCAGTGACTGACGTATACCTGCAACCGGGCAGTATACAATTGTCCATTATGATTGATGCAAACTAATCACAACCACCCATTTACTACCAAGTATAATAAATTCACAACTACCTATGTACGGACATTTCCTTTACTCTACACGTGGCATGAAATCAAGTAGCGTGGCCCACTTTGAAAACTACCCAGACAGGAGATCCAGTCCTGTTTTGGTCCCGGTCCGACGCGGATGTTTGTGAGAAAATACACGGCTTTCACCTATTTTGCCGGCTTGTGCCAGGGCATGACCTTGAAAATTGGACAGATCCAAAACTCCAATAGCCGTACAAAGCTGGCGTCAAGGCTGTGTGGGCCCCACCATGATGTATGTGTTTTATCCACGCTGTCCATCCATTTTCCACCTCATTTTAGGGCATGGACCCAAAAACGAGGCAGATACAAATCTCAGGTGGACCACACCACAGGAAACAGTGGGAATTGAATTCTCACCGTTGAAAACTTCTTAGAGGCCACAGAAGTTTTGGATCAAGCTGATATTTGTGTTTTCACTTCATCCCGGTCTGTGTGCCCTTATCAACAGGTTGGATGGAAAATAAACATCACGGTGGGCCCTAGAAAGTTTTTAAGGGTGGACGTTCAATCAACACTGTTTTCCTGCGGTCCACTGTTTTCCTGCGGTCCACCTGAGATTTGGACCTGCCTCATTTTCCGGCCTATGCCCTAAAATGAGGTGGAAAAATGGGTGGACAGCGTGGATAAAACACATACATCATGGTGGGGCTACACAGCTTTGACACCAGCCCCGGGGCTAGTGTTGGGGTCACTGGCCAATCCGCGTCCGCACCGGCACAACAGTGACGCGGATTTTCTGGAAAGCCTTTCGCAGGAAGTGCCTGTGCTAGGATGCTAGGTGGGGCCCACCGTGATCTTTGTGTGAAATCCACTCCGTCCATCAGTTTTGGGATCTCATTTCAGGACATGCGACCAAAAACGAGGTGAATCCAAAACTCAAGTGGGCCATGCGAGAGGAAACAGCAGGAATTCAATTACCACCGTTGAAACATTCGAATGGCCACAAAAGTTCCCTATCAGACTAATTTCTTCATGATTTCACTTCATCCCAGTGGGAATGACATTATAAACGGTTTGGATGGCATATAAACATCAAGGTGGAGCTCAGAAA
The DNA here is from genome assembly GCA_003013855.2 of Liriodendron chinense. Taxonomy (NCBI): domain Eukaryota; kingdom Viridiplantae; phylum Streptophyta; class Magnoliopsida; order Magnoliales; family Magnoliaceae; genus Liriodendron; species Liriodendron chinense. Next base: position 2,882,528 of record PVNU02000736.1, on the reverse strand, counting down.
GGTTTCAACGGTGGAAAACTCTTTACCCTGTTTTCCCTTTCATGTGCCCCGCTTGAAGTCATCTTATTTTTTGTCGCATGCGCTCAAATGAAATCCCAGATCGTATGGACGGAGTGGATTTCACACAAACATCAGTGGCCCTACCTAGCATCCCAGTGCAGGAGCTTCCTGCGAAAGTTTTCCTCATTAAATCCGCGTCTGCACAACAGGAAGAAGTAGGCAAATGTCTACCGTTGAAGCCTCTTTATGCCAACGTCATGTGTGTATGCTATCTAAACCGTTCATAAGGTTGGACACGGATCGAGCAATACGTGGGCCATCCGGAGTTCGGCACGAGCAGGGGCTCTGGGGACCTTCCGTGATGTATGGGCTTTCTCTAGACTGTCCATCCATTTTTCTATACCAGTTTAAGATATAAGCCCAAAAATATGGCAGTTCGAAGGCTCAAGTGGGCCACATAGTTGGGATTAAACACCTACCATTAAAAAATTCTTAGGGGCTGCGGAAGTTTTGGATCAACCTGATATTTGTAGTTTCCCTTCACCAAGGTCTATGTGAACTTGCCAGCAGGTTGGATGGCAATTAACCATTGTGGTGGGCCCGAGGAAGGTTTCAACTGTGGGCATCATTATCACCGCTGCTTCCTGTGGTACGGTACATTTGAGCTTTGGATCTGTGTTTTTTAGGCTTCTATCCTAAAATGACATGGCAAAATAGATGGACGGTAAGGATAAAACTACTATCGGGCGCGGATTTCCTGCGAAAGCCTTGCGCGGGAAGTTTCTGCACTGGTAACCAAGGTGGGCCCACAGTGATTTTGTTTGATAAATCCACCCCGTCCATCCGTTTTGGGAGATCATTTTAGGACATGAGAACAAAAATGAACCGGATCCAAGACTCAAGTGAGCCGAAAACGTGGGGATTGAACGTCCACATTTGAAATATTTGTGGAGCCACAGATGTTTCGAATCAGGATAATATTTATGTTTCAAGTACATCCCAGTAGTAGTGACGTTATGAACGGTATGGATGTCATATAAACATCACTGTGGACCGCAGGGAGGTTTCAACGTTAGCAATTTACCTACCCATCTTTTCCTTTGGTGAGGCCCACTTGAGTCTTGGATTCGGTTCATTTTTGCATTTGTGTCCTAAAATGAGCTCCCAAAACGGATGGACAGGGTGGATTTATCAAACAACATCACTATGGACCCCACCTTGGTTCCCAGCGCAGGAACTTCCTGGGCAAGGCTTTCGCAGGAAATCCGCGCCCCCGGTCAACCGACAACCACAAGTGCATTAGGTGAGACTCTGGCATCACCAAATATTGTGCCGCCCTTACCATGAGGCCTATCGTGACGCATGTATTCAATATCTACACCGTTCTTTTGGGATAATCTTATTCCAACAATTTGATTGCGCAAAAGAAGGCCTATTTTTGTGAGATCTACCATCTACATAGAGTTATGACAATTATGACGGTTCATCCATTCAACATTCTTCCACTACAGCATTCATCCATACCAATATTCATTCATTACAACATTCTTTCATTTCAAAATTCATCCCTTTCATAATTAAGCTCTTACCTTTCATACTAAAAAAATAAATAATAATAATAATAATAATTATAAAGGGAACAACCGCACCCTCTTCCCTTTCACATACTCACATCAATGTTACCCACAAAAAAAAAAAAAAAAAAGCCACTATGATCCTACCCTAAATCAATATTTGATTGTCATAGCTTCTACATTAGAGATTGTGGCTGAAAATCTTCAAAAAAAAAAAAAAACTCGGAAGCTTGCTAGAATTGAGGGAATAATGCCGAATGCACGCCAGAAGCTCATTGGAGGAGGTCCCATGGAGGTGGTAAGGGTCCTAACAGCCAAATGGTTTTTAATGCGCATAGGACCCATCTATTGAACCCATCTCATGTCTTATGTAGGGGCCAATGGATGGTCTTGGACCATATCCAAGCCGTTCACATGAATAAGGTTTTAGTTTCATGCCATCTGCCCAAGTTCGAGGGCAAAACTCATCACAGATGGATCACATCAAAGAAAACAATGGAGAATTAATTTGCAGTGTTAATGTAAGTGTGGGCCACAAAAAGCTCTAATTTTTTTAAATGATCCTACTATGAGTTCACGTGTGATTAAAGTGAATTGATCAAATTGGCCGAGGGATGGCCTCAATCATTGAATTAGTAGGCCTACACCCCCATTTTCAAGAGGCCCTCTCGACTTCCGCATTCTACTGCAGGCTGGGTAGAGGGGCATTTTGGTCCCAAAAAAAGTCCAATAGTCCTAAGAGGCTAGATAAATAAAAGGCTCTGACAAGGGTGCTAACGTCTTAAATGACATCATAAATCAGGATTTTTCCAACTATTATCCCAATCACTATCCTTTTTTTCTTCCATAAATTCAGCATAAATAGTACATTTGTGCACTGATTTAGGGAAGAGGATTGCCAGTGAGAGTAGATTTGGTGTTACTAGGGTAATATGTTGGTGGGTTTTACCCTTACCGTACGGCCCACCTTGATAATTTTTTTGTATATCCACGTTGTCCATCCATTTCCCCAGTGGAAGATCCAAATATCAAGTAGACCATACAACAAGAAACAGTGGTGATTGAGTGCCTCACCATTAAAAATTTCAAAGAGCCCATCGTAAGGCTTTTGTAATGTTTATTTGCAATCCAAGCTCTTCATAATGTCAAGAAGGTCTGGATGAGGGGAAAATATAAAGATCAACTTGATGTAAAACTTTTGTGGCTCGCAAAATGCTTTTAATGATTATTCATCACTCTTTCTATTGGTATGGTCCACCTGGGATTTGGATCTTCTTATAATTTTGAATCGCATCCTAAACTTAGGCATAACAACATATGGACAGCATAGATATACAAAACATACATCAAGGTAGGCCCCACACTGTAGGGGTAACAACACCCACTAAGGTGTTACTACAGTAACAACTCATTCACTCGGGGGGAGAGTTATTTCACCTCGATTCAGACGCAGTTAGATTGGCAAGTGAGATTCATTCCGACCAAATCTCAAGTGGACCATACCATTGGAAACAGTGCTGATTGAATTTGCCCTTGAATTTTGGAAAGGTTCACTGACGGGCAGGTGAGATTCATTCTGACTATTTAGGTATATGTGCAATCCCATTTTTGGCCTAGAGGTAAAAAGTTAATATGTCCTGTGATTCAGGTGGGCTACAGAAATCGAAATAGTTTGGAAGGTGAGCTTCTCCTTTTCCTTTTTCTAATTTTGTGGTCTACCGTAGTAGCATATGATGTTGATTTTTGAGTGCTGACCTTAACATGTGGTGACGCACATGATGCATAGTCCAACCGGTTGGACTTGAGAATATATATATATATATATATATATATATATATATATATATATATATATATATATATATATATATATATATAATCACGGCCTGTCAATCAGGTGGATTGGCTTGATTTGTATGCTGGGATATTTACATAATGGATCCCATCGTATGGATGGATTGGATCTTTAAAATGTTTGCCACGTTGTCAATTAGATGACGTGTAGAAGGGCCACTTGGGAATTTTCAAGGTAATGGAATTTTCAAGGTAATGGAATTTTGACCAGAGTTAAAACCACCGGGTGTTAAATGGCCCTTAGAAGACTGCTAAAAAAACGCGGGGCAGTCCAAAGGGATTGGAATCCTCTAAAACACCCAACTCTGTGGCTCCTACCATGTTGTATGTGTAAAATCCACTCCGTCTATCAGAATACATTATCAAACCTTAGATTCTAAGGCCTAAAATCACTCAGATCCACAACTAATATGGAGCACACAAAATGAAAATATTGAGTATGGTACACAAACCATAGATTTTGGTGGCATATGTCTTTCATGAGGTCACAAAGACATGAATAAAAGATAAACATAAATATCAGCTTGATCAAAAACTCCTCCGACCGGCAAGAAGTTTTCAGCTGTGGGCGTTCAATTTCCTCTGTTTCCTGTGATGCCGTTCCTTGAGCTTTCGATATGCTTCAATTTTGAGCTCAGGCCCTAAAATGAGGGAATACAAAGGATGGACGGCGTAGATAAGACACACATCACGGTGGGACCCACAACAATTACTCAGTACGTATAGCGTTTACTCGGCACGCAATCCGCGTCCGCTTGATGGCGAGGAACTCACTTGAGTTATTCAGGACGCTGGTTTTGCAGCGAGGAACTCAAATCTGTGGGGTCTAAAGTGATGTAAGTGTCATTATCCACTATGTCCATCTGTTTCGAGCTCATTTTAGGGCATGAACTCAAAATTAAAACATATCAAGCTCAAGTGGACCACACCACAGGAAACACTGGGAATTGAATGCCTACCGTTGAAAACTTGAATCAAGATGTTATTTGTGTTTTCCATTCATCCAGGTATGGGTTACCTTATGAACAGATTAGATACGACAAGTAAACATCATTTCCGAGCCTAGGAATGTTTCAACGGTGGATGTCTTAATCCAATTGTTTTCTGTCGTTTGTTCCATTTTAGCTTTAATCCTTCAGCTTTGGGCTCATATCCTAAAATGAGCTTGGAAAAACGGATGGACGGTGTGGACAATGACACATTCATCATGGTGGGCCCAACGGAATTTACTCACTACACAATCGCGTCCACCTTTGGGTGTGGATGTCACGCGGACTAACGATGCCCCCAAACGTAGAAAGCTTTGTAGTCGATCGGGCTTTTTTTTCCCCTTCTGGATGGTATTTCATGGTGGGGCCACTCATCTACCGCCATAAATGCTCACACGCTCTTCAAGTTCGCATGTGTCTGCATGTTCATGTGAGATCGTGCATGGGTAGATAGCAATCCCGGACGCGGGTTAACTACTGACGACTTCGGTTGCTACTCGCCGCTCAAGTGACGTCACCAAGTTTTGTGGGCCACCCACCATAATGTTTGTATTGCATCCACACCGTCTATCCATTTGGAAAGTTCGTGTTAGGGAATAAGAGAAAGAATGAGGCAGATCCAAAGCTCAAGTGGACCCCACCACAGAAAATAGTGGGGATTGAACGTCTACTATTAAAAGCCTCTTGAGGTACACAAAAGCTTTCGATCAAGCTGATATTTGTGTTTTCCCTTCGTCCATGTCTGCGTGAACCTATGAACAGGTTGGATCTCAAATAAACATTATGGTGGGCCCTCGGAAGATTTCAACGGTGGGCTTCACTGTCCCCACTCTTCTCAGTGGTGGGGTCCACTTGAGCTATGGATCTGCCTCGTTCTTTGGCTCACGCTTTTAAAACGATCTATCCAGATAGATTGACGGTGTGAACACAGCACATACATCATGGTGATGTCACTTTAGTAGCGAGATAGCTACTGAAGTCGTCAGTAGATAATCCGCGTCCACCAATCCCCCCATCATAAATAACGTACAACGAAAACATATCGTATTGCAAATTCAAACTCAAACAATGGCCTGGCAATGGTTCTTGTTACCGTTTGCTTCTTTCTTCTTCCTACGCCATTGGATTCCAAAGAAGAAGGTTCCTGTGGAATGGCCCATCATTGGAACGCTCCCGTCCGTCCTCTGCAATGTCCATCGGTTGCACGACTGGTTAACCGATATCCTCAGTGAAAAAGGGTGCACTGATGTCCAAAACACCTCATTTCTTGCTCGACCGAGGATCATAACGTGTGATCCGGCCAACGTGACCTACATTGCCAGGACCAACTGCTCCAACTTCATTAAGGGTTCTTCTTTTTCGCAGACCTTCGATGCTCTTGGAGATGGCCTTTTGACGTCCGATTCCGATTCCTGGAAAGCCCATCGTAAAATGGCTAACGCCATTGTCCACCATCGGAGTTTGCGTAAATTCCTAGCGAAGGCCACACAAGAGAAGGCGAGGTATGGGCTCATACCTGTGTTTGAGCACATATCCCAGCAAGGCCTGGTTGTGGACTTGCAAGATGTGTTCCAAAGGTTCACCTTCGACAACACATGCACCTTAATTTTCGGTGCTGACCCAGGCTGCCTCTCCATCGGATTTCCGACGGTCCCGATCGCAAAGGCAGTCTATGATGGGAACGAGGCGATCATCTTCCGAAATGTCATGCCAACTTTCTGGTGGAAGCTGCAAAGATGGTTAAAGATAGGAGAAGAGAAGAAGCTGGCAAATGCTAAGGAAATAATGGACAATTTCATTGCCCAGAATATTTCAATCAAAAGAGAATATCTCAAGAAACCTGGAAAAACGGAGGAAGAAGAAGCAACGGATATTCTAACATCCTACATGAATTATCAATGCAACAATGAAACGGGTCAGCTGAAATCCGATAAATTCCTCCGCGACTCTGTTGTGAACTTGCTCATTGCCGGCAAGGATACCACCAGCTCAGCCATCACATGGTTCTTCTGGCTACTCTCAAAGAACCCAAGTGCAGAAACCAAGATCGTTGAAGAACTGAGGTCGACTTCGGCTGACGTTGATAGTGAGGGAGGGAAGAAGCCAAGAGTGTTGGACATCGAAGAGTTGAGCCGGTTGGTTTATTTAAACGCTGCCTTGTGTGAATCACTAAGGCTCTATCCAACCGTTCCAATCGTCCCAAGGGTGGCATTGCAGCCGGATGTTCTACCATCGGGGCACAGGGTCCGGCCGGGGATGATGGTCTATATCTCTTTGTATGCAATGGCTAGGATGGAGAAGATATGGGGCAAGGATTGTATGGAGTTCAAGCCCGAGAGGTGGATTGCACAGGATGGGACATTGTCAATTGAACATTCTAACAAGTTCTTAGTGTTCTTTACAGGACCAAGGACTTGTATAGGCAAGGACATAGCTCTCACTCAAATGAAGGTGGTTGTGGCTGCATTGCTCTATAACTTCCATGTTCAGGTGGTGGAAAGCCAGCCCGCGGCTCATGAGATTTCCGCGACCCTTCCTAAGAAGAATGGGTTGATGGTTCGGCTGAGAGAGAGGTATGGTTAGCCATGGTCTGATGATGGTAATGGTGCATGGGCGATAGACGGTAGTTTGAGTTTCTGTTGCAATCGAGTACTGGTTATGAGATCATCTTGGTAGTGAAATGTACGTGTAAACTTTAGGGCGTGTTTGGTTGCTGTTCTTTTCATTTCTCAGCGTATTATGTTTTAGTTTTCATAAATAAAATTTAATTAGGGGGATGTTTGGTTGGAACGGCTGGATAGAGCCTCAGTGTATGTCCGTATAAAACTTAGGGGTTGTTTGGTTGTATGATGTTCGTGAAAACCTTAGGGGCTGTTTGGTTGTGTAAGGAGTGTATGGTAAATCCAATGCTCAAGTGGACCATACCACACGAAACGGTGGTGGTAATGATCCTCACCATTGAAACTTTCCTAGAGCCCATTATGATGTGTTTTTTTTTCCATCCAACCTATTCATAAAGTCACATAGAGCTGGATGAAGAGAAAACACAAATATCAGCTCGATCCAAAACTTATGTGGGTACCAAGAAGTTTTCAACGGTGAGAATTTAATTCCCATTGTGTGGTCCACATGTGTTTTGGATCTGCCTATTTTTGTGAATGTGTCCTGAAATGATACGGAGAAATGGATGGACAGTATGGATAAAACCCATACATCACGGTGGCCCCTCGTCCGCATCAACAGAACTCGGATCCATGACTTGGCTAGGCCAATCCATCTTTGATTTTACGTTATTTTCTAGCCATCCCTTTTCCAAAGCTATGGAGAGCAGTATGATTGCCTAATAAAAGTGAATGTTAAGAATATAAGTCGTCCACGATCGATATACATGTCCTAACAAATTAAATATATGTATCTAATTGTTGATTGGACCTAGTTTGTGTAAAAAATCTTGACAAAGTCCATCCATCAAATGCATGATAGCCCATGAAATATACGTTGGATATAATTAATGAACGGTCTGGTTCAATGTATTGGACTGTTTCAGTGTCCCAACTCAACTATGAGCACTGTAACTTGTGGTGTTCTGAGAACATGGGTGATAGATTATCATGCATAAGGTACGACCGTACGAGGGTGCAAGTATGCAAATACTAATACTATATTCTTATGGCGGAACTAATTAAATTCCCAACAACTTCTGAAATCTGGCATGCATCAAAGGTTAGCTTATTCCACCTGTGTAGATCCATTTAAATCCACACGCGAGCACACGTCCCATCAAGCAATAAGTACGCATGTTTGGGATGAAGTTGGAAATAATGAGACAATTTCACTCTTCAAGTGGCTCCCTCTGCAGCTGTCCCACTAAAAGAGATTAAAAAGAAATTTTACATACACCCATCCCTTGTTTTCTTGGTGCCAACTTGACATGGACATGAGATCTGCTTGGACGATTATATGTGTAATCCCACTTAATACCAAGATAAAAAATAATAAAAAATTAACTTCAGGCTGGATGTGATTCAGGTACTTTACACCAAAGGAGAGAGATGCCCACCTTTGATTTGCAATGGTCGATGACTATATTAAATCCACTCCAATCTTTAGATGTCACACCAAAATTTAGGTACGAGGACCAACATCATGCACACTTGTGATTCATGTGGACCACAACAAGGGAAACAATTTCGAAGGCCAGGGTTGCCCAATACACTATTTGCAATCATGTGGTCCGGTACTTGATTTAAGGTTTGGGCTAATTTTGTAGTCTTTGGACTAACGTGGGTGATGTACTTGGCTAATGGCACCCACTTGAGTTGTCAACCGCCCTTGTTGGCATAGGACTCGGTTTGCATCCTTCCTTAGTGAGCGTCGATACAAATATCTAGAGGGGCCACCATCCATCTCTTTTCTAAGATCATCTTAAGGCATGAGATAAAGAATGAGGCGGATCCAACGCTCAAGTGGACAAGCTTGGGTTGCATTAAATGTAAGAGCCATTTTAGTGTGGTCCACTTGAGCATTAGATCTGCCTGATTCTTGGTCTCATGTTTTAAAATGATCTTAGAAAAAAAATGAACCAAGTAGATAAACAAATACATCATCGCGAGCCCCTGCACAGATCAGTAAAGTGTCCATATTGAGCAAGGATGCAAACCACATCCGTTGGGACAACCCACCTGGACGTGGATTCCACCGTGATGTATTTGTTTATCGGCTCTGTCCATCCCTTTTATAAGATTATTTTAAAGCATGATCCCAAGAATGAAGCAAAGTCAAAGCTCAAGTGGACCACACCAAATAATAAGTGTGGGCTTCATTAAATGCAAGAGTCAATTGTGGTGTGGTCTACTTGAGCGTTGGATTTGCCTAATTCTTGTGCTAATGCCTGAAAATAACATTAGAAAAGGGATGGACAGAGTGGATAAATGGATACATCACAGTGGGCCCCTCCATAGATCTGTCCATACAGTAATTCGTCCAGGCATGACAGGCTGCAATCCGCAGCCAACCCACGTTAATAAATTTAAGAAAATTGATTGGCACGTTGTTTTGAAAGAACTATCTCCCACTGGGAACAAGCAGGAGCGCTGAGTGGCCACTGTGATGTATGGGTTTTCTACACACTGTCCGCCCATTTTGGCGTGCCATTTTATAGAATAAGAATAAAAAATAGGTAATTCCAAGTTTCACGTGGACCACACCACAGCAAGCAGCGGTAATGATTCTCACTATTGAAACTTTCTTAGGGCCCACCACGATATTTGTTTGCCATTGAACTTATTCATAAAGTCACATAGACTTGGATGAAGGGAAAACACAAATATCAGCTCGATCCAAAACTTCTGTAGCCCCCCAAGAAGTCTTCAATGGTTAGAATTTAATACCCATTGTGTGTTCCACCAGTGCCTTGGATCTGCCTCAATTTTGAGCCTTTATCCTGAAATGATGCGGCGAAATGGGTGGACGGTATGGATAAAACCCATACATCATGGTGGCCACCCGGTGTTCCTGGCCGTTCCCAGCTGGAGACGGGTGAGGGTAGGACGCAATCCACATAGGTTTTGAAAGGACGCGGATTGCAGCCAAACTGAGCTGTAGAGGGGCCCACCGTGATGTATCCGTTTATTTCTTAATTTTCTAAGATCATTTTTAAGGCAAGAGACCAAGAATGAGGCTCAGGTCACACCAGATACACCCCCTTCCATTTAATTTCTGGTGTATTTAATGCAGCTGAGCTCAGTATTTTGGTATGGCCGACCTCAGCGTTGGATCTGCCTCATTCTTGGTCTCATGCGGTCGGCTGATATTAGACAGTGAATGGATGGAGTGGATAAACAGATACATTATGGTGGGCCCCTCCACAGCTCAAAATCCTCATCCGTTTTAAGAACTGTAGGAGGATGGCATTTCAGACTCTGATTGGGTGCTACCTAGGGCTGTCAATGGGCCGGGCTGTCAGGGTGGTCCAGTATAAATTTCTTGTTTTTCAGGCCCGAGCCTAGCCCATTGACACCCCTAGTGCTACATGGCCTATCTTGTGCCCCTTATAATGTAGGGGTTATATCCACACCATTCATCTATTTTGTCACATTATTTTAAGATATAAGCCCAAAAATGATGTAGATCCAAGCTCAAGTGGGGTACACGATTAAATACCTAAAGTCCAAAACTTCTCAAGGGCTAAGCTAATATTTGTGTTCTCCTTCGAGCAAGTTGGATGGCAAATAAAGGTTTCAACTGTAGGCATCATTATTACTACTGCTTCTTCATATTGGGGTGGTCCCCTCGAGCCTTAGATCTGCCTCATTTTTTTGGCTTATGCCCTAACATGGAAAAATTGGATGGATGGTGTGGATAAAACCCATGTGCAACAGTCATCTCCTCATAACCCTAGCCCGTCCTAGGCTTGAGAGAGGAGGGCTATACCCTATTTAAGTCAGTGTTTGAAATGTGGTTGGAAATGATGCTGAAAGTAAAAGCAGAAAATTCAACGCATCAAGGGGGGCCAAATGTACCATGTAAGTTTATGGTTAAAACATTTGGTCCCACAATTTATCTAGTGGTAATAATCCTATAACCAGTTTGGATGGCATATAAACATCATGGTAAGTTCTAAAAAGTTTCAATGGTGAATGTTGTTGTTTCCCCTGTTGGCCCACCTGAGTGTTGGATCTATCTCACTTTTAAAATCGTTGTGGTCTTTCAAAACAGATGGGTAGAGTAGAATTGTCACGGACATTTATGTGGAACCGACACACCCCTAGGGTCACGGGAATTCCACTTTGCCATCACAGTGACTGACCATACACTTGCAACAGCGGCAGTATGTCACCATTATGATTGCTGGAAACTATGACAACCACGCATTTACCGCTAAGGGGTAATAATGATATCACAACTACTGTGTACGGACATTTCCCCGCTCTACACGTGCATGAACTCAAGCATCGTGGCTCACTTTGGAGACTACCCAGGCAGGAGATCGAGCCCCAGTTGGACGCGGATTGCGTCCTGCCCCTGCCTCAACATTGATCCGTCCAAACAGAGGACAGGATTTTTACTGCAATAGCCCTGAGTTGTGGCTATTTTTACTAAAAGTTTAATTTTTTTTTGTCTAATTCATCCATTTTGGCCTTTTGACGAGAAGATGAAAATTTATGGTAAAATTTTATGGCATTCTCAACTGTAAAATTTTCAATTTCTCATCAAAAGGCCAAAAAATGAGCCAGATGAGAAATTAGACTTTTAGTAAAAATAGCTACACCTCAGGGCTATTGCAGTAAAAAGACCTTCCAGGAAGTTCCTATGTGTGGGAACCTAGGTGGGGCCCACTGTAATATTTGTAAGAAATCCACCCGTCCATGTGTTTTTTTACCTCTTTTATGTCATGCAAACAAAAATGAGCAGGATCCAAGACTTACGTGGGCTGCACCGAAGGAAAAGGTGGGTAGGGAAATTCATACGGTTGAAACCGCCCTTGGTCCACAGTGATGTTTATATGCCATCCATACCGTTCATAACGGCATTCCTACTGGGATGAACTGAGAACATAAATATTAGCCTGATTCAAAACTTTTGTGGCCTCACGAATATTTCAACTGTGTATGTTCAATCCTCCTATTTTTTGCCAACTTAGTCACGGATCCAGCTCATTTTCGGTCAATTGAACTCAAAACAACCGATGAACGGGGTGAATTTCTCAAAAAATCACAATGAGCCCCACCTAGGCTCCCAGCACAGGAACTTCCAACCTCCCCAGGCAGATGCTCTCTGGGACCACTGTAATGTATTGGTTTCATCCACAATCGTTCATACATTTTTCCACATCATTTTGTTAGCTAGGCTAATTACACAGGGTGTAGTAATGACTCCACCATGATGTATGTGTTTTATCCATGCCATCCATCCATTTGGTAAGATCGTTTTAGGATTTGATACAAAAAATGAGGCAGATCCGAAGCTTAAGTTGCTCCCAATAAGTTTTTAATGATTGGCATTCAATCTCCACTATTTTTTGTGCGGAGTCCACTTGAGCTTTCAATCTGCCTCATTTTTTTGTGTCATGCTTTAAAATGATCTCCCCAAATGGATGGACTATCTGGATACAACACATAGATCATGATGGGATCATTGCTACACCCGGCTGTGAGACAAAAACTGAGGCAGGTCTAAGGCTCAAGTGTTTCACGCCGGAGGAAGCAACGGTGATAATGACACCCACCATTGAAACCTTCTTAGGGGCCACTGTGATGTTTATTTGCCTCTTATCTATTCATAAGGTCATATAAACCAGGATGAAGGGAAATCACAAATATCAGCTTAATCCAAAACTTCTGCAAATCCCAAGAAATTTTTAATGGTGACCGTTCAATCCCCACTATATGGTCTACGTGAGAGTTGGATGTGACTCATCTTTTTTGTTCATATGGAGAAATGAATGAACAACCTCGATAAAATGCTTACATCAAGGGCTCAGTTTTAATCCCGGTCGGGCGTGGATTGCGAATCCAAAATTTAATTTACCTACGTGATGTTTGTGAGAAATACACAGCTTTCATCTATTTTGCTAGCTTGTGCCAGTGCATGAGCTTGAGAATTAGACGGATCCAAAACTCCAATGGCAGCACAACAGTAAGAAGTAGTCCGCAAATGCCTACTGTTGAAACCTCTTTAGGCCACCGTGATGTTTGTACGCTATCTAAACCATTCGTAATGATGGACATGGATTGAGCAATACTTTGGTCATCCGGAGCACAGCACGGGCAGGGCCCCAAGGGTCTGCCGTGATGTATGGGCTTTCACCAGGCCATCCAGCCATTTTTTTTCCATACCAGTTTAGTACATAAGCCCAAAAAAATAAAGCAATTCCAAGGCTCAAGTGGACTACATAATGGGGATAAAAACACCTACCATTACAAAATTCTTGGGGGCGTGGAAGTTTTGGATCAACCTAGATTTTGTTTTCTCTTCATCAATGTCTATGTTACCTTGCCAACAGGTTGGATGGCAATTAACCATCACAGCAGGCCCTAGGAAGAGTTCAACTATGGGTGTCATTATTACCGCTGCTTCCTGTGGTGTGGTCCACTTGTGCGTTGGAAGTAGGGGTGTCAATGGGCTGGGCTCAGGCCACAAAATCAGAATTTTACACAGGGTCGGCCTAATGGCCCAGCCAGAAACAGTTCAATTCCAGGCCGAGACCTACCCCGTGGCCTGACCCATTGACAGCCCTACTTGGAACTGCATTTTTTTACCTTTATCCTAAAATGATACGGCAAAAAATGGATGGACGGTGTGGATAAAACTCATATATCACAGTGGCTCCTCAGAGCCTTTACCCATGTCGAGCTTAGACCAGCTAGTCCATGTCTGGTCTAACCGGGTCAACCAACTTTTCCCTGTGAGTGGATTACGTGTGACTCTGGCCTCAGACGGTGAGGCACTTGCCATGAGGCCCATCTTGATTTATGTATTTTGTATACACAGTTCATCTGTTTTTTCAGATCATTTTAGGGCATGATCCAAAAAATGAAGAAGATCCAAATCTTAGGTGGACCATACTCTAGAAAACAGTGGTGATTGAACACCTTACTATTAAAAATTTCTTAGGGGCACCTTAAGGTTTTCTTAGTGTTGATTTGCCATCCAATATGTTGATAAAGTGATATAAGCCTGGAGGGAGGGAAAAAACAAATATCACATTGATCCAAAACTTTTGTGGCTCATTAATAGTCAATCATCGCTGTTTCAAACTAGATGGTCCACCTGATAATTAGATCTGCTTCATTTTTGGAATAATGCCTGATCTGTAAAATGGACAGACGACATGGATATATATAGAGTACACACATCAAGATGGACCCCACGGTAAGGCCGCACCGTCAACAAAACAGTGGGAACAACAATGTCCACCATTGAAACCTTCCTGGGTGGAGTGGATTTGCCGCGGGTACTTCTCTGAACCCCACACAGCCATATCTCTATTCCAAGGTCGCAGGCAATTCACTCCCAAACTGGCTCACTATGACGTATATCAGTATATGTCTTATCCACGCCACCCATATGTTTTACCAGTTCATTTTAGGCATAAACCTAAAAAGGAACCATTTTCACAGCTCAAGTGGACCACAACAAACGGAAGAGTCTGTTGGGTTCGGGGCTTGCTTCGTTGGTAGACTGTGCAGAGTTTCAACAAGGGGTCTCGGTCTCCAAACCCAACAGTGGTGAAATTCCACACTGCTAACAACACCAGTGGGTGCGTTGCATGACCCACTAGGTGTACCAAAAGAAAAATGAAATTGATTGGACAATCTTAACCTCTGATTAGTGGATATTTCTTGTTAAATCAGGACCATTGACGCATAAGCAATTCATTTATGTTGGAGTCATGTGGCACTTCATCACCGGTTGAAAAATGGTGGTGACTCTTCAACCGCACACATGGCATTGTTGTGCAAAAGTTTAGACACTAGACCGTCCAAATTGCTGACAAGATATCCATGGAGCATAAGCGATAGGGGAAAAAATGAGAGGATGGCAACGGCCCCATTTTGGTCTTCTAATGGGGCTGGGAAAAAATGAGGATGGTAACGGCTTCATTTTGGTCTTGTAATGGGGCCGTTTATTATTTTACTTTTAACCATCGTTGGATATCCATCCATTAAATGCCTAGGATTTATTGATCTCAGTTGGATTTTTTTGATACGCTTCATACAGAACGTGCCCTATAACACTCCAACTTCGAATATTCGAATTTTATCAATTCAGATATCGGGTCAATCTATTAACTATTATATTATTATATTATGTCAATAACCAAATTACAAATATTCATTTATTCATTAAAAAAATATAAAAAAAAATCTCATTGCATATAACCAAATATCAAAATCATTTGTAGATATCAAATGGTCTCGTCATCATTTGACTCTCCAGTCAAATGCTCGTCTAAGTCAATTTCACAGAGACGCCACCACTATATATTTCCTTTAATGTTTAGAATGAAATGATATGAACTAATTTGGACACCATTTAGTTGCTCAAAAGAGGGTCCAAGTCACCATGGATCGCTGATATGAACTATTGATTCCAAATTCTCACTGTGTCCCACGAAAACAATCATAACTCTCTTGTTACATGTTCGATTTAGGTGATCTTATACTTGTTGGAAACGTATTTGAATAAGCTTTCAAATGGCATTAAAATCATATCATTTGGACACCATTTAGTTTCTCAAAAGTGAGGACAAAGTCACTATGGATATATGATTTGAACTGTGGATCATAGATTCTTACTATCCCACAAAAGGGTCATAACTCTCTTGTTGCATATTTGATTTGGAGGATCTTATACTTGTTGGAAAGCTATTTGAATAACATTTCAAATGGCTTTGGAATCACCTCATTTAGACACTATTTAGTTGCTCAAAAGGGGGTCCAAGTCAGTATGGATCACTAATTTAAACAATGGGTCGTAGACTCTTAATATGTCCCACAAAAACTGCCATAACGCCCTCTTTACATGTTCGATTAGGGGATCTTGTATTTTTTAGAATGATATTTGAATAAGCTTTCAAATGACTTTAAAATCACTTCATTTGGACATCATTTAGTTTCTCAAAAGTTGCTTCAAGTTACTACGGATTACTGATTTGAATTGTGAATCGCAAATTTGAACTGTGAATTGCAGATTTGAACTGTGAATTGCATATTCTCACTATGTCTCACGAAAACGGTCATAACTCCCTCGTTACATGTCCGATTATAGTGATCTCATATTTGTTAGAAAGCTATTTGAACAAAGATTCAAATGGCTTTGGAATCACTTAATTTGGACACCATTGAGTTGCTCAAAAGTGGTTCCAAATTACCTTGTTATCCACTCCACAGATGTGTGATCCTCTTCATACATCTTCAATCCACATTTGCTAGTTGTGATTCATGTTGCCCATCTGCGATCCATAGATCTCACTAAACCATCTCCCCCTCCCTCATTGATAACTGTCTATCTCCCTCTTACTCACCTCCATCGGCCCTGCCCCTCCTGGATTCCCCAGCTCCAATTAGTGGGGGTAACCCCCCTATCGCTGGGGTGTATTACTTAGAAGAAGATAGAAGGAAGAAAAGAAAAGGAAACGAAAAGTTTTTTTTAGGCTGATGCAGGAGGCCGCAAATCTTGTAAGTGTCTTAATTGGCTTTTGTGTGGCTCATTACTAGTCTAGAGGAAGATCAACCAAATGTAGAGGATGGGAGTTTTAATTTCATGGCCTGGGCAAAAAACTGAGGGCGGAACTTAACATAGGTGGACCACGGTAAAGAAAATATCACCCGCAATTAATGGAGACTATTAGTACTTTTGTAGGCCATCGAGGGCTGTGTGATAATCTAATAAGGTCCCACTTGAGTTTAAGGGTGGCCGATTCAAATGAACGGATCAGATCTTGCATGGGAGGCTCTCTCACTATTCTTTTAGGGTGATGCGATAGGCCCTACTCTGATTGTTAAGACCGGCTTTAGCTTGTGGGTGACTCAACCGTCATACTGTCTTAAAAAGATAGAGGGGTTGAAAAAGTATAATGGGACAAATTGGTTAGAAACTTTGGTGATAGGTACTCTAGGGCCCAACAAATATTCCTGCCACATTACAAACTTTTGGTTATACTGTAAACAAATGGGGTCATATTGTCAACAAATGAGGTCACTTTAATCATTAACTCACTCTCATATATCACAAGGGCTCTAAGGAGCCACTGTGATATATGAGTTTCATCCACACCGTCCATTCCATTTTACCTTATCATTTTAGGACAAAAGCCTAAAAAACACTGATCGAATGCTCAAATGGACCACACCACGGGAAGCAACGGTGACAATGACACCCATAGTTGAAACCTTCTTAGGGCCCACCTTGATAGTTAATTGCCATCCAACTTGTTGGCAAGTTCACATAAACCTTGATGAAGGGAGAATACAAATATCAGATTGACCCAAAACTTCAGCGGCCTCTAAGAATTTTTCAATGGTAGGCATTTAATCCCAACTGTGTGGCCCACTTGAGCCTTGGAATGCCTTATTTTTTGGCTTATATCTTAAACTGATATGGAAAAATGGATGAATAGGTTGGAGAAAGCCCATACATAATGGGAGATCCCAAAGCCCCTGCTCGTGCCGAGCTCCGGATGGCCCAGGCATTGCTCAATCCATGTCCAACCTTATGAACAGTTTAGATAGCGTACAACTGTTGATGCTAAAAAATGGTCAAATAGAACGAGATGAAGTGACCTCCACTTGGATGGAGTGAATGGTACTGATCTCCTGGAAGTATGCGGTCTGGATCTTGGCTGGAGGTCTCCTAGATCCTGCAAAGCACAAAGGAAAGACAAAGGGGGGTGGCTGGGGCCCAGCCGTGAACCCTATGATGCCTAAGTTGAGTCTTGAAAGATTCAATATCTCTCTTTAGATCATTTTTGTCTCATACCTTGATTATGAGGAGACCCGTCTATTTATAGACTTAGGCCACAGAGTTGTATTCCTTTTGAGAAATCGTGATTTTCGTAGAAAGGATATTAAGTTTCCGAGATCTTGGGGCTGCTCTGTAGAAGATGGAGGCATTTTATCTTTCTAATTGATGACGCTCTCCGAACCTCTCTCCTATTATCACGGTGCGAGCCTAAGATCGCGGGATAGTTCTTTAAGAATTCAGGTCGTTGTGAGACGCGGGTCGGTCCTCGGAGAATGTCTAGAAATATAATCTCATCAGGTCGTTGGTACCGACCTGCCTTAGGTCAGTAGTGGTTAGCTCGGGTCTGATAATCTTCATCTCGGTTCTGACCTAAGGTCGGCTCTTTAACCCATAACAGAAGCCCCCTACTCTCGAGTCTAGCTCGTCTGGCTCGGGAGTAACTTATTGAGAAAGGCAACGCCGACTTGGGTTGCTTTTAGCATTCGGTAGTTGTAACGCCGTCATTTCGATGGGTGAGAAAGTGGCATTAAATGCATCGTTTAAAATATCGAGGAGTAATCAGTCCTTTGTACCCTTTGTACATACAGCGCGACAGCATTCATAGGGTGTTGTTGGAACGGGGTGCCGCCACGTGCCTCTTCAGACGTTACTTTTCGTATTACCAAGCCAGAGCTTGCCACGTGGAACATTTGTATTAAATGCGGGGGTCCCAGGGATCCCTCAGATATATAACTCAGGAGTTAGCAGGAAAGAAAAAAAATTTCACTTCTTTTGCCTCTCGAATCTTCCAGTCTTCTGAGCTCTCAAATTTTTCGTTTTCTCCCATTTTCTTTCTGATCATCACTTCTCAAAACCGGTGTGCTAGCACTTTGGTACGCTCCCTCTCTTAGAAAAACTCTTTCCTTTAATCATCTTTTTTTTTGTTTTTGAAATGTCAAAATCAGAGACCTCATGAGGAGGTGAATCCTGGAGAGTCCGATTCTAGGGCGAGGGCGGCTGATGTTGCGGTGAAGGAGAGTCTGAAACTTTCTGGGTCAGCTAGCCAGTAGTGCGACGGCTCATAAGGACCCTTTTGAGTTAGACTGTGTAAGCCTCGCAGATTACCCAGGACGAGTTGGATGCTGCAAAGGAGAATATATGAAATTTTCGATTTTATAGAGTTTAGGATCCCTGACCGAACTGACAAAACCGAGCCGACCTAGGGCCTGGGGAGGTGGTAGTTTCCTTGATTCACCTAAAAGCCGGGCTGAGGAGGTTGCCTTTACACCCCTTCGTGCTCGAAGTCCTCGGTGTCTGAGGTCTCTCCCTGAGTCAGTTGCAACTAAATGCTTAGAGGTGCATGGTTGGGTGCTACATACTGTAGCAAAGACTAGGGAACAAAGAGCTGACCTTGAACGAGCTATTTTTTATGTACATTCTTAAGTCCTTAGGAGGCCAGGGACTTTACTATTTTTCCTCACTACCGGGTCAGGGCGGCTCGTTGGTTACCGGCTTATCGTCTTCCACCAAAACTTAGAAGAGGAAGTGGTTCTTCGTGTCAGGCAGTTGGGAGTGTACGCCGGACGAGCCTTAGCCTTTAGGCTTCAGGGTCCGAGCTGATTTTGCTCTGTCAGGTCGGACGTCATTTCAACCTACCTGTATTTACGAAATCTTGGCCTTTTCTACCAAATGTTGAAATATCTTGTATCTTCTGACGTATATTCGTCTGTTTTTATAGTTTCACAACTATTCGGGTGACCTTGTCAGCTGCTCAAGAGAGGCAGATCCAGGAAGCCCGAGCCCTCCCTGCTGAAGAGAGGGATTTCCGGCAGTTGATAACCTCAACTCCGTTCGTGAATCAGGTCAGTAGGTTGAAATAACGATGTTGGTAACCTGCTCATTCTTTACCACCCCCCCCCCCCCCCCCCCCCCCCCCCGACATATTTTCCGCATCTGTTGTGATAGGCATGGCTCTGAAGGCGGTCTCTAAGACTCGCAAGATCCCGACGTGTATCCTTGACCGTGGACAGAGCTCCACCGAGCCTCCGAGGAAAAGGGTGGCTACCACCGAGGCCCAGAGGCAATCACGATTGCCTCAGTCTTTCGTGTGCAAATCTGGGTAGAGCTTCGGTACGAGCTCTTCCCTGGTTAGGGTTGAGCCCTTGGCCGCCCAGCTGCCGACTGCCGACGTTCCGGTTATGGACGTTTTGGACACGTCTGACTCGCGGGCCGAGCCGGCGGTAGTCCGATCCGTGCCTCACGTCAGCTCGTCCGACACTCCTACTCAGTCCGTCGAAGCCGGCTCCGATCGGACTTCGAAGCCGGCTCCAGTCGGCCTTCTACTAGTGCCGGCCCATCTCATCCTCCTCAGCCACGGGTCTTTACTGTCTCCTGCCAGGCACCGAGCAACGGGAGGACCAGGTTGAGATGCCTCCACTGACGGAGCAATACTCGTCCTGGATTGATGGCGTCAATGCGTATATGCGCGTCAATCACAGCATCCCCCAGGACTTGAACACCATAGCCAATTCTGATCCGGATAAATGGTTGGGGTCGCGATTGAAAGCAGCCTCAGGGTAATCTATCCTCTTTTTTTATATTTCGGTACTTGTGACTTCCCTACTAACCGTAGTCATTTTTCTTCACAGGACTCGGCTTTACTGATATGATTCGCCAAGTGATGGCTGAGCAGAATCATCAGATGCAAAAGGCCGTGGTTGTCGCGTCCTCCTGGAAGACGAAGACCGACGCCGTGAAGACTGAGCTAAGAAGGTGTCTTATGCGGAAAAATACACATGCTTTCTCACATATACATTTAAACATGAAATCATAGCATCACATAATATCATTTCAACATAAATTTAACATTAATCATGGTCTAATATAGATCATACATTCAAGCTTAAAATACTTAATTAACAATGAAGAAAATTTAGAAAATTACACTTTTATCCATGTTAGCTTGAAGGGAAAATCCTCACCGTATAATGGACGTAGAAGGAGATGTAAAGACCAGCCTAATTGCTGAAAAAAATAAGAAATCTCTCTTTCTCTCTCTCTCTCTCTCTCTCTCTCTCTCTCTTCTCTTCTCTCTCCATCTCTTTCTTTCTCTCTCTTCCTCTACATTCATGCATAAGGGCTCCCTTGCTGAGAGAAGGCCTTATTTAGGTTAGAAGGGTCAGATTTTAGGGTTTAGAGAGGTTAGGGTTAGGAGAAGGGCTTGTACGTGTGATGGAGGAAGAGAATTATGAGAGGGGATGTGCGCACCTGCAAACCTCCTAATCTCATTGGGATTTGCTAAAAAATAATTAAAGGGTTGATCTTTAAAGAATTCTAATCCGTTCACTACGTTGGGCATGAAGAGTAAAAAATCTAGATTATCTGATTTTGAGAAATGGCCCAGCAAGTGCCAAAACAGGGTTGATCTCAACTAACGGTCCATGCTTGATGATCAAGGTCCAAATTTGGAGAAAATTTGTAGTCATGATAGGCAAATGATTGGACAAAATTTGATGATTAATTGATAGTGAAAAATGCCTAGATCTGAAATTTCAACTTTTGGCAGAAAAGGAAGGGGTTGGCTTTATGGTTCAACAATGTAGGATTATAGATCGGGGTCCAAATTTTGTGTAAATTCGTAGTCATATGAGAATAATGTGTGACCCGAATTTGAGAAGCGATTGACGGTGAGAAGTGGGATAATTGAAAGGTCCAAATTTAAAAGGAATTGGTAACTTGATTATTTCTTAAAGCTAGATAACTAGCGCTTATGAAATTTTTTTATCAATGTGGGCTCTCAAATCATATTATTAGTCCATGATAAGGACGATCACTACAAGAAATATAAGCATTCCCAGCGCATTATTACCAGCGGCCGACAGTTACCGCTTGCAAAGATAAGAATCACCAGCGGTTATCTTGGTTGCTGGTGATTTAAAGAATTAACCGCCTGTAAAATCCAATTGTCAGATTTGTGGTTTGATTTGCCTGCGCTACTTAAGACTGGCCGCTGTCAAATGGTAGAAAACAGAACAAAAAAACCCCAAATTACTCTACCCCATCCCGCCCCATTTTCACCTCCCGCGCGCCCCATTCCCCATTTTCATTGTATAGCCCCATTCCATTCCCTCTCTCTCTCTCTCTCTCTCTCTCTCTCACTCAGCCCCCTCCACCCCCATTCCATTCCCTCTCTCTCTCTCTCTCTTTCTCTCTCTCTCTCAGCCCCCTCCGCCCACATTCCAGTGGGGTCAAATCTGCTCTCGATCTCTCACAGGTAAGCTCTCTCTCGCCTGAAATCGTTCTCACCCTCTCACAGGTAAGCTCTCTCTCGCCTGAAATCGTTCTCACCCTCTCACAGGTAAGCTCTCTCTCTCTCTCTCTCTCTCTCTCTCTCTAAACCCTAACCCCAAGGTCTCTCTCTTTCAATTTTATTCATTTCAAACTGATTTTTTTACCGATTCTCACAGATTAGATGGTTTCCAGCAGGTCCTGTGATAAAGCCCCTCCCCTATTCCCTCTCTCTCTCTCTCTCTCTCTCTCTCTCTCTCTCTCTCTGTTCCTAAAGCTCTTCACTCAAGCTCTCTTTCCTCTCTGATTTGGTTTGAGATTTGATTGATCTTATGGAGAATAGAGAAGGCACTGTCGACCTCTACCTGCATCTCGCCCATTCTGAGCTAGGTACGTTTGTTTATCGATTTTTATTTTTCTCAGTTGGATAATAGGATATTATTTGAGTTAGCAGCATAAGCATTGGGCAGTTGATTGGAACCATCCATCTTATGGGTGCTATTTTGTATGGGCCACGATGCTAAAATCATGCCTGCATCTTGACCTGTTGTTTTTTTTTTTTTTTTTTTTTTTTTATTTTTTTATTGAGCCATCTATTTGAACACCAACAATGAATTTGTGACCGATGTTCAGGCCAGACTTGAGATATAGGCATATTACCTCATCTGGACCAAATATAATACTGGTTTTGCTGTTCTGGCAGGCCAAATTTTTTATTAGAAAAATAAGTAGTTAAGAAAAATTTGACGGTCCAAATTCAAACTATGCATGGCCCACTCGATGATAGATGTTACCTCATATGGCACCTTGACACTATCCGCTGGGAGTTTATTAGGTGCGGCCCTGGCCACCCAATACGTGCAGCCCTTATCATGGTGCCCACTTTGATATATGTAGTCTATATCCATATGAACCCAAAAATGAAGGAGACCAATTATGAGGTGGACCATACCATAGGACAAAATGGTGATTGAACACCCTACTATTAAAAACTTCCTAGGGCCCACCGCAATGTTTTGGTAATGTTTATTTGGGTCCAACCAGTATATTGTATGCATACTGTACATGGGGAAATAGGTTTGAAGCCCTGTCATTCATACCTGAGTAGAGATTGGGTCCCAATGATGCTCTTTGTGTGTTCCATTGGCCTATTAATCTTAGTTTCTACCACACTAGAAATTTCAAATTTGGTTGCATTACATAAATTCAAATCCAGTGGTATACTCCATTAATCTCGGAGTCTTTTAACTTTTGCTTTGTATTAGTTTTAGTCACCACTCAGGAATCCTTGGGACACATGGACAACACTAAAGACATGCGTTCCCTCGTCCAATGCATTTGAATTGTGATTTGGATCATCATTCACTTAGAACAAGCTTGTCCATTTTAATATCATGCTGATGAGACGAGTTTCCAGCTATAAGAGGATAGACAGGAATCAGCTGAAATGGATACACTCTTGTCCGAGGAGCTTGAATTGAATTAGATGTATTGTTCACATAAAACAAGCTTTGTCCAAATAATAGAATGTGACTGGATTCACAGGAATGGGATGAAGAATTGTAAAATGGGAGACTTATCATTCATTAGCTACAGAACTCCACTTTTTGACGAAATAGATCAACTTAACTATCTGATGTTGTCTAGACTCTAGACACTTGAGATGATCAATAATGGTTGCAAGTTGACTGAAGGTGATGATGTGTGCATTCATGTGTGAGCTTTAAACTCTGCAATTTCTCGAACACCGCTATCTATTACAATATTGGAAAAGCAATGGAATACATCAGATTTGCGTGCAAGTGTTTTTGCTTTCGGCTTCTTTTTAGATTCTTTTAGGTTACATGGTTGGCATTTCAAACTCCCTTTGAGGAATTGAAAGATTTGTAATAATTTTCACTTATTTTCCTATTTTTGTGTTTTCATTGAGGCCTTTGATGATATTTTCCTCCAAGAAAGAAAAAAAAAGAATGCAATATCTATAGCACACAAATGGCCTCCATACAACCATTCTAACTGTCATTAATGTGCTTGCATTGGAATGCATGCCTTGTTTTGATGTCATCTTGAAAATTCTTCCCTTCACATCCTAAATTAATTTGATCTTTGGATGTTTTCCTATTTCAATTTTTTTACATCTTCATTCAATTTCTCTTGGTTAGAGATGGAACCATAACGAGCTTGGAAAATTACTTTCATATTGTTAGATGAGTTTATTTACTTATTTATTTATTAATGCAGCTGAATCAGGCCAAGAATCAAACGATGTCGTCCACTTTACAGCAAGGTGGGTCAGTTTGTCATGTCGTTTTGCCGACGCCGTCCACTGTCCAGCAGCCCTTATCTGGGTGAAGACATACACTCATCAGCACGTATTTTCGTCCCATTGTTTTACTATTTTCGGTCCTCTTTCCAATTTTCTCCTTTTATTTTAATTTCAATAATTTCTCTGTAATTTCAGGTGAAAATCGGTGATTTGTTTTCTCTGTCCTGTTTCTAGAGAATTTGAGTAAGCCTTTCCTCTCTCTCTGTTTTTTTCTTTCCCTTTCTGCTTGAATTTTTATTAAGATTTTATTGCATTAATATATTGGAAGTAATGTTTGTACTTTGTTTTGTTATTATTTTATTTCAATCTTCATATTTCTAATCTGGAATTTCTGGACAAGGACTTGTGGTGATCCATTTCAATGACTAGAAACTATGCTGGAATCATTGATTTAAATTGAGCCATATACACTAGTTGGGATGCCCAAACTTGCATTTGTTTGGACCAAATCTGACCATTCAAAATGCCACCACCTAAGGATGTAATAATCTGGAAGAAATCTCTGATTGTTTTCATGATTTTCAATTACATAAATCTGTCCAAAATTATGGACAGCATGTGGGCTGAAAACTGTTCAACGTGTACAGGCCAGTGACCCTTCAATCTGTAAAGCATGTGGATTCCAAAAGCTTCTCAAATCTTCCTAGCATGAGGACCCAAAAACCTTCTCAAATCTTTCTAGAGTATGGACCCATGCTTGCCGCTTGGATAGAGTGTGTGGACCAAAACAGGGCCCAATAATCGTATTTCAACGAACAAGTGTCGATGAATCATATGTCAGGATTCTTCAACCATTTTTTTTTTTTCCAAACATGTGGTTGGAACATATAGTGTAGAGGTAAGAGCACTGGCATTGAGTTTTGTGACACAAATGTGATATCCCTTCTTCTTTTAAGTGAAGTATGTGGCCTCCAAGTCTTCAAGGATGGTGAATGGATGGATGTGGAAGCTCTTCCTAATGCATTTGTGGTGAATTTAGGCCATCAGATTGAGGTATATATATGTACTCTCTCTTTCTCTCTCTCTCTCTCTCTCTCTCTCTCTCTCTCTCAAAATCTAATTAAATGGTTAGTGAAATTTTTTACATGAACTATTTTCATTTGGACTGTCAATGAACCTCAATGAGCAGTTGGATTTTACATATTTTCTTTTTTCTGTCATGTTTCAGATTTTGTAGATATGCTGGTCCAAGCGCTTGCTGGCTGTTTCGTAGATAAAAGCCTTCTGGTTTCTGTCCGTCATGAAAATCAGGTTAAATTTTGTCTTTGGGGCTGATTTTATTTTTAGTCTACTTTCTCATCAATTGAGAAAAATTCATCTGTTTCTGAAAATGTCATGGTTTGCAGGATTCGTGCCAGTTGTTGATCAAGATCCTTTCAAGCTGCTTGCCGGAATACCTCCGAAACAAATACCCCAAAGGTGAGTTAGATTTGTGGAAATCCAAGGTTCATTTGGGGGTTCATTATATAGGACTGAAATACATACATGCATTACTGAAATTATTTTAATATATTTTGATATGAGAAATTGTAATATATTTCTCTTCCAATTCACAAAGAACTAAAAAAAAGTCTGTTGGAATATTCAAATATTCAAAATAAGACTCTTTCCTTTCCAACAACGGTTCTCATTCCATTTACATAACACATATACATGAATGCACA
Organism: Liriodendron chinense; assembly: GCA_003013855.2. NCBI lineage: Eukaryota > Viridiplantae > Streptophyta > Magnoliopsida > Magnoliales > Magnoliaceae > Liriodendron > Liriodendron chinense. The sequence continues at coordinate 2,856,388 of PVNU02000736.1, read as the reverse complement.
CTGTTTCCTATGGTTTGGTCCACTTGAGCTTTTGATATGTTTAATTTTCGATCATGCACTAAAATGATATGTAAAAATGGATGGACAGAGTGGATTATATAGATATATATACATGATGGTGGGCCTTGTTCAAACTTGGCTAAGTTCGGCTCAATTCAGATATTTGGACAAAACCAAACCAAGCTCAAGTTTGTATAATCTGGACCTAACTAAGCTCAAACAGTAGGGATAGGCATGAAGCTCGGCTCGTGTAAATTAAAGCTCGAATAGGGAGTTGTACCTTGTACGTCATGCTCGATTGATTTTCCTGGACATAAAGATTGGTGTTGCAGGCAATTTGCATCCTAATCCAGCCATGTGGATGTGTATGTGATGCCATAAGGTCATGGCATTTCAGAAGAGGTACACAAATTTCTTGCAACACTAATCTCCAAAAATGGACATGGCTCAAGGTCTATAGGGCCCACTATGATGTATGTGTTCTCTCCTTGCTGTCATCCATTTTGCCAGCTCATTTAGAGCATGATGAGGCAAAAATAAGGTAGCTCCAAATCTTAAGTGGACCACACTACATGAGCTCTAAAGCTCATTGTTAAAACCTTCTCATGTACTTTCACCTTAATGGTTCACCAATCTCTTCATAAGATGAACTAGATCGGGATGAAGGGAAAACACAAATGTTAGCTTCACCCAAAACTTCTTTGTGCCTCGGGAAGTTTTTAATGGTGAGCATTCACTCCTACTACCTTCAGTGTTGTGGTCCATTGAGCTTTGGATTTGCTTCATCTATGACTCATGTCCTAGAAGTTGGCAAGACATATGGATGATGTGGACAAAACACATGAGCTAGCAAAATGGATGGATGGTGTGGATAATGATACATTGTGGCCCAAAGAGCTTGGGCCACGTCCAATTCCATGGTTATTCCTGGAGGAACATGGATTTGGTGAGGCCATGACCATGGGCCCACCTTGATGTACATGCTGCATAGCCATGCCATCCATTTGTTTTGCTGGCTCAATTTAAGGGATGGGCAGAAGAAATGAAGTAAATCCAATTCTCAGCAGGACCACACCATAAGAAATAGTAGTGATTGAATAGTTATGGGCCATAAAATTTTCGGATCAAGTTTTTATTTGTGTTGTTCCTTCATCCATATCTGTATGATCTTTAGCGGGTGAAAGGCAAATAAACATTATGGTAGGCCCTACGAAGTTTTTAATGGCGGGTGTTCAATTACGTCGTTTCTTGTGGTGTAGTGCACTTGAGGTTTGGATCTGCTATATTTTTGGGCCCATGCCCCAAATGAGCTAGTAAAACAGATGGACCCACATAAACAAGTCAAACCAAACTTGAGTGAAACTCGGTTCAGCTTGGCTTGTGTGCAACTTTGGTTATTTGGGATGCAAGTAATTTTTTTGCTATTTCGATTTGCAGGTTATAAGCAAAGGTGGATGAGGGCTGAATAGTGGATTTGGGATGTAATTATTATTATTTTTTTTTGTTATTTTGATTTGCAAGTTATTTGGAATGTAATTAGTTTTTTTGTTATATTGATTTGTAGGTTATAAGCAAAGATGGATGAGGGCTGAATGGCAGATTTGGGATGTAATTTTTTTATTTTTTTTTTGTTATTTTGATTTGCAGGTTCAAAGCAAAGATGAATGAGGGCTGAATGGTGTTATTTTCTTTTAGATATATTCGGACAAATTTTCAACTCATTGTAATAAATATTATATATTTTTTATTGTAAAATAATACAATTATTGTTTGGTGTTCAATTTTTACTTGAATTGTGCAACATTCTTTAGGTTTCAAATATTTAAAAAAAAAAATTACAGGTTCTTTTTATCTGCCCAGCCGGCTTGCATGTTGGGACTCTTTTACCAGCTCTTTAATAGACTTGTACCGTCACCTCGATATGAGTGGATTGTTGCTTTGACAGACCTTTTCCAGCGTTTCAATGGACAATCCCCTGCGCTTATCATGTATTTTCCATTACTTCTTAGATATTTACCGGCGCTTTTTCAGGCCTTTCCCAGCGCTTTATAAGACTTCTCCGGTGGCTCGTTCGGCTTTTACCAGCAGCTAGGAAAACGCTGGAAAATGATTTTGGCCGTCGGGAAAAATTAACTTATCCCGGCGGCCAGAAAAACGCTGTTAAATCATACCGGCCGCTGGCAAATGATTTGCCGACGCAGCTTTTTTCAGCGTTTGCCTGACCGCTGGGAAAAGTTTGGCCAGCGGTTTTTTAGACTTTTACCAGCGGTTTTGGCCGCTGGGAAATGTCATTTTTCTTGTAGTGGATCCAAGCCACTCACATGAATGAGAATATTCGACTATGACTACGCGTCCACTTTCCTCGCTCGATGGACACGAAAATCAAAGGTTAAGGGGCTGATTTGACAATTGGATCACTTCTACTATGATTTAAGGGTTGAAATTTGAAATGTATGGTTAATTTATGATGAATAGACATAGTATAAAATTTTAAGTCAATCGGATTATGGAGACCATGTGATCTAGAAATAAAGGCTTTAGGTTAATGTGAGTCATTCACATTTTGGGCACTCAAATTTTCATATTTATACACCTTAGAAAATCAAATTCTAGGATAAAGTTTTACCACTAAGATAATTAGTTTGTTATGGTTACTTTTCCAACTACATTCCTATATCAATAGCTATGGACGCTCTTAAGTTAAGATCTCTATGATTGCAGATCCTATTTGAAAATCTATTTATATGGTATTATTATACACCTAAAATTACACTTAACGTTCAGACGAATTCGAGAACTACCTATCTTATTGATCAGAAATCACAAATTTGGGGATCCAATGGCATTATCGTAATTATCAGTAAATGCGAGTTTTGAGAAATTTAACCATTCTACGTCGTTCATGACATCATTTTAAGTAACTTTTGTAGATTCTACCCTATCAGATCTTATACGGATGTCCCCCTATTCACAAATCAAAGTTAATGTACAGTATTTAATTAAAATAAAATTTTTAAAAATTTTCAAATAAATTTCGAAAAATCTGGAGCGTTACAATTACCAATTCTCTGTTAGAGCTAACTCAAATTTGTGCAATGGAGGCCATCGACCGGTTGTGGATGGCGACCGACCTGTCAAAAATTTGGAGCTAAGACTGCAACTCTCTGTTAGATTGTTTAGCATTGTCAACTAGTTGGCAAGGCCCCTCAACCGGTCGATGGTATGCTCCGACCGATTGACAAGTTTTCCTTTTGTGTTGGGTTTCTTGCACGATTTTGCGTAAAGAGTTTCTAATTTCGGTTTTCTCTTATTTAAGGAGTATATTACGGGATTAGTGGTATCATAAACAAGAAATGGGATTAAGAGAGGTTCTAGGTGAGAGAAAGAGCTTGAGAAGAGGGTTTTCTTCTTGTGAAAGTTTGAGATTTCTCTTGTGGGCTTGTGATCCGGTGTTTTGGGTTCCATCTCTTGCAATTTTTTATATTACAATGGATTGGTGTCACTTTGTGCCGTGGGTTTTTACTTGTGAGGGATTTTTTCACATAAAATCGGATTGTCTTTGTATGGTTGATTGCATGTGTGTGCGATTGCATTATGTTGCTTGTTTGATTCTATTTGTTGCTGCGTGTTTGACTTTACTTCCGCTCTCGGCCTTTTTCCCAACAACTGGTATTAGAGAGATCGTTGGGGTGTAGTAGAATTCGGATCTGAGACGAGAGCACGGCTTCGAGTATGAGATTTGATATAGAGAAGTATTCAGAAAAAAATAATTTTAAACTTTGGAAGGCGAAGATGAAAGTCCTTTTAGTTCAGCAAGGATTGCAAGATGTGCTCATTGGAAAGCAACCAGAGGTTATAATGAAGAAGAGTGGAAGAAGATCGATGAAAAAGCCAATGTCTCAATCCAATTGTGCCTAGTAGATGAGGTCCTGTATAACATCATAAAAGAAAAAGCTGCGGCTGAAACATAGGCGAAGCTGGACAATATCTACGCAAAGAAATCTCTGAAAAATCGCATATATTTGAAGCTTCAGTTGTATAATTTGAGGATGGTGGAGGAGCCCGATATTGAAAGCCACATCAGCAATTTTAATAGGCTTATTTGCAAGTTAATGGATGTAGATGAACCGATGAAGGACGATGATCAAGCATTTATCCTGTTGAATTCTCTTCTAAAATCATATGAGTTGCTTAAGGACTCGTTGTGCACAGATAGGGAGACTATTGGTGTGAAAACCGTTATCTCAGCCCTTTAGACGAAAGCGGTAAGAAGGAAAAGCAGCAGCGTGGGTCCTTCTATGGATGAGGCATTGGTTATGAGGGATAAAAATTCTAAGTGAGGTGGACGATCTTTATCATTGAGATCTAAATCAAATGGCAAGTGGAAGAGCAATGTAAGATGTTGGAATTGTGGGGAAGAAGGGAACGTGAAGAGGGATTGTTCGAATCCTGGGAAAAGGCAGGAGAAATTTAGAAATTCTTCTAGAGAGGGGGCCAATACCGTAGAGGACGGTGGTGGTATTTGTGATGTATTGACTATAACTAGCATAGGGTCTCTCGGTGGAGAGTGGCTCTTGGATTCAGGTGCATCATGTTATGTATGTTCTGATCAGAGTTCATTCATGACATACTGAGAGTATGATGGTGGATCGGTGGTTGTGGGTGATGGATACGCTTACAAAATGGTGGGTATTAGTTCAGTGCGCATTAGGATGTTTGACGGTGTCGAACGGATCCTTGAAAGTGTGAAGCATGTCCCTTAGATGAAGAGGAATGTGACATCTCTTGGTGCACTTGAGGCGAAATGGTGTAGGTTTATCGGCTATGATCGGTATAGTAAAGTGGCAAAAGGAGCATGCGTGATGATAAAGGCACGGAGGTGCGACAATCTTTACAAGGTGATCGGGAGCACAATTCATAGTGGAGCTGAGGAATCGACAACGAGATTCACGGTTACTTGTATGTGGCAAAAGCTAAAGGGTCACATGAGAAGAGCAACAAGGCACGTGAAGGTGCAAGGATAAAGTCGATGGGACACGAGAAGCGACGAGAATATGATGATAACGAAGTATAAGTGAAAGTTGTGCGTGGCAGGCATTGCATGAAGATTGGAGAAGTGGTGGAGATTGTTAAAGCCGACTCAAATCTGTGTAATGGAAGCCATCGACCTATCGTGGATGGCAATCGACCGGTCGAAAATTTAGAGCTAAGACAGCAACTCTCTGTTGGATTTTTTGGCATTGTCGACCGGTCGGCAGGGGCCCTTGACCGGTCAACGGTGTGCTCCAACTGGTCGACATGTTCCTTTTTGTGTTGGTTTTCTTGCGCGGTTTTGCGTAAAGAGTTTCTAATATTGATTTTCTCCTATTTAAGGAGTGTATCAATGGATAGGTGGTATCCTAGACGGGAAAGGAAATTGAAAGATGTTCTAGGTGAAAGAAAGATCTTGAGAAGAAAGTTTTCTTCTTGGGAAAGCTTGGAATTTCTCTTGTGAGCTTGTGATCCGGGGTTTTGGGTTCCATCTCTTGTAACTTCTGATATTATAGTGGATTGGTGTCGCTTTGTGCCGTGGTTTTTTACTCATAAGGGGTTTTTCCGCGTAAAATCAGATTGTCTCTATGTGGTTAATTGCACATGTATGTGATTGCGTTGTGTTGCTTGTTTGATTCTATTTGCTACTGTGTGTTCAACTTTGTTTACATTCCCTCATTTTTGTAATGTACATCTGCATCCCAGTAATAGAACAATTAAGATCATGTGGTACATTTGAATTTTAGTCCATGGTACTGCATGGGCCAACTATCTCATGGACATTTTGATTTTTTATGTGTCCGGTGTCCACTTGGCCTTCTAGCTGTCGACAAATGCTTGTTGTACTGTTAGATAATTAAAAGAAGCCTAAGCCAAGCAATCCTAACTGCCCACTAAGTTTGAATATGTAACCACATTTTTTTTATGTCCATATACAATTTCTTTTTCTTTTCCAATGGTTGCACCAAATATCATGAAATTTCATGATTTCAAAAAATCATTGCTGCACCAAATATCATATCATGATATTTAATATCTGGTGCAACCAAACACGCCCTTAGGGGTAGCATTTAAAGTTAAAAATAAAAAATAAAAAAATAAAATCTGAACAACCTCCCATGCAATCCTGAGCTCATCAAATAACAAAGGTGGTGGATCATGGCCTAAATCTCCTGCTGCTTGGACAATTCTTATTCACGCCCATTGAAAAAAAAAAAAAAAAAGAAAAGCCACAATTTTTTTTCTCTTGAATTGCACATTCCACGCCCATTGTTTGGACGATTAGGATTAACCTTTCTAGGACTTAATTGAACCTTTGCTCCATGATGCTCAGTGCTCGACCGCACAAGCATTCTAGGTAGCTTGCAGTAGTCTGGTACTGCTGCAAGCTATGGTGGTACCATGCCATACGAGCACACGCCCAGCATCTAGTGCATGTGTGGATGATAAGCACAAGGAAAAGAACATGAGGGGCATGTTTAGTTGTTGGGGAACTCATTTGCTAATTTATTTTAGAATCCCGTGATGCAGCTTTTTTATTGGTTAACATTGCCCTGACAATGTCAAAGCTGCTGTCACGATGATTTGGCCCAATCAACGAGGTGGAAAGCAGATCCCTCTGCTCCATAGGCGCGGATTTCCTGCGAAAAGCCTTGTGCAGGAAGTTTCTGCGCTGGGAACTAAGGTGGGCCTACATTGATGTTGTTTGATAAATCCACCCCGTCCATCCGTTTTGGGAGATCATTTTAGGACATGAGAACAAAAATGAACCGGATCCAAGACTCAAGTGGGCCGAAAACGTGAGGATTGAACGTCCACAGTTGAAATATTTGTGGAGCCACAGGAGTTTTGAATCAGGATAATATTTGTGTTTCCAGTTCATCCCAGTAGTAGTGACGTTATGAATGGTATGGATGTTATATAAAAATCACTGTGGACCCTAGGGAGGTTTCAACGGTAGTAATTTACCTACCCACCTTTTCCTTTGGTGAGGCCCACTTGAGTCTTGGATTCGGTTCATTTTTGTATTTGTGTCCTAAAATGAGCTCCCAAAACGGATGAACAGGGTGGATTTATCAAAAAACATCACTGTGGACCCCACCTTGGTTTCCAGTCAGGAACTTCCTGCGCAAGGCTATGAAATCCGCGCCGCTCCATAATAGAGGATCCGAACTTTCATTGTTTTGTCAGGGGAATATAAGAGTACGGCCATATATTTATGAGTGCGGATCGTCTGTGTTGAAAGCACAAGAAAGTCCAATGCGGTCGTTCGGCCACGTCATTTCCATTATCTCCCTCTCACAAAATATCCCGTATTTGTCTCTTCAGGTACATTTCGTGCTACACAGCACATCTTTTAACGTATGGAACTTCAACGCCCTTCACCATAACCTTTGTCTTACATCCACACCGTCTATCAATTTTTCCAAATAAATTTAGAGCATGGTTCCAAAAATAACGTACATCCAAAGTGGACCACACCAAAAGAAAGTAGTCAGGATTACACAAACTTTGGTTGAAACCTTCCTCAGGCCAAGCGTGAGGCTTCATCTAACATCTAACCAGTTCATAAGTCTACCCATACCTAGATGAAGGTACAACACAAATATCTGCTTGATCAGAGCCGTCTGGCCCCTAAGAAGTTTTCAACGGTAGCATCAATTCTACTGTTTCCTATGATGTGTTCCAGTTGAGCTTTGAATCTAACTTGTTTTTAGGTTTATATCCTTAAAAGATGTGAAAAATTATATGAACAGTGTGGATCTAAGAAATAAGTCATCATGGACAACGTAAATTTCCCACCTAAAGAAATTCCGCTCTACCGGAACAGTTGAAAGGTGGAACTTCTGTGGGGTCCATCATGATGTATGTATTAGATCCACACAGTCCAATCATTTTGTTTCATACCTTTTAGTCACGAGGCTGAAAATAAATCAGATCCAAGGCTCAAGTGGGCCACACGAAGGGAAAGAGTGGGAAATGAACACCTACCATTGAAAACTTCCTGTTGGAATAGACAGATCTGATCAAGCTGATATTTGTGGTTTCCTTGAATCAAGGTCTAAGTGACCTTATGAAGGGGTTAGATGGCAAATAAACCTCAAAGTGGATTGTAGGAAGGTTTCAACATTTCGTTAAATCCCATGCTTTCTGTTGTGTGGTACACTTGAGCTTTGGATGTGCTTCATTTTTTATCTTATGCTTTAGAATAATCGGAAAAAATTGATGAACGGTTCTGATCTAACAGATAAATTAAAATGAAGCCCAGGGAAATTCCACATTGTAAAAGCGGGTTGTGTAGCACGCAATCCATCCATAAGAGAGAAAATCGGCCGTTTTTTTAGCTGACGTCATTAACTATGACGTGTACCAATGAGAATCGACGCACTGAATTTTTCTCTGTTTTCAACACAGACGATCCTCACTCAATATTTATGCGCAATGTAAAGACCAGCAACCAAACCCCCCTAAGGTTTACGCGTGCATTACCTAACCAAACGCGTACATACACTTGAGGCTCTATCCAGCCGTTCCAACCAAACACCCCCCTACTTATTATTTTTTCATGAAAACTAAAATATAATACGCTGGGAAATGTAAAGACCAGCAACCAAACACCCCCTAAAGTTTGCACTTACATTACAATACCATGATGATCTCATAACCACTCCAATATTGCAACAGAAACTACCGTCTGTCACACATGCACCATTACCATCATCAGACGATGGCTAACCATACCTCTCTCTCACCCGAACCATCAAACCATTCTTCTTAGGAAGGGTCACGGAAATCTCATGAGCCGCAGGCTGGTCTTCCAGCACCTGAACATGGAAGTTATAAAGCAATGCAGCCACAACCACCTTCATTTGAGTGAGAGCTATGTCCTTGCCCACACAAGTCCTTGGCCCCGTAAAGAACACTAAGAACTTGTTAGAATGTTCAATTGACAATGTCCCATCTTGTGCAATCCACCTCTCGGGCTTGAACTCCATGCAATCCTTGCCCCAGATCTTCTCCATCCTACCCATTGCATACAAAGAGCAATAGGCCATCATCCCCGGCCGGACCCTGTGGCCCGATGGCAGAACATCCGGCTGCAATGCCACCCTTGGGATGATTGGAACGGTTGGATATAGCCTTAGTGATTCACACAAGGCGGCGTTTAGATAAACCAACCGGCTCAGCTCTTCGACGTCCAACACTCTTGGCTTCTTCCCTCTCTGATTACTATCAACGTCAGCCGAAATCAACCTCAGTTCTTCAATGATCTTGGTTTCTGCACTTGGGTTCTTTGAGAGTAGCCAGAAGAACCATGTGATGGCTGAGCTGGTGGTATCCTTGCCCGCAATGAGCAAGTTCATAACAGAGTCGCGGAGGAATTTATCAGATTTCAGCTGACCCGTTTCATCGTTGCATTGATAATCCATGTAGGATGTTAGAATATCCGTTGCTTCTTCTTCCTCCGCATTTCCAGGTTTCTCGAGATCTTCTCTTTTGATTGAAATATTCTGGGCTATGAAATTGTCTATTATTTCCTTGGCATTAGCCAGCTTCTTCTCTTCTCCTATCTTCAACCATCTTTGCAGCTTCCACCAGAAAGTGGGCATGACATTTCGGAAGACGATAGCCTCGTTCCCTTCATAGACTGCCTTTGCTATCGGGACCGTCGGGAATCCAATGGAGAGGCAGCCTGGGTCAGCACCGAAAATTAAGGTGCATGTGTTGTCGAAGGTGAACCTTTGGACCACATCTTGCAAGTCCACAATCAGGCCTTGCTGGGATATGTGCTCTAGAACAGGTATGAACCCATTCCTCACCTTCTCTTGTGTGGTCTTCGCTAGGAATTTACGCAAACTCCGATGGTGGACAATGGTGTTGGCCATTTTGCGATGGGCTTTCCAGGAATCGGAGTCGGACGTCAAAACGCCATCTCCAAAAACATCGAACTTCTGCGAGAAAGAAGAGCCCTTGACGAAGTTGGAGAAGTTGGTCCTGGCAATGTAAGTAACGTTGGCCGGATCACACGTTATGATAATCGGTTGAGCAAGAAATACGGTGTTGTGGACAACAGTGCACCCTTTTTCACTGAGGATATCGGTTAACCAGTCATGCAACCGATGGACATTGGAGAGGAGGGACGGGAGCGTTCCAACGATGGGCCATTCCACAGGAACCTTCTTCTTTCGAATCCAACGGCATAGGAAGAAGAAACAAGCAAACGGTAACAAGAACGATTGCCAGGCCATTGTTGGAGTATGCATTTGCAAGACGATATGCGTGGTTTTGTTGAACGTTATTTATGATGGGGGTTTTGGTAGCTGCACCTGCACGCTCTCACCTGCACGTGTCTGCGTTACATCCACACCAACAGTGAAAATTTTTGCTACATTCACGGCTTGCTTTTTTGTTGTTAGTCATGCAACGCACCAACCCTGTTAGCTGGGCAACGAACAAACACGGTTAGTCACAGGACGCACCCACCTACCGGTGAGTTAGTGTGCCTCCTTAGCACTCCAAACTGAGACCTGTTATTGAAACGCCCAGGTGTCTTCCAGCTGGGCTAGCAGGTGAAACAGTACATACTTCTACACCCACAGCTTGCATCCGCTACATATGTATAGATCTCAGTTCTGGGTGAACTCTATGTCTCGGGGGGGATTTTTATGCAGAGAGCGAATCTCTCCCCTTTCCATTCCGGGAGGTCTGTCAGGGCCCGTCCCATGGTGTATTTATTTAATCCACTCCATTTATCTATTTTGAAAAATCATTCCAAGACATGAGATAAAACATGAGGTAGATTGAATGATCCAGTGTACCATACCACAAGAATAGTGGGGATTGAATACCTACCACTCAAAACCTCTGGGAGGCCACAGAAGTTTTGGATCAAGCTGATATTTATGATTTCCTTTCATCCAAGTCCACGTGACCTTATGAACTGGTTGGATGTAAATAAACATCACAGTGGGCTATAGGAAGGTTTCAATGGTGGAGGTCATTGTCACCATTCCTTCTTATGGTGTAGTCCACTTGAACCTTAGGTCTATTAGGACTTGCGGAAACACATAGAGGAGAATCATGCTACGCATTTACAATTGCACACAAAAAACAACATAGAGACAATTCGAATTTACGTGGAAAAAACCTTGTTGGAAAAACTCACGGCATAAAATGATGAATGTATTATGAATCAGAAGTTATAAGAGATAAAATCTTAACCGGATCAAGCCCCAAGAGAAAATCCTAGAAAACCATAGATTTCTCCCTCATAAAACTCTCTCGAACACTTCAGAATGTCTTAGTTACCATAATCGCGCTATTACAAGTGCTTTTAGAGCACTAAGCTCGAATTAAAAACAAAACGTGCAAAACTGCGCGAAACTGCTTAACTCCGGACAACAGTTGATTTATTGGTCGATTGATCTAATCAATCGACGGCACCGGTCGGTAGATCGATGGCTCCTGTTGCTGCAAAGATTTGGGACATCCATTTTTCAACAATCTCCACTATGTCTCAATTCTTCATGCTGCACACGCCATGCTCGATCCTTCATCTCTACTTCCTCTCCATCATAGCTTTTACCATCATCGTTTCTCGTGCACACTCTGTCTTCACTCTATCTTTGCAGACCTAGAGAAGTTTCACAGAACTTGAACTTCTCTGCAGGAACTGCCTTGGTTTGCATATCTGCCAAATTCACGCTCGTATGAATCTTTTCCAGAGTCACACCAACTTCCTCAAGTACCTGTTGGATTAAATAGTGACACACATCAATATGTTTAGTACGAGAGTGATAAACAAAAATTTTTTGCCAAATTGATAGCGCTTACACTATTACAATTAACCGGCACGGCGTCCTACTAAAGTCCCAACTGATTTATCATGCCCCTCGACTAAACCGCTTCATTGAATGCGTCCGTCACTGCCATATACTCAGCTTCGGTTGTGGAAAGGCCACCACAGACTGAAGCTTAGACATCCAACTGATCGCTCCACCCGCTAGCGCAAATGAGTAACCTGAAGTCGATCTCTTACAATCCATATTGTCCGTGTAATCAGAATCCATATACCCAAGTAACTTGTTCCCTGACTTTTTGAATGTTAAGGCATAGTCCTATGTACCTCGAATATACCGAAGTAGCCATTTCATTGCCTCTCAATATTGCTTGTTGAGGTTAGACATGAACATGTTAATAACACCCACTACATGTGAAATATCTGGTCTCATATAGACCATGACATACATCAAACTGCCTACTACACTTCATTAGGGTACACGAGACATAACCTCTATTTCTTCTTCTGTTTCAGGACACTGATCAGAAGAATGCTTAAAATGAACCGCGTGAGGAACGCCGACCGACTTTGCTTTATCCATCCCATACTTCACTAATACCTTCCCAAGATATTCTTTCTGAAATAATTAAAGCCCACTCTTCTGTCTGTCTTTGTTTATATTAATGCCGAGAACCCTTTTTGCAACCTCCTCTCAAATGTTCCTGATAGCTGAGCCTTTAGTATGTTGATCTTAGACATGCTATGACTGGTGATAAGCATGTCACCAACATATAATACCAAGATGATGAATATTCTATCATTCAATGTCTTGAAGTAGACAAAATAATCATACTCATTCCTGGTAAACCGCTAAGTCATCATGAAGGAATCAAACTTCTTGTATCACTGCTTAAGCGACAGTTTCAGGCCATATAACGACCTCCTCAACCTGCAAACCTTATTCTTTACCCCTTTCACTTCAAAACCTTCTAGTTGCTTCATGTAAATTCGTTCTTCCAATTCCCAATGCAGGAATGCAATTTTAACATCCATCTATTCCAGCTCGAGGTCGTATTGGGCAACTAGCACCAATACGAACTTGATAGATACTTACTTTACTACTGGTGTGAAGATCTCACTGAAGTCTATACCTCTCTAAGCATATCCCTTTACTACCAACCTTTCCTTGTACCTATCATGTTTTTTTCGAAAAATTCATTTACACTAAATCACTTTACGGCCCACGAGAAGCTCCACCAGCTCCTACTTCTTATTCCTTTATAAGGAGTCTATCTCGTTATGCCGCTTCCACTTTTTGGCATCTATATCATCAAGTGCTTCTTGAAAGTAGATGGATCTCCATCATCTGTAATGAGGACGAATGCAATATTTAAGTCATCCCTATACCTCGTCGGTAACATATGGTCTTTAGGTGGATTTCTTCACACAGATGTTTGCTCCACTTGATCATGTACCTCTGCATCCATCTCAGTATCGACCCATATCTCATCTTTTTCTGTCTGAATGTCCATAACCTATGATTTTTTCAGTTCCTTAGGTTCATCCTTAAGGAACAAGGACTTCCTCAAATCTGACATATCAACTCAATGTGATCTTTTATGTGACAGGGTCATACAGCCCGTATCCCTTCACACCATCACCATAGCCGACAAAGATACATTTCTTAGCCCTTTGGTCTAGCATATCTCTCTTAATGGATGGTACATGAGAGTAAGCCTCACAACCAAATACTCGCAGACCTGAGTAGTCTACTGATTGACCACTCCACACTTCTTTTGGAATCTTACATTTTATCATTGTAGAAGGAGACCGACTTATCAAGTAACAAATCATATTAAAGCTTCGGTCCACATATCCTTGTCCAACCCAGAATTACTTAACATGCATCAGACCCTCTCTAAGAGAGTCTGATTCATCCTCTCTACCACACCATTCTGCTCTAGTTTGTTGCGCACTGTGTTGTGCTGCACGATTCCTTCTTCCTTGCAGTATTGATTGAATTTTCCTAATATGTATTCTCCACCATTATTGGTCCTCAAAACTTTCATGTTTTGCCCTGTATGCGTTTTTATCATCACTCTCGAATGCTTGAAGGTGGTGAAAACCTAAGATTTACTTTTTATAAAAACAAACCCACACCTTTTTACTATAGTCGTCAATGAATGACACAAACCAAGACGACCCTCTAACAGAAACTACGAGTGATGACCCCCATACATCTGAATGCACATACTCTAACACCCCTTTACATACATGCCTCATAGATCTAAAAGATAACCTTGACTATTTACCATACATGCAATGCACGCATATACTAAAATAGAAAATTTTAAACACCGAAATCAAGCAATGATCAGAGAATAACTTCATGCCCCACTCGTTCATGTGGCTCAAGCACGCATGCCACATACCTGCAGAAGTGGAATCCGCTATAAACACTGCAGCTCCACCTGATGAAATGATCTCAATCAGCCTGGTAAAGATTCCCTTGCCGTTGTGCTTTTATAATGATGAGAGCCCTCTTTGAAACTTTGCAAAATTGATCCTAGCTGGTGAATTTATACCCATCACCTCAAGTGCACCCAGAAAGATCATATTCTTCATCAACCTAGGGATATGCCTCACATCTATTGGGATGTTCTTGATCCCATCGAACATCTTAATGTGCACTAAACCAATACTCACAACCTTGTAGGCGTAGTCATCGTCCAAGAACACCGAACCACCGTTACACTCTTTATATACGGTGAATGAGCTCTGGTCAGGACACATGTGATATGAAGCCCCTAAATCCAAGAGCTACTCATTGCTGAGATACCCGGACTTAGTACCGTTAACACCTCGCAACCATCACTTACATCCTCTGTAGATTCTGCGATATTAGCCTCCCTAGAAGAATCATCTAACTTCTCCTTTTTCAACTTGGGATTTTTACAATCCATCTTCATGTGCCCTATCTGTCCAAAACTCCAGCACTTTAACTTTCCTTTCCCCTTGCTTTTGGTTTTGGACTTTGATCATGAAGATCATTTATCTCGATTAGAATTCATCCCCCTCGTAACCAATACATCTGAAGAGGACCCCACATCACCGCTATTCTTTCTCATCGTCTTCGATTAGAGGGATGAGATAACGGTCTCAATGCTAATGGTCTCCCTACCGGTGCACAAAGAGTCCTTGAACAACTCGTATGAAGGCGAGAGAGAGTTCAACAGGATGCATGCTTGGTCTTCGTCCTTGATCACCTCATCCACATCTAACAATTTACAAATATACCTCTTGAAGTTGCTAATGTGGCTCTCAACATCGCCCCCCTCTGCCATCTTCAGATTGAACAACTGTAGCTTCAAGTACAGATGATTTTCAAGAGATTTCTTCACATAAATATTCTTTAACTTCGCCCATGTCTCAGTCGTTATTTTCTCTTGCATGACGTTATAAAGAACCTCATCCGTTAGGCACAATTGGATTGAGATATTGGCCTTCTTATCCAACTTCTTTCACTCTTCTTCTTTCATAGTCTTCGGTCACTTCCTAAGGAGTGCGTCTTCCAGTCCTTATTAAATTAGGAGATCCTTCATCTTGACCTTCCATGGTTTAAAATTGTTTTTACTGGAATACTTCTCAACATCCAATTTCATGCTAAGTGCCATTCATGATGCTTCACTTTTAGATTTTGTCTGCCTCCAAACATTTTCTTTACTATCACTTGTTGGGACTCGCGGAAACACAAAGAAGAATCAAGCAACGTACTCACAATCGCACAAAGCAAAATAACGCCGAGATAATCCGAATTTATGTGGAAAAACCCTTACAAGAAAAAAACCATGGCATAAAGTGATCGATGAATTCACTATAAATTAAAAGTTACAAGAGATAAAATCTTACCCGAATCAAGCCCTAAGAGAAAACCCCATATTTCACCCTCACAAAATTCTCTCAAACCTTTTAGAACGTCTTGGTTACCCTAATTCTGCAATTACTAGCTAGTGCTTATATATAGCACTAAGCCCGAATTAGAAACAAAACGCACAAAATTGGATAACTTCGTACAACCGTCGATTGATCGGTCGAATATTGATCTACCAATTGATTGGCGACATTGGTTGATCGATCGACCAGAATGATCAATTGATCACTTAACCACTGTTGGGGTCCCAAAAGTGAGGATCCCCGAAATGATGATTCCGAATGCCAAAACCATCACGCGGTCAGATTTAGGGCCAGTGTATCGAAAATCGCGGCACGAATCACGACACACGCATCAGATTTTGCCTCAAGCATGAAATTGGGCCGGTAGTGGACCCCGCCGGTCACCGTGACCAAAACTGTCCAAAATTGGGAAGATACCTCCATTATAAAGAAATAGGAGCAGTGCATCGGCATTCATCGCGAGACGGACCCCGCAAACCCCCCAATTTGCAAAATCCAAATCTGTGGGACACGAATACGTCCAGCACATCCAAAAATGAATTTAAGGACGCACTGCGTCCAGCGCATCCAAAAAAATGAATTTAAGGACGCACTGCGTCCAGCGCATCAAAAAAAATGAATTTAAGGACGCACTGCGTCCAGCGCATCCAAAAATGAATTTAAGGACGCACTGCGTCCAGCGCATCCAAAAATTCACCCAGCGCATCCAAAAAATCAGTTAATTTCAGGACGCACTGGCAGCTGGCGCGTCCTGCAAACCAACTCCTGGACTCCGATCATTTTGCGACGCGCCGAGCGCATTTGTCGACGCGCCGACTCATTTTCTCGATGCGCTACACGTGTCAACCGCTTATTGGACGACGATACCTATAAATACCCCGCCCACCACCTCATTTGCATCATTCAGCAAGAGAGAGAGAGGACCTCGTCGCCGGAAAACCTTTGCCGATCGCCAGAATCCTTCTCCGACCGCCGGAACCCCTCGTCGAAAATCGCACCTTCGATCATACCAGGTCTGGAGGAATGACTAAGTCATCTTTTTTCGATGCGCCAGTCCCAGCGCATCATAAAAGTGACCCAGCGCATCAGGAAAATCCCCGGTGGATTACTCAAACCATCAATCGTGGCATTTTAAGGACGCACTGGCCCCAGCGCGTCGCAAAATAGCCCAGCGGATCAGAAAAATACAAGTTTTCGAGTCAAAGCTATTTTATGGACGCACTGGCCCCAGCGTGTAGCAAAATAGCCCAGCGCGTCAGGAAATTATAATTTTAGGACGCACTATCCGCAGCGCGTCGCAAAATAGGCCAGCGGATCGGAAAATTAGATTTTAAGGACGCACTGGCTCCAGCGCGTCATAAAATTACCCAGCGCATCATGAAAATCATTTATGGACGCACTGGCCCCAGCGCGTCAATAAAATCAGGCCAGCGGATCGCAAAAATCAGCACTTTGCACATTCATTCCAGCACCTTTAAATCCTCATTTTATAACATTTTTAAGCCCCGTTTGAGCCTATTTTGGGTATTTCGAGCATTCCGGACGCAACGGAGCAGTCAAACGACCCATCCGGGCTACCCAATGAGCAGAACACAAGCCTTCGGAGTCTGATCCGACCCAACGAGCTGAATGGAACAATCCTCCCGAAAAGAGGCCGCCGGCGCCCAGAATCATACTGATGCATCATCATTACGTGTACTGTCATAACATGACCCGAATTCAGGTCTGGACTAAGCAAAGGGGACTATGGTTAACACGATAAGCCACACTAGGAGAGTTCTGAACTATCACACACAATCTGTTAAAAACTGATATTCCAATAACAGTCGATGCCCTACCCATCAAACGACATCCGCTGGTTGAGCTGCGCAGGTACACACAACTGTAGAACGGACTTCCCGAGGTCACCTGTCCCTACATTGACAGGCGCGGGCCCAGAGTCGTCCATCTCAGCCATAAACCCTGACAGTCTCAGCCCGGATCTCCGGTCAAAACATGGGACATAGACATCCGACTCGTACAAAGGTGGATCAGTCTATAACAAACACAGGTCTCCGCGACCATACAAATACAGGTCTCCGCGACCACACCAAAACACAGGTCTCCGTGACCAATGAACTCTGAGACCATAGTCCCCGCTGACTAGTCTTTTGCCTTTTAATCAAGGGTCATCGATCATTCGATGTAATTAAGGGCTCGTGCCAGATCACGGCCTGGAATGTACAAGATCTCAGAATCTCTGGAATAAAATTCGCCTTGCGATATCTCTTCTTTTGTGTACTTTGGTGAATGTTTGTGATTGTCTACGAATGTTTCTATATTCAGAACCCCAGATCAGCAAAACACCACATTCCAGAGGATGTTCATTTCTCTAGTTCTAACAACCACAAAAGTGTCCAAAGAGCTCGCTATACAAAAAAAAAAAAAGAAGAGAAAAACTGATTTTCCGATTTATGGCCCCTGTTGCTACAATGATTTGGGACATTCGTTTTTCAACAAGATTTACTCCTTTTTTGCAATCATGCCCTAAAATGGTCTTTCAAAATGGCTGAACGGTTTGGATAAAACACGTATATCATGGTGGGCCCCACAACCCCTAACAGGACCGTTTATAGATAGTCCATACCCCATCCGCGCCCCAGACAACCTTCCATTTGTTGCGGATTTCTTGCCAAAGGCTTTCTTGCATAGGGAAGCCATGTGAGGCCCACTTTGATAGTTGTGATAAATCTTTTTCATCCAGTACCTGTTTTGCGAGCTCATTTTAGGACATGTGACAAAAAATGAGATGAATCCAAAACTCAAATAGACCACATAAGAGGAAAGAGCGAGGATTGAGTGACCACGGTTGAAACAGTCATATGGCCACCAAGCTTGTATCAGGCTAAATTTTTTGTATTTTCAGAGTGACCTTATAAATAGTTTGGATGTCATATAAACGTCAAGGTGGAGCTCAAAGAGGTTTCAACGGTTGATGTTTCTTTCCCCACTCTTTCCTCAAGTGTGGCTCTTTTAAGTTTTGAATCTTCCACATTGTTAGTCACTGTCTTAAAAAGAGCTCGAAAAATAAATGGACAAAGTAGACTTTACATAAACATTATGATGACCCCACTTAACTTCCATGCCCACAGAAGCCTTTGGCAGGAAATCCGCTCTCCCCTCGGGATAGGAAGGAGAGAAACTGGCTCTCTCCTCGTTAAAATCCCTCGAAACATGGAGTTTGTTGGAAGAGCCTTCAAATGGGTCTCTGGACTGTTCACCGACCGATCATGACTGGTCGGGCAGTGGGGGCTGACCGATCTTGACCGGTCAGCCAGTGTTGAGGCAAATGTGTATTTTCAGTGATTTCTTCCCTGGACTGTTTTATGGACTGGTTGGCCAGTTACGCAGTGTCTTGCGCAGCAAGCGGTTTCTTACGCTATTGCACGGATTTGTGTAAGACATTTCTAATTCGGGATTGCTTGCTATATATATGGCATGAATCCAGGATTAGGTATAATCCTAAGGTGTTCAAGGTTTTCTAAGTGGGTTAGTCAGAGGGGAGAGGGTTTTGAGAGAGAGAGAGAGTTTGAGTTTTCTCTGTTTTCCTTGCTTGTAGGTCGTCAATTTTTATAATCGTATGTTAATCATAGTGGATCGCTTTGTGCCGTGGTTTTTTATCCATTGAGAGGTTTTTCCACATAAAATCAAAGTCTTTTGTGATTGAATGCTTATGAAGAGTGATTGCATTGTGTTTCTCGTTTGATCACATATTCTCGTATGTGTTGTTCAACTTTTACTTCCGCTGTCAGGCATCCCTATTCCCATCAGAGTTCACCCACGGAAGGATGGTAGAATAGTAATTGACTCCTTCAACTTCCATGAAGAATAGCATTTGCAGCATCACGTGTGGATGCACCAACAAATGCAAAGATTGCGCACGTTTTGAGATCCATAACGTTGATGAAGAGGGCATCTAACTGATATCTTAAATTAAAAGACATACGCTCATCAGCTGGGCCAAAAACACATATTGAATGGCAATTACATCTGTTTCTACCTCGTCCTTTTTTCTTTTACATCTTCGGCCACCGATTTGAACAGCTAGATTCCTTACATATGAGAAATTTTCTATGGAGCCACTTGATGAATGGCACAGATGCTGCGCATGCATGACAAATATCACACGCACGGTACGAGGATGCGAGGATGCAAATACTATATTCTTCCCAACAACTTCTGAAATCCAGCATGCATGGAGTTTGCTGATTCCACACGTAACCATTCTAATCCACACGCGAGCACACGCCCTAATATACAGGCGTGTTTGAGATGAGATTGGAAATGATGCTAAAAATAAAAGCATACAATTTCCCTCTTCAAATGGGGCCAAATGGAAAATGTAAGTTGATGGTAAAAAAATTTCAGCCCATACATTTGTTTGGCCTGATTTTTGTGTCAGACGTCTTAACGGTGTAGATCACTCGGTGGAAAGGTCAGAGATCACAGAAGTGTACCGTGGGGCCCACCTTGATATATGTATTATATATCCACGCCGTCCAACCATTTATAAACATAATTTTAGGGTATTATACCAAAAATTAAGCAGGTCCAATTATCAGGTAGATCATAGCATGAGAAACAGTAGTGATTGACCATTAATGTGCCACAAGAGTTTTGGATCAATCTGATTTTATTTTATTTTATTTTATTTTATTTTTACCTTCATCCAGTCTGATTTAACGTTATCCACAGATTGGATGGTAAATAAACACTTCAGAAACATGAAGATAGCCCTAAGAAGTTTTTAATGGTAGGTCGGGCAATCACCACTGTTTCTTATGGTATGGTTTACCTGATAATTGGATTTGTTTAATTTTTCGTATGATGACTTAAAATAATTATGTGAAAAAACGGATGGACGGCATGGATACATAATACATACATCAAGGTGGGCCCCATGGTAAACCCACGGTAAGGGTCGCACCGTCTTAGGTGCGGCCGGGGTCTCACCTAATCCGCTCTCAATGATCCGTACGACTCGTAATATGAGCACCAACGCAGTGACTGACGTATACCTGCAGCCGGGCAGTATACAATTGTCCATTATGATTGATGCAAACTAATCACAACCACCCATTTACTACCAAGTATAATAAATTCACAACTACCTATGTACGGACATTTCCTTTACTCTACACGTGGCATGAAATCAAGTAGCGTGGCCCACTTTGAAAACTACCCAGACAGGAGATCCAGTCCTGTTTTGGTCCCGGTCCGACGCGGATTTTTGTGAGAAAATACACGGCTTTCACCTATTTTGCCGGCTTGTGCCAGGGCATGACCTTGAAAATTGGACAGATCCAAAACTCCAATAGCCGTACAAAGCTGGCGTCAAGGCTGTGTGGGCCCCACCATGATGTATGTGTTTTATCCACGCTGTCCATCCATTTTCCACCTCATTTTAGGGCATGGACCCAAAAACGAGGCAGATACAAATCTCAGGTGGACCACACCACAGGAAACAGTGGGAATTGAATTCTCACCGTTGAAAACTTCTTAGAGGCCACAGAAGTTTTGGATCAAGCTGATATTTGTGTTTTCACTTCATCCCGGTCTGTGTGACCTTATCAACAGGTTGGATGGAAAATAAACATCACGGTGGGCCCTATAAAGCTTTTAAGGGTGGACGTTCAATCAACACTGTTTTCCTGCGGTCCACTGTTTTCCTGCGGTCCACCTGAGATTTGGATCTGCCTCATTTTCCGGCCTATGCCCTAAAATGAGGTGGAAAAATGGGTGGACAGCGTGGATAAAACACATACATCATGGTGGGGCTACACAGCTTTGACACCAGCCCCGGGGCTGGTGTTGGGGTCACTGGCCAATCCGCGTCCGCACCGGCACAACAGTGACGCGGATTTTCTGGAAAGCCTTTCGCAGGAAGTGCCTGTGCTAGGATGCTAGGTGGGGCCCACCGTGATCTTTGTGTGAAATCCACTCCGTCCATCAGTTTTGGGATCTCATTTCAGGACATGGGACCAAAAACGAGGTGAATCCAAAACTCAAGTGGGCCATGCGAGAGGAAACAGCAGGAATTCAATTACCACCGTTGAAACATTCGAATGGCCACAAAAGTTCCCTATCAGACTAATTTCTTCATGATTTCACTTCATCCCAGTGGGAATGACATTATAAACGGTTTG
The DNA here is from genome assembly GCA_003013855.2 of Liriodendron chinense. Classification (NCBI taxonomy): domain Eukaryota; kingdom Viridiplantae; phylum Streptophyta; class Magnoliopsida; order Magnoliales; family Magnoliaceae; genus Liriodendron; species Liriodendron chinense. Next base: position 2,834,437 of record PVNU02000736.1, on the reverse strand, counting down.
GATGGCATATAAACATCAAGGTGGAGCTCAGAAAGGTTTCAACGGTGGAAAACTCTTTACCCTGTTTTCCCTTTCATGTGCCCCGCTTGAAGTCATCTTATTTTTTGTCGCATGCGCTCAAATGAAATCCCAGATCGTATGGACGGAGTGGATTTCACACAAACATCAGTGGCCCTACCTAGCATCCCAGTGCAGGAGCTTCCTGCGAAAGTTTTCCTCATTAAATCCGCGTCTGCACAACAGGAAGAAGTAGGCAAATGTCTACCGTTGAAGCCTCTTTATGCCAACGTCATGTGTGTATGCTATCTAAACCGTTCATAAGGTTGGACACGGATCGAGCAATACGTGGGCCATCCGGAGTTCGGCACGAGCAGGGGCTCTGGGGACCTTCCGTGATGTATGGGCTTTCTCTAGACTGTCCATCCATTTTTCTATACCAGTTTAAGATATAAGCCCAAAAATATGGCAGTTCGAAGGCTCAAGTGGGCCACATAGTTGGGATTAAACACCTACCATTAAAAAATTCTTAGGGGCTGCGGAAGTTTTGGATCAACCTGATATTTGTAGTTTCCCTTCACCAAGGTCTATGTGAACTTGCCAGCAGGTTGGATGGCAATTAACCATTGTGGTGGGCCCGAGGAAGGTTTCAACTGTGGGCATCATTATCACCGCTGCTTCCTGTGGTACGGTACATTTGAGCTTTGGATCTGTGTTTTTTAGGCTTCTATCCTAAAATGACATGGCAAAATAGATGGACGGTAAGGATAAAACTACTATCGGGCGCGGATTTCCTGCGAAAGCCTTGCGCGGGAAGTTTCTGCACCGGTAAACAAGGTGGGCCCACAGTGATTTTGTTTGATAAATCCACCCCGTCCATCCGTTTTGGGAGATCATTTTAGGACATGAGAACAAAAATGAACACTCAAGTGAGCCGAAAACGTGGGGATTGAACGTCCACATTTGAAATATTTGTGGAGCCACAGATGTTTCGAATCAGGATAATATTTATGTTTCAAGTACATCCCAGTAGTAGTGACGTTATGAACGGTATGGATGTCATATAAACATCACTGTAGACCGCAGGGAGGTTTCAACGTTAGCAATTTACCTACCCATCTTTTCCTTTGGTGAGGCCCACTTGAGTCTTGGATTCGGTTCATTTTTGCATTTGTGTCCTAAAATGAGCTCCCAAAACGGATGGACAGAGTGGATTTATCAAACAACATCACTATGGACCCCACCTTGGTTCCCAGCGCAGGAACTTCCTGGGCAAGGCTTTCGCAGGAAATCCGCGCCCCCGGTCAACCGACAACCACAAGTGCATTAGGTGAGACTCTGGCATCACCAAATATTGTGCCGCCCTTACCACGAGGCCTATCGTGACGCATGTATTCAATATCTACACCGTTCTTTTGGGATAATCTTATTCCAACAATTTGATTGCGCAAAAGAGGGCCTATTTTTTGTGAGATCTACCATCTACATAGAGTTATGACAATTATGACGGTTCATCCATTCAACATTCTTCCACTATAGCATTCATCCATACCAATATTCATTCATTACAACATTCTTTCATTTCAAAATTCATCCCTTTCATAATTAAGCTCTTACCTTTCATACTAAAAAAATAAATAATAATAATAATAATAATTATAAAGGGAACAACCACACCCTCTTCCCTTTCACATACTCACATCAATGTTACCCACAAAAAAAAAAAAAAAGCCACTATGATCCTACCCTAAACCAATATTTGATTGTCATAGCTTCTACATTAGAGATTGTGGCTGAAAATCTTCAAAAAAAAACTCGGAAGCTTGCTAGAATTGAGGGAATAACGCCGAATGCACGCCAGAAGCTCATTGGAGGAGGTCCCATGGAGGTGGTAAGGGTCCTAACAGCCAAATGGTTTTTAATGCGCATAGGACCCATCTATTGAACCCATCTCATGTCTTATGTAGGGGCCAATGGATGGTCTTGGACCATATCCAAGCCGTTCACATGAATAAGGTTTTAGTTTCATGCCATCTGCCCAAGTTCGAGGGCAAAACTCATCACAGATGGATCACATCAAAGAAAACAATGGAGAATTAATTTGCAGTGTTAATGTAAGTGTGGGCCACAAAAAGCTTTAATTTTTTTAAATGATCCTACTATGAGTTCACGTGTGATTAAAGTGAATTGATCAAATTGGCCGAGGGATGGCCTCAATCATTGAATTAGTAGGCCTACACCCCCATTTTCAAGAGGCCCTCTCGACTTCCGCATTCTACTGCAGGCTGGGTAGAGGGGCATTTTGGTCCCAAAAAAAGTCCAATAGTCCTAAGAGGCTAGATAAATAAAAGGCTCTGACAAGGGTGCTAACGTCTTAAATGACATCATAAATCAGGATTTTTCCAACTATTATCCCAATCACTATCCTTTTTTTCCTCCATAAATTCAGCATAAATAGTACATTTGTGCACTGATTTAGGGAAGAGGATTGCCAGTGAGAGTAGATTTGGTGTTACTAGGGTAATATGTTGGTGGGTTTTACCCTTACCGTACGGCCCACCTTGATAATTTTTTTGTATATCCACGTTGTCCATCCATTTCCCCGGTGGAAGATCCAAATATCAAGTAGACCATACAACAAGAAACAGTGGTGATTGAGTGCCTCACCATTAAAATTTTCAAAGAGCCCATTGTAAGGCTTTTGTAATGTTTATTTGCAATCCAAGCTCTTCATAATGTCAAGAAGGTCTGGATGAGGGGAAAATATAAAGATCAACTTGATGTAAAACTTTTGTGGCTCGCAAAATGCTTTTAATGATTATTCATCACTCTTTCTATTGGTATGGTCCACCTGGGATTTGGATCTTCCTTATAATTTTGGATCGCATGCTAAACTTAGGCATAACAACATATGGACAGCATAGATATACAAAACATACATCAAGGTAGGCCCCACACTGTAGGGGTAACAACACCCACTAAGGTGTTACTACAGTAACAACTCATTCACTCGGGGGGAGAGTTATTTCACCTCGATTCAGACGCAGTTAGATTGGCAAGTGAGATTCATTCCGACCAAATCTCAAGTGGACCATACCATTGGAAACAGTGCTGATTGAATTTGCCCTTGAATTTTGGAAAGGTCCACTGACGGGCAGGTGAGATTCATTCTGACTATTTAGGTATATGTGCAATCTCATTTTTGGCCTAGAGGTAAAAAGTTAATATGTCCTGTGATTCAGGTGGGCTACAGAAATCGAAATAGTTTGGAAGGTGAGCTTCTCCTTTTCCTTTGTCTAATTTTGTGGTCTACCGTAGTAGCATATGATGTTGATTTTTGAGTGCTGAGCTTAACATGTGGTGACGCACATGATGCATAGTCCAACCGGTTGGACTATGCATCACGGCCTGTCAATCAGGTGGATTGGCTTGATTTGTATGCTGGGATATTTACATAATGGATCCCATCGTATGGATGGATTGGATCTTTAAAATGTTTGTCACGTTGTCAATTAGATGACGTGTAGAAGGGCCACTTGGGAATTTTCAAGGTAATGGAATTTTGACCAGAGTTAAAACCACCGGGTGTTAAATGGCCCTTAGAAGACTGCTAAAAAAACGCGGGGCAGTCCAAAGGGATTGGAATCCTCTAAAACACCCAACTCTGTGGCTCCTACCATGTTGTATGTGTAAAATCCACTCCGTCTATCAGAATACATTATCAAACCTTAGATTCTAAGGCCTAAAATCACTCAGATCCACAACTAATATGGAGCACACAAAATGAAAATATTGAGTATGGTACACAAACCATAGATTTTGGTGGCATATGTCTTTCATGAGGTCACAAAGACATGAATAAAAGATAAACATAAATATCAGCTTGATCAAAAACTCCTCCGACCGGTAAGAAGTTTTCAGCTGTGGGCGTTCAATTTCCTCTGTTTCCTGTGATGCCGTTCCTTGAGCTTTCGATATGCTTCAATTTTGAGCTCAGGCCCTAAAATAAGGGAATACAAAGGATGGACGGCGTAGATAAGACACACATCACGGTGGGACCCACAACAATTACTCAGTACGTATAGCGTTTACTCGGCACGCAATCCGCGTCCGCTTGATGGCGAGGAACTCACTTGAGTTATTCAGGACGCTGGTTTTGCAGCGAGGAACTCAAATCTGTGGGGTCTAAAGTGATGTAAGTGTCATTATCCACTATGTCCATCTGTTTCGAGCTCATTTTAGGGCATGAACTCAAAATTAAAACATATCAAGCTCAAGTGGACCACACCACAGGAAACACTGGGAATTGAATGCCTACCGTTGAAAACTTGAATCACGATGTTATTTGTGTTTTCCATTCATCCAGGTATGGGTTACCTTATGAACAGATTAGATACGACAAGTAAACATCATTTCCGAGCCTAGGAATGTTTCAACGGTGGATGTCTTAATCCAATTGTTTTCTGTCGTTTGTTCCATTTTAGCTTTAATCCTTCAGCTTTGGGCTCATATCCTAAAATGAGCTTGGAAAAACGGATGGACGGTGTGGATAATGACACATTCATCATGGTGGGCCCAACGGAATTTACTCACTACACAATCGCGTCCACCTTTGGGTGTGGATGTCACGCGGACTAACGATGCCCCCAAACGTAGAAAGCTTTGTAGACGATCGGGCTTTTTTTTCCCCTTCTGGATGGTATTTCATGGTGGGGCCGCTCATCAACCGCCATAAATGCTCACACGCTCTTCAAGTTCGCATGTGTCTGCATGTTCATGTGAGATCGTGCATGGGTAGATAGCAATCCCGGACGCGGGTTAACTACTGACGACTTCGGTTGCTACTCGCCGCTCAAGTGACGTCACCAAGTTTTGTGGGCCACCCACCATAATGTTTGTATTGCATCCACACCGTCTATCCATTTGGAAAGTTCGTGTTAGGGAATAAGAGAAAGAATGAGGCAGATCCAAAGCTCAAGTGGACCCCACCACAGAAAATAGTGGAGATTGAACGTCTACTATTAAAAGCCTCTTGAGGTACACAGAAGCTTTCGATCAAGCTGATATTTGTGTTTTCCCTTCGTCCATGTCTGCGTGAACCTATGAACAGGTTGGATCTCAAATAAACATTATGGTGGGTCCTTGGAAGATTTCAACGGTGGGCTTCACTGTCCCCACTCTTCTCAGTGGTGGGGTCCACTTGAGCTATGGATCTGCCTCATTCTTTGGCTCACGCTTTTAAAACGATCTATCCAGATAGATTGACGGTGTGAACACAGCACATACATCATGGTGATGTCACTTTAGTAGCGAGATAGCTACTGAAGTCGTCAGTAGATAATCCGCGTCCACCAATCCCCCCATCATAAATAACGTACAACGAAAACATATCGTATTGCAAATTCAAACTCAAACAATGGCCTGGCAATGGTTCTTGTTACCGTTTGCTTCTTTCTTCTTCCTACGCCATTGGATTCCAAAGAAGAAGGTTCCTGTGGAATGGCCCATCATTGGAACGCTCCCGTCCGTCCTCTGCAATGTCCATCGGTTGCACGACTGGTTAACCGATATCCTCAGTGAAAAAGGGTGCACTGATGTCCAAAACACCTCATTTCTTGCTCGACCGAGGATCATAACGTGTGATCCGGCCAACGTGACCTACATTGCCAGGACCAACTGCTCCAACTTCATCAAGGGTTCTTCTTTTTCGCAGACCTTCGATGCTCTTGGAGATGGCCTTTTGACGTCCGATTCCGATTCCTGGAAAGCCCATCGTAAAATGGCTAACGCCATTGTCCACCATCGGAGTTTGCGTAAATTCCTAGCGAAGGCCACACAAGAGAAGGCGAGGTATGGGCTCATACCTGTGTTTGAGCACATATCCCAGCAAGGCCTGGTTGTGGACTTGCAAGATGTGTTCCAAAGGTTCACCTTCGACAACACATGCACCTTAATTTTCGGTGCTGACCCAGGCTGCCTCTCCATCGGATTTCCGACGGTCCCGATCGCAAAGGCAGTCTATGATGGGAACGAGGCGATCATCTTCCGAAATGTCATGCCAACTTTCTGGTGGAAGCTGCAAAGATGGTTAAAGATAGGAGAAGAGAAGAAGCTGGCAAATGCTAAGGAAATAATGGACAATTTCATTGCCCAGAATATTTCAATCAAAAGAGAATATCTCAAGAAACCTGGAAAAACGGAGGAAGAAGAAGCAACGGATATTCTAACATCCTACATGAATTATCAATGCAACAATGAAACGGGTCAGCTGAAATCCGATAAATTCCTCCGCGACTCTGTTGTGAACTTGCTCATTGCCGGCAAGGATACCACCAGCTCAGCCATCACATGGTTCTTCTGGCTACTCTCAAAGAACCCAAGTGCAGAAACCAAGATCGTTGAAGAACTGAGGTCGACTTCGGCTGACGTTGATAGTGAGGGAGGGAAGAAGCCAAGAGTGTTGGACATCGAAGAGTTGAGCCGGTTGGTTTATTTAAACGCTGCCTTGTGTGAATCACTAAGGCTCTATCCAACCGTTCCAATCGTCCCAAGGGTGGCATTGCAGCCGGATGTTCTACCATCGGGGCACAGGGTCCGGCCGGGGATGATGGTCTATATCTCTTTGTATGCAATGGCTAGGATGGAGAAGATATGGGGCAAGGATTGCATGGAGTTCAAGCCCGAGAGGTGGATTGCACAGGATGGGACATTGTCAATTGAACATTCTAACAAGTTCTTAGTGTTCTTTACAGGACCAAGGACTTGTATAGGCAAGGACATAGCTCTCACTCAAATGAAGGTGGTTGTGGCTGCATTGCTCTATAACTTCCATGTTCAGGTGGTGGAAAGCCAGCCCGCGGCTCATGAGATTTCCGCGACCCTTCCTAAGAAGAATGGGTTGATGGTTCGGCTGAGAGAGAGGTATGGTTAGCCATGGTCTGATGATGGTAATGGTGCATGGGCGATAGACGGTAGTTTGAGTTTCTGTTGCAATCGAGTACTGGTTATGAGATCATCTTAGTAGTGAAATGTACGTGTAAACTTTAGGGCGTGTTTGGTTGCTGTTCTTTACATTTCTCAGCGTATTATGTTTTAGTTTTCATAAATAAAATTTAATTAGGGGGATGTTTGGTTGGAACGGCTGGATAGAGCCTCAGTGTATGTCCGTATAAAACTTAGGGGTTGTTTGGTTGTATGATGTTCGTGAAAACCTTAGGGGCTGTTTGGTTGTGTAAGGAGCGTATGGTAAATCCAATGCTCAAGTGGACCATACCACACGAAACGGTGATGGTAATGATCCTCACCATTGAAACTTTCCTAGAGCCCATTATGATGTGTTTTTTTTTCCATCCAACCTATTCATAAAGTCACATAGAGCTGGATGAAGGGAAAACACAAATATCAGCTCGATCTAAAACTTATGTAGGTACCAAGAAGTTTTCAAGGGTGAGAATTTAATTCCCATTGTGTGGTCCACATGTGTTTTGGATCTGCCTATTTTTGTGAATGTGTCCTGAAATGATACGGAGAAATGGATGGACAGTGTGGATAAAACCCATACATCACGGTGGCCCCTCGTAGCTCCTGCCTGTTCCCAGCTAGAGACGGGCGGGGCATGACGAAATACGCGTCCGCATCAACAGAACTCGGATCCATGACTTGGCTACGCCAATCCATCTTTGATTTTACGTTATTTTCTAGCCATCCCTTTTCCAAAGCTATGGAGAGCAGTATGATTGCCTAATAAAAGTGAATGTTAAGAATATAAGTCGTCCACGATCGATATACATGTCCTAACAAATTAAATATATGTATCTAATTGTTGATTGGACCTAGTTTGTGTAAAAAATCTTGACAAGGTCCATCCATCAAATGCATGATAGCCCATGAAATATACGTTGGATATAATTAATGAACGGTCTGGTTCAATGTATTGGACTGTTTCAGTGTCCCAACGCAACTATGAGCACTGTAACTTGTGGTGCTCTGAGAACATGGGTGATAGATTATCATGCATAAGGTACGACCGTACGAGGGTGCAAGTATGCAAATACTAATACTATATTCTTATGGCGGAACTAATTAAATTCCCAACAACTTCTGAAATCTGGCATGCATCAAAGGTTAGCTTATTCCACCTGTGTAGATCCATTTAAATCCACACGCGAGCACACGTCCCATCAGGCAATAAGTACGCATGTTTGGGATGAAGTTGGAAATAATGAGACAATTTCACTCTTCAAGTGGCTCCCTCTGCAGCTGTCCCACTAAAAAGAGATTAAAAAGAAATTTTACATACACCCATCCCTTGTTTTCTTGGTGCCAACTTGACATGGACATGAGATCTGCTTGGACGATTATATGTGTAATCCCACTTAATACCTAGATAAAAAATAATAAAAAATAAACTTCAGGCTGGATGTGATTCAGGTACTTTACACCAAAGGAGAGAGATGCCCACCTTTGATTTGCAATGGTCGATGACTATATTAAATCCACTCCAATCTTTAGATGTCACACCAAAATTTAAGTACGAGGACCAACATCATGCACACTTGTGATTCATGTGGACCACAACAAGGGAAACAATTTCGAAGGCCAGGGTTGCCCAATACACTATTTGCAATCATGTGGTCCGCTACTTGATTTAAGGATTGGGCTAATTTTGTAGTCTTTGGACTAACGTGGGTGATGTACTTGGCTAATGGCACCCACTTGAGTTGTCAACCGCCCTTGTTGGCATAGGACTCGGTTTGCATCCTTCCTTAGTGAGAGTCGATACGAATATCTAGAGGGGCCACCATCCATCTCTTTTCTAAGATCATCTTAAGGCATGAGATAAAGAATGAGGCGGATCCAACGCTCAAGTGGACAAGCTTGGGTTGCATTAAATGTAAGAGCCATTTTAGTGTGGTCCACTTGAGCATTAGATCTGCCTGATTCTTGGTCTCATGTTTTAAAATGATCTTAGAAAAAAAATGAACCATGTAGATAAACAAATACATCATGGCGAGCCCCTGCACAGACCAGTAAAGTGTCCATATTGAGCAAGGATGCAAACCACGTCCGTTGGGACAACCCACCTGGACGTGGATTCCACCGTGTTGTATTTGTTTATCGGCTCTGTCCATCCCTTTTATAAGATTATTTTAAAGCATGACCCCAAGAATGAAGCAAAGTCAAAGCTCAAGTGGACCACACCAAATAATAAGCGTGGGCTTCATTAAATGCAAGAGTCAATTGTGGTGTGGTCTACTTGAGCGTTGGATTTACCTAATTCTTGTGCTAATGCCTGAAAATAACATTAGAAAAGGGATGGACAGAGTGGATAAATGGATACATCATGGTGGGCCCCTCCATAGATCTGTCCATACAGTAATTTGTCCAGGCATGACAGGCTGCAATCCGCAGCCAACCCACGTTAATAAATTTAAGAAAATTGATTGGCACGTTGTTTTGAAAGAACTATGATTGTATCCTACCTCGCCCATCTCCCACTGGGAACAAGCAGGACCGCTGAGTGGCCACTGTGATGTATGGGTTTTCTACACACTGTCCGCCCATTTTGGCGTGCCATTTTATAGAATAAGAATAAAAAATAGGTAATTCCAAGTTTCACGTGGACCACACCACAGCAAGCAGTGGTAATGATTCTCACTATTGAAACTTTCTTAGGGCCCACCACGATATTTGTTTGCTATTGAACTTATTCATAAAGTCACGTAGACTTGGATGAAGGGAAAACACAAATATTAGCTCGATCCAAAACTTCTGTAGCCCCCAAGAAGTCTTCAATGGTTAGAATTTAATACCCATTTTGTGTTCCACCAGTGCCTTGGACCTGCCTCAATTTTGAGCCTTTATCCTGAAATGATGCGGCGAAATGGGTGGACGGTATGGATAAAACCCATACATCATGGTGGCCACCCGATGTTCCTGGCCGTTCCCAGCTGGAGACAGGTGAGGGTAGGACGCAATCCACATAGGTTTTGAAAGGACGCGGATTGCAGCCAAACTGAGCTGTAGAGGGGCCCACCGTGATGTCTCTGTTTATTCCTTAATTTTCTAAGATCATTTTTAAGGCATGAGACCAGAATGAGGCAGATCCAATGCTCAGGTCACACCAGATACACCCCCTTGCATTTAATGCCTGGTGTATTTAATGCAGCTGAGCTCGGTATTTTGGTATGGCCGACCTCAGCCTTGGATCTGCCTCATTCTTGGTCTCATGCGGTCGGCTGATCTTAGACAGTGAATGGACGGAGTGGATAAACAGATACATTATGGTGGGCCCCTCCACTGCTCAATTTGGACGAATCCTCATCCGTTTTAAGAACTGTAGGAGGATGACATTTCAGACTCTGATTGGGTGCTACCTAGGGCTGTCAATGGGCCGGGCTGTCAGGGTGGTCAGTATAAATTTCTTGTTTTTCAGGCCCGAGCCTAGCCCATTGACACCCCTAGTGCTACATGGCCTATCTTGTGCCCCTTATAATGTAGGGGTTATATCCACACCATTCATCTATTTTGTCACATTATTTTAAGATATAAGCCCAAAAATGATGTAGATCCAAGCTCAAGTGGGGTACACGATTAAATGCCGAAAGTCCAAAACTTCTCAAGGGCTAAGCTAATATTTGTGTTCTCCTTGGAACAAGTTGGATGGCAAATAAAGGTTTCAACTGTAGGCATCATTACTACTACTGCTTCTTCATATTGGGGAGGTCCCCTCGAGCCTTAGATCTGCCTCATTTTTTTTGGGTTATGCCCTAACATGGAAAAATTGGATGGATGGTGTGGATAAAACCCATGTGCAACAGTCATCTCCTCATAGCCCTAGCCCGTCCTAGGCTTGAGAGAGGAGGGCTATACCCTATTTAAGTCAGTGTTTGAAATGTGGTTGGAAATAATGCTGAAAGTAAAAGCAGAAAATTCAACGCATCAAGGGGGGGCCAAATGTACCATGTAAGTTGATGGTTAAAACATTTGGTCCCACAATTTATCTAGTGGTAATAATCCTATAACCAGTTTGGATGGCATACAAACATCATGGTAAGTTCTAAAAAGTTTCAATGGTGAATGTTGTTGTTTCCACTGTTGGCCCACCTGAGTGTTGGATCTATCTCACTTTTAAAATCGTTGTGGTCTTTCAAAACAGATGGGTAGAGTGGAATTGTCACGGACATTTATGTGGAACCGACACACCCCTAGGGTCACGGGAATTCCACTTTGCCATCACAGTGACTGACCATACACTTGCAACAGCGGCAGTATGTCACCATTATGATTGCTGGAAACTATGACAACCACGCATTTACCGCTAAGGGGTAATAATGATATCACAACTACTGTGTACGGACATTTCCCCGCTCTACACGTGCATGAACTCAAGCATCGTGGCTCACTTTGGAGACTACCCAGGCAGGAGATCGAGCCCCAGTTGGACGCGGATTGCGTCCTGCCCCTGCCTCAACATTGATCCGTCCAAACAGAGGACAGGATTTTTACTGCAATAGCCTTGAGTTGTGGCTATTTTTACTAAAAGTTTAATTTTTTTTTTTGTCTAATTCATCCATTTTGGCCTTTTGACAAGAAGATGAAAATTTTATGGCATTCTGAAATGTAAAATTTTCAATTTCTCATCAAAAGGCCAAAAAATGAGCCAGATGAGAAATTAGACTTTTAGTAAAAATAGCTACACCTCAGGGCTATTGCAGTAAAAAGACCTTCCAGGAAGTTCCTATGTGGGAACCTAGGTGGGGCCCACTGTAATATTTGTAAGAAATCCACCCGTCCATGTGTTTTTTGACCTCATTTTAAGTCATGCAAACAAAAATGAGCAGGATCTAAGACTTACGTGGGCTGCACCGAAGGAAAAGGTGGGCAGGGAAATTCATACGGTTGAAACCGCCCTTGGTCTACAGTGATATTTATAAGCCATCCATACTGTTCATAACGGCATTCCTACTGGGATGAACTGAGAACATAAATATTAGCCTGATTCAAAACTTTTGCGGCCTCACGAATATTTCAACTGTGTATGTTCAATCCTCCTATTTTTGCCAACTTAGTCACGGATCCGGCTCATTTTCTGTCAATTGAACTCAAAATAACTGATGAACGAGGTGAATTTCTCAAAAAAATCACAATGAGCCCCACCTAGGTTCCCAGCACAGGAACTTCCAACCTCCTCAGGTAGATGCTCTCTGGGACCACTGTAATGTATTGGTTTCATCCACAATCGTTCATACATTTTTCCACATCATTTTGTTAGCTACGCTAATTACACGGGGTGTAGTAATGACCCCACCATGATGTATGTGTTTTATCCATGCCATCCATCCATTTGGTAAGATCGTTTTAGGATTTGATACAAAAAAATGAGGCAGATCCGAAGCTTAAGTTGCTCCCAATAAGTTTTTAATGATTGGCATTCAATCTCCACTATTTTTTGTGCAGGGTCCACTTGAGCTTTCGATCTGCCTCATTTTTTGTGTCATGCTCTAAAATGATCTCCCCAAATGGATGGACTGTCTGGATACAACACATAGATCATGATGGGATCATTGCTACACCCGGCTGTGAGACAAAAACTGAGGCAGGTCTAAGGCTCAAGTGTTTCACACCGGAGGAAGCAACGGTGATAATGACACCCACCATTGAAACCTTCTTAGGGGCCACTGTGATGTTTATTTGCCATCTTATCTGTTCATAAGGTCATATAAACCAGGATGAAGGGAAATCACAAATATCAGCTTAATCCAAAACTTCTGCAAATCCCAAGAAATTTTTAAGGGTGACCGTTCAATCCCCACTATATGGTCTACGTGAGAGTTGGATGTGACTCATCTTTTTTGTTCATATGGAGAAATGAATGAACAACCTGGATAAAATGCTTACATCAAGGGCTCAGTTTTAATCCCGGTCGGGCGTGGATTGCGAATCCAAAATTTAATTTACCTACGTGATGTTTGTGAGAAATACACAGCTTTCATCTATTTTGCTAGCTTGTGCCAGTGCATGAGCTTGAGCATTAGACGGATCCAAAACTCCAATGGCAGCACAACAATAAGAAGTAGTCCGCAAATGCCTACTGTTGAAACCTCTTTAGGCCACCGTGATGTTTGTACGCTATCTAAACCATTCGTAATGATGGACATGGATTGAGCAATACTTTGGTCATCCGGAGCACAGCACGGGCAGGGCCCTAAGGGTCTGCCGTGATGTATGGGCTTTCACCAGGCCATCCAGCCATTTTTTTTCCATACCAGTTTAGTACATAAGCCTAAAAAAATAAAGCAATTCCAAGGCTCAAGTGGACTACATAATGGGGATAAAAACACCTACCATTGCAAAATTCTTGGGGGCGTGGAATTTTGGATCAACCTAGATTTTGTTTTCTCTTCATCAATTTCTATGTTACCTTGCCAACAGGTTGGATGGCAATTAACCATCACAGCAGGCCCTAGGAAGAGTTCAACTATGGGTGTCATTATTACCGCTGCTTCCTGTGGTGTGGTCCACTTGTGCCTTGGAAGTAGGGGTGTCAATGGGCTGGGCTCAGGCCACAAAATCAGAATTTTACACAGGGTCGACCTAATGGCCCAGCCAGAAACAGTTCAATTCCAGGCCGAGACCTACCCCGTGGCCTGACCCATTGACAGCCCTACTTGGAACTGCATTTTTTTACCTTTATCCTAAAATGATATGGCAAAAAATGGATGGACGGTGTGGATAAAACTCATATATCACAGTGGCTCCTCAGAGCCTTTACCCATGTCGAGCTTAGACCAGCTAGTCCATGTCTGGTCTAACCGGGTCAACCAACTTTTCCCTGTGAGTGGATTACGTGTGACTCTGGCCTCAGACGGTGAGGCACTTGCCATGAGGCCCATCTTGATTTATGTATTTTGTATACACAGTTCATCTGTTTTTTCAGATCATTTTAGGGCATGATCCAAAAAATGAAGAAGATCCAAATCTTAGGTGGACCATACTCTAGAAAACAGTGGTGATTGAACACCTTACTATTAAAAATTTCTTAGGGGCACCTTAAGGTTTTCTTAGTGTTGATTTGCCATCCCATATGTTGATAAAGTGATATAAGCCTGGATGGAGGGAAAAAACAAATATCACATTGATCCAAAACTTTTGTGGCTCATTAATAGTCAATCATCGCTGTTTCAAACTAGATGGTCCACCTGATAATTAGATCTGCTTCACTTTTGGAATAATGCCCGATCTGTAAAATGGACAGACGACATGGATATATATAGAGTACACACATCAAGATGGACCCCACGGTAAGGCCGCACCGTGAACAAAACAGTGGGAACAACAATGTCCACCATTGAAACCTTCCTGGGTGGAGTGGATTTGCCGCGGGTACTTCTCTGAACCTCACACAGCCATATCTCTATGCCAAGGTCGCAGGCAATTCACTCCCAAACTGGCTCACTATGACGTATATCAGTATATGTCTTATCCACGCCACCCATATGTTTTACCAGTTCATTTTAGGCATAAACCTAAAAAGGAGCCATTTTCACAGCTCAAGTGGACCACAACAAACGGAAGAGTGTGTTGGGTTCGGGGCCTTGCCTTGTTGGTAGACTGTGCAGAGTTTCAACAAGGGGTCTCGGTCTCCAAACCCAACAGTGGTGAAATTCCACACTGCTGACAACACCAGTGGGTGCGTTGCATGACCCATTAGGTGTACCAAAAGAAAAATGAAATTGATTGGACGTGCGTTGCATGACCCATTAGGTGTACCAAAAGAAAAATGAAATTGATTGGACAATCTTAACCTCTGATTAGTGGATATTTCTTCGTTAAATCAGGACCATTGACGCATAAGCAATTCATTTACTGTTGGAGTCATGTGGCACTTTATCACCGGTTGAAAAATGGTGGTGACTCTTCAACCGCACACATGGCATTGTTGTGCAAAAGTTTAGACACTAGACCGTCCAAATTGCTGACAAGATATCCATGGAGCATAAGCGATAGGGGAAAAAATGAGGGGATGGCAACGGCCCCATTTTGGTCTTCTAATGGGGCTGGGAAAAAATGAGAGGATGGTAACGGCTTCATTTTGGTCTTGTAATGGGGCCGTTTATTATTTTACTTTTAACCATCGTTGGATATCCATCAACTAAATGCCTAGGATTTATTGATCTCAGTTGGATTTTTTAGATACGCTTCATACAGAACGTGCCCTATAACACTCCAACTTCGAATATTCGAATTTTATCAATTCAGATATTGGGTCAATGTATTAACTATTATATTATTATATTATGTCAATAACCAAATTACAAATATTCATTTATTCATTAAAAAAATATAAAAAAAAATCTCATTGCATATAACCAAATATCAAAATCATTTGTAGATATCAAATGGTCTCGTCATCATTTGACTCTCCAGTCAAATGCTCGTCTAAGTCAATTTCACGGAGACGCCACCACTATATATTTCCTTTAATGTTTAGAATGAAATGATATGAACTAATTTGGACACCATTTAGTTGCTCAAAAGGGGGTCCAAGTCACCATGGATTGCTGGTATGAATTATTGATTCCAAATTCTCACTGTGTCCCACGAAAACGATCATAACTCTCTTGTTACATGTTCGATTTAGGTGATCTTATACTTGTTGGAAACCTATTTGAATAAGCTTTCAAATGGCATTAAAATCATATCATTTGGACACCATTTAGTTTCTCAAAAGTGAGGACAAAGTCACTATGGATCAATGATTTGAACTGTGGATCATAGATTCTCACTATCCCACAAAAGGGTCATGACTCTCTTGTTGCATATTTGATTTGGAGGATCTTATACTTGTTGGAAAGCTATTTGAATAAGATTTCAAATGGCTTTGGAATCACCTCATTTAGACACTATTTAGTTGCTCAAAAGGGGGTCCAAGTCAGTATGGATCACTAATTTAAACAATGGGTCGTAGACTCTTAATATGTCCCACAAAAACTGCCATAACGCCCTCTTTACATGTTCGATTAGGGGATCTTGTATTTTTTAGAATGATATTTGAATAAGCTTTCAAATGACTTTAAAATCACTTCATTTGGACATCATTTAGTTTCTCAAAAGTTGCTTCAAGTTACTACGGATTACTGATTTGAATTGTGAATCGCAAATTTGAACTGTGAATTGCAGATTTGAACTGTGAATTGCATATTCTCACTATGTCTCACGAAAACGGTCATAACTCCCTCGTTACATGTCCGATTATAGTGATCTCATATTTGTTAGAAAGCTATTTGAACAAGATTCAAATGGCTTTGGAATCACTTAATTTGGACACCATTGAGTTGCTCAAAAGTGGTTCCAAATTACCTTGTTATCCACTCCACAGATGTGTGATCCTCTTCATACATCTTCAATCCACATTTGCTAGTTGTGATTCATGTTGCCCATCTGCGATCCATAGATCTCACTAAACCATCTCCCCCTCCCTCATTGATAACTGTCTATCTCCCTCTTGCTCACCTCCATCGGCCCTGCCCCTCCTGGATTCCCCAGCTCCAATTAGTGGGGGTACCCCCCTATCGCTGGGGTGTATTACTTAGAAGAAGATAGAAGGAAGAAAAGAAAAGGAAACGAAAAGTTTTTTTTAGGCTGATGCAGGAGGCCGCAAATCTTGTAAGTGTCTTAATTGGCTTTTGTGTGGCTCATTACTAGTCTAGAGGAAGATCAACCAAATGTAGAGGATGGGAGTTTTAATTTCATGGCCTGGGCAAAAAACTGAGGGCGGAACTCAACATAGGTGGACCACGGTAAAGAAAATATCACCGCAATTAATGGAGACTATTAGTACTTTTGTAGGCCATCGAGGGGCTGTGTGATAATCTAATAAGGTCCCACTTGAAGTTTTAAGGGTGGCCGATTCAAATGAACGGATCAGATCTTGCATGGGAGGCTCTCTCACTATTCTTTTAGGGTGATGCGACAGGCCCTACTCTGATTGTTAAGACCGGCTTTAGCTTGTGGGTGACTCAACCGTCATACTGTCTTAAAAAGATAGAGGGGTTGAAAAAGTATAATGGGACAAATTGGTTAGAAACTTTGGTGATAGGTACTCTAGGGCCCAACAAATATTCCTGCCACATTACAAACTTTTGGTTATACTGTAAACAAATGGGGTCATATTGTCAACAAATGAGGTCACTTTAATCATTAACTCACTCTCATATATCACAAGGGCTCTAAGGAGCCACTGTGATATATGAGTTTCATCCACACCGTCCATCCATTTTACCTTATCATTTTAGGACAAAAGCCTAAAAAACACTGATCGAATGCTCAAATGGACCACACCACGGGAAGCAACGGTGACAATGACACCCATAGTTGAAACCTTCTTAGGGCCCACCTTGATAGTTAATTGCCATCCAACTTGTTGGCAAGTTCACATAAACCTTGATGAAGGGAGAATACAAATATCAGATTGACCCAAAACTTCAGCGGCCTCCAAGAATTTTTCAATGGTAGGCATTTAATCCCAACTGTGTGGCCCACTTGAGCCTTGGAATTGCCTTATTTTTTGGCTTATATCTTAAACTGATATGGAAAAATGGATGAATAGGCTGGAGAAAGCCCATACATAATGGGAGATCCCAAAGCCCCTGCTCGTGCCGAGCTCCGGATGGCCCAGGCATTGCTCAATCCATGTCCAACCTTATGAACGGTTTAGATAGCGTACAAACTGTTGATGCTAAAAAATGGTCAATAGACGAGATGAAGTGACCTCCAACTTGGATGGATGGATGGTACTGATCTCCTGGAAGTATGCGGTCTGGATCTGGCTGGAGGTCTCCTAGATCCTGCAAAGCACAAAGGAAAGACAAAGGGGGTGGCTGGGGCCCAGCCATGAACCCTATGATGCCTAAGTTGAGTCTTGAAAGATTCAATATCTCTCTTTAGATCAGTTTTTGTCTCATACCTTGATTATGAGGAGGACCCGTCTATTTATAGACTTAGGCCACAGAGTTGTATTCCTTTTGAGAAATCGTGATTTTCGTAGAAAGGATATTAAGTTTCCGAGATCTTTGGGCTGCTCTGTAGAAGATGGAGGCATTTTATCTTTCTAATTGATGACTCTCCGAACCTCTCTCCTATTATCACGGTGCGAGCCTAAGATCGCGGGATAGTTCTTTAAGAATTCAGGTCGTTGTGAGACGCGGGTCGGTCCTCGGAGAATGTCTAGAAATATAATCTCATCAGGTCGGTTGGTACCGACCTGCTTTAGGTTAGTAGTGGTTAGCTCGGGTCTGATAATTTTCATCTCGGTTCTGACCTAAGGTCGGCTCTTTACCCATAACAGAAGCCCCCTACTCTCGAGTCTAGCTCGTCTGGCTCGGGAGTAACTTATTGAGAAAGGCACGCCGACTTGGTTGCTTTTAGCATTCGGTAGTTGTAACGCCGTCATTTCGATGGGTGAGAAAGTGGCATTAAATGCATCGTTTAAAATATCGAGGAGTAATCATTCCTTTGTACCCTTTGTACAGCGCGACAGCATTCATAGGGTGTTGTTGAACGGGGTGCCGCCACGTGCCTCTTCAGACGTTACTTTTCGTATTACCAAGCCAGAGCTTGCCACGTGGAACATTTGTATTAAATGCGGTGGGTCCCAGGGATCCCTCAGATATATAACTCAGGACTTAGCAGGAAATCAAAAATTTTCACTTCTTTTGCCTCTCGAATCTTCCAGTCTTCTGAGCTCTCAGATTTTTCGTTTCTCCCATTTTCTTCTGATCATCACTTCTCAAACCGGTGTGCTAGCACTTTGGTACGCTCCCTCTCTTAGAAAAACTCTTTCCTTTAATCATCTTTTTTTTGTTTTTGAAATGTCAAAATCAGAGACCTCATGAGGAGGTGAATCCTGGAGAGTCTGATTCTAGGGCGAGGGCGGCTGATGTTGCTGGTGAAGGAGAGTCTGAACTTTCTGGGTCAGCTACCAGTAGTGCGACGGCTCATAAGGACCCTTTTGAGTCAGACTGTGTAGCCTCGCAGATTACCCAGGACGAGTTGGATGCTACAAAGGAGATATATGAAATTTTCGATTTTATAGAGTTTAGGATCCCTGACCGAGCTGACAAACCGAGCCGACCTAGGGCTGGGGAGGTGGTAGTTTCCTTGATTCACCTAAAAGCCGGGCTGAGGTTGCCTTTACACCCCTTCGTGCTCGAAGTCCTCGATGTCTTAGGTCTCTCCCTGAGTCAGTTGCAACTAAATGCTTGGAGGTGCATGGTTGGGTGCTACATACTGTAGCAAAGACTAGGGAACAAAGAGCTGACCTTGAACGAGCTATTTTTTATGTACATTCTTAAGTCCTTAGGAGGCCAGGGACTTTACTATTTTTCCTCACTACCGGGTCAGGGCGGCTCGTTGGTTATCGGCTTATCGTCTTCCACCAAAACTTAGAAGAGGAAGTGGTTCTTCGCGTCAGGCAGTTGGGAGTGTACGCCGGACGAGCCTTAGCCTTTAGGCTTCAGGGTCCGAGCTGATTTTGCTGTGTCAGGTCGGACGTCATTTCAACCTACCTGTATTTACGAAATCTTGGCCTTTTCTACCAAATGTTGAAATATCTTGTATCTTCTGACGTATATTCGTCTGTTTTTATAGTTTCAGCAACTATTCGGGTGACCTTGTCAGCTGCTCAAGAGAGGCAGATCCAGGAAGCCCGAGCCCTCCCTGCTGAAGAGAGGGATTTCCGGCAGTTGATAACCTCAACTCCGTTCGTGAATCAGGTCAGTAGGTTGAAATAACGATGTTGGTAACCTGCTCATTCTTTACCACCCCACCCCCCCCCCCCCCCCCCCCCCCCCCCCGACATATTTTCCGCATCTGTTGTGATAGGCATGGCTCTGAAGGCGGTCTCTAAGACTCGCAAGATCCCGACGTGTATCCTTGACCGTGGACAGAGCTCCACCGAGCCTCCGAGGAAAAGGGTGGCTACCACCGAGGCCCAGAGGCAATCACGATTGCCTCAGTCTTTCGTGTGCAAATCTGGGTAGAGCTTCGGTACGAGCTCTTCCCTGGTTAGGGTTGAGCCCTTGGCCGCCCAGCTGCCGACTGCCGACGTTCCGGTTATGGACGTTTTGGACACGTCTGACTCGCGGGCCGAGCCGGCGGTAGTCCGATCCGTGCCTCACGTCAGCTCGTCCGACACTCCTACTCAGTCCGTCGAAGCCGGCTCCGATCGGACTTCGAAGCCGGCTCCAGTCGGCCTTCTACTAGTGCCGGCCCATCTCATCCTCCTCAGCCACGGGTCTTTACTGTCTCTCCTGCCAGGCACGTCGAGCAACGGGAGGACCAGGTTGAGATGCCTCCACTGACGGAGCAATACTCGTCCTGGATTGATGGCGTCAATGCGTATATGCGCGTCAATCACAGCATCCCCCAGGACTTGAACACCATAGCCAATTCTGATCCGGATTAAATGGTTGGGGTCGCGATTGAAAGCAGCCTCAGGGTAATCTATCCTCTTTTCTTTATATATCTTTGGTACTTGTGACTTCCCTACTAACCGTAGTCATTTTTCTTCACAGGACTCGGCTTTACTGATAATGATTCGCCAAGTGATGGCTGAGCAGAATCATCAGATGCAAAAGGCCCTGGTTGTCGCGTCCTCCTGGAAGACGAAGACCGACGCCGTGAAGACTGAGCTAAGAAGGTGTCTGCTTGAGTTGAAGGATGCTCAGTCCGAGCTGAAGTCCACCCAGTCCGAGCTGAAGGTCGCACAGTCTGACCTGGATGTGTCTTAGGCAAAGGCCCAGTCCTTGGAGGAGGCCCTGAAGGAGGCCGCGGCCAAAGCCCAATCGGATGAAAATAAAGTCGAATCCCTTGAGACCGCCTTGAAGACAGCTGAGGAGGAGAAGGTGAATTTGGCCAGGCTCCTAAAGGAAGTTCAGCTGAAATCTTTGGCGGAGGTTAACGGTTTGAAGACCGAACTGGAGAAGCTGAATGCAGTATCTGAGAAGCTGTACAACCACGGCTTCCAGGAATGCAGATGCCTCGTCCTCAAGCATTTTCCCAACCTCGACCTTACACCCATAGACGAGGATGAAGAAGAAGATGAGGTCGTAGGGGAGGGGCCTGCTGAAGGACCTATGCCGACAGAGACTCAAGCTGGGGACGTTGGGACTAGCCTGTCAGATACTGCGAAGGAGGACCCCCCCCCCCCCCCCCCCCCCCCCCCCCCCCCACCCTTTTAAGGTGTTGTTTGATTTAGGAAAGATTGTGGAAATACTAGTGACTCACCGATTGCGGCAGACTCCTCCGTTTGATAGAATAGGATTTCTGATGGAGGGGAGTGATGGATGCTTCCCTTCCGGTCCGTAGCGACGACGGCGTGAAATCCAGTGAAATCCTGAAAATCAGTAAGCAAGTAAGCCGCACTTTTTACGTGACAGTTTTGTTAAAATCGAGGAACACAACATAAAATTTATAGGGCCCACAATGATGTATTTGTTGCATCCACACTGTTCATTTGTTTTATCCCCTAATTTTAGGCCGGAAGCCCAAATACAAGCTGGATGGAATACCGATGTGGACCACACGAAGGCTAAAATGGGAATTGAAAATCTACCGTTGAAAACTTCTTGTGGGCCATAAAAGTTTTGGATCCAGCAGATATTTAGTTCCTGTGCTTCATTCATGTCATTCTGACCTTTTGAACAAGTTCGATGACAGATACTCATCACTGTGGGCCCCACACAAAATTTTACTTTTAACGGTGCACGGAAGTATTCCCTTGTTTCCCATGGTGTGCTTCACCGGAGCTTACAATCTATGTCATTTTTGGGTTAGTTCCCTAAAGGGATCCGATAAAACAGATGGACGGCATGGATTGAATATATACATCATTGTGGGACCCAAAAAATTAGCATCCCCAACTCGTTCGCTACAATCTCGCTTTCCTAGGAGCATTTATTACATTACCTACACCAATCTCCAAACGTATGAAAAAAAAATAACCACGGCCCATTTACTAGCATTTACTCAGGTAAATGGAGAAACAAATACGCCCGAAGAGGATTTTCTGTAATTTCAAGATCTTTGAAATGACGACATTGACTCGACTGTAGTCTGCGGGAGTAGGAAACGGTTTGTGTATCCTTCTCTTCAAGAAGCTATATAACGTGCTTATGGTTAAACGTTCGAACCATCCATATCATTCCACCTTTTGGGGTAAGATATATCTAACAACGTCTTAGCAGATTTTCCTCTCTTTCACCCATGAACTCAACGTCAAACTGATGTTCTTCTTCTTCTTCTTCTTCTTTTTTTCCTTTGTCTGCTTCTTGTCAACAGGTGTGGAATACAAACTCCATCACCGTCTGAGTAAAGATTGCTGAACGGGACGACATACTTACAAGAAAAAGGTATCCAACAGGTTAGTTCCATCTTTCCGGAAGCTGCTTTGGCCGAAGTAACGCCTCCGAGAAGAAAGAACGGAGTGTTTGTGACCATGCTCACAGAGATATCTGTGTGATAGGGCCTGTGTAGGGTCCACATAGATGTCCGTGATTAATCCATGTTGTCCATCTTCGAACTCCACAATAGGACAGGATTAAAAAATTTTAAGATTTTATAAAACTCAGGTGGGCCACAGCTACAAAACAATGTGTTTTTCCTTCATCTCTGAAAGTGTGAACTCAAGAAAAGGTTGTATGACAAAAAAAATATCACCGTGGGCCCTACCAAGCTTCTAACGGTGGTGGTCATTATCCCCACTGTTTCCTATGGTGTAGTCCACATGATCTTCAGATATACTTCAATTTTAGGCTCATACCCTAAAATGAGCTGTTAAAATGGATGGACGGCATGGATTCATTGGATAAGCTCAGAGTGGAATGGGATAAGCTTCTAGAGTGGAATCGGATTGCATGCGGAGTAACTCCGTTGAATCTTATCGTGCGGAGTAAACTCAGTTGGGCCCACCTAGAATGTATGTGCTTTATCTATTCCGTCCATATGTTTTTTCAGCTCATGTTAGTGGTTGAGCTCAAAATTTAAGCAACTCCAAATCTGAAGTGGACTATGCCACGGGAAACAGTGGGAATAATGATTTCCACCGTTGAAACCTTCCCAGGCCCTACATTGATGTTTATTTGTCATCCAACCTGTTCATAAGATCACATGCATATGGATGAAGGGAAAACACAAATATCAGTGTTGATCCAAAACTTCTGTGTCCGCCGAGAATTTTTCAATGGTAGACATTCAGTTCACACATTTCTTGTGGTGTGGTCCACTTTAGATTTTGATATGCTTCATTTTCTAGCACCATACCTAAAATTTTCTGCTAAGATGGATGGACGGAGTGGATCAATGATGTAAATCACTATGGGCCCCATAGGGTTTTGGCCGCACGCTGTGTCTGGAGTTACTCTGTACGCAAACCGGTTCCAGAGTCTAATGGTAGCGAATTATGTGTTACCCTGGGAACATGGTTAGTGGGTGTTACCCTAACCATGTGGGGCCCTTCTTGATGTAGTTTTTATACATCGACGTCGTCTATCTGTTTTTCCATATCATTTATAGAATGTGATCCAAAACCTTCAGAAGATCCAAGAGATTGGATTGAAAATCAACATTATCAAAACCATACAATGGGCTCTTTAAAATTTTTACTAGTTGAGCACTCAATCACATTGTTTCTAGTGGTATGGTCCACTTGAGATTTATATGTGCTTAATTTTTTGAACCACATTCTAAAATGGGCTGTAGAAAATGATGGATGGCGTGGATACCTAAAAGATCATCCATGTGGGCCATACGGCAAGGGTAACACCAACTAAGTTGTTCCCGGGGTAACACCTAATTCGCGAGCGGATTGCCTGTGACCCCGGGCACAGATATATCTCTGTAGTCGGGGCTGTGTAGGGTCCAAAGGGATGTCCGCGACAAATCCACTCCGTCCATGTGTTTTGGAAGACCAAGTTAGGATAATATTTTAAAAATAATGCGGATACAAAACTCAGGTGGGCCATACCACAAGAAACAATAGGTATTGGACACTTAGCGGTGACAAAGTTTGGCATGAGGATAATATTTTTTTTTGCAGTATATCTGAGTGTTAATAATTCTGTGAACAGTTTGGATTGCATATAAACATCATGGTTAGCTCCATGAAGGTTTTAATGGTGGACGTTGGTGTTCCCATTATTTTGTTGGTGTGGCACACCTGAGTTTTGAATATCCCTAATTTTTAGCATAGTTATCTACTTTTGTCTTTAAAAAAGAATGGACGTAGTAGATTTATCAAGGACATCCTTGTGGGGACGAGGATTGGCTACTGACAGGTTGAGTAGCTAACTCTCTATTGAAGTGAGGTCATCAACTTCTGTAGGCCCCACTGTGAGGTATGTATCGTATCCACACCGTCCATCCATTTGGAGAGAAAATTTTAGGGCATGAGCTAATGAATTAAACAAATCCAAAGCTCAAGTGGACCCCTCCAAAGAAAACAGTGGGGACAGTGACATGACCGTTGAAACCATCCTAGGGCCCACCATTATGTTTATTTGAGATCCAACCTATTCATTAGTTAACAAAGATATGGAAGAAGGGACAACATTAATATCAGCTTGATTGCAAACTTTTGTGGCCCTAAGAACTTTCAACGGTAACAGATTAATCCCCACTGTTTTCTTTGGAGAGGTCTACTTTAGATTTGGATCTGCCTCATTCTTTGGCTCATGGCCTAAAATGATCTCTCGAAACGTATGGACAGTGTGGATACAATACATACATTAAGGTGGGACCCATAGAAATTGGTGACATCACTTCAGTAGCAAGATAGCTACTCAGCCTGTCAATAGCTAATCCGCGTCCTACCTGTGAACACTACTCGTCATCTTAGGCTCGTCTATTTAGGACTAACACGTGAAATGCATGTGAGACATGACGGTGTGGATCAATTGTTGGGTGGATCTTCTGTTCCTGTAGTCAGGCGGGTCTGATAATTAGGTGGGTAGTTATGATATTGATTGAAAGGGGAGTTATATAAAAACTGGACACATGTCCTTCTAACAATTAAAGGCAGATAATTTATAATGGGTTAACATGTAGTGCATTAGGAGGCACGAGACTTATCTTGTGTATTTGGACAATCAATAAATCACAATGTAGGTACAATCATAGGTCTGCCTTTAGATGGTCAATGTTTTGAACGATTAATATTTAGGTAGAGAAGTTCTACTTATACGATGGATGCGATAGTCCTATCAAATTATTTTTTCATTAACAGCTAATCAATGATAGATCTCATAGATTGACCCTTTTTACAATATGTGGAGGCATCATTTTATGGACATATGGGGACTACAATATGATTCTCCAGCTTATATTAGGATGTGACTCCAAAAATATACCAAATACAAAACTCAAGTGGACCATAGTACGGGAAACAATGGAATGGACGTGGTAAACATAAAAAATTGGTAAAACAATAGTTTTGGATGTGGATAATTATTGTATTTCCAATTCTACCTACTTAGAATGCCCTGATACACGGTCTATATGGGCTACACACAAGTACTTGCAGAATAATATTTTTCCAACTCGGCGCTGATCCTAACCATTACCTTTCCATTCTTATTTTTAAAGTACACACCTATTTACTAGACATCATTAGCAAACATTGGGGCACAAACTGTAAGATTTTTGACATAAATGCG
This sequence comes from Liriodendron chinense, assembly GCA_003013855.2. Lineage (NCBI taxonomy): Eukaryota > Viridiplantae > Streptophyta > Magnoliopsida > Magnoliales > Magnoliaceae > Liriodendron > Liriodendron chinense. Next base: position 2,808,728 of record PVNU02000736.1, on the reverse strand, counting down.
AATAAATGGTCTATACAAGCAGTAGAAGATGGATAATCGCGGCTGGACGGATGATGAGTTGAAATTCTTTGCAAGTATCATGAGTGCTGCGTCTGCTGCCCTGGCAGTCGGAGAGTATTGTCGAACTTATCTCTTTCGTAACCCACAAAGACGTGCTGACTATGATCGTGCCCGTATTATAGATGGGATAATAAGGGCAAGGGACAGCGACTGCATCTCACAATTAAGGATGACGAAGTCTACATTCTTCAATCTGTGCTCCACTTTGCGAGACAAGAGCTTATTGACTGATGCCAAATATGTTAGTATGGAAGAACAACTTGTCATGTTCCTACATACGTTAGGTCATAATGTTCGAAATCGGGCGATTGAAAATCGTTTCATCAGGTCTAGGGAAACTGTGAGTCGTTATTTTCATAGAGTCGTCGTTTCACTCTACGCCGACTATGTGAAGTTACCTTCACCCGAGACTCCTATGGAGATCTCGACAAATCCACTTTGGAGTGACTACTTTCAGGTAAATTATAATGTATGTTAAATACTTTATCTGTTATTCAATTTTAAATAATTATTGAATATCAAAGACCCCTAACTAGTGTTAAATGGATATTAGGATTGTATCAATGTAATAGATGGGACACATATTCCAGCGTTTGTTCCATCTCTGAAAAGTGCAGTATATCGAAATAGAAAGGAGAATATTTCTCAAAATGTTATGGCAGCATGTAAATTTGACATGAAGTTTGTCTACGTCCTAACTGAATGGGAAGGGTCTGCTTCTGATGCACGTGTTTTGCAAAGTGCGTTGACCCACTCCGTTGATCCATTTACACTACTAGATGGTAAATTCATTGATAAAATCTTTATCTACGTTATAGTAGTGGCTACTAATGACAAATTATGTCGATTACACTTTATAAACAAACGTAGGTAAATATTATGTAGTCGATGCTGAATATGCGCACTCCCCCGGCTTTATGGCACCTTATCGTGGCGTATGTAATCATCTCAATGAATATCGTACAGGTCGCAATCCGGATAATACCAAGGAATTATTCAATTATCGACATACACAATTATGGAATGTTATAGAACGCTGCTTTGGAGTACTAAAAGTCAGGTTTCCAATTCTAAAGACGACTCCACAGTATCCTTTTGTCACACAAGTAAAGATTATGCTTGCTTGTTGTGTATTGCACAACTTCATTCGTACCTCAGGAGAGGCCGACTTACTCGATGGGAATGGTAGATCACATAATGTCGCTGATGGGGTTACCCCGTCTCCTGTCGAAATATCTACTTTGGATTAAGACCGATTATTGATGAATGCTACCCAACAAGAGAGAGAAGTATGGGTAAGAAAACGCAATGAAATCGCAAATCAAATGTGGAATGACTATCATCCAATGAGTTAAATGAACTAGGATGGACTATTGTTATTTTATTTTTTCGGTACAATACCGTAAAATATAATATGTGAATTTGTAGTTGTTTGAATGCCATAACTTGTGAAACCATGTACTTTATAAATGTCGTATAATATCTTCTCTTATATTTTATCCTACTATTTCATGCTCTTGTAAATCCTTGAAGACAGTATCGACAACATGACAACGAATATGTGTTCTTTATTTTCCTCCCCCGAAAAAAGTACGTTACCATCTGATGTACCTTCCCCAAGAAGAACTCCTCGAAAATATACCACCAATAAAAATATCGGCACATCACAAATAGGTGGTATACTTCGATAGACGGATGAAATGGACAACATTTTAATTGACGGTCTAACTGAGCTTGTAATTAATGGTCGACAGAGCGGATCTAGTTTTAAGAAAGACTTGTACACCCCAATAGTTGAGAACATGAGATTGAAATTGGGCCTATTGATCACAAATGACAATGTGAAGAATCGCATTCGCACAGTACGAAAGAATTACTTCATTGTGAAAGACTTACGCAATACATCAGGTTTCGGTTGAGATCCAGAGCTAAATATCGTAGTTGCTACTGACGAAGTTTGGGTCGACTATATTCGGGTAAAATGAATTTTTCTACATTTACGATAAAAGTTGTTGTTTGATTACGTAAGCAATGGAAGTTGACTGATTCATTTTTTTATTTGCAATAGTTTCACCCAGATGCTACACAATTTCGAGGAAAAAATGTACCCAAGTACGATGATCTGGAGTATGTATTTGGGAACGACAGAGCCACTGGCAAGGCATGTGCGACTGGAAACTTACCTCCAGCATCAAGTGGTATGAGATGGCGCGATACGGATAATATCTGGGGCCATAGTGTTGATTTGAACGAGGACATCAACGTTGCGTCTCCTGAAGAGTTAGGAGACACAGATCCAGACATCAGTTGGTCATTCGATAGTTGTCGCGGCAAGAATATTTCACAGACTACTCCATCGGAGAATGTTAACGGCTCAGCAAAAACCAACAGCACTGTTAATTCCAAGAAGAAAGCAAGAATGGTGAAGCCAATTGAATAGATTGAAAATGGCATGGTCACCATAGGGGACGCAATGCAATCCATAGCCATAACGATCGATAAAGGTAAGGATTTTGATCGGATGTCTTATATCATTCCAGCCTTGGAGGGGTTGAAGGGACTAAGTTAGTTCGATGTGCTAAGGGCAACAAAGATATTTTCAAAGGAAGAGTCATATGGCGCCGCATTTCTTAATTTCTCTAAAGAAAGAAAGTTAGAGTTCGTGAGGATGCTGCTAAACCCGACTTTTGATTGGTGTTAAGGTCACGAGATGTTGGATGCTGAATCGAAAGCGATGTGCCAATGATATTTTTTTTATGCTTACAAATGCTTTTGTTTTAAACAAAAAACAACTTGGATGTATATTTTTTTGGACATGTTTTTTTTTCATATATCACACCCTACACAGCTACACATTGACTGCACACTTATGCTACGGGGTTCGATTATGCTTAAGAACTTTTATATTAATGTGTATATTACCAAAGTGGTATGATATAGTTTAAATGTCTATTTTAATTTATTTCTGATCAGGAATGTGGTTGTATGACTTTAATAATAACTGTTGAGAATAAGTCGTCAAGTGGATGACTTCCACTTCCGTACTAATTAATTTATATCATTACAATGTTCTTCATATTTGAAGCTGCCATACGTTTATAACCACTTTTTATTCTTACAGATGGGCAACAAAGTATATGTGGTATTCCATAGGAGACAACGTGGAGTATTTTATTCTTGGGAGGAATGTCAAGCACAAGTGGATGGCTTTCGTTATGCCCGTTTCAAGTCTTATAAGGATGCGAGGAAGGCTATCAGCACATGGAATGCATATCACGGTATCTTCGAAGAACCACAGGCACCACTGATGAAAACGTTCATGTTCAACATTATGTTCAACAACAGGCTGGCGTGGGCCACAACGATGTTCATTCTACAAGGACAGTTGACTCAACTCCCCTGGTTGATTCTACCAGTCGCCAGTCGGATTGTGAATCGGTAATGCTATTTGTAATAACCCTGGTTTTACAGTAGTTGCGCTAGAATTCAGAGATAATTTAATTAATAGTTTAATTTAATAAGTAAGTAATTAAATAACTCAAATAATTAAATTGTTAATATTAAACGATCCGGAAGGATTATAGTATGATCCTTTCATTAGGAGTGCTCAACATGAACACTAGAATAGTGTAGAAGTGGCAGGTTTCACATAATCTACAATAAACCAGAAAAATACGTATTAATTGAACTTAAGTTATAGAACATTTGTAAAGATTATGATTTCTGGTGATCATTACCATACAAAACTCTATACAATAGTTCTAGGACACGATCCAACCATACATGTCAAGTTTCAACCCTCCGATCATCCTACAAGTACCCTAATCAGAAACCGGGCCATAAGTGGGCCATCTAGCTTCGGAACTGTCCCATTTTTGGTGTCATAGCCTGAAATCAGGATGCCTATCTAATTAATGGAGTGGATTGTGCATATACATCATGGTGGGACCCACGTGCATCGCGTGCACTACACACGCCCGGTCAACCCGCGTTTACCGCGAGTTGAAGGACAGTGCTTCTTCTTTTTCTTCGTTCTCCGTTACTGTTGTGAGCGGACGCTGTCCGCTGGCTGCATCTTCGCCGTACATTGATGTCGGTTGCGAGTGGGCCCCACATGAAAGCGGAGTACGGTGTCCGGGTGTACATGCACCGCACGTATCGGTCGGCACGAAGAGTCCCTACTTCGCCTGTTTCGTCACCCGCTGAAACAGCGGACGCTGTTACAGCGTTCGCACGCTGTCGAATGTGGGCCTCCTTGCGACCATCGGGATGGGCCCCATCGTAAAATCCAAGCCATCCATTTGAATCCCCTACCTCACACATGAAGTCCCCTAGAATACCCTGCTCATCAGATGTCTACCCGACCTTCCTCAAGCCACCGTTCAAATCAAAGATGACCAAGATCCGGTCCGTTGCGTTGCATGGACGGTCCTGACTTCACCAATATCTTCATGTGGTCCCCACCTACATATTTGACGGTTCCTACGTGACGTAATCTACAAAAAGTGGAAGTCGAGTTCTCCTCTAACTCGGATTCGCAAACAGACCCGTGTCGGTTCGCACGGCTATATAACCTGTCATCTACTCCTGCGTCCTTCAGAGAAAAGCTAGAGAGAGAGGGTCGAGCAGAGAGAGAGAGAGAGAGAGAGCTAGTTGAAGGAGAGAGAAATATAGAGAGAGAAGAAACGAAAGAGAGAGAGAGAGGCCGTGAGAGAGAGAGAGAGAGAAGCCGGTAGAGAGAGAGGAGTGGAGTGCAGCGCACTGCTGCTGTTGCGTCAGTGCTGCTGGGCAGCAAGAAAAGAAGAAGAAAAGAAGAAGGAAGAAAGAAAGAAAGAAGAAAGAAGAAGGAAGGGAGAAAGAAAGAAGAAAGGAAAGAAGATGGCCAACTGAGTCGACTCGGTGAGCCGACTCCGACTCGATTTGGGTTTATAGTTCATTACATGTGAGTGATTCTTCTCAAGATTTCCTTTTGATTTTTTTCTAGAATTCTTCCTTATTGAAATTCAAATATATGATTAAGTTTTCCAATCCCCAATTCTTCTATCTTAGTTGTATGGTGAGTTAAGGTTTAGACTCTACCATTCACACTTTTATAGGACTCCTTCAAATTCCTCGTATTAGGATTCTAGGTGAGCGATCAGACTTAGAATTCAATATACTTTCCTCATATATCTCGCATTAGAGTTCTACATAATAAATACATCCCTTAACCACACTTAATCCAATAATAGAATATCATTAACATTCCCCTCTATTTAATTCTAATATTTCTATGGACTATTTAAATCTTATGTGTTACCTTTTATACCATAGCATAATCAACTTTAGTTGACGAGTAAGTTATGAATTAGACGCTACAATTAACTAACCGACTAACAGGTGAATCGCATGCATGGTGTGTTTGGGATTGAATCATTGAATGCATTATATGCTTGCAGAATGCTCTCATAACTCATGACATATACATACATGTATACACTGCGACAGAACAGGAGCATGGTTGATTTGACTCCTGGCGTGCATGGTTAATTTGCCGCCTTGCTGTACCGGTTAGGTGAGCATGGTTGATTTGCGACAGGTTCCTAATGTTCAGTGGCAGCGAGTTCTGGTCGTTTCATTTATTGAGCATGGTTGATTTGCTCGGTTGGATCAGTGGTGCATGGTTGATTTGCCCACTGGCGTGCATGGTTGATTTGCCGCCTCGTTGTACCAGTTAGGTGAGCATGGTTGATTTGCGACAAGTTCCTAATGTTCAGTGGTAACGAGTTCCTAGACGTTTGTACTCTTACACGTATCATAACATACATGACATCATGATAATCATGCTTCATTCATAATAATACATAAAATGTTTAAATCATCACCATATCCTTATATATTCGTATGATTCTAGCTGTTAGTATTTCACATCTAACATCTTATCAATTGGAATATTACTTGTGATGGAAATGACCTCACTGGGCTTTAGCTCACCAAAATCACCATAGTTCCTGCAGGATATCAGGAGGAAGGAACAACGGCTCAAGCGGAATATCTGGACGACTATTTTTATTAGAAGGCTTATCATAGCTTAGGTGTTGAATTTTATTTCTTTTGAAGGATGATTGCATCAGACTTTAGGAGATATGAATGTTTTGCTGATTAGAAGTAGTGGTTTAATTTAAACTTTTATTTGAGATTTAAGTGATGATTAATAAAGCACTTTAGTTGGTATTATTGTGGTATGTGGAATGGAATTTCTCTACAGGTTATATTTGGATTAAATTCGCACTCTGAAACTCGGGCCTTGAGTTGTTGTACTCGAGTCTCGGATTTCAGGGCGTGACACTATTTGTGTTCGGTGTTGTCATAGTCGTAATGGCCTTCCAGTTGATGGTGCTCTATCGTTGAATGAGTATCAAATGCCACTTTTGGACTATGTTGTTGTCTTATAGTAGGATGTGCCCACTGATGCACAGGTTTAGCGCACAGGTTCTTTTTTTGTTTTCTTTAGTTTGGGTTGAATGGTGGTAGTCCCCGATATGGACTTACCAAATATCAGTTTTTTTTTCTTATAGATATGGAAATGTGGGTTAATATTCCTTTTGTTTTGGATATATGTTCAAAAAGAATCATCCATATAAAGTGGTTGTGTTGGTCCGAGAAAATGGATGATTCTCACTATTAAAACGTACCAAGGGTCCTCCATGATGTTTTTTTGCCATCCAAACTATCCATAAGAACAGGACAGCCTTGGATAGAAGGTAATCAAATTTGACTGATCGAACACGGCTGGAACGCCGAAAAAGTTTTCAATGGTCTACGTTCAACCTCCCACTGCTTGTTGCGGTGTGGTCCATTAGAACATTGGATCTGTTTTTTTCTTTTTGGCTCAGGCCTTAAAATGAACCCAAACATTGACGGACGGTTTGGATATATCAAACACATTTCGATGGGACTCACCGAACTTACTGATGTCAAGGCCAGAGACGTAACACCTTGGGGTAGTGTGCACCAGCCAATTCACTACCCTGAGTTAAGGCAGAAATTACGGGCGTGGATCAGCTAGTCTGGAAGCGGATTGCGTAGTTTCGTATCTCTTTGTGGGGCCCACCGTGATTTACGTATTTTATCCACTCTGTCCGTCCATCTTAACAGATAATTTTAGGATTGGAACAAAAAAAATTAAGCATATGAAAAGCTCAAGTGGACCACACAATAGAAAAATGTGAACTGAATGTTGTCCATTGACAAGATTTCTGGGGACATAGAAGTTTTGGATCAAGCTGATATTTGAGTTTTCCCTTCATCCATGTCCATGTGATCTTATGAACAGGTTGGATGACAACTAAACATCACTGTGGGGCCTGGGAAGGTTTCAACGGTGGAAATCATTATTCCCACTATTTAGTTTGGCATGGTCCACTTGAGATTTGGAAATGCTTAAACTTTGGGCTCAACCCCTAAAATGAGCTGGAAAAACATATGGACGTAATAGATAAAGCACATACATTCTAGGTTGGCCTTACAGAGTTTATTCCGCATGATAAGAGCGTGCGGACTCCGCACGCAATCCGATTCCAGCTACTCGGTTGGGAATAAGCATAAGGAGTGGTTTCTATTCTCTGTGGGCCCCATCCATGATGTGTGTGTTTTATCCACGCCGTCCATCCATTTTTTCCATCTTATTTTAAGGCATTAGCCCAAAAAATGTAACGACCCGAGATTTTCGACTCTCGTGTATAACACAACGGCTGAATTTCCAAGTAAATTATGGACTAATTGATTTGTAAATAATGAAATATAGCATTCAAGCACAATGCCGGAAACAAATATTCATCTTATTCTATCAAACTTACTACTTCATCATCAATGTTTAAATAAGAGAACCAACCAATATCCATACTGATTAATTAAAATACAAAATCATGTCTTCTCTTGAAGACTTATTACAATTCCATAAATGTATCAACTACTCAAAAGAAATATTTAATAAATGATAACACCAACTAAGTTTCTCTAACATCGTCATCCGCCATGTGATCGTACGAACCATTGAACGTTTTTCCTTAAAAATCGGGTTCAATACCTGTATCTTCACCTGCATCATCTAAATTGTGTTTGGGATAGCGTTAAACGCTATCATAGTGGAGAATATTTCCTCCAAGACAATCAAGAATAATAATAACGGTACAAAGTAAACGCAAGCAGGATATTATCATTTAATCAAATCAAAACAACCAACTAAAAAATCTTTGTTAATGCGATGCATGGAATGCATGCTCTGGCTAAGACACCTTGGCTAGAATCACAATATATGAAGTGGGAGACTCCCTGTTACGACTTCACGCTAGCCACTAGTCGCCAGAGTTTCCTGGGACGCACAAGCCCATAGTTTTGCCCCACCACGTGAGAACGGGACGCTCATAGCCCAAATCTACACGTGACAATGTACGGGAGAAGTAGGACGCTCTAGCCTATTCTCAATTCTACACACCCACATGGAGTCAAGTGAATGCATGACTTTAGTTTCACCTTTATTTAAGTGTTTTCACATACAACCGATTTAAATAAAACTCAATGTTCACTATGGGGAGTCGCAAGCAACCCAGCATAGGCCGACAGCACGGGATTAGTGTCCATAGCACCAACCCCGACTCATGAGAAGTTGTGTACCATTAGTGTCCACTCATTGTCGCATTTTATGATTTCATCATGTCCCAAAAAGCCAATGTTGTACATCATGACCAAATTCATTAAAACACCCATGTACTGTAAATGGATCAAATCAAGCATCATGTACATGTAAGGATCCATTAACAAACAATCACTTCATTCTCTCAGTTAAGTCAAGATATATTCTTCCATCATGGACACCTCTCACGGGTTCTATCTCTCTACATTGAATAATTTTACCAACTTAAGGACAAAGAGTATACAATAATGGGATGTCTATATGATGATCTTATACACATATTTCATATCACAATATAAAAATCAATCTTACTTGTAATACATGGACTAAGAAAATAAGGGCATAGATTTCAAAAAAATAACACAAATACACATGCTTCTTAGTAAAAAATCTAAACAAGGAATCACATTACTATACAATGATATTCATTACAAATCTCACATCAAACTTCATGTTATATAGATAAGCAATTCAAAACAAAATAACTTCACATGCCACAAAAGAAACTTATGATAATCGTGGTATTATTAATGAAAGGCTTGAAGGAAAATCCTCACCTTATGATGGACTTAGAAGAAGAGGGTTGTAGAAGATCCTAGCCGCTGGAAAAATATGAGAAAGAACTCTCTTCTTCTTCTTCTTCTCTCTCTCTCTCTCTCTCTCTCTCTCTCTCTCTCTCTAAGGCATGGAGGCTAGGGTTAGGAGAAGGATTTGGAGGTACGTAGTAGAAATATGGAAGGGGATGTACATGTGGGGTCTTGTGTAACAACCTCTTGAGGTAGGTTTCTCAAATCTCAATATTCGGATGATCTTTGATCAATTCCAATCAGTTCATCTTATCAAGTTCAAAGAGTAGAGTCAAAATATGTAAATTTTTTGATGATGTACATTCTAAATTGGCCGATCCTTGAAAATGGCCTAACGGGTGCTAAAATGGGCTTGATCTCAATTAACAGTCTACACTTGATGATCAGGGCCCAAATTTTAGAAAAATATGTAGTCACGATAGACAAACAATTGTACAAAGTTTAGTGGTTGATTGATGGTGAGAAATGCCTAGATCTGAAATTTCAACTTTTTGCGGAAAAGGAAGGGGCTGGCTTTGTGGTTCAACGGTGTAGGATTATAGATCGGGGTCCAAACTTTGTGTAAACTCGTAGTCATATGGATATAATAAGTAGTCCAAATTTAAGATGCGATTGTTGGTGAGAAGTGGGTAAATTGAAAGGTTCAGATTTAAAAAGAGTTGGTAACTCATTAATTTCTAAAGGGATAACTTCGCGCATAAGAAAGATGCTTATCAAGGTGGGGCACTCAAATCACACTATTGGTCCATGATAAAAACGATCCAAGTCACTCATATGAAGAGAAATATTCGACTACGACTAACTATCTACTTTCCTCACTCGATGGACATGAAAATCAAGGGTTAAGGGGCTGATTTGACAATCGGACTACTTTTACTATGATTTAAGGGCTGAAATTTGATGTGTATGGTTAATATGTGCTCAAAAGCTTAAATCCAGGGTTTTACGTGAAAGTGATCGTCAGAAACTATAATACTTAAAAATGACATCTTAACTTAAGTTTAACTAATGGCATTTTCGTAATTATCTGCAAAGTGCGTGATTTTTTAAATCTAATCTTTCTAGGATGTTTATGGGATCATCTAAGCAACTTTTGTAAATGGTAATCAACTTTTGTAAAGGGTCCCCTATCGGATCTCCTATGGATGTCCCGCTATTCGCAAATCAACGATAAATGTACGATAATTAATAAAAAATAAATTAAAAATAAATTTTAAAAAATTTTCAAATAAATCTCGAAAATCTGGAGCGTTACAAAAAATGAGACAGATACAAATCTCCATAGGACCACACCATACCATCACACTGGGGAATGATGCCGACCATTGAAAACTATATGGCGGCGTAGAAATTTCACACGTAGCAAATATATGTTTCTTCTCTTCTTGTAGGTGTACGTGGCATTCTCAAGAGGTTGGATGGAAAATAAACATTAAAGTGGGCCGTTGGAAAATTTTAATGGTATACGATTCAATCCCCACTGTTATTCGTCGCTTGTTTCATATGAGATTTGTATCTGTTGCAACCTTGTAAAATGTTATTACAAAATCATTGGACGGCTTAGGATCTTTCCTAATATCACAGTGGCCCCACATAGATAACGACGCAACTCCTTCCACCCAATAACCCATAAGGTGATAAGCACAAATGACTTGTGAAACAAATGAGTGGACAGAGTAATGATTACCACCTCCTTCAATTTGGTAGAAAACAAACTATAGAGATAACACGACGCACTTATGTTACATTTTCAAGGATTCCACCAGGTAAGTAATAATTACTACCTTACCTGCATTTACCACGCGGTGGCTTAAAGAGGCTTCAACAGTATACAGTTGTGCGGCCATAGGAGTTTTGGATCTGTCCAAGTATTCAAGGCCATGGCCTGACACAACCTGGCAAAATAGATGAAAGCTGTGTATTTTGGGGTTCAATCAGCGTCCGGGACCAGAACAGGTGTCGATCTCCTGTCTGGATAGTTTCCAAAGTGGGCCACGCTATTTGATTTCATGCCGTGTAGAGTAGAGGAAATGTCCGTACATAGGTAGTTGTGGATGGTTGTGATAGTTCGCATCAATCATAATGTCGGTTGCAAGGATCGGTTAGTTACTGAGGAGGTGCTCGTATTACGAGGCGTACGGATCCACATCTGTTATCTCTGACCTTCCCAGCGAGCGATCTACACCGTTTAGATTGTCCATTTAGCCCCACTTGAAATAGGGAAATTGTCTGCTTTTATTTTTAGCATTATTTCCAACCTCATTTCAAACACGTGTGGATTAGAATGGTTCCGTGTGGAATTAGCAAACCTCAATTCATGCCGGATTTCAGAAGTTGTTGGGAATTTAGATCTGCCACACAAGATTATAGCTATTCGAATTCTCGCATCCTCGTACATTGCTTGTGATAATTGTCATGCATCCGTGCCACTCATCAGGTGGGTCCATAGAAAATTTCTCATATGTAAGGAATCTAGCTGTTTCAAATCGGTGGCCGAACATGTATTAAACGAAAAGGGATGAGGAAGAAACGGATATGATTGCCGTTCAATATGTATTTGTGGCCCAGCTGATGAGCGAATGTTCAACGTTATAGATCTCAAAAAGTGCGCAATCTCTGCATTTGCTGGTGCATCCACACGCGACGCTCCAAATGTCATTCTTCATGGAAATTTCGGTCAGTAAATTATTCTAGCATCGTATGTAGGGCTGTACACGAGTTGAGTTGTATTGGCCCCTGCTTGTTGCCCAATCCAAACCTCCTACTCTTGCTCGGTGCTCAACTCAACTCGGCCGAGTCAAGCATGGCTATGCTTATTAGTGAGTAGATCGAGCAAGTTCAAGCCTAGTTAGAGCATAAGTTTTCGAGACGAGTCCAACCGGAAAGATGATAGTTACTACCCCCACTAGTGGGTGGGTGCATTGTGTGACTGACCTACGTGGGTGCGTTGCATAATTAACAGGGTGGATGTGTTGACAAAAAAAAAAAACCATGAGAGAGAGAGAGAGAGAGAGAGAGAGAGAGAGCATGTCATGTGTGAGTCACATGCACGCACAAGCAAGCGGATAGGGCAGGTTGAAGGAGGGCCGGCGTCAAGCGGATAGGGCAGCAAGGAGTGGTAGGAGGTCGAGCTTAGAAAGAGAGAGAGGGTCAGGGGCTGGCTGGCCATCAAGCTCAGAGAGAGAGAAGGGGAGGGGTGTTCCATGAGAGGGTGGCCGGCCGTCGAGCTCAGAGAGAGAGGGAAGAAGAGCCGGAGAGGATTAGGGTTTGAGAAAGAGGGGGGCGCTCGAGCGGGATTAAATTTAAATTTTGTTTAGTCTTTTAAGTATTTATACTCTGGGTCAAATGACCAAGTCTAAACGAGTCAAATCGAGCCTACATTCGAGTCAAGCCGAATCGAGCATAGCTATGCTCGGTGCTCACTCGAACTCATTCAAATTCCAAAAAAATGACTTGATTCGGCTAAAACTAACTTTCGAAGTAAGCTGAGCCGAGCATTTTCGAGCCGAGTCGAGCAAGTTTTTCGACCTTACTCGGTTCGTGTACAGCTCTAATCGTATGTATGCTTCTTCTATTTTAGGGTAAAACTAAAACCTCACTTCTCGAGCCTTGGATGAGCGGGTTTTGAGGGGTTGACCGTTGTATCTGGGTTTTATCCACACCATTCATCATTTTTCTATATTATTTTAGAGAATTTTCATATTATTTTAGGGTATAAGCCAAAAATAAATAGGCACATTCAAGGCTCAAGTGGACTAAGAAGCACTAATAATGATGCTCACAGTTGAAATCTTCCTTGTAAGGAAAACACAAACATCAGCTTAGCCCTTGATAAGTTTTCAATGCTAGGCATTTAATCCCAATTGTGTGGTCCACTTGAGCTTCTGATTCAAATTTTTTTTTTTTTTTTTTCACTTTTAGGCTTATACCGTTAAATAATATGACTAAATAAATAAACGGAGTGGACATAACCCATACATCGCAGTGGCCCCATAGAGCACCATCATATGCCGAAGCACGAGATAGGTCAGGTAGTACCCAATCGCAGTCTTAAATGTACATCATGTTATCATTTTCAAAACCCCATGCCAACCAATTTTCTTGAATTTATTAACCCTAGTTGGGTGGGCTGTGTCAAAAGGGAGGTTGGTGGGTCCCGTGGGAACACCACCCATGTTAGTCTCAAAGCTAAAAAATCATCCCGATCCTTATTTCAAGTGGGCTACATGATTTCAAATAGTGTACAGGACAACCCTTGCCTTCCAAACTGTTTCCCTTCATTTGGTCCACATGAATCACTTATATGTATGATGTTGGTCCTTACACCTAAATTTTGGTGTGATATCTAATGATTGGAGTGGATTTGATATAATCATCACCCCTTGAAAATCGAGGGTGGACATCTCCCTCCTTTGGTGTGGCCCACCTGAATCGCAATCAACCTGAATTTTTTTTCTAATCTAGGTATAAAGTGGGATTACACATCAAATCACCGCGGTAGTGTACATGTCAAGGTGGAACCAATTAACCAAAGGATGGGTGTATGTAAAATTTTCTTTTAATATCCTTTTAGTGGGATACGTACACGAGGGATGTGTGTGTTCCTACATTAGCCCCACCCCCCCAAATCCCACCATGATGTCTCAAAGAAATTCATTCACATCATTGGATGTGTGTACCTATATTAGGCCAGGGCAAAAAATTCAAGCTGAGCTGTGATTCCAATTAGCCCCACCTAAGGAGATGAGTGCACATGGAACCGGTGGAACTGGTAAATCGGACCGGAACTAGTTAGTTTGGTTCGGTAAAGTCCGGTTCGGAAGCGCACCAGTTCCGGTTCTAGTTCCTAAAATCAAAGAACCAGTTCGGTTTGAGGTTTGAGGTTTTGTAGAATCAAATTGGGCCTAGAACCGAACTCTGGAACCGAACCCTAGAACTGAACCTGGAATTGAACTCTAGATGTTCAACCCTCACTATTTCATGTCGAGTAGTACACTTAAAATTTGGATATATTTGATTTTTTTAATGTGGCCCACCTAAACATTGCCTAGCAATGAAGATGGATGGTGTAGATCTAACCATCACATTGCATTACATCAAGGAATCCAATGCAATTGGGCTGGATTATAAAAAGCCCCGAACCGTGGAACCGAACCGATTTTTATGGTCCGGTTTTAGTTTGGTTCTAGGGTGCTAATGGTCTGGTTCCGATTCCAAATTTTTTGGAACCGTTGGGAACAGTTCAGTTCCAGCTTCACCCCAGAACTAGATCGAACCGAACCGTGTACACCCCTACCTAAAGAAATACCGGGAAGGAAAATAGTGCAAAATATACTTCAATAGTTTAGATGCACCAAGCTAAAATTTAGATTTAATGCCAAACATTAGGTCCATTTGTGAGAGTTGCCCCATATATCTTCTACATCAATATGATATACATAAAGAATTACGCCAAGGTTGATTTTGGGCTCGGGGACTAAAATGGAGTAATGCAAATGATGGTCAAGGATTTCATAGAAACATAAGGGTGGGGCCCAACTAAACCACCATCCCCTTTGCTCAGATTGCGGGCCTAACTTCCCTAAGAAATGAATGTACACGATTGATAATTAATTAAATTATCGTATGAAAGATTTTTATTTTTTGGGTCACATGGAGGGAGAAGAAGGTGCAGAGATACAAGCTTTAAAATAAAATAACATAATCATCACTCATTTATTTATATTAAAATATAAAATTGGTCACCACTAGTCGCATTATATGGGGGATGCTCATCTCTTTAGGTAAGAACTCATGGGCACTTTCGCACACATATATTGGCCACAAAATCGAACAGTCCGCGTGATGCAACGCCCCTAAAATCCCTAGCGCCCAACTTTTAGCCAGATCCAAAACTTAAGTGAGTCATAGGAAAGAGAGGTGAATCAAAGGAGAAAATTGTTTTCCTTTGTCATGGCCCATCAGAGTTTTGGATTATGGGGTTTCAAGCAGTGCTGGTGGTGTATCATATGGACTGTTCGAACTTTGTGCCCATAGCACATGTGCAAAGGTGCACACAAGTTTTCACCCAAAAGTAAGCTGGTGAGCATCTCTTTCTTTAGAGCGAAGAATAAACGGACTAAAGGGTGGATCCATAGCCTTTATTTCATAGTACCAGCATGAGATGGGTGTGTGTTAAAATAGGATCATTGGATATTTTTCATCTGCAACCGTCCAATAAGTGTCCACAAATCCGATGATCAGATAAGTGTCTACAACCGTAATTTTTGTTCTACCATACACTAAATTGGGACCTATGCTTTGGCATTTTAGTTTCAATTAATTGCATGTGAAGTCAGGCAGTTGCTGAAAATTCGGTCCCGAGTCTCCCCAGCTTTTGTCGTCATGGAAATTACGCAAGCGCCCCTTTCACTGCTACCCTGGAATAAGCGATGTGGGTGGCACCCTGACCGTAGAGCCAACCTCGTTGCATGCATTGTGTATCCACGCATCTCTTTTTTCATATTATTTTAAGTCGTGGTACTAAAAATTAAGTGGATAAAATTTTTAGATGGACCACACCACAAGAAACCGTGTTCATATTGAATGCCCACCATTAAAAACGTCCTAGGGTCCACCGTAATTTTTATTAGCCATCCAACCTGTTGAGAAGGCCACATAGACCTGGGTGAAATATATATATATATATATTTTGCCCTATTCAAAACTTTTCCGGCCTTAAAATAGTTTTTGATGTTCAACCACTATTGTTTCCTGTGGTGCGGTCCACTTGAAATTTTTATCTATTTTATTTTCTGGACCATAGATTAAAATGATCTGAAAAAACAGATGGACGGCGTGGATATACACATCGAGGTAGGCCCTGCGGTCAGGGTCCTACCCACATCGTCGGTTCCGGTGTCGCAGCTAAGTCGCGCTCGCGAGGGACGTGTATCGCAACTGCAACCCAAGGCGGCGGGCCGACTTGGGTGAGACCCCGGAACCAGCTAGGTAGGTGGGACCCTGAATCTAGGGCCTATCTGAATGTATTATTTGTAGATCCATACCGTCCATCAGTTTCTTCATATTATTTTAGGATGTAGGCCCAAAAATGAAATAGATATAAATTTTAGGTGGACCACACCCCAAGAAACAGTTCTCATTCAACCGTAACCATTAAAAACTTTCTAGAATCCACCGTAATGATTGCTGACCATCCAATCTGTTGATAAGGTCACGTAGACAGGGATGAAAGGAAAAAACAAATATCAGGTTGATAAAAAGCTTTTGTGACTCACAAAAGGTTTTTAATGGTCATTAACCAATGTTTCTTATGTTATACTCCACCCAAAATTTTCATCTGCTTAATTTTTGGTACCACAGTACAAAATAACCTGAAAAAAGCAGATTAACGGCATGGATCTACAAGGAATACATCCAGGCGGGCCCTAGGTTCAGGGTCGCACCCACGTAGCTGGTTCCGGGGTCTCACCCAAGTCGCGCCACCCAAGGCGGAAGCCACGTGTACGAAACATGCTACGTGGCTCGAGTACAATAAACCACGTATAATCCCCAAACTACAAAAGCATTTATGGAATTTTTGTTATTCTGTGCCGAGAAAGAAAAAGAAAAAAGAAAAAAAAAAAACCATGATTAAATTCAGCAGCATCGCCAAATTCGTCGTCTGGATCATCATATCGTCTTCACTAATTCTATCAACGGTTACGGATGGAGATGGGCCCCGCCAACGGCCCAATGCAGCTGAAAGAGCCATTGGGTTGAAAACCCCTACCAACCCATTCACCAAAATCAGATCATGGCTAAATCTAGCTTGGATGAATATCTGGCCTCCAGATTCGGCGTAAGTTTCCTCATGATTCAACAACATCACCTTTCCTTCCATGTCAAAAACCATGTGGGACCCACCTTCCAAAAACTTATTTGGGGGCATCCAAAGTGGGTATGATTGGAAGATCCTGACCATCCAAGCCGTTGCATTTTTTTTTCTGGATTGCGTCTGATAACAAATCTTGAAAAAAAAAATTGGGACATCTCACATTCACAGGGGCGTCCATCAGATCAACGATATGGATCATCAAACCATGGCCCAGTTGGGTGGAATGGCATATCGATATTACATTCGCTTTTGGGTTTCTCATTTTTCAGCATTCTAAAGAGGCCTGTAGAACATTTTATATCAAATACCTGTCCATTTCTTTTATTTTATTTTTTTTCATTTTACGACATTTATTTTCGCCCAATTCTTGAAATTTGGCATTTGGGTTTTTAATCTTTTAATTTAAAAATTTCTGTAGGAGGGTTGATAAATTCCCAACAAGTGCTGAAGATGCGGCGAAGAAGGCTGTTTCTAAGAGCCTCAAAACGAGTAAAAGAACCATCGAAACTACTGCTAGAGTGGCAGAAGATGTGTTGCGCATGACTGCAGAGAAGTTGAAAAGATCAGGCTCTGATGCTAATTCTGAAAGAAGGAATTCAGATGACGAGCTTTGATCGAAATTCAGGGTTTGTAATTAGCTTCCTAAGTTTGATTTTGGTTTTCTATTTTATTAATTTTCTAGTTGTTAATTCAAAGTTGGGATTTGTAAATCAGCTTTCTTAAGGTTTTGTTTTTATTATTATTTTTTTTTCGAATTTTACAAATACCATCTCATTAATATATGTTATTTACATCCCATAGATTTTCATAAAATGACGTGATTTCTTCTCACGTGACTCGTAGTGGACCGTTGGCTCTTTGTTTCGTCTTTTTCACCACAGGGCAATGCATCCTTTTTCTTATTTGGCGTGCTGTAACGAATTGGACGCGTTTGCAGGGTCCAGATCTAGACCGTTCATCAGGTCCCTACACATGGATGGCTTAACACAAATAGGGGGTGTAAATGGGCCGGGCTGGCTCGTCTCCGGTCGGTCTTGGGCTGAAGTATCAGGCCCAAGTGCCAGGCTGAGGCTTTAATTTCAAGCCCGTTTTGTAAACGGGCTGGGCTGCTTGGACCATTTAGGCCCGTCACCGGCCAGGCCGGGTTTGGACCTTCATTCCATAATGTGGGCCGGGCTTGGACAGAGAATCCTAGTTTTCTTGTTCAAATCCAGACGGTAGATTCATAAGGTGGATCAGACACTTCTACCTCTACAATAAACCGTTGGTTGTCCTGACTTTGATCCCTCCAAACAGATTCCACGATTGGATGAGTGAGCCAATCACATTTTCAATCTCTTTTTGGGCGGATCTCCACGGCAGCTGTCGGTTTTTATACCGTCATTAGAATGGCCTGACTCGATGGGCCCTTTGTGGGTGGGCCATAGCACGATTGCTCTGATTAATTGATGCCTACCAAGTAGATGGCTAAAAATAAAATGTGGGCTAAAATGTTGTCCAGGATCGTCCAGTCCTTGTGTCTTTAGAATTATGGGCCATTCATGCTAGAGGCCGCTAAATGGACGGTCAGGATCCACTCTTTTATATGGCCGTCCACTTTTCCAAGCCATTAGATCGAATTTTGCCATTTTCTGATAAGATTAATTATAACCATAAATAATCCAAGCTGGAGTGAGGTAGGCATAGTGGACGATTGAATCGATGATCAGAACTATTTTATTTTTATATAAACGCCCTTGGCCCTGCATCTTTGTACTCTATCATTTGGATGGTTAGGATCATCCAATCAGTGTGGTTTTTTCAATCTGGCCTGTGAAGAGGAGGATTATACAAGGTGAGTGGTCCAGATTGATTATACGGACTGGCAACCTGTCCTAAATGGGCCTTAGGTGCATCTGAAGGAACATGCAGTTAATTGCACAGAAGAAGTATAAAACAGGTAAGAAGACGACAGAACTAGAAATAACAGTATCATCATTTATTCCTCCACTGAAAAAGATGCTCAGCGGGAAACTAGAAAGCGTTTGAAAATTTGAATTTCCAAAAGCCTTTTTCGAATTGTGCGTTAATATTCCCGCCCAGCGTTATTGAATGGCAGGAGATGAGTGTGGACAGACTCTCGGTGCAGATCATGTCCCTAGTGAAATGAGAACTTGAAGAGCATGTAGTGCTTGTACACCTTCCCTGGATTTACAATCTGAGAAGGGAAGTTTGGGTGGTTTACAGAATCTGGGAATCCTTGAGTCTCCAAACAGACTGCACCGTGGGGTCCATACACGTACCCACCTTTCCCCACCACACCCTTCAGAAAGTTACTAGTGTAAAACTGCAAACCAGGTGCATTGGTCCACAGCTCAATGGCCCTACCAGACTTGCCATCCTTCACGTAGGCCACCTTCTTCATGTCAGGATGCCGGCCCACCGAGTCGATCGCATAGTTTATGTCATACCCATTTGGGAGCTTGCTGATCCGACGGCCGATCGTGTTCGGTTGAAGGAAATCGTAAGGCGTGCCCTTGACTGGGATGATCTGGCCCGTGGGAATCAGGGCCTTGTCGACAGGAGTGTAGTGAGAGGCGAAGAGCTGGACGGTGTTGGATAGGATGTCGCCGCTGTTGTGGCCGCCGAGATTCCAGTATGTGTGTTGAGCGAGGCTGACTGGGGTGGGCTTGTTTCGAGCTTTCGCTTTCATGGTGACTCTCATGTCGTAGTCTCCGACGAGCTTGTAGGTAACGGAGACGTCTAGATCGCCAGGAAATCCTGTTAGATTTTGAGAGAAGAACCTGTTAGCAGAGTACAAAGGTCATGGCCACGGTCATGTGGCTATGGGAGGATGATAGCATTCCGGCCCATTTGGGCTTGGTCAAGCTCCTTAGCTTAAATTCTCAGCCCACGTCGAAACAGGGGTGATATGGCAAGATTTAATCAGACAGCAGCCCCTGTCAAAGATGGTCCAATCGATTGTCTATCAGACTGAGCAGCTTTCAAACGGTAGCGGATTAGGTGTTACCCGTTGACACTGTAGTGAGTGTCTCCCTGACCATTGGGCCTATGTTTTATATGCACGCCGTCCATCAGTTTTTTTTCAGATCATTTTGGAGCATGGTACGTAGTTAATTCAAATCTCAAGTGGACCATACAATAAGAATTGAAAGCCCGCCATTGAAACATGTTTGGGGCCACGAAAGTATTGAATCAAGCTGATATTTGTGTTTCCCCCTAAGTAGCAATTCATGTAACCTTATCAACAAGTTGGATGGCAAATGAACATTACGGTGGGCTTTGGACACTTGTTATAGCAGGCATTCAAAAATTATTGTTCTTGTGAGGTGTCCCACTTGAGATTTGGACCTGTTTTTGTCCTTTTTACCATGCATTAAAATGAGCTGGAAAAACTGATGGGCTGCCAAATGAGCCGTAAAAACTGATGGACAGCATTAAGGTGGGCCCCACCATCAGGAAAACACCTTACCATGTTAACTGGGTGGGACAGAGGCAACACCTAATTCACACCCCCTTCAAACATGCTTTGTATGGATTTAACAAGGCCTGCCATCTCATCAAATCCTGTCATATCACATCATGCATGCAGGGGTTGTACCCAATGGATTGAGAATTGGACTTGGTTTGGCGGTGACCCTAGCGCCCACAACTAGCCGATGTCAAAGCTTTGTGGCGCCACCATGATGTATGTGTTTTATCTACACCATTCATACATTTTCCAACTGATTTCAGGCTATCGGCCTAAAAATAAGGCAGATCCAAAGCTCTAATGAGCCATGGGAAAAAAGTAAGGATTGAACACCTATTCTCCAAAACTCCGTGGGAGCCACGAATGTACCAAGCTGATATTTTTGTTTTCCCTTCACCCAAGGTTATGTGACTTTAAGAATAACTTGGATGGCAAATACACATTGCAATGGGCCCTAGGAAGTTTTCTAGGTTCATGCCCTAAAATGAGCGAGCAAAATTGATCATCATGATGAGCCCACAGAGCTTTGACACCAGTTAGCTGACTGGTGTTGGGGTCACTAGCCAAACCGTGTTAACCGGATTGCTCTTATTGGTGGAAGTTGTCGGAGGAGCCTTCAAAGCATGCTGAAATAGAAAGTCTCAGCCAGTCGGCTAGGCAGCAGTGAAGGTCTCTGGATAGTTTCAGAAAATCTAGATCGGTGTTCAACTGGTTGGTTGTTGAGGTTGAATGGGTCGAATTTTGTACTCTACTCCCTGGACTAATTGTTGCCAACTATGACTGGTCACGGAGAGCTTCGATCGGTCGGCCGTGTTAGTGGTGGATTAAATGATTATGTGGTTTTGTATAACTTGCTTCAACTTTCGATTAGGTGTCTGTATAAACACCTCATAATCATGCTTAGATGCATCCTAGAGACTACTAAGGTGTCCTAATTTGAAATTAGGGTTTGGGGAGAGGATTGTGAGGTTCGAGAGAGCTTTGTTCATCTTTTGGGCTATTGCTTGTGGGTTCATTTATGTAATCTTCTGATTTATAGTATTATTGTCGCTTTGTACCGTGATTTTTTCTTGCAAGGGTTTTCCACGTAAAATTGAATTGTCTCTTCGTACTTGTAATTTGTATGTGATTGATTGTCATGCAGTGATTGTTTAATTCTTCTTGATGCTCTCACTAGCCGGGTAATCCCAACAGAAGTTCTTACTATGAAAAGATAGGCGGGGCCACCATGATCAATTTTGAATGATTATGTTAGGACATAAGCTCAAAAAATGAGGCAGATCCAAAACCCAAGGAGACTACACTACACAAAAAAGTAAGGATTGAACCTCCACTGTTGAAGAAATTTTGGATCAGTTTTGCACCTTTGTGTTTACAGTTCATCCCAGCAGGGATAACCTCATGAACGGTTTGGATAGCATATAGACATCATGGGCGACTCTGAGAAGTTTCAATGGTACACATTTCCTATTGACTTTTCCCTTGTCGTACAGCCTATTTGAGTTTTGAATTGACTCATTTTTGGGCTGAGGCTCTAACATGAACTAGCAAAATAAGTGGACAACAAATTATGAAGGTGGGCCCCACGGTCAGGTAACACGCGCTATCGTGTTACACCTAATCCTCTCCCGGCGAAGGTTCTATTGGATCATCAACCTTTAAAAACGCCACGTGATTGGAGCGGCTGAAATGGGCCCATCACGGGAGTTTCGCTAGATTCCTTTAGCTATGATGACTAGTGAGAACCTATCACCTACAACCGGTTGGCATACACAACTAGATGCATGCCAACCTTTTCCACCAAATTTTCACCAATACAGTATATCTGGGCCAGGCAAACGGCCGTGGGCCCTACCAAGAAGATCGATCGTGTCCAAAACCATATCCATATACTCATTAGGTGGGGCCAGACCTATATCTAACTCAGAAAATGGACCACATATTGAGTTCTACGTCGTGGTTTTCCCGGTGAGTATATCATCCTGGTTTTTGCACCATGTGTAACCCACTGTTCAGATGGACCAGATATTCTTGATAACTGATACATTGGCAGGAACGACAGCGATGCATGCTAAATTGGCATCCAGCCTGCTGTGTATAATATAGAATTGGAGGCATGGTGGCATCCATCCGGCTCTACAGTAAGAACAATAATGCTGCAAAAGAGGGACGCGATCCATTGAAGATACCCTATCTCATGTCGTACTCTGTGCCTTGCAATCAAAACCGTTCATTTGATATGAACACGTAATGAATGGACCATACTCCAAAATACATACCATTGGGCGATACTCATCGGTAAATCTCACATGATGCACAGTGCAGATCAACGCAAACATGTGTCACGTGTACATTGCCCAAAAGCACCCAAGGGGACGCAGCTTTCGCAGGCATCTCATGCGCTCGCAATCTAAGTGGGGCCCACCGTGATGCTTTTGAGAAATCTACGCCGTCCAACCGTTTTGTGAGATCAGTTTAGGCGTTGTGACAAAAAATGAACCGGATCCAAGACTCAGGTGGGCTGCACTAAAACAAAAGGTGGGTAGGGAAATTCCTACCGTTGAAACCTCTATGGGGTCACAGTGATGTTTATATGCCATCCATACCGTTCATAATGTCACTCCTACTGAGATGAACTGAAAACACAAATATTATTCTGATTCGAACTTCTGTGGCCCCACGAATATTTCAACTGTGGAAATTAAATCGACACGATTTCTCACAAGCATCACGGTGGGCCCCACCTAAAATGATCTCGCAAAACGGTTGAAAGGCTTGTGCAGGCAATCCGCGTCCGTGACGGGGTTGGGCCTAGCTCGGCGCTTGTCCCCAAATCTGGGGCTAAAATGCCCCTAGTGGTCCTACTAAAAAAAAGAGCTAAATAGCTCGAAGAAAGGTTGAAATGGCTGATACACAAGAAATCGGATTGCGTCCTGAGTTACCCAGTACGCTCTTATCGTACGAAGTAAATTCAGTTGGGCCCACTGTAAATGTATTTATTTTATCTACACCGTCCATCCGAATTTCCAGATCATATAAGGGGTTGAAACCAAAATTGAAGCATATCCAAAAATCAGGTGGACCATAACACAAGAAACAGTGGGCATAATGATTTCCACCGCTGAAACCTTTCTAGAGCTCGCAGTGACTTTATTTGTCATCCAACCCGTTCAAAAGATCACACAGACATTGAAAAATGGAGAAAAAAGCAAATATCAGCTTTCAGCTTGATCCAAAACTTCCACGGCCCCCAAGAAATTTTCAACGGTACAGGTTCAATTCACATTGTTTCATGTCGTGTGATCCCCTTAAGATTTTTATATGCTTCATTTTTTATCTCCAGCCATAAAATTATCTGTTAAAATGGATGGACAGAGTAGATGAAATATATAAATCACGGTGGACCCTGCATACTCATACGCTGACGTACTGAGTTACTCGGTACGCAACCCGGTTCCGTAACACAGGCTGTAACACACACATGTGTATCTGCAGCTCCATCAGATTTCATATGTGGACGGTTTGGATCATTGAAACATCACCCCACATATAAGAGTCTTTAAACCACACCAGTACGTTTAATAAAATCATCAGTCGCCAGGCCCAGCGCTCGGGCCCACGTGTCGGGTTACCCAGATCCGGCTTGCCACCCCAGTGGATAAGCTCCGCGAAAAAAAAAAAAAAAGAAAAGGGAACGTGTGGATATCGTCTCAAGATCCTGTCAACAGAGCATATCCTATGAAGATTTCTTCGACTCTTGCTGGCGAACATCGGTAGAACTTGGTGATAATCACCGATTCTTAAGTCGTGGTGTCTCGACCACTGTACACGTGCGCCATACAACTGCATCAATCCAGACCGTCTAGATGTTCAAGGTCATTGTGTATGAGTCGTGTACTGAAAGTCATGTCGATCAGATGATCTTAACCATCTGATTTTCTCTAATTGAATTTGGACTGTTGACCAATTTTTTAATCATGGATGGTTAGAATAATTAAAATAGCTTACCTTGTTCCCCATCGAAGCTATGATAAGTGAATGTGATGTAAGGAAACTTCCCATGCTTTTGATCTTTAACCGTCCAAATAACCTTGCTAAATCCTCTATGCCCACCTGAATGAGACGAGGAAATTCAACACGAAAGCAATAGCAAATACTATAATGGGAAAGACTGTGTGCGCAGCCCCTCGGATTGCGTCCCTCCTAAGTCCATACCGAGCTGTGGAGGGGCTCACCATGATGTATATGTTTATCCAATCCGTCCATCCATTTTATAAGATCCTGTTAGCATATGAGCCCAGAAAATAGATAGATCCAACGCTCAAGTGCTACTGTAGTGATGATATTACCAGGTTTAGCTCGCTATTTGGTGTGGCCCACTTGAGCGTTTGATCTTCCTCCTTTTTAGATTCATTACTTAAAATGATCTTATGAAATGAATGGACGGAGTGGATAAACAGATACATCACGGTGGGCCCCTCCACAGCTCGGTATGGACGCTTATACATCACGGTGGGCCCCTCCACAGCTCGGTATGGACGCAAGCGTCCATACTGAGGAAGGACGCAATCGGACTCCCACCACAATGATAAATTCAACACGAAATCAATAGCAAATGTTACCATGGAAAAGACCGTGTGCGCAGCCTCTGGGTGCGCG
The DNA here is from genome assembly GCA_003013855.2 of Liriodendron chinense. Classification (NCBI taxonomy): domain Eukaryota; kingdom Viridiplantae; phylum Streptophyta; class Magnoliopsida; order Magnoliales; family Magnoliaceae; genus Liriodendron; species Liriodendron chinense. The sequence continues at coordinate 2,783,400 of PVNU02000736.1, read as the reverse complement.
CACTCCACCCTCCATACAACAACCTCGGCGGGAATCTCAACACATATTTCAAAATGGAGTTGTGGGAATCAAAGCTTTGAAATGTTATGGATTCCACCCGGCCGTCTTTATATGGTGGGAGATAATGTGCGTACCAACTTGTCCATGCTCCCAGGCACGCTCATATATAAAAAAACAAAAACAAAACAAAACAAAAAAAAAAACAGAGAGAGAAATTACAAATTAGATTAAATAAAAAAATACCATGAAGCATGTTTTTCCCTTCATTAGGGACCAATCTATATCGAGTGCCGTTCAAGCTAAACTGAGCCCCACTGATTCTATTCGCAACCCGTCCGACAATTGCACCGAAATACGTGGTGTCATTCTGCAACAAAATAAGAAAAACAAGAGCAAAAAGGAAAATATAATTAGCAAATTATTATAAAAATTAAGAAAGGCATGTGAAAGAGAACTTATCATACAGATGCAACTTGGGGTACCATGATTATTTTCCTTGAGATTTTTATTTTTTTTAACTTTTTTAATAACAATCTTATCTTTTTTGTTGTGGTACTAAAATAAACATCATCCATGTGTTTCATCGACAATGGTCTTACCGTCCAATAGAAAAGGGATGCACAAACAGCAAGAAAGAAATTTAATTAAAATAAAATAAAATAAACTGATAATTCGGACTCCTAAGGATGGTCTGCTAACATTTTCAAAGTGGCGGTGGCTCTTCAATCATGCATGAGGATGCACAGCCTAAAATCATTTTGCCCCTTTAATTTGGACCAGTCACTATTTTAGTTTTTAACTATCCATTCCATAGCCATCAACTGAATGGTTAGGATTACTCTCTACTAGATGAGGGCGGATTTTGAAGCAGCTTTCTTCAGCATTTGTCTCGGAATTTGGATGGTATAGATAGCTTCACATGAGTAACACATGCGAGAGGGATGAGTCACTACGATTTTCAAAATGGTAGTAACTAGTAAGCTAGAAGACAAACATCTTCATTGAAACCAACGTCTTATATTCGTCTAATAAAATATTGGACGGCCATCCAAATATCACGAGAACCGTCTAACCAACATAAAATTTCCAATTATGCCACTCCTGTCCTGAGTAGTGGGGGGGGGAGAGAGATTCCAATATGGATGATCTGAACCGTTCAAGACAGACGTTCCACTCACGATGAATGGGCCGTCGGAAAAGTATGAATTGCAAAGAGCGATCCGGTGCAGCTGATCCATCAACAGATAAAATATATAGTCGAGCGGTCAATGGTTTGAATTAAGTCCATTTTTTGAATGGTTAAGATCTTCTTTACAGAAGAAAAAGAGGCCATAGCCTATCCATGGAGGGCCACATTTGAAGTGGGTCTTTCATTATTCACAAGGCCCATTTTATGATGGACGCCTTAAAATTCTAGAGTTAAAGACTACAAAAAAGAAAAACTCTTACAACGTATTGAGCAACCGTATCATATCCAAGAGCAACATCAGCCAAATTTCCTGAAAAACAAAAAATGAAAAATGAAAAAAAAAATGGAAAATGAAAAGTCAAGATCCATAACCAAGTAACATAAACATATGATTAATAAAAAATTAAAAAAAAACGCCCACGGAGAGAGAGGAGAGAACCAATACCTTTTGAATCAGGGAGGATGACTGAGATCACAATCGCTCCCCAGTTAGTGACTTTTACAGAGAAATTCCCTTTCTTAAGCTCATACACTCCAACTGATTTCTTTGGGTTGGTGGCAATAGACACATCAATGAGAGCAAATGCAAAGAGAAAAAGGCCCACCATCAAATGAGCCTTCGCCATATCGACTGTAGAACAAAACAGAAGCCCAAGACTGTATTATAAGAGAGGAATACGAAGGAAAGATATGATCTTGTACACAGGAAGAAGTTTGGAAAGATGAGGAAGAAAGGAGGTATGGGTTAACTTGGTAAATATATAGCTGCTGGACCACATGACTGTATTATTAAAATCTTCCATATTAAGGGCCCACACATTGGATGATCCAAATTATCCTGACTGTCATATTGGACTTTTGAGGAATTATGGAATATTGCTCATCACCAATTTCTTACATGTGGGACCCATGGTTCTGTAATCTGAACCAAAGATCTGATGGGCCCCATCCATGGTGTCTGAAATTGTTATAGATTAGAAGATATGGTTGGACATTTCTCATGTTGAATGTGGGGCGTTCCCGTGTGTTCTTCTCGACGGTCTATTTGTGGGTGTTGGTCAAAGGGTCAGGATTTTCTAATGAGGAAATTTTTTAGGTATCCCATCAGATAGTGTTTGGACCACAAGGCCTGAGGCGGCTGGGCTGGAAAGCCCGACGGGCCAGCTCAGCCCATTGATAGTAATGGTTCCCATCTCCGTGCCATATTCGGTTCTCTGTGTGGTGTTGCTGCCATAATGAGAAACATGGACGATTCTTAGAAAGAAAATAACCAACGACTGCCTTTCGACGTACAAACGTGGGCCACCTGATGAGCAGCCATCGGTAAAACTGCCGAGTTTTGTGGGGCCACCCTGTTCTGCGTGTGACATCACATCAGCTGAGCCTTCTCATTTTACCATACATCCCAAAAAATGGTGCGGCACACATTAGATTTGGATTAGGTTAGTTTTTACTGATCTCTTCATCCTGGTGAGGCGCACCTGATGAACGGATTGGATGGAATAGACACAGCATGGTGCGCCCCACACACAACCTAAGGTTATTAGCATCCTTTCTCCATTGTTCCCTGTCGTGTAGCTTACGTCAGCTGTGTATGACGATTGAGGCGGAACTTTGGCGGAATGGCGATGGACCCACCTAATGTCCGGAGTGGATTTCACCCATACAACAGGGTGGGCCCACAGCTCGATTGTTGTACGTGATTGGCCCCACAGGTGTTGTAGCCGATTCTGGTCAGATGAAAGAGACGAGCGAGCAGGTGCACTTTTCCAGCCGAGAAAACTTTGATGCTCACGCAGTGTGCGGTAGATGATACGCAGGCACTTAGAAGCTGAATACGTGGGCCACACATGTCAGTTGAATCTGAACGGATCGATTTCTTTTTCTCTCCATCTCTTCTGTGCATACTTGGACTTCCTTATAAGCAAAGTGGGGACCTAATTTGGTCCAGTGTATCCGTAATGTGGGACTGCCTGATGTGCAAAGAAAAAAGAGTCCCTGTTTCCATGAACAGGGGATCCAGATTAAAAAAAAAAAATGCTCCACGGCACTTAAAACATGCAAGTTTTATAGGTCTACAGATCCACTCCTTTCCATTAGGTAATAACCGTTATCTTAACTGGAAAGATAAAATATTTGCCTGATCAAACACTCACCTGAGCCTCGCCAAAGCAAAACGTAAAATTACTCCCAAAACTACTAAGCTCACATGATGTGGCTCACCTAGTTTTGTATTAAATTGGTTTCTATCTTCTATTCATCCCAGCGAGTTAAACCTAACTAATGGTTTTGATGAAAGATAGAAGCCATGGTGGCCCAACATACAAACCTATGGTTGGCATCTCATCCCCATGACTTAATTGTGTTTATTTTTATCCCACATTAAAAATTAATTAGGAAAAATAAGTATTTATATTAAAATCCCTCACTAATCCTTTGTATTAGAAAATAGGAGTGTATTGGTAAGAAAGCAACCTCGTATGCATGTGCAGTGACGTAAGGAGGACGTGGGAGGTTGATCATCGTCTTTCTCGCCGGTTGATTCCCGTTTTCACGAGAAAAAATAAGAGATAAAAAGAAAATAATTTTGAATAATTAATTGAATGTTTAAAACGGAATTACAATACATATAAATAGGAAACTAAACCCTAGGTAATGTATTAGACTCCTACTCAAACTCAAACTCCTAGAAAAAGAAGTCTCTCAATCCTATTAGAACTCATGTTTTTCGGCCAAAAATAGAAAGCTTTCACTAACTCTAAAACCCTATAGATCAAAAGTTACATTCGAATTAAAACTTACAATAAATAGTAAAATTGAAAATAAACTAGCCTAATAACCGTTGATTTGGTCGAATCTCACGACTTCAGGTATAGGACAACCCAGCATAGTGGGGTTGGGTAGCTAAAGTAGCTCGAGCTACACCAAAATCATAAATTATGTGTCCAAAAACTCATTTCGGATTGTGGGATACGACCGTTTTACGGTCCTGATGGTCCGAATCACTTTCGACCCCAACTGATCTTCTTTTGATCCATTTGGGCCATATAATAATTGGCGACCTGCTCTACATCATGCAGGCCACGATCGTACCACGATGTAATGTGCGTTGTACTATGTCTTTGAATGGGCACTTGTTTTATCCGCTCATACACACGAAGACAAAAAGACATCATACATCTACCTAATAATTAATGAAATGACATATATTTAGGGCCCGTTTGGATCGTAAGTTGCTTAAGATAAGTTACTTATGCCATAAGTAGCTTATCTTAGTTTCTACTTATTAAGAAAATAAGTATGTTTGGTAAACAACATACTTATCAGCTTTTCCTCTATTTCATCTCTCCAAAAAAGTTAAAAAGCTAAAAGAATTAGCTGAAGTGATTATGTACTTTTAAGTTAAAAAGTTACTTATTACTAATCATAAACGAAACTTACTTATATGAAATAAGTTACTTATCTACTGCTGTAAGTAGAAAAAGCTACTTATTTGGTAGTATCCAAACGTGCCCTTATTGTGCTGCCGCATGCACCTCCAGCTCTCCTCTCAAGTTTCTCCTCAGGATTCCTTAAGCAACTTTTGTTTTGGCAAACCAGTATGAGTAATTTTGACTTCGTGTGGCAAAAATCAAGAGTGTACCTAATCAACTTTGTCATCTTGAGCTGTTCCTGGAGGCAAACTTGCTGAAAGAATCTAGTATCTTACTATGAAGCAAATGCATTTTTAAGATAGCAACTATAATATACCTTAACTCTCTGCATTCTTCTTTTATTATTTGTAATTTTGATATTTTGTATTTTCTATCATATCTCTCTGCATATTAGAACTAACACATACTCCCCGGTGGATGAACAAAAATCACCAAATCGTACGACGAAGATGAAGCTTAGACCATGGTTAAAAGATTCTGCAACTCAGACAACTCGTTCCTGAGTCTACTCCTTGGTCAACTCAAATTCAATTGCCCGATTCACCCAATTCAGAAGTAACTCATGGCATCAGACCAAATTGGATCTTACTGAGTCCAAGTCAACTCGGACCGAGTCTTAAAACCAGGTCGTGGGCCCATACCTCCTTGTCAAATGGTGAGCCGTACTTACATGAAAATTGCCATTTCTCTGTTGAGGCTTGCTAGAATGCATTCTCATGCATCGCAGCAGTACACAGAATAGGAGGATATGTTCTGACTTTAGCCTTTGAAGTGTGCTTCTTTTCAAGATCTAAACCGTTCTTGTGATGGGCTTGCTGTTGGGTGCGTTTCACACAAACCTTCGGATCTCACCCCCCAATACACTAGAATTATGGACTATGCTAATGCAATAATCAAGAATAAACATCAACCACACGAACACAAAGAGTTTTTACGTGGAAAACCCTCAAAAGAGGTAAAAACCACGGGACCTAGTCCAGATCAACAATCCACTATCTCAGGGAACTGTTACAATCAATCTCAAGCACACACCGCTTGGATCAAACCTTCTTCACCCACGCAGGGATGGATAAACTACAAGAGAATAGTAAAGGAGAAACGATCTCACCGATCCCGAGGACGTAGAAGCGCTGAGATGACCGTTGCGCAGAAGAACCCTTCTTCAAACAACTTCTCCCTTCTACAAGCTTCCTCTTTCTCTCTCTTCTCTTTCTCTCTTCCTCTTTTTCTCTCTTTCTCACCTTGGACGTTTTAGCAACCCAATGGGATGCCCTAATCCCGTTGTAGAATACTTAAGTACCAAAAACGGAGGAAACAGAGCCAGATTAGGAAACTGCGTCTAAGCAGTTCGCGCAGGGTCGGGCGCCCGGTCACCAGACCGTCGGGCGCCCGGCCAGACCCAAAGCAGTCCAGCGTGCAAAACATGAGAAAGACCGAATTTCGGGCGCCCGGACCAACTTGGTCGGGCACCCGGCCAAGTCATCGGGCGCCCGGTCACTTTGACCGTCGGGCGCCCGGCTGAAGCCAAACCTGTCCAGCAGCATTGCTGCCCATCTGAAGGAATTCCGGTCGCCCGGCCATTGAAGGGCCCGGGCGCCCGGCCTCACCCTGCAACACTCTCTCCTCTGCTTATTTTGAGGAGGAAAACTCCATCAAATCTCCCCCTTTCCGACTCAGGGGAAATTCACCTTCTTCAAGCCAGCCAGGTTTCTGCAAACCTCAAACTTGCCCTTGAGCAAAGCCTTGGTCATCATGTCTGACCCGTTATTGTCCGTATGAACCTTCTCAAGCTGTAACACCTTCTGTTCCAAAGTATCCCTAATCCAGTGATACCGAATCTCGATCTATGTGCTTCGACTTGAAATGCTGACTTGGATTCTTGCTCAAGTGTATAGCACTTTGGCTATCACAATAGACCACGTGCTCCTCCTGCATCAGGCTGAGTTCCTGTAGGAACCTCTTCATCCAAAGCATCTCTTTACATGCTTCTGTGACTGTAATGTACTCGGCCTCTGTCGTCGACAATGCTACGACCTTCTGTAGCTTGCTCTGCCAAGAGACCGCTCCCCCTGCAAACGTGAACATGAACCCCGATGTAGACTTCCTGGAGTCTATGTCACCTGCCATATCTGCATCTGTGTAGCCTTCTAACACAGGTTTTCCGTCACCATAGCATAGGCTCAACGTGGATGAGCCCCTCAGATACCGTAGTATCCACTTCACCGCTGCCCAATGTTCCTTGCCAGGATTGGCAAGATACCGGCTGACAACACCAACCGCATATGCTATGTATGGGCGCGTACACACCATAGCATACATCAAACTTTCTACCGCTGACGCGTAGGGTATCTTCCGCATCTCTTCCACTTCCACCTTCGTCTTGGGACACTGCTTGTCGCTCAATTTGAAGTGACCATCCAGTGGAGTACTGACCGGCTTTGCTGCATTCATGTTGAACCGCTCTAGGACTTTCTCAATATACCGCTCTTGTGACAACCAAATCTTCCTGCTACTTCTGTCACGGGTTATCTCCATTCTTAGGATCTGTTTTGCCGGGCCCAAGTCCTTCATCTCAAACGACTTGCCCAACTCCTGTTTCAGCCTGTCAATCTTCTTGATGTCTTTTCCCATGATGAGCATGTCATCAACATACAATAGCAGAACTAAGAAATCACCATCTGAGAACCTGCGAGTGAACACACAGTGGTCCGACTCCGTTCTGTCATATCCATGCTTTAACATGAACGAGTCGAACTTCTTGTACCATTGCCTAGGAGCTTGCTTCAGCCCATACAAGCTCTTCCTAAGCCTGCACACCATATGCTCTTTGCCCTTGACTTCGAACCCTTCTGGTTGGCGCATGTAGATCTCTTCTTCCAGGTCACCATGGAGAAAGGCAGTTTTGACATCTAACTGCTCTATCTCCAGATCCATGCTAGCCGCCAACCCAAGTAACACCCGAATGGATGTCATCTTCACCACCGGTGAGAATATCTCCTCGAAGTCTATTCCTTTTCTCTGACCAAACCTTTTCACCACAAGTCTGGCCTTGTACCTTGTCTGTGAATTCTTCTGCCCATTCTTCTTTCTGAACACCCACTTGTTGCTCAGAGCTTTCTTGCCCTTAGGCAATTTCACCATATCATAAGTGTGGTTCTTATGCAAGGATTCCATCTCCTCTTGCATAGCTTTCAACCACTCCCCCTTATGCTCGTCGGCTAGGGCCTCAGAATAGTCTTCTGGCTCTCCCCCATCTGTGAGCATAATGTACTCATGCGGCGAGTACTTCTTGGATGGATGTCTGTCCCTTGATGTCCTCCTCACCTGTGGCTCAACAGGTGGATCAAGTTGGGGCTGCTCCCCCTGTCCATCTTCTGTAAGGACTTCCTCATCCTCTGCACCTTGCTGTACTCCCCCGTCATCAGGCACCACGGGAGGAGTAATCGGATCCGTATCCTCCAGTTCACCTGAACTGGGTTGGGTCTTCTCTGGCTTTTCAATGTCTTCTATACACTGATCTTCAATGAAAACCACATCTCTGCTCCTGACGAGCTTCTTCTCGGTCGGATCCCACAACCTGTAACCGAACTTTTCATCACCGTACCCTAAGAACACACACTGCCTGATCTTCATATCGAGCTTGGACCTCTCGTCCTTTGGTACGTGAACGGATGCCCTGCATCCAAACACCCTGAGATGACTGTACGATGGATCACGTCCAGTCCACACCTTCTCAGGTACTTCTCCATTCAACGGGGCTGATGGAGACCTGTTTATCAAATACACCGCTGTATGCATTGCTTCTCCCCAAAACATCTTGGGCAACTTTGCATGGGATAACATGCATCTGATTCTCTCTACAATGGTGCGATTCATTCGCTCAGCTACACCATTATGTTGGGGGGTCTTGGGAACTGACTGTTCATGCCGTATACCCAGTGACTTGCAATACTCGTGGAAGTCACCTATGTATTCACCACCATTGTCAGTGCGGATGCACTTCAATGATCTGCCTGTCTCCCTCTCGACCATAGCATGAAACAATTTAAACACACCAAAGACCTCGTCCTTGGATTTCAAAGCATACACCCAAACCCTCATAGATGCATCATCTATAAATGTGACAAAATACAATGCCCCACCCAAGGTTTTTGTCCTCATAGAACCACAAACATCAGAATAAACCAAATCTAATGCATGTACTTTATTAGTATGAGAAGCAGTTTTAACAAAAGAAACTCTATGCTGTTTCCCAGATAAACAGTCAATACAGGTTTTGAGAGGTATACCTGTCACCTCTGGAAGGAGCTGCTTCTTCGCTAGTAGCTGAAGCCCTTTTTCACTCATGTGGCCTAGACGCCTGTGCCACACGTCAGTAGCTGAATCCTCTGCTGCGTTCAATCCACTCTTGCATACACTGACACTTGCCTTGTAAAGAGTGCAACACTTCTTTCCTCTGGCAGCGATCAACGAACCCTTGATGAGTTTCCAGCGCCCACCAGCAAACCGGCTTTCATAACCATCATCATCCAGCCTTCCCGTCGACATCAAGTTTAGGCGAAGGTCTGGAATGTGTCTCACATCCCTGAGAACCAATGTGCAGCCCACATCGGTCTTCAAACAAATATCACCAACCCCTACGATCTTCGAAACACCAGAATTTCCCATCTTCACTGTCCCATAGTCACCTGACTTGTAGCTTGTGAAGAAATCTCTGCGTGGAGTCACATGAAACGAGGCTCCCGAGTCTATCACCCAGTCGGTGTCCTGACTCGAAGCCATGAGACAAGTATCGTGATCTGCCGAAAGAATAACAACAACGTCACCATCTAAGGCGACCGCAGCAGAATTTGATTCATCTTCCTTCTCCTTTCCTTTACCCATCTTGTCACTCTTCTTCTTGTGACATTCATGCTTATAGTGGCCCTTCTTGCCACAATTCCAGCATTCAACATCTTTCCTGACAACTGACTTGCCTCTTGATTTATCTCGGGCCTTTCCGCCCTTTCTGTTCTTTCCTCTCCCCCTATCTTGTGTCACAAGGGCCTCTTGTTGAGCAGGCCCTAGAGACTTCCTCCTTGTCTCCTCATTGAAGAGACAACTGGTTACCTGATCCATGGATACCTTTCCGTCTGGCGCGGAGTTACTTAGAGACACCACCAATGTCTCCCAACTGTCAGGCAATGAGCTAAGCAATAGTAAAGCCTGAAGTTCATCATCCAGGACCATCTTCATGGCGGAGAGTTGGTTCACAATATTGCTTACCTCATTCATGTGTTCAGCCACAGAACCACCATCTTTGAACTTGAGATTCACAAGTCGTCTTATCAGGAATATCTTATTGCCGGCTGTCTTCCTCTCATACAGCCCTTGCAATTTCAGCCATAGGCTAGCGGCTGAGGTCTCTGTAGACACATGGTGGAAAACTGAATCATCCAACCATTGTCTAATGAACCCCACCGCCTTCCGGTCCACTTTCTTCCAATCATCATCTGACATATCCTTTGTCTTCGCCGATATGCCTAGAATTGGAGCATACAAGTCCTTACAATAGAGCAAGTCCTCCATCTTAGCCTTCCATATGGTCCAGTTAGAACCATTGAGGCTGATCATCCTTGATGAGCCACCTTCCATAATTCAGAACCGATCCCACACCGTTCAAACAACCTGAACGCTCTGATACCACTTTGTTGGGTGCGTTTCACACAAACCTTCGGATCTCGCCCCCCAATACACTAGAATTATGGACTATGCTAATGCAATAATCAAGAATAAACATCAACCACACGAACACAAAGAGTTTTTACGTGGAAAACCCTCAAAAGAGGTAAAAACCACGAGACCTAGTCCAGATCAACAATCCACTATCTCAGGGAACTGTTACAACCAATCTCAAGCACACACCGCTTGGATCAAACCTTCTTCACCCACGTAGGGATGGATAAACTACAAGAGAATAGTAAAGGAGAAACGATCTCACCGATCCCGAGGACGTAGAAGCGCTGAGATGACCGTTGCGCAGAAGAACCCTTCTTCAAGCAACTTCTCCCTTCTACAAGCTTCCTCTTTCTCTCTCTTCTCTTTCTCTCTTCCTCTTTTTCTCTCTTTCTCACCTTGGACGTGTTAGCAACCCAATGGGATGCCCTAATCCCGTTTTAGAACACTTAAGTACCAAAAACGGAGGAAACAGAGCCAGATTAGGAAACTGCGTCTAAGCAGTTCGCGCAGGGTTGGGCGCCCGGTCACCAGACCGTCGGGCGCCCGGCCAGACTCAAAACAGTCCAGCGTGCAAAACATGAGAAAGACCGAATTTCGGGCGCCCGGACCAACTTGGTCGGGCGCCCGGCCAAGTCATCGGGCGCCCGGTCACTTTGACCGTCGGGCGCCCGGCTGAAGCCAAACCTGTCCAGCAGCATTGCTGCCCATCTGAAGGAATTCCGGTCGCCCGGCCACTGAAGGGCCCGGGCGCCCGGCCTCACCCTGCAACACTCTCTCCTCTGCTTATTTTAAGGAGGAAAACTCCATCACTTGCATTTTCAAAGAAAATTCTAATAGTGAAGCATTTTAATCCTTTGGCAATCAAAAGGTAGAATTATTCCACACTCGGTTTTTTTTTTTTTTTTTTTTTTTATTTGCTATTCCTGATCCAATGTAAGGACCCTGCGGACATGTTGGGGCCCATATGCTGATCTGGTCCAATAATTTAAATCATTTATATTTTCTTTGCTATTCATGCTTCAGTGATGATTCTAACTACTTATTTTTAGAGTAATTGAGAGCCATACAAAATTTTCTTTTCACTTTCTAAATCGATGGTCACAATTATCCCTTCATTGTGTAAGATAGAATCCACAACATGGATGGTTCAGATCATTAGACCATTGAGCGTGTGGCCCAATTGGCAAATGACACATGCTGGATCCTCAGTCTCAATGGACGACAGGCTAAAATAATTTTGGCATAATCACTCTTATTTCCTTGTATGTGTCACACAAATTAATACAATAGGAGTTATTTGATACTCTAGCAAAGCAAGACACCTGATACGCAGACTACCGAATTTGAGTTAGCGTTTGGCACGTCTACCAACTTTTTGAGTGCCTGCGTATAAAGCATCATGCTGACGGAGTATCAAATAACTCCCCATCTGTGGTGGACATGCTGAAACTAGGCCCACCATGATATGGGCGAAAAGCCCCGCTAAGAAAAGCACATGACCGCACCCTAGACAAAACTCCGACGGTGGTTCACCACAAACTTTGAAAATGATGCCGACTCATTCCCTTTACATGTGGCACACATGTAATGCTATCCAGACCAGTGCAGATGGTGTAACAGATTCTGGATGGAGCTGATCAAGCAATCCTGACCATCCAATTGGAAGCTCTCACATGGGTGGCTAAAATTATAATAGTGAGTGATCCAAAAGTCAATGGGGAAAATGAGATACTTACTATCATCTCATTTATAATAAACGGTCATCAATTTGGACGGTTGTGATCGCCATGCCATTATGCTATGTGGGCAGTGGACGAGTCACCACCATCTTTCAAATGGTGATAAACTATCATAATATTAAAACCTAGTGGGCTTTAAGATGGGCCCAAAGGGACATTTTCGTAATTAACAAATTTCTGCTCCATTTTATACCGAAAGGAATTCCTTATAAAATCAGTAGAAGAAAGGAAAAGAAATAAAATTAAATTAAAAATAAGAAAAAGATGGCTACAATATCTTCCTTACCTGCCGGAATTTCGGGACCGTTACGGCCGTTTTCTTGCCAAAGAGGTATTTCCTTTTCCACGTTTTTCTCTGGAATTTTATACTGAATGCTACAATACGCATAGGGTGCGTGATGCGCAATTCCTGTTTAGATTTTAGACTTTAGATTGCTCGTGTGTGATCATCCAATGGGGCTATGAGTAGTATGCACGCATGCGCATTGTAACAAGACCCATTTCAGGATTGAAATTATTGGGTCGATTTACCTCATTTTGGATGTAATTTTTTAAATTATTTGATTTGTTTTCATCATTATTTTATATAGGTTTTATTTTTTATTTTTGCTATTCCTAAACTCAATTAAATGCTTTTATGATTGATTTATTTGTTTAAAAAAAAACAATGCAAGTGATTAATTTTCAATTTAGTAAGAGACCCAATTGCTAATTTCCAAGTGGGGCCCACCGTTCGCTAACCCAGACCGTTGGCTTGTTGTGTCCCGCCATGGATGATCATGCCTCGAAAATATCCTCAATAGAAAAATCCTAGCCTTTCTATTTCTGGCCTATGAATTGATGGTTAATAAGATAAAACACAGCAATGGTCCTCGTTCAGCTGAAAATAGTAGCAGCATTGGTGGATTGGATCTCCCAATCTGGGAGATTTTTGAGGAACGGTCCATTCAGGGCAGGATGCACCGAGTCAATGGTCTGGATTACTGAACCATGGGGCCCACTTGTTAGAACTGTAAACCCGACTGATGAAAGACTCAGGTGGAGGATCCTGTCATTCTTCCATTTTTGGTGATTCCATGCATGCCTCGTTCCAAATATCATGAATTGCTCAATGCACTGAGTTGACTCGCCCAACTCGTGATTTCGAGTTTGAATGAATCGAATCCTGAGTCACAAGCTTTGATTGATTTATTGCTTAAAAATATCAGCTGGGCAGGAGTTCCAAATACCAGTTATTAAGCATGTTCTCCTGTCCATCTCTGTTATGTTTTTACGGAAAATTTTCTATCTTCTAAATATTTTATTGCTCAACTTACTGAGTCAGCTCATTTGACTTATCTTAAGTTGGAATGAGTTGAGCCCAAGTCACAAGTTCTCAGCTGAGTTGTGATTTTAAGGTGGAACTAGTTGAGCCCAAGTCACAAGTTTGAAAAGCATGGTTTCCAAACCCATCATTTGTTGTACAAATTGCTGTTGATATTTTATAATATGATCGGACTATTATTATGTTTGTGTGATTTTTGTAGGAAATATTTACAGAGCAATCTACTTAATGAATCTCACAAAGTCCGCAAAAGTTCTGTTGCAGGCGAATTCTAACGTACCTATGTCAGCCACTGCAACCTTTGAGAATTACCAACAACCAAAGCTTGTATGGGTATGGACTAAAAGCAAGCAAGTCATGACTGCTGCTGTCGAGAGAGGCTGGAACACTTTCATTTTCCCGTCTGGTGATCGGGAAATTGCAAATGAATGGTCTTGTAAGCTGCCGACTACTCAATCTTCTTCACGTTTCTTGTTCAGTTCCTTAATTTACTAGTGAACTAGTGGAATTATGGTAATTCTCCATACTAAGTACCCGTGTTATAATTTCTTTTCAACGTATGGGATGATTGTGGCGGGGAGATTCAATATGGCATCCAACAAAATAAAAAACCATCATTATGCTTTGTTGTATGCTTTTATTCTGTAAATACCCCAAATGGGTCTCTAATGATGTTAATTTGTATTCGTGCTGGCATTAGTGTTTGAATGCTTCACTGGTTTTTGACAATGGAATTTATTCACATTCGTATGTAGCAATATGCAAAGTCTCTCTTGATTCTTGCTAAGATGTGGGCTTATTTGAAATTGATAGTTGAAAAGACGTGATTCGTCTTCCTGAATTTGCATTTTTTTTTTTTTTGCTGAGGATCGTACAGCAGTTGCATTGATACATCCTCTTTTTATCGAAGATGGGGAGTTTTTCGATGCTGAAAGCAAAAGGGTCGCTACATTTTCCAAGATTTCATCTCCCCAACAATTACAACAGCTTCAACCACTTGATGAACAAGCTGAGAATGTTGTTTTGAGTTTTCTGGATTGGCAGGTTTGCTTCTTCAGATTCTTTAGAAAAGTAAAGTTTTTGGTAGTTGTATGATATGTTCAATTCCTGCTGTTTATTTCTGTTTTCCATTTTTCTTTTCCCTTAGGGTGTGTTTGGTTGGCACCAAAAATCATGATTAATTTGTTGATTTGGTGCAACCAAACGCACTCTTATTTACCACGTTCAATCACGATAACTTAGGATTTGGTTGGTTTCTTGGGGCTCAAGCTTTTGACTCTCATGCTGGATATATAGTCAGTGATGGCCTAATTCCTTGTCCATGGATTTTGCGGGCACTGGCTTTCTCTTACCATCACCATTTCTTTTGGAGTACTATGGGTATGCTGGTTATATTCTTTCTTTGGACCCATGCTTCAGTAATCCAGACCACTGGTCATTTGCATTCCTACATGGATGGACCGTGTTCCCAGGTTCAAAGATCGCCACCAATCTTGGGCCTTTCCTCAATTGAACGTGAGACTGTTTATGTGTTTCTCCTCTCAACTGTTTATTTGGACCCGGATCGAAAGGTTTGGTTTGTCACATCCACAAGGTTTTCAGGGATCGTCCATCTATGTGGGGGTTATCCCAACTGACCAATGGTCTGAATTACTGAACCATCTGCCTAACTTATGAGAACCGAAACATGTTTACTCTGCGAAGCCTCAGGTTGAGGATCCTACAATTCACCTGTTAAAGGAACTTTGATGTGGGTCCGACCTTCAACTTAATGAGCTAACAGAAGATTAAATTAATGTTGAAAATGGACACCGGAAAATAAAGATGTCTTTTATCTTCTTCTTTCTCATTGTGTGTCTGCACTTTTAGGTGATACCTGCAGAGAATATCGTTGCAGCATTCCAAGGAAGTCAGAAGACAGTATTTGCTGTTGCAAAAACTCCCTCTGAAGCACAAATCTTCCTTGAGGTAACTTCTATATATGTATTCAAATTCAAATCCATCAAGGAATTTTGCTAGCACTATCAATTTATGATTATTCCATCTCGTCATCCTGTAATCTTGAAATTTTCTGATGCACGACAAAAACAGCTAATGTTTTGTCATTGTAGGCCTTGGAGCAAGGCCTGGGTGGAGTAGTTTTGAAAGTTGAGGATGTGGAAGATGTTCTTGAACTAAAGGTATAATCGTTTTCTTCTGGTGGTTTTCCTATTCCATGGTTTTGTTCTAGACTTGTTACTGGGATTTTATCAAAGCTAATTGAAGCTTCAGCTTGTATTTCTCTTGCATTTTGCACATTGCTTGCATGCAACCTGTTAATGTTTTCTTATTTTTTCCTTTCTTTTTTTCATGGGACTAGCTGTACATGTTTAATACAAGAAGCCAACCCCATGTTGGAAGTCTACCTAGACCTCAGTGTTGAGACAAGGTTATCTTCACTCAGTCTACCACTGTCCCAAAGGTGTGGGTGTTAATACATGAAATGACTTGTTATACACTAATAATGAAATAAGGTTATCAATTCCTTTCATTCCCAAATAGCTGGGACAAGGCTATGATAATGATGATGATTGTTTCTTTCATTATTCTTTCTGCTATTTCTACCATATGCTCATGGCTGTCTGAAATGAGAAGGGGCTAGTTGAAAATGGACTTCGTGTCAAGTTATTACTTCCCCAAATGGTCAGTTCACATGGACTTCATGAGAACTGACCAAAGAAATTGATATTTGCGGTAAATGTGAAGCCTCCACGAATTGGGTCATGGGAGAACCTGATGGACTCCTTTCCATTTAAGTACTTCAGTGTGTATAAAACAATGCTTTTAGCCTAGTATGTTTCTTGAGATCATCATCATCTTACCCTTTTACCCAAAAATTCAGATTCAGCTTTTAGATGATAGATCAGCAGAAATTTTACAATCAGCTAACTAATGGACATCGACCTTCTATTTTACCTGGGCTCTAGAACCAGCCACGCTAGAGGCTTACCTTGAAAACACTTGCATGTGAAAACGATCCCCCCCATGGTAACCCTTGTCACAACTAATACACCCAAACCCCAAACAAAGAATGGTCATGGAGGCACAGTTGCCAGACATACTTCTGAGCATGAGTTCCCCCTTACCAGAAAATAAGACAGGCTGGGACTGCATTCTTTCTATCGATCGGCTCCTTAGAAGGAATATGATCCTGGTGAACAGATGCCACTTGTGTCTTAGGAATGCTGAAGATTGCATTCACCTTTTCATCCATTTTTCCTTTGAAGACTGCAATCACATTTTCATCCACTTTTCCTTTGGAGCTGCTGTTTGGGGGTAGTTTCTTCAGCAATTCAAGTTGGCGTGGTCAATGCCACAATTTATAGAGCTGTTTCTTGAGGCCTGGAAGTTGAGTCTGTCTGGGTGGAAATGTAAAAGAGCTTGGGACCTTTGTCTTGTGGCTGTTTTATGGTCTATATGGAAAGAAAGGAACAACCGCACTTTTAATTGGAAAAGTGAGCTGGTTTTGGCAATCGTTTCCGAGTCAAATACCTTTTCTGTCCTCCAACTTGAGAGGCACCTCTCTCCATTCATTGGATATTTTCTTGTAATGTTTTTGTAGCGTTTTGGCCCTTGTGCCTTCTCAATAAAAGTTTAGTTGTCAAGCAAAAGGCAAAAATAGAAAGAACTTGCGCAATTAGTTGGCTGTAAAGAATAGCACGTAGCCCACTAAAACATGTTTATTTCACTACCCACCCCACCCCCCCCCCCCCCCCCCCCCCCCCCCCAAAAAAAAAAAAAAAAAATTCTAATCTGCCTCCTCTTGAGTGGATTTAGGGGCTTTCCCATTATGCTGTTTCCTCACACAACCCAATGCACGATACCTAAATATGCCAGGCATCACATGGATACAGATTTTGAACATGTAATTGTTACCAGTCCAATGTTGTCATAATCGTTATCGAATCATAAATCGTAAAGGGGTCTGAATCGTATCGTATCGTAAATCGTAAGATTTTTTCAGATTTTCATAAAACATGTCATAAAAAAATTTATAAAAATTATATATAATAATATAAATAAAAAAACATATCAATCATCCATTTTGTCATGAATATGCAAAAAACAAAAAGATCTATCATGTGTATATCATCATGTGACTCATGAGTCATGTCATAATCAAGTTCAAACAATAATCCCTTTCCCATCCTATGTACATGTGTGTTTTCTTTTTCTATATGATTCAAAAAATAATATTTTCCCCATCCTCAGTTACATGTATAATTCTCTATTCACTTGTTTCTATAATTCAAAAGGTAAATAAAAATGTCCAAAGACTCCAAACAAATCTATCATTCATCGGCTACGTCATCGTCATCCTCATCATCACCCATTAGGGCAACATTATCAACATCATCTTCATCTTCCGAATTTGATGTCGAAATAAATTCATCTTCCTCCTATACTTCTGTCACTTTTGCTTTTTCCTTCGCCTTGCTTTAAATAGCAAGTTTTCTAGTACCTATAAAATAGTTGTTGCAAATGAAAAAAGAAACACCTATTTGGAATAAATGAAAAAATTATTGAAAAACAACTATTTAGGCCCACATAAACACCAAATCTCACCACTATTTCTCCAAAAAAAGAAAATAAGCGATGTTATAATGTATGTGGGGCATAAATAACTTTTAAACAAAAAAAGCCCTAAAAAAGAATGACAAAAACTGAAAAAAAAAAATCGAAATATTATATATTTCTTCTCCAAAAAATTCCATATTTTCACAAATATATGAAAGAAATGAAATAGAAAAGAATAGTACAATATTTTTCCTCTATTCTTACCAATTTTAACGTAGAAATAGAATGCAACAAGCGGCGTTCGATTCCGTTGAGCAACGAAAGAGATATCTTGATTTCTTTTCTCTAGGTTTCTATGGCCCACAAGCTCCAGAAGTCCCCAAAATCTCTCAATAGTTGCAAAAGGTTTTTTTTTTTTTTTTTTTTACCTTGGGTAGGGCTTAAATGGGTTTTAAAACAAAAGGAACAAAATATATATATATATATATATATATATATATATATATATATATATATATATATATATATATATATATATATATATATATATATACAAAAAACGAAAAAAAATTGAAAATATACCATTTTTAGGACCGGCTGCTGCTGGTTTTGCGTCAAGCAGTCGAATCGTACGATTCGCGATTGAATTGTACGATTCGTTTCGTGAATCGTACGATTCGATTGGAAATGCAACTTGGCCGTACTATTTGTATCGTACGGCCATACGATTTTGGATACAATTCGTATCGTGAATCGTATCATTCTGACAACATTGGTTACCACGTGGTACAATATGGATATGTCACTTAATTTGAAGTATCTGGGTATCACTGAATCCAATTGATGATTTTTACAAGTTATCATGTTGCACTTTGAATGCTAGAAATTTGCAACCTTCAAGAAATCAAAATCCATGCTCTCTGTTTTTTTTTTTTTTTTTGTCGTGTCTTATGATCATTGGATCTGAAATGAATCATTTCTCTCATTGTGGTTGATATTATCAGGATTACTTTGACAGAAGAAATGAATCAAGTAATCGACTGGACTTGATTAAGGCCAAGGTGACACAGTTGCAAATAGCCGGAATGGGTGATCGTGTATGCGTAGATCTTTGCAGCCTCATGAGACCTGGCGAAGGCCTTCTGGTGTGTCTTATTATTACTGTAGGGATGACACGAGCATTCAATCATGCAAAGTATTTGAAACAGCATTTTTATACTCCTGAACGTTGTCTTTTGAATTTATTTTGAGCCTCCAGCAACCATATATTGTGAATTTTAGGTTGGCTCATTTGCCAGAGGACTCTTTCTTGTTCACTCGGAATGTTTGGAGTCAAACTACATCGCTAGCCGGCCTTTCCGAGTTAATGCGGTAAGTTTTGGTAATGGCCAAAAACAATATATTTTTGACAGCTAGCATCCTTTAAAAACTGCAGGAGGTCTGGGTTGATTTGGCTCAGTTTATCCCCTTGTCTCGGCAATGCACATTGACATTTCATATAGCTGCAACTGAGTTATAGAAACTATATTTTAGAAATTGTAGAATACCTTTTGTTCATTGCAAGATTGTAAACGCAGTCCTCTGACGTGTTTCATTTGGCAAATTCCAACAAAATAAGAATCAAATAAAAAGAATTTGATTTCAGGAGTGAATATTTTATTGAGTTCCTTTTGACTCGCAGGGGCCAGTACATGCTTATATCGCTGTTCCAGGAGGGAAGACTTGCTACCTTTCGGAATTGCAGGCGGGCAAGGAGGTCGTTGTGGTGGACCAAACTGGTCTGCAACGGACAGCAATTGTTGGGCGCATAAAGATAGAATCAAGACCACTCATTCTCATAGAGGCGATGGTTTGTGTAATATAACCCCCTGCTTATTTTAGTTGGAATACGGAAAATGGATGCTTGTTTAAGAAAATATAGAAGTCCATCTAGATTCAGTGTATGTATGAAAATGGCTATAGAATGTAGTTGTTCCAATACCACGGCTTACCCTGGTTTTCTGCAAGCTATGGGAGTGTAGTTCTCACATAGAGAGAGCTGGTATCAGAGGCATGGTAGGGCCCCGAGTCTCAGCACATGTATACTTTGCTGAGGCACAGGGTTTTGCAAATGTGATGTGAGGCTCATGGTTTGCTAATCCAGACCATTGATCTGATGGTGTCCACTAGAGAACAGGGAAGATCCTAACCCTTCAATCTGTGGCATATTTTCTGTTGAATGAGGATCATTGTTGTATTTCTCTGAACCAATGTTTGTAGGCTGCTGATAAATGGGTTAGCATATTCCAGGCTGGGGGTTTGTGGGCCATCCTATCATCCATGGTGGGACCCATTAAGTCAAATGTCTAGATCATTGAATCATGGACCCAATGCATATGAAGCAAGCTTGCAGGGCAATCTCTTGCCTAATGCAATGTACACAAGCATGTAACATTTGCATCTCATTTCTGAGTTTGATTTTTAGAGCTTGCTGATCATTTGCTAATTTGAACCAGTGGACTACTTTCATACCTTATAATGGCTTCTTCTATTGCAGGATAACTCAGATTACAAAACCACCTACAGCATTTTTCTGCAGAACGCGGAAACCGTTGGATTAGTTTGTCCTTGTCAAGGTCCATATTCCATAAATAAACTCCCATCCTTTTCTTTTCCTATCTTGAATCATTCCATTGTATTTAGTATCTCATGAGCCTCCCTGTTGTTCTTCCCAGGAAATGAACCTCCCAGAACTGCCATTCCGGTAACCTCGTTGAAAGTCGGAGATGAAGTTATGTTGAGAGTGCAGGGTGGGGCCCGCCATACAGGAATAGAGATCAAAGAATTCATTGTTGAGAAATGAATAGCCTGAGACCGTTGTATCTGCAACTTCATCATCTTCGATATGAATATAAGCTTCAAAGAATGATGGAGGCTTCCCGCGAGTGGGTAAGTGCTTGCAATTCAAATATGTATCAAGGCCCACATCGAAAACTGAGTTTTACTGAGCCCGGACACACCTCAACTCATTAGGTCAGCCACACACAAATGTACAAAAGCAGTGGATGGTCTTTCGAAAAAAATTTACAACTGTCAACATGTAATGTAAGTGGCCCACATGATGAGTGAACTGGTGTAGTTTTTTAGATGCGGATTGCCTGTGCCACTTGTGCTTGTTAGATGCAGCCCCGCGGTGAAAGCAAAGACTCCCCTGCATGAAATGACGATTCTTCTCTTTTCATTGCAGCCCCTGTATCTGACAGGTGCATGTGGTGCTTTTTTATTGGGACATTTCAAGGTCTCAAGAAACCTCTGTAAAACCCACTTTCAGGCAATTTGCATCCTAGTTTTTTGGGCCAAGTTATCAGCATGGTGGGGCCCAACTAATCCACCACTTGGATGTACCACATATTCCACAACATCTAGAGGTGTGTGTGGACTTGGCAAACTCTCAAACATTTTCAAGAATGTGTTTCATTTCCTGCATGTTGGTGACAGTAACTGGTGTAGAAAGGAGAGATGAACAGAGTCAGGGGAAGTTTACGTGGTCATTTACTTCCATCAAACTACAACCAGGGTCCATTTTGATCACTCCCCTAATCCCCATTTCATTCCTTACTTCCATGACATTGTCCCATTCCCCAATCGTCGCATAGAGATTTGACATCAGTATATAATTCCCGCTATCCTTTGGCTCCAACTCAAGTAACCGGTTCATTACTTGTCTTGCTAGAGCAATATTCCCCTGGTTTTTACATGCTCCAACCAATGCCCGCCACATCACGACATCTGGTTTCATCGGCATCCTCTCCACAAACTCAAGCGCCTCATTCAGCAGCCCCGCTCTACATAGAAGATCAACCATGCACCCATAGTGTTCCATCCATGGCACCACACCATGCTCCTCAGTCATGGATCTAAAACACCGCCACCCCTCATCAACCAACCCCACATGGCTACATGCTCCTAAGATGCTGAGGAAGACAATGCCATCTGGCCTAAACCCTTCCCTTTGCATTTGAGAGAAACGAACAAGCGCAGCAGTGCCGTGGCCATGCATGGCTAGCCCTTGTATCATAGTAGTCCAAGACACCAATGTTTTCGCTGTCATCCTACTGAAAATTCGACATGCTTCCTTTATGTTACCGCATTTGGCGTGCATGTCCATCAGAGCATTCGCCATGCATGTACTCTTGTCATACCTATTCCTCTTGATATACTGGTCAGCCCATTCCCCTAGCTCGAAACATCCCAGCTTTGAGCACATGTTAACCAAGCCCAACAACGCGACTCCATCGGGTCTCACATTTTCAGACTCCATTTCTCTAAACAGCGCCAATGCCTCATATGGGCAGCCATTGTTGCTATATCCATTGATCATGGAAGTCCACGAAACTACATTTCTTCCTGCCATCCCTTCGAAAATCCTACGTGCATTGGATAAACACCCGCATTTTGCATACATGCTGATCAACGCATTGTGCACGAAGACATCAGGACCCACAATGCGTTTGATCACAAAACCATGTACCATTTTTCCCTGTTCCAAGGCCCGCAAGGACGAACAAGCGGATAGGACACTAGCCACTGTCACTCCATTGGGCCCCACATTCTCATTGATCATTGTAGATGACAGTGAGAGTGCCTTGTGGGGCTGGCCCATTTGAGTATATGTAGCAACAAGAGCATTCCACAGAACTAAATCTCTTTGAGGAGTTTCATCAAAGATTCTCTGTGCAGACAAAAGGTCATGAAACAGACCATACATCTTCACGAGGGCAGTCTGTGTAATTATCTCTGATTCAAATCCCATTTTGAAGATATGGGCATGGATCTCTACCCCTTCAAAAGAATCTAATATAAGCCCACATGCTTTGATTGTGAACAGAAGCGTGTGGCTGTCGATTTTCAGACCATCTCTTTTCATATGGGCATAGGCCAAAATGGCTTCTTTTGGGCTGTTTCTGTCTAAATAGCCTCTAATGATAGTGTTCCACGTGTACGTATCTGGTCCGTCGATCCGACCCTCGATCCTGCATGTGACCCGTGCTTTCCCGACGAGGCCTGTGGATATCATTTGCGCGTGGATTTGGTTGAGGTGGGCCTTGGCCTTGCATTTTCCCAAGAGGGGAAGGGGGTATTGAGATGGGTGCGTGGGTTTTGTGGCAGTTTTGGGTGGTTTGGATGGATTTGCACTGACTGGAGAGGTTGATGAACGGTGGGGATTGCAAAAGAGATTTTTGATGGTATGGATTCTCTTGAATGGTTGATGAATGGGTGGCAATGGCATTTGCAATACAAACGAGGGGATATGCAATGAAAATAGTGTGGGATGAGAAGCTGCGAACTAGAGAGATCTGTGTTTATTTCACGAGGTATTAGTCGGTTTGCGAGCTCAACACGCGTGTTTGGGCTATCAATCCAACCACACATGCAGAGAGACACGACTCAAATGTGCAAGATCCGAGCTCTTCATCAGGTGGGGAACACTTAATTCTTTAGGTTTTCTTCCAGATGTAGCTCTCCAAACGCATCTTGTCAAGGCGCACAGAAGCTGAGCATGTGAATAGTGCGTAAGGTGGGACCCGCGTTGGAGATGACCTAGCATGCAATAGCCGGTCCACTCATCATGTCGGTCACCCTTTCTCATAGCGGGGTCTTCCTGCCTCATAATGTCGGCCAACCTATTTCATGGTGGGTCCCACCTAATGCATGGCTCAGATGACTTAACGCTTGCCAGTTGGCACATGTGCTGTGAAAACTGGTACATGTTTGGACTGGTCATGCATTGCATGTGGACCCAACCCATCGGTAACCATGCCTTTTTCTTCCGTTAGAAGAGAAGGGCGAACTGCGAAGTGCTCGTTTTGTCATCTCTTCTTTTACACGTCAATGTGACATAAGAGGGAGACATCTACACCACTCATCAGGGGAGGCCCCACTTTATGGATGCAATGGTATTATACTGATCAGGTGGACCACCGGTGTACAAAAGTTTGGTTCACTGAATATGACCCAGATGCCGAACAGCTATATTTTCAACGTAAAAGTTTTGCAACTCGTCAGGATTTATTTAGCATCAGATGATGTCGCCATGTGGAATGCAATCCAGACCATCCATCTGGTGCTTCCAACCATAGATCAGACGGTCAACACGTTAATTGAGCAAGTATGGGACAAGCACACATTTGCAAACTAATGAGGCCCACATTCCATCATTTAGTCATGTTGATTGTTGGAACAGCTTGATTTTTGCCAGACTAACTGCACATAATGTCCCCGGGTCAGTATCAATTTGCCGTGTTGGAATATGGGATGGGTTGGCTTAGAAGGTAAAACATTCCGTTCCAGAATTATCCATTGGTTTCAGGGTGAACCGATTTGGCCGTCCAAGGTTCATTACTGTGGCTTTCAAACCCATAGTTACTCCCTACCTACGCCAGATCCATGCTTTTCATCAGGTGGTCTCCCATAAGCCGGCTACAAGCAGACGACCGGCAAGTTCTTGTTAGTGGTCCACATGTTTATAACAACGGTTCAATTTTCCCACCAACACAAACAGAATAGGCCCACCTATTGAAGGTGAGAGATCACTCACACGCTTCATTGCCACGGTGGTGGGAGGGTCTGGATTCCAAATCCTGCTCTTTGCAACTAGCCAACAGATCTACCTTCCACATCGTGCGCTGTGCATGCAAATACGACCAGTGAGGCAGCTTTACACGGATGAGATTCTCCCAATCCATCATGGCGCCATGTTTTACCTTAGACCCCAGAACCCGTGCCAATCCAAAACTCAAGTGGACCACGCCAAAGCACAACAGTGTAAAAATTATGCCTAAAATTGCTAGCACACCATTGATCCAAAATTGATAACACCATCCGTCCAAAATCATGCATAAAACCACTAAATTCACATGGTGTGGGCCCACCTAAGATTTAGAGTAGCGGAATTTCTGAGATGTCCCTTTATCCTGGTGAGGGACATCAATGGATAGGCTGTCATTTGAACATGGTGGTCCCCACAAATAACTAATGGTGGGTGTCCCCATCCCAACTGTCCCCTATGGTGTGGCCCCTGATACAGTATTTTAACCTCTCTCTTCTTTTTTTTTCTTTTTTTTAGCCTCTTTTTTTTTTTCAATTGGCTACCTTACTAAAAAAAAAAATCGTAGTGGTTACTTTCTCAAAATAAAATAACCAAAGAAATGAAATCCTTCAATTCGGCAAGTAAACTAACTTCAATAGCACCAGGATAATAATTAAATCCGAAGGGACAAAGGTACTCAAAACCATCTACCTATGATGAAATCAATGGCAATTCAATTAAATCATCGCACTACAAAACTGTCATTTAGTACTTGATTGGGGCCAGGATATCCAGCTGGGGGCCGAGCTGCTCTTCAGCAGCCTTCTCTGCCTTCACCCGCAGCTTGGTCAGCTGCTTCTTCCTCTCATACGCAACCTGAGCCCTCTTTTTCCGCTTGTCCTCCAGCTCCTGCCAAAATAATTGAAAATTTTCATTATCATATGGATTCCTCGATTCTCTTCTTATTAACTGTATCTTGCTGTTAAATGCTAATGTGGCAACAATTTCAGAATCATGATGATATGATAAGAGAATGGATTCAACCAGCAGTACACAACCAAGAGTCGTGCACACATCTCCCACCGTTTAAAATGGTTGGCAGTTTACTGGATGGTGGGAAATATGTCCCACACGACCTCTCGGTCCACACTGTTCCTATCCAAACTTTTCCCAGATTATAATTAGGTAACTGGCAAGGACAGAAATGGGGCAAACAAAAACGAATGGCTCCACATGAAGAATGATTCAACATCAACTCGCCCCCAATGATAGGGTCCCAATCACTCCATGGATCCCAATGAAGAAGCCACTAAAGATGAGTTGGACACATACATGCTTATTTTTTTTTTTTTTTTTTGGTGGGGGGGGGGGGGGGGGGGGTTGATCATCTGATCTGGAACTGGAAACTCACATGGCTGTGATTATTTTCATGCACATTATGATGGAATGTATAATTCATGTTTTAAAAAAAAGTACGCAATTCTTGGTTTAGTGTCCACTGTGAGAGTACTACGAATAATAGTCAATTAAAGGCATGGTCCAATTCTCACACTGCCTAAACTTCTGCAAGTAGCATGCTTGAAGTAGAGCATGATGAGGTGCGAATATTTATTGATCCATACCTCCACCTTGATTTATGGGAGGATCAAGATGAGACCACACCAAAATCAGCATCATCAACTCCAAGTACAGGCAGATATGTTAGCTTGCAAGTGTCAGTGGGGATTGATATCAAATGGTTGGAGAGATCTGCATGTTCTAAGAGACCGCCTACCTACAACCGATGGATCGATTCCATTTCAGGTTGCTGTGCGAGAAAAGCACTCTGGCAGGTGATATTGTTATGGTGTCCCTTTTCTCATCAATATATTGTCCTTGTTAATCTATGCCCTATTATTAGACTGTGACCCTACTTTTAACTTTTAGGTGCATTGTTAAAGTTACATACATAGATTCAACCATTGACGTAAGCACTGGATTGAATAAACAGTGCATATTGCAACAGTGCATGGGGGGTGCTACTTCAATACAGTCTGAAGTCATATGCATAGATTCTACCAGAGAAATATGAGGAGCTCTTACCTAGGGCATTGGATTGAATGGACTAATGGATGTCGCAGTGGGCGCTTGCATTAGATTGTATGGACAATTTGAATCTCAGCAATGGTTCCATTAGATTGAATGGACAATCATCTCAGTAAAAAGATCAGGCAATTGTTCTTCTTTCTCGTGCTTAGATTTCTGAGGCAATGTTGATGCAAAAATCTCTCCTTCCACAACTCCCTCCCTCAAGACCAGGCAATGTTTTTTTTCTCACGCTATGTGCTTAGATGATCCATAATTTTTTTTTAAAACGCTTTGCTTCTGCTTTAGTGTACCAAGCAACCACTATTTAGCTAATCTAGCAAGTCTCGATTTATGCCCTAACTTCACATGATATTTCACAGATTTAGACGTAACATGAGATAAATCATTGGGAAGGGATAAGGAAAAGCATTTAATCAACTATTATAGAGCGAAAGCAAGGCACTTGTATGATCAAGAGGCAGAGGAGCTGATTGCTTTGCTGGCCCTTTTGGATAAGGTGACGCCGGTCTTGCACGTTTCGGACTCCATGGTGTGGTTGAAACATAGGCTCTGGAAGATTTTCGGTCCTATCTTTCTATTCGTTGTTGGAGGAAGGGGAAAACAGTGAGAAAAGCCCGACGGCGGAAGTTTGGAGATATGGAGCGCCTTCTAAGGTGGCAGCTTTTGGCTAGCTAGTAGGTTCTGGTAAGGTATTGACAGTTGAGGGGATTGCCGGCTAGCCCAGCTGGTAGACGCCTGGGCATTTCAACTGCTGGTCCCAGGTCCGAAACGCACTAACCCTGCCAGTGGGTGGGAGCACCGTGTGACTGACCGGGTGGGTGCGTTGTGCATCTAACAGGGTGTGTGCCTTGCATGACTAACCCAAAAAAAAAAAAAAAAAAGGTATTGACAGTTGATAACCTCAGGAAAAGAAAGATGATCCTTCCGAATGTGTTCATCATGTGCTATATGGACAAGGAATCGGTCAACCATTTCTTCATTCATTGAGGTTTTGCGAGGTTGGTGTGGCACCTGTTTTTCAATCTTTTCGGAGTTATGTGGGTTTACCCAAATGATATAGGTTCGTTCTTCTCCTTGTGGCATCGAGGTATGTCTGGGATCACAGGTCAGAAAGTTTGGCATCTCATCCTATTGGTGGGGTTATGGTTTCTTTGGGCGGAGAGGAATAATAGAACATTCAGAAATGGGGCGGACAGTCCTCAGGAAGTGTTTTCCAAGGCGAAATCTCATGTTTTAGATTGGGCGGCTGCTCCGAAGTTTTGTTTTCATTTCCTGGATAGCTGGTTCTAGCTTTTGGGGGATGTATAGCTTTTTCTTTTCTTTTTGTACATTCCTGGCTTCAGCTTTTCTTGCAATAAATTTCTTCTAATCGCTCAAAAAAAAAAAAAAAAAAGAGCGAAAGCAACCACACTATTTGAAAATTTCAAGGAACGATGTCAACTCAGATACATAACTATGAAACAAGATCCAACCATCCGATCACACTTCAGAAAGTAAGGATAGATGATAGAGATGTCAAATCTCAACCACAACAAGAAGAGTCCACAATGAGGAGGTGGGCATGGGAAGAAAAACAAAATAGATATAGGAGAGGAGTTTTTATGTATCACACCACATCCCTTTATATATGAAGCTTAGGAGGAGATCCTCAACTCCCAACTCCATCCACCATGTCATTTCTATAGAAGGAAGAGGAAATAGAGATAGGAGAGGAGTTTTTTAATGTATGGAATCATGTGTTATCCACACCACATCCCTTCATATAGGTGCTACAGTGGACCTACACGAGTTTATCAGGGACGGAGCCGACCATCGACATCAGCTCAATTCTCTTTGGATAGGAGACGACTTCCGGATGGGGCCCGCCGGGCCATTTTGAAGACCCCACATGCACTGGATGTACATCGGGAAGACCCCACACTAGGATGATGCATGTGGGTTGTTCAGGAGTCTAGTTTAGCCATAGGTTTTGATTTTCAAGTCGATCCAACCGTTGGATCAAATGATCGGGCCACCAGATATGGGCCCCTTGGACCCTAATTTTTTCTATATTTATGTTTTTGTTATTTTTTTCAGGGTTTATTGGATGGTTTAGATTAGTTATTTGACTTGTAGTTTGCTTATTTAGATGTAGGCCACCAAACTTTTGAGTAGTGGCATTATTGTAAATATTGAAAATTAAAGTTATAAAAGCGAGGGGGGGGGGGGGGGGGGGGGGGGGGGGCCGTCCAGCCCTAGCCCAATTTTGAGAGGAAAAAAAAAGGTTTTCTTCTTCTTCTTTTGAGAGAGTGGATTCTCCTCCTTTAGGGTTTGTGAGGAAACCCTCCATTCCAATTCAAGCGGAAGGGTAGTTCTTGGTGGCTAACTTCTTCAAGATTTCTTCTTCTCTTAGGTAGACTTTCATCATTTTTCCTTCTTCTTCTTCCAACCACCCCATCAATCCATCCACTATACCCGCGCACAAGTGCAAACGTGCATACGCGTGGCCCCCTTCTTCACCCCCCTCTCTTTGTTCATTGTTAGATTCTCATTCCCCTTTTCTTCAAAACCCTTAATTTCCTTTTCATTGAGCCTAGCCTACATTAGATTGGAAGTTCTATCTTCCAAGTGGGCCGCCCCTTGACCTTATTTTATATTCTCTTGTTATGCACATGCAACTAACCTAGGATTATTCGGTTACTTATTTGATTTATCCTTATTCTATAATGTGGATTGCTTAGATTTAATTCTTGATTGCTTATTTAATTCGTAACTTGATCTCCTGGAACTCATCCCAGGCTAGTTTACATGTGTTCTGCATCATTTCCCTATACAACTCCATTCCCCATGTCCCTTCCACGGTGCTCAAGTAAGAAGAAATAAAGACAGGAATGTTTTATTTATGGAATTATGCGTACCATAGCTCCGCCAATTCAAGTTTTGCACTCTCATTCCTAGTCCCAAACCCAGATAAAGGAGGGTTGCATCAAGTTGGCAGCCGGCATCAAACTTCCCCCACAACTTTTTCTCATGAATCCTGACAGTCTAACATTTCGAGCTCAGGCTCAGGCATTATCTAAGGATATGGTCCTTGTCCTTGATAGATTGGAATAGCAGAACACGTTCATGTAGCTGACCCCAATTAGCTAAGATCAGTGCTTTAAATAGCTTCGCTATGTAGCGTGGCTTACCACTACGTAGCATAGCTTAGCCTTAATGCCATGGAGCTCATGAAAATAGCTTAAGTCACATGTAGCCTATGCTGCATGCTAATTTTGCATACACTACAAACTACATAGCCTACGGTACACGCTACATAGCTTACATTAGTATTGCAAGTTATTTTTCACTAAAACATTAAAATTAATTAGTGTTTTCAATGATTTGTTACATTTTTCATTTTTTGATATAAAATAGCTAATCTTTTCAATGATATTAGTAATAGTATTAAATCAATAAGGTTGCTCTTTAGCTTTATACTTGATCTTTGCCGATTTTTCCTATTATTTTAAGTTGTGTTTGGTTGTACCAAATGTCATTAAATTTCATTATCGGACTAATTTGGTGCCAAATATCATAAAATTTCATGATATTTGGCCCGACCAAGCACAACATTAATTAAAAATCTAGTAGTAGTGTGTAATTTATGCTCGACACTATATAGCTTAGGCTTCACGCTTCAAAGGAGTGAACACTATGCTACACGCTATTTGCTATTTAAAACACTGGTTAAGATAAGGCGATGATGATGATAAATAATTGTGTGTCATATTATCTACACCGCATCCCTTTTTGTACAGGCTTCAGTGGAGGTTCTCAAATCCAAGTAAGATTCACTTCTTTTTAAAAGATGCCAAGTAAGATTCACCCAATTAAGTTTCCTAAAACGACTCCATTCTCCATGTCCCTTCTATGCAAAAAGCACTCTAGCCATTCTTGTATCTCCCCCGTCTACACTACAACAACTCTTGTTTACATTGCATCATTTAAATCGTAAAAAAGCAGATGACAATTGCAGCAAATTGATTTTATTGACATTAATAATCACCAAAAAGAGGATTGATGGTATTCTATGCATGGCCCCATAACACAAATTTGTCAACGCAATAATTTTGCAGAAGCAAATTCACAAACAGATAAACAAAAATTAATAAGCATCCAGCAATAGGCATTCCTTGTGCTTTTAAAATAAAGGAAATAAGAATTAATAAGCATCCAGCAATAGGCATTCCTTGCACTTTTAAAGCATTCCTTGTGCTTTTAAAATAAAGGAAATAAGAATTAATAAGCATCCAGCAATAGGCATTCCTTGCGCTTTTAAAGCATTCCTTGTGCTTTTAAAATAAGGAAAATAAGAATTAATAAGCATCCAGCAATAGGCATTCCTTGCGCTTTTAAAGCAAAGGAAATAAGAAACATAAACAGTCCAAAGGAAAGAGGAAGTATGTGAAGCTTGTTCCCTCTAGCATACTTAAAAAACTAGGAACACCCTGATGCATATAGACACCTGGACATTGTGATAAGAGAACAGGACTGTCCATTAGATCCACCCAACTCTTCATGGGTGACCTTGCAAAAATCAGAAAGATCGAAGGATCTGTTCCATGCTATCAATTTCCTTTAAAATAGATACTTTGGATCGTCTGGAACCAATGACTCATCATCCTGAAACATCCTTTAGGTAGGGCCCATTTGGATAGCCTCTTTAAGAATAACTTTGTTCCGATGAGACAAATGGTTACAAAAAAAAAAAGGCCAACATTATGATGGTTACAACAATCCAATCAAAGTGATATTTTCAGAGCGACCCACAAAGACATGGCTGAACCAGATTGACGATTACAACTTAAATCCACTAAAAGATAAAGCACACCCTGGTGTACCCAACCTGCAATCTTAATCTTACCTTGATGGTGTCATAATGATTCCATCCAACTTCAGAGGAAAGACGTCCCAACAGGCAATACTTGTGACCCGGTTGAAGCCTCAAAACCCTGTCATCATTATAAAAAATAAAAAATTAAAAAACAAAAACAAAAATTTGCAGATATTTCAGAAACAACCCAATTCAGATATAGAACAAAAACCTAAGGCTACAATTGGCCAGAATTCACTTTGCACGCGGCCCCAAATGCTCAATGGATTCAAACTGAAGTGACCAAATCAACCCAATTCATATAGAAAACAAAAACTCAGGCTAAACTTGGTTGGAAACAATCCTGACAAATCAGCATCCCGCTCCTTTCAGCTATATGGGGTGGAGAGTGGAAAACTGATAACAGCTATTCACTTTCCATGCCACCCCAAATTTTCAGTTGGTGGCATGGAAAGTGACTAAGCTATCACATCGACCCAATTCAGATCCAAAACATACGCTCAGGCTACAGTTGGCCACAAGTAATCCCGGCAAACCGATATGCCAGTCCTTTCAGCTGCTTGACAAAACGGGCAGGATTCTTGATATGGAGCGGAAAGTGGATAACTGATAACCACCGAATCAGCTTTTCACTTTCCATGCTGCCGCAAATGCTCAAGGGCTTCAAAAAATCACGCCTACATATTCGACCGAATCTCAATCTGAGGTACTACCAAATGCATCGTAATCTTAGGGGGAACTCACTTGAGGGCATCAGGGATGACCATCCTCTTCATCTTATCGTACGGTGCAGGGACTCCCTCGTAGGCCTTGAGCCGCGCGAGAGCAGCAGCCCCGCGTTTGGTCTTGTGCGGGATCATGCTGCAACAATACACATCAATCTATTGAGAGATCTTTTTTTCCTATTGGAATGAGAAGAGGGATGTAAGGAGGAGAAAAGGGAGGAGTAGTGTATTTCTAGGGCGTGTGTACGTACCCACGGATGGTCCTCCAGAGGATCTTGGCGGGAGCACGGAAATGGATGGGGCCGTGGGAGGGTTTGGTGTTCATCCTCTTGCGAAGGAAGCGGAGGTACTTCATCTTCTGGCGGACGAGACCACCGGACAGGCAGATCTCCTCGCAGCGTACCACCACCACTTTCTGGCCATTGAGGAGCTCCTTCGCCAGGATCGAGGCCAGACGGCCTAGCATGTGGTGCCTCGCATCTACCACCACACGACGTGCACAGATACCCGAACCTGAAACCATCTCTCTCTCTCTCTCTCTCTCTCTCTCCCCCTGTATGGTTAGTTCATAAGGGGATGGATGGGTTGCTAGGGTTTTGGCTTGGGTTATTAGGGCTTTCAACGAAAGGCCATGGATGACCCCCTTATTTACATTCGTGCCATTAGTGACAGTGGACCGGCACTTGGGCTGTTGGCTTGGACCCGTCTGTGCAGTAATGGACAGTGGGCTGAGCTTGGTTTTGTGGCCCGGACCCGACACGACACATTTAATTGTCGTCTGGTCGACCCAACCAGACCGGACCGTCACATTTAATTGTCATCTGGTTGACCCAGCGGGACCGGCACCACCACACTTGAGTATAAAAATAGGATGTGGAAGTAAAGCCATGAAGGGGTAGTTTGGAACCTTGGATTTGGAGGTAAATGGGTGTATTTCAAATCTAATTAAAGCTGCAGCATCAACGGGTCCTTACCCTTGCCATGGTGGTAGACTCCCAAGAGTGTCAACACGAGGTCTAGGTCTAGGGTCCAAAGTACTCATAGGTGGTGAAATCCCACTACGAGCCTCGACATTTTACATGGTTTTTTTATAGCACGATTAAGAGGTAACCTTAAACAGCCCTCAGTTTCTCACATAAGCTCTAGGCAGTGCTCATTTACCTTGGACCTACCTTAGAAGCCCGTTGGAGTTAACCCATGGGCTGACTTAACCAATTGCAACCCTAAGGGTGCGTTTGGTAAAACTTAATTCCACAACTTATCACTTAAAAATGATATTTTCAGTGATTTTAGTAATTCAGACCGTTTGGTAACTAAAAAAATTTAAGTGCTTAATTGGAAAAATCACTTAAATTAACTGGATTATTTTAAGTTATGCCAACTTGACTTAAAACTTATAGCTGAATGCGGTAAGTGGTTTCTCTTTAAATTTTTAGATAAAAATTGACAAAAGTATCCCTATTAACATTTAAAAATGATAAGATTACCCTTCTTTGTTTACTTTCCCATCCATGAAACCATCCCACGCAAGTACTTGAAGTCACCAAATTCTATAAGCCCCGACATAATATATGTATTATATCTACATAATTTATCCATTTGGAGAGATGATTTTAAGGCATGAGCCCAAAATTGAGACAGGTCCAAACCTCAGGTGGACCCCACCACTGAAAGCAATGGGGACAATGATGCCCACCATTGAAACCTTACTAGGGCCCACCATGATGTTTATTTACCATCAACCTTGTTCATAAGAACACAAAGACCTAGATTAAGGGAAAACACAAATATTAGCTTGGTCCAAAACTTTTATGGCCGTGATAAGTTTTCAATGGCAGTTTTCAGATAAATTACCAAACAGATTTTTCAGTTCTTATAAGTACTTAAATTCAGCACTTTAAGTTTTCAGTACTTAAATTAATTTTCAAGCTTAATTTTTCAGTTTACCAAACAACACCTAAGACTAAATTATTTGCACACATGCAATTCCTATAACGTGCGTGAGGTATGTTGCCCATACATGTGGTTCACTCTGCAGACTTTTAAGTCCTGGCCTGAGGATTATTTTGTGAAGCTGTTTCACTAAGGTGGCCCAGCCTATGAATGAATGAAACGGGACAATGTAGAAATGTGGCAAAGGAAATGATTGGACTAGCCTGATTTGTAGTTAGGGCACATACAAGAGGGGACCCATCTGATGAATGGACAAGGTTTGCAGCACATCACATGTGTGGGTTTTATCTTTGTAATAAGCTCACCTCATAGCCACTTTGAAAATCTAAGGCACATACAAGGTTGGTATCGCCAGATGAGAAGATCACATCTACTTGTGACTAATAGTGGGAGTGGGTGCACAAACAGCGGGGTGTGTGTACTAACCAAAAAAAAAAAAAAAGCCTCTCTCATATGAGGCATGGCGTGAGCATGTCATAATCTGGGTTCTTCATGAGGCAGAACTCTCAATTGAGTGCAATAACATGGACTAAGCTCAGCAAATGGTTACTCGCCATCAATGGAACACCAAAAGAAATTAAGCAATAACCCGCTTGAACTGGATGATCAGGAATCTCCAGTGATGGCTAGTCTATCCATGGCATCTCCATGATGGGACCCACCAGACGAGTGGTCCATGGCCCAAGCACAGTGTTTAGCATATTGAAACTTGAATCAATGTTCCCAACAAAGCTTGTCTTCCAAATTCTATTCCTATTGAAAAGAAGGAGAATGAAATTAAGATGCAAGCTACATTGCCACATCAGCAAATCCCAACTAAATGGAATGAATAAATAATCCAGGCCCATTTGGAAGTACCTAAAAACTGGAATCGGCTCCGCTTTCCTAGCTCAATAGTAAAAATGGAGACAGATTTTGAGGGTGTGTTTGGATGCAAGAAAAGTTGTGTTTGACATTGGCTGTTTAGGAGTGACAGACTTAACTATGATTTTTTTTAAACCGTTTATCCACAATAACAGAGAAAAATAAGGACAAATCTGTCTCCAAAAGGTGAAATAATACAAGGATGACATGTTTGTTGAACATTGTGCCATTTGTGGAACCATTCATGTTTCAAACACTCCACATGTGTCACCATCAATCTCCAAGCATTATGGTGTGCCAAATATTTCAATGTGAACATAAACCACTGATGAAAGATCGAAAAAACTGTATTTGGACCCAGAAATCACTCAATGTGATTGTATGTGGAATCTTTGATAACAGACTAATGCATTTCAGCCTAGGAATCACTTGACTAGTTGTAGACGGAATCACTCAACGCCAATTGGAGGACTAAACTCCATAAGTTTTAAGAGAGAGCTACAAGGAGAAGTAAAAATAAAATTCAAGTGGCCCTCTTTCAATTGTTTAAATGGTCTTTTATAGAGTTACACCACCTTCATCCATAACACTTATCTCAAGTTCCCAACATTACATTTGTTACTCTTTCATTTCTTATATGCTACAACAACTTTCCATTCATTTCCTATGCAACATCATTTTCCCATACAATAGTGCAATAACTCTTCATGGAACTGTTGTGGACTGATTTTTATTTTTATTTTTTTTGTTGGTCATGCAACACACCCACCCTGTTAGCTGCACAACACACCCACTCGGTTAGTCACATGATGCACCCACCCATTGGTGGGGTTAGTGTTTGTCCTTGGCATTTCGAACCTGAGACCAGCTGTTGAAACACCTGGGCGTCTTTCAGCTGGACTGATTAAATGTGCTAACTCGGCATGCCATGCAAGCATGACACTAGGTCATTTTGATATGGAATCCGGATCCTCTGTTGGCTCCAAGTACAAAAACTCTGCTTGGAGCCTTTTTACTGGTCCACATCATCGCATAGGTCCGCAACCATGTCACATCCTCAGTGCAACCTGATCAGACTGACTTAATGTAGTGTGATGTGGACCAATGAAAAGGCTCCAAGAAGGAATTTCCTGCATGGCAGCCAACAGAGGATCCGGACTCTTTGATATGCCATCTGGTTGCTAGCTGGCCATTAGTTTATTACTGCAGCATTCTCTCCTTTGAAAGAACTCATTTTCGAGTTTGAAATGTGATAACTTTTGAAATTGGTTTATTTTTTTTAATAGTTGATGATGTAACTTGAAAATTCACCATAGTCAATCTTCCTTAAATGTCCAAATCAATGTCAACAATTTCTACCACACTATTAGTCTAGATATGTAACTTTTTCATTTTAGAAAAAAAAAAATCATTTACTTTTTCAATTGCAACGTATGAATCCCTTCTTAGACAGTTGGTAGCTAATAAACTTGTGATTTTTTTTATAAGCTGAAAAGTCTTTATCACACCAAACCTTCTCCTCTTCTAACATGGTAGCATCGCCATCATGTCTTCTGAACTATATTCTTCATCGTAAATACCATTTTTAAATATTTCTTCAGCTTCCTTTTTATACCCAATATCACAATTAATATCTTTAGCAAATATAAGTGACTTGCTCCAATAAACAGAGCTTTTCCACCATGATGATGGAGGAAGAGAATGGAAATCCTCTCTCTTAACTATAACATTCAAAGATGTTGAAATGTTAATCCAAATTTGATGAAATGAATCTTGGATTATTTATAGATTATTCCATCACAAATGAATCTTGGATTTCTATATACCACTTTGATGACCGACGGACATGCATTTGGACCTGGGAATCACTCGACCAAATTATAGGCGGAATCTTTGATGACAGACAGATACATTTGGGCCTGGGAATCACTCGATCAGATTATAGGTAAAATCAGGCAACGCCAATTGAAAGACTTCACTCAACTCCACAAGCTTTAAGAGAGAGCGCAAGAGGGAAAAAAATAAAATTCAAGTGACCTCCTTTCATTACCTAAATAATCTTTTTGTAAAGTTACACCACTCCCTTTAATAACTCCTATCTCTAAGTTCCCAACATTAAATCTATTACTTTTTCATCTCCTTTGTGCTATAACAATTCTTCATGCAACTATATTTCATTCCACAACATTTCTCATGCAACAATGCAATAATGCTTCATGCATCTATTGTCAACTGATTAAATGGGCTAACTAGGCATACCATGCAAGCATGACACTAGGCCATCTGGATATGCCATGTGGCTGCTAGCTGGCCATTAGTTTGTTACTGCATCGACCACATGTGCCACATGTGCCATCATCCATATTAAGTTCCCCATATATGCTTTATATTCCACAATTCATTGTTATTCTCTATCCAAGGGTTTGACAAAACAAATAGTAACTAGTCCAAAAAAACATAACCTGGATCATTTGTCCAAAGATAGCATATGACCTGACAAATTTTTCTAAAACATAACTTGCTTACATCTAAAGTCTTTCAAAACTCTTACCTGGTTTCACGCATCCACCAAATGGTATTAATTGCTTTGCATTTGAAGAATAAAACAATATTAATTTTTTTTACGGAGGATTATAATGTTTCAAATCAAAATGCATCAGACATCTCTTCATGCAACCATGATGCATTAATAGGTACAAACATGCCCACAGTTAAATAATCCAAACCATTCATCTAACAGGTCCTACCATGTTTGTGGCAATCCCTGAAACCTCCCACATAAAATGCACCTGAGTGTGTTTAGCTAGCCACTTAATTAAGGGCCTGTTTGGCTTTGCTAACAAAAGTATTTTTTTTATTATGAAAGAATCACCCTTTTCAGCTTTAAGCGTGTTTAGCTAGCCACTTAATTAATCAATTTTAGAAAGAAAAAAAAAAACTTTCCATTTGCTCCGCAAGGTCTGAAATGAAGCCATTTCTGCTTCTACAAACTTGCAAAAATCGAAGTGTATATCCGCTATACTTCCACACTTGTGCCATCATGGCATGTAGGTCTGAGATTAAATCCATCCACTAATTCTTGGGCTGTGGCATTGACATAGTGGTGCCTGACTAATGGACAGATTGGATCTTAGACCTACGTGTCATGATTGCAAATGAGTGGCATATACATGAGTTGCATTGCACACCTACATGGCTTAACAAATCTCATCTATGAAGTAGTTGGACAGATGTGACTTTTCTACAACAGGTATTCATTTCTCATCTTGAAACCTACTTTCGGACAATTGTTTTTTCTTTTGCATGTTCGCTAAACATGCACTTTTTCACATGAGCAATTCTCAAAAAACAATTTCAAATGACTGATCAAGTTGGAAAAAAAAAAAAAACACGAATCCAGGAGGATTCTATGATCGTCCAATCTGGAAGAGATTTTGGTAAACACCCATCTTGAAAGGGTGCCATAAGAGCAATGGACTGCACCACTGAACCAAGCAGCTGCTGGTAAGGAATGGTGGTATGGGGACATTATTCACATTCTTATGAACCGCAACTACAATGCCTCCTTTTCTACTATAAAAATATAAGCTGATATGACTTTGCAAGCAGATGTATTTGAATCATCACACATCACAGTAATCATCAAATAAAAGTAGTGAAACAGGATATCTCATAAATCTAGAAAGATTCAATCTGGCATTACAGATAACTGAAAAGCACTCCATATAGGGAAACTACGGCTTTGTTTGTACGAGTGAATTGAATATTCAAGATTCAGTACAATCAAGAGAAAATGACACAAACTCTGTGAATTGAAATCACATCCAAATGTGCCCAAATGTGTTTCTCAAATCAGTTATTCTGATAGAAGCAACCCATCTAAAAAAATGCCTAAGCCATGTGCTCCAACACAATCACGGTGACCAAATCTCTGTCACTTGCAGCCTACCTAACTTAGTGAGCAGCGTGGGTGGTTGCCGTCTTCTTGAAATCGATCTTGTCTACCTTCACTTCTCCATCGATGAGCTCATAAACATAGACCACAACACGAAGGCCATCAATGTCCATGAGGACAAAGCTTGGATTGACGTCATAAGTAATGCTGCTGTAGGCACCCGTTGCGGAGCCAGGATTGATAACAACACCTCCCTCATGCTTGTAGGCCTTGAATTGATGTGTATGGCCCGTGACAAGGATGTCCACCTCCAACTGTCTCTGGAGCATGGCTAGAGAATCCAGGTCCCCCCATGGGATAACCTTCAAATACATAAAGAAGCACTGCTAAGGTTAGTCAAATGCTACTCTCACATGCGCACCAACAAGGAATGTTGTGGGAATGTTGTGGGTGAGATCAACGTCATTTATCAAATGGGTCACACCAGGTATGTGGCATGGCCTGAAAATCAGGCCAGTCCTGTCATCAGGTGGGCCACACATGTATGGGTGTGGACCATTGCTCAACTTTTCTTTAACAATCCATTTCTTTCATACACACGTAACCCGCTTGATCGACTGATTTTTGGGCCATGACATTTACAGGAGAGGGCAACAGGATGAGCCACCCTGCACCAGCAGAGTGCAGATTAGCATGCATGGTAAGAATAGAATCAGTTATCCTACTCTCACGAGTAGCCATTGGATTTTGCTACATACAAGAGAGAAGCGTGCATGGAAACATGGGTGAGTTTTGGGGATAATAGACCCTGTTTCACAAAAAAAAAAAAAAGAAGCATGCGGTTGAATTAAATATTGTAGAGGCAGATTATTCCTCCTCTCACAACCTTTTGCATCATCGAAAGAGAAGAACTTATGATCCTTCATTTGGTCAATTTGGTTATTTCCACTTGTTCAACTAATAATTGCAATTCAATCCAGGAGTGCATCCAAATGCACCAAAATGTGTCAAGGGAACCAAATTCCATCTCTGACATCAAATCTAGCATGTACAACAACGACCTT
The DNA here is from genome assembly GCA_003013855.2 of Liriodendron chinense. Taxonomy (NCBI): domain Eukaryota; kingdom Viridiplantae; phylum Streptophyta; class Magnoliopsida; order Magnoliales; family Magnoliaceae; genus Liriodendron; species Liriodendron chinense. The sequence continues at coordinate 2,743,427 of PVNU02000736.1, read as the reverse complement.
TATAACCCACAAAGTCCCTCAGAATCAGTCACAGTACAGGCATTAGATGCCCATCAAAAGTATTACCTCCTTGAAATGAGGAATGAAAAATAACAAATTTGATGGCTTCAAGATACTATCATTTTTTAACATTAATTAAGAAGTCATCTCAAGTCCAACTGATTGGACCCCAAGTTATGGTCCACCCACCTGATAACATCAAACCTATTAAGTGCATGTGACATCTAACCCTTCTGATAGGTTGGTACAAACTTTAAGGATCAATTTCGTGTAAAATCAGCACATCCACTCACATCCCACACAGTGAGTGGATGTGCTGATTTTTTCACAAGGTGATCCTCATGACGGGGCCAATCTATTGGACTGCTGGATGTTGCATGCACGTGAAAGGTTGGAAGTTATCCACTGGGTGGATTGTAACTTGCGGTCCAACTGGTTGAACTTGAGACCTCCTATGTAAAAGCAGAAAAAAAATAAAAAAAGGCATTAAGCAGCACATTAAGAGGAAATAAAAGAAGAATTAGACCTGATGACCGTGGCATAGTCCAAGCTTGAATTGACCGATGGTAAGAGTCTTGGTCTCTGGATAGCGCGCATCTTCATCGTATTCGCCTCGAGTAATATGCATGTCTGGGCATAGGCTCTTCAAGTAATCATGAACTTCCTGTGGATGAAAAGCATCACAATAACTGCTATAAGCAAATAATAGCGCATTTGGAAGAGAAACATCACAAATAATTCTAGCAAACAGAAAGCAGCATAAAGGGAGAGGTTTGATTTTGTGCTATTGTACTGCCAAAGGAAATGAATTTTGGATATCGATCAAACAGGGATTGTATGATTCGTAACTTGTAACTATCAATTTCCAAATTCTACTAAAATCAAAAGGTATAAGTTAAAAAGTAAAGAAAAGTAAGTTGAGGTTTGTTCTAAGGGATTTTTAGAGGAAAAGTCCTCTTAAATATTAATTTTACCATAAAATGCCATTAAATTCTATATTTACCAAATCATGCTTCCTACTTTATAGGTGAGGGTAAAAAGACGCTTTTACCCATCCATTCTCATCTATATCCTCTCATGTGGAAACCGTTTACAACCAAATCCGCTCCCATCCCAATAGTCTTCTGCCAGGTAAGACTTGTAAAGAGCTTCTGTGATAGTGAAGGGGTTGACCGCATGGGGTGGGACCCCTCTTCGAAATCCACTACGGCCATTGGGTGAGTGACTCATTTTTGGGCATAGGGCTCAATACTCATCCCCATCTGTGATTCATCTGGACCATACAATTGAAAACAGTGTATAAGGCGACGCATTCCCCCCCAAACTGTTTCCCTCATTGTGGCCCACCTCAACCACGGATTGTCCTGATTTTTGGGCCCTACATCTAAATGTTTTTGTGGCATCTAATGGTTCAAGTGGGTTTCACATGATCATCACGGTAGGCCCGGCAAAAAACAACGGTGGACGTCTCTCTTGCAACCGATTCCTTTTGTGTGGCCCATCTGAATCATAGGTCAGCCAGATTTTTTTGGACATGGGCCTAACATGAGATTACACATTTAACGGTCAAAGTGGATTTCACGTACACATCATGAGTGGGCTCGGGTGTGCATCCCATAATTTTTTTTGTAAATATACGATGGAAATCTAAGAAGCCAATTGCCTGCAGCACACGCCAGGATACCCTATGTCACGACCTCACCCAAGCTCTATGGGGCCCACCGTGATGGATGTGTTTTATCCACACCGTCTATCTTCTTCGCCAACTAATTTTAGTGCAAGAGAACAAAGATAATGCATATCCAATTCTCTAGTGCACCAAACCAAAGAAAACAATGAGGATTGAATGCCTACCATTGAAAACTTATTAGGGCCCACAAACGTTTTGGATCAAGCTTATATTTTCGTTTTCTCTTCATCTAGGTCTGTGTGATATTATGAACAGGTTGGATAGCAAATAAAACATCGCGATGGGCCCTAGGAAGGTTTCAATGTTGGGTGTTCAATCCCCACTGTTTTCTGTGTGGTCCACTTGACCTTTGGATCTAGATTTTTTGGGCTCATGTGCTAAAATGAGCTAGCAAAACAGAGGGATGGTGTGGATAAAACACACATCACGGGGGGGCTCCGAGCTTGGCCCTGTCGTGCCATGTGATATCCCTGTGATGGGTGCCGCAATCCGCTTTCGAAAATCTCGTGAGACCCACAATGATGTGTATGTGAAATCCACTCGGACTATTAGATGTGTAATCTTACTTTAGGCCAACAGCCAGAAAATCAGGCTGACTTGTGGTCCACAGCCAGAAATCCACTCCGACTATTAGATGTGTAATCCTACTTTAGGCCCGTAGCCAGAAAATCAGGTTGATCTGTGATTCAAATGGGTCACACCAAAGGAAATAGTTGTGAGAGAGACAGCCACTGTTAATTTTTTATGGAGACTCACCATGATGATTATGTGAAATCCACTCAAACCATTAGATGCCCAAAAAGAATAAAATTAGACTTGGGGCGCAAAAGTCAGGATAATTCGTGATTCAGGTGGGCTACACCGAGAGAAACAGTTTGGAGGGTGGGCATCGCCCTGTACACTGCTTTCAATCGTATGGTCCACCTGAATCACGGATGAGACTAGTTTTTGGGACCTATGCCTAAAATTGGGTTAAGCAACTGGTGATTGGATCGAATTTAGGAAACACATCAAGTTAGGACCCATATAGTCCTAATTCCCTTCAGCAATGGGGCGAGGTTTTTGGTTATGTGTAAATCATCATAAGAATATATTAGACTTTTCATCCACTGTCCATACAGTTTCAAGAATGTTTTGGTAAATATGATGAGTCAAAAGACATTTTTGGAATATCATGAACTCTTGAGGAATTTTCAGGTAAAAATCCCTTGTTCTAATATCTACTTTGACAAGTGTCTGGCAAACGCTATGTAACAATGGCTCTCTGTTCTCTGAAAAAAATTGTTGAAATTGCTGCGCCAGGCAGATGTATTGGACACATGCTGACACGTATTAAGGAAAACCTTCATTTATTTTTTCTTCCTGTATTTAACAGTCTTTACTTTCATATCGAAGGAAAATGACTATAAAAGCTAAGTAATGGCAAAGAAAAAACCAAAGAGTCCAGATATCATCAATTAGGAATCGTAGGAGATGGCAAAGACTGCTTTTTCCAAGTCCAATGGCCCTCTCTCCATGAATAGATGGCTACGATATTGATATGGACACAATGCGGCGAACAGGGAAACAGCTCCACATTTTTTGTAATATGGGACATGGATGTGGATACAAATGTCACCAGATCATCAAGTATAAACATTAGAGGAAGTTGGGTACAAAAGAGATGATCAATTGAAAGTATGAGCACATTTGGGGCCTCCAGATTTACTACCACTAATGAAGGCAGATAACAATTTTAGTAGGAATTTTACTTTTGAGTCTTAAACCAATGAAAAGGAATTGAAATCCAGCTGCTCAGTCAGCTAAATTTTCAGAGAGGAATAATACGAATATATGATCCTCGATACCCATTTCAGTTTGTTAAAAAATGGGGCCCATGGATCAGTGACCCAGACTATTGATCTGTTGGACCTTGCTGTGAATGGACCCTGCTCAAATCTACCAGATAGGAATATCCTAAATGTTAAGCCTTGTTTCAGTCGAACATCGACCTTCGCTGCACTTATCTTCTTCACCATCTATTTGCAGGCAATAAATTGAAAGCATGGGATTTTCGTATCAAAGAGATTATTGGGGCATGGTCCATCCACAGTGATTCCCAGCAGACCAATGGTCTGAATCACTTAACTGAGGGCCACATTTGTACAAACTGAAAACCAAAGCAAGCTGCCAATATCCTCGGATCAAGAATTGCAAAATTCGTCAGATTCAGATACAATCATTCAAAGAACATGACAATAATTGCTCATGAAGAAAACATACTTTGATACAGAGATTTCCTGGACATATGATGTGTTGGATTTTCCCTGGAACAAGCATCGATTTGAATTTTGCAGGCAAGTCAGGTGCCCTGTGAGGGATGTGAAGATCTCCCAGGGCTAAGACCAACACCATCCTTCCCAAATTACAGGGTCACCATCAAGCTTCAAACAACGTCAACATCTGCAAAACAATTAGTGTAAAAATAAATAAAAAAAATCTTGAGCGGTAGCAATGAACACAATACAAAATCCAGACTCCAAAATTCATTAGGCAGATAGAGATGAAAACCCTAGGGTCTGGTGTCCTGATGCCCCTGGCAATAAGATTGAGGCCTGGGGTTCCGTGATCCTGACCGTCAAACTGATGGGTCACATCATGCATACGGGAATGCTCCAAAAATTCTCTGGACAAGAAGAACCTAGCCATCAAATATTTATATTGAAGGCTTACGATTCATGAATTAGAGTCTTCCAACATGGTAATTTTTTTTGGGGATCCCAATCAATAGTGGGAACCATCAGATCAACGACTGGATCACCGAACTGTGGGCCCAACTTGCACAGACTGGGAAAATCTGGACACCATACACCCTTAGGCAATGAATCCATTACTCCTAAAATTCATAGGATCACTCCAAATTTCAATAATCTTAAAAATATACAATTAAAATATCAAAAGAAATCTAAAATAACCCAACAGAAGGAAGAAAACAAAATCAAGATTTGGGGATTTGAGAATGAAAATTACCAGAAGAAGATCTTCAGCAGGTACGGATTATGTAAACCCCCCGAGTGGAAGCTGCTGAGTTCTATACAGCCCTTCCGAAAACTAGAAGAGAAAAGGGGGGTTATTTGATACTCTGGCAGTGTATGAAGCTTGATACGCAGTCACTCGGAAATTGTAAACGTTGCATACATAAGCTCGAATTAAACCGATTGAAATGTGGAATCCCAAAGTCGCAGTGTCCCATTCCTAAAATCAGATTGATTGGTTAATCGAAACTTGTTTGTTTTTGAAATAGGACCATTGAATATTTTCATTTGAACCATCTAATGAATGTCTACTAGTAAATCAAATGAGTATGGTTGCAAATGGGCCGTGTTGGCTGGGTGAAGGGTCTCCGATCTGAACCATGTAAGGATCATATTTGAGTACCTGGGTTCAGCGAATGTAAAAATAAAAATAAAAATAAAAAACGACTTATTTATTGAATGGCCAGGACTTATTTATTTAATCTATGACGGTCTAATCGGGTGTAGAAATTACACTTGAGCTGTTACAATGGCTACTGGTGAAAATGCTACACGTTAAGCTGTGTGGTTGGGTTTGTTTCCGTTAGTGTGATTTTTTAATTGTCCATGGATAATAGGCTCATGATTTGCACAAGCTAGGGGCTGCAACTTGATCCTAACCCAAGGGTCAGGTTGTCAAGGTCTTCCAGCCGGGTTAGGGTTGACGCCAACCCAACTTGTAATCAAGCAGATTCAACCCGGGGTGAGTTGCATTAGGTCAAGTTACGAATCGGAGTTGGAATTCAGGTCAGGTCTTTTTTTTTTTACGTCAATCTAGGCTCAAGTTGACCTTCAAACAGAACAAACCTGCTTGAGTTGCACCATAGTTACTAGTAGTGAGTGAAAATGTTTTAGAAAAGCTAGTAAACCATCATAGATCATTTGTGAGCACAGGATTTGATAAGTTCTAAGCTATAAAGCTTCTCTGTTTCCTAATTACAAAGGTAAATGACTGTAAATGAGTAATGATTGCTTACTTTTGTAATTGTGTGGTGACTACGCTTACAATTGATCTCAGTTTACAAGCTATAGTTTCTGTTTTAACAAACATGAAATGATAATAGTGAGTCATTTACTTTACATTTCATAGAAAATTAAAAAATGAAACAAGTCTTTAGAGATTGCATTTGGCAACTTACATTTTGACTTTTGGAAATCCTTGTACCATGTTATTTCTTCAGTGACCAAACAAACCGTAAAATGCTAGAGCGAATGGGGTTTGTATTTGCGGGCAATATATTAATATTAGCCAACATTTTCCTATTATCTCATGGCTTGCTTGTATTTATGCCAACATAACCCCAGGATAGGCCACTTGTGAAAAGTAGTTGACCTACTTTTATCTGTCACTAACGCTTGGAGTTGTTTTGTATTTTTTTTTGCCGAGGCTATTTTGCAATAGTTCTAGTACAGTGATTTCTTACATTATAAGCATGTCATGTTAAAATATGGAAGACAATCACCTCATCACATTAATTATCTCATGAATATATATGAAACAATTTCAATATATGCTTACATGGCATGAAAACAGTTCCATTGTCATTTGGCGCTGAAAATGACAAATTTGTGAATTGAAGAAAAAAGAAAACATATTTCATGGAATGTCTTTTTAGTTGTGATTTCATTGCTAAATCTTGAAGGAAACGTTGATATGGGCATGATGATTACACCATGCTAGCACACATATGTGCTACTGATGATACTTAATTTCACTCGTGTGGAAACCTTGGGCATTCATACGCAAGCACATGTTAATATGAAACATCTGTATAAGGTCTAAGCCTTCCATTAAGGGGCAACAGATACACTAGTTAGGGGTCTCAATGGGTCTGATTTGGGCCAGACTAGGACACTTGGGGCTCAACCCAACACTTAAGACCTATGCCCAGTCCAAGCCTAACATGGGACTAGCATGGCAATCTATGCCTGATCTGAAATTTTTTTATTGAGCCTATTCCTGACCTAATCAACCCAACCAAACCCGGAAAGTGATAATACCCCTATTTCCTTCTTGATTTTGTTTAATCCTTCCATTCATCAAGGTTTGCATGTGCACAAAGAAATAAAAATTTTAGAGAAATAGAACAGATGTTTCATAATCTTATAATTGCATAACTAAGAACTAGAATGATACATTTGTAGGATATAATAAACGTATATATGAAATCAGGTTGAGCTAAAATGCCTTGAACCCAAGCCCAACCTGAAAATTGATCAAGCCATTCATGTGAGGCCCACGCTTGGACCGAAGTGGTGTCATGCCCATTAGGTTGCATGGGGGCTACCCAGCCCGTTGCCACATTTATGTCCGTTCAAATATTACCTGGGTATCACATTGGGCCCTACAATACCTTTGTTGAGGAGTCACCTCATACCATGCTTACACATGAGCCCCATGCAAAGAAGAGAAGTTGGATCCAGCTACTCTCCATTATAAATTGAAAAGAAGAAGAAAAAAACCAAGTTAAAGGGCCGCCCACACCAATTTCAAGAGAAAAATTGTCCACTGAATAAATTATTGGTTCCCAAAATATCCTTACCTGGTCTTTTGAATTTTTTAAATTTCCCCTCCTAAGTGAAATTATTTGCAGGGCAAAAATGTCCAAAAGCTACTCATATCTAAATAGACATAGATGCCCCCTATGCAATTTCCCTGTGGATGCCTCCCTGTCATCGATCACACTGCCAGAGTTTCCAGATTTTCCCCTTCAACTTGGTATATGCAAATGTAATTTATGTAAGGGCGTGTTTGATTTACATTTACATAGGGTAAATACAAGCAAATGGAAAATTATTACTTTCCGTGTAATTCTTGTACTTGTTGAAATGACCGTTTTGTTTTTTATGCACTAAAATCAAGGAAGGTACATATTTATTATGGGGCCCACTGTGATACATGTGACTTATCCACACCGTCCATCCATTTTGCAAGGTCATTTTAGGGCATGTACCCAAAATCAAGGTAAATCCAGAGCTCAAGTGGACCACGCCACGTGAAATAGTGGTTTGAATATATACCATAAAAAATTATTTATGACCACAATTTCCTATGGTGTGCCCCACGTGAATCATCAGATATATTTCATTCTTGGGCTCATCCTCTAAAATATTCATTTAAATCAGATGGACAGCATGGATATGTGACAGGGATCACAATGGGCCCCACGAATGTATGACCATCCTTCTTTGGACGTATTTACAATAAGTAAATACTCTGTTTATCAAACAGAGAAAAATTGTAATAATTACATACTTGCACCCATTTGCATCCATTTACACTATTAAAATGAAAACCAAACACGCCCTAAATGTAATTCATAGTTGACACTGCCCTACAACTTTTATGTGGAAATTGTACGAATGTAATTTATGAAGTCAGAAACTTTGCAAACAAGCTTCTTGTCAATGTCAACCTTGGGACGCTGTTGTACATAAATAGGTAAATGATCATTGCTCATTTACCATGAATTACATTGGTAAGTGAAAAATCAAACACACCCTCGGTGGTCCGTAAAGTGATTATTATACGCTCCGGAGAATTTCTATGGCATTTTGGGCTCTGTGTTTGTAAAAATGGAGCCACGATTCAGTGATCCAACCTGTTTATCTGACACACCTTTTCCTCAATTTATGGACCCAAATTTATCAGGATTGGAAATCATATGTAGAATATTTGGACTTTTTTCGTTGGACCTGGCAAATTGTTTTATTTTCTTTTAGACCTTGTGTTTACTGGGCCACCTTTTGAAGGGTTAAGATTTTTTCATCCGAGACAGTGTGACTATAAATATCAACCATTTGGCCGCGGATCCATGAGACGACTTCTTCAAACTGAAAGCCAGCTGGACACATTTTGGGTATGGGCGCTGGCACTAGGGTTGGGTTTTCTTTCTACACAACTGGCGCCATGTTGAGTGATCAAACCATTGATATGAAAGGTCGCACTGAGAAATGCCCACTACCATAAAAACCTAGAGACTGGAAGCTCCCAGCCCATAGAATCTTTGGCCTTTATTTGTTGTATTTGGACCATCAGTGTGTCTCTTCCTTAGCCACTTATTTTATGGCCTTCAATTAAAAGGTTGTGATTTTCAAATAGGGAAATTTTGCATTTGTACTCCTCTGTATTCCAATGCAGATTGCTCTATAACTCTTGACATGGCTTGATGCGTGTTATATGTGCCTGTCACATGTGGGCTCTCCAATTAAATGCAAAAACACTGTTGTAAGAAATGTTGATTTTATCACTCCATTGAGTTTATATTACGGACACATGATACTTTTTCATTAGAACATGTCGAAAGTTAAATGAATTTTTTATATTATTACATCCCTATTTGCTAGTTTGCATACGTAGAATTAGGTTGAAAGGCATTTTATGCTTTTGGCATGGAGTATGGATCCTCCGTTGGTTCCCAGCAAAAAAAATTCTGCTTAGAGCCTTTTCATTGGTCCACGTCATCACATAGGCCTGGAATCATGTCACATCCTCAGTGCAACTTGATCACACTGATATCATGCCGTGTGACATGGACCAATTAAAAGGCTCTAAGCCGGGTTTCTCTGCTTGGAGGCCAACAGAGGATTCAGATTCTTTGGCATGAGACAACCTATCTATCATGAGTCAATCAGTCCTCCAAAACGTAAGACTCTTGTGTGGATGGGACATGGCATAAAAGATCAGTCGCGTCTGACCATCCTCACCTCTTTTATCTTGTCTCTTGTCGGGTGAGTTTGGACGAGCATGACTGAAAAGATACCTAGAGAGGTCAAACCCCTTTCATCGACAGCTTTAAAATTGTGATTGACTCGTAATGCTGGCTATAGTAGCACCAATGGGCCAGGTTGGATTTGGCTGTAGCGGGCTTAGTACATTATTGCCATCCCAAGATTTAGGAGCCCAAGCTCTAGCTCACCAGGGTCGGCCTCTGGGGTAATTGCCATCCCTAGATGGTCCTACCATGTGACTTTCTGACTATATACATCGCAAATGTGATACGATTCAACGGTGTGGATTGATATGGGTGCATATCCATGACATTTGGATCCCACGTACAATTGTGAACTCATTTTCAAACCAGATCCACTGGAGCCTTGAATGTACCTCCCTTTTAGGCTCGTAACCAATAATCATTTGAAAAAAAAAATGATGGATGACTGTTGATAAAACCCATGCATCAAAGTATGGTCCCACATAGCCCCTGCCTGGACGAGTCCATCTAGGCAAGGGCAGGTTGCAATCGTTCTCATTTAAAAAAGCTACGATCTCCCCCTCCCCTTCATGGACCACCATTTCCCTTTTATAGTTACTTGGCCATGATCTACTTTACATCAAGTGGGCCATACTACTGTTTGAAACGTTGAGGATTGATCGCCCACCATAGAAACTTTCCTGGGGCCATAAAAGTTCTCTGAGGCCGAAATTTGTGCTTTCCTGTCATCCTCGTGGGAATTAACTTATGAATGGGTTGCATGGTTTCCATCCACACCGTCTCTTTTGCCGGGCCCACTTTTTTATTTTTTATTATGGGTTAGTTCACACACCCCATTGTTAGTACTCCCACCCAACCCTGTTAGTAGAGGTGTACAACGATCCAATCCGAGTCGAACATGGACTAGATCGGATCGTTCAGTTGCTTGAGTGGGTGTGTTTAAACAATGTTCGAATAAACATTCGAATAGGGTGGCTCTATTCAAACTCAGTTTAGTCTTGGCCTAGCCATTTTCAAACATTTTTGAACATATGGATTTTGGACAATTTTTACGAGTTCAAACAAGTTCGAACAATTTTGCTTTTTTTCGCTTGAATTTTTTTTTTTTTTTCCATTACTAAATAGTGAATACCGATTTGTTTACAAATTACATATCACATGACAAATGACAAATCACAAGGTTTAAAGCTTTTAACTAACAAAAAAATGAGGCAGATGCAAAGCTCAAGTGGACCACACCACAATAAACAGTGAGGAGAATTATGCCCTCTGGACGATTAAACTTGGTTTGTGTCCAGCTCTACCTGTTAGTTGCTGTTAGTCACGTCACAGTGTTAGTTCACACACCCCATTGTTAGTACACCTACCCAACCTTGTTAGTAGAGGTGGACAACAATCCGATCCGAGTTAAACATGGACTAGATCGGATCGTTCGGCTGCTTGAGTGGGTATGTTCGAACAATGTTTAAATAAACATTTGAATAGGGTGGCTCTGTTCAAACTCGGTTTAGTCTTAGCCTAGCTATGTTCAAACATGTTCGAACATATGGATTTCGGACAATTTTACGAGTTCAAACAAGTTCGAATAATTTCGCTTTTTTCACTTGAAAATATTTTTTTCCATTACTAAATAGTGAATACTGTTTTGTTTACAAATTGCATATGACAAATGACAAATGACAAATCACAAGGTTTAAAGCTTTTAACTAACAAAAAAATGAGGCAGATACAAAGCTCAAGTGAACCACACTACAATAAACAGTGATGAGAATTATACCCCCCCCCCCCCCCACACACACACACATATATATATATATATATATCGGTCAATATTCAAGTCGAGTTTAAGTTTGAGTTAAGTCGAACATAGTTGTGATTGAAACCTAGTCCAATTTTTTTCGAACAAATTGGAACATGAAGACTTTCTATTCGTACGAAGTTTTATTGGGTCGATCTGAGTTCAATCTGAATGATTAAACTTGGTTCGTGTCCAGACCATGACGTAGAGTTGCAACGAGGCTATCTTCACTCCGTCTGCCACTTGAGCAATGGACCTGGGTGTTTTGCTGGGGCCCACTTGAGTATTGAATCTCCCTCGTTTTTGGTCTCCCATTCTAACATGAGCCAGTCAAAATTGAGAGAATGATTTCCCACGGACATCGTGTTGGGCCCAAAGAGTTTTGGGTCACAGGAAAATCGCATCCTATTTGATGCATCCAATGGTTAAAACGGCCCAGTGCCACAACGTCAAAATTCAATTTTAATCATCATGTTATTGTTAACCAGCCAGTTCTGTGCTTTCATGTCTCATGGCCCTTTTTATGGTTGCACATATGGGACAAGGCCCCATCATATGAATGGTCTGGATCTCACACGCATATGACACATTGCACGTTTCTAAAGAGCCGGATTGGACGGCTACTCTTCAGGTATAACCCAAAATAAGAAACGCCACATTTAGCCGCGAGCATTTGAAGCGCTCTGCATGTGCGCACGGGCGGGCATGGCACATGTTAGCGTCGTGTGGAGCGGAATATTCCCAACACCTGTTCTAAACAGTGCATAAAACGCACGAGCCCTGTGGGGCCCATAAGTTACTTTGATGTAAAATCCACTCCGTCCATCAGGTTATATCCTCAATTCTAGATTCTGGGGATAAAATTCAACCAGATAAAAAACTCAAGTGGGCCACACCAAGGGAACAATGGGGATGGGATGCCAACCTTAGGTTTGTGTGAGGGGTCGACATGGTATGTATATTTCATCAAAACCGTTAATCAGGTGAAAATTACCTGGATAAAATGAAGACACAAAAATTATCCTGATCCGAAACTCTGGGGGCCACACCGCATGAAATTAGAGATTTTAGAAGCAAATTTACATTAGTTTGGCCTATAAGAGATTTTTATAAGGCTTGCCTTTTGTATGTACGGTTCAAATAGGGGTTCCCAGATTATGGACGGAGTGGATTTATATACACGTCATGATGGGCTCCACAGAGCTTGGGTGTTTTACGCAGCTGCGTAAAACATGGGCTGTAGACGAATCGGTCCTCCGCGAGGTGGGTGGGACCCTTACTGTGGGGCCCACAGTAATGTATATGACTACATCCCCGCCATCCATCTTTATTGAAAGCACATCTTAGGGTACGATAAAAAATGAAGTAGATCCAAATCTCCGATGGACCATATTATAGGAAACAATGGTGATTTACCATTAAAAGCTTCTTGTGGGCCACAAAAGATTCGGATCAAGATGATATATGTGTGGTCTCTTCATCTAGGTCTTTGTGACCTTATCAACCAGTTGGATGGAAAATAAAAATTCCGGTGGAATCCATGTAGTTTGTAATGGTGGGATTCAATCACGACTATTTCCTATGGTGTGGTGCACCTAAGATTTCGGTCAGTTTCATTTTTGGGAGCATGCAATAAAATGATCTGTAAAAATGGTTGGACGGTGTGGATTTAAGTAAAATACATTACAGTGAGCTGCACAGTCAGGTGTCCCAACCAACTGGGTAGATCCAAGGATCCACCGAAGCCACAGCCCTCTGCGACCTGTTCATTAGGCGGGACCACCGTTACATGGCATGACAGTTAATCGGGAAGGAAGACCCATCTCCTCGTTAATTACAGGCCTGATTTTCAGTCCAGGCACATTAATCACGGGCCAGTAAAGCAAACGGCACAGGTACCGTACACGTGGGGCCACATCTAACTGCAGATCCGCGACTGCAAGCAGAGATAATCTCCTCTCACCTCCGTCGTCCTCCTCCTCCGAACTTCAAAAATCCCGCTAGATCTTCTGCAAAATGGCGATCCCGACCGTCAATTCCTCCAACCGCTTCCTCCGACTTGGCTCGATCCCACTCGTCGACCTCCGATTCCTGACTCAATCCGAACTCAACTTGCTCTCCCTCTGCTCTGAGGACGCCTTCGATCTCTGCAGCTGCGACGACACCATCGTCCCGAAGATCGACCGATCCATCTTCAATGAGAGCGCTGGCAGCCGCAAGCAAACCTACTCGCGGATCCTACTCGCCCCTCACAGCTCCGACCTGGGCCGCCGGCGCCGGCGCCGGCCCCGCCTCTACCCCGTCCCCCGACCTCCGCCCGACCCGGTCGACGACTCGGAGCAGAGAGAGAACAGGCAGATCGTCTTCTTCCTCCGCCAGCTCTTCTCCCAGCGGAAGAGGACCAATGGCAGCGGGTCATGTGGCGACGATGGTCCACGGGATACGGGCACGGCTATCGTGGTTTACAGCAGGGGGAGTGAGGTTGTGAACCGAGACGGGGTTGCAATCGACGTTGCGGCGCTGGCCGATTGCCAGGATCCATTCGGTCCGGAATTGAGGAGGCGGACGGAGGGTTTGGAGACAGAAGCGGAGCTGCTGGGGTTCTTGAATGGATTGGAGGGGCGTTGGGGGAGCCGGAGGAGGAAGAGGAAGATCGTCGATGCAGCGGAGTTTGGGGATGAGCTCCCGATCGGTTGGAAGATTTTAATTGGGATTAAGAGGAAAGAAGGACGTGTTTGGCTGTATTGCCGTCGATACATTAGGTCCTCTCTCTCTCTCTCTCTCTCTCTCTCTCTCTCTCTCTCTCTGTTGCCACTCCTTTTTCTTTTTCGTTTTTTCTGTTTTTAGTAACTTCTCTGTCCTTGAACTCTTGCTTGATATGCATTGATTAATTTTAAGTTGAAAAATGATTGCTGGTGATGGAATATAGTGTTCTAATTTCAGTTACTGGAGTTCAAAACAAGCGGGCTTCTACCTTTATACATTTACTTGTATCTAGTATAATGCTAATTGGGTTGCATGTTTTTGAGGCATTGGATAGTTAGTAAAAGGACCGATGGTCTATATTCGATATACTTGTGTGGTCCATCTAATACGGGAATGGTCTATTTTGAAATGCTAAGGCAGTTTTCAGTGGGGCAATTTGTGGTGCCTGTGTCAACCTGGCATATGCATGAGATCCAGGCAATTGGCCTGGCCTGGCCTGGCCTGGCCTCCTTTTCAGATTGCAACCAGTCCAAACTAGTCTCGATGCACTCTGGAATCCTCCTTCCATGTAACCCTGTATTCCTTTTCTATTTTCCCCACATCATTCATGCTAGATTCACTACCAATTTACTCCACATTAGTGTAATCACTAAAGTTTAAAAAAAAAAAAAAACCCCGGAAACACCACTAATTGCATTTATGTGGAGTAAAGTGGCACTTTAGCTCAGAGAATCCTACTGGAGGGCATGGGGTCCACTAAAATCGAGACTGGACATAATCCCGATATGTGGGATCCCCCTACCCAAACAGACCCTAAAGTCGGAAATTCTAAACATGGAGTCGTTTTCAAGTGTTTCCTTTTAACTTTCCTAAGATTTTTGGCTCCTTAGTGATCATTAAATTTGTCCTTCTATAGAAATCTCTTCCTCTTACAAGAAGTATAAAAGGTAAGACACTAGATGGTATAACTTGACTTTTATAACTGTCTATGATTGAGCAGGGATCTGGCCTTTTTTTAATGTTTTGTGCTTGAGGCCTGATTAGTGCGTAGGATAATACGTTCTCAAAGGGTGGAATAAATTAAGGATAATATGTCTCTAAGTAAAGGTGGAATAAAGATACGAACAGCTTATTCCTAGTTCAATGTGTGCGGGTACATGTATTACATGTGCCACATGTGCCTTCATCAATCTTCAAGCGCCTCACATGTGCCACCATCAATTTTCAAGCGCCATAAATGTGCCACACATGTCAATATGCACCCACGCCCAAAGTGCTACATCTACCACTATCCATCTTAAGCTCATGAACCAAACAGTTTATCTGGAACCACTTTACTTGCATCCAATCATCCCCTAAGGATCGATATCCTCACCTTTTGGGATAAGACTATTCTCACTCCTTTAGGTGATCGTGAAAATACGGGTCTGGACATGGACATACTAGGAATAGAGCTCACAACAGCTAGTTGGCCTGAATAGCCTATTTGGGACAACTTTTGCTGCATAAAAAACAGTATCTAAGTATTCCAGCAGTAGCAAGAGACAGATGCAGTGTTGAGGGCCTTGGTCGATGACCCTCATGTCCATTGGACCTGACTTCTTCGAGGAAATGACCTTGAGGCTGCTCATTGATGTTGCTGTAGGGGTTCTGAAAGGGTAACTCGGTATTTTCAACAGCTTTAGTTGCATGAGGATGCTCAAAGTTTGACGCAGGACGACTAACCACTTGCTTTAAAAGCTCAAATTGATAGAGCATGGCGAATCAATTCCTTTATCTCCCAGGCTCTTGCTTCACACAAGTCAGGCCCATGGCCAAACCCTCCTTCGTGGACCCCACTTCACATGGGTTCGCATCACACGAGCCACCCACTTCACACGGATGTGGCCTACCTCACATGAGCCACCTGCCTCACACAGGCTGCCCGCCCCGAGTGTGTCCCCACTTCACACAAGCTACTCGAGCCCGGTGTGAAAATGTCCCTGCATTAAAGTCTCTAGAAGCCCTGGATCCTGAAGATACAGTTTCAAATTTTTTTTTCCCCAGAGATCTCGTCTAGTCAATGTCCTGCTCCGACATGACACTTTCCGTCCTTAGCCTGATTTGGATAATCTTTAGCAGATTGATTGATTACCTGGAATGACTAATTGCAAGACCAGGCTTGTTGCTCTATTCAGCTTGTCTATCTCTTGCCCTTTTCTCCTCTGTCCTTTTTTAGTCTGCTAGCCAGCTTGTTCAGTTCAGCCTACGTGCTGCCATGGTGGTTTTTTCTTTTTCTATTTTTTTTTAAAGGCTGGCAGAGAGAGCCTCCATTGTCAAGGTTAACTAGGTATAATTTGGGCGATGAAAACGGTAGCTCCACTATCTGAAACTAAAAATCTTCCCTACATAGGGTGTTTGCTTACCTTTGTTAATCTTAAGGGCTATTGTATTCATATTTTAGCTAACTTGTATGAGGTTTAACCCTGGGACCTGGCACCTACTACTGTTGCACTTGATTTCACATATCCACATGGCACTGGCACAAACTTTCCCTACAGCATGTACGTGGTTATTTCCCTTTAGACCCAGTGATATTTACTTGCTATTCTGGATGGTTGTTTGGTCCTATTAATGAATGCTATTGTTTATGAATTTTAGTGGATCACTATCCACTACATATGCTTGAAGATAAATTTTTGTTGGTAGTTTATTACAAGTTCTGTGTCTCTTTATGGTTTTCCTGGCTTGGTTGTTTACTTCACATCTCCTGCTCTTCAATTTTGCATTCTGCAGCCCAAGTGGGCAGCAGTTTGAGACCTGCAAGGAAGTTTCTTCATATTTGCTCCCTTATGTTACATCGCAAAATCCAATCCAGCCAGTTTCTGCCGACATCAACGAGAGCACTCATGGGACTTGCAATGTGGCTTCCGGAAGCGTAAGTCAACTACATTTCTAAATTCATTTGATCTGGTTCAGCTCCATTTACTTGGATTTATGGGATGTGCATCAGACTCAAGGTCCTGCCCATGAAGATGAAATCGCAACAGAAGTTCCCATTTGCTATTCAGCAGTGCCCATTTCTTCTATTTCTCCTGACCATGAGAAGCAAGTCTTATTTAGGGTTGAGAACCCAGCGAAGACCCAACTGAGGGAGATTCTAGGATGTACCAAATGCAATCTGACTTTTGGTGATAAGGATGCATGCGTGCAGCACTTATTATCCTTCCATAAAAGGAGCGCAAAGAGGTGTAGGCTTGGAAAATCCATTGGTGATGGGGTCATAATAAGAGACGGGAAATATGAATGCCAGTTTTGCCACAAGAGTTTTGATGAACGACGCCGTTACAATAGTCATGTTGGGGTTCATGTGAGGGACTATGATAAGAGTCTTGCAGCGTTGCCAGATGAGATAATTGTGCAAACCAGCATTGACTCATCATCCTTGGCTGGGGTGCCTTTAGCAGTCTCTGAGATGGATATCTCAGTTGAAATGGACAACAATGTGGACTCCCTTCCAACGACTCCAATTGACAAGTCGGGTGATGATGAGCTTAATGTCAGTCCGCCTCGTAGCAAACAAGATCCTGAGAATGCTGAAGCTTCTGACGGTCCACAATTTAATGTACTTGAAATTACTGAGGAACCCTTGCCAAGCAAATCTGTTTATGAGCAGGATGACATTTATATGACGATTGATGCTAAAGTGGGGATGATTGTCGAGGATAACATTAGCATGGATGATAAACGTAATGCATGCTTTGATGCTACAACTCAAATGCTCAGTGAGGAGAAAAATGTTACTCATGATGCTTCTTATGAAAAAGATAATTTTCCTAGCACTGTGCTTGATGAAATCAATAGATCCAGCCACGAGCGGGAAAAGGGTTCTGAAAGCTGTCCAGTTACTCTATCTGATAATGAGCAAACTTGTAGCATTGGAACTTCAGCAGATGTTATCTTGTCCAGCGGTGCAAATGTACCTATGCTTGACGAAATGGAAAAATGTGATGATGAGCTGGAAAATGGTTTTGGAAGCAGCCATCCCGAATGTGATAAAGATGCTGATGTGGGTATTACTGGGGGCGCCAATGAAGGGAAGGCACTGCAGAGTGTGGCGGCCTACCCACCGTCATCAGGCTGTTTCACCTCCCTTGAAATGGTGTCTGATAAGGTAAGATGCTATCTGTTCATACATCATTTATGAGCTTACCACTTATTAATAGGCAATGCTATGAGAATATCCAAATAATTAAGGAGCCAACCATGATGCAGTTTCTTTTCAGAACCTAAAAGATCAATTTGTAAGGTTGATTTTTATCCAGCCTTTCTAGAACTTTTTATCTGGATTATACAACTCTCCTTAGAAAAAAAAAAAAAATAAGGAAAAAAGGAAAAAAGAACTGGCTATTTTTTAGTAACAAAGCAATCTCCCTTTTCTACAAAATCTGTTTGAACTGAATAATTCCAGTTTCTCACTTTATGATGCGGGGTATTGTTTGCTTATGTACTAAGACAGACAACATAAACATAAATCACTAAATTGACTTGAAACACAACTAAGTCAACTTGACTCGGTGAGATTTTGAGCCGAGTCCTTGGGAAACTCTCTCTTGAGACTGACTTGGCCTGGACTCAGGAAGACTCGTTGAGTTGACCCACAAACTTGGTTGACTCAATGCGACTCGTGGTGACTCGAGCTGAGTCACTCATCTTGTGAAAATGGTATTTATTAAAAAAGTGATAACGTGCAGGGAACAAGAATTGAACTCATGACCTCTACAAGAATGCTAACGCCCTCTACCACAATGTTGTTAGTTCTCTTATTTTATAGTACTTACACTGTACGTAACTATTTTAAATATTCTTCATGAGTACAAATCTAATAATTTATCATTATTAAATATCGAGTCAAGTTGGGTCGAGTCTTAGAATTGACCCAACCCAAATGACATTGAGTCGAGTTTAGTTTTTGGGTTTTTATACTGTGAACCTAAAAGATTCTTCTTTCATCCAATTGTGGCCATTGTAGATTTATATAAAACGAATGATTGTGGCAACCTCTTAGCTGGTTCCTTGGTCTTTGGTGAAACATCTGACTAATTTGGCATATAATAGGTTTCCTAGAACCAAGGGATTAGCTTCTTTAATGGAGAATTTCAGGTGCTTCCATCTTAATCCTTCTAGTTAATTATCTTCTTCTTTTTTTTTCTTCTTTTTTTTGTATTTTGTATTTTGTATTTTGTATTTTTTTGGTTATGTTTTTAAACCTGCCTTTCTGCACAGGGAGAAGAACTTGGTACTGTTAGTCAGAAGCTTGAGAACATATCACCTTTCAAAGAGCTAAGGTTGGATGACATCGATGATCCAAAGATTGGTTTCACGATTGGCCAAGATCCGAGCACCCTGCCAGAGGCACCCATGGATTTGGCTTACAGTCCAGAGTTGGAACAAGGGCTTGATCCATCTGTTCAGTTTGAGTGGGACCCAGTAATACCAGAGGTGGTTAGCAGGGGTCAGGTCACAACCAATTGCGTTTGGTGCAGAATAGAGTTCAAACTTGAAGGTTTTAACCCCGAAACACAATCAGATTCAGTCGGTTTTATGTGTCCCAGCTGCAAGGCCAAGATTTCAGGCCAGCTCAAAGTATTGGATAATGGCTCGCCCATGAAATCCGACAAGCTCTGACTGTGCACCCATGGCTTACTTCTCATCCAAGCATAAACATTTCTTTGGTAAGAGGTAATTCCGTATCCCCTTGGACCATTCTTTATTTATTTGGGTTGATTCTTTATTTGCTAGATGTGGCTGCTGTCGCTCTCTAGTTCAATTCAATGTTTTTTTTTTTTTTTTTCTTTTTTCTTTTTTATAATTTGAATTTTGTGTCCCTTCTGTTGAAATCGTGATGCGAACACAAAATATTTTTTTTACACTGTTGGGACTCGAAGGTACTTTTCATTCCATGTGCAAGGCACAAACAGCTGTAAAACGTGTATATGATTTGTTGTGGATAATGGGTAATCAAAATGATGATATTTGTCAGGTTTGTACTCTATGGATAATGCAAATTCGACCACGATGATCCATGAAAGAATTGCAATAGAAGGTGAATGATCATGTGGATTCAAATGCATCGCAAAGATCATACATTCGATCTGTATGGGGCCCACCGTGATTTTTGCGTGCCATCCAACTTGTCCAAAATCCAGCTCGATCCATAGTTCAGGTGGGCTACACCAAAGGGAACAATGGGGGACACTAGGTCGGGGACACCCACCATAGAAACTTCCAGATGGAATGTGGGGTCGACCGTGTTGTACATGTCTTCCAACATGGTCATCAGGTGCAGCCTACCAGCATTAAGGGACACTGAGAATTAAGACATTCCAAAATTTAGGTGGAGTCCAGCCACAGTTCAAAAACCTGAAAACTCGACTTGACTCAATGTCCAGCTTGGTTGGGTTGACTCGAAGACTCAACTTGACTCGATATTTAATTACTAAATTAATAAGGATTAATTACACCTATTATATAGGCTATGAATGCAAAAACTTGACATAGACTTTAGAGGATGAAGTGCATGGCTTGTTGGTAGAGTCACTTGAATCCCCGAGAAAAGACAAGGGATTGAATCTCATGCTCTACATTTTTTTTTCAAATTATGAAAAGCAATCACCCAATGAGTCACTCAGTTTGACTTGTGCTGAGTCATGTTGAGTTGACCGAGTCAGCAAGCCAAGTAGATGAATCTAGCTGAGTCTCATCCGAGTCGAGCTTGCCGGTGATTTTCATGGCGACTTGGCTCAAAATCTCATCGAGTCAAGTTGGCTTGGCCAAGTTTCAAGTTGAGTCACTGAGTTCCAGAACTATGGGTGCAAGTGAATACACGTGTAGGCATGATTCTACATGTCTCACTGTTGTATGTTCCACCTGAGGGTTTTTTTTTTTTTTTTTGTAAATTTTATTTTTACAGGGATGATTCTTGGGATGTATGGCATCCATGAGGATTCTCACCAATTTACTGTTTGGATTCTACACAAACATCAGAAGTGGGCCCCTCACAGCTCAAACATATGGTAATTACCATATGTTTGAATGCATGCGATCATGTCTATAAAAGAAACAGAAAATAACATTAATTGTCAAACAGAAATTAGAGAAGGATCAAAATAACTAAAGTGAAAAAGCAAGCTTGGCGTTCTCTGTATGCTGAGTTGTTGGCACTGTAGCATGCTTTCCTGCATAACCCAAAGCAAGGCATGACTTTTGCTAATCCCATGACAGTTCACCACGAACGTCTAGAGCATTGTCTGATGTATCATCCGAAACTGGTCTCCTTGTGTGGAAACCAATTTGCTAACCTGGGTCCAGAGTTGTTTTAGGTAGGGTTGGGATGGGATCTTTAAAAAAAATGTTTCAAGAATGTGGAGTCAAGTGCCCGTGGCTTTCAGACTTGGTGATTTGTCCCGACTTGTTTGGGTCCAAGTTGAGTCATGACTCGCCCGGCTCAGGGGTGAATTGAGGGGAGGGGGTTGAATTGTGGTGTTGAACTGGATCGTTTCCATTTGAGACGTGTCACATCTGACTTGTCGGAGTTGTCAATTCGTGCAGGTGTGAACTGGTTGGCTTGTCTTTTCATTTTTGCGCTTGTAAAAAGGATATTTTGTCATTTCTTCACATTTGAGAACCACTCCATTTTGCGGGATTTGTCAAGAAAAAAATGATGAGACGGGAACCTATGTGGCAATGTGGACCATGCAACATTCTTGAAAGAACATTTCGAGAATCCTTGTCCAAACTGACCTGTAGCTTCAGTGTTTATTTGTGGTTTGCTGTAGTTTCACTACATTTACTCTCCTTTTTGTTAGGTGAACTTGGTTTGCCAAAACTGGAGACAGGCATGTTGTCTGATCAAGCCAGTCAGCAGGGTTGGCCGCGCACTGCAGCACAAGGAAACGCCATTAGAAAGACTTGAGACTGTTTTGCGACTTGTCGTGGAGATAGGCATGCGAATTGCATGCTGTGCTGGAGCTGGGACTGCAATTTGGGGATAGCACTGTGAGTGTGACTATCCAAAAAAAAAAAACAACAAGAAAAAAGAAGAAAAGAAAAGGAAAGAGAGTAAGTTATCTGTCTCTCGTCCTTTCTAATTAGTTTGTCAGTTGCCTTTAGAAATTCTGTTTCTGGCTACAGTTTTATTTTCATCAAAAGGGCATGTTGCCTCTCCATTTGCTGCACCCAGTGGGTTTTCTTGCCTGGTGCCACCCTGTCCATGGTCCCTTTACACATTGCATGCATCTGAGCCTTGCATCAGCTGGGCTTCACACTGCAGATGACCTCGGTCCAGTTCACATTCAACACAACTTGTCAGCCCGCCTGATGAGTGGAAGGGCTGATTTTTGTGCCAAGTCATATGGACTTGGGCCCACCTGATGCACCACTCGGATAACCTTGCTTGTGGAAAGGATGCATATGGGGCTACTCCCATGATGGAAAGAGGTACTTATGGGGACAACATAGGACGTCTAGTGATTAATTCAGTCACTTTGCAGAAACTATTTAGTAGGACACTGACACCAAAGCTTTCCTATTGGTTAAGTAGTGGGTCCCACTTGGTCCTGCTACCCCTTAAAACGCCCTACTGACTTATAATCGAGGCACAAGTGTCCATGGTGTCTGGTGTGGTCCCTAGGTGGGCCCCCGAAATGGCAATTATCGGATGCCCTGGGACAAATGTATGTTTAATACAAAGGAGGCTTTATTTTTTATTTTGCTTTGACCATCTCTTTGAAGCCCTCTGATCAACTGCTTTCACCAGGCGCCCCCGCCCATGGCCTGACCCTCTGGTTAATCAGTTCAAATCATTGCCAATTTGTAGGGAAATATGGCAGGACGATTTGGGTGTTTCCTGGTGGGAAGGTTCATCATTCCAAGATCCAAGTAGATCATCACGCAAGCCCCCACCACATTGATGCCCGTCCAGTTAAAAGAGTCTCCTCCACTCATTTTTTTTTTTCTTTTTATATGGAATGTGGACCATTGGTCATTTTTCAACCGTCTCTTTTTACTAGGTTTGTGGCCCACCTGATGAGCGGACAAGCCTGAGTTTTGGACCCGGGCATCGACACTGATGAATGGCTTAGTAGGGTAATTGCCTCCTTAGGGAGAGGGAAAGGTTCCCAGCGGTGTTGTAAATGTACTGAGATGGTCCGATGATTTGAACCGTCCATATTCTTGATGCCATGATAAATAAGCATGATCGGATAATCACACTTCATCAATGATCCTGACTATGAAGTTGATTCTGCACCATTGAAAACATTCTTTCAAATATTCTAAATTCATCTACGGGTAAGTTCCTTGTGATGGACGGGAGCGGATTAGGTGAGACCCCGGATCCACCGAGGTGGGTGAGACCCCTGACTGTGGGGCCACTGTGATGTATATAACTAAATCCACGCCGTCCATACGTATTGAAAGTTCTTTTTAGGGCATGGTCCAAAAAACGAAGCAGTTCCAAATCCTAGATGGGCCATAGTATAGGAAACAGTGGTGATTGACCATTAAAAACTTCCTGTGGGCCACAAAAACTTTGGATCAAGATGATATTTATGTGGTCTCTTCATCTATGTGTTTGTGACCTTATCAACAGGTTGGATGGCAAATAAACATTCCGGTGGAATCTACATAGTTTTCAATGGAGGAGATTCAATCACGGACTGTTTCTGTGGTGCAGTCCACCTAAGAATTCAGCCAGCTTCATTTTTGGGATCATACCCTAAAATGAGCTTTCAAAATGGTTGGACGGTGTGGATTCAAGACACATACATCACTGTGAGCCCTGCAGTCAAGGGTCCCACCCACCTCGGTGGATCCGGGGTCTCACCTAATCCGCTCCCGTGATGGACCCAATACCGTAATCAAGATGGTTCCATCATCCCGCCATCTCAGAATGTAGGCCCATGGTTCAGTAACAAGGACGTTGCCCAGTTGACTAACGCACTGAGCCATGGCAGAAAGGCTGGGTTTGGACTAGATGTCACCGGATCTGTGGCCTGATCAGATATTTACAGCCCAGGCTTGATTCTGGGTCCAAGCTCTCTATGTACCATTTCAGATCCAAGCCAGAGCATGATTAAGCTTAGGAGCCCGAGTGCTCTATTCTGTTACTAGGGAGGGATGGTAGGGTTCTCTTCATTATAATTTCCATTTGAGAAATGATCCGGTGCACTCTGAGCATTTTAAGCTCCTACTTGCATCTGGGCACTTCGACAATCCAATTCGGACTGTTTCTATGCCCAGCATACATTTCATGGGCGATGGCGCCATGAAAGTAACTCTGATTAGATGATCTGATTTATTCATAAGCTGAGAGACTTTTTTCATAGCCAAAATGTTTTCCAAGCCATGGATGGGATGGTTAGAATTTTCTAATAAGTATGATTCTTTTGAACAAGAAGCAATCCATGATGGATCCCAAAACGTAGATTGGCTCAAATTGTTCATTAGGTCTATTTTTCATAAATGATCTTGACCGTCCATTTTATAGCTCATTGATTGGATGGTTGAAATTGTCATATTGGTTAAAATGTGCTTCCCTGAGTATTAATTGGGCTTAAAAAGCTTTGAGCCTGTCTCTGCTCTTATCTATCCAACCCCGAATGCCTTATGGGATGGTCTGGACAGCTCAAAGCCCTACTACATGCCCCTCGAAGGTCCCATCGATTCAACTTGTGGAATTAAATAGATAGTTGAGAGATGCAAAGGTCCATATTTGAACCGGGGAGAAAAAAAGAGAGGGAGTTGTTGGTAGTTTCAATGATCCATCCATGGATGGAGACATCCAATGGTCTAGGTTACTGGGGCTTGAAGTACGATCTCTTATCATAAGTGGTTTTAAACTGCACATGTATATTGAATGAGACTATTACTAAGTATATTCAAATCATCTACTCTTTTATATAATAATGATCTATATTATGATTAGAATAGGCTAATGTGCCAGGCTGAGCCGTTCAACATTAGCTATGGCCTGACTCGTCCTAATTTCCAAGCCTAGATTCTCAAACCTAGGCCCGGCCCTTAGGCCAAGTTTAGCAGCTCAAACCTTGGCCTTAAGGGCGTGTTTGGTGCATGGTATTAGAAGGGATAGAATGGTATTAGGTGGAATTAACATCATTTATTGCACAATGATTACATGTCTGATAATCCCATGGTATTTTCACATCCAATCCCATGTTTGGGATCAAATTCTTACATGGAAAAAACATTAGATTAAGAAAAATCTTGTTTGGTGGACCATGGAATTACAATCAATGGACCAAATTCGCAACGGATGTCAATCACTTGTACATGTATATGACCATAGTGTCATGAATAAAGAATTTATATGGATGGGGCGTCATGGATAAAACACATGCATCAATGTGGAGTCCACGTGTATGGGATTTTGAAATCCCATGAAAGTCTGACGGAAATCCCACATGGGATCAAGTGCAATTCCATCCCACCTAATCCCAAGCCTCCCATCCTCCCCAAACATCACATGGAATTTGCACGGAACCAAATGCAATTCCATCCCACCTAATTCCACCTAATACCATGCCCCAAACACCCCCTAAAAGGGATAGCCAAGTGAGGTACCCTGCCCATTGCCACCCCTACATAGATCCATAACCTATTAGCTACTTGTTCTCTCCAGTGACGGTGCCATGTTGCAATTATCCAACGTCTTAGATCACTACTCTACGGTCTCTAGTCCATGCAAAGCCTCTTGTAAAAAAGACTAGTACATGACAGGGGATGACCCACGGAAAAAAAGGATAGCACGCGCACTGCAACGGAGTTGAAGAATCAGATACAACCCAGAAGCCATTTCAAAAAGAGAACCCGTCACCCACATGGCCATTCATTCACACCTATATTTCCCACCAACATGCCTCTTGCTGCAGGGCATCTATATCATGCCTGTTCTCCACACGTGGCACAAAAATGTGGATGATCCACTCAGTGCTTGGGCCACACCTACCTGGAAAAGGAATTAGACCACTCTGCTCATCAGGTGGGCCACGTTGTTGGAATCAATGCACAAATTATTGGGCCGAGCTGGATTTGAACCAGCGTAGACATATCGCCAACGAATTTACAGTCCGTCCCCATTAACTGCTCGGGCATCGACCCAGAAGAATCAATTGCCAGTTCGACTCAAACAGAGAGGGTTGGCTCATGTAATAAGTAAATCAACTTGGTTTTTGAGAATGAGTAATCTTCGTGATGGGGCCTACCATTTGCATGCTACGATTGTTGTGGGCCCAGGCCTAAGTTTTACTTTGTGGTCTGGGCTTGGGTAGACATTGGGTTAATAGCCCTACCTTAACTTTAAAGAAGGAAAGAAAGAAAATAAAAAATAAAAAATCTAACTCATACCAAAGTCCAAATTCTTGTGGGCCATAACTAGAAACCCATCGGGGAGAACTTTCCTTATTTGGTAAGTTACCAAATCCAGCTCTTATCTCTCTTCACCTCTTGGGGGTTTGGCAGAAAGACTATGAGGGACTTGTGGGGATTTTAGTTTTTTAGGTCGTTTGGTAGCAAGGATTTTGAAGGATTTGCATTTTAATTCCCCCTCAAAATTGCCCTTTTTGCATTCCCACCTCAAAGCTGATTTGCAAAATCCATATAATTCTACAGGATTCAAAATCCACTGGATTCCACGGGATTTTAAATCTATGCTGCCAAACAACCCCTTAGGTGTCTTTTAGTAGTAAAAACTATGAAAACCTTCTTTACAAGAGAAAAACAACAGGAAAGATGAAAAAGAGTGGCCCTTTTCAGGAATCTTGTCCATTGATCGGGGTTGTTCTCTGTTCGGCTGACATCCATGTCGTCGGATCTGAGGTGTGGAGATTGTCTATCCTTCCCATACTGGTTGGATTAGGGATCTCTGGAATGCTCTGCCATTTGGTTTCCGCTTCCTGGTCCAGTTATCAAATTCAAAGAAACAGAGACATTTTCGCTCCGCACTTTATGGCTTCACTGAATATTTGGGCTTTCTTTTCATGGGAAAATGTGAGCAATTCGGCCTGATCTTTCGTTATTTGCTTCACCTTGGATCGAAGGTTTGGATGTGATTTCAAGATGTTAATGGTTTTCATAAGCTGTTGATTGTGATAGCTTGATGCAAATTATCAGACAGGCCAATGATTCCAACGGTCTTTTTGCTACGGCATGACAGACCTCCCAGTGCGAATGCAGCAGTAGCAATGGCGAGCTTGATGTAGAGAGAAACATTAGCGATTGATGGGTTTATAAACCGCCGCAGAGGATCTGACTTTTTATAATTACAGCAAGAGATGAATGCCACTGAATGAATTTGTCCGCCTAGATGGATTTTGGGAGGGAGGAATAACAAATAACACAGCACAGGTGTGAAGAAAAAAGAGACGGATTTATCCACCGGCTACATTGCCTGATCAGCAGTCTCACTTTCAGCAATATACACTCCATCGTAGGCCTCACCAATCTGTTCTCATCCAGCCTTTTCACTTGCGAGAGGAGTTTTTGGATACCATGTTCATGTCTAGTATATGGGCACATCAGCCCAGCAAGCTAAGGCCTGACTCAATCCATCTTATTTAGCCAGCACAAAACATCAGGTTTCAGCCTTGGCCTGTGGGGAATAGGTGCACCCAGTCCAGCACACAGTGAGCAGGCCTGAAAGTCATGCCATCCTTCCATTTGAAAGAGCACGATGACCTACCCACACTTTCAATAGCTGCGTGTTTCAAGGCCTTTACCCACATCCCATAACAAATACCAGTTTCACCTCATCAAGTGGGCCACCCAAATGCATGACACTTTCTATTCAACATGGCAGACCCCAAAACCTCTTTCAGTAGCATAACTCAATGCCTCCATTTGCTTGAACAAAGCTTCCAACATTTCGTACATTTCTTCAGATAATGGATGGGACCTATCTCCCACAATGAATAGATGAACTTCTTCACCAAGCTCCATTGCACTCCAACCAGCTCTCTTTCTCACTCCCCTTCTCTTCATCATTCTCCTCACCTTCTCTGCCTCTTCCCACCTCCCAACAGAATTATACATATTGGATATCAAAATATAGTACCCATCATTTTCTGGGTCTGATTCAAGAGCTCGTTTCGCAACTCGCTCCCCCATCTCCACGTCATTGTGAATGTTACAAGCACCGAGCAAGGCTCCCCAAATGCCTCCATCAGGAGCAATTGGCATTGTGCTAATCATAGCTTCAGCTTCGTGGAGATTCCCGGACCGGCCAAGGAGGTCCACCATACAGGCATAGTGCTTCAATGTTGGAGTAATGGAATAGTCTATCATTCTACCAAACATGTTTTTTCCTTCTACAACCAGGCCCGCATGACTACATGCTGAGAGAATGGCGAGGAAAGTGACCTCGTTTGGTTTCATGCCCGAGTTCTCCATTTGTTGGAAAGTCTCCAGAGCATCTCTGGCATTTCCATGAATTCCATATCCAGAGATCATGACATTCCATGAGATGACATCTCTTTCGGGCATGGCATCAAAGATCTCCCTCGATATTCCAAGCTGGCCACATTTTGCATACATATCGACTAATGCTGTGGTGAGAGATACATCAAATTCCATTCCCGTTTCTGTAACGTAATTGTGTATCCATTTTCCATGGTTTAGAGCTGCCAGATTAGAGCAAGCTGAAAGAGCACTCACCAAAGTCGCCGAGTTGGGTTCCACATCTTCCAAAAGCATTTGATCAAAGAGTGATAAAGCATCACTGGAACGCCCGCTGCGATTGTAAGCTGAGATCAAAGCATTCCATGTCACAGTGTCTCTGCTCATCCTATAGAATATCCTCTGTGCAACATCTAGGTTTCCACATCTTCCATACATACCCACAAGCGAATTCATAACTGAAACGTCTTCATCAATGATGGTTTTGATTATGTAACAATGGATGGACCGTCCTACACGTAAGGCTACTGACTGTGGACATGAAGAAATCACAGTGATCATACTGTTTGAATCAGATTCTGAGCCTGCAAACTGCATCTCTCTAAACATTTCAATGCATTTGGCTTCCAACCCCATCTTACCATATCCGGCAATCATACAAGTCCAAGTCTCTGAGTCTTTTTGGTGAATTCTATTGAAGAGCTTCTCCACAGCATCAAGGCATTCAAACTTACTATACATTGACAACAGAGAATTACTAACTGAAACATCCAATTCAAAATTATTCTTAACAATCAGCCCATGAAAGGCCTTGCTTTCACTAAAACTCCTGAAATTTGCAAAACCCATGAGCAAACAACTGACAACAATTCCATCAGGATCAATCCCGGAAATCTGCATTGTTCGAAACAGCTCTAAGCATTCTGCGATGCACCCTTTTCTCGCATGAACTCCCACAATCGTAGTCCATGAGATGAGATCTTTATCGGGCAATTCACTAAAAGCAAGGGAAGCTTCTTCAACACTCCCACCCTTGGAATACATTGATAACAGCGACGATCGAACAAAGCGACAAGACCCAATTCCAGTTTTTACCACATAACAATGTAAGCATCTACCTTCCGACAAAGCCGCTAAATTTCCACAAGCCTGTAAACTGCCTTCCATTGTCCGAGAATTCGGCTTCATCTCTCCATCGTCTACATCCTTGTGCATATCTCGAAGATAATACAAACCCATCACACCCTCATCATTCTGCACACAACCAATTATAAGAGCAGTCCAAGCGACAACATCTCGCACAGGCATTTCCTCAAACACCCTGCAGGAGTTGTCCATCTGACCACATTTCGCATACAAATATACAAAAGATGAGCCGACCGCTGGAGTACCCGCAAACAAATTCAACTTTAGAGAAACCCCATGAACATTTCTACCGACTTCGATGGCGGGTAGTTCGGCGCAGGCGGCAATGACCATGGGGATAGTGAAATGGTTAGGCGGGGTGTCGGACCTGCACATCTGCAGATAGAATTCGATAGATTTCCCATAACCGCCATTGGAGAAATGGGATTTGATGATGGAATTCCAAAGGAAGGTGTCTTTGAGAGGGATGGAATTGAAAATGAGGGTAGAGAAATCGGGTTTGTTGAAGGAAGAGTAGAGAGAGATGAGCTTGGCTGCGAAGAAGATGTTGCTGGAATGGCCAGAGGTTATGACAAGGGAGTGGGACTGGAGTAGGGATTGGACGGTTGAGATGGGTTTGGAGAGAATGAGATCGAGAATGTGGTGGGTGGCCCGTTTGGCTGATGAATGGCAGATATTGGAGAATTGAAGGGAGGAAGAGAGGACGCGTTTGGTGTTTTGGGAGCTGAGCATATGCGCGGTATTTTCTGGCCAGAGCTGTTGGGAGTTTTTAGTTTGTGCCACGTAACCACACTACTCACTAACGAGCAGGGTTATATTATGCTACTGCTGATTGCGGTGATTCATACACGTCCAACATATCCACGTGCAACTCACATGCATCTAGCACAATCCAGACCGCTTACGACGTGTGAATGACTGTGGATAGGACATGGGTTATAACTCATGCTGCCAGATGATCCTAATTTTTTTTTAATCAGTGGCCATCAAATGGACGGTCAAAAAATAGGAATCCCATTGATAAATGGTTGATCGAAAAACCGGTAAAAAATAAACGGCTGGTAGAATTAATTTAAGAACCCAGATGACGATCCCATGTGGGTCATACGGTTTATGTTATCCATCACATCCTTCAATGAGAAGGGTTTCACTGATCTGAAGGCACTATTAAGTCATAGTTCTCCTGGTTGCATCTGCTCCTTTGGACAGTCCAATCGATCGATCTGAACTTTCCATTGAGTACGGGACACACTTCACGGGCTAACATGGAAAAATCGCACTAATTGGATGGTCCAGCCCATTTCCTTTTTTACAAGGCATGGATGGGAAGGCTATGATTGCCTCCCAAAAATGCTTCTTTAAAATTATAGATTTATAAGCATTCCATGTGATCCCTGACAAATAGATGGACCTATTTTTGCAAAAATGATCTTGGCCGTACATATGGAAGGCCGTTGAGAAAATGGTTAATATTATAATATTAGGGCCCGTTTGGATGGTAAGTTACTTAAGAAGCTTATCTTGGTTTCTACTTAATTAGCAAATAAGTATGTTTGGTTAACAATATACTTATCAGCGAAAAAAGTAGAAAAGCATGTTTGTTTCCAACATAATTCCTAAAGTCTGTTTGGTCCCTTCACATCCTACCATCCATCATTTGGGGCTAACTTTGGGTGTGGATTGTTCATTGTGTGGGCCTTGCCTTTGATGTGGGCAGTACATCATGTGGGGCCCACCTTGGATGTGGGCCATTTGCACCATTCTTTATGTGGAGCTCACCTTTGATTGATGAATGTCAGTCATCCATTAAGTGGGCCCACCATCAATATCCACTGCCCATCATGTGGAGCCACCTTTAATGTGGATCATCCCAAATGTAGGGCCAACTCTAATATGGGCCGTCCATCATGCAGGGCCTGCCTTGGATATGGGCCACTCATCATTAGGGCCGACCAATGGTGGGCGTCAATGACCACTGTTTCCTAAGGTGCGGCCTATTTGAGATTGGATTTTGTTTCATTTTTAGGATCCTGGTTGTTTCCGCCTGTCACACCTAAAGTACACGTGTATCTCGAACTGAGTTTAACTGAACTATTTTGAGACAAACTTCAATCAAAGTTAGTGTGGAAACAAACTGAACTGAGCTTGAACTTGAGCTGACTTGGACAAGCAAGGTAAACCAATATATATATATATATATATATATATATATTTCGTTTTATTCTAGATTTGTTCGTTTTGTAACCCACCACTTTTTCATCTTTTCGTTTTATTTTTACTACTTATTGATTAAAAGTTATTTATTCATTACTAGTAATAAATAATTGGTTGAATTAATTGAATAGAGTTTATTCAATGAATTGACGAGGGTAGCCGTTCTTTTCGTTGAAAAAAAAACCTATGTAAAAAACACCATAGATTTGCCCGGGAATCACAGTACAAAAATACCCCTCAGCCCTAGGAGACAACCGAAGATTTGTCCTTTTATTACAAACCCCGGAAAAATAGTTAGGTGCAGTAGTGCATGCCGATCACATACGTATGCAACCTGATCACACTGACATCATGCAGTATAATGTGGACCAATGAAAAGGCTCTCTGTTTTGGAGCCAACAGAGGATCCAGATTCTTTTATGGTAGCCCATGCAATGTGTGCTGCAACAAGTGAACAGTCTAGATCGATGGATTGGATTGTCGAACTTTCTCAATGCAACTAGGAGCACTACAACTTATCGGGGGTGCTGAAAGCACTGGAGCTGTGGAGCATCTTTTGTGGGCCTTGGGCGTTGGGCATTGTTATGTTGGGCCGAGCAGGGCTTTTCCTTATGCCATCCCAGACCCCGCCCATTACCTTCATCATGGATTGATTGTGAGTTGAAAACCAAGAAGATCCTAACCGTTGAATTGGTGATCCACAAAATGTGAAGACAAAGGTGTCCAACGTAAAAAGACCAAACCGAATGGCTAGACACTTCCATATCCAAACTCGAGAGATTTTCTAAGGCATGGATGGAAATTCAAGGTGTGACCCATCAAATCAAAATAGTAATTGTTTCCCCAACTTAATGGTGTGGCCCACCTTTTGAACATCTCAAATCTCTTACACGGTTGGAGCAGTACCAACACGTGATCATTTGTCTTCGATGAGAAAGAAACTAACTAGGAAGGTTACACTTGCAACACCTCTCCGCCCACCGTTTCGATAAAAATCCAAAACAGACATCTTTGGAATAATCGATAGAAAAAAAAGAAGATATCCATCCCCCAAAGCACTCATCCCTATCTCTCTAAACCCGCCACCCCCCCCTTTTATACTCTTACACTGATACAGAAGGACTTGAAATTTGTAATACCAAAGGCCCATTTCATCCATTCATCACAACATTTTTTTCTTCATCTTGGGTCTTTTTTTTTTTTTTTTAATTGGTCCAAATCAACTGGGCTTATGGGGAATTGTTGTGGGCAAGAAGCAAAAGATTCTATCATCAAAGATGTTGCAGCTACATCACCTTGTCCTGGTTTGATTTCATGGCCACTTTTATTTCCTTTTTTCTTTAAATAAAAAGTGTGCCATTCTTTAAAAAATCTGGGTGCTTTTGTTGTTATGTTTAGAAGTGGTACAAGGCAATAATGGGACACAAAGGGTTCCACCTGCTGGAGAGTTTTCCAACGGGCGTCAAGGTAATTTTATCTTAATTTGAAGCTAGTCCAGAGTGATCCGGACCGTTAATCTAGTAAGCCAACATGAAGACGATCCATAGCCCTAAAATCATGGCAATCGGGCGGACCAGGTGACTGCACTAGAGGTCTGTACATAGACGGCTAAGAGTGGAGCAAAAATAAGGGTTGTATAATCACTTATCTATAGAGGTATTGCATATCCAGATGATGTCCCACTAGATGAACCGTTCTGATCACCCTAGATGTGTCCTATGTGCACTTATGAGATTGGATGGAGGGACAATTCAAACATGGTTTCGTAATCGAAGTAGAGAAAGCTTTTATACGCCCAAACATCAAGTGGCTACCAGAACCAACAGTTCAAAATACTATTATGAAAACACTCGGTTCACTCAAAAGAGTAAAAAAAAAAAAAATGAATTGAACTATTTCAAACCTTTAATTATTTAGATCTCTTCCTTAGCGGGTAGGCCCCATCTGAGCTAGGGCCTAGTGGCCACCTCTAATACCAATCTCTTTACTGCTTCATGGGAAATCATTTTATGCCTTACTTCCTATGGCGTAGATCATGCAGGGAAGCCTAGGAAATACTTAGGACCCGGCTACCCAGCCATACCTGAGGATGGACCACTTCCAAAAATTTTGAGAGCCGTAGAAGATCTAAATAAGCTCATCAACTTCCCCTATAGTGCATTGAAGGCCGCTACCCACAGGTTCGACGATAAGAACCTTCTGGGAGAAGGTGGCTTTGGACAGGTCTTCAGAGGCTGGATCGATGTCTACACCATGAATGCAGCCAAACCAGGTCATGGACGTCAGGTTGCCATTAAGAAGCTTAGGAAGGAAGGAGTCCAAGGACACAGCGAATGGCTGGTGAGATTTCGAGCCACCATTTGGGGCATTGTGAACGTGTCATCAACTGAAAAATGATATTGCTCTGATGATGAGGTAGTCATACTCATATTAGAGATGAACCCTTATACAAAAAGTCAAAACATTAAAGTCCTAACATGAGCCACACAAAACATGTTTGAAAGTTGTTCAGTTGAGCATTACATCTTATTCCTTATTTGATTGGGACAAGCAAATAATGTTTGTATATTTGAGTTGGGTGGGCCTCATCCTGATTTGTGAGCATTGCCATGTCAAAGACCCATTTGATGATTGTGCAATGTTACGCCTAGATCCCAAAATGTTGCCTGATCCGGAAACAAGGGGAAGGGAAATGCCCAAACTTCCACATTGGAATGTGGGTCCAACATGTTGTGTATATGACATACAGCTCCATCATTACTCATTAAGTGTGCCCCATCGGGATTAAGGGACTACCTGAAACTCAAGCCATTGCAAAACTTGCAAGTGAATATATTCAGAATCTGGATCCTCTGTTGTCCTCCAAGCAGTGAAACCCTGCTTGGAGCCTTTTAATTGGTCCACGTCACACCGCATGATGTCAGTGTGACCAAGTTGTATTGAGGATGTGCCATGGTTGCAGGCCTATGTCCACATCACACCACATGATGTCAGTGTGACCAAGTTGTATTGAGGATGTGACATGGTTGCATGCCTATGTGATGACATGGACCAATGAAAAGGCTCCAAGCAGAGTTTTCCTTCTTGGAGCCAAGAGAGGATCCATATATATATATTTAAGCAATGATTATACTTTGCTTCCTACTGTACTATCTCACCTCAGTTTTTATGGGAACGATTCTTCAGAGGCATGGTGAACGTATGGTGTGCCATATGCACAGTTTGGGATCTAGATACACATAAAAGGGTGGGTCCCACACAGCTAGAAGGCTTGAATTCATGCTATCATTTCCCCACTTGATGTATGGCTGCATGGCACGTCACAGTGAGGTGGGGCCCACATTTCATCCTAACCCAGTTTTCTGAGAGATCACAACCATGTGTCTACTTTGTCTCTATCATGAAAGTGTGCCACGTAAGATTAACAAATGATGTGACTTGGATTACAGACGGAATTGACATTCTTGAGCCGATTCAACCATCCCAACGTAGTAAAACTGATAGGATATTGTTCCCAAGGCGACGAGCGGATTCTCGTGTATGAATACATCCCAAGAGGGAACTTGGAGAGCCACTTGATTAGAGGTCAGTCATCTCATTCCCTAATATTCATGCATACATTAACATGGGGTTTATTGCTCGCGCTTTCATTCTGTGCAAGTGATCATGTCCGTTGTTTAGTGATCAAAATCATTGATACAATGGGCCCCCACTGTTGATTTCTTGTGAGCACACCAAAAGATCCCATGTGGGAAATAATAACATTTCATCGAAAAAGATTCCAAAGATTCAATGGCTAGGATTTTGCAGTTGAGGCACACAACCCATCATATCAGCGGTTAAGATCCCTGGATCATGGGCCCTACGTGTATACTCTGAAAGAAGGAGCAAAACGTACACATACTCAGGTGAAGCATTGTATGATGCCTCATATGAACATGGCATGCGTATATACTACACATTTTGATCAGTTGGGCCCCACAGTGGATGGACCATGCCCAAAAATCTCATTGACGGGACAATTCCATCTTACCCAATATTTGTGGCCACAAATGGAAGGACCAAATATTTGATGGCTGGATCTTCCAAAATGGTACATTTTTGAATCATGGTCCATTAACAATGGGCCCAGCAGAACAACACCGTGGATCACAGTGGAGCCCAATGTCATTTTACTCGGCTTTTGAGTAATATTGGATGGTCTTGGCAAAGCAGAGAGAGGAGCTGTGCTCAATTGGAATAAGAGGATAAAAATAGCGCTTGGGGTTGCTACGGGCTTAGCATATCTTCACACCGCTGGAAAACCAGTCATCCATCGCGACCTTAAAGCGTCCAATATTCTTCTCGACTCAGTGAGTTTTAGCTTCTCCTTTCTCGTTTCTTCTAACGTCAACCTGTCGCAGGGCCTTCCAGCTAGAAACAACTATACTTTTTGAGTGTGATGGATGATACGAAGGAACTTAGAAATTGTATACGTGGCACCAAATTATGGGTCCCCCTTTGGATTATAGTTCTAAAACTGACTGGGTCAACTCGAAACTTGCATAACTCAACTCGACGGCGAGATTTCCAGCCGAGTCACTAGGAAACTCAGTCCTGGCTCTGACTTTTTCCCAACTCAGGGTGACTCAAGTCAACTCAACCACTCAGTCAACTCGGCATGACTCACAGAGGCTTACATGAAGGTTCTATGGGTCTAATTTTTGGGGCATCGGCCCTTTTGGTAGGTTGGGTGACATACACAGTAAGAAGTCCTTCTCAACGAATGCTTTTTTTTTTTTTTACACATCCACACCACCACACACACCTACATGGCACTCAATCCCATGATCTCATTGTTGAAACAGTCTGAGCTGGATCCAACCTTCTCAAAGAATGCTATTGCTAGGTGTACTTGCCTCACATGAACAAGAATATGGTGGCGCACATATCACCAGTACATATACTTGTGCGTGACATGGGCCATTACATAGGAATTACCTGTGGAAATGCCCTTGCCTAAACTAAACTCGGTTCATGCTCAAACCCAACTCATAAATGAATCTCATGGGTTGGATCTCAATCGTCCTGTACCAGACCCAACTCGGTTAACAAATGGGTTGACTTACTTGACCTCAATCGGACCTAGATTATAATTGTTAGGTTTTGTGGCCAAAATACGAGCCCCATTATTAAATGAGTTGGGTCTAAAATCTCCCACTGAAGTAACCCCTACATACTAGACCTATTTGCACCCTCTACTTGGAGAGCTACAATTACTACCAAAGACTAGGGCCTGCTTGGATGCACCCTCCAAATGGGGTTCATAGAGGATACCTTCAAAATGAGGGTTTTGCAGTCCGTGTCGAAACTGTCCCGTAAATGTCACGTTGATCCTCTAGCTGTTGAAATAGACACTAAAAAGCTCACTAACCGAAAACTAATTAAATCAGTTTCCAAAAAATTGACTTTTGCAGGATGAAAACTAATAGGAAAAATCAAGTTTTGCAGGAACTCTTGTTTGTAGCAACTGCCTTTTTGATGGTATGTCCAAACGGGCCCTTTGTCCATAATAACTTGACTGAGTGTAGTCTTTGGCAGGACTTCAATGCAAAGCTTTCAGACTTTGGGCTGGCGAAGTTTGGTCCACAAGGCGATAAAACACACCTAACCACGCGGGTCCTTGGCACACGCGGCTATTTTGCCCCTGAGTACGCTGCCACAGGTATAATTCCTAAACTACTCCTAATTATAAAACCCAATGTTTGCTTTAGAAAGAAAATGACTGATTTTTTCCTTTAGGACAACAGCAACAGTTTTAAACTCACTAGGTATTAATGGCCCATGCCCCAAGTTGGTCTAGGTCCGATTTTGAAGTTATCGGGTTTGCTCTATTCAAAATTTTCTTTTCTTTTTGACTTTCATGGGAGCGGCCTATTGACAACCCTAGAACCTGAACTTGCAGTGGACCCATTCGGGGACTTTTGGACGTGCCCTTAGAAAGGGTATTTTGTGCTTAACTGCCATTTTAAGATAAATACCAGTTTGTGTTGTACATTTGGATGCACTTTTACAAAGCTTATGTGATTGCCCACTGGTCAATATAGGTACTAAAAAGCCACTTGCTGAAAACTAGCAGTGTATTTTTTTTGTTAACATAAGCTGCAGGAAAAACCCTTTTGGGAGTTGGACCCAAAAAGACCCTAGGGATGGACTTGGGAAACACGATGGCCGCAGCAGGAGTTTGGAGCTTGACAGTAATCAGTATAGGATGGGTATGGGCTTGAGGAGAAAAGAAGACCATTGGGATGGCTCAGAGCAGCCCGGTTTATTTAAACCTATCGGCTTAGGTACTTGGTAGTGGGATGGGCCATGCCTGGGTCCAGACTTGCAGTTCATGGCCCAAACCACTTGACAAAACCACATCCCCAAGTCCAAACCATACCAAGCCAGGACCAAAAACCCAATGGACCAACCCAAACCTTCGCTAATAGTATCTAAGATCCTCTCTTTGCCATTTCTCAGTGATCTGACCATGCCCTATTTGAAAACTTGTTGCGCAGGACATGTGACATTAAAGACCGATGTGTACAGCTTCGGGGTGGTCCTTCTGGAGATCATGTCTGGCAGTGCGGCCATCAAGAGACACACGAATGGGTTGGTGGGCGATCTAGCGCTGTGGGCCAAACCGCACCTTAGCGATGACACAGAATTGCACTGCGTCATCGACCACAGACTACGACGGGAAGTGCTGCATGGAAGAAGCTTATGAGTATGCCAGCATTGTTCTACGCTGCCTTGATGAAAATCCCAAAAGCCGGCCCACTATGATTGAAGTTGCCGCAGCCCTGGAGGAAATAGAGTTGAAGAACTCAGAGGTAAGTCCGGTTTGGAAATGTTCGAAACCAAAGTAACTTTGGTGTTGTCTATCAAATCTAAGGGATTATTTGCTAGCGTTGTTTCATTGCAAAAATTATATGCTGTTGGGTGCTTTTGGTGATTTTCATGATATTTGATGCAACCAAACACACCCTTATCTAATTAAAAATATCCTAATTTATAAAAGATTTCATGACGAAAAACCAAGCCTAGTCAACTTGGACAAGCAACATTTGACTTGGCCACATTGTAAGTCCTTGTGTAAAACCCATTCCGACGGACACTGAAACACTATAAAAGATGGCCCAAGGAGGAGTTTTGATAATCCAGGAAAACAATTTTTTGGGTGCATTTGTAATCTTCCATTCCCTGCATGCTCCCAAATTTTCATGATCACATTTCATTATACCGCCATTTTCTAAGCTTTATTCCTTGCTAATGTGTGTTTGGGGTCAGTACCAACACAGCGAGTTAAAAGATCAAACAAAACGATTGGGGCTTCATCATATCATGGAAACATATTGCCATGGCTCTAACTTGCTCAGTCGATTTGAAATTGGGCCGAGTCAGCTCATCTCAGCAAGAGTTCAAAGAGGGGAATCAAACTCTTGAACTTGGCATATATATTACTATTGCTAATATTTTTAAGTAAATAATTAAATATTGAGTCCAGTTGGGTTGAGTCTTTGAGTTCACCCGGCCGACCTGGCTGAATGTCCAGTTGAGTTTTTGAAGTGTGGATTCCAGTAATTTAGTTAATTTGGGTTTTTGAACTATGTGGATAACCAGTAATTCTATTCTGGCGGGTGTAAATACCATATTAAGGAAGCAATCTCTTCACATGAGTCGAACTGATGTTCTTATTCTTCTTCTTCTTCTTATCATTAAGTTGTTTGCATGCCTAGCTAGTTCATTTGATGCTGCTGCCATCACCTTCCCTGGGACCTACATGTGATGAACGGATAGGACAGGACAGAAACCAACCCTTAGGAGATGGTCATATATCTAATGGACGGTCTACATGTTTTGTTTTGTTTTGTAGGTAAGGAAGAACAAGAAGAAAAGGATCTGTGATCAAAGAAGATTTCAGTCAGAGGAGATGAGGATTTGGTTGGGCATGGATTCACCATCAAGGAATCATTAGAGATGAGATGAGAGCCATACCAATCTTCTCTCATGGTTGTGAGATGGAATGCATGTTTTGAGGGGTGCTTCACCATATCACGCTGCTTTTTTTTAATTGTTGTTCTTGCTGTCTGCCATGGCCGTTATTTTGCTCATTGTCAATAGATAATGCATTCAAAAATAAATTAAGTATATTAAACATGAGTTCTGACGTCCCTTGGCTGGACCACAATTTACAGTCCACCAAGCAAATGATTTCCATTCTATCATGCACCTGCACCCAACCCTTCCAACAGGTTGAGCCAATTGTGAGGATCACCTTGTGAAAAAATCAGCCCCATTCACTCATCAGGTGGGCTATACCATAGAAAACATGTTCCAAGTCATTGGTAAAAAGATTTTAAAAAAAAAGTGGTCCACTCAATGAGTCGATGTTGCTGATTTTTGCTTAAGGTGATCTTCATGATGTGGACAACCTATTGGATGGGTTGGATATCTCGCACACATGAAAGGTTGGGCATTATTAGTTTGTTGGAGGGTTACTTGTCTTGGTCCAACCTTCCAATAGCTCATTCGGCCAAGGGACCAAAAATCAGCCTGATCGGAAACTCAAGTGGGCCACATGGTGGGGAACAGTTCAAGGGAGGTCCACCATTTATTCTAATAGCTTCAGTCAGCGTTTCAAAATGGCCTGATGTCTGCCGTATCCTATCATCTGGAGCACATGCCTCAGGTGAATGGGTTATATGGTATATACAAAACAGGGTAGCCCTCTACAAAATTAATGAGGGGGTCCCCCTCAACTGTTTCCCTGTCGTGTGGCCCACTTGAGTCATGGCTCATCATGATTTTCAGTCTCATGCACAAAAAAAGGGGGCGACGCATCTCATGGCCAGAGTGGATGTCATTGACACATCAAGATGAGGCCACAAATGATTTGGTAATAAAAAAATTTCACTGTAACTATGGTGAAAACGTTATATATGTTGTTGAATATGAGCTAAATGTAATCATGTGAATATTTCAACAAATCAAGGCAAACTAAGGTAAATGAGGGTGAATTCATAAGTCAAATCAAGTCCCATTATGGAAATGAGTGCAAACCATGACAAATGAAGGTGATTCGGGAGAAGTAGAGAAAAATTAGGGTAAGCAAGTGCAAATTAAGGCAGTTAAGGCAAAATAATTCAATTGTAATTAAATTAGGTAAATGAAGAAAATTAGAGTAAATAAGGACAAACCTATGCAATCAACTTTTTGACTGTAATCAACCTATGTAATGGATTATTAGATATTGCTTGATTATAATCAACCTATGTAATAGTCTATTACATTGCGTCTGTGGGAGTTTTGTGCTCTCATTGTTAGTTAGATTAATGAGGGTTGTGTTAGGGCGGTAGACAGCGTTAAACCTATGCCATAACTCTCATCATGAATCTGAACGATATGGCATTCCAAACTCATGCTCAGGCATTCCCAGTAAGCAACCCGCTGCATCAGAACCCGGTTCCAATGAGACATGAGCAACGGTCAGCTTGGACATCCTCCAAAAGCAATGCGCCACAACAATGGCCCGTTATTGTGGGGTCAAACAAAAGCAAATTAGAATAGATGAAGGAAAATAAAATAAAATTTGATAGATTTTAACTGGGGCGCATCGCTGCAGCACAGCATATAGATAGTCCCAATCATCCGATCATCCATGCATGTTGCTTCCTTGGGATGATGCATGCTAGATGAGCATGAGCTGTAACTTGCAAAAAGAAGAATTATAAGGAAAAGCATAGATACTCTCAGCTATACAGGATCATCAACCCATGCAATGGATATAGGATTATTATAAATACATCAAGCTAATCTATTATATTCAGCAAGCCATATAGAGGCAGGATGACGTGTTTTGTATGACGCATACCTACTTTCCCAAGACATAACATTTGTCAAAAAGCACAACTCCAATAACTTCCTATGAACTACCAAACATGGACTCATCTGAGTCAACTCGGACTTGATCAGACCCAATCCAGTTCAGCACCCCAAATCACCCCCCGACTCGGGCAAGTCGTGACTTGACTCAAGACCAAACAAGTCAGTTCGACTCACTGAGTCATTCCAGCATGATACCAAACAAGGAGGCAAAGCAATGAAGTAATAAATATACAAGGAAATACTGGATTGAAAGCGTTTTCTCCATTCAGCGTACTCGGGGGTACTGCCGGTGGGATGGCAACGGCGAGGCACTAGGCGTCAGGTTGATTGGTGAAGGCATGTGTCTCATTGGTGATCTACGGATGGGAGTGGACGCTGCTTGCTTTTCGGGTTGGGAGTGTTTGGCTGTGTCTTTTGAGGCTTGAAGCTGTTCGAGTGTCACTAAGACTTCGGCCATACGTGGGCGGCCTTTGGCTTTGGAGCTCAGACATTGTAAAGCAAGGTTGGCGACTGCATAGGCTCCTTTCTTAGGGTACTGGCCCTCCAACTTGGTGTCCATGATCCGGAATAGCTTGCGTTTGTCTTCCAGAAACGGCCTCGCCCATTCGACCAGATTCTGCTCTACCACTACTTTTGTCTTATCAAGAGCACGGCGCCCAGTTAAGAGCTCCAGCAAAACAACCCCGAAACTGTAGACATCACTCTTTGCAGAAAGCCGACCTGGAAACCATTGAAAAAATTAGTGAAAACGTCCGTGGAACCTCTACTATGCATAATGGAAATTGACTGCAAACTTCAACATTTGGATATGCATGCAGATATCCCATATTACATCCTCTTCGAAATTTTCACGTAGATTAACCTTGATCTATAGATATGCATTGCATACTTGGGTT
The DNA here is from genome assembly GCA_003013855.2 of Liriodendron chinense. NCBI lineage: Eukaryota > Viridiplantae > Streptophyta > Magnoliopsida > Magnoliales > Magnoliaceae > Liriodendron > Liriodendron chinense. The sequence goes on along the minus strand of PVNU02000736.1, from coordinate 2,700,846 downwards.
TTCATTTTGAACATAGGGGGGCCTGCGGTTTTGTAATCCGGACCATGTCCCCTTGGGTCACATGGTATAGGGAATAAAAAAGTAGCATCCATTCACATCAACTGAAAAAAGTCACAATATCAGTGGCCAGAATCTTCTGATCCAGGAGATCCGTGGAGCATGTCTATCAGTGGCTGTGTCAACAAGCTAATGATGTGGATTATGAAAGCATGGGCCCCACTGGTACAAACTGAAAATTCGAGTATCCCGCGCACATATAATTCCTCAAAACAGCATGCTATAAAACGTAGCTTCTTTGCCAGATGTGGCAGTCATGCAACGGGCAAATTAAGATGAAATGTCATGAAAGCATTGCAAGGTAACCTGTGGCTATATACTCAGGTGCAGCATAGCCATGAGTACCCATGACCTGTGTGGAGATATGGGTCTGATCCCCTGTAGGTCCATCTTTCGCTAAGCCAAAGTCAGAAAGCTTCGCATTGAATTCCTGCAATAGCAAAATATACAGACCTTAATGTCAAAACTAGCTAGCAAAATATATAGACCTTAAATGTCGAAACTAGCAATCTCTAATTCAGCATACCGCATCCAGAAGGATATTTGAAGCTTTAAAATCGCGGTAAATAACTTGGGATTCAGAATCATGGAGAAATGAGAGTCCTTTAGCAGCACCAACAGCCACTTTGATCCTTATCGCCCAAGAAAGTGGCTGAGCCCCTCCTGCAAAGAGCAATCCAGTCACAACTTAAAGCTGGAGTTCAAGAACTCGCAACTTCCGAATTGCGGCGAAAAAGACAAAAGAAAATAAAAGAAAAGAAAAGAGACAGAACTGGAGATCAAGATCGAGTATCTTCAAATAATGCACACTTGGATCAAATAAACCCACAAACATGAAAGGAATATTTGAAAAGAAAGTTCGATGGTTAAAAAAAAAAAAGTCGACCATTAAGACATAAATGGTCCATTATAATCAACTAAAAAGGCCAATTTGAAATATTCAAGTTCCACAGCCATAGACATGCCGTCCTAGTCAAACCTCTATTGTGTTCCACAAAGTTGCATCCAAGTTACACAGAATGAAGCAATACAGTAGTTGGGTCCTTACTCACGCCTCGGTGGTAGACTCACAAGAGTTTCAACACAAGGTCATGGGTTCAAATACCCATTGCGGTGAGTGCATGGGTGTGTGGGGTGTGAGTGCGTGTGCGTGTGCAAAAAAATAAATAAATAAATAAAGCAATACAATAGTTGGTGTGCTAAAAAATAAATGAGTGTTTGACAGGAAAAAAAAATTACTTCTAAATAGATGATTCTCCAAACTGCCCCTTGGCATGAACTCATAAACCAAAAGTCGGTTGTCGCCCTCTGAACAGTACCCAATCAGCTTAACCAGATTTGGGTGGTGAAGTTGGCCGAGGTAATTAACCTCTGCCTGCAACAGTTGATGCCGAAACCCGATCAATATGGAGCTACCTATAAATGCTTAACCAAATAGAAATGGAAAAGGAAAAGAACGTGGCTTCAATGTGCCCAAGGACAGAGTTCGTGCACATGTTCTCCCATCATTTAATTTAAAGACAGTGAGAATGTCTTAGCATATTTGAATTTGAATATTCAACAGTCCATTTTGAAATGCGTGTTAAGCTTCCCACCTATGATCGTCAGAAGTAAATAGTATGTGCACACCGACCTTCCTCGTGCACATCAAGCGCACACAATCTTTACCAGAAAGAAAAATAAAGAAAAGAAAAACAAATGAAAAGAGGAAGAAGCGACATTTGATAAACCTACCAACCATTCCTTGTGACCTTGAAAACCCTCTGGTTTAAGCTTCTTGACAGCAACGACCATGCTAGATCCGGACCTGGAAGGGGAAAGAGTTTGCCCATCAATCCATCCTTTAAAAACATAGCCGAATCCACCCTCCCCAAGAAGGCTATCTGGACGGAAGTTTCTAGTGGCATTTTTTAGCTCATTGAAGGTGAAGTCCTTCAAATTCGGGGATGACAATATCTCGCCTTCAGTTCGCGGAGTAGGAAGCCTCTCACTGCCACCCTTCTCGCTGTAAGACGGAATTGTCTGACTGGAAGGGCCTGAAGATACGCCAGTTCTGCTGGTGGATTTTGATGGCTCTGAATTCCAAAGCAAAAAAAAGTCCAGAGCTATTATGACTAAGAGCATTGACAGATATCACTAACTGAACACATAATTCCCATAATGCACCTCTTCTTTTTTTTACCAGAAATATTAGACAATTTCCATGGTATGTAAATGATCAAAGGGTCAAGGGTGGAAAAATAGATGGTTAAGGAGAAATACAGCAATAGTGCACAGTTCAGCAGTAAAAACTGCGAAGATCAAAGGGTTAGGATCCTTCGACTTAGATGATTCTACGGGAATCCCCCATCCATATTGGGTCCCACCAATTCAACAGTTTGGACAACTGAACCCAGTACCACATGAACGGAATATGAGTGAACCAAATAGTTGCTGATGATCACAACCTATTGGATATGGACAATCCAAAATGTGGACATGGAAAACCCTTATGAAAACCTTAGGTAACAAAAACTGTGGAATTTTGGATTTGATGTTCCCCACGGAAATCTTAAATGTTCAACGGTCAAGCAATTTGCCTTGTCTCTCATAACCATGGAAATCTAGATTTAACATGTTTTTTGGGAAATTATTTTACCCATTTTTTTTTAGGAAACCATGGAAATGGAAATCAATTTCCACACCTAATTGGGTATCCACAAACTGGGGAAACATCACATTTGTGGAAATTGATTTCATTTCCATGGTTTCCCATTGTTTGCCATCAACCCAAATACCCTCACTTAATTCTTGTGTATGTATCTTCAGATATATGAATCCATGGAAAGATGGGCAGCTTTATAAACATGAAGACTTATTATTTGCATCCCATCTCGTGCCTACCCTACCCTGGTCACAAGGACCCCCAAATCATTTCTTTGAGGTAATCCTAACTCCTAAACCTACTGTAGGGGAGTTTGATAAGAAAGATCAAAACCACTGAAACTCCCGAGACGACAGCAACTATGGTAAATTTCTTCCATAGGGTTTTGCCAATGCTATGCCGGCATAGCCGGCTATGCATTTCCTTTGCCACCACCGGCAATGCGCAATGCCCCAGCATTGCCGGCAATGTCTTTTTTATCCGGCATTGCCGGGGCATTGCCGGCAATGCCCTGGCAATGTCGGGACATTGCTTGGCAATGTCGGGGCATTGCCAGTACATTGCCAGGGCATTGCCAGTACATTGACAAAAGAAGTCTTTTATTTTTCCCCGGCATAGCCGGCTATGCCCCAGGCATTTCCGGCAATGCCGGGCATAGCATTGCCATTACCACCACCGGCAATGCCGGTGGCAATGGCAATACCTTGTGGAACGTAAATTTCGTTAAGGTAAACCAACACCTTCTTTTGACTTTCTTTTAATTTTCCACCCTTAAAGTATACCTGTTAGTAGTACCTACACGATTAAAAGTACAAGACCTGTTATTGGGTATGAGGTTGGATTGTAACAGGCCAAAGAGTTGGTTAAAATGTTAACAAACCAAGTGAAATTTCCTCTTGCTCAGTATTCTTTTCAAGAACTGCATTCAGCACCCTGAATGGCCTCAAAACCATTTGGACAGGAAAAGAAGATGTCCCAAAACAGTTACTCGGCTGCTATGATGCCAGTTTTTCAAAATCCCAGACTGAAAGCCTGAAACATTCAGCACCATAATTTTTTTTTTCTTCACATTTCTTCATGGAAGTAGTTCCATAAAAGAGTGCCAAAACACCATTTTAAACATCCACGCTAACTAAAATCACACTCAGAAGCAGACAACCCACAAAAATCACAAGGTATTCGTTTTTGTACTGCAGATTAAACTCATTTAAAAATAAAAAATAAAAAAAAATCTGTGATGCTCTATTAACCATCAAGACCTAAAAACAGCCAAAACTCATTGATAGCCATGAAGAACTCACATCTCAAACACAGCTCAGGCCCTGTTTGGTTGCCACTTAAAAATGATTTCATCTCATTTAACAGTAATGATGATTAGAGAAAAAAGTTTATGTAAATTATGGGTTATCAAGAATATTTTTAACCCTAAACAAAATCTCAAACAAATCATTACTGTTAACTAAAAGCAGATGAATTCATATTTAAGTGGAAACCAAACAGGGCCTTAGACTCGTTAAAAAACCATCTATAAAAAACCTAAAAAGAACTGAATTCAAGAAAATAGAAACATAACATTTCCTATGCGATCTGAGCCCATCAAAAACTCCATTTTAACCACTTCTAAAAATCTAAATGTAAATCAGAAAAACTAAACTAAAACCCACACTCGCATTTCCAGCAATCTAAGCCTAAACCCCAAACCCAGACAAAATCTCATATCCGAAAACCAAAACCATCAAAATCCACAAGATTTTGTTTATCTTTCTTTCTTTCCCTTTTTTTTTCAAAGACAAACCACATAAAAAAGTCAACACAAAAAATTCAAAGATCTCAACGCAAATCCGGAAAAAAAAAAAAAAAAAAAAAACTTTCTGGAAATTTTTTAACATCTAAGCTGCCTGAACTAAAATTCCCACTAAAGATAGACAAAGCCCATCAAAACTGATGAAGGATTCGCATTGATAGTGGTGATGAAATTCATAAAACAGTGTCTTTCTATTAAGATTTAACATCTAAAACAATAAAACCTAAGTACCAATCCAATACCCAAAATTTAGGAGGGGAAAAAAAGAAAAGAAACCAAACATCATTAAAACCCATGAACGGTTCCCATTTCTAAATGGAAAGTGATCCATGGAATCGCACTTTCTGTCCTGTTTTAAACATGGAAAACTAAACTCGAAACTCCAAGTCAGAATCCACACTCAAAAACAGCCAAAACCCATCAAAGCCCACACCGAATTCGCATCGCTAATGCGAATTAGACCCGCAAAACGCTATCTTTCGATCAAAACCAACACCAAACCATCAAAAATCAAAATACCGAGGAAGCCAAACTGAAATAATAATAAATAAAAAAACCATAAAAAACACTAATAATTCGCATAAAAAACGCTAATTAAACGAAAGAAAAAGACTAATTTTCATTTTAAAAAAACAACATCTAACCATCAAAACTAAAATACCAAAAAAAAAAAAAAAAGGAAACCGCCAAAACCCAGGAAGAATTTGCATTCCCAACGTCAATTAAACCCACCAAAAACCATCTTTTCATCGAATTCCAAAACATAAAATTCAAAAAAAAAAAAAGAAGAAGAAGAAGAAGAAGAAGAAACCATCAAATCCCTACCACGTAAAAAAAAAAAAAAAAAAAAATCCCATCAAATCCCCACCACGTAAACCAAAAAAAAATCCAAAACAAAAAAAAAAAATCAGTAATAAGCTTAACCAGAAAGAAGAGAGTTTTGGAAGTGCTCACCAGAAGTATTTTGAGTGCTCTGAGAGTTTTGGACTCGAGTAGCATCCAAGCAGTTTCCCATCACACAAGTTAAAAACAGCTTCTCTATCTCACGGTCAAAAATCCATTGCAAGAAAAGGAAAAGAAGTCGAATTCTGCAATGATGAAATTCGAAAAGGTAAGCTAGGAAAAAGCTATCTTTTTCTTCTGTAATTTCTGGAGGGAGAGTGAGACGAGAGCGGAGAAAAATCACTTGCGAAGAGGAGAAGGACGCCTTTCCCACTCGGAAAAGACAAGCATGTGGGTCTTGAACGCGATCTACGGAGCGACTGGTAAATTACCAGAATACCCTCCAACTCGTTGGAAATGAGAAATAAGCGTTGAGTAACTAATGTTCCAGTGGACAATGTATTGGAACGTTACCCATGCACCTAGTTGGAATTGGATATTTGGCAATCCATGTCATCAATCTGGACCGTTTCTGTAAATAAAAAAATAATAGTAGTACTCGAAAAATCATGCGGATGGAATAATCCAAACCGTATAATTAATGGTATTAAAAATTAACGGACAAGATCATTCTTATAAGAAAGGTCTATTTTTGGATATTTATCACCATCCGATTACTTTGATTTTTAATTGATAGTGGACGAAAGATGGAATGGAACTAATGAACGGTCCAGATGTTCCGCAATGCTCCTCTGGATGGGTGGAGTACCCCAAGTCAGTTCTGGTTCAGTTTGGAGACCGTGCTTGGCCGCCGTTAAGTGATCCAAGCCATTGAGGCAATGTATTGCACCGTTGATGCCCCACCTATCAAAGAAATATCTTCGATCAGAAGATCCTATCGAAATGTGCATACTCTTTTCCTGCTTTGATGTCGACCGTAGCTCTATTATCTTTCTTCAAAATCTAGCCGCCCATTGATGGGCTAGAATATCCTCATATCAACGGTTTGGATCATTGAACTTTGGCCCCACTTGCACAAGTAGAAAACATTCAATATCATGTGGACAGAGAAAACTAGTGTTGGTGGACCAGCCAGTCAAAACTTCGATAGGAAAAGTGCAACATAAATTCCCCCATAAACTGATAGAAAAAAGATGGTTTTCCACGTAATGGGTGGAGGAATTTCTTTTTGTCAATGAACCAGGTTGACCTTCTCACGCGGTGGGATCTACCTGGATTGAATCCGATTAATCGGATTCGGATATTAGCAATTTCCATCATATTTAGGCATCAAAAAGATTCAAAAATCAATTAACACAAAGATAAATAAATTTTATATGGAGATCCCTTGCGGAAAAAAAACACGGCACAAAGCGACACCTCCATTATGAATTTCAGAAAATTATAAAGCTAATCTACCTTTAAGCAAATTCAAAGATCAACAAGTCACTTTAAAACCTTACAATCTCTCCGCAAAATAAGATTCCTTGGTATTGATTAGAATACCTCTAAGATGGATTAGGATGTGCTTTTATAGGATTCCAACCCAATTTAAAAACATACAACACGTAATAGCGCAATACCGCACGTACGCCTGACCGGTACCGACGGGTCAGAACGATGCAAAAACTATCCAAAGGCCCCCACCAACCAGTCGAGCACTATTATCCAGCAAGTTTGTTTAGACTCTATCTAGTCATGGGATCGGTCAGACTGGTCAAGACCAATTGGCCTCCCAAAAAGACTGATTTTAGAGCCTCTTTCCACAATTTGGAATTCTACAGCAGCAACCAGTCGATCAGGTGAGCCACCAACCTGATCTTACACGGTACTCGGGTATGGGTCTGATGAGCTACATTTGGTTTGAGATCATATGGTCATAAATGATAGAATCGGATCCGGATAGGCCCTCACCCAGCCGGGATCCGACCCCTAGAAGAATGGTCAGGTGTACGTAAGCAGCTCGTAATCCTAACGTGATCATGAAAGTAGGCCTCGTATGCGGCCAGGTGCAGGAACCGCCCAAAGTTCACTTTGAATTTGAAGATGCTCTCTCTCATTTGACGATTTTACTCTTTTCCTGCAAACCGCATCACCTGGCTTTTCTTTTCTTTTAAGACGGCAGACGTGAGGTGCGAATAAGCCCAAGCTATGTGGGCCCACCATGGTGTATGTGTTATATACAGTTGGTCCATACGTTTTGCTGACTCATTTTAGGATTTTAGGATATGAGCACAAACATACGGACTTGACGTGGATTCAACTCGGGGGTGCAAGAGAGGACATAGTAGAGAAGTGGAAACGCCACCCGCCATTGAAACCTTCCCGAGCCTAACCTGATGCTCCTATGACATCCACCACGATGAAGGTAAAGCACAAATTTCAGCCTAATTAAACTTAGGTGGCCTATAAGAAGGCTCAAATGCTGGGCATTCAAACTCCATGGTTTCTTATTGTGTGGCCTGCTTGAGTTTTAGATTTCCATCATATTTAAGCTAACATCCACACCCAAGTCCATAGCTCAAGTGGTAGACTGAGTGAAGATAGCCTCGTTTCAACCCTGAGGTCATGGTATCGATTCTCATAGTAGGGGTGGCTAACATTGTGATGTGACTAACAGGCTAGGTGGGTGTACTAACAATGAGGTGTTTGAACTAACCCTTAATAATAATAATAATAATAATAAAATAAATAAAAGAAGCTAACATCCCAAGATGAGCTGGTGAGTTAGATTCACAGAGTAAATATAATACAAGCATCATGGTGAGGTCCACAAAGCACTTGCAACCCTAGGTCTTAAGGCCCTGTCAATTCACGTCCAACAAAAACCTTGTTGACATGTGCGGCTCCCGCTGCCTGTGACGGTGCTCAACCAGGAACATCTCTCACACCCATCATTCATCCAATTAAATCCCACCATGTTAAGGGTAGATGGAGCTTAGTCAAGGATGGGCAATACTCAACCTGCATCCCTTTCAAACGTGCTTTGCATGAGTCCGATCTTTGATAGTAGCTTGTCATCCAATCATATCCTCCCACATCAGAGGTGAAGGGAGCTCAGTCTAGTGGGACAGTTCTGAATTCATGTCTACTGGCTCTAACCAACTTGTGATGCTTATGATGGGGTTTTCCTCCTCAGTTCAGAGGAGATATGGTGCAGCCTGGGTGTGGTCGGGTGCCCAGTCCAATCTGGTCGGGTGACCGAAATTCACCCAGATGGACATTTTGTTGCCCGACTGTTTTATTAACAGTCGGGTGCTCGATGGTCAGGTAACCAGGTGCCCGGTGCCTAGGGCGGGCGCCCGACCATGTTAGTCCAAGCGCTCGAAATTCGGCAGTCCTCTTTCAAATCTCATTGGACGTTTTTTTTATTGGCCAGTTGCCAAGGCGCCCGACGGTCCACTAACCGGGCGCCCGACCATGCACGGACTGTTTTAGTGCAGTTTCTTGATTTGGCTCTAATTCCTTCGATTTTCTACTTAAGAGGTTCCAAAACGAGATTAGGGCATTCCATTAAGGTGTTTCTACGTCCAAGGTGAGAGAGAGATAGAGAGAGAGAGAGAGAGAGAGAAAGAGAAAAGAGAGAGAATAAGCTTGTGGAAGGGAGGATTTTACTTATAGAGGTAATCTACTGCGCAGTCGACGTCTCAGCGCTTCTACGTCCTCTTAATTGGTGAGATCTCTCTGTTTTCTACATTCTCTTATTGTTTATCCACTCCTAATGAGTGAAGAAGGTTTCATCCAAGCGATGTGTGCTAGTAATCGGTTGTAACGGTTCTACTTCATAGTAAATTGTTGCTCTGAATTAGGTCCCGTGGTTTTTTAGGTCCCGTGGTTTTTACTTCTACAAGGGTTTTCCACTGTAAAAATTTCTTGTGTTGTGTGGTTTGTGCTTTGATATATTTTATTGCTTTATTATATCTCATAATTCAAGTAGTTTTGGGGGCGAGATTCTTAGGTTTTTGTGTAACACTCCCAACAAAGTGGTATCAGAGCGTTCAGGTTGGTTGAACGGAAGTGGGATCGGTTCTGAATTATGGAATGTGGCTCATCAATGATGATTAGTCTCAATGGTTCTAATTGGACCATATGGAAGGTTAAGATGGAGGACTTGCTCTATTGTAAGAACTTGTATGCTCCAATCTTAGGCATATTAGCAAAGATAAAGGATATGCTAGATGATGATTGGAAGAAGTTTGACCAAAAGGCGGTGGGGTTTATTAGACAATGGTTTGATGATTTGGTATTCCACCATATGTCTACGGAAACCTCAGCCGCTAACCTATGACAAAAATTGTAAGGGCTGTGCGAGAGGAAGACAGCCGGCAATAAGATTTTTCTGATAAGAAGACTTATGAATCTCAAGTTTAAATATAGTGGTTCTGTAACTGAGCACATGAATGAAGTCAGCAATATTTTGAACTAGCTCTCCACCATGAAGATAGTTCTGGACGATGAACTTCAAGCCTTACTATTGCTTAGTTCGTTGCCTGATAATTGGGAGACATTGGTAGTGTCTCTGAGTAACTCCGCGCCAGACAAAAAGGTGTCCATGGAACAGGTGACTAGTTGTCTCTTCAATGAGGAGATAAGGAGAAAGTCCCAGGAGTTTACTCAACAAGAGGCCCTTGTAACACAAGATCGGGGGAGAGGAAAGAACAGAAAGGGTAAGAAGGCCCGAGATAAATCAAGAGGCAAGTCGAATGTCAAGAAGGATATTAAGTGCTACAATTGTGGCAAGAAGGGCCACTACAAGTATGAATGTCATAAGAAGAAGAATGACAAGAAAGGAAAAGGAAAGGAGTGGGAAGATGAATCAGACTCCAATGCGGTCGCTTCAGATGGTGACAGTTGTAGTTATTCTTTTGGCATATTACAATATTTGTCTCACGGCTACTAATCAGGACACCGACTGGGTGATAGATTCGGGAGTCTCGTTTCATGCGACTCCACGTAGAGATTTCTTCACAAGCTACAAGTTAGGCGACTTTGGGACAGTGAAAATGAAAAATTCTGGCGTATCGAAGATCGTAGTGGTCAATGATATTTATGTGAAGATCAATGTGGGCTGCACATTGGTTCTTAGGGATGTGAGGCACATTCCAGACCTTCGCTTCAACTTGAATTTGACGGGAAGGTTGGATGATGATGGCTATAAAAGTCGATTTGTTGGTGGGCGCTGAAAGCTCATCAAGGGTTCATTGATCGCAGCCAGAGGGAAGAAGTGTTGCACCCTTTACAAGGCAAATGTCAGTGTGTGCAAGGGTGGCTTGAACGCAACGGAAGATGTAGCTACTGACATGTGGCACATGCGTCTCGGTCACATGAGTGAGAAATGACTTCAGTTATTAGCGAAGAAGCGGTTCATTCCAGACGTGACAGGTATTGTAACGCCCTGGAAATTTCAATCCTCGAGCCTTGAGAGTACTTGAGCACTTCTAGAAATTTTTCTAATTTAATTATCAATTGAGAGTACAAACGCCCGATTTAGAACTAAGACTCTAAAAGATTTGTATTGAAAACCCTAGTTTGGACGATTCGATTTGATCGAAACCTCGTAAGACATTTAGACACATCAATCTAACAGTACATTCTTTGTTAGATATCATGGATAGCTACGGATTTCTTTTTAATTGTCTAATCCTACATCCGATCCGTTGATTAATGAATCTCAATCTATGATTTAATGAAATCACAATGGATTAACCTATATAACCGACTTACAATGCAGATCCACCTTAGACTACCCTAATCAATGAATCAAACCTCGATTATCTTGAGTTTAGAAACTGATTTGATAAAATAGCCCTTTTAACATGTAAAACCATACGAATGAGATTAACTGCCCTTAACCTGCAAATAAATACACCCCGTATATCACATCATGTACCTAGCTATGCCCGTTACGACCTAGTGAAAGGATTCACTAAACTCTGTTCTCTAAATCATCCAATTGGTGTCCTGAAAACTTAGAATAACTATAGACCGTTCGTTAGTAGGCCGTTGATCACGAATCTACGCGGAATCGATTGCCTTAGTGGGCTTGACCTTTCCCCTATATCAGATACCCAACACCCTATCCCGAACTGCACAACTTAGATCAAGACCAGAGAGGGTGGGTTGTGTGACTCACTTGATAAATGATCATCTGGGCCTATAAAAGGCAAACCCATCTCAAATCCATTCAAAATCTGGATTTTAGGTTTTTCTTAGGGTTTTGGCTTAGGTTTTGCTTGGATTCATCGATTAGGTCGTTGTTCCTCTTAATTGCTTGGCACCAAGTGATAATCGCAGGTAACTATACCCTCTATTGCAGGAATTAGCAATTGATTTTGGTCTAGTTGACTCTAATTTCAATCTTTGGTTAGAATTAAGTTAGATAGCGAGGTTCCTCTCATTTCCTCGTACTCTAGAAGTCGTGGGCGTGTAATTTCCCCCACACAGGTGAGAACTATCTTCTAAGTTAGCTATTATCAGCCCATGAGGGTTCCAAATAGTGAAAATTGGGTTTTTCTTAAATTCCATTCAAAGTTGAGTGTTGAATGATTTATGTTTATGATTGATGTTCTGTATGTGTTGATTCATTACATGCTTACTTTGATGTGTGCATTGATTGCCCATTTGAATCAATTTTATGAAAATATGAGATTTTATGTGTTGTGCATATCAAGTGTTCGATGAAATTCCTGAGTGAACAGAAGTTCACATACGCTTGAATAAGTGGATTACCATCCACCCAGGCTAGTGCCTGATTATGAATTTGATGAGTTAGCCTGTAATAGCACGCCAAGTGTTTGATTTTACGTCCATATATGAAATGAAGTATATCGCATTCAATTGTTTGGTTTTATGCCTGATTGAGACAATGAATGCTATGATGTTCTATTCTTCTCACAACATGCTTAGTATAATATTTAATTGACATGATTGGGATTAATCTCTGAAAATCATAATTTATGGACTGCCTACTTGGGTTTGGCCGTCACGGACTTGTTTGATCGACTTGGGAGTAACATGATCGACCGACCCTAGCTACGCCGGTTTGGTTGATGTTTCGCTTGGCCTACCAAATCAGTCAATTTCAGGGTTAATCATATTTGTTTGATCATTGTTACATATTCTATAGAATCTCGAATACCACAATTACCATTGTTATGCAGTCACTTATAACTGTACGTATCAAGTCTCATGAGCCAGACATGGAATATGGGTAACTGTGTTTGTGCTGTCTTTGGCTAGTGTGGGTGACGAGCCCTCCAATAGCCTTGAGCATTGAATCCTACATACTGAAGCTCATGGGCCAGGCATGGTATATGGGTAACTGTGCTTGTGCTGTCTTTAACCGGTATTGATCTTGATGGTCTTATTGAAAGTCTTGAGCACCTGATGTTAGGTGATGAGCCTACCATCATTGATCTTGGGTGACGACCCATTACCATGCATATGACATTCTAGGGCATTGAGACCCTTACCATTTGATTCATTATTCAGTTATGTTGGGTGACGGACCTAAATTGGGATTCCAAGAGCCGGGCATAGGACGCCCTGGCCTGGCGGTGGGCCCCGGCCTGGTAGAGGGTACCCTGACCTGTCATTGTCCAGTGTTCGGTAAGGCCACTGTCCAGTGTCCGGCTTTCCTCGCTATCCAGTGTTCGGCTGCATTCCTGTCGATCGTGTTCCTGTTTAATAGACTTTTAATAAGATTGAGGTATTCTGGCTTCGCCAATACTGCTGATTGAATACGGAATTAAATAAATACTTGGTAAACATGCATGCATCACATTTTCACTTGCATTGGTCCGATGCTGCTGCTGGGTGGTAACCCCACCGTTTTTTTCTCCGGAGCATAACATTTGCATATCATGACTGCATGCATTATTCAACTAGAATAAGAACTTGATTGTGAGGTTATGCTATCTGTTGATGCTGGGGTTGTAGGTGTGAGAGCCCCACCATTTGTTATACTTCACTATTTGTACTTGATTGTATTGATAACATGTTTAACTTAGGGAATGGTAACACTGAGTATGATTACTCACTCCCACCTAGGGGTTGTTTTAAAACACCAACCAGTTATCTTTGATGCAGGAGTTTCCACTACTTGATGAGTGAGACGTAAGATTTGCTGGCTTGCCTATCGGAGTGGCTTTGGACTTGTATTGTATTCATTTTTGAGCATGTATAAAATTGAGCCCCAGCTGAGTGGACTCCTTGATTGTGTGAATAATTGTATGTATTTACACTTTAAATTCAAACTGAATTATACACTGTTTAGCTTAAATCTCTATTTATGAGTTGATGCCATCGATTTATGCCATTAAACTATACTTCCGCAAAATACAGTCTGTCCGGAAGAGTCGGGAGCCGCGGACTGCCCGACACTTGATTTTCGGGGCGTGACAGGTATACCTCTAAAAACGTGTATTGATTGTTTATCAGGGAAACACCATAGAGTTTTATTTGTTAAATCTGCTTCTCATGTTAAGAAAGTGCATGCATTAGATTTGGTTTATTTTGATGTTTGTGGTCCTATAAGGACAAAATCCTTAGGTGGGGTATTATATTTTGTCAATTTTATACATAATGCATCTAGGAGGGTTTAAGTTTATGCTTTGAAATCCAAGGACGAGGTCTTTGGTGTGTTTAAAATGTTTCATGCTATAGTCGAGAGAGAGACAGGCAGAACATTGAAGTGCATTCGCACTGAAAATGGAGGTAAATACATTGGTGACTTCCATGAGTATTGTAAGTCCCTGGATATACGGCATGAACAGACAGTTCTCAAGACCACCAGCATAATGGTGTAACTGAACGCATGAATCACACCATTGTAGGGAGAATCATATGCATGTTATCCCATGCAAAATTGCCCAAGATGTTCTAGGGAGAAGTAATGCACACGGCAGTGTATTTGATAAACAGGTCTCCATCAGCCCCGTTGAATGGAGAAGTACCTGAGAAGGTGTGGACTGGACGTGATTTTTCGTACAGTCATCTCAAGGTGTTTGGATGTAAGGCATCCATTCACGTACCAAAGGACGAGAGGTCCAACTCGATACGAAGATCAGACAGTGTGTGTTCTTGGGGTACAGTGATGAAAAGTTCGGTTACAGATTGTGGGATTCGACCAAGAAGAAGCTCATCAGGAGCAGAGATGTGGTTTTCATTGAAGATCAGTGTATAAAAGACATTGGAAAGTCAGAGAAGACCCAACCCAGTTCAGGTGAGCTGGAAGACATGGATCCGATTACTTCTCCCGTAGTGCCTGATGATGGGGGAGTACAGCAAGGTGCAGAGGACGTGGGAATTCCTACAGAAGATGGACCGGGCTGGATCCACCTGTTGAACCACAGGTGAGGATATCAAGGGACAGACACCCGTCCAAGAAGTACTCGCCACATGAATACATTATGCTTATTGATGGGGGAGAGCCAGAAGATTTTAAGGCCTTAGCCGATAAGCATAAAGGGGAGTGGTTGAAAGCTATGTGAGAGGAGATAGAATCCTTACATAAGAACCACACCTATGATATGGTCAAATTGCCTAAGGAAAAGAAATCTCTAAGCAACAAGTGGGTGTTCAGACAGAAGATTGAGCAGAAGAATTCACAGACGAGGTTCAAGGCCAGACTTGTGGTGAAAGGTTTTGGTTAGAGGAAAATCATAAACTTTGAGGAGATATTCTCACCAGTGGTGAAGATGACATCCATACGGATGTTACTTGAGTTGGCAGCTAGCATGGATATAGAGATAGAACAGTTATATATTAAAACCGTCTTCCTCCATGGTGACCTGGAAGAGGAGATTTACATGCACTAACTAGAGGGGTTCAAAGTCTAGGGCAAAGAGCACATGGTGTGTAGGCTTAGGGAGAGCTTATATGGGCTAAAACAAGCTTCAAGGCAATGGTATAAGAAGTACAAGCTCCAAGGCAATGGTATAAGAAGTTCGACTCATTCATGTTAAAGCATGGATATGATAGAACAAAGTCAAACCATTGTGTGTTCACACGCAAGTTCTCAAATGGTGATTTCTTAGTTCTACTACTATATGTTGATGACATGCTCATCATGGGAAAGGACATTAAGAAGATTGACAGGCTGAAACAGGAGTTGGGCAAGTCGTTTGCAATGAAAGACTTGGGCTAAGCTAAACAGATCCTAGGAATGGAGATAATTCGTGACAAGCAGCAGGAAGCTTTGGCTGTCACAGGAGCGATATATTAAGAAAGTCTTAGAGCGGTTCAATATGAATGCAGCGAAGCCGGTCGTCACTTCAAATTGAGCGATAAGCAGTGTCCCAAGACGAAGGCAGAGGTGGATGAGATGCAGAAGATACCCTACGCTTCAGCGGTAGGAAGTTTGATGTATGCTATGGTGTGTACTCGCTCAAACATAGCATATGCGGTTGGTATTGTCAGCCGGTATCTTACTAATCCTGGCAAAGAACATTGGGCAGCAGTGAAATGGATACTACGGTATTTGAGGGGCCCATCCAGGTTGACAAAAAACCTATGTTAGAAGGCTACACAGATGCAGATATGGCAGGTGACATAGACTCCAGGAAGTCTACATCGGGGTTCATGTTCACGTTTACAGGGGGACCAATCTCTTGGCAGAGTAAGCTACAGAAGGTCATAGCATTGTCGACGACAGAAGCCGAGTACATTGCGGTCACAGACGCATACAAAGAGATGCTTTGGATGAAGAGGTTCCTACAAGAATTCAGCCTGAAGCAGGAGTAGCATGTGGTCTATTATAATAGCTAAAGTGTTATACACTTGAGCAAGATTCCAAGTCAGCATTCCAAGTCGAAGCACATAGAGATTCGATATCACTAGATCAGAGATACTTTAGAACAAAAGGTGTTACAAGTTGAGAAGGTCCACACGGTCGATAACGGGTCAGACATGATGACCAAGGCTTTGCTCAAGGAAAAGTTTAAGGTTTGTAAAAACCTAGCTAGCTTGAAGAAGATGAATTCCTCCTGAGTTGGGAAGGGGGAGATTTGATGAGGTTTTCCTCCTCAGTTCAGAGGAGAGATGGTGCAGCCTGGGTGTGGTCGGGCACCCGATCCAATCTGGTCGGGCGACCGAAATTCACCCAGATTGACGTTTTGTTGTTGGACTGTTTTATTAACAGTTGGGCGCTCGGTGCCCAGGGCGGGCGCCCGACCATGTTAGTCTGGGAGTCCGAAATTCGACAGTCCTCTTTCAAATCTCACTGGATGATTTTTTGATTGGCCGGGCGCCCGACCGTGCGCGAACTGCTTAAGTGCAGTTTCCTGATTTGGCTCTAATTCTTTCGGTTATCTACTTAAGAGGTTCCAAAACGAGATTAGGGTATTCATTAAGGTGTTTCCACGTCCAAGGTGAGAGAGAGAAAAAAAGAGAAAGAGAGAAAGAGAAAAGAGAGAAAGGAAGCTTGTGGAAGGAAGGATTCTGCTTGTAGAGGTAATCTACTGCGCAATCGACGTCTCAGCGCTTTTACGTCCTCTTAATCGGTGAGATCTCTCTGTTTTCTACACTCTCTTATTCTTTATCCACTCCTACGTGAGTGAAGAAGGTTTGATCTAAGCGGTGTGTGCTTGTGATCGGTTGTAACGATTCTACTTCATAGTGAATTGTTGCTCTGGACTAGGTCCCATGGTTTTACCTCTACGAGGGTTTTCCATGTAAAAATTTCTTGTGTTGTGTTGTTTGTGCTTTGATATATTTTATTGCTTTATTATATCCCATAATTCAAGTAGTTTTAGGGGCAAGATCCTAAGGTTTTTGTGCAACGCTCCCAATAGTTTATGTGTATATATGGGCTCACAAAAAAACCAGCTTAGTCCACTTATTAGATGAGTCACCCAAGATTCCTAAGAATGTTCCCCATGGGCAGTTGAGCCCACAATGAGAACGGCACTCATCATTTAAGATGGGAAAATTGTTGGGATATGGGCGATCAGCCTCACAGCGGAGTGAGAGAAAAACAATCAAACGATGGCAAATCACAATGGCAACAATCAAGTAAATCAACACACACAAGAGGCAATCTGAATTTTACGTAGAAAAACCTATCATGAGTAAAAAACCACGGCACAAAGCAAACAATCTACTATGAATCAAAAGTTACAAGATATTATAAAAGAATCCTTACCCAAATCAAAGCCCACAAGATAAATCATAAGCTAACAAAGCTAATTCTCACGTGATAAGGACAAGTCCAGCTCTTTCCATCATCTCGAGAACTTCAAGCTTTCCCCTAGCTCTTTCTCTTGCCTTGGAACTCTTTCAATCCCTCTAGGATACTTTGGACCCTTTGGCAACAACCCTAATCCTGCATTACACCCCCTTAAATAGAAAAAAAAATCGTGATTAGAAACAAATCTCACACAAAATTATGTCATCGACTTAACAGTCTGCGCACCATCGAGTACCTTATCGGAGTTGGTCGAGCGCCCGATAGATCCAAAATTTGTCCAAAGAGTTTCAGAAAAAATTCAGCTAAATATCGAGTGCCCTACCAAACTTGGTCTGGCTCTCGACCATTCATTGAGCACCCTACCAACAGTGGTCGGGCACCATACATCCCAAAAAAACAGCACATGATTTTCGGATTCCAGAAACCAACCCAGGTGTCCTCGGGAGGGCGCCCAACGAGTTTGGGTCGGGCGCTCGACACCCCTTGGTGTCCAAGATTGAAGACAAAACCTCAACAAAAATCTTACACCCACACCTTTGGGATAGTGGTAGACTGAGTGAAAATAACCTTGTTTCAACATTATTTCCTAACGTGGGAGTGGTTAACAGTGTGGGTGTGTGTACTAATAGTGGAATGTGTGTACTAAATTAAAAAAAAAAAGAAAAAAAGATGGGAAAATCTCCACGGTGGTTTGTAGGCTAGATTCTGATGCACTAGTGAGCTTTTGTTGGGACATTGTTTGTCATTATGAGTTATTCCTATTATCTGATTTTTAGAAGGTGAGTGTGGGACAACTAGTTGTGTGTAAACCCTCTTATATAGGGAAGTAGATTGCGTACTGAGTAAACTCTGTGGGGCCCACTATGATTTATGTATTTTATCTACTTTGTCCATCCATTTTAACAAATAAGCATATCAAAAAATGAATGTATACTGTAGACCAAGTGGACTACACCACAGGCTTAAAGCCCAAAAAATTCATTTCAACTGTGGACCAAGTGGACCACACCACAAGAAAAAATTCATTTCAATAGGCTTAGAGCCCAAAAATGAATCATATCCAAAGCTTAAGTGGACCATAACACAAGAAATAGTGTGAATTGAACATCTACCGTTGAAAAATTCTTTGGAACCACAAAAGTTTTGGATCAAGCTGATATTATTATTTTTTCCCATCATCCATGTCTATGTGATCTTATGAACAAGTTGGATTACAAGTAAATATCACTGTGGGCCCTAGGAAGGTTTCAACAATGGAAATATTATTCCCACGGTTTCCTGTGGTTTGGTCCACTTGAGCTTTGGATATGCTTCAATTTTGGGCTCATCCCATAAAATGAGCTGGAAATAGGGTAGAAGACGTCAGTATTTGAAGTTTCAGTATCGCTACAAGTTTTGCCAGCCGGGGATACAAAAATAATATCGATATCGCCGATAATATCATTGATAACTAGAAATGTGGGAAAATGAGAAAAACAGTGAAATTTTTCAATGAAATCTCAGGAGATGCTAAAATACACATATTTGCATATTGAAGAATAAAAAAATTACAAAAAGAATGCATACATAATACGTTTCTATTTAATGGGGGCCTAAAAGCACGTGCTGTTGTAAGAGATCAGTCCAACCATCTCATCCATCCCGTCTATCCACTCAATATCTGACCTTTCATCCAAACATCTTGATATTTTAGAATATTGTCAACACGTGATATTTCCCAACAAATCATTAACAACTGAAAAAGAAACTAAAGATTGTGGTCTCGTTAATGCCATGTCATGATAATAATATTATTGTGATATTATCAATATTATCGTGATATTATTAGTATTATTGTTGACAAATTGAACGTTGCATACAACCATGTGCCCATAAAAAAATCTAAAATGAAAAATTTTTAATATGCAAAATTTTGGCAATATCGATACATTGGCGATATCATAGAAATATTGCAGATACATTGATGATACAAGTAACACCTGAAATTTACATAGTAAAAAATATTAGCGATACACGAGCAATATCAATGCATTGGCAATACAAACAACAACTGGAATTTACTAGTTGAAAATATTGACGATATTGATACATTGGTGATATTTAGTGATACATCACTGATACATAGAATTTTTTATACCGATAGTTTTATCGGTATCACTACCAATGTTATCGATATCCCTAAGTTAGAGATAGAGATAATATCAAGGATATTTCGATACTATTGAAGATAATTCAAACACTAGACGGCGTAGATAAACCACATACATTCGGGGTGGACCCAACAGAGTTTACTCAGTATGATAAATGCATGTCGAGTGACCAGAACGCAATCCGATTTCCTTGCATAACATCTGTGTAACTCAAAGCTCAAGGGAGCCCACCATGATGTCCGTATAACATCCACTCCGCCGATCAATTCATCGAATCATTTTTAGGCTGCAAAGCTAAAAATGGGACTGATCCAAAGGTCAAATGGGTCACACCACAAGAAACAACAGGAATTGAACGCTTACCATTGAAACTTGATTGGGTTCACAGAAGTATTGGATAAGGATGATATTTGCATTTTCCCTATGCTTTGGTGAGAATTACCCTGTAAAGGGTTTTTGATGGCATATAAAGATCAAAGTGGAGCACAAGAATGTTTCAATGGCCAGTATTTCCATCCCCGCCGTTTCCTTTAGTATGGCTCACTTGAGCTTTTGATCTACCTCAAATATGGGATCACATCCTAACATGATCTAAAGAGACTGATGGAAGGAGTGGATGTCCCACTGTAATGTTCGTGTGGCATCCATCCTTCTATTAATTCCGCCCATCCTTTGAGGATGTAATTCCAAAATGAGGTAGATTCAAAACTAACGTGAGCCACACCACAAGAAACTGTGGAAATTGTACGTCCATTGTGTTGGGTGCGTTTCACACAAACCTTCGGATCTCGCCCCCCAATACACTAGAATTATGGACTATGCTAATGCAATAATCAAGAAAAAACATCAATCACACGAACACAAAGAGTTTTTACGTGGAAAACCCTCAAAAGAGGTAAAAACCACGGGACCTAGTCCAGATCAACAATCCATTATCTCAGGGAACTGTTACAACCGATCACAAGCACACACCGCTTGGATCAAACTTCTTCACCCACGCAGGGATGGATAAACAACAAGAGAATAACAAAGGAGAGGAACGATCTCACCGATCTCGAGGACGTAGAAGCGCTGAGACGACCGTTGCGCAGAAGAATCCTTCTTCAAGCAACTTCTCCCTTCTACAAGCTTCCTCTTTCTCTCTCTTCTCTTTCTCTCTTCATCTTTTTCTCTCTTTCTCACCTTGAACGTGTTAGCCACACAATGGGATGCCCTAATCCCGTTTTGGAGCGCTTAAGTACAAAAAACGGAGCAATTAGAGCCAGATTAGGAAACTGCGTACAAGCAGTTCGTGCAGGGTCGGGCGCCCGGCCAACCAAAAAACAGTCCAGCGAGAAACTATTGGAAAAACTGAATTTCGGGCGCCCGGACCAACATGGTCGGGCGCCCGGCCGGGTCATGGGGCGCCCGGTCACCAAAACCGTGGGGCGCCAGGAAATCGCCAAAAATGTCTAGCAGCAAACTACCTATTCTGGAGGAATTCCGGTCGCCCGGCCACTAAATGGTCCGGGCGCCCGGCCACTTCCAGTTCACTCTCTCTCTCCTCTGTCACGTGAGTAGGAAAACTCTATCACACCGTTCTAACCTTATCAAGGCCCAAGGAAGTTTGGGATAAAAATGATATTTGTGTTTCCCTACATCTTCAAAGAGTCACCTTCTAAATGAGTTAAATGGCATATAAAGATCACATGTTTGAGTGCTAAGGAGACACACTAACCCCCCCCCCGGTGGGTGGGTGCATCGTTGTCTGTGTGAGTGCATTGCCGCAACTAACAGGGTGTATCGTGTGACTGTGTGAGTGCATTATATCAAATGTCACGTATACTTGTTTGGTTATTAAAATTGATTTTGCGAATGCATTTTAATTACTTATAACGAAATATAATTTTAATTATAGGCATCAAAACACAGTTGAGGATTCCAATTTCTATCAATTCCATTTACCATGTGGTTGTTTATTCCAATTGCAAGCATCTTAAACAGCTTGAGCTGCTGATTCGGACGATCACCACCCACCTGTTTGGAAGCAGGTAAAGATTTCTCAACCTGCGTATCAAGCTTCATACTCTGCCCGTGCGTCAAATAACTGCCAGCCAAAAATGACAGCTGGCATGCAATGTGTAAAAATTGAAGAAAATTGATGGATTGAATTGTCACATATGAGTTATCTTTGATCCGGGGCATCTAGGACGGACGCGGAATGCGTCCTGACCCCGCAGACCTGTGGAGGCGCTCGGCCGTGATGTATCCGTTTATCCACACCGTCCATCCATTTTATGATCATGCTACGATATGGACCCCAAAAACGAGGCAGATCCGACGCTCAAGTGGGACGTGTACACAGTGGAACCAACCTGGTGGACGGATTGGATCTCGTACCCACATTCCATGCAAGCACATGTTGCACACGTGCGCTTACAATCGGGCTTTTGCAAATTCGGGTATTTCAATTACAAGGGTGTTTTGGGCATTTCAACAAGAGAAGGATTTTCCTTGAAGAAGAAGCGACGCTCTGGACTAAAGTCACCGCATTTACTAGGAATATGGAAGCGTTTGACGAAATTCTTCCACGCGTTTGCTAAGGGCACGTGTCCACGTTCCTACCTACCAAACCCCTAAAAAGAAGATATTGCTACTTGCATTCGCGCATCTGAATTGCTACTTGGGTTCAAACCAAAAGCCCCACACGTGTCAAATTGGCACAGGTGTAAAGGATCCGGATAATTCATCAATTGCATTGTGAATATTTTATAGCCCCAGAAAGTCATGTTGATGAGCTTAACGGATGCGACTACATGGATAGGTTAAAGTTGGACCCTTGGCTCTACTTTTTTTTCACTTGTGGTCCACCTGAAAAACGGACGGATCGGATTTTTATACTATAGCAAATTTACGTTAATTGTGGCCCAATTGGATTAACAGCCCAAATGTTAAACACATCTGCAAGTCGAAAGTGGGCGGTTGCATGTGTTTCACATTTGCAATGGGCTGTTGCAAACAGCGTTGCATTTGCTACATTACAAAAGCACCCCATAGCAGGAGGTTTGTACGTTCCAAAAACATGTGTATTCCTGTCCCATCCACACGCAGCACGGGTGCGAGCGTCACGTTATTTGAAAAAAAAAATATATATATATATATACTGAATTTTATAAAGGTAATCATCCAAACACTATTCTCATGAACATAGAAGTGAGATGAAGTGGGTTGAATTGGAGAGCGAAAGAAAAAAGGCAATCAAATGACAGATCAGGCTAGAGAGAGTGAGATCAAAATGACGAGGATGGTAGCCATTGTGCTTGAGATGTTAACAAGGAGAGGGTGCATGATAAGACACAACCAGGACAAGGATCTAGAACATGATTTAGACAAGGTGAATTCACAGGAAAACATGAAGTTTCTAGATTTAAAAGAAAAAGTTAATCAGTATGGTCCTAAAAGATAAAGAAGAATAGTTTTCACGGTTATTTACGAATATGTCAATGTTAAAAAATGATGTTTATTTGTGCCCCATCCGCATCTACCCTCAGTACCCACCGGATAATTGGAAAATGTAAGGCTTTGCGTTATTTGAATAGGAAAGAAAATAATAATTTTAACAAATAACTGTTATACTTTTTCATAATTTTACTCTTTTTTTTCTTACCTTTCTCCACCTATACCACGCACGCTCACACCTTGTAGGCACTCAATCTCATGATCTCAGTATTGAAACATAGTGTATTTATCCTTATAAAGAGCTTACAATTGAAATTTATGTTTCAATAGTTTTCATGCAAATTAATCATATTGAAAAGCTACTGCTCTCCCCTTCTTTTCCTTTAGATTGCAGTGTCTCCAAATGTGCCCTTAAATTCATCTATCCTCGGTATAAAATTTTAAATTATCAACTTTTTTTTTTAATTATTTTTTTAAGTTTATCTTTGTTAAAAATACTTTGAAGTGGCTTATAAGTGGTATACTTAATAAGCTTTTACTTCTAAGAATGGGAAGAAATTGACCACATCATAAAAGATAATTTGTGTTATACAACTTTTTTTCTTGTTTTTGGTCAGTCATGCAACTCACCCACCTAGTGGGTCATGCAACGCACCCACTGGCGCTGTCAGCAGCGTTGATTTTCACCATTGATGGGTATCAAAATCGAGACCCCCTATTGAAACTCCACAGAGTCTACCAACGAGGCAAGGCTCTGCAGATAACGTGTTATCCAACTTGATATAAACTATTACTTTGCCAAGAGGTCAATCTCGAGAAAATATTACTTTACCTAGAGATTTGGAAATATATCCAAATTTCTTGAGATAATGTCCTTAATAAAGAAATGTGAAAGATATTGTTTCATTTCATATTCTTTTTTTAAAACAATATTTCTCATAAAACTAATTTTCTTTTCCCATACTTTTCACAAATCCAAATAGGCCCTTACACACACACCCACACCTAGAGCTGCACACGAGCCAAGCTAGCTCGAAAAGCTCGCTCGGCTTGGCTCGTTTAAGCTCGGCTTGGCTTGGCTTGTAGGCTAGTTCGACCAAGCTCAAGCTTGATTTATGAAGCTTGTTTGAAAATAAGCCAAGCTCGAGCATGAGAGAGCTTGGCTCGAAGCTTGTAGCTCGAAAAAAGCTCGATCGGCTTGAGCTCGTTTAATTCACACACACACACACACACACACACACACACACACACAAAAAGAGACAAAGCTCGGCTTGATCGGCTTGGCTCGAACAAAGCACGATCCGCTCGACCAGCAAGCCAAGTTTGAGTGGCTGTTTTGAGCTTAATGCTCAAGCCAAGCCAAGCTTAAGCTCAGTGGGCTACTAATCAAGCCAAGCTCAAGCCTTGTAAAGCTCGGCTCGTGTGCAGCTCTACCCACACCCACACCCATCCTTACATGGTTTTTATGGTAACTAACTACATCTTCCTTTTAGGGAGGTGAATTGGGTATTGTCCCCCATCTGGATCGAGCTCCCTCCACTCCTGACATGGAGGGTTTGATTAGATGGCAAGTCATTGCTATAGGTGGGGCCTAATCAAGTAAATGCTCAATTGAACAATTTTTAGATGAGTTCGGATTATCTGCTTGACCTCAACAGGATTTTCTTGTTTGTCGACCACCTGATTGGTTCAGCTCAGCACTAACATTGTCAGCACTGTTGCATTTAATGCAGTCAGTGCTGACGTGTGCTGAGTTGGACCAATAAAATGTCGGCAAACAATAAAATCTTGTTAAAGACGAGCAGACAATTCGAATTCCATCAATGCTTTGCGTAGGCCCCATCTCTGATAGCAACCTTCCACCTAATCAAATCTCGCCACGTCAGGAGATGAGGAGGTTCAATTTAGGTGGGAGCTGTACCCAATCGTGTCTCCCTTTTAAAGGTTAGGTATATTGAATCCTGATGTATTATTATATCTTATTAATATATTTTAGCTGTTAGATTTAAGTTCGTTTTCAATTATCCAAATAGTCTAGCCTCACTATGGATGGGGGTATTTAAAAAATCACCCATAGAGAAAAAATTAACCCTTTCATTATTCAAAAGTTTAAGACATTAATGTATGTTCAAAAGAAAAGAGTCAAATTATTAAACGGTTGAAATATTTGGCCTAAAAATTTCACTTTTTTACCATCTCCATCCATCCACAGTGAGCCCCATAACACAAACAATTTATCATTGAAAGATTACCCAGATTCAATGGCTAATATTCCATCTTTGGCCTTCCTATTGTTGGAGACCTCTCAATATGAGCATCCAAATATTAGATGCTTCACGTTTTGTCAGAAGTTGGTTACTAACTTGACTCATCGGTGTCCAGACAACCCTAAATTGAAAAGTAAGAATTCTATGATTGAAGAGATTCTCTAAAGTCCATCTATGATGGAAGCCATAAGCTCTATTAGATCAATGGCCTTGAGGCCCTCTTAATCCTAGATGTTCATAGTATGGAGATGTCAGAAAATTCCCACAGCAGCTCATTAATTAAGCTTTTAATAGGTTTTCAGTTTGTATTATTATTAGTATTCATATTATTTATTGTTAAAATCATATTTAAACCATTAAAAATGAGATTAAGAAGGGGATTGTTAACGCCAAAAATTGGCTAACAGATGTTGGTCAGGGACCAACTTTGATTCTTCGTCATCTGACCTCCACTCGGAGATGAATGGTGTAGATCGGGAACCTACAATCACCAAGAAAGGTTAGGACCGCCGTCGGTTGGCCCGGCTTACGGCCCTCCGATGGCAAAGTCAGTACGGATACCGAAAGGAAAGGTTGTTGGATGTTTAATGACGGTGGATTGCATACCTCAAGAAAGTGTGGAGGGCCTCTTTATAGATAATTATTGGAGAGATTTAAGTGGATCTTGTTGGGATAATCATTATCTTATCCAGATCAGTGGGATAAGCTTTATCCTTATCTTATCCGGATTAGTGAGATAAGCTTTATCCTTATCTTATTTGGATCAGTGAGATAAGCTTTATCCTTATCTGATCAAGAGGGATAAACCAAAGCAGATGAGGCCAGGCCTCTTGCCAAGCTGATGGCCAAATGTTGAGCTAAAGTGGGCCGAGGTTGAGAGGGCCGAATGTAGAGCCCGAGAAGGCTGAATGCCGAGCCCGAGTGAGCTGAGGCCGAGAAGGCTGAATGCCGAGCCCGAGTGGGGCGAGGCCTGAGAAGGCCGAATGCCGAGCCCGAGTGGGGCGAGGCCTGAGAAGGCCATATGCTGAGCCCAAGTGGGCCGAGGTTGACTTAGCTTCCTCTCCTAAATAGTTGGTCCATGACCATACTTGGTGTAGAAGATGAACTCCAGTGTGAAGCTTTCCATATTTTGAGCTAAGCCCGAATTTACCCATAACAGAAGCCCCCCAAGTTTCATGGTTAGAAAGTCTGAGCACGAAACTTTAAAGAGGTTACTACTGAAGCGTCTGAGTAGGCTGAGCTTAATTAGCATGGCTCGGAGGCGATGTGGGGTAACTGGCGCTGCCGAATGAGATATCAAATAGATCCATATTAAATCCTTTGTCACAGGGACAAAGTTTTTCAGAGGAAGTGTCAGGGCACTTCATATGAGCCTCATATTCTTAAAGAATAAGGGCCGAGCTGATGATGTAGAGTATTGGATCCTTGCACATGCTTGATGAAATTAGTAGTCTTTCATCATTTGACAGCTTCTTTGAGCGCCTATCGGTCTGGCCGTCAAGGCGATTGATCCCGTCGTGGTCAGTCTTGCTGACCTGGAGATTTGTTGTGTTTCTTGGAGGAGAGATTTCGTCGCGCTATATAGTTGCGGGGATGGCCCTTATGGGCCGATGTCTTGATTTCATCTTTTTTCTTAAGGATGAGGCCTCACGAATGAATGCCCGAATCGTGGCCTGAGGCATGGATGAGGCAAAGCAATGAGATCGAAGCGAATAAATACATTTCAATACTCGGATCACGACCGTACTCGCATCTGGATTATGCGGAGGTCGTCTGTCGAAGCCTTCAGGACGACGCCAAAGACGTTTACCAAGTACCCGAGGTGAGTGTCGATCCGAGGGCGACGGGCGCCAAATGATGAACCAAGTAGGCCGAGCTGAGTGATAAGCCCAACAAAGCCGAGGCCTGTTGCCGAGCTTGGGCGGGTGAGCCGAGGCAATGGAATCGAGCCCTTGTGCGTAGCTTTCTGAATAGCGAACAAATACATTTCAATACTTAGACCATGACCGTACTCGTATCTGGATTATGCAGAGGTCGTCTATTGAAGCCTTCAGGACGTCTGCCAGATACCCGAGGCGAGTGTCGATCTGAGGGCGAGTGGGCCAAGGCCGAGCTGAGTGTTGGACTGAAGGAATGCTATATGTTTAGTCCGAGGCCTGATGGGTGTACCCGAGGCAGCCGAGGCCCCTGTCATATGTTTAGTCAACAAATGTATTTCAATACTCGGTACATGGCCGTAATTGTGGCTGGCTTCTAATGTGGTCTTTGTCTTGATGGCTGTGATCGGTCGGAGATGACACTGGTGGAAATCATCTATTGTTAGATGTTGAGATCTGTCCAGTAGTTAGGGTAGAACTTGGACAAGGTAGGACGTCCAATAATTGGACGGTGGTGATGTCGATGGGCCCATATTGGACGGTGATGTCGATGGGCCCATATTGGATGAATGACCGCAAATCTGGAGTGATGGACTGCTGATTGATGCAGGCATGAGGTTACAATGATTTGGCGCTGGTGCTGAAGGTGTGGACGATCATAGATGATGATTCCAACATGGATGGCTGGAATTGTTGGATGCATGACCGGATGAACGTCATCTACTGGATGTTGAATGAGGCCCAGTTGATCAGGTGGTGATGATTGAAGATGGCCCACCTGTTGGGTGGCGCTGATGGGGTCCACCTTGATGGCCCACATGTTGAACGATAGAAAAAGATGGTCGTTGATGAAGAGTGGCTAGCTTTCCAAGATGTTGTACATGTGGTCCAGATGGCGTGATGGTTGATCGCCAGCACATGAGGAAGGTAGAACACCCACCATTATTGTTCATGTGATGGATGGTTGGATGGAGATTGATAGATCGGTCCAGCGTGATAGATGGTAGTTGGATCGGCCGGTTCTTGATACTTCCTTCGCCTGAGTCTTGAAACTGGAAGATGGGCCGGAGGTGCTGCTATTGCAGGGGCCGGACTCACCCCATTCTGACTCGGTCAGCACCGGAATCGAGCGTGATTCGTCTAATTCAGGATCGAGATCACCTTCTTTAACCTGGGGATGGTGGTATCAGTGATTTCACAGCACTCAAACTGGTTTTAGGGCTGGTTCTGATGGGACATCGAAAAAAAATCAGATGCTCCATGTTCCTCAGACCCGCAAACGCTCGATCTAGTTGTCGATTTTCGCAAGTCCCATCAGATCAACGAATGATCTGATCAGACCGCCATTAAAGTCGGATGCCAACTCCTAGATGGGAGAGAACAGACTGGAGGGAGAAGATGGAGAGAGTATGAGGGTTTATATGGTGTGGAGCAACCGGAATAGTTGGTTGACTCAAGAGGATTTCGAATCAAACGCGACTTTGGATCGGATGACTGAGATTATTTTGGTTTTTCTTGATGTGAAAAGAGATCTGCGACTTTTTTCCCTTGGAGTGGGACCGCCTTTGCCGTATCAAAGTGAGAATGAGTTTGGAATCGGCGATCTGTTTGCCCATTTCTTGCGGTGTATTGGTGAGTTGAATTTGAAGGGATGAGTTGCAGATACAATGAACAGCTGAAGAGGGATCAACACATGTTGCTGAAACGTGCTCTTCATTTGTGACTAGAAATGTCCTCCGTTGTTGGTTCCTCGAGAATGGATGGTGGAGATTTAGCCAGCTATCGAAGATGGATGATGATGACAATAGAATGCTTCATCAACTGGATGGTGGTGATGCTCTGCACATGAGATGAACACTGATGAAGTTGGTCCACCTTGCAGTACGTGCGACTGGAGCAAGAGACGGTTCCAGTAGTTAACACAGAACTGGGAGAAGGTGGGTCGTCCACTGGTTAGAAATGGACAGTCAGGTGGAGAGGTGCACGGTTGTGGCTGGACGTTGACCTGGAGTCCTCATTGATGACCGCTGGCCGTTGATATATAGCTGGATTGGAAATGATGGCTTGCTCGTGATGGCACATGATCATGCTTGCTAATCTTTGATGACCCTCCATGGATGGACGATGGAAGATGAATGGAGGATGTTTTGTATGACTGGACGTCTTAGATGTAGATGCCCTTTGCTGATCAGACGACTGATGATCATGATCATTCATTTGTCGGCTGCCCGTGTGCTCCTCTTGGACGTCCAACCATCTGGATGTTAGATGGGGCTAGAGATCACATGTGACATGGATGGTGGAGATTGATCTCTAAGTGTTGTACAGGCTATGTGACGGTGGATGGTTGATGTCAGATGATCAACTGCTGGACGGTGGCAGATCTCCACTGTTGGGTATGCAAGGTGATTGCATTAGTTACCCTTTCCTGGAACACATGGTTGAGGTGTCTCCTCTATTAGGCAAGAGTGGCATGATGGAGGAGCTGATGGATGGACGTCCATTACAGATGCATTGTCTCAGCTTCTCCATATTGAAATAGGAGACTCGTTCAGGATACGTAAGGACCTTAGCCATCAAGATGGGAATTGTTACCTCTGTAATCTTCATATTTGGATCAGGAGAAATAACAGTTCTGCCAGTAAATTCCACACGCTTCCCAAATAAGTTGCCATGAAAAAACACCCTTGCTTGCCTTCGGGACATTGAAGAACCCGACGCAACGGCTTTTAAGGTTGCATATACTGAGGAACACCACGAACTTCGCTGTTTATATATGTAGCAACCTCAATTTGAAGATGTTCCCAGAGGGCCTGGAGAGAATCACCTTTGCTGGACTCGTGCTAGGCATGATAAAGCTGCCCACGTGCAGATGGAATCTCCATCTCTGGCTCATTGATGATAGCTAAAGGCGGTATTCCTTGGACGGTAGGAATGTCTAATGTTGGCCATTGATGAAGTGAACAACGATTGAATGACGAAGAAAAGATCAAGTGAACGATCTAGTCGTTCCCACGGACGGCGCTAATCTGTTAACGCCAAAAATTGGCTAACAGATGTTGGTCAGGGACCAACTTTGATTCTTCGTCATCTGACCTCCACTCGGAGATGAATGATGTAGATTGGGAACCTGCAATCACCAAGAAAGGTTAGGACCGTCGCCGGTTGGCCCGGCTTACTGCCCTCTGATGGCAGAGTCAATACGGATACCGAAAGGAAAGGTTGTTGGAGGTTTAATGGCGGTGGATTGCATACCTCGAGAGAGTGCAGAGGGCCTCTTTATAGATAATTATTGGAGAGATTTAAGTGGATCTTGTTGGGATAATCATTATCTTATCCAGATTAGTGGGATAAGCTTTATCCTTATTTTATCCGGATCAGTGAGATAAGCTTTATCCTTATCTTATCTGGATCAGTGAGATAAGCTTTATTCTTATCTTATCAAGAGGGATAAACCAAGGCAGATGAGGCCAGGCCTCTTGCCAAGTTGATGGCCAAATGTTGAGTTGAAGTGTGCCGAGGTTGAGAGGGCCGAATGTAGAGCCCGAGAAGGCTGAATGCCGAGCTCGAGTGAGCTGATGCCGAGCCCGAGTGGGGCGAGGCCTGAGAAGGCCGAATGCTGAGCCCGAGTTGTAACGACCCGAGATTTTCGATTCTCGTGTATAACACGATGGCCGAATTCCCAAGTAATTTATGGAATAACTAATTTGTCAAATAATAAAATATATCATTCAAGCACAATGGCAGAAACAATTATCATCTTATTCAATCAAACTTACTACGTCATTATCAATGTTTAAATAAAGGAACCAACCAATATCCATACTGATTAATTAAAATATAAAACCATGTCTTCTCTTGAAGACTTATTACAATTCCACAAATGTATCAACTACTCAAAAGAAATATTTAATAAATGATAACATCAATTATGTTTCTCTAACATCGTCATCCGCCATGTGATCGTACGAACCATTGAACTCTTTTCCTTAAAAATCGGGTTCAATACCTGGATCTTCACCTGCATCACCTAAATTGTGTTTGGGATAGCGTTAAACGCTATCATAGTGGGGAATATTCCCTCCAAGACTATCAAGAATAACAATGTACAAAACTCAGGGTAACGCAACACAATAATATCTTTATTCAAACAAAACAATCAAGTAAAAATCTTTGTTAATGCGATGCATGGAATGCATGCTCTGGATAAGGCACCCTGGCTAGAATCACAATACATGAAGTGGGAGACTCCCTGTTACGACTTCACGCTAGCCACTAGTCACCAGAGGTTCCTGGGACGCACAAGCCCATAGTTTTGCCCGACCACGTGAGAAACGGGACGCTCATAGCCCAAATCTACACGTGACAGTGTACGGGAGAAGTAGGATGCTCTAGCCTATTCTCAATTCCGTACACCCACATGGAGCCAAGTGAATGCATGACTTTAGTTTCTCCTTTATTTAAGTGTTTTCGCATACAACCGATTTAAATAAAACTTAATGGTCACTATGGGGAGTCGCAAGCAACCCAGCATAGGCCGACAGCACGAGATTAGTGTCCATAGCACCAACCCCGGCTCATGAGAATTTGTATACCATTAGTGTCCACTCATTGTCCCGTTTTATGATTTTATCATGTCCCAAAAAGCCAATGTTGTACATCATTACCAAATTCATTAAAATACCCATGTACTGTAAATGGATCAAATCAAGCATCATGTACATGTAAGGATCCATTAACAAACAATCACTTCATTCTCTCAGTCAAGTCAAGATATATTCTTCCACATTGGACACTTCTCACGGGTTCCATCTCTCCACATCGAATAATTTTACCAACTTAGGGACAAAGAGTATACAATAATGGGATGTCCATATGATGATCTTATACACATATTTCATATCACAATATGAAAACCAATGTTATTTGTAAAACACAGATTAAGAAAATAAGGGCACAGATTTCACAAAGATAAATAACACAAATACACATGCTTCTTAGTCAAAAATCTAAACAATGAATCACATCATTATATAATGATATTCATTACAAATCATACATTAAACTTCATGTTATATGGATCAGCAATTCAAAACAAAACAACTTCACATGCCACAAAAGAAACTTATGATAATCATAATATTATTAATGAAAGGCTTGAAGGAAAATCCTCACCTTAGGATGGACTTAGAAGAAGAGGGTTGTAGAAGATCCTAGCCACTGGAAAAATATGAGAAAGAACTCTCTCTCTCTCTCTCTCTCTCTCTCTCTCTCTCTCTCTTCTCTCTTTCTCTAAGGCATGGAGGCTAGGGTTAAGAGAAGGATTTCGAGGTGCGTAGTAGAAATATGGAGAGGGATGTGCACGCGAGGTCTTGTGTAACAACTTCTTGAGGTGGGTTTCTCAAATCTCAATATTCGGATGATATATGATCAATTCCAGTCCGTTCATCTTATCAAGCTCGAAGAGTAGAGTCAGAATACGTAATTTTCTTGATGATCCACATTCTAGATTGGACGATCCTTGAAAATGGCCTAACGGGTGCTAAAATGGCTTGATCTCAATTAACGGTCTACGCTTGATGATCATGGCCCAAATTTTGGAAAAATATATGGTCATGATACGCAGATAATTGTACAAAGTTTAGTGGTTGATTGATGGTGAGAAATGCCTAGATCTGAAATTTCAACTTTTGGCGGAAAAGGAAGGGGCTGGCTTTGTGGTTCAACGGTGTAGGATTATAGATCGGAGTCCAAACTTTGTGTAAACTCGTAGTCATATGATTATAATAAGTTGTCCAAATTTGAGAAGCGATTGATGGTGAGAAGTGGGTAAATTGAAAGGTTCAGATTTAAAAAGAGTTGGTAACTCATTAATTTCTAAAACGGGATAACTTCGCGCATAAGAAAGATGCTTATCAAGGTGGGGCACTCAAATCACACTATTGGTCCATGATAAAGACGATCCAAATCATTCATATGAAGACAAATATTCGACTACGACTAACCATCCACTTTCCTCACTCGATGGACATGAAAATCAACGGTTAAGGGGTTAATTTGACAATTGGACCACTTCTACTATGATTTAAGGGCTGAAATTTAACGTGTATGGTTAATATGTGCCCAAAAGCTTAAATCCATGGTTTTGCGTGAAAGCGATCGTCAGAAACTATAATACTTAAAAATGGCATCTTAACTTAAGTTTAACTAATGGCATTTTCGTAATTATCTGAAAAGTGCGTGATTTTTGAAATCTGATCTTTCTTCGATGTTTATGGGATCATTCTAAGCAACTTTTGTAAAGGGTCCCCTATCAGATCTCCTACGGATGTCCCGCTATTCGCAAATTAACGGTAAATGTACGATAATAAAAAAAATAAATTAAAAAATGAATTTTCAAAAATTTTCAAATAAATCTCGAAAATCTGGGGCGTTACACGAGTGGGCCGAGGTTGAGAGGGCCGAATGCCGAGCCCGAGTGGGGCGAGGCCTGAGAAGGCCATATGCTGAGCCCAAGTGGGCCGAGGCTGACTTAGCTTCCTCTCCTAAATAGTCGGTCCATGACCATACTTGGTGTAAAAGATGAACCCCAGTGGGAAGCTTTCCATATTTTGAGCTCAGCCCGAATTTACCCATAACAGGGATTAATGTTTCCGGCCCCATTTCACTTTAGGAGAGTTGATGATCCGACTGTTAGGATGTAGATTGAAGCCTATAAAATGAAATTAGCAAACCCATTGCAACATACAAGATAAAAATGAAAAAAATCAAAAGAAAAGGAAAGGAAATCACCTATAGAGAAGAACAATTTCCTTTTGCTATTCAGCATCTTAGGACACTCTCATCCTCATTTGGGTGAAAATTGATGCTATCTCTGTTTGTTTCAATCTTAATAGTCTAGATCAACAAAGCATGGGCTGAACATTGACAGACTCCTTTTGTAAAATAAGAAAGTTTCCTATTAGTCACTAAGGACCCGTTTGGATACCACCAAATAAGTAACTTTTTCTACTTCTAAGTTACGGCAGTTGATAAGTAACTTATTTGTCATAAGTAAGTGTGGTTTACGATCAATTATGAGTAACTTTTTTACTTACAGCTACTTAATCACTTTAGCTTAATAAGTAGAAACCAAGATAAACTACTGGAGGCATAAGCAACTTATCGTTTGGATACCACCAAATAAGTTACTTTTTCTACTTACAGAAGTAACTAATTTGAGATAAGTTTGGTTTATGATCAATTATAAGTAGCTTTTGTATTTAAAGTTTCTTAATCTCTTCAGTTTAACAAGTAGAAATCAAGATAAGCTATTTAAAGCATAAGTAGCTATCTTAAGTAACTTACAATCCAAACGCCCCATAATAGAGAAGTTAGATCTCTCTAATAATATATCCATTGATTAAAGTAAAAATTTCACCATCAAGTAAAACGTGTTAGACAAAATGATTAGAATTCAATTGTCTAAGCCATCAATCAATTTCTTTGGATTTAAGTTTAAGCGATTGAGCTTATGGGTTTTCCAGGCCAATGCATCAGTGATCCAAACCGTTGATAATTTTCCAGGGCAAACTTTGGATGGGAGAATTCAAAAATAAATAAAAAAGTCCTATAATGGAACTTTCTAACCCTGAGATTAGATCAGTACCCTATACAACAACAATTGAAAGATTTGAAGCCTGATATGAAATGGCTACCAATGAATGACTAAAGTGAATCATAAGCAGTCCAAGTTATGGAACTAGTGTTTGAGATTGATGATAGTCTCGCCTACTAGCCCAGCTGGAAGATGCCTTGGCGTTTCAACAGCAGGTCTCACTAACAGGGTGGGTGCATTGCCCAGCTAACAGGGTGGGTGCGCTGCATGACTAAAAAAGGACCTCTTTTTCATAAAATGATCTTGACAACGCATGTATGCTACCGTTGAATGCTTAGGATCATCCAATCCATATGACCTTTTCAAGGTTGCTTATGAAGAGTGGGTTAGACCACATGCATAGTTCATAGAGTGCAACAATGTCCAAAATACAACTGTATGTGGCGGAGGGAGGTAGGGAGACCTCTTGCTATATTTTCCTTTTCTTTTTCTTTTTAGTGACCATATGCTTAGTATATTCTCTAATGGCCTGTTTGGTTGCAAAACCAAGATTCTAGAGAAAATTCATATTCTAGTGTTGGAATCTAAAATTGAATAAACAGTATTGGAAACCCAAATTCCATATGAAACTTGCTATTTGGTTGAAGAAGGTGTAATCCAGATTCTGTTTAGTTGAAAATGGTGTAATCCAACTGTTGTTTATGGCATGGCCCACTTGGGCTGCAGATCTGGCTTAGAACTTGACCCTAGTCTATAATAGTCCTGCAGGACAGATGGCCAGGTTGGATGGCAAATAAACATTATATTGGGCCTAGGAAGTTTTTAATGGTCGACGTTCAATCAACATTATTTTTCCGTGGTGTGGTCCACTTGAGATTTAGATCTACCACTTCATCGGTGGGGATTTACCTCCACACCTTTTCCAGTCATGTGGCGTACTTGAGTTTTGGTTCTGCATCATATTTAGCCTAATGTCCTAAAAGGAGCTTGAAAAACAGATGGACAGAATGAATTTCTCACCGTGGGCCCCACCTAGCTTATGAGCGCACGCCCACCGTTGAGGCCTTCCTAGTAACCTCCAGGACATATTTGCCATCTAACCTGTTCATGAGGTCATACTGACCTGGATGAATGAAAATACAAAAATTCAGCTTGGTCCAAAACTTACGTGGCCTGGAGAAGTTTCAACAGTGGATGTTCAATCCCCACTATTTTTTGTAGTGTGTTCCACTTGAGCATAGGATCTGCCTATTTTTGGGCTCATGCCCTAAAATGATCTGCCAAAATTGATGGACAGCATGGATAAAAAATGCATACATCACGGCAGGCACCACGGAGTCCTGCCCTGGTGGCGGGTGCTGCAGGCAATCGGCTACCACATAATATCGGGAGCGGATTAGGTGAGACCCCGGATCCACTCCCTGACTGTGGGGCCACTGTAATGTATGTGACTGCATCCATGCCGTCCATCCGTATTGAAAGTTCATTTTAGGGTATGATCCAACAAATGAATCAGTTTTAAATCCCAGATGGGCCATAGTACAAGAAACAGTGCTGATTGACCATTAAAAATTTCCTGTGGGCCACAAAAGCTTTGGATCAAGATGATATTTATGTGGTCTCTTCATTTATATGTTTGTGACATTTATCAACAGGTTGGATGAAAAATAATGGCAAATAAACATTACGGTGAAATCCATGAAGTTTTCAATGATAGAGATTCAATCACTACTGTTTTTATGGTGTGGTCCACCTAAGATTTAAGTCAGCTTCATTTTTGGTATCACATCCTAAAATGATCTTTCAAAATGGTTGGATGGTGTGGATTTAAGACACATACATCACTGTGAGCCCCACAGTCAGGGGTCCCACCCACCTTGGTGGATCCGGGGTCTCACCTAATCCGCTCCCCCATAATATCGCCTCCAAAATTAGATGTACGGACAGAAACGGTCGGCCGCGGTTGGTTTTACAAACCGTCCACCTTCTTTTAAGGGCGGGCCACCTTGATTTCTGCATGGCCCACGTATTGCACTGCTGAGATGGCCCACTGATTTGCCAGGTGGACACATGTGTGGTGTACAGAGAGGGTGGACGTCTCTCTATCTCACACCCACATCGATGAAAAAGGAACTCTACCTTTAATTAATCAGACATAACGACAACATCCTTCACGTTTTACATGCCCACAGCTATGATGAGATCAGCGTTTGTTAGCCGGATATGATCATGTACTTCCAAACATATGGTAAATACCATCTGTTCAAGCTTTTGCAGGGACCACCATCCATGAAGTTTAAGTCGAATCCAACCATACATCTGGTTTTCCTCCTCATGTTCACTGTACTTAAAGAGGTGGACCCCACACTGGATAGGTCAATGCGGTCTTCCTTTTATTAAAAACCGTTGGCCATCCTATAAAATCAACCGTCCGTTGATCAGATGTTTAGTATTGTTTGTACCAAACAGTATTTTATCATGGCAAATTCATGGTGGGGCCTACCTGTTCCACGGTTCGGATCGCCCACACATATGGCCCAGCTGGCATTCTGTGAACTCGCTTCGACAGGTCCAGACCGGGCCCTGGTATTAAGTAGCAGTCTATAGGGGTACAGGTGGATCATGCTCATGAATGCATCCACTGCACATATACGTCACTCTCAACTTTCCAACGGTCCAAACTGTGTGATGCACCATAGATGGGAATGGCTTGCACTTCATTCTTACTAAAGGATACTAACCGTTGGATGGGGTGGTGGTCATCAAAAGATCAATTTGAGAGGAAAAACATTCAGAAGTCCAAATTCAGTCTTCATATGTTAAGGGTGTCAATGGCCGGGCAACCCGCCAGGCCCAAAGATCGTCACCGGGCTTGGACTTATGCATAGACTGATCGATTTCTGGGCTGAGCTTGGGGTCAAGAGATCTAAGCCTGTCCGAGCCTGACTACATTTGTACTGCAAATATGTCATTCTAATCCTTGATTAGGCAACCCATGCACCTTTAACGTAAACAGTTTATTTTGTTCCTCTAGGTGGATATTTCTAGGTGCATGTGTGGCCCACTTGATAAACGGATGGATTAGAAAATTCTAGTGGGAAATAGGAATTTTATCAAAATTTGGGCGGGACGGGCCGGATCAGTCAAGGCCGAGTCAAATGTTTCACGTTAGGTCTGTCGCGCTTGGGCTGGGCTCAGGCGTGACTTGGGGCCATTCGCACCGAGTCCAAGTCAACTGGGAGAAGTAGCATCAGAATCGAACCAACCTCACATGCGGTCAACTTATGGAGATTATATGGTAGAGTCAGAAGAACCGGAATAAGTTAGAGCCATGCATCTTTATTACATGTGGCATTGTGATAAGTCAATCAGGTCCGTCCACATTCTAAATCAGATCATATATATCTTAATTGTTCAAAATCAAACTGATCAGTCGAACCTATCTGCTATTTCCCTACAATTTCCAGAATACATGACCGCTCTCCATTTTCATTTATTACGTGTCTTTAAGGGCCAAAGATCAGATGCACAGGATTATCTCATCCATTTTTTATTGAAGAATTTTACCATCCAATGTAGGATTAAATGTATGGACGGACCATATTCATGCATTACCCTGCCACGTGTACCTTGGAGCTATGTATATACATGTTTCGGTTCTTCAGCTCTACCGTATCAGTTCAAGACTCATATGTCATTGTTTTGAGAAATGGTGGTGATCGCCTCACTTGGCACTGATGAACAGCTATCTAGGCCATCCAAATTGTGCGTTCCAATGTGGACGGAGTATATCTCTAAAACCAAACTAATAAAAGATGGTAACCATCCAATTAATGGCCATCAAATGAAGGTTAAAAGTAAAAATCCGTTGGGTCAGAATTCGAAAGGGAAATTCAAAAGGATGGTATGATCTTCTCCATAAATTTTTTATCCTATGCTCCATCCAGAGGTGGTTAAGCTATTTTAACGGTCTGGATTTTCGTAAAACAAAGGCATGGGTACGTTTGAACAGTCACCAACATTTCGTAAACGGTGCATGACTAACACCGTATTGTACTATACACAAGACTTTTGTTCTTTCCAACGCCCAGACGCCCCACCTCCAGAAATCCTACATGTCATGCGAACGCGTCCCAGGAACCAATAACAACGCAGAGTTTTCACAACGGACCAATCAGGTACCGACACGTGGAATGCCTTGCGTAGCTTCGCGCCCCCTTAATAAAATTCTTCGGAAGACGGATTCACAATCTTACGCTCAGCCGAATCGGACGATTTCTTCCTCTCCTCCTCTCCTCGCCGGGAAACCTCGCCGGATTTCGAATTTTCCGGCGCTATTCTCGCGGGAATGGAAGGCAAGGCCGCCGGAGCCGGCCGAGTTCTGGTTTTGGCCTTCTGCGTCGCTGGGATTTGGTCGGCGTATATCTCGCAAGGCGTTCTTCAGGAAACTCTGTCAGTTCTCAGATCTCTCTCTCTCTCTCTCTCTCTCTCTCTCTCTCTCTCCGTGAATCGTTTATCGCGCTCAAACGAATGGTGAAAATGCCGAATTTTCTTTAGTCCCGGATCTTGAAAGAGCATTTGGATGGGAGATTTACATTTTCTTTTTCGTTGTTGAAATATCAAGGGCATGAAGTTAATGTATTTTGTACTCGCATTTTCACTAAATCATTTTGAGGAACAGGCGATTGCTTATCTGATAGTTCATTGCCATTTCTTAAATTGTGGCGCCTGATCCGAGCTATCCAAATCATCGGCCCTATTTCCAACTGACTGTATCTCGAAATTCACAATGATCGGACAATCCCAAACATCTGATTTTGCTCGTGGAATTTGGACCGTCAATCATTTCATTTTTAACTGCCCATTGAATGGCTATCAACTAGATGGTTTGGATTGTTCGGTTCAGGGGCAATTTTGTGCTGTGCTTTAGCGATGATGGGCCCACATACTCACTGCGCCTGATTAAAGTGCAGCTTGTTTATCTTACTGAATTATTTTTGGTAATGTTTTCGCATTGGTGCATCCGATTGCATGAAACTACTTCTAACACAATCCAGGAAATTGGTTGGTGCTCATCTTTGGAAACTTGCTCAAATGGTACTTGAATTACCAAGCTAACCCTTGAACCTCAAATCTTGTAATGTTGAAGTAATTGAATTCCACGGAAACACCTTCAATGAAATGCTGCTCTCCTCGAGTAGAATGCAAAGTTTCAACTGTCTGATCTTAACTGGATTACACTTTTCTTAGATTATTGAAATATGCAGGATGGATTTTTATTCGTCTTTTCTTAGTTGAAATAAGATCTAACATAGCCTCATCTTGATTTCAGGTCCACCAAGCGATTTGGCCCAGATGGGAAGCGGTTTGAACACCTGTCATTTTTGAACCTTGTACAAAATGTCGTTTGTTTTCTTTGGTCATTGATAAGTAAGCTGCGATTTTTTTTAATGTTTTTTAGTCAGTGTTTCTGTTTCCTACTAAAGAAACAGATTTTGGTGCCTTTCAAAAAAAAAAAGAAAAAAGGGTTTTCCTTAATATACAAAGCTACGCTGTACACTTAAAATTATCTTTGGATTGTTGAACAGTGATAAAGCTATGGTCCAGAAGCAGTACTGGCGGTGCTCCATGGTGGAGTTATTGGAGTGCCAGCATCACAAACACAATTGGTCCAGCAATGGGAATTGAAGCATTGAAGTATATCAGTTACCCAGCACAGGCATGTTCAAATGTTCCTTGATTTGGTTTTGATATGGTATGCTTTATTGATTGTAGTCAATGTTTGAATCATTGGTATCACATCCTTGAGATACAGATACGTATCGGTTATCACACGTGATATATCGTTTTTATTGGGTAATTTATCGCACTTTTTGGGAAACATGGGGAAACATTGGGAAAATGGTTGAATTTTTCAATGAAACTTTAGGGATTGTTAAAAAAGACCTTAATACACACTTTTAAATCATAACATCTCAAAAAAGAAGTGCACATAATAGGTTTCCTTTGTATAGAGTCTTAAGTTATGCGCTATCTGACTGAACTAATGCAACTATATTCAAATTGAATGCATAACATTTAGAGTGTATGTGATGATCATTTCATCAAACACTCATAAATACTTAGAAATTAATTGCAATTGACAGTAGGTTGAAGGGAAATTTCCAAAAAAAAATTAATAGTTTAATAATTTTTTTTTATTAAAAATGATTTTTATTTTCCAAAAATTGACAAGGACTGAACAAATCAGTGGATCAACTCTCATACATGCTTAATTTCATGTTTGGAGTGCAACATTGCAAACAATTTGGGAGAAATAGGGAAAATTTCGAATTTTCCCCAAATCGGACCACCTACACTTAAATTTTGAAATTAGAGTGTATGTGATAATCATTTTATCAAATATTCCTAAATACTTCAAAATTACTCATAATTGACAACTGGTTGAAGGAAAAATTCATGAAAAAACATGGAGAACATGAAGAACCAATGGATATCGAAATCAAAGCTCGAACTCCATGATTTTTCATGCAAAACATGAAAAACAAAGGATTCGTAATCATTTGACACTGATTTAACATAATTTCAACAAAAAAAAAAAGGATTGAAAATTGAAAATGCTCACCGGATCGAACACGTGGGATATATCGGCACTACCTGTGTGTTTCGTATCGCATGGGTGGGATACAAGATATATCGTGGGATATATCGGCCGATATCGTCGATATTTAAAACAATGATTATAGTGTTGGTTCTGCAAAATGCTTTTACTGATTATAATGATGCTCTTGCAAGATGCTTAGATTCAAACCTGTTGTTAAAGGTTGAGTCTTGATGTTTGAAGACATGGGTTTCTTTTCTTTTTTTCTTTCTATTTTTTCCTTGGTTAATGGTTCCTTTTTGGGTGACCCAATTCAAAATTTCACTTCTGGAAATATTCTGATGGAACACATTTATCTTCGAGACCCCAAAATTAATTGGGATAATGCTTAGATGATGAATAGAAATCTCTCCGGGACTGCAAGGAAGCTACCTAATAAACACTTTTCTCAAGTTTGTTAAATTCCAAATTGATCTCGACGCATGGTCCTACAAAATATGAGCATAATACTACCATTTGTTGCAAAAACTCTAGGTAGTACGTGGACTGATTATAGAGATATTGATACGAACATCAAACCCTTTAGGGTTTATCAGCATAGGAGGCGAGCGACGCTTGCATCTCTTTGGCTCGATAACGGGCCTGGATCATTATTGACGAATGGTGAGAAGCATTGAAAGCCTTACACATGTGGTTTGGCACATAAAAGACCCCACAATGGGAAGACACGTGTGTAGGAAGAAAGAAGACCCAATTGGAGGTCGTCGGGCGCTCGAAATTTGATCGATTTAAAGCTGTATTCTCTTGACAGTTTTCACTGTCTTCGAGCGCCCGATCGGGTGCCCGACCACTAGTCATCGGGCGCCCGACTAGGCGCCCGAAATTCATCTGTTTTTTAGTTTAGTTGCTGGACTATTTTGGCCCCCATCGGGCGCTTGACTGATTGGTCATCGAGCGCCCAACGCCTGTGCGAATTGTTTTTGTTTAGTTTCGTTTTGCTTAAGTTTCAGGGGTAGTTTTGTCTTTCCTTCTTTGTTAATGTTTGTTTAAAGGGATTAAGCCTTAAACACGAATTTAGTTGATTATTGATTAAGAAAAGCTTGGTGGCTCCTCTTCTTCCTCTCTCTCTCTGTGGATCTTTATCTTCTTCTCCAATCCTCTTCTTCTTTCTTTTTTCTCTCCTTCCAACTTTCTTCAAGGTACTCTAGTATTTCCCCCCTTTTTTTTTT
This sequence comes from Liriodendron chinense, assembly GCA_003013855.2. Classification (NCBI taxonomy): domain Eukaryota; kingdom Viridiplantae; phylum Streptophyta; class Magnoliopsida; order Magnoliales; family Magnoliaceae; genus Liriodendron; species Liriodendron chinense. The sequence continues at coordinate 2,658,113 of PVNU02000736.1, read as the reverse complement.
CTAACCCTATTTTTCTTTCATTCTCTACAACCCTAAAATCTGAGATTTGGTCCCAAAACCCTAATTCTCAGATTTTGATCCTCTAATCCGAGAAATCCTTTAATTCCTTAGACTAGTGAATTTCATTGCACGTTTGGATCATAACCATGCAAGATCGGGAGGTTCCATCCCTCGCTGGATCCAATCCACGCAATACTTGAAATCCTTATTACGTGGTTGTGATGATGGCCCACATTATTGCATGTGTCCTTTTGATTTTCTTAGATTATGATGGTGAATGTTGAATCTTTTACTATTATTGCTTTGTTATTCCGCTGAATTATCTATGATCATACACATGCATCATAATTAGGGTATCCTGCAACGGGTATGTTTAGGCAACCATTTGGTACTGACAGTTACAGAATTAGGTCGAGGCAACAAAAATGAAGGTTTGTAAGTAGGGGATGGAAAATTCAAAGTTTCAAGGACAGGGTATAAGTCGCTATCTTCTTGTGTTGGAAATAAGGGCTGCTTCTGCGTTATGATATGTGGATGAAATGCTCTAGAAAGCTATGAAATGAGCATGGCCGCAGTTTTTCCCCATTGTTCATCAAGCCCCTGTGTTGTTTGGTCCAAAAATTGTAGATAGATTTCTTTCAAACCATACTTTCAGGGGCACCTGCCAATTACTACACAAGTATTAACAGGCTGATTTCCTGTACTGATAGTTTGGACTTGGGGGAGCATTTTGTTCCTTTCATTTTGGCAGCCCATCCAACAGCTCATTGCTTGAGTTTTTATGACTTGTTTGACAACCCTACTGCACCCGAGGTCAGCCATCCATTTCATTGCATTGATATATTAGGTCCCCAGGTTCTTAATTTCCTTTGATTTTCCTTTAGTCATCTTTGCCCTCATTGTGAGAGGATCACTTTGGCAGTGTCTGATTGGTCAGAATGCAAAACTTTTGTTGACTAAGTATGTTATTGGTTTGGCACCGTTGTAGCGGGATTTGATTGAATATAAGATATCATTTTCTCAGCAAACAGTAGCCTGAACTCATTTTGGATAGTATTTGGTTCATTGTATTATCAATGGGGTACGTTTTGATGCCAATTAGAACTGAATTATAACAATTCAATTCAGCGTAGAGGAAATAGCCAAAGCGGGTGCTGTGTGAAATTTTATTAAATTGAATTATTAGTATTTCTGTTTCATTGAGTATCCAAATGCAGCCTATGTTTGTAAGTTAACATTTTATATGGATTAAACATGTAGCAACATTGTGTTGATTGATTTATTGTAGAAGAATGGCGTCTGCGTATTGGAATAGTTTATGCAGTTCTACTCTAGTTCATTGATTTTGTTGCAGAAAGTTGATGTCGTCAATACTTGTAATTTTGAAAGTAAATGGTAATTTCTCTGACAATTCAAGGTAACATTATGTTGTTATGTGTTCAGGTCTTAGCAAAATCCTCGAAAATGATTCCAGGTGAGTCTTTTATCCATTTGTATAAAGACTTTTATATGCGATGTACCTAAACCCCATATATTGTTAGTTGTAGTTCTTCTTGACCTTTTATCATGAGAGTTTGTATTGTTAGTTGGGGATACACGTATCATGGTATGATGCAGTATGCTCTATGAAGTGACTATTTCAATATATCAGTTGCAGAAAATAAAAATTGAAGGTGATGATGGTACAAATTTATTTTGAATATCTTGTAAGAAGCTTTTGAGGTTTATTTTTTATTTATTTTTTTATCATTAACAATATTTTTTTTTTTTGAGAAACCAAAACAACGGCTCTATCCTTTAAGATAACTGATAAGAGGCGCAACATATAGAGTGGCCTGAGCCACACCACAATTGATTTTGCATTAAGGGGTGTTTTGAACGATATGCGTTTATGTATCTATTCTACAATGTAACATTGTTGGGGGTAAAAATTCCCCCACAGTTAATTGATTCAAAAAACAAGTTGACCTTTGGAAGAAAGATATATTAGATGGTTTGGAGGCTATTTTGGTTATTAGCTATGGACTGGAAATTATGTAGTACTCTGTGAGCGGACGATGATCCATAAACATGGACAATGGCAATATGCATATGGCATGAATGTACCTCATTCCCAACTGTCCAAATAGTGGGTCCCATTGTGGGTGACACATTAACAGAAAAATCATATTGAATGAGCGATCTTAATGTATTGTATTATTGTGGCTGCGAAGTTAATTTTCAAAATAAAATTTTCTCTGGTAAATAAACAAACTACGCAGTAATTGGTGGTCGAGATTCTCCAATCAACTGACTAAACTGAGTAAATGCAATTTGATTCTCCCGTGCACCCAAACAACAGCCTTAAAGTAGTTAGTGAATCTGGTGGTTTACCTATTGCCAATCTGCGAACATGTAAATCTTAATATGTTTCCATCGAGTCCAAACTTTTCTACACACACACACACACACACACGCAAATATATTTATTTATTTATATTTGGATTAAAATGTTACAGAGTAATGGCTGTCATGATTGATCATTGCACTTTGTGACCTCATGCAGTGATGCTGATGGGTACTATCATTTATGGGATTAAATACACTTTTCCTGAGTACGTATGCACTTTTCTTGTTGCTGGAGGTGTGTCAGCATTTGCACTTCTGAAGGTAAGGATTCATATCTAAGGCATTATGTTGGACTTGAAAGCGGAAACAATATGCATCTCTTGAGTTTTACGTGCATATTGTATGCTTTTGGAAAAGCTCTCTTAATTTTCACCATAGTTCAGAGGAAATTTTGTTTTTTTTTTTGCCAGATTAACCATGTACTGCTAATAATCTGAAAACTCCCAGTGAATTTCGGGGGCCAATATTTACACCCACCCGAAATCAATTCATTTTGGGAATTGAGATGGTAGAATCTCAATCCGTAGAATGGAAAATGAGTACATGGTAAATCATTCGAGGTGGTTGAAGATGTAGTTGGATTGAATTAAAGCATGCATATTTACCTCACTCCTGTCCATTTGTATTGGTTGCAGACCAGCTCGAAGACCATCAGCAAACTTGCTCACCCAAATGCCCCTCTTGGTTATGGGTTGTGTTTTCTGAACTTAGCTTTGGATGGATTCACAAATGCCACTCAGGATTCCATAACAGCAAGGTATTGTTTGCTTCTTTCAGAGAACACTTAGGACACTTTGTGAGTGTCATGGGCTATGAAATATTCCCTCCTATGCATGCATATTGCTGTTCTCTCAAACCATTGGAGTAGGCGAACTGGTTTCCTTTTGCAATGTTATTTTTTTCTGCCTGCTTGCAAATGAAAAATTCTCCATCTATCCGTATACCATACACACACATATTTATATATGCATATCCATCCATGTAGCACATATGTATCAAGTTGTCTCGAGGTCCCTTGTTAACAGAGGGTTATTTAATCTCAATGCATTCTCATGCAGATACCCGAAGACAAGTGCTTGGGATATAATGTTGGGAATGAATCTATGGGGCACCATTTACAATGTCATCTACATGTTTGGTTCGCCGTGGGGAACGGGTTTTGAGGCAATCCACTTCTGCAGGCAGCACCCGGAAGCAGCTTGGGACATCTTCTTGTTCTGCCTTTGCGGCGCGGTGGGCCAGAACTTCATATTTCTGACCATCAGCCGGTTTGGCTCCCTTGCAAACACCACGATAACGACGACCCGCAAGTTTGTGAGCATTGTTGTGTCATCGCTATTGAGCGGCAATCCCCTGTCTGCAAAGCAATGGGGGAGCGTTGTCATGGTCTTCAGCGGGCTTTCATATCAGATATATCTCAAGTGGAGGAAGCTGCAGAAGAGGAAAAAGAAGTCCACGTAGGAAGGAATGCATTTTTTTTTTCTTTTTTAAATTTAGGTCTAAGCCTACTTTGAGTTAATTTTTAAAACAGCCTGCGATAACTCGTTCACAAATGTAACTAGTGATTTGACAGTTTTGATGTGTGAACAAAACGGTGTAGAACTCTCTCTCTCTCTCTCTCTCTCTCTCTCTCTCTCTCTCTTGTAAGGTTATTCAAATCGTCCATGTGCTGGTGCGCCACCATGGGTGGGCCGCCTTTCAAGTATGATTTTGATACTGTGGTAGTTTTGTGCAGAGATGCTTTTTAATGCGACTGAACCGTTGAACTGCATTTTTAAAACATTTAACATTTTGGAGTATGAAATTCTCCCATAGTTTGTAAACATTTAGAACCTTGAGCTAGTTATCATTTCATTTATATTCTCTACATGTTATCAGCTGGCAGTGTTAATGGTCATTTCAATTATCACTCTACATTTAATCCATCCTTTCTGTATTATTGTAGCCATTCATCCTCTATAAGCACAACATTTTTGTATGTTTATCCAGACTGCCAAAATTGTGGGTCCCATTGTGGATTAACCTTAAATCCATGATGATTGGACAAACCTTAACTGTCTGATTTTTCTTGCTGAATTTGAATTGCGACCTTTTCTGTTTCACTGTCGACTTGATGGCAACTGATTCGACTGTCAGGATCACACCATTGAAGATTTTCTGGAAATACAACTTAGTTCACGTACATGCATGCCAGGTGTGTACCATGGATGAATCGCCGCAATATTTGTGGCAAACGCAGGCAGCAACCTACTCTATCTCAAGGGCCTGTTTGATTGATCTACAGACAACCCAAAAGTTGTGGTCAGTGGGGCCTCCATTGCAGTGACTTGAATATCAGTAGTACTGATATTATCAATTGCATGCGGCTGATATACAAGAAGGGTTATTAAATTCCCGTGTGTTGCACAAAATATTGCAATGTATCACCATGTATTGATAATATTGTAATGCTTTTTCCTATCGGAAATTCGAAAAAAAAAAAATCCACAAAAACCAATTGTTTACTAAATTTTTTTGGCGGAATATTTTTTTATGCTTGTTTGGTATGATTTATAAATTACATGAACTTATTGTGGATATAATTGCATTTTTTTTGCAAACAACACATATACAAAGGAAACTTGTTGTACGCACTGTTTTTTTTTGTGTGATTTTTTGAGTTTTAAGTGTATTTTTATGTCTCTTTTAACATACCAAGTTTTATTGAAAAAATTCCATCATTTTCCAATGTTTCCCTCAAACAGTGTGATATGTTCCCCAATACATGCGATATTGTCCATGCGGTACTGATATGTTTCTGTCTCCCAAGGGTGCTAAATGTGCATCGATACCAATATTTAAATCACTGCTCCATCGCATGTGGCCCCACCAGAGATCATGACTGTTCATCTGTGAGAACCACGTGTGGATGGTCCACAATGCAAGATGGCACCAAGAGACAATCCCAACAGGTCTATTAGTTGATGCTTCTCTTCACTTTTTCCCGCCATGAAATGGAAAGATTCAAAACACTTCCTTTTGACCGAAAGCTTTTGTGTGTTTGCCATCATTATGCTGTCTCCCTCCTCTTAGACCCTACATACCTAACAGCAGATTCCATCTCCTTGAGAGAGAGAGAGAGAGAGAGAGAGAGAGAGAGAGAAGCACAGGAAAACTCCCAACCTTCTCTGTAAGTAAAACACATTCCTCTTCTTTTATTTCCTTTCTCCTTTGTCTTTTCTACTGAGAGATTTTTACTTCCCGTTTTCTGAATTGCTAACCCATAAAAATGAAACCATTCATACACATCTCAAGAAGGAAAATCAGACCCAAATAACTGTACTCACAAAAACCAATAACATATTCTCTCTCATTACCAATCATATATATGTAAGAATACAAAGACATAATTACACCCATGAGAAAAACCAAAACCTCTCATTTTCTTATACCTTCCACACCAAAATCAAACAAATAGGAATCCACCTTCAACTGGTTGATCCTCTTTCTTCCTCTCTCTATTTTTTTTTTTTTTTTTTTTTTTTTTTGAATTATGGGGTTGGCGTCGACCGCATGTAATTACACTCAGGGAAGACTACGATTTTACATTTGCAGCTTATATACAAATGACAAATCAAAATCCAAGCCAAACTCGAAATACCCAAAAACCACATTCTAGGGGAAGACGAAAGAATGGCGTGATTTAGACAAACAAGCACACCGAAATCCACGTAAAAATAGGAATGGAAGTGCTATGAAAGCAGCGAAAACAGAACACAGAACACCTTAGTGAAATCAGCCAGAACATTACTAGTACTTTAGACTGCAGATTAGAACACCTTTTGGTAAAAATCAGGTTGGAAAGGCTGTGAAAGCCAGTGAAAACAGAACACCCTAATGAAATCAGCCAGAATGCTACTCTAGCTTTGGACTGCAAACCTTAGAACACTTTTTTGGTAAAAATCAGGCTGAAAAGGGCCTTAAAAAACGCGGTTTAGTAAAATCAGCTAGAATGCTAGATCATGAGAGGGATTTCTAGGATGTTCTAGAACGTTCTAGAAGGTGAAGTATCAGAGACACACATATGGGGTTAGAGACTGTGGTGGAGTGCTCTTTTGCAGGAGGGGTTGGTGTTCGTGTTAGTGGCGGACGGGGACGCCAATCCGAGTGTCCTTAGCAGGAAGTGCCTCTCCTGTACAATAAGTTACAATCCAATTATTAGCTTTGTATGTTAAAAAAAAAAATAATAATAATAAAATAAAATCCAAGAACATATTTTCTATGATCGACCAGAAAGATTTCATCCTCTAAACATTAACCCACTTAAAATTTCTTTTCTATAGGTTGTTCATTCATTAGGGAGAAATTACGTGGACCTTTGCCCATGATGCGTAACCATGTTTAGCATGCCCTAGCCTTTGACTTCGTAATAATGGGTAGCCATGGTTTTCTTATCTGGACCATTGGTCTGATCAAGTCCCATGTTGGATATGACCATGCTCCAGAAATCCAAACAGGGATGTCTTAACCCTTCGAGCAGCAGTCTGTCTGCAAATAGACGTTTGAGACAAGTAATGGAAGAATCCATGTCTGAAGGGAAAAGGTCCATCCATGGTTGGGCCTGTCAGATTATCAGATCAATGTTCCAAATTACCGAACCTTTTGTTCCTGCCTGTACGAACGATGCATGTCCTCAAGACAAGGATCATATAATTCCTCATTAAGCCATTTTCTCTTCCGCAGAGTGAAAACATTGTGAAGAGCAGTTGGTGATAGTTTAACTATGTTCAAAGACTATCTGATTGAATCATAATACTCTATCCCATGTTAACAGGGCCAGTGATTGGCTCGTCTGGATTGAATCCAGGAATTGAAAGACTGATTCTTGAGCCAGGTCTTGAGTTCTATAATGCACGTTAGTCCATTCTCTGTCATTTCAACTCTATAAGCATTAATTCGAGGCTGGGTCCACTACAAGCTTTCTGGTTTGAGCTTAACCTACAATGCGCTGTGTGGGGCCCTCTTGGATGCCCACCATTAAAAACCTTTCAGATTGTTTGTGGGGCTCACTGTGTTTTGTATATACCATCAAATCCATTCAGAAAATTTCTCTACCAAGATGAATCGACACAACAAAAATCAGGCCATCCAAAACTCAGGTGGGGGCACACCACATGATTTTAGGTGTTAGGCATGATTTTACATGGTGTGGTCCCCATGCGTTTTGGATCAGTGTGATTTTAAGGCGCGAAGGAGAAATGAGGGGGCGCACGTGATGGATATTGGATGTTCTGCACATATCATGGTGGGCCCCAAACATTGCATTGTAGCTTAAGCGTAACCTCCAAAGCTTCGTAGTGGATCCAGCCACAATTCTCTTTTCTCTCTCTTTAAAATACAGGAAAATTACAACATTGATCATATGATTTTGAACAGACAAAATATGCATTTTCTGTTTACAATCCAAGAATCAGAGGCGATGTGTCAGTTCATTTTGGTAGGTCAATGTTTAGAAGCAATAGCTTTTGGGAGTCTGAAAAATTGAAAATCTGAAATTTCTGTTTAATTAATTGATAGAAGTTTGTTACCCGTCAAAAAACAAATAAATAAATATGACCAACTTACACTGTCTGAAAATTTTGGGCTTGGAATCCCTTCTCCAAAGGACTGAAACATTTGGAGTGGGGAACTGAAATCTGTATTTGATATTGCAGAAACAATTCCGTCCCTGTCTCTTGCTTCATCACAAGATGGCAAGATTGCCTCTGCAATATGACCATCATATTTCATAAGAATCATAGAATATGAAGAAATCGTAGGTTTGGTAATAGAGGAATGCTATATGATGTGCCTGCTTCATGGAATTCCATGAATAAGACATTTGACAGTACGCAAGACTTGTGTAAAGAGACAAGGCCGTTGGCTTGGTGGGCCATCATAGGAAATGGGTCATATCCCAATAACCAGGCCGATCAGGGTATGGTAGCCATCTGATTAGTGGCCTGGGAAATGAACATTTAACTTGCAAAAAGAGCAACGGTGGAAATTCAACAGGCAAAACTCACAGCAATTGGATGGCTGGAGTTGTCAAAACTCTAGGAATTTTTGCCTGTGACCCACCCACATGGTGGCCAGCCTGTCTTGATCACCATGCACATTTTGCTAGTGTACAATGGGGGCTGCAATTCAAAGAACTTCTACCAAGCATTATTGAAATAGTGCATCTCTGTCATATTTGGTTTACCTTGGGCAGCATCCATGCTGCAACAAAACCTGTCTCCACAACCACCGCTGATCTCCACTTCTCTGTTATTTCCGTTCTTCCCAGTGTTGATGTTGTGGTTTAGTGAGCATTCCTCAGCTTGATGTCCCTCTATTAATTCACTGGCAGAATGCCATTGGTGAGTTGACCCAGTGCTGTATTCGGAACTACCCTGAGACTCTTCTAGTAGATCAGGTTGCCTACACAATACAATAACATTTAGCAGATAGTCAGAAAAACCAGCTTAATCATGCATATTAGCTTTAGGAAATTGCTATCTACACCTGCAGTGATTGATTTGCTTACACCCACTTTCCATTTTTGGATTTGAAATTCAAAAATAGTACATAAAAAAAATGTAGTATTTCAATTCCTAAAGCAGAAAATGGGTATGAGCAAATCAATCGTGGTTTACATTTTGTTACCTCCACGATGGCTGACTTCCTGTGTTACCACCCTTCATGTCCTGTACTAAGTCCTTGAAGCCTTCGAGTAGAAAATCCATTTCAAGGATCTTGCATCTCAGAAGTTCGCTTTCTTCGGTTTGGATTAAGAAATCTTGGAGTTCCTGAATATGGTTATGCTTGCTTCAATTACACAGTAATAGTATTCATTTTTCTACTTTTTTTCCCTGCCTTTATTGAAATCTGAGCTTGAATAGGATAATTCTCCCTCACCTTCCAAGCATTCTCAAGACTCTGATCGGTGTTATCCATGTTAACTTTCAGAGCAAGAGAGCTGAGGAGTTCTGCTTGCTGCATCAATGCAGTCATCTTCGGATCATCACTTCTAAGAAATATTCCTCGATCCTTGTTGTTTGAAACTGTTTTTGGATCAAAATGAAAGAGTTATGTTAATGACCTTGAGATACCAAAGTCAATGTAGTGCTCTCATGAAAAGCTAATTGCTTGTTCAGGAACAAAGAAAGTTAAGATTTTACGCTGTTTACCATCATTCAAGGCCATCTTAACTTTGTCAAGAACATGTTGGTGAGTTGGGTGGTTTCTCCCTTTGTTCAAGGTCTGAACCAGCGCCGCAAGTGGAGGTCTTAACAGCTGCTGTTTCTCGGTTCCACATCCACCAACTGATTTCATGCTGCAATTTTCTGTGGGATCCAAGATATGGGTCCTATATTACGACAAAACATGTATGCTTAGAATCGGTTTTTGAACTGTTCTCTAAATATGTGATTGACAGTTTTTTTATTGTAACTGGAATTAGCACTAGAGATTTTTTTTTTTTTTTTGTGGTAGTCATGACACAAATGAGTTGTCCATAGGGCCACATGCAGAGAAGGTCAGTGATCGCAATTGGTCCATCATCTTGGTTCCATTAGATGGGGCCAGAATCCAATAATGATGCTGGAACATTGATCCAGACAATTGATTCTTGACGTCGAGTGTGAAGTGTTAAAGATTTTGTACTCAATGGGCTACACTTATCTGTAAAGATCAATTATCATCCAGTGGGTCTTATTGTTTATGTCCCACCAAGTCACCAACAATGGCAATCTGAAGATGGTCGGTTCCATTCATTTGTCCATCTGCATGAGCACAACTTTTCTTATTATTTATTTACCTGATCTTCTTTAGGGGTGCGGTTGATTCGTATGTTCCAGCTGCAGAACATCCATTTTGGAGTATAACCCTCTTGTTGTTTGCGTTGATACATACACTGCCGTTCTCCTTTGACAAGGCCTCGTGTTTTGCACGTTTCTTGCAGAGGGTCGTGAAGCGGTTCTTCACGGCATTGTCCGTTCTGTCTCAGCAAAGGAATGCAGAGTTATACAACCATTGTGGAAATGGGGTCCTTCAAGTTTGAGATGAAGAATGCACAAAACACTTCTCAATGCTGGTTGATTTGGAATTAGATTAGTCTGCATTTGGCTCGGGCTGTGAGAAAAATAATTCACAATTTTTGGATTTCAACTCTGAGTGGAATTACCAACAACTATGAAAATGATACTAGATCAATTTTGGAATCTTTCAAAATTCTACTAAGAACAAAATTCCAAAATTGCAAATTTAAACAGGCATGAGTGAAATGCGGTAGATTTTCTTCTTCACTCCAAGATTTCTTTGCTGGGCAAGAGAGCAGGGGAAAGCTTACCTGCCTGTGACCACCTTTGCAATTTCAGTCCATCTGTTACCAAATATCTTCTGTGCCTGCATTTAATCTTACTCAATGAGATCACAGCCACATCCAACAGCTGGAAATCATCATCAAACAGATGAGAAATACGACCAAACAGTTCCGATGATTTCATAATAGATGATGAAGAAAAGAATCCCAACCCACAAAGAACTTCCTCAAATTGAGATGCTACTGTCAGATAGAAATCCATAATATTTTTGAACCCAAAAAATAACAAATCAATACCAACTGTGAAATCTACGAATGCACACCCATCGAAGCATTATGCGGCACAAACACCTTGAAAGGATTACAGAAAAGAAAAATAATAGCAAACTCAACAGAATCTTGAACCAAAATAAATAAATAACAATCTCATTCACCGGAAGAAAACCCACCTTCCGACAAGAAACAGGCGACAAAAGGGAGTTCTCGAATTCCAACAAAAAGGCCAAATCCTATCACAAGAAACTACCCATCCACAGCGAAAACATGCATATTACCTCGCATAAGATCATGTCTTCTTCTGGTGACCACCCTCCTTTCTTGCAATCGGAACTCAAGTATGTATACCATCTGCAACAACACCATTTCCATTAGCTCAGGCTGCAATAAAAACAATTCAAGAATTATGGGATTCCTATTCTTAGTAGAATTTCCAAAAAATCATTAATCGTCAATCATATGGATACAAAAGAGCTCTTTCGTTCCACCAGAACACAAAAGAGCCCCATTTTGTGACTTTTGGAATTTCCAAAAATCAGATTCTTTTTCTTTTTTCCTCCACTAATGAAATGCTCATGTGCCAAACACAACCAAAAAGATAAATAAATACATACATAAATAACAGACCGTTTCCGAACAAAACCCAAAACTCGAAAAATCAATACATAGCACAAATCAACCTTCTCCGGCACTGCCTGCTTGTTTTATCTTTGAACCGCCCTGCGATAGCCGTCCAGCTGTAAATTCCAATACAAACCCAAAATATGAATTCTAAAATTCTCAGAACAAACATTTTTCTTTCTATCTCCGAACAGAATCTCTTACCTTTCAGTCCCATGAATCCTAATCTGCTCTCGGAGCATATCATCCTCCTGCATTTCAAAAACCCCAAAAACCAGAATAAAACATCAACGGCCCAAAAGCAATCCAGAATTTCAGATGAAGTATATATGTTAAAAAAAGAAAAAAACCTGCGGCGTCCATGTAACAATATGCCGATGCTTCTGCTTGGGAGCTTCTTCGACCGGCTTCATTTCCTACAAGTCTCTTTCTCTCAATCTCTCTATCTCTCCGTTCTTCTCCTGCCTTTATCCACATTGAATGGCATGTTAAAGCAGGCAGCCCTGCGATTGACAGGCCGAGCTTTCGGGCCTTTTTTCGATCATAACATAAAAGGCCAAAAGAGTAGTCTATATGATCCTTATTTTATTTTTGTTCTGTTTTGGACTCTGGAATGCCTTGGATCCCTTCTTCCAATTCAAATACCAGTTGGAGAAGGATATACACCGAAGCTTCGGTGTATAGTAGCTGAGTCGAGGAATGTAGAAAACAGAGGACTGAGAAAACAGGGTGTTTTTTTTTTGTAACATGCGTTTGGTTTTGCGCGCGTTTAGGGCGAGTTTGAAAAACGCTGAAATCCAAGACAGATATTAATAATAAGATCGCGACTGAGATCACCAGCCGCGTATGGTGTACTCGAGCGAGTAAACTTCCTTTTTTGCTCTCGCATGCGACACGTGGCTACTTGTTGCATCGTGATAGAGATCCAAGCCTCTCAATACGTGCATCTTTTCTAATTTAGTCAGATAAAAAATAAGATCAGTATTTTAATTGTGGTCCATAGGAAAAACAAGTAAGGAACCGTATAAATAAAGTCATCAACGGTGCTTATTAAAGATATATTTGTGGACCTTTTGAATGAGTTTATTTTTACGAAATTTTTACAGAGACATGATAAACGGTCCAGATCTGATACAAGTTTACTATATTGGCACACGTCCTGCGAAGAACTCTTGTTACAATTAGCTGTCATCCGCAGTGCAGAGGGTGGCTATAGCTACTGTTTTTAACGGATCTTAACGTTCTTCGTGAGCGACTTTTACTACCCGATCACAATCGATGACGCTTTTTACACGCTCCTCTCTCTCTCATACGTGGCCCGCATCTTTGCAAAGCATGCCCTGATTTTTATTTTTGGACACTTGGGCCTATTCATCATTTAATCCAGACCATTGGACTGTTGAGTCAAGATCCCAGAGGCAAATATTAGTTGAATGTGGACGGTTGTTGTATTTCTATCTTTAACAGTCTATCTCTAGGTTAAGAAATTGTAAGGTAAATACTGTTATATGCAGGATTTTTTTCTTGATGTAGTCCATACATGGTGAGACAAAAGATACGGATGGTCTGGATTATAAAAAAAAATTGGCTATATTCTCCAGAAATGAAAGCCACTGTGTACTGTGCAAAGATGAGGACCACGTGTCGTACAGTTCCTCCTCTTGAATTTTCCTGAAGGATGATGATGATGAGAAGGGTATTGAGAAAACGACATTGAATACGGTTGTATTTACTGCTTCTGCCATATGCTTTCGGAAGGCAGAGCGAAAACCAGCCAAACGAACCCGACTGACTCTTGTACAGGACATGGACTGGAGGTTAGCGAAGTTTTATATTCGTCGCGCTGGATAAAGAAAATATTTATCGACCAATAAATAATAAGTAGAATATTTTCCAGCAAATCGTGACCGTCTATCTATCTTTAAATTTGTACGGTATTTATAATGGTTGAAAAAGAATCTGAATTGGCTATGTTATTACCGTGAATTATCTACATGGGAAGAATGGGTTTGCAAGGATTGTTTGATAATTGATTTGATGTTAATTTGGATAAAAGATCATTCTAGGTCAAGATAGATCATATGTACTGATCTGATCGACCTTCTGACCTTCCACATTGAATGAATTGGGAACTATACGTGTCATGCAGATCTTGCCCGACTGATCGGAGTCGCCTCTTTTTTTTGAAAAATGATAAATACCGAGGATGGCGCCCAATCTGCTGGTCGCTCCTGTCACACCAAGCAATGATCCAGGCCGTTGAACTATGAGATCCGGCAGGTAGATGGACATTTGGATAAAAAGGCCGACTCGCCAGATGTATCATCGTGCATACAAAGCCGAGTTAGAAATAATCGTGCAGAAAGACTGTTTAATCTTCAACTTTTTTTATGACCAAGACGATATCTGGACGTTTATATTCTCTCCATCCATTTGTACAGGTGGGAACTCATATATGAACGGTCCGGATCATCAGTTGCTGGAGAAGAAGGGGCAAGCAGCTAGGGCAAGTCACCGAGGGGCGAGCATCCATAATACTCCTTTTTGAAAATAGTGAAGCAGGCAGCAGCTACTCTTAACTAATTTCTGACAGAATTGACGGAAACCTAACTGATGTTCTGCCTCAATTTATATGACCAAAATACCCCCAGCCTTTTTTCTTTTTTCCCCTTTAATTATTATTTTTATTTTTTTTAATTTTTTTATTTTTTTTTTAATTTTTTTTTGGTTTAGTAGGTACACAGATCCCTTTTTTGATTAGGCACATGTGTGCGACAATAAGGACCATTGATTTTTTGGGACATCAAGTGGATGAGCCATCTGTAGAAATCAAGGAGATTAGTATGTGGGCCATCTCCAACGTGACCAAAAATATTCCAAAACTGGAAGGTCCTGGCCACCTCTGGCCCTCTGATTGGTGGGACATCTCTTGGACATGTCATACATGGTAGTTGGCACCTGTGGGAGCTGTCGGTGGCAGTTTCGGAATATGTAGATAAATGTCAGGGTGCTTTTGCAGATCGCTAGATTGGGTGGCTTTATTTCTATTCAGTGAGATGATACGGTAGAGATGGAACAATCCAAATATAGTAGAGAAATCTCTCTGCATTACACGTGGAAGGGGTTATCCACCCATTTGAACTGTCCAACTAGTGGTCCTGACTATGGATGGACAACATTTAAAAAGACATACTTATAAGAAAACCATAGCCATTGATCATATTTACTTTCCAGCACTTAATCTTGACCATTAACTGCTACTCTTCCACGGTCAATTGGAAAGGCCAGTGTTTAAATGGATAGGATCATTCGATCTATGATGAAATCGAATCAATGTCCATCCATAGTGGGTCTTACTAAGATGGGCAATCCTGATTGTAAGATGACACTCCCAGATGTAATGTAGAAATATGGAAGTACATATTCCAGTTGTTCCTTCTTTATGGTATATCTCTCTTTGTGTTCATTGCGATTTGATAGTATAGTCTGTACAGGAAGAAGGGAATGTGGACATTGGATGGAGAATCTGTGGAGGCTTGGGAGATGGGCCCCACGAGCAGCCTTGAGGGTGTCCCGTAAAAGGGACGACCTGGAGGGAACCCTAGGAAAAAGCTTGCATGATTTTTAAAAAGAAAATCCCCCAATTATGCCTTAATTTTGTCATTTTGCTGACTTGATGCTGAAATTCTCTAATCATGTTTCACAGCCCCTTATAGTGCTGAGTCGACTCAGCTTGGCTTGGCTAGGCTCCTCTTTATTTATTTATTTTTAATTTAAAGTTAGCTTTAAGTGAGCATGAGCATCAGAGAATGTTTGGATAACCCGCCCAGCGTTTTGGGCTAATGGCTGCATCTTGGGTTTACTCTCCACAAACATGAATTCAAGTTCTTTCTCTATGCTTTATCTAATGCACATGATTTGCATGTGATTGTGTGTATTCGTGGATGGGGGTTACACCATTTAATGTTTTCTTTTGAATATAGATTTTCTTCTTAACTAATGTTCGTGGGCTATTAGAAGTTTATCTTCTCAGATCTTGGTGATTTAGGCAGCCCCCTACACTTTTGTATCTTATTAAATCAACAGCTCAGGTTGTTGGAGTAGCCTTCAAACTGTGCATCGTTTGGGTGATGGTTTGACTCAGATGCACAGTGAGGCCGCTGGATAGATTCCATGTGCCCTAGATTGGTCGGGTGACTAGTTTGCAGGGGACTCCAACCGGTCGGGCGATCGGTCTGTGGTGTGGCTAGACGCGATGAATATGAAAATTTCCTATTGCAAGTCAGTCTCTTGCACAGTTTTGCGTAAGAGATTTTTAATTTTGGTTTTATGCCTATTTAAGGGGTGTAATGCCGAATTACGAGTTTTGCCATTGAGGTCATTTTTCTTAGATGGATTGAGAGGGTTTTAGGGTAAGAGAAAGAGCTTGGGGAAAGCTTGGGATTCTCCG
The DNA here is from genome assembly GCA_003013855.2 of Liriodendron chinense. Lineage (NCBI taxonomy): Eukaryota > Viridiplantae > Streptophyta > Magnoliopsida > Magnoliales > Magnoliaceae > Liriodendron > Liriodendron chinense. The sequence continues at coordinate 2,642,055 of PVNU02000736.1, read as the reverse complement.
GGATGAAAAAAGGACTGTGCTTGTTCGTTTCATGTGAGAATAAGCTTTGGGTAGTTCGGGGATTTCTCTTGTGGGCGTCTTGTTTCTTCATTCTCTGTAAACTTTTGTTAATAATAGTGGATCGCTTTGTGTCATGGTTTTTTACTCGTTGAGGGGTTTTTCCACGTAAAATCGGATTGTCTCCTGTGGTTGAATGCTTGTGTGGTTTTGATTACAATGTGTTTCTCGTTTGATCTCATATTCTATTATGGTGTTGTTCAGCTTTCGCTTCCGTTGCTGGCGCCCTTATTCCCAACAAGTGATATTAGAACTAAAGTTGGGGTGGAGGATATGAGATGAGAAAATATGATCAAGTAGGAGATTCGATGTGGAGAAGGATTCCGTGAAAGAAAAACATAAAAAACGATTAGCATCTATGAAAGAAGTAGAGTGAAAGGTGGATCGGCACGCCAATATCTCAATCAGGTTCATCAGTTGCGATCGAGTTTGATCGGGAGCACATTTCACGGTGGAGCTGCGTGATCGGCAGTGAGATCCACGGTTGCTCGTATGTGGCAAGTGCCCAAGGGTCACATGAGAAGAGCAATAAAGGTGCGTGGAGGTGCAAAGATGAAGTCGATGAGGCACGAGAAGCGGTGGAGTTATGATGAAGATGAGATGACGAAATGAGGATGGTTTGATTCGACGTTTGAAGCCTTGGTGGAGATTGTTGGAGTAGCCTTCAAATTGTGCACAGTTTGGGTGACGGTTTGACCCAAATGCACAGCGTGACCCCTGGACAGGTTCCATGTGCCCTAGACTAGTTGGGCGACCTGGTCTGCAGGGGACTCCGACTGATCGGTGTTGTGGCTGGACGCGACGAATCTGGAAGTTTCCTATTATAAGTCGGTCTCTTGCGCGGTTTTGCGCAAGATGTTTCTAATTTTGGTTTTATGCCTATTTAAGGAATTGTAATGCGGGATTAAGAGTTTTGCCATTGGGGCCCTGTTTCCTAGATGGATTGAAAAGGTTCTAGGGTAAGAGAAAGCTGCTTGAGGAAAGCTTGAGATTCTCTGGGATGAAGAAAATGACTATGCTTGTCCGTTTCATGTGAGAATAAGCTTTGGGTAGCTTGTTGATTTCTCTTGTGGGCGTTTTGTTTCTTCATTCTCTGTAAACTTTTGTTAATCATAGTGGATCGCTTTGTACCGTGGTTTTTTACCCGTTGAGGGGTTTTTCCACGTAAAATCGAATTATCTATTGTGGTTGAATGCTTGTGTGGTTTTGATTACATTGTGTTTCTCGTTTAATCTCATATTCTGCTATGGTGTTGTTCAGCTTTCGTTTCTGCTGCCGGCGCCCCTATTCTCAACACAGGTCACTAACCATGACCCTTGATCTAAAATTATAGTCCCCATGGTATTCATTGCAAAATGTCGCACCTATTATAGCAAGCTTAGTAGGAAAATGGGTATTTTGCTCAAATATTGGTGTATACAAGGAAAGTGTACACACCTTTGAGGCATTCTAGGGTTACTTTGGCCTATTTCACGTAACAAATGGCAAGAAGGTTATCTTAATTTCATTGCTTGCACAAAACTGTAAGATAATATACTCTCCTCTGCTAGGGTCCTTCATCTTTTTATTTTATTCTAAACCACCATAAATTGCCACAATTTATTTGAATGGTGCATACATGTTGTGCTTTGGCATGTGAGGTAGGGAGGAGGCAACACCTCTCCCATTCATTTATAAGAAAAATATATATCCAACCTCGTTTTGGAGAAGGCAACTATGGGTTACAGGTATTTCATTTAAATGATAAAGAAGTGTCACCCAAACAAGCCCTTAGTGACTTGGATCACAGGTGAACTAAATGTTAATAAGGAATTATGTTTCTTAGCATTCATAATAAGGAATTATCCCTCAAATCACAATTACATTTCTTAAAAGGTAGAATTAAAATTGTGAGGACAAATATATAAGTATACATATATAAGCACTTTATATAAGTTAGATTATCTTTAGTTGTATGAGGTATGGAAAAACACTTGCTCTTCAATCACAAGAAGTAAGAGGCACAAAAATTATGCAGTTTGGTAATAAACCCACATCCACAAGACCACAATATGGAGTTTTGTTTTTTAATTTTTAAAAAACTAAAATAAGAGAATGACAGAAATATCGTGTTATGAAAATTGAAGATGAATGCAGTATTAGTGAAGGACATTTGTGCAATTACAATATAAAGAAATGAAAAAAAAATTCATAGAGATAAAAGATAAAGTATTTGAGGAGAAAAATTAATTAGTTATGATAGATATTTTTTTTTACACTATATGATTATGTTTTGTTCAATGTGTCCAATCAAGGTTTGCATGACAAATTGTGTAACCTGTATAAAAGAAAATCAATATTAAATAAGATTTTTCTCCCACAACAGTTGTACAACTTCAAGATGAATAAATGATCCTCTTTAGAAGAACATTTGAATGTGTTTAATACCCTAATTAGCAGATTGACAGTTGATGCAAAGATTGACAATGACGAAAGGTTACACTTTTATATTGCTTGATGATAGAATAGTAGAATTGTTTGATTATGAATCTTAACAACGGTCTAGATCGTAATATAGAGTTAACCATGTCATGTTACTTATTAAATAGTCCAACAAAAACACAAAGGATCTTTTAGTAATACTATAATAGTTAAAGGAACATTTACTAAGAAAGGTACTAGTGAAAGCAATCAAACTAGATTTAAGTAAAAAACATACAAAACTAAAAAGTGTGGGAATTACAAAAAACTGATCACTTGTGCAAAAAATGTAAACTTAGAAAACTAAATTAGAAAATTTTCAAATCTGATCCACATAATCAAGCAATAAATTTGGGAGTTTTCTAAGAAAGCCTAATTTTGAAAGACTTCCATAGGCTCAGTATGTGCTGTATAATAAAAAATGCATGTGCTATACTATCAAACATAATACTTTTGACATTTTCAATTTTCACAAGTTTTTGTATGCTATCATTACCCATGTAAATAGTGTTTTTTTTTTTTTTAATTGTATAAGTGGTGAGTTTAAATACAATTCCTTTGTAAAGTCATATAAAATGAAGCGCCTGAATAAAATATATTACTAGTTCAAATTTTTATTTATTGAATCACTGCCCGCAACACTTTTTCATCCTTGGATTAATTATTTCTTTTAACTAAGTTACCTTCGAAATTCTTTGGATTCAATACTTGATTAGGAAAAAAGCCCGTACATGATTAATGCAAGAAAATTAAAATTACAAAAGAAAAACGTCAAACAAAAAAGACAGAAAAATAAGAAATAAGATACATGAAGATTCATATGTAAACTAAAATTGCATAATAAAAGATAGTCATATGCATCAATTATGTAGATCATTCACACTTAATCTAAATTACAAAATTAAATGAAAATATACTTGATGTTGACGAATGAGGATGAAACTTGATCTTCCATATCCTACGCCCCTCTAAAAACCGTACAATGGGACTTTAGGTTTTTTATATTGTGTAGATGAAGGGACCAAGACTTGTATTTACGAGAGTTAAAGTAGTTTAACCAATTATAACTACACATATTTCAAGAGTTCATGTCTTTGCAAGAGTCCATGTTTTATTGAAATACTTTAGAGTCTATATTTATCTAAAATACTTTAGAAGTAGAGTCCAAGCACACCACTCCTTATGTATTTAAACTGATCACAACTTTTATGAGGCTGACTAAGATACTTAATCCAAATATCCAACGATCAATACGTTTGATCAATTTAAGCCATTGATCATATATGCCCACCTAATAGAAGTCTTACACTACGTGATCTTGTAAAATGCCTATATCTAAAGGGTAACAATGTGAAGTTTTTATTCTTTACTACAACAAGAGAAACAAAAAATATATATAATAGACTTATCTCTCTCTACTTTTCCCATATACAAGAATTCTCTCACTTAATAATCACTAAAAGATGATCTATTATCTGTGCTCCTCTTTATATATACATATAGATAATAAGGTAAAGAATGACATTACTTGGAGTCTAAGAAAACTAGACCTCACCATACACCAAAGAAGTGAAGGGACGTTTCCTACTCGAAAGAGCTACCACCTCAACAGTACATACATGTACTCCCTCACGGAGATGCCGAAAATGAGAGGTGAGGAAGCACAACTACCGTTTATAGCCGTAAATACAAGCAACCACGTTATAATATCCACTTTCTATCCCGTTTACATCCATTGCCGTCGGATTGCAAAACTACATATCGTAAGGTATTTCATGTATGGTTTTACTCGCAATTCATGTAGCAGATGATTACAGGTGAAGGGTGGAGCCCCCGAGCTTTAGAGCCTAAGATCATTATCACTTAAGAGACAGGAGAGGCCCAAGTTCCCAAAGGGATCGGTGGATGGTGGGTCTTATGCGGCCACTTTTCGTCCGATCCCATCATTTCCAACCGACCCGCCTCCTCTCCAATAGGGTCATGCCATGTGTACACGCGCTAGGAAGCCCCTACTTTTGATTACCTTAAAAGAGCGTGTGGGCCAACCCATGATGTGATTTTTAAGCACCATAACAACGTGTGGGCCAACTCCTAATCTGATTTTTAAGTTGGAATTCAAAAGCCAAACCCTAATGATGGAATACCTAAATATTCAATGAGCATATCATTAACTTGTTGGCTTGTCCAAACATACACTCCACGTTGGGCTCAAGGCTGCTTAATTAATTAATTAATTAATTAATTAATTAATTAATAATTAATTATCCTACATAATCTTTAATAAGGTTAGGTTATGACATTTACCACAATATATGCAGAAGTTTACTACAATACCTATAGGATGTGTCCAGTTTTTAATCTTTGGATTTGGGGTCATCTATCAATGATCCAAACCATCTATATGATGGGCCTCACCTTGGGCTGGGGATTCAAATGGATATAAACTGGTAGATTGATCATCTCAACCCCTCGATCATAATTAATCTCTTTCTCTTTTAATATGGATAGTCCCTTTAAACTTTGAATTAGTGAAGGGTTGATATTTCCATCTGAAATTTCTTTTCAGTCATTTTTTATTCGATACTACGGATTGGGTTGTTGAAAAGGACTGAATCCAATGGCTAAAGTCCCTATGTGTCCTATTTTAAAACGTCCGAATGTATCCTAACAAGCCTCTTGTAGATGGGAACATGTACTATGTTGTGGCAATCTTTGTCCCTTTATTTGATAGGAGAAACTAGTAAGATAGAGGTGGGTGGCACCCCTGACTGTGGGACTCACAGGGTGTATTTTCTTTAAATCCATACTGTCCAAACATTTTGATTGTTCATTTTAGGGCATTATCCAAAAAATGCAGCAGATGCAAAACTTAGGTGGACCACTCCAAAGGAAACAGTTGTGATTGAATCCCAACCATTAAAAACTTCATGGAGTCCACCAGAATATTTATTTGCCATCCAACCTGTTGATAAGGTCACAAAGAAATGGATGAAGAGACCACACAAATATCATCTTGATCAAAAGCTTTTGTAACACAAGAAGTTTTTAATGGTCAATTACTACTGTTTCCTTTACTATGGTCCATCTGAGATTTGGATCTGCTTCAATTGTGCCCTAAAATGACTTTTTAATACTGATGGACGGTGTGGACGTAGTAACAATCATCAAGGTGGCCCCCACAGTCAGGGGTCTCACCCACCTCAGTGGATCCGGGGATCCACCGAAGGCGCGGCCAAAAAGATAAAGCGCTCTCTCTCTCTCTCTCTCTCTCTCCGGTTAATCCGGAGTTTTCGTCAGGATTATCATCCTGTTCTCATGGGCTAACATGAAAAATTATACTAATCAAATGATTCAGACCACACTAATCTGTACCATTCATTAGGTCTGGGATTCTTTTTTGTAGCCATTCCTATTCGAACTCATGGACAAGATGGTTAGCATTGCTTGATTGCCTGACAAAAGCGGTGCTCTGGAACAATAGGCAATCCCTCGTGGACAATAATAAATGGATGGTTTAGATTGTTGATTGGACATATTTTTACATAAACAATCTTAATCACCCATTCTACCGTCTATTGATTGGATGCAATTAGAATCATCCAACCAGTGTGATTTTCTTAAGGTAGCCAATGGAATGGATAATACACCTAATGCATGCTCCAGATTAATCAATCAAACTACCCAAATGTCCCAATGCAACTAGAAGCATTATAAGTGCCCAAGTGCTCTGGATCATCTATCAATACAGATTATAAAGCAATAGGTGTCTTTGACTACTGCACCTTCCAGAATGAACTTGGACTTACTGACCCAAATCTAAGAGATTTATGATATAATTAAGAAAACCCATTAAATTAAAACATTGCAACCCTAATAAACTTTTTTTTTTTTTTACCATTTTCTTGAAATGCTACCATTCACAATATTTGAACCTTTGAGCCCATTTTAAGTATTCATATATTCTTTGCAACTTACATTGCTAGTTTGCAGTCCTATGCGTAAATAGAGTATTGCTAAGGCAAAATGAGTGTACAAGGAATCCCACCTACTAATCACCATCTATGCCAGCGTGGCAGATTGGTGCAAGATCCAAGCCATCCATCAAGTGGGTCCGGCTGCGCAGATCATATGACTAAAAAAATCAGGTTGGTCAGCTCATCATGCAGGTCACAATGTAAGAATTAGGCGATGGCTAAGAAACTTCGCCGTCTGGTTGTTTCGTAAATCAGCGGCCGACCACATCAGTGGACTAGCCTTGTATCGGACCAGGACGCCAATATAGTCAGGACCCACCTGATGGGTGGCTTTGATCTAGGACCCTTCTCCCAATGTAAAGATTTTATTAGTGTCCTAAAGACCCTTTTACGTGTACTTGTACTATATCTTTACCCTAATGAAAATATTTCTAGAAGCTAATTAAGCTAAGTCAGTCCTACAAAAGGAAGACATGGTAAAAGTAGAGCTTGATGTTAAACAAAGTTAAATAAAAGACACACCTACTTTTTTTTTTTTTCCTCCTAATTTTTATCCTTTTTCTTTTCCAAATGGAAAGCTGATTTTCAAGGGTATTTTAAGTAGCTTTGCCTGAAAAAAATGCCCTCCTTGACTTCGATACAATGGAAAGGAGGTAGAAAAAGGTCCCACATGTGAAAAACAGGAGCTCCCTGTTGCTTTACAACATAGCAATTTTCAAAAATACTTTTATTTTTTATTTTTTGCGTATTTGCTTTTATGTGTTTGTGAGGTTTCTTTTGCTTGGGATTCCTACATCCGTGTGGGAACTTATTTTGATATGTGCGCCACCTTTTGTGCACTTCCTTTTGCCCATACACGCTCTCTTGTAATAAAGCTAAAGGTGTAGGAATCCAATGCCTTACTATGCTATCTCCTTCTCTCTTGCATTTTCCCATCTCAAAGATGACTAGATTCCAATGTGATCATCATTTCAAAAAAGTACATGGATGGTGGTACAAGACACACGTGGCAACATGTCATGCGTACAGATCCGGGCCAATCATCAGGCCCCGGTGCCCCCCGCCCACGAACCAAGATGGTCCAATCATTAGATGGGCTGCATGTGATGTGGTATAGCATCTTTTTTTCTCTGTGTGGTCCACTTGATGAGTGGACCATCCTGATATTTTGGGCTGGAGAGTGCTATCGGTGTCTCCTGCCTGATGAATGGTCCAGATTGCAGACATGTATGTGGTACTGGTGTGTGTGCGCATTGAATCAACTCTTCAATATCTCCACCTTGGCCCTAGCTAGCACTGCTTCCGTAAAATGTATCCTATTGGGAAATATAGGATAGAGCCCTGTAGCACAAGTTATGATACAGCAATTTTTTCTCTTCCCAACTTTTCATATATGCAGAATATTGTAGACATAAAAAAAGGTGGGCCACACCATGATGATCACCTGGTATGAAAATCAGGCCCATCTACAAATAGATTGGGTCCAAATATCATTATCAATGAACAGTTGATGGTATGATTTTTGTGTACTGGGGTTCCCCCACCCAACGAGTGGATCTGCAATTTCATAAGTGATCGATTGGTGTGAGGGGGTGGGTGTTATAACTTGTGATACAACCGTTGTATCTGATCATTTCTGTGTTAGTCTGTGTTGTCAAGTGATCAAATCTGATGTTTGCTAGGATACATCCCATTAGCCGTTGGACCTGAGGTCATCATTCTATGATCTAAACCGTTTGTATGATGAAAGCTCTCCTTGGATGAGTAATAGCTTAAAAAAATAGATACTTCGAATGGAATATATATTTTAATACTTTGGGTCACTTTGAATATACACAATTTCCTTAACCTTTTTAATATTCAAAGAGTTGAAAATATTTAAATCTGAGATTTTTTTTTCATCCCCCATCGATGGTAAGGCCCATTGTATCAACGGTTTGGATCATTGAAAAAGACCCGATGCAATGGCTAAGGTCCTAAGTTATCCTGTTGCAGTACATTGGGTATGCATTCTAGAGGAGCTCAATAGATCGAACCATAACACTAGCCATGGAATCATCTTTATGGTAGGGAATTGGCCATGATCATGTATTACATTATCTAAGGAATAATCGTAAACACTGCCTTTGATTTTTGACAATTGTGAATACCTCCCCTTGGCTTGGATTATTACAAATACCACACCTCTACTCTACAAATTGGTTGTAGATTTTCTAGTGGTTTGTTAACACCATATTCTTTAAGAAATTGACCATTTTAGCTGGTTATAGATGCATGAGCCTACCATAGTATATGTTTCTTCCTACCGCTTGCGTGCTGTCGGTGGTTACTCCACCATAAAAATGGAAAAAGCCAAAATTAGGCTAATCCAAACATTAATAGACCATCATGTAAGTTTGGAAATTCTTGGGTAGCTGTGGCTCACCCATTGATGATTAGATTAGCTTTTATTTATTTATTATTATTTTTTTAAGCGAAATATTCGTGAGAGGGACCTTGCTGGATAGGTTGGATATTACCATTTATGCTTGAGGGTGAGTCTCATTGAAGTTGGATCTAGAGCATGGTGTATTTGTCATTTAGTGTAAAGTCCTCTGAAGGCTTGAGCATAGGGGAGATAGTTGCAATAGTCCTCAAACTATAATGGATTTTTTTTACAATTATCAAAAACCATAGGGTTATGTTACAAATATCCCATTATTTTACAACGTGACGGACGCGGACCGAATCTGTGTGAGTGCCCACCTTGATGTATCTGTTTATCCACGCCGTCCATTCTTTTTCTAAGATCATTATATGGTATGGCCCCAACAATGAGTCAGATCCAACCCGCGAGTAGACCAGAGGGTCGCAGGTCCAACCGGTTGGACCTCAGTGAAACTGTCCACCCAACGTACAACTTCTAACCTGTCATATGTAGGCAGAAACTAAGCTGCCCAATATGTGCAAAGTAAATCACATCCACTCATCAGGGTATCCCAATTGTATTTTGTAATTTTTGGACGGTGAGAATTTGTTTTCTTTGATACTGCCATCTGCTGTTGGTATATTTTTGCACAAGTGATCCTTATGGTGGGGCCAAACTATTGGACGGCTTGGATTTTGCATCAAATGACAGATTAGAGGTTATCTGCTGGGTGGACGGTAATTTATCCGTGACGTGGATGCATGACGTTCCGGTTGGCCTATGGTAAGATTATCCAAGCCATTGATTTGATGGCCCCAATTATGGATGGACCATGTCCCAAATACCTCCCAAATTGGCAGATCCTAGCCTCCCAAAGGTTGGGTCAGTGTATGCCATGAGGCCCTCTTGATCCAAGCCGTTCAATGTGGGGATCAGTACTAGTACCATGTGGGCTTGTTAATCAAGTTTTTAGTTAGTTTTATATTAATATTTACTACTAGCATTATTTTGCAAAATCATTTTTTAAAATACACAAGAAAATCTCTCCCATTGCGATCTCTACTCTCTCAGAGCATTTCCCGCCTTATTTGGGTGATGTTTGATGGTCCCGATCTTTTGATTTTTAATTGGTATGACATGACTAAAACAATCTCTAAAGGTGGGGTATAGAAGTGCAAGTCATTTTAAGAGCAACGACCGGTCCTGCTCATTGAAAAACGTACTAGGATGATCCAAACCGTTGCTTTGATGGCCTGAATCATGGATGGGGGATGCACTAAAAATATCACAGATTGGAAGATCCTGACCCTCCTATGGGTGGCCTTTATTTCCATTTAAGGTGGGCACTTGCACTTATAGAAGAGTTTAATAAACCTACCTGTGGGATTACCAGGGCATCCCTTAACCATTGAGAGGATCATCATACCAACGGTTTAGATAAGCAGAAAATGGGGCCCACCTTAGGCACTTGAACTCTTCTATGCGTGTTTCTACACTAGACTATGTGACATGATGATCATACCGTTGATTAAGACCATTTTTCCTTTCAAATATATAAATCAATGATAATGATTACTTTATTTTAACATGTTGTATTTAGATAATAACGCCTGCTAGTGCAGACCATTTTAAAAATACTGGCATTGCTGTACGGAACAAATCCAAACCGTTAAGCTTTGGTAGGATCAGAGAAAGGAAATGATAGTAATTACCTATCTTCCTCTTTGAATTTGAATCACTGACTATTATTCTTTCACCCATCCATGTTGTAGCCAGCAATCAAAAGGTTAGGATTGCTCGATCAGTGTGAATTCTTGGCTATATCCTCCATCCACAATGTGCCGGACAATTTGGACGGTCTGGATGGAGGTGCAAACGTGCGACATGGATGGTAATGTTGGTTATTAGTCTTTAACATGCATCTAGCAATGGGCCATCCCAATATGATGCCCTAAATTTTTTTTTTTTTTAGAATATTTTTGGGGGATGCAATGCAGGAAATGTAGGAAGAGGTAGACCCAAGCCTGGCATTCTAACTTCCTTTACTTGGAGTTCTTTAGAAGAGGGCCCTTGAATAACACCTGCAATTCAGCTCAGAGGAGTGCACGTCTCTTTACCATCTTTTAATAAAGAGGCGTGTTTTAAAAGGGCCCACCAAACACTGGGCCAGTCTGATCAGTTTTCAACCAAGATGATGACACACCTCCATCCTAGCCTGGTTGGTTTGGCCCACTAGGTTGTGGCTCTTTCTTGGGCGCGGCTTCGCAGGATCATGGCATCCACCAAGGTCTGTGAATCCCTGACTGTGGGGCCTACCATGATATATCTGCCTTACATCTATACTGTTCATCCGTTTGGACAGCTCATTTTTGGGAATTATTCAAAAAATGAAGGAGATATAAATCTTAGGTGGACCACACTGTAGGAAATAGTTGTGATTGAATTCCTACCATTAAACACTTCTCAGGGGCCACAAGTATGTTGATTTACCATCCAACCTGTTGACAAGGTTAGAAAGACCTGGATGATGTAACCACACAAATAACAGTTTGATCCAAAAATTTTGTGACCCACAAGAAGTTTTTAATGGACAGTCACTACTGTTTACTATGGTGTGGTCCAAATGAGATTTGGATCTGCTTCGTTTTTTAGATCATGACCAAAAATGAGATTTAAAAACGTATGAACTGTGTGGATGTAAGGTACATACATCAAGGTGGGCTCCACAGTCAGGATCCACAGAAGCTGTGCCCCTCTTTCTTTTACTTTTGCAAATAAAAAAGAAAATGAAAGAAGTCAGAGTAGGTCAAAATCTTGGAAACAGCAAAAAAAAAATTCGGCTCCTTTGGATAAGTGGCTTAGATCTAAGTATAAGGGATGATTATCGTGTGCATTGGGTGCTCATCTGCTGTACATGTGGCGTACGTGGTTGTGGATTGAGGCCGTTCAGATCATGGGCCAGGGTGTGGATGGAGCATTACTGAAAAAAAGACACTGATCGGACGATCCTAGCCATCGAATGGCAGCATCAAGTGACCAATTGAGCTCGCACGCCATTGGGCCGAATTTTTATTGTCTTTTTGTTTGGCTCAAAATGGCAAGTGTGGTCAATGAGACTAATTGCCATTTCGGCCAATGGCATCCACACAACATTCAATGCAAATATATTAATTTTCAAATGCATGAAGGCGACTTCCATGGATCTAGTTTAGGGCATGATCCCAAAAACGAAAAGGTGGACCATACCACAGAAAACCGTGGTGATTGATTATCAAAAACGTCTTGTGGGCAAGAGAAGTTTTACATTAAGCTGATATTTTTGTGGTCCTTTCATCCAGGTCTTTGTGACCTTATCAATAGGTTGGATGAAAAATCAACATTCCGGTGGCCCCAATAGTTTTTAATGGTGGATATTCAATCACCACTTTTTCCTTTGGTGTGGTCCACCTGAGATTTGGATCTACTTCATTTTTGGGATCATACCCTGAAATGAACTTTCTAAACGGATGAACGGCATGGATATAAGACATATATACATCATCATGGCCCCCACAGTCAGGGATCCATGGAAGCGGCGTCCTCGTATCCTCGGACTGGTACAGTGCTCGCGCTCTGCTTCAAACGGACGACGCAGTAGAGTTTTCCGCCATTTAATAGATGGTGGCGAACGCACAGACGACTCTAATTCCTCACACGTGTCACCCATGTGCAACTATCCAGACCATCCAAATTGTGAGAGAACAGCTGATGGAGAGTATCTCAGAGCTCATATTTATCAATCAATCCTAACCGTCCAATTCATAGTTATCAAATGAATGTTCGGAAGTGATAGCGAGTGGCCCAAATTTCAATGAAAACGTATGGTTACAATTGGATAAGCGACTTGGATGGTCGGTGACTCCTGAGATGCCAGTGAGTTTGAGAATGCCTATGCATCAGGACGTGAAGAGGGTCCTCATATGCACAGTCCGTACAGGTGAGCCCACTGTTTGGTGATCAAGACCACTCTATTAATGGGCCATACCGTGGATGGGGGTACCCTTAAATCTCCTTGAGTTAAAGGAAGATGGTAAAGAGAAAGTTACAACAACGGTGGAGAAGAAAAACAAAAGATTCATGTCTAGGGACATCCAGTCTCGGTGATTTTTATGGAATCCTCCATCCAAGCCTGGTCACACTTGGTCAACAGTCTGGATCACCCAAATGAATGGGCTCCACTTTTGTACTTATCGAAATACTAGCAAAGGAATATGGTACGGCCATCCCTCCACAGGCCATCATGGCAGGGTGATGTATTGATCAGGTCCGTCCATATACTGGCATCAGGACAGATGGCTGGCGTTTTAAAAAATAAAACCCAGGAGAAGATCTTATCCATTAATTTTTCTAAAGTTCATCCCACTGCTAATTTGAATGATTTAGCAAAGTAGTTGTTTATGCGTTTGGTTGCACCAAATATCGTGAAACTATGAAATTTCATGGAATTTGGTGCAACTAACCGCAGCCTTTTTGTGTGTGCGCTTGTTAAATCATGATTTTCCAGTTTTGTTTACTAATCTTTATCCAGGAGAACAATGATCACATACGTTTGAACATATGGAAATTATCATATGTTTCAATTTTCGTGGGCCCCACCCATGATGTGCATGTGGAATCGAAACTTGAATGGGGTCCACCTCCTAACGGCTCCAGAATCATCCTGATCCAAAATTAATGTGGGACACAACAAGTAGTATCAACATATAATAATGCCAAAAGCCAATATATTCATGTGGTTTGGTATACCTGATGCTTACGATGGCTTGAGTTTTGGCATACACCTTCACACTATTGGGGTGCACCGAAAGACCGGAATGGATTGAATATACACAACACAGTGGAACTCAGATTCCATTTGCCTTCTATTGATCCCTTTGGTGTGGCCCACTTGAGTTATGGATTTGGGCGTGTTTTGGGATTCAAGGTCGGCCCCACATGGCTCGAATGTATAGTGATTATGTAGTTAATTGTGCATTTGAACGGATGTAATTATTTCCCTACATCAATTTTTTATTGGGATTTTTTTAATGAAATATTCTGGGAGCAGACGATATGATGAAGAGCGGGTCACCAATTACTACATGGCTCAGATGGACTAAAAAAGATCAATCGGGGGTCAGAAGTGATTCGGATCATCAAGATTGTAGAATGGTCGTATCCCGTAATCCGGATTGAATTTTTAGACATAAAATATATGATTTTGGGGTATAAAATATATGATTTTGGGGTAGCCTCCATCGGCTCATTTGGGCTATGTAGTAATTGGCAACCCGCTATACATCACGGTAGTCTCATAATATGTTTAACTCTTCATATTTACCAAAACATCCCTCTATAGTGTTAACAAATCACGGAAAGATCATAAGCTATGTGGGTCCTCACTTATGTTTATGGAAATCTAATCCAATCACTAGTTGTATGATGTAATTTTAAGCATTGATATAAGAAGGAGCCTCATTCATGATTTAGGTGGACCATGTAATTTGAAATGATTTAGGTGGACCATATAATTCAAAACAATGTATACGATGATGGCCACCCTCTAAATTGTTTTCATCTTAGTGGGACCCATTTGAATCATGAATTATCCTAACCCTTTAGCCCTAGGCCTAAATGTTTTTATGGAATCTAAAGGTAATAGTGGATTTCTTATAATATTTACGGTGAGCTGGGTAAAAGATCAACATTGGATATTTTTCCCAACTACTTCCTCTTATGTGGCACATCTGAATCATGTGTTAGATTGGTTTTTTGGCCATAGACCTAATGTTAGATTACATAACTAATGATTAGAGTGGATTTTTTTTTTCTTTTTGGATTAGTGCACACACCCATTGTTAGTACACCCACCCACCCCGTTGGTGATTCCCTAATGCTAGACACGTGGACAAGACAGATTTCAAATACACATCATGATGAGCTCTAAAAAAACAATTGGTAGTGGCATACTTCCCCCAATTACGGCTTTAAGATATTTATCTTTGGTGCATGCAATGGCATGTGGAAGGTGGGATGTGACCAAGGCGATGTGTTTGTCACCTAGCTCTACATGCTCCACGATGGCATATGTATTATATCTAAATTGTCCAATCATTTGCGAGGATCATTTTATGGCATGCCAATAAAAATAAATGAGGGAGATTGAAATCTGAAGTGGACCTCACAAACATTGAAAACTTCTTGGGGGGTCTATATGACCTTACGAATAGGCTGGATGGCAAATAAACATCATGGTAGGCCCGAGGAAGGTTTCAATGGTTGACATTTCCTCAAATGCTTTTTTCTGTCATGTGGCTCACTTTCTTTTTTGGAAGCCCCTGTTATGTGGTTCACTTGAGCTTTGGATGTAACTTTTTTTTTTTTTTTTTTGGCAAACCCCTGTCATGTGGTTCTCTTGAGCTTGGATGTAACTCTTTTTTCTTTTTTGGAAGCCCTTGTTTTGTGGTTCACTTGAGCTTTGGATGTAACTCTTTTTTTTTTTTTTGTTTTTGTTTTTGTTTTTTATTTTTATTTTTATCATACCTAAAAATTATCTTGCCAAATGGATAAATGATTTGGATACAACAAATATCATTGTGTGGGGCCACAAAACTTGGTGACATCAACACAATGGCGTGTGGCACACCATCCAATCTACTGCCGTTGGAGTCCTTCCTGTAAATGATTGAAGAGATGTGTATTAAAAAAAGAATAAATTATGAAGAGATGTGTATTAAAAAAAGAATAAATTATGAGTCGTACACCCAAGCCACCATAATATGTATTAGTTGTGTAACCCTACATTAGCCCCAAGGTGAAAAAACAGGAGACATCCACACTAAAAGAAATAATAAGTAACACTAAAAGAAATAGTTAAGCAAGATGTCCAATGTTGATCTTTCACAGTGCTATCGTGAAGATTATAAAAAATCAACTTTAACCAGGAAATTCCACAAAAAAACATTTAAGTCCAGGGTTAAGAATCAAGACAATCCATAATTTATGTGGGTCCCATACAGGAAAATAGTTTGGGGTAAGCACCGAGTACATTATTTCCAATTGTATGGTCCACCTAAATCATATATGCGACTCATTTTTTTTATTTATATATACGTCAAAAATTATGTCCCACAACTAGTGGCTGAATTAGATTTTTGGAAATACAATAAGTTAGTTAGGGCCAACATAGCTTGTGCTTTTTTTAGAGCGTATTTTATTTTCTCGTTGGTAAATATAAGAGTCAAAGCATGTTACAAGAATGCCTTATGCTCTTAAAAATTTTCAAGTTAAAACTCCAATTTTATTTTGAACAAGAGTATCACTTCCAATCGGACAACCAAAGTATCCATTGACTGTTAAAACGAATGGTGCAAATGAAATGTAACATAAAAATTCCAACCATGAATCTGAGTCATCTTTCATGCATCTGAATTTTGATTGCCCGTCTCTTTCTAAGAGCACTTTGATTGGAGGATTCTGATTTATCAGATCAGTGAATAGGGAAATGGACAGTTCACATTGATTACAATACAGAAAGTCTGCTAATTGATGTGGACGTCCATCACTGTGGGCCCACCTTTTCATTATTAACCTCCCCCCCTCTTTCCTTCTCTAAAAGATAAAGGAAATCCATAAAACGATCCTAGCAATTCCATCAATGACTAGGGAATGAGTGATCTATATCTATTATGCTAGAAAAGAGTCTTATTACTGTCCACGATTTTAGATCCACCTTTAATTACGGATTCCTTTAAAAAAATT
The DNA here is from genome assembly GCA_003013855.2 of Liriodendron chinense. Classification (NCBI taxonomy): domain Eukaryota; kingdom Viridiplantae; phylum Streptophyta; class Magnoliopsida; order Magnoliales; family Magnoliaceae; genus Liriodendron; species Liriodendron chinense. Next base: position 2,625,378 of record PVNU02000736.1, on the reverse strand, counting down.
AATTTAATCAGATGGTACTAGCCATTTAAGCAATAGCTTGAAACCCAACGGTCCAATTGATCCTATTAGAAAAGGTCATTGATTTGGACCATTCATTATGTGGTTCCACTTTGATGGTTTACCCTTCTAAAAAATGACAACGATATTATGATCCTGACCGTTGGATGATGATTGTCTAAATTTCTCATACTAGAAAAGTCATCTCAAACCGTTCCCTCCCCCCCCCCCCCCCCCCCCCCCCCCCCCCCCCCCCCCCCACACACACACACACAAAAAAAAAAAAAAAAAAATCACGTCAACAGTATTGGTGAATGACAAAAAAATGGATGGTCTACATTAACTATAATCGAGAAGCTTTGGTAATTCTTCTGGACAGTAAATCAAGTAGCACCTGCCTTTGATTACTCATCGTTCATAGAAGTTAGTTTACTCTGATAAATCTAACTATCCAATCAGCGCATTGGAAAGTAGACGGTTCATATTAATTTTAACAGATAAATTTTGATAATTGATTTGGACCATCCAACAAGTAAAGTCCACCTTTGATGCTCATCCCACTTAAAAAGTCACGTTGAAGTTTGATCGGATGATCTAAACCATTAGATCAATGTCTGAGAAATTGAACAGCCCGTATTAATTATAATAGAAGGTCCAATCATTGGTCTAGGCAATCCATGAAGCGGTACCACCTTTTGATTGCCCATTTCTAGTCTGATCATTGCCTGATTTTGTAAACTATTATAATGAGATCCCTCTTCTCATGCCTGAGATCATGTCCGGAAATCCCTCTTCTTATGCTTCACTTCCATGATCCGAATCCACAATCCTGCAGCAACTACTTTTGATAGAGGGGGAGGGCCCAAGCGAAGAGGAACAATGAAGGTCCAAAACCTGTGTGGGCTGTGCAAAGATGAAGGTCCAGGCCCATTTTCCGTGGATTCTATCCATCTGCTCTTTTTTCTAAATGCTTGTTCAAACTTATAATTAATCACCCCTGAGACAGGATTACAGGGTCCTGATGTTTCGTGATCTAGGCCGTTGATGTTGTGGGGCTCAATTGTGGATCAGGGCTACGATGGGCTTTGCCTTGGTTTGTCAACCGGGTGGGCTTGGTTGTCTATCAAACCCAGCCCTCAAAAGTAGAACCTAAGGCCCGATACCTGTGACGGGTCAAAAGAATCAGTCCCGAGTATGGCCCGTAATTATACATGGCCAGATCCCAACAACTCACTTCTGTGCAAGATCTGGGCTGTTCGTTAAGAGTGCCCCACTGAAACAGCCCGAATGAGAGCTCTTAGGCATAACCTGAGCCTGGTCCGATAATAAACGGGCTTATATTCTAGCACAGGGCCTGGCCTACTGGCCTTTTGTTTTACTCCAAGCTGTCTCTGAAGTGGGTCAGGCCTGAAAGCCGAATGGGTCCGTCCAGCCCATTGACAGCCCTAGTGGTACGAATTCATTTTGCCTATGTCGTGAATCAGGATTACCTGTATGGGTCGCTCCGTTGGGGTCCACATGCTCAGTTGGTCCAATAATCCGACTCATCCATTTTATCTGAAAGCTATGTTATACGATCTACCGAGAAATTTAGGCTGAATGGATGTGTTTACACTTGGCCAATCACAGCTAGATCAAACGATTCAAAAGGTGTCACTTCGCAGTCATGCAACACGTGGTGTAGATAAACTTGAAGAGGAGTTACAAATGTGCACATATGAAAGTATTAAATACTAAAATTCTATTAAAAATAACTTTATGTAAAAAGTCTCAACAAAATAAGTCTTTTTATAGGCATTATGGGGTGTTCGGATCATAAGTTGCTTTGGATAAGCTACCTTATAATTATTATCTTTTTTGCATAAGCCGCTTATGCCATAAGTAGCTTATCTTAGTTGGGAGGTTAAAATGCATGTTTGGCTTCCAAAATTATAAGCAATTATTCCCCAAGTTTGTTTGGTCCCCTTCACATCCACCATCCATCATATGAGGCCAATCTTTGATGTGGACCATTCATTGTATGGGCCCCACCTTTGATGTGGGCGGTCTATCATATGGGGTCCACCTTGGATGTGGGTCATTCATTATTATGGCCCAACCTTTAATGTGTACCATTAATTATGTAGGGCCCACCTTGGATGTTGGTCATCCATCAAGTGAGGCCCACTTACAATGTGGACAGTCCACCACGTAGGGCCTCCTTTGACATGCATTGTGAGATAGAGCTCCTTTGACATGTACAGTGAGACAGAGAAGTATAAAAGTCATGAAGTTAGTAAGCAAAAAAAATAATAATTAATTAAGGTAAGAAGCTTTTAGCACACAAGTTACTTTTACATTGCTGCTTCCCAAACTATCTTAAGAAAAAAAGTAACTTAACAACTTAATACAAGTTAAAAAGTAACTTATTTAGTGGCATCCAAATGGACCATAAACGTTACAGTTCTGCTAATAAGCAATTATGTATGAAAGAATTAAATCTCTTGTATACATGGCATTATACAATTAGCTAAGTTTACATAGAGAATCAAAGAGATTTATAAGATCGATTATCCAATTATCTCTCCATGCGAAAACTTACACACGACTACCACCTTTCAAAATTTATATAAAGAGTACATGATGAAGAGCTCAAGCTACCAATCGAGCCATCACACAACCTTTCTTACAACATAACACATCATATTATACTTTTAGCTTTAGTTACTCTATTTCTATCTGGATCAACTGTAGGTAGTCCAGCATTTGGAATGGCTTAATTCATTGCAGTCCAATGCTATCGCTATAGTATGCTTATGAGTAGTATAAATATTCATGAATCCCTACTTGAAAGATCACATCAATTACATCCAGCTGTATAAATATTCATGAATCCTATACTTGAAAGATCACATCAATTACATTCAGCTGATTATCCATTTCAATTGTTTGCCTACACAGGCATTCGAAAATATTTATCTTTTATTTTTCTCTACTTACTTTTATGTTCTCACTTATTGTATTATGGATGGGAGTGCTTTTTCTGTACTTACTTTTATGTTCTCACTTATTGTATTATGGATGGGAGTGCTTTTTCTGTACTTACTTTTATATTCTCACTTATTGTATTATGGATGGGAGTGCCTGTAAATCTCCAGATTGAAAATTCTAATCCTTAAATTAATATCCAGCAAATAAACGGTTTGGAAGGAATGATAAATAGTAAATGCTTAGTATCTCCCCAGCTAGTAAAATTTGGGGCATCCTCCGCTAAGGTCAACCAATGAGATGGACGGTTTGGGTTACCAAACCATGGTCTCAAGTGTTGGGAACCCGTGCAACAAAGTTAGACCCACAATTCCTCCCAAAATAGTCCAAAAGATAGGAAAATCACTCTACTTGTAAGTTGCACCTAAGCAGCAAGGTTCGGTTAGTAAATATTCACATGCATGTATAAACTTGTAAAAGTATATAAGCACATAGACACACTTACATGAGCTTGCACACGCATATTAAATTTCAAGACCGCCGCCTCTCCAGTGCCTAAAAATCTACATGATTAAAAACATTGAACTTCTGATTTTTTAATCAGGGGCCCCACAAATCAACTGTCCATATTCAACTAAAGGAAGTTTTATATAACCAGCTAAGCACTCTAGTATGGGAGTTCCATAATTAGGTACTCTGCATCAACTGTGAGGCCTTAAAGACATGACAGTTTCATCATTAGATATGTTTCGTCATTGAAGAAAGGCCCATCATATAAACAGTTTGGATCACTAAACATGACCCAAAATCAAATGATATATTCCTGATCTATCCTATTGCAATCCATTGGGAAGTATTCTAACCAACATCAGCAATTGTAAACTGTATTTATACATGTTTGATATGCACTGATGTTTATACAACTCAAACACCTCTCTTGAGAGGGCAGCACACATAGCGTACGTGAGCAAGATCCAAGCTTCCCATCAGGTGCCCCACAATGTTATATCTTTTAGCTTAAAATAAGGGCGTTTTAATCCTCAGGTGAACCGCAGTAGCAAAATGAGAATTGAATTAGAATTTGTAATCTGCTTTGGATATTTCAGCTAGGCAAAATGCAATAAATAAATAAAAATAAAACGATACATTCCAAACCATGTTAGCAGTCCTAGTGGAACTGCTTGGTGGGAGCATGCAGATGCCACATTGGGCCCCCCATGTGTAGATGGTCGAATGATCAGAACCGTTGGTAGTTCAGGCGCTTCCATGATGGTGCCAACATCAAATGACCACACTGAAAGGATGATACCGACTATCTACCTTGCTAACCGACGTGGACAGCTGTAACAAAAAAATCTTGATAGACTCATGCATCCAACATAAAATAAAAAAAATAATAATAAAAAAAAAATCAGTGATCAGAACCATATTCTCGGCGTGATTTTCAGTAGATGGGCAATCCGCAATAACACGCAAGAGATGGACGGTCCGAACCATCTAATCATTTTTGCGTAGGGTCCCCATTGGGCAACCACTGGTCAGCTATGGGTAAGGCCCACGCAAAACGAACCCCAGTAGGCATCCCTAGAAGAATATTATGCTGCAAGAAAAGGACTTGACATGTGCTAGGCCAATGCAGTGTAGGATAAAAAGATAGCTAGTTAGGATGGAAATAGTCTATAACGCCTGTTTTACGCATATGCATAAAACACCCAAACAATATGGGGCCCACCACGTTTTACATGTAAATCCACTCCGTTCATCAGGTGAGAATGCTTACTTGATCCGTACATGAAAAATATTGTCCCAGTATAAAACTACGACGGGCTATAACAACGGAAACAATGTGAAGTTGCTACTAAAACATCTAAGTTCACACGTTGTGGCTTACATGATAGTTGGATCAGTATAGTTTTTAAATTTTCCTTCATCCTGGTAATTTCATACCTGATTACCGGCTTTGATGAAAGGATACTCACCATGGTGGCCCCACAAACAAGCATATGGTTGGCATCCCATCCCTATCATCTCCTGTGGTGTGGTCCATCCAAATTATGCTTCTCTTTTATTTTTCCTCAAAGAGTCTAGAATCGAGGATAGAAACTGATGAACGGAGTGGATTTTCTGTATACAACATGGTAGGCCCCACAAGCCAGGGTGTTTGACACGCTGAGTAAGCCAGGGGATGCAGAGGATATGGTCCCGAAAGTTCTGGCCACAGATTCTTATTCGTTCCTTTCTCCCTTAGCCTACAAAGACGACCAGGTTCAATGCACTTGGCTTATCACCAGCTTACAACCCTCAAAATACAACCCTTATAAATAGTAGTGGCTTTAGTACATTGAAGTGTGTAGAATGCAGAGTCGGGTTTTCCCTAGAGTTCCTTCCAAACTCTTCTGATGAGGTTCACCTCCCAGATGGGTGGTGGCTTAATTTCTCAGCTGAAGAGTTTGGGGGAACTCTGGGCGCCACTCGGCATTGTTCTCACGGAGGTCCGGTGATGATGCAGACGTTTGCAGCGATTGAGCCATCTTTACTCGTGATGTCTGGTCAGTGCATTTCAAATGTTTGAATTTTGTGGAAGTGAAGCTGTTTGGTTGATCACAAAAAATGCAGATGGCGCGATCGATGCACAAATGGCCGTCTTTAGGGTCGTTATTGGGTCTTCAATTTCTTATTAGTATGGTTACTATTCAGTTCTCACTTTTTCTAACAACTCATAATGAATAGTTGCACTAGGGTTTCTGTACTGTGCCAAATCATGTGCCACTATGTAACACCCAGTTTGGTTGTAACAAAATACGGCGGAAATTACATATATATGGTCTCAAGCCAAAACTTGTATGCCATGCCAACCCTACAGAGTTGCACCTGGTGGCAAGATGCACGGCTTGATCAAGTAGGTAATATTTTACATTGCATAATGAAAAAATGAGAATAGTTACTCATCTCATATACAAGTTGTTTGATTTCAAAGCCAAACCAATGTATTTGGCAAGTGCCATTTTAAAAGGACTGTGTGGGGTGTGAGCCGGCCAAATGCTATTGATGTGCACACACCATTCCCGGCCCAAAATTGCAGGCTGGATCACATCTCTTATTAAAATGAAGTGATTAAGTAACTTTAAATAAAAAAAGTTACTTATAATTGATAATAAGCCAAACTTATTAAACTGAAGTGATTAAGTAAATTTAAATAAAAAAGTTACTTATAATTTATCATAAACCAAACTTACTTATCTACTGCTGTAAGTAGAAAAAGTAACTCATTTGGAGGTATCCAAACAAGCCCTTACATATTATAAAATGGTAAAAGCAGCTTACCCATCCCTTTATCCAAGTGCATACTACCTTTTTATAATCACTAGCTCTTGTAATTTTTTCCAACCCATGTTGCCAACCATCTCTCTAAGTTCTTTCTCAATCATGTCTTCTTCTTCTTCTTCTTTTGAGGTTCGGCAAGATAAGGATATTCTACTGATAGATTGGGGTGTGCAACCTTGAATTTCTTGTCAATTCCATTAGACCGTTGTATCCTAGCTAGAAGCAAATTGTAAGAGTTTTATATAGTGGGCTCAACTGATCAATGGCTCGGATTTGATACAAATGTCATATTTATGTGTGAAATAATCAGTGGACCCCACTAAAGTAGTGATCTCGCAGAGATAAGAGGGGTTATGTGTCTAAATTGCCTAGTAGCAGTGTTGTAGTTGAACATGGACAGTAAATAAGCTTTATTTGTGTAGAGCAGGAGTAGCTATGTAAATTGTTTGAACAAAAATAACTTACATATGTAAGACGTTTCCTTCTCCTAATATAGTATTACGCTCTTTATTTTGAACTCTTAGCAATTTTCCCATGGAATTGAAGTATCTAATTGCATTTCACAAACTTAAGATCAATATTGGATAAGTATCTGCCTAATGGAGCGTATGTTTTGAACTCATGTTGGTTGCTATGTTGCTTCTGTTAGCTGTGTTATTATAGACCAAATGTGACTACATGTTTGTAACATACCTGGTAATTTATGACCAAAGATGATTGTCCCCCCCAGCTGATGGCCAATGTTCCAAAGGTTTCCTAGATGAGTAAAATCATAACTCTTCAACTGAAGGCCATATAATAAACATTTAGGGAAGAAACTATGCAAAACGTCTACATTCAACCGAAGAATAGTTTAATGTTTGATGCTCATGATCATCCAATCTTCGAGTTTTTTTATGCATGGTCATCCAAAATGAGACCCTGTTAGAGATTACTATTAATCTAGTGGGCTTCACAAGTGGGACCCTTTGTTAGGAGTGTTATGGCTAGCTGTTTTATGTTATGTTTGTCTTTTAGTACTACATTGGATACTTATGAAAATTCAGATTGTAATTCCCAGTACATAAAGGTTTTAGGGTAGGTGCTTTTTGTTTTCTGTTTTTTAAATGACACATTAGATTCTTATGAGAAAGTGAGTTGTAACTGCTAGTACATACTGTTTGATGTTTTATTTTGCTTTTTAGCTCCGCATCATATTCTTTTGAAAATGTGGGCTAGTTTAAAAAGGCCTATTTGTGTATTACAATTGAATAAGAGTGTTCTTTCAATAAAAGAATTATACTCTCTTTGCTCTCTAGTTCTTGTTCTTCCCTTTTTATGATTCTCCCTCATACCTTCTCACAAGTGATTGTGCATTACAATCATTTGTGAGATTTTATTTCACATGTTGTTGTGATCCTGCCTCTATGTGCATTTGCATTGTTATTTTACTTGCTTATGTGGTTCATTGAGTTTAATATAGGAATTCGCTGGAATTCATGCAAAATCTAAGGTGTTTGCGATCTGTTCAAAGCATGTTGTGAGATTTATAAAGTGTGCCACTGGAAATTTCATATCTGATTGATTTATTACTTGAATGCTATAAACCATTATACAAGTCATTTAACCCCATTGGTACTAGCTAAAAATCAACCAAATTGTAGAAATTCTCATATTGGGAATTGCATCATACCTCAAGAACTCATGTCTATAACTTATGGTTATATGAGTGAATTGCAAGATTGATTTTTTTTTTTTTTTTTGCAATTCGCTTGGATCATATTGAAAAACTGCCACTTTGTTGTTACCTTTTCCCTTGAGTACTTGAAGGGTATCATTTGCATGTCTGAAACATGAACATAAATGAGAGTACTTTGAAAGAAAGGTCAATGGAAGAAACATCATTTCTTTCTACAAGAAATTATTTGAGCATTTTTTTAGAAGAGTTCCACAGAAACTGGTTCTTTTAAGTAAACTATTGGCGCAACCGTAGGCGGAATGAGATCGATCATCGTCTCTCTCATAAGATAACCGATCTGAATCTATGGATCTATCGAGCAAACAACCTGATCTTCCTTGATCAATTAAGAGACAACTCGAAGAACACGAGCCAAACAGAGAATACTCTGGAGAATTGTATTAAAATTATTCAAAATTATCCATAAAATTGGAAATAACATCTTTCTTATACAAACTAAACCCTAAGTTTCATAGCTTAGGTGTCCTACTCGCAAAAGGAAAGAGAAACAACTTCTAAAACGAAAAAGAAAACTGAAATAGCAAGTTCGTGGGAACTCACTGGTCGGAAAAGGACCAATTTGGTCCAGAGAGTCAGCAACTCTCTAGAGTTCACTCGACTTGTCCACGATCGGTCTGGGTCAGTCTGTTAAGTGCACGGCCAGTCGGACCGGTCGATTTTGGGCCAAAATAGTCCAGTGAGTTTGGACTATTTCTTAGTTGGGTCCGACCAGTCAGATGACTGGTCGGTAGTGTCCTTTGTTTTGAGTATTTTCACAGTCATGAAGGACTGTGTGCTAAAACACAAGGCAAATGATCAATACCTTTTATTAAACCTTTCAACAGCCACTGATTTATTATCGTCATGTGCCCTCCACCTGAGTTGCTATGATGACCAGATCAGTGTAATCCTCGTAAGCCCTCAAATGAGTGGCTACGATGACCTAATCAGCATGACCTTTGGGGGTACGGCCTCTCCATTGTAAGGTCCAACGAATGATAACTTTAGATCTCACATATCTTCATGGAGTGTGCATGGATTGATTGCTTTGAAAGTTAGAATATATTGATAACATTGGATCATTTATTGTTAAGTTGGAATTGTAGGAATGTAGGGACAATGCTTGCTCAGTTTACGGTTTTTACTTGTAGCAAGTGGGACTCATGGTTCAATCATCTACACTATCGATCTTTTGCATCCCAATGTGGATGAGCCCTGCCCGAAAAGCTCATCCAGCTTGGGAGACCCTAGCCAACTATTTTGGGATTTATAGTTGAATGCCCACCGTTGATGTATTCTCTTTCTAACATACTATTTATGTACGCCACAAATCAAAGGGTTAGGATTGTTCAACCATTGTGTGGCCCAAAAGTTCAATAGTCTAAGCTGAGTATGATGTGTGATACTATGAGCTCAAATACTGAAAATTTGCAAACCCCAGGACTTACCCAGTTGCGCTAAGAACTTAAGCTGTTAAGGAATGGCAGAACAATGTGATTGTGGACGCCTCCAACAATTAGAATGTCCATGATGGCCTTGGTGATGATAACGATAATGACAATGAAGATAAATGGTGATGACGCCAAGCATGATAGTGGCAACGGTGGGGAAGAGCAACTCGGCCCAATGAGGGTTTGAAGAGTGTTTCATAACAATTTTATTTTATTTTTTTATTTTTTATTTTTTATTTTTTTTGTTTTAGGACACACACATCACATGGGCACTTGAAACCAGGACTTCAATGTAGCTAGAAACCCATTAGTTGGGACCTGGTTTAATAACATATAATGAATGATGCGGCACATGTAATAAACAACTTGAATCTTGCACACAAGTGGATAGCTGGGCTCAAGCCGGTTTGTCTTGGGCCACCTAGGGCCTAGACATGAAATGCAATTCATAAACAGAATGCCTTGCAATCTCTGGCCCAATAAAAAGGGTCGAGTGCACCTATTAAAGGCAGTATGTACAGTAAAATAGGCAAAAAATATAATATTACGTTGGAAAATCTTTATTTTTCATTGTAGGCCCTACATCTAACATGCATACCAACCACTACTTCAGTTGGCCATTTCACGGGTACAAGGGTTAGTTGGTTATGAGCAATTGACATCCAAGGGCCTCGGCCTATGTTATAGTTTGCACTTGCACAGTAACTTATTCTACAAGGGTTTGCAGGGGAACCGGCTTCATGAAAGTTTATACACAAAGTCGGAAATTTTCAGCTTTTGGACAGAAGGTTTTGAGACTACACATATAACTGGACGGCCGTGATCTAGTCGTGGACCAGGCCATACTCTCATTCTAGAGTTTTCATTGTAATGCTGGAACGGCTAGCTGCAATGTATGCGCTACTGTGGATGGATAATCGCCCAAAACTCACGGTGATTAGACAATATTGACCATCTCATCTTACCCAATGATTTTAAACCGTTGTTTCTTTTCTCCTTAGTCATCCATTTGCCGGTCGCAGATTGGACAGTTAGGATCATTTGATATGTGCGATTTTCACGCTATGATACACTGTGGGTCATATGAATTGGACGGTTTGGATGGGTGCACATGTGTGCCACTAACTAGTACGAGCCATTCCAGATCACATCCGAAGGGTGATTTATCAAATGGAACCATCCATCTAGTGTATCCTGTCATGGATGGCCCACATTACGAAAATCATACATGGGACAAAAGTCCTAACCATCATTTTCCGTCATCCTGGCACCGAAAATTACTTAAACCATATTTGTCTTCTACCGTCAGTCTGATATTTAATATCTACACCTTAGATATTATACGCTCCACCGCCGAGATTGTCGGTGTAAGCAAACACCCATAGATAAAAAAGCTATGATCATATAAATAACTAAATGAACCTTTGATGAGGAAGTGAGTAAGGACGGACCATCTAATAGCAAAAGGGAAGAAAAGCTATGATCATATAAATAACTAAATGAACCTTTGATTTTCGAAAGACATGATTTAGAAAGCCACTTTCTTTAATCAAACCTTGATTTCAAATCTTGATATGATAGGTAATATAACAGATGTCTAATATCAAGATTCTCTATAGTAACATTTACTTCGATCTTTGACATGGATATACCACCACCTCCGAGGGTGGGTTACCAATATGTTCACCTCCGGGATATTGGAAAGCTAATGGCTTTACAGGCGGATGTGCACATTAATTAGGGATGTCAATGGACTGGGTTGGCCCAACAGGCTTTTGGGACTGGCCACATTAGGCCGGACTTGGACTAGAGTATCAGGCCCGCGGGTCGAATTCGGGCCTAAAGTATAAGCACTTTCTTCAAATGGGCTGGACTTGGTCTAGGCTATTTAAAAGCCTGAAACCTGGCCCGATATAAAAATAAAATTAAAATATTTTTCCTCTTTTCAAAATTTAAATTTTACACAATTTTTTTTCTAAAAATCTATCTTTCTCCTAAAACTCCTATTATTTTCTATAGTGTTGATGATATATATATATATATATATATATATATATATATATATATATATATATATATATATATCATGGATTGACCTGATTTTTAAGACCTTCGTCCATCACGTAATGGTGGAACTGAACCTGCATTTGTATCTTGGCCATTGTGGCCCGTCACAGGTCCGGACTGAGTTTGGGCATAAGTTGAGAGAGACGGGCCGGGTTTGGACAGAACTTGACCCGGTCCTAATCCGGCCCATTGACACCCCTATTGCGCATGCACATATGAACACACGTGCGCCATTTATCTGATGGTCAAATAATAATAATGGTGTAATGTTTGCAGTGTGGCCCATCCAAGCAATAGGGCCCAACAGCGGACGATATGCATCCAGTGGAAAAGATGCAATTCTTAGGCAAGGTTGTTCTTCGTGGCGGACAAAATAAAATTCCAATCCGTTTGTGCTGTGTATATGAACCGTTGCACAGTAGCCAGGCTATTCATCAGGTGGGATTCACCATGAAGATGACAAGGCCCAAAAATCAAGTGGGATGAAAAATGGATTGTTAGAGAAAATGACAAGGTCTGAGGTCCAACCGTCCACCCGGCATGTGTGTGCTGATATCCATCTTACCAATAGCTTGGCTCCAAATCAACCCCATCAACTCATCAGGTGGTTAACTCCATAGAAAACAATGTCTAGCTGCCAATAAATGAAAAAATACATTTGTGGTCCACTTAATGAGTTGCACTACAAGAAAAGTGACCTATATCGGTGGATTTTTCCGCCGCTATATAGCGATTATCCGCTGCTAAAACCTTTTGTGGCGGATCAATGGTGTATCATGTATCAATCGACGTAGCCACTGTCGGTATAGACATTGTGGCGGATAATTGATTCGCCGCTAAAATATATTGTGGGAAATTGTTCGGCCTTTATCTATTGCCAACATACAGCAGATGGTAATTTATTGCAGAGGAAAATATCCGTCGAAAATTGTACATGTAGCAGCAAAAAACATCCGTCTCTATATATTGCCAGCAAACAACATATGATAATTTATTACGGCGGAAATATCCACCGGAAATTATACATGCAGCGGTGGAAGTATTCAGTATTGTTGTGTATTATCATTGACACAACATTAGACATTCACCGGCAGAACTATCCACCGCTATATGCTATGACTGAAAATGACGCTTAGATAGTTAGCGATGGATATATCCGCCCCATATATAGATATATGCTAGCAGATATAATCCACTGCTGTATATAGATTTCAATGGTGGATAAATCCGCTGGCATAAACTTTGAATCTAAAAACAATTACAACAAATGCCCTATACTTCAATAGGGCAGCTGCTTGCTGTAATTTTAATTGAAATAATTGTATCATCTTCGTTACATTTATATTTACATTTGTTTGCGTTGAGCATCGGTTGCAATTCTATTATTCAAACAAAATTCTTCATTCATTTTCATCTATTGCATGCAAGTCCTTCCCTTCCATCTGCTATACACAAGCTCGCAACGTTGTAATTTTCAGGACGGGAGAAAGCTTCACTATTAAAAAAAAAAAAAAGAAAAAAAAAAGAAAAAAAAAAGTTTAGTATATCCATTAACATAGTTCATTCTATTTATTTTAAAAGAAAAGAGAACTTACCAGTTTAAAATTTATAACTTGGAAAGAAGTGATTTCCTTCTTCTTTATTTTGATGTTCTTTTATGAACCATCCTTTGTTAATCCATTTGTATCAATATTCTCATCTGAAATGTCTAGCTGCTTTGAAGGCTCTTACTCTTTCCTGGAGTTTGCTGGATCTTCACAAATAAATATTGACTTGTATGGATGTTGATTTTTTTTTTTTCCAACACCACTTATTCTAAATGATTGCTTGAAGAAGAAAAAGTCTTGTAGGAGTTCAAGACTTTTGAGTGTACTTTTGAAGATTTCTATACCTATTGAAATCGATCGAAACATGTAACAGAAGCTAAAGACATTAAATGAAGATTCATGTACATACATACTGAAATTGACCGAAACATGCAAGTCACACATGGTACGCGTTGATGAGTAGTACTAAAGTTTTAATACGGCGTTTAATAAAATCCAATCAAGAAAAAAATAAACGGGATGTTATGCAAATATGAGGCATATATATTTTGAATGCATGTCATCCAAATATAAAAAAGTTGCATGCTCTAAAGTTAAACAACAATGCAAAAAGTAAAATCAAATCGTCAAAATTTTATTTTTTATTCAAGCAAGATTATCATTTGATAAAAAATGAAAAATCAATCAATCAACATGAAAAACCAATAGGACAACAATCTAAAAAATCATATATAACCAAATCATCAAGAGAAATTTAGTAATAAAGGCAAAATTAATCAATCAACCTGAAAAACTATGATAGTTTAGAAAATCAAGTAGATCTAAAACCCATGTGGGCTTTATATCTCATTCATCCAACCATACAACCAAACAACAAGCAATCCAACTATAGAATGAAACCACAATCAATCTAACTATAAAATGAAACGACCATTAATTCATTGAACCATCAACCATAAAACAATCACATCCTATTTCAATTAGGGCTTAAAGTCGGGCGGGTTGGGTTGGGTTGATCATGCTCAACCCTAAACCAACCCAAAGTTCCTATTACCTTAACCCTAACCCAACTTAACCCAACCCAACCTCGGGTTGGGAATTCTCAACCCAAGCCCAACCCAAGTGGGCTCGGTCGGGTTGATACATGCTAATATTTTCGTTATTACATTAGTCTATTATGATTCAATACACATCTTATTTTTTGTACCTATGACTTTATTTATTATGTATGTAGTTATTTATTGTAAAAAACTTCACTTTTTCTAAATAAACAAGCTAAAATATAGGATAATTATTCTTTTAACATTTAAGCCTTTTAAATTCAAACATATCAAATTTCAATCATTATAAGTTTACTTACTAAAGTAATATAAACAGATAGGTTTACTTAACTAAAGTACAACAAAATTATAAGTAACTTGTATATAGATCGGGTTCTGGTTGGGTCGGGAAACCCAAGAGCTCAACCCAAGCCCGACCCAAACTTCATCGGGTTGGTGCTTTCATAGCCCAAGCTCGAGAGTGGGTTTGATACTTCCTGCCCAAGCCCAAACCAATGTCTAGTTAATCATGGGTCGGTCGGGGTTGAACCCGCCCAACTTTCAGCCCTAATTTCAATACATATCTTCTATCTACATTATTGTTTACATTCACATTGACCCTATCATCGGTTGCAATCAACAAAGAATGCAATCGTCGTTCCAACTCTTCTATCATTTGAAACAAATTCATTTCTCTTTTAATAAATTCCACATCGTCTTTTAGCAACCTCAAATTCTTTCATTAACATTTTCTTCTCCTTCGCTTTGAGTTGTCTCTTTAATTCTTCCACTTCTTGCATCCTTATATCAAGATTGTACTCATCACACTAAGAAAAGAAGTCGCAACTCTATTCATTTAGTAATATTATTGTATATTACAAGCATAAATTTGAGTCACCCAATTCCAACGACAAGCACTTCAATATATTTTTTTAAAGGTTAATACACACACTCTTACACCCACAACCCACACACTTTTACAATTCATGAGTTCTTAAAGTTGAAACGTAGAGTGTCTACCACTGAGCCATGAGTAGCGACCTTGTATATGCAATCCAATTTATATAGTTCCATTAGTAGGTACACTTTACATCAACTATGAGGTCTTCCCAAATGACAGTAATTTATTATTAAGTATGCTCCATTGATGGTGAGGAAGATAACCTCGTTTCAACACTTGAGGTCTTGGTATCGACTCCCAAGTGGTTCGATGTGGTAGCATCGTCCTTTGTAACGATCAAGGCTGGTAAGTCCATCGGTCCACACAGTTGTCCATGTACCAGTAGAAGATTCAGCAGCTACCGAAATAGGATTCGTTTTGGCTAGAGCGCCCAAATCCGCTATATATTTGACACGGGTTTGCCGTAATGCTGGAACTATGGCGAATGCATCTATCGTCATTGATGCATAAATAAAGATACCAATTAGTAGTGATTGAATTCCTTCTATGGTTCCACATGAGAAACCAGTACGAATATAACCTACATGTCCAATCGAACTATGAGCGCGTCGTGCTGCTAGGCGAAGCAGTGGAGTGATGCACCCTAGATGGCTAGAGTCCAGTAGCCGAAAGCATCACTAGCTTACGGCCCAAAGTGGGGTGGCTAACATTGTGGTGTCACTAATAGGAGGATGGGTGTCCTAATGGTGGGGTGTGTACTATATATATATATATATATATATATATATATATGAGGTCAGCAATGCGTACAGCCGGATCAGTAAGCATGACCCAAAATCCTCACTGAGCATGACCCAAAATCAAAGGATGCATTCCTTAGCTGCCCTATTGTAATATGTTAGGATGTATTCTAACAAACATCTACAATGGTAAACTGTACATAAACATAAATATACACTGATGTTTATACAAGTCAGACACCTCTCCTCACAAAGCCTGCACACATGAACAATATCCAAGCTTCCAATGTTAGATCTTTTGGCATAAAATAAGGGCATTTTAATCCTCAGGCTGACCACAGTGGACGACATGAGAATTGAATAACAATTCATAGTCTGTGGACCTTTAAGCGTCCATGGATTCACATTACCTGCCTTTATAATATTTATTCACTGTCACTTCAGGAAAGCAAAAGGATGTCCAACTATATGTAGGAACCTGAAAAGAAAAACATTGGGACGACACCACCGGTGCTAGAATAGACAAAACGCAAAAATATATAATAATAAGAAACAAATAATAATAATAATAATATAATAATCTTCGGTGAAGTTCCAAACCATGTTGGCAGTCCCAGCGGAGCTGCTTGGTGGGTGCATGCACTTGCCATATTGGGCCCAACATGCATAGATGGTCGGATGATCAGAACTGCTGGTAATTCAGGCGCTTTCATTAAACTGCCACCGTCAAATGACCACACTAGAAGGATGATACAGACCATCAACCTCGATAACCGACGTGGGTGGTTGTAAATAAAAAATTCAATGGAACTGTCGAATACCAATAGTCAGTAGTCAGAAACATCCTCTCGATCGTCGTGATTGCCAGTAGATGGGCACAATAGTACCCAAAAGATAGGACGATCCGAACCGTCTATTAATCTTTGCATGTGGCCCCATTGGGCAACCACATAACACTGATCCGCCAGGTTTGAGGCCCACGCAAAACAAACACCGGTAGGCATTCTTGAAATATCATCCCTCATGAAAAGGACTAGACAAGTGAAAGGCAGATGCGTTTTAAGAAAAAACGATGGTGAAAGTTCGGACGGGAATCGCCTAAAATGGACCGGAATCCTCTGCAACACCTGTTTTACGCAGTGTGTCAAACACACTAACTTGTGGGGCCCACCATGTTATGTATGTAACATCCACTCCATCCATCAGTTTCTATCCTCGATCTTAGGCCTCGGGAGGAAAAATCAGAAAGACCCATAACTTGGATGGACCACACTACCGGAGACTATAGGGATGGGATGCCAACCATATTCTTGTGTGTGGTTGGGCCATCATGGTGTGCATCTTTCAGCAAACCCAGTAATCAGGTATGAATTGGTTATGAATCACCAGGATGAAGTGGCAATTAAAAAACCATCCTGGTACCTGGTCCAAGTATAATGTAAGTCACACCATGTGAACTTACGTGTTTTAGGAGCAATTTCAAATTGTTCCATTGGTACGGCCAATCAGAATTCTTTTATCGAGCTGACGCTTTTCATGTACGGATCAAGAAAGTTTTCGCACTTGATGGACGGATTGGATTTACATACAAAACGTGGGGGTTTTAGGTGTTTACAACAAGCCTTTCAAGAGAGATGTGGTGGGATTTGATTGGCAACGTAACGGATATTGCCAATAGAGGGTGTTTGGCATCTCTACGAATAAGAGCTCATTGGCTTATTTCTAAAAAAATTAGCTTTTAGACTGTTTGGTAAAAGTCTATTGAAGTGCTTGTTATTTTAAAAAGTAGCTAATAAGCACTGATTTAATAGGTTTGGAAGTGGTTATTTTTTGAAACAGAGCTTATTCGACTTAAGCGGGTAGACATTTTAAACTAATTTTTGAACAAGTTTACCCTTAAACTTTTTAAGTAATTTCTATCTTACTCTCTTATCTTTACAAATTCTTCAAGAAAAGCCCACACGGTAGACAACCCATAGTGAAGGTGGGCCTTACATGATGAATGGCCCATATCAAAGGTGGGCCTACATAATGCATAGTCACATCAAAGGTGAGCCCCACATGATGGATGGCCTACTTCAAAGTGTGGCCTCGCATGATGAATGATCCACATCAAGCAAACCCTACCTGATGATGGTCCACATCAAAGGTGGGGACCCACACGATGGATGGTGGACATTGAATGTGGGACCACATGATGGAAGATTGACATTAAAGGTGGGCCCACATGATAAATGACCCATATTGAAGGTTGAGCCCTACATGATGGACTATCCACATCAAGTGGGCCCCACATGATAGATGGTCCACAACAAATATGAGACCCACATGATGGATGTTCCACATCAAAGGTAAGACCCACGTGATGGATGGTGGACATTGAATGTGAGACCACATGATGGAAGGTTGACATTAATGGTGGGCCTACATGATGAATGACCCATATTAAAGGTTGGGCCCCACATGATGGACGGTCCACAACCAAGGTGGGACTTACATGATAGATGGTGGACATCGAAGGTGGGTCCCACATGATTGACTATACAAATCATGTGGGCCCGACATGATAGTGGTCCACAACAAAGGTGGGACTCACATGATGGATGGTGGACATCAAAGATGGGCCCCTCATGATGAATGACTCATATTAAAGTGGGGCCCACGTAATGAAAGGTTTACATTAAAGTGGGCCCCTCATGATAGATGGCCCGCATTAAAATGTGGCCTAATGTGACAGAAAATGCGCATCAAGTGGGTCCCATTTGATGGACACTCCATGTCAAATGTGGGACCCATATGATGGATGATGGTCATTGAAGGTGGGCCCACATGATGAACAACATATAATGAAGGTGGGGCTCCACACAATGAATGGTCCACATCAAGTGGGCCCACAAATGGATGGAGTGGGCTTCACATGATGGATGACCCACATAAAAGTGTGGCCCCTCGTAATGGACAATTCACATCAAGTGGGCCCCACCTAATCGGCGATCCACATCCAAGGTCTCTCATGATGGATGACCTATATCCAAAGTGGGTCGTATGATGGATGATCCACATAGAAGATGCACTCTACATGATGAATGGTAGATATCAAAAGTGGGCCCTACATGATGGACAATCCATTTCAAAGGTAGGGCCCACACTATGAACACATTAAATGTGGAGTCTAAGTGATGAGTGATGGGTAGTGGATAATGAGGGGCCCCACATAAAGAGCAATTAGGAATGATGTTAGGCCCCACATGATAAATGGCCCACCAAAACAACTATTTGAATTGCTCTTATATTAAAGCTATAATATTTAAAAAAGATATCAACTACTCTTAAAAAAGCTCTTATTTGAAAGTTTTACTAAATGTGCTTATTTTAAACAAGAGCTTGTTTTTGTTAGAGATTTTATCAAACGAGGTTATTTAAATTAGAACTAGAACAAAAAGGGACTTATTGAAGTAGCTCTTATTCAAAAAGCTTTTATTGAATTAGGGTAGAGATGCCAAACAAGCTCTTAGTCTACCGACAACTTTCAAACATGCCGTGAGGGAAGCAACAGATGGGGGTGGTGACCCAACACACTATGGGCCCACCTTTATGTATATATTTTATATCCACGCCGTCCATTTGTTCTGCCTAGCTCACTTTAAGGCTTGAGCCCGAAAATAAAGCAGATCCGAAAGTCTAAGGAGCCACAACAACCAACAACCAACTTTGAAACCTTCATAAGGCCCACCATAATATTTATTTGCCATCCAACTTCAACTTCATGATAAGGCAACAGAGAACTGATGAAGGGGAAACACAAATATCAACGGGCCGGATTCCAAACTTTTGTGCCCCAGAGAAGTTTGTAATGGTGGGAGCATTTGATCTGCTGGACCCCACAGCACCAACACCACCCAATCCTCTTCCTGCTTTACGTGGCTATCTCTGACAATGCCATGTGGAGCAATCAACTCTCGCCACCACAGGGAATCTCGGTGGATCTCCGGATGCACCAAATCCGCGTCTCCGAAAGTTCTGGCCACTGGCCGCCTTTCTCCCTTAGCCTAAAGGCGACTAGGTTCAATGTACATGACTTCTTACCAGGAACGCTATTTGCACCACTAACACTCGCACTAGCGACCTGCTCCGTGGGCCCCCACCATGATGTATGTGTTTTATCCAAGCCGTCTATCCATTTTGGATGAGTATTTTAGAGGTTGAGTGCAGAAACGAGGGAGATCAAATTCTCAGGTGGACCACACCATAGGAAAACAGCAACTTTAATGTTTATTTGTCATCAAACCTTTTTTATTAGGTCACACGGACCTCGATGAATGGAAAACACAAATCTTTTGCCCCCAAGAAGTTCTAATGGTGGGGATTCAATCACCATGGTTTCCTGTGGTACTATCCACCTGATTGAGCTAGCAAAATGGATGGACGGCGTGGATAAAACACATACATTATGATGATGCTCACAGAGTACCAGCTTACAACCCTAAAAATGCAACCCTTATAAATAGAGGCTTTGGTAGAATGCAGGGTGCAGACTGCATACACGTCGGGTGTTATCTAGGGTTCCCTCCAAACTCTTCTACAGGGTACCCTTCCCATGCTCAGCTGAAGAGTTTGGGGGAACTCTGGGCGCCGCTCGGCATTGCTCTCGAGGTGAGCTGGTGATGGTGCGCGGGTGGTAGCAGCCGTTAGAGCCATCCATGCCTGTGATGTCTAGTCAGCTCGTTTGGTGGACTCTCCAAACAGGCCCCTACTTGTGTGTTTAGGGTTATTATTGAGCATTCAATTCCTTAACGTATGGCTACTGTGAAATTCTAACAACTCATAATGCATACTTGCATGGCTAGGGGGTTTCAGTGGTGTGCCATGTCATGTGCCACTATATATGTAGCACCCAGTTTGGTTTTAACATAAAATCTGTATTTCTTGCTATTTGTCCCGCACCATCTTGCAATCCCAATTTTTTTTTTTTAATTATTTCTTTTATTCTTTTATGTTTTTTGTTTTGGAAAGGGTAGAACCCCCATTTTGAAGCTGCCTTCCAATATATACATATAGAGCTAACGGCAGTGCCATGCAGGGGAATGATCATTTCAGCCAAATCAAATCCAGTGGCATCTGGATTCTTCTGTGGTAGACTCTTAGGAGTTTCAGCATGAGGTTTGGGATTCGAGTCCCATAAGTGGTGAAATCCTACTACGGCCTTTGTGCAGGAGTGCGTGTGCGTTGGTGGGTGTGGGGTGCGTGTGTAAAAACTAAAAAAATAGAAAAATCCAATGGCATCTGAAGCCAAAAAATGGATGCCATGCCAACACTACACAGTTGCACCTGGTGGCAAGATTCACCCTTTGATCTAGTAGGTATTTTATGTTGCATAATGGAAAAATGAGAATGGTTACGCGTCTTATATATAGGCTAGCTGTTAGATTTCAAATAAAAACCAATGCATTTGGTAAGTGCCATTCTAAAAGGAGTGTGTGGGAGATGAGCCAGATGCTGTTGATGTTCGTACACTATTCTCGGCCCAAAATTAATGTATGGCCGGCCACATCTCTTTTATGGATTATAAATGGGAAAAGCCTACCAATCCCTTTATCCAGGTGCATCTCTCTCTCTCTCTCTCTCTCTCTCTCTCTCTTGGGGGGTGGGAGGATTTTGAATTGGTTGACAGTTCCGCCAGACTATTGGATCCAATAGGCAAGCATGTTGATGCCTCTTTCATCTAGAGATACAACACACCAAAAGGTATGATTTATTTTTAAAGAATTCAACTTAGTCCAAACCTCATGTAACAGATCTCACAAATAGTGAGCTTTTTTTTTTACACCTCTCTTATTTATGGTCAATTGCAGGTACTATCTAAATAGTTGTTTCCTTAACCTTCCAACAAAACAAAAAATAAAAATGAAAAGAAATGACTTACCCATGCAAGACAATGTTTCATTCTCCTAGTATAGTATTATGTTCTTTATTTCCGTACTTGTAGCAATTTTCTCGTCGTGTTGAATTAGTATCTAATATGATTTAATAAATGCAGAGTTGTATCTCGTGGTATTTATTTCTTCTGATCTATCCTTGTCTCACTTTAACTTAGGGCATGTCTCCATGGAGGGTTGCAGATTTCTTTGGAATTAATCTTAGTGCATATAGGTCATCTATCCATTCCAATTCGTGGAAATACTCCTGTTTTTCTTTCTGTATTTTGGATATGTTAGATAAAATCTTAGACTGTACAACTATCTGCCTAATGGGGCAAATGTTTTGAAATGTTGCTATGTTACTTCTGTTTGCTGCGTTATTATAGACCAAATGTGACTACATGTTTGTGACACACCTGATAAACATTTAGGAAAGAAACTATGGAAAATGTCCACATTCAACCAAAGAGCAGTTTCTTGTTCAATGCTCATAATCATCCAGTAGTGAAGTTTTTTTATATGCAAAGTCATTCAAAGTGAGACCCCGTTAGAGATTACTGTTAATCTAGTGGGCTTCACATGTGGGACCCTTTCTCAGGAGTGTTAAAGCTAGGGTTTTTTTTTTTTTTTTCAGTACTACATTGGATCCTTATGAAATTGCCAGTTATAACTCCTAGTACATAAAGGTTTCAGGCTACAGGCTATATGTTTTTGGTTTTTTGTTTTTTAAATCCAACATTGGATTCTTACAAGACAGTGGGTTGTAAGTACTCCTATTGTTTGATGTCTTAGTTTGTTTTCTAGCTCCACATCGATCATATTCCTTTGAAAAAGTGGGCTAGTATAAAAAGGGTCTACTCTAGTACGGGTATATTGTTATTGAATAAGAGAGTGTTCTTTCGATAAAAGAAATTATGTTCTCTCTTTGCTCTCTTTTCTTGTTCCTCCCTCGCGAGGATTTCCCCTCGTCCCTTTTGACAAGTGATGGTGTATCACAATCATTTGCGAGATTGTCATCTCACATGTTGTTGTGAACCTGGATCCATGCGCATTTGCATTGTTATTTTACATGCTTGTATGGTTCATTGGGTTTATCATAGGAGTTCGGTGGAGTTCACTTGTGCAAAATCTAAGAAAGTGTTCACGAGTAAGATTTGTAAATTGTGCCACTAAAGTCTCATACGTGATCAATTCATTACTTAGAATACTTTAAACCATCATATATGTCATTTGACCCAATTGTACTTTGCTGAAAACCCAACCAAATTCTAGAAATTCCCATATTGAGCATTGCATCATGTCTCAAAAACTCATTTGCATGTCTGAAACATGAACATAAACGAGAGTAATTTGGAAGAAGGTTCCATGATAGACACATCATTTCTTTTGAAAGAAACGGTTGAGCATTTTATTTTTTTATTTTTTTATTTTTTGGTGTATAGTCTCAATAGCTGGGTATATGATGTTGGAGAGCCTTCAACAAAGGGGTGAATTTTTTAGTCCACCGATCGGTCACCCGACCGGTCGGCTTGTGGACAATTTATTCACAAAACCCTTTGGACGATTTTTGCCATTTTGTGACCGGTCGCTAGGTGCTCAGACCGGTCGGTGGACAGGTCTGAGTTGAGGCAGTTGCATGAGTTTTTCAGGAAAAACTCTCTGGAC
Organism: Liriodendron chinense; assembly: GCA_003013855.2. Classification (NCBI taxonomy): domain Eukaryota; kingdom Viridiplantae; phylum Streptophyta; class Magnoliopsida; order Magnoliales; family Magnoliaceae; genus Liriodendron; species Liriodendron chinense. Next base: position 2,602,044 of record PVNU02000736.1, on the reverse strand, counting down.
AGATTATGACTGGTCAACGACCGGTCGTGGGGTTCTCTGCACAAGTTGCGACCGGTTGTTGACCGGTCGTGGAAACTTGCGGGATTTGAATTCTTGCGCGCTTCTAGCGATATATGTTTCCTATTCTGGTTCTAATTTTATTTATATGCTTCCTAATTGTATTTGGCAAGGTATTATACAAATCTTTGAGTTATATACGAGATTAGGGCATTGGGGGAGTTGTGTGTGAGGTTTGAGAGCTTTTATTCATCTTTGGGGTTCTACTTGGGTAGTTCTAGCTCTGTAATTATCTGATTCATAGTGGTGCTGTCGTTTTGTGCCGTGGTTTTTTTCCCGCAAGGGTTTTCCACGTAAAATTCAGTGTGCTTTTGCATCGTGTGCTCGTGTAGGCCGATTGTAGATTGTTTGATCTTCTTTGTTGCTTCCGCTGACCGGAATTCCAACAAGTGGTATCAGAGCTATCATTAAAAGGTTGAAGAAAAAGTTTTCTGAAACGATCTCATGGCTTCAAGTACGAAGTTCGACGTTGAGAAGTTCTCAGGGTAAAAACAACCTTGAATTGTAGAAGGTGAAGATGCGTGCCGTTCTAACTCAGTAAGGGGTCGTGAATGCCATTGGAAAACGACTTGCCGAGATGAAAGATGATGAGTGGATGAAGATGGATGAGAAGGCAATGGGCTCAATTCAATTGTTTCTTGTTGATGACGTCCTCTATAACGTCATGAAGGAGAAGACCTGCTGTAGAGACATGGACCAAGCTAGAGAACATCCATGCGACGAAGTATCTAGAAAATCGCATGTATCTAATGATGCAACTCTTCATTTTGAAGATGGCGGAGGGGATAGATGTGGAGGACCACATTAGCACGTTCAACATGTTGATTTGTAAGTTGCTCGATTTTGGTGAGCAGATGAAGGATGAGTATCAAGCCTTGATCTTGTTGAACTCACTTCTTAGTTCATATGAGTTACTCAGGGACTCGTTGTGCACAGATATGGATACTATTAGTGTCGAGACCATTGTTTCAACCCTTCAATCGAAGGCCATGAGACAGAAAAGTGATGATACTAATTCCTCCTCCGAAGCATTGTTTATGAGAGGAAGGAATTTTGAGCGAGATAAAGGATCGTCACGTTCTCGATCCAAATCGAAGGGATAAGGGTAAAGGCAAGTTGAAGTGTTGGGGATGTGGCCAAGTTGGGCACATGAAGAAGGACTGCAAGAGTCCTAAATTTAAGAAGGAGAAGTCAGTTGATTCTTCTAGGGAAGCTAATACCGCTGAAGTTGAGAAAGTTGGTAGTAATGTGTGCGAGGTCTTGACGGTGTCAAAGGCTGAATCTCTTTGCGATGAATGGATCATGGACTCCGGGCTTCAGTATCACATGTGCCCAAATTGGAGCGTTTTTACTTCCTACATGGAGTATGAGGGAGGCATCAGTATTTCTAAGCGATGACTACGCCTGCAAGGTTGTGAGGATTGGTACTGTGCGCATCAAGATGTTCGAAGGGATCGAATGAACCTTGACAGAAGTGAGGCATGTTCCTAGGTTGAGGAAGAATCTGATCTCCCTTGGTGCACTCGAAGCATTGAGGTGCAAGTTCACCGGTTTTGACCAGTTCTGCAAAGTTTCAAAGGGGGCCCTTATAATTATGAAGGGATAGAGGCATGGTAACATTTACAGGCTGATTAGGAGCACTTCAGTAGGTGGAGCTGCAGCGATTGTAGCAGATTCCACATCTGCACGTATGTGGCATGCACGCTTAGACCACATGAGCGAGCGAGGCATGAAGGTACTCTCTAAACGATCTTTGATTCCTTCTTTTTTTAATCTATAGACTTTAGTATATGTAAACACTGTATGTATGGGAAAACTATTTAGATTGTCTTTTAAAGGGGAGAAACATGTATGTAAAAGGGTGCTTGATTATATCCATTCGATGTATGGGGGCCGTCGTTCGTTATTTTTGTTGGGAGTGTTGAGCTCTTAAATATGTATATTCTAACCCCATTTATTCACTAACTATGCATGATTCACATGTTTAAAGACTATCCTAATGCATGATTTTGTGATTGTAGGAATGAGAGAGACTTCGCCCAATTGGTGACTAAAAAGATCCATTTAGAACCCTTGGATGAAGACCCAAGGTGGGCCAAAGAAGGAAGAAGAAAGAAGGCCAAAGAAGAAAGAAGAAAAAGAGAGAAATGAGCCATAATGGGCCGGGCTAGACCGGTCAAAACCTATCGGCTAAGAGGGCCACGACAGGTCAAGACCGGTCAGGCCATGGGACAGAGCCCCCTCTCACACACACTGGACCAAACCTGGATAGGTCCGATCGGTCAGCCGGTCGGCCAACAGGTCGGCCATAGCCCCTTTACTCTTTGGAATTCAATGGACTGCTCACTAGACAGGTCCGACGGGTCAAGATCGGTCGGCCATGTGTAATTTTGTAGGATATTCGATTTTCCAGCAACTTCGTCAGTAAGATCCTATTTTTGTTGCAATTGCGTAAGTGTTACGCAATTCTGGAAGATTCTGAGGTGATAGAGCCTCTCTACTATAAAAAGGACACCTAGGATTCGTTCCTAGGGCATATTAGAATAAATCTACGAAGGTGGGAAGCTAAGAAAGACAGATTCGGAGTTCTACAACTCCTCCTAGTTTGTTTCCTTTAATTTTGATGTTTTTAGTTGATTTTATGTTTCCTTGGATCATGATCAGCTAAACCTCTTAGCTAGGGCTAAGAGGTGAAGCTTGTAGTGAATCTAAGATGCTTTAATTCATTTATTTGGTTTCAAGTTTGAATTTTTATTGAAGAACAATGGTTATTGAAGTTTGAATAAAGTTCTAAGTAGTTTCCCTTAATCTTATAATGGCTCATGGATGTTTGGAAGAATTGCTTTAGTTCTTAGTTATTTTGCATGGATCTAGACTTGTACGCTCTAAAGAATCAGATTCAATACGCTCTAGACTTGGATCCTCATGTAGGAACTTCAAACCAATGTTCTACCTTTTGTTCTAAAGTTCAATTTAGGTGTTGTTTATACATGTGATTTGAAGGAAGTTCAAATCCTGATTTATTTAAGCTTTGTGACAGGGTTTAATGATTATTATGATTGTGATCTTAACCTATTGGAACTAGGATTGACCTATGCAATTGAGTGTGCTCAAGTCCCAACTTGAATTGAAGGAATCATGTTTATGAACAACATATGAATTGGACTATTTTAATGAATTAACCACTCTTATCTTCCGGCTAGATAGGATTTGATTTCGACTTTAGTCGTGTAATTGGGAAAACTACAGCGAATTATGCATTAAGGATTGCTACTAGTGGATCCTTGAACCCCTAGTGCTCATTTATATTAATTACATTTACTTTTAATTTCAGATTCTCATCTACATTCAAATTTTAAAATTTGTTTGTTTGATCTCAATTAGAGAATATTAGAAGTAGTTTTGTGAAATCTTAAACAAATCCCTGAGAAATATCTCGGTTTCTACCGAATTATTACTATATCACAACCCTACAATTGAGGAAGTGAACAAGGGGTCATCATGGTTCGTGTCAGTTCATCGATGATTATAATAGGTAGATTTGGGTTTATTTTCTGAAAAATAAATTAGATGTCTTCATGACCTTCAAGTATTGGAATGCGATAGTGGAGAATAAGTCAGGACAGAAATTAAAAATTTTGAGAACTAATAATGGAGGTGAGTTCACTTCCAGAAAATTTAACACGTATTGTAAAGAGGATGGGATCGTGAGGCACAACACAGTGCGCCACACACCAGAGTAGAATGGTGTGGCTGAGCGGATAAATCGGACTCTCTTGGAGAGAGCTCGATCCATGATTAGTAATGCTGGGTTGGGAAAAGAGCTATAGACTGAGGCCGTTAACACGGCTTGTTACTTGATAAACTGGTCACCCTCTATGGCAATTGAATGTAAAATCCCTGAGGAAGTGTGGAGTGGTCGTACGCTAGACTACTCGAGTTTACGGGTCTTTGGTTGTGAGGCTTACTCTCATGTACCGTTAGTTGAGAAAGATAAGCTAGACCATAGGGCTAGAAAAGGGATCTTTGTGGGCTATGGTGATGGTGTGAATGGTTATCGTATATATAATCCTGTTACACGGAAGATTACCCTGAGCTATGATATCAAATTTGATGAGGGGTCTTTGTTCCGTAAGGACGCTACAAAGGAACCAGAAACATTAAAACAGGCTGATACACATGATGACAGAGATGAGACATGGGCCGATACTGAAGCGCAGACAGAGGTACATGATCAGGTGGAGCAGCCACCTGTGCGAAGAAATCCATCCAGGGATCGCAGGTTACTGGCAAGGTAAAGGGATGACTCGAACGTTGCATTCGCTCTCATAACAGATGAGGGGATCCGTCTAACTTTGAGGAAGCACTACAGGACGTAGATGCTGAGAAGTGGAAGACGGTAATGCAAGACGAGATGGACTCCTTATACAAGAATGAGACTTAGGAGCTTGTGGAGCTTCTAGTGAGCCGAAAAGTGATAGGGTGCAAGTGGATTTTTCGAAAAAACAGGATAGATATGACGCAAGGTTGGTAGCAAAAGGGTATGCTTAACGCGAAGGTGTGGACTTCAGTGGAATTTTTATGCCAGTTGTGAAGCAAGTATCTATTAGGTTCGTTTTGCCGCTGGTTGCCCAATACGACCTCTAGCTGGAATAGATGGATGTGAAGACTGCTTTCCTGCATGGGAAATTGGAAGAGCAGATATACATGGTACAACCAGAAGGTTATACAGTGTAATGGGATGAGAACAAGGTTTGCAAGTTGAGGAGATCGTTGTACGGTCTCAAATAGTTGCCTAGGCAATGGTACAAGAAATTTGATTCCTTCATGATGAGTCAGGGCTTTACTAGGAACGAGTATGATCATTGTGTATATTTCAAGACACTAAATGATGAGAAGTTTCTCATACTGGTGTTGTACGTCAATGACATGCTTATAGTCAGTCATAACATGTCTGACATCGATGTGTTAAAGACTCAATTTTCAAGGACATTCGAGATGAAGGATCTGAGGGCTGCTAAAAAGGGTTCTTGGCATAGATATTCATAGAGACAGGAAGAGGAGCAGGTTGTGGTTATCTCAGGAAGAATACCTTGAGAAGGTATTGAAAAAGTACGAGATGGACAAGGGCAAACCAATTAGTGTTCCCCATACGGCTCACTTCAAGCTTTCTTCTGAACATTGTCCCAAAACGGATGAAGAAAAGCATGTTATGTCTCATGTGTCCTATTCAAGTGCTGTGGGCAGTGCCATGGTCTGTATAAGACCAGATATTTCACAGGCTATTGGTGTTGTAAGCCGATTCATGTCTAACCCGGGCAAACAACATTAGGAAGCTGTGAAATAGCTACTTCGATACATTCGGGGTACGCAGGACTATATCTTGACATTTGAAAAATCTAAGGATAAGTTGGTTGGTTACGTCGATTCTGACTACGTAGGTAGTGTAGACAGTAGGAGATCGACTTCAAGGTACTCATTTGTATTAGCAGGTAGATCAATCAGTTGGATGTATAAGTTTCAATCTATGATGACTCTTTCCACTACTGAAACTGAGTATATGGCAAGTGACAGAAGCTTTCAAGGAAGCTGTTTGGTTGAAAGGAATGATAAATCAGTTGGGGCTTTAGTAGGAAGCTGTATCGGTTAATTGTGACAGATCTAGCGCTATCAATTTGGCTAAAAATTTTGTTTGTCACTCACGTACTGAACACATTGATGTGCGTCACCATTTTATTCGACAGGTGCTTGAGGAAGGAGATGTGACTCTGGACAAGATTCACACTAACGTCAATTTGGCAGATATGTTGACTAAGGTGGTCCCTACAAAGAAGTTCAAGTTCTGCATAACTTCTCTAGAATTGGTGAAGGCTTAACAAAGTCGCAGTGATGCATGAGAAGCGGCAACTATGATTGATGAGGAGCTGAATTGAAGAGTATAAAAGATGGTTTGATATGTTGAAGCCTCGGTGGAGTTTGTTGGAGAGCCTTCAACAAAGGGGTGGATTTTTTAGTCCACCGACCAGTCGGCCTGTGGACAGTTTATTTACAAAACTCTCTAGACGATTTTCGCCGTTTTGCGACCGATCGAGTAACCGGTCGTTGGGTGCTCAGACCGGTCGGTGGACAGGTCTGAGTTGAGGCAGTTGCATGAGTTTTTCGGGCAAAACTCTCTGGACAGATTGCAACCAGTCGGCAACCGGTCATGGGGTTTTCTTTACAAGTTGCGACTGGTCGTGAAAACTTGTGGGATTTGAATTCTTACGTGTTTCCAGTGCTGTATGTTTCCTATTCCGATTCTAACTCTATTTATATGCTTCCTAATTGTATTTGGCAATGTATTACGCAAATCTTAGGTGCTATATACGAGATTAGGGCATTGGGGGAGTTGTGTGTAAGGTTTGAGAGCTTTTGTTCATCTTTGGGGTTCTACTTGGGTAGTTCTAGTTCTGTAATCATCTGATTCATAGTAGTGCTGTCGTTTTGTGCCGTGGTTTTTTCCCGCAAGGGTTTTCCACGTAAAATTTGTGTGCTTTTGCGTTGTGTGCTTGTGTGGACGATTGTAGATTGTTTAATCTTTTTCGTTGCTTCCGCTGACCGAAGTTCCAACATATGATAGGTGGGTCCCAAGGTTTTTAGAAAGGGATATTATTTGCATGGTCTGAAACATGAACATAAATGAGAGTACTTTGGAAGAAGGTTCCATGGTAGAGACTGTTGGGTTTGTCCCACATCCGCTAGGTTGGACGATAGAAGAAGCTTCATATATCCTGGGGTCTCTCCACCTATTAGGTTAGCTTGGATGGACTGACCCAGTGAGCGAGGGGGGCAGTGCCCGAGAGCCCAGAGAGGGCAGTGCCGAGAATCGAAGCCCAGGGAGGGCAGTGCTTGGGAGCCCTATCTGCTGCAACGTTTCCGCTGTAGGTTAGCCTTTAAGGTGTGACACAATAGTGGTATCAAAACGAGGGTTATTCGTCCAAGGCCCATGGCGAGGAGGGGAAAGCCGAGATCAAGTTCTGAGAGCCCCATATCAGTCATGCCCAGGCCCAAGTCCCACAAGCGTAGGAGGGGGTTGTTGGGTTTGTCCCACATCGTTTAGGTTGGACAATGAAAGGAGCTTCATATATCCTACGGTCACTCCACCTAATGGGTTAACCTTTTAGGTGTAACATAACAGAGACATCATTTCTTTTGAAAGAAATTGTTTGAGCATTTTTTATTTTTTATGGTGAAAGAATTCCACAAAAACTAGATCTTTTAACTTAACAAATGCATCCAAACGCGAGAGTTTTGCCTGTTTGGATAGAGAAAATCCAAACGATAGGAACGGAGAACCCGCATGGAATCTTTTGCAAATAGAAAAGTGTGGAATCCAACACTAATTCCATAGTTTGGTTTAGAGAGCAGTATTCCATGAATGTGTTAAATGATTAACAGTTAATGGAATAGCTATTTCTCTTAGCCTTGAAATCAACATTAACAATCCAAATTCCCCAAGTTTCAGGAAACTAAGTTCAAGTTCAAGCAACCAAACGAACACCAGAGAGTGTAGAAGAGTTTCGGTCTTTTGGTCTCGCTAGCTGCATTTTCTTGTTGTCATTTACTTATTTCTCATACTCATTCTTTTGTTTGTAAAGCCTCAATTGTGCCCTACTTCCTGCCACACAAGCTGATAGACATCGATGAGATCCTGCTTGGCAGTGAGCCAATCAGATCTTGCAACTGGAAAGTTATGGATCTCGTCGATAGATTTCCAACACTATCTTATAATAGCAATTCGATAACCACTTGCAAATTAATTATACTTTTCAGAAGCTATATATACTGCATATTAGGCTGTTTTTGCCCTAGTTTGGACCCTCTAACCTGATTTTTTATTTTTATTTTATCATATACCTATCCCAACCCAATTATTTGGGATAAGGCTTAGATGATGATGATTTTTTTTTTCTCCTAGAGCTCCATATAGTTGTTTGCAACTTATTCTCACTTATCATTAGTGGCAGTGTTCCAAAAAACAAGGCAAATAATCAATACCATTTGTCAAACCTTTCACTAGCCACCCATTTGTAATCCTCAAGAACCCTCCAACTGAGTGGCTAGGATACTTGATCACTATAATCCTCATGAGCCTTCTAAAGTGAGGCTTCAATGACCTGATTAGCATGATCTTTGGGGCCATGGCCTCTCTAAAGTGAGGCTTCAATGACCTGATCAGCATGATCTTTGGGCCATGGCCTCTCCAGTATTGTAAGGTCTAGCGAATGATATAACTTTGGATCTCGTAGTTGTTTACAGAGTGTGCATGTATTGATTGCTTTATAAGTTAGATTATATTGATAGCATTGGATCACGGTGTTAAGCAGGAATTGCAGCATTTTAGGGACAATGCTTGTGCAGTTTATGGGTTTTACTTCTAACAAGTGAGACTCTAGAGCTACACACAAGCCGAGCTAGCTTAAAAAGCTCATTGGGCTTGGCTTGGCTCGTAGGCCAGTTCGATCAAGCTCAAGCTCGATTTTGAAATCTCATTCATATACAAGCTAGGCTTGAGCACGAATGAGCTTGGCTTGGCTTGGCTCGGCTCGAAGCTCGAAGTTCAAATAAAGCTCGGCTTGGCTTGAGCTCGTGTGTGTGTGTGTGTGTGTGTGTGTGTGTGTGTGTATTAAAAAAAAAACCTAACCCTAAGACCCCACTTGACCATTTTCTTTTCTTTTCATTTTCACTCCCACCCAACCCCACACAGCCCGCCGCGTTCCTGCTCGGTTGCCCCTAGATCTCCCTCTTTTCCTCCCTCCATTTTTTTCAAATCTCTCTCTCTCTCTCTCTCTCTCTCTCTCTCTCTCTCTCTCTATTGTCTCTCCGTTCTAGATTCCTCTCTCTAATCTCTTCATCCCGGCTTCCTCCCCGCACCACACCTGGCATCGGACGCTCGGCAACGAACGTTGGACCGCATCGCACCTTCAAGCAAACAACCAAGCATCAACCACTACTAGGTAGACTTTTGTATTTTTTTTTTCTTATTTGTAATTTATTTTGTTTGGAATAGAAAATACCCTAATTTTGGAAGGGCTTAGGTCGGAAGATAGGGGTCGGGTCAACTGGTTGGGTCCGGTCAGCGGGTTGGGTTAGTGGGTTGGGTCGAGCAGGTCAATGGGTCAGGTTGATGAAAAAAAAAAAGAAAAAAAGGACAACTCGGCTTGGCTTGGCTCCGCTCGATAGAGCTCGATCAGCTTGGCTCGAACAAAGGTTGATCGGCTCGACCAGCAAGCCAAGCTCGAGCGGCTGTTTTGAGGTCGATGCTCAAGCTCAAGCTTTGTCAAGCTCTGCTCATGTGCAGCTCTACTCGTGGCTCAATCATCTAGACTATTGATCTTTTGCATCCCATTGCGGATGAACCATGGCCCAAAAACTTGTCCAGCTTGGGAGAACCCAGCCAACTACTTTGGGATTTTCAGTTGAATGGTGCCATTGATGATATCTTTTTCCAACCTACTATTTATAGGCCACGAATCAAAAGGTTAGGATTGTTTTACCGTGATATTCTTGTGGAGCCCTAGTCAAGCCATTCTGTGGCCCCAAAGTTCAATGGTCTGAATTGCTGAAACATGGGCGGACGACTCGTCTGAAAAACCGAGTATGGTATGAAAGGACAGGCAGAGGATCATTTCTGCACATGTGGTGAACACGTGAAGGAGATGTAAACCATTCATTCGGTATTTTTCATAGTGAATATGCCTTTTTTTTTCTTACGTATTAATATACGAAAGTAGGCTTCTTCTTCTTCTTCTTCTTCTTCTTCTTCTTCTTCTTCTTCTTTTTTTTATAACTTTTAACCAGTCTAATTTTCATCCCTTCTTTCCTTCTCACAACCTTAAATTCACCACCAGCATCCATCAATTAATGGTGATTAAACTGTCCAGCCGCTGACCAGAATCTGTTAACTCCCTCCATCTGACCCGTGACTCGACTTGGGCGATCAAAATGACGGTCGATGATGACGACGAAGATGGTGAAGACAATGACGATGATCATGATCCTAACATTTGGGGCCTCTTTGGCATTGCTTCACACAACTGTTGCTTATGTGAAAAAGTGTGCGTTTGGTAAACATGCATGAGAAAACAAATTTCTCTACCAAGGTTTCAATGGTTTACATTGAATCCCTATTGCTTTTTGTGGGCGTGGCCTACTTAAGCCTTTGATCTATCTCATTTTTATGGATGACCAAACGAATAAATAGAGTTAATGTCGGATGGTCATCATGGTGGGCCCCATAATTTTGAGGGCAGGGATTATAAGAGAACAGTAGTCGATCGTCCGCTTCTCCATAGATGAGATTTGATTAGCCCAAGAATCAGGTTAATCCATTTGTCAGTTGGGCCACAGTTTGTAGAACAAATGTACGGCTCTAAAATATTTGGCTGTAGTTTTCTAACCCATCCACCCAATTATATGATACTTCCAGTAATAACTGCGAAAAAAAAAAAACCAAAATTTCCTTCATTTAGCACTGGTATTCCACAATGCACTAGGGCTGGCAATGGGCAGGGCCTGGCCACTCAAAATCACTTGCCCCAGCCCAGAAGGCCCGGTCAGTTCAATATCCAGGCCTTAGCCAACCCCAGGCGTGCCTATTGCCAAGCATAGCTTGTTATAAGGTGCAAATAGACTTGAATGTGAAGCATTACTCCTAAACGAATGAGATTAATGCTGGAAACGGGCCAGGAAGCCCACCCTGGCTTTGGACCTGGCATGGACCTCTTATTTTGGCCCATGATCTAGGCTTATGGCTCCATCTATTTTTCAGGCGACCTGTCCAATTTCATATTTTCTATTCTATATATATATATATATATATATATATATATATATATATATATATACACCATTTCGATCATAGCACATGAATGGATCAGGAACATTCTGGGAAACAGAGGCCCAATCAATTTTCGTGCTGGGCCAGATAATTTTTTTTATCAGGCTTGGGCCTTTTGTGGGATTGGAACGAACGGGCCATGGGTGAGTTGAGCTGGGCTGGGCGTAACTGGACCATTCCATAACAAGCCCATCACCACCACTACTTGAGATGGTAAAAACCATTTCATGCCACATGGCATCAGACAAGCTAGTGTCCCATTTCCATTTGATGAAAAACATAGGTTATAATGATTATTCTGCTTGGACATATAAGAAGATGACATAAATTAAGAAATGCTAATTCCATATGGCCCACCTTCAATCACCAGACAAACGTGTGACATTGCACGTGTCTGCAGAACCAGGATATTCACAGTATGGTCCTCATGATGAATGTTCCTTTAGCCCAAAAAATCCAGCTCGTCCATTTATCAGGAAGGCCACAAACGAAAAAAAAATGGACCGTCATAAAAACATAAACAAGAAATCACCACTCAACGGGCATGCATGTGTTACTCATCTGATGGGTGGGACCGTCCAATTTTTAAAATGGGCCATATGCACTGAGGGGACCACCCTATGAACATCCCCATTCCTACACACATGTGCTATGTTGGTGCGTACATGTGCCGTCCCTAATTTCCATCCCTATCAGCTGATGGAAAGATTAGCTGTTGAGTGGACTATCCTGTTCATGTGACAATGCTCCCCACTTTGGGACAATGCTATAATCATAATCTTATCTTTTGATCATGTTTGGGAAATTCTCTTATCCCAATCTATGATAATCTTATACTTTAATAACGCTTACATAAGCTATTAGATTATCATAACTTTGTCAGCCAAACACGTCCTACTTAATCTTGATTAATTTGATAAAAACTAGTTTAAGGAGAAAAGGTTCTCTTCCCACCTCAATCAAATCTTAAAAATATTTGTTTATAGAATTATGTGATCTGATCTGATTGGCACTGCCAAACACATGTCATGGTATGAATGGATCGGGAAGGGCTTTGATCCTAACCGTCCAATCAACCTAAGTTCTGCATTACTCAAAAGATTAAGGCCTTACATTCTTAATGTCACATGTTCCAGCTTTACAGACGTGCATGGGAGATTAGAGTGAATAACCTTTTGACTTATGGCCCACTGAGAAGAAAGAAAAAACGAGAGTACACAAACAACTGAAATAGTGAAGAGAGGTGATAGTCATTGAAGATCTCTCACCGTCCATTCGTAGTGAACAGGATTCCCATGCATTAATTCTCGTGGAATTTTGAAAAGTGAGCAGGAAATGTGTGTGGGTTTTTGATCCAACTGCAGTAGTACTGGACGGTGGGAGATTTTTCAGTACAAAACCCTACGGACCGATTGGTCCACGTACGTCAACTAGTCTGTAGGACAAACTCTAGAAGCGATGCCTGCCATAAAAATCAGGCCATTCTGACCATCAGGTGGGCCACAGCCAAGGAATCAATAGATGACCGACAACCTGATGCAACAGTCGACAGGAATGGGGGCAACCAAGTGCTCTAATCAAGCTGATTTTCGACAAGTGTAGTTTTCACGGTAGGGCCTACAATTTTAATGGTAGTGAAGACAAGCAAGTGGCATGTTGGCGGTAAAGATGTTACTGTGATGAGCTGTGGTAGGTGATGAGGTTCTCTCTTTTTGTTGTCTTGGCATTCTGCTGCATGTGTTGGAGAAAGTATGTGCCAGCTATTTGAAACTTGCCACTTGCCATTTGTCTGAGAAGCTGGGAAAAGGCTGTCCCGTCATCTCCACTTTGTTGACGTCGATCTATAGGGTCCACGGAACATTAGGTGGCGACTGTTAAAGATTTTTGCTAATATTCATTGAAATTTTACCACTTTGATGTATCTGTTCTATATCCACGCTATCCATCCATTTTACCATCTCATTTTATGGTAAGGGGCCAAAAATAAAGCAGATCCAATATTAAGTGGCGACATCATAGGAAACATTAGTGATTGACCATTAAAAGCATATTATGAGCCACAAAACTTTTGGATGGAGCTGATCCTTCATCCAAGTCCGTGTGGCCTTATTAACAGGTAAGATGGCATATAAATATTGTGGTAGGCCATGGGAAGTTTTTAATGGTAGGCAGTCAATCACCATTATTTCATGTAGTGTGGTCCACCTGAGATTTGGATCTGCTTTATTTTTGGGCTCATGCTCTAAAATAAGCTGAAAAATGGATAGACCGCGTGGATATACAACTCATATATCAAGGTCAGCCCCACCGTCATGGCTCGACCTAACCCGGTGTTACCCCGACTTGACCCGATCGACTCCACGCCAGGACTTTTAATGCAATAGCCCTCATGTGTGACTATTTTTATTAAAAGTCTAATTTCTTGTCTGGCTCATTTTTTTAATTTTTTGATAAGAAGTTTAAAACTTTATGGTTGAAAATGCCCCTGTAACCACAGATTCTCTTTGAGCATTATAGATTCCTCATAAGTGATTTCGAATTTCCTCCAAGCACTACAGATTCCCATTGAGTGATTTTGGATTTCCCCTGAGCACATGGTGGTGAGAGGGGCATTACTGACCATAAATTTTCAATTTTCCGTCATAAGGCCGAAAAGATGAGCCAAACGAGGAATTGGACTTTTAGTAAAATTAACCACACCTCAGGACTATTACTGTAACTATCCCCTCCACACCTCGCAGAGGGTAGAAGCCTAGAAGGTAGGTTGCATCGGAGGTTCCATCGACACTATTCTACCGACAATCCATTGGGACCTAAGATCTTGCTACGCATGACATCTGACATCCTTCGTTGCTCACTAAACCATGGACCCGTTGGCGTTCTGGGGCACTCCATCAATAGTGGGCTCTGTTGGACCAACGGTCTGGATAACTCATGAAGTGGGACTCGTGGTTGGGTAATCCAGACCATTGGTCTGTGGTGTCACAATGTGAATGGCTAAAAAAGATACAACAACGGTCCACATTCCACAGAGAAAGGTCCTACAGTTTTCACTATGATATTCCAATATGAGAAGTTTTATTAGGCATGCTCCAGCCAAGGTGGAGCTCGACAGATCAATGATTTCCCATGGCGGGCCCCACTCATGATTAACTGTAAAACCCATGATACTGAGCGAAGAACCAAGCCATGTATCACATAATTGCCGACCATGGAGACCCTCCAGTCTATGATCAAATAATTTCTCTTGAAGAGAAAACATAAACATTGGATGTAGGGTCGCACGGCACACCTGTGTACAACACATACCATATCCAAGCCATCCATCGGATGGGCCCACTCTGAAGATGTTCTCACTCAAATGTCAATGCACTGGTGACGTTCTGTATTTTCAATTATACCCTTTTCACCGTACTAGCGTGACTTCCGGGTAATCACATGGGCATGCCGCCACTAATTGAGCACCACGTCGGGGAGAATCTGCATGAGATCCCTGCCATCCATCAGGTGCACTGTATTATATTCACCTTCGAGCTTAAAAGTCAAGTTAGTTAAAAAAATCAAGTGGGCCACATCATTATGAAGAGTTGGGATTTGAACGCATGAACTTCTGTTTTGATACAATGCCAAACACCAACTTTATCTAAAAGCTTAAGCGATTAGAGGATTGCGTATCAATGTATATCACACTTACACCCAAGTCCATGGCTGAAGACTGAGTGAAGATAGCCTGGTTTCAACATTGAGGTCATGGTATCGATTCCCGTGGGGGTGGCTAATATTTGTGATGTGACTAATAGGGGTAGGTTGGGGAGCGGATGGCCTGTGACCGCAGGCATAGAGATATCTCTGTACCCATAGCTGTGTGGGGCTTATAGAGATGTCAGTGACAGATCCACTCGGTCCATCTGTTTTGTAAGACCATGGTAGGATGGTATTATAAACATAATATAGATCCAAAACTCATGTGGGCCATACCACAGAAAACAGTGGGTATTAAACACTTAATGGTGACAAAAGTTTTGCATCAGGGTAATATTTTTTTCTTACAGTTTATCTGAGTGTTAATAATTCTTTGAACGGTTCGGATGGCATATAAACATCATGGTCAGCTCTAGGAAGGTTTCAATGGTGGACGTTGGTGTTCCCACCATTTTGTTGGTGTGGCCCACCTGTGTTTTCAATCTTCCTGATTTTTCGATTCCTGTCCTATTTTGGTCTTTAAAAACAGACGGACGTAGTGGATTTGTCACGGACATCCCTGTGGACCTCACACAGCCCTAGCCACAGAGATATCTGTGTGCCGAGGTCACAGGCAATCCGCTCCCGTGGGTGGGCCGTGGGTGTACTAACAATGGCGTGTGTGAACTAACCCATAAAAAAATTGTACGGTGTATGGCTCATGGGCACTTGAAATTATAACGAGGGATGCATTCATGCATATTAAATCGGCCAAATCATGAGAATTGTTGTCTCTAACTCAAAGCCTCAAAATCAGATTTGTCGGACCATCTTAAACTCTGATTAGTGGACAATGGTTGGATATTTCTATTTTCAATTGGTTAATAAATGTTCACTTGTTGGATAGTCAACAAATCAAATGATACGATCAATTTTGATAAATGTTCACTTGTTGGATACTCAACACTTGTTGGATATTCAACAAATCAAATGATACGATCAATTTTGGTTCATGATACATCTAAGGGGAGCCCCACAATTTGAATTATTTATATTCCATATAGGCACTTATAATAATTTATAATTAGTGCCTGTGTATCATCCGTCATGTTCCGCTAGAGTATCAAAGTTTTTCTCTTTAACAAGAGGTTCAGCTAGAGATGGACATCCTACAGAAATGGCATCTCATTAACACGTTACACATTTTTAGGATAATCCACACCGTTGACATGGTAGACAACTATGTGAAGTTAAAAAAAAAAAAAAAAAAAAAAAAAAAAAAAAAAAAAAAGCGATGCTTCTATCAAATTATTTAGTAGTTACACTAGTGTTAAAAAAAATGTTGATTAATTAAAGTGCAATGACCCAGTTAGATTTTGTGACAAGGCATTTGATGGAGTGTTCCTCCTTAGGAGTGAGGAGAGATATATAGTTCGGGGGTGTTCAAGCAACTGGTCATGTTGGATCGAGCGACCGAAACTCACCCGGATTAGTCAATTACTCTCCAGATTGTTTTTGCATGGTGTCGGTCGACCAATAGTCGCGCAACTATTTTACATAATTTGCCTGTTTTGTTTCTAATTTCGATTTAAGTGCTATATAATTATGGTTATAGCGGGACTAGGGTTAACACAAGACATTGCACACACTCCAAAGAAAAGAGAGAAAAAGAAGAAGAGTTTGAGAGAGAGAGGACTGTCTTTGTGACGTTCATCCGCAATGTTGGTTGTGTTCATGGCCTCTTCAAGGTCATTAGTTTAGTGAGATCTTTTTGCTTATCATTTTCTTTGGTTGTAATCTACTTAAGGGTGGTGATATTTTAATCTGAGCATGTTATAAGCTCGTGATCGCTCTGTAAACGTTTTACATAGTGAGTTTATTGTCTAGACAATGTATTGTGGTTTTTACCTCTATTCCTGAAAGGTTATCCACGTAAAAAGTCTTTTGTGTCCTATGTGATGATTGTTTGTTCATCAGATATTCTATAATTCAATGAGTTAGGGTTGCAAGATCTGTTGGTTCATGCATCCTTCCCCAACAGCACCTTCACGATTGAGATAGTCAATATTTGATCCAGATGTAGTACACGTGTACTATACTGCCACACATGTACATAGTTTATATGTCACACATTGACGCAGGGAGGACGTGGTAGGTCGATCACCGTCTCCCTAACCGAGAGTTTCTCGAATCCACGAGAAGAAATAAAAGGATAATAAAAAAAGAAATTAATTTAGAATAATGTTTTTGATAATTGAATGACTAATAAACAGAATTACAATGCATATAAATAGGAAAGTAAACCCTAAGTAAAGTATCAGACTCTAACTTCTAAAAAACGCAACTTACTATAAATAGTAAACTTACTATTTATAGAAGTCGTTCAATCGTACTAGAACTCTTGGTTTTCGGCCAAAAATAGAAAGTTATCAAACGACCTTAATCATGTTGTTATACTAAATATTCTAAGCCCTTTTCATGTTGGGCACTAACTCTAAAGCCTTATAGATCCAAAGTTATGATCGAATTAAAACTTACTATAAATAGTAAAAGTGAAACTAAACTAGCCTAATGACTGTTGATAAGGTCGATCTCGCGATTCCGGCATGGGCAACCCGGCGTAGCGAGGTTGGTTGGCTAAAGTAGCTCGAGCTACCCCAAATTGATATATTATATGTTCCAAAACTCATTCCGAATTGCGAGATACGACCGGTTTACGATCTTGATGGTCCGGATCACTTTCGACTCCGACCGGTCTTCTTTTGATCCATCTGGGCCATGAAATAATCAGCGACCCATTTTACATCAGTCTCCTCCACTTCGAAAGAACTTGACCCCGAGTTCTCGTCCAACTTTAATTCATGATATTCGTACAGATCTGCCACGTTGAAAGTCCTTGAAATCTCCATATCATTCGGAAGATTAACAACGTAGGCATTGTCATTGATCTTGCGAATGATCAGTACTAGTCCAATCTTCTTGTGTTTCAACTTGTTGTAGGTCCCCGTAGGAAATCGCTCTTTACGTAGGTGGACCATCACCTGATCACCTATTTCGAACACTTTGGCACGCCGATGCTTGTCGGCCGCTTCTTTGTACTTCTCGTTCAAAGTCTATAATTTGTTGCGCACGTCTGAATGTATGTCCATGATTCGATCTGCCATATGTTCAACTGTAACGCTCATGCCCGAAAGTTTGGGCAGCGTAACTAAATCGAGTGTGTGACGAGGCACGCACTCATAAACAATCTGGAACGAAGATTTCCCTGTCGATTGGTTTACCATGTTATTGAAGGCAAACTCCGCTTGAGCCAGGACCATGTCCCACTGCTTTGTCTTGTCATCTGAAAGCCAACTGATGAGATTCCCCAATGTGCGGTTTACTACCTCAGTCTGTCCATCTATTTGTGAATGGTAAGCGCTGTTAAACTGAAGTCGCGTACCGAACCAATTCCACAAGGCTCGCGAAAAATGGCTAACGAACTTTGTGTACCGGTCTGAAGTGATCATCTTAGGAATCCCATGTAGTCGCACAACCTCTCTGAAGAAAAGGTTCACAACGTATACCGCATCAAAGGTCTTCTTGCAAGGAATGAAGTGTCCAATCTTGGAGAATCGGTCTACCACCACGAACACTAAGTCCATGCCGCATTGTGTTTGTGGGAGCCCTAATACAAAATCCATAAATAAATCCTCCCAAGGGGCATCTAGCACAGGTAATGGCGTGTAAAGACCTGTATTTTGTGATGGTCCCTTAGCGGTCTGATAAATATGACATCGTTGTACCGCCCTGCCAACATCACGAGCAAGTTGCAGCCAGTAATACCGCTCTTCCACCATTGTTCGCGTCTTATCTCGTCCTAGATGACCTGCCGAGGCCACCGCCATGTAGCTCGATAATAATTTTGTCCCGTAACGAAGTCTGCGGAATACAAAGTCGATTCCCTTTGAAGAGGAAACCATCTTAAATTACAATGTCACTCAGGTGACCCTCTTGGTACTTTTTCTATGCATCTGCAAAATCCTCGTTGTCTGTATAAAGTTCCTTGAGACAGTCGAATCCGACCACCTCACTGCTTACAGTAATAAGAAGGGATGCACGTCGGCTAAGTACATCTACTACCTTGTTCTGCTGCCCTGACTTGTGTTTCAAAACGAACGTGAATTTCTGTAAAAACAAAATCCATTTAGCATGCATACGATTTACATTAGTCTAAGTATTGACAATTTTTAAGGCCTGATGATCAGTGTACAGTATAAATTCCCTTTGAATAAGATAGTGGCGCCAATGGCGCAGTGGCTGAACCACTGCATATAATTTAAGCTCATAGGTCGACCACTTCTGTCGTGCCTCGCTGAGTTTCTCACTGTAAAAGGCAACTGGCCTGCCCTCTTGAGAAAGGACTCCCCTAATACCGACAATAGATGCATCACATTCTACCTCGAACAACTTATCGAAATTGGAGAGTACCAAGACCGGGGTAGTGGACAACTGAAGTGTTTGATTTCTGCAAAACTCTTATTTGCCCCTTCGGTCCATTGAAACGGACCCTTCTTCATACAGTCAGTAATCGGTGCGACAATACTACTGAAGTTCGACACAAACCGACAATAGAAGGTCGCCAACCCATGGAAACTTCGTACCTCATGAATGTTCGTCGGAGTCGGCCAATCCCGAATTGCTCGAACTTTCTCTTCGTCCACTCTGATACCCGTGGACGACACAATGAACCCTAGAAACAATAATCGATCAGTTAAGAAGCTACACTTTTTCAGATTTAAGTATAGTTTGTTGTCGGCCAACACTTTAGCACTTTTCTGATGTGGGTCATGTGCCCCGTTTCATCCTGACTGTATATTAGGATGTCGTCAAAATAAACGATAACAAAACAGCCAATGAACGGCTTCAACACTTGGTTCATTAAATGCATGAAGGTGCTTGGTGCGTTGGTCAGACCGAAGGGCATAACCAGCCACTCATATAGCCCTTCCTTGGTCTTGAAGGCCGTTTTCCACTCGTCACCTGGCCTAATACGGATTTGATGGTATCCACTCCGTAAGTCCAGTTTTGAGAACACCTTTGAGCCCTCGAGCATGTCAAGCATGTCATCCAACTGCAGTATTGGAAATCGATATTTAACTGTTATTTTATTGATCACACGGCTATCGATACACATGCGCCAAGTTTCGTCTTTCTTTGGGGTAAGGAGTGTCGGAACGGCACACAGGCTCATGCTCTCTTTAATGAGACCCTTACGGATCAGTTCCTCCACTTGTCCCTGTAGAATTTCACACTCTTTCGGACTCATCCGATAGTGCAGTCGGTTAGGCAAACTGGACCCTGGGACAATGTCAATGTGATGTTGTATGTCTCGCATGGGAGGCAACTCATCAGGTAAATCTCCAGGCCAAGTACTTCGAAATTCTTCTAGCAACGGTTTAAGACGTTGAGGAATATTAGGGGATTCTGACTCCTCACATTTTACCATAACGGCATATATTTCTCCCGTTTCCTTTTATTCCTTAATAAACTCACGAATGGTAAGGAAAGAGTTTCCCTCCACTTTAGAAGCTTCGGGGTGTTTCTTTGGTGTCATAGGGGCCAAAATAATTTTTTGACCATCCTTGGTGAACATTATATGTTTTTCCGTCCGCCGTGTGTCATATCTCAATCCGGTTGCCATGGCCTCCCGAGTAACATGTGGCAGGCTTCCATGTCAACCACATCACAGAAGACCTTGTCCTTATAGCTTTTACCAATGGAAAACAAGATAATGCATTGATGAGTTACCTTTGTCTCGTTCACTTTCTTGATCCAACCGATCGAGTAAGGGGAATGGTGCTTCGTCATAGGCAGATGTAACTTATCCACCATAATTTTCGAGACAATATTTTCGCTACTCCCACTGTTTATGATCACATCACAGATTTTGCCTTGCACGGTGCACTTTGTGTGGAAGATATTATGTCGTTGTGGGTGCACTTCCTTCCTGATAGCGTAAAGTAGTCATCTCACTACTAACGATTCCCCATGATCTTCAGTTAGCCAATCTACATCTTCTGTGTCCCCTTCTTCAGCCTGTTCCAATTCAGGGTTATCTTCTGTTGCTTCACCTTCCGCGCCACCTTCGTTCGTAGTTAAGTGGGCTGCAGAGCGTTGAGGGCAAGCGTTCGACCAGTGACCTGGTTCGCCACAACAGAGACAATGGTCTGGCCTTGGCCGACCATATGGGTTAAGGATCCTGCTAAGACCCGTTGTAGTGGGAGCTGCATTTTGAGGTCTTGAGAGACCTCTTCCCCAGTCCCGGTTCGTGACCGTAGGAGGTTGAGGACGCCCTCCTATAGGCTCCTTGCCTTTGGCCAACGTTGTATCTTGAGTGGGTCCGATAATGGGATTTCGTGTTGCCAGATAGGGTCGAGCAGGGGGCCGCGACAACTATGTTCTGCTCGGGTGGCCAATTGGTTGGCCTCACTCAACATCCAGACTGGATGCATCCTGGACCCGATCTTGGATTGCAAATCATAATCCACCAATGAATCGTGATACTTATTGTGCCTCTGATTCTAATAAATTATTCCTTGTAACCAATTGCTGGAATTCTTCAAGATATTCGACTATGGCTCGATTTCCCTTACGAAAATTTTGATATTGTTGGAACAAAATTTGTTTATAGTCGCTAGAGAGGAATCGAGCTCTAAGAAGCTGTCTCATCCGAGGCCATGTTCGGATGGGTGTCTTATTCTGATGGGTGCGGGAAACCTGTAGGTTTTCCCACCATGCTGAAGCACCGAATTTAAATTTATATGCAATTAATTTTACCTTCTTGTCGTCCGGCACTTCCATATAGTCGAAGTATCGTTCGACTTCTTCCAGCCAGTCGAGGAACTCCTCTATTCGAAGTACGCCATTAAAGCTGGGAAGATCAGTTTTGCCCCAATAGTCTCGTTTTTTTTTTGTTCCACACGCTCATTCCCTAGTGCAGGTCGTCATACCAAAATGTCTTCGACCTCGTCATCGCTTGGTTCTGATTCTTCTGGTGTAGCCCTACGATTATCCACTTGGGGTGCTCTATGGACTACAGGATTGTCCCGTCTAGCAACTGTTGGTGGTTGTTGGTTGTCTTGGGCTCGAAGCGAAGCTAGCGATGCTGCAATTTGGTCGAGGGTCGCCTATATACCTTGCAGGATCAACCGGTTCTCCCGTTGCGCTGCTTCGAAAGCTGTCGCCGTTAGATAGTCCCTTGGAGCATCGTCCTTAGGATGATGATCCAACCCTTCATTAGAGGACATCGTCCTGAGGAAGAAACATCTCTCTGATACCTACGACGCAGGGAGGACGTGGTAGGTCAATCACCGTCTCCCCAACCAAGAGTTTCTCGAATCCACGAGAAGAAATAAAAGGATAATAAAAAAAGAAATTAATTCCGAATAATGTTTTTAATAATTGAATGA
Organism: Liriodendron chinense; assembly: GCA_003013855.2. Classification (NCBI taxonomy): domain Eukaryota; kingdom Viridiplantae; phylum Streptophyta; class Magnoliopsida; order Magnoliales; family Magnoliaceae; genus Liriodendron; species Liriodendron chinense. The sequence continues at coordinate 2,579,976 of PVNU02000736.1, read as the reverse complement.
CTAATAAACGGAATTACAATGCATATAAATAGGAAACTAAACCCTAGGTAAAGTATCAAACTCCAACTCCAACTCAAACTCCTAGAAAACGCAACTTACTATAAATAGTAAACTTACTATTTATAGAAGTCGTTCAATCCTACTATAACTCTTGGTTTTCGGCCAAAAATAGAAAGTTATCAAACGGCCTCAACCATGTTGTTCTACTAAATATTCTAAGCCCTTTTCATGTTGGGCACTAACTCTAAAGCCCTACAAATCCAAAGTTATGATCGAATTAAAACTTACTATAAATAGTAAAATTGAAAATAAACTAGCCTAATGACCGTCAATATGGTCAAATCTCACAATTCCGGCATGGGCAACCCGGCGTAGCGGGGTTGGTTGGCTAAAGTAGATCGAGCTACCTCAAATTGATATATTATATGTCCCGAAACTCATTCTGGATTTCGAGATACGGCCGGTTCACGGTCCTGACGGTCCGGATCACTTTCGACTCCGACCGGTCTTCTTTTGATCCATCTGAGCCATGAAATAATAAGCGACCCGTTTTACATCACACATTGTGTCAAATTTCAAAGTTTTTGGAGATTCTCTTTTCATCTCTACTTTTCTCGTTTTCATCAGTGTTTGCTTGAAGGTAAATTTTGAAAAAAAAAAAAAAAAAAAAAAAAAAGGGGGCAAGTTATTTCTGCGACATTGGTGCTGTAAAGATCGTTTTCTAAGAAATTACTGGGATGAAAATAAAAGGGGCAGTTACCCCAGAAAACTTATTATGGGAGGGGGGCTTTTGGCCCTCCGCCCTTCCGACCGGTTCTGTGCATTGTTTCCTTGCATCTGATGTAGCATGTAGGGCTCACCATTAATATATGTACATGTGTTACATCCAATCTATCCATCATGTCAGCCCCCTCATTTTTTGGTTGGATCCCAAAAAATATGGCTGATCCAAAACTCAGGTGGGCCACACCATGTAAAATCGTGGCTAAAACCTCAAAGATCACATGGTATAGCCCACCAATGTTTGAAATGGCATAAGTTTTTGTATGCTGATGCACCCGAGTGAGATGCATCTTTCAAATGATTTGGATGCCATATACAAAACACATTCTGCTCCACACACAAAATGTGGAAGGATTTACTGTTGGGTGTCCCCATCCCACCTGCTACTTGACCTGTGTTTTCGATCAGCCTGACTTTTAGGATAGAAGGTGGAATCAAAGGGGTAGACAACGGATTGAACGTGGTCCATAAGTTAAGGTGGGCCCCACACCATGTACAGGATCTTGCCTCCTAGAATTAGAACATTAACCTGTTCTGGATAAAGCTATAAATGGTATAGGCCTTGGTTTACCAAAACAGTCCATTTTTACGGAGCCTCAAAATTTCAACTCTTCATCAATGCTTTTAGAATTGGAAATTAGGCCTAGGCATTGCTCAAGACTTCTATGAACAAGCGTTGATTCGATCTTATTCAAGTTGGTCCGACCTATCTATTTGTGGGGCCTCAAACAAACCCACAGAATCATGTGATATGCTAAATAAATTTAGTATGGCTCTGATCTTATGTTCATTAAAATTGTTGAGCGATTCCTCTAATAATTCTTGGAAACTTAACATTGGACATGACAGTTATTAACTTGAGAGAGTCATTGTCCATGGATCTTAATACTCAATAGGTTGCATCGAAGTTCGTAGGATGGCAGAGCACCATACTGAATGCACACCTAAAACTCTAATCACTCCTTAATTATTTATATTATCATATTCAAGAGGAGAGAAGAGCTAGCGTTAGATGTTTCCACCATATGAGACATGTGAATGTGAGCAAAAAAGAGTGTCTAAGAAAAAGAGAAGAGATCCACTCTACTCCCTTCTATCATCATTATGTGTGGTCCACTTTTGTGGATGATATACATCTTCCTCAACACCTACTAAAGAATTAAATGTTGGGCTATCACGGTTGTCCGATAATAAAATAGATCAAGGAGAAACTCATTGATTTAGAAAATTGATATCTATGAATCAACATCACATACATCTTTATTGTGCCCATTGTTTGCAGAAATGATCTCCACCATTTATATTGTTATATTAATATTATTGAAAACGAATTTCTTGGAATAGGTCTCATGATTAAACTATATTGTACCATGCAATATTTTTACATGGGTTGGTTCACTAAGGACCCAACAGGTAACCAATTTCAATAACCCTAGATCCTATAAAGCCGCCAACGGACACATGATTGAAATAAAAGTGAAGGCCCTTAGCAAACCATGACATATACTCAAGAGGTCATGTCCTAAATATGTCAACTGCCATGTGAGTTTACGTGGTACCAGGGAAGGACCACATAAGCAGCCTACCTTGTTTGAAAATGTAGGTACAGGTACATATAGGCATACGTAAGTCAAAAACGAAACTTATATGCGTGCAGGATTGATGTGATCCATGTGCACACAAGAGATTGGCCTTTTCCCGATGGATCAAAAGGTCATTGGATAGACGTGATAATAAATGTATATGGATTTGAAGTTTGGACCCGCTGGATCGGATCTAGTCAAATAGGACCCAACATTTAAATTAGTTGGATTCTGACCACCCAAAAATGAAATTGACCCAAACCCTGTATGAAACCACAAATAAAATTCCTTTAATTAAGGTATTTCAGGGCATGTTTAGGTGCCACTTAACAATGAGTTTGTCTCAATATATATATATATATATATATATATATATATATATATATATATATATATATATATATATATATATATATATTGGGAAATGGTTCTATGAGGTCGACCTTATGGGAACTTCCCATGAGGTCGAGCTGTGTGGGCCCCACCGTGATGTGGATCGGACATCTACTCCATCGGTCAGATGCACCATTCTGTGGTGGGCCGAGGTCTTAAAAATCAAGTCAATCCATGACTTAGGTGGGCCACACCACAGACAACAGTTGGGAGGGGTTATTCACCCATTAAAACCTTCATGATCTTTGATTGGGCCCACTGAGATGTGGTTCACAAATCCAGACCATCTATTATGTGTGTTCCACTTGTACCAAGGGTCATATCATGTTTTAGGCACATCAAAAAGTCAGGTGGGCCCCACCAAGTGATTTTATATATTTTAGGCATGTCTTCACATGATTTTAGATGTTATGGCCCACATGAGTTTCTTATACGGCTGATTTTTGGGGTATCCTATAACCTCAAGGGGACCCATCAAATGCACAGAGTAGATGTTCGAAACACATCACGGTGGGGCCCACACAGCTCGACCTCATGGGAAGTTCCCATGAGGTCGACCTCATAGTACCATTTCCCATATATATATATATATATATATATATATATATATATATATATATATATATATATATATATATATATATGTTTGTTGGTTATGTTTCTAGCACATCATTGAGATTAATTAATTGAGATGAACCCTTTTTTAGGTGGTACACAAACAAACCCTGAGGCATTTAACTAAAACTTAACACCCTTACTCAGCTGGGCAATTCATTAAGTTTCGCTGTGGCTATCTTTGTCCACATGTGCTCGATATGCAATCCGTGCAAAAGATGGATCACACGGTGAAGATCGCCTGATGTAAAAACCAAGAAGATCAACTCAATGGGTGGGCCACACCAGGACACAGCTATACAATGAGATGTCCATTGTTTGTGATGCCAGGTCCCACTCAATAAGTGGGTCCACCTGGTTTTCATCTCAGGCGACATTTCCTGGACGCGGATTGCTTCCTGCCCCTCCATGGACGAACTCAATCCAAGCTAGGGCTGTAAATGGTCGGGTTCGGGGCAGGTTTAGCTAAAACCAGACCCGCCCATTTACTAAACGGGTTTGGGTCCAAATTTTAGACCCAGACCCTTTTACTAAATGGGCGGGTCCATGTCGGGTCCGAGTCAACCCATCAGACCCGTTTATAAATGGGTTCGGGTCTGGTAGAGGAAGATCCACCCAGACCCATTTATAGATGGGTCGGGTCTAATGGGTCCGGGTCTGGATCAAGTATGCAATCATTTTACAAGGCTTAAAATCAGGTTTAGATGGGTCTAGATTAGATAGGTTCCTTGAAACATGGACCAAACCCGCCCACTTACTAAATGGGTTCGGGTCGGGTCAGGCCTAATATAAAGGAAACCAGACCCAGACCCGTTTAGCAACCGGGTCTATTCTTGGACCCAGACCCCTACCATTTAACAAATGGGACGGGTCTGGGTTAGGTCTAAACGGGTTGGGTCCAGGTACCCCATCGGGTCCGCTGACCCATTTACAGCCCTAGTCCAAGCTAGGGCTCAATGGACCCACGATGATGTATGTGTATTATCTACGCCATCCATTCATTTTGCCGGATCATTTTAGGAACGATCCCCAAAAGTGAGGCAGAACCAAGGCTCAAGTGAACCACGCCATGAGGATTGAATGCACACCATTAGAAACTTCTTGGGAGCTCAGAAGTTTTGATCCACCTGATGTTTGTGTTTTCCGTCCATCAAGTAAATGTGACCTTATGAAGAGATTGGGTGGCAAATAAACATCAAAGTGGGTGTCACTATCACTATTGTTTCCCATGGTGTGGTCCACTTGAGCCTTGAATTTGCCACTCTTTTGGGCTAATGCTCTTAAATAATCGTTTAAATTAAATGGATGGACGGGTTGGATAAAACATATACAGTGGGCCGTATAAAGCCTCTGCCTGGACTGAGTCAATCCATTTTCATATTCTTCTTTGGGTCTCAGATTATGTACAGACCTCGCCTGTCCCAGGACTGCTCGACAACAGGATTTAATTGTAGTACAGACTCTTCTCAGGCCGATGCAAAGGGACGCGGCTTTCCTGCCAAAGCCTTTAGCACAAACTTCCAGCCCGTAATGCTATGTGAGGCCCACCGTAACTTTTGTGATAAATCCACCCATTCCATCGGTTTTTTATCTCATTTTAGAACATGAAACAAAAAAAATTAGGCGGATCCACAACTCAAGTGGGCCACACAAGGGAAAGCAGTGGGGATTCAATGACCACCGTTGAAACAATTGTATGGCCACGAAAGTTTCGTATCATACTAATATTTTTGTTTTTTCAAGTTCATCCCAGTGGAATGAACTTATAAACACTTTGGATGTTATATAAGCATGAAGGTGGGAGCCCATGGAGATTTCAGCTCTTTCCCTAGTTTTCCCTCTGGTGTAGCCCACTTGAGTTGTGGATCCGTCTCGTTTTTGGTCGTATGTCCTAAAATAAGATCATAAAACGGATGCATGAGGTGGATTTATCACGAACATAACAGTGGCCCCACCTAGCATCACAGTGCAGCCTGAAATCCGGGTTAGATGCAAAGCATGTTTAAAAGTTATAAGGTTTGGAGTGACAGGTATGAGTCTAATCAAATCCCACTAGGCCCAACTCGAATTTTATTTAACGTATCCTTGGCAGCGATGGGATGTTCCATACATGCATATGATCAACCCTACCATTTGGGAGGGCCCCACCATGATGTATGTGTTTTATCATGCCGTTCCCCTATTTTTCCATCTAATTTTAGGATGTGAGCTCAAAATTGAGGTACATCCAAATCCCAAGTCACCCACACCACACGAAACTGTGATTATTAAATGTCCACCGTTAAAAACTTTATGGGGCACCAAAGTTTTGGATGAAGCCTAGTTTTCCCTTCATCCAGGCCTGTGTGACCTAATCAGCACGTTGGATGGCAAATAAACATTACAGTGGGCTGCAGGAAGTTTTTAATGGTGGGAGTTCAATCATCTCTGTTTGCCATTGGTGTGATCCAACAGAGAGTCGAATCTCCCCATTCTTTACGTTGTTTCTTAAAATGAGCTGGAAAAATGGATGGATGGGGCGGATCAAACACATACAGCATAGTGGGACCCACTGGGCACCGACCAGTAGCAACTCCCTGTTGGCGGGCCAACCCGGATCCCGTAACGGGTAAGGGGCGGTGGTATCAGAATTCAGAAGGGCGCGGCTTCGGTGGATCCCTGAACGTGGGGCCCACTGTGATTTGTGTGCCTTATATCTACAGCGTCCATCAGTTTTGACACTTATTTTAGGGCATGATCCCAAAAATGACGCAGATCCAAATCTTAGGCGGACCATAATACACAAACAGCTTTGCTAAGCCCACGGGCACATCTGCACACGCGACCACACGTGTCAATATTGCATGTGTCAGACGTCAAAACTGTTGATTGAGATGACATGGCCCATAAACCAGGCCAGCCAGTCATGAGGCGGTCCACCATTGTACGTTGAATGTGGACCACTTAAATTTTTGCTTAAACCGTCCATCGTTATCACACAGGTGTGGCCCACCTGATGAGTTGGCCAGATCAATACAAATTTTGCAGAAGGCCATCAGAATGCTGGCCACAACACGTTGCATGGCCTAGATATCCTGGAGAGCGGATGAGGTGAGACGGTGCGGCCCATACCGTGGATTACCGTGGGGTCCACCTTGACGTATGTATTATGTATCCATGCCGTCCATCCGTTTTGCCAGATTATTTTAGGTGATCATACCAAAACTTAAGAAGATCCAATTATCAGATGGACCATAACATAGGAAATAGTGTTGATTAATCATTAATGGGCCACGAAAGTTTTGGATCAAGATGATATTTGCTTTTTCCCTTCATCCAGGCTTTTGTAAGATTATCAGTAGATTGGATGGAAAATAAACGCTACAGAAACATTAAAGTGCCTCTTAAGAAGTTTTTAATGGTAAGATAGTTAGTCACCACTGCTTCTTATGGTACTGATCACCTGATAATTTTCTGTTGTTCATTTTTGGGGTAATTCCTTAAAATGATCTTGAAAAACGTATGGAAGGAGTGGATACATAATACATACATCAAGGTAGGCCGCATTGCAACCACCCCGTAAGGGCCGCACTGTCTTAGGTGTGACCCCGGGGTCTCACCTAAGCCGCTGTCTGACATCCTGCAGTGGTACAAGTGATCTCATATTGGATCCGAGGATACGAGCATTTCACCAAAAAAAAAAAAAAAAAAAGAGCTCACGTTTCAATGACCGAGACCGTTGGCCCGATTTGAACGCACTTGGATTGCTAGGTGTTGAACACAGCCCTGTGGTCAGTACAATGTTAATGCGGCTAAGTTACGTGGGCCATGTGACATCATTGCACCGACCCGATCACAAGACCTCAGAGCAAAGGAAAAAACCGATGTCTCAGTCTGTTCGAGAGGTCAGTTCAGATCACAACTAAGTTAATGGGTAAATAAAGACCGACCTTATCTCCACTCTCATTGGCATAGGGATAGGAGCACTTCCCCCAAGATCGGAATAACCCGAGATACCTGCCTGGATTTTCGGCGTAACGCCAGCTGTGATCTCAGCCTGGAAAATCTCCATCGAAGCCTATAAATATAGGAGGACACTTTGATTATAGGTATGCAAAAAATCCATTATTAAACAGTGTTTGCTATCCTTGAGGACAATCACTAACTTAGGCATCGGAAGGCTAACAGTCGGACCCCAGCCACCCCCCTTTTTTTGCTTTCTTTTGTGTTCTATAGAATCAAACAGATCTTTAGTCCAAGTCCAGGCCTCGTACCTGTCAGGAGATCAGTCATATCCGTCCGTTCGCGTGTAGGTCATCTCACCTCGTCTGTTGACCAATTTTCAGCATCAACAGATTCGTGTCGTCTGTGGGAAATGACTGCAAAAGTTATATTCATTTGCAAACTCCTTCGTCCGAAGGTAGGAACTAATGGCCGGTGGAAGAGGCAATAGGAAGGGAAAAGCTCCCGCAAATGTCGAGCCTTCCTATGAGCTGCAATCTGAAAATGAAGGACCCATCCATGAGACTCCAATCCTTCACCTTGGAAGTTCGTCTCGCCACTTAAATCTTCTAAGTGGACGGCAAAGGTCCCGAAATCGCGGTGCCAGACTGTCCACATTAGAAGAGCAAGTCGGAGGCGTTGTAGAACGTTTGGGTGGAGTGGATAGACGATTCGAGCATGTGGACGGAAAGCTGGATGAAATTTCAGCCCTATTGAACAATTTAGCTCGGCCTTCACCATTCCTCGAAACCAACCCTGAACCTCAGCTACCTCAACAAAGCTCTCGTCCACCACGCTCACTCTCCAACCATCCGCGACCCGACGAAGACGAGGTTGCAAGCCGAGCTTCGGGCTCAAGACTTCGACCAGCCACGGAGCTTCTCTCAAATGACCTAAGACACAGAATAGAAGAAAGACGATCCGCCCGGGCTAGTGAAGGTCGAGATCGGATGGATGATAATATCACCCCTCTTGAGGCCGAGCTGAAGGAGCTTCGGGAGAGAATCAGGGATATCCAGAGAGCACAACGCGCCCGAGCACCAACCGTAGCGGATGTCCTTGTGGACTTGTCTGAGTCCCCGTTCACCGATGAAATTCGCGGCGAACCTCTTCCGAAAGGCTTCGAAATTCCTCAGCTCAAGCAATACTTCGGGATAGGAGATCCAGCTAAACATCTCGAAAATTTCAAGGTCCGAATGGAACTCCATGGAGTTAATGGGCACATCATGTGTAAGGCCTTCCCGTTGTCCCTAACCAGCTCGGCGTGGACCTGGTTCCGCAATTTAAAGCCAAGATCCATTGCCTCTTTCACCGAACTGAGGAGGGTGTTTGCAACTCAATTCATCGGAAGCACCGATCCGAGGAAACATTCTACACACCTCGCTGCGGTCAAACAAAAAGATAATAAATCGCTGAAAGATTACCTTTCGCGATTCAACGCCGAAGCAGTTCAGGTGGAGAACCTATCTCAGGAGGTGTTGCTACATACGATGATAGGAGGATTACGTGATGAAAAGTTTCTCTGGTCGGTAGGGAAACAGCCCCCTCAGTCTGTGGCTGAATTCCTCGATTGAGCTGCAAAACATATAAACGCAGAAGAGCTGGTGAACGCCCAGCGGTCGTCTCATAAGAGGAAAGACCGCAAAGAAGAAAATAGCACTAAAAGGCACCATCCTAATCGCAGCTCGCCGAATTCAAACGCTACTCTGCATGGAGCAAAAAATTCGGCCCCGCGATTCGAAAAATACACCCGCTCAAAACGACGACGAGCAAGTGTTCCTAGCCGAGAAAGACAAACAAATGTTCGGACGACCCGCAAAGATCAAAACCGACTCTGGAAGAAGGTCGAAGTCCAAGTACTTTTTATATCATAAAGATCACGGGCATAACACAGCGGATTGCTTCGATTTGAAACGACAGATCAAAACCCTCATCCGACAAAGCTTCTTAAAAGAATATATTGCCCAAGGTCCGGAAGATCAAAGGGCCTCAGCTCGGGAAGACGACAGAGAGCCAGTCAATAACGACCGCTGGAAGAAATCCATATGATCTTTAGTGGGCCAACTATAGGTGATTCTGGCAACGCCCGTAAATCCTATGTTCGTCAAGGGCGAACCTCCGAACCAAGGCTGCAAGTGAATTTGACCAACAGGCCCTCAAAAATTTCAAAGGTCGCTCGTCGTGCGATATCCTTTTCCGAAGAAGATGCTGAAGGAGTACTGCATCCGCATGACGATTCTCTCGTAGTGTCGATGGTGGTCGCTAATAAGAAGCTCCACAAAATGATGGTAGATACTGGAAGTTCGGCCGACATGATATATGTATCGGCGTTCGACAGAATGAAGATTGATCGGTCCAGGTTAAGGCCGGTCAGAACTGCTTTGACCGGATTTGCAGGGGATTGAATCATGCCTGAAGGAGAAATAACCCTACCAGTCACAGGAAGAGATGAACCCAACCAGAGGATGATCATGGTCGATTTTCTCGTCGTCAACATTCCATCAGCATACAACGCGATCATCGGCAAACCCATTATCCGAGCTCTAAAAGCCTGCATTTCTATCTATCATCTGGCAATGAAATTCGAAGCCGACGATGGGATCGGCGTGGTCAGAGGGGACCAGCAGGAAGCTCGCCGATGCTACGAATTGACGCTACGCGGAAAGAGTAAAAATGTGATCTTTGTCGTTTCGCATACAACTCCACTGAACCCTAGGGAAGAAACAACGGAACGTGGTTCACCAGCTGAGGAGTTAGTAGTGGTCCCTTTGTCGGACGATGATCCGAGCTTAATTGTTAATATCGGATCTCAATTAAACGGCAATGTCCAGGCTAGGCTGATCGCTTTCCTAAAAAAAATGCGAATGCCTTCGCATGGTCTCACAAGGACATACCCGGAATCAATTCCGAAGTGATGGTCCATCGGCTCAACGTAGACCCGTCATTCAAACCGATCCGCCAAAAACGACGAGCTTTCAACATGGAGAGATATGCCGCAATCGAAGAAGAAATAAAAAAAAAATTACGCCAAGCAGGTTTTATCCAGGAAGTCCACTATCCTGATTGGCTCGCCAATGTTGTTCTAGTAAAAAAAGCCAATGGAAAGTGGAGGGTCTGTATCGACTACACCAACCTCAACAAAGCCTGCCCTAAAGACAGCTTCACACTGCCCAGAATAGATCAGCTCGTAGATGCAACTTCAGGTTACGAGCTTCTTAGTTTCATGGATGCATACTCCGGGTACAACCAGATCCAGATGCATGTTCCTGACAGGCAAAAAACAGCGTTTGTCACCGATCGAGGGCTTTACTGTTATAAGGTAATGCCCTTCAGACTTAAGAACGCAGGGGCGACGTACCAGCGTTTGGTCAACAAAATGTTCGCGGAACAAATTGGTAAAACCATGGAAGTTTACGTGGACGATATGCTCGTTAAAAGTCTGAAGTCAGAAGTCAGAAGACCACGTCAACAACCTCCACATTATGTTCGGCATCTTGAAAAAATACGGAATGAAACTCAACCCCAGCAAATGCGCCTTTAGAGTAAGGTCGGGGAAGTTCCTCGGGTTCATCGTAAATCAGAGAGGAATAGAAGCCAACCCAGAAAAGATCCGCGCACTAGTCGAGATGAGCTCACCAACCATCATGAAGGAAATACAGCGTCTCACCGGGCGGATCGCCGCGCTCAACAGGTTCATTTCTAGGGCTACAGATCGATGCCTTCCATTTTTCAAGCAACTTCGCAAGTTCAACGAGATGACCTGGACTCCAGAATGCGAGCAGGCTTTCCAGGATCTCAAAGCATACCACGGTTCGCCACCATTACTGTCCAAACCTGCGCAAGGAGAAGAGCTACTGCTGTACTTGACAGTATCCCCGGCAGTAGTAAGTTCGACTTTAATCCGAAATGACCAAGGTACACAAAGGCCGATATACTACATCAGCAAAGCTCTTCTCGACGCAAAAACCCGATATCCTAGCTTAGAGAAGTTAGCTCTAGCATTGATAACAACGGCAAGGAAACTACGGCCTTATTTCCAAGCACATCCGATAGTGGTGCTAACGGACCAACCACTGAGGCAAGTACTACAGAAGCCAGAAACTTCAGGTCGCCTCGCACGCTGGGCCATCGAGCTCGGTGAATTCGACATACAATACCGGCCCCGTATAGCCATCAAGGACCAAGCTGTGGCCGACTTCATTGCCAAGCTTACCGACCCTTCCGTCCTTGAAGCTGACGCTTCTCTTAAAGGAAACACTACAGAATCTATTCCAAAAGAAGGTTCGACCGACCGTACATGGTTGTTACACGTCGATGGCTCGTCAAATTCCCAAGGCTGCGGGGCAGGAATAATCTTGACCTCCCCCGATGGCATAAAGGTTCAATATGCCCTAAGATTCGGTTTCAAAGCTTCTACTAACGAGGCCGAATACGAAGTTCTTCTTGCCGGGCTATGGCTAGCCTCGGCGGTCGGGATCCGGACTATTACGGTACACAGTGACTCGCAATTGATCGTGGGTCAAGTAACATCGGAATATCAAGCAAAGGGAAAAAAGATGTTCGCGTATTTATTAAAATATCAAGAGTTATCGACTCGGTTCAATTATTGCAAAGTCATCTAAATACCGAGGATTCATAACACCCACGCGGATTCGCTCGCCAAATTAGCATCGGCAGTAGATGACAAGCTCGGAAGGACAATTCCCATTGAATTCCTCCCCAAAAGAAGCATCACTGACGACAACATTAGTGAGGTATGTCCTGTTTCCACCGAGCCCGACTGGAGGGAACCAATTGTTCATTTCTTACGAGATGGCGTTTTTCCCGAAGGAAAAAATGAATACGACGAATACGATATAGATTAGCTCGGTATATTGTATAAAAAGGGTTTTTCATTACCCTGTCTCCGCTATCTCGGACCGAATGAAGCCAACTACGTCTTAAGAGAAATTCATTCTGGCACGTGCGGAAACCACTCAAGGGGTAGAGCGCTGGCCCAGAAAGCAATACGTCAAGGATATTATTGGCCGACGATTCAAAAAGATGCCCAAGAAATGGTCAAACGGTGTGACAAATGTCAAAAGTTCGCACCAGTCCCTCATGTACCTCCTGAGGAACTTACTCCGATGTCCGGACCATGGCCCTTCGCGCAATGGAGAGTCGATATCATCAGTCCTCTTCCAACCGGCTAGGGGCAGGTGAAGTATGCGATCGTGGCTGTTGATTACTTTACCAAGTGAGTCGAAGCAGAACATCTTGCCAAGATTACTGAAAAGAAAATGACAGACTTCATCTGGAAGTCAATTATATGCCGGTTCGGTATCCCGAATATAATCGTCACTGACAACGGGCCTCAATTCGACAATGCAAAGTACAGGGGATTTTGCCAGAACTTGAGCATAAAATTGTGTATTCATCTCCTCATCACCCTCAAGCTAACGGGCAAGTCGAAGCCATCAACAAAATCATTAAGGGTCATCTAAAGACTACGCTTGGCGAATTCAAGGGAGCTTAGGCAGAGCAGCTCCCCGAAGTATTGTGGGCATACCGAACCACAGCTCGGTCAACAACAGGAGAAACTTCGTTTTTCTTAACGTTCGGAGCGGAAGCCGTAGTCCCAGTTGAGATAGGGCTGTCGACTAACCGAACCGATAACTATCAACCTGACCAAAACCAAGACGAGCTTCGTACGAACCTTGACTTGATCGAGGAAGTCCGAGAAGCTTCCCAAGTTCGAATTGCAGCCTACCAACAGCGTGTTGCTAGATTCTATAATTCACGAGTCAAAGAAAGACGATTTAGGGTAGGAGACCTCGTCCTACGAAGGAACGTGAAGGAGAAGAAAGATAGAATCGCCAGTACATTCAACCCGAACTGGGAGGGACCATACAAGGTTATAAAAACAGTCCGAACGGGAACTTACTGGCTCGAGGATATGCAGGGTCGAGCTCTATCTCACCCATGGAATGCAGAACATCTGAAGATCTACTATCAATAAAAGCTATGAACTTATTTTTGTTTCTCAAGGTTATGCCCTTATTGGAAAATTTGGAATACTAGCAAAGGCTAATCTCGCCCATAGCTGTATTCAAGCTCAGAGGATAGTACCGTCCAAAGCTAAGTTCAAGCTTGAGATCGGTCACGATCAAAGCATATGAACCGACCATTATCTTCGCAAGTCCTAATTTATAATGCTTCGATAACGATCTAACATGCTCAGCCACGAAGTAAATGGACTAATAAGCGAAAACAATCCAAAAAGGAAAGAGAAATTGAATAAAAATTTTGACAAAATGGATCAGAACGAGTTTCAATTATAAGGCCTCAAAAGGTCGGAATTACAGAAAAATGTCTGTTACAGGAAGCCCCAACACAGGAGCTAAAAAAAACACACAAAAAATTCCCCTACGAGGGAGGACCAACAGTCGGCTCCACAACTGCAGAAGAGTTAGCTTCCTCCTCCGCCTCGAAGTCGAGGAAGGAAAGGTCTAGGTCCGGATGACGGCTTTAGACTGTCATCCTACACTTCTCGTAGCCGAAGTCGAACATTTCGTCAGCTTTGGCGACCTTGATCTCCAACTCAGACTGGGCCTTCGCCAGGTCCGACCGCAAGGTCCCTTCAGCAGCTTTTAGCTCCTCAACTTGTATGATGAGCTCAGCTTCCGCCCTTTCTTTATTTGATAATTCAGCTCGGAGAAGAGCAATCTCACGTTCGCAAGATTCCAAGGCCCTTGCCACCTCCTCTCCGAACTTTGTGGCCTCGTCCAGAGAACGTTTGGTAGCCACCAGCGTCCCCTCGAGACCGAAGATTGTTCCCTTGTCACGGGTCATCTCCTCCCGTAGAAGCTGGCACTCGAAGGCCACCTACACAGTAACCAACAGTTAAATATACAAGGAGTATTAAAACAGTTGCTTTGGTTATAGCAGAATAAAATCAAAATCATATACATACCTTGGTCCCGAAGATCCCTAGAGAATTTAGCAGGGAAAGCCCAAGGACCTTCGCCATCATGTCCACCTCGGCCTCAGGGACAGCCTTATACGCCCACTTGCACAAGTTATACAAATGCGGCGGCATCTCCGGGCCTTAGCGGATAGTAGAAGAAGGTTGAATTGGCGCGGCTTGAGCAGACTGCCCGGACGGACCGGCATCGGTACTCCCCGCCAAGTCTATGACTTGGGAAGGCTGAGGCCTCATGGTGACGTCGGGAGGTGTGACTTCAACCACAGGCGCCTCCGGGGCCACTTCCGAAGCCGGCTCTAGAGGAAGGTCAGTTGTTGGGACAGTTAGAAGACACTCTCGGGGACGCTTCGAAGCTGCCTTTTGCCGCTTTTTCTCTCTGATCTGCTCTTTTTCCTGAGCAGTCAAAGCAGACGACTTCCTACGAGGGGCCGGAGCAGACATGCCTGATAAAAAACATGTATATTAATAACTTAAGGTATGAGAATAAAACCGACCTATTCGATAGTTACGGATATTTACCTCGGGGGGTTGATGCCCACGTCAGATAAAGTTTCGAAAGACAGTAGAAGCTTTACACTGTGAAAATTTGGATCAAGCTCCCACACTGCAGCTACGCGATCTTCCTCTTCCGAGCTGAGGGCAGGAGGGTCTCCACGAACTAATCAACAAAAAATGGAGATAAAAAAGGGAGAAAGTGTCAGCCGACCCGACCTGGAACTGAGAACCAGTTGTTTACGCGATGATCAGGGAAGATGACTTCGGGTCCGGGGCCTTCCCAACCCTTTAAGACGAGAAACCACTCCTCTTTCCATCCGTGAACCGAGGAGGGGTGATCATCTATCAGCAGGTGCCCTTTCCTTCCTCGAGGCGATATATAGAACCATCCCCTGAAATCGGGATGACTCTTCAGCTGGTATAGGCTCATCAGCTCGGCTATGGTGGGATCCGATCCGTGGACTTGACGCTATAAGGCGACGAAATAGATTAAAGTTCTCCAGAAGTTAGGAGCTAACTGACCTGGAGCTAGGTTGACCCTAGAAAGGTATTCCCTCACAATAGGGAGAAGGGGAAGACGGAAACCAGCCTAAAAAAATTGGGCGTAAACGGTGACCTGGTCTCCGGAGGGACGGGTCGGAAAATCATCTAAACCCGGAAGCCTAAGGTCGATGCCCCCAAGGATACAGTACTACGACCTGAGCCTGATCAAGTCGGATTGGGTGAGTGTTGTCCAGATCAGGTCAGCCGTGTAATCAGAGACTCTGTCAACAACGCGCCCTGAGGTTCCAGCCACTGGAACCTCATCCGAAGCAAATGAAGAAGGGGTTTCTGCTAACAAAACTCCCCCCGGGGACTCAACAACAATAGGTTGGATTTTCGCTAATTGGGATTCTCCAACGGGCAAGATAGCGAAAAATGTCCGTGAGGAGCTTTCCTCCGAACCAGACATATTTCCTTGAAAATGAAAATCTAAGGAAAGAAAGGTGGACAAAAACGAACGTACCGGATCACTCTCCAAAATGAGATTGGCCAAAGAAAGTTGAGTTCGAGAAGACTTTGAACGAATCACAGCAGTCCTTAAAGGAGGAAAGAGAAGAACACGGCAGGAAGAAGAGAAAAATTCTGAAAAACATCCCTAAACACAGTATTTATATTGTAGCGGGTGACAGCACCCAGGCCATACTCTGCCACGCATCACGTATCCATGGTCTTAAAAAACGAACCGACGCGACTTTTTGCATGGCCCGCCACATGTCCGCCCATTCATTGGACAACGATATTACATCCGTCCGATCAGTGATACGAGGACCACGTGTCCATATGCCGTTCGTCCGCCGAAATAAAAGCCTGCTGCGCCATACGATCATCATTGCGTCTTTTCGAAATTCGAAACGGCGTATTTAATGTGCCTTTGCCACCAAAAGTAAGATCGACTGCGTTTGTTTGAAGTTACTTCCTAGCTGAAAGGATCCACCTAGGAAGTAGGGGGGCAGCTGTTGTGGAATAATTCCTGCAATGAACCAACCCGGTCACAAGACCTTGGAGTAAAGGAACAAACCGATGTCTCAGTCTGTTCGAGAGGTCAATTTGGATCACAACTAAGTCAATGGGTAAATAAAGACCGATCTTATCTCCACTCTTATCGGCATAGGGATAGGAGCACTTCCCCCCAAGATCGGAACAGCCCGAGATACCCGCTTGGATTTCCGGCGTAACGCCAGTCGTGATCTCAGCCTGGAAAATCTCCATCGAAGCCTATAAATATAGGAGGACACTTTGATTACAGGTATGCAAAAAATCTGTTACTAAACAGTGTTTGCTATCCTTGAGGACAATCACTAACTTAGGCATCGGAGGACTAACGGCTGGACCCCAGCCACCCCCCTTTTTTTGCTTTCTTTTGTGTTCCACAGGATTAAACAGATCTTTAGTCCAAGTCTAGGCCTCGTACCTGTCAGGAGATCAGTCATATCCGTCCGTTCGCGTGTAGGTCATCTCACCTCGTCTGTTGACCAAATTTCAGCATCAACAGGCCCCACCCTGATATAGTATGTGTTATATCTGCACTGGCCGTCCATTTTAAGAGATCATTTTAGGGCATGAACCCAACAATGAGGCGGGTCCAAAGCTCAAGTGGACCACACCACAGAGAGTAGGGGGGCAATGATGCTGCCCACCGTTGAAAACTTCCTGGGGCCACAGAAGTTTAGGATAAAACTGATATTTGTGTTTTTCTTTCAACCATGTCCGTGTGGCCATATGAACACGTTAGATGACAAATAAACAACATGGTCGACCCTGGAAGGCCTAACGGTGGGTATCACTATCTCTACTGCTTTATGAAAGTGTTGTGGTCCACTTGAGATTTTGATCTGTCTCGTTTTTCGGATCATGCCCTCTCGTTTTTCGGATCATGCCCTAAAATGATCTAAAAACAATGGATGGACGGTGTGGATTTAACACATACATCATGGAGGGCCCAAAGAATTTTGCCACCTGAACACAGACTGTATTCTATGCTTACGCAATCGGCGGACTCCGATATCAACCACCTTCTCGATGGGACCTCGCCATAAAAATCTCAGGATGAAAGTTCGTAGCCACTAATCTTTAGCCATTTGTCGGTCGAATGTGTTGCCGAATTACATGTATATATTCTCAACCTTCTATTGGCAAGCCAGTATATCGAGTAGGTTTTGTAGTGAATGCATGGTTATATACCAAATGATGAATGGTGGTCTGAATCACTAAAACGATGGGCCCACCTGCACATGCTGAAAAAACCAAGAGAGAGAGACACAGAGGTGGGCCAATGGGACAGTGGATCACATGATCGCTTATCTCGAAAGCATGAATATGTGAGGCCAGAAAGAGAGTACAGGGACCTGTCAGTTGCACATCACCGAAACTCTTTCTCACCCGTCATGAGATTGCCCCCGTTTCCAAGCTCCCTTGTTTTCTTCTCTCCCCCTCCTGCCCTTTGTCTTCTTTCCCTCTCGGAATGCGTGTAACCCATCTTTCACCCTCTCGTTTGAAGACATCTACTTTCTTTATTAAAATCGAGTAGATTCGCTTCATCTTTTGCTCTTTATTACTGCTTGGTGAACCGAGCCAACCCATCATGAGATCTTTCTCCCAAACGCTCAAATGCACATCTTTTCTTTCATTCACATTTTAAGTACACAACATCATCATCATTTCCCATAAAAAATTCAAGGAGAGAATCCTTTCTTTCTTTCTTTTTTTTTTATTTCATGGCCCATGCATGAGCTTATCAAGCATCTTACCATAATCATCTAATACTATAGTAACTAATCCAATCACAACATCTCCCAAACAAGGTGGTGAGAAGATGTTGTAATTCTACCAAAGACACTTACCCCTTTATTCTCCTTCACATCTCTCCAGGCCCACTTGGAATTCTACATGCTAATCTTCTATACACCAATCCAAGCCATGAATTCCAGTTGAATGTAGACGATCGGAACGGGTCGGATGGCAGGTGGGCTTAGGCCGTTTTTTCTTTCTTAATTTCGACGAATTGAATTGCGAACACTAATGGAAGGATCGAACAGTGCAATTCAGTGGAAATGGTGGTGTTCTGACCATGGCCAGAAGCCGGATTGCTCGTCGATGCCGATGAACATGTTGCATAAGGACTCATCTTGGGGGGCAGATTGCTCGATTTTGGGACTCTGAAGGTCTGGTTTTGAGGAATTGTGGTGGAGGAGATTGGCAGGCCTCATTGATGGGAAGAGTGGTCTGTTTGGATGGGAAGATAGGGGGCTATCAATTGCTGATGTTCTTGAGATATCCAAGTTAATATCTGAGCTGTTCTCACTCCTGCTGCAGGAAGCCTCAGTTTCTTTATTGAGGTTGATAGGCTCTGATGCTTCTCTACTCTTCAATGCCGAGATCTGCACCATTGGATCAACCAATCAGGGACCATAAAACATGATTGAAGAGAAAACCCATTAGTGATTTCAATCAAATTACATTCCTGGTGAGAGAAAACTGCCACTCAATCAACACAATTACAAATTCTTTCGGATATGTAAGGAGAAAAAAAATGGAAAGGAAAAACAAAATTGTTTCCTTTCTTAAAAGCCATGATCTCTTAAATAAATAAAAAAAACCAATATAGACAAGAGAAATTCTCTTCAAAGGCATGATCTACACATTAATCCCAAAAAAACCCACCATCTTTCTCATCATTTCAAAAGATGCAACACATTCCCATTCAAGAAATTGAATTTTCTGCCATACCCAGAAAGAAGAAGAAGAAGAAGAAAAGGCTAAGATCTGTTTATTAATAGAAAAAGGAAGCCCAAGAACCAATTCAATAGAATCAACACAGATCTAATCTGAAAAGAAAGCAAGAAAGAAATTTGAATCATACCTCGGCTTGGAGTTTCTTGTTTTGAGCTTGAAGAGACTCATTATCAGCTTGCACCGCCTCGAACTGCCTCTTGAGCAGATCATAGTCCTTCTCCAGCTGCTTAGTCTTCCACCTTGCTCTCCTGTTCTGGAACCATATAGCAATCTGCCTTGGCTGCAGCCCAAGAACTCTAGCCAGCTGCATTTTCCTCTCAGGCTCCAGCTTATTCCCCAGCTCAAAGCTCTTCTCCAATGTCTTCACCTGCTCCATGTTCAACCTCCTCTTCTTCTCCCCTGCCTGGGACCCATCATCTGATAGATCATCCTCGCCATTCATCTCTTCACACCCTTCAATTCCTGAGAATGACATGGATCTCTTCCCTAGAAATGAAGCGACACCTGCACCACCCAAAACAAGAGACACCCAATAAAAGAAAAGTCCATTTGTATGGAGAGAGAGAGAGAGAGAGAGAGAGAGAGAGAGAGAGAGAGAGAGAGAGAGAGAGGAATGACCATGAAAATCTTGAGGTGCGCATGGTGAAAGGATTGGATTGAGGGAGGTGGGGGGATGGTCTTCTTCATGAGGAGGCTGCAACATGAAATTTGGAGGGAAGAAAGGCATGCCATTGCAAGTCATAGCACGGGCACATGTCAACAACACAACAGGCTGTGATGATCAGCTGCTGACATGGTTGAAAGGGAAAGAAGGGAAGAGAGGAGGGGTTGCAGAGAAAAAAGCTAGGAGGGTTGGAGAGATTTTAGAGAGAGAAGGAAAAGGTGGAGATGGAATATATCACTGGAGAAAAAAAAAGCGAAAGGAAGGAAAATAAATATAAAGGTATTAGTGGGAATGAAATGAAGAAATTCGTTAACTTGGAGGTTATTTGTTGTTTAATCTCACCAAAGGTTAGGGAATGAGGTTAACACATTTTATCTTGTTTTCTCCAGTTAGGCTGTGTTTGGATGCTCAATCAATTGAATTGCAATTTGTCCAATTAAATAGAATTGAAACGATCAAAAAGTTAAAATGGTGCCACTTAAGTTGGTAATTTCTAACGTACTGAATCAGATCAAAGTGATATGGTCAGAATCCAAACGCACCCTTGATTTTATTTTTTTATTTTTTTTACTTGAAGTAGTGAGATTTACATTGGTTTTTATATGTTAACGAGAAAAATTTATGGTGCTCCCAGTTGCATTGGAACAAATAGACAGTCCAATCCATCGATCCAGACTGTTCATTAGGTCCAATACCCATCTCATGGGCCACCATGCAAACACCACATTGATCTGACAACATAACCAATTGGTTATGCCCTTTAATATGGACAGTCGAGATCATTTACACAAAAAAGGTCCAGCCAACAGTTTGATCCATCCATTTGTTAGGACCCCACATAGATTGCCTATGATTCTAGAGAATCACTTTTGTTAGGCAATTGTAAGCATCCCATCCACGGCTTGAAAAGGCAATGGCTGTAGAAAATAAGACCAAATAAAAGATAGATTGGACCATTTGACCAGTGTGATTTTTGCATGGTAGACCATGAAATGTCTTATGCATTTAATGGACGTTTAAGATCAATCAAATTGGACAGTCTAAGTGAACCGATGCAACTAGGGGCACTGCAAACTCATTAGTGCTCTCAGAGCAGTGGATCATTCTCATATTTTATATAGCTTTTGAGATTCTTTCATGTTTTACTTGGTGAATTAATTGGTTGCATTTTATTTTATCAGAGAGATTTATCAGGAGAGATGTGACTTGTTTTAAGTTTCCCAAACACTTAGTGAGAGGTAGGTTAGTGTTCTGTGTTAGATACATTTGGCTGTAGAGAGAGAGAGAGAGAGAGAGAGAGAGAGAGAGAGATTAGTCTCCTGCCTAAAAAGTGGATTGTGATTAGAAAGTTTAAAACATCAAAATGAGAGATGTGTTCCACTTTTAGGGTTCTCAATGGAGAGGAGTCAACCCAAACCTGTTCTTAGGCCTTATCCTTACCTGTGGCCCGCAATGAGATGACCAGGGACAACCCACGAGCAATTTCAAACCTAGCTCACCCTGGCCCACTTATTGAAATACATCTATTGGGTAGGCTCGAAATCCCATCACAACTATGCTACTAGTGAAAACTTTGAATCTATGCTTCTAGTATATATTACATTCAAATACTATTATTTTCAGGCAATTCTTTTATAAAGATGACCATGATGAAGCCATTTTTTTTTTCTGGATTTTTTTCTTATTTGAAATTGTTACCAAACACAAACTAATATACTACTTAGTTTTATTCTAGACCCCGATCGACCTCCACCCATTTACTTTGGGTGGGCCAACTTTTTATTTCTTTTATTTATTTATTTTGATGTTTTAATCAGAGCAGTCCAAAAGTTAATAAACACAGCCCTGGTTTTAAGTGGATCAGGGCCGTTGGTTGGCCCACAGATAGACCTGAAGCTAGCCCCATAGGCGGAGCCCATGGTTTGGAAATCCATGCCGCTGATTCAATGACACCAACCATTGATGAAAGATACCCAAACAATTATCTAAACTAGAACAACCTAACCGTTTCATCTGTAGCTTACTAATAGACGGTCAAGAAAAAATACACTGCCCACATTCAATGCCAAAGAGAAGGATGTTAGAAACTTCACATCTAGTAACTTTTGAGGCTTGCTCATCAATACTGCGGCCATGGACCCATCAGATCGTGTCTGTATCAATGTGCCCTGTGGGCCCCACTTGTATGAAATCGGGAACAATACGAGGCTCAAGATCCCATGATTCCTCTTATTCTCTCTTGATAAGTGGGCTGCTTATAAAAAACTAAGACGGAGAGAAGTGGATTCTATTTTAGAGGAATAATGCTGTACTCTGACGGACTATGGATTATTATAAGCACACATCCAAATTGTACACATGGTGTGCATGTGCTTTGTTTCAATCCTTACTAATGGTGAGCCAATTTTTGGATGGCTCTAGCCCAAAGGACCAAACGAATGAACCCAGCTAACCTATTGTAGGGTGGTCATAAAAAATACGGATGAAAGTAGAAACTAGCCAACGATTCAATTCAACAGGTAAATGCCCTTATTCAATGGGAAATACATTCCAGTTGTTTATAGCCTATTTACAGCGAGGACCAAGATTTGGATGGTTCGGATTGAGACAAATTCATTGCCAGATGGGCAGTCAGTTGTGCATGAACTTTTTGTGCCATTCTCTTTCATTGCATGGGATGTAAGAGGGGACGAGGTGGTTTTTTTCACGTGAGAGTGAGAGATGGGTTACTACTTACTTGAGAAATGAGTGATATCTAGAATAAATCTTTGTACTCGGGCACCGTTTGATAGTTCATACGCATGCACCCAGTATAGTACATTTTGTATGCTTGTAAGTCAAAATAAACCGTTGAATTCGTGGTGACTATGTACTGTCACACCCAAAAAGGCTAATACGTTAGGTGGAGTAACCCCAGGATATATGAAGACAAACTCCCCCCCTCCCAATCGATGTGGGACAAACTAACAATTTCCCTCCCTACAGTGGAACTTGGGTCATGCAACACTTATGCACGGGGGCCTTCCCCTCTGCTCACGTTAACCTGGGGCATGGACTGGGCAGAAAACCTAAGCTCTGATGCCACTGTAGTGTCACACCCAAAAGGCTAACCTGTTAGGTGGAGTAATCCTAGGATATATGAAGACAAATTCGCCCCCCTCCCAACTGATGTGGGACAAACCAACAACTACTTCATTTGGGTAATAAACCATAATCTTACAGGGCTGACTTTTTAATGGACCGATTAGTGGACGGCTAGATTGAAAAGAGGATCAACAATCTGAATTCAACAAACGTCCATAACCAAATCATCCAATTGTATGATTTTAAACTCATGACATATCTACAATGGATCCACCCATTTGGACTATACAATTTGAGTTACATATGTGCCACATTGGCATTCGAAGGAGCATGTATATGAACCATCAGGCTCTCCCCGAGTATAAGTCACGTGTGTGCGTAACCCTGCCAATCCACACACAAGCAGATGTTAAGTTACGGATGTGTGAGATCCGAGTCATGTGGGCCACACAAGTTAGATCTTCTAGCTGAAAAAATGGGGGCCACTGTACTTGCATGGTTGGCCACAACGTACAAAACAAATGGATGGCCAGAAAGATCTAAGAATTGTGATCCACATGATGAAAAGCTAGGATCTCTTACACGTCGGCTTCCTTTTGGATGAACAGGGTTAGCAAACCTCTCACATATCCCCTAACATTTGTACTACCCGGCTAGGCTCCTATGCTAGTTTTTCACCATCTAAAAAGATGGTGGTGACACTTCAACCGTACACATGACATAGCTGTATGGGAACCAAATCGATGACCTATCCATTGATGGAGCATGAAAGAAATTTTGCCATGAGAAGATAAAGCCAGCCGTATGATTTTCGAATCAAATTTGGGCCCCTCACTATTTTATTTTTAACCACTTCCTATTTCACTTTTAACCATCCATTCGATAGGCATTAGCGGGGTGATTAGGATTGCTTGGTCGCTATAATTTTAGAAATATGCACCATTATAATGAGATTTGACACGAGAAAGGAAAGTGCATGAAATAAAGTGAAAAAGATCATCATCTTCCTCAAGTAAACAAACCTTGAATCCACAAGGTAGCGTTAAATTACATGACTATTAAGAAAAAATACAACTCTAATTAAAAATTATCCAAAATGAATTTTTTTTTGTAAAGCCCTAATTTTTTTAATTCTAGCAAAACTTTTCTCAAGCCTAATTTTGTTATGTCATTACTCAAAAGGTTAACCCACAACTGTGCTGTATGGTAGATAAGAGATCTCTGCTTACTCAAATGGTTCTCGGATTTCCCCCCTCGCCCTTAGGGTCACTCAACCAGGTTAACTCATTAGGTGGAGTGACCACAAAGTATATGAAGGTACTTTTCATCGTCCCCTAGCTGATGTGGGACTAACCCAACAACCCCCATAGCAGATCTGGGGCTTTCGGAACTGATTCTCGACTTAGCCCCTCGCCTTGTAGGTCTGAGGGCATAGGCGTCACTATGGCATGAGCATGGACGGATAACCTCACTCTGATATCAGTATTGTGTCACACCTTAAAGGTTAACCCACAGCGTGTGGTACGACGGATAGGGGCTCTCGGCTTACTCGACTAGTTCTTGGATTTCCGCCCGCCACTTACCCCCTCGCTTTGTAGGTCTGAGGGCATAGGCGTCACTATGGCATGGGCATGGACTGGATAACCTCACTCTGATATCAGTGTTGTGTCACACCTAAAAGGTTAACCCACAGCATGTGGTACAACGGATAGAGGCTCTCGGCTTACTTGACTAGTTCTTGGAGTCCCCCCCCCCACCCCCCCCCCCCCCCCCCAATTGCCCTTTGGGGTCACTCCACCCAGGTTAACCCATTAAGTGGAGTAACCACAGAGTATATGAAGCTACTTTTCATCATTGACGCAGGGAGGACGTGGGAGGTCGATCACAGTCTTCCTCACCGATAGTTTCTCGAATCCACGAGAAGAAATAAAGAGATAAAAGGGGTAATTAATTCTGAATTATTATTGAATAATTGATTGAATATCTAAAATAGAATTACAATACATATAAATAGAAAATTAAACCCTAGGTTAGGTTAAGTATCAGACTCCTACTCAAACTCTAACTCCTAGAAAACCCGACTTACTATAAATAGTAAACTTACTATTTATGGAAGTCTCTCAATCCTACTAAAACTCATGATTTTCGGTAAAAAATAAAACATTTTCAAACGGGCTAATTATGTTGTTCTACTAATTATTCTAAGCCCTTTTCATGTTGAACACTAACTCTAAAACCCTACGGATCAAAAGTTATGATCGAAATAAAACTTATTATAAATAGTAAAATTGAAAATAAACTAGCATAATGACCGTCAATTCGATCGAATCTCGCAATTCAAACATGGGCAACTCGGTGTGGCCGAGTTAGGGTGGCTAAAGTAGGTCGAGTTACCCCAAAATCATATATTATATGTCCAGAAACTCATTTCAGATTGCGAGATATGACCATTCTACGATCCTGATGGTCTAAATTACTTCCGACCTCGACCGGTCTTCTTTTGATCCATCTAGGCCACGTAGTAATTGGCGACCCGCTTTACATCAATCATCCCCCAACCGATGTGGGACTAACCCAGCAATTTTTTTTAATTATAACAAAACTTTTATAAATTTAATTTGCTAAAAATAAAAGATTTAAATAAGCCTTGCTGAAAATAATTACAAGCCATTTTTAAAGAGAAACTCCAAAAAAAAATGAAAATAGAAATTTTTCTTTGTAAGTAGTAAATTTTTTCTAAAGATCACAATGTTAGACTTGGGGTGCACTTTTCTAGCAAAACGGATGAATTCAACTTATGGTAGCTCAATTCAACCCAAAAGCATCAATACATAAAATATTGATCGGCCGTGTGTTTTGTGGTGATGTTCGGATCAAAAGTTATAGTTAATTTATGGTCTACACTCCGAAAGGTAATTTCCCCTATTCAAAATATATATATTTTTTATTTAAATTGGGCATGTTTGAAAGCCAGTACTTATATCATGCCCTATGTAAAATTGGGCCCAAATCTAACAAACTACTCCTACTTTCATTTGGACTTTTTTTTTTTTTGGCTCTAACACTGTAAAGAATAAATTTGTGCCATCTGCCTGATCCAAAATCGGTAGCTAGACTTAAATGCTCCACATGTGTCTAAGATAAGTCACTCTCATTTTCAAAATGCTAAAGTTTACATAGGATCTAGCCCTTTAGCATTACGTTAAAGGGGGGTTGGCCATAAGTCAAAGGCGAGTGATTTGACACTATGACTATAAGTTCATGGACATTTGTATGTTAAAGTAGGATCATTGGAATTTCTTTTTCCACTTTTAACTGTCCAGTAAATGCCCACAGATCCTATATTCAAAAAATCAAATAACCGTAACTTTTGGTTCACGAGACATCTAGACTCATACCCATAATTTAGACAGTTTAATTGAATTACTCCAATACAGTGTATGCAATACCTATAATTTCTAAGCACCCGTGAATCATCCATCATACTGCCAGAGTATCGTGCATCAGTAAGTTTTTCTCAGGAATTAAAAGGGAGTCCTGGAGTTCTTGGTAATTGTAGTTTGGTACATACCCTACATAGTAGGGAAGGGAGGGAGGTAGAGAGAGAGGGGGGCAGGAATCTAGGGATGGGTCCTATGGGTTGCAGGGGTTGCTACCTATCCCACCTACAGCTTCGTGCATCAGGTTCTTTCTCATCCGTTATCCTTTTCCATTGGAAAATCCCAACCCTTTAGCAAGCTGGGCTTTTTGTCTTTGTGCCTTGTGTCCATCTTGATTCCCTCTCTCTCTCTGCCACATCCCAAATGGCCTTCGTCATGTCCTCCCTCCCTCTCTCTCTCTCTCTCTCTCAAATTCAAACTCCTTTTCAACGATTCCCAAGTAGCCCACTGGATTAAAAAAACATAATGTTACAAGAAAATAGCTTGCGAATGTGCCAGTTTTTTCTACTCCCTCTTGCACATTTCCATCCTCCCCATTTCTTTATTAGCCTGCACACAGCCAAAAGTCACAAACTCAATTCCCCAAATTACAAAGCTGATTCTTTAATGGGTCCCACCAGTCCACCTAATACAATTTCACCATATTAAAATAAGGTTAACCGGTGCATATGATTACAACCATGTGTTGCTTCTCACTTGTTTTTTTCCAAGCAAAATCAGCTATGACTAAGATTTAACAAATCACCTTATGCAACGGTCTAATTTAACGGTATATATACAATTACTGTTTTCAGCGAACGAAAGAGAGTGTGCATGATGGCCAGAGTGGATGTCATCAACACATCACAGTGGGCCCCATAGAGGTCGTCTGAACCACCATTGTGATAAAAAAAAACATTTGCAATATATATATATATATATATATTTGGGAAAAGGTACTATGCACTTGACCTCATGGGAAGTTCCCATGATGTCGAGCTGTGTGGGCCCCACTGGGGTGTGTGATGGGCATCCACACCATGCATGTGGGTGGGTCCCCTATTAGTTATGGGATATCCCAAAAATCATTTTGGTGGGTCCCCTATTAGTTATGGGATATCCCAAAAATCATCCAGAACTCAAGTTGGCCATACCAACTGAAATAGTATAAACTCATGCCTACAACACTAAAAGTACTTGTTGGGGCCCACCTGACTTTTCGATACGGTTGAAACTTGGTGTGACCTCTTATTTAAGTGGGACACGGACAATGGATGGTCTGGATTTCTCAACCACATCTCCTTCGATCGTATAAACTATCATAAAGGTTTCAATGGGTGGATATCCACCGTTAAATGTTGTCTATGGTGTGGCCCACCTAAGTCGCCGAGTTTTAGGCTCATGGTGTGTCTATATATATATATATATATATATATATATATATATATATATATATATATATATATATATATATATATATATATATATATATATATAGTGAGCTACACAGCAACAAAGGGTGGAAAAAGAGGACACCCACCCTTGAGATTTCAAATGGGCCCACCTGAGAGTCATTAGTGCCTGATAGTTGCAGGATCACTCCATCTGGGGCAAATACTTCAGGTGAATGGGTTGGATGTCATCAACACAACACGTTGGCCCCTATTTGAAATCAAGGGTGGTTATCCCCCCTCAACTGTTTCCTAAAGAGTGGGGCTACTGAGTTTTGGAACGAACTCTCTGGCCAAATGAGCCAGGTCACATCTGATGGATGGATCGGATGTCATAGATACATCAAGATATGGCCCCAAACAACGTTTTCACTGTAATTTTGGTGAAAACGTCTTGCATGGAATCATTTCCTTCGTATGTCGGCCCAATATTGGTAGGGGCGGAGCAGATGCTTCAGTACTCTCTTAGCACTTTAAATTATAAGTGCTCCTCATAGTTGCCTTGGTATGCTCAGATGGTCCAATCAATTGATCCATACTGTTCATTAGGTCCAAGTCACATTTCATAGGTTACCAGGAAAACATATATAACACCAATCTGACAAATATTAACCATTTGATCAATGGCCTTGAATTTGAACGGTCAATATTGTCTATGAAAAAATAGGTCCAATAAAAAATTTGATCCATCCATTTTTTATGGCCCATCATGGATTGCTTATGATTATAAAGAAACATTTGCTAGACAATCTTAACTATTCCATCATGACTTAGAAAATGGATGACCATAGAAAATGAGGCCAAATCAAGGATAAACTGGATCATCCAATCAGTATGATTTTTAGTTTTATTTTATTTGTATAAGAGTCTATTTAATATGTTCTTGACTTAATAGACAGTTGAGATTGATCGATTGGACCGTCCAAGTAAACCAATGCAATAGAGAGAAGTACAACTTATAATGCCATGTGACCACCAGAGCATTTCCAGCATGCATGCGTGTGTAGTGTTCCATGTCTGCCTCCCAAATGCCTGTCTGGAATCGCTGGGGTTAAAGTCCTTTCGCTTTTTCCTTTTTCTTTTCTTTTTTCCTTTTTTTTTTTTTTTTAAATTTTATCTTTTCAAGTGGCATACTGAGGGATGTTCTCTTCTTTTGAAAAGATAGATAGCGAAATCTATCATTTCTAAAGAGAATCTAAAACCGATTCAAAACACTCATACAAAGACGTTCTAACACCATTTGAAAGGGCGCGGAGGGTAACAGTTTAGTTGGTGTCAGCCTTACCATGGGGCCCACCTTTATGATATGTTGTATATCCACTCCGTCCATCTGTTTTTCCAGCCCACTTTAGGATACAGTCCCAAACATTAAGCATATCAAAATCTCAGGTGGACTACACCACAAGAAACAGTGATCATTGAACGCTCACCATTTAAAACTTCCCAAGGCCCACTTTAAGCAGATCTATAATCTTTATTTTCCATCCAACCCGTTGATAAGGTCCAAAAGAACTGGATGAAGGGGAAAAACAAAGATTAGCTTGATCCATAACTTTTGTGGCCTACAAAAAGATGTTAATGGTCATTCACCACTTTTTCCAGTGGTGTGATCTACAAGAGATTTGAATGTGATATCGTCCTTAAATGAACTGAAAAAGCGGATGGACGGCGTGGATATGAAAAGAAAAAATCATCAAGGTGGGCCCCACACGGTAATGGTAACAGCTAATCCATTCCCTATTTGAAAAGGTTGATACATTTTCTAAAATAGAAACATTAAGGCCATTCGAAGTTATTAACCACGTGTGAGATCCAGGCCATTCATCAGGTGGGGATTACTGGCCAAAATATCCACTCATCAAGTAGGTCGCAAATTTATGAGAAAATGGACGGTCCGGAAGATGTGCCCACCTGTGCATCCCCAAAAATCTACGCATGTGACCAGCCTGATCGTCAGGCCAGGGCACGTTCCCGTGGACCCCACCTGATGGATTGTTTGCTCTCGCACGTGTGGCACACCAGTAACACCTCTTCACGTGTATGATGCTAAGTAACCAAGCAACTAGAAATGGTCAATTTCATTATGAACTGATGACCAGCAGGCGAGGGGATCATTCGACCGTCTGCACACTCAATCTAATGGTGTGCCCCATATGACCATCGGATAGGCCTGATTTTTTCACCCTACGGTCGTCAGGTTGGGGCCTACTATTTTCACGGTACTGATTTTTTAGACGAGTGACAAATTGGCAGAAAGATGGAAGAGCATCCACCATTTTTTATACTCCTTGTACGCTATAAAAAGGAAGGGAGTAGCCCACCGTGATCACTATTTGGTGTGGTCGACCTGAGCGTTGGATCTGCCTCGTTCTCGGTCTAATGGCTTAAAATGGTCATAGAAAAAGGGATGAACGGCATGGATAAACAGATACATCACGGTGGGCCCCTCCACAGCTCAGTATGGATGAAGGATGCAATCCGCGTCCTAAAAGTGGGGTATAAATGTCATCTTCTTTCACAAACAAGTGCATAACTTCAGTTCCAAAGGCACAGGACTTTTAGATAACGACATGCTTTCATTTGCACGCAACAATGCATGGACAGTATCATTCATTTCCACGTGGACAGTGATCCGTCCACAAATCGAGCAAAGACATCAATGTCATTTTCAATACAATGTTGGTTTCTGACATTTTACTTTGATTTTTTCCTCCTCCTTTCATGATTCGGAAATTTCTATACATGCCAATGTTGCATATTGGTGGATGAACGGTTGTGCTGATCATCTATATGTTAGATCTGCATGGATGAATTTGGGGAGGATCTAAGCCGTCCCATTGGTGGGTCTCAAAGTGTGGGCGATGGCTCATGAATCAGGTCGATCCACTTATCGAGTGATTGATGTACGACAAAAGACAATTTCATAGATGGCCAGCATCGAAAGAAACTGTGCCAAAAAGTTTGATCCAGGGTCTAAGCCTGCACTATAATATATTGTTGGAAAGGTACTTATAAGTGTTACACTTACATCTTTCTAACTCCAAAGGCAATGAGCCTGTTACAGTTTGGCAAGATTCCACTGTCTTAGGGTTTAAACCTGAGTTTTAAGTCAAAACTTTTTTTTTTTAGAAAGTACTGGTTTGTTAGTTTTAATTATATTTTTAGTAAGTAATTGTTTTATTACTTTTAGTTATTTTAATGTTTGATGAGTGGTAAAATCATTTAAAGTCTTTGTTTTGAGTTTACTTATAATTAAACATTCTTGTTATTTTTAGCTAGTTTAATATTTTAAGAAAGTTTACTATTATGAATTTAGAGTTATATGAGTAATATCACTTTTGTAAAAAAGGGGTTTTCATTATTATCTATAATATTTTCTCTAAGTTTTTTTTTTTTGTTTTTTTTTTATTTTGTTTAACATAGAGGAAGAAAGTAGTGATTTGTTCTCTCTTTCTACTATACAACCATTGCACCAAACCATAAATATGGATCATTTTTAACTGTTCATTTGTTTCATACATTGTGTTTAACCTAATAAGTTGGCTATTGTGATTGTAGACATCCCACCTAAAATAAGAACAAAGTACTATTTTGGATAGAGTAAGACTTGATGATAATAAAAAAATGAAAAATAAATCGTACGACTTGATACTGGATAGATGACCATATGAGATGAGCATGATGCATTTCAGGTCGGTCCTAGAAGATAGACACAATTGGAAAATTAGGAGACCTGATTAATCTTATCTTAGCCAAATTGTCTGGATCTTCAAAGACCCAAAAATGCACCGCACTGATAAAGGCATCTTTAACTTATCAAAATGCTTTAAAATCTAGATAGATCAGACAAAGAAGTTCCTTACCATGATCCGAAAATGATTAACGGGTCAAATTAGTAGACCTACAATCCAATGAAATCAGATATCAGCCTATGGTCCAAATCACCCAGAAACTTCGACCATGCATAGCTTCAATTAAATCACATTTTTTAGGCTCCAAAAGCAACGAAAATCCATATAAATCGAACAAAAGAAACCCCAACACTTTCCAGATACAATCATCGAACTCAATCAGACGACACCCAAGTCTAGTAAAAAATAGATCATGGCCACTCATCCAAACTCCTAAAAACCCTAAAACTTGCTTTACGTAGCAACTGCAATGCAAAGAAAAACAGCCAACAATAGACACTTGAAGTACCAATTGTTCAAAGCAACCACCACTACCGACCAAAATAAGTCCCTAGCCGAAAAGAGACTGCTCGGTAGAAAGAATGGCTATAGGTCTACAACTGATAACTAAGGTATTAGCTGAAGACATATTTAAACCACTTAGCAACAAGTCATCTAAGAGGGGCAAAGGTGAGAACATAAAGGTTAAGAGATTAATTAGGAGCAAGCCAATGTGCATCCCAGGAGAAGTCGATTGTGTAGGTAAGATAGTGGCAAGTGCCGAATTTGCATATCTCCAAAAAACATGAAAATACGCTGATTTACACCACTATTCTGCCCAAACTCAAAGAGACAAAGGGACCAAATATTTTAAGCAAAAGGAATTACTAAGTCAAAGAGTTGGGTTTAAATTAAGGACGTTCAACCATCCCTTTTTGTAAAAATGATGTCTAGTTTCTCATTTTCCTTCCTATATCTCAAATCAACGCGTAGGTTACTTCACACATCCTAAGAGTGTTTTTAACATTCATGCACACTATTTTTGCACTCTTTTCTCTACATTTTCCTTTTATTTTTAATTTTATTTATTCAAAGTCTTGAAACTCCATAAAGATGGCCTAATATAGTAATGCAGAAACCTTGTTAAATTTCCTAAAAATGATAAAATCTTATAAAATATAGATTGCACACAGAGCAGGTAAAAAATGGTACCTAATCTATGTTGAACTCTATTTATATCTGTTCCTACTAGAGCCAATAAGGAAATTAAGGACACTGTAGTTCTATGGGAATTATTTGTTGGATATTATATCTATGGAGATACGTAAAGAGGGTTTTACGGTAATACAACTGGAGTTTATCGAACGAAAACACGACTAGGGTTGCACATCTATTGGATTAACCTGACCAACCTGCCTGATCCGACCCAACAAAAATCCGATCCGCCCCGACCGGACAAAGAAAAGGGTTCGGTCCTGGGTGAATGCGGCTAGACCATTTTTAAGCTAGGCACGGTTTGGGATACACGCCAAACCCGACCAACCCGACCCATACCTTGACTCATGTATACCCAACCCGAAACACCTCGAGTTCTGTCATAGTATTCTAAAAAAAAAAAAAAAAACGTTAGAGTTCGAGCATGCCCTCTTTCAGTGGGGAGGACGCAGCTTTGATGTGAAAAAAGATAGCAAAGAAGCAAACGAAAAGGACAAGGTAGAGAAAATATTCCATCTAAAATTTATAATATGTTTTGAAATTAAAGAAAAGGTTATTGGTGATATTGTGTAGAGAGAATATTATTTAATACTGTTAGAAATGAGTCAAACACTTTTGTTTTTAATATACAAAGTTAAAAAGAATGTGAATAAGCAAAACTCAATCCTAACCCGACCCAACCTGACCCGGTTTAGCATATAGGGTCGAGTAGGGTTAGGGTTGACCCTTTTGCAAGTAGGGTAAGGTTAGGGTTGGGTCATCTCAACCCGGTCATGATCCAAACCTTTAAAATATGTTTAGGTTCGGTTTAGGATTGGGCCTAACCCGACCTGTGTATAGGCCTAGCCATGACACCCACAAAGCAAGGGTGGTCGAGCGAACATAGTCGAATCGATAGGAAACCTAGAGGCGATTATCAAGACAGGTGGCAAGCTTAGAAGGAAGGATTTAGAAGGCTAGATCGTGCTGAATTAGACGCCACGACCTTCAAGTTGTGTGCGTGTTGAAGGTTATAAATAACGAAAAAAAGCAACAAAGCAAAGGATCTCCTATCAAACAAACCAAACCAACATTATGATGTGACTAACAAGGCTGGGTGGGTGGGTGTACTAACAATGGGGCGTGTGAACTAACAAAAAAAAAGCAAAGCAAAATCTATCTTTCAAATTACTCTGTGCTTCTTAGCATTACCAGTCATTTACACTACTTAGTGTAATCAATGTCTTTACATTCCTTAGCGTAATTTTTCATTTACATTCCCTGGTGTAACTACACCCTACTTTTCTCAGCATAATCACTAGCAATAATTCAGTAGTTGTTAACTTTAGCTATAATTTAAGTCTACACTCATACACTGGACTTAGTTTAATATCAAACAAGTTCTCTATTCATAAATACTTTCATCAGTTGTTCTCTACAATCAATTGTAAGTATTCCCTTTTTGTTTTATCTATATTGTAAAATCCTTTCATACAGAATGCAGAGGTGTAACTCATCTTTGGAGGATGAACCCCACCCTTTGATCATCGCCTGATTATCTTAAACAACACTGTGCAAGTGGCTGAATATGCGATCGATCTCATTCAATCCCAGTTATATACGGTTGATTCTGATGTATCTGCTTATCTTGGCGCTCGGGGTCTTGGTTGTTCGGTTTAAATCAAGATTCACATTTAATTCTAGCACGCCTGTACAAACCACGTGGCTGAATTTGAAACCTATAGGCAACAATCTATTCATTTTCTGTAACCAAAGCCCTTACTTGAAATTTATGACACAAACCAACCGCGGGAGTCACTTAAGTTGGAGAATTCTACAATTCTCTGACTCATGAGTGATTCTATGGTTTATAGTTAAACTTTAGATTTTAAGATTTATTTGGCTAGTGGCGACTTCAATCTAAATAAATATTTACGCTTAAGTCAATCTATATAACACTTGTACTAGTTGAACCAGGCAAAAAAATTAAAAAGCTGCTAAGAAAAGTGAGGGCACTACTGGCACAGGTGTTCACAGCAATTATCGGGTTAGGAGAATCTAGAGTATCGCAGACCACCCAATTGAAGGCTTTTTCTTACTTACATTTGCCATGTTCACAGCCACAGGTACGGAGGCACCGATGAATGGGGAATTTCCAATTTATTGAGTTATCTTACCTATTGTGTGTGTGGCCCACGAGCTACTATCAAAGAACAAGGAAGCTAAAGTGGATCTGTACATGGCCTACTTTTTCTCTAACATGCATGGGAGAAGAAGAGTAATGCATTTGTTCAAGTGTCATTGTCATTTGATTGACGGATCATCGGTTGCATTGAATTTCAATAGTGTGGGAACAGTGTCAGAGGAAAAGTTGGGCCCACAATTTTATATGGTGTAGGGTGGGGCCACCATCCTGCAAATAGGCGCTGGCCAAGACCAAGCGCTCACATGCTTTTATTAGGTGGAAATTTAAGGGATCCGATTGGAATGTGGTGGATCCATGTTGGTACTGGTTGCTTACTGCAAATAAAGAAAGCTTCTCAATCTTTCTCCCTCACATGCCTCTCCCACCTCCTTCCTTTCATTTCTGATACAACCCCATGTGCTTCCATGACGTCCCACTATATATATATATATATATATATATATATATATATATATATATATATATATATGGAAATGGTACTATGAGGTCGACCTCATGGGAAGTTCCCATGAGGTCGAGCTGTGTGGGTCCCACTATGATGTGGACTGGGCATCAACACCGTGCATTTGATGGGTCCCCTTTAGGTGATGGGATATCCCAAAAATGAGCTGTATGCAAAAATCAGGTGGGCCATACCATCTAAAACCATGGGAAGATATGCCTAAAATATCTAAAAACACTTGGTGGGGCCCACCTGAGTTTTGGATGCGGTTGAAACTTGGTCCAACCCCTCATCCGATTGGGACTCACACAATGGATGGGCTGGATTTGTCAAACACATCTCAGTGGGCCCAATAATCTATCATGAATGTTTTAATGGGTGAATAACCCCTCTCAACTGTTGTATATGGTGTGGCTCACCTAATTCAAGGATTGACCTGATTTTTAAGCCCTTAGTCTACCATGCAATGGTGCATCTAACTGATGGGGCAGATGTTCTATCCACATCGCAATGGGGCCCACACAGCTCGACCTCATGGGAACTTCTCATGAGGTCGACCTCATAGTACCATTTCCCATATATATATATATATATATATATATATATATATATATATATATATATATATATATATATATATATCAGCCCGTCCAAGTGGATCATACCATGTAAAAAATATCAAGGCCATTCACTCATCAAGTGGGTCATACCATGGAAAGAATCAGACGGCCAATCTGATCCAAAGCATAGTTGTGCCCTCTACTCGATTATGTGCAGATGGACTGATTTTAGCACAAGGTTATCTTGATTGTGAGGCCGACCATTTGGACAGGTTGGATGTCATACACACATGACAAGTTGGCACTTATCCGCTGGCTAGCCAGAATTCCTCTTCGTGGCTGTGTGTACACCTGCCTACTCGTCTATCACTAGTAGGACCCACTGGATGAATGATCCAGATCATCTAACCATGCAGCCATGGGCAACCACAACGACAATGCGACCATCCGGATTATGGGCCCCGTAGTGGATGGAACATGACCAGAATGACACTGATCAGGCGATCCTTGCCATCCAGATGATGGCCATCTAGAGGATGATTAAAAGGTAGTCAATGGTCCAAAATCAATAGGCAAAATCAGGCATTTAAGATCATTTGATCGATGGAATTTTTTGGGCTGTGTAACATCTGTAATGTGGCCCACAATTTGACGGTCCGTATGTGCATGAGCGTATGCCATATGGACGGTGACTAATTGCGTTTTGAGGAACTTAAAAGGTACCAGCAGACATGCCCGACGTGCTCAATGCGTACAAATGAGACCATGGTTAAGTGATCTAGACCGTTAAAAGCCCACCAAAAATCTACGGAATTGGAAGATCATAACCATCCCCATCCAAGAGATGGCCCTCAGATACAATCAGGGAGAAGAACATTACCAAAATGCCACAGAGACAAAAGATTGGTAGGCTGACATCTTCCAATATATAAGACGCTTGGCGCATCACCTATCCAGGGCGCAGCCCATCAAATCAATGGTCTAGATCAATTGCTCCATCTATAGGAGTCCACGGAGCGGGTGTATGACGCAGGGGACGTGGTGAGGTCGATTAGGGATAACTACTGAACCGGACTTTCTCGAATCCACGAGGCAAATATGAAATTCACAAGAGATAATTGATAAAAATTAGAATTTTATTTTTATTAAATAATAATAATGAGAATTATCCTAAAAACTGAATTTAACAACCTTAATTATCCTTAAATAAATCCTAATTCTTACTCACTAAAAATAGAAAGTTTTTCGAATTAGAAAGTTACTAAAAATAGTTGTTGGGGTTCCAAAATGTCTTATTCATCTAAACAAAATTCCATGAGAAAACAGGTATAGCGCACCTGAAAAACCAGTTTAGAGCACCATTAAAATCAGGACAAAACACTCATTATTCAAGCCAAATCAGAGGTAGAAATACAAAGTTCAAAAGCTGACCAAAGCACCTAGGAAATAGCTCTTGCGCACCTCAAAAATTGGTTTGGCGCACCCTAAAATTCAGGTGAATTATCAGGTGCGCCAGCCCTCACTTGGACATAAAATAACCTTTGGTGGGCCTCACCTTGCATAATGACCAACCCATACCAAAATCAGGTCGTGGCCATGTGGATGGACCTCTGAGAAGGGCATCTAACCACTCATCACTAAGCGGGCCCTATAAATCAAAGATCTAAAGCATTTAAGATGAATAGTAAAAAATAGCTCTAGTGCACCCAGATAATATTGCAATACAGGACTTCATAAATTTGCTTCGACAAGTTCAGCGCACTTAGAAAATAGTGTAGCGCATTTAATAAATAGAGAATTTCATAACTTGACGAATCCGAACGAATAGTGTAGCACACTTGGAAAAGCGGTCTGACACACCCAATAGATTAGGATTTTCCATAACTCTATTTTTTCCCAAAATTAAGGGTGCGCCACACCTAAAATTAGCCAATTCCAAAGTGCGCTACATGTGGCATTCATTGATTGGTTCATCCTCCGGGATTTTCGGGTATAAATACTCCTCCGCATTATTTATACATAAGCATTCGAGAGAGAGAGAGAGAGAGAGAGAGAGAGAGAGAGAGAGAGCGATAGTGACCTTTGGGCATTTGGGAATCTCGTCGAAAAACCTCATCAGAATCCCTTTCCGGTCACCGAAATTCCTTTCAGACCGCCATAATACTTTTCTGATTGTTGGAATCCCATGCCGGGAACCTATCTCTGATCACCGCAGGTCCAGCATCAAATCAGCGAGTCTCGAGACTTTTCTAAATTGCCTAAGTACTGGAGCGCACCCTCTAATTCAGTCAAAATCGAGACTTAGTTATTGCATCATAAAGAGTGTAGCGCACCTATTATTAACGGGAGCGCACCCATTAATTCGATCGAAATCCTAGACTTTAACATTTCAGCATGAATAGTTGTAGCACGTCCGAAAAATACGGGAGTACACCCATTAATTTAGTAAAAATCAACACCTAATACTTATCCATTTTCAAGGTGCTCCATAGTGTAGCGCACCCTAAAAATCAACACCTGATATTTAGCCATTTTCAGGGTGCTCCAGAGTGTAGCGCACCC
This sequence comes from Liriodendron chinense, assembly GCA_003013855.2. NCBI lineage: Eukaryota > Viridiplantae > Streptophyta > Magnoliopsida > Magnoliales > Magnoliaceae > Liriodendron > Liriodendron chinense. Next base: position 2,541,634 of record PVNU02000736.1, on the reverse strand, counting down.
TAAAAATCAGCACCTAATACTTAGCCATTTTCAGGTTGCTCTAGAATGTAGGGTACCTTAAAAATCAACACTTGATACTAAAAATCAACGGGTTCGGTCACTTTACCTCGTTGGAAGACTCTGTGGAGTTTCAACAAGAGGTCTAGGTATCGAAAACCATTAGGGTGAAACTCCCGCTGCTAACCGCACTAGTGGGTGCGACGTATGACTGACCGTGTGGGTGTGTACCGCGATTAACTAGGTGGGTGTGTTGCATGACTAAACCAAAAAAAAAAAAAAAAAAGGGTGCTCTAGAGTGTAACGCACCAAAAAATTATCCATTTTCAAGGAGCTCTAGAGTCCAGCGCACCTTAAAAATCAGTTAATTTCATATCTCATTTTTAGGTGCGTCGAACCTCATTTTGTCCTATTTTGGGTATTTCAAGCACTTCGGACGTCAATGGAACAGTCAAATAATCCCTTCGGGATGCCCAATAAGCATAATAAACAGGTTTTCGAAGGCCAATCATATCCAATACAACGAACACAGCAAGTTCCTTGAAAACAGGCCGCCAACATCCAAAACTACGCAAATGCATTACAATTCTATGTACTATAATAATATGACCAGATTAAGGTTTGGATTAAACAAACAGTACCATGGTTACCACAATAAACCGGATTGGGGAGTTTCAAATTGCTCCACAATACTTGTTAGAGATTGACACCTCGAAAACAGTCGATGCCCTACCCATCTAAACAACATCCGTAGGTTAGGGTTGCTCAGGTACATACAACTGTAAATCGGTCTTTCCAAGGTCACCTGTCTAAAAAATGACAAGCATCGGCCTAGAGTCGTACTCCTCAGTTAAGAACCTTGACATCTCAGCTCGAATTTTTAGTCAAAACATGGGACATAGACATCCGACTCGTACAAAGAAAGGATCAATCCATAACAAAATACATCGGTCTTTACTATCACGAAGTCAAAGACAATGGTCCCTGCTGACTTAGTCTTTTGCCTTTTAATCAGGGGTCATCGATTATTTGAGTAATTAAGGGTTCATGCCAGATCACGACCTGGAATGTACAAGATATCAGAATCTCTTATGTACTTTTTTGAATGCTTGTGATTGTCTATAAATGTTTCTATTACTCAGAACCCCAGAGCAATGATACACAAAAAATGGCACTGTAACATTTTCAATTCTAACACTAGTAAAATTCTAATTAAAAACTATCACTAAGTAGTGCCTTTCTAAAACTCGCTACTTAGCAAAAATAAAAACTCTTAAATAAACAAAACTCTAAAAAGAAGGAAACACATTAAAAATCAAAATTAATAAAAAATAACAGTTTTCTATTAAATCCCTTTTTTTGTTGTAACCGCGCGTTATCTGGTGAAACAAACAGACAAGACCCACCACGTGGGTCAGTTCACCACAAAACATAATTCCAATAGGAATCCAAATGATGTGCGTCCTGTAACTCCTCATAGATCAAAAGTTACAGTTGATTTATGCTCCACCTTCTTTTGGTCCAATCATGCAAAAATTGTTTATTTTTTTCAACTTTTTCTTGATCTTTTTCTAGTCCCTATGCGATAGAAATGTGCTTGATCCACACCCTTCATCAAGGGGTTCTTGTTCCACATTAGACCCCTCCACTTTAAATAAACTTGTCCTTGACTTTCCCTTCGGACTTAGGTCATGAATCGCTTTCAACTTTTTCAATAGACTAACCTTGCTATACGCATTCGAGTTCTTCAATAAGCTTGGTCCACAATACGCGTCATTGGTCGCTTCCTAGCATGCAACTATAGAAACCTCTGATTTCTCCTATGATTGGGATTGGTCGACAGATGGATTCTTCATGTTGTTGTATATAGGCGAAAGACCAATTTCCTACATAGAGGTCATGTCGTCGGGAATTTTGGTGAGCATAATCTCCTTGAACTCCTGCAAATTTAACGTTATATCTTCTTGGGTGTTCACGGATTCCTGCAAAAATGGCTCTACCACTTCTGGGGTGTCGATGGACTCTTCCTCCTTATCCTTCCCAATTGAAGTATCGATCTTCTCCAGCCCTTCAAAATTTTGAACAATCTCTGAGACGATGGTGAGTTGTATGTCTTGTCCCTTTTCTAAGTCATTAACTTCACTTGTCCTATCAGATTCTTTGACGAGATCTTGGATAGGTATAGGAAATTGCCCATCTACTCTAGAAGTCTCAAACGGTTTATCCAGGCTCATAAGGACATGTATAATTTTTTTACCATCTTTAACGAAGATGTATACATTATCTCGAACTCTATGCGTGGCATCACGATCGTATTGCCATGGTCAACCAAGTAACATGTGACAAGCTTTCATATCAACCACATCACACATTATTTCATCCTTATAATTTTTACTAATGGAAAAGGGAAACGACATCATTTAGTTACATTTGTCTCATCGACCTCCTTGATCCATCCGATCATGTACGGAGATGAGTGTTTTTTCTATCTCTAATTGCAGGTTTTCTACTATATACTTTGACATAATATTCTCACTACTTTCGCCATCTATGATTACATTACAACCTTTTTATACACAGTGCATCTCATTCGAAAGATGTTGTGCCACTACAGATCCATCTCATCTTTCAATGTGTGTAATAGCTTCCTCACGATCAGAGTAGTGGCTTGTAATTCACCACTATCGCATGGAGGCATGCGATTCATCACGGGTGTCACTCTATGAACAATTGGGTTGCGTTGTACAGCAATCACAAGAGGCTAAATATCGCCTTGGGCACGGAGCGGAATTAACGCATTCGTAAAACGGTCGAGGGGTACCTGCAACCCTTGCATGGCTAACCGTTTCTCCTGGTGGAGAGCTTCTATTCTCTCTAAAAGATAATGAATTTCTTAATCACCGTCAGCGAGGATTTTATCCATACCTTTGTAAAGAAATATTGACTCGAGAGGTGTCCTCGCTCTAATACCACTTGACATAGGGGGGACATGGTGATGTTGATTATCGTATTCCTCACAGGATAACTACCTTGAATCCACAAGGCTTCTAGGACTCATCAACCAGACTTCTTCGAATCCATAAGAGAAATCTCGAATCTATGAGAGAAAATTGATAAAAACTAGAATTTTATTGAATAATAATAAGAATTATTCCTGAAAAATAAATTTAACAACCTTATATATCCCTAAATAAATCATAATTCGTACTAACTAAAAATAGTAAGCTTTCCTAAATAGAAAGTTACTAAAAAATAGTAAAATCTTAATTAAAAACTACTACTAAGTAGAGTCTTTTTAAAACTCATTACTCAACAAAAATAGAAACTTGTAAATAAATAAAACTCTAAAAAAAAAAAAACACATTAAAAATCGAAATTACTAAAAATACCAATATTCTATGAAATCAACCGCGCATTATCTGGCGAAAGTGGGTTTGTTCACCATAAAACCTAATTTCAGTAGGAATCCATATATTGTGCGTCCTGTCACTTCTCATGGATCAAAAGTTATAGACGATTTACAGTCCACTTTCTTTTGGTACATCTATGCAAAAATTGTTAATTTTTGTTGACTTTTTTTTTCTTTCTTTTTTCAATCCATGTGCTTGATCCACGCCCTTCATCAAGGGTTTTTCCTCTACATGATGCAACAGGCTAGAAAGTTAAAGAAAAGCATCTCCCAATCTTCAAGACTTTTGGGTCATTCCATCAATATGGGAAGCCATCAGATCAACGATTTGGATGATTGAACTATGGGCCCCACTCGTAGGTAATAGTACAACTGACAAATCTATACATCTGATGCATGCATGAATGATGGATTAGTGGCAAAGATACTAACCATCACAGTCTTAAAATTAAAAACAAAACAAAAAAACAGAACAGAAAAAAAAAAAAAAAAAAAAATCTCAAAGAAAATTGCGAATTTTTTTTTATGGATCCACACATTAAAAAAATATATATATAAATATTGAGGGGAAAACAGATTCTTAATCCGAAAAGCAAGATAAGATAGAGCTGGGCTACGGTTTACAATATCCACAATTACTACTTTTTGGCCACCGATCAACTCCATCTATCTGGACCATCCAAATCACGGCCCGCGGTTGTGGATAGAGTTTAGCCTGAAAATCACGATGTTAGGACGATCTGAGCCATACGGTGGTAATGGTTAGTTTATTCCATCAACATCGGTTGACCCACATGAGTGCCACGTGTACCGTGGATGAGCTCCTACAATTTATCGAAATGTTGCAAATGCACACCCAGAGTACAACCCAATCAAGTAGATGCAAGATTTCAAAGAATGGCCCACCGTGGGTCTGGGATGGGGCAATAGTCCAAAAGAATGGTCTCTTCAAGACTACTGGTGACGCTCATCTGTTCACGTCGGCCAGTTGTCCTTGTCATCAACTGGAACATTATCAGGACCGCTCGTTTGGACATGTGACGTGGACATCCCAACTTCCTAGCAAGTCACTCATCCTATACAAGATCTGGACCACCCAAATATCCCCCAGCTTGAATAACCTTAGATTTAAATACTTCCCCTAACATACTATAAACCTCCTATCATTAGGGCAGCATCCCCTACCGTTGGGAAAATGGGTCTCATCTTTTTCTCTTATATGTCCCGGTTTTTACTCTTATGTGTCTCACCTAGGCTAAAATATATCTCAAATTAACCTTTCAATAATCGATAGTTTCAGTGTATTTCCAAGTGGGGCCCACACCGGTGTGGCAATTCCTTGTGTTGATAAATCTAGTACATTGAATTGGACACATTAGCTTCTGGAGCGTTTGGTTTGCTATTTAGATTCATTGTATCTGAGGTTGGACATGGGTCGGTCTGGTCCATGGATCAACTGGCCTAATCTGCTTCTGGGCAGGTTCGGGCTACAACCTAGATGGGTAGCGGGTTGGATTGATATTAGAAAATGTGGCCTATTTTAGTAAATGGGTATAGTTTGGGCTGAACCCAACCTGCCCACATAGATTAGCAAAAGACCAGACCATATGACCCAAACCGGCCGACCCAAAACCTGAAACAAGCTAATACAAGCATAGACAAGTAGATTTGATGTATGCCATGTAGTTCATGTATGCATTAACTGGCCCAGGTTGAGCATATATATTTTGCACCATATTCACGCCTTCAACACGAGTTGGGTCATGCCAGGTGACGTCTAGCCAGTTGAGCCCACAAGATAATGGGATGGGTCATGGGTTGGGTTTGGGCCAATTTCTTGTCTCTCTTACTAAACGGGGCAGATTTGGGCTGACCCGAAACCAACCAGAACCCAACCCATTGCCAAACCTAATTGTATTACTTCATCGAACTGTTAGAGTACGGATTTGTCCTTTTCCTGAGCTTGACTTATCAACGACTTGCTTCTTGTACATGTAGCAAATGCTTATCAGATTTGAACCAATTATCATGGACCATCCAAAAAAAAGTCACAACAATCCGACAATCCTAACCATTCTACTGGACTCGTTGCCATACGAAGTTCTTTTGACCGTCCAATTCCTCCATAGAATTGTCAAATCAGTGTTAATCATAGGAAATGGTCGATCCAAGGTTGGGCCTAGATGATGATCGGTTCTAATCCCATAAATCTTCCCTGTGTATCTAAAATGCTGACTTACTGGTAGGCCAGCGAAAGTGGAAAACATTGTAGGTTTTCTCCACCCATGATATCAATTGCAAGTGGGAAGAGTAATTATCCAGTGGACTAAGTGTATGCAAACCTTCCCATAAATGTAGTTGCATTTGGAGTCATTGTCATCCACTCCACCTGTAAGGACAAAACGTGGACACCAACTCTCAGTGCTCACTGAGCACATTGCAGACACGCTCGTTACTTTAACCCTTCAATAGTAAAATAATAATAATAATAATAATAATCTGGAATAGTTGCGCAGCGAATCTTCAAACCCAGCTTGATGAGCACATCTCGAGAAAACTGAAATCGAGAAACAGGACGTATTTCTGCTCCAAAGTGGAAGTGTGGATGGTTAGGATCACTTTTATCTCAGCCCATCAGAACTCATTCGTTCAGAGTAGCATTCCTTTCGAGTAAAATCTGAAATGCATATCGATTGATTAAGCAGCAGCCCCAACAAAATCAGACTGAACTATCCACCGGGGGACACCCAAACTGGAATGTCCTGGGCAAGAAACAACAGGTGGGCCATCTTCTCAAAGTACGGATTTTGGCTGTCGAACATGAACCATTGCAATTTTCCATTCTTTAATCATCCATTGATTGAATGTGGTTAGGATCATCAGGTAAGAAGAGAGGTTGCCACTCAAAAATCGATATTACCTTCCATGGCTAATATAAAGATATTTGCCAACCAAATCCTTCCATCGGTGGCGCGGCCAGCTGGTCCGCTTCTTCTAAGACATTCCCTCGGCTCTCACTTGCAAATACCAATGGTTTTCTCTAGCAATAAACAGAAGCATTTCATTGAGAAAATAAGGAGTGATTTAGAGATAAAACTATACAACTGCCCCAGGGATGCAAACCCAATATCACCAAACAACAGACAAGTATGTCAGAGATGGACCGAACAGCCAAACCTCTGACCACGCACACATGCATCTTGATTGGGATTTCCCTACACATGAAATTTTTTTTTTTTTTTTTCCTTTTTTGTTCTCTTTTACATGCCTACAATATTTATTCCCGAAACCTATGGTATAAAAGGGAGAAGATGAAAGGAAGAATGAATGAATTAAATATGACAAGTGAGATCTAAGAATCATTTCTTTCCAACAATGGCTGCAGCAATCACCAGGAGACACGTCAAAACCTGGTAGATTTGAAGTCTCTAGTAGCTACTTTCTTGAGGCAGGAGTCAGCCGAAATGAAAACCGGTAGATCTGTAGGAACTGCTAGAAAGATTCGGCAGTTTACGGAATGCGACAACACCAGCCACAAAGGCGAATATAGAAGCAAGGGCGAATGCAGGTATGTTCCCTCCTCCAAAGAGGGCATCCCATGGGCCAGCTCCAAGTGAAACAACAATCTGCAAGTTGAAAACATAAACATGATAAACTTGTACATAAATGCCCTGGTCGCATCCATAGCGCAGCCTTAGAATGGAGAAGGAACATAGAAGGAAAGCAATTCATAGGTACAGATATACTAGCATTCCCAGATGCTTATAGAAAGAAGTAGGGGAAAAAAAAAAAGGCACTCCCAGATGGGAAGCAATTCGTCGACTCAAACATACAGTTCATCTGGCTTCTCTTGTCATAATAATTAGAAAATCAGTGCTATGAGGCTAACCACAGGCAATATGATCTTTAGAGAAGACGCCAGTAACAAATAAGAAATGTTCTTCAAATAAATGATACAGCTTATTAAAATTATATAATTTAAACTTTTTTTTTTGTTAGTCATGCAACGCACCAACCCTTTTAGTTGCGCAACACACCCACAATGTTAGTCACACGATGCACCCACCCACCAGTAGGGTTAGTGTGTCTCCTTAGCACTCGAACCTAAGACCTGCTGTTGAAACGCCTAGGCGTCTTCCAGCTGGGCTAGCAGGTGAGACTATAATTTAAACTGACGGAAAATGATTTTAAATCATTGAATCATGAGATTCTCCCAAAAGGGTGGTGTGGTATTTGCAGGATATGCCCCCACTAGCATAATAGCTACTATATGAGCTCCTCATTACAGTAAATGACCTCATCAGCCTGCCAATCTGCCCATTAGAGTAATGGAAATACTGCTACTGAATGTTGTTAAAATCATTATCGTATCGCAAATCGTAGTAGAGGTTTGAATCATATCAAATTGCAAATCGTATCGTAAATCATAAGGTTTTTTCCAATTTTCTTAAGAAATTGAAAAATATATGAAAAATAAAAATAAATCAGGATTTTTTTTAGAACTCATCAATCTTCCTTTTGCCATCAATGTGCACCAAGTACAAGGGATTCTTATTCCCCTTTTTTTTTTCTTTTGTCTTTCAAGAAATTTCCCTTAAAAAAATACAAGAGTCCTTTAATAATTTATGGTCTTGTTGCCTTCCTTGAACGTAGAATCATGCTGGAAAAGTGGCCTTTGATATTTTAGACCGACGAAAAAAAGATATTTTGATTTTGAAACTTCATTCCATAACACATATAAGTCAGCATGATCGTAACCATACATAAAAACATTAGAAGTCATATATCATTTTGGTATTTCGAACAGTTAAGAAGGAAAAGAAAAAAACTACATGATTTGACATTGAAGAGAGAATATATCATTTTCTCTCTTATAAAGAACAAAAAAATAATTTACCTTTTCTAAAAGATTCTTAAAGCTCCCACCAATTTAAAAGCGTAAAATAAAAGCGAGGCGAAGCGAAGCTTAAAATAGAAGAGAACAAGTATAATTTGAATTATAAATCGGTATTTGAATTGTAAATTATAGGATTCATATAAAAAGGGATTCAAGGTCAGGATTCAAATCGTTTTGCTTAAGATTTGATTAAAATCTTATATCGTAAATCGTAGGTGCTGCTACTACATGGCAACATGGTCGAGCTCAAGTTACTCAACCAGTGGTTTTGGTGTCCACATCTGTCACCTTGATTGCTTATTTAGTAGCTCACTTCAAGTTTCTCCAAGGGGCTGTTTGATTTTTCTAATTCCAACTGTAATCCACCATAAATATGTAATAATTATTTACTTCTGTAATTCTGGCTGCCTTCCTAATGTGACGTTGACAGGCACCTTCTTTGACATTGACAGGCACTTTCCTAAGGTAATTCAGTCACGTAATGTGAGGAGGAAAACAAACTGCAGGGCCCCTCATGATGTGGGTGAATGTTGCTGTTGCCACGGATGATCACCAGCCTTGAACCCTCGACCATGGTCCAATATTGGAAGGGTCTTACCATCAAGACAAGGAAAGGCCGGTGGCCCCCCATGATGTGTGTCTTATCCACACCGTTCATCCCTTCTGCCAGCTCATTTTAGGGCATGAGCCAAAAAATGAGGTGGATCCAAAGCTCAAGCAGACCACACCACAGGAAACATTGGGAATTGAACCCCCTACTGTTGAAAACTTCTTGGGGGCCCCAGAGGTTTTGGATGAAGCTGATATTTGTGTTTGCCCTTCATCCATGATTGTGTGACCTTATGAAGAGGTAGGATGACAAACAAACATCAATGTGGGCCCTAGAAAGACAACAGCTTTCAAAGGTGGACGTCTTTAGGACCACTATTTCCTGAGGTGCTGTCCGCTTGAGCTTTGGATCTGCCTCGGTTTTGGGCTCATGCCCTAAAATGTGCTGGTAAAATGGATGGACGGTGTGGATAAATCACATAAATCATTGTGGGGCCCACAAATTTAAGTCAGTACTGATAAGTAACAACGTCCTTTCTGGGTTGGTTTTCGAGGTGAAAATCCTCGTCAATTTCCATCTATTACAAACAGATGAAGTCATTATTACCTATTTACCTGTATTTACCAAGGTAAATTGAAAATCAAACAGCCTCTTATGTTTATTTATAAGAACCTCTGATGATTGGGAGTCTCTACACAGTGATGTAGTTTTTTCGTTCCTCGTTTTCTTTTTTAAATATTGAGCCCAAGAGTCATGCTATGAAAGGTTTTTAGCATGTTTTAGAGCCAAAAATATCAAGTCCAAATCTATAAGATATCTTTGTAAACAAGTCTATAAAAAGCACCCAAGTCCCCTATGGATGAACACAGTTTATATGAGTTTCCCATTTTGAATGAATGAAGTCCTGGGATTTTTAATTATGTGGAAGCACCATAGTGGTGTATCTGGGTGTGGGTGTGGGTGTGTTGGGATGGGAGATGGGAATTTCTTAGTGAATACCAATTTAGACTAATATACTGTTTACCAGTCATTTCTTTTTTTCTTTACTTTCCGTGTGTTTCTCTTGGGATTTCTTGGCTATTTTTAGTATAATTGAGACTGCAAATCGGGTACATTGAATTCAAAATTTCTGCAGTAAGTTTCTAGTTGAATAAAGGGAGAGGCAGGAAAGCTTGCTCATGAGTCATGACTAATAGGAGACAGTTATTCCAGTGACAAGGAGATCAGGGTGCTCTGGACTGGAGTCGTACCCACACAAGTCTAGGTGTTAAATGAAGGTGACTCCACAAATGCACTGCAATGGATGAAGCCTTCAGGAACATTTAATGGGAAATGGACTGATAGGATCAAAGAAGGAACTGTGTGACAGCAAACGATCACTCTTCAATCTTCTCCCATGTTGATGGGTATGGGATCTCCAAGGGCAATGCACTCAAGCATGAGAGTTGTTAGGCCTCCCTTTGTATTTGTAAATTCTTTCCACTTGTGTAAATTCTTTCTTGATAGAAGTCTCTCACTATCAATTAAAAAGAACAAGAAAAAGCATGCATGTTGATTTGAATTCTTGAAAATCAGTTTTCTTGATTACTGGTATATAAAAGTGTTGTACATCATGCTTATAATTCATCTGAGTATTTTAACAGGTAGTAAGTCGTAGATGTGAAGAATCTCAGATGAGATTCTGCAGCAGTAATGACTCCCAAAGCAGAAGAGTGATAGAATTGTATAAGAGTTTATAGTCATTGTGCTTTTCCGGATGTTGAGGAAAAGAGGTTTGCTAAGCTCACACATGTACAAGGCAGCTCATGGACACACCACAGCTTGTGCCACCATGGAACATGGGTGCAAGATCCAATCTATCCATCACGAGCGCCACACTATGTTGATGTCCTGGCCCAAGAATCAGATTTGTCCATTAATCAGGGTTATCATGTTGATTTAATATTATTGTGGCAAAGATTAAACAAAAATAATTTTTTTAAAAAAAGCTGATTTTTTTACCCATTTTTCCATTTTCAGCACCGGGTATTCAATTATTCGATTCGAGCCCAAATCCCTTATTTTGATCTTTGAAACAAGCATTGACACGGTCAGAAATTGGCTTAGCAAGAAAAAATAAAAAAGAGAAGAAAAGGAGGAGGGAAAGGTGAAAAACTTGACTGCCATATGACATTTATACGTATATCGGTCACAACAGATATGTTGTCCAAATACTGGGGCCAATACAGGTAGTATTGATCAATAAGGGACTTTTTTTTGTCACATATTGTATTGTGCCGATAGCAAGGTATTCAAAAACAGTTATGCAATGGTGGGAATCGTTACGCATTATGGGACCATAATAGACATTACAGAGAAATGGCTTGAAACCAATGTTTTCCGTATCGGTGTCGACAGATTTTATTTATCAATTGTGTCTGCTATTTAGGCAGAATATCGTCACCTATTGTCAGTGCCAATGTTTTTGAATAGTGCCCATAGTGTAGCATAGCTACGAAGCTATGTAGTGTTAGCAAATAGTGTAAATCCCCTGCAGCGTACGTTACATGCGTCATAGCATATGCAGAGTGTGTGTAGCGTACATGTAGCATATGTAGCGTCGTGGCGTATGTAGCATATACTACTCTTTTTTTAATAAATGGCGATTACATTTTGTATTTTTTTTGAAAGGTAATTATATTTTGTATTTGTACTTAATACTCTCAACCTGTGGGATTTTAATTTATTTTCATACTCGTAACATATGGTTTCAATTAGACATTATTAATTATAATTTGCTTAAAAATTCGTTGATGTGATAATAATTTGATTTGGTTTCAATTAGACATTAATTAGGCATTTTTATTTATTTTATTTTTTTGTTTTTTCTTACTATTTATCATATTTTTCTATTTTTAAATTAAAAAATAAAAGTATCGTGTAGCTTACTCTACACGCTACAGAGAGTTGAATGCTACGCAACACGTTACCGGCTATTTAAAACACTGATTGTCACTAAGAAACTGAAAGAAACCTTAGAAGCAGAAGAAAGGGGGGAAAGTGTGGAAGAAACAAATGTAGAAAACAACTTCTGAAACGAAGGGGACTAAACAGGAACAAGAGGCATCCACTGAAGAAGACCCTTCCCTTTGTTCAGAAGAAAAGGAGGGTCCGGACAAACTAGACAGGAATCAAGGGTGTCAAGAAAATTGGAAGTTGAAAATACTTAAAGATAAAGAGGATCAAGACCCAGCAAAACCAAAACGGTCCCTCCGTAACCAGTCATCCATAATATCAAATAAATCATTTTCTTCTTTGGTAAATCTACCAAGGGCTATAGTCATAGTGATCCTCCTATTCAATTACTTCAACCATCTCTGAAAACCCCATATCATTCTCAGGACATGATGATTTGATCATCTATGGACAATTCCTCATCCGATGCCCCTTACAACGGATTTCGAAGATACAAATCCTTCCCTTCTATTGGGCCACAAATCAGCCTAAGTAAATCCACGAATTCAATTCGATTATTCATTCCTATTCTCGTATCGCACCCTTGGGATATGGAAACAAATCGGTTATCACATGGGAAATATCTAATGTATCGCATAATGATGGGAAAAATCTAATGTATCACATAATGTATCACTGTTTTTGGGAAACATTGGGAAATTGATCGAATTTTTCAATGAAACTTCAGGGGATGTTAAAAAGACATCATTGCATGCTTAGAATTCATAATATTACAAAAAACAAGAATGAATAATATGTTTCATTTCCATAGGGTCGTAAGCTATACATTGTCTGATAGAACACAGAAGTGATGCAGTTATATAAAAAAATAACTTCATCTCATTCACATATCCTATAACTAATTCAGATTAAACCATCCAAATTATGGGTCCCAATTTAGATATATGGTGAACCAAAAATTATGCTTATTTATTTATTTGACTATTAGATGAGTGGGTTAACAATTTGGACGGTCTTGTTTGCTGTACAGCTTTCCCATGCATACAATCAAAGAGTTACCACCATTTTTCATACAGGCACTAAACTAACAAGACAGTTTATTCTAAATGAGAAATGAGAAAAGCTTTGACAATCTAGCAAAGTGTGATGGATAATATGCACGCAGTTAGAATTACTTAGAAATTGCAGACGTGGCATTCAAGTAGTTAAATGAAGTGGTCCAAATTATGGTACCCAGTGTAGATGTATCATCAACCAAAAGTTAAGCTTACATGATTTCATGATTATTGGATTACATTGGATAGTTAAAAAGTAAATACATCCAATGGTCTTATTTCCACAAAAAAATAAAAAAATATCCATGGATCAGAGATTAGGATTATTCAACCAATCTGATCTTTGGGTTGTGATTTGGCGACAGTGGGCTCCACAATCTAGTCGGTTTTATCTGAGTTAATATATGCCACACGTACAATTTGAGAGTGCATGTGTATCAAGTGTCAAACATAGCCTGAGTATGATAGAACTCATGAAAAAACTTTGATACTCTATTAGAGTGTGATGGATGATACACGGTGAGTTAGAAATTACTTAAAAAATGCAGTAAGTGGCATACAAGTACTAAACTGTCCAGATTATTCTTTTGTGGTTTAGATGTACTATAACCCAAAAGGTACGCTTATTTCATCATCTGACAATCAAATTGGTGGACATCTATTGGACATCAACAATGAAAATATCCAATGGTTCTGTATCAACAAGCAAGTGTCCACGAAACAGAGGTTTGGATTGTTCAAACAATCTGAATTTGGGAGTGTGACTTAGTGTCAGTGGGTTCCACAACTTAATCAGTTTATTATGAGTTAACATATACATGCCATGTGTACAATTTCTGAGTGCCGGTGTATCAGGCATCAAACGCCTGCCTGAATATCATATTACTCCTTTCTAATGATGACACATAGCAGAGCCTTTTTAGGCTCATTTATTTAAAATGAGAGAGAGAGAAGAGAGAGAGAGAGAGAGAGAGAGAGAGAGAGAGAGAGAGAGGTTGCAGAAGAAGAAGAGGAGAGGGAGGAGCTTTTACAGGTATATGATGTTTTCTTCATTTGGATTTTAATTTTTTCGGAATTTTTCAGAAAATCGGGCCCCAGGCGCTGTCCGATCTTGATTTCTGCATTACAATCCGGATTTTCCTCCCAAAAATTAAAGAGGGTTGGTTGGAATTGCCTAAATACTAGATTAGCAGCAAAAAATTTAGAGGAAAATGGGTTTTTTGTGGGTTTCTTTGAGAAAAAACAAAAAATGGTCCTCGTGTTGGTATCAATACATTGACGATATTATCGTGATATATCACACTGCATCAATGTATCGTCAATATAGTGCAATATACCACGATAATCTCGTTGATACTAAAAAAATCCATGTACTTCAGTGGGGTTTTGTATCAGGGAGGTGTGATATCGATATCCCAAACACTACCTGGAACCAAGGTGTGCCAAAAAGGTTACGTCACAGCCGTTACATAGCGCTTTCAGTAGTGCCCGTTATGTGATACAGGGGCATAATGGGCACCCCTAAAAATTGCACAGTAACGGCTAATTACAGGGGCCGTAAAATGGCTAGTTTTTTTCTATAAAAACCAGCTAAAACGCCTCATTTCCACTTTTTCTCCATTTCTCTTCAATTTTCATTGTTCTTAGAGCTTTCCTAACAAAATTTTGACACTCTTTGCACACTCTTTATGGATTAAAACACTTTTTTTAGGTTGTTTGAAATCAAATGAAAGCTCCATAGGGCATTTTGGGAGAGAATAAAAAAAAATAGGTAAGTTATTCAAATTTTTTTAAATTTTCTTACTGGAATAGATATAGAGTGTATGCATTTACAGATTCATGCAATAGATTAGGCATTTTAATCAGTTTTTTTTCCCCTCTTTTTTGGTGATTTACACATGAATAGCGATTGTAATGAAAAATCCCAAATTATATATATATATATGGGAAATGGTACTATAAGGTCGAGCTCTGTGTGGGCCCCCGTGATGCGTGATGGACACCCACACCATGCATTTAGGCTTTAGCAGGTCGCCTCTAGGTTGCAGGATGTGCCAAAAATCAGCTGTATTTGAAACTGAAGTGGACCATACCATCTGAAACCATGGAAAATCATGCCTAAAATATCTAAAAGCACTTGGTAGGGCCTACCTGAGTTTTGGAATGGCCTGAAATTTGGTGTGACCCTTCATCCAAGTGGGACACACAATGGATGGGCTGGATGTCTAAACTACATCTCGTTGGGCCCTATATACAATTAGCAAGGTTTCAATGGGCAGGCATCCACTCTCAACTGTTGTCTGTGGTGTGGCCCACCTGAGTCATGGATTCGCCTGATTTTTAGGCACATGGCTCACCATGGAAGGGTGCATCTAATTAATGGGATGGATATCTGTCACACATAACAGCAGGGCCCATAGAGCTCGACCTCATAGCACCTTTTCCATCCATATATATATATATATATATATATATATATATATATAGAGAGAGAGAGGGAGAGAGAGAGGAATGCTCACCTACGCACAGTTCTCACAAGAACTCGTGAGCACTTTTTGAGGACTCATCACACGTGATGTGAGCCCAAAATCTGAGCCGTCCACGTGATGCAGCACCCAAAAACCCCAGGGCCCATATTCATCCCCGATCCATGGGATGAATAGCGCACCTCTTTGTCGTGTGGTCACATTTGCACTCTCTCTCTCTCTCTCTCTCTCTCTCTGAAAAACCCCAAAAAAAGGTTTTTCTCAATATTGATTGTTTCTTATGTATGATGAATACATTTTCAGATTCATGCTAATATAACCTTATCGTTGATCAGAAAATTAAATATAGGAGTTTTGTAGTCAATCTAAGCTTGTTAGGTTCATAAAATTATTAGACAGGCTGAAACAACATTCTCACCAAAGATTGGACATTACACCATAATAAACATAGTCCAAAAAAAAAAATAGATATTTGGAATCCTCTAAATATCTGGGATCTTTTTCACAACTTTTGGGTTTTTTTGAAAACTAAAATAAAAAACTGACTTACAGAAGCATAACGGCCATTATGCCCTTATAACAGCCTTACGCGTAACAGTATTGGTGGGGATCATTACGCCCACCGATACTGTTATCGCACACCTTGCCCATAACAGGGCATAACACCTCGTAGATGCCATTACAGAATTGATACAGGTTTTTTTTTTTTTCAAAAAAAAAAAAAAGGTTGTAACGGCCACCATTACTGTTTTTGAATGCCTTGGCTGTATCGTAACTGTTGCGGCGGTGACCACTATAGCCACCGTTACCTTTATTGATTACCTTAGTCAATACAGATACGATACTGGCTGTATTGGCCAATACATAACAATATTTTGAACCATTATCTAAACAAAACCCACCTGATCCATGGGATGAATATCGCACCTCTTTGTCATGTGGTCATATTTGCATCTAGCATGTAGATTGTATGCCTCATAACTGCGAGTAGAGTTGGCCCGACCCAACCTGGGCAGCCCAGCCCCATATGGCCCGATGGTCAGGCCCAGGATTGAAATCGAGACCCAGTGTCTAGGCTCGGGCCAATGATGAATAGCTCAGCCCAAACCATTGGCCCAGTCCAATCATAAAGTGGACCACCATTATACAAAAAAAAAAAGAAAAAAAAAGGTTGCTTTAAACAAATTTGTGAGTGGTTCCCATTTACATGTGTTGTTTAAAGCATAGCAATCATTCTTCGATCCTTGGTCATGTTTCAACGATTAAAACCATTTATATAGTAGGCGTCAGCATGGATGGAGGGGATATCCCAAAAAATATTCTTAGATCAGACTATTCCAAACATTTGATCATTTCACTCTTTTCTTCAAAGGAACGGCCGTGTAGGGCCAAGCCCTAGAGGACTAGGGCTGGGCCTGGGGCTACGGGCAATCCTAGCCCAGCCCATTGCCACCCTAAACATGTGTGAACTTTGCAAACGTCTCAAGTAAAAGATACTGGAAAGGGTAAATTTAAGAGGAAAAATATTTTCTTTTTGTCTAAGCATCTTAGCAAACCGCTTTTTATCTAGCTGGCCCCAATTAGTTGGGATCAGAGGATGATAAGTCTTTTTTTATTTCTCAGATACTAACTCCCGTCCAGAGCATTAAAGCCTCACTTGATCATTCTGCAACCAAAGTTCTCTATATTCTCATAAAGTATTACTAGCCCTTGATCTTGAAATTCAGCATCAATGCAGTCAATTGATCCAGAGAACTAATAGTTCAAGATAAATGATCTAGAGGCTAGAGCCCACCACAGAGTTGGACAGCGTCCATGTGACAGACACCAGCTGGGCTCAACTGCAGCTTATCCACCAAAAAGATAGATGTTTTTGGCAGCAATCTCTAAAAGAAGTCAGAGAACAATATCTGTCAGCATAAATGACCAGGGGAGGGCAACAAAATCAAGGAAGCAAGCTCTAAGGAAAATCAGAGAAAAAAACTTAAGGCAGATTAGTCAAAGCAAGAATCGTGCAGAACAGAAAATTCGCATTCAATGCACTTGAAACATCAGATGGTATATGCTTAAGTCAATGTTGTGCCTAAAACTTTTGTGCTGTATGTGTTTGGAACTTCAGTCATGTTCATTATTCACTATCACATGCTAAAGCAAAGGGACCATGTCTCAAATTTCACCACGTATATACAGTAAGTATGAATAACACAAAATTATTTCCAGGTATGGATTAAAAAAAGTTACTTGTTCCTAGATAGAAGAAGATTCACGAATTAACAGCAGTCACCATAGGAAAAGAATACAAGTTAAAGGGGAAAAAAGACTAATCTAAATATACCTGAGGAATAACAATTGCAAGATTTAAAACCCCGATAGCTAATCCTGCAAAAGTCATGGATACTGTTCAGAGCTACAGCTGGCATAAGTTGCTCACTCAGATACGAAAAGTAGCAAAAGATGATAGACCCTCAGTCCCATACAAACCTTGGCCGCCTCCTGTATCAGCCGTCAACTCTGCCGTCACAGAAAATGGAACACTGTAGGTAATCTGCAACAGGCATGCCATAATTGGAAGAACTTAGTCAAAGGTCTGCTTTGAGCAGTGTCTCAGTCAAAGTTCTGCTGATAACAAAGAGAGGTAATGGCGCACATGCATATTGAAACTTACAGCGAGAGGAAATCCAAGAATTGAAAATATGACCAAGGCTGCAATCCTGATAGCCCGATTGTCTCCAATCACCTGGATTCCTTTTGAATATTCCAAGATGGAAAACAAGCTTATGATCGTAATGCTTGCCATGCAGATGAATACAGTAAAATTGCTCATTGCCCATACTATTCTTGAACCCATTCGCTTACACATTGGCTCGATAAGGAGAGAGCTAATCCCAAGAACCACCTAACAAGACAAGAGAACTGTTAGTCTGAACATGCACCAGCGATGACAGAAGAAAAGAAGACAGATCCCAAGAGATGTCACTGCTCAACTTCCATTATTAAACATTCAATAGATAACGAAGCAGATCTTGGAAAAGAATTTTTTGTTCAATTTTGAGTTCTTACTGAATTCAATAGCAAACCAAATGCACCTTCTCTGACACCTTCTCCATAATCTGCAACTTCAGATGCATTCCCATTTGGATCCCCACGGTATACTTCGCGTCCCATCCAATCAGTATCAAAGAGAATAAATGGAAACCATGACAACTGCATGCAAGATATACAGGAAATTTTGAAGGGTTGAGATAAAGTACTATACATAATGACTTTCCTGATAAACAAGCTAATGGATACAGAAAGCAAAGGCAGAATCAGCCCCATTGTGTGAGATCCAAATTGGTAAAAATATGTACTGAAACACATACCCAACTAAGAGCCATGACGAGTAGCACTGAATGCATGGCAGGTGGTAAATGCCTCATGCTTGTCAAAATATTTATCAAGACTGCTCCAGGACTATCAGTAAGGGCTTCATTCTGATCCTCTTCAGCTTTCGACTCAAGATGAATTGAATTTTCAGAAATAGTTTTCCCAACCACTGTACTGATTCCAGATGTGTGATCATCAACTGGCTTCTGGGGACTTGTGTCTCCAAAACCAGGTTGTGGTGTATCATTCAACAGTGGAGCAGAATCAGATAAACGGCGCGCTGGTTTAACTAGTGGGATCTCCTTAGCAAAATACAGAGTCACAACTGTGCAGAATGTGAGGAAGACCTGTGTACATACAGAAGAGTTATTCACAAATGCAGCTTAATGCACGAGGGTTTAACCTTTCCATGTGACTATAAACTACTCATCAAGCTAACTATATAATTATCTACAGCTAGCAGCAGTAGAAACTTCTCAGTGGGGAATGAAATTAACATGAGGGAAGTACAATCAGTACAGGTAAGAAATGGATGAAATAAAATTACAGCATTGAAGAAACCTCAATCTTGCAGTTATGAAGCTCATGGGGTAATTTAAAACATGCACAAGTTGCTCTAAAAACTGACCGAATGTGTTCTAGACTTCGAGTTATTGTCTTATCCGACCAGCTTTTATCAAATTTCGATATGGCTAAATAAGCACTTGGAAATCATAGACTTAACGGGTTTTCTTAAAGGAACCCACTGAAGTATATCTTTGGAGCACAATTAGAAGCGAAATCTTTTTTCTCAATAAAAGCCAATGTAATGTCAACAATGCAAATATTGAGGTGAATGAAACTATGGAACCTATAATATTTTGAGCCCTAAAAAAAGGAAGTTTATGAACACATCAATTCCGCACATGACACCAAGAAACATCTAATCCAATACAAGAAAAAAGGGCAGCACTCTATTCAAATAATCATATCAACCCAACAGTAATTGCAGCAAGTATCCTTGCATATTGGGGTATCCAATTTATTTCATTTTCATTGCTTCTCTATAACAGTTCCAAATTGATGGTTGAGACTGGTCTGATGAGGCCAAAGTCCAGCCACATGTGTGGCCTGTCCAGAAAATGGGCCCATCTGTCCACACGTGTGGCCAAACTCTTTAAAACTTAGTTTGCATGCTTTATGGTGAAAAATGCAGAAAATACTCCATATATGGTACATGTGTAGAAATTGCCTAGAATACACCGTTCAGTTGGTGTATGCAGCTGTATACACTGTGTATACAGCTCTGGCTGATTTACCCTAGATTCAAATCAGCAGAATAATACACTGCATACACTGTGTATACAGCAGAATAATACACTGAGCATATAGCTGTATACTGTTCGGTTTTATCTATTGTGGTAGTGGATTCAAATTGGCTGTGAATTTGAGAGGTTGGTGATCATGGAGATGCACTGAAATCAGGTACAACTAGTTGATATCATAGCACTATTATATAGATCAAAAATCAATTTATGAAGTTGGAAGCAGAGAACTAGTCAGCTACTCACCACAGCTACTAGAAAGGCTGCTTTCAAATTTCCACAGGCTTCACAGCACGCTCTTGTTTTCAAAAATGGAAACCACCTGCTTATAAATGTGTACTCAAATAAAACATTCTGCTAGAAAGCCAAATGTGGAAGTTGAGTCATGAATAGGACTGTAAAATATTTATGTCACTAAAAGAAGGTAGGATCACTGAAAGGGAAATAGTTCCCATCCACACAAGATCCCAAACCATATGCAAAGAAAAAATGAGAATAGGAAATCATTAAGCAATTCAAGAGTAAATTACAGGCCTTAATTCAGTCTGAGATAAGTTTAAGGTTTATATTGTATGGAGGGTAATTTCCGGTATTACCATACATCAGCAAGAACAACCAACAGAAAAGCAAAGTAATAGATTTCATAATATAAGCCAAGAAAATTTCACCTGTGCCAATTTCCACTAGCACCAGAAGAATACCCTAGAATGTTTCCAATAGCCATCCATGAGCAAAATATTGCATTTGCTGAATTTTTTTGGTCAGGCCCTGTTACAACATAAATAAATCTGTAGCACATTCTTCAAAAACATTGTGATATGGTGGAACTTATTCTTCAAGGAGTAAATGTATGTAAGGAAAAAAAAAAAAAAACAAAAGAAAATTGATCAATCCTGCAAAGACTGTAAAGGTAGCACTAGTTCACCTGAGAGATCAGCCAGAAGAGCACGAGCTGGACCCTACAATGGAAACAATACCAGTGAGTCAACAGACATCCAAACAAAATGTTAAACATCAAAATATGATTTTATGTATGGTAATAAATGTTATCATGGAAAGTAGATGAAATATAAAAGGCAGCACAACTACTTCAAAAAGCTTACTTGCACTGTATTGTTAGCTAAATCCAGCATCCAGAAACCGATGATAAAGACAATTGCTGCCCCCACTCGGGTACCTTTATAAGTACTGTATTTGTTTAAGAAACTAGGTCACATAATTTAAACCCTCAAATTATGTAATCAACACACAAAAAAAAATAGATAAACTAGCATGCACCTGCAATGCTCCTTTGTGTCCCCTAGATAGTATCCAATGTCTGCAGCAAACCCGATTATTGTCACCTAAATTACAAGAAATTTATGCAGTCAAAAGAAAGACAAGTATACAACAGCTAGTACAAAAACCTTGTCTAAGATCCATCAAAACTCACGGCGATAGAGATCATGAGGGATCCAACTAAAATAAATGGTCGTCTTCTTCCATATTTTGAGTAGCATTTATCACTCCAAATACCAACACATGGTTGAACCTGCACGAAAGAAGAGCAGGCATGGGCATGAATTTCAAATTGAAACTACTTATGATAAGATGGCAAAAATGTTGTATATACTACTGTCTGGAAACATAAACTAATGCCAGACTCTAGAGATTCTAGAAAAGAAACAACTATCAGTAAGGAGTTCATCTAAACAATCATTCTCACTGCAGCAGGGAAAAAAACATGAATCGAAGTTGTCAAGGACTCAAGAATGACAAATGCAACCAGATAAAAAGAAAACGACTTGAAAGGGAGTAACCTAACAGACAGCAATAAAATTCATAATGGATAGTTGTTGGAAAATGATTATGTAAAGAACAGCAAACAGAAGTAGTTTGCCACATAAAACGCGAAGGAAAGACTCCAAAGAAGACAGCTTTGATCATTTAAAATTGAAATATATATATATATATATATATGAGACTCAAATCAAAGATTCAGTCCGGTGGACTTAGGGATGTGCTAGATGAACATCAATGAGTCAAATTTCCAAGTCACGAACTCACAGATTGAAGGACAACTTAGGCAGTTAAAAACCACACTGATCATTGTTAGAACACTCAAGTCCACAAGCTAAACCATCCATCCCTATCACCACTACCCTCATCATCATCACTCGGACAATCTAATTCCATTTGCCATGGATAAACCTCTTTCCCTATCATTTTGGCTACTCAAACCAGAGCCCCAATTGCATGAGGTGTTGGAGTATAGCCATGACTCATAGGCTTATAGATATGTTTAATCAAGTTCATCAAAGATTATGAAATGCAAGTTAGGCATATAAATAACAGGCAATAATATCATTAATGAAATTGGTAGGTAAAAAGAAGAAGAAGAGGCATCTGAATAACTGGCAATAATATCATTAATACAAATGTACGTAAAAAGATTATAATACTGAACACTTCCACAACATAAATAATAATTATAAAAAAAAAAAAAAAAAAAGTGGCAGTGGAGACATACCACAAGGCCTGTAATGGGGCCACAAAGCCAGATGAATGAAGAAAATGCATGCGCTATTCCAAGTGTCTGCATCAGTTCATTGTGGAAAAAAGTTACAAAAAAGAAAGTCATTAGAAACAGAAAAAGTATTAAGCGCAAAGCATTGAAAATCTAAATGCATGGATACAATGATCAGAGGTTCATTCATCATCATCTTCAGCTACCAAGGCAGGGCAGTTAAGTCTACAGCTGAGAGCAACATGCAAGAGAACCTAGGCTATGTAAAACCCGTCTTCCAAATCTCCACCCACTCGCAGAATTCACGCCATGTTTCTCAAAGAAAGAGAAACTCAGTTTAAATTTATTTATTAAAAAAATGTTGTGGTTAAATGTATGATAACGAAACATCTCTCACCACATTAATCACAACATGTAGGGTCCATTGGACGCGAATCATACAGCTCTGTGGATAGCGTTATATGGATACAATCATCTTATGATGATTAAACTTGTGATGACAAGGAATAAATGGGTAGGGCAGAACTATCCATTGGTATATGCTCACAGTGAATGGTGCAAAGCATTTAACTTTGAATACTTACATCACCATGTGTGTAAGAGGCAAGCGCGATTTTTGCTCATGATCAATCCATGATTGAGTCTGCAATTTGGATGGTCTGGGTTATCCTACAACCAGGACACGTGTACAAGTTGCTGAGTGCATGTGTATCAACCATCACATTCCACCAAACACCTAAATCCCCTTCCTTCATTGTCTACACTGAAGCCAGTTGGCATTTCTTACATAGGCTAACACATACAAAAATAAAATAAAATAAACTACTAGATGGGGAGATTCTAAGTTTCTAACCACTGAGTCCATGGCCTACAAATAAAGGACGAACAATAAAATAAAGAAAGGTCACAGCCAATGAATGAAAGACTGGGATCTTCCAATATGGAAGATCTTTTTATTTTTCTTTGACCCCCATTCAGAGTAGCCCCACCAGATGGCCAGTTATGATAACTAGACCATGGCCTCAAATGCACATAATAGTTGCATAGCAATTTAAAATAATAATAAGTACATTTGCTGCTAAGCAGGACTATATATCCTGCTATCTACTTAAGGTCTGTAGTAAATGTTGATTATTTTTCCCTCACATGGGAATTCTATATATCAGCAAATCCAAAATTCCAAATGCCAGTTGGTACTATGGAGCTCAATCATTATAGAAACTGTTTATAATCTCTAATGTTTGATACAAGACATGTCCAACCATGGATATAAATTATTTGGCTGTGTTTGGACACAACTGAATCGAATTGCGAATGGGACATTCAGTTTAATCAAGCAGAAATGACAAAATGTAATACCATTTGTATTGAGAAAGTACTCCATGCAGTTCAATTTCATTCAATCCAACTTGAAAGTAATGTAATCACAGCTTCAAGCCAACGACCCGGTATGAACACTAGGGAGGGAAATCGCAATCTGGTTTTCTTGAAGTACATTAGATTTTTTCTAAAAAAAATTGCAATTCAATTTGATAACATGCCCAAAAACACCTTTCAAGAGTTTCTACTGTGTGTCTGTATATTGAATTTAGATTCTCGCAATTCAGTTCAATAGAGCATCCAAACACAAGAAAATTCTCGAATAAAACCAAGTGCCCGACACAAATTCATGCAAATTATCGAATTTCACATAAATCAACCACCAAAATCATCACATTTTACAAAAAAAAAATAAAAAAATAAAAAAATAAATATCCACAGATCTGATAGATGGCAGAGAGAAACACTCTACCTGAATATAGGGCGTCAGAAGCGAGAGCTGAAGGGCCCACCCGAACTGAACACCGGCGCCAACCATGGAAGCGAGGATCAACGTCTTGAGGCTGCTAAAATGCGCCTGGTGTGAAGAAGGCGAAGGCGAAGGCGAAGGAGAAGGAGAAGGATGAGAAGATGTGCCAGGGCCGTTGGATATTCCATTGGAAGCCCTAGAATCGTTCAAACCGACGAGTTCGACCTCTGTATCTTTGAGATGCTTGTAAGGCAATCGGATCGGAAGCGAATCCATCTCCTACTACGGTTTATATGCAGAACGGAGATTTTACGGGATCAAATCTCTCTACATGAAATATGGCTTTTGCAAGGATTTTCAGATTCTGTCCGAAGCAGATCTGGTTTTTCCAAGATCTGGTTTCAGGGCTGAGAGAGGGAGAGAGATCTGGTCAAAGTAATATTTTCACATTCTCTGTCGTCGGTTCGTCGGTGAGATAAATCTTCGGAAGTCGGGAAAGTGATGGACTCGGCCGCTACTTCAACACAATTTTCCAAAGATCCAAAAACGAGAAGAAAAATCCTTTTAATACTCTGGCAGAATGAGATGAGTGATACGCGGGAACAAACAAATTACTTTAAATTTGCAAATGTAGAATGTTAGTTACTCATCCGAATTATGGGTAACACTTTAGATGCATTGGAACATGGGTTTGGTGGACATTTATTGGATGGTTAAAGATGAACAATGTCCAAATGGTCCTACTTCAATAAAAAAAAATGTCAGAGGTTTGGATTGCTCTTCCTTATCCATTCCGGGAGTGTGAGTTACCGACTGTTGATTCTACGATTTATCGGGTCTAATTTGAGTTTATGTATACCACTGTCATTTTTTAGTCCCTGCATTTGAGGGGGGTGATTTGTGCCATAGTAACAATTAGCTCTCTTTTTAAGAGCCAGGTTGAATTAATAGTTATCACAGTAATGTAAAGGAAGAATGCAACAATTACAGTTATCTCGTCTCCTCACAGTAGGGGTGTTTGATTGCTGATTCTCGGGTTTAGGTTAGGGTGTATTTGATTTTTTCATTTTTATTTGTAATTTGTGATAAATGAACATTTATTATTTACGAGCTCTATCTATTTTACAAGCTCATTTAATAGCCTGAGCTCAAAATCCAGAAGGATTTGTATTTTCCTTTCACCCATTTCTTTTTCTTTTCTTTTTTTAAATAGGGAAGAATGCAACAATTACAGTTATCTCGTCTCCTCACAGTAGCGGTGTTTGATTGCTGATTCCCGGGTTTAGGTTAGGGTGTATTTGACTTTTTCGTTTTTATTTGTAATTTATGATAAATGAACGTTTAATATTTACAAGCTCTATCTATTTTACAAGCTCATTTTATAGCCTGAGCTCAAAATCCAGAAGGATTTGTATTTTCCTTTCATCCATTTCTTTTTCTTTTTTTTTAATTATTGGGTTAGTACAACTCCATTAGTCACACGATAATGCTAGCTACCTCCCTTCGAATCGATACCAAGACCTCAATTGTTGAAATGAGGTTGTCTTCACATAGTCTCCCACTCCAGCTATGGATCAGGGTGTCCTTTCATCCATATCTGTTTGACCTTGTGCATAGGTTGGAATTGGATTACCACTACACATTACTATGATCCCACCTATATTCCTATGGTGTGGTCCACATGAAGTTATAATCCATCTTATTTTTTGGATCATGCACCAAAAAGAGCTAGCAAGGTAGATGGATAGTGTGGATCATATACATATATCATGTTGGGACCCACAAATTGTTGTTGCTCAATCTTTATCTATTTTAAAAAAGGTGATTTAAAAAAATTGAGGGCAAAATACAAGACTAATTTCTCTTCTATCAAATAACTATGAAAGTTATGATTACATCTTTACTACTATATACTTCTGGATATAGAAAATCAAACATGTCAGCAAAAAAAATGACAATAATGGTATATATTTTTTAGTTTAGTGTTAAATTATCATATCTATATATAAAAGATTTTCATAATAATGTCATAAAAAGTACAATAATTACAAATTTCTATAGGGCATGTTTGTTTTACCAATTACCTTTAACAACAAAAGAAATGGACAATAATTATAAATTGGTTTGCTTGTTTGGTAAAATCAATTGCATTTAATTACAACAATGGCAATGATTTCATTGTTTGTTTTATTCTTGAAAATTTGTTCAAATGATAATTTTACACCGTAAAATGATAATGATTATAAATGCATTTATCCATTTTATGTTACTTGATTTATGTATAATAATACTCATTTAAATAAATATTGTGAAATAGTAATGCCTTATTTATATTAGTAAATTTAGATAAACAAATAGCCTCATATCTTTTTTCCCAAAACACCTATATTTGACTATCAATTCTCATATTTGATTTGAGAATGATAAAATCATAATTATAACACTTATACTCTACAGCATAATGATAGTAATCCAAACAGGCCATAAATGAGAGGGCAGGTGCATGCCATGCATTTAAGCCAATCAGGACGCCATATTGTATACAATGGGGAACGGATCATGGCCAAATTTCAATTGATATCATTTGGTTTCTGTTATTGAATTTGGAGAGGCGACTCTATACTATTCTTATGTCCATTATAGGATCAGATATTGAAGGGTTAGGATAGTTCAAAATCTTGATTTTGCACCTTTCCCTGTGTGCTTTACAGCTGGGTTTTACAAGCTTCTAGCCTAAGCAGAGGGCATGTTTCTTCTCTCTCTCTCTCTCTCTCTCTCTCTCTTTTTTCAGTTTGGCCGCTTTCCACCGCAGGTGGTCCATGGCCAAAAACACACCTCTGCTATTGAATGATCCTAGCCATTGGAAAATTTCAATTGAAGGTGGACCGTTGCTGGGATATTATAACCTCGCCGCGTCAAAACCACCTTAAAATGTTTTTTTTTTTCCCTCTCTTCCACCTTACTATAGCTGATGGAGCATCGTTCACGCATGGTGGCACCGGACAAGATCATCACCAATGGATGCCGTGACCTACCAAGTTCTGTGGACCCCACCATGATGTATGTGTTGTATCCACACCGTCCATCCATTTGGAGACCATTTTAAGGCATGAGCCAAATGTGACAGATCCGAAGGTCAAGTAGACCCACCACAGAAAACAGTGGGGACAGTGACGCCCACTGTTGAAACCTTCATGGGCTCACCATGATGTTTATTTGAGATCCAACCTGTTCATAAGTTAACATAGAAATGGACGAAGGTAAAAAACCAAATAGCATCTTGATCGAAAACTTCTGTGGCCCAATAAGTTTTCAATGGTAGGGTGGTAGGGTCCACTTGAGCTTTGGATCTGCCTCTTATTTGGCTCATGCCTTAAAATGATCTCTCCATATAGATGCAAGGTGCTGACACAACACATACATCATGGTGGGGCCCACAGAACTTGATGACGTTATTTCTGTAGCGATTCCGCTGTCAATATCTAATCCGCGTCCATCACCAATGCTAAATGGTGGTGCCTCAGTCCATTTACACAACATATGCATTTACAGGCATCCAGTCCCATTGTGGCAGACAGATGAAATATCCAAGCCATCCATCAGGTGGACCTCACCGTGTAGGTGTTACTACCCAGAGATAAAAGGGACGCGGATTGCTGCTAGTAGCTGCAGGATGGTGCTATGTGAGCTCCACCATGATGTATGTGTTTTATTCACCAGTCTAATTTATTATTATTATTATTATTTTATATCATTTTAGGGCATGAGTCCGAAAATGAGGCAGATCTAAATCTCATGTGGGCCACACCAAAGTGGTGATTTAACGCCCACCCTAAAATGATATGAAAAAAAATGAAGGAAGGTTGTGGAGAAAACATTCTCTGGTCCACCTAGCTACTGTATTGTCAATAGGTGATCCTCCTCTGATATAAAGGTGGTGCATTAAGTAGGTGAGCCTGATGTTAAAAACAAGTCGGCGGATTAGAAACTTCAGCTGATTTTTTCACTACTGTAATTTGTTCAAATAATTCTGGCCCACCTTGCTATTGGACCAAGCTGTTTCTTATATTCGAATCGGCAAAGTGGTACCCTTCTGTTGTGGGAAGAATACGAGCTGACCTCTACACCACCGGGGTGAGAATACGAGCTGACCTGAAGATCGGATCCAGTGCAGCTCGCACATTTCATAACCGATCTGATCACAGACGGAATAGCTCTTATGGGCCGCCGGGTCTGACCAACCCGACCCAAGGAAGAGAAGCAGCCTTCAGAAACGACATCACCAGGTCGACCGCCTTGCGACCTGATTTGGTTTCCGCAAACCTCCAAGTTTGTGCGTGATAAGGGGAAGAAAATCCGGAAGATCTTTAACCAACTCGCCGAAAGATCCTCGAAGATCACGGGACAGCTCCTAAATCCCAAAGATCCGGGGATCCCTCCCCTAAGATCATGGCTTCAAAAGGGAATACGACTCTGCAACCTAGGTCTATAAATAGACACGTCTTCTTCTTTATTGAGACACACAAAAAAAAACATAGACTAAAAAGAAAAAGGTAGAGATTCAATCTTGGGAGATCTCACTAACTTAAGCTTCGGAGGGCTAACGGCTGGACCCCAGCCACCCCCCTTAGTTTTCCTTTTGTTCTACAGGATCCAACCCTTTATCAAGAAGGAGATCTGCGGCATCCATCCATCAGTTTCAAAGAGTCTTCACCATCGTCTGTTGACGAATTTACAGCATCAACAGATTGGCGCCGTCTGTGGGAACCTCTTCGCAGAGTCCTTTAAGTAGGAAAGCCGTGTTCTCACCCAATCACTGAAGACGATTTCAACTTCATCTTCCCTTTTTTACTATGGTGGGGAAAAGAAAGTACAAAGGGAAGGCGCCCGCGATCGATGGACCTTCAGACGATCAGATATCGGAAAATGAAGGATCGTTTCCCGAAACTCCTGCTATCCAGCTCGGAGGGAACTCTCCTCTTTCCGCCCAACAGGGGAGACAACAGAGACCCCGTAATCGAGGGGTCAGGTTGTCTCTTCTTGAAGAGCAGGTAGGGGGAGTAAACCAAAAATTAGGGGGAGTCGACGAACGGTTGGGCTATGTAGACCAGCGACTGGACGAAATTAAAGCTCTGCTAACTGGCCTAGCTCACCCAACCGTGTTGAACGATAAAGACCGCGAGGGATCTCGGCATACCCGTTCTCAGCCGCAACAAACCTTGCACTCCCACCAGGCCCGACCGTCGCAGCGTTCTCAACATCCCACTCCGATGGAAGAAAACGAAGTCGCTAGCCGGGCAACCGAGACTAGACCTCGACCAATGACAAGCTTGCCCGCCACCGACCTGCGACACAGGCTCGAGGAACGGAGAACAGCTCGTCTCGCACACGAACGAGCTGATCACGAAGCCAGCAACAGGATTGACGACAACTTGGGCCCACTGGAGGCCGAGCTGAAGGAACTGCGAGAACAAATGGGCGATCTCCAAAGAGCACAACGGGCCCGAGCCCCAATCGCCGTAGATGCACTGGTCGATTCATCTGAGTCACCATTCACCGACGAGATTCGTGAGGAACCCCTTCCCAAAGGGTTTAAAGTTCCCAAGTTGAAGCAGTACTCTGGAATTGGAGATCCGGCGGAACACTTAGAGAACTTCAAAGTCCGCATGGATCTCCTCGGGGCCAATGGGCATATCATGTGCAAGGCCTTTCCATTGTCCTTAACAAGTTCGGCATGGACCTGGTTCCGCAACCTAAAACCCCGCACGATCAGTTCATTCTCTCAACTAAGCCGAGCTTTCGCTACTCAGTTCATTGGGAGCACTGACCCGAGGAAGCATTCAACTCATCTCGTTGCGATCAAGCAAAAGGAAGATGAGCCCCTGAAAGATTACTTTGCGCGCTTCAATTCCGAAGCTGTGCAAATTGAAAACCTCTCGCAAGATGTACTGCTACACACCATGATCGGAGGATTACGGGACCGAAGGTTCCTTTGGTCTGTCGGGGAAGAGCCACCTCAGTCCGTGGCAGAACTTTTAGATCGGGCAGCAAAACACATCAACGCCGAAGAGCTGGTCAATGCCCATCGACCGATGACCAAAAATAAGGATCGGCCGGATAGCAGTAGCTCGAAAAGACATAGGTCTGAACGAAAGTCCGAGCAAAGATCGCCAACCCGGAATAGACCCGCTCGCCGAACGAAATCACCTGCGCCACGGTTCGATAAGTACACTCCGCTCAACAAAACCATCGAGCAAGTGTATTTAGCAGAGAAAGGAAAATACAATTTCGAACGACCCGCAAAGATAAAGACCGACCCCAATAGGAGGTCGAAATCGAGGTACTGTTTGTACCACAAAGACCACGGTCACAACACCGTGGACTGCTTTGATTTGAAGCGACAGATAGAAGCCCTGATCCAGCAAGGCTTCTTAAAGGATTATATTGCTCAACGTTCAGATGGGCGAGGAGATGAAGGACGGGTCACTGACTTGACAGGGGAACAAAGCAACAACCCCGTGGAAGAAATTCACATGATTTTCGGAGGGCCGACCACTGGAGACACCGGAAATTCTCGCAAAGGCTACGTGCGGCAAGGGAGGACGTCCTTACCGAAATCTAATGTCAATATCACCAGCCGACCTACGAAGGTCGCGAAGGTAACCTCACAAACAATAACCTTCACCGAAGAAGACGCCCGAGGGGTCATACATCCACATGACGACTCCCTTGTCGTTGCGTTGATGGTCGCCAATAAAAAACTCCACAGGATGATGGTCGACACGGGCAGTTCGGCCGATATCCTATACGCGTCGGTATTTGAAAAAATGAAGATCGACCGATCTCGACTTAGACCAGTCAAGACAGCATTGACTGGGTTCACAGGGGATAGCATCATGCCCGAAGGAGAGATAACTCTACCAGTCACCGCAGGAGAAGAACCAAACCAGAAAATAATAATGGCCGACTTCCTTGTCGTAAATGCCCCCTCTGCTTATAACGCCATTATCGGCCGTCCTATCCTGCGGGCTCTCAAAGCTGCCGTTTCCATCTATCACCTTGCGATGAAATTCGAAACCGACGAAGAAATTGGCGTGGTCAGGGGAGATCAGCAGGAAGCCCGTCGTTGCTATGAGCTTTCCCTACGAGGGAGGAATAAAAGTGCAGTATCAACCGTTTCTCATGCGACCTCTCTTGATCCGAGAGAGGAAGAGAAGGAGCGCGGGTCGCCCGCAGAAGAGCTGGTCGACATTCCGTTGTCTGATACCGACCCGACCAGAACTATTAAAATCGGATCATGTTTAGAAGGCAAGGTGCGGGAGGACCTGATCACCTTCCTGAAGGAGTACGCGGACGTTTTTGCATGGTCCCATGAAGAGATGCCTGGAATTTGCCCAGAAGTGATGGTCCATCGGTTAAACGTCGACCCAACCAATAAACCAATACGTCAGAAAAGACGTTCTTTCAACACAGAAAGGTACATGATCATCGAAGAGGAAGTACAGAAACTGCGCAAGGCTGGATTCATCCAAGAAATATACTACCCGGAATGGCTCGCAAACGTTGTCCTCGTCAAAAAGAACAACGGGAAATGGAGAGTCTGTGTAGACTACACTGACCTGAACAAGGCCTGTCCTAAAGACAGCTTCCCTCTGCCACGAATAGATCAGCTCGTCGACGCAACCGCCGGGCACGAGCTCCTCAGCTTCATGGACGCTTACTCTGGATATAATCAGATCCAAATGCACGCTCCCGACAGGCAAAAGACAGCATTCATTACAGATCGGGGGCTCTACTGTTATAAGGTTATGCCCTTCGGGCTAAAAAACGCCGGAGCGACTTATCAGCGACTAGTAAACAAGATGTTCGCAGACCAACTTGGCAGAACTATGGAAGTATACGTGGATGATATGCTCGTGAAGAGCAAACGATCAGAGAACCATGTCTGCGACCTCTGCACTGCGTTCAGAATATTACGGAAATATCAAATGAAGCTTAATCCCAGCAAATGTGCTTTCGGGGTAAGCTCAGGAAAATTCCTTGGCTTCATTGTAAACCAGCGGGGAATTGAAGCCAACCCTGAAAAAATTCAAGCACTCCTCGACATGAGATCGCCTCGCACAATGAAGGATATCCAGCGGCTCACAGGAAGAATTGCGGCGCTCAACAGATTCGTCTCAAAGGCTGCAGATCGATGCCTCCCCTTCTTCAAGCAGCTGCGAAAGTGCAAGGAGATGACTTGGACCTCAGACTGTGAGCAAGCTTTCTGCGAATTGAAAGCATACCTCGGCTCTCCGCCACTGTTGTCTAAACCAGCCCATAAAGAAGAACTACTCTTGTATTTAGCTGTCTCTCCAGCGGCAGTCAGCTCAGCATTAGTCCGAGACGACAAAGGAACCCAAAGGCCTGTTTACTACGTCAGCAAAGCCCTGCTCGATTCCGAAATCCGATACCCGATATTAGAGAAGCTAGCCTTGGCTCTAATCACCTCAGCCCGGAAATTGAGACCGTACTTCCAAGCGCACCCGATAGCTGTGCTGACTGATCAACCATTGCGGCAGGTATTACAGAACCCAGAAACCTCAGGTCATCTCGTTAAATGGGCCGTCGAGCTCGGTGAATTCGACATCAAGTATCGGCCTCGAACTGCGATTAAAGGTCAGGCCATCGCCGATTTCATCGTCGAACTAACTGAACCTCTCGAAATGGAAGACGACAGCAAATCTGAGTCGCCACAAGAAAATAAGTACTGCGCTCCGACCTGGTTATTGCATGTCGATGGGTCTTCCAATTCACGAGGCTGCGGGGCCGGTCTCGTCCTGACAGCACCGGACGGGATCCAAATTCAATATGCTCTCCGGTTCGGATTTCGAGCCTCAAACAACGAAGCTGAGTATGAAGCGCTTCTAGCTGGCCTCCGCCTCGCCTCTGAAGTAGGGGTCCGATCTATAAAAATACATAGTGACTCTCAGTTGGTGGTCGGACAGGTGACCGCAGAATACCAGGCGAAAGGGGGGAAAATGTCAGCTTACCTAACAAAAACTCAAGAGCTTCTGTCACGATTTGATCAGTATGAAATTGTTCAGGTCCCGAGAAGCAAAAATATGAACGCGGATTCTCTCGCGAAACTCGCCTCTTCAGACGACGACGACCTCGGTAGGATCATTCCCATCGAGTTCCTCCCTCAACGAAGTATATTGTCAAACGAGGCAGCGGGGGTTTTTTCAGCAACAGCTACCCCTGATTGGAGGGACCCTATCGTTCGGTTTTTACAGACAGGCGAACTGCCCAACGATCAGAAAGAAGCTCGGCGAATTCGCTATAGATCGGCTCGGTATACTATGATCGACGGGATCCTCTACAAGAGAGGATTTTCTTTTCCGTGTTTGCGTTGTTTGGGAGCCGAGGAAGCTGATTACGTGTTGCGTGAAATCCATTTTGGTTGTTGCGGAAACCATTCTGGTGCTCGAGCACTAGCACAAAAGGTGATCAGGCAAGGATATTATTGGCCTACCATCCAGCACGACGCCCGGGAAATTGTTAAGAGATGCGACGGGTGCCAACGATTTGCCCCAATTCCTCACTTACCACCCGAGGAGCTCATTCCCATGTTCGGACCATGGCCATTCGCTCAATGGGGAGTCGACATCATTGGCCCTCTTCCGATGGGGAAGGGACAGGTGAAATACGCAATCGTCGCCGTCGATTATTTCACAAAGTGGGCAGAAGCAGAACCGTTAGCGACCATTACCGAGAAGAAAACAACAGATTTTATTTGGAAATCAATCGTGTGCCGATTCGGAATTCCGAATACAATAGTCACTGATAATGGGCGACAGTTTGACAACGAAAGGTTCCGAAATTTTTGTAAAGGTCTGGGTATCAAGAATGTGTATTCCTCTCCCCACCACCCGCAAGCCAACGGTCAGGTCGAGGCAGTTAATAAGATTATTAAAAATCATCTCAAAACAAAACTCGGGGAGAAGAAAGGTGCCTGGGCTGACGAACTTCCTGAAGTACTTTGGGCCTATCGGACCACAGCTCGGTCCACGACTGGGGAAACACCTTTTTCTTTAGCTTTTGGAGCAGAAGCTGTTGTCCCAGTAGAGGTCGGGATGCCCACGAGCAGGACAAGCCAACATCGACCTAACAGAAACGAGGAACAGTTACGGATAAACCTGGACCTACTCGATGAAGTTCGCGAAGCATCCCAAATACGATTGGCAGCCTACCAGCAACGGATTAGGCGATACTATAATTCCCGAGTAAAGGAGCGGCGGTTTCGAGCTGGCGACCTGGTTCTCAAAAAGGTCGGTACTAAAGACAAAATCGCTGCCTTCAGCCCTAACTGGGAAGGGCCTTATAGGGTACTCGGCTCACGTCGTCCTGGTACTTATTGGCTCGAAGACATGCACAGCCGGCCCCTTTCCCACCCCTGGAATGCTGACCACCTGAAGATCTACTATCCATGAACGGGCGGGATCTCGTCTGAAATATATGTTCCGAAGTGATGGTTCAGTAAAAATTGTTTCAAAATTTCCTAAGTATTGTGAAACAACAGATCGGCCTAACAGAGTTAACGTTCCGAGCTGAATTCTGCACTACTCCCTACGACAGTTTTAATATAATGGCCGAGTTTATAACAATGAGCTCAGTCACTTCGAGACTTGTGTATGCATGAAAAAGAAAAAATGAAGTACACAACGTTTGAATAAAATGCCTCTGAGGGCTTGCATTAAAGTAAAGAGTTTCCTTTACATTGTAAAAAAAAAAAAAATACATTCAGCTTTCGGTGGCATTGGATGGCCCGGCTGCAGCCCCCTTTGAAGGTCCCTCCCTCGCGACTTCATCCTCATCTTCATCATTGTCGACTGGAGTCAAGTCGAGATCGGGGAAGTGTTTGAGAACGAGCCGCCTGCAATCCTGGAAGCCATGATTGTACAGCTCCTCAGAAATTGCATTCAGCCTCTCAAACTTGGCTTCTGCATCCTTGGCGTCAGCCAGAGCCTTCATCTGGACCTCCTTCAAAAGCCGGGCCAGGTCCGCCTTCTCCTCCTCAGCTGTCTTGAGAGCAGCCTCTAGCGACTCAACCTTGTTACCCTCAGACTGGGCCTTGGCTGAGGTCTCCCTCATCGCCTCCTCCAGAGACTGGACTTGTACTTGAGACACTTCCAGCTCCGATTGGGCCACCTTCAGCTCGGACTGAGCTGTCTGCAGTTCAGTTTGGGCTGTCTGCAACTCCGTCTGAGCCGTTGCCAACTCGGACAGCTTCTTCTTCAGCTCGGTCTTCATCGCCTCAGTCTTATTCTTCCAGGAAGAGGCGGCAACCAGAGCTTTCTGCATCTAGTGAGTCCGCTCAGCCATCTTCTGGCGGATCATAATCAGCAAGGCCGAATCCTACAAAGACAAGCTACAACAGTTAGTAATATAATGGAGGAACGAATGAAGAAAAAGAAGGAGAGACAGAGACAGTCAGCTTACCCTGAGACTGCTCTCGATGGCAACACCGACCATCTGATCAGGATCTGACGTCGCGATAGAATTCAGATCCTGAGGGATGCTCTGATTAACGTCCATATAGGCGTTAACTCCCTCTTTCCAGGTCGCAAAATGCTCCGTTACCGGAGGCATGTCGACCTGGTCCTCGCGCTGTTCGGCCCCAGGAGCGTTTGCAGGGCGAGAAGCCCGGGGAGCCGCGGGAGGTCGCGACGACCCGACCTCAGCAGGGGTGCGGGTAGGCCCCACTGAAGTCGATGCTGTCGGAGTACCAGAAGAACTGGCACGAGTCGTTGGGCGACCCGCCGACGGCTCGGCTCGGGAGTCCGAGGTGTCCGGTACGTTAACAACCGGAACCCCGGAAGCAGGAGGCCGGGCAGCCGGAGTCTCACCCCCTGCGGGAGATGACCCCTGAGGCTGACCCGACCCACATACAAAGGATCGGGGCAACCTTTGTTGCCCCTGAGCCTCCGTGGCCATCCTCTTGCTCGGAGGTTCCGCCGAGCTCTCCCCACGCTCTAGGAGCCGAGCAGGGATTCGGCGGGACTTAGAAACCGCCTTCGG
Source organism: Liriodendron chinense (assembly GCA_003013855.2). Lineage (NCBI taxonomy): Eukaryota > Viridiplantae > Streptophyta > Magnoliopsida > Magnoliales > Magnoliaceae > Liriodendron > Liriodendron chinense. The sequence goes on along the minus strand of PVNU02000736.1, from coordinate 2,505,260 downwards.
AGCCATGCCTGTCCAAAACACAAGGCAAAGTGTCAGGGCACAACACTTGGAAAAATAATAAAGTAAAACGCGAATATCTACATTACCGACCTGATTCAAGGACAGATTCCACAGTAATTAAGCTGCGGAAGTTCCTTTCGACGAGCGGGTACTCCCGTGCAGCTCGGATCTGCCTCTCTTGGACTGCAGAAAGAGCTACTCTAATGGCCACAGAGGCTGCAAAGACAAAGAAACACGTGTCAGAATAAGGGAAAGAAGGGATAGGTGAGAAGCATTAGAAATTTGAAAATTTTCTAAGTATAGCTCGACCTGGAAGAGCAAAATCAGCTCGGACTCGATGCTCCAGAGGGCGAAGCTCGTCCGACGAAGCCTCCCAATCCCCCGACACAAAAAACCATTTCCTCTTCCAGATTCTGGTCGAGGATGGCAGGCCGGTCACTATCGAACCCCCGTGGCCCGGGTGGGAAGAGAGGTAATAAAGACCATGACCTCCCAAGGACTTAAGGCTGTACATGGAGAACAGCTCGTTCGAGGTCAGGTCATTATTCCCTACTCTCTGCCACAATATGTAGCATCCCACCATACACCTCCAGCCATTAGGTTGGAGCTGGCTCGGTGCGAGGCCTAGGGTGTTAAGGACCTCTCGCACAAAGGGGTGCAGGGGTAACCTGAGCCCGGCCTCTAGGTGCATCAGGGAGATAACGGTTTCTCCCCGGCGAGGTCGGCTCGGTCTATCAGCTCGGTCCGGAATCCTGAGACCAACAGATTCCGGAATCCCGTACATCCTTCTCGCATTATCGAGGTCTCTCTGGGTAATCCGCGAGACCACCCCGTCCAGCTCGAAGGCATCTCTCTGAGCCGTCTCCCCAACTCCTGGCTCAGGAACCTCAGATTCCTCTTCATTCACAGGATCAGCTGTCCTGGAATGGGATTCTCTGGGATCGATACCCTAATGCTCTGGTGGAGGTGGGTCCGATTCGGAATCTCCAAACCTCACCATCGGGATAGCATCAGAACAGGAGGTCTCCGACATTCTGAAAATTACAAAAAGGAAGAAGATCTTCTAAGAAGATGAGAAGAGCGTACCCTAAGTGACTGGTACGCCGGCCAGATGAGAGATGACAGAGAATGGAGAAGGAGAACCCGAAAAGAGAAAGAGGAAGGAAAGCAGGATCAGAGAAGAAAAGAATTTTTTCAGAAATCCGCTAACTCTCGAGTTTTATATCCAAAGGACTATTCGGCATTTAATGCGAGGATCCCGCGTGGCGGCTCTTGATTGAGGCGTACAAAAAGTAACGTGCCACCCCAGACACGTGGCATCACCCCGTTCGATAATATTCTGTTGGGCGCTGATACGCCGTACAAGCGAATGATGACGCCTCGATTTTTTGAACGACGCATTAAGTACCGCTTTCCTGCCCGTTGAGATGACGGCGCGACAGCGCGACAGCTGTGAAACATTAAGGGAAGCCAGATCGACGTATCTTCTTTAGCAAGCTACTCCCGAGACAGACGAGCTAGACTCGGGAGTGGGGGGACTTCTGTTGTGGGAAGAATACGAGCTGACCTCTACACCACCGGGGTGAGAATACGAGCTGACCTGAAGATCGGATCCAGTGCAGCTCGCACATTTCATAACCGATCTGATCACAGACGGAATAGCTCTTATGGGCCGCCGGGTCTGACCAACCCGACCCAAGGAAGAGAAGCAGCCTTCAGAAACGACATCACCAGGTCGACCGCCTTGCGACCTGATTTGGTTTCCGCAAACCTCCAAGTTTGTGCGTGATAAGGGGAAGAAAATCCGGAAGATCTTTAACCAACTCGCCGAAAGATCCTCGAAGATCACGGGACAGCTCCTAAATCCCAAAGATCCGGGGATCCCTCCCCTAAGATCATGGCTTCAAAAGGGAATACGACTCTGCAACCTAGGTCTATAAATAGACACGTCTTCTTCTTTATTGAGACACAAAAAAAAAAAACATAGACTAAATTCTTTTTTCATCTCTAAGTTAGAACCGACTAGAGTGATTGAATTCGAAGCCTCCCGATTGCCGACCTGGGGTCGGTGGGGGGAATCAAAAGGAAAACGAGATGTCCTAGGTTGGGAAATAGTTCTTCCTCTAGACGCCGTAGGTAGGTAGTCAAAGTTTCTCAGAAGTGGTAGCAGACAACTGCTTAAATGTCGTAGTTGTGGAAGGTACCCTACCGAACCTGTACGCGGAAAAGCTGAGCGCTATACGCCACCTCACAGGTGCTCGAATGAAGTGTGCGTAAACTCGACTCGTTTTGAGAGCTAAAAGAACTTATGTTGGCTACCTAAAGTTACACTATGCAGTGCTGATTTTTGGTAACCTGAACCTGTAGAAGTATAACTAATCTTCTAAGATTGGAGACTAATTAACCGTTTAACACTGGCAAGCGACAAAAGTATATTCGGTAGGTAGTCTACAGGAGATGACTAGCCGGTCGATCATAGTAGGAAAGTATCACTTTAGAGTAATTATTTCGGGGATGTCGTCCCGGGTGCTAGACTTGCCGAAGTTAACTCCATTTCACGTACAGTATCCGAGCACGTACCCAACGATTTGAGGTGGTCTCATAGTTACTAAAACGTATTTTTACCATACTTTCAGTCAGCAAGTCTGCAGTGCTACGTGCCACCGTTCCTTCATAACCTACACGTTCAAAGTTGCCGCGTTAAGAATGTGTGGCTGTGTCGCTGGCGGTGCACTCGTTCCACAACGCACTAAGTGTGGTAAAAGGTGGGCATCTCGGCCATCTTAGCCTTACACCATCCATCTAGGTAAAGTCTTGTCATGTCGGGATAACTACTAGACATCTAGCCCTGGTAGGTAGAACACCCGGAGTATGATCTACTAAGCAATCATTTTTTATTGTCCACATTCTATCGGTATCCGTAGTTTAAAGAGAGCAGAACACGTGACTTATAAGTGGCAATCGGTAATAGGTTACATTCTCGTAGAATCTTGTTTTTCCCTACTAGAAGGACGGCTCGATTGGTGCTTCATCATGCCACTGTGTACTGGGACTAATGAGAGATGGCTCTGCCAAATCACAGTTCTAAGGGCTCCAGCGGTATCTTGATTCTACCCGGAATTGTCTTCAACACCTGTTTTACGTAGTATAAACGCTCACGCTCTTTGAGCCCACCCTGATGCATATGTGAAATCCACTCGGTCCGTAAGGTGATAACACCGTACATGATAACCAAACAAGAAAAAGGAAACTCTTTAGATGGGAATTGAGCATTGTGGCCCACCAGAGTTTTGGACCTGGCTGATTTCTTTATATTCCCTTCATCCTGGTGATGATGAAAGATATACACTACGGTCGGATCACATCCCCATTGTTATCTATGGTGTGGCCCATCTCAATTTTAGATCTGGCTTATTTTTAGCCACAGGTCATCATATCATCTATGAATTAACCTGATATTGACGGTGTAGATTTCATATATACAATGTGGTGAGGCTCACTTGTTGTAAAGATTGAACGGCTTTCCAAAAAATGTGGATTGCATAGTGACCCTGCTAATACAGATGTCGCTACTGGTCGGTGCTCTGTGGGCCCTACCAAGATGTATGCTGTCCATCCACTTTTCCAGCTCATCTTAGTGCATCAGCCCAAAAATGAAGCAGATCCAAATCTCAGGTGGACCACACCACAGGAAACACTGGTGATTGAACTCCCACCATTAAAAACTTCTTGGGGGCCTCATCAGTTTTGGATGTACCTGATATTTGTGTTTTCCCTCCATCCAGATTCATGCAACTTTATGAACAGGTTGGATGGAAAATAAACATCTTGGTGGGCACCCGAGAAGATTTTAATGGTCAAGTGTTCAATCACTACTGTTTTCCTGTGATGTGGTCCACCTGAGATTTGGGTCTTGCATCATTTTTGGACTTGTGCCCTAAAATGAGCTGGCAAAATGGGTCCACAGAGCACCGACCAGTAGCAATGTTGTTAACACTATTTCCTTGATATCTATTTGACTGTTAGAATCCGTACAAAGATGTCAACCAGGCATTCCTCCATTCACTACATGAACTTACGTGAGCATGCATACGATGGTTAAAGTACAAGAAAAGAAGACGAATCAGGAAGGCAAAATTTTATAGAGAAATGGCCTGAATCCAATACGAGGAAATGGAAAATACCTACTGAATACTCTAGAAATGGAAAACAATGGAATCCTACAATAATTCCATTGATTGGTTATGAGTGTTGTTTTATAAGGAAATGTTAAAAGCTCAACAGTCAAACATCGAGAGCTGTTTCTTATAATCGTGGAAATCTAGGTCTAACAGTTTTTTTTTTTTTTTAAATGATTTTACTTGTGTTTTTAAGGAAACACTTGGAAAAGGAAAATTTCCACCCTCCTTTTGGTTTCTGAAAAAGAGGAAACGCCCCGTCAGGTGAGATTGTATTATTTTCTACAATTTTCAGGTTCTCTCCAAACAAACAGGTGCAACCCCCAAAATGAAACGATTATAGAGCAAAAGAGAAGAAAGGGAAATTATAGAGCAAGGGAGCAGACATACTATATGTATGATAGGGAACTCCATTGTCAAAACACAGCAACCGACTTGGAATTCCATCAAGTCAACTCAGCATGGCCAGCCTCCAAAGCACCAAGTTCAAACTCTTTGAGTTTCAATAAAACCAACAAGCTTTTATCCATTTGGCCCAGCTAAACTGAGGAGATCAAAATTCTAAAGACTGATTTCCATGTTAAATCTGAGCTAGCAGTCTTGGACTCTATGAGTAACTTTCCTACAACTGCACAAGAAAACTATTTGATAACAAAAGAAAAGAACGTAGAACATATGAGCATGCATATCTATCAATTCCAGCAGTAATTATATACACTACGACGATCGAGAAGCAATCTTTCTACTGAAACTACAGTATATATGCTTCATTTCTTCATACCATGACTACCCAAGTCGGCCGCAGCCTTAGCAGCTCTGGTGAGAGCACCTGACACCCAAAGAGCACCAGCAGAGAAGTAGCTACTGTTGACCACAGGACTGTGCGGCCGCCGCGGCCGTCCGGCTCGATGCGGATACTGCTGCTTTGGTGGTCCCTGACACGTCATATTTCTCATCGACGGATTTGAATGCATCCACCCCCACGCATATTTTATCTGTCAGTCCGATTCTTTTGCTCAGTTCAGCGACCTTGGCTGCTGCGCTGGCCGATACTTGATAAGATTCATCAAACTCTTTGGCCTTGATCAATGCATCTTTGCCTAGCACATACCCTTTTGATATCATGGTTTTAACCACTTCCTGCGCCATGGTGACTGCTTCTCCAGTAGATGAGATGTAAGGGCTCCCGTGCGAGGCTTGCTGTCATGAACAAAATCAGAGGAAATAAATCTTTTTTTTTTTTTTAATTGGTAAAATGAGGGGAGATGAATCACTTGTATACTCAGAGGAAAATGTGGAAAACAACAGAGTATTATCTGATATTTCCGCAACAGAAAAACGATGCATTCCCTGATGTGGTTAACTAACCACACCTCACACCTTATAAATGCCACATTCTATGCCAACATGGCACATTTGTGGAACATCCAAAACCTACCATCATATGGGCTCCACGGTGTAACGCCCTCACCCGAATATCAGGTCGTTGCACTCATTGCATTGGCCAGTGTATGGCATAAATAGACGGCTAAAGGGAAATTTCGCTAATTTCCATTTTAGCAGTCAATTTATTTTGAACATTGTGGTCCACCTGATCAGTGCAATGGCCTGATTATCAGGCAAGTGCATATGTGGTGGGACTCACCTGACGAACATTTCAAATCTTAGATGTGTGCCAAGTCAGCATGCATGGTGGAGTGGAGGAGGACTACGGTTTGTGTAGCCAGAACTATTCAAATTCTAGTAAAACATGATCCAACAAAAACTAGTTCATGGCATTAATAGTAACTGCAGCCATTTGAGATGAGGAAACCAAAAGACCATACTAACACCCTCGTTCCAATTCGACTTCACTAATTTTTAAATCTCAAATGCGATGATAGCAAAACATGAAGGCAGCTCCTAGCCACGCACTTCAGGGATTTTAGATTTACTTTCAAGATCATTGCAGCTTACCAACAGTAACTAATACAATCATGCATGGAAACCAATGCACATGCATACCAAAAATAGATAAACATGTATAAAGCATGGCAATATGAAGATGAAAGCTTGGCGGTTGGCATGCCAGGCATCCTCGCTTTCTCTTGTTCACATTCCAAATGAGCAGAGGGAGCATAGTGGTTCACCTTCTCTCCCAGACAAGTTCTATTTTGAACTCTAAATTTTCCTCCTCTCATAAAGTAGTCCCATTTGAGCTTCTTCTTTTTTTCTTTTTTTAAATCCTAGAGGAACAAGATCACCTTTGAAAATCATTCCCCGAACTATCTCATGTGCACACCACAGGTTCATTGTAGCGCCAAGATAAATACAATGACAGATTTTTAAGGGAACTGCCATCCTTCAAATACATGAGACGTATTCACTGTTCCATGTTATCTCATGTCTGTCTTTTTTTCTTTCTTTTTTTCTACAACTGATGGGAAATTAAATGGCTCCTCGCAAGAGTGCGATTTTGAATCCTACTCACCCCAGCCACATGCCAATAGATTTGGGCCGCTCATCAGGTGGTGCCTGCAGTGGGACGCAGATTGGGTACTACTCCCACCAGGACCTAGCTAGAGAAAGACAGTACTGGCAGAGGCTCTGTGGGGCCCACCTTGATGTGTGTGTTTTATCCACACCGTCCATCCATTTTTACAGATCATTTCAGGGCAGGATCCCAAAAAGGAGGCAGATCTAAGGCTCAAGTAGACCACACCACAGGAAACAGTGGTGATGGAACACCTACAGTTGAAAATCTCTTGGGGGCCACAGAAGTTTTGAATCAAGCTGATATTTATGTTTCCTTCATTCAGGTCTATCTGACTTTATTAACAAGTTGGATGGGAAATAAACATCACACTAGGCCCCAGGAAGGTTTTGACGGTGGGCGTCATTGTCACCACTGTTTCCTGTGGTGTGGTTCACTTAAGCCTTCGATCTGACCCCTTTTTGGTCTCATGCCCTAACATGATCTGTCAAAATGGCTGGACGGCGTGGATAAAGAACATACATCACGGAGGGTTCCACAGAGTCCCTCCCAGGACTGTCCTGTCTCCAGCTAGGTCCTGGTGGGGTAAGTACCCAATCTGCGCCCCCTGCAGTGTATGTGCAGTGGCCCGGGCATCAGGGTCAGTAATTCCATCAACTGTGCCTCATGCATATGCAAGAAATGTACAGTTAAAAGGAATTGACCAACAATCCACATTCAGCATACACATGCAGCCCACCTGATGACTCGACTTGCCCGATTTTCAGGCCATGACACACTCTGCATGTCCCACCGGCTGAACAGTTTGGAGCTTGCCAAGACATGCAGCACATGCCATAAAAGTAGGACCCGGGATCCTACTCCCATGAGTAGACATGGTAGGGCTCATAGCATATACCGGCAGAGGAACTTGGAAGAAATCAAATGAGGGGAATCACTACTCGCCATGAGAAGATAATTAATCCTAAAATGTGCTCCTCTATAATAGGTTTTAGGAGTTGACCTTCTTCCTCCATCTAGTCCTTTTTTAGTTTTATCAATTATTTTTGCAGACCCCTTTTCAGTACTCCTATTAATTCTCATTTCTTTCATATAATTAATGGGATGAACTAATGAAGGATGCATACCGATGAACCAGCATCATCTTCAAGTTTCCACGAAGCCCTGTCCCAAATATCAAAGGGATCGTCATAGTGGCCCCAGCGTGCTATGCATACAGGTTGATCTACTATTGTAGCTCCCTGAGAAATTCGAATTTGAATACATGAGCAAAATACGCAGCTATACATGGATCACAGATGGAAAAAAATAAAAGATTAGAAACAACAACAGAGAACTAGTTAGCAATCATGTGAAATCTTAATTGCTGTGAATTAGAATTAGAACAAATCAGGGGAGAGACAAACAACTGATCAATCAGCAAGTTTAAGATTGAAATTACAGTAAGACATCAAGAAATAATAATTACTTAACCTGTCAAGGAACGGTCATAACCTTATAGGAAAATTCAAGTAGGTCTGCATAGACATAGAAGATGATAGAAAATAAAGATTACAGAAAGGAAATGATTTCAGCAACTTGCTGAAATGGTTTGTAGTTCTTTTGTGAAGTATTGAATGGTCCATTGGGAAATTTAAAAGCACCAGTACAACTCTAAACTAGTAACATAACCCAATAAAAGTTTTCAGTATAATCATTATCTATGTTAGACAGGCATAGGTTTTGAGTATTGTAAGTGTCTAAGGTCTGGACTTCCTTTACCCACAAATCTCTGGGTAGCAGGAGTTAGGTACATGATTATATATTTAATATTTTAGTTTTTTTTATTTATAAATGAAGTATCTAACAGTAATTCTGAAGTTGCTTTTTGTAGCCTTTAAATGTTTTTAATATAAATGTTCTGTTTTGTTCAGGAATGTCTGAGTACCCAACTTAGATGCCATGAGCATACCCATGTTGTTTCGTTTCTGAAATTGGTAGACATGACACTGAGACTGCGTGGGATCTGGGTACCATAGGTCATGACTACATCAATTGATATACCTTTTCCTTAATGTACCATTTCCACCGAGTAAAGACATATTCTACACTAGACCATAGTTCTAAAACTCACCGACTCGACTGGAAACTTGGCCGAATCAACTCGACTTGGAGAGATTTCAAGCTAAGTCTCTTAGAAACTTATCTCTGGGTCTGACGTGATCCCGACTCAGGAAGACTCATCAAGTCAAATCGACCACTCGGTTGACTCGAGGTGACTCAAGTCATGATGACTCTAAGTGAGTTAACGGAGAGTCACAACGTTATTATTCATAGAAAATAAATGAGGTAGGTGGAAATCAAATCCAAAACCTCACATACAAGAACAGATGCTCTTAGCCAGAGCACTAACCAACAATTCCATGTCATTTTTTCTATTTTAACTCATACATAGTTTTGACTACTTTTGACATCTGATATTCTTATCTGTAATTATTACATATTGAGTCTAGTTGGGTCGACTCTTTCAGTCAACCCAACCTGGCTGAACATCAAGTCAAGCCAAGATTTCAAGTTTCTGAACTATGCATTGGACAAGCAACTCATTAATATAGAGCTGTGCTACTTTCATGAAAAGAGATGTACTTCCATAATCTATTCCAGAATTTACAGAATAAATCCCAAGAATCTAAATTCAACATGAAGAAATTAAACTAAAACAGGCTCACTTATAAAATTCACATGGAACTTACACTGAGCAAGACAGCTGTTTCCAAGGCATGAGGTTCCTTGAACGTTACATAAGCAGTACAAGCAAAATCTCCAGATCTGTTTTTAACAAACACATCTAGCAGCTGATCAGGTACAACTACAATCAATCAAACAGAATGAAAACATGTTTTGGAACACCAATATCTATAAGATAAACGTAGAGATACTACCATGAAAACTATAATATCTAGACAGGATACAACGCCAATTCTTTGGCAGCAATGCCACGCCATGGCATCATGCTGTTAAATTACAATTAATTTATCAACAGGAGTCGACTCACATACTTATTATATAGTATGTATAAATACTTAACTCATTAGATTGTTAACCTATTAACTTATATTTACATTTTATTCCCAAAATGTGCCCATGCACTAGGCTACAAAATCACAATCCATTTAAGAAATCACACAGTTTCTTCCCAAAAATGTCCTTAACCCCAACCTAATTTAAGTAGATACCATTTATTTTCAAAATGGCCTCGCCCTTTGTCACAATCATTTAGAAGTTCGTAAATGTATTTCCATGTTCATTGCATCCATACAAATTTGACCCCCATTTCGATGCAAATCTGCATTTTGAACACCATATTTTTTTTTTTCCTGAAATGGCCCCAGATACAGCCCCATCAAGTATTGGAATTTGCAACCCAATCGAGTAGTTGTAGAATTTGCTACAAGAATAAAACCTTGGATCAGATCACAAATTTGCAGGCCTACATTATGACTCACAGATCATTTAGTCCCACCTGCCACCACCTGTTTATTCTTGAAACACCCAATTCATTCAGGGTGCAACCGTATTAATTGAGATACAGCTTAGATGATGATTATGATGATGATTTTGCAACTGTATTGATACCACTTCTATTGGATTCATCGCAAATGCCATTCACTAATCACATCTTGAAGTTGGGTCAGCTATGATGTGAGGTGGAGATACGGACTCAGAAAAGGAGCAATGGTATGACTCCACATTTCATGAATCCCACAGCATGGATGTCGGTGTCTGATAGAATATGAGAAATTTTCGGACTTTGGTGAATAATGAGCCCAATATAATAGGATATATTTAAACCATGTCCTAGAAGAATTCAAAAAGTATTCAGCAGCAGAGTAAATATCTATATTTTGGTATGTTAAAGCAAGTATAAGCACTTGGGAATCCCAGTAGGCCAGACCCAAATAATAAATTTAGAGATTATAAAATGAAAATAGAAACCCATAAGTTCGATTCAACAGAGCTGATGAAAAGTACAATTGCTGAACAATTAAGCAAGTCCTGTTTCTAAAGAAAGTCTCCAATCAAAATGTGACAAGGAGATTCACCAACATTACCTGACGATTTCTATGTGCTCAATTGCACCGGAGAAGGCGAAGAAATCATAAACATCCTTTTCCGTTGCATCAGGGGACAGACTAGTAACTTCTACTGTATACCCACTTGGACTCATGGTCTCGCTGTCTATTGAATAAAGCTCAGTTGAGTTTCTTTACTCTGATCTAACAACCAAAGCACACACACACACGCCAAAAAAAAAATCATGTTACCTTAGGCTGGTGGCCTTGCTGAAGAAGTAGACAGGACTTCTCTTAACAGGTTATTAGGGTAATGCTAAAGAAGAAACTAATCATGAATTTGGGCAATTTGGGAATAATGAATATGGGCAATTTCAGAATAATATGATAGCTAAGGGAACATCAGAAACTAATAAAAAACATTATTTTGATCTGCAGCTTAGAATAAATAAAACAAAATGCCTTAGAAAAAAGCATAACTTCCACTCCAAGGTAACTCTTCTAGCCAATAGACTTAGGGTTCAGGACAAGGTATTCCATAACAGTAATGGTGGCCATAACGGCCACCACCGTTACCTTTACGGTATGGGTAGTAACGGCTGTTACACTCCCCGTAATGGCGGTTACGGTCTTTTTTTATTTAAAAAAAAAACCGAAAAACATATATTTGCCCCATAACGTTGCAAAAAAAATCCAAAAGAACCTATATATGCCCCGTAACAGACCACTAAAAGGTTGTTATGGCCTTTACAAGGGGCATATGGGGGTCGTTAACAGCGGATTTAAGTCATATTTTCCATAACAGTTGTTATGGCCGTTACGACCCCGTAACATGTAACGGTCACCACCATTACCTTTATGTAGGGCACCCCATGGTTCAGGAGTTGGTAGACATTGGCTACTATTTACTAAATAATACCAACCTTACAAACCTTCCATTCGTACACTTTGGCGATGGATCAAGATCATCTAATTAGTGGACCACTTACCGGATGAACCACATACCAAATATCATGCCAATCGGATACTTAACTATCCAACCCATCGACCCTTTTGGATGGCCAAGAAAGGTTTACAGAAACAGACGTAATGAAATGGTTAGAAACCGCCAATAGCTGCAATTTTAGAACACTGGACCATCCCAAAGGTGGTGCATCAGTTGATCCGTCCAGATTGATCTAGACATACCCATCTTATCAATCATCTGGTTGATAAGATTTACTAAACGGTAGTAGATATACATGGATACATACTCTGTACATCCCTGGGCTTTTGCTAAAGTTCACCTAGGAAGCGAACACGGCAGTAGCTGTCAACATTCCCAGACATACCAATTATGCCCCTCGGATATTCAGTAAAGAAAGCATGATGGGCAAGTTAACTGTTCTAGTTTGCAAGCATTAGCACACACTATCCAAGGGCATAGGTGGTAATAGTATCTGTTACAGGCTTCCCAGTTCCATTGGGAAACTTGGAGATCAATCTTGATTGTCCATTAAGTCCAGCACAATTACATGAGGTTACCATGCCACAATCACACCAATTGTATCTATAAAGTTCCATTCTCCATTTTACAACCACTCGTTGCCCAAGCCATGGTTGGGATGGTTAGAATTATGTTACAAAGTTCTTCTTTGGAATTATAAGTGATCCACGATAGGCCCCAACAAATAGATGGATCAGCTATCCATTTTCTAATCTCCTCAAACTTAGGATCATCCAATCAGTTTGATTTTGCATGGCAGCAATGAAGCATCTGTGGGACCTAACGGACAGTCCAGATTGATTGATTGGACTCAAATGCACCAAGGAGTGCTATAACATGGAGAGCTCTAAGAGTAGTGGATCATTTCCCTAAGAATTTGACTCCTATGAAAGTTCAGTGCCTTCTTACAGGCAATGACTCTTCGAACTGTGCACATGGCATAGTTGAACAGCAATTTGGACATCCAAATTTCTGGCCCAAAATGGAGCATGACCCAAAAATCACTCTGACAAGATGATAGAAATCACCTAATTTTGCCCTTGGAATTGGGCCACTTAATATTGCACTTTTAACCATCCATTTGATAGCCATCACTTGGGTGGTCACAATTTGCTTGATCAGTGTAACTTTAGAGACATGATCCATCACCAGCATGCAACACAATTTGGATGGTCTGGATAGCCTTACATGAGCACCACATGTGAGTGTGAATCGCCACCATCATCATTGAAGTCCGACCCATGAAAGAATCACAAGGGGTCATCTGGATGGTGGTAAATGGTTTGCTAGTAAATGATTTACAAGTATCTGTTTGGCTTTAAGTTGTAAACAATTTACTGGTAAATTATTTACCGTGTTTGGATAGCCTGCAAATGATTACTAGTAAATCATTTACAGTGTAAAATTAAAAAAAAAAAAGAAAAAAGAAAAAAAAAAGAGCTGTTGGCATTTACTAGCTAGTAAATCATTTACTAGTAAATGAAATCTCACTGATTTACTAGTAAATGAAATCTCACCTTTTTGGTAGTAAATGAGAAGGGGCATTTGCTAGTAAATCACTTACAAGTAGTAAATGATTTACTAGCAAATGAGGGCATCCAAATACAAATGATTTACTAGTAAACCATTTACAGGCTATCCAAACGACCCCTAAAATATTCAGACCAGTTTTCAAATCCCTAAGGAATTGATATATACACACCATCCTGAATGCACCCATTTTCTATTTCCACTGTACTACTTCAATTCCAAAAGAGGGTAAACGGGTGCATGCAAATCAATCAAGATGGGTGTATTTATAATAAATAGCAGCTCCAAAAAAACCCAAATGAGCTGAATTTTCATTATCGAAAAAGAAAAAAGAAAACACCAGAAAAATCAAATTTACACCAAAAAGCACCCCAATTTTCCGAAAATTAACAACACACCCTCCCAAATTTCACAAAACAATCCAAAGAAGGAAAACAAATCATTGATTTTCTAAAAATTGAAACCTCGAAATTACCGATCCATGATTCTATGTTCGAATCTTGACATGCTCAGCTCCGATTCATGCAAAAAAAAAAAAAAAAAAACCGAGTAATCGGACAGAAAGAACCCCCAACTCCCACAAATTTAAAAGAAAACGCGACGGGGAACTGAATTGTCAAATTTTAGAGGAAGTTTTCAAAATTTCAGCTCGCAGCTGTTATTTTCTATCCTGCACAAGGGTAATTCGGTAATTTTCGGATTAAAAATAATAAAAGAAAGGTAGAAGGAATTCGTATTTGCATACTGATGCATGCTCATGAACACAATTATTCAGCGGAAAGAGAATCCAAAAATACCTTGGATTGGGAAGATGAGAGGAGAGGAGAGAGAGCAGAGGAAAGAGAGGCTGAACGCCGACAGGAGAAGAGGATTCGAGAGAAGGAATCATAGTATGTCAGAAACTTAAAAGAGAAGTTAATAGATAGTCTGCCTGCTTATGGCGCTTGATACGCAGGCACTTCAAATCGTACACTTGGCACGCGTTAACTCGTATTGAAACCGACTAAATAGTGGAAACCGCTTTATCTAAATCAGAGGTACCAGAAACAGATTGATCGAACGGTCTTAACCTCTGATTTCTGGATACAATTTTGTTGAAATAAGACCGTGCAACAAATGTCTCCAATCTGATAGCTAAACAAATAACTTTGTTTTTCCTTTCTGGTTCATGATGCATCTGAACTGAGATCTATAGTTTTAACGTTTAGAATTGATGGCATTCAACATATGCAATCATGTAGTTTGGAAGGTATTTGAATGAGACGTTTAACAAATATGTTGTTTAGATATTGTTATATGTGATATGATGGTAATACCTAAAATAATCTAATTATGAGATGCATCACTAAAATTACTTTGGTAAAATGATCTAACTTGTCCAAACATCAATCATTTATGGTTAAAACTAAAACGTTAGTAACTCCCAGAGTGGGGGTGGTTAACTTTGGTGTGACTAACAGGGGGTGGAGTTACTAACTCAAAAAAATAAAAATAAAAAGTAATTTGCTGGTTTGTGATCCTTATATTTGTGGTTTCTTAAAGATTTATATTTTTGTCATTTTTTGCCGGAGCATGTATTTTAATAGATTGATTACAGCAATTCTGCCAAATATCACATGTGGAAACTTGCTTGGGGAAATTAAAGCTAACTTTGTTAATCAAATTTTGATTTGCATGATTATAATAAAGAATTCAAATGCATATCAATTGGGGCCTGTTTCCATCGTTCCTTAAGTATCTTATCTTGATTTCTACTTATTAAGCTACGGTGATTAACTTTTAAGTAAAAGTTACTTATAATTGATATTAAACCAAACTTATTTACCTTGAATAAGTTATTTATTTACGCACTAGATCCATAGCTCAAGTAGTGGATTGGTTGAAGATAGCCACATTTCAAAACTGGGATCAGAGGTGTATCTATAAGGGCTTGTTTGTTGGGAGGGTGGATATGAAACTCCCTGAATTGGGAGGGTGGTTATGAAACTCCCTGAATTCAGAACCCCCCCAAATCTACGGTGCCAAACGATCCCAGATCAATGGTCCTGATGATTGGATTCTTCGGTTGCTTTCCAGAATTTGAAATTCGTATATACTGTTCAAAGATGCAGCCACGTATATCTTAGCTCCGGTGTCTCACCTGCTAGCCCAGCAGGAAGACGCGTAGGCTTATGAGTGTGCGTGATGGCTTATGAGTGTGGACCTAAAAGGTGGGGCCCAATTCATATGGTTCATAAACCAACAATTGAACCGAAATGATGCCCATCTTGGAAAAGTAGTGGACGTCTTATGGATGATTAAAATGGAAAATAATCAGCGGTCAATATTCAACGAACAAGCCTTCATTAATCAGAGGCTAGAATCACACAATCAATCAAAATATAGGGTTATTAAACATCTATGGTTGGTCATGCGACTTGGACGGTTTAACTTAAGTTATATATATACCACGCATACAATTTAAAAATGCGTGTCTGTGAGCCATCGTAGTATGCCAGAGTATCAACAAACGCATCAAAGACAAGATATATTCCTTCACCGTCGGCGTGTCTGATGTGGATGGATCATGAAATGAGTAAGATGTAGACCACTCACCAAATCCACTGATGCACAAAATTTCTTGTAGGTGGTCCCCATAGCTCAGAGATCCAAACTGTTGATTTGATGGGTCTCATTGTGGATAAGGGACTTGAAATCTTCCTATTTTGATGATCCCAACTTCAATTTAGTGTCCACAAAATAGAGATGGTTAAGAGAGGAAGTACAGAAATGGTTGGTGTTCAATGGAAAATTTTCCAAATACCGAATTGTAGGATTTTACAATCTGGGAGATTTATGGGGCATCCATCATCCACCAGGAGATCTGTCAAATCAACGGTTTCAATTACGAAGGACCCACGACCCCTGCAAGTGGGGGGATCCTAAGTTTGCTGATGTGCAGGGTCTGTAATTCCTCTCCTTTAAAAATTCCTAGTTTGGTAGGATTTTGGCAAGATTTTTGCATCATTTCGAAAATTCGTTGGTGTGTTTCACTCGTCTACAGTGAGTTTGGGAATGCTTTCTAAGTGCTTGCACAGTTACTTACATGCAAGTTGATCCACCCGTCCATCTAGTGGGAGAATACCCAAAAGCTGCAATAACCAGCAACCTAGCGGACTCAAATTGCAGATGGGCGATTGTCCAAAGATCTGGTCAATCGAGCAATAGAATACCTAAAATGGGCTGCTCATCGCAAAATTGATGGGCAAATATGTGTTGATAAACTAATGCATAGCTGGTGAGGTGAGAAAAAATCTTTTGCATCTGTGTATCTCCTAGGGAGGTAAGAAACCTCTCTTATAAGCATAGTACAACCTATTACCAGCTGTAATTATAAGAAAAATCCTACTACTACTATAGGATTTTTCCCTTATTAGATTGTACATTCTAATATAGCTTCTAATCCATGTAAGGTTTGATTACTAAATGGACTATGGTAGGGCCCACTAGATGAGCAATCAAGATTTTGTACCACAAGTGAAATGAATAGATTCAGTTAGTCTCTGATGGGAAACTATTTTACAGAAAAAAGGGACTGACCGTTTCCACCCCCACTATTCTATATATATATATATATATATATATATATATATATATATATATATATATATATATGAGGCACTCTCAAGTCACCGGTTGGACTATACCTCAAGTCCAACTAGCTTAGATGCCGTCCATTTGCAGCTGGATTTGAGCGCATTTAATTTCCATATAAATAGGAGCCCTTGGTTCATTTATTGCAATTAGATTACCCTTGGTTCATTTATTGCAATTACTTTTAAGGAAGAGGAGCCTCCGTTGCTTACAGCAGGGCCCACATGATGTTTGTGAGAAATCCACCCCATCCATCTGTTTAGCTAGATCATGCATGTTAGGGGGGTGGGCCAAAATATGAGCAGATCCAAAACTCAAGTGGACCTTACAACTTGAAAAAGTAGATAGGGAAATGACTACCATTGAAACCCCTCTTGGGTCCACTGTAATGTTTATATGCCATCCATACCGTTGATAAGGTCATTCATACTCAGATGACTTATATCCACGTTGTCCATCCATTTTAACAGCTCAGTTTAGGGCATGATCCCATAACTGAAGCAAATCCAAATTTCATGTGGTCCACCCTAAGTAAACAGTGGTGATTGAATGCCTACTATTAAAAACTTCTTGGGACCACTGGGTTGTTTAGTTGCCATCCAACGTATTGGTGAGATAACGTAGACAGTGGATGAAAGAACCACACAAATATTATTTATCCTAAAATTATGTGGCCCCAAGAAGTTAAGGGTGGTTGGCCCTCTCAACTGTTTTCATTGGTGGGGCCCACCTAAATCGCAGATCATCCTAATGTTTTAACCTTAGGACTAAGGCAGGATTATATATCTAATGGTTGGCTTGGATCTCATATACACATCATGGTGGGCCACGTCAAATGCGAGGATCAGTAACCCATAAAATTTCTGCGTTATTAGAATTGGGATTGCGTACATTAGCAGGCAGCAACTCTACCATGTGCTACTGTAAAGGGCGCGTTGGGTGGATACTGGGTCGGTGCATCCCTTACCGTGGGGCCCATTGTACTATAAGTGACTTAAATCCACACTGTCCATACATTTTGACAGCTCGTTTTAGGGTATGATCCAAAAAATGAAGCAGATACAAATCTTAGATGGACCATACCACAAGAAAAATTCTTGATTGAATCCCGACCATTAAAACATTCATGGGTGCCATTGGAATGTTTATTTGCCATCCAACCTATTGATAAGGTCACAAGGACCTAAATGAAGATACCATACAAATATCATCTTGATCCAAAATTTTTGTGGCCCACGAGAGAAGTTTTTAATGGTTGATTACCACTGTTCCTGTATTAAGGTCCACCTGAAATTTGGATATGCTTCATTTTTTTGGATCATGCACTGAAATCAGTTTTCAAAACGGATGGATGGTGTAGATATAAGACACATACATCATGGTGAGCCCCGCGGTGAGGGATCCCACCCACCTCGGTGGATCGGGGATCCACTAAAAAGGTCCATGGCCCAGCATGACCTGCGTTTTATCCATACATTACATCCATTTTCCACCTCATTTTAGGGCATGAGGCCAAAAACGAGGCAGATCTAAATCTGAGGTGGCCCTATGAAGTTTTTAATGGTGGGCATTCAATGACCACTGTTTCCTAAGGTGTGGTCCACTTAAGAATAGGATATGTTTCATTTTTGGAACCATGCTCTATAATAATTTGTTAAAAGTGATGGACAGTGTGGATATATAACACATACATCAAGGTGGGTCCTATGCTAAGGAAAACACCCACTGCTAGGTAACACCCACTACTAGGTAGCACTTAATCCGGTTCCAGTTTGGGAAGCGACGTCTGGGGGAAGAGGAGAATTATTTCACCTCGGTTCAAATGCTTGCCCTTGAATTTTGGAAGGGTCCACTGTGATGGGCAAGTGAGATTCATTCCGACCATTAGATTTGTAATCCCATTTTTAGCCTAGAACTAAAAATTTAATGTCCTGTGATTCAGGTGGGCCACAGAAATTGAAATAGTTTAGAAGGTGAGCTTTTCCTTTTACTATTTCTAATTTTGTGGTCCACCTTAGTAGCGTATAATGTTGATTTTTGGGTGCTGGGCTTAACATGGGGTGACGCACATGATGGTCGGGGTGGATTTCATATGAACACCATGGTAGGATCCACCCAAACCAGCAACCACATTTTTCCTCTTTACCTTGGCGGCATTTATTAACATTAATTGAGGGTAATTATCTATGCTGGTTGGACCTCATGTATAGTCCAACCAGTTGGACTTGAGAGTGCCTCTATATATATATATATATATATATATATATATATATATATATATATATATATATATATATATATATATATATATATTGTCCGTGCAAACAGCCATTTTTCATTTAATGACCATTGATTTAGTGATTAATATTTGTCTGATTGGTGTGCTTGGGGTCTAGTGTACGTGAGACATCCACATTGAAATGCACCCTATTTTTCATTGAGCCACAGGTTTCAACCCACATGCACTCTTTAAGTTATCTATCTTGAATAAATAATGATTAAGCAGGCAAGGAAACATTTTGGGAGCAGTCATCCTCATGTGAAAGAGAATGAGATTGGTTTTTGACATCTCCTCAATTCGGCTCCTAAATCATCAGATGAGTCCCAAACTTATAATTTCAGGTGGGATCCAATAGGCTGCATAAACAAGGTTTCAAGCTGAAACAAGGAATTTTTTTTTTTTTCCTTTCTATGGACCCTGGTTTTGATGATGCATCCTAAGTTACTAAAGATAAGCTACTTATGCCTTAAGTAGCTTATCTTGATTTCTACTTATTAAATTGAAGTTACTAAGTAACTTTAAATAAAAAAATTACTTAAAATTGATCATAAACCAAACTTATGTCAAATAAGTCACTTATCTACCATTGTAAGTAGAAAAAGTAACTTATTTCGTAGTACCCAAACTGGCCTTAAGAGACCGGTATCATGGAATTAGCATCCTCCTGTTTACTAGAACCTTTTTTTTTTTAATTGTTTAAGCATATTTGTATTATGTTTGGCAAGTCTCCTCCAAGTGATTTTAAGTGGAGATTATTTGCTAATATTCAACTTGGCAAACATGCACCACAAGTTTTCCATCATTGTGTCCCGCCCAGCTGGAAGATGCTTAGGCATTTCAATAGCAAGTCCTCAGGTTCGAGTGCTAACGAGACACACTAACCCCACAGGTGGTTGGGTGCATCGCCTGACTAATCAAGTGGGTGTGTTGCCCAGCTAGCTAACAGGGTGGGTGCATTGCATTGCTAACCTTAAATAAATTAATTAAAAAAAAAAGGAAGAAGAAGAAGAAGAAGAAGAACTTTCCCACCATTGATTTCCCATCCCACTCAAAAATCACTTTTATTGAACGATCCTAACTAACTTGTCATTGGCTACAAACTTGGATGGTCCAAATCAATTATACTTGAAAAGTTCTTATCATTGATCTAGGCCTCTATTACCTAGAGCTCCCTGCTTATTGTTCACTTCTCTCAAGAATCACTTTGATGGAAAATCTTAGCCGTCTAATTAATCCCCCAGATTATGGATGCTCCATAGCAGTTCTATTGTAATAGATATGTTCTCGGATCGAGATTGCCCATCACGGGGACTTCACCTCAATTTCTGTGGCTCTCAAAAGTCACTTTGATTGGACATGCTTATCCATTGGACTATTGGAAACCTGATGACCCTGATCGACCTTGCTAGTAAATTAATGTTTGGTCCTAGATTTTGACCATCCATCATGTGGGCCTCACCTTTGATTGTCTGTGCATCTCAAACTAGTAGATCAAACCATGCAATCAATGGTCAGGCAAATGTATAGACCAGGTTGATCACATTGCAAAAGATCAAATCATCAATTTTGACAGGTGCCCCGCCTTTTATTGACTCTATATCTCAAAAACCACGTGGATTGAATTATACGAACCTTGTAATCAATGGCAGGCAAATGGACAGTCCATATTGATTATATTGGAGGTATGATCATCAATTTGGACTCTCCAATACTTGGGCCCCACTTTTGATTGTTACTGTATTAGAAAAAGTCACTCCAATCAACTGATCTAAACCATCCACTCAATGGCTAAAAATGTAGATGGTCCAGATTGATTATATCAGAAATAGTCCAGTCAATTGATCCAAACAATCTATCAAAGGTCCAACATTTAAAGTTCCTTGATATACATTGATACGTCATCTTTTTACTTCTCAAACTTTTAGAACAAGTGGTTGTTTGACATGATATCAGATGTATTCTCTTAGTCCGTGTCCAAGCAAATGAATGGCTGGGGTTAACCAGAGATGGACCTCTCAGTGATTTTTAGCTGGTTTAGTTTTGCTAAGCTCATGCGCATGCAATAATGCACATGTACATGCCACACATGTGCCAGCATGTCACGTTTGGGTTCAAAATCCAATCCATCTATCAGAAAGGCACGACTATATTGATATCTTAGCTTGAGAATCAGTTTTGATCCACTAATCAGAAAGACCACAGATGGTGAAAACAAATGCACAGCTCTGAAAAGCTTGCCTAAAGGTTTCTAATTCATTCACCTGTTTCCCATGGCCCACATGCTGAGTGGACCAAAATTTATTGAAAACATGTACAAGGTGGGAACAACCAAATGGATGGATGAGACATCACATTTATGCGTACGCGATGCTGACATGTGCGGCATGTGCATGAGTTTTATTGTACGCGATTCCAGCTACTCATCTTTGAGTCGAGCTCTAAATTTTTTATTTCCAACTAGAATCCACGCCATGCTTTTGATCCCTAGTAATATGTAATATTCCAAACATTTTAGTCACCTTGATGTAATTAAAAAAAAAAAAAAAACATTTACCCTATTCAAATCTTTTACCTGCTAGCCTAGTGTTTCAACAGCATACCTAAGCGTTTCAACAGCATATCTTAGGTTTGAGTGGCAAGGAGACACACTAACTCCGGCGGCGGGTGGGTGCGTCATGTAGGGCTGTCAACGGGTCGGATACGGGCCGGATCAGTGATGATCCGAATCCGACCCGATTAAGAATATATCCGACCCGAATCCGACCCGAATCCGATTCGGATCACAAGTATATGATCCGAACCCGACCCGATTAAATTTTTCGAAATCCGTTTCCGATCCGATTATGATCCGACCCGATATCCAACCGGATATCCGAGAGAGGAGAGAGAGAAAGAGAGAGAGAAAGAGAGATTATCCTATGTTTTTATTTTATTTTATTTTATTTTATTTTATTTTATTTATTTATTTTTTTATCGGGTCGGATCGTTAACGGGCCGGATCAAGGTTGATCCGAATCCGACCCGAATATTAAACGGATCATCTTTAGATATCCGTATCCGACCCGATTATCCGATTATTGATCCGAATCCGATTAAATCGGATTGGATACGGATTAGATACAGATCAAGATCCGTGCCATTGACAGCCCTAGCGTCATGTGCCTAACCATGTGGGTGTGCTGCTAACGAGGAGGGTGCGTTGAAAAAAAAAAAAAATCTCTTACCAGGTACTTACTCAAATTATCTTCATTGAGAATAGAGCCATGATTCAATCGAATGGTCCTCATCCTAGGTCCATGTGTTATAGATCCTGGTGGATGGTTCACATATTAGAGATTCAAGCCGTTTATTAGGTTGTGCACACTGTGAACATGCAACATACCAAAAATCAAGGTGGTAAACTTGGTAAGTTTGCCACACATGTATGTTTAACATAGGCCGTTGGATTTTTTTTTTTTTTTTTTCAATGGCTCATTTTTCTTGTTCTAGTTTTACCAGCTTAGTAAGCGGACCAACATTATGTTTTGTTTATGGCATTCCTGTCTGCATAAATCTCCAACACGTGGTCCACCAACTCCTCACGTGAGGGACCCTCATTAAATCACAACCCTTGAGAATATGAAAATGAACCCTTATAGGTTTAACTGCACCTTAACAAGCTTGCAAAAGTCAATAACTCAATTACACCTTTTTAAACCTCTTGTTTTTTATTTAATCCCTTGTAATATTTGTCAATCACATCTCTACTTTTGTATATGACCCTCATCGTTTCACCTGGCCATTTCCGCCAAGGGCGTGGCAACTCATTTGGCGCTCACAAGTCGCATCCATGTCTGCCTTCAAATCCAGCGTGTCCAAATCAAGGGCCCTGATGCGGATGGAGAATAGCATCTAAATTACACCAATTGGAGGATGCTAGCCATAAGCATTATCTAGGCGAGGTGGTTTAAAAGAATTTTATCGGTTTGCAGGCGTACCAGTACCGATTGGGTCCGATTCAAACCGTGATTATTAACTTCTGATGTGTAAATAAAGTGGTGCACTTGGTTACAGTACAACTATTTGTCTATTCAACCAACTGTCAAATACACACCATAAGGTGATTGATGGAAATTGAGGCTCTTCCTTCAATGAACTTTTTTTTTTTTTGCCTTGAAAATTAAGGACTTTCAAAGGTACATCAACTATATAGTCAAATAGAAAGATATGGGATGCGGTTGTGGAAACAAGGATAAATTTACCACTACAACAATATTACCATTCTAGCTAAGAGCGGCATGGTGCTTCATGGAGCATGCTAATAAGTGAGGTGAAGATAATGCCAAGAATTATAGTTACGATCGACCTAGCGTATGAGCATAAGTAGACAGTTCTTAAAGCTATAATCTTCCTTCAAATCCTGCATGCAGGCACAGATAAAAGGGATTTAAGCTATAGCTAAGAGTCAGTTTGGCGTGATCGCAAGGACGAACTGGACTAGACTAATCCTAGTGGCTAAGCTAAGATTAACAACGATGAGCTGACTGATTGATAATTGATTTGGGTTTGATTGTATTAGATCTTGGATTCTTCTCTTCGTATTTGCTTCTATTATTAGAAAGGTATGAGAATAACTATTTATTCATGTGGTGCCAACCAGCTGAGAAAGAGCAGTTACATTTTCTCAATCATGATTTTATCTTCGTCAAACACCCAAAATGTGCTTCAGTGTTGACGTGGCTCTTATTATTGCTCGTCCTTATCCAAAGCCAGTGTAAATTAAACAAAACTTCTCGAAAATATGATTTATCCTTTGTATATCTGGCACATACCCTGGCTCAATCTGTACCGGATGTTGGGACGAACACACTTCACATGCCTGTGGACCA
This sequence comes from Liriodendron chinense, assembly GCA_003013855.2. Classification (NCBI taxonomy): domain Eukaryota; kingdom Viridiplantae; phylum Streptophyta; class Magnoliopsida; order Magnoliales; family Magnoliaceae; genus Liriodendron; species Liriodendron chinense. Next base: position 2,481,260 of record PVNU02000736.1, on the reverse strand, counting down.
TTAACATAGCAGACTACATATTATAGTACGACCTAATTTCTTTTGATTCAAGCCATCTATGAACTCGTCCACAACTACATCACAGTTAATGAGTCCGATGCATACCATTCAACTCATTAGGGCTCTCAATGGGTCAGATCTTGATCGGATTCAATTGGATCTGGCTCCAAGTCCATATATCTGTAAACAGATTCGGATCGAATTCGGATCCAACTCGGATCTAAAATGTGATATCCATATCCGATCCATTTATAAATTGTTAGATCCATTTTTGATCCAAAATCCATATAACCATCGGATTCAGGTAGGATATAGGTTCGAATCCACCCCCATTACAAATCTAAAAAAATATATGATATAAAATATATAATATAATATATTTAATTTAGTAGAAAAATTATACAAATCCCACTATTTACTATGTTATGGTCAACATGGACTAAAATAATTTGTAAAACGGATGGCCAGCATGAGTATAACATATACAGTAAGGTGACAATGAATCGGATTTTACTCATATATGTTCATGTGAATCCATATCTGGTCCATTTAAGTAATCGGATCTATTTAAAGATCCAAATCCGACCCATTTAACTAATCAGACCTATTTTAAGATCCAAATACGCATTATATGGATTCGGAGCGAATCGGATCTCAGATCTGACCCGCTCCATTGAGAGCCCAACAAATCATCCACTGGTGTGTGAAGTGTGCATCCCATTCACCCTCTCTCTTCCTCTGTTTTATTTATTATTATTATTTTTTAAAGTTTTGTAAATCTTACATGGCATATTATCATGTTACTTTTTATTTTCTGGAAGAAAAATCAAACAGCCTTTCCAATCTCTACCATAAATTCTACTATTTCAAGTAAATGATTAAATCTTTTTCAAAGATTTGAAATCATAGATGGTACCCAATACTCTGATGGGAACAAGTCCATGCATTCATTTTTGGTCCCACATGAGAGTGTATAAACTTATAACATCTGTTAGCAGGTATACGTTTAATGACCCTTGCACCTCACTCAAAACCGCCAATTTCAACCCTTAGAAATGATTAGGCCTTGTAAACAGGTGGGCCCTCGGTTGGTTCAGGCCCGGATTTGTGGACCGAGCCTCTTCAGAATATTGATTTTGCATGAGGCTGGTTGCAACTTGCAAGCCTTAAAAATGATCAGGTACTGTGCTCAGTTCCGTCATTTGATCCATGGAAATGCATGGTCAGCCACAAGATAAGGATAATTGCCATTAAACTCGGTTTAACCCATTCTCAAGGGTAGGCTAAACCAGCATATTGGGTCAGATCTGAGCCGTTCATTGGTCTTGATCTTGTGTGCCAGGCAATGCTTGGGTCTGCCGGATTTTTGTACCCAGCGATATTCTTGTTGAGGGCAATCTTTTGTACGGTTAAGGTGTCCTCACACTAGACAAATTGGCGGGAAAAAAAAATGCCCATTGCCATAGAAGTATGATACTGAGGCAGTTCCTGCTCATTCACAATCCCTTAGACATTTGGAGGCCCATGCAAGGATCTCACAATTAGAACAGTCCAATTTGTGCGGCCCAATTTAGATAGATGGATCAGAATTGAAAATTACACCTGACGTGATTGGCTACCTAACCGAGTTATGAACATTTAGTGGACGGTTGAACAGACGGTCCTAGTTTATTAAACATTCTGATTTGGGGACTACGACCTATATCTACAGTTGATCCCGACAAACTTAAAGGTTTGATTTGAATTTATGATCATATGACGCATGCACAATATCTGTGTGCCTGTGTATCAACCATCACACTCTACGTGAGTAGAAAATAACCCTCCTTTCATCACAGGCTTCATGAAGTGGGCCGGCTCATGCAATTTCATATCCGTTTACATAGCTATCATGAACGATCGATCGTCAAGGAGATGAATATCTCACACAGAGCTTGAGATATGAACCCTTCATCTTTGACAACCATGAAATGGTCATGGACCACTAAATCACAGTAATCGGCAATCCTAACCATTTGAAAATGCTAGGAGATTCATTTAAGATGGACCAAAGGAAGCTCGATTGAAGATGAAAGTGATCTAGGTTGTCAGGACGGTAAAATAGTCATATCTTGCAATCCGAGATGAGTTTTGAGATGTATAATATATAATTTTGGGGTAACTTGAGCTAGTAAAGTCAACCAACCCACTACGTTAGGTTGTCCATGTCAGATTTGCAAGATTCGACCAGATTGACATCAAATTTACTATCATTAGCCTAGTTTTATTATGATTTCACTATTTATTTATAGTAAGTTTTATTTTACTTATAACTTTCGATCCATTAAGAATTAGGAGTTGTGCCCAACATGAAAGGGGCTTAGAAAACTTAGGGAAATAATGTGATTGGGCCGAATTGAAAACTTTTTATTTTTGGTCAAAAATAAAAGACATGTATAGAGTAATAGTTGGAATTGGAGGCTAATAATTCATCCTACGGTTTAGTTTATTATTTAATGCATTGTAATTAAGTTTTTACTAATTCAATCAATTACTATAAATTTTTTAAAAATTATTTTTTATTTTTTCTTTTTTTTCTTCTTCTCTCTCTCTCTCTCTCTCTCTCTCTCTCACAGATTCATGGAAGTCCCGTGAGGATTTTCGAAAGCATCATTTACTCAAGATATTTATCCACTAAGGAAGACACTGCTTGGCCTTACCACGCCCTCCCAGCATCAACAAAGCAAGTCATCACAGGTTCTTGAGTGGCCCACAGGTACTATTTGCTATCCGTCCATCAGGTAAGCGTGGCCCTGAAGATGTTCTGGCCAAAATAAATTTGTTCCATTCAGCTAAGTTTTTCAGCCGTACAAATGTCATAAACCGTGGCCAACCTGATGAGTGAACTGACCTGATTCTTCGGCAAGAGCCTGCATATAGTGGCATGGATCTAATAGCGATGTACCTTGCTGGCACCTTTGTAGAAGGTACATGACCTGCCTCGTACAACGCATGTGGACTTAGCTAAGTTCATTTGCGTATGGCACATTTGTGGAGCCATGTGATAAATGGACGGTCTGGTCATTGTACACGTATGCCACATTTACCGTATAAACCGTAGCTGTGCCAGTTATACGGCTGGAGATGATACGGACGCGGATTAGGTACTATCCCGCCTGTTCCGAGCTCGGCACAGACTAGGGCTCTGAGGGGCCACCTTGATGTATTGGTTTTATCCACACCGTCCATCCATTTTTGCATATCATTTTAGGGTTCAATCCCAAACATGAGGCATATCCAAGACTAAAGTGGACCATACAGTGGGGATTAAATTACTACCGTTGAAAATTTCTCGGGGGCCTACAGAAACTTTGGATCAAGCTGATATTTGTGTTTTCCCTTCATCCATGTCTATGTGACATTATGAATAGGTTGGATGGAAAATAAACATCATGGTGGACCCTAGGAATGTTTTAATGGTGGGCATCATTATCACTACTATTCCCTGTGGTGTGGTCCACTTGACCCTTGGATCTGCCTCGTTTTTGGGTTTATATCCTAAAATGACATGGCAAAATGGATGACGGCGAGGAAAAAAGACATACATACGGTGGGTCCCTCAGAGCCCGAGCCAATACTGAGCTCGGTAATGGCGGGGTAGTACCCAACCGCGTGCAGATGATACAGGCTCACGTTGCAGGGTCACGTATCAATCAGGGCCTGCCATCCGGTTCCTGTAGATCAGATGAGATGGTTTTACTAGAATTAAGTCTCAAACGTCACATTTTACTCACAATAAATGATAACCTACATCCGGCTGCATGGTAACTGTTCATGCAGCCCCACATTCCTGCTGACATGCCACTTGTGTAGGACATCCGTACCGGGCAGTCGGTGGGTCCACCATCATGTACATTGAGTCAGACCATTAAGCTGTCCAACCTTGTGGCTCACCTGATGAGCAGACGGGCCTAATTTTAATCCCAGGTGATCTTCATAGTGGGGATTTACTGTCTGAAGGGAACGGATCCCATGTGCAAGTAGCATCTTTGCTGGAAAGTTGGAGCTGCATGATAAGCTAGTATGCAACCAGTTGTAGCTAGGCCATCAGTTCTACTCACTACTTACGGGCCATGCATCATCCTGCAGTACACAACTAAAAGTGGGTGTGCATCAATCTCCGGCTGTCCAGGGACAGTGGATGGGAATCTAAATACTCCTCTGCAGATGGTTTGAAATGGGAATTTTAAAATCCCAGTTTTGAAACTTGTGCTTGCATACCGAATCACTATCCTCGGATGTAGGAATTTAATGTACTGTAGCTTGCACTTTTAGATCTCAAATCTACAAAGAGAGGGTCTTGGGCTTGCACCATTTTCAGGGTCATGGACACTTGCACTCACCAAAGAGTTCATATCCAAACAAAGGAGACATTTTCCTAGGAGGTTGCACGAAGAGAGAGAGAGAGAGAGAGAGAGAGAGAGAGAGAGCATTTGCTTCTACTCTTCCTTAGAACATGGAGTCAACGCTGCACTACATGGAGGGGAGAGAGAGAGAGAGAGAGACCATTTGCCTCTATTCTTCCTTAGAATATGGAGTCAAAATTGCACTACATGGAAGATGTGTAACAATCAAAGGTAGGATATTTTATTTTAAACCCTTTGAAAGCAACATAGATTTAGCTCTGGAGACATCAAAATCTTGAACATGCTTTAACATGTAATGAAAATTATAACTCATGAATTGAAATTAAGGAGGGTCTTTTCAAGTGCAAGTACTTTTTATTATATGACTTAATTACCACATGCTTCTTGCAAGGGATGCCCTAGATTCCAATCCAACCCTATTTTTTTTTGGACATCTGACCACCCTAAAAAGAGGACGAAAGATGATAATTAGAGACTAATTCCATTACATAAGTAGACTCCTAATTATCGCGGCCTGGGCACTGCTGGTGTCGGTAGAAGCCAATAGCTCTGAGAGCCGCTCGCTCAGGCCGTCGACCTCTCTGTGTAAGCTCCTTATGTAGTTGCATGTCTCCTGTAAAACCCTAGCGGCTGATACCTACATCCGAACAAACCCTAATTAGTACAAAAGGTTCAGTTAAGTAAAAAACCAAAGCTTTCAAAGTGTTCTCTTTCATGACTATATATGCACTAGACCTACCCTGTCGGTGCTCCTGTCGCGAATCTCAGGTAGTAGTGCTTGTAGCTTCGAGACGAGATCATTGATCTGATCGTCAGTAATCCTTGAACCGCCCGATTGTCTGGACCGTGACCTTCTGCCGGACATATTTGAACAGTGGTGTTTGTGTTTGTGTTTGTGTCAGAGAAGAGTTACGAGAGGGAATGAGTGACAAGTTGAGATGGAGAAGTGAGTTAGAGACAGTTTATTTTGGGAAGACTGGGCGGAGGAGAGAACTTAAAAGAGAAGGAAAGAGGAAGTACTGTAGTGTGTGGCAGTTTTGAGAGAGAGAGAGAGAGAGAGAGAGAGAGAGAGAGAGCAACACAAGCAGTGTTGGGGTGGAGAAGACAAGTGCATGGGAGAAAGCGATGGGGTAGTATTGTTTTTATATAGGGTTGAGAAGAGAGAGAGAGAGAGAGAGGAGAGAGAGAGAGAATCCCATCCAGAGAGAGAGAGAGAGAGATAGAGAGAGAATCCCATCCAGAGATACGCCATACTGTCCTCTCTTTGTGGTGTCTCCAAGTTAGGGTGGATTTGAGGTGCGATGCAAAGGTCGCGGCCAAGAGTTTGTACACTATGTCCGGGATTTCATTCTCCACAAGTGGACCATGGATATCTAATCCAAACCGTTGAAATAATACAATTCACTACCAATGGCCCATGCACACAAATTAAACTATTTAGCTATTTCCTGAAGTACACAAACCGTGGCTGTATTTTCTTCCTTAACCATCTCATTCCTGGGCCACCTCTTCAAAGTTGAGTCTTTTTCCTGCCTAAGAGATTTTGGTGCATGTGCCATGTAAAATGCAGCCCATCATATTAACGGTTTGGATCAGAGAACCATGGCCCCACTCGTAACTACAAACGAAATGTACAAACATGGGCCAAAGCATGTACAATTTCGACGGTTGAGGAACGAGTGGGAAGAAATGCATGAGGGAACGACGATCGACTTGTGTGTCAGGCACAAACACGCAGGCCATGTTAGAAAGCTACAAAAGCTTATACTAAAAAACAAACAAATCTCCTCCCCTCTCAACCCTCGGACAAGCTACGTGGGATTCAGAGGTCGCCTCGTTGAATAGTCAAACCCATATGCAGCAACTCACAGACCGGACACGTGGCGCCTCTTCGCCCCATCAGTTACATTACACCGACCGATTCCTCGGCAACCTCTTCGATTTATCTCATTATTTTATGAAGAATCATACAGTAGGCAAATATGCATCTGAAAAACGTACACCTGTTAACAGTTATAGATTTTTTGGTAATCTAGACCGTTGATATTCATTTTTTCACTATTGATGTATTATTGGATGAACTCATTTTATATTTGACTAAGGTCGTAACGGTTTGTAGTTGAACTTTGACGTTACCAGGTTTCTTCATAAAGATCCATCCCTAGGAAAAGAATTTAATAGTTAAGATGGATATTGGGAGTATTCAAAGGACTAATGGTATGGATTACTCATAATGGGTACCACTTATCAGAACTGAGAATAAGCGTACACTGTGAAAATAAGTGGGTAGCCTACCATATAATTAGTATTATTAAATTTTTATTTTTGCGAGTGACGGAGGGAGGTAACCTCAGCTACGGTTAAAGTGCAAACAGGAGTTTTTGTCGCCGTTCATCATACAAAGCCAAATTCAAGTTCTCACAAGAATGGTTGTTCGACGATGGTAGGAGCCGTTGATCTGGTGGGCCACCATGTGTACAGGCCATGGTCCTACCATCATGGTAAAACTGGTCATTCCTAGCAGTTCGAACATTTTGTGGAGGTTTGCTACTTCCACACGTGTGTGGAGTAGTGTACATCCAAGCGCAGGCGCAAATGCGACACGTGTGCTCTGAGCTTTCCATCAGGTGCGATATACTGTTGAGATCTTCTGGCATGAAAATCTGTCAGTGGGCCACAGCATATCAAAACAAATGAATGGCTAGAAAAAAAAACATTTTAACCCTTAATTTACTGTGAGGTCCACTGAAGTGTGATTTTTTCTGATCTTTCAGGTGGAAGATCCAAAAATTATTTTCAACCGTATGGAAAGCTCAGATCTCACAGGTGCTTCATATTCGCACTTGTGCCCGCGTGTGGACGTGTACGGCTCTACACGCGCGTGGAAGTAGTAAGACTTTAAGACTAAAACTGTTTCGGACTCCGCTGTTTTCGGGCTGCGGCATGAGACATCCGGTGACCCACCAGATAAACGGCAACCATTTCGGGCAAGCTTTTGGACCGAAATTACGGCCGTCCGATCGGATGTTTAAAAGGTAAACGGTTCAGAAGAAAAATTGCCAACGTTCCCAGCTCAACGGGCAAAGTTCTTTGATGCATTAATCGTGCGGTCAGGATCGTTTGATGTTGCAGGCCACTGTTTGGATAGTTCGAAGCTTGCACAGTACACTTAATGTTTTTTTATCTTGCACATTGAAGGTTTATGATTCCTCCAGTCTGTGTGATTCTGAAGGGTCTGGATCTTTCCTTTGGGTTTTGATGGGTGGGATATCCATAGTGGCCCATCATATCAATAGTTCTGATCACGAAACCATGGGTCCAACTCATACGAACAAGAAAGCTGGGGCAAATTCAAAGTACTCACGGGTTGAGTTTGTTCCGAGCTTCTCCGGGCCCACAGACATTCATTCATGCAGCACACGTGAGTCGTTCATAAGGTGGGCCACACCTTGTAGATGACCTGCCGCAAAAGTAAAGGCAGCTCCCTCATTAGGCGTAGACATGTATACGTTGAATGTTGACTATGGCGACTTCTTCTTAATGCATTCGTCGTTTTTCTACTATTTGTGTATACACGGCCCCGATCTGCTACAGGCTCATATTTGTGTGTGGCACAATCGCGAGGAGAAAAGGTGCTACCCGCCCTTTGGGTTTGTACTTCACGTGTAGTATCGGGACTCATCCAGTTTCGAGATTGGATGATTCTACTCATCCGACGGTTATTTGAGGCCGTTGTTATGGTTTCTTCTTAAATGTTTTTGCTGGCCTCTGATTCAAGGGTTTGGATCATCTGATATTGGAGATTGTTTTTTATGAATTACCAATCAAACGTCTGGATCAAGATAGGACATGTAACATCCATGGCCGCCCAAACAGCCCAACGGTCTGGATCATTGAAGAGGTGCCCATTTGTACACGTGTATGCAGTTTTGTAGTGACAGGGGGACAAAAAATAACCCAAGACGGTGCCGCCCTTACCTTGGGACCCACCTTGATGTATGTATTCTATATCCACGCTGTCCATCCTCTTTTCCAGATAATTTTAGGGCATGATCCCACAATGAAATGAGATCTAATTCTCAGGTGGACCATATCCCAGAGAAAAGTGATGAATGACCATTAATGGGCCACAAAAGTTTTGGATCAAGCTCACTTTTTTTCCTTCATCAAGATTTATGGGACCTTTTCAACCATTTTGATGGTAAATAAATGGTAAGGAAACATTACGGTAGGCCCTAGGAAGTTTTTAAAGATAGAGCATTCAATCACCACTGTTTCCTATAATATTGTCCACCTGAGATTTGGATCTTCTTCATTTTTTTAATCATAATCTAAAATTATTTGAAAATCGGATGGACAGCAGATAAATAATATATACATCAAGAAGGGCCGCACTGTCGTTGGTTCTCACACCCAAACTGGATAGCTGGTAGAACGGGAATATCAGAATATGGTGGAGCAGTCTATCCCCAGTACACGTGGATGGGTGAAGTATAAATCGGAACCAACCATCTAGTTTCGAATACTGTAGATGCTACATAAATCTAATAATCCTGACCATTTGATCAGGGACATTCAAAGTAACGGCAGAGATAATAAAAAAAAAAATTAATGGTTGACATGGCAGCGGGTGAAGGTGCAGATATTGACGGGTAAGATGATCATCATTTCTTTTAAAACATGGATATCCGTCACATGGCTCACTAGAAAGACGGTCCAATTTATAGCTCACCCTTCCACTCATTAATCCACGCCAATCTAGACCATCCAAACTGTAGTCCAGGGTTCGAGCCCCTAGCTCAATGGTAGGCACTCCTTCCTTCAACGTCCAAATTTTGGGGCCCACTACAAGTGTGACCCATCCCAGCCATCAATATGATCAATGCTCTTAACCATTTTGATTTGAATGTGAGCTGCTGGTGCATTTTTATTTTTAAGGCGTCTATTTGTCAGCCACCGACAGGAGGATTAGGATTCTTTCATTAGTAAAATTTTTAGGAGCAGGAGTATAGTCAAGATGGGGACCATTAAGTCAATGGCGTGGATCACAAAAGTGTGGGCCCACCATGTACGGACATGTGGGGGGGGGTCTGAGACATTTAAATCAGGACCGTAAATGATGCTGCAAAGCAAGATAATCATATCGTAGAATGTCAGATGATATATCTCGGCACATGATTGGTGGATAGCGGCACGTGCAAGAGAGATTTAAATTTAAGCAATGTTCTGATGTTTACGGATCCTATGCGCGTGTAAGACCGAACCTCTCTATTCGCACGTACGCACGGTAAAAACAATTTAATTTTCGGCTGTCCGTTTGTTTTTATACACAGTAGCCCACCTGATGGGGTTGACCGGGTTGAGTTTTGGGCTACAATATCTACACAGTAGGATCTACTCGGTGGACGGCTTGGATCTCTCACACTTGTACCAACAGTGGCTAAAACCATCTACGTGAGTGTGTACAGCATCCGACCCGTCCAATACTTTCGGCACCACCATGCGGAGCATTGATGCGAAAATCAGATGGATGCGCTCATCGTGTGGTCCACACCACGGAAAACAATGTACAACTGCCAGATCCGGTCGGAAGAACACATGTGGACCATTTGATGTGTCGATAACTCGGATTCTTGTGCCAGGTGATCTTCTCGATGGCCCCAAAAGCGATTGCTAAAATCTAATTGAAATGCATATTAAAATGATTTTTCCTAATGGATTGAGATAAAAGATAGTGACAGGCACGACTGGAAAAAATAGAGAAAATTAACGTCAGACACAGTATTTATACCATAATTACAATTATCCACCTATATATCAACTAATTACAGTTATTCTCTTAAAATGTTATAATACCTTTAAAATATCCTGGCCCAAAAATAATTAGCCTCATCTACACATCAGGTGGATCACATCTGAGAAAAGTGACCAGTTGAAAAGAAAAATACCTAGACAACACATGGTGGACTTGATGAGTAGATCAGCCTCATTTTGAAGCTAGGGCACATGCGGAGCAGGCAGACCCACCTGACGAATTCTCCAGATTTCACATACACCTTTCATAGAAATCATCCTAGCAATCTTTGTTTGGTTAGTCACAATGTGCAACAAAAAGGAAGAACTTTGTTTCCATCCATTTGTTTGGTTTTAACCATCCATTTGTCACATTAGCTGAGCTTGTTTTATTGACAGGAACACCCTTTGGGGCCAGAGTATCTACCAGGAGGTGATCTCCTAAGAAACCATGCAAAAATGTACTGATGGAATGATCCAATATTCCATTCCTTGGCCTTATTTTCTATAGCCTCCGGTTTAACAAATGTGATTCTTTGAAATGTAAGCAATCTATGAAGAGCCCATAGAAATAGATGGAGCAGATTGTTGATTAGATTTATTGTTTGGTGTCATTTGACACCTTGTATTAGATGGCGACTCACGTATGAAGAGCTACTTTTTTATGTGTTTTGAAAACCCTTCATTTTACTATGAAACCATTCAATTTTATTAAAAGGTGAGTAGAGTCACACGAGTAAAAAAGGTCACGCTAGGCTATTTATTTGCTATAGCATGACATGCTAATGATTTATTGAAACAATCCTATTATTGGCTACTTCACTAAAACTAAATAAACCAAACCATCCAAACATTGGTGATCATCTAATGGACGCCTAAAAAAGTTGGTGAGCTTTGGTATTATTATGTTTTCAATGATATGATTACAATTACTACGTTAATGTTATGAAATTTTATTAATTTGAGATATTAAAGTTGATTTATTTACTCAAATTTAGGTTTTTATAAATACATTATAGAATTTCAATACATTCCAATTACAGACTACCTAATATAATTTTAAGATTTCAATGGAATTTGATCACAAGCTACCAAATACAACCGAGTATTTAAATTCACATTGATTCGATATAAATTGTGATTTGATTTTCAATTCATACAAAATGCAAGTTACTATATCAGCCCTTCATGTAAACAATATTGACAATCTATGTTATAGACCGTGGATTAAATTGAAATGTTTGTTAAACCCAGCAAACAATTTGGATGAATATTAAACTGGACCTCTTTAAGTAATTCGCGATGAGTAATAGGCATGCCCTTATACGCCTAAATCCAGTGACGATCATTTTCCGTAAATTTATTATAAAGGTATTTTCTTCATTTAAATATATTTTCTCCATTGACTCCTGAACAAATGTATGAAAAGGTATAATAGTACTTTCAGGGTATAATTGTAATTAGATGATATACAACCCATAATAATAATTCTACTATAAAATTAGGTGTTTGACTATAACTTTCTGAAAAGTAATAAATAAGAGAAAGATTCAAATAAAAATAAAAATGCATCTAATTCCAAATGTATCCAACGATGGGACACCCTAAAAATCAGGCCGATCGAATGGTCTAGTGGCCCACCGTGTGAACGTGCATGGATGTTTCTTCATGCGCTTTTATTTTTTATTTTTTATGTTGTAGCTCACCTTTAAGATATTGTATTCTGGTACATAGCTTGCAAGTTGCCCATTTTCTAATCACTTTATTAGAGAAAGATCATCATCATCACCTCCTTCACTGTGGTTGTTGCCATCATCATGGTGATCACTTGCAATGGAAAATATGGTGATCCTCAAAGTTCGAGCTGTATGGGGCTCACTCTTGATGTTTATATGGAATACAAACTGTAAGTTGAGTGAGCTTCCATTAATGCTTAAATAAGATACCCCCATAGGGGCAATCTACAATCAAAATTAAAATAAACTTATGATGGGGTCTAAACATTAGTTGAAACAGAAAGATTTGAGGGATTGACGATTAAGGACTATTCAATGGCTAAAAGGTGGGCACTTTTCCGGTTATCACAACGAAGATTAATACCTTTTTTATATTCTCAGCAACAATCAAAGTAGTAAGAGATGCTAAGAGATTGTAAAGAATCTTGACGTGAGATTTCATTTTAAAAAGTTATATTTTATGAATAATATTCTGCTTTGATACATAAGCCTTCATTATTAGTTGAGGCTTAAGCCAAAGAAGATGCAGTACAAAGGTGGATTGAGACTATCATGAGTTTAATTTTTCAAGTAGAGAGGTTTTATATAGGCAAAGTTACGAAATTAAAATCATATGAATGGCTAGGATCGAAGAAAATTGGGTTAGAAAGTTCAGTCTATTAGGGTCGTTAAGGGATGAGATCAGGCCCGGTGCTATATTTACCAGACCCAGTCTATTAGGTTCTGGTCTGGTTCTCACGTTTTTAGCCCATGCACAAATTCAACTGGATTTTGCTTGCCTATTTGACACATTCAAGGTGTTTTAGCTTGGCAGCCTTTATTTTATTGTTAGTATATATTAACTATATAATAAGATTACTAAACTAGACCTGACCCAATCTGATTAATCGGGTCCAAGATGGTGGGCCCGAATTGATCCAGACCCATTTTTTAGTGGGTCCAAAACAGTGGATTCAAATCTGACCCAATTTCTAAACAGGTCTGAGAAATTTAACCGGGACCCTTCACGGTTAGATCAGTTGGGTCCTTCAGATAGCCATTTCCAGCCCTAGTCTACCGTGTACTAGATTTTTAGCATGCTGATACCCCATTTTAAGACGTGTAAGAGGAAGATGGGGAGATGTGAGTCAAGGTACATTGGGCCAGCGTGCATCTCGGGTGCACATGAGGTCCATCCAATGGACAGCCAGGACTGTACCTTGAGTCACGAGGAACCCTAATTTCTTTAATCACCAAATCCTGTGGGTGGTCAGACTCTTTGTCTCCAATCACTACCAATGCTGAGTAAACCAAGATAGATTGATTGATCTTTTGTATACATAGCCATACAAAATTTAAACAATATGGAGGTGACTTTATTACTCTGGAAAGTGTGACGCTTGATACACAGGCACTAAGAAATTGTACATGTGGCACAAAATAACTCAAAAATAAACCATCTAAATTATGGAACCCACAGAAGATAGCTCACTAAAATCTTATTGGGTGAGCAATCATTACCTCTGATTCGTGGACACTTTTTCATCAAAATATGACCATTGGATAATTTTCATTTCAACCGTCGAATAATGCCAACCAATCCCATAATCAAATAAGCTTAATTTGTGGTACCACGATACATCTAAACTTAGATGTATAATTTGAACGTTTTAGCATCAATTACTAGTATCCTACGTCTGCAATTTCGAAGTGATTTCTAAGTGCCTGCGTATCATTCATCACACTCAACCAGAGTATCAAAGCTTTCACTTAAAAATATGTCATGTACTGCAGTACCGTGCGCACGGTGTGCATCGAGAGTAATCTCCCGCCATCAAATAATGGTAGGCGGGATTTCTCACCCACATTCCAATAAAGGAATTTTAAACATTTGCATTCTGAGATGCCTCTGGGTTCCCGCCAACCATTTTTTTGTGGTGGGATATGTGGGTGCATTGACTCGGTGCGCACCGTGCGCATTATAAGTCGTGCCATTTCTATCGAGTTGATATAAACGTACTCCTTTATATTTAAGCCCATACGCGTGTGCAATAAAGCTCATGTACACGCCATACATGTGCCAGCATGGCACAATAGATCTGAAATCAAATCCATCTATCAGAACTGACCCCACCATATTGATGCCATAGCCCAAGAATCAATTTGATCCACTTGTCATGTGGGCCACAGATTCCAAAACAAGTGTACGGCTCTGGAAAACATGGCTGAAATTTTCTATTTTTGGAAAAGCATTTGCATGGTTGGACCATGCTGATGGATGGATTGGATATCACACCTGTGTGCCATGCTGCACATGTCTGGCGTGTACATGAGCTTTATTGCACACGCCAGTATCAATCAATAGGATGGCGTGTGGACAGTAGTTTTCTTTTAAAAAAATAAAAAATCATACAGAGTAGTTTATTGCTTTTCAATCTCTCCCGCACGTTGATTGTTATTATATTTCATACGAGCTTTCCTAAGCAGGTGAATGCCTTCGAAATGAGAGCTTCAAACTTCCTGTAGCAAAGATATTAACACCGACCACATATGTTTAATGGCCCAGATACCGTGTTCCACTGTGGATGGAGCATATCTCTAAAATCACTCTGAACGAGTGATCTTGACCGTCCAAATAATGGGTGTGAAATGGATGGTTAAAAGTAAAATAGTGAGTGGTCCAAATTCAAGGGGAAAAAAAATCAGATGGTCAGTATTATCTTTTCACTGCAAATTTTATGTCACGCTCCATCTAAATTTCGGTCAGCAACATGGACGGTCTGGATTACCTCACAACTATTCCATTTGAATGTTTGAGGAGTCAGCACCATTTCTACATGTTGCTGCAAAACTAACGTAAGTACTTAACTGTCCGTTGAAGTAATGAGGAATTGTATAATCCACGATCGAGCTTTTATTGGGCCCAACAAACTGATGTGGGGCCAATTTATGATCCAAACCGTTTAAATGGTGATCTCCATGATGGATGAGTGATAATCCAAAAATCTCACCCACCCATGCATTGATCCTAACCTCCTAAGTTTGACCCATTGGATGTAGCGCTTTCATAATAAAGCCAGGATCGTATGATGGCGTGGATGGCCTCATGTTGAGACCCACCACATCAACGGCTCATGTCACTGAAAGGTAGGTCATACAGGACCACATCTGGGTCGACCATCGAATAGTGCATGGTATTAGTTTATATGGTTAATCTAGGTTCATTTTATGAATTAACATGGTTGCCTCGTGTTTTGGGAAAGAGGTGTTGTAGAATCCGAGATCAGTTTGGACCCAATAATGGTTTAAGGCTTATTGGCCGTTAATCAGGGGACGTGCACGTGTAGGACATTTAAAACTAAACTCCTCTTTGCATGCACGGGAAGGTCTCCAGTCCAATCGGTGGGACCACCATTTAGGGTCCACCCACTGCGTAACTTCCAACCTGTTATCTAGTGTAAAAATCAGCCCTATCCAATCCTCCTAATCAATTGGCCCACTATGAGGATCATCTTGTGTAAAAATAATCTCTATCTATTCATCAATTGAGCCACACCATATAAAAAACAGTGTTTATCCATTGATAAATATCAAATATAAGTGTGGTCCAATTGATGAGCACACAGAGCTGACTTTTGCTTCTTCATGGTGGGACCAATCTATTGAAGAGGTTGGATGTCCCATGCACCTAACCAGGTAGAAGTTATCTGCTGGGGGGAAACTATAACCTATGATCCAACCGGTCGACTTGAGACCTCTGTATATATCGATGGCATAAAAATAGAAGACGTACGGGAATTAACAGAGTTTTATTATAGAGGTATAGAGGTTGGCTACAATAAATCCCAAGGTATTGTACATGACATATACGGAATGTAGCTGTAGGATCGCTTCATGTTTCGATGATCCAAATCGTCTACATGATGAGCCTCACTTTTGATGTGGGACATCCCAAAAATTCCTTGTAACCCTAAGCCCTGTGACGTCCATCATCCACCTGATGTTTGTGTTATGTCCACTCCATCGCTTCGCCACCTCATTGTATGAAATGACCTCAGGCTAGGTTCAAAACTCAAGTGAGCCCCATCACAAGAAATGATGAGGATGGAAATACCACAGCTGAAATCTCTAGAGGGCCTTAGTAATGCTTACAATGTTGGAGAGCTTTCGAACATGTCCACGGTTTGGGTGCTTAGACCTGTTGAGCGGCCGGTCTGGCCGCATGGCTCAGATGCACGTGAAAGACTAGCAGATTTTGTGGCCCTAGACCGGTCGGCCGACTAGTCTGGAGGGGGCTCTGACTGGTTGGGCGACCAATCGGCTGTGAGGCAGCGTGTTGATGAAACTCTCTGGACTGTTTTGTGTATTGGCCGACCGGTTGGCTGTGCGCGCAGGTTTTTTGTGCAGCTCATAGTACTGTGCAAAGGTGTTTCTAATTTCGGATTTTTGCTTATTTAAGGAGTTGTAATCCGACTTAGATTGGTATCTTAAGGTGTCCAAGGTTTCCTATTCGTGTTAGGAAGATAAGAGAGGTGTGTGTGAGAGAGAACTTGGGGTTTTATCTGTTTTTCCTTGCTTGTGGGCTGTTAATCTCTGTAATCTTCTGATATTCATAGTGGATCGCTTTGTGCCGTGGTTTTTTACCCATTGAGGGATTTTTCCACATAAATTCAGGATTTTCTTATGGTGAACACTTGTGTGTGATTGATTGCATCTTGTTTACTTGTTTGATTTTGTATTGCTTCACGTTTTCGGTGTTCCGCTTCCGCTGGCGACTTTTCCAACATACATGTCATTCAACGTATTGATGAGAAAAAGCCTAAAAAACATAAATATTAGCCTCATCCAAAAACCTTGTCTCCAGTAAGGTTTTAAAGTGCGCCTTCAATCTACTCTATTCCTTGGGTATGGCCCACCTGAGTTTCGAATCTCCCTCACATTCAAATGAAAGAAAAAAGTAATTGCAATGTACCAAACTCGAACTATATGCTGGTAGGGTTTACATGCAGTTAGTCCGGGTAGGTTGAACCACAACCACCATGGTAGTGAAGATAAAAACACCATAGTATATATATACCCTACCCGGCCTGAGGTCAGGGGAGATCCGCGCAACTCCATGTCAGAGGCAAGTCATGATCGAATATTGTAGGTCTTCAATAAATGTGGGGGTCTTCTTAGCCATTGCTTTGTGGGCCATCGAGGGAAAGTTAAAGAGTCTTTCAATTTTGAAGATTTTCAAGACAGCCATCGACCGCCTATCTCATCATCTATATGCGGAATCCGGATCTTCTGCTGATTGGTCCACGTCAGCCTGACGTTATCATGCCGCTGTGCTCAGCTCGAGCAGTGGATTATATAACAGGTGGACCCACAGAAGTTGGGAGTTCTAAGCTCCGCTGCGGAAAAGAAGTGCTGTAGATGATTCTGGTCCACGCATTGTTACAAAAATCTCTATAATGCAGTATTTCGCGCCAAATCTCTATAGTGCAGAGTGCAGACTTTGGAGACACAGGATTCGCTCCACTACACGCGTGTACGGTAATGCACGTGCACTGGCCATTCCACCTGCCTACTTGGCATATGTGTATAAGATCGGATCTTTCCATCAGATGGGCCACATATTTATACAATATTTTCCACAAATTGGAAGTTCATTACCGAGTTAGGCCAGTTTATCTGAAATGAAAATGTGGTATAAATGATTTCTTTCTAGCCGTCCAATTGTTTTGTAAACCGTGGTTCATATTAGAAATACAACAGCCACATATTTGGGCCAGATGATCCGGACAATGTAGCACACATCTTGAAAAGCTCAGATCATGCACACGTATCCCATGTTGTCGTACGTGATTATGCGTGTACATCAGCAGACTTTACATGCGTGTGATCTCAGACGTCCATTAATTACAATATTGCTGCCTAACCAGTTACATTTTAAATATTTAATATACTTTTGTCCATTTGGTGGTTAAAATGCACCGTTGTAACAGGTTACTGGGCGTGACAAGCGAGGCCATTCACGTGCATACACACGTGATGCCAAGTGCTGTAATCTGGGAGTCACACGTGTGTACTCGGGATTTTTACCACAGAAACACAGCTGCACCTGTTGTAGGGTTGGATGTTATCCACACCTGTGGCCCCCACTACTCTAGGTAAAAGTAAAATACTTAGGACTGCCTCATAAATGACAATTCATGAAAAAAAACAAAAGGAAGGAAAACTGTAATTATTAATGTTTTCTCTTGTTTGATTCATTAAAAAATCATGTATTCATTGCACAAATTTTGAGGATTCTTACGTGATCCAAGGTGACTCTTGTGAGATAAACTAGAAATTTTCTAATATAAAATATTACTTTCTCCTCCAATGGACAGATTACCGTTTATCAAAGTGGCCCTTATCCACTGGGCCTTAGGTACCTAAGGGAGTTTCTTTCACTAACATGGGAGAAATGACTTAATGTTAATGAAATCGATGCCACCTATCTGTTTTTATACTTTGATCCCAAAAATCTGGATAATTCAACACTCTGGTGAGCCACTACAAAATAATTATACCTAGAACCTCTAAATGTGGGTGGCATGGCTCACCTGCATTTTGGAATTCTGTAATTTTTTTATAATTCTTTCACCCTAACAGGACACATTAGGTGAATATATTGAAGGGAATAAAACACCATAGGTGGGTGGGCTGTACAGAAAACTGTTAGTGAGCATTCCATCTTAACCATATATATATCTTGTAAGGTAGCCTATTTGAGTCCTGGATTATTATGAATTTTCAGTTCCCTGTTATAATGAGGCATTGGAACTAGCAAGTCGGTGGGACTCTTAGCATGTGGCCCACCTCAATGGATGCATTGTATATTCACATTGTTTATCTATTTCCCAGCTTATTTTAGGGCATGGTCCCGAAATGAAACAAATAAAAATTTCAGGTGGACGACACCACATGAAGTAGTGGTCATTGACATTAAAAACTTTTTTGTGGGCTGCAAAATGTTTTCGATCAAGTTGATATTTGTGTTTTTCTTTCATCCCTGATCTTTGTTACATTACCAACAGGTTTGATGGAAAATAAATATTACAGTGGACCTTAGAAAGATTTTAATGGTGGGCATTCAATGGCTGTAATTTCCTATGGTGTGGTCAATTTGTATATGCTTCATTTTTTTGGACTGTGCCTTAAATAAGTAGGCTAATCGGATGGGCAGTGTGAATATATAATGCATCCATTGAGGTAACAAAAAGCTCTGTGGGCCCATGCCTGGATGATGTCCATTCCAGCCCATAAGTCTCACCAGCTCATATGAGGGATATGAGTCCAAAATCAGATCCAAAACTCAAGCTTAGCAAACTAACAAAGCTTCTCTAAGGCTTAAGGATATATAGTTATATACTTGCATGCCATCTGACGCTTCATAAGGTGATTCCCGCCAGGATGGAGGAAAAACATAAATATCAACGTGACCCAAAACTTCTATATATTTGGCTGGAGGATGGTTTCAATGGTGGGCGTTCAATCTCCCACCATTTTTTTTTTTGTGTTGTGGCCTACTTAAGCTTTTGGTTGACGGGGCATTTGGAAGTATCAAGAAATGCACACTTTGGTTGAATGTGCTGTGGGGCCCACTTGTGGATAATGTTGTGAGTACTAGGAGCATTCAAAATTACCATTTACAATTCCATTTCAAATGAATTCAGGTACATGGAAGTTACCACAACTTGTGGTGCCACTGCCATACCATCCTTCCACGTGAAAATCTCACTTGTGTAGGACATCAGTGCCATGAAGATGGTTGGCTCCACTACCAACGGGCACTTGGAATAAAAATTGGACTATTCTACTCAACAACCATTGGAATCAATGAACAACCACGTCCTGACTCAATACAGATGTGGCCCACCTAGTGGGCGGATGATTCTTATTTTCAAAGGAAGGGCCTACTGTTTTAACATCAATGATGACCTACATAAGTGGCATGTTGGCTGTAAAGATGGTCGACTCTTGTTTGTACTGTTGCAAGTTGGTGGGCCATGACTACTTGGGTATAAATGGTTGGTTGATTTGCATGATGGAGAGGGAATTCCTGGGACACATGAATGGCATCAGCTCGAAACAACCGTGAGCATGCCCTAGAATCATGCCACTCCATTCATCATGTGGGCCACATGTTTGTGTGAAATCCTGCCCACTCGTCAGCTCTCTGGATTTTGCCCTTGCTTTCTCATTCACATGTGGCGCACTGGATAATAAATTGACTGGCCTATTCACAGTATACTCACCTGTGCAGAGAATCGCCTGTCAATGTCCCATGCCAGTAGAAGATGGACCGCTCATGTCACGTGCTACATGCTAGCTAGCAGCATCTTGGGGAGGGAGATAAGGTCGTCAACGGGTCAGGGTCCTAGAGTTCTAGACGGATCTATTCGTGTTCCATTCTTGCCAGGCCAGGGTTTTGGTTTTTGAGGCCCAAACCCAGATCCGTTCAGGTTCGCCTCTTAGTACCTTAGTTTTGAGTTAGGGTTTAGGTCCGGCCCACACCAAATAAGGGAATTCACATGGTCAAGGCACTTGAATGGATGGATTTGATCACACACAATGTACATTTTGACACACGCAAGGTCTTGTAGCTTGGCAAACTTCATTCAATTGCTAAAATCTAAGATGGTGACTCAAACCTAGACGTTACTAGACCTGTTTTAATTGGGTCCAAAATGGTGGACCTGAGCCCAACCGAATTTCTATAAGGGTCTAAGAAATTGGAACCAAATCCTTGGGTCCACTTGGTAATCCCTAATGTTAGAGTTGGGTCTTGAAAATGAATGTTTGGTTGCCCATGACCTCTCGTTTTTACATACGAAGTACTCATTCAGGATTGGTTAATGTGTGTAACATGTTTATTCATATAGGTTTATGAGGTTCACCTCTGTTGTCCTTAAGCACTTTAAGATTGGGCACAACGACCTGTGACCAAGGGAGAATTGTGATCTATGATCTCAGTGCCTTAATCATGACCAAATAGGTTCTAGGATGTGCTTGTGTTATTTAGATTGGTGATCTTGTGTGAGGGGCCGGGGTGACTTTGCTTAGGATGCACATTCTCCACCATTGGGCTTGATTCAACATCGCCCTACCTCACATGAGTATATGAGGGTGGCCTAGATGATTATTTGGATAGAGCCTTTGGTCACTCACATTGGCCGGATCACTTGCTAGTAACTAGTTTAAGAGGTGGTATGCTTAGGACATTAATATGTGGGCTGGTCATATGGTCTGGACAGACCATTAGAAGTTTTAAAGGCTGACCAACATTTCTATGGTTTCCGATTGATTAATTGTAGATTTTGAACCACTAACTTTGAGTTTTTATTATTGATTTGTTTTAAATCATACTTGAAGAACATTAAGTGAAAAAGATTTATTGATCTACTCCTTAGGGTGCTATGTGAGCATCCACGGATTGTGACCATAATTAGTGGAGGAATTTAGACGATTGAGGTGCGTGGATTATGAAAGTAAACAAGCTTCCTTGACATTAGGTGCATAGAAGCCAGTTGGATGGTGGAGCACCGTATTATGCTGCACCTCTTTGGACTCTTGTCTCTCCTCATATATAAATGGTATCTCAAGATACAAGTAGAGACATAAGTGGAGAGCCTAGAGGGTGGAAGAAAGGAGAGGTGGTACATCCCCACCTCTCGCATCACATGTTCACACGCCCCTCCCTTAGGTGTGGGGTCTACTTCTCATATAACTCTAGTAAGCTCCTCGCCTCACAACAGGTTCCAACGTCCTAAAATTAAAACACAGAGAAAGCCTCCTTATGTTGGAGATCGCCGGTGACAGAAAACATGATAGTTTTTTGAACACGTACATTTTACATAAATTCTAGATTTTTAAAAATTAAATTCTACTACATTTCTATAAAAATCCAATAGGTAGTTCAATAGATTTGGGCCAGATGACTCAATAAAACCTAACTAAAAACCAGAAATAAATTAATAGACGATTAATATATACTGTGGACGCTGGATTGCTGACGGATTGAGCTCATGGTGTGATTTTTTTTTTTTTAATTGTATATGAGATTGTGTTACGTTTGACACTGGAGTCACCACTAGTTGGTTTATTCCATTCGCACAATTTGTAGAAACGTTTGGAGTGAGAGTCTTAAGGATCTTAATCCTAAAATGATTTCTTAATCTGTGACAGAAGATTTTATATAAGGGACTACAGTTATAGAGAAGGAAGGTGTTAAGCACCTGCTCTACTTGTATAAATGTATGATTTTTATTTCATAGGATCTAACTAACTATTGAGGATTAAGTTCAGTTCTTACTACTAATGATGCAACAGTGTATATAATGTCGTATTAAATGCAATGCCAATGACAAGCTGTGGCATAGGTTGGATAAATCCATATTGACTCTCTCACTTGCCAAAGCGATAACCAACAAGTTCAAAATTTTTATGGGTAGGATTCGACTATCTCGGCAAGTTACAAAGCATACGTTTGAATAGGTTGGGTGCTAAGTGTTGTGTATGCAATACTGGGTTTACGGGTTTATGTAATGTTGTGTGTGTAATGTAGTGTTGGATGCAATGCATATGACAAGCTGAATAAATCCACCTAGACTCTCCCACTCGCTAAAGCGTAAACTAATAAATTGGAGTTTTCTGATGGGCAAGATCTGACTATATCAGCAAGTCATAGAACATACGCTCAAATTGATTAAGTGCGTAATGTAATGCAATGTCTAATGGATGGATGTTTGCACAATGTTAATGATGGGGTAAACGAAGTTGATTGAGAGTTGGATGGTAAGATGGACGATAAGATGGAAAGTAGTGTCGTAAGGATTAAATCAGGTGACTTAGATTGGGGCTTTAGTTGCTCAAGTGGCTAAAGCTTTGGGCTATGGAACTGACGTGAGTTTGACTCACACCCTATTGCTCTTTTCTCTCATTAGTGGAAGGGTAAGATGGCTAAGATAGCCAAGGAGTCAAGGGATAGAAGAAGCTTATAAATTTTTCTAAATGATTTTGGATGATTGAAATGGAAGGGAGAGAGGACTATTTATAGCCTCCCAACCTGTTTTCCTTGTAATTTTTGCAAAGTCTAAGGTTTGAAAGGGGTTGGGTGGCTGAGATTCAAGATTGCAACATGGCAAGATCTTATTGTTAGATAGGTTGGTAAAAGGGTAATTTTGGCTTAAGGGAGGGACACCGAAGTCTTTTTGTAGCCCCACACACTTGCACCCTGAGCCAAGAGTAACCCCACATGCGTTGCACCCCTCTTGCCAAAGTAAGGGGTGTGCCATGTGGCAGGCGGCACATGTGGTTCTGGTTTCCTCCTGGTTATATTGTTGTAGCTCCAAGTTTTCTCTAGACTTTGTGTTTGGGCTTACTTCTGGTTCGACTTTGGCCTTGATTTGACTTGATTGGCTAATTGGGTAGGCTGATTGGGTGAATTAACTCGATGAGTTGACTCAGTGAGTTAATTCGAGATAGGACCAGGATTTGGTTGGATTTTGACTGGGTTTGACTAGGTTGAGTTTGAATGGGTTGGATTGGATTTGGGGTTAGGTTAGGGTTTAGCCACCGACTTTGGTTGGGTTGAGTCCATCCAATTCAATCAGCTCGTCGGCTGGAGTGGGGTGTCTAAATATACATGCACACATGATGTATGTATACTTGCATGTACCCACTCAACTTGGTCAATAGAGCCCAAAACGAAAATGACGTGGCCCATTAATTGGACAATTTGGATAAGCAGACTAACAATAGATTACAAGAGAGGGTTCAGAATTGTTGACCAACATGGCCCATTTAAGGTGGGCGAAGACCCACATGAACATCAGCCCAATTGGCTTATTTCTCTACTTCAATGGGGCCATTGCAATCATAATATAACGATAATAAATAAATAAAGAAACATAAAAAGAAAGGACCGAGTCCCAGAGCATCAGTTTAGGCCCAGGCCAAGTTTGAATTGAATCGACCATGCAAGTAATGCCATTAGAGTTCCTTGCCACTGATGGCCTACTGGGCTAAATTCACAGGGCCCACTTATATGACCTATTAGATGGGTTTAAGTTTTCTTTCAGGGCTGTCCACAGTATGGGCTTCTGCCGAACAAAGTTCTGTCCAAACCCAGCGACAAAGCCCGAGCCAATCCTAAGACTCCGACAGACCAAAATAAATCATTCCAAAACCGAGCTAAGCCACCCACTTCTGTGCAACATCTGGGCAGTTCATTAAGTGGCCCCATCATGCATAATATATGACTAAAAAAAATCATTGAAAACCTAAACGGTTCGGCCTGCCGAATGATCTCTTAAATGAAACTGACCCAGCCCCATTATATTCGGACCTAACTTTTAGGCCCAGATCCAACTCCCCTAGTATTCCAGCTCAAATCCGTCCTAAGGTTGGCCAGGGCCAAAAGCCCGTAGGAAAGCCCAGACCATCGACAACCCTATTATCTGTGCTGGACCGGCCCATTATGAATGAAGAGTTGATCGGACGATGTCGAGTAATCTTGGACGCTTGTTTGTTGAAATAGGACCATTGAATATTATTCATTCTTAACCGTCCAATATATGTCCACCAATCCAATGGTTCAATCAAATAAGCGTATTTTCTGGTTCATGATACGCCTAAAATGGTGACTGTAATTTGGGACAGTTTATTTTGACTTTCCTGTTTGCCACGTATGCAATTTCTAAGTGCCTGCGTATCATCGTCACACCCGGCCAGAATATCCGAGTTTATCCCTAGTGATTTATCGTGAAAACGTTCACTTGGAAATTGCACACGAGCGTATGCATGATTTTGGATCTAAATTCAATAACAAAGGTCCACTAATCAGAGGTTGGGACCATTCAATAACCTGATTTTGGAGTGCGTGCTATGATCTGAACGGTTCAATTATATTACCTAATTATCACATGTAGAATTTTTGAGTGCATGCTTGTGAACCATCACACCCCGCCAGAGCATCCAATGATCCGTGTCAGACCATCAAAACAAGCAAAGCGACCAGGTGTGAACGCACATGCCGAATCCCGGCCCGAGTCATATTCAAATACATTATAGCTAGCTGGCATGCCCTACAACTACAGCAATCTGAACTGTTCTTAACATCAGGAACTGTTTATACATGCTTGGGCAGAGCTAGTATGGTACCTCTGGATTTCCAGTCTGTAACAGTGGGGCCCATGGTTCAGTGATCCAAATCGTTGATACGATGGGATCCAACTAAGATAGCCTATGCACCATTGGGATCCAACTAAGATAGCCCAGGATTGGTGATGCTAGGCTACACATTATATGGCATTTTATTGGTTAAAACAATGAGAAGCATTGGTGTATTTCTTGTCCTATCTATTGTTTTATTTTGGGATGCTTTAATCCGGGAGGTTTTTGGTGCATGGGTTATCGACCATGGGACCCATAAATCAAAGGTTCTAATCTGACTCTCAGAGAGAACGTGAAACAATAATAAGAAAGATCTCCGTGTTACTATAAGCAAAATCTTGATTCTACAAGGTTACTTTCAAATCCATAAGATAAAATAGAAAATTTAAGATTATATCAGTCAAAGATCCTAAGACCTCTCACAAAACCTAAATTAGAAGTCTTAATTAAACTAAACTACTAATATACCTGAAAAAAAAAAAGTCTTCAATTAATTATGTAAGATCAAGTCTTTCCTAAAAGACTGCATATGCGAAAACTCTATAATGAAGGAGATATGTCCAAATTAGAACATATTAAAAATTATAATTTTTTGTTAAATTCTTAATTTTGAATAGTAAAGTAAGCTTTTTCTCACTAAGTGTATTGACCCTATCCCACTATTGGGTTTCGTTGCTGATGAACCCTTGCAGGAATCATTGATAGGTCTTGCATCTCGTAATGATACCCCGATCAAAAGTTGCTAGTCAAAATTTAAAGTTCATTTCAATTCTTCCTAATCAAAATAGATTTCTTAAAACAGCACATGCCTACGCCAGTTACATCATGCCCTTCTAATACTGGGCCCGGATCTGACCCACTATGTCCTCCTCAGTTCAGGCTTCTTTTGGTCCAGCTGTTCCAAGAATAGGTCTGGCCCACTCTGCATCAAGGTCACTGAACAAACAGCCCCCAACTGTACAAATTGGAAATGAGATCCACGCCGTACAATCTCTGGGCCCAAGCATTGTATAATATCTCCGAGTGGACCCATTAATTACTCTCATGGAAGAAAGAACTGTGCAAAGAAATCAATGGAAACGTAGAAAGGAAACGTAGAAAAGAAACGTGCAAGAACCCATCATATCTGTATCGGATGAATCCTAATCCATACGCTTCCATCCCCAAGCGCCGAGCGCAACGCAACACACGTGCCAATGTGGCAGATTTACACCTGATCAAGCACTGTGTAAAGTAGGAAGCCATGGTGCATGTGTCCTATTATAAAAATCCAGCCGGCCTTCTCATGGGTGGGAACATCTGAGCCGTGAAAATGGTGGGCCAAACTACAAAGACTGCGTGGAAGAAAAATTGGAACAACCCACTCATTGCGTGGGCCACACAAGTACATTCAGTGAGGATCATGATTTTGACCGTGTATCCTTCTGCTGAATGTGTGTCCCACAATTTCAACGGTTAGGATCGTATAAAATAGTGGGGCGGGAAAGGAATCAATGCATGTTAAAAGTTCCCAACCAATCCTCGCGGTGGCAGAAACACCACGTAATCAATGGAAGGTTTTCTATCCGTCCATTCAAGTGTGGGTCCCATCCTGCAAAGTAGTACATTGTTTTTGTTTTATTCAATTGATATTGGACACCTATTTAATAGGGCCCTGCCTGAATAGACCAATCATCCTCATTAAAAACAAAAGGACATTGTCACCAACATGGCCTACGTGGCAGACTCAGAATAACGGTCAAAATGACGAAATGGGTTACATTTTTTTTTGGGTGTCCAACCCCAAATACAATGTGGAATCAGTGTTGGCATGACGGTTTACTGGCATGAAATTCACACCATCCATCAGGTAAACCACACCCTTATCTGCCGTTGATCTTAAAATCAGGCTGATTCAATGGTTAGGTGAGCCACCTGATATAAAATTTTGTGTCTGAAGTGTATTTGATGGACAGGGTAGATCTCAAGAAAGTTGCAGCTACTAGATCTCAATTAGCTTTTATATTTTATTTTTTACATGTACCCACCCACCCACACTTCCTAATGGGCAATAGAACCCATGACTACCGTACTGAACCGTGCACACTAAGCCATGCTTTGAGACCCAGCTCTCAAGTTGCTAAAGGGTCATTTGGCAAGCGTTAACATGCATAGGCATTGTTAATTACCATAGAATCCATATGTAATTTGAAATAACTAGTTGTGTTTGGTAGCTTGGAAATAAAATTCATTCGAATCCAATAATTTGATAATTGAAATTACCAAATTGTATTTAGGCAGCTTGTATTTAGAGAGAGAGAGAGATATGAAGTGTGACTTGGTGGTAATTGAAAACCATATGAAATAAAAAAGAAGTTATCTTCTAGCATATTTGATATGAGTTTAGATCAAATACACTCCTCCCCATACAACCCTTAGGTCAGTTAGCAAGGGGATGTGAATTGTCTATAATTACAAGTTATAGGAATCCCCAAAAACCTTAACATGGCGGGCCCAATAAACAGGTGCCATGTCTGTGTGCTTCATGCAGGGATCAAAGAAAAAATGCCACATAGGCTTGTCCAATGTGGGGCCAATAGCCAGTAGTGAAAAGCAAAATTTCTTCTTGGTGAAATGATGTTTCCCCTTAACTAGGGCTTTTATATTTGACATATGCACATGATACTATTTCATTAGAATGTCCAGAATTACAAGGGATTTCTATATTTCGCATTCCTAATAAGGTGCCTAAGTAAGGCATGCTAGCACATTCCTTTAGTAGTAGCAATGGGCTGGACTACCTGGCCTGGAGCTTTGCTCCAAAATGACCTGGGCCTTGAAATTTAGACTCAGTCTAATGATCAGCTCAGCACCATTATACAAAAAGAATGGTATGTTTAAAGATATTTATAGTTTTCATTCAATATGCTGGTGCAGTTTGAATGGCACCTATCACATCTCACCATCTTCCAATGATTTAAATTATTCGTATGTGGAACTTGTTCTTTTTTTTTTTGGGGGGGGGGGGGGGGTTAATACACACACCCCACTGTTAGTACACCCAACCCCCTGTTAGTCACACGGCAATGTTAGCCACCCCCCTTGGGAATCTATGTGGAACTCATTGTAGACAAAGGATACTAGGCCAAAACCTTAAACTAAACTACTAACCTTCTGATCACTTGACTCTTTTCTTTATAGGGTGGTTTTTGGCTCGATCCTAATCTACCAAGTTGAGTACTACAACTGGGCTAGGGCCAACACTTATCATAGTTTGCTTCTGTTTCAAA
The DNA here is from genome assembly GCA_003013855.2 of Liriodendron chinense. Lineage (NCBI taxonomy): Eukaryota > Viridiplantae > Streptophyta > Magnoliopsida > Magnoliales > Magnoliaceae > Liriodendron > Liriodendron chinense. The sequence goes on along the minus strand of PVNU02000736.1, from coordinate 2,452,871 downwards.
GATCAACCTATTTCTTCACTTACAGCTACTGGATGTTTGAACATCAACCATTTATGTTTGCAAGTGTTTGGTCATGTGCAATGAAACCAAAATCTATGCAAGCTAAAAGGGCTAAGTTGGTATAAGCTAAAGTCTTTAAAAGGTGTAAAAGGATGTAGAAAAAGGTTGATTTAATTGAACTTATAGCCCTCATAGAGTAGAATGTCATTTAAAAAAAAAAAAAAAAACAAATTCATATAGCCAACCTCAATTGGTTGGGATAAAGCTTAGAAGTTGATCATCATGTAAAGGAGCATTCATGTGAAGGATATCAAACATATAGCTCAGTTGAGACAGTCTATAAAGGTGTGGTCAGTGGTAGACAGGCCTCTGTTTCAATACTATTGGGTGCCATAGTGGTCTGAGTGGATGTGTGGGTAAAAATAAATAAATAAAAAGACTCTGGACAGGTGGGGGTCACATTGATAATCCCAAACGTTCATCTCATGGTCCCCACAGAGAGAGACGGGCCTCTTCCATACGGACTTAGTCGAGGATCATCAGACGAGGAGTGTTATTATCAGATTATGCAGTTGGTGGGTCCGGATAACATGTCTTGGTCACCGGGACCGATAATTCGATGGTCCACAACATTTAAAATCCACGTTCCAAAAGCAATTGAATCGGACTGCGGGAGCCATCCGATCAGTGGCCTAAGAGAGGGACGTTTTGCTTCGAGTCAAAACATAGGACAGGCTCACATTCCACCAACGAAACTGACAATCGGTCCACCAACGAAACTGACAATCGGTCCACCAACGAAACTGACAATCGGCTGCCCAGTCCAATCACAGCCGTATTTGTCCCTTAGCGAAGACGGAAGCGGATTGCCTACTGAGTAACTCAGCGTACTGGAGTAAATTCTGTGGTGTCCACCGTGATGTACCTATTTTATCTACTCCGTCCATCTATTTTACCGGATAAGTTTAGATCTTGAGCTAAAAAATAGAGTATATACAAAGTTCAAGTGAACCACACCAAAGGAAATAGTGTGAATTGAACGTCTACGGTTGAAACATTCTTGGGTCCACAGAAATTTTGGTTCAAGGTGATATTTTTGTTTTCCCTTCATCCATTTCTGCATGATCTCATGAACAGATTGGATGACAAATAAATATCTCTGTGGACCCTAGGAAGGTTTCAACAGTGAAAATCATTTTTCCCACTTTTTCTGTGGTGTGGTCCACTTGAGCTTTAGATGGCTAAACCCCTAAAATGATATGTAAGAACGTATGGACGGCGTGGATAAACCACATACATTTACAGTGGGCCCAGCGGAGTTTACTCAGTACGCGTACTGAGAAACTCAGAACGCAATCTGATTTCAGCGAAGGTTTGCCACGTGTATAGTAGGGAAGGCACGAGAAGGCGTCCTTTAGCTAATAAATCCTGCTGCATAGCTGCTGTAGCTATCGTCACTTCAATGATGATACGCGGGCAGCATACAGTGCTGGAGCAGAGCCTTTGTACAGTACCTTGGGCTTTCATATTGTACAGGTGGCACCCATTGATCAGTGAATCCAACGGTTGATATCGTTGGACCGCCTGTAGCTACATCTACCAAAAACCTCCCTCTTCCCATTCGATTATCTGCTAATCAGATTGGTGAACTTTGTTGAACATTGCAATGCCCATAGGACAAAGGGAAGCAAATAAAGCAAATTTGAGATTTGACTAATGAAATTTTTTTGAAGTAAATCTTCGATTGAGAAGCCAATATTTCAAAATAGATTTGTTATTATTTATTAAATATTTCAGTCAGTGCAAAATAGAATTACCAATTTTTCTTCAATATACTCTCATGTGGACAATTAAATATTAATATATTTTCAAATTTTAATATGAAAATTTGTACCTTTACTTGTGGAGCAAATGCTTTCTAGTGGACAAGTAAAATAGGGGAAGAGATCGAACTAGACGAGGGATGAGGGGTTCGGAGCCTTGCGTCGTTGGTAGAGTCTGTGGAGTTTCAACAGGGGTTTTGGTTTCAAAATCCATTAGTGGTGAAAGTCCACGCTGCTAACACCACTAGTGGGTGCATTGCATGACTGGCCGAAAAAAAAAAAAAAAAAAAAAAAAGATAAAAAGGAGAAAGAGAGATCAAACTAGATGACTTGCTTTAGGAATTTGTTTTTTGCTTTTTTTTTTTTTATACCTAAAATGTCCAAAACATATAGATTTTCTAAGGATTTGTGGTAGTTACTTTTTTGTCTTTCTCTTGAACATGGGCAATTACATGATGGTTAAAAAAAAAAAACTATCTCCACATGTCAACATATGTAAATCCTAGTCAGTACAATTGTTGCTCCTTGTGTGACATGCTGCCGATGCCATGTGTCAGTCATCTTTCAACTCTACTGTTGTAGAAACCTCGATCTCTCGACAGCGTAAGAAGCCACATGGACTCTCAAATGTGAGGCCACCAAGTGTATGGGTTATCCACCTGACCCAAGGACCTCTTCATCCTGGGGTGGCTTGATTCCTTTCTTGCCTCCACTCATCATCTCTCTTTCTTCACTGCAGATGTGACTTGCTTGTAACAAGGGGTTACACAGCTCCCCTGTAACCCAAAGCTTGTGGGGCCTACCATGATGCTTATGTTATATCTAGTCCATTCATCCGTTTTATCAACCCATTTTAGGAAATGAGCCCAAACATGGGAGCGATTCAAAACTCAAGTGGGCCACGCATGCGAGGATTGAATGCCCAGCATAGAAGCGTTGGTGATGGCTGCAGACGTCTTAAATCAGGGTTATATTTGCGTTTTCCCTTTATTTAAGTGGGAATCGCTTTATGAATGGGTCCGATGTCATCTAGACATAATGGTGGACCTCAGTAAAGTTGCACCAGTGAGAGTCTTCATCTCCACAGTTTTCCTCTGGTATGGCACACTTGAATTTAGATTCTACTTTATATTTTACTGGAGTTGGACACGAACTAAGCTAGGCCCGGATAAGCTTAACTTGGCTCAACCCAGAAGGAGGGTTTAGGTGCCACGTTGTATTTCTTAGCTTGAAAAAAATCTTGAGCCGAGCTCAACTTCACTCAGCTTGAAGCTCAACCCAACAAGACTCACTTTAGCCTGACTGGTGCCTTTTTAGCTAGTTTCTTTTTACTCGAGCTCTAATAGCCGAAAGCTTGAGCCTGAACTCGGCTCAAACTTAGTTCGAATTGGCCTAAGCTGTGGATTGAACTGAGTCAGCAATATGGCTCGAGAATCAAGCCGAGCCAAATTCAAGTCGAGGTAGGCTGCTAGCTTAACCACGCTGAGTTGTCCTAAGCTTGGCTTGATTTGACTTGGTGTCCAACTCTATATTTTATATTTGAACTATGTCTTAAAATGAACTGATGTGACAGATGTATGAAGTGAAGAATATTATAATTTTTTAAAGATAGCTCTTGTACAAACTTGAATTAACAAGGAGAGAAAATTTTCTGAAAACAATAAATAAAATTAATATATTTGATGAAAGTACTTGCTACAATATATGATGTGATTAAGGAAAGTAAGGCATAGATTCTAATTCAACTCGAAATATAATACTATTCTAAAATAATAAAAAGCTGTCTAATTCTAACGAAAGTACTATACGACTAGTTGACAATTAAAGCAAAGACTTTGGACCATAAGTGAAATGTTAAGACTGTAAAAATAAAAATTACAGAGCTCACAAAAATTAGTAAGTGTCAACATAAAATCTTACTTCTACTCAAAATAAAAACTAAAAAATAAACAGTTGAACTTTGTAAAGCCCTTTATGGGGCCAATGGACCTTGGCTGGTTCACTCGGGTGTACAATTGCTGATGGCTTTTCAACCTTATATTTATTCATAAAGTTAAGCCCGTTGGGGGCTACAGTGCGCGTATAGGCCATTTTTGCCCAATTGGGACCCTCCAGCCTGAATTTATGCATCCCGACCCTTCACTGAGTCATCCTATATCCATCCTGCACCATAACAGAAACATAGCGGTGGGACCCACACAGCTTTAGGTCAGCCCCGGGTCAGAGGCAGGTGGCGTCCGTCCTATACTACCACACGCCACAAAAAAAAAAAAAAAAAAAAAGCATGCACCTACTGCCATGCCTCACCCGCGTGCGTGCTCGCTCAAGTACACACGCCATGGCGCCCCTCCTCGATTCTGAACCGGCAGGGGCCACCACCTCTTTTGTACGTCTGCCGTGAAACTGAAATAAACTTCCTCCCCCGACACGAAAGCGCAGGACCGGAAAGCAATGTAAAGTCCAACACAGCACGTCCGGCTAACGTGAGCCACTGGGGACACGAGGTCAATGTGCCTACCCTACCCATGCTAACTGATAAATCATCTCTCCCACCTTGAAAAGGAAAATGTGCATTTCGAGAGTAAAGGCCATGAGTTCCACTCTTTCATTCTTTTGTAACTGCTTAGCTTCCTGTTGGCCTTAAAACCGAAAACATTAGAGAGAGAGAGAAAAAAAAAAAAAAAATTCTCACAAACGGCATTTCTAAATCCCCCAGAGCTCACCAGAGAGATGGTGCTGATCATTCAACCATGTGGGGATCCTGGTGGGGCCCATAGTGGATGGGCCAAATGATGGAGTTTTCCTCCTCACGTGACAGAGGAGAGAGAGAGTGTGGACTGGGAGTGGCCGGGCGCCCGGGCCTCATTGTGGCCGGGCGACCGGAATTCAAGTTTTCTGGGCAGCTAGGCTGCTGGACTGTTTTGTCCATTTTCGGGCGCCCCACAGTTTTGGTGACCGGGCACCCCATGACCCGGCCGGGCGCCCGACCATGTTTGGTCCGAGCGCCCGAAATTCAGATTTTCTCTTGGTTTTTCTCGCTGGACTAACTTTGAGTTGGCCGGGCGCCCGACGGTCTGGTGACCGGGCGCTCGACCCGACGCGGACTGCTTGTACGCAGTTTCCTAATATGGCTCTAATTCTTCTGTTTTTGGTACTTAAGCACTCCAAAACGGGATTAGGGTATCCCATTGTGTGGCTAACACGTCCAAGGTGAGAAAGAGAGAAAAAGAGGAAGAGAGAAAGAGAAGAGAGAGAAAGAGGAAGCTTGTAGAAGGGAGAAGTTGCTTGAAGAAGGATTCTTTTGCGCAACGGTCATCTCAGCGCTTCTACGTCCTCGGGATCGGTGAGATCGTTTCTCTTTTACTATTCTTTTGTAGTTTATCCATCCCTGCGTGGGTGAAGAAGTTTAATCCAAGCGGTGTGTGCTTGTGATCGGTTGTAACAGTTCCCTGAGATAGTGGATTGTTGATCTGGACTAGGTCCCGTGGTTTTTACCTCTTTTGAGGGTTTTCCACGTAAAAACTCTTTGTGTTCGTGTGGTTGATGTTTATTCTTGATTATTGCATTAGCATAGTCCATAATTCTAGTGTATTGGGGGGCGAGATCCGAAGGTTTGTGTGAAACGCACCCAACAAAGTGGTATCAGAGCGTTCAGGTTGTTTGAACGGTGTGGGATCGGTTCTGAATTATGGAAGGTGGCTCATCAAGGATGATCAGCCTCAATGGTTCTAACTGGACCATATGGAAGGCTAAGATGGAGGACTTGCTCTATTGCAAGGACTTGTATGCTCCAATTCTAGGCATATCGGCGAAGACAAAGGATATGTCAGATGATGATTGGAAGAAAGTGGACCGGAAGGCGGTGGGGTTCATTAGACAATGGTTGGATGATTCAGTTTTCCACCATGTGTCTACAGAGACTTCAGCCGCTAGCCTATGGCTGAAATTGCAAGGGCTGTATGAGAGGAAAACAGCCGGCAATAAGATTTTCCTGATAAGACGACTTGTGAATCTCAAGTTCAAAGATGGTGGTTCTGTGGCTGAACACATGAATGAGGTCAGCAACATTGTGAACCAACTCTCCGCCATGAAGATGGTCCTGGATGATGAACTCCAGGCTTTGCTACTGCTTAGCTCATTGCCTGACAGTTGGGAGACATTGGTGGTGTCTCTAAGTAACTCCGCGCCAGATGGAAAGGTATCCATGGATCAGGTAACAAGCTGTCTCTTCAATGAGGAGACAAGGAGGAAGTCCCTAGGGCCTGCTTAACAAGAGGCACTTGTGACACAAGATAGGGGGAGAGGAAAGAACAGAAAGGGCGGAAAGGCCCGAGATAAATCAAGAGGCAAGTCAGTTGCCAGGAAAGATGTTGAATGCTGGAATTGTGGCAAGAAGGGCCACTACAAGCATGAATGTCACAAGAAGAAGAGTGACAAGAAGGGTAAAGGAAATGAGAAGGAAGATGAATCAGATTCTACTGCGGTCGCCTCAGATGGTGACGTTGTTGTTATTCTTTCGGCAGATCACGATATTTGTCTCACGGCTTCGAGTCAGGACACCGACTGGGTGATAGACTCGGGAGCCTTGTTTCATGCGACTCCACGCAGAGATTTCTTCACAAGCTACAAGTCAGGTGACTATGGGACAGTGAAGATGGGAAATTCTGGTGTTTCGAAGATCGTAGGGGTCGGTGATATTTGTTTGAAGACCGATGTGGGCTGCACATTAGTTCTCAGGGATGTGAGACACATTCCAGACATTCGCCTCAACTTGATGTCGACGGGAAGGCTGGATGATGATGGCTATGAAAGCCGGTTTGCTGGTGGGCGCTGGAAGCTCATTAAGGGTTCGTTGATCGCTGCCAGAGGAAAGAAGTGTTGCACTCTTTACAAGGCAAGTGTCAGTGTATGCAAGAGTGGATTGAACGCAGCAGAGGATTCAGCTACTGACGTGTGGCACAGGCGTCTAGGCCACATGAGTGAAAAATGGCTTCAGCTACTAGCGAAGAAGCAGCTCCTTCCAGACGTGACAGGTATACCTCTCAAAACCTGTATTGACTGTTTATCTGGGAAACAGCATAGAGTTTATTTTGTTAAAACTGCTTCTCATACTAATAAAGTACATGCATTAGATTTGGTTTATTCTGATGTTTGTGGTCCTATGAGGACAAAAACCTTGGGTGGGGCATTGTATTTTGTCACATTTATAGATGATGCATCTAGGAGGGTTTGGGTGTATGCTTTGAAATCCAAGGACGAGGTCTTTGGTGTGTTCAAACTGTTTCATGCTATGGTCGAGAGGGAGACAGGCAGATCATTGAAGTGCATCCGCACTGACAATGGTGGTGAATACATAGGTGACTTCCACGAGTATTGCAAGTCACTGGGTATACGGCATGAACAGTCAGTTCCCAAGACCCCCCAGCATAATGGTGTGGCTGAGAGAATGAATCGCACCATAGTAGAGAGAATCAGATGCATGTTATCCCATGCAAAGTTGCCCAAGATGTTCTGGGGAGAAGCAATGCACACAGCGGTGTATTTGATAAACAGGTCTCCATCAGCCCCGTTGAATGGAGAAGTACCTGAGAAGGTGTGGACTGGACGTGATCCATCGTACAGTCATCTCAGGGTGTTTGGATGCAGGGCATCCGTTCACGTACCAAAGGACGAGAGGTCCAAGCTCGATATGAAGATCAGGCAGTGTGTGTTCTTAGGGTACGGTGATGAAAAGTTCGGTTACAGGTTGTGGGATCCGACAGAGAAGAAGCTCGTCAGGAGCAGAGATGTGGTTTTCATTGAAGATCAGTGTATAGAAGACATTGAAAAGCCAGAGAAGACCCAACCCAGTTCAGGTGAACTGGAAGACATGGATCCAGTTACTCCTCCTGTGGTGCCTGATGACGGGGGAGTACAGCAAGGTGCAGAGGATGACGGAGTCCCTACAGAAGATGGACAGGGGGAGCAGCCCCAACTTGATCCACCTGTTGAGCCACAGGTGAGGAGGACATCAAGGGACAGACATCCATCCAAGAAGTACTCGCCGCATGAGTACATTATGCTCACAGATGGGGGAGAGCCAGAAGACTATTCTGAGGCCCTAGCCGACGAGCATAAGGGGGAGTGGTTGAAAGCTATGCAAGGGGAGATGGAATCCTTGCATAAGAACCACACCTATGATATGGTGAAATTGCCTAAGGGCAAGAAAGCTCTGAGCAACAAGTGGGTGTTCAGAAAGAAGAATGAGCAGAAGAATGAGCAGACAAGGTACAAGGCCAGACTTGTGGTGAAAGGGTTTGGTCAGAGAAAAGGAATAGACTTCGAGGAGATATTCTCACCAGTGGTGAAGATGACATCCATTCGGGTGTTGCTTGGGTTGGCGGCTAGCATGGATCTGGAGATAGAGCAGTTAGATGTCAAAACTGCCTTCCTCCATGGTGACCTGGAAGAAGAGATCTACATGCGCCAACCAGAAGGGTTCGAAGTCAAGGGCAAAGAGCATATGGTGTGCAGGCTTAGGAAGAGCTTGTATGGGCTGAAGCAAGCTCCTAGGCAATGGTACAAGAAGTTCGACTCGTTCATATTAAAGCATGGATATGACAGAACGGAGTCGGACCACTGTGTGTTCACTCGCAGGTTCTCAGATGGTGATTTCTTAGTTCTGCTATTGTATGTTGATGACATGCTTATCATGGGAAAAGACATCAAGAAGATTGACAGGCTGAAACAGGAGTTGGGCAAGTCGTTTGCGATGAAGGACTTGGGCCCGGCAAAACAGATCCTAGGAATGGAGATAACTCGTGACAGAAGCAGCAGGAAGCTCTAGTTGTCACAAGAGCGGTATATTGAGAAAGTCCTAGAGCGATTCAACATGAATGCAGCGAAGCCGGTCAGTACTCCACTGGATGATCACTTCAAATTGAGCGACAAGCAGTGTCCCAAGACGAAGGCGGAAGTGGAAGAGATGCGGAAGATACCCTACGCGTCAGCGGTAGGAAGTTTGATGTATGTTATGGTGTGTATGCGCCCAGACATAGCATATGCGGTTGGTGTTGTCAGCCAGTATCTTGCCAATCCCAACAAGGAACATTGGGCAGCAGTGAAGTGGATACTGCGGTATCTGAAAGGCTCATCCAGGTTGAGCCTATGCTATGGTGACGGAAAACCTGTGTTAGAAGGCTACACAGATGCAGATATGGCAGGTGACATAGACTCCAGGAAGTCTACATCGGGGTTCATGTTCACGTTTGCAGGTGGAGCGGTCTCTTGGCAGAGCAAGCTACAGAAGGTCGTAGCATTGTCGACGACAGAGGCCGAGTACATTGCAGTCACAAAAGCATGTAAAGAGATGCTTTGGATGAAGAGGTTCCTACTGGAACTCAGCCTGAAGCAGGAGGAGCACGTGGTCTATTGCGATAGCCAAAGTGCTATACACTTGAGCAAGAATCCAAGTCAGCATTCCAAGTCGAAGCACATAGAGATTCGGTATCACTGGATCAGGGATACTTTGGAACAGAAGGTGTTACAGCTTCAGAAGGTCCATACAGACGATAACGGGTCAGACATGATGACCAAGGCTTTGCTCAAGGGCAAGTTTGAGGTTTGCAGAAACCTGGCTGGCTTGAAGAAGGTGAATTTATCCTGAGTCGGAAAGGGGGAGATTTGATGGAGTTTTCCTCCTCATGTGACAGAGGAGAGAGAGAGTGTGGACTGGGAGTGGCCGGGCGACCGGAATTCAAGTTTTCTGGGCAGCTAGGCTACTGGACTGTTTTGTCCATTTCCGGGCGCCCGACCATGTTTGGTCCGGGCGCCCGAAATTCAGATTTTCTCTTGGTTTTTCTCGCTGGACTAACTTTGAGTTGGCCGGGCGCCCGACGGTCTGGTGACTGGGCACCCGACCCGACGCGGACTGCTTGTACGCAGTTTCCTAATATGGCTCTAATTCTTCCGTTTTTGGTACTTAAGCACTCCAAAACGGGATTAGGGTATCCCATTGTGTGGCTAACACGTCCAAGGTGAGAAAGAGAGAAAAAGAGGAAGAGAGAAAGAGAAGAGAGAGAAAGAGGAAGCTTGTAGAAGGGAGAAGTTGCTTGAAGAATGATTCTTCTGCGCAACGGTCATCTCAGCGCTTCTACGTCCTCGGAATCGGTGAGATCGTTTCTCTTTTACTATTCTCTTGTAGTTTATCCATCCCTGCGTGGGTGAAGAAGTTTGATCCAAGCAGTGTGTGCTTGTGATCGGTTGTAACAGTTCCCTGAGATAGTGGATTGTTGATCTGGACTAGGTCCCGTGGTTTTTACCTCTTTTGAGGATTTTCCACGTAAAAACTCTTTGTGTTCGTGTGGTTGATGTTTATTCTTGATTATTGCATTAGCATAGTCCATAATTCTAGTGTATTGGGGGGCGAGATCCGAAGGTTTGTGTGAAACGCACCCAACACCAAAACCCATAAAAGCAAAAGTTAATCACATGGGAACCATTACACCATATCAGCGGAATGCATATCAGGATTGAGCGGGCAGTAAAGGTTCTAACAACTAACCACTCAACATATCTACAGCCATCATCAAAGATAAAAGAGAATACATAAGAAAAAGAAAGTGAAAACCTAATGAGAAACTAAACAGATGGGGCCCACTCAAACGTGATGGTGCTGGAGCTGCAAGAGCCGTAAATATGCACTATCGGCCCGGCTGATCAGCTCGGCATGGCTGCCCTGTTCAACAATGCGACCATCTTGCACAACACTGATGCTGTCCACGGTCCTTATTGTTGAGAGCCGGTGGGCCACGAGGACTGTTGTGCGGCCCCGCATCAGCCTCTCCAGTGCCTCTTGCAGCACACATTCGGACTCGGCATCGAGCGCGCTCGTAGCCTCATCGAGCAACAGCACTGCTGGGTCCTTGAGCACTGCCCTTGCAATCGCAATCCTTTGCTTCTGCCCGCCTGAGAGCTGCACCCCTCTCTCCCCGACCGGGGTCTTGTACCCATCGGGCAGACCGCTAACAAAGCCATGCACATTGGCAGCACGTGCAGCCTCAATCACCTCTGCCTCCGTCGCTCCATCCTTCCCATAAGCAATGTTCTCAAAGATGCTTGATGCAAACAGTGCTGGTTCTTGCTGCACCAACCCAATCTTAAGTCGGAGTGACTTCAAATTCAGACGTCGGATATCCTTCCCATCGATCATTACTTTCCCAGCTGTTGGATCATAGAACCTCTCGATCAATGCAATGACAGAACTTTTCCCTGACCCACTGGCTCCAACAAGAGCTTGACTCTGCGCAGCACGGATCCGTAGGTTTAGATCTTTAAAGATCATGATCTCAGGTCGAGACGGGTAGGCAAAGTCAACATGCCGCAGCTCAATCTCGCCTCGGACCGACTCGACCGGCTCAGCTTCTGGATCATCTGGGTCGATTTTTGTAGAGCGGTCAAGGATTGAGAAGACAGAACTGATGGTTTCACCACCACGTATGATCTCAGGTGTGAGGCTGACAGTCTCTGCAACAGAATTGGCAGTTATGACGAGTACGACGAAGACCTTGATGACCTTGGAGAAGGTGGAGACGCCATGGCTGACGAGGCGAGCTCCATACCAGAGGATGAGGGCCTCTGAAGCATAGAGTGCAAGCTGGGAGAGGCCAAAGAGGAGGCCGGCCGATTGGCTTCTGCGGAGGCTTCGGCGCTGGGGCAGGCGGAGCTCGTGACAGAATAGGGAGAGGATCTTGTCCTGGGCATTGAAGGCTGCCACGGCACGGATGTTGCTCACGCCCTCCCCTGCGATCATGCTCGTCTTCGCATGCGCCTTTGCTGTGTCACCGGCAAAACCTTTCAAAGATAGTTGCTGTGGAATGGAGACATAACAGAAATAACGGTCAGGAAGAATGAAATGGGACTTGCATGAGAAATTTTGAATATTGAAAAGATGGTTTCTAAACTTGTGCCACCCTCTTAGGACTGGTATTTTAGAAAATTCGAACATTTAGCTGATGATGTATAGTGGACCCCATCAAGTATGTGCCCTGGCCCAAAATAAAGCTCCACCGCTCATCAGGCAGGCAACATATCTACAAAGAGCTTCATCGACATTTATGCATGACCAACCCAAAGAGTGGACCACGTAATTTCTGGGGCTCCACAGTTATGGTGGAGTGCGCCTGAAGAAGGCCACATCCCACTCGACATTTCTCAATTAGGACCAGGTTATTTAGGTTTTGCTCAGGTCAAGCCCAAATTATGATGGGCCCACCACAGATGGTCCATTGTGTCAATTGAACAATCAGGCAGGCAAACAACAGTAAAACAAACATACAGTGGGGCCCACCCATCGTGCACTTGAAATCAAGCAAATTGCTGTTTAAGGTTCTCATCCTCATCGTCTAAGCCTTGTCCCAACTAACTAGGTCAGCTACATGAATCCTATTTTGCCATTCCACTCTATCAAGGGACATAACTTTAGTTATACCATAAGTCATCAAGCCTTTTCTTACTACCTCTACCCCCCATCCTCTTAGGCCTTCCCCTTACCCTTTTAGAGCCTTAAACTTGTACCATTCACTCCTAACTTGTGCAGACATGACCTGGTCCACTTTCTTATTTTGCTGCTCATCCATCTCAACATCTTCATTTTCGGTACACTCATCTTATGGACGCATTGTTCCTTAACCGTCCAACATTATATCCCATAAAGCATGGCTGGTCTTATAGCTATCCTATAAATTTCCCGTTTAATTTGAGCGATATACAACAATCACATAAAACTCCATAGGCATATTTTCATTTCTTCTACCCTACCCTGCTTAAATTCTATGTGCAACATGCTAGTTTGGCTATTTTATTTTATCTATTTATTTATTTATAATAAAAGAGAGAGAAAAAGGTCTTTTAAATTATTGAGAAAAATGTATTTGTGGGAATAGTCCCACATTGGAATTAGAGGTGGATCTTTTTTACTCTTGAGAAAATGTGCTCGTAGGAATAGTCCCACATTGGAACTAGAGGATTTTTTTTCTCCTTTATATATAGTTTCATGTGGATAGTCTTTGTATTAGCTCTTGGGTATGGTATGCCAAACACCACATGTGCGTATGTGCTGCTCACCACGTCATGTCATACGCGTCGGGTTGGGCTCGAGCTTGTCTACATGATCAGTTTTATTTTTTTTCGAATTTATTTTTTGTTTTGTCTGAGTCTTGTGGTTCCACGTCGCACGTCATTGCAACGGTGCTGTGACCGTTTACACAACTGCATATAAATGTTGGTTGCCACCTTAACACCATGTGTTAGCCATGTGTGCTTTGGGGATTATTATATATACTCTTTTCAGAAAAACTAATTGCTTTTACAAAAAAATAAAAAACTCTAGCTGTAGTCTCTCTCCCTCCATTCTCTTCTATGCAGAGAAATTTTACTAATCCTTCATTATTGTCTTTAAGTTTTGATTTTCAATTATTATATATCGAGCATTAACCACTGTAGTGGTGGAGTTGGCCAATTTAGTCGATCAACGGTTGCTTCCCAAAGGCGATCGCAACAAGCCATCTGAGCCATTCATCTGGTTCGAGATATACGCACGAATCATCTTAAAAAAAGTGACCCGGTTATGCGCCTCTATTGACTGCATTATTTATCATATCCCTTATCTCTTATTTTCCTTAAGGGGTCCAGGTGCACTCGTTGTAATTTAATTTCTAATTATTTCATTTGTTTCATTACTCATTATTTCATATATGATATTGGCGTTATCCTGCAAATAATATTATTTTTGTAAAAGTAATTAGGTTTTTCTCTACACATGTGGCTGACACATGGCGTTGAGGTGGCAACTAACGTGTATATGTGGTTGTGTAAACGGTCACAACACCGTTGCATTAATGTATGACGTGGAACCGCAAGACTCAGTCAAAGAAAAAATAAAACTAATCATATAGGTGAGCTCAAGCCCAACCCGGCTCGCATATTACAAGGCGGTGGGCTTGTGGTGTTTTGCATACCATATCTAATAGCTAATATAAAGACTATATATAAAGGAGAAAATACATTCCTCTAATTCCAATATGAGATTATTTCCACAAGCACTTTTTTCAAGAGTTTAAGGGGACGTTTGGATCACAAGTTACTAAGCTACTTATGCTTTAAGTAGCTTATCTTGATTTTTTACTTACTAAACTGAAGAAATTAAGTAACTTTAAATAAAAAAGCTACTTATAATTGATCATAAACCAAACTTACTTATCTCGAATAGTAAGTAAAAATAGTAACTTAATTGGTGGTATCCAAAGGGCCCTAAAAGACCTTTTTTTTCCCTCTCTTTTATTAAAAGAAAAAAAAAGAAGCCAAACCAACAAAAGTGGTCATTTGGGTAACTTCTTGATCAATAATCTTCTACTAACTCCTGTTCCCATTCCTATTGAAAGATATACAAATCTCTCACATGAGGTAAAATGTACACACGTCTTTCGTTAAAATTTCTGGTAAATTGATCTTTTAATAGCTAAGAGAATTATCTATACTTGGGCGGAGCCAATGGTCCACGTGCATCCACATGCATGGCATATATGTACCTAGAATTAAATCCTCAAACCTATGCATCTACATTAGATGAGCATTGTGATAAACATCACCAAGAATTTGAAAATCTCCTAATACTTTTGCAGAAATGATATTATCGCAACAATTTCAAAATCTTGACAGTTTCAAATGTTTCGCAGTTTTATTGTGAGATTATTTTGTTAACAAAATAATTATTTAAACGTTTAAATTAATTCATTTTTTTATCTATATTGTAACTTTAAATTTATTTATTAATTTATAGTATTTTCTTTTTAGTAATTTATTTAGGAGATTTGTGACTATGTAGAAGGTTATAACTGAAAATCAAACTCCACTGATGATCGGCTTGGCCAATGGCACACAGCGCACATTCAAGCACAGATATTCAACCGTCTGAAATCAACAAGTGTCCACTAAATAGGCGTCCCAGGTTCATTCTGATTTTAGGGCCGTGCTCCATCCAGTGTGAGCCCTGCTATTTGAACGGTTCAGATGTGGGTTCCTGTAAGCCTTATGTACAACGGCTGTGTGGAGTCGTACTACTCTCAGGTACTATCAGTGCATCAGACAGCTGCTCGTATGCGAGGCTGCTAGGGGGACGCAACGGGAGTCTGACATGGTCATGGCAGGACCAAAGGACAAGGGAAAACAGGAGAAGAGAAGAAAAGAAAGGAAGAGCTGCAGCAGCATCACGGGGGAGCATCTTGAACAGTTTCCACCGCAAGTGAAAGGCTTTTTTCACTGTGCATCCATCACGTCTCAAACGTTCTACCGCAGGTGAAAAGCTTATTTCACTGTGCATCTATCCCGTCTCAAACGTTCTATCGCAGGTGAAAAAGCTTATTTCACTGTGCATCTATCACGTCTCAAACGTCCTTCCCTTCTATCGATAATCACACACAAACCTACTTTTTACTATAGGCGACAAAGCATCTACTGCTGCTGCAGTGTTGGTGCAGGGTAAGAGGAAATTTTTTTTAAAAAGTTATATGATATTCAGGCTACGTACGCAGGCAGTGAGAAAATGTAATGCGGCATACATTAACTCTGCTCAGATTGCATAAAAAATGCTAACCTCTGATCCGCAGACGTTTGTCGATATAGGATCATTGGAATTTTTTTTCAACCGTCCAATAAATGTTCAGCAATCTGATGGTAAGATAATAAATTAAGGGACATTTTTGGATTATGGTGTACCAAAACTAGGACCCAAGATTTGGACGGTTTAATTGGAATAATTAGTATCCCAAGTATGCAATTTTTAAGTATTTTTTAAATGCCTGTCTTTCATCCATCACAGACTGCCAGAGTACCAAAGTTTTTACTCGTTGAAAAAGAAACAGTCAAAGGTAAAGGAGCTCATAACCTCGAGAAATAAATTCCAGGAAAACAAAGAGGGCTGACCAGAGACTCTCTCCCTCTATGGGGAGCACAAAAGAGGATATCTTGCGGGTCTCTCTCTCTCTCTCTCTCTCTCTCTCTCGGGAGCACGGAAAAGAATATCTTGCGTGATTTACGAAGAAAATTGCAGGAGGCACATGCACTGCTGGGCGCAAGGCCCTTAGGTTGACTGGGGTGTTTTGTCGTTTATTGCTGGGTCCTAGATTCCGGCATCGGAATGAGATGCCGGAATCTGACACACAAACAAGGACATCAGGGAACGGTCCAAAACGATTAAAATCCTATCCTCGCCACACCCCGTGGCCGAAGGCTGATTGTTGAAGCTAGATCTCCCAGGGTCCCGTTCGTTCACAAACGACAACGTCTGCCTCTAGCCGAATTCATTGGTAGATTCCCGGCACTAGTGCTAAAATCTCATTTGTGAGAGATCCAAGCCCATTCATCAGCTGCAGCCCCCGGATTAGAGAACAGGTTGATTCGCTCATAAGGTGCGCCTCGCCGTGTAAGAAATAAGGACGGCCAGAAATCAAACGCTAGTGGTCTATATTCAACCTATACGTAGACTACCTGATTAGTGGAGATTGATCATTAGGCCATCTGATGGGCGGCCCATATCTAGCATGCCAGCGCATCCTGGGCGCCAATGCCACAGATCAACATGAGACTTGTATCTGCGTTTTTCAAGTTAAGCAGGGATAAAAGACAATTGAGTTTATTTCCGTAAACCGTGAGCGTGAGGCACTGTGGGAACACATGCCAAGATGGTCAGAGATCAGTACCATACATCATGTGCTGAAGATGAACTAAAAGGCAGTAGGACGTGGGTGGGGCCCCTATGACGAATTAGAGTATTAAACGTTATCACAGCCGTCCAGGCCGCCAATTGCTTTGGGTGATCAGAACCTTTCTGCCTAAATACATACCCAATCCACACAAACTAAGGATCATCACTAGGGTAGGCATTTCAGACCATATCACCATGCAAAAGTGTGATGAGAAATGGAAGCTTGAAAATAATTTACCTGCGCAAAGTTGGCAAGAACTAGAAGAGGAAATGTCGCAAGAATGAGGAGGGAGACCCGCCATTCGACAATGAAAGCCACAATGAACGATGTGAGAAGCGAAGTCATGTTCTGCAATATAACAGAAATCCTCTCGGCAATGGCTGACTTCACATCTGCAGCATCACCCGAGAGACGAGCAGCAACAAGACTGGAATTGTTCTCCTCCTCATCGAACCACCCTACTTCGTTCCTCAAGATACCTGAAAAAATCACAAATTTCAACTTTAAAAGGAAAAATCATCCATGCATCCACTACCATAATTTAAGAAAACAGATAAGGAAGATTTCTACCTGCAAGCATCATCCTCCTCACCCTCGTTGTAAGGTTCTCTCCCATGATACTGAAAAAATAATGCTGCACGAGGTATGCCATGACGGCATAAAGGCCTGCCCCAATGTATATGAAAACAAACTCCTTTGTCTTCCTCTCCATTGCCTCTGAATCCCTATAGTAGAACACCTCGATCATATTACTCATGACGATCGCAAATGTTGGACCTATAAATCCAGAGAGCACTGAACCAACAGCTCCTAGGATGGCATATGGCCACTCGGGCGCGTTGAGCTTCAGGAGCCGGAAGAAGTATCCATCTGGGGCTGGCTTCTTCCTATCAGTGTCAGCATTTGAAACCATCTCAATACGACCATCAGCTCCAGTACTGTACTGATAGCTTAAGTTCCTCAAGCTACCAGATCTGAGGCTCAGAGACTTGGTAGAGAGTGAATTGCTTAGGCGAGATGAGCGAGATTTGCGGGTTGAGACATTGAAGTCTCTGTTCCTTGCCATCTCTTGGAATCGAATTAAAGATGCATATGCTCCGGTGTTTCCTTTCGCCATCAGTTCATCGTGGGTGCCAGTCTCGACAACTTGACCTTGCTGGATTACAGCAATCGTGTCAACGTTTCTTATGGTGGAGAGGCGATGGGCAACGACCACAGTTGTTCTCCCAACCATAAGTCTGTCTAGAGCTTCTTGGACGATACTCTCTGAGCCTGCATCAAGGGCACTAGTAGCTTCATCGAGTAGGAGGATTTTTGGGTTCTTTAGCATTGCGCAGGCAATGGCAATTCGCTGTTTTTGGCCACCAGAGAGTTGTACTCCTCGCTCCCCCACCTGGATGATTGGATTGAAGAGATGTGCTAAGTTGGTAAAAAAAGAAGGAAACCCATTTACACCCAGCTCATGTGAAATAGTTATCATCTATATCATAACACCATTAGTAGGGGACACTTTTGCCCCACTAACTAGTTTCCAACAGCGGATAACTTTATGCATTCAAGGAATATGAAAAGACATTTTAAACAAACTCATGGGCATTTTGGGAATTTGAAAATATGCGTACTTACCGACATTAGGTTAAAATTTCACCCACAAATGGTACTCAATGGTTTAAAGTCGAAAACTTCCAACTCTCGTGCCGGCTTTCTCTCTCACCAAAGCTCAATTTCCCAACGGTGTGGTTAGGTACCTACTAGGGTTACTTTCGCAAACAAAAGTCCATCAGGTATGCCGCCCCAATCTAACCATTGAACTAAAAAATCATGATCCTCCAAAACTCAGGCCACACCATTAGAAACAGGTGGGAAGGAACACCCACCATTAGTTTTGTGCAGGACCTACTGTGGTGTTTATATGCCATCCAATTCATTCATTTGATGCACCTCGTCTTGATAGAAAAATTACCCAAAATGGCAGTATTCCAATACTTAGGTGGGCCATACCACGTAAATTTAGAGGTTTTAGATATAATTTTATAGGGTGGCCCATCTAAGAGTTGAATCAGCCTGATTTTTGAAGGAGGTGTGGTTTAACACATAATTTTAAGTTGTTTACCCCACATTCATGAAAGTAACCCTGGTAGGTACCTACACGAGGTAGCCAACCATTTTTCGACTTGAAAGGGAATGTTTATCTGAGAAAATGGAAGCTTTTCATAGAGAGAATCCAGTCCAAATTTAAAAAATGAAGTGATTTTCAGCAATTGTTGCAAAACAATCATCATAAATCATCAAATGAATAAAACCACTCTTTGAATTGACAAATCATAGAAAATATAAATGATCTGTTTTTTAAAAGTTCAACAAAATGACAGATAAAAGGAAAGCCAGGTGCAATGAAAAAAACAAGAATCAAATGAAGTTCCATTTACCTAAACTTCTCCCTCCCAAGGATAAGATGGAAATTGAACACATACAATCTTAAACGCCATCCTATGCATGCTCTACTAACGATAACTGATACAACTAAAATGGGTACACTCACCTGTGTGTTGTAGCCATTGGGAAGCAGAGTAATAAAGCTATGAGCATTTGCAGCAGCAGCCGCAGCTTCCACTTCAGCAATTGTCGCATCAGCTTTGCCATAGAGTATATTCTCAAGTATGGTGGTCGCAAAAAGCGCTGGTTCTTGGTTCACCAAACCAATCTGGTCCCTTAGCCACCGCAATTGAAGTGTTTTTATATCTACATTATCCAGCAATATCTGCCCTGCAGAGCAGTGACCCAAAATTCAGTACAATACCATTAGTTTCTGAAAGCACCTTCTCTATGATGAGATCAAGGTCTTAATTACCCTGGTTAGGATCATAGAACCTTTCTATCAGGGCCACCACAGTGCTTTTCCCTGACCCGCTACCTCCAACAACTGCAACTGTCTTCCCTGCCGGGAAGAAGATTGAAAAATCTCTAAAGATTATGACATCTGGACGTGATGGGTAGCTAAAGGTGACCTCTTTGAATTCAATGTTCCCATTGACCTCAGACAAACACTTCCCATCTGAGGGATCTTGAATTATAGAGGGCTTCTGCTTGATTATTTCCATTAACTTGTATCCGGCAGTTTTACCTTTGCTGAATGCTCCCAGATTTGAAAAGGATTGTCCTAGACTCCTGCATGAACAGATAGGTATGAGTGATGTAGTTTACAAAGATCCAAATTGCTGAAGCAGGTTCCTTTCAATTGGAAAGGGAAAGGAAACGGCGGCACAATCTCCACAGCAAACATGCCCAACTGTAAGATGGGCCAGAATGGGTCATGGCTCAAAAAGCATACTAGTGTAATATCCTAATTGTAGACCATTGTCCAATCTTAATTTAACCTTCCCTTTCAACTAGCAGTATTCATTGATTAGTAAATTTAAACCATGAACACTCATGCGCATCCCACAAGGTAGATGATTTGGATCATCATAAACATGGTGATGAGCATGGTACAGATGGTGCTTTAGATTTTTTTTTTATTTTTTTACATTTTTTTTTTTTAATTTTTGCACTCATGATTAGGATACAACTGCTATATCATAATTATGATTCAATCATTCTTTTCCTGCCAATGTGTCACATGCGTAGAATATCCAATCCAACCGCACCATCATTATCACTTGAAATGAAAACCAGGTCGATCCATTTATAGCATGGGCCGCACAGTATAGAGTCATAAATTGGTTGTCCATTGATTTTGATACTGGGTCCCAGGTTGATAAGCGTGCATTGACTATTGATCTGGTTTTAATAACAGGTGATGATCATGTCGTGGCCCACTCTGTGTAGGTTCATGGAAACAGGGGGAATAAGTGTCATTCCTTTTCAAACAACACAAGGGAAATCCGGTCAACAGTTTTCAAAGGTAAATCGGCACTTGACCAAGACCACGCTGAAAACATCTGTATGACATTGACTCCTGCCAGTGACGCATGAGGCGAGGGTATTGTGTTCATTTAAAGTGGTCTGACGATAAATTTGAGAACCGGTGAAAGAGAGTGCGAGTTCGAGTTTTGGTTCTTACATGCCCCCTACAATGGCGGAGAAGATGGCCGTGAAAGCCTTTCCACCGTCTGTCTGTCCGTTTCGAATGAAAACGCCGGCATACCAGAAGACCAGTGCCCACGACATGCACGCAATTCCGTACGTGCATCCAATTCCCAGGCCTTTCGCCATCCCTGCCTTGTATCCGAGCTTCAACGTGTTCTGTATCGCCTCCGAGTAGGAGTTCAGTGCCTTGTTCTCTCCTGCGAAGGAATACACGGTTCGAACTTGCGCAATGGCCTAGTTACAGACAAGGCGAGAGAGTTAAGGAGATAAGCCCATCAGCCACCCAAGCTCCTTTTAGAAGATCCGTGAATAACAAAGGGGACAAATTACTGAAAATTTTCAGAGCAGGCTCTGCCTGTAACTATCAAACGCTCAATTCATTAGAATAAATTTTGCTTTCTCCTCAGTTAACGTGGGATATTTTGGTCCTAACCAATCAGGGATGCACATGAAGAAAAGGCCAGATCATCTGAAAGCAGGAAGACGACGGCGACCACGCAGGCGCTCCTCCAGTGAGGAATTCAAAACAAAACGAAATGCGTTTTTGTACGAATTCTTTTTATCGCAAAAGCAGGAAAAAACAGAGGATCAAACAAAGACCGAAAGAAATATGTTTTTGGAGTTTTCTCCCGCAAAACGTAATTTGTTGTGGGCATTTGGGAATTCACCTGCTCTGCGATTATACCGGCGTTTGCGTACGATTCTCGGCTCTTGGACGTGAGGCCTGTCAGAGTATAAGCGTATAAACCCCCGGCGAAGGCGATTCCTGGAATGACAGCAACGCTCAGCAACGCCAGCCTCCATGCCGATACGAAGCCCACCACCAATCCGGCCAGGAACGTTGAGAGATAGTGTATGAAATTCCCAACCTGTAAAAATTAAGAATAAAACACCGTTGGTTTTTTAACGGATTTTGACACACAGTAAGAACTGAAAAGGTAAAGGCGGGAACCACTGCACAAAAGCATGGGCTAGCTCAACCAGCTGCCTCGGAAAGCGCAAGTTAGAATTTTCACACCTAACTATACTAAAATAAGCCGCTTTATCCGGTACTTGTCTGGAGTGTGAGGTAGCTTATGGAGTGAGAGGCATCGTACTGCTCATTAGTGGACCCCCGTGGCAAAGCCAATTGGTAGGATGCCGCGCACGTTAGGCTTCGATGCGCACATAGCTTCTAACATGCGCGTCATGTCCCACGCCTATCGGGAGCCGGCCCATCTGAACCGACGGCTTCGTGCAGCGAAAGGGTATTAACTGCTCATAAAGACTGCCCCTGCTAAGGCTACTCGCGAGAGTACGTATTCGGTTGGGTCGAGTACGTACGCGACCGATGTCAGACGGGGCTGGGCCGATCAAATCCCGCCACGTCTGGGCTTCACTCAACTCGGTGTTTCCCGGGCCTCAACGAATCCGGTTCCTCATGTTCATCAACAAATGTACATGGATGGTGGGCCATGCCTCGAAGATCCAAACAATTTAAATGATGGGCCTCACCATGGATGGTGGATGGCCTGGAAATCTCTTAGATTAAAATGCTATAACCCTCAGAATTCAGTTTATGCTAGCCGAGATTTTCTAGGGCATTGATGGGATCTTCAAATTTGAGAGATTTAGCGGGCATGCCCATCTTTGGTGAAGCCTGTCATATAAACGGTTTGGATTATCAAACTATGGGCCGCACATGACAAAATCCAACTCAGCCAATAATTCCGCTGCCTTGGAGGGCTCACAGGTGGACCACCGCGTGCTAGTCAAATGAAGAATATTGTCATTCTTGAGAGGTCCTAACCATCCATTTCGTTCGTACGCGCGCAGCCCACCTGATGACCAAGCAATCCCTATACCAAAGTGACCCAACCTCCTGTACACGTGGGGTTGTAGAGCCTAATTTCTACTCGCGCCACGGGAACCATGTCTCCAACGACTCAGATCGCGCGGTTCCAGTTTAGCTCGATATTTATTCGGCGCAAGTTAGAAGTTAGCCTAGGGTTAAAAAAAGGTGGATACCAGCAAAACGAGGGTGGAAACGAGAACCGCAGAAAAATCGGTGAGATAGAGATCACGAACCTTCTCGCTGATGGCATCTTGCACGAGTAAGGTGTCTGTAGAGACACTGAAGACAATGTCTCCCGTCCTCGCTTCAGTGTCGAAGAATCCCACGTCCTGCTTCAATACAGCTTCCAAATACTTCTTCCTCAGTGCACTCACCTGCCTCTCTCCCGTGAACATCCAACAAGCAATCTCTGCAGCCCAAACGCAATGGCTTGGTCAGACGCGTCAGATCAGGAATAAAAAAAAAAAAAATCCAAATCCTCGGTTCTCCTCTTTCCAATTTTCAACGTTCAAAACGAGAAATTCATTCAATCGAGCATTTTGTCTCGCGGTAATAAGATTTTTCTAACATGTCGCGAGAAAGTAAATACGTGCAACGTCTCAGAAACAATAACGGCGACAACGACTAGTAACGGAGAAAGGAACGAAGGACAGTCCGGAATCACGTGCCGCCCACTATCCGTTCCTATTCGGAACGCGTGCACGTTTTCTAGCGCCGGCCGATATAGATAGAAGAAACGCTCAGACCCGTAGCCAAACGACAGAAAGAAACCTCACCTGCGTATGAAGATATGCATACGACAAGCCCGAGATATACGAAATACAGAGCGTACTGCATTCAGCAAATACACAGATCTAAGAACGAAGATTGCTAGAAAACGGGACAGATTTGAAGGGAAAAAAATGCTAGGATTTTAACGGATCGGAAATCTTACCTTCGAGACTTCATCCGTCATCTTCTTCAAATCCGTCTGGTTTTTCCCGAACCCGTTAACCAAGTTCCCGAACAAAAGGAAGAAAACCGGCATTGCAGAGCCATGGACAACGGCTCCCAAGCTTCCAGCGGCCATGAAAATCCAGTCGTACTTGTCTGCGAACGAGAAGAGCTTGAAGAACGAAAGGCTCTGCTCCTTTTTCTTCTGTGCATCAGCGACGGGCTTCGATTCCGAAGTTTCCGCCATTAAAGCTGAGATCTGAGCTTTTCCTTACGTTTTTTCACTGTTGCAGGCAGCAAAAGAGCCCGATTTCAGAAAAGTGGGAACAGTCCTGAGAATGGCTTTTCTGCAGGCATGGAAGCAGAGATGAGTGGGTTGCAGAGATCGGGAAACGCCGATCTCTCAGCAGGCACTGCGAGAGGAAGCTCTACGGAATGCTCTCTGGCTTTTCCGCCATTATAACTGAGATCGAAGCTTTCTTTCTCCTTTTCTTTTGCAAGAGAACTGACAATGTCGGTTCGCTTATCAGTCCAAAGAGAGTCTTCGGAGCTTGCTTTGCCGGGAGAGAGAAAGAGAGGGAGGAAGAGAGAATGTCAAGCGGGGTCAAAGCGAAGCAAAATGAGGATTGAAGGTCGCGTGGGGGAATTTATAGGGAGCGGTTAACCGCGGTGGTGAAGAGGTTAACTGCGGTTGGATGGAATCTGGTTCAGGACTGGAGAAGTGGACTGGAGTGGGATGGAGTGGAGTGGGTTTCAGCGGAGTTATTTCATGCTCCGCCTGCGTATGACGCTTGATACTCAGGCACTTGGACTCGTGTAATACATTAGCTCAAATTCAACCGACTAAATTGTGGAACCACTGTCTCTAGTCACTACCTTGAAATTCAGATTATTTTAAACGGTCCTAACTCCCGAGTTTACGACACTTGTTTGTGGAAAGAAAAAAAAAACTATAGGATATTTTCATTTTCAACCGTCAGTTGAATGTTGAAAAATCTGACAGTCATGTCATCAGAAAGTCTTTAGCTTTGGTTTTTGAAATATCGAAACTACGTAGCATGCTTTGGACGGTTAATTTAATTCCATTTATTCGACGCATGCGATGTCTAGGTAATCTCTCCAGGTGCCTGCGTATCATCCATCACACTCAGCCAGAGTC
This sequence comes from Liriodendron chinense, assembly GCA_003013855.2. Lineage (NCBI taxonomy): Eukaryota > Viridiplantae > Streptophyta > Magnoliopsida > Magnoliales > Magnoliaceae > Liriodendron > Liriodendron chinense. The sequence continues at coordinate 2,428,292 of PVNU02000736.1, read as the reverse complement.
CTTCTTTGCTTCGATTCTCACGCCGTAAAAAGTAGCTCGTTTGAGGTTACTAGCGTAAGAGAAAGATTATACCCAGAGGCGCTCGCGCTCATGTGTGGGAGAGATCCAAGCCGTCCATCCTGTTTGGTGATCGCCTTTTCCAAGATAAAGCTGGGTTGCAAGGGTGAGAAGTACCAAAAAATGGGGCGCGTGGAAAAATTGACCAACGGTCTACATTCCGGCTGGTAATGCTGCGCATCCCAGAACCAGCGATGTGAGTGGGACCATGACGGCGAGGCCCACCTCGATGTGTGACTTATATAATCCACGCCGTCCATCCCTTTTGCCAGCTTATTTTAGGGCATGATCCCGCGAAAGAACTAGATATAAATCTCAGGTGGACCACACCAAAGGAGACGGTGATCATTTACCATTTAAAACTTTTTGTGGGCACAAAAGTTTTGGATGAAGCTGATATTTGTGGCTTCCCTTCGTTCAGGTGTGTGTGCCTTATCAACATGTTGAATGGCAAATAAACTTTCCGGTGGACCTTTTTTATGTTGCCGTTAGACGACCACTGTTTCCTGTGCTGCGATTCACTCGAGATTTGTATGTGCTTCATTTTTTGGAGCATGCCCTTGGACGGCGTGGATATAGAATGCATGCATCGCGGATAGGCCCCATTGTCAGATCCCACCCACGTAGCTGGTTCCGGTGTCCGATCTTGCACGCGTATACTATGTTGGCACGTGTCTCCACCAGAGAAGCAGCCATGGACGGGATGGTCTGCCAAAGGCTTCTGCGGAAACTTCCTGGAAGCTAGGTGGGGCCACCATAATGCTTGTGAGAAATCTACCCGTTCGTCATCCGTTTTGCCGGATCATGTTAGGACGTTGCATAAAAAGGGAGGCGTATCTTAAAACTCAAGTCGGACAGGAAACAGTGAGATTGAATGTGATCTTTGAAAGATTCGCGGGGCAACAGAAGTTTGGGGGCAGGCTAATATTTTTGTGTTTTCAGTTCATCCCCAGTAGGAATGACCTTATGAACGGTGTAGATGACACATAAACATCAAGGTGGACTCAGGAAGGTTTCAACGGTATGCATTTCCCTACCCACTTTTCTTGTCGTGTGGCCCACTTAAGTTTTGGATATGCCTCATTTGTGGGTCCATGTCCTAACATGATGTGTCAAAACGGATGGACAGTATAGATTTCTCACAAACATCACGGTAGGCCCACCTATCTTTCTGTCGCAGGAATTTGCTGGGAAAACCCTTGGCAGGCAATCCTCGTCCAGCACCTAAGCATTTCCCTGAAGCGAACATACCAGGTGCCCGTGGTCCCGCATGATAGGATGTGAAAACCATCTGCAACGTCAGTTGGTGGGCCTGGGAAGTTAGGTTTGGAGAGACCTTTAATCATTCAGCCGATGTTAGATGTAGGCCATGGCATGGCCACACATGAGTTACAAAACAAAATACAGGTGGATCATAGGGAGCGGCTTGGGTAGGCCTGCACACGGGTCGGGTTAGGTTTGGGTTATGTACAGGTTGAGGTCAATCCTAAATTGAACCTAAACATAATTTAAAGGTTTGAGTTTCGATCTGAGTTGTGATCGGGTTGGGCTGACCCAACCCTAACCCTAACCCTACCCCACTTTCAAAAGGGTTAACCCTAACCCTACCCTACCCTATATGATAAAATGAAATGAGTTAGGATTAAGTTATGCTTATCTCCATTCTTTTTAACTTTGTATATTAAAAACAAAAGTGTTCGATTCATTTCAATTCTAGACTTTCAATTCTCATGTTTTCTTACTACTAGAGTCTTGGATGCAGCTCATTTTTGGCCTCATGTCTTAAAATGATATCAGAAAACAGATGCACAGGGTGGATTTCTCAAAGACATCACAGTGTGACTGATGGACGGTCTGAATTTTAGACACGTTAAGAGGTTTCCCAATTCCCACATGAGAGAAAGTTACCATCCAAAGTTTCAATTTTTGGGGCGGTTCGGGTCAGGCAAAAGGGGTCAGGGTACGAGTCGGGTCAGGCGACTTTAGCGTGTACCCTAAACCGCACTTAAATTAAAAACGATCCGGCCACATTGACCCGGTACCGAACCATTTTCTCTGCCAGATCGGAACGGATCGGGTTTATGCCAGGTCGGATCGGGCGGGTCGATTGAGTTAACCGGACAAATGTGCAGCCCTAGGCTTGGGTACTACCCACCAGGTAGGGCTCTCAATGGAGCAGGTCAAATCTAACCTGAGATCCAATTCTCTCTAAATCCGTATAATGTGGATTTGGATATTAATTTAGGTCTGATTAGTTAAATGGATCGGATTTGAATCTTAAAATAGGTCCGATTACTTAAATGGACCAGATTTGGATTCACAGGAACATATCCGAGTTCGATCCGAATCCGATTAAGATCCGACTCATTGTCACCTTACCATATATGTTATATTCATGCGGGCCATCCGTTTTCCAGATTATATTTAGGCCATGTCTCAAAATTGAGACATGCTACTCTTAGGTCGACCATACCACAGTAAATGGTGGGATTTGCATAATTTTTCTACTAAATTAAATATATTATATTATATAATTTTTTAGATTTGTAACGCGGGGGATTCGGACTTAGATCCGACCCGAATCTAATGGTTATATGGATTTTGGATCGGAAATGGATCTAACAATTGATAAATGGATCGGATATGGATATCACTTTTTGGATCCGAGTTAGATTCGAATCCGTCTACTGATATACAGACGTGGAGTCAGATCCAACTAGATCCGATCCAGATCCGACCCATTGAGAGCCCTACCACCAGGACGTAGCTACTCCTGTAAGAGGCTCTTTCGGCCGAAATTGGATTGCATCCTTAGTTACTCAGTACGCTCTTATTGTACTGAGTAAACTCAATTGGGCCCACTGTAAATGTATGTAGTTTATCTACACCGTCCATCCATTTTTCCAGCTCATTTAAGCGGTTGAAACCAAAATTGAAGCATATCCAAACCTTAGGTGGACCATACCACAGGAAAACAGTGGGTATAATGATTTCCACCGTTGAAACCTTTTTAGGGCCTGCAATGATGTTTATTTGTCATCCAACCTATTCACAAGATCACGCAAACGTTGTGATCCAAATCTTCCGTGGCTCCCAATAATTTTTCAATGGTACAAGTTCAATTCACATTGTTTCCTATGGTGTGGTCCACTTAAGCTTTTTATATGCTTCAGGTTTTGTCTCAAGCCGTAAAATTATCTGCTAAAAGGGATGAATTGAGTGGATAAAATGCATATATCATGATAGACCCTGTAGAGTTTACTCAATATGCAATTCGCTTCCCTATTATATATATATATATATATATATATATATATATATATATATATATATATATATATATATGATGGAAATGGTACTATGTGGGCCCCACCATGATGTGTGTCGCACATCAACACTGTGCATTTGATGGGTCCTCTTTGGTTTATGGGATACCCCAAAAATCAGTCATATAGAGAATTCAGGTGGGCCATAACATCTAAAACCATGTGAAGACATGCCTAAAATATCTAAAATCACTTGGTGGGGCCCACCTAAGTTTTGGATGTGCCTGAAACTTGGGGTGACCCCTCTTACAAGTGGAACACACATAATGGATGGGCTGGATTTGTGAACCACATCTCAGTGGGCCCAATCAACGATCGTGAATATTTTAATGGGTGGATAACCCCTCCCAACTATTTTCTGTGGTGTGTCCCACCTAAGTGATGGATTGACCTAATTTTTAGCCTGTGGCCCAACATTAAATGGTGCATCTAACTGATGGAGTAGATGTTCAAAACACATCACAGTGGGGCCCACACAGCTCAACCTCATGGAAAGTTCCCATGAGGTTGACCTCATAGTTCCATTTCCTATATATATATATATATATACACACACACACACACACAATATTTGGGTTGAAATCTCACTACCAAGAAACCTAGGGACAAACTTTTACCCCGATTTAGAACTTTGGTGAGACATGGTAAAAGGAAACACCTTCCTCTCTTGATTTGCCTCTCTCTTTGCAAAGATAACCCTCCAAAATTCCAGATCTAAGTAAAAGTTGGGCCATAGAAGAGAGAGAGAGAGAGAGAGAGAGAGAGAGAGCCAAATCAAGAGAGGAAACTGTTTCTTTTTACCATGGCCCACCAAATTTGTAAACCAGGTTGAAAGTTGTGCCCTGGGGTTTTTTTAGGTTGTTGCATCACATAGACGGCTGAGATTTTGGAGACGCATCACGTGTGATGAGTCCTAAAAAATCTCACATGAGTCCTGGTTCCCAGGTAAGCATTCTTCTATATATATTTATATATTCAATTTGATTCGAATCAATCCATGGTACTGAAAATTGAAATTGAAATTTTTAAAAAGAAAACTGAATTAAATTGATCTTAGGAACGATCCAATTTGATTATATTGGTTCGATTTGATAAATTGATTCTAAATTCCATATCTGGATGAAGGGAAAGCCTAAATATTACATGGATCCAAAACTAATGCTGCTCCCATCACATTTTCAACAATAGGCATTCAATCCCCACTGCTTGCGTATGGTGTGGTCCATTCAAGCCTTAGATCTACCTCTTTGGATTCGTGCCTAAAGGATGGACGGAATGAATAAAGCACATACACCATGGTGGGGGTAGTACCCAATCCGCGACCGATCATTTGAGCACATGAAATTGGCACTCGTTGCGCCCTGCGGCACTTGCAATCAATTCCACCCGTGATGGATCAGCCAAAGATGACAAAATTGAAAAGAATGGACAATGATCTGATGGTTGGGATCATCCTATCAGCAGGATTGTCACGCTATAAACTATTCCCAATGGGGAATGTTATGTACGGTTTGATCTGATGAGCTGCATAATTGGTGTAGGATTCCTGGTTAATCTTCCAGATTTGGAAGATCCCAGTTCATTATTCACTGGCCTAGTGAGTAGTGATAGCACCTTTAAGGAAAAAAAAATACAAGTTCACATAAAAAATAAAAATAATAACAAGTTGGGATCTTCCAAATGGGCGAGATTTTTAGGAGCCAGCCACTAATAGTGGGGTCCATCAGATCAACGATTTGGATCATCGATCATCGACCCACAGTTGGGAATTATAAGGGTCAACAAACTGTAGGTTTGGTGATGGAGGCAAGGTAACACAACTTGTGGTACCGTACATTAATTTTCACAACGTGCCACGAATCAGTGCCGTTAAAAAAGTAGGTGCCACCATCAAGATCAGCTGACACAAAAATTAGGTTGATCCGCTCATCAAGTAGGCCAAACCATTAGAATCTATTGATTACCAACGGTCTGATTCAACATATAGTTTCCGCCCACCTAGTGATCAGATCAGCCTGATTTTCTAGAATGGTAATCTTAACGGTGGGTCCAATCTTTTTCTTGGTACTGATTTTCTACAAAAAGACGCATGTAAGTGATCGGTTGTAAGGTACCACAAGTTCTGGTACCGCTGCCTGTAGGTGATCAGATGGACGCGGATTTCCTTTCATAGGAGTTCCTGTGCTAGGATGCTAGGTGGGGCCACGTTTATGTGAAATCCACCCCGTCCATCCGTTTTTTGACCACCTTTTAGAAGATGTGAGAAAAAAAATGAGGTGGATCAAAAAACTCAAGTGGGCCACACGAGAGGGAAAATTAGGAAAAGAAATGCCCACCGTTGAAACCTTTCTGGGCTCCACCTTGATGTTTATATATGCCATTAAAACCGTTTATATGGTCATTCTCACATAGATTAAGTGAAAACTCAAAAAATTAGCCTGATACAAAACTTTTGTGGGTATATGAATATTTCAACGATGGTCACTGAATCCCCACTGTTTCCTCTTGTGTGCCCACTTGAGTTTTGGATCCGCTTCATTTTTAGCCGCATGTTCTAAAATGAGGTAGCAAAACGGATGGACGAGGTAGATTTCTCACAGGCATCACGGTGGGCCCCACCTAGCATTCCAGGAACTTCCTGCCAAAGGCTTTCGCAGGAAATCCGCGTCAGTGATTAGGAGTTAAGCTTTTGTACGGCCGTTGCAATGTGTCCAACTTCCGTGCCGCGTAGCAAAGGCCCCGTTAACGGGACGTGGGTCCGTTTGCTCTCATCGATGTTCAATGATGGGTCGTGTAGCTTCATCAATTTGTCTGAACTTTCCATAAAGGAAAAGGAATGTGAGCCCACTCAATCACTCTAGATCATGATCCACCCCTAATATCCAGCACCTGCTCTGACCCCATCATTTATTAGTATCATACGGTGGTGAGCTGCAAAGTTGGTGGGCCACACATTGCAAACGATTTGATAAAGAACTAGCAAACCAAAGGGCTTTTTTTTTTTAAACCATAACAGAGCAGGATGATATTAGGACGGTCCAATTGATACCCTATCGGATCCACAGTCTACCCATGATGGGCCACTTATATAGTTGCCCCTATCCAGAGTGGGGAGGGAACTTCGTCTCAGCCTGATAGGTTGCACATGAAATGGGTCCCACGCCCCAAGTGGGTCCCGCCCAGCAAACCATTTTGTACTCCCGTAGGCTCTCTCTTTCCATCATCTGCGTCACGTCATGTTATTATTAGAGATAAAAAAGCAAAAGGCTTATCTAAAATCCTGGTGGGCTACGCTGCGTGGGTTTAGTGGTTTTAAGCATGATTTTAACGCGTACCGGCAGTGCCCGGAACACTCCAGCTTTATGGGGCCCACCATGTTGTATATCTCAAATCCACTCCATCCATCAGGTGAGAACACTTATTTTCACCGTACAGAGAGAGAACAGCCTCAGAATGGGTCTAAAATGGGCCTCAGATAGCCACACCATTGGTAACAATGTAAAAATGGGCCTAAAATCTCTAAGTTTGTGCAGGGTGGCTTGCTTAATATTTGGATCAGGCTGATTTTTGTATCTTCCTTTCATCCCCGCAAGTTACACCAAATGAACGAGTTTGATGGAAGATACACATCATGGGCTCCAAGCACAAACTTATGGTTGGCGTCCCATATTCTTCCTTATTATACAGCCTACTTTAGTTGTGGATTTTGGCTGATTTTGGCCCCAAAATGGGATGGGACTTGATTTGACAGAGGATGTCAAATAGACAAGGTTGTTGGGCCCTAACACTTTGTTGTTGTATGTGTTATAAAATAGGGGTTGTAAAGATTCCTGTGATTCTAAGTGGTATGCAAGTCATACTCTCCTTGAAGGCGCTAATTTGAAACATGCATGTGCGATCTATGCCATTCACTAAGTGGGGCCCATCATTAACATTCCCTGAACCTAATAATTAGACCAAGTTAGCGATAAGCAATACAATGGAATGGAAGAAATTATGATGCAGGATGCATTATGGATGAAGTTGGTGATAAGCAATACAATGGTATGGAAGAAATTATGATGCAGGATGCGTTATGGATGAAGTTAGTGATGAGAAATACAATGGAATGGAATAAATTATGATGCAGGATGCCTTATGGATGACGCAATGAGGTGCCGGGGTCACAAAGTTCAAGCTGGAGCAGTCTTTGACTTGGAAAATGGTCTAAACGTTGTTTTATTTTATTTTTAATTTTTTTAACACAGGCACCCCACGCCCACCCATGCACACACACCCACACTCATAACATAGGGATTTCACCACCTATAGATACTCCAACACCACACCTTGTGTTGAAACTCATGGGAGTCCTACAACCAAGGCAAGGATAAAGACCCAAATGGTCTAAACGTTTGCCAAGGGATATAATTTTGTGACATGCTATTCATTTTGTCTTTATAATATATTGTTAGAAAGTTATGTCATACCTTGTTAACGATTTCTTCTTGATTTCAGTAGAACTTCACAAAATTCATTCATTTTGAAAATTAAATTTGAATATTTGAAGTTATGACGCACTTTTAGTAAGGTACTTTTTTGTTGTTGTTATTTTTAGGATTTCAAGGGGGTGTTTCGTTCATAAGTTACTTGAGATAAGCTACTTTTGCCTCAAGTAGCTTATCTTGGTTTCTACTTATTAAGTTAAAGTGATTAAGTATCTTTAAGTGAAAAAGTTACTTATAATTAATTTTAAACCAAACTTAGGGTGCGTTTGGTAAAACTTAATTTCATAACTTATCACTTAAAATTGTTAATTTCAGTGATTTTGGTAATTCAGACTGTTTGGTAACCAAAATAAATTAAGTACTTAATTGAAATATCACTGAAATTTGGTGAGATTTTTTCAGTCATCGCACCTTGACTTAAAACTTAACGCCGAATGCGGTAAGTGATTTTGTCTTTAAATTTATTATGAATTGTGACGAAAATACCCTTGCCAACTTTTAAAAATGACAAGATTACCCATCAAAAGTTTCCAAAAGTCATGAATTGGTTCCTTTCTTCTCCTGAAGAAAATCCCTAAAGATACGGAAATCATTCTCAAATTCCTATTTTCTTCCTGTTAATCTTGAGGTGAGGTTTTGATTTTTTTTTTTTTTTTTATAACCTTCCTAGGGCTCACTATGATGTTTATTTGTCATCCATACCATTCATAAAGTCACACATCCCTGAATGAAAGGGAAAACAAAAATATTAGCTTGATTGAAAACTTCTACGACCCCCAAGTTATAGAAGATAGGTGTCCAATCTCATTGCTTTATGTTGTATGGTCCACTTAAGCTTTAGATCTGCCTCATTTTTGGGCTCATGTGATAAAACGATCTCACCAAATGGATGGACGATTTGGATATACCATATACATCATGGTAGGGCCCACAAAACTTGATGTTGATGACCAAAAGGGAGTAAAGGGAGTATGTGGTGCTGCGTGACACACCAAACCTGGTTAAAACCGGACGCGGATTAGCTATGATAGGTTGAGCAGAGAATCGGCCTCAGCATGATGTATGTTTTGTATCCATGCCGTCCATTCATTTGGAGAGATCATTTTAAGGCATGACCCGAAGAATGAGGCTAATTCAAAGCTCAAGTGGACCCCACCGCAGAAAACAGTGGGGATGGTGACATCCACTGTTGAATACTTCTTAGGGGCCATAGAAGTTTTCAATCAAGCTGATATTTGTGTTTTCCCTTACTCCATGTATGTGTGAACTTATGAACAGTTTGGATCTCAAATAAACATCATGATGGGCCCAAGAAGTTTTCAACGGTGGATGTCACTGCCCCCACTGTTTCCTATGGTGGGGTCCACTTGAGCTTTGGATCTTCCTCATTATTTGAGACATGCCCTAAAATCGTCTCTCCAAATGAATGTACGATGTGGATACAACACATACATCGTGCTGATGCCCACAAAACATGGTGACGTCACTTCAGTAGCCAACCTGTCAATAGCCAATCCACGTCCGTTCAAACCGGATGGGGAGGGACGCAGATTTCCTGTGAAAGCCTTGCGGAAGCAGTTTGTGCGCTGGGAACCTAGGTGGGGCCCATAGTGATGTCTCCTGATAAATCCACCCCGTCCATACATTTTGGGAGCTCGTTTTAGGACATGAGAACAAAAGTGAATAAGATTCAAGACTCAAGTGGGCTGAAAACGTGAGGATTGAACATCAACAGTTGAAATATTTGTGGGGCCACAAGAGTTTCGAATCAGGCTAATATTTGTGTTTTCAGTTCATCCCAGTAGTAGTGACGTTATGAACGGTATGAATGTCATATAAACATCACTGTGGACCTCAGGGAGGATTCATCGGTAGTAATTTCCCTACCCACTTTTTCCTTTAGTGAGGCCCACTTGAGCCTTGGATCCGGTTCATTTTTGTTCTCATGTCCTAAAATAAGCTCCCAAAACGGATGGACGGGGTGGATTTATCAAAAAACATCACTGTGGGCCCCACCTAAGATCCCAGAACTTCCTGCGCAAGGCTTTGGCGATGGGGGGCGAATTAGGTGTTACGATGGGGGAGCCAATTAGGTGTTACGTGGTATGGCCTACCAATTAGGTGTTACCCCTACCGTGTGGCCCACATGGATAATATTTTGTATATCCACGCCGTCTATCCGTTTCTACAGCCCATTTTAGGATGGTATTCCAAAAATTATGAAAATCCAATTCTCAAGTGGACCATACCACTGGAAACAATGCTGATTGAGTGCCCACCATTAAAAATTCCAAAGAGCCTATCGTAAGGTTTTGGTAATGTTTATTTGCAATCCTCTTCATAATGTTAAGAATGTCTGGATGAAGGGAAACTTTAAAGATCAGATTGATCTAAAACTTTTGTGGCCTGCAAAATGCTTTTAATGATTTTCATCACTCTTTCTATTAGTATGGTCCACCTGAGATTTGGATCTTCTTCTAATTTTGAATCGCATTCTAAAATTAGGTGTAACAACAGATGAACGGCATGGATATACAAAAAATACATCAAGGTAGGCCCCACATAGTAGGGGCAACACCCACTAAGGTGTTACCATCTAATTCGCTCCCAACCGTATGTGGATTGCCTAGTGATGTTACCGGTAGCTAGGTGTTATTGGATGGTACTCTGTACGTACCATGATATATGTGTTTTATCCTTGTTACCTATCCATTTTGGACAAATATTTTAGGGCGTAATTAAAAAAAAAAAAAAAAGAGGCAGATTCAAGTCTCAGGTGGACTACACCACAGGAAAACAGTTGTGATTGAAAGTCAACCATTAAAAACTCCACGGATCATTGTAATATTTATTTGTCATCCAACTTGTTGATTACCCTTCATCCAGGTCACACGTACTTGGATGAAGGGAAAACACAACTATTGGCTTCATCTAAAACCATTGTGTCCACCAAGAAGTTTTTATTGGAGGGCATTCCATCACCACCGTTTCCTAGAGGGTGATCCACATGAGCTTTGGATTTGGTGGCAAAGCAATATCATGTTTTGTCTCATATTCTACGAAGGATAGAAATTGAGACAATAGGGGCAAATATGACAAATTGTCAATTTTCAGATATTTATGGTTTACTTTTACCAAACACATTTTTGTGAAAAAATTACTTATTTTCAGATATCAGGATTTTTTTTCAGGCAAATAACCAAACAGAATTTTCAATACTCATAAGTACTTAAATTCAGCACTTTAAGTTTTCAGCACTTAAATTAAGTTTCAGACCTTATTTTTCAGTTTACCAAACGGCACCTTACTCATCTCAAATAAGTTACTAGTCTATTGTGTAAGTAGAAAAAAAATAACTTATATCCAAACAGGCCCTAAGAGTATCGCCGTCGTTCAACTCCTTTGCTTTGATTATTAAAGAGTTGTTTACGAGTTTGGGTAAAATTAGATGCCTCTTAATATTTTTAATAAGTTTTATTGTTTTGGAATAGTTCATTATTTTGTAAAAGTTGTCCAATTTAACTCTGTAGTCTAAGGTTTCTTTACTTATATAAATACATCAAATACATTGTAAGCAATATTTTTCATTAATTATATTTATTTTATTTATTGTTTTAGAGATTTTTCTTTACTTGCACATTTAAGGATTATTCTAAAGAAAAGGTGATCTCCTCTTTCTCGGCTATCTGCTATGCTAACTTGTTCCATGAAGGCAATTTTTTATATGCTCCATACAATGGTTGGGTCTAGCTCTTGGATGGTGCAATGATGATGCACGGATCTGTCCGCACTAAAGATAAGAGTGAGCCACAACAAGAGCTATATCTTCGAGCCCACTTTTCATTTTGGGTCCTTTCTATGTATCTGAAACAGAATATTCACATAGCATTTGCTTGCCCCACATATGTGGGCCTACATGATTGTGTGCTTGATTGTTCATTTTCATGAGGTGGCTTGGGTCATCCAAGAGTCTCAGACTCCATGAACCTTTGATTGTTCCCATAGGGCCACTATCAAGATGAACGGTGCTCAATGTTACTAGTATCAAGCTGCAGATTTAATTGTTATGTGTATTTCAATAAAACAAATGTTGTTTGTAAAAGGAAAGGTGTTTGTTTGGCTTTTGACTTTTCGTGGATTTTTAGTCCCATGTCATATAAGCATGGGAGATGTAAAAGAGTTTATATACCTTCGTTCAATATAAACTCTTGTAAAGCGTGTTGAGTTATGCCCAAGCTCAGCCTGGTGGGGAAACTTGGCTTAGAATCTCTATGCACTCGCAAGCCCGGCCTAATGGGAAAACTTGGCTAAGTTTTGCCCAAATTTACAAAACCTTCTTTTTAATTCATTGATTTAATGGTAGCCGTTGGATGTGGCTTACTTGATAAGCCATTTTTATAGTGCAAAACATGCCTTAGTTATTGAGCATATCTAAACGTTGCGACCATTTCCTTTAAACAAATCTTTCCTGGGGTGTTATATTCGAGTCTTATATAGAAGATTAGGGTTAGGCTTTCATTGACTTCCGAAAAGAAAGAAAATTGAAAGAAAAAAAACTTTTTTTCTCCCTATTGCATCCTTTTTTTTTTTCCCTCCGTTTTCCTGTGATTGAATTCAGAATTTTTTATGCAAAAAGAAGGTAACGTGTTGTGTCATGTCGTGTTGGACTTCTCATAGCCAGTTCATGTTGTGGAGAGATGGATTGATGGAGAGTTGTATCCTCGGAGATAGCCACGTCAGCCACCTTTTGTACCAGTTAAACATACCGTGGGGTGCTAACTATTTAAAAGATAGCAACAAAAATGTGTCTCTACCCAGTAGTTGTTTTGTGCCATTGACGATATGTACCTGTCGACATTGCTAATCTTCGTTATAGGTGTGGAATTTTCTTTATTAACTTCATTTCGGGTTGATGTTTTCATAGCCCAAGCTTGAGATCGGGTTCGATACTTCTTGCCCAAGCCCAACCCAATGTCGGGTCGGTCATGGGTCGGTCGGGTTGAACCCGCCCAACTTTCAGCCCTACTTTTGACCGGTCGACTTGATAAGTTGACACAAATCGATGGCCAACTCGGTTTGCGTGTTTATTTTTTTTTAATTTCCTTATTTGAATAGGACTTTCTTTGATTCATTTCTAAGGTTTTGTTTAGAGTATATAATGTCATTTAAACTCGTTTTAGAGTTTTAATTCTCATTATCATTATTAATAAAATTAGAGTTTTTATCACTTTTCTCTCGTGGATTCGAGAATTCTCTTATGGATTCAAGGTATTTATCCTTTGAGGAAGACGATAATCGACCTCATCATGTCCTTCTCTGCATTAATTGGTATCAGAGTGAGGTTTTCCTTCGAGACGATGTCTTTGAATGAAGTTTAGGCTACAATCCTGTGGACGTCACTCCAGGGAACTATCCTTTAACGACGTCGACTTTCGAGTCATTTCAGTGGGAGAATAAACAAGTTGTGCAAGGACTACAAGCTACTTTCGATCGTATAACGGAGGCTATAGAGAAACTCCGTGTTTGTGACGATAATTCACCTTCAGTGTGTGTTGATGGATTGGACGGATAGAGCCTTTAAGAGTAAGGTTGATCTTCTTATATTCAATGGGCCAGCTTCACATCAAGGATTGACTTTTTGAGGTTGAGCACTTCTTCGATTACATGGAAATTCCTGAGGAGAAGAAGGTTAAGCCCATGGGTTACAAGTTGAAGGGCAGCCTAGTGGGAACAACTCCAACTTCAACGATCCAGGCAAATGAAAGCACCGATCCGCATGTAGCAGTGGATGAAGCAACTCCTGCAGGCACAATTTCTATACAACAATGATGATCAAGTACTCTTCCAGCGGTCTTAAAACTCTTGGCAGAATAGTCAATCGATGAGGGGTTATACAGAGAAATCCAATTATTTTTCGACGTGGGAGGATCTGGTTAAGACAAAGTCGCGACAGGTAACCAGATTCATCAATGGTGTACGTGTGACCCTTGTGAAAATGGAGAACTAACCCAATACTTTTAAAGTAAGCGAGCAGTCTCCCGTAACTTTTTGAGGCTTCGTTGAAGAATCTGACAGGTCGAGAGAGATCAATGAATTAGAAACAGGAAAATAAGTATAACCCATGAATATCTCAGAGAATGTTAAATAATCTAAGGAGATGGAGGAGCCTGTGAACATCCTAAAAGTTGTAAATTCAGTGTTGCAGGAATCTGTGAACATCTTAAAAGATGTAAATTCAGTGTTGCAGGAGTTCGTGAACATCCCAGAAGATGTAAGGCCAGAGTTGCAGGAATTCTAGGTAATTGTGCTTATCAAAATTCCCGACGAATTGTCCCATATTAAGGAGATTAGTCTTTCTCGAGTTGAGTTAGTCTTCACCAACATGGAGAATATGGTAGATTGGGTCGCAATTATTCATGTTGATATTCATAAGAAGTCCAAAAAGCCTATTATAGAGTACCAAAAAGAGATTAAGAAAACATATCATAAATCAAGTCCGTTGAAGAACTTGAATGTGTATCGTGGCCCAAGTTCAAAAAAAAACTTGAGGATCAGTTTTTTTTTTTTTTTCAAGTGGAGGGGTCTAATGTAGGATGAGGATCAAGCACGTTCCTATCAGAGATGGATCGGAAGAAGCCCAAAAGGAAATTGACATAATCCACCAAAGATCGACTAATCGACAGATTGGTTGACCCATCTCAACTGGTCGATAGATCTGATTGACTAATCGAGATTCCGCTAGAATTTTCCTAGAAATTCTAGATTGGTTTTTGGACAATTTTGGGCACTTTCGACTTGTTGACTAGACCGAGTCGACTGGTCGAATAGATTAGTTAACACAGATCGACAGTTAACACAATTTATGTGTTTTTTCGTTTTATTTACTTATTTGATTAGGACTCTCTTTAATTCGTTTATAGAGTTTTGTTTAGAGTATATAATGTCTTTCAAACTCGTTTTAGGATTTTGATTCTCATTATTATTCTTAATAAAGTTTTGATTTTTACTACTTTTCTCTCATAGATTTGAGAATTTTCTTATGGATTCAAGAGGATTCAAAATATTTATCCTTTGAGGAAGATGGTACTGATTGACCTCATCACATCCTTCCCTATGTCATCATTGTAGGTAAGCTTCATTAATATAGGATAGGTATAAACATTTCCACAAGCAACTCAAAGGAAAAAGTTTGTGTGCACTAGGTGGCTATTGAGAGTTGGTACATACATATCATTCCACTGCTCAATCATAACACATTTTTAACATGGATTTCAGAATTTTCACATTTTAAATCTCTCTCTCTCTCTCTCTCTCTCTCTCTCTCAAGTAAGTTGGGCTCATATCCAAGACTTCAATGTTGAAACGCACCAGCTACCATTGAGCTATGGGCTCAAATCCCACCCACCATCTTTAAAATGGTGGGGGATATGATCTAACTCATGCTCATTTATGATTTGAGAATTTTTTTTTATCAATTGATCTTATGAGCCCCAGGTGATGGACCATGTGCTTTGTGAATAATGTAACAAATTAGACAATCATCACCACCTGATATGTGGCCTGATTCTGGGCTGTCGCTGTATTTATTTTCTTTATCATCTGTTTGAAAGTTCTCATTTAAAAGTGTTAGGAATTGTTTGGTAGCCACTTAAAAATGAGTTCATATCTTTTAGTTAATTAAACATATTAGAGATAAATTTTTTTAAAAACATAGTCTTGACTATCAATAAATTATATAATTTCTAGTAAGTAATTAATATTAGTTAGGACGAGATGAACTCATTTTCAAGAGGCTACCATATGGGGCCCTTACAATTTTCCAAATTAACAGAAGACTTTGGGGCATAGTCCATCAAATATTTTGAACTATTTGGGCCAAGCCTGTTTAAAATTTTTCCTAGCCCAAGTCTGACTCATTGACAACCCTGGCCATGGTTCCCACAACTGTCATTGAGTCCCAGCCGTGTGCCTGTCATTCGTCAAGGATAATGTAATTCTTCATTCCTCGTTGAGTGCAGCTCCAAGTAATTCTATGAAGCTTATGCTCATGTTACCTGTGACAAAACAAGTGGTGATTGAGACTGTTAATCTGGTGGGCCACGGATTGGGGACAACAGATGAACCATCCACATTCATCTAGTAGAACTCAGAACAAATGGATGAAGATCCAATAACTGCAAATCTGACCCTATAGCCCATCAACAAGGTATCCCACCAGATCACTATGGCCATTCATATGTCCTAGTATATCACTGCGGCCATTAAAAAATGTTTAGCTCAATGCCTTTTTGTTACTCGTTACATCCCCCATAAATTTCATTGCCTAGTTTTTTTTTTTAAATTATCAAATCTTGCCCTGGCAGACTAAAATGGCCTGATAGAAGATGGTGTATCAATGAATATTGAGGGACTTTAACCCTCTCCATCTGTGCCGGGTGGTACTCTGCATAGGAACATTCTGGGCAAGAGTGGAAGAACACTCAATTCACACCATAAACCGCAATTCACACCATAAACAGCCCATGAGAGAATGTACTCCTGGCATATTTGCTATGCTTGGAATTTGAACACTTAATCTTTTGCTCTGAAATCATAAAATTTCAGGGAATTTGGGATAAAATTCTTTACCTCCCATTTCATTAATTTATTATCAATGATATTGTAAAAGATGGTAAAAATAAGCAAAAAAATAAAATATAGGCAAATATGGAAAAGGTGTATTATGGTGGTCCTGCAAGAGTACACAACAATATACACAACAGTATACCCTGACAGTTTTAAACTTGTTTTAGTTTCCAAGGAGCTTGTGTATCAATCAAATAAGATTTAATCATTTTTCAAGAAATACTAAGCTTATTCTAACATTCCTCGGAAACATAAAAGCTGAAAAATGAATCCCCTGGTGAGTCCGGCAAAAATCCTGATGGGTAGTCATCATAATGGGTATTCGAACTTATGACCATGTGTTGAAACTCTTGTGATTCCACCACCGAGGGTTGAGTAAAGACCTGCTGACTATTTGTTTTCATTTTCTGCGGTCTCAAAGCCACTAATCAGAAAGAAAAATCCGAGATTCATCTACATCTAGCCATTCATAGTCCATGATAGGTCCCGATCAATGAACAGTGCCAATTAGTGAATCATCATCCACATTTATTTTGGAGATGACTCTGTCACACTACTGTTCGATTGGGTCCCACGGTTTCATCTCCCTAACATAAAGCCGCATCGATTACACTACTATCTGATGTATATATGGTGGGTCCGTGGTCCACCCACTGTACTTTCCAGGCATTTATGGGGCGCAGCTTCGGTAGATCCCTGACAACGAGGCACACCGTGATGTATATGACCTATATCCATTCCTTCCATCCGTTTTCAAAGCCAATTTTAGGCCATGGTACCAAAAATGAGGCAGATCTAAATTTTAGGTGGACCACATCACGTAAACAGTGGTGATTGAATATTCACCGTTAAAAACATCTTGGGGCCCACCGAATGTTTATTTGTCATCCAACCTGTTGATAATGTCACAAAGATCTTCAGCTTGATCCAAAACTTTTGTGGCCCACAAGAAGTTATTAATAGTCAATCGCCTCTCTTTCCGGTCGTGGGGTCCATCTGAGTTTTGGATCATGCCCTATAATGAGCTGTCAAAACGTATGGACGGTGCGGATGTAAGTCACATAAATCATGTTGGGCCCCCGCTTTCAGGGATCCACCGAAGCCGCGCTCCATTTTATGCTTATGGCAAATGGCGAATGGTAGACTGTCCTCAGTCAATTTAGTACTCGACCCCACTGCACCACACAAGTGCCATTCTCCGTCCGTAGCTCTGGATAGACTCGATGGACCCTTCAATGAGGCCAGGCAATCCGTCCACGGTCCGTCTCGCTACCGTTGGTTGACATCTGTCTCGCAGTAATGTTACTTACGGTAAATGGTACACCGGTGAATGACAGAGTCGTCTGCAACACCTGTTTTTAGGCAGAGCGTAAAACACCAACGCCACGTTGGACCGATCATGTTGTTTATGTGAAATCCAATCCGTCCATCAGGTGGGAACTCTTGTGCTCTCCGTAGGTAAAATGATACAATCGATGAAATAAATCATAAGGGCTACACCAATGTGAACAATGTCAATTTGCCTGAAAATTTCTAATTTCAAGATGGTGCGGCCCACCGGAGTTTTGAATCAGGCAGATTTTCCGATGACTCACACATAATGAATGGGTTTGATGAAAGATACACTATAGTGGCCCCACACAAACCTATGGTTCTTGTCTCATTCCCGTCGTTCCCTATGATGTGGCTCACCTGATCTATGGATCTATCTGATTTTTGGTTCCAGAGCCTAGCATGGAGCAGCACACATGATTAATGGAGCGGATGTCAAACGGACAACATGGTGGACCTACAGAGATCGGGTGTTTTGCCGGCGGAGTAAAACTAGTGTTGTGGAGGATTTCGTCCCAAAGGCCATGCTCAAGAGGACGCACCCAAGTCCAGCGAAAAACTTTAATACTCTGGCAGAGTGTGACAGATGATGCGCAGACACTTAGAAATTACTTTAAAAAATTGTATAAGTGCCATTCAAGTAATTCAAATTAAACCGTTTGGAATACGTGTGCCAATTTACATGTACCACGAACCCAACATTGAGCTTATTTGAAAATATGACCGTTAGAATGGTGGATATTTATTTGATGGTTAGAGTGAAAAATATCCTATGGTTTTATTTAACCAAACAAGTGCCACAAATCAGAGGTTAGGATTGTTCAGCCATTCTAATTTTGTGACTCAGCAACATTCGGTTCCAGAATTTAGCCGGGTGAATCTGAGTTAATATATGCGGCGTATCAAGTGTAATATCCAGCCAGAGTATCAAATAACTCCTCAAGTTGCTGACCCTCTTACGTTTTCTGTTCTGATCGTGCGGTCTAGATTAGGGTGACCATTTTTCACCTCTAGCTGTAATTTAAATTAATATTTAGAACCTAGTCAACCTGCCCATCATTCTGCCACCCATGTAGAGGACAATGGTCCGTTAGTTAAATTTCTTTTGTACATCCGTGGCCCATCTGTGATGATATCAGCCTGGGTTTTGGGAGAAGGAATCAAAACTATGGGATCAGCTTGCTGAGTGGTTTGGATCTCTCTTATGTATAGCAAATTTGCTTACAAGATAGCGAGCAAAAATACAGCACTTGCGCGATCCACGGTTTGGATCTTCCCATCTCAGGAACATTTGACGTGTTAAACAGCAGGTTTGGACTATGGACTGAGGCCCAACTTTCATATATCCTCTAGTAATTCCTTAGACTCAGCTTCAAGTAGGCCCTCACGCACACCCATCCACCATCATCTTTGTACTGGGAAAACGTACCAACTTGGAATGTTGTGGGAAATCTGAGCCAGCAGGAGGTTGTCCACTTGAGAAATGGTTTATATTCCTCTCAAAATAGGATGATAATGGGCTAAGTTGGCTCAGATAATTCAAATATCTTAAATAGGCAAGAGTCCAAAGTGCCAGCCTATCTGTTAAAAAGTACAGGCCCAGACAAAGCCAACTCAACCAAGTGTTTCCCAGACTCTAAATGGCAAACCAAGGAGGGCCATCAGATAATTAAACAGTTAAGAATTGCAAACCATGGCCCCCAAAAAGGACATCGCGCATCTGGAAGGACCGGGATGGTCTGCAACACCATGGACTGGGATTGCCAGCGCGTACAACATCCAAGCTCAGTGGAGCCCACCATGTTGCATGTGTGACATCCACTCCGTCCATCATGTGAGCACCCTTATGTTCACCTTACATCCAAAATATCAGAATAAATCATATGGGTCACGATGCTGGGAACAATGTACAATTACACTTAAAAACTCTATAATTAGTTCACAAAGTGTGGCCCACCTAAGTTCTGGATCAGAATGAAATACATAAAACTATGGCTGGCGTCCCATCCCTATTATAATTCCGTGTTGTAACACATCTGAGTTTTTGATAGGCATGATTTTTGGCTCCACTGCCTTCAATCAAGGGACGCACCTGATGAATGGAGTGGATGGCACAAAGACAACACGGCGGGCCAACCGAGTGTTTTTTATTTATATGATTCCAGTTCCATCAACAAACTATTCACATCGTAATCCATCCGAACACATAGTTATTTAACGTTACATGACACTTTCTATAAAGCCTATCCCAGATTTAATGTTTCGTTGGATGGTTTCACATGGCCGCATGTTCGATTTTCTGAATTGACCAGGTAGTGGGCCCCATCGTGAGTGAGCCATTGCCCAAAATACTGATGATTGAACACTGAGTCCATGACCAGATACGTTCAGTTTTCAAGTGGACGTTTGGGATGACCATTTTCTGTTATTTTGGACCGTTAGGATCGGTGAACATGCATCCACGTGGGCCCCACTAGTGACACATAGTGGATACCGGTGGGCCACATTCATTTGACTGGGAGATTTTTATTTATTTGTTATTGTTGTTGGATCGGTCGAGCTGTGGGCCCTTGCCGCTAGAATGAAGTCTGCTAATTCCAAATGCTTATATACACGGCAGCCCCTCCATTCCACAACCCAACTCATCACATGTGCCCACGTGGTACACAGAAAGATCCTAGCCGTCCATCTACCATGTAATTGAGTGGCTGAAAAATCCAGGAATCATCCACTCAGCAAGTACAACAAAATGTTGGAAACAAATGCAGGGTCATGAATAACTTACCCAAGTCTTTTAACCCGTCCGTTGCTTCTAACCTCGTGGGCCACGAGTGGACTGGCATGATCATCTACATCTCCTAGATAGACTCAATAATTAATGAACGACTTGGATCTCATAACTATGTGTCAAGCTCCCACAGATGGTGGCCTGTAGAGTGCCTCCCTCTATGCAAGCGTGTGGGATTAGCCCTCTCCGCACGTACGACACACGCAGACCTGGCAAAACACGTGAGACAGATGCACGGTACATAGGGTGGCCCCAACTGTGAAGACAACCACAAGCTAAAATCAAGCCAATTCACTTGAAGACAACCACAAGGAAAAATCAGGCCAATTCACTCATCAGGGGGGCCACAAGTGTACAAAAAAAGAGTGAAAAAGCTAAGAAAAGTTTCCCAGTGTTGACTGGACCAGCCTAACTTCGCATACCACGATCTTCACACAGGGGCCAACTTATGAACGGCGCGGATGTGCAACACACTTCACAGGTGGCACGTGTGATGGAGACCTCTTTCACAGAGAGAGAGAGAGAGAGAGGGATGTACTTGTGTTGGCTCGTGGCCCTGTTTGGTGGGGAAGGTGGATGGAACCACACATCTTCAGAAAGTAGCAAAAGTCACTAAACCAATATAAATAGGGGAGTCATTTGATACTGTGGCATCATGTGACGCTTGATACTCGGGCGCAGAAATTGCACACTCAGCATTCTTATAACTTAAATTAAACCGATTAATTTGGGGAATCCACTGTCACTATCAGTTCCAAAAATCAGATTTTTTTGAATAATCGTAACCTATGATTCACGGACACTTGTTAGTTGAAATAGTACCTTTGGATTTTTTAACCGTCCAATAAATGTCCACCAATCCAATAGTTAAATGATCAAATAAGCCAGTTTCACCATATCCAAGCTGGAAACCATAACCTAGACAGTTTAGTTTGACTTAATTGTATGCCACGTGTGTAATTTCCAAGTGACTGCGTATCATCTATCACGCTCTGCTGGAGTATCAAAGTTTCTCTCAGTATTATTGTAAATAATCCGATTGTCTACTTGAAGACATCATGAGGTGGATCGCCCTTGATTGTAGCCATTACTGCCAACATCCTTCGTGTTTAGGTCATGTTGAATCAGCGGGTCCCGACCGCACACATGAAGTCATGTAAATATGATCTAGACCATTCAAACAGTACCTCGCAAGTCATACTGACCTGTCATTCTTGCCTGTCCGGATGGGGACACACTAATCGACGGCTGAAATGATAGCTGTGTGGAGACAAGGAGCAAAAGTCCATTAATCAGATGGTTAAAACGATCTTATTAACCAGCCAGATGGGACATGAGTTTTGGACGGATCCAATTAGCTGCCACGTCAAGATGCTCTCCCGAAATCGACAAGTTAAATGTTCTGCAAAGTACGGTGTAATAATTTTAAACTCCCCTCGCTGCCTCGATATGCCGTATTATGGTAAAGCCATCTCTACCGAACACGTGGCAGTTGTTGGATCTACAGGACCACCCAAATACTGTCACCACGACAGATGCCTTAGGTTTCAAAAATAAAATGCATGAGACAACTCTATTGGACGTGGATTTACCGCGAAAGAGGTAGTTACGCTGGCTGGGATGCTGGTGGAGCGAATGATGTTTATGAGAAATTCACTTTCATCATTTTGGGAGAGGGATTTTGACTAAAATAACCACGTGTACTGCTCATCGCACCAAAAGGCAATCCTTTTAAATATATTCTTTCCTTAGCTCTGAGTGCCTTTTAAAATTTTCAAAGGGACAAAATTGCCGTTGTGCATGGAGTGCCGCACTCGTTAGGGCATTGAAGCAGGAGGGAAACGGATTATATGGGGCTCACTATGGTGTTTGTAAGAAATCAACCTTGTTCACATGTTTTGCCAAATCATTTTATGGCATAGGCCGAAAAATGAGGGAGATCCAAAGTTCAAGTGGGCTACACAAGAAAACGGTTGAAACATTCGTAGGGCCGCAAAAGCTTTGGATCAGGCTAATATTTTTGTTCTTTCAGTGTATCCATGTGGTAATGATCTTATGAGCATTTGGCCCACTTTATAAACAGTTTTGATTGCATATAAACATCACGTTGGAGCCTAGAAAGCTTTGAATGGTAGGCAACCTCTTTCCATTGTTTCCAGTCATATGGCCCATTAGAGTTTGGGATCTGCCTTTGTCTCATGTCTTAACGTGATCTGACAAAACGGATGGACGAAGTGGATTTCTCACAAATATCACAATGGGCCCAACATAACTTTCAATGGCAAGAACTTCCCGTGAAAGGCATTCACTAGGAATTTACATCCTTGTGATGGGATGTGATGCAGATTGGGTACTCTATGGGGTCCACTATGATATATATTTTATCCATCGCGTCCATCCATTTTGAAAGATTATTTTAGGGCATAAGCCCTGAAAGAAGGCATATCAAAGGCTCAAGTGGACCACACCACAAAGTAGTGAGATTAAAAACCTATCGTTGACCCTTAACGGTGAGATTCTCACAAACACCACTTCTTGGACACGTCAACACATGACAACCTATCGTTGACCCTTAACACATGACAACCACAACCCAAACTCCTAGCACATGATAACCTTGACTCTTAAAACATAACAACCTCGACCTTTAACATATGACAACCACAACCCAAACCCTTAATACATGATAACCCAGACCTTTAACACATGACAACCCATGCCCTTAACACATGACAACCTAGGCCCAAATCCTTAACACATGACAAACTAGACCCTTAATACATAACAACCACTTCAAGGCAACACATTACAAAACTTAGATTCTATTTCTTTTATTTTCTTCCACGTGATAAAACCATAATCATATCTCGCCACCTCAAATCCCTTCTAACATTCATTTCTCCACATGAAAACAACCACGGCCATCCCACTCTATCCACATCCAAAAGTGGCTTTTATCTCTAAGAAAGTACCATTTTACAAAAAATAAAATAAAAAGTTCATTCAAAATGTCTTCCATGCATCAATGGCTTTCATCTCTAAGAAATGTGGTCATCAGAGCAAAAGTGTAGACACCCCACCTTCATGCGAACTATACACTACTTGATGACTTTAAACAACTTTGATTGTATCCACTTACGGCTAAAAATGTCCCCTCGAAGTAATGGTTGACTTAAATCAACCATAGGACAGAACATGAAAGCAGTAGGGGCAGGTGGGGCACACCAATATAAAGTGTGCCCATCACTAGGGGATATTCTAAAAGCGAGTGAACACATAACCTGGTGTGTCAACAAACATTGGAATTAAAATTACCCCAAAAACGATCACAGGGTAACCATATCTAGGGATACGGATTCCTTGGCATTGTTTCCATGGAAATCCCAACCCCGCGTCGACAACTATCCTGCCGACATGCAGCTTTGTCTAATCAAGTTTGCCATTGTGCTCTGCGATGAACTGTGG
Source organism: Liriodendron chinense (assembly GCA_003013855.2). Lineage (NCBI taxonomy): Eukaryota > Viridiplantae > Streptophyta > Magnoliopsida > Magnoliales > Magnoliaceae > Liriodendron > Liriodendron chinense. Next base: position 2,404,212 of record PVNU02000736.1, on the reverse strand, counting down.
ATTCGTTCGCTTGAAGCGATTTCATCCTTAAGCCGTTTATTTAAGCAGGACTCGGGACTCGAATCGTGAAGATAGAGAGAAAAAAGACAGAGATAGAGAGATAGAAAAGAGAGAGAGAGTAAGAACTAGGATGTTCACTACTATATAACCTTGTCAAGTACGTTAAATGATCTTGGATGAAGTGAAAACATAACAATCTTAGTCTGGTCCAAAACTTTTGTGGCCATATGAATGTTTCAATGGTGGTCATTGAATCCCCATTGTTTCCTCTCATGTGGCCCACTTGAGTTTTAGATCTACCTTATTTTTTGTTGCATGTCCTAAAATGAGCTCGCAAACAGATGAACGGAGTGGATTTCTCACAAACAATATCGTGGCCCTACCTAGAATCCTAGCTTAAGGGCTTTATGCGAAGGCCATTTTCAGAAACCTGCATCCTGGTTGTACCATAGTTTAGTTCTTTTGGTTCCACGGTAACAAAGTGGATTGTGTCTAACCCCCACTCGAACCCTTGGACTTAGCAAAGTCCAACCAAATTTGTGTGGGGCCCACCAAGATGTAATGACCTACAATTTTGAGTGCATATTTACAAGTATGTGAGTATGTACAGTAGCATTTATTCAACCGTACGTATGTAGATCAATTGATTTTAATCGTCCATCTTTAGTCTAGCTTGAATGTAAACCATAGGTAGTACTGCTTTTCACCTATAGATTAAGTCATCTGACCGTTGAATCATAGAACAAACTATCAAATATCTTAGTATTTTCACTTGATTATCAAAACCAACTGTAAAAATATCCTATTACCATCAGATGAAGATATTTGACCGTTCATTTTAAATTTGTACCATTAATCATAATGAATGAACTACTCGATCTGCATATCCATTCATGCACATCAAAATTAGAATCTGATTCGCTTTTGGGATGTTACCTTAACTTGATTGGAGAAAAGGGATGGCGAGGTGGATAAATAGATACATCAAGGTGGCCCCCACACGGGTCTGGTCGGACCTGCTTAGGTCCTAGCGGGTCGGACGCAAGCTTACCTCTCCACAATACTTGTCGGATGGATTGCATTTCGACATCCAGTTCGTAGCTTTTGTATATGAGTCATGTTTCAGTGATCCAGTCCGTTTATAAGATGGGCCTCACCCTGCAGGGGGCATTCCAAGAAAAAGAAAAAAAGTCAGATTAGAACCATTCGATCAGTTAAATATTTTCCTTTAAATATGGACCGTTAACACCTGCTCTTTGGCCATCCCTCATTAACTGTGAGTGTCACTGGGTAAACGGTTTAGATCACTTAAACATGAACCCCGATACAATGACTACATCCGGAACGTCTACAATTCGCTTCAGTTTCCTAATCTAGGCCATCCACTCAGTGGACAACCTAAATCAATCAACGGTTTAGATGACTGGACCAGGAAACCACGCGTACACACTGAAAACCTCAGTGTACAATGCACATCCATGGGATTTTCTTCGCTCATCCCGTCTACTGCGGTCCACTGGGTGGATGGTCCCACATAAAGTCGGAATGATATTTGCATATATGGTAGAGTCTGAAACATCTACTGGAACTAATGAGCAGTCCAGATCGATCGATCGTACCGTCCAAGTGTCCCAGTTCAAACCAGTAGCACTATAACTATAGTGCTCTGAGAGCGTTGGATCCTCTCCCTTTCCTAGTTGCTTAGCATTTACGTATGAGCTATGATCAAAACCATGATCTCATCGTCGCAATCCAGATGTTCTAGCCTGTGGACCGAAAAGCAGACCCCAAAAGCCCTTTGGTATCACGAAACAGCTCAAGTTATCATACATTCATGCATCTCTCATGCTCCTTTAACGAGAAATGCCCAGACACGACTAGTTGTACGTTCAACTAATTGTGGGTGAGGACTACCATGGTTTTCATACAGCATCGAACCCATATAGAGAGGTAGTACTGCCGTGAAAATGGAGACTACCCAAAAATCAGGTTAATCCATCTAATAGGTGGGCAGCACCAAAGAAAATAATGAACAACCACCGAATAACATCCATGTTCTTGAGTCCTATCTAATATCTGGATCACCCTGATTTTTAGACCCATCCTATTTTCATTGATGGGTTACCATGGTGAAAGAGTGGGATGGCATACAAACACCCCGATAAGTCCTATACACCAACTATTTAGACGTACAATTAATTGTTTAGCATTTATCCTCTTTTAACTTTCCTTTATTCTCCTTGTCCTAACGTTAATACTGTTAATAAAAGGGCGTTCATATGCTGCCGTGATGATGTGAGGGTGACGTCAATTTCAAATACCATCCAGTCCGTCGTTATCTTACACTAAAGGGCCCGAGATGAGAGATGGGCCGCACCGAAAGGAGCCGTTGGCAGGTGACACAACCAATAAAATCCTCCCACGAGGCCTACAATGTATTTTATATGCTACCTAATCCATTCATCACACACGCCCCATTAGTATAAAGTGACATACCAAAAAAGGATTAAAAAAAAAAAGTGGGTTGAGAAATGCTACTGTTGCAACCTTCCTGAATCCACTGTAATGCTCATATGCCACCCAACTAGGGCTGTCAATGGGCTGGGCTGGGCTCGGGCTTGAGAAATTAGAATTTTCCACAGGTTAACCTGACGGTCCCACCCAAAACAGTTTAAAATCCAGGGCCGAGCCTACCGCAGGCCCGGTCCATTGACAGATCTAAAACTTTTGTGGTCATGAATGCTTCAACTGTGGATGTTCAACCCTCACGGTTTCTGTTGCGTAGCCCACTTGACTTTTGGATCTGCCTCATTTGTGGGTCGATGGACAGAGTGGATTTCTCACAAACATCACGATGGCCCCAGCTAGCTTCATGCTGTTGCAGGCAATCAATGTCCATCCTGTGGAAAACAAAAAGATACTAAAAATAATAATCTAAGATTGGAACCATTCAATCAGTTTAATCTTTTCTTTTCTTTCGGCCATCCCTCATTAGCCGTGAGGGCCACCTTCTAACCGGTCTCGATCACTAGAACATGAACCCAGATACAATGACTACATCATGAAGTACTATATATCAATGCTTGCGGATCTACTGTAGCAAACCACGACCAAGAGCATCTACAGTTCGCTCCAGTTTCCTGTTCTAGTCCATGATCCATCAACTCCATGGACCCCCTCACTGGTTTTTAGATGAATGGACTATCAACCTCAGTGTACAATGTAATATCATAGGATTTTCTTCACCCATCCCATCTACTAGGGTCCACTGAGTGGATGGCACCGCATGAAGTCGGAATGACATTTGCATGGTAGGCTCTGAAAATCTAGATCCATCGATTGTACTGTACGAGTGTCCCGGTGCAACAAGGAGCACGATAACTATAGTGATCTTGGACGGGGATTGGGTACTAACCTGCCCGTATCAAGCTCGGCACGGGCAGGGGCTATGAGTGGCTACCGTGATATGCGGGTTTTATCCATACTGTTCATCCATTTTTCCAATATCATTTTAGGGTATAAGCCAACAAATGAGGCAGATGAAAGGCTCAAGTGGACCATACGTTTGGGATTAAACACGTGCCGTTGAAATATTCTTGTGGGCTGTAGAAGTTTTGGATCAAGCTGATATTTGTGTTTTCTATTGATCCAGGTTTTTCTAACCTTATGAACAGGTTGGATGGCAAATAAACATCACGGTGGCCCAAGGAAGGTTTCAACAGTGAGCGTCATGATCACCGCTGCTTCATGTGGTGTGGTCCACTTGAGTCTTGTATCTTCCTCAGTTTTGGAATCATGCCCTAAAATGATATGGAAAATGGATGGACAGTGTGGATACAACTCATAAAGCAAGGTGGCCACTCAGAGCCCTTGCCCCTGCCGACCTCGGGACAGACCGCATCCAGTGCTATGAGAGCGTTGGATCCTCTCGCTTTCCTAACTGCTATTTATGTTTGAGCTATGAAAACCATGATCTCGTCGTCGCAATCCAGATGTCCTAGCCTGTGGGCCCAAGAGTGGACCCCACAAGCCCTTTGGTATCACGGAACAGCTCAAGCTATCATACATTCATGCATCTCTCATACAGTCATACTTCTTTAACGAGAAATGCTCATACAAAACTAGTTGTACGTCCAGCTGGTTGTGTGTGAGGCCCATCATGGTCTTTTTATAACATCCAACCCGTATAGAAACGTAGTCCTACAATGAAAATAGGACTCCAAAAACATATCTTTGATCTGACCATCAAGTGGGCCACACCATAGAAAAAAGTGAAAAACCACCCGATAACATCCATGTTCATATGAGTCCATCTAATGGTTGGATCAGCCTGATTTTTGGGCCATCTAATTTTCATTATGGGGGTACCATGGTGAAAGGATAGGATGGCATACAAACACTACGATAGGGTCCCATACGCCACTAGTTGGACGTAGTTGTATGTGAGCATTTCTCCTCTTTTAGCTTTCCGAACTTTATTCTTATCCCATTTTTAAATGTTAATAGAGGGGCGCTCATAGTACTGGTGCCACCACTAACTTTTGTGCTGTGGCGTCGATGTCAAATTTAAATACGATTCAGACCGTCCATTAGATTCAGTATTTTATGTTATACTATGGACCCAAAAATCAGATGGAAGCGAATCTCAAATGGACCACACCACAAGGAAAATCTGGGAGGGGACACAAAACCAATAAAATCCTCCCAATCTTTACGTGGACCACCATGTTTTTTATATGAGATCTAATCCATTCATCACATGGGCCCCACTTGTATGAAGGGACAAGAAAAAAACAGGCCATTCTAAAATCTGGGTGGGTCACATCAAGTGAATTGAGAAGTCTTAGGCACAATTTTAAATAGTTCCCTGTGTGGCGGGTCACATGAGTTGTTTTGGATTATGTTTCAGATTCACGGGTGGTCGTGAGAGTTATAACGTGATGGACGGCATAGATTTCATTCACGGTTGATGGGGGCCTCACAGCAGCCCCGTACCACCACAAGTCATGGTGGTCCTGGTACCATATGAGTGCAGCACCCCTTTTAATACTTAATTAGAAAGAAAGAAAACAATGTGTCTTTTGGCATGTGCGCACAATAGCAAGTACCTGAAGTGATCATGATTTAATATTTGGGTCTGACGTTGCGGCAGTAAAGCTCCAAAGGTGGCCCATTACCCTTTTTAGAGTAATTATATTGTCATTGAGATGAGGCTATGCAAACTATGCTTGGAATCTCAGTTTGTACAAGCGAAGCTTTTGGTTTTGTGATCCAGCCCATTGGTTGGTTGGGACCCAGTGTTGATTCACGATACCCCGAAAATGTCCTCAATCAAACAATCCCGACCCTTCGATTTTTGGCCTGATAATAGAAGGGTCAAAGGAGAAATAGAACAACGGCCCAGATGCATTCATTCGGAGTATAAGGCCGAGCATTGGGCGTTGGATCTTCCAGTCAGATTTTTGGGGCATGGTTTATCCATGGTGTGGCAAATTGAGGCATTGGATCTTCCAATCAAGGGATTTTTTCGTGGCATTGATGGAGATTCTAACTGGGGTTTGACTCAAAAAGCAGTTTAAATGTCCAGAAAGCACCCTTTAAAAGGATTTTGGATTGCATTGTAGCTTAGATGCCTAGGCATTTCAAGGTCTTATGTTCGAGTGCTAAGGAGACACACTAATCCCACTGGTGGGTGGGTGGGTGTATCGTGTAACTAATCGTGTGGATGTGTTGCACAACTAACATGCAGGGTGGATGCGTTGATTGGATTTGAAAAACAAAAACATGGCAGGATTTGATTAGGCTATGTACTATTGTTAGAGATGAGCTATGGCTTCGAACACCAGCCAACAATATAGTGTTAGGGTCACCACGAGGGCCGTTTGCTCCCCAAGTTTAAAAGTTAAGCAGCTGTCCAAACACTAACAAACCACGTGGTGTTGGGGTCACCACGAGTGCCGTTTCCTTCCTGAATTTAATAGTGTAGTCTTAAGTCCATACATGAGCTGTGAAATACTTTTGGAAAGCTTTAAACCCCAGACTCTGGGCAAAAAGCAAGCACCTCTTATCATGTTGATAAGTGGGCCCTATCATAACAGCCAATAGATCTGCGGATGGATGAATGGATGGATTTGATTGTCGAATCAGTCATCGACCTCGATCCATTTGTAAGCTTTTTTCGACTGCCATTCTCAATACTGTATTTTAATCACTGTCTAAACCGTGCCGGCCACTTTCCAATGTTATGTATCGCAAAATTCATAAACCCAAGAAGGAAAAAGTTCAAACAGATGGAGCAGCCTTTTCATGATCTAGACCATTGATCAGATAAGGCCCACCATGGTAGATCTAACTAGATAGGCTGTTAAGAATACAGTAAGCTTCGATGAATATGATCTTTCAATTCAGAAGGGTCCTGTCAAATCAACGGTCTGGATTGCCAAGACATGGGCCACACCTGTAAGCAATAATATATGGGAGTAAAAGAAAAGTGTGTTTCCCATGTGACCGGCAGGCGATGTGCGCAGGCAGAGCAGCCACCACAGCCCCAACTAATCCCAGATGCTTTGCCTTTTCAAGAGTTTGAACGGTCCCCATCATCCACAAACATGACACATCTCGTCTCCCTTTTGTTGTGCCCATCAGTCCATCACGTGATCTTAGCTGTCTGTTTGGATGATGTTTCAGGGTGACACGTGGATATTCGTAGATGGGAAGAACCCCGGACTGTAGTGCCACGTCACTTTGCTCGGTCATCTCATGCAGGATCCAATTACTGGAGGGTTCAGATGGATACATCTACAAGTGAGCCTGATGGTCCAATGATCACACAGTCGAGATGATGTGTCGAATGATCAGAGATGTCAAAGTCGATGCTTGCTTTCTTCTTCATTGAATATCAGCTGTTGCAGATACTTGGCTTCCTCCTCTTAACTCTTTTGTGGGGATGTCTGCTGACCATCTACAAAAGGGTAAGGATTCTTTCAATCCGAGGGATTTCATGGTCATGGGCCACTCAAAATAAGTCCCATAATATCAACTGTTTGAATCACTCAACCATAGCCCTCTACTTGTCCGTGCTTGTATGAGTTTGAACCTATGCTTGGGTAGGCGTTATTCATGAGAAAAGAAAAGGAAATATAATAGCTAGTGCCATATTGAAACATGTATATTATTTTTAAACATTACTTTCCAGTGCCAGAGGATCCAAACTATTTTTAAACATACTTTCTTATGTCAGATAATCCAAACTATTAAAAAGTTAGCCACACCCTGCTTGGGAATCGATACCCAAACCTCAGTGTTGAAACAATGTTATCTTCACTCAATCTATCACTTGAGCTATATATCTGTCAACTTAATATAGCTTTACACCCTAAAGTGCATCTTAAATGATAATCTTTATTGATGTTCTAGATTCTTTGCTACCCAGGCTATCTTGAAACATTTGTCAGAATGGTGATTGGAAGACAAATATTTAATGGCTCGTGTTCAAATCCAAAATTGAAATATCAAGATCATCAATGAATCGAGATTATAAAACCATTGTATTTGTTTGGTAGCAATGAGAACCCAAACAGATCTAGGGTGTGCAAGCCGGCCACTTTGCAATACTGTGGTATGATGCCTGTCAAAACCCATTAATATAATCTCTACTGTAACCAAGAATAATTGAGATTTATTAAAAAAGAAAGAAAAGAAAAAACTCAATGGAATTAGTTCATACATTTCTGAAGTTATACATTATTTAAGGACATGATAAGGGTTTTAAACTAAATATAAGGGCGTATATGTAATTTAGGAATGAATCCAGGTATTCTTGGATCCACACGGATCTTTTATAGATGAGAATTTCGTACCACACTTGTTACGGGTGGACCATCCATCAAAAAGCTATGTAGGGCTTGTTGTGATGTTTGTGTGATATTCACTCTGCCTATCAGTTCTTCCAGCTCATATTAAGACCTGTTCTTATAAAACAAACTGATCAAGAACACTCAAGTGAGCCACACTAAAGGAAAAAATGTTGTATGGGAAGTCACTGTTGAAACAATCTCGAGGCCCACTAAAGTTTTGCTTTTGTTTTTTCCCTCATTGTGGTGGGACTGGCCTATACGGCGTACCTATTGAACAACCCAGATCTTGCACAAAAGTGTGTCACCAGGCTCATGGTCGTCAGTTGCACAAGTCTCGCCCAGAAGAGTTGCAACCATACTAGTAGGATGGGTTGGGCTGGCCATCAGACGCGCCTGACCCACCACAGCCAGGCTTGGACCAGAATACTACGTCCGAGGGGTGGATCCTGGCCTAAATTTAAGCTATTCTATAGATTCGGCTCGGCTCGGCTCGGCTCATGCTGTACTTAAGAGCCCGCCATCCTCGTCCAGCCCAGCCCATTAGAATCAAAGGTTACTCATATATCATGCATGATGGACACACCCAATGAACAGTCAAGATCTTGCACAAAAATGGGTGGCTAGGTTTGGGCTCGGAATGTGCATAATCACCATTGGGCGGGTTTGAGCTTGTCATGGGTCTGGTGTGGGCTCAGGCCTTAATGTACTACGCGGGCCCAACTCATTCGTGGGATGGATTGTTATAAAGAGATACATGGATGTGACAATTAGAAACACATGGTTTAATTAGGTTAGGACTGCCTGATCTGAGATATTTTTATTTGGTACGTTCATCCGAGGAGAGGCCATCAATCAAAGTTTTGCATCACCAAATCATGGACTCCACAAGTATCCAATACTACATCTCCACATCCTCTAAAATTTTAGACCAAACATCACGTGGGACCCACTTTAGGCAGAACAATTCAAACGGAAATCTATGGACAGCGTTACTATTCTAGCCTGAGGAAAGGAATGCCAATTTGCAACCGCACCCTTTTTTTTTTTTTTTTTCCATTTTATTCTTCACCCAGACTTTCCTATTTTGCAACCGCACCAAAAGATGTGCCAAAAACATTGTGAGACAGGCATTGTGGAACTTGAGCTTGACTAAAATCGGGCTAGTCTATTAACCAGTTGGGCCATCATTGCATGTTAAATGTGGATTGTACGTTAGCCCCTTGCTGAGTGCCCTTTATCTTGATACACTTGGGTCCCACCTGATGAGTAGACAGGCTGCATTTTAGGGCTATGAGCATTGACCATATGTGATGAACGGCCCAAATCTTGCGCAGGCACTCCACATCAACATGACGGGCTCTATGTTTAGTTCGAGAAGATTGTGTGCCGGTTACAGCAGACCCCAGCTATCCAACTTCTAAAATTATCTTTCAATGCAAATGGATATGCTACTTTCAAAGGCACATCAGCAAAGCACCACACGCTAGGGGTGGCAAGAGAGCGGATTCGGTGAGACCCCGGCCTCACCCAAGACGTGCGGCCCTTACTGTTGGTTACTGTGGGGCCCACCTTGATATATGTATTATGTATCCATGCCGTCCAGACATTTTTCCAGATCATTTTATAACATTTTCCGAAAAATGAAACAGATCCAATTATCAGGGGGACCATACCATATGAAATAGTGGAGATAGACCATTAATGGGCCACAAAAGTTTGGGATCAAGCTGATATTTGGTTTTTACCTTCATCTAAGGCTAATGTGACCTTATCAACAGATTGGATGGTAAATAAACACTAAGCAAACATTAAGGTGCGCCCTAAGAAGTTTTTAATGGTAGGACAGTTAATCACCACTGTTTCTTATGGTATGGTTAAGCTGATAATTGGATTTGCTTAATATTTTGGATAATGCCCAAAAATGATCTGGAAAAATGGATGGACGATGTGGATACATACATCAAGGTGGGCCCCACGGTAGCCCCACAGTAAGGGCCGCACCATCTTGGGTGAGGCCGGGGTCTCACCTAATGCACACTCGGGTGGCAGTGATTGGGATTGGACCACGAATGATCCGTTTAATGGGCCATGTATTCTGTCTCTGCATTTTTTCTATTAGTCTGTTTCCAGCTGTGGACCAGGTTGGATTAGAATACCTGGGCTAGCACATTGATAACCTACAAAGGTAGTCTGATCACTGGTTTGTTAGGTTTCTAACCCATGTCCGAGTCATCCCCACCACCATATGTAATGTGAGTAGGGTTTTGGTCAATTTTACCCCTGCAATTAGTTAGAAGAACAGCGCACAGTTAATTTTAAAGTTGCGTTCAACTGAGGGCATTTTTGTCATTTCAATCCTGTAATGAAGGAAGTACGAATTGGCTACCACACTGAAACCAGCCAAGTGGGTGAGACCTGACCGTACAGCCCACCTGGTGTATGCAATGTATATCCACACGGCTCATCTGTTTTGCCTAGCTTATTTTAGGGCATGCTCCTAAAAATGAAGCAGATACAAGTTTCAAGTGGACTTCACCACAGGAAACAGTGGCTGTTGAACGCCCACCATTAAAAGCTTCCTAGAGTCCACCGTAATGTTTTTTGGCCACCCAACCTGTATATAACAATATCAGACCTGAATGAAAGGGAAAAACAAATATCAGCTTGATCCAAAGCTTTGTGGCCCACAAAAGGTTTTCAATTGTCAATAACCATTGTTTCCTGTAGTGTGGTCCACCTGAAATTTATATCTTCTTCATTTTTTGGGACCATCCTAAAATAAGCTGCAAAATAGATGGACGGAGTGGATATACATTGCATACATCGAGGTGGGGCCTACGGTCAGGGTTGCACCCACATGGCTGGTTCTGGGTTGCAGCCAAGTCATGCTCCAATGCAAGTACCCTGCTCCCACACTTTCATCCCCTTTGCATGTATCCTCAATGTCATATTACGAAGCCCCCGAGCAACAAAGGCTCTGTTGAGACCCACCATGACGACTTTACCACGATGCAGGTAGAGTGTAAACCCTGTTACATGGTGCCTGTGTAACCCAAAGTTCTGTGGGCCCCACTATGATGTCCAGGATCATGTTAGGATGTCATCACAAAAAAGAGGCAGATGCAAAACTCAAGTAAACCATGTCCTTGGAAACATCAGAGATGGAAATGTGCGTCATCAAAACCTTAATGAGGTGATCATCGAAACCCTAGTGAGGCCCACTGTGATCTTTATATGCCATTCCCACCAGGATGTAGGGAAAACGCACATCATCCGGTCCAAAACTTGTGGACTTCAATAAGGTTTCAACTGTGAGCATGTGATGTGGGCCTCAATAAGGCTTCCATCATGGGTATAATCTCCACTGTTTCGTGTGGTGTGGCCCACTTAGGTTTTTATCTGCCTCATTTTTAAGCTCACATTCTAGAATGATCTGGTGCAACCAATAAGGTGTGACATTATGGTAAGCCTGGCAGGGCTTTGGGTTACATAGGCTGTGTGTAACAGGGGTTACACATGACTCACATCTACTTTGTAACATCCACTTTGCACATCTGTTGTGCCGGCTCATGCTTGGACATTCAGCTAAGAAAACAGGGCAGAACTAGAACTCAGGTGGATCACAACATCAAAGAAAAGTGGTGATGGATCCCTAGTCTTGAAACCATTTTGGGCGCTCTTCTCCCTCTTGTGTGCAGCACCACCAGCGTGTAACCACACCCTTTCCCACTTTTTTTCTTTCCCCTCTCCCCCACTCTCTAGTTGCATGTGCCATATGCCATAGTTTACTTATATGGACCACATTTGCTAGCCCAAGACTGGCCTGCTGCTCATTTGCTTGGTTGAACCCACCTCAGAAGTGGGTTGGGCCAGTTGACCCACAGGCCAAAACCGATCTATTGCCATGCTACCATACAGAGGCACTCAACAAATGGAAGTTGGGGAACATGTGAGAAATCCAGTCAGTTCATCAGCCAGGCCCACAGTGAACATGCCCTAACTGAAAAGTCAAGCTGGTCCACTTTCCTGGTGGGCTTCTTTTACATTGAAACTGAACCTTTGGTTATCCATATGGAATATACAAGCGTTCCTTGTCCATACAAGAGCACCCATCCCAGTGGACTCATTTTTGGGCGAAGGGCATACCCATAGCTTGTGCCACCTCATGAACTGACTCAATTTGGAAGAGCTCTCCCCCCACAATACATGTGGTAAGGTGACTTATCATTCAGGACTGTCCATCTAGTTGGCCCTATTGTGGATTGCAGATAGTCTGAAATACGCGAATATAAGATGATCCTAGCCATGTCCTCAGTGGCCTTCAAAGCTTTGCCAGTAAATAGAAAACGTTGAACGGTTAACAGTAACAGTGAATGCCATGAAGTGGACCTTAATGACTAGGATTGTTGACAGATGCAGTTTCTGAAACACAGCATCCATGATAGGGCCCACTACTTGAAAAGTCCCAATTGATTAGAGGGAGGAAGGGAGATTTAAACGTTGAGAGAGCAAGAGCAGCATTTGAGATATATCAGGTTCATTCAACCGGAGTGTCCCACCCCAAACATGCCTTAGCCAAAAAATCAGGCTGGTCCACTCAGTAGGAGCGCCACATGCATGTGTGAAAATGGAAAGAATGAAAAACCTACCATATCCGACACACGCAGGTGAGTCTCACCAAATGAACAGCTTGCATCTGGCACACACTGCAGAAGGAGAAGAAGACGAAGGTGACAAGTACAAGAGACTTGGACCAGTAGATTCATTGGCAGGCAGTTGAAAGGGAGAATAATACAGATTTTTTTTTTTTTTTTTGTACCCCGCCCCCTCATTTGGTCTACCACTTGAGCTATGGATCCAGGTGTAGATTGCTCAGGTAGTTATTTTGTTTGAATGGAATTCTGTTTAGCTTCAAGCTTCAATGGTAGTTTGTAAAATTATCTTAAATACCATGGATGTGTAGCCTTACAGAGTCATGCCTGAAATTTGCACACGGGAAGAAGTTTCTTACGCTGGTTCATGCTTATGGAGTCAAGGTAGGCACTTCATCCTCTGCAACATAAAAAGAAAAATAATAATAATTTGAGAAGAAAAGAAAATAATTTGAGTAGAATGCTTCTTTTTCTTTTCTTGGTTGGTGGTATCGAAAGCAAATGAACTACACTAACCTGTCTTTCAATTTCAATAGCAGATGCAGCAAGCCTTCTTTTGAGTACTGATCTGTCATGTTCGCATGTCTCCACCTCTGAATCTGTTAGCATTAACAAAAATAGGATAAAGTACTGTAACACTTCCTTCTAGAGGACTGACCGGTCCCATTCCAGACCCTACTACCAATGCGTTTATGCAGGACTGGAGCCCATCTTCATCAACCTTCCTGATGGCCATTTCAATCTTCCTGGCTGTTTTCTTCCCTTATCCATGTCGACCCAAATCCCCAAAACCACTCCAACCCTAACCTCTCCTCTTTCTCTCAAGCACTATCCTCTCCCACTCTAGGCGTAAAATAGTGTCTTTTTTTTTTTTTTTTCTATGGTCAATGGTCAACTATAACGGCTTTGACATGGTTCCATCGCATTTTGCTGGCCTATTTACCCAAAGGGTTGTTTTCAACTGAACATGAAAAACAAAAGGTGTTATTTACAAAAATGTATTAGAGTGTTATTTGTCTATTAGCCAAAGGGAGGCTGCTATATGTCAAAACCTCGGAGAAAAAAGGTGGCTCATAAGGTCAATGGTCTGAATCACCAAGGAACTATTCATGTCATGAGTTGAATCAGTGTAGCTTTTGTTTGGGAACTAGAAGTCTGAATCATGAAGGCGCTCATATGTTCAGATCCATGTGGGATAAGATGAATCCAAAATCAGAGTTCCAAGTTTCATACATTAATTTGCTGAAGAAAATTAACGATCATAGACGTAGGAATATCATAGCTAATCGATTCAGTAGCATGTCCGTTGGTAACCAACTTGATACTATTGCCAAGGACATAGCTACGCATAAACGAAAGCTTTTCCGTGTGCCACCACCATAGTTCAAAAACTGAAAACTTGACTCAATGTCAAACCAAGTTGGGTTGACACGAGGACTCGACCGAATCTTTATTGACTCAGGTTGAAATTTAATGATTAAATTAAAAATTGATATTAGATTAAATATTTAAAGTAGTTATGTTTAGGTAAATGGTCATAAACAAATGGACAGCCAATGGTGTGTTGGTTATGGACATTTGTTCCTTTTTTTATTTAAGAAAAAACATTTGACCAGGATAGTGACTGAGATTGAGTCACAACAAGTCATGTTGAGTTGGACCAATTCATCAATCCCACTCGACGGGTCTTGTTGATTTGGGACCAAGACACACTCATGAGCAAGTTTTGTAGTGACTCGGCTTGATATCTCAGCATGTCAGTTACCAAGTTTCAAGTTAAGTCACCAAGTCTGAGAACTATGCATGAAACTGGATGCTGACTGTTTCAAGCTGAGCAAATGCGACCCTGCAAGGAATGTGCGCTACTTTTTGACTTGGGAACCCAATCACTGGATATACAGAGTTGACAAAAATGTGGAACAAACTGTAGGTATTAGTCGAATGTGTATCTAGTATATCTAGTAAAATATACCAGTAGATATGGGAGAAAATGGAGAGAGAGAGAGAGAGAGAGAGAGAGAGAGAGAGAGAGAGAGAGAGAGAGAGAGTACAAATGGCATACATAAATCGTGTGAGTCGTGGACACACTTTAGATAGGTCATCATCCAACTTTAAATTGATTTAATGATTCTAACCTCTGATTAATGACCATTTGTTTATTTAATTTAGTCCATTGACCATTTAGATTTGATCATCAATTAAATATTCAGCAACCAACCAGTTAGGGAAACAAATCAACGTAATTTCGGTTTAAGATCCATCTAAATTGGGGCCCACAATTTGTACGGTTAAGTTTGTGTTCATTGTATATCCCGCCCCAACTAGTTGGGATAAGGGTTTAGATGATGATGATTATGAGTTTTAGATCACCGAATGCCATGAGAACAATTTCTTAGTGCCTGCATATAAACATCATACTCTACCAGAGTTTCAAAGTTTCCTAATCTTGAAAAAGCAAGAGAACATGCGGCAGCAAATGGCTTCACCTCATATCTTAATGCCCTTGCTTCTACTCTAAAACACTTCCATATCCTTTAATAAAGCAAAATTTGTAGTGATCTGGAAGTTTAATTGCAGGGAAAATTTTGCACCTGGCTACTTGTGTTATATCTAGTGGAGATGGACACTGTCAGCAGTCCTTGTATAGCAATTGTAAAGAAAATCAGAAGATTTTCACACTGCCAAAATATTGAATGCAACACAGTAAAGAGTTACGCATCTCGACCATTAGCAGGAAGATATGGTGAATTCCGTCATGTGATTCATAGAAGTAAATGAAAAAGAAAAAGAAATATGTAACACATTATAAACTTATAGGATCTTGGGTGGTTTGATCCTCACCGTAATAGTAGGTAGACAGAATAGTGATCCTCTCGGTTGGCTGAAAATGAAAGAACCATCAGTTCAATGCTTTGAATGGACAAGAAACTTAAATCAGTTATTTAACTGTTGAAATTATTACCTTGTTAAACATACTTAAAAGTTGAAACAATGAAATAGTCAACTACAAAAAAAATAATTACAAACCCAAGATAAACTACAACTAATAATTTTGAATCTACATAGCATATAAACAGGCACTTGGCATTAATATTAGGCACAGTTATGAAGTGATAATCATCCTAACTCCGTGAAACCTGACATTCTTATAGGTCCATAAATTTGTACAGTTATTAGGATGAGAATATAAATATACAGTCTAGAAGTGTGCTGAAAACTTAAATAAATAGTTAAAAACGAATAATGAGTGGAATGGGTAGAATAAGGTTGTATTCTGATTGCCAAGATAAGACAGTCCAAGATGCATGGAGATTTGGCAAGATAAGGTTGTATTCTGAGAATATAAACTCTTGCTTCGTAATAAGATGTTCTCCAAGTGCCAATCCAAGATAATCAGGTGTTTTATTTATGAAAAAATGCCTTGAGCAGAACCAGGTGTGTTATTCTCCAATCCATTTTGTTTTGTCTACCAGTCGAAATGAATTGATACAGCTTATCCAGTCCAATTCAATCAGAGCCACCACATTTAAACAGGCCCTAGAGGGTGCATTTAGAAGTACCCCCAGATTAGGCATTTGGTTGAGTATGTTGGTGGGATCACTTAGTTATGAACTTATCAAGTAATGAAAAATGAAACACAAGTGGATGGAATGGGCATCAGTTTCTGCTTTTCCACCCAAAAAAAAAAAAAAAAAATTGCTTCTTATTTCAATTACTAGATGAAATGAGAGAAGCGTCACTCTGCAGGAAAGCCTAGCCCCCATTTCCTGTGGTGCTTCTGAAGTTACCCTAGAGAAATTGTCTAAATCACAAATCACCCATTTGACAGGGAAAGAGAAATGTCTAAGATCACAAGCGAAGCATACCATCACAAAAATCCCCTCT
This sequence comes from Liriodendron chinense, assembly GCA_003013855.2. Lineage (NCBI taxonomy): Eukaryota > Viridiplantae > Streptophyta > Magnoliopsida > Magnoliales > Magnoliaceae > Liriodendron > Liriodendron chinense. Next base: position 2,387,819 of record PVNU02000736.1, on the reverse strand, counting down.
CGACGAGTAGGGAGTTCCTCAAGCTTTCTTAACGTCTCGTCACCTCTGGTAACTCTCCCAAATATTGCATACTGAAAGTGATTAACACATATAAGGATGATAAAAGAAAAGAAACACATGGGAAGTGGGCTCTGAGATCACCCATAAAATGAAAAATATCAACTGCAACTGTACCTGTCCATCCAGGTGAGGTGCATCACCGAGAAGAATTGAAAACGAGGATGACGCACTGTTTGGATCAGAGTACCTACAGAAGAATTCTCACGGGCTTAGCAAACCCTAAGCCCTAGATAGATGCAAATTCACAATGTAATACAGAACAAATCAAGCTTACACACTTGGCAAACAGAACATATAATCTTTCAAGAGGGAAAGACGATGGAGACAAGAATAAAGAAACTACAGGCAGCAAGCAACCATATTTGAATTATCTACAGTGCAACATGGATGTGAATAGGGGGGCAAATCGAGCGGGTAGGGTTCGGTTGAGGGTCAACCTGAGCCCGACCGACCTTGAGAATAGGGGTGCAACATGGATGTGAATAGGTTGCAACTCAAGCGGGTAGGGTCAGGTTGAGGGTCAACCTGAGCCTGGCCGACCTCGAGAACCGACCCATTTCCAACCTGAGGCCCAACCCAAATTCCTCTACACTCAACCCTAAACTGACCCGACCCAACCCAAATACGAGTGATTATTCCCAACCTGAGACATAGGGTTGGAGTTTTCCAACTAAACCATCCCAACTCGAACTCAGGTTGGGTCATTTCGGTTTGGGTTCACTCAAACCCAAGTACCAGCCATCGTCATTATGTAGATACAAGAGCACATCATGCTTGATTAGATGTTTTGGGCTTTTGACCTTTCTGAGCAAGTTTATATATTTACAATGCGGCATGTATATTCAGGAGTAGTGACTGAATGTGCAAGAGCATGTCATGCTGATATGAAGCGTTACTTTCTACAGGCCTTGGCTTCCAGCTTCTAGTTTCATGGAGCAAAACATGCAAGTTGAGGTGGTTTGGCAAGTGAAAACCTTACAGTAGAATCAGTGGTCCTCCCACCTTCAGATCAATGTTATCCATTTGCTAAGGAGTCCATTGACATGATTTTAAGATTTCATCATGTTTAATTCTGCTCCAGGTTTTACTGCTAACAAGTAACACCAGCATACTCCTCTCAACAAGTTGAGTCACTGATTCAAATCAAGCAGTACAAACTCAATCTTTTTTTCTTGAAAGGCTGCACAAACACAACCTTCATCTACGCCATATCATGGATAAATTACTCAACTATATATCTTGGATTGTGAGACATATAGAGAAATGTCAGCTTCAAACTAGAAATCTAAAGGCAATAAAGAAATATCATGTGCTAATTCTAATTTCTTTTTAGTAGAAACAGGGATTAAAACTGTCAACCAAAAGAATTTATTATTAACCAAACATGCGGACTGGAAAAGTTTAAACTCAAGAACTGAACCTGTTCTTTGATCTCATGACATGAGATTAATGAATAATGACATGCATAAGCCTAAGTTGGAATTGATTAAGCTTATCCAGAAGAAAGAATCTGCCTTGTGTTTAGGTTAGAGCAGAGAATGGGAGCCACTCAGATTTTTCCACTCTAAAACCACAAGTGGGATACTTAGTCAATGAATGATGACATACGCAAGGGGCTCGTGTACAAGTCCACCCAAATCCTCATATTCTTGGTGAGATATTCTTGGTTAATGAATAGTGACAGATATAAGGGCTCGTGTAGAAGTCCACACAAGTCAGGATTGATTAAACCTTTCGCAATAGAACCAATCTGCCTACCATTTGGGTTGGAGCAGAGAATGGGAATCAGCCAGCTTTTCCACACCAAACCACAAGCAGGATTATTCTTATCCCACTTCGACTTCAGTAGAGCACATCAAGTGTGCTGAAAATCGGGGGATTCCAAACAGGCCCTAAAAGTGCATGATTAGATTAAATTGGTGCAAGCAGCATGAACAACGTATAACATTGAAACATATCTATGAGTATAACCAACTATGACGTCACAAATGACCCATCAAAATATAAACTTTCTAAAGGACTTGTTAATCAAAAGTACAAAACCAACACAAGAATTACCTCCCCATGGAAAGGATGCCCCTGACGTGTTTGACATCACTAAATTCACCAATGACAGTTTTTTCAGCTTCCTCCCTTTGATCTTCATTCATTGGAGCCGTTCTACCTCCTACAACATCAGCAACTTGGGCCACGAACCCCCTATCAACCTGCACCAATTTTTAATCCATATTAAAAGAGAAAATGTTACCTTCACTTATAAAAATTAAAAATTAAAATTCAGGAATTTTTACCCGGAAGAAGTGATTGGTATTGTAGCCCCCCAAGCGAACGAGTTTGAAGATGTGCTCCACAGTTTTCGGAGCGACATCAGGGAAAAACCCAAACTCGATATCTCCATAGTTAGTCTGAAATGAAAATACATCACAACATTAAAAATGTTCATTAGCTACGAAGCATAACCACTTAGGGCATGAAAATACATGATATATTGATATGTTCAAAATTTAGGTGATGCAGATGAAGAATATATCAGTAGAATTGGGATAGAATTTTGGACCCAAGCCCAACCCATTAAAATTCGGGTTAAAAAAAATATATCGTACCCATTTATTCACTAGGACAGGTAACCCAAACCCGACCCATTTATCACATGGAGTCGGGTCTAGGTTGGGTATAGAAATTACAATTAAGTTTCACACAGATGATGTTCCAAACATCCAGTGGCTATCAATTTTGATGGCAAAGAATAAAAAGGCCAACAGCCCAAATTCATCATCATCGAAGCCTTATCACAACAATCCAAATTCAATGGAATCAGATGATTAAGGTAGTCCAATAAGTGTCATTTTTGGTATATGCTCCATCGACAACAGACCCATGATTTGCACAGTACATATTGTCATACGTAGTGGATGGGTAACCACCTTTTAGAAAAGGTGGGGAACCATTGTTGTAGTCTAGCCTGACAGAGAAAACAACCCCACATGCTTAACTACTTTTTCTTGGGTCTGTGTCAAGTCCGGGTCCAAGTCTGAGTCCAGGTTGGTCTGGTTGATTTTGAGAGGACCTAGACCCAAACCATTTAGTAATTTGGATCACATTTTTGGACCCAGACCTGCCAACTATCGAGTCAGGCCCAATGACCTGTTGAGTGGACCCAACCTGTTTGCACCTCTGGTAGATTCCTCATTTATTATAAACACATCTTTTTGCATGTGAGGAACGGGTTTTCAAGCAGTTGATAAGGGTGATCCTTAACTATGGTTGGCCCTCTCATCATAATAGTTGAAGTCTAATCTACTCAAAGATTTTTTTTTTTTTTTTTTGAAAGATAATCTAATCAAAGAACAACAACTAAGTTCCAACTAATTGGCTTGTAGAAAACTAAACATAGTTGAATCCATCTGATACTCGAGCAAAAGTTCATAATCTGCGATGACCTTCAAATAAATGAATAAATGGCCCAGTTTCTCCAGTTTAGAATATCATATATTCTACATGCAATCTCTGCCGAAATTATTTACAGATCAAAATTCACACCTTCAAAATAGAAAGTTTGTGTTGGCGGCCTCAATGTGGATGGGTGATGGACCAAAAATCTTCTCCATTTATAAATCCCACCCTCCGGAGAATGTGTTGGTGACTTGGTGGCCCCCAATTGGTTTTGATATGGACCATTGAACATATTTTCTTTCTAACCATCCATTTGCAAGCAAATTATTGGATGTGGAGAAGAGTCCAACTCTGGAGCTATCCACAACATCATCCCACTACAGGTCCTGCTGAAATAGTGGAAACCTTGAGTGACATCTTGGGTCATTTCCATTGTGTGCATGGGTATCTTGGTCTTTTGTCTTAAGGGCAGTTTCATAATTTGCCGTAAGTTTCTAGGAAAGGGTAAATTTGTCATTTGACAGAGAACCCTCTAACAATGGAGAAATTTGTATGCCCATGAAACCGTCTAGAAATTCCCATGATAATGAGATGTAAGTTCTCTAGAATAAGTTTTAGAATCTTTGCTTTGAGTCCATATGTATATAGGTATATTGGTTTTGCTAGAATGCAGATCCCCGCATGACAATTGTCATGCAGTGCCTAGTTCCCACATTGGATAGAACACGTTAGAGATCTGGGCCGTTCATTAGGCAGTGGGCAAAGTGAACATGCCATATATACCAAAAACCAAGGCAATTCACTCATCAAGTGAGCCACACATGTACATTGACTTTCTTTCTAACCGCCCTTTTCTCTCATGCAAGTTTGGTTTGCCTTGATCAGCAGACCAACATTACTTTTGGTCCAGTGCATGCTCCATGCCCAATACGTAATGAATGGCCTAGACACCATCAGATGGTGTGAACCAACCAGTGTGTGGGAGCTATCATGCGGATCCCCACATTCTATCAAAACCCATGAGAGAATTTATGGCTATCCGCTGGGCAAAGGATAGGCTGTTGTCTAGTTTGCATAAAACTCTTGCTGCTGATTGTTATCCTTTGCATTCTTCTTGTATTTCGAGGGTGGACCTTTGTGATTTTTCTCCCATCTCGGGCATATAGTTCTAGTGCATGTGGGTTCACACTGCCACACAACAAACATGGTTCTAAATATCATCTGAAACCAAGTTGACTCAGCCAAGTCAGCTCGTCTTTAGCAGGCAACCAAATTGATGAGGCATTAGACCATCACGTTCCTTTTCCCGAGTGTACCAGTGTATGAGACATGCCGCGCCCATGTCATTGTAGTTTGATGACATTTGAGGAGCACGCGAGAGGAGTACGACAGCAGGAGCATAGCAGAGGAGCAGAGGAGTCAGGACCAGCAGACAGATCCCTCGGTTTCTGGATTCTGTCAGACGGTCTGACAGAACATAGTCGGACGGTCCGACCGAGTGCGCGGACTGTTTTTTCCTTTTTGGTGTATTTTCTTCTTTTCTTATTGTTTAGGCACTTTAGTGTGTTTTTTCTAGATGTGAACTAGATACACTTTGTTAGAAACCCTATGTTTCATGATGTTATTATGAATATTGAGAGAAAATCCTTCATCGCTTGAGATGAGCATAAATCCTCTTGTGATTGGGGCTTCTTTGGTGTGATGCCAACAGTGTGATGCTAGTTATCTTCATTCTATCTTTCTTCTCTTTCATCTTCTCTACAATTTCAAGTATTTAATTATTTCTTTTTACATCCGTTTGAAGAATCTTTGATTTTTCTTTAAATCCATAGAGCCTAAAACCCTCAACCCTCGAATCCCTTTTGATTCAGTGTAGGCCCCCACCATCTTAAACTTCGTTTTTTTCCAAAATCCCAACTTTCTTCCATCCAAAACCCTCGAACCTAACCTTAACCTACACAACTTTCAAATCCAACCATCCCTTTTCACCCAAACCCAATTTTCAACTTTCCCGTGGCCTTAAATCCATAAATCCTTAATTCTCATTAAACTCTAATTTCAGCCATACCCTAGGAACCTTAGAACCTCTTTCTTTGATTTTAGGATTAACCCTATGCTTAGATGTGAAAGTTCCACTTTTCATGGGTCCCGGCCTTTGAGGTTTTGTAGTTCTTTCACCATATGCTTGTGATTTATGGTTGTAGTGCATGATTTCTTACTTATTTGAATGTCCGCACATGTGATTGAGTAGTGTTAATTTAATTATTTGTTGTTATACATTTCTGCTTTAGTTTCGTTCTGCATCATATAGGTAGGCTCATTGTCCTGCATCACAAATAAGCCACTAGATTGTGTTAGAACAAGTCGCAGTATGGGTCGTACCGGTTTCGGTCTCCACACCAGTCACACTCTGAAACTGCTATTTAAACTTTGTGGGGCTCACCGTGATGCATGTTTCTTATTCATCCATCCATCTGTTTTACCAACTTATTTAAGGGCATGAGACCAAAATTGAAGTGTATCCAAAGCTCAAGTCGGCCATACCAATGTGAATTGAACACCTACTGTTGAAAACTTCTTGAGGGCCACAGAAGTTTTGGATCAAGCTGATATTTGTGTTTTCCCTCAGGCATGCTTGTGTGACCTGATGAACAGGTTGGATGACAAATATACATACATAACTGTGGGCCCTAGGAAGGTTTCAACGGTGGACATCATTATCCCCAGCCGTTTCCTGTGGTGTGGTCCACTTGAGCATTGGATATGCTTCAATTTCGGGCTCATGCCCTAAAATGATCTAGAAAAACGGATAGATAGTGTGGATAAGATGCATACATCCATGGTGGGCCCCACAGAGTTTACTATAGCTTACTGAGTTACTACGCAATCTGCTTCCTATTTGAAACCATGACTTAGCCTTTCTTTGGAATACATCTATAAATGTGGCAGACCCATCATACGCACAGCCCAAAATGCGAATGTGGTGATGACGGATCCAAACTGCATTCCCATTTCCTAATGCAACTGGATTGGACCCCATCCAGCATCATTCTCAATCTAAGGTGTGCATCAAAACAGCCATACATAGCACGTTGGGCCCCACCTCTACAGTATACCAGCCCGTACAGGAAACTAACCTTGATCAGGCCCACGCTGTAAATTTATTCAGTACCAAACGCATCATGAGAAATTAATTTAGGCCTACGAAAACAACCATATTCCTCTCGATTATGAAATAAATAAATAAAATTACAATTTTTTATTTTACTTTAATGCAGAAAAAATGCAAAATTTCGGTCTACATTCATTGCAATTTCTCATAGCATTCCTCAACATATACATAACATAATTTAAATAAATGGAAAGTTTGAAAAAAGAAATCACGATTCTAAGAAATCTAACAAGGAATTCCCTTTTTTTTTCGAAATTATTGAATTCCAATTCTAGGTTACTGAAAGAGGAGTGCCGAGAATCGAGATATTGAAAAGAGCGAATGCGGAGTTGGAGACGAGATTTTGGACGAGAAATTGGAGGAAGGAAAAGGACCTGGAAGACTACGCGAGTTGACCCGAGGACGGGATCTGCAGAGGAGAAGACACGACGAGCCAAGGTGAAGAAGATGAAGACGACGATCCGAGCCCAGGGCCTCGACATCCTGTTTTGACTCTTTTTTGCTGGAGTTCTACGCTACCTGGCGCTTCTGGCGCTTTTTAGCTTCCGCTGTCTCATTCGACGCCACCAACTGCCCAGACGCTCTGGTGGTTACACTTAACCTACATGCCCCAACGTGATGCGTGGGGCCCACCATGATTCTTTCCATAAAATCCAGTCCGTCCATCATTTGAGAAAACGTTATTTTGTACCTGAACTCGAAAAAAAATCCGATCTAAAGCTCACGTGGGCTACACCAGAGGAAATATTTTGGATGGAGACGTTCACCATTAAGAAACTTCCAGATTGTATCTGGGTCCACCGTATTTTTATAGTGCATCCAAACCATTCAGGAATTTTCCTTACCAGGATTAATGGAAATCAAAATATGCCATTTCAAAATTTACGTGCGCCGCACTATGCTGGTTTAGAGGTTTAGGCATGTTTTCACATGGTGTGGCCCACTTGAATATTGGATAGATCTAATTTCTCGGGATTCTAGAAAAAAAATGAGGTATCTCGCATTATGGACGAATTGGATTTCATACAAAGATCAAGATGATCCACACACATCACGTTGTAGGTTAAGCTTACCTACAAAGCTTTGTAATGGATCCGGCCTCAAGAAAAGGGGAAGTGGAGTCCACTGTGATGTATGAGATTTATCTATGCCGTTCATCCATTTTTCCAGATTATTTTGTGATAGGATCCAAAATAATAAGACGGATACAAAGATCAGGTGGACCACACCACAGGATGAAGCAGTAATAATGATGCTACCATTGAAACCTTCCTAGGGCCATCATTATGTTTATTTTCTATCCAACCTGTTCATAAGGTAAAAAAAAAAACTTGGATGAAGGGAAACCAAAAATTCCAGATTGATCGAAAACGCCTATAACTCCCAAGAAATTTTTAATGGTGGGCATTCAATCCTAATTTTATGGACTAGTTAAACTTTTTGGATCTGGAAAAATGTATGAACGAAGTAGATAAAATTCATACATCACGGTGGGTCCCACAGAGCCCTGCCTGGACCGATTTCCGTCCAGGCGGGGGCAGGAGATGCATTCCACTTCCAAGAAAAGGAAGCTCCTTCCTGAATCCTGAGATGCGCAGCGTGTTTAATGCGCACCACTGCTTTAATGAGGAAAGAAGTACCGGCGAGTCGATTCGTGCGTGCGGGAGAGGGGCCATCGTCGGCAAATGTACGAATTTGTCCGTTGTGTCTGCGAGTGCGAGATAAATGCTATAAAACATCAGGTGGCCCACATGTGTGAACGAAACAGTAGAAAAGAAAAATGATCGATGGTCTATTCTCAACAAGAACGCAGGGTGCACCCGATGAGTGAGCCGGCTCGATTTTTAAACCTATCGCAAACGTTCATGGCGATCTAGTTCGTAATGCACATTCGGCCCACCTGATAAGCGGCCACGATCTCCTGTATGCCATATGGGCACAATTCCTTATATCACCTTTTTTTACTCTCTTCACAACAAATCGCCTACGCATTTTCATTACGGCATACGTGGCACACACCCATTGAAATCTAACTGTTTTGTGGACCACATGCCATAACACAAATATCACGGGGATCAAATCCCAGCTGTGCAATTTTCACGATTGAGCGTGGACCCTTAATGGTTTATTTTTCCCTTTAACTTGGGTTGGGTTGGCCGAATGGCACGAATCCAACCCATTTTGGGTAGTCTGGGTCTAGAAGGCCATGGATCTTATTCAGTGCGCCCATAACACAAACATCACGGGGATCAAATCCTAGCCGTGCAATTTTCACGATTGTATGTGGACCACTTAATGGTTTTTCTTTTTGTTTTTTTTATTCTTTTCTAACTTGGGCTAGGTTAGCTGAATGGGACAGCCTGCACAAACCCAGCCCATTTCGGGGAGTCTGGGCCTAGAAGCCCATGGATTTTGTTCAGTGCTAAGTTCTACGCATGATAACAATTAGGGAGGAGATGGGCCCAGGTCTGAGCCCGGCTCTTAAGTGCACCAGCTGAGCTGGGCCTGAATTAGTTCATGGGCTGGACTAGGAATGCATTGACCCAAACAGATCCATTTGAAACCATAGTCTCACTGACCCAAAAATGAAACCGATCATACGATCTTGATCATTTCACCCCGGCTTGCAAGGAATCGGAACTATGGTCAAAACTCCAGAGCCAAATCCTTTGTTTGGGTGGCTTTGGTCCTTTGGAACGTATGAACAGAGCAAACATTGGACCATGGTACACCCTCGGTAGAGCCAAATGGATGAACAGCCCCAGTTACAAGCTGATAATGAGTCTTGTATATGTCGAGCTGGCTATGCCACACAAGTATAGGGCTTTAGTTTGACCAGATCCAACTTTTGAGCCTTCTATATATAGGTCGAGTCAGACTCAGTCTCAACAACGTTTTCTACCGAGGCCTGGCACAAGCTTGGGTTTACGCTGATTGAAGACTCTAGTAGACTGGGATCAGGGCGGATTTTAAGATAGGACAAAGAACAGGCTGAGGCCCACTTATTACTATTTTGGGCTGGGATCGGTCCACTTTTTAGGATTAAAATTCACAGGGCCAGGTCCAGCGCCAGCCCTAGTCTTTTAGGTGCAAGTCCACCCCAAAGATGTGAGAATTGAGTCCAGGCCCTCTCTGAACCAAATAGGGAAGCTATTTTAGGCCCAAAGAAGATGATGAAAACCCAGCCGCTTATTACCAGGCCCAAACATTTATTGACCCGACATGATGGGCCTTTGACTCTAGGCCCGAGCCCAACGAGTGACCAGCCAGGCCAAAGACAGGATGGCATGGCCGTTTGCAAACATCCTAACTAACATCTTGGTTATGGCCGTCACGAGCTGGGCCAGGCCTAGTAAAAAAGAATCACATTGGAGTTGGCATTAGACTCTAATGTTAGGTTCGGCTCGGCCTTGGACCACCTAATGTGCCACTAAAGATAATTCTTACATTGCAGGAATCACTCGTAGATTGGGCCCATATCACTATATGTTGGTACACGTTTCGGATGTCAAATCAAAATACCCTTCGATTTTGTTAGAGAAATACAAAGGACCTACTTTCCTTTTTTATGGGCTCCTTTATTGCTCGAGCACAAGCAAAGCTTATTTTGATTCGCTGCTGAATCAATAGTGAATAGAGCAGTACACGAATCGAGTAAGCTCCAAAAATTTGCTAGACTCATGTCAAATCGGAAGTGAGTTTGAGCTGAGTCGAGCCATTTTTTAGGTACTCATATAAATTCGAGCCGACCATCGAGCAGGGCCACACTCGACTCTGCTTGAATATTGGCTCGAACTTGGCTCGTTGACTTGGAGTATAAGTACCCCCTTGTTGACTCGTAAGTACCCCCCCCCCCCCCCCCCCCCCCCCCCCCGACATCACTGAGCTCGACGGCCGGCTACACCCGAGCTGCCTTGATACATTGACCTGCTCCTTGTCCACTCACCCACCGTCATCGGCCACCCCTGAGGTATTCTGTTGGCTTGAATCCCTGATGTTTTAGCCTTCCATCTTTTATTTTCTTATTCAGTACGATCTCTCTCCCTTCCATTTTTTTCTTATTTGTTTTCTTGAATTCCCTCGTAGGCTATTCCATTTTTATTTTTGGGCGTCCAACTCGAAAGACTCGAACTTGAACTCGGCTCAAACTCGAGCTTGATTCGAACTCACTCAGTCTACTGATCGAGCAAGTCTATGCTTGACTCGACCGAGTCGAGGTGAGCAATGAGCAGGGACTAGGCGGTTCGAGCCAAACAACGAGCAGGGCAAAGCTCGACTCAACTCTACTCATGTACAACTCTATTAGTGAAATTGGGTCTTCTAAATCTTATTCCGATTTACCTATCACTCAATAACTAAACTTTTAACTTAAGTTAGTTTAGTAAACATTATTATAAAAGTAACTTATATGAAGAAAGTTACTTATCTCATTAAGTGTTTTTTTTTTTTCTTACATTTCAAACCTTCAACTTTTCCACCTCTCTCTCTCTCTCTCTCTCTCTCTCTCCATCCGATGGATGATCCATATCAAAGGAGGCAACACATGATGAGCAGTCCACATCAAAGGTGGGGCCCACATGATGGAGGATTCACATCAAAGGTGGGCCCCACATTTTGGATGACCGACATCAAGGTGAGCCCATATTTTTCTACTTTTTGGCTAATAAGTATATAATTTACCGAACATATTTATCTACTAAATAAGTAAAATTCAAGAATATATATATATATATATATATATATATATATATATATAAAAGGTCTTGTTTATTTATTTATTTTTACACATTTCATATGGACATTCAAACCCATGACCTCAATGTTAAAACGGGATCAGTCCACTACCAAGCCATGAGTTAGAGCTCTCATGTCACAAGCACTGGAATGTACAAAAATACTCGATGGGTACTCCCCATTTGCTGTACTTTTTAAACCTTTGGATTGACTTCAGGTGCTGCAGAAGATGGATCAAAGAGTCCATCTTCCTATAACAAAAGGTCTCTGTGGTGCTTCTTAAAAGTTTCACGTAGCTGATGATATCCCTAGTCTACTGTTGAATGGTGGAATTTCACACCACTATTTTTTCTTGTGCTGATTGATCATGAAAGAACTCTTACAAGATCTAAATGTGGACATCTTTAAAGCTTGACCTATTGTTGCGGCGGTATCGAATAATTATCAGAGCACTATAAAGGGTTTTAATCATGGATCAGTGATATTTTACCTACCATCACCGTCCATCGTAAAATATTATAAAGGCCCAAAGGGCCAAACCAAGTGAGGACAAGAAAAAACGTAAAAACTGTGTTCTCAAGTCACGTGGTACTTTTTAGCCCCAGTGGCAATATGCTGTGGTGGGTCATCCCCCACATGAAATTAATCATTATGTGACTAGGACGAGTGCCATACAACTTATCCAATCGACTTAGCCCAATCCAGTTCGATAACCTGAGTCAAGGGTCACCAGTCACATCAAACTCAGGTGAGTCCCGACTCGACTCAGGGTGAATGAGTCGATCCAAGTAGTCTTTTAATCATGACTAACATATGGACCACATATCAGATACTAAAGTTGATAATAGCCAAAAAGGGATAGAAGGGCCATGAGGTGTGGATTTTTCTATCCATGTCTTAGATCAAGAAATGCCTGGAGGATGTGTAGCATCTGTGTCATGATCGAACAGGGTCCATATCAAATGGAGTGCCAAAAACGTCACGCCTTCCCATAATGCCTGTTCTGCCCAGTCACCATTCACGCCGAAAACCGTCTATTCCATGTCCCAATCCAAATGACCCACACGTAACATTTTTCAAATGAAAGGTGACTAAACAATCCAAATGGCCCACATGTAGCATTTTCAAATGAAATATGAGTAAGGAATAGCATCTTCCTCCTCACCCGTGTATGATGTAAACATCACATCTCCCTTAGTGTTACGACTACTACCTCTTTTGCAAGGAAAGATTCTCCACTTATGTAGCTATCTGCCTATCCATGACAAGAAGATGGCACTTCAAGGGTTAGGATTTGGAATCATTTGTCTTTTTCATCCAAAAGATGGCCCACCAAAGGTTGAAATTTGTCTAAAGCATGTGCTTAGTCATGTCCTTGTAAGAAAGCATTTCTTTTTATTAAGTGAAGAAATCAGAACTAATCCTCATGGCTTAAAAGATTCTTTCCTTTTTATCTTCTTCTTCTTTTTTTTTTTTTTTTTTCTTTTAATGAGAAGTGATTGTGTGTTCCAACTGTAACACAGTAAATTGTGTTGCAAAATATCTCACCGTCCGTTGGGCTGGGCGGGCTACAATCCCTATATCAACGGGTTTTATACTCAGAGACTCCGACTGACTCCTTTGGTTCTGAGTGGAGCTGCAACTCAGCTGAGTTGGGGGTGACTCAGATGAGTCACATGCATCGGATCAAGTAATCCTCTATTCTCAGTACTGACTCATGGGGCCTAGCTAGTTGGGATTCGAATGGACCTAAGTCGACTCAGACGACTCGCATCATCACAAGGACCGCGATTGGACTATAGGAGCCGGGCACTTTTATATTTTTGTTATCTCTCACGTCTCTAATGGATACTACGTCATTGTCATGCTATCATCTAAATTACAATCTAAGGCTAGGATTGATTGCCTCGGTAGGCAACAATTCACATATTTCTTGCCATCTTTATCGGTTAAAGGTGATAGACGGCTGTGATAGAATCCACGAGGGAAAAAAACAAAATATAAAGCATTAATTAGGAAGCGTGGAAGGTGACGTGTGCCGAACATTTTCTAATGACGATAAACATGGAAATGGACCCAAACACATCTCTATCTCTTGATTGACCTTTTGCATTTAGGCCAATGTTTCTACATAAAAATCGACAGGAATAATCCCTTGTAAAATGCCCGCATTGAATAAATACTTAATTACTGTTAGCTGTTGGGGCCACTGCATTTGTAGAAGTGCCTGATGCTGTAAGTTTAATGTAGGCGGTTTTTTCTGACCCGAAATTCATCTGATTAAAAGGTGTTTTACAGCTTAATTGAACCCAAGCATGGCCCATGGCATGACCCGGTTGAGGGAATCAAAACCCAAAACCGTGGGCTGTTACTAGTGGCTTATGCCACTTGATCAGTTCACACGGTGTGTCCCATTGAATTTTCAATCAGGTACAACAGAGTATTAAGATCTATAAAACAAATTTCTTGGTTGGTGAGTGTCTAATATCAAATTCCTGGAAACAAGCTTTGAAGTCTCTCTCATTTAACTTATATTCATGTATATTTTAAAGTCTCTCCTTTTTTTTTTTCTTTCTTTTTTTTAATGGGTTAGTTTAGCCGCCCCCCCCTTGTGAGAATGGATACCATGACCATAGTGTTGAAACTAGGCTATCTTCACTAAGTCTCTAAGTACTTGCTAAGGTTACTTTCTCTAGTGCCAAAGAACCTACTTAACATGTATGAAATGCATGCCATCCATTAGGTATACATACCCATCCCTCATGTGGCCTTGCTTCTAAAACTCAAGGCGATTCAACATCTAAACCTCTAAATTCACATGGTATGGCCCACCTAAATTCTAGAATCTAGTGATTTTTGGGTAAGTCGTTCATCCGAATGTGGCTCATCAGATGAATGGATTGGATAATATATAAATACCACAATGAGCCTTACACAAAATTAATGGCAGGCATTCCATCCCAAGTATTTCTTATGTTATGATCAACAAGAATTTTGGATCTTCATGATTCTTAGATTTAACGAATAAAATGAGGCCACATGCCTGAAGGACGGGGTGGATATCAAGAAAGTTCCACCCACATGACTCATGGTTTGTGGAAGTAACCCTGGTGGCACCTAGTACTATAGGGTAGGCTAACAAGGTTCGTTAGCAAAATCTCCTATTTTACAGGGATGGATTTCATGCAGGGTTTCAACAGAGGGGATTGTGTTTGATACTCCAGGGCTGCATGTTGTGCTTGTTACATAGCACCGAGAAATTATAAACGTGCCATGCCAATTCATATTAAAGTGACAAAGTTGTAGAGCTTACCGTGGACAAGTTAAAATCCCAAAATAAGATCTATACTCTGATTATGGATTTTTTTTTTTTTTCTTGAATTGGGATCATTGGATATTAACAGTTTCAACCATCTAATAAATGTCCACCAATCTATCGAATGACAATAAATTTTGGTTGATGATACATCTATCTAATGTTTTGTTGAAAGGGAATTTTCATCATAATGACATTTTCATCATTTAAAAAATTACCCATTTGATGTGATTGTCCAAAAATCTAATGGAAGGTAACTTAATAAAACTTAACCTAACAATGTTTTATAATGAAAACATTTCAAAAAAAGGTACCGAAATGTAAAATTCTATAAAAATCAGGGAGTATTTTATAAAATTCCCTATTTAAACCATACCTTAAAAATAAAAATAAAAATAAAAGCTCGATTCAAAACTTTTATGGGCCACTAAACGATAAATATTGCTCTTAAAATTGCTAAGTTCCCACGGTGTAGGTTGCTTGTGTCTTTCTTCGGATTTTTTTTTCTTTTTCTTCGGATTTTTTAAAATCTTATCTCCTCATCCTGATAATTTAGACCTAATTAATAAGTTCGATGAAAAATAAAATTTTTGTTGGCATCCCATCCTCTTGTTACATGTGGTGTGGCCTACGTAAGTCGTGGACCTATAGGACATTCGTCCTTAGGGCCATCATTGAGGATACAACATGATAAGAGAGTGCATTTTACATTTATAGCACAGTGAGCTCCACAGGCATGGCTGTTTTATGCACTTGCAAGAACAGGTACTGCTTAAGATTCTGATCCTAGTTGCCTTCCTAAATTATGTTATTGAATATGGCCCATGGGGCCCACTCGCGAGCAACTATTAAGGGTAGATCCCATATTCATTTCTCTTTCATATTTGAAATTTAAAAACATGAAAGAATGCAAATAAGAGAGAGATTCGATGAGATAGAAATAAGCCTTACCTTACCAAACTGTTAAACCCCATGGAACTTGATCATTAGAGATCTACTATTCATCAAGCCATAGCACTAGGCGTGCAATTTCGTCCCTTCATATGGTGTTTTATATAAACTCTAGTTCATTTGGGATAGTGTATATAGTTTGTTGAGAGAGAGAAAGAGAGGGAGAGAGAGTTGTTACTTATTCAATTTTTGCCTCGGAGCATGGTAGATTAGTGTAAGTCTATGGATTGTTTTTTTTTTTTTAAGTCATGCAAGCCACCCACCGATGGGGGTTAGTGTGTCTCATTGGCATTTTGAACCTGAGACCTGCTGTTAAAATGCCTAGGCGCCTTTCAGCTGGGCTAGGTAAGGGCAACTATGTAAATCTGTATGTTTATCTTCTCTCATTTCTTTTAACTTCGATATTGCTGCATGTGTCTTGCCTGCTAGCCTAGTTGGAAGATGTCTGTGTCGCCCCACTGGTGGGTGGGTGCATCGTGTGGCCAGCTATGTGGGAGCGTTGCCCAGCTAACAGGGTGGGTGCGTTGGATGACTAACAATAATATATATATATATATATATATATATATATATATATATATATATATATATATATAACTCCTATATCTCCCAATTATTCCATTTATAAAAAGGAGAGGCATCACATCATAAAAGGATCACGATCGAGAAAGATTTCAATGAGAAAATTAGGCATATACCACAATCATATATTTTGTCGATGGGGGCCACCTCTAAAACAAGTTAAGCCTTTGATGGTAATCCAAATGCCATCTTTGACAGTCCATTTTTAACTTCTTGTAAAAGTCTTTTGAAATCGTATAGAACATCAGATCCAGCAGCACCACCCACCCACCCGGACCGTCTTTTAAACAAGACTAGACTAGTATGGGTGTAACGCAACCAGTCGTCCAAAAAGTGGGTGGGCGGTAGTCACGTCTTGTGAAAGACTTGTTTTCAAAAGAAAATTAATTTTTTGAAGGTTTGAAAACAACACTTACTTTGTGTATTAGTCATAAACATCTTTCTCATCCTTTAATAATCCAACACATGGCTCGTTGGCTTCTTCTAACAACCCCTATACGTGTCAGTCTTCTATTAGAAGATGTTCATTTACTTTATTTGCTCAAAGCACGCCAGAATCTTTCTTTTAATTGGGTGGCGTTTACTTAGATTTCAAGATGTTCGTTTTCTTTTATATGTTATTTATTTCTTTGAAGAACAACAACTACCTGCATTGGTACTCGCTTTCATTAATATCACCTAATCTGAAACGTCCATTGAGCCCCGCCATCAACCACACGGTACATCCCTGACCGTAGGGCCCACCTTGATGCATGTATTGTATATCTACGCCATCCATCCGTTTTGCCAGCTCATTTTAGGGCATGACCCCAAAAATGAAGAAGATCCAAATGTCAAGTGGACCATACCACTAACCGACCATTAAAAACTTCTTGTGCCCCGCCCCCCCCCTCGGTTTGATGGCAAACCATGTCTCGCCTGCTAGCCCAGCTGGAAGACGCCTAGGCATTTCAACAACAATCCAAAACTGTTGTGGCCCACAAGAAGTTTCTAATGGTCGGTTAGAGGTATGGTCCACTTGAGATTTGGATCTTCTTCATTTTTGGTGTCATGCCCTAAAATGAGCTGGCGAAACGGTTGGATGGCGTCGATATACAATACATGCATCAAGGTGAGCCCTACAGTCAGTGACGTACCGTGTGGTTGAAAAAAAATAAAAATAATAATAATAAAGGGTTGGATGGCAAATAAACATTACGGTAGGCATTACGTTGTGCTGTAGGAAGTAATTTCAATGGTGGGCATTTAATCAACACTGATTCGTATGGTGTTGGAACATCCGATCAGTATGGTTTTAGGTAAGCCGCCTGTAAAGAGTCGGAGGGGAAAATGGACATTTATCATTTTATTGGATTGGTTAAAAATGAAAAATATCCAACGATCTTATTTAAAACAACACGTATCTACCATTTCTAGTAGAGCGGATTAGGTGAGACCCCGGGCTCACCTAAGACGATGGCCCTTACCGTGGGATTACGGTGGAGCCCACCTTGAAGTATGTATTATGTATCCACTCTGTCCATCCGTTTTTCTAGATCATCTCAGGTCATTGTCTCAAAAATGAAGAAGAGACAATTATCAGATGCATCATGCCATAAGAAACAGTGGTGATTGACCATCCTATCATTAAAAACTTGTTAGGACGCACCTTCATGTTTCCCTAGTGTTTATTTACCATCCAATCTGCTAAGAAGGTCACATGAGCATGAATGAAGGGAAAAAAACAAATATAAGCTTCTTTCAAAATTTTTGTGGCCTATTAATGGTCAATAACCACTGTTTCCAAAGTTTGGTTCACCTGATGATTGGATCTGCTTCCTTTCTGGTATAATCCTCTAAACTGATCTGGAAAATTGGACCGACCGCGTGGATACATAATACATATATCAAGGTGGGCCCCACGGTAACCCACGGCCGGGGTCTCACCTAATCCACTCTCCATTTCTAGATGGTATCCCATCTAGTGCTTGTTTGCTGGAATATATAGACTTAAAACTACCAAATGATCCTAGCCATTTATCAAGAAGCTTCATTTATATTGCTCCTCGTGGCTCAGGTTATCAGTATTAGTCTGGTGGAGATCTGAATCATCAATTCGACCGTGGAAACAGATGGGCTTCTGCATCTATGGCATCTGGTCAACTTGCCTACCATGACATTTCGGGTCTGGGTGTGGACCCGCATTGAAGTTCTGCCAGATTCGGATCTTGGTGTGGATCCTAGGATCGACTTAGGTCTGACCTGTTTTCACTTTTCATCCGAGTGTCAACAGGCAGCATCAACTACGTAGCCGATGGACCAGATCTCACTTGGATTGATGTCTGGTCCTATATTTGTTTCCAACGTGTCCTACCAAAACCTAAATCCCGGGACCCGACCCAAATCCAAACCAGTTAAACATGGAAGTGGACTGCGTCCTGTACCCGCCTGGGCACACTGTGATGTATGGGTTTTATCCATGCCGTCCGTCCATTTTGTAGGATTATTTTAGGGTATGACCGGATCCAAGGCTTAAGTGGACCACACAATGGGGATTGAACGCTCACAATTAAAAACTTATTTGGGAACCTTTTAAGTTTTAGTCAAGCCTCACCTCAGTAGCTTTTTTATACCACAGTGCGTAGTTAAACTCATGACCTGGTATTGAAACTCTTGAGAGTCTACCGTTAAGGTACGAGTAAGGGCCTAGTTTTGGTAAAGCTGATTTTTGTGTTTTACTTTCATTCAGATCCATGTGACCTTATAAACAGGTTGGATGGTAAACAAACATAACAGTGGACCTAAGAAAGTTTCAACAGTCAGTCTCATTATCACCACTGCTTCCTATGGTGTGGTCCACTTGACCTTAAGATTTGTGTCTCATTTTTTAGTTCATACCCTAAAATGACATGTAATAATTGATAGACAGCATGGATGAAACCGATACATCACGGTGCGGAGCCTATTGAGACGGGTAGGATGCAGTGCTTCTGATACCATCCAACATATGCATCCAAACATGATGATTATCAATTCATTAGATTGGTTACAAGTGAATTTGAATGTTATTGAGAGACAAATTGTTTTTTATTTTATGACCCACCTAATGATTAAATTAAAAAAATGAATATGTTGATGCCCTAAATGTTATGCACATGGCATTGGAGTCCCATAATTTTTAACTTCAACACTTTTTAATAAAAAAGAAAAAGGCATTTTGATCATTTTAGCACCTCTGAATTAGCGAGGACTTTTCCCGTACGGGCCGTTTGGATGAGAGTAAATGGAGGTAAATGAGTGGAAAGTAAATGTGCATGTAAATGAATTCCTCTCCAAGAGAGAGGATTTGGAAGTAAATGAGGTAAAATGCCTTTTTGAGATTCTTTGGAGAGTTGCATATGTAAACAACGGTGCAACTATTCACATGTCCACCATACACATGTCACACTAATGATACTCTCCAACAATTCAAATATCAGCTACATCACCAAAATAAAAAAAAATAGAAAAAAATTGATCCAAACCATCCAAATGAATGGTTAAAAAACGTTCACAAGTTGCTTGTTTGTGATCCTTGCGTTTGTGGCATACCAAGGCTCAAAATTTCCTCATTTTTTTCCTAAAGTATATATTTCAATGGGCTTATTACAATCATTCTATTAAATATTGCATATGTACACTGTTGGGACGTTAAAGCTGATTTGAGATATCACATATATTCCTGTGAATATATTGAAAAATTCAAATGCATTCCCATTCTTCCCATTTACTCCCATTCAAACCGAATATTTTGATTTCAAATGCATTTTATTTACTCCCATCCAAACACAACTTTGTAAAGCCATTTACTCCTAAATCATTTACCTCCAAATTCATTTCTTATTTACTTCTATTTACAAGCTCCCAAAGAGCCCGTAGATGAAACGGACAGGATGCGGATTCTGCCCTGCCCCTGCCTTGAGGGAGCCAATCCAAGCACAGCTTTGTGGAGTTCACTATGATGTATGGGTTTTATACATGGGCCATTAGCTTTTTCCAAATCTGAGACAAAAAATGAGGTGGATCAAAGGCTTAAGTGAACCACACAATGAGGATAAAAAAATACTTGTTGAGGGCCACATAAGTTTAAGACCTTGCTAATATTTGTGTTTTCCTTTAATCCAAGCTTGCGTGACCTTATGAACAAGTTGGATGGCAAATAAACATCACGGTGGGCCAATGAAAGCTTCAGTCATGAGCATCATTATCACCATTGCTTCTCATGGTGTGGGCCACTTGACCCTTGGATCCACTCTTTTTGAGTTCATGCCCTAAAATGACGTGGAAAAATGGATAGAGGGTGTGGTTAAAAATCCATACTTTTCAGCCTAATTTTTGAAATATTTCTAGACTTTTTATTTTTGTGAAATAGATCGCATATCTTGTAGTATTCATTGATAGCTTTGAAATAAGTGGTGACACATCCCAAATGAAAATCGAAGTGCTGAAATCTTGTACGTCGAAGTTTCTGGGGTGTTTCTAATCTCCTTTCAAGATGTGGGCCGTACATCTTACAATACTTGTTTATAGTTACAAACAATTAGTCATATGTCTCAAACAAAGATCTAAGTGTTAAAATCTTGGATGTTTAAAATTTGTATGTTGTTACACATGTTGACTAAAAAAGTAAAATTTAACATCAATTGTTTGTTGCCCATTTTTAAAATTTTCTTCTCCTTTGGAAGATGTAAGCCTTTCAATACGTTAAACGCTTCAAGTTGTATGAAATCAATAAGTCACTCGTCTAGATCGAGGCATGGATTGCGACAAAAAAGTGAATGTTCAAGATGGTTTATTCCTTCAGTGGACCATATCTCTTCATTCATTAATCGAATTTGAACAAAATTTGATTTAAAAGGATTTCCAAACATGCTCTTCAAGATGGTCTAGTTGAATTGGACCATGCGTGAGCAGATTCTCCCATATGAGATTGAGGCCATTCGATATTATTTTTGAAAGATCTGATTTAATTCATGTTCTTCAAGATCATTCTCTAAATCAATAAATATCGACTGAACACATTTGATGGCTAAAAACAATCAAATGGTGATCCAATTAAGAAGATATAGACAGTAAACATTTAAGCTTGTTGTATGGGAGGTTAAAGGATAACATATAAGAATCAACTCATAGCTAAGTCAATATCTAGGTAGTCTTGATTAGCATGATGCACTATTACTATTGGAGATACGAGCCATTCATGAAATATTTCAAACAGATCTTGCACGTGGGATTAATTGACCTTTAATTTTTCATTACTCACAATTCACCATTGCACTTTTTAAAATAATATAGGTTAAAACTTATAAATTAAGTGACATTCTTTTGCTAGAATCACAAAAAAAGGTATTAAAATTTTATTAAATTAAGTATACGTGCGCAAAATTTAATAGCATATCAATAACAAATTTCTTCCCATAGTACATAAAAGATAGAAATTGAGACAACATTGGTGGATATGATAAATTGTCAATTTTCAGGCTTTTGGAGCTTATCTTTACCAAATAATTTTTTATGAAAAATTTGCTTATTTTCAGATGTTAGGTTTTTTCTTTTTCCATCAAATTGCCAAACAATTTCTTTTAGTCATTATAAAAACTAAAATTCAATACTTACAAAATTTCGTGGCAGCTTAACCTTTTTGCACTTGACAAACATGATTCGAACATTGGTAGGCCCCACCTTGCATGAGCCATGCAAAGAAGTTGATACCAGCTGTAAGCCTTAAAAGATTTTTTTTTTTTTTTTTTTTCCTCTTCCAGGAACAAAAGGACAATCAAAGTAAATTTAGCTGACTTATCTTAGGACCGTCCATTTTGGTTCAAAAGGTGTGGTTAGGATAGTCCTACTTTTATGATATGACCCACCTGATGATCGGTCTGGATCTCCTGCACGTTTGCCATGAGTCAAAAGTGGAGTCACTTACCAATGAATAAGTCCAAAAGAAGGTGGCAAATGATGTTGTCTGTCTCGGATTTATTTCTTTTCCCCCTTCGAACCAGATCCGCCTGTAAAAGAAAAGTTGTTGGGGTTTTTTTATTCGTCCTAAACGGGCCCTCGATCACTCCGCTAGTGGCTATCGCCCTTGGATGACACCTGGCGCTTATTCCTGTGTCCTTGTCCTCAGGTGACAAGAACCATGCTCGCATAACCCCGCTAGGTATACAGCGTGCGTAGTACGTGGAGGGAACTAAAATGAGATCCACACCGTCCATCAGATCCTCCGACTTATATTCACCATTGGATCAAAAAATCAGGCTGATCGAAAAACTTAGGTAGCAACATCGACTTTCACCGCTAGTTTATGTGTGGGGCTCACCGTGGTGTTTATATGCCATCAAATCCATTCATATGTTGTGTCTCGTCAAGATAAAAGAAAGAAAATAAATAAAATAAAAATTCAAGATGTTTCAAGTGATAGGTGGGCCATCAAACATGAATTTAGAGTTTTAAGGTATGAATTTGCGTATCCCCATGGATCCTATTTGCAGAAAGTCATACCAGGGCAGGCTACACTCCTTAGGTAATCCGGCGAGTTACGGTGGCCTTTTCATTAAAATAATGCCCCGAGCACATGCGTCGCATGATGAACCAAGCTAGTTCACCAGTTTCACTCTGAAGGGCTTCGAGTCTCCAAAGTAGAAATTCCTTGCCCGGAACTCACACGTGCCAGCGTGTACTTTGGAGGGCTTCAGCTGGACGTGGTTTGGCTGGTGACCCGAACACCAGCCAACAAGCTGGTGTCAAGGCTCTGTGGGTCCCACCATGCTGTATATGTTTTATCCACACCGTTCATCAATTTCCTTAGATATTTTAGAACTTAAACCAACAAATGAGGCAAATCCAATGTTCAAGTGGACCACACCACAAAAAATAGTATGGATTAAACATTTACCGTAGGAAAATTTTTGGGGCCATAGAAGTTTTGGATCAAGCTGATATTTGTGTTTTCCATTCATCTAGATCTTTGTGATCTTATAAATAGGTTGGATGACGAATAAACATCACCGTGGGCCCTACGAAGGTTTCAACAATGGACATCATTCTCCTCACTATTTCATGTGGTGTGGTCCACTTGAGATTTTTATCTGACTCATTTTTGGTCTCATGCCTTAAAATGGGCTGGAAGAACGGATGGTTGGCGTGGATAAATCACATACATTATAGTGGGACCCACAGAACCTTGACACCAGCTTTCTGGCTGCTGTTCGGGTCACTAGCCCACCCGCGTCCGCTTCAGCCCTTCTTATGGCCACTGACGCGAAAAAAAGGAGGTATCAAAGAGGCAGTTATTCGATACTCCCGTGGCAGTGAATGTGGATGCTCGGAAATCGGATTGCGTACTAAGTTACTCAGTGATGTTTTATCGTATTGAGTAAACTTTGTAGGCTAGTATATCCACGCTGTCCATCCGTTTTCACAGATCATTTTAGCCGTTGAACCAAAAATGAAAGCATATACGAATCTCAATTGGACCACACTACAAGAAACAGTGGGAATAATAATTTCCACCGTTGAAAGCTTTCTAGAGCCCAAAGTGATGTTTATTTGTCACCCAACCTGTTAATCGGATCACCCAGACATGGATGAAGGGAAAACATAAGTATCATATTAATCCAAAACTTCTGTGGCCCCAGGAATTTTTCAACGGTAGATGTCCACACCAGTCCGTAGGGCCTAAACCGATGCCTTAACATGTACTCCCTCCAGCTCATGTTAGATCCCACCTTCAGATGTGGTCCCACATATGGGTCAGATACAAAACTCAGGTGTACCACACCACAAAAAGTGAGGATTGAACACCTAGCATTGAAATATTTTTGGACCACTCTGAATGTTTATATGCCATCGGACCGTTGATGAGGTGATTCCCACTGGGGTGAATGAAAAAAAAAGTAAATATCAGCCAGATTCATCACTACTGTAGCCCTAACGTTCAATCCCCACTGTTTCTTGTGGTGTGGCCACCTGAGTTTGGGATCTACCTCATTGTTGGGATCACATCCTTATCATGAGCAACAGAAGCTGATGAACGGATTGGATGTAACATGGACATAGCCATAGGTCTCATAGAGTTTTGTGTTACACGAGCTCCATGAGAGTAATTTTACATTAATACTCAACGCGTTCTCGACATGTTTATTAGGGGTGGTTAGTGAGTTAAATTATTCGTGAACGGTTTGAGTTCAGTTAATTAAAGCTCATTTGCGATCGTTTAATTAGTGAATGAATCAAACTCAAACTTTGTTTTTAGGTTTGACTAATAATCAAACCAAATTCAAACAGACATAAGTTCGGTTCAATTAGGTTCGATAGGGTTCATTTATAGTTAAAAAAGTATTGTTTTTTATGATATGGTACACCTGAGACTTAGCTTCGCTTCACACCATGAAATAATTTGATGAAATGTATGAATGAATGAAATGGATTTTAATATATGCATCAAGGTGGGCTCTACAGTAAGAGCCTCACCATCTTAACTTTTTTGTACATGGAATATGTGTTGGATATGAAATATATGTTGCAAGGTGGGCCCTACAATAAGCCTATCCAAAACTCAAGTTGACCATATCATACCGTCCAACCTACAATGAATTTTGAAGGTGCAACATCTCATTTATACATGTATTTGAAATGTTACATATAGAAGTGATTAATGAACTAAACTATTAGTTAACGTTTAAGTTTTGTTTAGTTAAAGCTTGTTTGAGATTGTTTGATTAGTAAACAAATCAAACTCAAATTCAAACTTAAATTTTGGTCATCAAATTCAAACCAAATAGGGTGGTATCTGGATGAGTTGTATTCATTTACACCCCTACGTTTGTGGCATCGATCACGCTCTACCTAGGGAATCTACACTGTTTTGTTCCACACGTGTTCGAATGTAGCACGTGTGACCGCAAGTAGCTAAAAGGTGCTTCGAGTGCACGACACGCATGTCGAGACTCTCTCTTTCTTCACAGCCGACAACTAGACTCACAACGGTTGGAGCCTTGGTCATTGCACTGTTTTTTCAATTTCTCGTGATTAACATCTATCGTTTAACGAGAAATTTATTTTTGCGGAGGGCATTTTTGTAATTCAGTCAGATCATGTCATCTAGGCAAGAGAGCTGTAGCTGATGTACGACTTAAAGAATCTCATCAGCATATTCCAACTAAATGAATGAAAGAATGGGTCGAAGCGGCTTGCGTGGTGTGCCGCACCACCACCGAGATCGGTGGTGTGATGACATCACCAAGTTTTGTGGGTCCCAGCATGATGTATGTGTTATATCCACTCCGTCCGTCCATTTTACTAGATCATTTTAGGACTTGAGCCCTAAAACGAGGCGGATCCCAAGCTCAAGTGGACCACGCCACAGAAAGAAGTGGAGACAATTATTCCCACCGTTATGTTTATTTGCCATTCCAAGATATTCGTAAGGTCACAAAGACCTGGATGAAGGGAAAAAAGAAATATCAGATTGATCCAAAACTTCCGTGGCCCCAAGAAGTTTTTAATGGTAGACGTTCAATCTCCCCTGCATAGTAGTGTGGTCCACTTAAGATTTAGATCTGATTCAATTTTTAGTTCAAACACTAAAATGATCTCTACAAATGGACAGACGGTTTGGATATAACACATACATCATGGTGGGGCTCACAAAACTGGTGACATCAACACACCACCACGCAATCCGCTTCCAAAATGAGCCCGCCATGGTTTTAAGACTCAGACGCGTCCGATGCTACTCGTCCGAGTTGACTTCGAATCGTTAGGATATAATGAGTCACCTCCCGCAAGCTCTTGAATAATGGTAAGGGTGTGGGCTCCAATACATAACGGTTCTCACCGTTACAATTACAGTTTTGTAACTGTTTCATGAAGGTCAGTGGATATGGAAAGAAGTGGGTCCATTCCACCCTTTTTCTTTTTCCCGCCAATGAGTAACGGGACGTGGATTGCCTGCAATTTGGGCTGCAAGTACCCTACAACTGTGATGCCGTCCAATGA
Source organism: Liriodendron chinense (assembly GCA_003013855.2). Lineage (NCBI taxonomy): Eukaryota > Viridiplantae > Streptophyta > Magnoliopsida > Magnoliales > Magnoliaceae > Liriodendron > Liriodendron chinense. Next base: position 2,361,594 of record PVNU02000736.1, on the reverse strand, counting down.
AAAAGCTTTATTTTACATAATAAGTTTCCCACCGTGTAAAATGCATCCCAGCTATTAGTGAATTAAAAAATGAATGTAAGACTAAAATTAATGAAATCTAAGACTCACGTCGACCACAACACGAGAGTAGGCAACAAAAGCCCACCGTTGAAATCTCATCCAGGCTGATATTTGTGCCTTTGTTGGGAGAGCAGATTAGGTCGGCTCTTACAGTGGGGTCCACCCTGATGTATTTATTTTATATCCACACCATGCATCCATTTTTTTTAGATCATTTTAGGCCATTAGTCCAAAAACGAAGAAAATTCAAATATCAAGTGGACCATATTAAAGAAAACAGTAATGATCAAATACCCTACCATTGAAAACTTACTAGGGCCCAACATAATGTTTTCATATTATTTATTTGACATCCAACCTGTTGATAAGGTCACATAAAACCTGGATGAAGGAAAAAAAAAAAAAAAAACAAATATCAGCTTGATTCAAAACTTTTGTGGCCCATTAATGATCAATCACCATTTTTTCTTTAAGGTATGGTCCACCTTAGTATTGAATCTACTTCATTTTTTGGGTTCAAGCCCAAAAACGACCTAAGAAAATGGATAGACGGCCTTGATATAGAACACATCCATCAAGGTGGGTCCCATAGTAAGGGCCTCACCTAATCTGTTCCCTTTGGGGCGAAATCATCTTATGAACCAGTTGGATGGCAAAACATAAACATCATGGTATGCTCCAAGAAGGTAGTGGTGGCCATTTCAATTAGGGCTCTCAATGGGTCGGATCTAGATCGGATCTAGTTGGATATGGCTCTAAGTCCGTATATCTGTAGATGGATTCAGATTGAATTTGGATTCAACTCAAATCCATAAGGTGATATCCATATCCGATGCATTTATAAATTGTTAGATCCATTTCCGATCCAAAATCCATATAACCATCGGATTCGAGTCAGATCTAGGTTCGAATCCACCCCCATTACAAATCTAAAAAAAGTATATATAATATAACATATTTAATTTAATAGAAAAATGATTCAAATCCTACTATTTCCTGTGGTATGGTCAACCTAAGAGTGGCATGTCTCAATTTTGTGGCATGGCTTAAAATAATCTATAAATTAGACGGCCAACATGAATATAGCATATACAGTAAGGTGACAATGAGTTGGATCTTAATCGGATTTGGATCGAACTTGGATATGCTCATGTGAATCCAAATCCACTCCATTTAAGTAATCAAACCTATTTCAAGATCCAATTCTGGTCCATTTAACTAATCAGACCTATTTTAAGATCCAAATCTGCATTATATCGATTCAGAGCGAATCGGATCTTGATCTGATCCGCTCCATTGAAAGCCCTAATTTCCATCTCCACAGTTCCTGTTGTGTGGCCCACATTAGTCTTAAATCTGTCTCATTTTGAGGCTTTCATCCTAGCGTGAGTTGGTGAAAATAATGAACCCATTGAGTGGATGCGTGTAATTACATGGATGTCAAAATGGGCTCTAGAGATCTTCGTGTTGCAAAAACTCGTGGTTGTATCTTTTCCTTTTTTTGCAACGGCCTCTACTTGAGAGAGGCGTTCATGACAGTCTATCATTGGGCCCAATTAACCTTGCAAGAGATTCCCCGGTTGCAGCTGCATGGAGATCATTGCATTGCCAAATTAAGGTGTGCCCCATCAGGAAGTCCTGGATGAAGAGATCCCACATCAGATAGACCACACATCTGCACACGAGCTTAAACCATTAGCAATAATCCACTTATTTGGAAGGTGTGGCCCATATAACGGCCTCATTTTCATGGTGGGGCCTACCTTTTTGACGGTTCGCTGGGAGCTGAGAAAAACAACGACCTCATATTTTCATTAAAAATTAATTTCAGCACTTCATAAATTAGATTTGTTGAACGATCTAAATATGTAGAAATCACTGAAAGCGTCAGTATGAAATAACATTTGAATGATAAGTGTTGAAATAAGTTGTATGAAATGACCCTTTAGCATGCCATGAGCTGTATGTCTGAACACTTGCTACGACGTCCTTAACTAGATAAGGATCCTTTACATCAACGTGCCATCATTTCGAAGGACGTCTTTGTCGTCTGATCAATGGTCAGCTAGCTCCTTCGGAGACGTGGATGGGAGTAGTGTCGTCATTTCCTTCTATGGTCTGCTTGACGTGCACTTCATGTTATTTAAGTGGAGTATATGGATCGTCTATGTTGAAGTCACAGGGAATGCCTGGGCTTCTCGTTGGTGGACGCCATTGTCAATGACACCCGCTCACAAAACAGATAGATTTTCTCTCTCCCCAATAGATTGGGCACTACACAACATAACTTTTAGCTTGTGATTCATGTTTAAAATCCACGCCATCCATCAATTTTTCGAGGTCATTATAGAAAAAATGAGATACATCCAAAGCTCTAGTGGACTACACCCTATAAATGCTGCCATGCATAAGCTTTGGTTCTTTCGCCCTTTGACATGGCCCGTCACAAGGAAAAGGAGTAGTTTTTCGCGTGCTCATCACTCTTTTGGCATAGTGCAAGGTGTATATGATTTGTTTGGTTTGATTGTGTTTCCTTGATTTTGCAATACCTTTCCAATACGGTCTAAATTTTGAATTTAAATATTCTAAGTTGACACTAGTCAAAATGCTACTTCAAAACTACAATTAGCTAGGACTTGTGGAATTGCTGAGAAGGTGAGGAGTTCGAAGATTTCTCAATCAATTCAAGTGACTCCCATGCCGGTATGCACTGTAGATTTTGGTAAGGAACTCGGTTAGGCATTGTTTTTTGCCCATGCAATGCATGGTCTCTATTTTTAAGAACTATATGATTTATTTTTTTCTTAAATTTAGAAGAAAAAAAAAAATCCAATACTATCGAACTAAGCCGTAGTGCGCTAGGCCCTAGCGCCTAGGTAAACAAAATAAAGAAAAATATATAAGCAACTGAAGAGGCGGGATAACATTAAGCCATACTATGAAGGATTTTGGAACTTGGGTAAGAAAAAAATAAAGAAAAAACAAACGTGATTGCAGATGTGTATGTTGATGTAATTGGTATTCAGGATATGTGCAGAGTGGAATGTGGCTTGATTCGAGATTTAAGAAGGAAAAGGAAAAATCGGATATCATTTCCTATCGAAGGGATGACCAGATGTCTGATTAACTTAAGTATTTTCTTCAGCTTTGAAACTTTGATTGACAAAGCAGCTTGGCGAAGAAAGGTCTTAAAAAATGGCAGAGGGTAGAAAGAATTCAAGTACGTACGATTTAGAAAGGGGGAACGCGACACAACTAAATCGGCTTCAAGGGACCAGTTGGACAGATCTCCTGTAGCGCTACCACTCCTCCGACCCTTGTACTCTCTCTGGACTTTCCTCTCCTCGTTTTTGCCTTCAGGGGAACGGTTTATATTGACATCGAGGCTTGGCCAATCACAGTTGTTGGTGAATAAGAGTGAAAAGAGCAGTGGGGTAGGGCTTTACATTGGTCTATTGTGTCATATACCTAGAACTGGTCGACTAGGGACTGATTTTGCATAGACCCATTCATCCCTTGACTGATTTTACATATAACTGGTTCGCCTATAACTGGTTCTCATGGTTTGATTATAGCTTATGAACCTGTTTGAAAATAGCATTTGCACTCTGTGTGCTCTTGAGATGGAGCTCCCCCTTTGGTTTGCCACCTGTACGCCCCAACAATGGTTGGTCTGATCTGATGATTGTCTCTAAGACATGCCTTTATGTCATATAGGTGCTTTGCTTGGTACCCAACCGAAGTCAATGGGTGAATTTAATCTCATTTAGTGTGGGGTTTCTACAACACCATAGAAAACATTGGGAATCAATCAAATTACTGTTAAAGCTTTCCTAGGGCCAACCGTGTGGTTTATTTGCCATGTAACCTATTCATCAAGTCACACAAACCTAGGTGAATGGAAAAAAAAACTATCAGCTTGATCAAAGACTTTTGTGGACCGAGAAGATTTTAATGGTAGGCGTCAATTCCTACTGTTTTATGGGGTATGTTCTACTCGAGTTTTGAATCTACCTTGTTTTTGGGCTCATATCTTAGAATGATCTAAAAAAATACATAGATGAATGGTGTGGATCTAAGAAATACATCACCATGGGGCCCATGAAAATTTCACACGTCAGGAAATTCGGTTGCTTGCGGAGTGGTGCAACACATTTAGGGAAAAGAAAATGTTGACATGTGGAACTTTTGTGGGCCTCGTAATGTTGTATGTGTCGGATCCACACTGTCCATCTAATTTTTCATATCATTTTAGGGCGTGAGACAACAAACGAGCAAATATAAGGCTCAAGTGGGCCACACTATAGGAAAGAGTGGGAATTGGACACCTACTGTTGAAAACATTTTGGGGCTACAGAAGGCTCTGGTCAAGCTGATTTTTTTTTTTTTTTTTTCCATTTCATCTACATCTACGTGACCTTATGAAGAGGTTAGATGGCAAATCACCATGGGCCCTTAGAAAGGTTTCAACAGTACCCATTCAATCCATGCTACTTTCTATTGTGTGGTCCACTTGAGATTTTGACGTCCTTCAGTTTTGGGCTCATACTCAAATGTTCTTTAAAATTGATGGATGGTGTGGATCTAACACATAAATCATGATGGGGCAGAGAAGCTCCAAATGTTAAAAATTATATTGTGTAACATGTAATCTATTTAAGAGAGAGAAAGTTGGTATGTCCTGTGAGCTGATGTCACCGACGCGGATTCCCGGCCAAAGCCTTGCACATGAGGTTCCTGCGCTGGGAACGGCCCATCTTGATGTTTCTGAGAACAATCCTCTTTTTGAAATTATTTTAGGATATTATACCAAAAAAAAAAAAAAAACCTGATCCAAGACTCAAGTGGGCCACACTAATTGAAAAGGTGGGCAGGGAAATTCTTACCGTTGAAACTTTCCTGAGATCCACAGTAATGTTTATATGCCATCGTTACCTTTCATAACGTCATTCCTACTGGGATGAACTGCAAACACAAATATTAGCTGATTTAAAACTTTTGTGACCCTATGAATATATCAACTGTGTACATTCAATCTTCACATTTTCAGCCCAAGTACGTCTTTGACCCGGCTCATTTTTTATATAAAGTCTTAAAATGATCTCATAAAGCGAGTGGACGGGGTGGATTTCTCAAAAACATCACGGTGGGCCCTACCTAGTTCCCAGCTGCTTTCGCAGGGAATCCGCGAGGACGGTTCTACTACAACGTTTGTATAATAAGCCTACTCTACAACTGTGTGTGGTGCCACCATGATGTAAGGCCCACATCCACTCCGTGCATACGATGTCTTTTCAATTTCACCCCGCGTCCAAAAATTCAGCCCCATTCAAAACACAGTCTGGACACACCAAAGGAACAGTTTTGATGTGGACACCGTCATTAAAACCCTCCAGAGTATGTGCGGTGCCCACCTTATTTTTTTTACTAAGCATCTGATCCGTTCAGATGAGGAACCCTACCAGGATGAATGGAATCGCCAAATTCAGGCCATGGGAAAATGTGTGGCCCACCTGAGTTTTTGAGTGGCCTGACTTTTGGACTCCAAGGAGAACATGATAGGGCGTACATAACGGTGGTCCCCAACCCATTGTATAACAAGCTTATTCTGCTAAGGTTTTAGAGGAACCGGCCTCACAAAATTACCTGCAATTAATTTAAAAAAAAAAAAAAAAATCAATGCGCACTTAAATCTGCACACATGGGGGTGGGGCCACACAAAAAAATTGGTCCTGTGGGCCCCACCCCGAATGTGGGCTTGCTTGCAGAAGCTTCCAGGTTGTATGATCCTGACCACACATGTAAGGAGCTAGCCACTTCTAAAAAAACAAGTAGAGGAAATCAAGCGCCGGATTCTCTCACACACTAGCCTACGAATAGGAAACCCATCATTTCAGATAAGTGGATCACTTTGTAAATTTGAGGCTTGTTGATTACACACGCGTGAGGGTGCATCTCATCTATATGCATTCACACGTGTACATGATCTGAGCTTTCCATCTGGTTAGAAATAATGATTATATCTTCTGACTCAAAAGTCAGGCTCTCTCCTAGACCGACTGCCAAAACAAGTTTCTCACCGTCCATTTAATTGTACGGTGTGAAACGGTCTGATTTTTATGCCAGAAGATCTAAATAGTGGGACCGGCCTCCTGAAAACACTGACATCCCACGCGTGTTCCATATTGATGCGGAGATTTTATCTCATCTCAGAATTCCACTTTTTGACTTTGAAAAGTGAATGGGATATGAATCCGGACATGATCTTTGACCAAATTCGCTGGCCGAGACATAATCATAGGCCTTGGCTATGTTCGACTCGAATACTTGCTGAAGAAAAAGTTATGTGGGGACCACCATGATGACGTTGCTAACATCTACTCCGTTCATCATAGGCGAAAGATCATGTTAGGAAATGGGCCCGAAAATCATTCGATTTAAAACACAAATAGGGTCACACCAAATGGAGCAGTCGGGATGGCTCGGGTCCAGTGAAGTTTTGGATATGTAGATATCTGAGTTTTTTTCTTCATCTTTAGCCCTACTTACCTTTCGAAAGGGTTGGATGGCATATATCATGGTGGGCCCATTAAGGCTTCAATGGCGGGCGGTCTCATTGACACTGTTCTCTAAGCACTGGATGCATGTATGGACCCTAGCTGGAAATCGGATTGCCTACTGAGTAAACTCTGTTGGGCCCACCCGTTAACGTATGTGGTTTATCCACGCCGTTTATTCGTTCTCTCGTACTGAGTAAACTCTGTTGAGCCCACCATTAAGGTATGTGGTTTATCCACGCCGTCCATCCATTTTTCCAGCTCATTTTAGGGGTTGAGCCCAAAATTGAAGCATATCTAAAGCTCAAGTGGATCACACCACACGAAAGAGTGGGAACTTGGCCCACAATGATGTTTATTTGTCATCCAGCCTGTTCATTAGATCGCACAGACATGGATGAAGGGAAAACACAAATATCAGCTTGGTCCAAAACTAATTCCGTGACCCCCTAGAAATTTCCAATGGTAGATGTTCAATTAATACGGTTTCCTATGGTGTGGTCCACTTCTTGAGCTTTGGACATGTTTTATTTTTAGGCTCAAAGCTCTAAAATTCTCTGTTTAATGGATGGGCAGAGTGGTCATAGTAGACCCCACGGAATTTACTCAGTACCCTAAGAGTTGCTCAGCGGAAATCGGCTTCCCCCTAGCTGGTGTCAAAGCTTTGTGGCCATCATGATGTATGTATTTTATACACACTGTTCATCTATTTTTCCAGCTTATTTTAGGGACAGAAATCCAAATAACAGGTGGACCACATCATAGGAAAACAATGTTGATTGCATGTCCACCATTAAAAATTTCCTAAACTCAAATGTAATCTTTATTTTCCATCCAAACCTGTTGGTAAGGTTACACAAACCTAGACGAAAGAAAACACAAATATTACCTTGATCCGAAAACTTCTACGGCATCTAATCCCTACTGTTTCTTGTGGTGTGGTTCATGAGAGAGTTGGATCTGCATCATTTTTGGGCTCATGCCATGTAATGCGCTGGCAAAATGGATGGACGGCATGGATAAAACATGTACATCAGGGTGGGGCCAACAGAGCTTTGACACCATCTAGAACCGTGTACATGTCACACACATCAAGGCAGCCCCACCCACGGATTTCTTCTCGTCGAAAGCTCTACATCATTGCTCGAATTGAAAAGGAATTTTCACCGCAAAGCTTGCGAAGAATTCTCATTTTACCAAACAATGCTCTAGTTAACTTGAATATGGGACCATGGGAGGTGGAATGGCCTAAATGCGTTCGTCCTTAAAAAAAACGAAGCATTTTTCAGCAAAATACCTCACGGTGCTTTAGGAGGAAAGAAATTACGCGAACTCAATCATCTAATGGGTAAAATCATGTTTATCAGATGAACCCAAATTATGGCTAATCCAATCACAAAGTGGGCCAAACCATAAAAAAATAATGGATACCGCTCAAAAGTACCCAAATTCAAGTGTGGATCATCTAATGATTTGATCAGCCAGGATTTTGGTTTGTGCAATCACAATGGTGGGATGCATGTGTTGGATGGGCTTGATGTTATACACATACCATGTGGGCCCTGCAAATCTCGACTTCACTACTTTTAAAGAAAAAAAAAATAGAATGAAGTTTTTTTTTTTTTTAAATTCTTCCTAAAAAGCAAAATAATGCCTCGATGATTAATTTGGATTAACCAAAGGGTACTTACTAAGGGGAGAAAATTACCGAAACCTCTCTATAGTTTTTCTTTAAAAAGCAATGAAGTGGAGAATATGGGCCCACATGGATGCACGCAGACATGATAATCACCCAAACGAAAAAATGGCCTATCAAATTATTGGATGTTGGATGTTTTTGGGTGGGGTAAATTATTTTTTATGGGTGGCCCACCTAATAATTAGATCCAAAATGTTTTTATTTGTCTTATCATCATGGTGGGGTGCATCTGTTAGACGCCTTAGATGTCATTCAGATGCCAATTATGCCCTTACAATTCTCAACTTTAATATTTCTAAATTAAAAAAAAAAAAGTCATTTTGGTTATTTCTGCTTGATAATTTTCTAATTGTGTAGGCTTTGCTTAGCAAAATATCAATTCCTGAGGATTTTCATGCTGAAAATTCCTTGAAAAAGTGGTGAAATGGAAAGAAGTAGGGCACATGAGGTGTGGATGACATCCAAACAATCCAATAGAATAGTAGGCCAATCATATAATCAGGTGGGCCATTAGTCAATTAGGAGTTTTTTTGGGTGGCGTAGATTGTGTCTATATAGTGTGGCCTAGTCAACTTAAAGGCCCAGATAATGCTTTTCAGGCGATGAAATGACCGAACTGGCCTTATCTATTTTTATTTTTCTAAAAAGTGGTGAAATCCAGCATCTTGGGAAAAAGTGGCACGTTGTTTATGACATTCAAACTGTCCAACAGGTGGAACCCACCTTGAGATCATAAGAACCAAAAATCAGGCCAATCTACTCATCAGGTGGGTCAGGCCATAGGCAATCTACACCAACCAAAAACCTCCCAAACTCACGGATGGCTCCTGATGATTGACTTAGCCTGAATTTAGTTGATCATCATGGTAGGGTCTACATATATATAGGATGGGTTGGATGTCATACACTGGCCATGTGAGCCCCACAATGCTTGAATTGGCTAGTTTTTGGTTAAACATAAATGAGGGTGCGTTGATGCATGTGCACAAGAGATATCGCAAGGCAATCCAACGGCTAATGTGTCTCTGCATCATACATGCTGGTGTGTTAGCATGACCCAGTACTATCAATTCGGTATGTGGATCGACGATCAGAGGGACCAATGTGTAGTATGAGAGATCCGACGTCTCCAAATTGGGGTTGGAGAAATTAGCTCAGAGAAACATGTGATGATAGTCGACCCTTCATCATGTACACGTTCCTGATCAGTACCCAAGTTCTGTAAGCTAGTGGGCATTGAAGTAGAGGAATGATCAGGTACTTTCAAATGTGGGGCCCACCCATGATATTTTTATGGAATACAAAGTGTGCATCTGATGTTAATCTTATATGCTTGCTGTATGTCTAAAAAATCATCCCTATCCAAAGCCTAAGTGGGACACACTATATAGAGCAATGTACAACCTCGCTTTAAATAGATGCAACTTGTCTGATCATAATGGCCTGTTGGGAGAGTGGATTTGGAACCCCCTGAATTCAACACCCCTTGAATTTGGAACCCCCTAGTTGTGTTTGGCACCATAGATTTGGGATCCCCTATAGTTCAAAAGTATGATATTTACAAGGGTTTGAATTTAATTACTAAATCAACTTTAATATCCCTGAGATTAGTACAAGCATGTAATGTTTGACACAGTGGTTATAATGAGCCCGTTGAAATAAATACTTTGGCTAAAACTGATGAAATTTCAAGTCTCGAATGAGCCGCAAGCATAGGATCACATCTAAGTCACTAACCTATGAATTTTAACCGTTGATTTCCTTGGACAATATTTGGACGGTGCAGATCATCATATTAAAGTAATTTTAGTGATGCAATTGATAATCTAATTGTTTTAGGGTATCATCAGTGGGTCATGTGCCCAATAGATAGGGTTGCACATATGCCAAGTTAACCCACCCGACCTGCCCGATCTGTCCCAACCCGATAAAATAAATAGTCCGATCCCAAGTGAATGCAGCTGGACCGTTTTAAATTTAGGTACTATTTAAGGTACACTCCCAACCCAACCGACCCGACCTAACTCGTACCCTGACCTGAGCCGCCCTGAAAATTGGAAATTTGAATGGTAACTTCCAAGTAGACAGCTTACCTCATCCTAATTCCTAGGTACGTACTAGAGTAACTTTCTCTCATGTGGGAAACCTCTTAAAATGTCTAGAATTTTGACCGTCCATCAGTCACACCGTGTTATTTTTGAGAAATTCACCTCATGCATCTATTTTGTGAGATCATTTTAGATCATGAGACCAAAAACAAAATAGATCCAAGACCCTAGTCAGAAAACGTGAGGATTGAACGTCCACAATCGAAATATTCATGGGAATAAGCAGAACTTAGTCCTAACCCGACCTGACCCAATTCAACATATAGGGTTGGGTAGGGTTAGGGTTGACCCTTTTGCAAGTAGGTTCGGGTTAGGGTTGGGTCAGCCCAACCCGGACCGAAACCCAAACCTTTAAAATATGTTTAGGTTCGATCCAGAATTAGGCCCAACCCGATCCTAACCTGACCCGTGTGTAGGCCTACCAATAGATTAGTAGCCTAGTGACACACATGTTACATATGTGACTCTTAGAAAGATTTTAAATATAATTTAAACTTCTATCTTGGATTGCAAATTTTCTTATCGAGGGGATTAGAAACCCCCAATTGCTTTATGTGCCAAATGCACTAGGGGATTTGAAACCCCCTCAAATCCTCCCAAATCCATGGTGCCAAACAGCCCTAAGGCTTCTTGTTACCCATGGCATGGCTTGTGAAAACATGCCATGTACACCTATCAAGCCTATTGTGGAAAAAAAAAGTTAGTTATTTCATTTGATAGGATCTTTGCTTGTGAAAACATGCCAAATGGGCGTGTTTACTCCTTTCTCAACAATGACAACTTGCTTTTTGTACACAAAATAGATGAGGGTGTGGATTTCATGTGGAGCCCACTATGATACATGTGGCTTATCCATGCCGTCCATCCATTTTGCAAGGTGATTTTAGGACATGACCCCAAAACTTAAGTAAATCCAAAGCTCAAGTGGACCATGTCATATGAAACAGTGGGTTGAGCTCCTACCGTTAAAAACCTTCTATGACCATGGTTTCTTATGGCGCTGGCCACTTAAGCTTTGAACTTGCCTTATTTTTTGGCTCATGCACTAAAACGTGAAACTAAAATGAGAGAAGGGGTAAATTTGTCGCATACATTATGATGTACCCATAAATTTAAATTAACCTTTTACGAATTGGCTTTCAAGGCAGACTTACATTAAGCTTTCAAACTCATGTAAATATCAGTAACGAGTTATTTATTATGGGTAGCCTCATCTCTGACAATAGCATATTGTAGCCTTTCTTAAGTGTGATTTGATTGAGCCAGTCTTGGTGTGACGTGATTTACTGGACCAAACGAATTTGAAATGTGCTTTTTGTAGCCCATTTATGGCAGCGACGTATAACCCATTCGAATCTTGCCATGCTATGTTACCTTTATTCTGCATTTATTACCTACCAAATGTATTTGGAAGCTGTACGAATATGACAAAGCAACTTTTTTATACCAATAATGGGTGGTGCCTATGCAGGTCCCACCATAATTTTCATGTTTTATCCCTACCGTCCATTCATTTGGCCATATCATTCTATGGCCTGCCTCTAAAAGTGACATGAATCCAAAGCTCAAGTGGATGGCATCATAGGAATAACATTTAAAGGGTTACTTTTAATTTCCACCGTTTTTATGTAGTATGGTCTACTTGAGCTTTGAATTTGCCTCATTTTTTAGCCCACACCCTAACGTTATCTCTACTAACGAATGGATGACATAAATAAAAGGGATATTTCATAGTGGTGGGGCCCACAATTTTTACTTTGAATTATGTGTCATGTGATGAAAGCAAGTACTCCTCAGTTTCAAACAAAGTGGCGCATGCATTTATTGATGATGTGAGAGAAAATACATCTAAATATAGGGCTCTCAATGGAGCGGGTTAGATCCGATATCCGATTCGCTTCCGTTTAACGCGGATTTGAATCTTAAAATAGGTCTTGCTAGTTAAATGGACCGGATTTGGATCCTAAAATAGGTCTGATTACTTAAATGGACCGGATATGGATTCATAGAAACATATCCGAGTTCGATCCGAATCCGATTAAGATCCGACTCATTGTCACCTTACTGTATATGTTATATTCATGCTGACCATCCATTTTACAAATTATTTTAGGCCATGTCGGCGATACCATAGTAAATAGTGGGATTTGCATTATTTTTCTACTAAATTAAATATATTATATTATATATTTTATATCATATATTTTTTAGATTTGTAATGGGGTGGATTCAGATCTAGATCCAACCCGAATTCGATGGTTATATGGATTTTCAATCGGAAATGGATCTAACAATTTATAAATGGATCGGATATAGATATCACTTTTTGTATCCGAGTTGGATCCGAATCCGTCTGCAATATGCGGACTTGGAGCTGGATCCAATTGGATTTGAGAGCCCTATTTAAATACATGTAATTATACCATTTCAAACAGGCCCTAAGAGGCACACAGAAAGCATTACCATTTGGCCACATGTGTTACATGGATTTCCTTGCAATGCAATCGACGTCTACCTGAAGTGGCCCGGGTTTTTGTGTGTCACTCCGTCCCAGCGGGCCACACTCGATTGGTGGCTTGGATGTCATAAACGCAACACAGTGAATCCGTCCTTCCGCCTAGAAGTTTCTACAGCCAGTGTCTCCCACCCCAACGTCCCCTACAGTTCTTCGGTGGGTTATGGATGAGGATGAGACCTCAGATGCAATCGATGGGTTAGATGGCATTCATACATCATTGTGTACACATCACTTTGACCCCACACGGCTTCAACATATGATAGCTGTGTACCGTCTGCCTTACCTTTACAATCGATTGCAGAAAGAGACTCATGTAGGGGCCCGAACGTGGATTGCCTGCGACCTTTTAAATACGAGAAAACTTCTTGCAGTCGGAACCTAGATGAGACCCACCATGATGTTTATGAGAAATCCACCCGTCCATCTGTTTTTTCAGATCATATTAGGGTATGAGCCCAAAAATGAGGCACAGCCAAAGCTGGCGATAGGAAAAGATTGGGAAGGAAATGCCTACTGTTGAAACGTTGCCGGGTCTACTGTGATCTGTAATCCCTACCGTTTCCTGTTGTATGGTCCACTTGAGTTTTGGATCTGGCTCGTGTTTGGGAGCAGGTCCTAATGTGAGCTGGTAAAACTAATGCTCACAAATACACGGTGGGCCCCACCTAACTTCAAACCGTATGAAATTTGTGGGTAATCCGTCCATCAGCGGCGTGGTTATTGGCTAGCTCATCTAGGCGGGCGATCTTTCTTGAAGCGGACTCCAACACCACCATATTCCCTGGTGACCGGACTGTGGGGTCACCGTGATCTATATGTTTTATCTACGCCGTCCATCCTTTTCGGTAGTTCATGTCAGTGCATGAATCCAAAAATAGGCAGGTCCAAAGCTCAAGTGGACCATATTACAGGAAACAAAGTGGATAATAACGTCCACCGTTGGAACCTTCCTAGGGCCCACCGTGATATTTATTTGGCATCCAACCTATTCATAATGTCACACCGACTTGGATGAAGGGAAAACTCAAATATAAGCTTCAAAACTTCCGTGCTCTCCTAAAAGTTTTTAATGGTAGGCGTAGTGTGGTCCACTTGAGCTTTGAATATGCCTCAATTTTGAACGAATACCCTAAAATGAGGTGGAAAAACGGATGGACGGAGTGGATATAAACACATGCATCACGGTTGGTCCCACAGAATCCAGTTACCACGGATACCGGTGGTGCCGGGGACCACACAATCCGCTTCCGACCTTTAAACGGAGTTCATTGGCCCTGGTCTAGTAAGCAATGTGAAGACCGTGGACCACGTGTCTACACCCTTCATCTCCAAGCGACTTTTTGGACCGTTACCCATGGACGGCGTACCACGTGGATGCCGTGCATCTCTGGTAAATCAATAATGGCGGAAAGGGACAAGAGAATTTTGCATGGTTGTAATCAGATCGACCAGTAAAGAGAAGGAGAAAAATAATCAACAGCAGCAGCAAAAAAGAATGATTATGATGATGAAGGCCGTCGTATTGATGATAATGTCGTTTCAGTCCATGTCATGGGCTCCATCCCAGCTAATCTACAACTAATGAAATTATTTGATATCTACTTCAACCACGTGGCCGATTCCTCTATTTCACAGGCTATTCATGCGACCATGTACTGTTGACTGTATACAGATTATCGTTTTATGTATGCCATCCAACCTGCTGATTTAGTGAGCCCGGCCACCATTATGTGATTCCACAATAATCTAGCATATTCGTCTGTTAGGTGGGCCATATGAGTGAATGGACCATCAACTAAAAAAATCTTGAAATTAATGTGATGGTTGGATCGCCTGATATCACTCTATGGTTGGACCATCATAGATCAGTGAATGGATTGGATGCCATAGACATAGGATGGTGGACCCAGGAGCAACCCTTGGCCCCATGAGGAAATGGTAAACTAAGAGGCTGGCGTGCCTGGTTGTAAGTTACATTCTCTAAGCATTGGGAAAACAACCTTACATGAATGAGATCGACATCGTCCATCAGCTACTCCAGCTACATGGCTTAACTGAGTTTTGGATGGATTGGATATTATACAAAGACTACCTTGTGCCCTACACCAAACTAATGGTAGGTAGCTCATCAGGACCTTTTCCTACAATGTGTCCTACCTGAGTTATGGATTATCATAATTTTTGGGTTCCAGTGTGAACGTGAGACAGCTTACATGATGGACGGGGTGGATCTTACAGAAATTCCACCCATGTACCTCTGCGAGGTACTCTACGGCGGTCCCATGCCTAATATCCTCAGCTTTTCATTTTCTACTCAGTGGGCCATGGTTAGTGATCCAAATTACTGCATTGGCCCCACCATGGACGAAAGGTACCCTTAGTTAGATGATCTTGACCATACAATCTTTTCACTTTTTGAGTTAAACGTAGATCCTTGTATGTTTCATCCCCACCGTGCATGAATCATGCCCCAAATCCAATTTTTTAATCTTTATTCAAATACCATCTAATAAAGGGTGTGTAATGATTATTTTCTTCCTTTCCTTTCGGTGATAGGCAGGAAAGCGTTAGCCCTGTCCAATAGCTTTATCACCAATTGTAAAAATAGATCAGGGAAGGATAGCTAGGCACGCATCTGTAAAGCCCTGCTATGGACAGGTCATGTCCCAAGGTTGACATTTTCACCAGATCTTAGCCGTTGATGGTGAAAATTTCCTGTTAAATGTTGGCAATTTGTGAAAAAAATCAGCCGATCAATGGCCACGATCATCGGATCTGTGTAATTTCCTGCATATGCTCTATCCATTATAAGGCACGACAGATGAACAGCCAAGATTTCATACATGCATGACATGTCTAAGAGAAATTAAGTTCTTGGAGACTAGGTCTTACAAGATACTGTTGGCATAAAGCCGGCAGCAGAAGAGGAACGCCGAACGCGTGAAGCAATGCGAAATCAAACGAGAAACAAGATGAAATTAATCACACACAAGCATTCACCACAAGAGACTCCGAATTTACGTGGAAAAACCCCAAAATGGGTAAAAAACTACGGCACAAAACGATCCACTATGAATATCAGAAGATTACAGAGATTGACAACCCACAGAGTTAGGAAAACACAGAGAAAACCCAAGCTCTCTCTCTCTCACACCTCCCATCTTCCTAGTACGAATAGGAAACCTTGGACACCTTAGGATCCCTCTCTAAGTCGGATTACAACACCTTAAATAGGAAGAAATCCGAAAATAGAAACACCTTGCGCAGTACTGCGAACTGCGCAAGGACTCCGCGCGCACAGCCGACCGGTCGGCCTTGCACAGAAACAGTCCAGAGAGTTTACACGACTCTACCTCACAGCCGATCGGTCGTCCGACCGGTCGGAGCCCACTGACGATCGGTCGGCCAACCGGTCTGGGCACCACAAAAATCTGTCCATGGGGAAGATCTTCAACTGCACTTGGGTCACGCTGTCCAGCCGCTGTCCAGCCAGTCACGCTGTGCCAAGTTTGAAGACTCATCCCAACAAACTTCACCGAGGCTTCAAACGTCGAATCAAACACATCCTTACAATGTCATCTCATCTTCAATCATGGCTCCACCGCTTCTCGTGCCACCATCGACCATATCCTTGCAAATTCATGCCATTTACCACTCTTCTCATGTGGCCCTTGGGCACTTGCCACATACGAGCAATCGTGGATCTCGCTACCGTTCCCGCAGCTCCACCGTGAATTATGCTCTCAATCAACATGTAAAGATGGGCACACCTCCGTGCCTTCATACACACGAGTGCCCCCTTCATCACTTCACAACAACGATCACGGCCGATAAACACGCACCCTTTCGCCTCGAGTGCATCAAGAGAAATCACATTCATCTTCATCTTGGGAACGTGCTTCACATCTTTCAGGACTCGTCCGACCCCATCGAACATCCTGATACGCACAGCACCAATACCCACAACCTTATGAGTGACTCCATTGCCCACAAACACCGATTCTCCACCATACTCCCTGTATGTCGTGAATGAACTCCGATTAGGACAAACGTGACATGAAGCCTCTGAATCAAGGATCCACTCACTACCTTGTGATCCCTTGCCAGAAACAGTCAGAACTTCACAAAAATCGCCACCGTCCTCTACGGTATTGGCTCCATCTCCAGAAGAATTTCCATACTTCTCTTGCCTCGACCTGGGATTCTGACAATCCCCTCTCATGTGGCCCTCGTGGCCACAATTCCAGCACTTCACCTTAGACTTACCTTTGCCCTTGGCCCTCGATCCCTATTTCGAATATCCTCCATGCTCAAAACTTCTTCCCCTCATAACCAGTGCCTCTGAGGAATAACAGGAAGCCACGTCATCGCTTTTCTTTCTCATCGCCTTCGACTGGAGGGCTGAGATAACGGTCTCAACGCTTATGGTTTCCCTTCCTGCGCACATAGAGTCACTGAACGACTCATATGAATCTGAAGCGAATTCAACAGGATGCATGCTTGGTATTCGTCCTTCATCGGTTCATCGATCACCACCAACTTGCAAACCAGCTTATTGAACGTGCTCAGGTAGTCCTCCACCTCAGTTCCCTCAGCCATTCTCAAGGTGAAAAACTGCATCAACACAGACATGCGATTCTCTAGAGATTTCTTGGCATAAACCTTATCTAGCTTCGCCATAGTTTCAGCCACAGTCTTCTCCTTCATGACATGATAGAGAACATCATCTGTAAGGTTTAATAGGATTGAGGTTCTTGCCTTCTTGTCGAGCCTCGTCCACTCATTGTCTTTCATAGCCTCAGATCGCTTTCCAAGAGCTCCATCAAGCCCTTGCTGAACCAAGAAGGATTCCATCTTCACCTTCCATAGCTCAAAGTTATTTTTCCCAGAGAACTTCTCTATCTCGTATCTTGCGCTCGATCCCATCTTCTCATCTCAGATTCGAATCTACTCCACCCCAACTTTAGTTCTGATACCACTTGTTGGGATAAAGCCGGCAGCGGAAGCGGAACGCCAAACGCGTGAAGCAATGCGGAATCAAACGAGAAATAAGATGAAATCAATCACATACAAGCATTCACCACAAGAGACTCCGAATTTACGTGGAAAAACCTCAAAATGGGTAAAAAAAACCACGGCACAAAACGATCCACTATGAATATCAGAAGATTCCAGAGATTGACAGCCCACAAAGCAAGGAAAACACAGAGAAAACCCAAGCTCTCTCTCTCTCTCTCACACACCTCTCCCATCTTCCTAGTACGAATAGGAAACCTTGGACACCTTAGGATCTCTCTCTAAGTCGGATTACAATACGTTAAATAGGAAGAAATCCGAAAATAGAAACACCTTGCGCAGTACTGCGGACTGCGCAAGGACTCCGCGCGCACAGCCGACCGGTCGGCCTTGCACAGAAACAGTCCAGAGAGTTTACACGGCTCTGCCTCACAGCCGACCGGTCTGGGCACCACAGAAATATGTCCATGGGGAAGATCTTCAACTGCACTTGGGTCACGCTGTCCGGCCGGTCGGCCAGCCGGTCGGAGCACCCAATTCGTGCCAAGTTTGAAGACTCATCCCAACAGATAACATGTGTAAGAGTGACGTTTTCCATTCAATACGTGTGAGAATGTGAACTAAGATCTCCCACCGTCTGTTGGTGGTCAGCCAAATCATGACCACATGCAACCCTTAATTAATGTATGGTGGGAGATGTATGGTGCACAATCTAATGTGTAGCCACGAGAACGCAATCTTTTTTTGCTGTCATGGTGTGATTGGAGTGCATGGATCATAATTTTGTCGGAAGGGTGTAAGAGAATAGAAGAAGAACACCGTCTCCTCTATATGATAACAATCTTTAATTTTGTTGGATGATTCTTAGCATGATAAGAAGCAAATCTCAAGAAGACATCACGTACTAAAATTCTAAGGCTAAATAGAAATGTACAACCTAAAATTTATTAAAAATATGAATTTTTTTTTATATAAATCTCTAGTTTTCTTGTGAAATAGAGTGACACGACTCGCCTATATGGGTCAATTGGCTCCTAATGACGTATTATAATCAAAATTCATAGGTTATACATCCTAAAACAATATCCAAATCAATAGTTATGACTGCTTTACAATTCGCACTTCGATAGCCATTTCACTTGAACCAGAATAAATTTCTTCAATTTGGATGCGGCAAGACCGGACCTAGATATGACAAATTACGTCAACTTCTGTTGGGGCTTCTCTGTGCCAAGGATAAGTCTGCGGCCCCCCTCCACATCACATATAACATGTTGATGGACAATAAAATGAAGCTGATCCAATTATTAAGTGGGCCACATCTCCATGTTGAGTAAGACCAACGGTTCCCCAGTCATTCAAAATTTGGGCCACCGGATGATATCACCGGCCTTATATTTGTACCTAGTGATTTTCATGGTAGGCCTACCATTTTCACGGTACTGATGTCTTAGACAGGTGGCATATGGGAGGGAAAGCTGGCATGGTACTACTTATGACAAAGGGGCGTATTGAAGGGAAAGATGGTATTGTACTACTTGTGATACTTGCCGGCACTACCAAAAAAAAAAAGAATTAATGGCTACGGATTTAAGCCGAAGCTGCTATCTTTAGCTACGGCTTTAATTTGTAGCTATGCCGTATCCAATTCGTAGCCATAGACTATGTAGCCACTGCCTTTTCGCACTTTGCTACGGCCAAAAGCCGTAGCTAATAACTATTGTTACGAATATTATCCGTTACGGAAGGTCCATCAGCCGTAGCAATTGTATAGAATCCGAGTAGCTATAGATACGGCGAGTAATTATCTGATACGAATAAGATCCGAAGTTGTAAATTCATAGACCGTAGCTGTAGTCTTCGGTTTTTATTGCTATAGCTACGGATTTTGGAATCCAGGTGCAGTTATAAGCCGTAGTTTTAAGTGTATGTTTTCATGAAATGGCTACGGATGTATATTTAGGCTAGGTATTATATCCGTAGCTAGTGTCTTTCATTAAAAAAAAAAACCATTTGTAGCCGCTGCTAGTTTGCTAGTTTGCCCTGATAGATCAATACATCAAGTAAAAAATAATAAATCACACCCAAAACATCTGTAAAAGAAACAATAAATCACTCCCAAAACATCTATGAAAGAAACAATAAATCTCACCCAAAATGTTTGTGAAAGAATCAATAAATCACACCCAAAACAATAAATCTCTTGGTGATCGAATTAAATTCATGATGAAAGAGAAAGAATACTAATAGAATCAAATAGAACTAACATTGTTCATTCAATGAGAAAAATAAATAGACCCAGTTTCCCAAACAAATACAATAACAATAAGAACACATTTGCATTTTTTTTTTTTTGAATGGTAACAAAGATTTTATAGAAACAAAAATTAAAAAGTACAACAACAACGTGATGATGAGAGATCATACAAACTATTACAAAGAGGAAACACGCCTGCACCTTGACCAAGGAAGCCTATTTTGCATATCAATAGGAACAATTTTAGTTTATTTTGCAATCCCTATCGCAAGAAAAAAAAAAGTCAAATAAGTCTTATTGAGAAATGAATGATACAATCATAAAGACAGTTAGGACAATAGAACAGGAAATCACATTAAAATGGAAAAAAAAAAACTTATAATTTCTAGCAATCCAAGTGCGTTATGTGTATGGGTGTATGAAAAATACATACAACTTCCACAAAACTGAAATAAGAGAAAACACAAATGATTAGTAATGAAAAAGGAAAAAAAAAATAATGTGATCATTGTAACTGGTGCACTGCACTTCAGTTCAACACAGAGCACACCATCAGCTAAATTTTTTTTATAGTGGTCTCACAGTGGATAGACCAAACACGGTGAGCAACACAACTAAAAATTTTACAAGGGAAAAACATAGCTATGGCGATTTGAGGCTAGCTCATGATGAATGTTAGGGAACTTCATTGCTGTTTCTTTACTTCCACCTAATTGAATAGAATTTCTGCAAATCAATTCAGCTTTGCATCAACTGATCCACCTGTGTTTTTGAATGGCCTAATTTTTGGAGATCTCTTTATCCTGTTGGGGCATGTCATATTCCAAAGTTTTCCAAGTGGTGTGGCCCACCGGAGCAAATTTTTGAATTCAGTTGAGTTTGGGTTTAGCAAATTTGGGTGGGGTTTGGAATGATCACTATATTTGGGGTGGGGTGGGTAGAGTATAGAGGACTTTGGGTTGGCCATCTCGGGTTGAATTTAGGTCAAGTTGCAGGCTGAAAACTACCAACCTAAGACACAAATCAAAAATAGAAATATGCATTGTCTATTATTGATAGGAACAATATGATGCCTAATTCTCAATTAGTTGAGATAAGGCTTAGATAATGAGAAGATGAGAATTATGATGCTCCGTTATACGGGATTCCCAAACAGGGTGTTCAAATGGGTTATATATACATGCTATTGACTGCACAAAAGGTCAACTTGAAAGTTCTTGCCACCTCAATGGAAGAAGATTGACAATCTTTTTATGACTAGACAATTAAAGGGAAAGAAATGATACTGACATCGATTTTCTTTTCCACAATTCAAGATGAAAGTTCTTGCCACCACAATAGAGACACGAAATTGTTAAAATGAAATACAGCTGATGGAAAACAAAACACAAAGACAGAATACAAAGTAATCAGGTTTTGGAACTCTCGTACGTGAAGAGAGAATTAAATCCCATTACTAACCTGCAGGAGGCGCTTTGAAAAGGCAGATACCTGCTTTATGTTAACATCACTCTTCATTGATTCAGACAGTAAATTAACAAACATTTCAAGCTGGATTTCAAGCCAAAATAATACCGTCAATTAAAACTGCTAAAGATGCAGCGGTCTATTATAAACCAACTCTGCTTGTGTCTAGCTCAACTAAAAGCATGCATCATCATTAAGAGAACAGCGAGATCTGTAGGTGTGTCATCCAACCCGTCCATCAGATACACTACCTTGTGTTTGGCCATGGGCTCTTTGATTGTATGGGAACTTCATCCCCCTTGCTGAAATAATAGTTTCCTTTAATAAACTTTGAGTTATCCAAGAAAAAAAAAATGAGAAAAACATGAAAACCGATCATTTAATTTTTTATTTCAAATTAGGTGATTCGATGAAGAACTACCGATTTTTTCATTAAGGTGTGTTTGGTTATACCAACAATCATGAAATTTCATGATTAATCAATCTACTTTGTATTAGGGATTTCTGTATTTTGAACCCCTAATCTGCCTCCTAATTAGGGATTTCGTATTTTGCAAATCATGCTACAATCAACTCAATCTGATGAAGAACAAGCCAAGGTTACAATCTGAACATGAGCATCATATCCAAAGTCTTCCGACAATTGGGCGTTTCTAGGCTGATGAATATCATAATAACACTTTATAATAATAGAAGTCTAGAAATAAAATAACCAAACAGAATAATAACACTTTATCCATGAAGAAAATCATAAAGTAAATTGCATAAAGTAAATTGTCAAGAAACAGAACAGAACAATTAAAAACCTCAACAAAACTAAGTAAAGACAACGGAATTAAAAGCTAAAACTTATTGATAGAGGATTCTTAGAAACCTGCGGCGAAGTGATGTAGAAACCAAAACTTCAAATCTGCACAAGTGAACCAAGGCTACACAAAATCAAATTTCTTTAGGCAAGATTGATTTTAGATTTTCTTAGACAAGAAATACCATCATATGTTCACACTGTTATCTTTGATATAATGATAACCTTAAAAGAAAAAATTTCACATATCTTACAACTATCCCTATACCAAACAGTGAACGATTTTTCTTCCAAATTCATTGCCCAAGAAAAAACGGCAAAATATCAAAAGAAAGAAATGAAGAAGGCAAAGAAGAATTTCTTCCCAACCAACCATTACCCAAATCAAACAGCAACATAGAAAGCAAAAAGAAGACTAGCAAAAAAAAAAAAAAACAGGAAGAAGCAAAAAGAAAAACTAGCAGCAAATACTCATGCTGTCACGACCCTAAATTCGTAACTAGGGTTAATACTAACCATAGTCCGAACTTTGAATCGTAACTCGAATTAATCTACTAAAGGAATACACAATAACATTACACATCCATATAACCATCGCCAACAAAATTTATTTAAGATAATTCATAACTGTGCCAATTTATTCATAATATCAAATGTCATTCAATCCAACATAACAAAATAAAATAAAATAAAATAGAAGAAGCCATCGATAGGGCTTTATTCTCAATTAATTTTCTATTGGCATAGCATTCACTTCGTCTTCCTCATCGGGCCAAGCTCGTAAAATCTTTACCTGTTCTTCAGTCTGCAGTTTTTTTTTCATCAATAGAGTCCATAAGCACAAGGCTTGTGTAAGTGGTTCTATACACAAGAATTTACATACCAGTCTAATGATATAAATAAAGCATGTTAAAAATATTTGCAAGATAAGTAAAATTCGAAGTTAATGCATAAAACATTGGTTAAAATCATTTACGTAACTTGTATTATATTTCCTCTCAATGCTCATCCACTCCACAAGCCTTCATCTGGCTTAAGTGTACACTCATATTAACCATTCTCAAGTATAGAAACAGAATTTCACTCATCAATGCTCAAACATAAGCAATAAATTTCTCAATACTTGCACTCAAATAATATCTCACCCCACTCATCAACTCTTGTACCTCACCCAACACTTGGTAAAATTCTTCCTCACCATTTACTCAGTAAAATAGTTCCTCACCACTCATTCAGTGATATATTACTCATTTTCCAATAATTCTTACAGAAGTTCACTTTTCAAAATTTATAAAAATTGTTTAGCAAATCATATAACCATTATAACAAAATCAAACATCTTGGGTGTAGAACCACTTACCAGAATGTTTCCACAAGAATAGAGAGGGCGTCCATTATCGTCCAATTTGTAAAATGTATAACAAGAACTTCCTGACCTTCTCTTAGTAGTTGCTATCTTCTTTTTCTTCACTACCTTCTCTTTTCCTTTCATTTTGAACGGGTCTCCTCTCTCTCTCTCTCTCTCTCCCCTTCTCTTTTTCTTTCTTTCTCTTTCTCTTTTTTCTCTAGACGTCTCCTTATCCCACCCCTTTATACACACGTCCGTTCTTTCTCTTTCTCTTTTTTCTCTAGACGTCTCCTTATCCCACCCCTTTATACACACGTCCGTCCTAGTTGATTTAGGAGAGATTTTCTCCTTTTTTCCTTTCTAACACGAGAAACGTCTTCATTTTGCTATTTTTGGGTGCTATCTATGATTCTCCCCCCTAAATCTAGGATTTTGTCTTTTATGGTAAGTATTTGAATGATTTAGAAAAAGAATACATTTGTGCATTAGGGAAGACTCGACCCTTCAACCTATAAGTAGGAGTCAAGTATACCAACCACTTATTCAACTCCACCTTTTTGTTTTAAGTTAACAAAAGTATTTATATATTCACGAGATGGTAGATGAGTTATAAGACAATGATCATGCAACTAGGGAATTGTATAATGTGATTAATCATTTATCTTTCTAAAAGAATGAAGCATTATAAGTCATAGATGAGTAGGTACTAATCCAAAATGGCAAGTCAGAAAAGAAAAGAAAAATTCTCCATTTTTTTTTTCAAGGTATTACACATGCACAGCTAATAGAGAGTTGAAAAGATGTGCTGCCCCATCATTCTTTTCTTGATTGGAAGAAATTCTAAATTCCCTAAAACAGGTCTAGGTTTCAGTTGGACTGGTAGGCTGTGGAAAAAGAAAAAAAGAAAAGGTATTCCAAAATACCTTCTTTGCAATTTCTATCACCGAATCATTGTCAAGATCGTTTATTGATCTGACCATTCAATCCAAAGATAGAGCCCCCAAAACACAAGGATAAGTCAATGGATGATCTGGACTGCCCATTCATTCTAAGATTAGTCAGTCATAGACTCATAAATAACTTGTCTAGCTAGCAATATATTTTCAAAAAGTAGGATTTTTAATCCTCTCCAATTGCCTTTTTAAAATTCTAGTTGCTAAGCACAATACCCAAGTATGAGAGTGAGTGTTATAAAAACCATACCCATACATTGGACCGTGGTATTCACAGAGTGCAATCCACCTGATGAATGACTTGGATTTCACCCACCATTACATTATTCCAGATTTATGAGAAACCAAACAAATTATGCCTCAGGTGGATTGAACAGTGCATCCTTTAACTTTTAGTGCATCCTTCCCCAACATAGACAACCTATTGAACAGTCCTGATGGTTAAACGACTTGGATGGGGTCTCAATTCCAGGCTGAATTGGTGAATGCGCTATGTTCCGGCTGACCCAAATCAAGTTTGTTGCCATGACCACCAGTTTGTTGTATAGCTCCATCGTTTACAAACCTACTGCGAATCAATCTGTGGGATAGCCAATCCTCAATTTGAACACTCCATTCATTCCATAACACTAGGACCAGCACTGCTGCCACTGTTTGTGTATGGATGTTTTGAAATGATACAAACCTGTCACAAGTGCTTTTGGAAATGACATGGAAATCTCTCACTTGTTATAAAGGATTCCACAAAATTCAGACATGCCGGGCTGTTACAATAGGGGAAACCAGTTTCCATTGCCATTTAATCACCTTCCAGCATGCATGAATGATACCATATGGTTCTTCTAACATCTATATATATATATATTAAAATACCAATACTTGACCAGATTTGAGACCCACTAACGCTGACCACTATAGACAGTTTTGAGACCAAATCTCACTGTTCAAAATGAGTAAAATTGAGTGCAATTCGTTGTCCAAATCAGGCAGATTGGTATGCTCAAAACGTGGCCCAACTTAGACAGTTTTGTGGGCCCAAAACATGGTCTAGCTAGGCTGATTTGAGGGTCAAAGATGGCCCAACCGGTGGCCATAATTAAGTCCCACACACTGTCGAAAATTTGGACAGAATTAGACCCACATATTGCACATTTTTGTGTTCCCACACACTATCCATTTTCGGACAGCTTTGGGTTCCCAAAAAGGGGATCGTTTTGACCCCAAATTTTGTCCAATTCATGGACAGGTCTGGCCCCAAACACTGGACAGATTTGGGACCATTTTGAGTCCTAACATTATGTCCACAAGGCAGATTTTTGTGAGCCAAATTCCGGTGACCAACGCAGCTTTGTCCAAACTGGACAGATCCGTGGTCCATAATGCTGTCTATATTTGGATAGATTTTGTGGTACAAATGCACTATCCTTTTGGACAGATTTGTGGCCCCAAACTGCTGTCAATATGTAACACCTAACACATGTCTATGCAATTTTCTCAAGTTGCATACCTAGAACTGAGAAATATAAACACAGATTTAAACATAACTGTATATTGGCTTGTATTCAATTAAGTCACCATCCCATGTAAAATCCTCAATTAGAGCAAGTAAATGAGAACAGAGCAACAAATGCAACAGAGATGAGCAGGGGATATCAGTAAATTGACTCAAGATGCTTGAACCTCCTTGCACTCATCAACATTAGGACATGAAGGATGATGTGCAAAATGCATGGACCAAATTTGTGACAAAGTTGGCTTGCCTTCAGTTGGGGACACATTTGAATAACTTCCATTAGCTTATGTTTGTCCTGTGGAATCAATATGACAAAGACACTAAGACAATAGATAGTGTCGAACGTCTACTATTTGGGAATTCTTCCACAAAGCACCAACAAAATCAGATGGTGATTAGGCAGAATTCACCTGCATTGTTGGCATTCCAAATCTGCTCAAATGGCCCAAATGAAGAATTGAAAATGGTGATGACTTCAAATCATACCTGATGGCTTCTTTTCATAAAATCGGGCCTCATTGTGGGTAGAAGATGACCCCAATATCCTTGCTATCAGATGATCCTAGCCATCTTGATCCCAAAATCCTTGCTCTCTTACCCTCTCAACACACAAAGGATGCCATGCCCCCCTTTAGACTAATATATGTATTAAATGGGAAACACCAACAGATGTCTTTAAAGAACTGGATTAATCAGCTGATTCTTGGGAAAACTGGCTGGATGGATGACTTAGTTTTACTAAAACTGTAAAAAATGGTTAATGAAGCAAAGCTGGAAGTGAAAGAAAAGCAATTTCTGTTTAAAAACTGTGTATCTATTGTTTCATCTCTTGAAAAATCTATCAAAGAACATGGTAAACAACGTGAGACCAGGCTGAAAGATTTAGATAAGAAGATCATGGGAATAGACCAATTTCGAACAAACAGTGACAACTCTTGCATGATGAACCACTTCTGCTACCATCCCAATACTTAGAATAACAGCAAGGTGATTTTTCTAGAGATCTTGTGGGATAATCATAAGATAATAAGTAAAAGAACCCCAAAACCTGATTATTCACTGGTGAAGCTCGTGGCCTATATGGTCTATAACAGACCCTTCTCCAGCTGAACTATTATAATCTATAACAAAAAAAAATAAAAATCCAAGAGATAACCAAGCATTAAATGAAACATTAATTTTATTATTGAAGAATGTCTAGGTTATGCTTGATTGACTGAATCACACTGATTAAATGCACAGTTGACCAAATCTACTGTTATTGGTACCTGTAGGATCCATTGTTTTCAATTTGGTCTAGGATTTGTTCAATGTGGCTACCTCCAAAGTGCAAACAACATCATGAGGTAACATGATCTAACCTGTACATATGGCTATTAACAACAACAACAACAAAAATAACAGTAAATGATGATTACCTTGCCGGTTTCATAGGCAGTAAAGTCACCTTTCAACAGCTCACTTCTTAAACATATTTGCATTGCACAACAGACTCGTAGCAGCATCTCCTGCATCAGACGTAATTGAATTTGATCGAGATCATACATTCAGAAATACATACAGAACAAGTATTTCATTGGAAGTAATTTCATTTACTTGCAAAAGTGCTTGATTAACTGTGCAGCATCTACATGAGCACGCATACCATCAACAAAAGATTGCCATTGGCCTCAAAGGCCACTGCACCATCAAACCTGTAACAGAAATCCATTTCAATTCACTTAGAAGCATCTTTCTATACTAACAATATTCAAGTGCAATCATGTGGGCCTGATCACAAAATCTTACACTGTAGAATTATGTATGAGAACAAGCATATGTATGAGAGCAAGCATATATAAAAAATAAAATAGAAGGGTATGGTTGATAAGAAATAAATCAAACACCTTGGGTGGGGCCCACATCACATATTTGAATCTATGTTATTTTTGTGCCTATGAGTGGTGTGATCTGGAAGGGTGTACGGACAGATTTATCACAATGTCCGTCATTGTGGGATCCACCCCAAAATAATCTGTTGAAATGGAATGGACGGCTTCCACTACCCACTGATTCGCAAGGTGGGGCCACATCCTGGTGCTTTCAACGGTAAGGGTTTCATCCACTGACCCTCCAGCGGTGGGCACTAGAAGAGCAGTGGGATGATGGGAAGTGTTCATCAAGTGGGCGTTGTGAAAGCTTCAATCCCGTTCTTCCAATCTCAACAATCATATGCACTCCAGCTAAAACCCTAATTAGGGTTTGTACATACTCAGATATCGAGAGAGAGGGAGAGGGAGACGGAGAGAGAGAGAGAGAGAGAGAGAGAGAGAGAGAGAGAGAGAGCAACAACGGCGGCAAGGGGCTGAGCCTCTGTTTTCACCCGATGGCAAGGGGCTGAGCCTCTGTCCTCTGGCTGCGGGATTGGAAGAGAGGGAGAGGAAGAAGGCATAGGAGCGCAGAGTATTCTGTTTTTTTTTTTTGGGGGGGGGGGGGGGGGGGGGGAGCTTGGGAGGGAAAAGTCCCGCCTAGTTTGGCGAAATAAAAGAGGGTTTTTTATTTTGGGGTGGCGGGGAAAACGGACGATCAGTTTGGTCAGCAACTCGTGCGGCCCACCGTGATGAATTTGGTCGATCCACCCCGTCTATTCATATTAAAACATAAACGTAGGGTACTCCCCAAAAAATAAGGCAAATCAAAATCCCACGTGGACCACAACAATTATCAATGGTAGGAACATAAGATCAATTGTTTCCTATGGTGTGGTCCACTTGAGCCTTCAATCTGACTGCATTTTTTGGATCATGCCCTAAAGTGAGCTATAAAAATTGATGGACGGCTTAGATGAAACACACGTATTATTGTAGGCCACATAAAGCTCCTATGAGACTTTCAAAGGCTAGGTGAGGTGTAGCAGGAGCAGTAGCTTATAGTTGCGGATATAATCTGTAGAAAATCTAGCTACGGCTTATATCGTAGCAAAAGAATTACGTGGTCCGAAGCCTTTACTCATTTTTCTTGTAGTGCGGATGGATGATCAGTTCTCGTCATTATGCTGTCTGTACCTAAAAATAACACGGTGCAATGATGATGAAAATGCATGAGGCTTCTCTACGTATGTTCGCAGAAAAAGCTGTTTCACATCCCTTACTCGTCTGCGTGGAAAGGTTATATTCCAATGGAATTCGAATCCTCTGCAAATGCCCAAGCTCATTTGTACACATTAGCTCTGACAGCATTTAATGTCAGAAAAAATTTGCTACACCCACGGGTTAGCTACGCTAGCTACACAGCGTAGCAATGACCCCACCATAATGTATGTGTTGTATCCATGCCGTCCATCTATTTGGAGAGATCATTTTAGGCATGAGACAAAAAATGAGATAGATCCAAGGCTTAAGTGGCCCCCAATAAGTTTTTAATGGTTGGCGTTCAATCTCCACTATTTTCTGTGCTGGGTCCACATGAGCTTTGGATCTGTCTCATTTTTTGTGTCATGCCTTAAAATAATCTCACCAAATGGATATGGACAGCGTGGATACAACACATACATCATGGTAGGGTCATTGTTACACCTTGTGTAACTAGCGTAGCTATCTCGTGGGTGTAGCAAAATTTCTCTCATTTAATGCAGTAGTACTGACAATGCCAGTGCTGAGGTGGACCAATCAGCTCAGTGCCAAACAGAGTTTTTCCATTTGGTCCCAGCAAAGGATTCGAACTCATCAAAAGAGTCCATTATGTTGTTTATATGTCATGCTAACCAACTCACGCACCAAGTAAGCCTTACAATGATAATGGGATGTTCCAGAATCAGGTCTACAAACACACACACACACACACACACACACACACACACAAAAGAAAAAACTTTTAAACTCGTGTGGTGGCCCATCATAATGGTCGGATCAACTTTATTTAAGAGGCGTCCCACTTTTTAATAGGTGAATTTTGAAACTTAGTATAATTAAAAAAATTCAAAATTTTAATTTTAATTAATTAATATTTCTCAAAAAATAAAATTATTAATTTAGGTCGATCTCCCAAACTAAGGAGTTTTTCCTAGTTTTATTCTAGGTGAAGATGATGGAGAGTTTTAGTATAAATCTTAGTAGGGGCCAGTCTAATTCTTGAGACGTCTACGAAACAGGCAAGGTATGGACGTGTGGGCATAGAAAGCCTTGGGCATGGCCCACTTCCTCTCACTTTCTCACTATTTTCTCCCAGTTCTCTCTTCCTTTTCTCAAGAAGGTATGGATGTCCAAGTTTGAATTGCTCTCTCTCTCTCTCTCTCTCTCTCTCTCTCTCCAGGAGTTAGGGTTGCAATAGGATGAACTACATATGGTGCTCCACCACCCTACGGAACATTTGTGTACCATGTTGTAAATGATGTTCATAAACCTGCTTGTTATAGGGGATTCTGAATTGGTCCTGCGAACAGAAAGCCCATAGGCCTAAGGGCCCCCAAAGTAAGAGTCCTTGGCTCACCCCTGAGCATTAGGAGGAATGGGCTGGCCAAGGAGACATGACAACGGCCATGACTGAGTTCGACATCTACAAGAATGGAATAAGACTACGCCCCTGGTCCTTGGTTAAGGCCGAGGATTGGGGATTACAATGTTCTGCCTTCCCTCGGGCTTAGAAGCAGAGGCAGACGATCCTGAAACCATTGTAAGCTCGAGTAATCCGCTCGAGGTCTACAGTCCAAAACAGACCCTAATGAGGGAGCTCAAACACCGAGCTCCTCAAGCAGGTTCGACCGACTACCTCCAGAAAGGCGGTTTGGGATATCCGGGCATATCCAGATATTCCAGGATCTACTTCTATTTCCGACAGAGATCTCTTCGACATGATAGGAGAGAGAATCTTACTAAACTAGGACTCTACCGACGTATCCTAGAATGACTCAACTCTTTAGAAGTTTCCCCAAGTCTTATAAATAGGGCCCGAGTCTCCAACCCTAAGGTATGACAAATATTAACATTAAAACCCCTTTATGACAAATCTTATCCTTAAAACCCCTTACTTTGATAGTCCTGTGAGCTTGACTTAGGCATCGGAGAGCTCATAGCTGCCTAATGGCACCTCCCCCGCCTACTCTGCCCTTCTCTTATAGGTTCGGTGAATCTAAGAAGGTCTCAATTGTCCTTCGTCCAGGGAGGAAGAGAGGGTGAAAGGTTACAAGGCCTATTTCAGCCGACCTCATTGATTGTCCAGATTTATGCGACAATAGTTGGCACCATATGTAGGAAATACGACTAGCTTCATGTTCTCACCACCCGAGTTTGACATCTAAAACCAACTCTCCTCCGGTTCATCACCATGGTGAAAAAGAAAAGGGAAGGCGTGTGCCATGGCTGAAACCTCCCACCGAGACCTGCCCGGTGATGAACAGTTCAGCGGACGCCGACCCAACATGACTCTCAATCGGACTCTTCACGATTCTCGTTGGCCTCAAGCCAGCGGAGGTCAAAAAATAGAAGAGCCTGAATCGCTTCCATTGAGGAGCAACTCGGTAATTTAACAAAGTATGTGGCCCACCTTGCGTCAATGTGGGACAACAAGGGCCACAACCAAACAACCCTTTGGAGGTGGCATCTAAGCCACCCTAAACTAACCGTCTTGAACATTCGCGCTAGGGGCAGTATCAGGAACAACCACCAAAAGACGACGACCGGGCAAGCCGAGCAACCCTTGCCCGGACAGCTAAATTGCTCGACAAATTCAACATGCGCCACACGCTCGATGAAAGGGGTTAGGCTCAGGAGAGGGGGGGCATGACCCCAAAACAAATGGCGGAGAGTGGAGTCCCCCAAGAGGCGCGGATCGAGGAGATCCGAGGCCAACTCGGTGATATTCAGCAAGCCTACCGAGCTAAGGCCCCGATATCCGTCAATGACCTATTGGAGCAGATCGATCCCTCATTTAGGAATGAGATCATGGCAGCACAACTACCCCAAGGGTTCAAGATGCCCCAAATAAAACCCTACTTGGGCGTGGGTGACTCCTCCGAGCATTTAGAGCCCTTCCGAACATGAATAGAGCTACATGATGCCTCTGGGCCCATCATGTACAGGGTGTTCCCCTTAATGCTCTCTGAGGCAGCTCAGATGTGGTTCAGGAACCTAAAACCAAAATCCGTTGGTTCATTCAAACAACTCAGCAAAGCTTTCACCACCTAGTTCATCAGTGGCAAAGGCATCCGGAAGTTGACGACTCACATGCTCACGGTGAAGCAGAGAAGCGATGAATCACTGAAGGACTACCTAGTCCGGTTTAATGCCGAGGCCATCCAAGTGGAAGGTTACACCAACCAGATAGCCCTCACAACCCTCGTGGCCAAATTGAGTCCTGAGAAGTTCCTTTGGTCGCTCGGCAAGAATCCTCCAAACACATTGTCAAATCTACTGAATAAGGCGTAGAAATATTTTAATGCCGAGGAGCTCGTCAGTGCTCGTAGGGGTAAAAGTAGCTCGACCAGGGATAAAAAAAGGAAGGAATCTAAGGAAGGGTTTAGTTTTGACCCCAAGCAGAGAAGAGACAACAATAGGGGTGGTGCTCCTCGAGCACCTAACACCACCCCTGCCAGCTGGTTCAACTGGTATACTCCCCTGAACACCTCTATCAAGCAAGTGCTCAAGGAAGTCAAGGATAAGAGGTACTTGAAATATCTGACCAAGTTGAGGTCAGATTAGAAAAAAAAAAAGAAATAAGTCAAAGTACTGCCTTTTCTATAAGGATCACGGTCACAACATCGTCGACGCAAATTGAGTCCCTCATCTAGAAGGGCTTTTTATGAGAGTACGTTGACCAGCACTAAGATGACAGGCCGCCTCCTCGGCAAGAGGGACGAGAAGAGCATATTAATAATGAGCCGATGGGGAGATCCGAACTATTTTTTGAGGACCCGCCGGCTGAGGAGACTCCAATCGAGCTCGCCAGGCTCATGTTCAGAGTCCCTAGTTCAACAATGAGGTACATCGTATCAACCTTGCTAGCTAACATGGGAAAGAGCCTAGGATAGACTCATGACCCATCACATTCACCAAGGAGGATGCAAGGTGGCTCTTCCACCTTCACGACGACGCGATGGTGGTTACGATGACCATCACAAATTGTAAGTTGTTTAGGATGCTGGTCGACACAGGCACCTCAACCGACATCCTTTACACCTCAGCCTTCAACAAAATGTGGATCGACAGGATCTCGACTCCAAGCTGTATAGACTCTGTTGCTCAGATTTGCTGGGGAAAGAGTGATGTCAGAGGGGAGCATCGAATTACCAGTCACTGTGGGAGAGGCGCCCCATCAGGTCACATGTATGGTGGACTTCCTAGTAGCGGACTGTCCCTCAGTCTACAACGCCATCCTGGGTCGACCATCATTAGACGCTATACGAGTTGTGGTATCCATTTACTTCCTTGTGGTAGATTGTCCAGATTCGTGCGACAACAATGCCTAATACATGCACCCAATCGTTCAAATCCCTCCACCATTAGTGTTCACTATCCGTGGGCAATGCACATGCTACCCAGGGTATGGATCATTTCATATCTCAACCATTGGATGTCTATTGAGTGTGATTTGAAACAAATAATGGTTGAAAATGTAAATCAAAGGGTTAAAAAAACCTTCGTTAACCAATTGAAAACCTTAAAGGTGCCTGTTGGCCTTTTGAATACTTGATGAACCATCCAAACCATAAGATTAATTACCTATTCATGCGATATTAATATCCCATGAAGACATAGTTGATACCTTATTGGATTGTACATACTTCGAGGACCTTGATAAAGAAACCCGACTAAACTCACATTCAATGGCTATGTAGAAGCTTGGCAAGGAACACCAAAGCATGATCAATTAAGGCCTTTATATTCTCGTGTCCTCAGCTTATGGGAATTTTGGTGGTGCTAAGGGACTTACAAGCCTATTTAAGTATAGGCATGATGGGTCTCCCAATCTTGATGCTCAAGTGACCAAAGGTTCGAACCCCAATGATCATCTATAGTCACGTACACAATCATGTCAAGTAGGAAAAGAGGCAATCTGACATCAAGTTGTCCTGATGGGTTGAGATTGTCCATCATAAACCAAGTCAGTCTCCTCACATGAGATTAACATCTGATGAAACTTGTTTGGTCATGGTCATGGCCGGGACAATGAAATCAGTCGAAAATAAAATGACATAAAATAGGGCCATCATGGATTTGTTGTTGTTGTAAATTTATTATGAACCGTATCCGTCAAAGAATCCTAACCATCAGATCTTTGGCTTTGGGAATAGGCGGCAATAAAAAGAGTACATCGATCGAATGGACGGTCCATATTGTGTCCAGATGCAACTAAGAGATCATATTGGGATTCCCAAAATATAAGTGGTTAGTGGTCCGATAGCTCTACAATTTACAGTGCTCGTAGTTGCATGTGATACCCTCAACTGAAGTGACCAATCGATGATCCACACCATCCGTAAGTTTGGCCTTCTTTCCTATAACCAGCCATTGGTGGGATGTTTAGAATGGTCTGGCAAAAGTGATTCTTGAAAACCATGAGCGGTTCATGATGGCCCAACAAATCTTAGCCATCCATTCTATAAGCCATAGAATCGTCTGATCGGAATGATTAGTTTTTGCATTATACCCGGTGGGGCGTGTGTGCTGAGCCTAATGAACAGTCCATACCATGGATGGACGACTCATCT
Source organism: Liriodendron chinense (assembly GCA_003013855.2). Taxonomy (NCBI): domain Eukaryota; kingdom Viridiplantae; phylum Streptophyta; class Magnoliopsida; order Magnoliales; family Magnoliaceae; genus Liriodendron; species Liriodendron chinense. The sequence goes on along the minus strand of PVNU02000736.1, from coordinate 2,326,610 downwards.
TAAGTCAGACTCTGGTCGAGACTGGTCCGGTCAGATAACATTTGACAATCCAATCCATTAATCTAGACCATTCATTACGTTAAATGCTCACTTCATGGGCTAAGATCCAAACTTCACAAAAATCTGACAGTTAATTTGTAACCATCTGAGCAATGGCATTTAAGATTGACGGTTAAGATCGTTTATAAACCGGTCCAATCAACATTTGATGCATGTATTTGGTGGGGCCATCATGGATTGCTTATTTCTAAAGAATCACTTCTGTTAGGCAATCCTAAATAACCCATCTATGGCTTAGAAAAAGGATGGTTAGAAAATAAGGCCAAATCAAGGAAGAATTGGATCATCCAATCAGTGTGATTTTTGCATAGTAGCCTATGAAATAAGTTGTGGAGTTAATGGACAGTTTCAGATCGATTGATAATTGGACTCTCAAATGATTCAAGTTAACTAGGAGCACTGTAACTTATAGTGCTCCGAGAGCAGTGGAGCATTTCTCCAAATAATAATCCAATAAATCAAAGGAATAATCGTGCATACAGCAAAACTTGGGTGCATATCCATCAATCTAAGCCGTCCAATCAATAGACATGGTCATGGAAATGATTTTAAAAAAAAAATTGCCATCATCGGCATGGTCATAGCCATGAATGTATGCTGGTTATTAGATCTACAATCGTTGTAGATGTGAATTTCGTAAAACTAACTGCGTGTGGCATGCCAAGGTGTGTTAATGTCACCCAACCTGTCCGACTGGTTCACCCTACTAACAAGGCTACTTGAAAACATCAGGTGGACCACATTGCAGAAAATGATATAAAGACCCAAGCATATAAATAATAATAATAATAATAAATTAACTAAAAGCTTGCTACAATAGACTGGACACCATGGCTTTAAGACTCCAACCAGTCTGACACAACACGTCCCAGTCAACTCGGACTCAATAGGGTCTGATCTGATTCAATACCATGAGTTGCCACCGAGTCACCCAACATGGGCGAGTCCTGGTTAAAAAAGCTTGCTACAATAGACTGACACCATGGTTTTAAAGATTTCATCCAGTCTTGTGTGTTCAAGTCAACTCAGACCCGGCAGGTAGGACCTGATCTGATTCAATACCACGAGTTGCCACGGAGTCAGCCAACTTGGGCGCATCCCGGTCCAACTAAGGAACGAACGAGTCAATTAAAGTTGCAGTACTTTCAACCATGACCCACACAATATTGTAGTTGGGATAAACGATCCTTGGTCATTTTAAGTGACCCAAACTTTTTACAAGATGCAGTACACAGATTGATGATGACTGCTTAGAAGATCTTAGATTTTAAATAAATGGCAAAAAAAAGAGTTATGAAAACAATCCAAATGTAAAGTAAAAGAATGGAGAGTCTAATTGATAAATGGAATTTATAGAAAAACAAAGGAAAAGTGTAATCATTAATGTTTTTTCTTGCCTGATTTGTGATGGAAATCGTGAATTCCTAATATAATTATACTTTTCTCATTCTATATTTATTATGCACATAACCCAAGATGAACCTCGTGAGATAAAAGCTAAGATTTCCACTTGCAAATAAAAAAAAAACCAACTTAAAATAAAACCCTTTGGAATCCATTCCTTAGTAGTACTTTGAAAATAATGATTTAGAATATATTTTTTTTTCCATAAATTAATGTTTGACAAACAGGCCCTAAATGATGGTAGTATTAAAATACCCTGACTTGAGAGTGTTTTCCTTCTTCTTTTTCGGTATATCCCCACCCACATGGTAACACCTATCATATAAATGGTTCGAAACATTGATTTATTTATTTTTTTAGAAATTTCTAAAATCTTGTGATAGTATCATTTTAAATTTATTGTGATATTCTAAAAATCTCGGCCATGTTTATAACACTGTGTGGTACACACTGCAATGAACTGTTACAAGGGGACGCCAGCCGGTAAAACATTCACAGCTGTTTTGTGCGGCCGGTCTGGTTTTGATTATGCCATCTAATCCATTCATCCAAAGTGCACCACAACAAAACTAACCCCATACCAAAACCCTGGTGAACCACACCACTTCGACGTAGAAGTCCTAGGGAATGATTTTAAATTGCTCTCTACATTGTGGTCCGTCTAGGTTTTTGACCGGTCTTATTTTTGTCTTCCACGGTGACCACGAGGGGGGAAAATGGAATGGATCAGATTCTCAGTTGATGTGGGCCTCACACCAAGTGGTCACCCCAATAAAGGTACCATATGAGCTCACCTAAAAACGAAAGTGACGTCCATTTATTTATTATTTATTATTATTATTTTGAGCAATAGCTACTGAAAAATGAAATGCGGGTAAAATCATATTAAATAAAATCCTCTCAAAAGACCGAGGGCCAAGCAATAAGTTGGGGCCCACCAGTTTGATACTTTAGATGGTGTTGGAAATCCGATCAGCGAAACAATGAAGAAGATCAAACAATCACCATACAGCCACATAGGGCTGTCAACGGATCGGATTTGGAGCGGATCAGGGTTGATCCGAATCCGACCCGATTTGTGATCCGAATGATTTGACTCAGACCCGAAATCCAACGGATCTTTAAACATTTAATCCAAACTCGACCCGATTGAGATTTTGCCGATCCGACTCCGATTCGACCCAATCCGAATACATGTAGATACTATTCAATAGGTCGGATGGTAAATGCTGTGGTCCACTTGAAATAAAATATATGTGGGTTTTTTTATATGTATTTATATATAAAATATATATAATATTATTTAATTCATTTTAAATTCGGATCGGATCTTAATTGGAGTAGATCCAAGGTGATTTGGATTCGACCCGAAATTTAAACAGATCCGATTAACAAGATCCGAATCCGACCCGATGATCTGGATTGTTGATCCAAATCCGATAAAATCGGATCGGATCCGGAGTAGATCTAAACCAAGATCCGGTCTGTTGACAGCCCTACAGCCACATAAGCAATCAACGCAAAAGCACACGAATTTTACATGAAAAACCATTGTGAGAAAAAAATCACGGCACAAAGAGACACCTCCACTATGATAAACAGATGATTACAGAGCTAATCTACCCAAGCAGATCCCAAAGATGAACAAGGCACTCAAGCCTCACAATCCTCTCACACAAAACTCTAATCTAATGTTAGTGCACCTAGGTATTGCTTAGCATCATGCCTAACACGATTAGGAAACATATATATAAGACTCCATCTGGATTTGGAAACATATAGTGCGAAACTAGCGCAGAAAAATCAAATCCCCCATGTCCACCGACCGGTCGACGACCGACCAAATTGGTCCAAAGAGTTTTGCCCAAAAACATGCCTGCTGCCTCATAATTCGACTGGTCAGCCAACCGATCGATGGATACTGTAAATGCATAGTTTTGAGGCTTTTTTAACAAACTCCACTAAGGCATCGAAACATCAAACCACCTTCTCTACTCTTCGTAAACCAGCTCCTCATTAATCATAGTGTCGCCGCTTCTCATGCCTCACTGCATCTTCGTTAAGCCTTCGCCAATTCCAAAGAAGTTACGCAGAACTTGAACTTCTCTATGGGGACCACCTTAGTCAGCATATCCGTCGGATTCACGCTAGTGTGAATCTTATCTAAAGTCACATCTCCTTCCTCAAGCACCTGTCGAATAAAATGGTGACGCACATCAATGTGCTTAGTATGAGAGTAATAAACAGAAGTTTTAGCTAAATTAATAACACTAGAGCTGTCACAATTAACCGGCACAACTTCCTGCTGAAGCCCCAACTGATTTATCATTCCTTTCAACCAAACAGTTTTCTTGAAAGCTTCTGTCACCGCCATATACTCAGCTTCAGTAGTGGAAAGAGCCACCACAGACCGAAGCTTAGACATCCAACTAATCGTTCCACCCGCTAATACAAACGAGTATCCTGAAGTCGATCTCCTACTGTCCACACTACTTGCGTAATTAGAATTGATGTAACCAACGAACTTGTCCTTAGGACTTTTCAAACGTCGAGACGTAGTCCTGCGTACCCCGGATGTATTGAAATAGCCATTTCACAGCTTCCCAATGTTGTTTGCCCAGGTTAGACATAAATCAGCTAACAACACTCATAGCCTGTGAAATATCCGGTCTTGTACATACCATAGCATACATTAAACTACGCACAACACTTGAATAGGGCACATGAAACATAACATGCTTTTCTTCATATGTTTTGGGACAATGTTCAGAAAAAAGCTTGAAGTGAGCCGCATGAGGAATGCTAACCGGTTTGGACTTGTCCATCTTATACTTTTTCAGTACCTTCTCAAGGTATTCTTCCTAAGATAACCATAACTTGTTCTTCTTTCTATTTCTATGAATATCTATGCTAAGAACCCTCTTTGCAGCCCCCAGATCATTCATCTCGAATGTCCTTGAAAGTTGAATCTTTAACACATCGATGTCAGACATGCTATGACTGGCAATGAGTATGTCAACGACGTATAACACCAGTATGAGAAACTTTTCATCATTCAGTGTCTTAAAGTAGACACAATAATCGTACTCGCTCCTGGAAAAGCCCTAACTCATTATGAAGAAATCAATTTTTTTATACCACTGCCTAGGCGACTGTTTGAGACCGTACAACGATCTCCTTAACTTGCAAACCTTATTCTTGGCCCCTTGCACTGTATAACATTCTGGTTGCACCTATGTAAATCTGCTCTTCCAATTCCCCATGCAGGAAAGCAGTCTTTACATCCATCTGTTCTAGCTCGAGGTCGTATTGGGTAACCAGCGCCAACACGAACCTGATAGATACTCGCTTTACAACCGGCGCAAAAATCTCACTAAAGTCCACACCTTCACACTGAGCATACCCTTTCGCTACCAACCTTGTCTTGTATTTATCATGTTTCTTCCGAAAAATTCCACTTGCACCCAATCGCTTTTTGGCCCACTGGAAGCTCCACAAGCTCACAAGTCTCATTCATGTACAGAGAGTCCATCTCATATTGCATTGTCGTCTTCCACTTTTCAGCATCTACATCTTGTAGTGCCTCCTCAAAGTTAGACGGATCTCCCTCATCTGTAATGAGAGCAGATGCAATGTTTGAGTCATCCCTATACCTTGCCGGTAACATACGATCCCTCGGTGGATTTCTTCGCACAGGTGGCTGTTTCACCTGATCCTATACCTTTATCTGCGTCTTAGTATCAGCCCGTGTCTCATCTCTGTCATCTTGTGTATCATCAATTTTTTATTTTTCTAGTTCTTTTGTAACATTCTTTCGGAACAAAGAACCCTCATCAAATTTGACATCACGGCTCAGGGTGATCTTCCGTTTGACAGGATCATATATACGATAACCTTTTAAACTATCACCAAAGCCCACAAAGAACCCTTTTCTGACCCTATGGTCTAGCTTATCTCTCTCAACTGACGGTACAGAAGAGTAAGCCTCACAACTGAAAAACCTACAAACTTGAGTAATCTAGCGTACGACCACTCAACACTTCTTTAAGGATTTTACATTCAATTGCCATAGAGGGTGACTGATTTATCAAATAACAAGCCGTATTAACGGCCTCAGTCATAGCTCTTTGCCCAACCTAGCATTACTAATCATGGATCGGGCTCTCTCTAAGAGAGTCTGATTCATCTGCTTTACCACACCATTCTACTCTGGCGTGTGGCGCATTATGTTGTGCCTCACGATCCCTTCCTCCTTATAATACGTGTTAAACTCCCTAGAAGTGAACTCACCTCCATTGTCGGTTTTCAAAACTTTCAGTTTCTGCCCTGACTGATTTTCCACCATCGCCTTCTAATACTTGAAGGTCATGAAGACATCGGATTTATTTTTCAGAAAATAAACTCAAACTTTCCTGCTACAATCATCGATAAACGACACAAACCATGATGACCCCCCAAACAGAAATAATAGGCGACTGGCCTCCATACATCAGAATGGAAATATTCAAGCACCCTTTTACATATATGTTTCCCCCTTTAAATGACAATCTAAACTGTTTCCTATACATGTAATGTTCACATATACTAAAGTCTACAAATTTAAAGGAAGGAATCAAAGATCGTTCAGAAATTACCTTCATGCCCCGCTTGCTCATGTGGCTTAAGCGTGCATGCCACGTACGTGCAAACGTGGAATCCGCTACAACCGCTGCAGCTCCACCTACTGAAGTACTCCTAATCAGTCTATAAATGTTACCATGCCTCTGTCCCTTCATAATTATAATGGCCCCCTTTGAAACTTTACAGAACTGGTCAAAACTAGTGAACTTGCACCCCAATGCCTCGAGTGCACCAAGGAAAATTAGATTCTTCTTCAACATAGGAACGTGCCTTACTTCTGTCAAGGTCCGTTCAATCTCATCGAACATCTTAATGCGCACAGTACCAATTCCCACAACCTTGCAGGCATAGTCATCGCCTAAAAATACTGAGCCTTCTTCATACTCCCTATAGGAAGTAAAGACGCTCCTATCCGGGCACATGTAATACGAAGCCCCTGAGTCCATGATCCACTCATCGCTGAGAGATCTAACCTTTGACGCCGTCAAGACCTCGCACACATCACTACCACCTTCTTCAGCTTCAGTGGTATTGGCTTCCCTAGAGGAGTCTCCTGACTTCTCCTTCTTATACTTAGGACTTTTATAGTCCTTTTTCATGTGCCCAACTTGGCCATATTCCTAACATTTCAACTTAGCATTGCCCTTTCCAGTTCGACTTGGATCGAGAATGCGACGATCCTTCACCTCGCTCACAATTTCTCCCTCTCATAATCAGTACATCGGAGGAAGAATTAGCATCACCACTCTTCTGTCTCATTGCCTGCGACAGAAGGGCTGAGACAACGGTCTCAACACTGATAGTGTCCCTACCCGCACACAACGAGTCCATGAGAGACTCATATGAACTAGGAAGCGAGTTCAGCAAGATCAAGGCTTGATACTCGTTATTCATCTGTTCACTAAAATCAAGCAACTTGAAAATCAACTTGTTGAACGTGCTAATATGGTCCTCCACATCTATCCCCTCCGCCATCTTCAAGGTGAAGAGTTGCATCACTAGATACATGCGATTTTTTAGAGACTTCTTCGCATCGATGTTCTGTAGCTTGGTCAATGTCTCTACAGCGGTCTTCTTCATCATGGACTTTATAGAGGATGTCATCAACAAAACATAATTGCTTGAGGCCATAGCCTTCTCATCCATCTTGGTCCACTTATCATCTTTTATGTCGGTAGGTCGCTTTCTGAAGGCGTTCATGACCCCTTGCTGAGTTAGGACGGTCTTCATCTTCACCTTCCACAATTCAAAGTTGTTTTTACCCGAAAACTTCTCAACGTCGAACTTCGTACTTGAAACCATGAGATTGTTTCAGAAAACTTCTTTTTCAACCTTCCAAAAATATATCTCTGATACCACTTGTTGGAAATCCGATTAGCAGAAGCAATGGAGAAGATCGAACAATCACCACACAGCCACACAAGCAATCAATGCAAAAGCATACGAATTTTACGTAGAAAACCCTTGCAAGAGAAAAAAAAAAAAAAACAACGGCACAAAGTGACACCTCCACTATGATAAACATATGATTATAGAGCTAATCTACCTAAGTAGATCCCAAAAATGAACAAGGCACTTAAACTTCACAATCCTCTCACCCAAAACTCTAATATCGTGTTAGAGCACCTAAGTATTGCTTATCATTATAACTAACACGATTAGGAAACATATATAAGACTCTATCCGAACTTGGAAACATATAACGCGAAATCAGTACAGAAAAATCAAATCCCGCACGTCGGCTGATCGGTCGGCGACCGACCAAATCGATATAAAGAGTTTTGCCCAAACACATGCCTCCCACCGATCGGTCGGATCCCCCTCCAGAAGCTGTCAACCCCTTCCCGTGCAAAATTGTCGACTGACCCACGGGACGGTGGACACTGTAAACCAGTTTCGAGGCATTTTCAACAGATAATTGACCGACCGATTTTCATGTATTTTCATTCTTAACCATTTATTTTTGGAAGACTTGGAACGGTTGTTAGGATCATATGATTTAAACTCATGGAGGACGGTCGAGATGAAATGATACTGCCTACGTGTCTGACTACCACTCATGGTGATAAACCGGGTGACGTCTAAGAACAACGAATCGTTTCTTTCCAGAAAGACTTGTGAGATATTGACTGATGATGCGATATTTTCCCGAGAAAATGACTCAGAGAGAGAGAGAGAGAGAGGGGGAGGGGGCGACAGAGAGCCGTGTGGAAAACGGAGTTCCTTTTCTTTATGTGGTTCGATCACGACAAAAGCCCACTTGGATTCCCACGTCTTAAAACACCGACGCTTGAAACAAATCGTGAATGTAAATGCCCCATCCACCGCACATGTGTGGATACATATGAATCACGACCGTCCATTTAGTGGACCTTATCGTGGATGGTCCACGAATTAAAAAATTTACGTTAATCACTTCATTCAGTACTTTTCTATCACTAACCTGACCGTTAAATATTATGCTATCTTCTTTTGGTTTGAACCGAGAGCCTCCAGCCGTACGATCCATTAGATCGATTGTATTGCCCCCTGCCACGTGTACGGTAGAGAGAAGCTCGACCATGATCGGTCTCCGAACTCTCCACCATACGCACCGAATCCTTAGCCGTGAGTTCATAAAAGTGATGCCCACGTGTAAGTGATCAATACCGTTGATCCGATGGTCCCCAGGAAGGATGGGCGAATCCTGAAATTCCCCTCCGATTAGTTTTTCACTGCGAGGGTTTGTCGTAAATCCACCAGATCAACGGTGTGGATTACCGAGACATAGGCCGGCCCCCCCCCGTGTACGAACTGAAGGCTCGAGTTAAAAGTTCATACACTCGGCTCGAGGATCATCTATAATTCCTCGCCATGCGGATCATTACCGCCCAATCAAGACGCTCGGTGGGGATTCAGTCTCCTGATCGCCCAGTCGAATCGACGACAGTCAGCGCCGCGTTGGTGGGCCCACCACTCTCTCATCAGTGGAAGAAAAATGAATAAAGGGCGATAAAAAGGCCCAGATAGCCCCAAACCTCCAGATTTCGGGCGTGATTTGCAGAGAGAATCGAAGCACGACGAAAGCAGCGAAGAAAGAGAGAGAGAATCTAAAATTTCCAATTCAGTCTTTCCTCCCCAGCCAATCCGTAAGTTCTCTTCTTCCTCTTCTTCCTCCGATCCCCTTCTTTTGCCTGTTTCCGTCATTTCCTACTTCTTCTCTCTCTCAAAGGAAAATAATAAAAATAAAAGGAATTTCGAAATTTCCATAAATGCTAACGTCTTTCTCAACGGATTAGATTAATCAATCTTTTCATTTCGTATCTCAAAAGAAAATAATAAAAATAAAACGAATTTCGAAATTTACCGTCTTTCTCAATGGATTAGATTAATCGATCTTTTCGTTTCGTATCTGAAAAACCCACGAATTTCTCTCGTTCTAACAATATCTCTATTTGTGTGCCTGGGATTTGCTATTTTCTTGGGCTTTCTGGTCGATTCTTTTGACGGTTTTTTTCTGGATTTGTTTCGGGCGTCTTTTTTTTTTCTTTTTTTTTGTATGAGTCAAATATCTGAAGAGGGATTCGGGTCTTGTTAGGTTGAAAGATCGCATTTTTATTCAAATCGGGTCATTTGTTTTCAGATTCGGTTTGTAGGGAAGGTCGAAATACTGGAAAGATCTTTTCTTTTTTTCAGGATTTTGATTTCTGTCTTTTTTTTTTCTCTGTACTCAACGAATTCGATGTAGGAAGACGGTTTCGGATCTCATTTGGTTAAAAGTTCGGATTCTTTCAATCTGGTCCAGTGAATTCAGCCAAATTGGAGAAGCTAAGGAGGATTCGGGTTTTGAATTTGTGATTTTTGCGTGTTTAGTCATTGATTTTTTTTTTTTAATTTTCTTTTTTGGAATGGAAGTAAAGATTTGGGTTTGGTTGGATCGGTAATTTAGTTGCGATTTCCAGTCAAATCCAGAGACATGTTGGACGGTCGGTCCTGCCTGGTTTCAAGGGCATTGCCGAGCTCCTGCGAGCAGGAAAGTAAGTGGGTTTGTATGAATTATAATCGGATTGAGGGTGAGGAAAGCGCCGTTTAGAAGAAGGAACTGAAGAAGAAGAAGAAATTAGAGAGAGGAAGTCCACAAGGCATTCAAATTCGCATGTTAATGAGGAATTGAACATGGCCGAGGGTTTCTCCACACCCCCAATTGATAATTCTAATAATGGGGCATGTGGTGGGGACCAATCGCATTTGAATTCGCTTATCCATCCGCTCGGAAGGGACATAACGATCAACTGCCTCCTCCACTTGTCGAGGTCTGACTATGGCGCACTTGCCTCCCTGAACAGGAGCTTCAATTTTCTAGTACGGAGTGGTGAGCTGTACAAGCTCAGGCGGCAGGTGGGGATATGCGAACACTGGGTCTACTTCTCTTGCAATGTCTTGGAGTGGGAAGCGTTTGACCCAAACCGCCGACGGTGGATGCATTTGCCATCGATGCCTGCAAACGATTGCTTCATGTTCGCAGATAAGCAATCACAGGCTGTCGGCACTGAGCTTCTCGTTTTCGGAAAGGACGAGACATCCCACGTTATATTGAGGTATAGCATTCTAACAAACTTGTGGTCTTCTGCCACGGCAATGAACACGCCTAGATGCCTGTTTGGGTCTGCCAGCCTTGGAGAGAGAGTGATTCTTGCAGGCGGAATTGATGCTCGAGGAACTGTGTTGAATTCTGTGGAGCTTTACAATTCCGAGACTGGAACTTGGGAAATGTTGCCGAGCATGAATAGGCCAAGGAAGAACTGTTCAGCTGTTTTCTTGGACAAGAAGTTCTATATAATGGGTGGTCTTGGGAGCAATGCGGAGTCGTATACATGTGGGGAAGAGTATGATTTGGAGACAAAGACTTGGCGGGTTATTCCTGATATGTACCCTGTGCCAAGTGTAGCAACTGAGCCGCCTCCACTGCACACGGTTGTGAATAATGAGCTGTATGCTGCTGATCATGCAGAGAAGGAATTGAGGAAGTACGATAAGGTGAATAACACGTGGGTCACTCTGGGGAGATTGCCTGAGAGAGTGTTTTCAGTGAATGGTTGGGGACTTGCGTTTAGGGGGTGTGGGGAACGTCTTATTGTTGTTGGTGGGCCGAGGGGTTCGGGAGGAGGAACTGTGGAGCTCCATTCGTGGATCCCAGGAGATGGATCCCCAGAGTGGGAGTTGCTCGCGACCGCGAGGAAGGGGAGTTTCGTCTACAACTGTGCTGTGATGGGCTGCTGATGTGTTGGAATTCAGTGGCACCATGTGGACAAGACAATGCCTCACAGGAGGGATGTACAAGATTGGTTTGTTCAAGGGCATAGCATTCTTGCTGATGGGTAATCTCTGCCTATTTTTGAAATTTCAGATTTTACTCAAGATTCAATGGAATGTTTTTCTTCCAAAGAAGCCTAAAGGGCATTTTCTATTCCTTTCTTCTGTTTATTTTCTACCATCGATTTGCATTTTGTACCAATTGTTACAGTTTGCCTCTCTTATCTGTTTCAAATGAGAGCTCTCATAGATTGGGATATCATGCAGCATTGGAATAGCTTAATAATTCAAATACATATCCATTGGCAAAAAATTGGCAAAAAGTACTCGAGGAAGCTTTTTTTGCATCACAGGAATAGGTGTTGATTGATTTTTCTTGATCCTTAAAATTGTGCTTACCATTGTCTTTGAGAAAAAGAGAGACCGTGTGAGATTTTCTTCCTTTATTGAATTATGGCTTGTGTGATGGTTATGATTTCCAATCAATGGTATATAATAGTTTGACAAGCTTCTGCTAACTGAATGTGGTACTTCTGTACATTTAGACTTGTGGTTGGCTGTTTAAAATTCATTGCACTGGATATGGTTCTATTGCAGTGTTCTTTGATGGGTCTATCAGGCAAGCACTTTATGTATTTGATATGTTGGTGGTGAGCTACTTGATTCCAAATCTTGCTTTTTTGTTTTTTTTTTGTTTTTAAATCCCAACAGTTGAAGTTTGGAAGAAACGAGCCAGGAATGTTACTGTTGGGGCTACCCATTGGCAGTCTAAGTATTTCATCAATTGAGCTGCATCGTGATGGGCCATCCCCTAGGGATGTTCCTAATGCAATTGGAAGAGCCAATTTTCTTTAATGGTTGTGGAGTTTTAATCCTACAACCCTCCAGTTGATTGCTAGTGATCACTTTGAATGCCCCCTCTCTTCCAAACAAGACCTGAAGGAACTAAACTTCTTTTCTTCTACCCCTATTTTGAAAATATTGCAATATTTTCGTGAAATATTCATCAGGCAATCACAATAATATTGCGATATTTTCAAAATATCAGCTGTTTGAATTTATCACAACTTAATCATGAAATCATCGTGATTTTAATGTAAAATTTATTGAAGAGTTAAGATGATTCATGTATACCTAAATATTTAATTTTTTTGAAAACATTTATTAACTGAGGAGGTCTCAAGTCCAACCCATTGTGCTATAGGTTATATTCCATACAACAGATAATTTCCAACCAATTAAGTACATGTGACATCCAACCCTTCCAATAGCTTGGCCACCATGAGAATTGCCAAATACAAAAATCAGCACCATCCGTGGCCCACACATAGAAAACAATGTCTAGCCATTTATAAATAGTAAAAATACTAGTGTGGTCTGCTAGATGAGTGGATGTGACTGAGTTTTGCTTAAGTTTTCTTCCTTAAAACGGAACCAACATATTAGACAGGGTGGATGTCTAACTCACCTTAAAGGTTGGAGTTATCCTCTGGGTAGACCATAACTTATAGTCCAACCAGTTGGACTTGAGACGTTCTTTTATTAATTTATAATATATACTTCTTAATATTTTATTTCCAGCTAGAATTTCCTGTTGATATCCCAGTAAAAATGTGAAAATCTCCCAACAAATTCCCACGCCGAGAAATTGTCAAGAATGGTATTTGTCACTATAAGCTAAGTTCGTTGAGCTGGGGAAATAGTTGATCATACATTATATGTTTCTTCTGACTTTCATGGACTGTTGCTGTAAACCTAATCAGTTTATAGCTTGGCTGAAGGGGACTGGAAAGATGGGAGATATGGCTGGTCAAATCAAGTTGAAGCTTGAGACTGTTTCCATCAGATAAAAGCCAGCTGGTCTGCAACTCCAAATTCACAAATCATACAATAAGCATGATCATAGCCTTGTCCTGGCTATTTGGGGCCAGCTGCATAAATCATACTATCATCTAAGCCTTATTCCAACTAATTGGGATTGGCTACATAAATCCTTTTCCACCATTCCACTCTATCAAGGGCCATAACCTCAGTTAGACCATAGCTCATAAAGTATTTTCTTACTACCTCTACACACCTTTTGCGATCATCCTATCATAGTGTTTAATTCTTAACCACCTTGGCTAATTTCAGTTACTAACCTAACTTAAATATCATTGTTGCAACTCTACCACAAATTTTTTTTTTTTTTTTTGGTTAGTTTGCACACCCCATTGTTAGTACACCCACCCACCCCTGTTAGTCACATCACAATGTTAGCCACCCCCACTATGGGAATTGGTACCATGACCTCAGTGTTGAAACGAGGCCATCTTCACTCAGTCTGCCACTTGAGCTATGGACCTGGGTGTAACCTACCACAATTTAAAACCCCAATTTTCACGTGTTTTACTAATGAATCCCTGAACGTGTTCTAGCTCAAACTGATTGTGATTTTCTTCTTCTGTTTTCCCTCTATGTGCATGGACATCCCTGCACCATTAACACTATATTCTCAGCACTTTTTTTTTTTTTTTCCTGATTACCTTGATTGCAGATATTCTTTGAGGATTTGTTTAAACGGGAGCTAATGGAAACAGAAAAGCTATCTAAAGCTTTCCTTAAAAAACCTTTTTATTCCAGTTCCTATAATTCTCTCTCTCTCTCTTTTTTCTTTTGGGGGGGGGGGGCACGCACCACCAGTTCAGATAATTCATTTGTAGAATAGTTTGTTTGGAATCCATAATTAATTAATCTTACAGGCCATGTATCACCAGTTGCAGCACTTTCATCTAAACTACTATTAAAAGAAATGAATATTCACTTAATATACTTTCCTCCAGAACTATGCATGTTTCATCCACATTAGCATGAGGTTTTATGGGCTCAAAATTGCAACTATCAGGAGAAATAGCCTACAGCTGTATGACATATGAGCCACTTTTTTTTAAAATTGTTTTTGTAACGTACCATATCCACGTTCAGTAATTTTAGCACGTATCTTTAAATTCGAGTGCATTCTTATTCATACATATCAGACAATAGAGATTTGTAAGTCTAACCACATATAAGTGGAATTAAATAGTAATTAGCTAAACTAATTTTGTTGTTTTATGCTGATGATTTATACTGACTGTATATCATGTGATATTAAGATATTATATTTAAGAGGTGTTATAGAGTGCTTGCTGAATGAAAGTCAAGCTTGATGTTTGCATTTGTACAAGTGGGCCGTGGTTCAATGATTAAAAACATTGGTATTGTGGGTCCCACCATGATTGGCCCCTAGATGGAAAAGCCCTTGAATAGGTGTCCAACGAATGGATAATTAAGAAATAAGTACAGCATGGTACGTGTTCATACAAAACAAGGCCAAATATTCTCCGGCTAGGATCTTCCTATGCAGGTGATTTTTTGTTAATGTGCTATCCACCAAGGGCCCATCATATCAACAGTCTGGGTCACTGAGCCATGGGATGGAAATATCCTAAGCCTTATATTGGTGGCCAATATATATATATATATATATATATATATATATAAGAAATAAAAAACAGCAATGGTTCACATAACAAAAAGGGCAAATGTTCTATAGTCAAGATCCTCCGATAGGAATGATTTGTGTGCATTAGGCATCAACAGTGAGTCCCATCATATCAACAGCCTGGATCAAAGAACCTGGACCCCACTTTTACAAACTGAAAACCAAACTTGCTGTACAACTATGATACCTTGATGCCTGCATATGCTCAACGCACCATCAAATCCCAATATTCGTGGGAAATGTTTTAAATGGAATTTATTGTATTAGATTAGTTTTAAGATTTTCACAATTTTCTAATATTGTTTTCATAAAAATATGTGTCATGTTATAACGAGGACTTGGGTTTGTGTCATGGCCATGAACCCATCTCTATTTGATTGCCTCCCTATGAAACTGTGATCTTAAACAAATATGGAAGGGATCTGGTTTAATATTGAGTGACATATTCATATGACAAGATTCACAATTCTATTGAAACATAAGAGATCGATGGAGTGAACGTGAGTGGAACTATCCCATGATACCTCGATACGGCACAGATATGTCATTGACAAGGCAAACGACATCTAAACATAAAGTTGAATGATCAAGTATAGCTATTTTGAAGTATATGAGTGGAACTATCCCATTATACCTCGATACAGCACAGATATGTCATTGACAAGGCGAACGACATCTAAACATAAAGTTGAATGATCAAGTATAGCTATTTTGAAGTATATGAGTAGAGCAGAGGATGAATCTGGTTTTTGAGGTAGGCCATTTGGCTGGTTCATGTTTATTGAACGTCCTTAGTCTTCATCTGTAGGCATCATTGGGAGTATGCCCAAGTGGCAGATTGTGGTAGGTTGTCTGTTCGTTTGAATTCAATCTGCTGTAGGGATTTTCATGAAGGTGGTTGACTAAAGTGCATACTAGTATATAAATTGTCTTGATTGCATACCCTTTTTTGTATCTACCACATTATGTTTGTAGATGTTACTGGGATCCATGCTCTGGACTGGTTGACCAACTCAACAGGTTTAAGTTGTATCACCAAAACTGACACAGCACAGATGAATTGGGTGGAGTCTGTCTGAAACTTTAAATCTACATGATCCTCCATTATATATCGGCATCTGGATACACAGTTGAATCACATGCTGAGACATCTGAGTTGGGAAAAAAAATCCCGTAGGATTCATCCTGTTCAGATTGGGTTGTATGAGGTTGCATATAAAGTGTAGAGTAGTTTGAAGCTGTAGATGTGTGATCAGAAGATTGCAAACATAACAGGTAAGTTGGCATATTGGGCTGGCATGAAACTTGGGTTTCGAGGAGGTTTTGTTCTTAATAGAAATCTATTTCCATGATTTAAAAAGGGAAATGGAAAGCTATTTCTTAAGGGACCGTTTGGATGGGAGTAAATGGAGGTAAATGAGGGGAGTTGAGAGTAAATGGCATTTTGGTGTGTTTGGATGGGAGTAAATGCATGGAAATGAAATGAAATGAGAGCAAATGTGCTTGTAAATGAAATCCTCTCTATAAGAGAGGATTTGGAACCAAAAGGGTGAAATCCTCTCCTTAAGAGTGGATTTGGAAGTAGAAGGGGTGAAATCCTCTCCTTAAGAGTGGATTTGGAAGTAAAAGGGGTGAAATGCATTTTTAAGCTCTCTCTTGGAGAGTCGCATGAGTGAACAAAGGTGCCGCTACACATATGTTTGCCATACACGTGGCACGCTAATGATACTTCAAAACAATCCATTTATCGGCTACATAACTAAAATCACAGTGGAAGAATGATCCAAACGGTTGGCCATCTAATGGACAGTTAAAAAACGTTGCCAAGTTACTTGTTTGTGATCCTTACATTTGTGGCCCATGCAAGGCTCGGAATTTTCTCATTTTTTGTTGTAGTATATATTTCAATGTGCTTATTACAATCATTATGTTAAATATCACATATGTACACTGATTTTGGATATCGCATATGTTCCTATGAATACATTGATATATTCCAATTCCTCCAATTTACTCCCATCCAAACAGAATATTTAAATTTCAAATGTATTTCATTTACTCCCATCCAAACATAATTGAGTAAGCCATTTACCCCCTACGTTGTTTCTTCTGTTTGTCACATTAATGCTTCAAGTTGAATAAAGGGGCTATTTGGGGTGAGGGGTTTACCAAATTCATGAATTTCAAACCTCCCTTTTTGTCTTTTATTGGGGATTTGCCAAATATGTAGATTTTTCAAATTCGCACTTCCATTAATTCATGGGTTTGGCAAATCCTCAAAATGAAAGACTTTTAAGAACGAAAGTAATAATTCCTTTGCAATAAATACTTTACTATTGTAATAAATGCTTTCCAAATTCTTGAATTTATGATTTGATTACCAAATGGCAGACTTTGAAATTTGTTAAACTCTAAATTCAATGTGACAAGTTCACGTATTTACCAAATTCACAAAGCCATTTCCTTAGATCTCAAAAGGAGCATAAGTGAAGATGTGTTTTTGGGTTGCTCAGAGATGATAGCCTACAACTATGCAGCAGCTTCTTGTTACAAATGCCCCACTCTTTCTACAGAGGAATTATAGAATACCTGAGCATTTGCATAGAATTCTTGGGTTTTTGGTCTGAACAAGGGTCCCTGGTTAAATGATCTAGATGGTTGATCTGATGCAACCCACCATGGATGGATGGTACCGTGGATCGACTCATACAAACCGTAAACTTGACTAGACTGCTTTTCCTCTTGTCAAAGAAGTGGCGTAGCTGACCATTCCAGGCTATACAAACGAGAACAGTGTTTCTTCTCTGGTAGAGCTGCTCATGTTATGGTTCTCTACCCCCGAAAACCAGAGCTGTTAATGGGTTGGGTCCTAGAGTACCCTTACCCCCCAGTTAATCAGGATTGGGTCTTGCCAGGTGACAGTTGTGGGTCTTCTTTTCCTTGGACCCGGACTGGATTGGGTTAAGGTATTTGTCGGGTACTTATGGCTCTTTGAGCCTAGGTTTAGATGTTGGGTTCTGGGGTCAACTGAGAGTATTTACGTGATTGGGTCTACCCAATGGATTGATTAGATGGCACACATGTGCCACTTAGACACATGCACAACGTATGAATGAGATCTCTTACATGCCTGTCTGTTGCTTATGAAACCTCATTCCGTCATCAGAATAACCAATATATATTTAGTAAACATAACAACAAAACATTGCTTTTAAAACTAACAGGACTCCGACCCAACATAAACCCGATTTTTAACCAGTAAAAGTGAGACCCGAATCCAATCTGACTCCAGAAGTTAGATCTGAACCCGTTAAAAATCGGGCCCATAAGGTATCCGCTTGTTCAGTTACCCGTTGAAAACGCTACGGTGAAAACCACATAGTCTGCACTGCAGATTCGGCTCACCTAAAACGGGCGAAACTGACGGAAATTCAGCATTGTGTGGGTTTCAACTACTCATCACCCTCTTATTGCAACCCAAGATAGAAAAAATCCCCCCAAAAAAAATTGCAATTCATTTCGCCTGTTTATCCAAACCATCGTTAGGCCATGGCAAAATCAGCCCGGAGGATCCCTAACTTTGTAGTATAAGCTCATTCTACAATGGAGTGTGTGGGGCCCAACGTGATACCTGGATGACATCCTGTCCATCCATCATGTGATACCCTTGATTTCTCTCTAGAACTAAAAAATCTGGCTGAATCCACGACTCAAGTCAGCCACATCATGTAAAATCATTCTAAAACCTATAAAGTCACGAGGCGTGTAGCCCCGGGCTTCACAATGGCTTGATTTTCCATTTGGG
The DNA here is from genome assembly GCA_003013855.2 of Liriodendron chinense. Lineage (NCBI taxonomy): Eukaryota > Viridiplantae > Streptophyta > Magnoliopsida > Magnoliales > Magnoliaceae > Liriodendron > Liriodendron chinense. Next base: position 2,307,906 of record PVNU02000736.1, on the reverse strand, counting down.
CATTCATCCTGGTAGATCGTATCTTCTGAATGGGTTGGATGGAATAGATAAAACACGTTGGGCCCACACACAATCTAGATTGTTTCAATGGTGGAGATCCCCGTCCTAATTGTTTACTATGGTTGTGATCTACCTGTGTTTTGGATCGACCCGATTTGTGAAATACAGGATGAAATTGAAGGGGACAATTTCTGGATGGATTGGATGTGGACCGTACATCACATTGGGCCACACACACTGAGTTTTAGAATAAGCTTTTGTACAAACGTTGCCGAGGAACGGGCCTCTTCTTTGTGCAGTGACCTGCACACGAGCATTCCCGAGGATGAGATGCAGAATATCCTCGAACTCGAGTTTGTGCAACTGCTGATCAAATCTAGACCGTGCATTTGACTACCCCCCAGCGTGGATGGGATTTCCAGAAAGTCTCCCACAATGGAGGATTGTTGCCATCGAAAAGATCATTGACTTCTTTCCTGTGAACGTAGACCGGTATTACATTTCATCTCAACCGTCTATTTTCTGACTCCCATCGGTTGGAATCGTTGCATTAAGGAGATTTTTTTTTTTTAGGTCCTTCGGTCCTTCATTCACATGAGTTTCTATGAGATCAACCGTATTGGTCACTAAGACGTGGGTCCCACATATAAAAACCCTAGGCTTGAAATCGTGCCCGCCACATTACATATTTTCAGCGCCATGAATACCATTTCCTAGTTGGAACTCCGATGTCGCGGCCGCAATGGTGGGCCCAAGAGAGTTTTCGGTCTGGTAGTCCGCGAGCTACTAAAGTGATGGTCGTCCGGCTAGCACCTCTCAGGAAAGGCAGGTCCGACCATTGATTGGACCACGAAGAAAAGTATGAGCTGCCATCTTAGCCAATCGATCTATGGACATATATTTTTGAATCCATTTTTCTAATGATTAGATCTTGTTTACATACAATGAGGACTGTCCATATCCAATATGGTGAGTTCTAACTGTTGAAGTGGGTCTTACACAGATCCACGTTGCCCCAGCTGGCGGACTACTTTCGATCTACAAGTCATTGTGACCTCATTCTACAAGGGGGTTCTCCTGCGTGTAGAAGTTACTCAGCTGCTCATGCGTACTATTGCTTGTGTGGACCACCATATTGTATGAATTGAGAGAGCCAGCCACTCAGAAACTTCAAATTAACGTGGTGGTCCACATGATGGTTGGATCGGCCTAAGGGGTCCGACTTTCAGCGGGACAAGCGTGATGGACAGTTTGGATGCCATACATGTGCACCCCACGATTAGGCCACGCCTACGTTAGAATAACCTTATTCCACTACTGCCTGCAGAGTAAACCACTTGCCCTTCACCATAGATGAAAAGCCCAAATAGCCCCAAAGCTTCACATTTCAAAATGAAAGGTAAAAGACCATAGACGAACACCATTCACCTCTCTCTCTCTCTCTCTCTCTCTCTCTCTCTCTCTCGGTTCTATGGTGTCAACTGTAGCATAGCTTTGTACTTCTTTTGAAAGTCGACGAATAGACTAGAGATTCCTGGCGTCTCCGATCATTTTCTCGCTGCCCAATCCAAACGCAGGTTTGGTCTATCTTTCTTTCTCTTATCTGAAATAAAGTGCTTTCAATTCGCTGGATATTTCTTTGTTTTTTTTCTTTTTCTTTTTTTCATATGAATTCAATGTTTGGAGAGGATTCGGATCTAGTCATGTTGAAGTAAAAGCTTGCATCTTGTAAAAATTATAGATGGAGAAATTGCTTGTATTTCATGGAGGTTAAGGTCTTGAATTTATACGTGAGTGGCCCCCAATATGGAATAGTATAATAAATATAACATCTAATCTAATTGATTTAGTTGGATTAACAAAAATCATGTCCTAATAAAATCTAGAAAAAAAAGGGTATATATACATAGAAATGAAGTATTTTTCTAAGATACATAGTGAAAAATGGAAGTCCTTCCTAATATTCCCTTACGTTGGTGTGTAGACATTTCCAACACTAAACTTGCCAAGCAAAAAAAATGAAATTTGTCTCGACCAATTGCTTTGGTAAAACTATTTGCTAGATGATGACCGATAGGCACATAGGAAGTGTGGAAGATCCCAGAGAGGGCTGTCAACAGGCCAGGCCGGTCCTGGGGTAGGTATCAGCCCGGATTTTGAACTGTGTCGGGCCGAGCCTATTCAAAATTCTGATTTCTCAAGCTTGAGCCCAGCCCATACACCCCTAACCCTGGAAGAAATCTTTTTTTCAAATAAGTTGATAATCAATCTCGATCTATTTTGTCTGTTCATGAGAGTTGGCATTGGTGGCAATATGAAGAGCAACTTGATTATCGTAATAATGCATAGGCTAGGGGTGTGGAACACCAAGATCATGGAGAAAAGCTTTGAGTCAACTGAGTTCACAAGTAGCATTGGCTATGGCATAGCACTCAGCTTCTACAGATGAACTGAAAACAGCATTTTTTCTCTCTCCATGATATAAGGTTACACCCAAGCATTGTAAAGTAACTCGCAATAGATCAGCAAGTTTGGGACTACTAGCATAATCAGAATCACCATAAGCAGATAGTTGCTAGCCAGGGAGATATTGGAAGGAAAAAGGATGCCATTGCCAAGAGATGACTTGAGATATCAGAGCACTTAAATAACTGTATCATAATGAGGTTGGTGGGGAGTATGCATGAACAGGCTAAAAATGTTGACTGCATAAATAAGGTCGGGTGGAATAATAGTCAAGTATGTGAGGCATTCAGCAAGTCATTAATACATGAAAGGCTCTGGAATAAGTTTGCCATGATCATATTGGTCAAATGCGAACAAATAATTTTGTTCCATAGGAAAGGTGACAAGTCGAGCTCAAGGTGTCTATTGTCTTTAAAATATCAAAAGTATATTTGCATTGGCTAAGTAAAATCCCTGTCCAAGAACCAGCCACCTCAATTAGAGAAAAATCTCCAATACCATGTAAAAATTAGAAATGAAAATTTTGCTTATATTTCATGGAGTGTAAGGTCCTAAATTCATACGTGAGGGAAAAAAATATAGAATAATACAATAAATATGAAAGGTAATCTAATTGATTTAATTGGGTTATGACAAATCATACCCTAATGAGAATTTTGTCATACCTCAAATATGAAATCTAGGAAAAAAAAAGAAAAAAAAGAAAAAGAGCTAACACAAAGAAATGAAGTATTTTTCTAATATATAAAATGAAAAATGAAGTCGTTCCTAATACATCTTAAATTAATTTGGATTGTTACTTTTCTAAATATGAGGAAGGATTTTGAGTTTTTTGCTTGATGATTTTTTGGAAGGTAGGCTGCGCTGGAAGTAGAGATCACAATGTTGAATCAAAGAGCAACTGGTGCTGACCTACGGGCTTGAAACCCTTCTATTTTGTGAATTCAACATTGGAAGAGAGTTTCGATATCTAATTTGCTTAAAAGCTCGCTTTTCTGACGATCTGGGTTGGTGATTTGTGCATGGTCGCAGAAGTCCAATAGCATTCGGGTCTTGATTTTTGCGATTTATGCATGTTTGGTTTTGGATAGAAGAATATCACTTTATATGCATCAGTCATTTCATGGAGACCTTGAAGAGCAAGTTTCACCAAGGAATCGAAGAGAGAAAGGCCATGAACAATCCAAATTCGCATGATAATGAGGAAACAAGCTGGACCCAGGATTCGTCAACATCCTCAATGGATGAATCCAATAGGGAATCGCCTGGCAGGGACCGATCATATTCGAATTCGCTTATCCAGCCGCTCGGCAGGGACATAACCATCAACTGCCTCCTCCGCTTGCCAAGGTCCGACTATAGTGTGCTTGCCTCCTTGAACCGGAATTTCCATTCCCTAGTCCAGTCTGGTGAGCTGTACAAGCACAGGCGGCAGGCAGGGTGTTTCCGAACACTGGATTTACCTTTCCTGCAGTGCCCTAGAGTGGGTGGCATTCGTCCCAGATCGTCGGCGTTGGATGCGCCTTCTGCGGATGCCTGCAAACGAATGCTTCATGCTCTCCGATAAGGAGTCGCTGGCGATCGGCACCAACCTTCTTGTTTTCGGAAAGGAAGTCATGTCTTACACTACATTGAAGTATAGCATCTTGACCAACTCATGGTCTTCTGTCGTGGCAATGAACACACCCAGATGTTTGTCTGGGTTCAGCAGCCTTAGGGAGATAGCGATCTTTGCAGGTGGCATTGATCCTCAAGGAGCTGTGTTGAGTTGTGTGGAGCTATACAACTCGGAGACTGGAACTTGGGTGATGCTGCCCAGCATTAATAAACCGAGGTATAACTGCCCGGCCTTTTTCTTGGATGGGAAGTTCTATATCGTGGGGGGTATCGGTAGCAATGCGGAGCCATATACATGTGGAGAAGAGTATGATTTTGAGAAGAGGAGTTGGAGAATTATTCCTGATATGCACCCGGTGCAGTGCGTGAGGACCGGGCCTCCTCTATCCCATGTGGTTGTGAATAATGAGTTGTACATGGCTGATCACACCAAGAAGGAACTAAGAAAGTATGATAAACAGAACAACAGGTGGACCACTCTGGGGAGATTGCCTGAGAGTGCGGTTTCATCCAACGGCTGGGGATTCGGATTTAAGGGGTGTGGGGATCAGATCATTGTCATCGGTGGGGCGAGGGGGGTGAGAGGTGGGTCCTTAGAGCTCCATTCGTGGGACACGGCCACTGGGCCATTGCCAACATGGGAGTTGCTGGCAAGCAGGCCCTCGGGGAGTTTCCTCTACAACTGTGCTGTGATGGGATGCTGATGTGTTTATTTTGAATTCTGTAGCACCATGATACGTTAACAGATTGTACTAAAAGATTGAATAGAATGTTGTCTTCCAAGGACTTCTACTGGGTGTTTTCATTGCATTTTCTCTGCTTGTTTTTATGCGGTTGAATTTACATTTTGTAGCAGTTGCAATCTGGTTCCATTATAGCTTGAGGAATCATATCTACAGTAGCGGGCTATGTAGATTTTGGAGTGATATATGATTTGTCATGTCGAAAGAAACAGCACCTTGTTGTTCAGCCAAGCAATGGTACATGTGGGGCCTATCTTTCCAATTATCTTTTCTAAGTTGTTCATATGGTGGGCCCCATCATGGTATTGGCTATGCCCCAATATCATTGGTGCAACATTCTGGAACATGCCCCACAGGTTGGATGGTCTGGATAGGTTTGAGTGTTAGATGCGAGGATATGAGTAAACTCTAGCTGTGAACTATCACAAAAGCCTAGCAAGGTGTGAATTCGGTGTGTAGCGTGACCTATCACCACCAGCGTCGCTCTGTGTCATTAATCGGTGATACAGGTTTGCATGGGGCATTATGTGCCGGTTCTGGACGATGCTTTAAACCCAGGTCTATTCCCTTGTTCACGTGGCAACAGTACATCCTCACCTTTTGGTAACATGATAAGACCGAACCATGCATTGGATCTATGGTCATGTTTCAATCATCTAATCCATAAGATATGGCTATCTTAAATGTCTTCTAAATGAGAAATTTCCAAGCTTGGCCTCCAAAACAATATTGGTTGGGAGATGGTGCATGTTTCAGGGAAAAGACCAAACGATCTAACGTATGAAATGCTCTAATTAATATGAGAGTTTTCTCCAACGAGGTTGTCATTTAAATGGTTTTAGATCATTGAAATGTGACCCTATATCTGATAAATATAGCCCTATTCTTGCAACCAGTGCACTCTCCCAGGAATGGAAGTTTTACGGTTTGGCTTGTTTAGTCCAATGGAGGGTGTAACTTTGCTGATATGGATGGGAATAAGTTCATGTGGATGGAGCACGGATTAGGTAGTACCCAAGCCTATGCAGATTTCGGGAAAGGTTAGTACGTGGCATGTGCATATTGGTGGTGGAGAGCAGACGTGACAGGCTTGTGTTAGGTTTGCTCTCGTGGTAGGTCTCTTCTAACAACGTGCTCTCCACCAATATAGACATGACACATGTGCCACGTCGAGGCTGTCCCAAGCAAAGCTCTGCACAGGCCCGGGTAGTACCTAATCCCCTTTTATATGGATGAGATCACCCTATTCATTGGGTGCACCACCTTGTGCACAGGCTCAGGTAGTACCTAATCCCCTTCCATATGGATGAGATCACCCTATCCATTGGGTGCACCACCTTGTGTTTGGAATGCACAACTGGAAGCAATTTTCTTTTTGTTTTTTTTTCTTCTTCTTCTTATAGGTTAGTTCACACACTCCATTGTTAGTACACCAACCCACCCCTATTAGTCACATCACAATGTTAGCCACCCCCACTATGGAATCGGTACCATGACTTTAGTGTTGAAACGAGGATATCTTTACTCAGTCTACCACTTGAGCTATGGACCTGCGTGTGCAGGACTCGAAGCAGTTGAGTTGTCTCACGATTAATCAATCAAATTGTCATGGTCCACTTTTCATCAGTGGGCGCCCCAATCTATGCTTTGATTCCCCTAGCCGACATCCTAACATACACAATATTAGATGGACGGAGTGAATGTAATGTGGACACTAGAGTGGGGCCCAAAGCATGGCCAAGGAGGAGACCAAGCATGGTAGCAGGTTAATGGTATCAAGCTTCTTCTTCTTCTTCTTCTTCTTCTTCTTTTTCCCTTTTAAAATCGAAAGTTTACAGCTCTAACACCGACTAATTGAGTGAATCAAAAAGTTCTTTTCCTCCTTCTAAAATATAAAAACATTCGCCCAATGTATACCGTAGAGATAACTGGATCTGCTTGTATATGCCAGCATAACACACAGGCACGTGATTCAATCCATCCATCATAAGGGTCCCACCATAATGGCGTCCTGGCCCAAATAACAGGTCCGTCTTCTAATCACAGGTGGGCCACATTTTGCGAAAACCATATCTACGGATGAAAAGACTTGCTTCAAGTTTTCTGAGTTAATATCATGGCCCACTTGATGAGTGGACCATCCAGATTTTTAAGCGAGAATGTCTGAAATGGACAGACCCACCTGATTGACGATTTGGATACTGCACATGCTTGCCAATGTACGGCGGTGGCGTGTAGATGATATGCCCTTAATCGGTGCGCAGGGCTTAGCCTTTCCTGGAAGTTCCTGCGCTAGGAACCTACGTGGGGCTACCTTGATGTTTGTGAGAAATCCATCCCGTCCATCTGTTTTGTGAGCTCATTTTAAGACATGAGATTAAAAATAGCCGGATCCAAAACTCAAGTGGGACAGAAATATTCGTGAGGCCACAGAAGCTTTGAATTAGGATAATATTTATTTTTTCAGTCATTCCTACTATGAACGGCATCGACGTCATATAAGCATCACTGTAGACCCAGGTAGGTTTCAACGTATAGGAATTTCTCTACCCATCTTTTCCTTTAGTTCGGCCCACTTGAGTATTGGATCCGGTTAAATTTTGGTTTTATGTCCTCAAATGAGCTCAAAAAATGAATGGACGGGGTGGATTTCTAAAAACATCACAGTGCGCCCTACCTAGGTTCCATCGCAGGAACTTCCCGGGGAAGGCTCTCGCAGGAAGTCCGCGTCCGGAGATTTGTCTATTCAAGCACTGAGGATCTGATTCATGTTTTGTCCTTTAGTGCATGGTGGGCCCCATAAAGCTTGTCAGGTCTGGTCGTGGCCCTTTTAAGCTGGTTTAAGGCCATACGGTGCAATGCACTTAGCTCACGGGCTCCAACGAGATTGCATGCGTTTTTATTTTAAAGGCCACGTGGAGGGCTACTTTTTATTATGTCTATTCTAAGTTGACTTGTCTGTAAAGGGAGACCTACAGTCATTTGATATTTTGATTGCCGGCTACGCTCATATGTTAGTTTTTCACCACTTAAAAAATTGTGGTGATTCTTTAAACATCATGTGAGGTTGTATGTCAATTCAGACCATCCACATTGCGGACCCAACTGTGGATGGACCATTACAGAGAACTTGCAGTGAGAATATGGTAGAAACTGTACTCTTTTGTTTTAATTCCCTTTGAATTTGGACCATTTACTATTTTACTTTTAATCATCCATTTGATACCCATTAATTGAATGGTTAGGATTGCTCAATCAGTTTAAATTAGATATATTCTTGCGGTGGGTCCTACAATGTGGATGGTCTGGTGCCACATGTGAGGAGGAGAAGGCACCATCATTTTTAAATGATGTGAAACTAACAAAGGAGCCTACCCCTTTGATTAGATCTTATGGCACCCGCTTGCATGTAAACCCCGGCTCTGTGGGACCCACCAAGATATTTGTGTTATATCCCCTCCATCCATCCGTTTCTCCAATTAATTTAAGGACACGAGCCCAAACACAAGGGGTATCCAAAACTCAAGTGGGCCATAACCCTAGTACGGACAAATTCCTCGCCCATATGTGGCTTCAAACTAATGCATCAAGTGGCCCGTGATGCTTTTTGCATTTTTAGGGGGACGAAAATACCTTTCGTCATTGAGCCCAACGCCCTGTAGGTAATAATAATGGGAGTAGGGCCTGACAATGGATGGTAAGTGACTTTGCAGTGGGGCCTTTTATAAGTTAGGTTATCGATCCACACTGTCTATCCGTTTCACGAGATCATTATAATATATTGAGTCAAAATTGAAGGTCATCGATAGATGAATTGAACCACAGCACAAGAAACCATGTGTATTACATGCTACCATTGAAAATTTATTGGTGTCCCACAAATTGATTGGATAAATATGATATTTGTGTTTGTCCTTCACCCATGTACGTGTGGTATTATGAACGGGTTGGATGACACATAAACATCACTGTGGGTCCCACAGAGCTTAGTTTGTACGTCATTTATTAGTGGCAAGTTTGTACCAGAGAAAATCAGTTTTCGATAGTTACCTTTCCTGATGCCAAATTTGCATTCGTTTGATCAAATGGCCCATCGGATGGTAGATCCAATCTGTTGATACTATTCATGGCCATCGATTTCTTATAGGATGTGTTAAACTCAATGCTGTTTCGAGCTAGTTATCACTCATACAGATGATGAAAGCGGAACGATGTATGAAACAATACGTTCATCTTTATTGTATTGTGGGCCACGTAATCAGAAGATTTCAGTCATTCTCTAGTTGGCAACATTTCAACAAATTTCGGAGAGAATAGACTATTCAAATTTTTACCAAAAGCCAAAGATGGCGCTCATAGACGTCGTATGAACGTTGTTTCTGTTGCCAAAAGCAAACCTAGGGGCCCATGTGTTATGGGTCGAGGTTGTCTTATGTTAAGGGTCAAGGTTGATATAGTCTAGGTTATCATGTGTTAAAGGTCGAGGTTGTCATATGTTAAGGGTCAAGGTTGATATAGTCTAAGTTATCATGTGTTAAAGGTCGAGGTTGTCATGTGTTAAGAGTCGATGTTAACAAGGTGTAGGTTGTCTGTCACCTGTCAACATCAACCCTTAATACATGACAACCTAGACCTTTAATATGTAAGTAGACATTGTACGAACATTGTTTCTATTGCCAAAAGCAAACCTAGGGGCCCATGTGTTATGTGTAACAACCCGAAATTTTGTGTGCAAGTTTATCTGTATGTACGAAGGTAGGGTTACACTTGTTCAACTGTACAGTTATAGAATCATTAATTTTAACCATAAATTTATAGCTTAGCCCGAATCTAAACCATAAGAAGTAATTTTCACCCATAAAGTAAGTCAGCCCACCGTTGATTTTTAAGATAAACCACCGTATACCTTAATATTCGCACTCGATTATCAAAATCAACCGTAGAAATATCCTATTACCACTAGATGAAGACATTTGACCGTATATTTTGAATTTGGACCACCTGATCATAATAAACTAACAACTTGATCTCTATATCCGCTCGTATACATATCGAATTAAAATTCTGATCCGTTCATCTTGTTTGTCACCTATAAATATACTTAACTAACCATTAAATCTATGATTTAAATAATGTATATACTTGAACAAGCAAATTAAGTCTAACAGTGTACATTTGTAACCTAAACTACATCCAAAAACCACTTTATACGTATCCATTTATAAAGCTGACCGTACAATAAATCATTGACATGATTAATATCATAACCATCCAAGTACTTTAATTTTAGGACATCATCTAACTGTTCATCATAATTATATCAGCCAAATGGGCCACCCAAAAATTAATATAAGCCATTTATTAAGAAGATCATATGGTGTATTCATAAGCTACCGGTTAGTTTTCATATAGAACGCTAATAAACGTTATTTTAAAATTGTGGTTAGACGTAATCCATTAAAAAGGCATATTGGTCACCCATAAGAGATCAGGGCCCAAACTTAATCTGATGATAGAACACGACAAATAATGTACTTGAGTCAAATTTTAGCTCTTTCGAACGGCAGAATTTAGATTTACAGATGGTAAAAGTCAGGACAATAGAAAATGGTAAAATTGTAATTAGCAAATGCCAATGCATATAACATCCTTAAGTAAGTTTCAATTCCTCAAGAAAAGTTTCCAATGGTGAGTATTAATTAGCTATGGTGTGACCCACCTAAGGTTCAGATTTGTCTCATTTTTCAGTCAATACCCTAACATGATTTAACAGAACTAATGGAGGGAACTGATCTCTCCTTAGCCAACTCAAATGGGACCCACAGCCAGCATAAAATAAAGAACAAAAGAAGGATTACTTTAGTGCACGTAATCCAAGAATAGGAGCCTACATAGTTTCCTTCTTTTTCTCTTCCATCTAGAGAGAGACGCACCATCTCCCTCTGAGTATTGAGTCATCTATTACAATGGACCCTTGACCAGATCTGAATCATCCATCTGAATCACACCGTTGAGAAACCCAATTCGTTGGAATCTCTCGTCCAAAAATCTTCTAGTAAGGCTCACCTGTAACCTTGATCTTTTTAGTTTTCAAACTAGTGATCCATCATTTATTTACAATTTTGATGAACCGTTTAGATTGCTTTAGATCATTTATGTAGACCTCACTTAAATCCAAGCTTACGTGCAAAACTAACCTGCGCAAATCGTGCAAGCATACCTTTCCAAAATGGAAAAAAATACCATTTTCCTCTCCCAATCAAAATAGGATTCTACGGAGAATCGAGGAAAGAAAATATCCTACAACCTTGGCCGTAGTGCAGACTATCCTAGTAATCTAATATGCGGCCCACTAGTTTAGCCCTTATGAATCAAAGTCGTCTAAACAATGAGACATTTCTTATCTAACAAACTTTATCTTCCAAATCATGAATCGGGCCATCCAATTGTCCATTCAATCAGACCCTACTCGGTCAGATCCAATCATGCAAAAACAACCATCAATTTTAACCTCTTTTAATCATCTATCCATAAATTTAATCCATCCATCTGTTGGAGACCTTTCTAAACACGTATCTGAGCATTTTACCTTATGTACCACACACGTATGGAACGCATACAACATCTAAGATGTGCCATGGAAATCAAGGTGAGATATATATTAGCGTGCACCATTGATACTTACACACATGTATACCACCCCCTAATTCAACCATTCAAATCACGTTAACCGACTCCTCCTTATCTTGACTTCTTTCTCTTTCATTCAAATTTCATCAACGAGAGTGACCATGAACCACCCATCATGATCGTAGGCCCCCAATCCAGACCGTTCATTTGATGAATTATTGTCTCCTCAATACATTGTGACCATTTAATGCCTAAAATCTTCATCTAATCACCATATAAAATTCTAAAATAAATTTGAATTTAAATCTAAGCTTAAATTTTAAAAAGACTAAGATTGGGATCATTCGGTTGTAACCTCTCCCCAATCTCCTTTCTTAAGGGAGAATGCAGGAGAAATTCTCTTCAATCAACAGAAAATCTAAGAGAGAGAGAGAGAGAGAGAGAGAGAGAGAGAGAAAGTCCCACTTAAATACAAATAAACAAAATGAAAAACCTACGCAGAGAGAGAGAGATGAAGCATTTGGGGAAGAGAGCTCAATCCAGGTTGGTCCTTATTTTTATTTCTTAACTTTTATTGTATTAATCATTGTTAAATTATATATTGTCATGATGGATGGTTCAGATTAGCCATAAGTCCATCATGTGCACTTAAATAATGTAACTAAAAAGATCCGTTTCTTTACACCATAACCTTGAACCTCCTGCACAAGGAATTGTTTCTTACAATCTGGGTGTGGGTGATTCAATCCTTATCTCTACGAGTCGAATCAATCTGATTATTTTGGTTATGACCATTTGAGCAACACAATGAATGGATTGGATTAGTGGTACATTCATTACACTATAAGATTTATAGCATTTAATAAAAAGAACCCAATTTTCTACGCTAGTGATTGCTACTTGGCTCAAAGGATTGGGATAGGCCACCAAGATGTGTGTGGTTAGATCCACACCAATCATCCGACTTCTAGGATCAAAACATACAAAGACTCCAAAAATTAGGAAGATTCGATTATTGTATGGGCCACACCGATCTATAAAAATTATGGATAATGGATCATGTAATGTCTATCAGGTCAGATTGGCCGAGTGGTTACTGTGTTGATCAAATAAACGATCTTAATATAGAGATCTTCTTTTCCCTGCGAAATGATACTTGGTGTAAGAGAACATGCTGAATCATCTAGATGTGTCAGATCTGGTCTGCACGGATCATAAGGATCGTAAGACCAAACCATGCGTAAGCTAGAAATCTCAAATTAATCTGATCCACAAGTGGGCCATGATAATTCAATTTTTGGATTGTATAGTAATCTTTATATGGACCAATAAATGCATCTGATTCGATCACTGATCTGAACCATTAAAAAGTGATGGAATAAAACAGATCATCCAATGGGCTGTCAAGATCGATTCTAGTTTACGTTAATCATGTAAATCATAATATATGATGATCATCATGGCTAAGATATGGGATTAGGGTATGATCATGGACCATCCAGATATCTAATGTGTAATAGACGGTCTAGATTTGATCATTGGTAACTCTAAGTCTATATTAAGTAAATCAAATGAATAAAATTACTAAACGATGAATTATGTGTTAGGAACTTGGTATTTACTCTAATTTTCGAAAGCTTGTGGAATTCACATTAAGAGGTGAGTGAATCCCAACATGTTTCCTATTCATTTGACTAAAGTAGGTTGTTGTGGTGTGATGTTATGCTTGGGGTGACTTGTGTTGATTATGACAATGTTATGCATATATGTCAATGCATTTTATTACTTATATATGTTGAATGAAATGAATGACAAATAATATGTATGTGCTTCTCAAAATGAGAGATGACACGAATGATATGTATGCACCTCTCAAAAGGAGAGATGATTGAATAATATGTATATGCCTCTCAAAATGAGAGATGATTGAATTATTTGTTGCCTCTCAATTAGAGAGATGATTATTGAACACGACATGCCATACGCTTCATACATTCATACATCATTATCTTGGAGCATCGCTCTAAAAGACCGGTAGGTACTTAAGTACCCGATTACCCAGCGACCATTCCGAAAGCCCACTAGTATGTGGAAGTCCGCCCTACAAGGAAGGGGGAGCCGATTGATGGGATCCAATCGAAGCAAGTGGAAGACTGAATATATGTCCACTTGATACATCATATCATCTTGCATAACATTCTTGCATTCATAATGTAAATTTAATAGTAAGACTGTATTTGGGTGTACTACTTTATTTGGACGGGTGTGAACCATGATGGATTTACTCACTGGGTTTTCTAGCTGACGTTGTGGATTAAAAATATACAGATAAGGTGGACATTGACCCTTCAAAGAATGTCCTAGATAATGGAGTAGAACCACTAGAGGAACCGCAAGATTATTGGCCTAACTTAACCGAGGAAGAAGTGGTTGTCATAAATCAAAATGCTTAGCCAAACATTTTTTTGTTTTATTTTCAATTGATAATATTATTAATAAGTCTCAAATGGGTGGACCATTGTGTATGGATTATATTTTATTTAACTGATGTCGAATTGTATTTTGAACTTAGTACACATATGATCTCATGCCTCTATAACAATTTGACTTTTTGAATTAAGTACATTTGTGCACGAGTCATACCCCATAACCTCTCTATAACAATTTGACTTTTTGAATTAAGTACATTTGTGCACGAGTCATACCCCATAACCTGAACTTGAGGGTGTACACTCTGTGTCCAGATTTCGGGACGTGACATTATGGGTCGAGGTTGTCATATGTTAAGGGTCGAGGTTGACAAAGTCTAGGTTATTATGTGTTAAAGGTCGAGGTTGTCATGTAAGGGTCGAGGTTGATAAGGTTTAAGTTGTCTATCACCTGTCAACCTCGACCTTTAACACATGACAACCTGGACCTTTAATATGTAAGTACTTTCTAACGGGAAAAAAAAAAAAATCACACTTAACACATGACGACCTAAACCCTTTAGCATGTGACAGCCTAAACCCTTAACACATTACAACCATGACCTCAGGTATTAACACATGACAACCTTGACTCCTAACACATGAAAACTCATACCCTTAATAAGTCACATTGATTGACATGTGTTAAGGGTCAACCAGTATAATTTGCTAAGGGTCGAGGTCGACATAACTATTTAACCAAGGGAATACATTATAAAATCAAAATGGGTGGACCATTATGTATATATTATATTTTTATTTAACTGATGTCGAATGGTATTTTGAACTTAGTACACATATGATCTCATGCCTCTATAATAATTTGACTGTTTGAATTAAGTACATTTGTGCACGAGTCATACTCCATAACCTAGACTTGAGGGTGCACACTCTGTATCCAGATTTCGGGGCATGACATTATGGGTCGAGGTTGTCATATGTTAAGTGTAACGCCCCCACAAACATTATACAGATATTGTCCGCTCTGGGCCCGCACCCGCGCCCGCACGGTTTTGGTCCTGGGATTTCCCCCAAAACGCGTCTGTACAGGGAATGTGAGAACTCTACATATAGCCCAGGGACAAGGCACTCATCCATCCGATGTGGGACTAACCTTACCCAGGCCCTACCAACTGGAGCGCTATTTTCGAAGCCCGACCGATCCCAACGGGACCTGGATGACAACCCACGCTCAGACCACAGCCAGGCTACACTGGGGTGTTAGAATCCCCCACCCTCAGGGCAGAGCTGCCCTTGGCTCTGATACCATTTGTAACGCCCCCACAAACACTATACAGATATTGTCCGCTCTGGGCACGCACGAGCGCCCGCACGGTTTTGGTCCCGGGATTTCCCCCAAAACGCGTATGTACAGGGAAGGTGAGAACTCCACATATAGCCCAGGGACAAGGCTCTCATCCATCCGATGTGGGACTAACCTTACCCAGGCCCTACCAACTGGAGCGCTATTTTCGAAGCCCGACCGATCCCAACGGGACCCGGATGACAACCCACGCTTGGATCACAGCCAGGTTACACTGGGGTGTTAGATTAAGGGTCGAGGTTGACAGAGTCTAGGTTATCATGTGTTAAAGGTCGAGGTTGTCATATAAGGGTCGAGGTTGACAAGGTCTAAGTTGTCTGTCACCTGTCAACCTCGACCTTTAACACATGACAACCTAGACCTTCAATATGTAAGTACTTTCTAGTGGGGAAAAAAAATCACACTTAACACATGACAACCTAAACCCTTCAACATGTGACAGCCTAGACCCTTAACACATTACAACCATGACCTCAGGTATTAACACATGACAACCTTAACTCCTAACACATGAAAACTCATACACTTAATAAATCACATTGATTAACATGTGTTAAGGGTCAACCAGTATAATTTGCTAAGGGTCGAGGTCGACATAACTATTTAACCAAGGGAATACATTATAAAATTTAGATTTTATATCCTTCATTGCCTTCCACATGACAACTATAACCATTCGTCTCCACCTTAAATTCCTTCAGCCGACAATCACTTCTCCTCACGAAACTCACGACAACAACTATGATCATTCCTCTATTCACAACCAAAAGTGTTTTTCATCTTTAAGAAAATGCTATTTCACGAAAAATAAAATAAGAAATTCATTCAAAATGTCTTCCACATTTAGTGGCTTCCATATGTAAGAAATGACGTCATTAGAGCAAAAATAACACTCATTTTTAGAGTCTTAGAAGTTGTTGGCAGTGCCCATACGCTAGATAAATTGATGGTGGTGACCGTATGTTGGAAAATATAGTTGGAGGAGGAGGTGGTGGGTCCTCGAAAGACATGCTGGAAAAAAATGATCTCGGGAGACAACGACAGGTCCTTCAATGGCTTCCAACCCTACCTAAAGGGTCTTCAGACCATGTCTCTAGGGCCCACCATGAAGTATGTCTTGAATCAATTCTGTCCATTGAAGTCGAAATTTGATAAAAGGTTATGGTCAAAAGAATGACCCACATCTGTTGATCATGTGGACCACACCACATGAAAATAATTAGCAATAAAGGACTACTGTTATCATTTTTTGGATCTTATGGGCCACAGAGAGCTTATATCAACATAAGATTAGTTCCTTTAAAAAGAAATGATGGGCCACGAAGATGATAAATGTATTGGATCTACCTTCTAGTGGTGGTCATAATATGCCTCGGGATCGAAGCTATAAAGCTTCTCCCGCTTTCAAAGGTCCACTCTAAAGCATGGGCATTTTCATATGGCAAAACTTCATAAAGTCGCAGGAGGACGAGGGCTTAGGGTTAGAATTTTTTAAAACTTTATTCCTTATGTAGAATTTCGCCACTCTACAGTGTCATTGCGATCAAAATATCCCGTTCTTTAATTTATTCTGCTCCTCCGCAAGACGTGTTAATATTTCAACTTCCTTATATTCACTATGAGTCGAAGTAATTGTCCTCCTCACGAACCTGGGCCTATCGTATTATGCGTATGCCATCCAAACCGAGCATTAATTGAGACCCAACATGATGATTGGATGCCCCAAAAACCAATACCATCTGACCATCATGTGGGTCAAAATACCATAGAGATAATAGACAACCATAAAAGAATCCTCACGCGGCGGCGGCCCCATGTTTGGGATCCGGCTTTCAGGATACGGATTGGCTAGTGACCCTGCCACTAGCCAATGGCTAGTGGTCGAAGCTCTGTGGGCCCCACTATGATGTATGTAATTAATCCATGCCATCCATCCATTTTCCCAAATCATTTTATGATATGAACCCAAAAATGAGGTATATCAAAATCTCAGGTGGATCACATCACAGGAAACAGTGGTGATTGAACACCCGCCATTAAAAGCTTTTTGGAGGCCACGAAAGTTTTGCATCAAGCTGCTATTTGGTTTTTACCCTTCATCCAGGTCTTTATGACTTAATAAACGGTTTAGGTGTCAAATAAACATTACAGTGGACCTTAGGAGGTTTTTAATGGTGTACGTTCAATCACTACTTGTTTCCTGTAGTGTGGTCCACCTTAGATTTAGATATGCCTCATTTTTAGTACCAATCCCTAAAATAATATGAAAAAATGGATTGACAGCATGGATAAAACACATACATCATGATGGGGCCCACAGAGCACCGACCACTAGCCACCTGGCTAGTGGCGGCGTCACTAGCTAGCCAAACCGCGTCCCAACTTTCAATGGTATGACGCTGATGGACAGGTCAGATGTCATACACCCACCATGGTGGGTCCCACGCGCAAGTGCACATCCCTTGTGAAATAAGCTTATACGAGAGGAACTGGCTTCAGAAATAGACAGCCCTTCGCCAAAGATAAAAAAGACGAAATCGCCCCCAAAGCTTCAGATTTAAATCCATGAGTTCGTCCTCCATCCCTATCTCACACACACGTACAAGAAATGTTTGCAGAAAAAGCTTCTTCTACAAATCTTTATTTGTGATTTCTGTGTTTGGTTGTGGATCTCATTTTGCATGAATCATCATCTCATGGAGAACATGAAGCACGAGCATCACTTATACAATGGAATCGATCAGGAAATCGGAGAGAGTAAGTCCGCCGAAAATCCGAGTTCGCATGATGAGTCCGATAGCGAATCGCCCGGCGGGGACCGATTGGATTCAAATCCGCTCATCCAGCCGCTAGGCAGGGACATAACCATCAACTACCTCCTCCGCTTGCCGAGGTCTGACTACGGCGTGATTGCCTCCCTTAACCGGAGTTTCCGTTCCCTAGTCCGATCCGGCGAGCTGTACATGCTCCGGCGGTGGGAAGGTATATCTGAACACTGGGTTTACCTCTCCTGCAGCGCTCTGGAGTGGGAGGCGTTCGACCCTGACCGGCGGCGTTGGATGCGCCTGCCGCAGATGCCTCCGAATCACTGCTTCATGTTATCCGATAAGCAGTCGATGACCATCGGCACCGATCTTCTTGTTTTCGGAAAGGAAGTCATGTCCCACATTATACTAAGGTATAGCATTCTGACGAACTCATGGTCTTACTGCTCGGCAATGAACACACCTAGATGCCTGTTTGGGTCTGTTAGTTTTGGAAAGATAGCGATCTTTGCTGGTGGCGTCAACGCTTAAGGGACTGTTTTGAGTTGCGTGGAGCTGTACAATTCAGAGACAGGAACTTGGGTGACACTGCCAAGTATGAATAAACCGAGGAAGAGCTGCTCGGCCACTTTCTTGAATGGGAAGTTCTATATCATAGGAGGTCTTGGTAGCAATTCGGTGTCATATACTTGTGGTGAAGAGTATGATTTAGAAAAGAGGAGTTGGAGAATTATTCCTAATATGTGCCCAGTGCCGTCTGTGCCGACTGTGCCGCCTCTGTCCATGGCAGTCGTGAATAATGAGTTGTACGCGGCTAATCATGCTCAGAGGGAGCTGAGGAAGTATGATCAGCAGAACAACAGGTGGGACATTCTGGGAAGATTGCCTGAGAGTGTGGTTTCGACGAATGGTTGGGGATTCGGATTTAGGGGTTGCGGGAAACGGATCATTGTCATTGGTGGGGCGAGGGGGATTAGAGGAACTGGTACCGTCGAGCTCCATTCGTGGGTTCCGGTGGATGGGCTGCCATTGCCAAGGTGGGAGTTGCTGGCCAGCAGGCCTTTGGGAAGTTTCGTCTACAACTGTGCCGTGATGGGCTGCTAGCTTGTTGGAATCCGATAGATTCTTGTTAATATGTATAGTCTGTATCATTTTTCTGAAAATTTCGGGTTCTCCTCGAAGAATGAATAGAATGTTATCTTGGTTTTCTTTCCTTTTTTACACCATTGAATTTGCATTTTTTTAGCGAACGATTAATGTTATTGGGATCGTATGCAGTCGTGGGATTCGTCCATTTTAGAGGTTGTATACAATTATCGATCCAAGCTGTTCATCCGGTGAGCTCCATCATGGTATGGGTTATGCCCCAATATCTCCCTGATCCCAACCTTTCATTCACAGTTGAAGGGTAAAGTAATCAAACAGTTATGATCGTCTGACCAAAAGATTCTTCTTGGTTTTAGATCCCATGCCACCACTGCTAAAATGGTCAAGACAACCGAAAGTTGGGCCCCAAATGTACAATTTATTTCGTAGGACAAATGTTTTGATCAAACATCATAGTATACGTACAACTCTTCTGTGGGGACCAATCTACGGTTTTGATCACAGAAATATGGGACCATGGTTCAGGATCTGATTTTTTTTAAAGATAATTCTTTTATTTCAGGACAGAAGAACAGCAAACAAAACACAAGAGGGAAAAAAAAATCCAGAAAAAAACCCAAACACTAAAGAGCTGCAACCAAGTTAAGGTGCCAGTCCCTAAAGAAAATCAAAACCCTAAAAAAAACCCTCTGTTTACCAAGCAAAGCTCCCGAAGCATCTATCATTCCTCCCAGACCAAATCCCCCACAAAACTGCAAAAAAAAAAAAAAAAAAGTTGATGTGCCATTTCTTTCTCCCCAAGGATCCCCTGTCTTCAGCATGCCATTCACTAAAAGGGATTGAATAGACTCCAGCCTGACCCAAGCCACACCAATCAGCTTTAAAACACATCACCAAATCTCTCCAGCAAATGGACAGTGAATGAGTAAGTGATCAACAGATTCTTCCGCTCTCATACACAGCAAGCAGGCATTAGGAAGAATCATTCCTCTTTTTAAAATATTATCCAATATGAGAATTATGTGTTGGGAAAGCCGGCAGCAGAAGCCGAAACACGCAGAGTTATGCGAGATCAAACGAGAAATGCAATGAAATCAATCACACACAAGCATTCACCACAAGAGAATTCAATTTTACGCAGAAAAACCCCTCAACGGGTAAAAAACCAAGGCACAAAGCGATCCACTATGAATAAACAGAAGATTACAGAGATTGATAGCCCACAAGCAAGGAATAAATAGCGAAAACACCAAGTTCTCTCTCACACAACTCTCTCCCCTCTTCCTAACACGATTAAGAAACCTTGGACTCCTTAGGATACCTCCTAATTCCAGATTTATGCCATATTTATAGCAAGCTACCTCGAATTAGAAACGTCTTGCACAAATCCGCGCAATAGCGCAAGAGATAACTTGCTGCGCAATTCACGCATGACTGGCCGACCGGTCTTGACCGGTCAAACCAGCCCAAAACAGTCCAGGGAGCAAAAGACCACAAGCCTCTACACTGGCCGACCGATCTCAACCGGTCGGCCCCCTCTGTCCGACTGGCTGGTCGAGACCGGTCGGTGCACAGTCCAGGGTAGTTTGAAGGCTTTTCTTCCAACAAACTCCACCGAGGCTTCAAACGACGAATCAAACGTCATCCCTACAACGTCATCTCATCTTCAATCATAGCTCCACCGCTTCTCGTGCCACCATCGATCATAGCCTTGCAAATTCGCGCCCTTTACCGCTCTTCTCATGTGGCCCTTGGGCACTTGCCACATACGAGCAACCGTGGATCTCGCTGCCGTTCTCGCAGCTCCACCGTGAATTGTGCTCCCGATCAACATGTAAAGATGGCCACACCTCCGTGCCTTTATACACACGAGTGCCCCCTTCATCACTTCACAACGATGATCGCAGCCGATAAACACGCACCCTTTTTGCCTCAAGTGTACCAAGAGAAATCACATTCATCTTTATCTTGGGAGCGTGCTTCACATCTTTCAGGACTTATTCGACTCCATCGAACATCCTTATACGCAAGTACCAATACTCACAACTTTATGAGCGTAGTCATCGCCTACAAACACTGATTCACCATCATACTCCCTGTATGTCGTGAATGAACTCCGATCAGGACATACATAACATGAAGCCCCTGAATCTAGGATCCACTCACTACCATGAGATCCCTTGCCAGATACAGTCAGAACTTCACATAGATCGTCACCTTCCTCTACGGTATTGGCTCCCTGTCCAGAAGAATTTTCATACCTCTCTTGCTTCATCCTAAGATTCTGACAATCCCCCTTCATGTGGCCCTTCTGACCACAATTCAGCACTTCACCTTAGCCTTCCCTTTGCCCTTAGCCCTAGATCCTGATTTTGACTATCCTCCATGCTCAGAACTTCTTTCCCTCATAATTAGTGCCTCTGAGGAATAACAGGAAGCCACGTCACCTCTTTTCTTTCTCATCACCTTCGACTGGAGGACTGAGATAACAGTCTCGACGCTTATGGTTTCCCTCCCTGCGCACACAGAGTCTCTGAATGACTCATATGAATCTATAAGAGAATTCAACAAGATGCATGCTTGATGTTCATCCTTCATCGGTTCATCGATCTCCACCCACTTGCAAACCAGCCTATTGAACGTACTTAGGTGGTCATCCACCTCCATTCCCTTAGCCATCCTCAAGGTAAACAACTGCATCAACACGTATATGTAATTCTCTAGAGACTTTTTGGCATAAACATTCTCTAGCTTCGCCATCGTTTCAGCCGCAATCTTCTCCTTCATGACATGATAGAGAAGATCATCTGTAAGGTTTAACAAGATTGAGGCTCTAACCTTCTTATCGAGCCTCGTCCACTCATCATCTTTCATAGCCTCAGGTCGCTTTCCAAGAGCTTCATCAAGCTCTTACTGAACTAAGAAGGATTCAACATTCACCTTTCATAGCTTAAAGTTATTTTTTCCAAAGAACTTCTCTACCTCGAACCTTGCGCCCGATCCCATCTTCTCATCTCATATCCGAATTTTACTCCACCGCAACGATATCTCTAATACCACTTGTTGGGAAAATCGACAGCGGAAGCGGAAGTCTAAACGCGCAGAGTTATGCGAGATCGAACGAGAAACACAATGAAATCAATCACACACAAGCATTCACCACAAGAGAATCCGATTTTACATGTGTTGTAGGATAAAATTGATCATCGAAAGAAGTCGTGATTAGATTGTATGATAGCGAGCCTCCTCCGTTTATAGTTCATCTCAACATGCGAGCAGCTCGGCTCGTGGTCGCTGAAAGGGGTCGCATCTCAACATGCGAGCAGCTCGACTTGTGGTCGCTGAAAAGGGTCGCATCTCAGCATGCGAGCAGCTCGACTTGTGGTCGCCGAAAGGGGTCGCATCTCAATATGCGAGCAGTTACCACCGAGCCTAAGTATCCTCCACCTTTATAGTACCAGCAGCCCATATAGACCGATTTTGGGCTTATCTTTATTCGTGGCTCCAAACTTCAGGGGATCGTCATCAGGGAACGTAATCGACTAGAGGTCTAATTGGACCTGGCCGCTCCCTTATCTAAGGATCAACAAGATAAACATCTTATCCCCGAAAATCGGTAGTAATCTTGATGTCTTGCGTAACAGATTGGGTCACTTGGATCTATATAAATGGACGGCCTCATCAGTAAGAAAGGTACACAATCTTTAAGCTCCAAATTCCATCGTTTCCTTTACAACCATGTCCTGTCTAACTTAAGCTTCGGAGGGCCAACAGCTGGAAGCCAACCACCCTTAGTTTTCCTTTGTGCTCTTTCAGGTCCGAAAGGAAGCTGGCTTGAAGGAAGGCGAACGTCTGGAGGACCCTGTTACCAAATCCGACGTAAACAGATTGGCGACGTAAACAGATTGACGCCGTCTGAGCGGGCACAGCTGAAGGACCAGCTACTGACTTCCTTTGCCTTTTCGAAGTCGTGCCCTTCAGACAGGGGAGCACCCCCAATGCGCCCCTTTTGTCTCCCACATTCGCCATCTCCTCTTGGAAAATCAGGTCCGCGGCGGAGAGACAACGAAGGTCCAAGGCAACGTTAATGTTGCGCGCTGCCGCTGAAAGCTTAGAGACCTTGACAAGTTTTTCGTTAAGTCCTCCCCCGCAAGTTTGGCCTAGCTCCAATCGGAATGCCTGCAAGAAGAAGATAAGAGCACATTAGTCAAAAGCAGCGCGAAATTTTCTCTTTTGAGCAAAGGGGCAGAAAATCAAACCCACCTTCACCAAAGAAGCGGGTAACATTATGGCCTTTGGGGTCGGAGCCCACGTCTGACTCCTAATTCCCGGAGACATAAAACCATTTCTTCATCGACCCGAGATAATTGGAGGATGGGTTTCCAAGGATAAAATTATCCCGGTGCTAGAAGCGGAGGTAGTACCAACCCTCACTAGTTGGGGTCTTTTTCAGCTGATATAATCTCAGAAACTCCTCAGCGGTTAAATCTTCGTTACCCGCTTGTTTTTAGAGAACGAAAGCACTTATAAGCACCCTCCGGCCATTTACAATAAGTTGGCCAGGGGCAATCTTATAAGTGCGAAGGAAGTTCCGGATGAAGGGATGGAGGGGAAGACGCACGCCGAGCCAAAAAAAATATTCATAAAAGGCTACACAGCCCGGCGGCGGGGAATCGATTGTCTCTCCTCTCCCAGGTAACCCAAGCGTGACGAAATCCGGAACCCGATACCTCTCTCGTAGATCCGAGAGCTGCTCTTCCGTCATTATAGATGGATATCCAATGGCAGAATATCTTCCCGCCGATATTCAAGCATTATTCGATTCAGAAGAATCGGGGGTATCATCTCCCAGAGGAGCGATCTCTTCATCAGAAACCCCCGCCATCATAAAAGAAAAAGATAGGAAGAAAGAAAGAGGAAAGACAAGAGAAAGGATACCTCTGTGAAGAGGTTACCAGAGACAGAAGGAAAGAAGAATAAGGGTTTTTCTGAAACTTTGCGGAGAAATTTCAAAAATGAGGTAATCTCCGCATATTCGATATTTATATGCAATCATTTCGTTTGCTTAGGATGACACGCAGCGACCTCTCATCCTGCGCGACAGTCGAACGGGCACGGGCATTAAATTCAGGGGCATGTGGTAAGCGACGCTTCACCTCTCCCGGCTGAAAAGCTGAGGAAAGCTGGCGGTCATAAATGCAAGGTCACTCCGGATGATTCATGTACAAGCTCTCCTCCAATAGTCGATTACGCATACAAACAAAACCCTTGGCGTAGCTCCTCAACGCTAAGGGTTTGGGGGGCTTCTGTTGTACGATAAAATTGGTCATCGAAAGAACTCGTGATTAGATTGTATGATAGCGAGCCTCCTCCGTTTATAGTTCATCTTAACGTGCGAGTAGCTCTGCTCGTAGTCACCGAAAGGGGTCACATCTCAACATGCGAGCAATTACCTCCGAGCCTAAGTATCTTCCGCCTTTATAGTACCAGCAGCCCATATAGACCGATTTTGGGCTTATCTTTATTCGTGGCTTCAAACTTCAGGGGATCGTCATCAGGGAACGTAATCGACTAGAGGTCTAATTGGACCTGGCCGCTCTCTTATCTAAGGATCAACAAGATAAACATCTTATCCCCAAAAATCAGTAGTAATCTTGATGTCTTGCGTAACAGATTGGGTCACTTGGATCTATATAGATGGACGGCCTCATCAGTAAGAAAGGTACACAATCTTTAAGCTCCAAATCCCATTGTTTCCTTTACAACCATGTCCCGTCTAACTTAAGCTTCGGAGGGCCAACGGCTGGACGCCGGCCACCCTTAGTTTTCCTTTGTGCTCTTTCAGGTCCGAAAGGAAGCTGGCTTGAAGGAAGGCGAACATCTGGAGCACCCTGTTACCAAATATGACGTAAACAACGTGGAAAAATCCCTCAACGAGTAAAAAACTACGGCACAAAGCAATCCACTATAAATAAATAGAAGATTACAGAGATTGACAGCCCACAAGCAAGGAATAAACAGAGAAACCCTAAGTTCTCTCTCACACAACTCTCTCCCCTCTTCTTAACATGATTAGGAAACCTTAAGACTCCTCAGGTTACCTCCTAATCCTAGATTTATGTCATATTTATAGCAAGCTACCCCGAATTAGAAATGTCTTGCACAAATACATGCAATAGTGCAAGAGATAACTCGTTGTGCAATTCACGCATGACTGGCCGACTGGTCTTGACCGGTCGGACCCCATGGCCAACCAGTCGGACCGGCCCAAAACAGTCCAAAGAGCAAAAGACCACAAGCCTCTACACTAGCCGACCGGTCTGTCTGACAGGTCAAGACCTATCGGTGTACAGTCCAAGGCAATATAAAGGCTCTTCTTCCAACATTATGCTCCTCCCAGCCAATCAACCGAAAGCCGCAATCTTCATAAGAGCACCATATAACCGCACCGGGCCCAAGTGAAAAGGCTGGCAAACATTAGACGCCACTAACTGAGAATATGCCATTTATGGAGGGTACTGACCAGGATATGGAGTCATCCGGCTTTGGTACGGGATCTGGTAGGCTGTTGATCACTGCATTTTCTTCTTAGCCCTAACGTACCAACCGAGAAGTTTTTCTAGCCATTATCCATACTCAGTGGAGACTATCAAATCAACGGTACAAATCACTAATCTAAGGACACACATGTACAGAATCCAATGCTGCGGTTCAGCAAACCATAATTTTGCCAATGGTCAAATGATAAATCCCTGTAATTCCTCAGGAAATTAAGGCCCTATTTGGTGGATTAGGCCACCTTAAGATAACATGGTTTCCCGGTAAAATGTAAGTGGAATGGATAAAACAAGCTTTTGGATCCCCACTTCAATATTTATAATTGAGCACGCGTCTATAAAAAATTAGCTTGTGTACACTCCACCATCTCTGACACCATGGAACATAGCTACCTGATCCAATCCATCAAACGCGAGGGTCCTTCCATTTTGACGCCCTGATCCAAGACACAGGTCAGTATACTAATCGGGTGGACCACATTTTAAAGGGGGGGGGGGGGGGGGGGGATAGTTACAAATATGATCCAGATAAATATATAAAAACTGCTGTGACCCCTGCAGTTTCTAATGGTAAGCACTCATTCCCCGCTAGGCCCTTCCTTACTCATTGTTCGGTGGAAGAACCATAAGAGTTACCTGTTGTGGTGAAATCCGACTGTAGTGTGAGTGTGTAAATAAAATAAAAACATTCATTCCCACTGTTTCATGCAGTATGGCTCATCTAATGTTGCCCACAGTTGAAATCTTTATAAGGCCCCTTGTGATATTTATTTGTCATCCAAATTATTCATAAGGTCGAAGTCTTGCCTGCTAGCCCAACTCGAAAAGGCATTGGCATTTCAACAGCAAGTTCAAATACTAAAGAGACACTAATTGAACACTAAAGAGACACTAATTGCACCAGCAGGTGCATTATGTGACTAATAGTATGTGCGTTACCCTAACAGGGTAGGTGGTGTACCTGAAGGGGAAAAACAAATATCAGCTTAATACAAAATTTCCACAGATCCCAAGAAGTTTTCAACGGTAGGAATTCAATCTCCACTGTGTGGTCCACTTGAGCTTGGATCTACCTCATTTTTGGGTTCATGGACTCAAATGATCTTTCCAAATGGATGAACGGCGTGGATAAAACCCATACATCACAGTGGACCCCACAGAGCCCCTGCCTGGACCGATTTACGTCCAGGCAGGGTCAAGATGCAATCCTCCGTACCAGATTGCCGCTGAAGCTTCACATTCATGTGTAAATCTGAATAACGACACAGGAGCACCAGCAACGGCAAACGAAGAAAACAACAAAGAATTTTTGTTTTTGGGGAACTTTCAATTCCGTTCTCTGTCATTCTGAGCGAATCCGTAACTTCTCTTCTTTCCCAGTCCCGTTATTTTGCCCTTCTCCGTCCCTCTCTTACTTATTTCAGGATTCCATTTTGTGACAATGGTTGTGTTTTTTATGAATATTGTAGGAATTTTGATTCAATGCAGGAACGAATTTCCTGTAACTCCAAGCCCTCTGCGGCCTACCGCAATGTCCGTTTTGCATCACTTCGTCCGTCAGTTCCAGCAGCTCATGTTTGTACATGGCCCAGAAATGAGGTAGATCCAAATCTCATGTGGGGCCACACAACAGGAAACAGTGGGGATGGGAAGACCCACCTTGTAAACATTGCTGGGACCCA
Source organism: Liriodendron chinense (assembly GCA_003013855.2). NCBI lineage: Eukaryota > Viridiplantae > Streptophyta > Magnoliopsida > Magnoliales > Magnoliaceae > Liriodendron > Liriodendron chinense. The sequence goes on along the minus strand of PVNU02000736.1, from coordinate 2,280,547 downwards.
CCGTGATATTTATATGACATCCAAGCGGTTCATAAAGTGCTTCCCACCGGGGCAAAGGGAAAACACAATATCAGCCTGATTCAAAACTTCTTGTATCCAAGAAGGTTTCAATGGTGGGTGTTCGATCCCCACTGTTTCTTGTGGTATCGCCCACTTGAGTTTTGAATCTGCCTGAATTTTGAGCTCACATTCTAACATGAGCTGGGGCAACCGATGGACGGAGCGATATAACACGGACATCACAGTGGACCCACAAAGCTTAGGGTCCCAGGAAATTTGTGTCCTTCTATGCATATTTGTTTAATTTTTCATGACATTATTGTGATCGAAATAGTTTTTCAATCATTATATGGCTACAAAGGCTGTTTTGACTTATGCCATTTAGGTGTTTGGCGAAATGTCTGAATGAAGTTCTATCTATTAATTTGAGATAGTTTTGATTCATTGGCTTATTAGAGATCCTGCTATGTGGTTGTATTTATCTTTTTTTTCAAAATTGAACTACTGTCATTGTGAATTTCGCACACGGCTGCATTCTGCTACCAGGGCAGTATACACCTAGTAGTTGCATGACCATCGAAATGCCTAGGCGAATGATTTTGATAGCTATGATGCACACAGACATGCACATTACACTGATTTTATTATTGCATTTTTATCCACATAAGAGTAACAAGTGCACTCTAGAAAAATGCAAATGAAGTGATTGTCTTAACATATAAAAATTTAGCTGGAGACACAAATACATTTTTTCTGTTAATATGAAAGTAGATGCTGAAAGGCGTTAATAAATAATAAATTATGAAATTAATAATCATAGAGCAGAAGTCTGGGGCACTCAATGGATTGGATTAGAGAGCCTACGTGAAACATAGGCTACATCTTGGCATACAGACAATAACAAAGATGATTAAATGCCTTATATAAACCACCTATTTTAGTGCTAACCATTTTCTGCTCAAGACTACCCTGTTTTATGCCAGTGAATTTGTCATCTTCTTCTTTCCTCGGGTTTCTATTTCGGATCATTTTTTCATGGATTTCTCGATCTTTTTTTTTTTTTAATTTATTTATTGGTTTGAGCTGTCCGTCCTAGGTTTTAGGAGAACTCCTTCACGGGTTTTAGTGTAATAAGGTAGCTGAATTTTTAGATTGGTTTCTCATGGATTTCTGAAAGCATGTTTTCATACTTGATTGTTATTCTGCATAATTCCGAATACATCAAACCAAAAATTTCCATATGCTCATGACATGATAGTCAACTGGTAAGATGCATGCTTCTGATGAAGAATCTATGTAATCGTGGGAGTAAAATGGGTAGTTGAGATTCTTGTTTGGCCCACCTTATATTCCTTACCAAGGATCCCATTTTGGATGGAAATTGGCACATGTAGATTTGTTTAGTTAGTCTCCTTCTTATGTGGATTTCTCATATTGTTAAGATATGCTAATAAGCATACATCTAGATATATAGTCGCCCGTGGGTTGAGAAGACGGTAGCCCGTGGGTGCTTAAATTCATGGCTCCTATCAACTATCAAGTGGCATTTTTTTATTTTTTTTAGTTATCAAGTGGCCTTTGATGTGGCCCAATCCAATGTCCCAAGAGACCAAAGTCCAAACTGGTCAGATTTAAAGAAGGAATCAATGACCTTTTGACATTATCATGTGAATCTCATGGCCTCTTTTTGAAGTGAAATGACTAAAATAAAATAAACAATTGAAAATGAACCTCACCCCCCCCCCCCCCCCCCCCCCCCCCCCCCAAAAAAAAAAAAAAAAAAAATTCTTCTTCTCTCTCTTTCTCCCCTATCAAGCATTGAGTGAGTGGATGTTGTCTCAATATCAGTCAAGCCATGATGGAAGGTCTAAACATTGTGAATGCAGTATGAGGAACTTATGTGGAGAATGCCATGCAAGAGAGAAGATTGGACATGCCACTAATGCAGGGCTACATCTGCACTTTTCTTGCACAAATTAGGAATTTGTATAATCCTAGTTTCCATTACATAGAGGAGCACTATGCTGCTGGGAAGCTAGGAACTGTGTAACTAAATCCTAGGTTCCCTTACATAGAGGAACCCTCTACTGCTTGAAAACCAGAAGTGTCGGACTAAAGTCTTCCTAATAAAAAGGAACCAATGGATGTGTGTTGGAGAGAGGTTTTAGGTCTTTTTGTTATGTTACTTTAAGATGACAAATTTTTTTTTCTCTCCAAAGATTAATAGAAATTGCATCGGTTTTGGACGAGTTAATGAGGCATTTGTAAGAAAAGATCACATGGTGTATGTTGTTTGCAGATGACATAGTTTTGATTGACAAGACAAGGGAGGGCAGAAATGCAAACATGGTTCTGAATGTCGGTATCGGCCGGCGTATCGGCCCTGCGGAAAAATGATACGATACGGTGTCGCGTATCGGAATCGGGCCCTGTATCGGACCGTATCGGTCAGAATTTTTTTTTTAAAGCAAAAAAATATGAAAAAATATCAAAAAAATAGGATAAAATGAGATATTCACGAATCTATCATTTTTTTGTATTTTGACCATGTATTCAATGGCGTATCGGACCATTCTTTGGTAAGAATGCTGTCCTGACGAGTTGAGCTTCTGTAAGTTCTGGTGTTGATGTTTTCTTTATATAAATTGTTGATATATGTTATAAATTGATATAATATATTGTTAATAGTCTGTCTGATATGTCCAAAAAGTATCACTACTCAGTACTCACTAGTCTATAACAATATAAGTGTAGAAAACTTGAAATACTTAGTACTTAGTACTTACTAATTTCCTTAAATGTGAATAATTTAAACATTTAAAATAACATTACTCTTAAATTTTAATAAAAACTCATGAAGGCAATCACCTCACCAGTCACCACCAAAATGAAAATCTAGCTGCTTGTGGTTGGTCGACCTCCACGTCCTCGTCATCCTTCGACTGTGCCTGTGGCTGTGCAACATGTGTTGCATCATATCCATAATAACCAGAGCCGGATGGAAAGAGTATGTCAACAAAACCTGAGGAAGACTGATCCTGACTAGGATATTCACTAGCACCAGATGAATAGGCATATTGTTGCTGCTGCTCATACTCCTGAGATTGTGATACTGATGATGAATAGCTTGGATTTGGATCAGGTGGACTACTCCAACATGAAAGTGGCGGAATAGGCTCTGTGTATCCGTGAGGATTGTAACCATAGTTACCATATCCATAATGTCCATAGGCCTCCTGATGTCCCGGTCCTCCATGAGTGCCACTAGTGCCAGCCTCTCCATGATGCCATCCTGGTTGGTTGTATCGTGACTCAGTAGACTCATAAGTTCAACCTCGTGTACTACCACGTCGATGCTCATCGGCCGCACGATCTGTAGACGGTTGTATGGTGTGTTGAGCAACACGAGCAGAAGCAGCAGGTGCACCACGACGACGACCACCACCGCCATCACTGTCACTGCTGCTATGGCTATCACTATGAGTTGCACTGCTACTATGACTACGTTCACCTTCATCAACTTCTTCAATAATCAGGTCTGTAGGATGACTTTGAGCGGTTTCTGCAACGAGTTCTGGGTATTCAAGTTCCTCACTTTCAGCTGCTTCTTTGCCTTTCTCCCGTTGTTCAAGCCATGGAAGAAGAGGGTCGTCTTCAACAAAAATATAATTTAAATTTATTGAAAAATATTGCGCTTGATTGTCGGCTTGCCCTCTTGCTTTCTTCATGTTTTTCAAACGCAGCCTCACATTATAGTGGATAAACACATTTCTTTGCACCTTTATCTCCTTTAATCGATTTCGCTGTTTAGTGTGGATGCAGGCGAAAGTGCTCCAATTTCTTTCACAACTAGCAGAAGATGTATATTGACTCAAGATTTTGATTGCAATATTCCGTAGTGTAGGTGCACTTTCCCCATAATTGACCCACCATTGAGCTGCATATATAACAAAATAAATATATCACATATCAATTATACTTATACAGCTTATTAAATTTGTAAAAGTTTATATTTTATAATTTAAATACTTAATAACACTTACCTGGATTTGTTCTTTATATTGCAGCTCGTGCAAGTGGATCTCCAAAGCTACCCATCGCCAGTTCATATACCTCTACCTATGAAATAGTAGCTAATAATAAGTACCATAAGTTTCAGGCTCTACACTATACAATCTACATATGTAAATAATTGTTAACTTACTTCGTTAATAGCATCAACCTGTCTATTAACGTCTGGCTCCAATCTTTTTATCACATTTTTCAGACCGATAGTAACCTCATCAACTTGGACATATGTAGTTGCATATCGAAATTGTGGATTTAAAAAGAAGCCTGCAAGTTGATTAAAAGAGGGAACAATAGAACATATCAAATTTTCAACACTATATAAAGAATCGAAGGAAAATAAATAACTAAATTTAATTAATATATGTAACTTATATTTACCTTCCGCATGGAGATCATGATGAAGCTGTCTATTCCAGCGCCTATATATGATCTTCCAATATTCCTTGTAGTGGTTACAATCACGTTGAATTGAAAACTTCGCTCTATCCATTGCTTCATAAAGAAAGCCCATCGTAGGCCTATCATCACTTTCCACCAGTCGAAGAACCTTAATCAAAGGTTCTATTGCTTTCATAATTTCTTACACTTTTTTCCAATACTTGTTGTATCTTATAATCACACACATCTCCACAGGCGTGCCACTCGTCTTTTGTCCATACTTCGAGTTGAGCCATTGTCGAGACGCAATCATCTCGCTAAGTGCCCCTCTATGATTGTACAGACTTTCCATGGCTATGAAATTTGTGGCGAATCTAGTTGCCCCAGGCCTTAACAACTCTCGCCCACCTGTGAATTTTTTCATAAGAGCAATTATCCAGTTGTGATTGTAAATATATGTCGTAATCAATCTTGCCTTTTCAACTAGTATCGACACATTAGGCTTCTTTCCAATATCTTCAAGGATGAGATCAATGCAGTGTGCTGCACAAGGTGACCAAAATAGATGAGGCCTCTTTTGCATAAGATGTTTTCCTGCTAGTTTATATGCTGCCTCATTATCAGTGACAATCTGCACCACATTACCCCAATTTTCTCTACCATTCTATCCATCAGACCGAATATATAATTGGCATTTTTCACTTCATTAGATGAATCGATAACTCTAACAAAGACCGAACCTAAGTGTGAGTATACCATGAAGTTTATCATGCTCAATCTGGTTGGGCTAGTCCAACCATCACACATGATTGTGCATCCTCTACTTGTCCATATGCTTCTAAATGATTGTACATAAGCCAATACTTCTCGATACACTTGATTTGAATACTTTGAATCTATGTCATAAGAATTGGGCGCTTTAATCCCAGGTCCCGCATCAGCTGCTGTATCCACAAACACTTGAAAGTATGGGCAATTAGCAACATATGGAGGAATACTATTGTGTAAAAACAACTTTGCAGCTGCTTTTCCAAGATTATCCACTATTTGCTTTGACGATATCTGTTTCAGTTTTTTCTGCTTGCTACTGGCCTTTCTAAATATTGTTTCATCACCAGGAGGTGCTTGTGGCTCCCTCTCATCATCAAGGTTGTGAATATGGGGGGAAGGGCCAGGGGTAGCCTGAGAAGGGTGTGGCTCTTGTTGTCGCGGGCTAAAGGCACGACGTAACCCGCCCTTAATACCTCCAAACAATCTTCTATTATCATGCCCACTACCACTACTACTACCACTCCCCCCACCTACATCACGAAGCGAACCCGTCCTCCCAAACATTCGACGCCGCTCATCTTCCTCACGGTGAGCTCGTAAACTTTCCCTCCTCGCAATTGTCATCTCCCTGTCTGAATCCTCCTCTGACTCGATGTCCTCATCAGGTAGCGACGTAGGATCTCCAAACACTTCTGCTCTACATTGGTCGAGCGTAGCCTTATTCTCTTTCTCTCTCATCACCTTTTTACCTTTAATTTCTTCTAAGTTCTTCTTCATCTCCTCCCTTACTGCCTGAGGGACACTTGGACACCCTGAAACTTGACCCTTCTGGTGGGCCAAGTGTTGTTTTAATCGGGTTACGCCCCCACTCACACTCCTACAATACTTGCACATTATTTGCTGTCTACTCCCACCTATCCTTACTCCATACTTCCACCCTACATCTTCATTTTCATTTCCAGCCATCCCAACAAATACAATTATACAACAATGCTTAATCTACAATCTGCACAAGCCATAAAGCCACAAACAATTAAAAAAAATGTATTATATATTTGCAAGTTTGCATCATAAAACAAATGTATTGTCAATTTATCTATTTTTTAATTTGGAGGGCCACACAAATAAAAACTAGGCTTCTTATTTATTTATTTTATTTGTAAAAATATTAGCGACCGTGAATAAGTTTGAATTAACAAAGTGTACAGGTGAGCAGCAACAGCAGCTGCACATGAATAACGATAAATAATGAATATACAACGATCTAATGTCCATCTGCTTTTCTACAGCCCATTTTAGAATGAGGTTCAAAAAATTATGCAGATCTAAGCCTCAAGTGGACCATACCACTAGAAACATTGTGATTGAGTGCCCTACCATTAAAAATTCCAAAGAACTCAACGTAAGGATTTAATAATGTTTATTTGCAATCTAAGATATTAATAATGTTAATAAGGTCTTGGTGAAGAAAAAATATAAATTCCAGATTGATCCAAAAATTTTGTGGCCACACCACAGGAAGCCGTGCTCATTGAACACCTACCATTAAAAACTTTTTAGAGTCTACCGTAATGTTTATTGGCCATCCTATCTTCTGATAAGGTTACGTAGACAGGGAAGAAAGGAAAATACAAATATAAGCTTGATAGTTCACACAGACATTGAAGAAGGGAAAACACAAATACCAGATTGGTCGAAAACTTCTGTGTCGCCAGGAAGATTTTAATGGTAGGAGATCAAGCCCCACTGTTTTCTTTGGTGGGGTCCACTTAAGCTTTGGATCTGTCTAATTCTTTATCTCATGCCATAAAATAAACTCTCCAAATGGATGGACGGTGTGGATACAACACATACATCATGGTGGGGCCCACAGAAGTTGGTGACGTCACTTCAGTAGCTAGATCGCTACTCAACCTGTCATAGCTAATCCGCGTCCGGCCTCAGGGGGCGTGAATTAGGTGTTACCCCGTGAACAGCTTAGTGGGTGTTACCCCTACCGCATGGCCCACATGGATGATATTTTGTATATCCACTCCGTCCATCCGTTTATACAGCCCATTTTAGTATAAGGTTCCAAAAATTATGCAGATCCAAATCTCAAGTGGACCATACCACTGGAAACAGTGTGATTGAGTGCCCCACCATTAAAAATTCCAAAGAGCCCATGGAAAGGTTTTGGTAATGTTTATTTGCAATCCAAGCTCTTGATAATGTCAATAAGGACTTGATTAAGGGAAAATATAAATATCAGATTGATCCAAAACTTTTGTGGCCCACAAAACGTTTTTAATAGTTATTAATCACTGTTTCTAGTGGTATGGTCCACCTGAGATTTGGATTTCTTAATTTTTTCGATCATATCCTAAAATGATATGCGAAAACAGATAGACAGCTTAGATATATAAAAAAATACATCAAGATGGCCCCACACGGTAGAGGTTACACCCACTAAGGTGTTACCAGGGTAACATCTAATTCGCTCCCGGCCTCAGGACGCAGAACCCGCTTGCGTACTGAGGCCGGATTACTTGCTGAGGACGTCAACTCTGTGGGGTCCACCGTGATTTATTTATTTCATCCACTCCGTTCATCCATTGTAACAGATAATTTTATGGCTTGGGAAAAAAAAAGGGCCATAAACATCACCGAGGGCCCTAGAAATGTTTCAACAGTGGAAATCATTATACCTGCTGTTTCTTGTGGTATGGTCCACCTGAGTTTTGGATATGCTTCAATTTTGGTTTCAACCCCTTAAATGATTTGTAAAATCGTATGGACGGTGTAGATAAACTAAATACATTTACAGTGGGCCCAACTGAGTTTACCCAGTACGATAATAGCGTGCTGGGTGACTCAGGACGCAATCCTCCTGTGCGCGCGGGTGGATCTCGGATCCACTGAGGTCAGTGCCCCATTGTGGGGCCACTGTGATATATGTACATTACATCTACACCGTCTATGCATTTTGGAAACTCATTTTAGGCATTATCCCAAAAAATGAGCAGATCCAATCTTAGGTGGACCATACCACATGAAATAGCAGTGATTGAATTCACACCATTAAAAACTTAATGGGGCCACTGGAATGTTTATTTTTTATCCAACTGTTGAATCGTCATATAAAATTAGTTTTCAAAGTGAATGGACGGTGTGGATGTAATACACACACATCACACAGCACGCTGCATGGTAAGGAATCCACCCACCTTGGTGGATCCGAGGATCCAGCCCCTGCCCCTTAGCGGATTGCGTACTGAGTAACTCCGCACTAGCGTGCGGTGTAAACTCTGTGGGGCCCACAGTGATTTAAGTATTTTATCCACTCCGTCCATCCATCTTAACCGAAAATTTTAAATATGGTGCCAAAAAATGAAGCATATCAAAATCTAAAGTGGACCACACCCTAAGAAAATCGTGAACTGAATGTCTACCATTGAAAAATTCTAGGAGGACACAGAAGTTTTGGATCAAGCTGATATTTGTGTTTTCCCTTCATCCATATCCATGTGATCTTATGAACAGGTTGGATGACAAATAAACATCACTGGAGGGCCTGGGAAGGTTTCAACGGTGGAAATCATTATTCCCACTGTTTCCCGTGGCATGGTCCACTTGAGACTTGAATATGCTTAAATTTTGGTATCAACCACTAAAATGAGCTGGAAAAACATATGGACGGAATGGATAAAGCATATACATTCTAGGTGGGCCCAACTGAGTTTACTCCTGCACGATAAGAGCGTGCGGAGCAAGCTCTTCCTAAAAAAAGGGGGAACGGGAAGTCGGAACCCTTAAAGGACCCGTCTTTAACTGAGAAGCCGAGAGGAGGGGGTTTCGGACGTCGTTGGCTGGTGCTTCCGGAACCCTAAATCCCCCAAATATCTCCCCCATCCCTCAAATCTCTCCCCCATACGGCCAACCCCCCTGAAATCCCTAAAATCTCTCCCCCCATACCCTAAATTTTTGGGATTTTTGAAGAATGGAGCTGAGATCTCCGTCGATTTGAAGAAATGGAAAATGGAAGGTCGTACTTACGGGCATGCGCTGCTGGTGATCGATCGAGTGGCCCACCGACGTCTCCGGATCGTCTTCCGATCTTCTCCAGGTACCGAAATCCCCTTGCTTCTCCTTTTTTATTTTCTTTTTTTCGATTTCTCTGTGACTAACGCCAACGACGCCGCGCCTTTTATCGCCGTCGATTGGTTGCGCAGTAGACTCGTGAATCTACAGTGTACATGTGATCGAATATTTTTTTTTCTTTTTTCCGGGATTCCAGATGTCCTTTTCTACGGATTCCACCTTTTTATCGCCCGATATGGCCCGATACGGTACAACCGTTACGGATACGCCCGATATAAGGCCGTATCGCGTATCGTATCGAGCCGATACGGATACGATACACCCGTATACGGATATTCATATCCATGAATGCAAAGCTAGATTATATCATAATCTGAGCATTCTCCTAGATCCATTGATCTATACATACTAGCACTTTCATTAGGCTTTTCAGTGGTCATGTATTTTAATTTGCCCTTGGCAGTTAAAAACACTTAGATAGATTTGGGCCACCAAAAATAGTTCATTCCATTCAATTTAATTGATGTTATTTGCAAATGGATTTATGAATCCAGTTCTTGAATCACTTTTCTCTTCCATCTAGGATAAGGGACTAGAATATATACCACAAGCTTATACAAACACAGACTGACCTTTTGTGATCGACGAACATCCAACTTGTACGCTTCACACTATATGCACACCACACTATTAGAGAATAATGAACCTATACATCCATATATTCCAACCAATCACGAGAGTCGATGATCACAAACATGGCATCCAATGAAGGCAATCAATCCACATGTCCACATGTCCCGCATACAAGAGGTGACAATCATGAACACTTCATCCCCTACTCATGCACTGGACCATTATAAAGGTCCGACACAACAAAAAGAAAAGAAACCCTAGGCTTCTTAAAGGATTTTCAATACGAGGAGTGAGAGAGACCAAAAATAAAAGAAGGAAAATGAATTATAAGATAGAAGGGATAAAGATGGATTAGATCAAAGGCATGGATGCTCTGACACCATGTAGAACTATAGATTAAAGAGAGAATAAGAGAAGAGAAGAGAAGAGAAGAGAGAGAAAACGACGTTGTGAGAAGAGAGGAAAGGTGAGTTAGGGGTGGATGCCCACCCTCTCCCCTTTATTTTTTATTTTTTTTTAGAGATAACGAAAATTATTTTCAAACAAAGAAAAAGAATAAAAATAAAGAAAGTTACAATGCCAAGCCTCTGAGATGGCAACCTGACTACATTATGAGAAAATCTAGACTATATCTCTTAAGCTTATCCACATTAGAAGCCCAATCAACAATGAGCAATCTGGCCCTTTGAGACATACCCTCCACTAACTCGCTTTCATTTCTAAAACATCTTGCATTTCTTTCTTCCCACACCACCCACCATACGACAAGCAAGGACATTTTCCCAAGCAACATCCTTTTCTTCCCTAGGCTCGCACCATGACCAGCTCGAGAAAGATGTCACCCACCGACTTCAGAAAGGACCAAAATACTTTGAAGCAAGCGAAGATTTCTGTCCAAATCAACCCAATGAGGGTGTAATGCATGAAGAGACGATCGTCCCATTTCCTCGTCGCATTTGTAGCATAAACAAATATTTGGAATTATCATCCCTCTTTTCCGAAGGTTATTGACTATCAAAACCTTCTTTCTACTAACCAACCATCCGAAAGTGGCTATCTTGGGAGGGACCTCATAGTGCCAAACATGTAGTACATAGCACCTCCTTACACTTTGTATACTTACAAAGGCAGGCGTAGAGGGACCACACCGAGAAAGAGCCTATCTTAACCAATTTCCATATCATACTATCCGGGGAGGAGGGAGCTAGGAACAAAAATGAATACGATTCAATAGGGCTACAAACTCTTTAACCTCCTCATCTTAAAGATACCACCTATATGGGGGATCCCACACCACCTCTTCCCCATTAGTAGAGAAGCAATAGTCCATTACAATGAAAGGATTTGGAGCAAGATGGAAGATACCGGGAAAGTCTACTTTCAAAGGGGAGGCTTCTTACCAAACATCTTTCCAAAACGAATTCTCTCACCATTCCCAAGGGAGAATCCTACACCTTCGGCAAACACTAACTTCATGAAGGAAACCCCTTCCACAAAGACAACGCTCTATAGGTCGAGTCCCTTAACCCACCCCCCCCACCCAAAACCTTCCTCCGAACACCCATATTGCTTTTGATGACGTTGTTCCAAAGTCCCCCGTTTCCCTTCCCAAACCTCCATAACCATTTCCCAAGTAATGCCAAATTCATATATTTAAGGTCTTTAGTACCTATGTTACCTTCTTTGTATGTCTTGCAAACTTCATTCCCCCCTACTAAATGAAGCTTCTTTTTGTCTTCCACCCCTACTAAGAACCGGTCCAACCTAAACATAAATGGCCTCACTTGCCTATTAGACCATGTAAATTTCCCTCCTTCCAACGACGAATCAGAAAGCTCATGTAGATCTATCCAGTCGGAAAAGTCTCTCATACCTCATGTAACCCTTCTTCCATTCAATCTTTCAACCATAAAACAAGTGATGTGAAGTTTCCCACAATACACCATGGGCCACTGAATTTGGATCTAGATGCCATCAACTCATCCCAGAATTTGTTTCTCCTATCTTTAATATTTAGCTCGTATACAGAAGTGAAAAGACAAAGGAAATCGGATGCAACTCTCCTTCAACCGATACTAAGAATGCACTACCCCAATAGTCTTCCTTGGACCATATTGTGGAATCCCACGCCACCATTGCTCTTCCGAACCTATCAGAAGCATCAATGGTCACACATTTTACTATGTTGTCGTACACAGTACCCAACAATTTTCTGTTGAAACTTTGGACCTTCATTTCCTAAAAGGACACCACCTGAGCTTTACATCTTCTACAAACATCTTTTATTTGCCTCCACTTCTGCTTACACCCCACTCCCGACATTCGACAATAGAATATTTGATGAGGACACAAGACCCTTCTAAGTTTATCAACGAAGAAAACACACGCCACAAGCATCTTCCTTGTGGCTTGGCGGCCATTAAAGGAGCATTGAAGACCTTACACATGTGGTTTGGGGACATTTAAGAAGGCCCCATCATGGGAAGACATGTGTAAGAGGAACAAGAAAGATAAAAATTCCCGACGGCTTTCCTGACATTTCTGGGCCGTCGGAAGGAAAAACAGGAATTCCAAATTCCCAACAGTTTTCTCGACGTTTCTAGGTTGTCGGGTGCCCGACCAAGTGTCACTGGGCGCCCGAAATTCGTCCATTTTCACATTTTAACTCGCCGGACATTTTTTGTCTTCATCGGGCGCCCGACCAAGTGTCACCGGGCGCTCGGGCCGTCGGCAATCCCGACAGTTTTGGACCGTTGGGCGCCCGACTAAGTGTCACCAGACGCCCGACCACCGCGCAAACTGTTTTTTTGATACTTGTTTTTTACTTAATTTTTAGGGGTATTTTGGTACTTTTATGTTTGCTTATTGCTTATTTAAGTGAGCTAAGCCCTAAAAACGAGATTAGTTGATTATTATTGAATGAAAGCCTCTTTGGTTGCCTCCCTTCTCTCTCTCATGAAACTTCATCTTCTTCTCCTAATCTTCTTCTTCTATTTTCTTCTTGTGCCCCTCCAATATTCCTCTAAGGTAAGATCTTCTTCATTCTCTCTATATATCTCCATTATCCTCAATCCTTGAAATCCTAAATTTGAGAATCAAATCAAAATCCCAAATTCTCCAGTTTTCAAATCCCTAATCCGAGAAACTCTTTGATTCCTCGGACTAGTGATCCCCATTGATCGATTGGGTTATGACCATGCAAGATCGGGAGATTCCATCCCTCACCAGATCCAACTATAGCAATAATTAAATTTCATACTTAGTGGTTACGATGAATGGCCCTCTCCATTGCATGTCTCTTTATGATCTTCTTAATTTATGATGATTATCTCTGAATTTTAGATTATTATTGTCTTTTATTTTCGCTGATTTAATTGTGTTCATGAGCATGCATTATAATTAGGGCATCCTACATCAATCTTCATCTGAGAATGGACCTACCCCTTCTTCCCTACCTAGCTCCCTCTACCAACTTTCCTTAACCGAAAGAAAGATTCAATAAGAGGCTAACCAATCCTTTATTATTCGAGGATCTAAGGGCTTTCTTGGGGGATCTGGAACAACTTCTAGTGTGACTGCGTGCTTTGACAAATTGGAACAGAGCAACGTAGCCTTCTGGATGATCCTCAAATGAGAGCCCAATCAATCTTCCCACGTGACTTAGGGCATCCTAATCCATTTCTTATTGCGTAGCACCTCAATCAACTTGACCCATGTTGGATCTGAATCTCTGTCCTTCAGCTACAAACTTGACCCCCTCGGGGGACACTGCCTTTTCAGGCCCCGCCACCACTTGGAGTGGTTCCACTTTAAGCATGTCTCTTCCCCTTTGTTCCATACCACACTGAACCGAGGATCTCAATTGCCTGTCTTGGAAGAGAGCAACTAACGCCTGTTCTGATGTTACTTCCATGTTAGACCTGGTATATGGGGAAGCCCAGTTGAAGGTCCTGTCTTGTTTGTTAGACAGAAGGGAACACTCATCCTCATGGAAATAAAAGTCACCCCTATTGAATGCCTTTGGAATAATATAATATCTCTATTTTAATGAGTGATGCCCTCCTCGCGCTTATGCAGCTTAAGGAAAAAAGGCACATGGTCTGTAAGAGATGGTAAACTCGCACGATGTAGAATATCTTGCATGGGCGGCATCGTCTCGATCACATAACGTCCACCTGCCTCTACTTGTAGTGCGTCAGGGACATGTAACCATTTCTCAGGAAGTTGGGTGTCGAAAGGGGAGGTGAGGAGACTGAGCTTGACGTTCTCGAGCCAAAGCTCCTCATCAAAGTGGGATCCTTTATTCTCCCCAACTTGTTATACGAAATAGGTAGCTTTGGGTTACCTGAACCTGTAAGCTTTGAACCGAACCTAATTTCCGAAGCGGAATGACCCCTTTTAGCTTCCGCTGCAACGTCACCTCTCCCATTTGTACTTCCACATATCGCCTTCTTGTTCCCAATTATGTCGTAGTCTGTCAACTTTGAAGGCGCATTAAGAGACTTCTAACGATCACGCTTCTCCTTCTCCCACATGGCAGAAGTTTTGAGAAAATCGGTGATGCATGTGACGCGTGCTCCGCCAGACCATGGAAACCATTCTCCTTCATCTCGAAAAGACTCTGCAACTATTGCTGAAGATGGAGGTCTATTGCCTGCTACCCACCAGCCTTTTGCTTCCCCTGTCTATTGGTACCATCTCCAACCTTTAACACATGGATTTCCATTGAAACCTCCCCCAATGCAAAGAAGATTTTCTCTGGAATCACCTTCTTTTGGCTTATTGTTGGTATGGGACAGCATCCTTCCTCGCTGTGAAGCTAGTGTAGGCCCTCACCCTCGGGAATCTGCGTAAGGGCACAAGAGGGACCCTAAGAAACTGTAAGACACAAGGGGAATGGTGGTTTTGGGCTATAGTATTATTTTGCCCCGCACTACCAGCTCGAGCTATTAGCGCAACTGGTGGAACAGTGCCATAACAAGTGGTATCAGAGCTTCAAGTCGAGGGTTTGAACTGCAGCGGGAGAACTCACGCCGGGGGGGGGGGGGGGTCTTTATGGGGACAGCATCCTTCCCCGCTGTGAAGCCAATGTAGGCCCTCACCCCCGGGAATCTGCGTTAAGGGCACAAGAGGGACCTCGAAAAACTATAAGACAGAAGGGAAATCGTGGTTCTAGGCTATAGGTATTGTTTCACCCTGCACTACCAACTCGAGCTTTTAGTGCAACTGGCGGAACAGTGCTGTAACATTTCTGGCTTCTTCGAACACAATCCCAACCACATCTAATCGTTGTTCTAGAAATTGTATTTGAGTTGATCACAATGACTTTGCCTAAACAGTCTCCAATGGCTCGAAACATGTCCACAAACCAAAGGTCAAGAGGGACCCCCCCCTCCAGAAAGACCTGGAACCAACACGCCATCGCAAAAGTGGAGCATTCCAACCATCTGCAGAGATTAATCACCAGCCCTCCCTAAGACACCCCATCTAATGACATTATCTTCTCAAACCCTTCCTTCAAGCTCAGGGAGTACCATAGTCTGTCTTTTGCAAGGTCCTTCACCATTGCCTGACCATCTTTGATCTCCTCTAGCTGCAATAACCAGCTGCCCAACTCTGCCTTGGAAGAGCATCTTCTTACTACAGCTACAAAGGCCCACTTCAACACCTCCCTTGCATTTTCCATGATATCGAATAAAATAATTGGGCCTTTGATGGTATTCTCCTTCCAGAACTACTACATCTTTGGAATATCCTGAGACTCATCCAATCGATTTTCCTTCTCCCTATCCAGCTCTTGCTCATCCGCACCCGTGATAGTGGTGGTCTCTGTAAGAGATATTTTCCACACATACTCCTCCCCTTGCCCCTCCACCCTCTCAGTCTTCTGACTCCTCTCCACTCCCCAACTTCTCCAGCTCTTTCCCCAGGAAGATCCTTCCCCCTTATCTTTAAACTATCTCTTGAGAATATTGAGCTATCTTCCCCTACAATACTCCCCTGATATTAATAATAAAAAGTCAATATGACAAAAATAGCCTTATTAACAAAAGCAAAAATACGCTACATGTCTCTAACCAAAATAAACAACTAATAACAAGAAGAAATAACTAAAAACAAAGTCTAGGTGGGTCGTACAGTGGTACGGCCCACATCTCCATATCCGTTAACATATATTATTGTTTTGTGATTTGGATGTAGCTATTGCTTGGATTCACTAACACTTGACATGGGATTTGGGTTAGATTTTATGATTTGTTTTGGGATTTTTATGTAGCCACATGTTGGTATGCATGATTTCTAGTAAATAGAGTGCATAGTCATTCATAGGCTCTCTCAAGTTCAGGTGAACGTTATACTCTTCAGAATCTAATTGGTATTTGATTTCCTAGCAGGGGATGGAGCAGCTGTGGTTTTATTTGTTCTGTGAAATTTCCGTTTACAAAAGATCGCTATGATGCTTTGATTCTCATAGATCATCCCATCTGGACCCTAAAGACAAGGTACCCCACCGTACAAACTAACAAATTGAAAGCCAGATTATACTTTGCATATACATAAGGATCATATAAATTCCTCGACTATAAAGCTGAAAAGCTCCAGTATTCTCCTACGGATGCTCCAGATTCTCCTATGCAATTCAGAATTTCAAAATGAAGGCTAGCAATTCACTGGTGTATTGTGGGGTCATTCTGCTCTACCTCCATCATGTTCTTTTGATCAGCAGTTGCATATCTTTACAGCACCATGACAACATGTATGTATATGTTTCTTTCAGCTTCTTAACATAAAACATTCGAAAGGGTTTTGATATCTAAACCACCTGAATAGTGGATCCCACTCTAGATTGGTCATATACACAAATTCAGTTGATTGAACAATCCTGACCTCTGATTAGTGGATTTTTCTGTCGAATTTGGACAGTTTACTTCTTTTTATAGTTGATCAGTCAGGATCATGCTTTCAGTGTAATTTTTAGGTTATAATCCATTTACTTGGGCCCATATTTGGGTGGTTCTGATTTGAGTTACATGCCACATGTACAGTACTGGAGCTATGGTGGTGGCTCAGCCTCCTTACATGTGATTAACATGTAAGGCTATCCTGACCATCTAAATCGTGTGGCACACTTATTGGAGCATGCCTCCAAAATCTCTGATTTGGGAGCCCTAACCACTCAATTGGTGGTTCTCAAATGGATGTTTATAAAATAGTGAAGGTTCCCAATGCACTGAGCAAAATCAGATGGTTGCTACTAATTGCTCATTATAATTTTTTGGGTTATGCTTCATCCAGTTTGGATCATGATTTTGACGTTCTGAGTTTCCATACAACTATGCAATACATATGGTAGATTGGTCAATGCCATTGTTAAAATGGTGGTGAACTATCATTGGATTCCAGCCCCTTGTCATCCTCCTTATAAGTGACTTGCATGTGAGGCTATCCTGACCAAACATAATCTTGGTCTGCTGATTAAGAAGTTCAAACTTCTATGAGAAAAATGGGTGGTTGATGAGTATACTACCCTGATTTTGATATATAGAAATGTTCACAGTGCGCACTACTTGATGAAAGGCTCAGCTCTCTGACATGCATGCTGTACGGCCTGATCTCTAATGCATTTCCACCTCTACAAATGAGGGCCCCCTAACTGAATCATGACCTAATGCTTGTGGGAGCTAGGATCCATTATGAATGAACCTGAGTAGGTTGTATGGGGCCTAAGTGGGCCTGCCTATGATCACAGGTCCATTGGATGGGAGGGTTTCTCCATGGATTACACGATTTTCCCAATATCACCCTGGTAAGATGACCATACCCATTCAAAAAGGGCCTGCAAAATGGACAGTAAGACCATGTTTTCTCGTACCTGCCATTTTGCATTCTCTTAAGTACTGGCTGTCATTATCCAATCATGGTTATTTTTTCGCTGATGGGTAATCCACAGTGGATCCCTCCTATCTAATGGCTTTTGTTTATCATAGGTGGGCTCAACGGGACCCACAGAGGAATTCACATCATGATAAGGTATGATGGATCATAATGGGTTGTAGCTCTTACTTTTTTTTAAATTTTTTTTTATGATGTCGAGGGGCGGGTAATCCCAGGGAGGGGAATCGAACCCTCGTCTGTGGGGAGCACACCCATGATGCTTGCCGTTCGCCCAAACCCCGTGCGGGTGGTTGTAGCTCTTACGTGTGGCTTTTCTTTCTTTATTTTTATACTGGTACTTGAAATTTATCTGAGGAAGGGGAGTTATTTGACACTCTGGCAGAATGTGATGGCTGATGCGCATGCACTCAAAAATTATACATACATTAACTCAAATAGACCATCCAAATTTTGGGAACCACTGCAGATAGTTCATCATCCACAAGTAAGATTTATTAAATGATGCTAACCTCAGATTATTGGGCACTTCTTTATTGAATTCAGACCATTGACTATATTTCATTTCGACCATCCATTACATGACCACCAATCAGTAAATCAGAAAATCAAGTCAATGTAATTTTTGGTTCATGATAAATCTATATTGGGACCTACGATTTGGGTGGCTTGATTTAATTTACATGCATGCCACATTGGCAATCTCGTATCAACCACTATACTCTGCTAGAGTATCAAAGTATTTCTCACATGAGGAATGATCGTAGAAAGCTAGTTGTCCCATAAGCTTGTGGCATAACTAGTTTCATTGGAGACGTGGACAGTCCAATCAACAACACCCAATCATTCAGCCCACTTTTTGCAGCAATTGCACAAATCACACCAATGGATGGTCCAAACCACGTGGACTTCTTGTTGGCCAAACATGTTCCTTGACCATCTTCAGTAACTGTTCATTTTCCAAGAATAAACTGAGCAATCATCTGACTAATGCAATTCCTTAAGAGTCCTGAGCAATCTAAGGTGGGCCCAAATAGTGGATAATGGAGATGATGATATTGGACCTATTTTCTTTGAATGATAATGGCCATCCATTTTGCATGATATTGATTGGACGGTTAGGATTGACTGCTGGTGGTGGTGGGACTTGAAGGGAAGGCTGGAATTAATGGACAGTCTGGATTGGTGATTGGACTGCCACAGTTTCCAACTAAAAGGAGTACTATAGACTTAACAAACAACTAGTTTACAATCATTCTTTAATTACTTCAGTATTTATTTTTTTTTTTTCCTTTTGGTACTGATACTCATTTAGGGGTTGATAATTTGACAGTAATGATGTTAAACTGTTGAATGTTGGGGAGGAGCTCCGACAAGAACAGTTACCATTTCAAATGGGTTATCGCCTTTACCAACTTCATGGACTCAAAGCATCCATGTGGTATGAAGTAAAGATATCATATCCAGCTTCTGTATGTATTCTCTTGAAATGCCCCAGATCGGAATATCCTAGCCATCGCATCTTTGCCCCTTTTTTATTTGAATGCAGACCGTTTCTGTAACTTCTTTCTTAACTACCACCAACTGAAGGATCCAGATTTTCCTATTTGGTGGAATTTTTTATGCATGGGTCATCCAGAGTGGCTCCAATCACATCACAGTTTGGAACTTTGGATCGTTGAACCGTGGAGCCCCACTTGTGCAGACTAGAAACCCATGCTTACCATATAAACTCTTGGTTCAAGCATTGTATGATACACCATTATCTTCTTCCATAGATTCTTGCTTCTTTTGTTTTCACATTCTTTTCATGAAGGCTTACTCATCGTGGTCATTGAACAATAGATACCAGCCAGCTTTTCAATTCAACTGAAGCGAGACAAATCAGACCTTCAGTTTAACATGAAAAGAAGATTGCTCAATACCGAGAAATTGATTTTCCAGGCAGACAGTAATAACATGGTTAGTATTCAGTTTTTCATTTTATAAGATTTTACAAATTGGGCAAGATTTCAGTTTTTGCATTTTGAATAGCTTCTAGTTTAGCACTCTGGTCAGGGTGAAGTACATGTTCTTGTGATCGTCGAGCCTGCTGGGGTTGTTGCAAAGCCACATGTAAATGAAAGACAGTTCATCATTTTCAATATTGGTAAGAAAAAAATTCCAGTTCTTATTTATTTATGTATTTTATTTTTGAACAGTACCAAATACCAATTTATTAAAAGGTCCAAAGGGCCAAATGAAAAACAAGCCACTGTACAAATATATACAAGAGCCTAGACCTAGGACAGAAAAAATACATGACTTTACAGTTCACTCCATGCTGCCAAGTCCAAAGAGCACTTGTGCAAATGAGGGGACACGGCTGCCCATTCTATAATAGGGCATTTAGCCCTACAAACGACGCACAATAGATTGGCCACTTTGTTGTTGAAGACCCTATCATTTCTTTCCCGCCATATTTCCCATAACCCAGCAAGAGCCGCCATTCTCCAGACCTTCTTTCCAGCTTTCCCAATCCCACCACCGCGACATACTCGGAAGAAGTCAGGGATGGATTTTGGCATAACCCACAGCGAGAAGAAATGGTCCCAAACCCCTTTCGAGAAAGGACAATGCATGAATAAATGCTCTACTGAATTGTTGTCCTTCCAACGTAGCACACAAACATTAACAATGCTTAGACCACTTTAACGAAGGTTGTCGACGGCAGTGTTTGCATTATCTCTGATATTATCGAAATATCCCCGATATTATCTCTATTTCTAGCTCAGCGACACCGATAACACCTAGTAGCGATACCGATAATACTGATAGTATAAAAAATTCTTAATATTGGTGATGTATCACTAAATATTGCCAATGTATCGATATCGTCAATATTTTCAATTGTGTAAATTCTAGGCGTCGTTTGTATTGTCAATACATCGATCTCGTCGGTATATCACCAATATTTTTTACTGTGTAAATTCCGAGTGTCGCTTATATCGTCAATGTATCTGCAATATTTCGATAATATCACCAATCTATCGATATGCCAAAAATCTATATATTTAAAAAATTTCCATTTCATATTTTTTATGAGTGCATGGTTGTATGCAGCATTCAATTTGTTGACGATAACATTGATAATATCACGATATTGTCATTATCGCAACACGGCAATAACGAGACCACAATTTTTAGTTTCTTTTTCAGTTGTTAATGATTTGTTTGGAAATTTCATGTGTTGCCGATATTCTAAAATATCAATGGATGTTTGGATGGATGAAATGATTGAACTGACTTCTTAAGACAACACATGCTTTTAGGCCCCCATAAATAGAAACCTATTATGTATGCATTCTTTATACAGTTTTTTTATTCCTAAATGTGCAACTATGTGTATTTTATCAACTCCTGAGGTTACACTGAAAAATTTCACTGTTTTTCCCATTTTCCCCGCATTTCTGGTTATCAGCAATATTATCGGCGATATCGATATTGTTTGCATATCCCCGGCTAGTGAAACTTGTAGCGATGCCGAAACTTCGAACACTAGTCGACGGTAAGAATTTTGTTCCATCCCACCAGGCAAGTGAAAATTGCCATCTTCTTAGGCCCCATAGGACCAAATGACAGAAGTGTGAACTGGAATTTCTTCCGAAGGAGGGTCAGCCAACATCGAGTAGAAGGATTTCACTGTGAAGTAACCTGATTTATCTAAGGTCCAGGACACGGCATCCCCATCCAAGCTGAGCTGAAATCCTGAAAGCCGGTTCGTAAGCGCTATAAATCCAGCCTCCTCTTCTTCTTTAAGTGCTCTTCTACAAGGTGGAATTCATACACCCGATAAGCTCTAACGAGAGAAACAACTGGCCACGGATATGCTCAAGTCCGAAGAGATCAAAGCTAGCCTTGGGAATGTCTCCTTTAGAGATTGGCTAACTATCCATACATCATCCCAGAATTTAATGCGCTGTCCATCGCCCACTGAGAAACCTGCCCCGTCCTTGAACTTTTCCACCAATTCCGCAATAGCCTTCCCCAAACCCGTAGCTTTATACAAAGTAGATTTCTTTGGCCACCAACACATGTTGTCAGCCCCATACTTCGTAACAATAATCTCCAAAGACTTTCCATTTCCCCACCAAACCTCCACAGCCATTTGCCTAGAAGAGCTTTGTTTATGATTTCTAACTTTTGAACCCCCTGCCCTACCATTTGATTTCACGCAGCAAACATCTTTCCAATTCATCAAATGGAATTTCTTTTCTTTTTTTTTCATCAGCACCCTTCCAAAGAAAATCCAATCAAAGCTTTTCTAGCTTTTTTAACACCCCTCGCGACATTTAAATAGTAGTCTACCTCCCATAGATAGATGACATTGTTTCCAAGTGGACAATGTACTTTTGAACCGTTCAATCACCCTGTCCCATAGCTGTTTTGGAGGCTTCCCAATGCATAATGGGAGCCCCAAGTAGGTGGAAGGGAATGATCCTGACTTGCAAGTTGCAACCAAAAATCGCAGCCAATTCTTCCAGTTCCTCCTTCGAGATGCCAATGCCTAGCATCTCACATTTGACTGGATTCACCTTTAAGCCCAAGACCACTTCAGAGCAACAAATTATCTTGCTCTAGTTGTCTCTTGCTAGCATTGCAGAACAACAAAGTGTCGTCAGCAAAATGGAGGTGCGAGATCTGGAGATCGAGATCTGGAGATCGCCCCTGTCCATTCTAAAGCCAGAAATGACACCCAATCTTTGATGGCTCTAACTAATGTCCAGCATGCACATTCATACTTGCATGTAATGCACATAGGCTGGGATGGATGACAACAGGCTGAATAACAAGGTGCTTATGCTAAGACAATTGCATTGACAATGTTTAACAAGAATTTCTATTGTTTAATTACCATACTACCCCTAGTAACTAAGAGAACGCCACTGTGCATGATGAGATATCATGCACAGTCTCTGGAGCGAACATAAGCCGACTTATACTGTGCACCCCTTGGAATGGATATAGCTAGATTTTTAGCACCCATCACAAAGAATCCAAAGGCAGTACAGGCTATACAAGGGCAAAAGGGGAAGGCCCAAAAGGATGCAGGTGGAAGTAGTAAAAAAGGATTTGATAACCTATGATTTAACTGAGGATATGGTCCTTGATGAGGTGGAATGGCCAAACAAGATTTTTATAGTTGACCCCAATTAGTTGCGAAAAGGCTTACACCCCATTTGGCACCTTGGAATTGGGTGTAATCGGAGGTAATTTTAGGTAAATGCTTCAAAATCCAGCATTTGGCACTCTGGAGGTAAATGAAAACACAATTTTTGGTGTGTTTTGAAATCCCTTTGTTTTGCTGTGAATTGATGGTAATTGGTGTGAAATGGCTTTTTGGCGTGCCTACCCTCACTAAAAAAAAAAAAAAAAAGGTAGGGGAGTCGCGAACTTTTGTCATCTAAATAGACAGTTAAAAAACGTTGGCGAGTGCCTCGTTTGTGATCCTGTGCCACCTGAGGTTCAGAATTTCCTCATTTTTTGTGAAAGTATATATTTCAATGGGCTTATTACAATCATTCTGTCAAATATCACATATGTACACTAATTTGGGATATTAAAGCTGATTTAGTTAATCAAACTCAGGTTCATATGAATATACTAAAGAATGCCAATGCATTTCAATTACAAGCATCCAAGTACAATTTTTGGACTCCAGTACATTCCAGTTACAAGCTGCCAAACACAACTGAGGATTCCAATTCACATGGATTCCAGTGTAATTGTGAATTGGATTCCAACATGTTCCAATTTCTAGGTGCCAAACAAGCCCTTAGTTGATGATAATGATGCTTTGTGGTTAAGCACATGGAGAATATTATCAGTCAGCAATGAAAGAGAACTTACAGAAATGAAGAAAGAGATGTCGTGATGTTGAAAGCAAGAGTTATATCGTGACCCAACAAGCCGCAGGCTTTGTAATAAGGACATCTCTGCACCTCTTATCAATTCAGTTATTTGATCTTCTAAACTTCCGGAAACTTAACTGTGACTGATTCCTTTCTGCTTGTTTCTTCAATTTTTTTTCCACTGAATTACATAGAAGGGCTTTTGGTTTTGTGATATATTTGTGGATCATGGTCTCTAATTTTTCTGTCATCTGTGTAGTCTGTGATGAGCTGTCATTTGGGATCCCACATAAAGCTTGGTGGGTTGGAATGTTGGCATTTCTCTGCTTGGGAGTGGCATTAGTTATTCCAAATTTCCTTCCATCATACCTCCTTCGAAGAATCCAAAGCCATGATGGACCAGGCATATCCAAAGGCTCCTAAATTTTCCGCCTGAAATAGACGTCTTTTGTTGGCCACATAAGGTAACTTTTGAGCCATTAACAGTTGAGAAACTTCTAACATCCTTTTAAAAATCTTTTTAATGGACATGGTATCACAAAATTTGAAGCAATTTGTGCATTTATTATAATTTTTTTATAGGGAAATGATCAAATGGTGTCGACTTCAATCAGGACACTTGACAGTCCAATTAACCAATCCGGCTGTCCATTTGGTTCAACGTAGATTCCAAGGGATAACATGAAATAATCAGACTGATCGGATGATTACATCAATCGGTAATACGACTCTCTTTTAGTGCCGTTCATTTTCCAAGCCATGGATGGGATGGCTAGGATGACTAGATAGAAGTGATGCTTTTGAACCATAAGCAGTCCATGATGGGGCCCAACGAATAAATGTACCAAATTGTTGACTGGGCCCCTTTTTAAATTAATAATCTTGACTGTCCATTTTGTAGGCTGTTGATCAGATGGTCAGGATGGTCTGATTGTTGTGATTTTTTTTTTATGGTAGCCCATGTAATGTATACTGCATCTAGTGGACAGTCCAGCTCAGTTTAGAGGACTTTGCAAGTAGCCCGACTGAAGTCAAACTCCCTGTTATAGTTTCCCTTTTTTTATATAACAAAAAATGGGGCACTGTAGGTGTTATTTCAAAACTACTGCAGGCTATATTTCCACTCAGGGTTTGGGAAATATGGAATGAGAAAAACAGGGTTCTCTTTCTACACAAAAGGGAGTGTTTGGATTCACCATACAATTGAATTGCAATTGATGGTCTGGTTAAGTGGAAATACCTGAGTTGTAATTTCATTTCTTCACATTTAATTAAGAGGATCAGACTCGAATTGCAATTACCTTACTTTCTAGTGATGTAAATAGCATTAACATTTTCTGCCCGTCTTGCTGTCCGACTTGGTAGTGTACTACTCTCCTGCATGAACCCAGGATCAGGTCTTACCAAAGGCCATTCATTCAGTGAGGCAGTGGCCCTGACGACCCACCAATAACATTAACATCCGGGGGTAGTGAAACTGGAGTACTTGATTTTTAATGCCCCTATCAACGTTTGGCTGAAACTATCCTGTGGGTTGGACCCGGGCTGGATGGTGAGCCTAACCTAATAGTGGACAGATATCTTTAACGGGTGTGGACTTGGGTCCTTGGTTTTGTGTATTTTTCGGTAATAATGTCCCACACAAGATATGGACAGTTATTGTTTGTTTTCAGTTTAGAGGTTTGCTCCAATACATCCCAATGTATACAATGCATAGCTATTGAATCTGGATCATCTTCCAATGATCCAAACCGTTTGTACAAGGAGTCTCACTTTGTATGGTGGAAGTCAACAAATAAATGCTCGCTATTGGCATTGATAATTTTGCTTTGAATATGAAAGGTCACCAATAACCTTTGCATGATCAAGGGGTTCAAATATTCAATCTGAGAGTTTTTTTAGGCATCCTTCATCCAAGGAGAGCCCTATCAAATAAATGGTTTGGGTCATTAGAAAAAAAAAAAAAACCCAAATCCAAGGCTAGAGTACGGACGTGGGGATGTATTCTGAGCTGAGTTTTTTGTGAATCAAAGTAGAATAAGTAAACCTCAGACTGTAGTATAGAATGGATGCAATCCTAATCTAAGGTGAGATAGATGCATTGCACCTATAGCATAAAAACTAGGTCAGCCAACTGTCCGGGCCTAGGCTTGCCTACGGCCCAAGTTTTGAAATGTTCAAGCTCTGCCTATTCAAGATTGTGTTGGTAGGCCCAGGCCGAGCCCATTGACAGCCCTACCTAAAGTGCCTGTGTGGGTGAGTGGGTGCAGGGTCTGTGTATCTGTGTGTAGACACACGTGTATGAAAGAATGAGTTTGAAAGAATCTCAACAATACATGAGAGCTGTGGAAGTCCTTGTGCGACTGGGACCGTGTTCTAGTGGGCCACTGTTCACATAGGCAAATTGAGGGAATTGGACGGGTTGCCATTCAATCAATGACCTATAAAAGTAACCATTAGATGAGCGTCCGCATCCAACGAGCAGAACTCACAACAACTTGATGGTATGAGTGGTCCAATCAGTAAGATTTTTAGCGTATAGCCCCTGACCATGATGGCATGCCCAATAAACAGTCCTGATGAAGAGGTGATCATCAGGACTGTTGATTGGGCATGCCCACTGGCATGTGAATGTGAGATGCATGCAATCCATCGGACAAAAGCTTGTTGTGAATCTGACATGGTTTAAAATCAAATTGGTGTACTAAAAAATGGAAGGTCAGAGTAAATGAACAACAGCATGCATTTAAACCATCCTGGCCGCCGATAAACCGTAGGCAAACAAAACATCTGTGGGCATTTTCGTCTTTTTTTGAAAAATCATACTTTATACTGATGTTCGTAGAGAAAACTAGCAGTTAGGATACCTTCTGTCTCAATGAAAACTTAATAAAAAGGTACCAGGATGTAAATACCATATTATTAAGTTACTATTTTGTAGGGCTGTAAATGGGTCAGCAGACCCGATTGGGTACCCAGATCCGACCCTTATGTTAAATGGTACGGGTCTGGGTCCAAGAATAAACCCAGTTCTTAAATGGGTCTGGATCTGGTTTCCTTTATAATAATCAATTTATAGTCCATAGTCCACAGATTGAAAGGTTAGGTTGTCCAGCCGAGAAAAAACATTGAAGCATAGTGTACCGATGATGGGATGCAACACACCAAAATTCTATAGTGCTAAAACATGGCCTCACTTTCCATGTTTGAAAACTCAAATACTTTACATAGGGGTGGCAATGGGCTGGGTTTGGGTCGGGCATGTTAGGCCCTGGCGGAGACTGACGGTTTGGAACTAAGGCCTGGTCCAGTCGAAATCCATTATGGGCCGTAACACAGCAGGACAAAGCTTGGGTCCAAAAAATTTTGAGCCCAGGCCTAGCCTGAACAGTTAAGATCCCATTTCCCACTTAAATGTTTCTAATCTATCTGTTGATCAAACAATCTACATTTCTATGGATGGCCCTAACCGAGGATTGGAATGGCATATTTGTAGATTGTAAGGTATGTACATGTGAAATTGGGATAGGTCAAGCTCCAATAGGCTAAAATGACTCTCGCCCAAGCCCGATTCAGAAATTGATCAGGCCATGCATGCAATGCCCAAGCCTGCCCACAGGCAAAGCTCCAAGCTGGGGTCGAGTGGGCTACCTAGCCCATTGCCACCCTTGTACACATTCTCGGCTGGACGAGTCATCTTAGTCAACTCATATTAACTCAGCGGTATTTCGCTAGTCACAAGTGACACGAATGAGTTGGCCGAAGTCTCTCTAAAGTTATACCGAATCACGGGGTCTAATCGGGTCAATTATGATCTCATCCGTGTCAACTCGTCCGAGTCTCAAAACCATTCTTCATGGTGAATTCTTGGGTTCAACCTACCTGCCAAAACCACGTGTGCGTATAACGACAGGTTTTCAGGCCACTCGGCGGATGGCTGCCAATTGTCCAATTACACTGGGCCACCAGGAGAATAGTCCCGATCACTAGATAAGCCACGCGTACCGTTACGATCGACCCGTAATCTTGCATCTATCTTTAGGAAATGCTAGTTGGGAACTTTTGAGTTCACTCGCCTCACACGTGAAAATGAGCCACACGTGTGTTAGCTTCCACGGGGTCGTCAGGCAGATCTCCTTGTGCACACTCCATGTACCTATCCGAATCCGATCCGATCTAGATAACCTTGTACCAACCGGGAGCGGCTTCGGTCAGGTCAGGGTAACTCAAGCTAAGGCCATGGGGCCACCTTGATGTATATGTTACATATCCATGCCGTCCATCCGTTTTTAAATATCAGTTAACGTTATGCACCCAAAAATAAATCAGATCCAAATCTCAAGTGAACACACGACAGGAAACAGTAGTGATCGAACTCCTACCATTAAAAACATCCTAGGGCCTGTTTATTTTCCATCCAACCTGTTGATAATATATCACATCGATGAAGGAAAAATACAAATATCAACTTGATCCAAACTTTTCTAACCCACAAGATGTTTTTAATGGTCAATCACTACTGTTTCCTGTGGTGTGGTTTACCTGAGATTTAGATCTGCTTCATATTTTGGCTCATCCTATAAAATGAGCTATTAAAACGGATGGACAGCGTGGATATGTAACACATACATCAACATGGTCCCGTGCTCACGGCCTGATCGAACGGGGTGTTACCCCGACCTGACTGAATCCGCTTCCGTACCAACATGAGAGGGTGAACACGTGTCGCAATCCGTACCATGTATACAGTCCGGGTGGCGAAATTTCAGGAGTTTGGTAGATACATCCAAAATCTAATTTATTCCCAACCTAGAGCTTGGTCTGAAGTACATGAACATGTGCTGGGGTGCGTAGTTTAAACGCCCTTTATCTAATGAATAATAAACGCCACTTGGAAACGACAAATTGATGTGGGATATGAACGTCATCCATGTAACAACAGAAAAGTGTCAAGACAAAGCAGCAACATGCTTTCATCCCATGGGCATGTATTGCCCAGCCTGCACATGTGCCGATTTGGTGCACGTGTGTAAGATCTAAGCCGTCCATTGGTTCGTCAGCGCCAATGTTTAGAAGCACTTGCCGAAATGAAGTTTGTTTGCTTAGGAGGTAGGGATCACTGGGCGAGTTTCCTTTCAACGGTCCATTTGTTTCATATGCTGTGGCCCACCAGTTGGGTAGATCAGTCAGATCTTTAATCTATGTCATCCATGCATTAGGATCCACATAATGAATTGCTTGGATCTCACACAAGTGTGCCACTTACGCACCTATCCGAACCGTCCATGATCATAGTTGCATTTAGATTTGCTGGCGTTCCAATCTCCTATCCGAACCGTCCATTAGGTCCAGCGTACTCTTCTTTCGCTCTACTTCTAAAATCATAGAAATTGGATGATCGGAGAATACTTTAAAGGACCTATCTTCTACCATTGCTCTTGTCCATCCATTCTTTGATGCCATTAACTTGACGTTTTGGATCATCTGATCAGTACCATATTTTTAAGACGGCTTGAAAAGATTGGACTGGACCTAATGGACGACCAGATAGATGATATGAGTCCCAACGGCTTGATGCATATCCCTAATTCTACGCCGTCCATCCGTTTCCACAGAAGCAGATCCAAATCTTAGGTGGACCACACCACAGGGCAACATTGGTGATTGAATACCCAGCATTAAACAATTCTTGGGGGCCACCGGAATGTTTATTTACCACACAAACTGTTGATAAGGTCACAAAGACCTGGATTAAGGGGCCACGTAAATATCAGATTGATCCAAAACTTCATGGCCCACAAGAAGTTTTTAATGGTCAATCACCACTTTTTTCCTGTGGTGTGGTCCACCTAAGATTTGGATCTGCTTCATTTTTGGATCATGACCCCAAAATGAGATGTCAAAAATGGATGGACGACATGGATGTAAAGAACATACATCACGGTGGGCCCCACATTCGGGTATCCACCGACCTCGGTGGATCCGGGAATCCACTGAAGCGGCTCCCCCAAAGATCAGATGTTAGGACAGTTCAACCAATCATATTTTGGGAGTGTGAATTAGAAACAGTGCTACCACAATCGAGTCGGTTTAATTTACTCTAGTATGTGTCATTGTACAACTTCTGAGTGCCCGCGTATCAAGTATCATACTCTGCCACAGTATCAAATAGCTCCCTCTAGCAACTCTCTCTAGAAATTGAAACTCGGAAGTTGAGGACCTTGAGGTTGGATAATCCACACGCAGACACGAGTGCTAAAATCAAACATTTGTGTGAGATCGGAACTTTCCATCAGGCGTTCTGCACTGTTTAGATCTTCCATCCTAATAAACAGGCTATTTAATTGACATCTTGTATGGGCCAGCGCAAACATATATAACTGAAGGACGGTCAGAAATATCTTCAACCATCCGTTCGCTTTGCACATTGCAGCCCACCTGAGGAGTCAAACTGCGGTAGGATGTAAACAATCGGCTTAGATCTCGCACACATGTTCCACATTAATACGTGTGTCTAAATGTGGACAGCAGGGCTCCCACAGGCGCCTGAAACCAGCAAATCTCGATGGAGGTATCTTTACCATGGTCGAACACCAAGGGCTCTTAATTACTGTTTCGTGTGGGGCCATGTTGAGCTCACATCAGAAGCCCATGGACCCACCCAAGGAAAGACAAATCAAGCCCACCAAATAAGTGGACCCGTCATGTACACAGAATGAAAGACAAATGGGCCCTGACTCATATGTACATTTATTAATCTTTTGTTAACGTGTTTTCTCCACCAACTTGTCCCCAAGTAACTCCCCTCCCTCCCTCCTTTAAATAGCACTTCTCCTTCCATTCTTCTTCCCTCTTCCTCCCATTTCCTCATTCTTTCCATTTTCTAAAACAGCACATGTGCATAGCCCCTCCAACAATGTCAAACAGAAGAACTAGGGTTTCAAAGAAGATCAATGAGGAAGATATCAATGATCTCGTCACCTAGACTACAAGCTCTGGTCCCAGAGCTACGTACCAAGAGCTTAAGCAGGGTAGGTTAGCATGTTCATGTAGGCAAGCTAAAATAGAGGGTTGGGTGCCTACTCAAACCATAACTAATCATAATCTGTGAGGTTAGGCTAGTGTTGCATGTTGATGGTGAACTCAGCAGGCCCTTTAAAGAAAGACTAACCCACTAGCTAAGCATTTGTAATTTGAATCTTCCTCTGAACTCCATAAGAACCCTTATGCATAATGCTTGTGTGATAAAACTAGCTTAGCTTTAAGTTGTTTTAGTCCAGTGCAAACCTGGTGTTATCTTGAAACTTGATTTCTTCTATTTGATGACTAGTTATTAATAATGGGTTGGTTTTTGATGTAGGCGTCGACATCTGCAGTTCTACAAGAGACATGTAGCTATATCAGGAGGTTGCGAAGAGAGGTCAACAGCTTGAGCGAACAGCTAGCTCACCTAATGGAGAACATGGACAGCAACAGCGCTGAAGCGGAGATAATTAGAAATCTTTTAGTGTAGTTAATTCACTTCTTCTTATATTTTGTATAATCTTTTATCTAAGTTGAATTGGATTCCATAGCATCCCATTGCAATATTGAAAATAAAAGTATTTAGTATTTACTCTCTCTTTCTCGTTTGGTTGAAGAATCTTTTATGGACATACGAGAGTCGGAAGAATTATACAGTTCTTCATTATGTGAATAGCATCCTTAGGTTTTTCAGTTTGTAGCAGTGGAGGCACATGTTTAGGTAATCAGAACTGTCAATCGGGTGGGACCCATGGTGGATTGGTCATTCCCCAAGAAGCTCCTCAAAAGGACAATTCTAACCATTGATGTCCTGATTTTCATTTTTTTGGTGGCCTGAAAATAACGGTTAATGCTGCATTGATTGTTGTCCACACTCAGTTGAGAAAAGGCCATGGTGTCGATCCCTACAGACTCCAGTCTACTAGATTTTTGGGGCATGGCCCACCGATTGTTAGTCTCACCGTATAGACGGCCCGGATTAGCATACTACGAATATCATTTGGGTCGAGGATTTAAGAATATCATATGAGTCGAGTCCCTTTCGGTAGTAGACACAAGCGCTTTTGTCGTTTTCGAAGAAAAGCTCATCTCGGAGTATAAAAATGTCTATATGGAGTTGCAAACACCTGCAATCCACCTAATGATTTTGGACTAAGCAACCCACTCTTAGGTAGAAATCAGCCCAGAAGCGATCTTAATCTCATCTATGCAGCAGTGTCCTTCCGAGAGATTTGGCAAGCCTGCACGCATCTCTCGGCCACTTGTGCGTGGGACATACTGTAGGGAAAGTCGGCAGCGGAAGCGGAACGTCGAAACCGTGAAGCAATGCGAAATTAAACAAGTAACAAGATGCAATCAATTACACAAAAGCATTCACCACAAGAGACTCCGAATTTTACGTGGAAAAACCCCAAAACGGGTAAAAAACCACGGCACAAAGCGATCCACTATGCATATCAGAAGATTACAGAGATTTGACAGCCCACAAGCAAGGAAACACAGAAAAACTCCAAGTTTTCTCTCACACACACATCTCCCCTCTTCCTAGTATGAAAAAACAGTCCAGGGAGTTTACATCAACACTGCCTCACAGCTGACCGGTCGGAGCCCACTGACAACCGGTCGGCCGACCGGTCTGGGCACAAAAAACTGACCATGGGGGGGAGCTCTTCAACTGCACTTAATTAGGTCACGCTGTCCGACCGGTCGGCCGGCCGGTCGGAGCACCCAATTCGTGTATTGTTTAAAGACTTATCCCAACAATCTCCACCAAGGCTTTAAACGTTGAATCAAACACCATCCTCTCAACGTCGTCTCATCTTCAATCATAGCTCCACCGCTTCTCGTGCCACCATCGAACCTATCCTTGCAAATTCACGCCCTTTACTGCTCTTCTCATGTGGCCCTTGGGCACTTGCCACATACGAGCAACCGTGGATCTCGCTGCCGTTCCCGTAGCTCCACCATGAATTGTGCTCCCGATCAATATGTAAAGATGGTCACACCTCCGTGCCTTCATACACACGAGTGCCCCTTTCATCACTTCACAACAACGATCGCGGCCGATAAATACGCACCCTTTCGCCTCGAGTGCACCAAGAGAAATCACATTCATCTTCATCTTGGGAACGTGCTTCACATCTTCCAGGACTCGTTCGACTCTATCGAACATCCTGATGGCCACAGTACCAACACCCACAACCTTATGAGCGACTCCTATCGCCCACAAACACCGATTCTCCACCATACTCCCTGTATGTCGTGAATGAATTCTGGTCAGGACAAACGTGCCATGAAGCCCCCGAATCAAGGATCTACTCACTACCGTGAGATCCCTTACCAGATACAGTCAGAACTTCACTAAAATCGCCACCGTCCTTTATGGTATTAGCTCCATCTCTAGAAGAATTTTCATACTTCTCTTGCCTCAACCTTGAGATTCTGACAATCCCCTCTCATGTGGCCCTCCTAGGCCACAATTCCAGTACTTCACCTTAGCCTTACCTTTGCCCTTGGCCCTAGACCCCGATTTCGAATATCCTTCATGCTTAGAACTTCTTCCCCTCATAACCAGTGCCTCTGAGAAATAACGGGAAGCCATGTCACCGCTTTTCTGTCTCATCGCCTTCGACTGGAAGGCTGAGATAACGGTCTCGACGCTTATGGTTTCCCTCCCTGCGCACACAGAGTCCCTGAACGACTCATATGAATCTGAAAGAGAATTCAACAGGATGCATGCTTGGTACTCATTCTTCATCGGTTCATCGATCTCCACCAACTTGCAAACCAGCCTATTGAACGTGCTCAGGTAGTCCTCCACCTCAGTTCCCTCAGCCATATTCCTCAAGGTGAACAACTGCATCAACACGTACATGCGATTCTCTAGAGATTTCTTGGCATAAACATTTTCTAGCTTCGCCATCGTTTCAGCCGCAGTCTTCTCCTCCATGACATGATAGAGAACATCATCCGTAAGGTTTAACAGGATTGAGGTTCTTGCCTTCTTGTCGAGCCTCATCCACTCATCGTCTTTCATAGCCTCGGGTCGCTTTCCAAGAGCTCTATTAAGCCCTTGCTGAACTAGGAAGGATTCAATCTTCACCTTCCATAGCTCAAAGTTATTTTTCCAGAGAACTTCTCTATTGAACCTTGCGCTCGATCCCATCTTCTCGTCTCAGATTCGAATCTACTCCACTCTAACTTTATCTCTGATACCACTTGTTGGGAAAGCCGGCAGCGGAAGCGGAAGCGGAACGCCGAAATCGTGAAGCAATGCGAAATCAAACAAGTAACAAGATGCAATCAATTACACAAAAGCATCACCACAAGAGACTTCCGAATTTTACGTGGAAAAACTCCAAAATGGGTAAAAAACCACTGGTACAAAGTGATCCACTATGAATATCAGAAGATTACAGAGATTTGACAGGCCCACAAGCAAGGAAACATAGAAAAACTCCAAGTTTTCTCTCACACACACCTCTCCCCTCTTCTTAGTACAAATATGAAACCTTGGATATCTTAGGATCCATCTCTAAGTCGGATTACAACACCTTAAATAGGAAGAAATCCGAAAATAGAAACACCTTACGCAGTACTGCGGACTGCGCAAGGAATCCGTGTGTACAGCCGGCTGGTCGACCTTCACAAAAACAGTCCAGGGAGTTTACACCAACGTTGCCTCACAGCCGACTGGTCGGAGCCCACTGACGACCGGTCGGCTGACCAGTCTGGGCACAAAAAACTGACCATGGTGGGGGCTCTTCAACTGCACTTGGGTCACACTGTCAGGCCAGGTCGGCCAGCCCAGCAGGTCGGAGCACCCAATTCGTGCATCGTTTGAAGACTTATCCCAACACATACAAGCAATGCAATGGGTGGTGCCCACTATTATATGACCTGGCAAAAATAAAATCAGACCGTTTAGAATATCAGGTCAGCGAAACATTAATAAAAAGTAATGGACGGATTAGACTTAGAGAAATGTCAACTACACTTGAAAAGGAAAAAAAGTTGGAGAAATTTCCGATTGTAAACCTCTCTTTTGACCATTATTCCCAGCTAAACCTTCAATAGTTTTCTTTCCAAAAGTAAATTTCACTTGTAAGGATGGGACATTTTCGGACCGAAATACCCCTGTTGTTAGGATTTATTCCTTCTAAAAAAAAACATATTTTCTCCTCGTTTTTCTCCTCTTCTATATTCAAAACTCATTTTTTTCTCTCATATATAGCAAAAAAAGCATCATCTCTTTAGTTTTGAGATCGGTTTTCACTTCAGAGCATTATTTTTTTATTTCTTCAACTCGTGTTTCATCGGAAACGAGGTTGTGGTGTGGACCAGGTAAGAACGAAGAATGTGAATTTTGTTTTATCAACGAATGCGTTTTTTTTTTAATAATCAAGTCGGATCTTTGTTTATCGCAATGTGTTTTTACAATAATCAATCTCGTTGAATTTCAATGAGCATATTGATATTTCAAAGATTCATGATAGCTGTGCTCTTTGAATTACTGTGCTCTTTGAATTTTACATTGTGCTCTTTGAATTTTACAGTGTGCTCGTTGAATTATATCTGTGCTCTTTGAAATTCAACGAGATCGCAGTGAATTTCAAGGTCAATTTTTGCTTGCTCTATGGCTACAATTAATATCCGTAGCCTTTAGTTAAAATTCAACGAGATCTCGTTGAATTTTAACTAAAGGCTACGAATTTTAACCGTAGCTAACAATCTCTTTCAAAATTTAAAAAGCATAGAGCATAGTGCTAATTCAATGTGATTTCTTTCAAAATTTAAAGAGTACAGTGCCAATTCAACGAGATCTCTTTCAAAATTCAAAGAGCACAATGCCAATTTAATGAGATCTCTTTTAAAATTAAAAGAGGACAACAATATGCCAATTCAAAGAGATTTCTTTCAAATTCAAAGAGCACAACACCAATTCAACGAGATTTCTTTCAAAATTCAAAGAGTACAATTTCAACGAGTACTCTTTCAAAATTCAAAGAATACTCTTTCAAACACATTTTCAAACTTTTCAACATTTTCCTTCGTTGTGACATTTCAACAAACATGTTGTATTCAAATTCGAAATACAATGAAAGTTGGTTAAAATTCTCAAACATTGTCCACATACACTTTACAACAAACACGTTGTATACATATTAGACATTCACATTCCAAAAAAACAACATTTATAAAATAAAATAAAAAACATTTAAATCTGTGCTCTTTGAAATTCAACGAGATCGCGTTGAAATTGACCACGATTGCGGTGAATTTCACCGATCGCGGTGAAATTGACCGCGATCGCGGTGAAAATGACTGATCTCGTTGAAATTCACCGAGATCGCGTTGAAATTGAACGCGATCTCCCATTTCAACATTTCAAGTTTACATTGGCATTTCTATAAACAGTTTGTATGCTAAGGTTAACAAACAATCTTAAAATGAAAATTACTCCCAAATATTCAAACGAACCCAACCTAAAATGAAAATCACCTCCAAACATACCTTTTCGTAGCCTCTTCGACGGAGGAGCCATAAGAAAGATGAAGATGAAGATGAAGAAAAGATCTTCAACGAGAAAATTGTGTCTTGTTGATTTTCAACAAGATCAACTCAACGAGATCAATTCAACGAGATCGCGGTGAAACTCTCAACGAACAGGGGCACTTTGGTCAGAAAAAAATAAAAGCTTACTTTTGGAAAGAAAAGTATTGGAGGTTTAGCTGGGAATATTGGTCAAAATAGACGTTTATAGTTGGAAATTTCTCAAAAAAGTTGCTACACCAATGGCTTGCGTACGCTACATGCATACGTGTAGAAAGTTTTTGCTACACCCATGCGTTAGCTACGCGGGGTGTAGCAATGACCCCACCATGATGTATGTCTTTTATCCATACCATCCATCCATTTGGAGAGATCATTTTAAAGCAAGACAAAAAATGAGACAAATCCGAAGCTCAAGTGGACCAGCACCAAAAAGAGTGTAGATTAAACTCCAACTACTAAAACCTTCTTGGGGGCCATTTGAGCTTAGGATCTGCCTCATATTTCCCTAAAATGGTCTTTCCAAATGGATGAACAGTATGGATACAACGCATACATCCTGATAAGGTCATTGCTACACCAGGCGTAGCTAGGGTAGTTAACACGTGGGTGTATTAAAAAATTTCTCATATGCATAGATCTCAACCGTGGTTGAACTCCATATCTGGAGGGATTTTAATGCGGGAGAGCAAGTCTCTCTCCTCTCCTCTCTCTCAATAGCAAGCAAGGAACGCAGGCTTTTGCAGGAAGTTCCCACGCCGGGAACCTACGGGGCCCACGGTGATGTTTGTGAGAAATTCACCCCATCCATCCGTTTTGTGAGCCCATTTTAGGACGCGAGTCAAAAAATAGCCAAATCCAAGACTAAGTGGGCCACAATAAAGTATTAGTCAAAGTTTCTGTAGCCCCACGAATATTTCATCTTTTGTGCCTCAAGAAGTTTTTAATCGTGGGCGTTCAATTATAACAGTTTCCTATGATGTGGTCCACAAAAATTTGGATCTGTCTCATTTTTTGCACATGCAATAAAATATTATGAAAAATTAGATAGACGGTATGAATAAAAAACATACATCATGGTGGGGCCTACCGAGCACCATCAGTAGCTACTTAGCGATTGCGTCAAGAGGCAATCCGCGTCCGCTGCTTCATCCGGAAAGACTTTGGCTGGAACTTCGGGAGAGCTAGGTGGGGCCCACCCTGATGTTTGTGAGATATCCACCCGGTCCATCCGTTTTTCCATGTCGTGTTAGGTCATGGGGTTAAAAATGAGGCAAATCCAATACTCAAATGGGTCGCACGGCAGGAAATAAGCGGGTAGGGAAATGCCCACCATTGAAATCTACATGTCTCTACTGTGGTGTTTAT
The DNA here is from genome assembly GCA_003013855.2 of Liriodendron chinense. Classification (NCBI taxonomy): domain Eukaryota; kingdom Viridiplantae; phylum Streptophyta; class Magnoliopsida; order Magnoliales; family Magnoliaceae; genus Liriodendron; species Liriodendron chinense. The sequence goes on along the minus strand of PVNU02000736.1, from coordinate 2,242,886 downwards.
ATGCCATCCAAACCCTTCATAATCTCATTCTCATGCCATGATGAGTTCAAACTGCTATCCTCATGGGGCCAAGCTCAAGGTGGCCCACCCAGACCTGTGGGACTGGATATTTTCTTCTTGATTTTGTTTTATCATGTCCTGTGGAGAATTCACTTCATAGCATGGTTTTCAAATTTGCCTCGGACTGACTCATCTGGTCCTGAATTGAGTAATATGAGGAAACATTCCATCAGCTATTCACCAAGCGAGGAAAAAGCACGTGGGGCCCACCTTTTGGGTGTCTAAAAACTATTCATGCAATGATAGTGGAATGGGGAGAAGCCAGAGAATCTCCCCCTATCGGATGATCACAACCATCTGATTATTTCACAGTTAACTATGGGCCAGTGCTTCTTTCCCAATTTTCCATTTGCAGGCCAACAAACCAAACCAACTGGTGGTTTGGGTCAGGGGTGATGGTGATGGGGCCGTGGCCCATTTCACAATGGACCCACCACATGAATAACTTAGATTACCGGAAGATAGGCCCCACCCTCGGTGGAACACACAAAATAATACTCACGGAAACAGAATCCAAACAAGGGAGAGGCAGAATCATAGTAATTCTTATCAAAATGCAAACACTACTTTCAAAATGATTGTTTGAAAATCTGCCAATCAATTTTCAACGGTAGGAGATCCCTTTTCAGTTGAATTTCAAGCAATGCTGCCTTTTTGCTTCTTAACCGTCTATTTGAAGGACAAATATCAGAAGGTTGGGATAGTCCAAATGTGAAGATTTTTGGTGAGCGATCCATCCACACTAGTGACCAAGAAATCCATGGTTTAGATTTACTAAATCATGGACCCCACATGTACAGAGTACATACTAAACTCGTGTATGCTTTGCATATCCCCTGCAAATCGGGCAATCTGAGCCATCAGCAGAGCCAACCCATTTCCGATGCTACTGATAGTTGGTCTGATGGAGTGATGGTATGATCGTCATGGTCTACAGTGAGGCATTATTTTAGCCTGTCGATGGCCCAGACCGGTCTCAGGCTGAGATTTTCTTTGTGGCCCAGGCTTGTCAGACCAAAGCACATCCCGACACAGTCCGTTGGCATTGCTATAATAACTATGGGTGAGCTACCAACTGGATGCTAGTTCCTTTGCAGCATTACCAAATACTCTCGAACTTGACTTGGGCCTAACTTCAAATTGAGAAACGGACCACGGGCTTAATGTTAGGGTCCAACCCAGCAAGGGAATTTGAGTCCAGAAGCCGACTCCAAGGTTTTCTGGGACTGGTCCGATAGCTGTTGTTAGCTACACAAATCCTAGTTATTTGAAGCTCCCCCAAGGGAGCTATATAATCTTATGTATGCAGATGGGACGTACAATTTGAATTCTGAATTGTTCATATACTGGGCCCCTAGTGCAGATGCCTCGTGCACCAAAACATCACATCAGTCGGATGATCGTCAGCTCTGATTTAAGCAGTTTTGATCGATGGTCAGAAATTCAATGATCGGCCACCAAGATCATTTGACCAACAGACATTTTCATTGCATGGCTCCCACCCAACTGATGAAAGATCAAGAGCTTGTAAATGCGTGTCATGTGTGTCCTAAGAGTGAGGGTGGAAGTGGGCCAAGCAGTGTAGGGCCAGGGCATGGGCCCCCAAACTTTGTCCAAGGGATAGGCCTAGGCTAGGTAACTCTAGCCCAGCCCCAACCCGGTCCATTGCAGGCCCCTATTTGAGAGTGCTGAATAACTCACTTGAATATAACCATTTTAAAGGTTAGATATGTGCCTGTCACCTTTGGCATAACTGTGGTTAGGCTGACATAGAGTCGAAATAGACCATGCTGGGACTAAATAGGCCTACTATTCGATTTGGGTTTATTTTATGCCTTTAACAGTGTCATGCTATGATCCGATTGGAACTACCATCTCATTGACCAAGCCCAAGGTGGCCCACCCAACCCAAAACCAGACAGATTTTTCCTTCTTGCTTTTGTTCTGTCGTCTTCTCTGATGAATTCATTTCATAGCATGGTTTTCAGACTTAGCCACTCGGACCAACTCATTCGATCCTGAGTTAGCCAGAGGATACAAGTCGAGCCGAGTCAGCCCTTATTGCCAATTAGATAAATGGGACCATGGTTTGGGTAATCCAGACCATTGGTCTGTTGATTCACGTGTTAGGTCAAACCTTACAAAGACTCCCAGGTTGGATCTACACCTTGTCTATTCATAATTATCAATTTATCAGGTTAGCTTGTTTAATCGGAAAAAAAACATTGAAGCATAGCGTATCAACGGCTGGACGCAACGCACCACCAACCTAAAGTGTCAAACCATGCCCCACTTGCCAGATTTGAAAACTCAAGTATTTTCACATGGGGTTGGCAGTGGACCAGGCAGGCTAGGCCCTGGCCCAGATGGACACATAACAACAAAGCCAGGCCCATATGAATTCTGTATAGGCCAAACCCAGATTCAGCCCATTTAGCGATTAAATGTTTCTAATTTACATGTTGATCAAGTTGGCCACACATGCATAAAGAAATAGACATTTTAGAGGAATTAAACCAACAGTCTACATTCAATATTGAACGATTGCCTAACCGAGTATTGGAATATAGCATATTTGTAGAATATAACATGTTGTGGTAGAAAATTGGCCAATAGATGAGATGATCTAATGATCTCCACCTTGGATTGATGGATGCCACTAATCTCCTCCAAGTGTGCAGACTGGATTTTGACGTGACATCCAGCAAGGCACAAAGAGAGCTAAAGGGGGTGGCAGGGGTCGTGCTATTAGCCCTCCGATGCTTAAGTTAGGTGGGTTTGAAGGAAATAGTACAGGCAATGGCAAGGTGGATTTGTGTGTACCTTTGATTAGGGATGAGTGCTTCTATTTATAAGCCATTGGATAGTCGTTGAGGGCCACGATCGTGGCTGCGATCATGGGAGTCACGCTCGCTGGGGCAACATGATCCTTGAAGGCATGAGTTATGCCTATAACATTCGAGGATGTGCCCATCTTCTTCCAAACCATCCCTGGACTCTCGCTCACATATATGGCGTATGGTGGTTGCTATCCAGATCATCTCGGTAGTGATGTTGGTCAACGCTGAGCTCTCAGCTCGTCAGCCATATTAGTAGACAACCTAGTTTAGGTTTGTCTTTGATGTATCCAAAATGTCCTTTGTAAAGGCTGACTTGTCGTTATATAAGTTCAGGTCCTCAGCTCTCTTTTTGTTATGGTTGACCGTCATGCAGTTGACATCAGTGTGTGAACTCAAAGACCTGCACTTAGGCCTATGGGCCTATGGGCTTTCCTCATGACCTAAGGTTAGCTCGAATTTACTCATAACATAACATATGTAAAAATAATAAGTCGAGTCAAGTGAGGTTGGACTGATTGACTTGAGCCCAGCCCAAATTGAAAATTGATTGGGCCATATATGTAATGCCTACAACTGGCCATAGGCAAAGCTAATACGTCCAAAACCAGGCTCAAAGTCAGGTCAAATGGACTACCTGGCCCATTACCACCCTTGTACGCATTCTAGACTGGATGAGTCATCTGAGTCAACTCAAACTAACTCCATGGCCTCTCTCGAGTCCCCGATGACTCGAACAATTTGGCCAAAGTCGACCTTCTAACCGGCATTCTTGCATCTCTCTTTGGAAAATAGTAATAAGGACCTTTTGAATGCACTCGCCTCACATGCAAAAATGAGCCATTGACGTAGGGGGACGTGGTAAGGTCGATCACCATCTTCCTCATAGGATAACTACCTTGAATCCACAAGGCTCCCTAGACTCCTAAATAGGGCTTCCTCGAATCCACAAGATAAAATTGGTAAAAACTAAAAAATAGCAAGTTTTCCTAAATTTTCATTTTTCTGTTGTAACCGTGCATTTTTTGGAGAAACTGACAGACGCGACCCACTTTAAGTCGGTTAACCCCAAAACGAAATTTCAGTAGGAATCCATATGATGTGCATCCCGTACCTCCTCTCGGGTGAAAAGTTATGGCTGATTTATGGTCTACCTTCTTTTGGTCCATCAATGCGAAAATTGTCAATTTTTTGTTGACTTTTTCTTAATCTTTGTCCGGTCCATGTGCGATAGAAATGTGCTTGATCCACGCCCTCAATTAGGAGGTTCTTTCCCTACATCAGTCTCTCCCACTAGGAGAAAACTCGACCTCGAGTTTTGCCTCAAGTTATGGTGGAGATTTACTTTCATCTTCCTCCACAGCCTTAGCTTGTGACTCGTGTTCAGAGTCACCAATGAAATTGATTGGCGTTATGTGTCCTCGGCCAATCCTTAGCATAATACAACAAACATTGTCGTCTTCTTCTCAGCGTGGGTAAGAAAAATCACAAACGGATCTGCCATACCGTCGGTGCTACTAAAGACCGGCTCCATCTGAGAAAACTTAGCATCCTGCATAAAGAACAAATTTACAGGAAATTCATCGTCCATGATAGTTTTGGATTATTGTATTGCCGGCACGACATCCTTTGGGATGTCCACAAAATCCAACACAATGGGATTCACAACTTCTTAGACATATGTAGGATCTTCTTCCTTGTTCATAACACTTGGAACAATGATCTCCTCCACTTTCAAAAGAACTTGATCATCATCAGAAACAATGGGGGAATAAATCTCGTTTCTCCTCTTCATGATCTCGATTTCTTGCGGCTCAACGGATTCATCAGCCTGACCTAAAGCAAGCATAGAAGATTCCTCCTCCACTTTAAAATTTTCGAGAGGTTCTCCCGTGTCTGCATGAATGACACATGCATTGTTGATAGCCTTCCGTTTCCGCAGACATGACATGTGCATCGCTGACGGGGCTGGGAATCTGTTGTATAGAAAACGATATGTATAAAAAATGAGTTAGCAATCGTCGTTTCATTCGCTGCCACGAGTGAATTGGCGGTTTTCCTTCTTCCTTCCTACGCATTTGCACATCTTCAATCTACCAATACTAAGCGTCCTCATCCAAGTAGAATGTCGCGGTCGAGATTTTTCTTTCTTCAGGAATTTGCATGTAGACAAAGCAGTATTCAACTTCAAAGAGTCATTCGTTGATGCGATCATGGCTATTAAAAATGGGAAGTTTTATCATTCTTCCGTAGGGCCAATTTTTTTGATTGGTTGGTCTAGCGACCATGGGATGTTGAACATTACTTTGAATACATGGCGGAAAAAGCGCATCAATAGGACGATAAAGGGGTGTCTGCAGCCCTTGCATCGTCCTCTGCCTCTCCTAATAGAAAGTTTTCATTCTTTCTAAAAAATAATTAATCCCTTGATCACCGTCGGTGGGGATTCTGTCCATACCATTGTAAAGAAACATCGACCCTAGGGAACTCCTCACTCTAATACCACTGACGTAGGGGACGTGGTGAGGTCGATCACCTTCTTACTTACAGTATAACTACTTTGAATCCACAAAACTCCCTAGATTCCTTAACAGAGCTTCCTAAAATTCATAAGAGAAAATCTCGAATCAACAAGATAAAATTGGTAAAAATCAGAATTTTATTAAATAATAATATGAAAGTTAACATTAAAAACGAATTTAACAACCTTATATATCCCTAAATAAACCATAATTCATATTTACTAAAAATGATAAGTTTATCGAAATAGAAAGTTACTAAAAAAAATAAAATCCTAATTAAACACTACTACTAAGTAAACTCTTTCTAAAACTTATTGCTTAATAAAAATAAAAACTCCTAAATAAACAAAAACTCTAAAAAAAAGAAAGAAATTAAAATTCGTTATTACTTAAAATATCAGGTTTTCCTAAAATCTCACTTTTCTGCTGTAACCACGCATTTTTTGGAGAAACGAAACGGGTCACCCAAAAATGAAATTTTAGTAAAAATCCATATGTTATGTGTCCCGTACCTCCTCCCGGATGAAAAGTTATCATTGATTTACGATCTGCTTTCTTTTTGTCCATATATGCGAAAATTACAGATTTTTATCTGACTTTTCCTTAATCTTTGTCTGATTCATGTGTGCTAGAAATGTGCTTGATCCATGCCCTCGACAAGATGGTTCTCTCCTACATCACCCATAGGCTCTGTCAAGCAGTTCTCGTTAGGCTCACTCCATGCGTCCGAAATTAGGCAAATATGACCATGAGATGGTCCACACAGGTACCGATATTTTGTACTGCTAGTCAATTCTTTTTAACCGTTCATTAATTTTGTATAGATGTGGGGCCCACCATGCAATCATGCATTTCTGATTTTTCTGATATATTCTGACCCGTCGGTATCGCCTGACAAGTGGGCCAGGTCTAACCCAGGTATGCCTCGTTCCACGCGTAAAGCGAGTGCACCATCAAAGACTATTATCAAGCGAAACAGAAACACTGATGCGGAATGCCAACTTGTAGCAACATGAGGGGGTGGACACGTGGCATAATCCGGACCATGTATCGAGTCGTGGTGGCGAAATATTAGGAGTTGGGTAGATACATCCAAAATCTAATTATTCCAAACATAGAGAGCTTTGTCCGAGGTCCATGCACATACGCCGGGGTGCGTAGTTTAATCCCCCTTCTCTAATGAAATTAAACCATCTTTGAACATCATCCATGTAACAACAAAAGGGTGTCCAGGACAAAGCAACATGCTTTCATCCCATCGACCTGTGTTGCCCAGCTCTTCACGTGCGCCGATTTGGTACATGTATGTAAGATCCAAGCCGTCCATTGGTTCGGCAGCGCCGATGTGCACATGCGCTTGCCCAAGAGCGTGGCACGGATTGGCTAGAAACGACTGTGGGACCCACCGTGATGTATGTGTTTTATCCATGCTGTCATCCGTTTTTCCAAATCAATTTTAGGGCACGAGTCCAAATAAAAAAGGAGGCAGATCCAAAGCTTAAATGGACAAACGTATGGATTTAACGCCTACCATTGAAAACTTCTTTGCGGCCACGGAAGTTTTGGATCAAGCTGATATTTATGTTTTCCCTTCATTGCTATCTGTTTGACCTTATGAACATTTTGGACGGCAAATAAACATCATAGTGGCCTTCCGAATGATTCGGCTGTGACTGTCATCATCCCCACTGTTTCCTGTGCCGTGGGCCACTCGAGCTTTGGAACTGCCTAGTTTTAATGCTCATGCTCTAAAATGATCTGGCAAAATGGATAAACGGCATGGATAGAAACATATACATCACGGTGGGCCCCACAAGGTCGGGTATGTGACTTAGAAACAATGGCCACCACACTTTAGTCGGTTTGATTTGCTCTGATATATGCCATTTTATAATTTCTGACTCTGTTTATGATCAAACAACTCAATTTCTAGAAATTGAAACACATAGTTGAGGACCTTAAGGTTTGGTAATTCCGCACACGCAGACACGAGTACCAACATGAACATAATATGAAATCGGAGCTTTCCATAAGGTGTTTTCCCCTGTTTAGATCATCTATCCTAATAACCAGGCTATTTCACATCTCATGTGGGCCACTGCAAACAAAACTGATGAACGGTCAGAAATATCTTCAACTGTCAGTTCGCTTTGTACGTTGCAGCCCACCTGAGGATGTTAACAAGCGGCCTAGATCCACACAAATGTTCTGCATCAACACGTATGCCTAAGTGTGGACAGCAGGGCTCCGACAGACCCGTGAAACCAGCAACCTCAACGGAGGTATCTTTATGGTTGAACACCAAGGGCCCTTACTGTGTCGTGTGGACCCATGTTGAGCTCACATCAGAAGCCCATGGACCCACCCAAGGAAATATAAATCAAGCCCATCAAATAAGTGGGCCCGTCGTGTGCACCGAATGACAGACAAATGGGCCCTGACTATTATTTACAATTATCAAGGCAATCTTTCTTAATCTTTTGTTAATGTGTTTTCTCACCAACTTGTCCCCAAGAATTCCCCTCCCTCCCTCCTTTAAATAGTACTTCTCCTTCCATCCTTCTTCCCCCTTCCTCCCACTTCCTCATTCTTTCCATCATGTCGAGCCGAAGATCTAGGGTTCCAAAGAAGATCACTGAGGAAGAGATCAACGATCTCATCTCCAGACTACAAGCTCTGGTCCCAGAGCTACGTACGAAGAGCTTAAGCAGGGTAGGTTAGGGCATTACAAGTCCATTAGCATGTTCATGTAGCCAAGCTAAAATAGAGGGTTAGGTGCTACGCAAATTCCATGACACAGTGGTAGACAGATTCTGTTTCAACACTGAAATCATGGGATAGAGTGCTCGTGTGATGTGGGTGTATGTGTAAGTGTATGCAGTTTCAGTGGGTGTAAAAAAAAAAAAAAAAAGCACCCAACTAATAAATAATCATGCCATGTCTGTCTGATTGTTGATGAACTCAGTAGGCCCATTAAAAAACAGACTAATGTTGTGTCTGGTTGGGCCAGTGTTGCAACTAGCTGGAAAACCCCACAGGCGCTTTAAATAAAATTAAAAAAAGAAATGACTAACCCATAAGAACCCTTATGAATGATGTATGTATGATAAAGCAAAAGCTTAATTTAAGCTGTTTTAGTTCAATACAACCTTGGTGTTATCTTTGAACTTGATTTCTTCTATTTGATAGCTAATTACTATTCATTTGTTGATTCCGGTGTAGGCGTCGGCATCTGTGGTTCTAAAAGAGACATGTAACTACATCCGGAGGTTGCACAGAGAGTTTGATAGCTTAAGCGAACAGCTAGCTCATCTACTGGAGAACATCGACAGTAATAGCGCTGAAGAAGAGATAATCAGGAATCTATTAATGTAATTAATCTACTTCTTATTTTTGTATTATCTTTTTTCTAGGTTTGTTACTATTACATGGAAAATAAATACTCTCTCTCTCTCTTTTGGTTGAAGAATCTTTTATGGACATACGAGCCAACGAGAGCGGAGGTAGAAAAAAAACAAGAAGAAGAAGAACAAGAAGTATACAGTTCTTCATCGTGTGCATAGCATCCTTAGGTTTTTCAGTTTGTACCAGTGGGCCGGGGGCTCATGTTGAGTTAATCCGAAGCGTCAATTGGGTGGAACCCATGGTAGATTTGACATACCCCGAGAAGTTCCTCAAAAGGATGATTCTAACCATTGGTCCCAGGCTTTTCATTTGGGTGGCCTGAAAATAACGGTTAATGCAGCACTAATTGATGTCGATGTCCACGTTGAGTTGAAAAAAAAAAAAAAAAAGGGCCTGGGGCCGATGGCTAGAGTCTCCAGTCTGCAAAGTGGTTGGGGCATGGCCCACCGATTGTTAGTGTCACCGTATAGACGGCCCAGATTAACATACTATGAATATCATTTGGGTCGAGGATATAAGAATATCATACGAGTCTTGGCATTATCTATAGGAGAGAGAAGCGCTGTTGTCGTTTTCCATGAAAAAAAGGTCATCTCGGAATATGAAAATATTCATACGGAACTTGCAAACACCTGCAATCCACCTAATGAGTTTGGTTTAAGCAAGGTGTGGGTCCCACTCTTAGATAGAAATCAGCCCAGAAGCGATCCTGTGGGTCCCACTCTTAGATAGAAATCAGCCCAGAAGCGATCCTGTCTGTGCGGGAATGACAGCAGTGTCCTCACGGCAGCTTTACCAAGCAAGCCCCCACACGCATCTCTCAGCCACTTGTGCGTAGGACATGCGAGCAACTCATGGCGTGGGGTCACCACGTATATGACCTCGACCCCAAAAATCAGGCCGCTATAAATATCAGGTCGGCAAAACATTTAAAAGGTAATGGACGGTTTACACTCCAGAGAAAGTTCAACTAATGCGTGTACCGGACCGCAATCATCCACAAAACCTGAAACACCCAAGCTCTTTGTGGCCATCTTGTTGTATTTGTGTGAAATCCAATCTGTCAATCATATGAAGAACCTTATGTTCACCGTACATACAAAATATCAGCCTCAAAAGATACTTAAATGGTCTACATCAATGGGACCATTGTAAAACTGTGCTTAAAACCTCCATGTTTGTGATGTATGGCTCATCTAAGTTTTGGATTAGGCTGATTAGGGGCGCGGATTTCCTGCGAAAGCCTTGTGCAGGAAGTTCCTGCGCTGGGAACCAAGATGGGGCCCACAGTGATTATTTTGATAAATCCACCCCGTCCATCCATTTTGGGAGCTCATTTTAGGACATGAGAACAAAAATAAACCCGATCCAAGACTCAAGTGGGCCGAAAACGTGAGGATTGAACGTCCACAGTTGAAATGTTTGTGGAGCCATAGGAGTTTCGAATCAGGATAATATTTGTGTTTCCAGTTCATCCCAGTAGTAGTGACGTTATGAACGGTATGGATGTTATATAAACATCACTGTGGACCCCAGGGAGGTTTCAATGGTACTAATTTACCTACCCATCTTTTCCTTTAGTGAGTCCCACTTGAGTCTTGGATCCGGTCCATTTTTGTTCTCATGTCCTAAAATGACCTCCCAAAACGGATGAACGGGGTGGATTTATCAAAAAACATCACCGTGGGCTCCACGTTGGTTCCCAGCGGAGGAACTTCCTGCGCAAGGCTTTCGCAGGAAATCCGCGCCCGGCTGATTATTGTACATTCCATTCATCGTGGTGAGTCACACCCGATGAATAGATTTGATGAAAGATACATACCATGATGGCCCGCCACATAAACCTAGGGCCCACTTTGATGTACGCTCATTGAGTTCGGATCCTCGGTTTTAAATTCTGCTCGTCACCTCTCTGATTGGTCCAACATGAATCCGAATCCTCTGTTAAACCAAGCAGAACCTCTGCAGCTGCTCTGATTTTTTACAGCTCATCTTAAGCCATGATCCCAAAAATGTAAAGGATCCAAATCTTAGGTGGACCACATCATAGGAACAGTAGTGTTGAATACCTACCATAAAAATTTTCTTAGGGGCCACTGGAATGTTTATTTTCCTTCCAACCTGTTGATAAGATCATGAAGGGACCACACAAATATCAGCTTGATCCAAAACTATGATATGGTCCATCCAAATGTTTTTAATGGTCAATCACCACTGTTCTTGCGATGTGGTCCACCTGAGATTTGGATATGCTTCATGTTTGTGATCATTTGCTAAGATGAGCTGCAAAACGGATGCCTTCCCCCAAAGATTTGAAGATCGTCTGTAGGCCCAACATACTGTGTGCATTCCATCCAATCTGGTCATCTGATGCACCCCACCAGTACGAAGAAAAGCTCAAAAGTTCAATCTATTCATCATGAATTTAGAGGCTTTAGGCGTGAGTTTACATTGTTTTCGGTGGTGTGGCCCGCATGATTTTTGGGCCCACGGATCCTCAACCGTATAGGAATTCACATACCTTTTAGACTTATGGGAATTTATGTCAGAGTCGGAGATAAGATAATTGGGCAAACCTGATCATTTGGTCATGTCTAGATGCTCCCAGCACCAATGCAATCGATCGAGCTTATTTTGACTTAAACCCAACTCAGATAACCCCTTCCCTCGGATCTAAGGCTTAAATCCAGACCTGACCAAGAAATGGGTCATGTTGAGAACTCCCCTTGAATCCCCCTAGCCGGACTCATCAATTGGGCAAGTGGGCCGTACACATGCCGACATCTACTGGTTAAGTGGCATATTTGTCAACTGGTAAAACGAAAAGTCCAAATTGTGGGGTCCACTATGCATAGGGCATGGCAGAAATTTTACAATAATTAATTGACCATGCTGATTTTAGTCGTTGGAATGAACAACTAAAACCAGCACTTAGTACATAAGAAGGTGGAATATCTTGGATCGTCTGGCCACGTGATTTTTGGGCCCATCTATCTTAGGTACATTGCTTTTTGCAACATGAAGGTTCTGGTGCGCATCCACCATGCTCTCCGATGATTTATAATCTTCTCTAGTAAAACCTAGGAAAGGAGAAATTATACGGTCCCTTCGAGTAAGAATGCGGACCATTTCCTTCTACACCGGTTTATGGAAGTGAGGCATATTTTCGGGTCATCCAAACTGTCAATTTGATTAATGTTGTGTGGCATATTTTCAAGTAATCCAAACAGTCGATTTAGTTAATGTTGTGAAGGGTAGAAGATGCCCTAAAAATCCCCCAAGCCAACCGTTCATTCTTTGATCAGTGGCCTCCAAAATATATAGTTAAGAAAGAAACATATAATGGTCCAAACAAAATGACACATATTAATGAATGACGTCCAGGACTAGCACTTTCAGAACATTCTAGTGGGGCTGGCCCTGGGCTAAAGTCCAGGACTGGCACTAGGCGGGGCCAGGCCTTCAAGCTGGGCCTATTCAAAATTTTGATTTTTAAGAGAAGGCCCATCTAGATGGACCATCAATAGTATAAACATTGGGGAATTAGATACTCAAGAGATAATGGCACTTACATGGGCATGTCAAATTGTATAGGTGCCATGTATTGACTCAAATTAAACAGAAAAAGTTTTGGAGTATGTTGTAGCTTGCTCGACTCGGCTCGAACCAGCTTGATTTGAAGGTTGGGTTCGAACTAAGCCGAGCCATTTTTCCAAGCTAGAAATGATTTTCAAGCCAAGCTCGATTCAGCTCAACTCGACGAAGCTCAATTTGGCTTGACTCAACTAACTCAAATGGAAAAGTATATTTTTTAGTCCCACATTGGAATTGAGCAAAGAAATGAGAGGTGAAACTCTACGTAAAAGAAAGTGGGGGTGTCAATGTGCTTTGGGTTGCTTTTGGGCTCAATTTTAAATAGTTTTATTTCAAGCTTTTGGGCTGAGCTTATTTAAAATTTTGTTTGTTCCAAGCTTGAATTGGGCTCAAACTTAACTTGAAAGCTCAATTAAGCCAACTCGAACATATCAATCCAACTTGAAGGCCGAACCAAATACGAGCCAAGGTGGTCATTGAACGAGCGTAGCTCAAACAGGGCAAAGATCAGCCCTGTACAGCTTTGTCTACTAGTAAAGTGGCATATTTGTCAACTGGTAAAATTAAAAGTCCAAATTGTGGGGTCCACTATGCATAGGGTATGGGAGAAATTTTACTTTGACCATAGTGATTTTTGTCATTGAATGAACAACTAAAACCAGCACATGGTCCATAAGAAGGTGGAATATCTTGGATCGACCAACCACGTGATTTTTGGGCCCATCTATTATAGGTAGATTGATTTTTCTGGGTGATTGGAATGAGATAGACAGGTGTAACATGAAGGTTCTTGTATGCATCCACCATGCTCTCCACAAATTTATTATCTTCTCTAGTAAAACCTAGGAAAGAAGAAATTATATGCTCCCTTCGAGTAAGAACGCGGACAATGTCCTTCTACGCCGGTTAATGAAAGTGAGGCAAATTTTCGGGTCATCCAAACCGTCAATTTGATTAATGTTGTGTGGCATATTTTCAGGTAATCCAAACCGCCGATTTAGTTAATGTTGTGAAGGGTAGAAGATGCCCCAAAAATCCCCCAAGCCAACCTTTCATTCTTTGATCAGTGGCCTCCAAAATATATGGTTAAGAAAGAAACATACAATGGTCCAAACAAAATGACACATATTAATGAATGATGTCCAGGACTAGCACTTTCAGAACATTCTAATGGGGCTGGCCCTGGGCTGAAGTCCAGGACTGGTACTGGGTTGGGCCCAGGCCTTCATGCTGGTCCTATTCAAAATTTTGATTTTTCAGAGAAGGCCCATCTAGATGGACCACCAATAGTATAAACATTGGGGAATTAGATACTCAAGAGATAACGGTGCTTACATGGGCACTTGAAATTGTATGGATGCCATGTATTGACTCAAGTTAAACAGAAAAAGTTTTGGAGTCTGTTGTAGCTTGCTCGACTCGACTCGAACCAGCTTGATTCGACTCGATTTGAAGGTTGGGTTTGAACTAAGCCCAGCCATTTTTCCAAGCTCGAAATGATTTTCAAGCCAAGCTCAATTCAGCTCAACTTGAAGTTCGACTCAATCGAAGCTCGATTCGGCTTGACTAAACTGACTCAATTGGAAAAGTATGTTTTTAGTCCCACATCGGAATTGAGCACAGAAATGAGAGGTGAAACTCTCTATAAAAGTAAGTGGGGGTGTCAATGTGCTTTGGGTTGCTTTTGGGCTCGATTTTAAATAGTTTTAGGTCAAGCTTTTGGGCTGAGCTTATTTAAAATTTTGTTTATTCCAGGCTTAAATTGCTCAAACTTGGCTTGAAAGCTCAATTAACCCAACTCGAACATATCAGTCCAGCTTGAAGGCCGAACCGAATATGAGCCAAGGTGGTCGTTGAACGAGCGTACCTCGAACAGGGCAAAGCTCGGCTCATGTACAGCTTTGTCTACTGGTAAAGTGGCATATTTGTCAACTGGTAAAATGAAAAGTCCAAATTGTGGGGTCCACTATGCATAGGGCATGGCAGAAATTTTACTTTGACCATAGTGATTTTGGTCATTGAATGAACAACTAAACCAGCACATGGTCCATAAGGTGGAATATATCTTGGACCGATCGACCATGTGATTTTTGGGCCTATCTATTATAGGTAGATTGATTTTTCTGGGTGGTTGGAATGAGATAGATAGGTGTAACATGAAGGTTCTTGTATGCATCCACCATGCTCTCCACAGATTTATTATCTTCTCTAGTAAAACCTAAGAAAGAAGAAATTATACGGTCCCTTCGAGTAAGAACGCGGACAATGTCCTTCTACGCCGGTTAATGGAAGTGAGGCATATTTTCAGGTCATCCAAACCGTCAATTTGATTAATGTTTTGTGGCATATTTTCAGGTAATCCAAACCACAGATTTACTTAATGTTGTGAAGGGTAGAAGATGCCCCAAAAATCACCCAAGCCAACCTTTCATTCTTTGATCAGTGGCCTCCAAAATATATGGTTAAGAAAGAAACATACAATGGTCCAAACAAAATGACGCATATTAATGAATGACATCCAGGATTAGCACTTTCAGAACATTCTAATGGGGTTGGCCCTGGGCTGAAGTCCAGTACTGGTATTGGGCTGGGCCCAGGCCTTCATGCTGGTCCTATTCAAAATTTTGATTTTTCAAAGAAGGCCCATCTAGATGGACCACCAACAGTATAAACATTGGGGAATTAGATACTCAAGAGATAACGGTGCTTACATGGGCACTTCAAATTGTATGGGTGCCATGTATTGACTCAAGTTAAATAGAAAAAGTTTTGGAGTCTGTTATAGCTTGTTCGACTCAACTCGAACCAGCTTGATTCGACTCGATTTGAAGGTTGGGTTTGAACTAAGCAAAGCCATTTTTCCAAGCTCGAAATGATTTTCAAGCCAAGCTCGATTCAACTCGACTTGAAGTTAGGCTCAATCGAAGCTCGATTCGGCTTGACTCAACTGACCCAATTGGAAAAGAATGATTTTACTCGCACATTAGAATTGAGCACAGAAATGAAAGGTGAAACTCTCTATAAAAGTAAGTGTGGGTGTCGATGTGCTTTGGGTTGCTTTTGGGCTTGATTTTAAATAGTTTTAGGTCAAGTTTTTAGGCTGAGCTTATTTAAAATTTTGTTTATTCCATGCTTGAATTGGGCTCAAACTTGGCTTGAAAGCTCAGTTAAGCCAACTCGAACAGATCAGTCCAGCTTGAAGGCCGAACCGAATACGAGCCAAGGTGGTCGTTGAACGAGCCTAGCTCAAACAGGGCAAAGCTCAACTCGTGTACAGCTTTGTCTACCGGTAAAGTGGCATATTTGTCGGATGGTAAAATAAAAATTCCAAATTGTGGGGTCCACTATGCAGAGGGCATGGCAGAAATTTTACTTTGACTACGGTGATTTTGGTCATTGAATGAACGACTAAACCAGCACATGATCCATAAGGTGGAATATATCTTGGATGATCGACCACGTGATTTTTGGGATTTTCTGGGTGGCTGGAATGAGATAGACAGGTGTAACATGAAGGTTCTTGTACGCATCCACCATTCTCTCCACGAATTTATACGCCGGTTAATGGAAGGGAGGCATATTTTCGGGTCATCCAAACTGTCAATTTGATTAATGTTGTGTGGCATATTTTCAGGTAATCCAAACCATAGATTTAGTTATTAATGTTGTGAAGGGTAGAAGATGCCCTAAAAATCCCCCAAGCCAGCCTTTAATTCTTTGATCAGTGGCCTCCAAAATATATGGTTAAGAAAGAAACATACAATGATCCAAACAAAATGACACATTAATGAATGATGTCTTCCAATATGTAATATTCATGGTATTTGTGTCCACCACGGAGCCTGCAATTCAACGGTTCTGATCACTTAATCAGCGTTTCCACATCGACCAACTAGACATATAAAGACACATATTGGTGTTTCGGGAAAATAAATTTGTATCACAGCAGACAAAGTAAAGGATAATAGAAAGCAACTTTCAGAACATTCTAGTAGGGCTGGCCCTGGGCTGAAGTCCAAGACTGGCACTGGGATGGGCCCAGGCCTTGAAGCTAGCCCTATTCAAAATTTTGATTTTTCTGGGCCCAAGCCTCGCCCATTGCTAGCCTTAGGTTGGACCGCCAACAGTATAAACATGGGGGAATTAGATACTCAAGAGATAATGGCGCTTACATGGGCACTTTAAATTGTATAGGTGCCATGTATTGACTCAAATTAAACAGAAAAGTTTTGGAGTATGCTGTAGCTAAGTCAGGGCCCTGAAATAATATTGGTTGGACAATCCTAACCTCCAGATTGTGGACACTTCATTTTTCATCTTCAACTGTCCAATAAATGCCCACCAAACCAATAGTTAGATATATAGTCATATCATCTATCATTTCCTTTCAAAGTTTCTTGCGTTTTCAAATTTTTTGTATTTCCTCCACTACTTGTTACACCAAATTTCAACAAAAGGTGGAGCCATTCTTCAATACATTTGGCACAGTGATGTAAATTATTGTTATCCTAAACCGTCTATATCTAGAAATATCTATCTTGGATGACACACTAAATCAAAAGTTACACCTAACAAACAATTCTAAGCATCAATTGTATTCACCTTCTCACTAAAAGTATTACTCATTTAAACATTATTTATTTTCTATCATTGCTTTGAGCGTTGGTTATAGAGATTGCAAAGAGGGAGAAGATTAGGCTAAGTGGGAAAGTGACCAAATCAAGGTCGGGATAGATTAGAGAAAGATTGTCGATGATTGTACTATAGTGATGATTCCCAAAAGACTTATCCAAGGTGCTAAATCAAATAGACAGTTAAATACCATTGCAAACTATTTAGAAAGAAGTGTTTCTTATTATTAGGTTAATATTTTAAATGAGTTTTGACCAATCATGTCTATAAAATTAAAATTTATTCAATCTCAAAAGTAAATGAATGTATATCATGATTTAAACATTAGAATCAATGTATGTGCACACATGCAATTAAACTTGATCAATCAAGTGTGATCCTATTTAAAGTAGAGAAAAAACGATTGAAAGTTATGACAAATCATTTCTTATTTATTTATGATTTGGTGCTATAGCATTCCCTGAAGAGAATTGAGTCTTAGAGATCTCACACTCAATCTACCTAATTTCGAAGTAGATATAGATTTGAATGTGTATTAAGAAGAGGCGTGTAATGTGATATGCCTCATAATCACTAGAACATAAGAAATATTAGAGTAAATTCTTTTATTAAAATTTCTCTAGGATAAAGACCTATGAAAACAAGTGTAAAATTTTTATTTGAGATAGTTCCCTCTCCTCTCAAACCCTAGCCTTTAAAAAATTCCTTCTCTCCAAAAATCTTAATCCACCAAATTTAAATATCCTATTGTATGTATAGTTTCTCTTCTCTCCTCCTGTGATTGAAAATAAAAAAAAATAAAAAAAAATTATGGGCCTTCCTTCATCTCCACATGTATTTTTGTGGAAAAGAAAACAATAATGATTCCCATATAATTTTATGCCTAAAATTTTCAAAGATTGAGATATATTTTGCAGTGTTTCAACATTTTTAAGGACAAGTAAATAAATCCACCATGCATCTTCAGAAAATAATTATAACTTAGTGTAAAAAAATAATAAAATAGAATAAAATCACCAATCCAATTAATCAACTCTCCTTCCCCAATAAACAACCATACAATTACCTTTCACGTTGTCCTCACCCACGGCAAAAAAGCACCTGACCTGTCACCACTGTCAAAAAGCACCCGGGCTACCATCTAAGAGTACACACGTGCCTTTCATGCTATAATGGAATGAAAAAGAAGCTCCTGATGAAATCTCCACTTCAAAAATCTCACCAAAAGAAACTCAATTTTTCACTCTCTAGGCCCTTAATTATTTTACTCTCTAGGCCCTTAATTATTATTACTTCCCTCACATGAGGAAAACTGTTACTCAAATTTATATTTTTCCTCAACCTTATGGCCTGTTTGTTTCATGTCGAATCACAGTCATGTGTAGTAGTAAAAAAGAAATACTAACCTTTACTATCGTATTCGGAAGTAAAGTTGAGTACTGACCTCATGCAATACTCTTCTTCTATCTTCACTACCGACGTGTAAAGTATTTTCAATGGTTAGATACACTTCGGATGTAATTTTATCCGTACGTATTATATCTACATCGTAGATCCATTCATTTTGCAATATCATTTTAGGACATATCCCCAAAAAACAAGGAAGATCCAACACTTATGTGGATCTCAAGAAGTTTTCGATGGCCGACGTCAAATCCCTATTGCTAGCTTGGGTGTGGTCCATTTAGGAATTTTATCTACCTAATTTTTTGCCTGATTGTGCTCAGAAATGATCACACAAGATGGGTGGACCATGCAAGCTATGCCATGTCAACCGGCCTCCTTTATTCACGCCATGCAATCAATCCAAAGGATTCTATTAATTTGCCAATTGGCAATATCCAATCAGAAAAGAGGTAATGCTGTGAGCTTTACTCTACACCATGAAACACAGACGGGACCTATATAACTTGCCTTACATTAACAAAGAAATGTTTAAAATGCTACCTAAAGGTGTATAAATGCATAAACCCTTCCATCGTAGGCATCTCGCAAGTTATTTCGATCTTGCAAGTTATAACGCGCTAATTGACATCATTTTGATGTCCCAAACTAACACCCGGGAAGCCTCAAAATCAGGGAAGGAAGTGTCCAACAACCAAACAACCCCTTTACAATGGGCGTGCTGGCACGTGCAGTACCATGTACGCTTACACGCCTTTGAGATTTGCAAAGCTCAAAAGCAAAAAGGGACGAGTCATGAGAGCTGCTCTCCAAATCAATACCGAGGAAACGGCTCTTCAGCTTGAAAAAGGAAACTGATTTTTTTTTTTTTTTTTTTACTTTTTTATGTTTCTCGATCTACCAAATGTCCATATTGTCTCCCCCATTTTTACTCGTTCTCCTATCAGATCATGGATTACTTACAGGAAGGTTCTAGAGAAGAACATCGATCGGAAAAATAGGTAGGAATGAAAAACAGTACACAGCTGAAAACTAACAAACTACACTATCTGTCTGTACACGGGCACGCCAGATGAACCATCCACCATCTAACCATCCACCATCTAAGCCGAGAGTAACAAGAAGCTACAAATTCGACCCTGAGAGAAGAACCAACCAACCCGATTGCTTGAATAACGATGCTTTCTTTCCCTTCTCGAGTCCGCATGCATTCCTGCAAACATGTCCAAATTCATAAAAAATAAGCAATAGTACCGCGCGGATCTCCACCGCACACGTGCCGTAGCATAGTGCCTTGTGTTTTGCCGCGCGGACGCGGAGACCCGATCGTGACAACACGTGGCAATGGACGTAATTAATCACTTTCCGCGGACCAAATGGACGGATCTGATCTACACAAAGGCCAGTGGACCGTGAGATCGCTACAGTCCACCAATTCAGATGCTCGGGCGTGCTACCTTCTAAACACGAATTTTCTAAATTGTTACAGGCAGGCCATGTCGAGATGTCTGTGCAACATCCACTCCGTCCATCCGTTGCCCTAGCTTGTGCTAAGATGTGAGCTAAAAAAACCAGTTTGATTCAAAACTCACGTCGCCAAAAATACAGGATAGTGGGGATTGGACGGCCACCATTGAAATCTTCCTGGGGCCCACAGAAATTTGGTATCAGGCTGACTTTTCTGTTTTACCTTGGCCTTGGTGAGAATCACCTTATGAAGGGATTGGATGGCATACAAACATGACGGTGGGTCCCAGGAAGATTTCAACGATGGACGTTCCAATCCTCACTCTGTTTCCTGTGGTGGAGCCCCCTTGGTTTTGGATCTACCTCATTTATGGGATAACGTCGAAACTAATGGAACGAGAGGATGTCACACGGACATCACGGTGGGCCCCACCTAGCTTTTGGTTGCACAGGCTCCCTGTAACAGGTCCCTGTCGGAAATCCGCGTCCGCTGCCTCCCAATTTTCGAACACGAATTTTTGCCCCAACACAGGGTTATGACAGTAATTTTACTCGTTACCTCTCTTATTCTGAGTCAAATGGGCTCGAATCCGGAAAGGCGAATAAAATTACTTCTCTGCCCTCACTGTTATCTTTCATTTCGTGCCGAGAAAAAAGAACCAAGGGCTAGACTCTGGTTTTGTTTTCAGGGAAATTAGCTATAGATAAAGGGGCATATCCGTCTCTTCCTGTAAGAGATTTTAGAAACCGGAAAAAAAAAAAAAAAATCGCGGTGAAAAACTGATGCGGAAAGGATCGGCGAGAAATTCAGAGAAATAGACGAGAAATGCATTCCTGACACGCGGAGAGAGAGAGAGAGAGAGAGAGAGAGAGAGAGAGAGAGAGAGAGAGATCGGACCTCTCATCACTGCACGGATTCGATGGCCGTCTTATTGCCGAGGGGAGAAGATCGCAGAATCGGCCGCGAGTAGAACAGAGCGTCCACCTGCGATCTGAGATGAAGGAAAGCGATCTTATCTTTCGCGCTCAAACCCTCGCCAAAGTCTTCGCCGAGATGGGAATCCTCTTCTCTGATCTTCAGCACCTGATGATGAACGAACGGAAACCTCCAATCATCGGATCTGTCCCACGCATATCTCCACTTCTCCATCTCTTCCGCCGGAAACCTCTTCCATTCGCCCGAAAATACCCGATCATTCGATCTCTCAAGGCTTCTTTTCGTTTCTATGACTCTGAGAAGATCGCCTGATTCCATGGCAGATCCGATCTCCGTACATGGAAACCGTTCTCCGGATTCTTTTTTCAGATCGGTGGTTCTTCTCGGGCCTGCAAATCTCGGGAGATCTTTGCGGGATTCCATGGCGGATTCGGCAGCCGTGATCTCTGTCAGAATATGGACATCCGAACGGGAGATTGGATCTTCAGACCTTTTGGCCGGATCGACGATCATGATTTCAGCTGATCTTCGAACGACAGAGAGATGAAGCCTCTTGTCCATCTCGCGTCGACCATTTATAGGCTGTAACAAGAGGAGCTTGTCTCCTACAGTTCACGTATCTGGGCCCGAATCTTGACACGTGTGCTTCCAAGGAATGGACACGTGTCCGAGAGTGGTCCCAACAAATGCCATTTGGCAGTCGAACTGACAGTTAAACCAGTCCAGACACGTTGGCGTTATGACGGGGAACAGTGTTGTGTGTCGTGGATATCGGTTCCTTACCACGTCAGCGGATCCCGAACGCCACGTCACTAGCTTCCAGAAGCGAAGCGATGAGATATTTTTCTGAGTTCGTTTTTGCCTCTCTTGCGATGCGGAATCAAGCGTTCATACCCATCTACTTGGGCCCACATGCGGAGATGGATGATGATCTGAACGGTCCATATTCTCGTTACTACAATATAATTAAGATATCATTCAATAATCGCACTTTACTAATAATCCTAACATTTGAATTTAGAGCTGAATGAAAGCCATTGAAATTTAAAATCATCAGCAGATCTTATCAGAATAATTTTCTTATCGTGACTATTCTAGATTAGGTTCCACAATATGGACGGTCCTGATCTTCGCAGGACTCAGTATGTGGGCTACCGTGGCAGAGACACGCTGCATTTTGACTGAGTCCGGGACGGAAGGAAAATGAACTTTTTTGGTCCGAGACTTCTGCAGAGCTTTAAGCAGCGCGTAAAACACCCATGATCTGTGGGGCCCATGTTGTGTATCTAATATCCACTCCGTCCATTGGGCTCTATCCTCAACTATAGGCCCTGTTGGAAAAAAAAAAAAAAATCCAGATCCACAACTCAAATAGGATACGCCACATGGTGTGTATATTTCATCATCATCGTTAATCAGGTCTAAATCGCCACAATAAAGTGAAGATACAAAAATCATATGGATCCAAAACTTAAGCATGACGCACGCGTGAATTGAAAGGCTTTACGAGAATTTTTATTTTTCCCGTCTGTGTGGCTCATTAGAATTTTCTATCGTGCTGATATTTTGTATGTACGGTCAGAATTAAGAGTTCTACACCCGTTCTCACCTGATGGACGGAGAGGACTGACATATATCATACACCATGGTGGGGCAACAAGTAGGGCTGTCAACCGGTCAGATATGGGCCGGATTAATGATGATCCGTATCCGATCTGATTAAGGATATATCCGACCCGAATCCGATTCGGATCATAAGTGTATGATCCGAACTCGACCAGTTTAGATATTTTCGAAATCCTGTAACCGATCCCAATATGATTCGACCCTGATATCCGAATATGATCGATATACGAAAAATTATGCAACTAATAAATGTAACCGGGCTGAATTAGAAACTGCAACCAGGCTGAATTAGAAAAGCCTCTATTTGTAGATATATAGTAACAATAACATATAGTACATTTATTGCATGCAGAGATTCTGAGAGAGTACAACAGTTGTAAATTTGTGGACTGACCTGATGGCATATCTCACAGGTTATATCTCATTTTTCATTGCACCGTCGCTGTACGCACTTCCTGTGTGCAAACTAATTGCAGCAAGGTTTCCAAGTCAGTACTTGATATAAGCAATGAATTGAAAACAGAATGCACTAAAACATAAGATCAGAAAAAATCTCTCAATTGTAATGAATTGTCACCAAAAAAGCCTTCCCATACCATTTCTTATCAAAGAAGAAAAAAAGGAAATGTAACAAGTCCAAAGAGATAATAGAAAACCTTTGACTACCATATCCTTACAAGCATATAAACTTACGGCAAAATCATTTTCTATACAGACAAAGAAGTAAACGCATACCATGAATCCATGATGAGGAATTTTTAAAATAAATTGCCACAACCACTTACAAAGTTGCAACTATTATGCAATATTGATTCATTAGTGTTACTCAATCAATTCAGAAAACATTGCAATGCTATGATTGAATGGAAAACTACAACTCCTTCAAGATATTTAAGTCAGCTAAGCATCAATCATAAAATGATAATGCATTGTAGCCTCTGTCTTTGCTAAGGGAGTTCCTTAATCCATAGGGCTGTCAATGGACCAGGATCAGACCAAGCAAAATCAAAATTTTCAATGGCCTAGCCCACAAGCCTAGCCTGAATAGATCAAAATACAGGTTGAAGTCAACCCCAGGCCAGACCCATTAACAGCCCTATTAATCCATATGCCATGAAGGAGCCCAAATTACACCATCCTGAGACAAACAAAACATCAAGCATGCAGAACATTAAACAAGTCTTTCAACCCAGGTCTAAAACCAAATGTGTGAGCGCAAGTTTACAAGTTGCAGTGCCTAGAATATCAATCCAAATGGCACTGCAATTTGGGACTGCAATTTGAGAAAATCAATGAGAACCCTCCCATGCACGCACGAAAAAAAAAAAAAAAAAAAAGGTTATAACAACAGAATGAAAACTCACTCCATTTAATTAGGTGAATCCATAGGAGAAAAGCAAGATCATTACAACAAAATGGACAGGCCAATAGGTTTCTAAATCATGTTGTGCATATGCATATAGTCATGTGTTTCTCAAAAGATCAATGAGTTGGGCTGGAAGCATGGTGAGAGATCAGCCCTGATCGTGAGACCAAAACGCTAGCAAATTCATTGAGGTGACTAACTATGCAAGATCAGTAAGGTGACCTAACTATGCATGGTCTATACACCTTACCCTTAGTTGCTGTTGTAGTAATATCACATCCTCATCTACAGACGGGTCTAGAAATGCTGGTGGTCTTGGAAGGCCCATCTTGTCACCTGGCAAAATTTCATAACAAACACTTGTAAAACCCAAAGGAGAGGAAAACTTGTACAACCCAAGTTAATTTTGAGTCCAAAACAAGCAATTGATGGCGTTTGGAAATCAGAATGGGAAACTTATGTTTGTAAAGATATCGAGAAAGTGAGAAGAACATCCAAAACTAAAAATGAAAATAAAAACCTTACCTTTGTAATTTGTTTCTTTGTCAATCTTTCATCCTCTTGCCACATTTTCTTTTTCTAAAAAAAAAAATAATGAAATGTTATTAAAATAGCATCAAAATTAATATTCATACCAAACTAGTTATCCAAATGGACAAACCGATCATTAAACAAATCAATCCACATAACCACATAGCTACATAACATAACCACATCCACATACAAGTCCATAAAAGTTATAAACTATATAGTTTATACAAAACATCATTGCTAAATATTAAAAGTCATCAATTAGGTAATTCATCTCATCCATCAAGTCCATCATCCATCATCCATCATCCAAATATGCTCCAAAAACAACCAAACCTACAACAAAATAAGCGTGAATTAATGTTGGAATATAAAATAGAGATCTTTTTAAAATAATAAAAATTTAAAGAAATGATAATGTACAAATAATTTTTTTACCTCTTTTAAAGAGATGATAGCCCAACAACTTTAAATGGCCTCCTTTGCATGTTCTTTTGACTTAGTACAAGTGGTCTCATTTGATTCTACAAGTCATACATCAAAATGAATTAAACTTAAATAAATTACTCACCTTTGTTTTTATGAAGTAGTAACCAATTTTGTGTGCATATCAAAGCTTCTACAGTCTCTGGAAGCAAGGAATTACGGGTTTGATCAATTACCCTACCTCCTGTACTGAATACTGACTCGGATGCAACTGTAGATATTGGAATAGACAAAATATCATAAGCCATCTTTGAAATTGTCAGGAACTTGGGACTATTAATCCGCCACCATAATAATATATCAAATTCCATATCTTGAGGAAACAAGCTTTCTTCCAAATATAAATCTAACTCTGACTTTTCTAAAGATATAAAGCTTCCTCTTTCAGACATCCACTTGCCAAATGCTTTAATCTTTTTTATTTTTTTTTTCTTCTTGAACATCACTACAAGATAAGGCATTAGCACATTGAGAATCTTTAGCAACCAAGGAGGAAGAAGATTGGCCAGCATACTCTAAGTAGAGATCAATTAGAGCATAAAGAACTCTACTAATATGGCCATCAGCATGAACACCATAAATTTCTTCATAACTGTAACGCACCAACTCCATCTTAAATCGTGGATCAAAAACTACTGCAATTGCCAATACCAAACTACATTGATCCCAATACTCCATAAACTTAGTTTTCATTTTATCCGCCATTAAACGAATATAATCATGCTCGCTTCATTCCCATTCAAGTAAATTTGTATAAATTTCACAGCTCTGGAAAAAATATATTAGCAGTTGGGGACTTGGTTTTTGAGAATGTATTTGTGGTATCATAAAAAATTTTCAAACAATCACATATGACACAACCAGTTTTCCACTCATCATCAGACGGATTTGTCTTGTAGTCTCTATCAATTTGAACTAAACGATCAAATGCATTTTTCACCTCCAAAGCACTTTCAAGCATGAGATAAGTGGAGTTCCATCTTGTAGGAACATCCATGCTCACTCCTCTTTTACCTTGCAACTTCACTTGATTCAATGCATTCTGAAATCTTTGCTTTTTATTGGGAGTCGACTTCACATATTTCACTACTATCCCTTATTTTGTGCAACAATATAGATACTTCACGCAAGCCATCTTGAACTATTAGATTAAGTATATATACACTACAACGTACATGAAATAGTTCCCTACCTAATGGAAGCAATGATCGATCACATAACCCACTCACAAGTAATCTTACCATTGCATCATTGGTAGATGCATTGTCTACAGTTATTGAACATAACTTTTTATCAATGTTCCATGTTAATTAAAGATCCATGACAACTCTATTTAGTGTTTCAGCATTATGAGGACATTCCACAGCTACGAAACCAATAATTTTCTTTTGCAACTCCCATTCTTCATCGATAAAATGAGATGTTAAACAACAATACCCAATGTTTTGATCAGATGTCCACATATCAGTAGTAAGACTAATCCGACTATCAAGTTTTTCAAAATACTGATAAAGCTTCTCCTTCTCATCATTGAAGATCTTGATAATGTCACTTTTTACTGTATTACATGAAATAAGCTTGAAGAAGGGTTGAAGATTATTCACAAATCTTTCAAAATATTCATGCTCAACAATGTTAAATGAATACTCATGCTTGATAATCATCTTAGCAAGATCCGTTCGACTTCTTTCTTAATCAAACTTAAAATTCTTAAGTCTGACGTACGGTTGACTCGTCTACTGATTTTGATAGCAGTTGTTGAGCAATATTGGGTTGTGACCTTCTTGGATATCTTTGAATATGGTTATGTAAATGACTTGTCCCCTTACTACTTGCCCCTACAAACTTTCTCTTGCAGTGCTTACAGATGGCTGTTACATCATGATTTGGTAACACCACTTTGTCAAAATCATTCCACACCTTCGAAGTTAATTTTCTTTGCCTTGTTTCAGAAGTTAATGAAATATTAACAGCATCCTCATGCCCATCAATAGAATCAGGATTAGAAGCAGATGTAGGAGTTGAGGAATGAGTGGATAGAGGTTCAGTCATTCTTCAAATAACAATACCTATAAATTACATATTCTAATTAGAAAATTATATTAATTCACATGACCAAAAAAAAAGGATTAACAAGCTAAGAATTGAATTTAAAATACCTACTTAATGCATGCAACCCTTTTCCAATTAAATTATAAAAGAACTAACCCTTTCTAATTACTATATACATGTGTTATAGGCACACCTGACGGGTCTATTGAAAAACAAACTCAAGTTCATATCCATATGTGGGATATGAGCCATCCATCAGAATGGGTTTGGAGAAAAATGAGAGATGTGAGTTACAATTTATGAAAAAATAATTACATAAAAATTAGGCGAGCAATGTGGCCCATTGATGTGCAGAATGGCTTGATTTTTATGTTGATCATTTGTTGGGGCCTACCAATTTCATTGTATGGATGTTATACATGAATGCCATGTTGTCAGGGAAGACAAATTATTGTGCATGCAGCTGCAAGTGATCAATTCTCATACAATGACGTGAAAATAGACAGTCAAGATTGACAGGAGAAACAAAAATCGTTATCTTGAGAATCTACCAAACAGAACCCACTTTCTATTTCTTATGCTTCTAAAGTAACAGTTTTTATTGATGATTCTAGACATTTGATTTATGACCTATAAACGGATAATTGTAAAAAATTAGCCCCTTTCAAAGAAGTGATAGGATCATTGGCCATTTCAAAGGGTTAGGATCATATGAGTGGTGTTCATGGCTTTGCTCAATTAATGAATGGTTCAGATGGATGATAGTCCCCCATATGTCGTTTAAGAGGTCTGGGGAACCTGGGACGTTGACATGAGAAACCGTTCATTTGGGTGCATGAGATATGGACCTTATCCTGTGGGACCCTACCCAAAATGAGCCATAGAAATTGCCTCTACTGGCTGATCCTAACCGTTAAACCTGTGGCCTGCAAGTGTCGATCATTTGAGAGAAAAATAAAATGGTGAGTTGGCCCATCCAGGGGCGACCTCGTCCGTTGAGTGGTTCTGATCTCCTAAACGTCCAACAGTTTCGGCAAGAGAGAGAGAGAGAGAGAGAGAGAGAGAGAGAGAGAGAGAGAGAGAGCTCTGTTCACCTGGCAGTGGCAGATTGGTAAATGGTGCAAGACGGCGAGACGGCGAGACGATAGGAGAAGGCCGAAGCAGAGAGGTGCGATGGTGGTGGGGTGGTGGTGCGTAGAGATAAGAGGCAGACCGAGGTGAGGAGGCGAGGAGAGGAGGTGAGGTCTGTCATCGGTGAGGAGGCGAGGAGAGGAGCAGTCCGCTCTCCGCTGCAGTCGTTGGTCTCGGTCGAGCTCAAGCAGAGAGGCAGCGCCGCAGCAGCCAGCAGCCCAGCAGGTTAGGGTTTTTTTCTTTTCTTTTTTTTTCTTTTCTTTTTTTTTTATAACAAGGGCTATCAATGGTCCGGGCCTGGGTAGGTCTCGGCCCGAAATTTGAACTATTTTGGGCCAGTGTATCGGGCTAGTCCTGTGTAAATTTTGATTTTCAGGCCCGCCCGGCCCATTGAAACCTACTTTTATTATTTTATATTATATCTTTAATCGGATCGGGTCCTTAATAGGCTAGATCACGGTCAATCCGGAATCCGACCCAAATAATAAACGGATCATCTTTGGATATCCGTATCCGACCCGATTACTCGATTATTGATCCGAATCCGATTAATCGGATCAGATACGGATCGGATACGGATCAAGATCCGTGCCGTTGACAGCCCTAGCAACAAGTGGGAGCGGATTAGGTGAGACCCCAGATCCACCAAGGTAGGTGGGACCCCTGACCATGGGGCTTATAGTGATGTATGTGCCTTAAATCCACACCGTCCAACCATTTTGATAGCTCATTTTAGGGCATGATCCTATAAATGAAGCTGGCTTAAATCTTAGGTGGACCACACCACAGGAAACCGTTGTGATTAAATTCTCACGGTCAAAAACTTCATGGACTCCACCAGAATGTTTATTTTCCATCCAACCGGTTGATAAGGTCACAAACACCTAGATGAAGAGACCACACAAATATTATCTTGATACAAAGCTCTTGCGGCCCATAAGAAGTTTTTAAGGGATCAATCACCACTGTTTCCTGTAGTATGGTCTACCTAGAATTTGGAACTGCTTCATATCATGCCCTAAAATGAGCTTTTCAATACAGATGGAGGCGTGGATGTAGTCATATACATCATAGTGAGCTCCACAGTCAGGGTCCCACCCACCTCGGCGGATCCGGGGTCTCACCTGATGGGGTATTTTACGCGCTGCGTAAAACACGTGCCGTAAACACCTCCGGCACCGCTTATTTTCTGGTGAGGCGGCGGGTGACGCGGATTCGCTACGGACAGGTTAGTAGCTATCTCACTGCTACTTACCATGATGTATTTGTTGTATCCACACCGTTCATCCATTTAGAGAAATCATTTTAGAGCATGAACTGAAGAATGAGGTAGATCCGAAGATCAAATGGACCTCACCAAAGAAAATAATAGGGATTGAACTCATACCATTAAAAACTTCTCAGGGCCACAGAAGTTTTATATCATGTTGATATTTGTGTTTTCACTTCTTCCATGTATGTGTGAACTTATGAACAGGTTGGATCTCAAATAAACATCATGGTGGGTCCCTAAGAAGGTTTCAACGGGTCACATCACTGTCCCCGTTTTCCTTGGTGGCGTCCACTTGAGCTTTGTTTCTGACTAATTCTCTAAATTATGCCTTAAAATGATCTCTCCAACTGGATGAACTGTATGGATACAAAATATACATCACAGTGGGCCAAGAAGTTGAGTTAGCTACTCAACCTGTTGGTAGCTGATCCGCGTCCGGCGGCGGGCCGACCTGGGAAATGCCCTTCCATTTGCGTGAAAATAACGGCGATAACCGTCGGTATTTTAGACGCGGATTGGGTACTGCCCCTCTTGCACCAAACTCAGAGCACGCTGGGGCCATGAAGGGCCCACTGTGATGCATGGGTTTATCCACACGGTCCATGCATTTTTTTCATATTATTTTAGAATATATTTCTAAAAATGAGGCATGTATCCAACGCTCAAGTGTACTACTCATTCGGTATTAAACGCCTACAATTAAAAACTTCTTGGAGTCTTATAAGTTTTGAATGAAGATTATACTTGCGTTTTGCCTTCATCCGCGTCTATTTGACCTTATGAACAGGTTAGATGGAAAATAAAAATCACGATAAGACTTATAAAAGTTTCAACAGTAGAAATCATAATCACCGCTGCTTCTTGTGGTGTGGTCCACTTGATCCTTGTAACTGCCTTATTTTTTTGATTCTATCCTATAATGATGTGGAAAAAATGTATGGACGGTTTGGATAAGCCCATTCATCACGGTGGACCCCTCCCAGCCTGTTCCGAGCTCGGGGATGGTATCCAAACCGCGTTCCGTTTTTTCAGAGTTCTTTAAATTTTAACGCTTCGAAATCTGACAGACGAGGAGGTTTGTTCCGAGAGCGGACTAGCTGTTACCCTGGGGAACAGCTTAGTGGGTGTTACCCTAACCATGTGGGCCCATCTTGATGTATTTCTTATATATCCATGACGTTCATCTGTTTTTCGATTCCATTTTAGAACATGATCCCAAACACCAAGAATATTCAAATCTCAGATGGACCGTAATACTAGAAACAGTTATGAATGATCATTGAAAACTCTTTGTGGGACACAAAAGTCTTGAATTAATCTGATATTTATATTTTCCCTTCATCCATATCTTCTTTACATTATCAACAGGTTAGATTGAAAATAAACATTAATAAAACCTTCAGATGCGATCTTTGGGATTTTTAAGGGTGAGGCACTTAATCAACACTTTTTTCAGTAGTGTGGTCCAAATGAGATTTGGATCTGCATAATATTTGGAAAACCATACTCAAATGGTTTGGAGAAGAGGATGAACGGCATGGATATACAAAATATCATCCATGTAGCCCAAGCGGTAGGCGTAACACTCAATAAGCTGTTACCCGGGTAACACCTAATTCGCCCTCGTTTGTTTCAGTGCATTTTCGTCTTTTCTCTGCAATCTGCGGTCGCTCTCCGCTTTGAACAGGTTGGTCATCCGTTTTTTCTAACGTGCGCTGGTGGTTCAGCTCCATGTGCCACGTGTTCCCGCATGAGATTGGAGATAGGTTTGGATGGGGACGTGGATTGCGTCGAACAGCGCGCCAGACGCACCTGGGGGAGCGAATTAGATATTACACTGGTAACACCTTAGTGGGTGTTACCCCTACTGTGTGGGGCCATTGTGATGCATTTTTTTTATATATTTATGCCGTCTATCTGTTTTCCCATATCATTTTAGGATATGATCCAAAACCTTAATAAGATCCAAATCTCAGGTGGACCATACCACTAGGAACAGTGATTAATAACCATTAAAAACTATTTTGTGGGCCACAAAAGTTCTGGATCAATCTGATATTCATATTTTCCCTTCATCAAGACCTTATTGACATTATCAAGAGCTTGGATTGCAAATAAACATTACCAAAACCTTACCATGGGCTCTTTGGTATTTTTAATGGTGGGGCACTCAATCACACTGTTTCCAGTGGTATGGTCCACTTGAGATTTAGATATACTTAATTTTTGGAACCTTATCATAAAATGGGCTTTATAAACGGATGGACTGAGTGGATATATAAAATATCATCCATGTGGGCCATACGGTAGGGGTAACACCCACTAAGCTGTTCCCGGGGTAACACCTAATTCACGCCCCCTGGCCAGTGCCGAACGAAAGACAACGTGAGAGCGAATGACGCGGTGGATCCACAGTCTGAAGGAAAAAAATTCATCATATGAAATGATCATTTGACCTTTTTCATGGTGGTTGATCCAACGGCTGTGCACGCACATGTAAAGCGTTTTCATTGATGCCTGGCCGTAATCCACATCTGTTTGGATGCCTCAATCCTGTTGCATGTAGAAATATCTAAGCGTGCTGTATATGGAAAGCTAAAAGCTTCCCACTGCGCATGATTGCACTTGGACGGGCA
Organism: Liriodendron chinense; assembly: GCA_003013855.2. Lineage (NCBI taxonomy): Eukaryota > Viridiplantae > Streptophyta > Magnoliopsida > Magnoliales > Magnoliaceae > Liriodendron > Liriodendron chinense. Next base: position 2,210,927 of record PVNU02000736.1, on the reverse strand, counting down.
TTCACATGACATATTCATAGGTCCAGTCTCCTCTTCCATTGCTGTGCAGTTAGCCCAGTAATTGAATGGGCCTATCTTGTAGGTACCACCTCGCCCCTCCATATAATTTGCATGCTACTGATGAAATGATATAAACCATCAAATCAGTATGATATTTTCTAAGGGTGGATTAAACAGACATGAGGCGCGACTTGGCTGGGTAGAAACAGTGGAGTGGGTGGTACCCTGATCGTGGGGCCCACCTCAGTGTATTCGTTATATATCTACACCGCACATCCATTTTGCCAACTCAGTTTATGGCTTGAGCCCAAAAATAAAGCAGAGAAAAAATCTCTGGTGGACCCACTTCATTTTTGGGCTTATGACATAAAATGAGTTGGTAAAACAGATAAATGGCATAGATATACAGACATCAATGTGGGACCCACAGTCAGGGTACCACCCACATATCGCTGTTCCGAAGTCCAGCCAAGTCACGCTGGACAAACGGTAATGCATATTCTTTTTTGTTTTTTGGTCAGTCATGCAATGCACCCACCCAGTCACTCGCGCAACAAAGCGTGATTTTCACCTCTAATGGATTTGGAGACTTAAGACTCCTTGGATTTTGAGACCGAGACTCCTTATTGAAACTCCATAGAGTCTACCAACCAGGGAAGGACCCGATCCCCATCCAAGTTCTTGTCTGAAGCTAAACTGTATCCACCATCTTGACAATCCCGCGGCTCATCTGCTCAAATACAGCACCCACTTATAGCTATCCAACACCACCGGAATAGTCCGTGCCTTTAACATTACAATAATTAAGAAATCCTGACCATCTGTCTGTCAATAAGGACCGATGCAAATTGCAAGCACAAAATCAGATGGTGATTGTTGTGATATCAGACTATTTTCTAAGCTGTGCTCCATCCACAATCGAACCAGCCATTTGGATGGTCTGGATTTCAGGGGTCCAGCTGGCAGGGCCATCTTGGCCTGGCCCATAAGTGTGCACCATTTCAAATGATAGAAGGCAGAGAGTTAGTAGCAACTAATCTGCCGTTAGGCAAGTTGTTAGAATGCTTGGTCTTCGCCCACCAGTTAGGTCCAAACGGTTTCAACTACCCAACCGATTGAGGTTTTGAGACATTGATATTATGATATAAAAAGAAAACTAAATACATTTTAATATATTTATGACATTGATATTATGACCCTTGAAAAGATGAGCTAACTCCAGATCACCGATGCATACTTCTTGAAAATCTCGTGCTACGTGGCTGGATCTGCATCGTTTATAATTTTGATACAAAAGTGTCTAAATTTCACATCAAGTGAGGCCCACCACATTGATAGGACTTTGAAAGAATCAGACCCATACAATCATCCGGTGGGCCATGAGGTAGAAAATAATAGAAAAATAAACCTAAAGACTTCCAAACTTAGGAGATAACCCATTGATAGTACGATTTGTCTGGCTCTATGAATCCAAAGAACGGCTGAGGTCGGTGGAACTGGAGAACCACCAGGTCCATGGATCTGTGATTGTGGGGCCCATTGGGATGTATTGTTTTTATATCTACGCTGTCCATCTCTTTTTTCAGTTCATTTTAGGGAATGAGCCCAAAATGAAGCAAAGCCAAATCCCAGGTGGACTACACCATAGGAAATCGCAGAGATTGAATGCTTACCATTAAAAGTTTCCTGAGTGCCTCAAATGTTCTGGATCAAGCTGATATTTGTGTTTTCCCTTCTTCCAGGCCTGTGCTACCTTATCAACAGGTTGGAGGGCAAATAAACATTACAGTAGGCCCTAGGAAGCTTTTAATGGTGGATGTTCAATCATCACTGTTTCTGTGGTGTTGTCCACCTGAGATTTGGATCTACTTCATTTTTAGGCTCATGCACTAAAATATACTGGTAAAACAGATGGACAGCATGGATATAAAACACATGCATTAAAGTGGCCCCACAATCACAGATACACCGAATTGGGAATTTCTCCACTTTCATGGTTAGGCGACCTTTCTTATGGGTTCGATGCCATACATTCATTGCAGTGGACTGTATGAGACGACTCTGAGCACCCAGCCTCCCTATAAACAATACCAACATTCATACACTGGACCTGTATAGTTGGTTAGCTTAAAATTACGTTGATACTCTGCCAGATGGATGATACGCAGGCACTAAGAAATTACTTCAAAATTACATACGTGGCATAAATTAAGTCAAACTAACCACCCAAATTATTTTACTCAGTCCAGATATATCATATTCAAAACATCCATGCATATCTGAAAGCCTGACTAATGAATTAAACGACATTTAATAGACGGTAAAAAATGAAGAAATATTCAATGGTCCTACTTGATCAACAAACAGGTGTCCACGAATCAGATGTTACAACTGTTTAACCAATTTGATTTTGTGACAGTGCGTCCACCATTTAGTTGGTTTATTTCGAGTTAATGTATGCCACGTCTGATTGCCTGCGTATCAAGCGTCAGCACCTGTCCGAGTATCATATATAGCCGTCTAAAAGATGGTCCACTGGATATCTGCAAAATCTTATTTTTCTAATGCTCGTTGGCTAACTAGGAATGTCCTTTCCTACATCTTTAGCCATTTGGACCACAAGGTTTGAAACAAATGGACATTTTAGAGAGGGGCTGATCCAATACGAACGCTTCTATGTTAAGCTTAATGTACAAATCCATGTGTGAGGCCGTACTGTGAAGGTTTAATGAAATCTAATCGATCCATCATTTTGACCACTTATTTTTGTGGTTGGAGCCTAAGAATTGGAGCTATACAAAATCCATATGGGCCACATCACAGGGAACTGTTGGAATGGAGACACTTGCCACTAAAACTCTTTCAGATTGTATGTGGCAAACAGTGTGTTTCGTATATCCCATCCAAACCATTAGGGAGATGCAGCTTACCATGGTGAATGGAAACCCAGAAGATCATGTCATACAAATATTTAGGTGGGCCACAAATCGTGATTTTACAGATCTCAAGCATGATTTTCATGATGTGGCTCTGTTGAGTTTTGGATCGACCTGATTTTCGTCAAACAAGGAGAATAGCTGCGGGTGCACATGATGGACGGATTGGATATCATCAAAATATCATGGTGGGGCCTCACATCAATTCATACATTGAGCTTAACATAGAAATGCACGGCCAAGTTTCGCTTGCATTTATTTATTTCATAAAATGAGGCCTACCTATCAGTGGACGGTCCAATTTGGGTGAAAGGCATCGATAACCACCTAATGTACACGTGCACACATGTGATGATGTGGACCATTTATTAAATGAAACCCGCCTGATAGAAGGCTGCAATCTCACGTATCTGTGGCACATATTGGGCGACTCATGGGCTCTTGAATACATGTAATATGATTTTAAGAGAGAGAGAAAGAGAGAGATATTGTTTTCCGTAGTATGTGGCAGTTAAAACGTTCGTGGTCCAGATTCAAGAAAGTTGAGTAGTTTAGATCATCCACACAATGTGAATTTTGGGCTAAGATCCATCGCAAACGGCCTACAATTTGTAGACTCAGGAATGAGAGTGACGGTGAAAATCACTTTCGATGATCATTTATAAATGAGAGAGAGTCCGTGGAACCAAGAACCTAAGCTGGGGCCCACCATGTGCGCATTTGTGTGTGTAGTGTCCAAGATGTTCAGAAGGGTTACCCCGCTGAAAAGGTTGAACGACCCAGGAATCAGGACGGCAAAACCATCATATGAGCCCCCACTTAAATTTTAAGTTTTTATGATTGTCAATTTTTTCTACTATATAACCAACCTGATGATGGCAAGTTGGATGGAATATACACCATAAGGTGAGCCCGGCATGGGCATAAGCAGTTGAGGAGGCATACAGCCAAGTTGAATAAGGAGTCACCGTTTCCACTTATTATTCTCCTGAGTTGATGTAAGAGTGCTACAAATACATTCCTAACAAGGTTGGACTAAGAGAAGGTTAAACATAAGCAGAAGCAATCCGTCCAATCAAAGCCCAATCCTACATAAGGCATGACGTAATTGGGCCTCAAGTGCGTCTTATTTAAAGAAATTCATTCCAAATAAGAAGAAATTATTGTTTAAAGTGTGAACTTTAAATCGAATGTAATTTTTAAACTAGGCATCATCATGGAATGCGCAACCTCTTAATATTTATTGTAACAGGCCACTTGAAGTCAACCAACTTATATTATGAGTCATGTTTGTCCATTTCATGAGAAAACGCACGCTTCCAGTTCAAAAACAAAACTTTAGAATAAAAAATATTATTTTTTGTAATTTCAATTTTATCATATTATCTTATTTTTAGGGTTTTAAATTTGTCTTTTTAAGAGGGCATTTAGATTATAAGTTACTTAATATAAGCTAATTGTGCCCGAAGTAGCTAATATTATTAAACTGAAGTGATTAAGTAACTTTAAATAAATAAAAAAAAGTTAGTTATAATCGATTGTAAATCAAATTTATCTCAAATAAGTTACTTATCTACTGTTGTAAGTAGAAAAAGTAATTTATTTGGTGGTATCCAAATAGGCTTCTAGAGTGATCATGCCAGGAATGTTCAAATAAAGTTAATTTAGAACTTTTAATTTTTTAAAAACTTACTATTTCAAATAATTTCTATTCTAATTGAATTAGGACTTCTATTAGTGTTAGAATTTTTTTATTTTAAGTAATCTTAAATTAGAGTTTTATTTTTCTTTATTAATAATGTAATCAAGAAATCATACATATTACATAATTATTCAATGAAAATATTCAAATTTTATATCTTTTTCCCGGTGGATTTAAGAAACTATCATGCGGATTCAAAACCTTTTCTACTTAAGGAAGATAGTGATCTTCCTTCTCCTTATTTCACGAACTTTGCTGCATCACAAGTCCACCTATTTTTTTAGCACACCAAGTTGAAAAAGGTGTTAACCCAGTGAGGTTACAAAATCTACATGGCTCTTGTGAGTTTTTTTTAGTATTTTCAATTCAATAACTCTGCCAAGATAAAAATTAAAAAAGAATTTGCAACAGAGTCATGCTATCACCCATTACTTTGATTTTACCACTTCTAAGGGTCACATGAAAACCCAATCATTGACTACTGTGTTGTTGGTTAAAAAGGTGACATAAATGTTATACAATATTTATGATATTAATTAATATTACATTATAATTATTAAAGTATAATATTATATATATTAGTTAGCTAGTTTTTGGTTTTTACAATTCTTGCTTCTTTCTCAATTTCACAATCAAGGTTTGCAATTTTAAACTTGGCCATAGCTACGACAAGAATAGTCTCAGTAGTTAAATAAGGCTTATAAACTTGTTTTTAAGATATGATATTTATAAAGGCCAATTAGCATTTCAAATTGTTAGGCTATGTGGAGCTTTAATATCACAGATGTAAGCCAATGCTCTTACAGTCTGAGGGCATTTTCATAATTTCACATGGTATTTTATGGAGATCTTAGTTTGTTTGGGGTAATATATTCTAAAGAGAGCCATCATATCGTATTGAGAGATATTTCTTGATTTTTTGCCTTTGAGCATGGTAGATTGGTGTAGATTTGTGGACATTAAGATAACCATATAAATCTTTGTGTTATGGTTTGTATATTTAATCTATTTGATTTTGATATTATTGTTTATGTCATCGAGGTAAAAATTATCCCACTACAATGTCTTTTATGTTCATACCTATGGAGGGTTCTACCATTTGTGATTTACACTTTACTTTCATAAAATTTAAATCACGTACAAGGTGCAAGTTCTAAACATATATATTTTATAAATAAATTTTAATATTTATCTTTTTAAAATTTAATTTGAAAATTATAACCTACTCAAGTTCTCGAGTTGACCCATTTGAGTTAAATTTTATAAGTAGATCGAGTCAGGTCCAAGTCTTGAGTTTTCCAACCTTGCTATTCACAAGTGAATCACTTAGGACTGAAATTATCTACGACATTTATCATGTATGTAAAATTCACCCCATCCATTAGGTTCAAGCTTTATGTTCGGCGTACTTACAAACAATCAGTGGGATAAAAAAAACTCAAATGGGCTACACCAATGAAATAGTTTTACTCAGATGGGTAAAACTATGCTTAAAACCTCTAAGCTCATATATTATGTCCCACCTAAGTTTTGGCTCAGTTTAAATTTTGGTAGTATCTTTACCCGTTGTGAGCCATACCTAACGAACAAGTTTGATGGAAGATAAACACTATGGTGGCCCTACACAAAACTATGGTGTGGCGTAGAGCGGCAAGTCACAACCCATTCTTGGCACAAATGGACCAAAAGAGATCCAAACGAAAGCAGCCTAGTCTATTAGATTTGGGCCCAATTCTACATCGTGCATGACATAATTGGGCCCCAAGCACATCCGAATCAAAGAAATTCATTCATTATAGAGAAAAATTGTTGTTCAAAATACAAACCATAAATTGACCATAACTTTTTATCTAGGTATCATTATGGGCTCTATGACCTAGAAATTTTGACAAGAACGGGCCATCTCAGGCCAACCAACCACCGTAAGCAGGTTTCGTCGCTTCATTTCACTAGAAAATGCTTCTTTCCAATCCAAAATTACAATTTTAAGAAAAACTTATTATTTTTAATAAATTTTAAGTTGGATATATCTTCTTCGTTTTAAAGTTTTAGCATATGCAATTTTCTTAGAATATGCTTCTAATCATGCTGGGAATCATCCAGCATAATTAAAATAACTTATTTTTAGTAAATTTTTATTTTTTGAGTAAATTTTAGTTTAATCGAATCGGAACTTCTAATTAGGATTTTGCTTTTCTTTTAAGTGATGTAATTGAAAATCCAAGCAATATTAATTAATAAAATTCAGAATTTTTTTTTATCCTTGTGGTTTAAAGTTTTGTACACTTGAGGTAGACGATGATCTTTCTCATCCTTCCTTGCGTCAGTGTCCCACCGCTATTTTTGCTTGTAGTGAGTCCCACTTGAATTGTCTATCTGGCTTATTTCTAGTCCACAAGGTGAAGGACACACCGACAAAAAATAGATTTTGTACAGGATTCCGTTCTGATCACTTACGGAGGAAGCAGCCGAATAATTACTGCATGGTGCGCATCTTCGAGTAGGTGTGGGATTGATTCATTTATGACAATAGGTACCAATGGTTCAGTAATCCAGACCACTGATCTGTTGTGTTTCCATGTGGGTGGGCCATGCCTCAGAAGTCCCCTCGATGGAACAACCAGTCTTCCAATTGTGGCCTGATGATAGATGGTTAGGATGAGAAATACAAAGCTCCAAATTCAACTGAAACTGTTCTAACATTGTTGACAGAATATTCCAGTGGACCACTTGTATCATATAATTTATCGCCTTTAAATAGGTCATTGTAGTGACACGATCTTCTTGCCTTGGTCAAGATATAGATAGCCAGCATGTGTTTCCTCATTATGCAAATGAACTCGCTCCCACTGTGCAACCTGCATTTACATTTTTGCTATTGGACATAAATAGGAAAATGATAACACACAGACAGAGGCACCTTAAAACCATAGGTGTAAAAAAAGATATACTGGATCTCGATCATCCACTTAGCGTGTTTTCCTTCGGCCGGGGTCTCCCAATTGAACCCCATCACAGTCATCTTAAACTAGAACGAACAGAGGTTATATCAAGAGCAACCTAAATGTTAGATTGGCATGTAAGAAGATGGATTGCTGGGACATGTTTTTGAGGTTTGGTAAGCCAGCATTGCCACATAGCAATGCTACTACTGCATCTCTAGCAACAAAATCCACACCCAGTGGACCAATGCTGTTGATCTGGCATGAGCCACCACATGATCAGGCAATGACCCAAAATAATTGACCATTTAAATTTGGCAATGCGTGTAAATGGATGGCACAAAATCAAATTACTATAACATTGCCACATGCTGAACATGAGCAAACAATCATCTTTTACCATTCCCTGCCAACAACGCTAGTGAACCTCTTCAAATTGGAGATGCTCCACGTATTTGATGCGTGGAGGATAAACAAAGCAGGTTTATGACCTTCCCAAATACTATCGGTCCATTAGATAAAACATGGATTATTCATAACTATAGCCCATCCATTTCTTGTATCTCTATCAAACTACAAGGTTTAACTCAATCCAATACCCGCCGCCACATTATCATCTAAAAAGACACCGCAAAAATCCATCATCTTCATTGGCGAAGGTTAAGCAAAACTAAGGAGAACACACCTCATAAAACTAACGACATGTCTACCCTAAGAGAAAGCAAACAAAACGAAGTTCTTCCTCATCACCACCCACAACAGATGCCTCCCGCTGCATCTGCCAAAAAAAAAACCTGGTAAAACTAATGAAATTGCTCAAGTATAGAACAATCAAGTATCTACTCTAAGAGAGACAAAAAGAAGTTCTCTTACCAGGAAGATCATAAATCTAATCTTCATCATCCTCATCGCCGTCCCCACCAGATGCCTTCTTGGCAGCAGCTTTCTGGTTCCTTCGCTTCACCCTTCCAGGGCGTCCACCACCAAGTGGACTCGTAAGTGAGAAATCGATATGCTTCTGGGAGTCCACCCGCACCATAAAGGATGGTATATTGACCACCTGTCTACCAACCCTGCAACAAAAATCCAGCAAATTAGCGTTTCAAGCATCGACTAGACAGATCACTAGCATTTGGATGCTGTCGAATGACAGTTTGAGACGATCATAGATTGGAAATGTGTGAGTCAGGCCCATCATAGCATCTGAAATAGAGATTTTATTAAAGAACAGTGGCCTTTCAGAGCCACCCTTTCCTAATTAAAAGATACTTTGAGCTACTTATCTGCTCTTAGCTCCTCTGCTATTAATATGGTCCGCCCTTACTCAATTCCTTTTGGAGGGGACTTCATGGAGTGTCACTTGCCCTTCTTCAGTCTTCTCCTTTCATACAACTGAATCCTGTGTGCTAAATTCAATCCAAATGCCTAAAAGCATCCAACGCAGGACTAAATCAAGAAAAAGACATTCTTTTTGCATTTTCTACAAACCCAATCCCAAAGAACTAATAACTTCCCAATATAATGGGCTACCTAACACTCTTTACTAACCAGCAACTGCTCAGATCGTTGATGTCTGGCCTCCACTAAAATACAAGCTATTTAATACTCTGGCACTCAGAAATTGCACACATGGAATACATTTAACTCAAATTGCACAGATGGAACACATTTATGGACCCCATAAGTCAGTCCCATAATCAGATTGGTCAAAAAATCCTAACCTCTGATCAAAGGACAGTTGTTCATTGAAATAGAACCATTGAATATTTTTCATTTTTACCCATCCAATAAATGTCCACCAACCCCTATGGTAAGTTAATGAAATAAGCACATTTTTCAGTTCATGATACGTCTAGACCGGGCACCATAGGTTGCACAGTTCAATTTGAATTATTTGTATGACATGTATGCCTGCATACTTCATGACATTCTCTGGGGGTATCGAAGTTTTGATCCTACTAGAAACATCTGGAATGGCTTCCAGTACAAATGCTACAAAAGGGATATTGGAATGCTCTCCAGCCGTTAGAGACTTCCCTCCGAAAAGCCTTGCAATGGAATGGCTGCACTCTCCTGAGCCATCAACGCACTACAGCTCACTGCAACAGCTCTGCATGAAAACATCTTCACCCAGCGAGCTCAGATCCAGTTAAAGCAGGCCGTGATTCACCTCTTTTTTTATCCCCCATTAGAAACAACCCCAGTGACTCATTCTCCACAATTGATATCAAGAAAACACTGAATTATATTATAATGATGGTTTTGCTAAATATAAAAAGAACCAAGAACCCTTTGGTTGCGACATAGAGAACCACACTAGTTGGCATTAACAATAATAAAATGCCATTCTTATTATTACCAGATAAATTGGGACCATACAAGATGTTCAAATACAACGAGGATGAATATAAGTCCACATCTTGGAGAACCATGCAGACACAAAAAAATCATGTTCATTGCTGGACACAGTTTGGCTATATTCTCAAACTGGGAGCAGCAGTAATGGCAATAGCAGGAGAGGACATTATACCACAAAATAAGGTGGGTTGGGTTTCTTTTATTATCGATAGATAAGAAGAAGCCTTCTAAATCTGAGAAGGAACGGCAAAAATTCTTCACATTAAAAACTCGTGACCATAAGGAATAATCTATACCATTAAATTAGGATTTGACACAGTTTGGCTATATTCTCAAACTGGGAGCAGCAGTAATGACAATAGCAGGAAAGGACAGTATACCACAAAATAAGGTGGGTTGGGCTTCTTTTATTATGGATAGATCAGAAGAGGTCTTCTAAATCTGAGAACGAACGGCATCAATTCTTCACATTAAAAACTCGTGACCATAAGGAATAATCTAAACCATTAAATTAGGATTTATTTTTTATTTTTTACTATATTTAGATGGAGAACTGATCCTGCATTATTAAAAACCAAGTTTTTAATGTTTTTACGCTTCTGTCTTTCAAATATCACAACACATCACCCTAAGGTAGGACTAAAGTTGCCTTCGAATTGCCCAAGAAGACCATGCCCCAGATAACCATGAAATCCTACAATGGAATGGCATTAAGACTCATTTGTCAATACACCCATCAGCACATAGCTCCACATCCATGGCCACACCGAGTAGGCTTGGCTTCACAATGAAGTCTTTTATCTTGTGTTCATCCTTTTCCAACATCAAACACAATTTATGAATGTCAAACCCAATTGTTTTGCCACCTCTCTTGAGATGAAATTGTGGATTGCTCTCATGCCCACCATTGTCAAGTGGGCATTGCCATTGATGCGCATGTCAACATACATCAATTCTCATTGAAGTGGCTTGATTGCCTTGCCACTTGACCCAATAGCGCACTTAAAAACCTAATTCCTTACCCCATGTCCTCCCTCTCTTGGATCAATCCCAAGGGCTTCTTCTGTAGAAAGTCCTTTGCATGTGCTCCCTATTACATATGAAAGACTCCCCCTGGTTTTTGGACTTGTTATACTTCTCATCATCCAGCTTCATTGAGGGGGCCATTGAATGCATGTCTCTTCTCTAGCAAAGTGAGGCCCCTAAAAGATGAAGCACCTCACCTCTTGTAGCTTGGACACAAGCATCTCATCAATCTTTGCCATAATTCTTATCGCTGACATCATTGTCATTCCTACTGCCTGATGGCTTGCTAATAGTCGTTGGAATCATCCCCTCCTCCCACACCTTCATGACCATCCCTTTAAGGTGATCACAATCTAGAACCGTCATCCCTTGCGAACTCTACCACTTCCTACCATTGCAATTGCCAAAGCCAGGTCATATAGCCACATCATTACAATTCCTTGTGTCTCAAATACTCCATGAAGTTGAAGAGTTCATTTCTGAGTATGCCAGGAATCTCTAGCATGAGATTCGAGAACTCCTTAGCATACTCACAAATTGCCCCCATGTGCTTCAATCACTTCATATTCTTTTGTGCCAAGTAGGGGACATTCTCGAGATAAAACTGCTCGATTTCCCTCTTGAAGTCATCCCAAGTATCAACCTCATGTGTTTCATGTTCCATGTCCACATGACAACTACACCATAAAGTCGCCATGTAGGTGAGGCATAACACCACAATCCTCACCCTGCCTTCTCATCCTACATTGAGACGACCTCAAAGAAATACTCCAGCTGCCAAAGAAGTTATCCAACTAACCAGTGTCCCTCGATGCAATGAAGGCCCCAAGTCCACCATCTGCAACTCAGTTGCACTGCCCCCGGCAGTGTCTCTGTTGGCCATAGCCCTTTATCCATAGGATCTAATATCACCTATCATCTCCTTAAACTGCTCTTTCAACATGGTGAGGGTCTCCATCACGGTAGCATGAAGGCCTATCTCTCTCGACACTGATTATCAGCCAACATATCTAGAACAACCAATATTTCCCCTTGAGTTCCTAAAGCCCATTATCAAGGTCCTCAATGTTGTCTCTCTCAAGAAAAAGGTCCTCAATGTTGTCGCCTGTCACTTCAAACCACTCTTGCTCACCCACTGCAAGCTCCATCCCTGCAAGCAACACAACCATGTATGGGACCTCTTCCTACTTAGCATGTTGGCACCAACTCTCTCATTCCCATGTGCTTGATCGATGTTGATCACTTCCAATATTTCTGTGTCTATCTTGTCCCTAAAGCATTTCAACCCCTATGTAACCTTGCTCTAAGACCACTTGTCACAACCAAAGTGCTTCCCCCAAGAGTAAATCGTGTGGCGTTGTAATCACAATCCCATCAGCATAATTTCTCTTAGTGCACAAACCATGTGTTGTGCACCATACCCACTACGACACAAGGGATACAAGAGAATAAAAGAATACTTCTATTACTCAAGAGAGTGATTTGATCATGTGAAATAGAGTTGAAGGCTCTAAAAGACATGGGTGGACATAGTAAATACTTGATAGTGTCCGTTGATAGAGTGGAATGGCATAACAGGATTTATGTAGTTGACCCAAATTAATTGGGACAAAGCTTAGATGATGATGACTCAAGAGCTGCAAAGCTTACAACTTTATGAAGTTGGCTAAAAATGAGAACCCCTCCCTATATAGGCCCAAGAACTCTCTGCATTTTTACATAAATGGCTAGGATGGTGCCATGTGGTGACGATCCAACTGACAAAAATACTCTAGAACCATTCGAGATAATTCCACACTACTCTCTCTACAAGACTCTAGAGACCTCTAGAATATTCAAGATATCTCCACAATACACAACTCTAGCCTTTCCTAAAATTCTTACATGCTCCGCACAAACTTTCAGTGTACAAAATGAGCAAAGATTGGGAAAGTTTATAATTTAGCCCCATATGAATGATCGAACCATGACATAAGGCCGTCAGATCTTACCTTCCCTAAGCTTGCAACTTATTTGATGAACTTGGACAACCATTTAACACACAAGTAAGTTTCACAAAAAAGCCCTATTAAGATTTAAGGATGGTCTAACAACCACATGTTCACACATCCTAACAAACTAACCATCTCAAAGATATTTGAGGCTTAAATTTAGCACTAATGACAAGATATTCTATTTGGGCTCTAGTATCTAGTGTATGAAGGCATTCCACCACCATACAAGATTCCTTGTAAAAACAACATCAATGTCTCTTGGTCCCATCATGGGCATAATTTGTTAACATAGACATGCAAGTACAATTCTTGTTGTCTAAACACGCTGATTAATCAAATCAAAGGCGACCAACTGGTTACTTGTCTATGCATAGCATAAATGACAGAGACACATACCACATAAGCATAGAAGAGCAGCATCCTATGACACACGTGAGGCAGTCACCTTAAATAGTTAAATGCATAGACATGACAACTTAGTTGGATAAATTGATTATCTCCTTACTCTTTTTTGAGAAGATAAAAAAAAATGAATTAAACTAGAGGGATGGAATCCCCAAGAGATAAAGATTGTTGCTCAGCTCCTGCTCCCAAAGGCATGAACTTGAGAACAGCTGGATTGATACCGAACCTCCAATCTCCATTCACCATTTTCATATCCTCAAAACACTAGACATAACAAATGTCTCACTGCTTTCTATATCAATTTCCACATTATTAACAAATGTGGCAATCGCTTGTCTTATCTTTCAAAAAAATTAACTGCTTATCCTCAAAGCAATGTATGGAAATTGCGGTAGATAAAACAAACTGTCAAGAAACTGCAATCCTCTTAATTTCCAAACACTTTCATCTACACTTAATATCATACAATAGCATCCATACAGAATGGCCGCAATTAAGGATATTCACATGAATCCAGTCTTAGAGTTACATTTTCAAGATATACATTATCTATCTAGCAGGCCACACACCCAGGCTCTATAATATGGTGATGCAGCTCATCAGATGGACAACATAAGCAGCCCGCTGTGAGACTCATATTTTGGGGGAGGCCAGGGCACACCCAATGAAAGGCCCGGATCTCCCAACCATTCATTGTGGAAATGGAAGGTGGGCCACATTGCATGATGAAAAAAGAACTCGCATTCAACACCACACATGCAGCACACAACCTATTTTTTCCCCAAGAAACACCAACACAGAGGCTACAAATCAACAGTCCAGATTGCATCCACAACTTAATAAATGAGATAAAAATCATGCAAGAGACTGCAAAGAACGGGAAGTGGCAATATCGCAAATCAGAAATGCTGTCAACATCAACGTACCTGATGTGCCTCTGCCGGATGAGGACACGGGCGTGATGGATGGACTTGGCCATGCCCGACTTGAAGACGAGCGTCTGCAACCTGCGCTCGAGGAAGTTCTCGACGGTCAGGGCAAGCACGTAATCGAGCTTGTTCTGGCTCTCATCGAGCAGGCCATACCGGTTCATGCGCCGCAGCAGCGCCTCGCCCTCAAAGATCCGACGTGGGTTCTTCTCATCGAGGGTGAGGAGCTCCCGCGCCTGCGTTCCGGATGCGGCTCAGCGCGTATTGAACGCGCCACAACTCGCGCTTGCACCGCAGCCCGTACTCCCCCACCAACTTCAGCTCCGCGTCCAGCCGCTCCTTCTCGTACGGCCGCCTCGGCTTCTTGAAGGTCTTCCCATCTGAAAACGAAAAAAGAAAAGGGGGTTTCAGGGTGACGTGAGGATCGCGTGATCCGATGGCGAGATCGAATGGCCTAGAGCGGAAGATTGCACAGAGAGAAAGAGAGAGGGCTTACAGTTCCTGTAGAAGCTGACGTGTACCATCCCTTCTCAGCCTCCTCCTTCTCTGTCGCCGCTTCTCCTTTGATGTAAAGAGAGGGACGAAAGGAGATACGAAAGAAAATGTGGGTTTATAAAGGAAAAGATCTGCAAAACCCTAGACTCACAAACTGTTCTGTAAGTCACGAACGCGGACTTCCTGCGAAAGCATATAGCAGGAAGTTCGTGCGCTAGGATGCTGGGTGGGGCCCACCGTGATGTTTGTGTGAAATCCACTCCGTCCATCCGTTTTTTCATCTCATCTGAAGGCATGAATTAAAAAAATTTGGGCGAATCCAAAACTCAAGTGGGCCATACGAGAGGAAACAATGGGAATTCATTGAACACCGTTGAAACATTCAAATGGCCACTAAAGTTTCGTAATTAGGCTAATTGCTTTGGGATTTCACTTCATCGCAGTGGAAATAACATTATAAACGGTTTGGATGTCATATAAACATCAACGGTAGAAAACTATTTCCTCAGTTTTCCCTCTAGTGTGATACACTTTAGTTTTGGATTCGCATAATGTTTTGGGTCATAACCTCAAATGAGATCCCAAAACGGATGGACGGAGTGGATTTCACAAAAACATCAAATTGGGCCCCACAATGCATACCAGTGCAGGAACTTCCTGGGATAGGCTTCCGCAGGAAATCCGCGTCCGTTATGGTGTGGGTCTCTCCATTTTCTAACTGGTGGTGCGTCCATGGAGCGGATGGATCGAATGCTTCCCACCAGGATCTAGCCAGGAGACGGACGCTCCTACCAGGGGATTTGTGGGACCCACCATCATGTATATGTTTTGTCTACCCCGTCTGTCCATTTTGAAAGATCATTTTAGGGCGTGATCCCAAAAGGGAAGCAGATTGAAGTGCTCAAGTGGACCACACCACAGGAAGCAGTGGGGTTTGAATTCCTATCCTTGAAATCTTCTTGGGGCACAGAAGTTTTGGATCGGGCTGATATTTATGTTTTCGATTCATACAGGTCTATATGACCTTATGAACAGGTTGGATGGCGAATAAATATCACGGTGGGCCCTAGGCAGTTTTCAATGGTAAGGAATTCAATCCCCACTTCTTTCTGGGGTGTGGTCCACTTGAGCCTTCAACCTGCCTCCTTTTCTGTCTCATGCCATAAAATGATCTATTAAAAGGGATGAATGGCGAAAATAAAGCATATACAAGATGGTGGGCTCCAGAGAGCCCTTTACAGAATCGTCCATCTCTAGCTAGGTAGTGGCGGGGTAGCACCCAATCCGTCCACACAGAATCGATCATCTCACCGGACCCAGCTAGAGCCGAACGAGTTGTGTTGAACGGGTTGTGTTGCCCGCAGTGATATATGTGTTTCATCCAAACTGTCCATCTATGTTGAAATATCATTTTAGGGCACGATCCCAAAAAGGAGGCAGATTGAAGGCTCGAGTGGACCACACCATGGGAAGCAGTGGTGATAATGACCTACCATTGAAACCTTCCCAGGGCTCACCGTGATGTTTACTTGCTATCCAACTAGTTAAAAAAATCAAATAAACACTTGGATGATGGAAAAGCATAAATATCAACTTATAGGATTTTTGCTAACTTTAAAATCGAATGTCAAAAACTCGCTAAGTCAGTGAGTTTGGGTCATGCAAACTCGCTAGTCTAAAAACTATAGAGAAGAGTAGATAAATGGTCCATAAAATCTTTGTAAGTGTTTCCCCTGGGCCCATTCACTATAAGCCCAGTAGATAAATGGACGGTATGTATATGTCAAATGGCTACTATCATCACAAAATAATTTTTATTTTTCCTATCAACATTTTCTCTTCTTTTTTTTTTTTTTTTGTTTAACCTTTCTAGAAGAGGATCATATTTGTACTTTCGAAAGGGGGGTTTCTATTCAATACAAGCCGTTTCATACCTTTGAACCTGTTATAGATGTGGTATTCCCCAATTAAACTACTCCTGATGATGGTTGGAAAAAGGTCCAAACAATATTTCACAGTCAATCAGCAAAAGTCTTCACAGCGGGTGGCTAGGATCACCAGTAGGCTTGGCAATGGGCCAGACCCAGGCTTGGATTTTGAACTGGTCAAGCTAGGCATTTGGGCCCACCATATTCAAAACTTGCTTTGCTGGGCCAGGTTTAGGCCATTGCCAGCCTGAAGCATCAAACCAATCTTACGAATTTGCTTGCGGCATGTCGCATAGTACAATAAGGCCTATCTGTGTTAAATTTATAAACTTTCAGTTAAAATAGTTTTTGGCATTCATGTTAACTTCATCCATTTGGTATGAAGCAAAGATATCACATCCATCTTCTGTACCTATTCTCTGCGGGGTATGATGCTTGGCCTAACTGTTTTCATGAGTACACTCACATTTTCAGTTTGTACACGTGGGCTCCATAGTTCTATGATACAAGATGTGATGGACCCATCATGGATTGTCCATGCACCGAAATGCCCCATATTGGAATATCCTAGCCATCTCATCTTTGGCCTTTTTTATTTGAATGTGGACCTATTCTGTAATTTCTCCATTCATTAGGTGAGCCACACCAGCATAAGGGGAAACTCCCATACTCTTAACTCAATCCATTAATTAGGTAGGCCACCCATTTTGAAGTAGGACGTTTTATGAATAATTTTATATTGATCCATGTGTTGTGGCCCACATGAATTTTCGATAAAACTAGGTTTGATATGTTTGGTTATTTGATGGGCCTCACCTATTGAACATATTAGATTTCCCACATGAAACACACGTTACCCTCACACAAGTTATAGGAACGTGCTGCAACAGGAGTTGATGCAGGGAGGACGTGGTGAGGTTGATCACCGTCTTCCTCATGGGATAATTACTCCAAATCCACGGAGCTCCTTAGACCTCTCAATGGTGCTTCCTCAAATCCATAAGGAAAGTCTTAAATCCATGAGACGTTTTTTAAATTCACGAGAATAAAATCGAAATAAATCAAAGTTTTGATTAATAATGAAGAGAGATGAATAACAACGAGTTTAACACAAGTTTAAATAACTTAAATAAACTTTAATTATGCAAAGCAAACCCTAATTACACAAATAGAAAGAGCTTTAATCAAAACAGGAAATAATATATGAAAATCACACAGAATCTGTGAAACCTGTCAACCTGACTATTTGGTAGGCTAAAGTTGAAAGTTGGCCGGTCGAAACAGGTCCAAAATGTCCAAAGAGTTTAACCTTGTAATTCAAAAAAATCTTCAGTGACAGACCAGATCCATTGGGTAATCCATTGGGAATCCGTCTGGTAGCCAAAATTTGCTGAATTTTTATCACTTTTTCTTGATCCATTTGTGATAGGAATGTGCTTGATCAATGCCCTTCATCAAAGGTTATTACTCTACATCAAGTATTGTATAGGATTTCGGGTTCTTGTTTTTTCTTATTTCTCTTCCCTAATACATGCAAAAGAATAACACACAACTCTCTCTCTCTCTCTCTCTCTCTCTCTAAACAGTTATTGCAACTAACCACTACTCTTTTAAAACTTTCTTCTTATCTAGTCCAACTTCCTAAATAGTAAATACATTAGGGATCATTTGATAGTGTAGATTTAAAGGGATCTCTCTCTCCTTCTTCCTAATTTCTTTGGCAGGGATTTTAAAGGAGTTAGAGCTTCTTTTTTATATTCCCACCTTAAAGCTGTGAAGTTGTGCCTTAAAAAGGCAATGTGAATCCTATTCATGGATGGCATTGTTGTGATTTTAGTGATCTTGTCCATAGATTATGATAATCATAAGACCTATATAGACATGTTATAGTACCATTTATATGTATGAGTACCTTATGCATGCATAAACACATGTTAAAGGAGGGGGGTTCTTTTGGTTGCCCTGGGGATTGAGATTATACATAACATTCAACAACCATGGAGAGTTATGAATTATAGATCTCAATATCATGTTGTTTCATTGTCACATAATAGGTAGTAGAATAGACTTGTGGTTGCTACTGTTATTATTATGCGGGCACCCTATTTGAGAAACTAATGCTGAGTTAAGCTAGAAAGTCTCTACCATTGGGCACACAACAACAATTTAATATGCCTTTGTCCTGCCCTTCTAAGAGTGACTTACTTCTATCACACATTCCATATGTGTGGGGTTGATTTGAATGGCTATGTGCATCTTCCCTGGCCATGCTCCAGGCTAACATCTTATCTCTCATCTTCTCCTTCATTTAAGATAGATTAAAAATAGACCTTTTATTTGGATAATAAGAATGGGAAAATCAACAAATTTTCAGTGGCTTGATTAAAGTAATCCTAGCCATGGAATTTATATTTTTCTTCTTCTGAAAACTTGAGAATATCTAAATGGTTAAAATCTAAAATCCAAACTTCAAAGAAAAAAGATATATTCCATTCTATTAAAAAAATAATAGAAGCTTATTTGTTAAACCCATTTGTTCCACAAGTTGCAAAATTCACTAGATTTAAAAGCCACCCAATCAAATGAGTTTAATAGAATCTGTTATGGGTAATGAGCCGAGCAGATGGAAAGCGCTTTCTGCCGACCCGATAAGGACGAGCCGACCTATCTCAGGCCCCGGGTACGAATCGGGTCATGTTTACCCGACGGAAACTGGTCGGCTCGGTCCAATGTAGTGAAGATTACCTTAAACGAGCTGAGCTGTAAACTGCAGTCTTGGGCTTACACCAAGATATCAGGAGAAAAGATCGACATCCCCAGCTTTAAGGGATAAGGATCTTTTATTGTTATACGCAGATCCTAAGATCCCGGGAACCCAACTGGCAGTCTGCTAGAATCACGACTCTCCAAAGGGCAAGCAATCTCGCAACCTAAGTCTATAAATAATGGTATTCTCACCATTATGGAGGTACGCAAGCTAATATCGATTTACGCTAAAAATATTCAATTACTCAAGATCACTGACTTAGGCATCGGAGGGTCTTTGGCTGGACCCCAGCCACCCCCTTTATCCTCTGTGCTCTTTTGCAGGATCAAAGGATTCCGTCATCTTATATTGAGGGATCAATTTCGTTCAACCGTCCTGATCATAGATCTACATCTTTGTCTGTTAACCATTTTTTGGTAACAACAGAATCTAAACTCTTTCTCTCTAACAAATACTTTTGTTGTTCTTTCAACCACTCAACAACCATCTCTCTCAACAAAACCCTTGCATGGATGCTTTATTTTAAGGTGGTCTCGTCTCAACCATGAATTCTTGGTAGTTGGGGTTTTTTTTTTCTTTTTTTTTTTTTAATCAAATTTGAGTTTTTCATTTCTCTTTGTTTTTCCCATTTGTTCCTTGACCTTAGCCCTTAGGCATCACCTCGGTGGGTCCCACTAGTTTAGTAGGTGACTGATTATATGATCCATCTCTACGTTTTGTTTCTTCCACAAGCTTGAAGTACAAGTTAAGGCATTTAAAAGTCTATTTACTAGTAAGAGATAAATATATCTGGCAGGAGTAATGGCGGTAAAACGTATCCATTGCACGTTTTTCTCCCCTCATTTACGGTTTGTTGTTGAAAATGACAAAAAAAAAAAAACAACATTTTACAGTATTTTGTAATACCCTAGTATAATTGCAAGAAAAAACAATGGAAGAAAAAGCTGCAATGATTCACCTTTGGAGCAGATGTTCTCACAATAATACTTTATGTATCATGACCATTTTTTGTTAAATCACTTTTAATATGCCTTCGTCATTGTATATCATCAGAAAGGCATCTTTCCCACATTCATTCCCTATTAATCTACAGCCCCATGCTGCATAAATTTAAAAATTGGTTAGATTCATGAGAGCTTTGCTAAGCCCACACATCTCCTGGATTAGAAGGTTACTTATATTTAGATTCCCTACGCCAAGAATCAAGCCAATCCACGCGCTAGGTGGGCCACAATCCACTATTTAAATTCCCAATCCCAAAATCAAGCCAATCCACTAGTTTGGTGGGCCCCGATTAATAAGATGAATGTACGATTGTGAAAAATCAACTAAATTTTTTTTCCTGACCCGTCAATTTATTTCTAATATCATTTGCACACTTGCTGAATGGACAACCTTTATCTTTGGCCATTAACATCTACATAGAGATGTCCACCTGATGGATGACTCGGTCATTTCACATCTACCATGTTAGCCTCTGAATTAAAATGTTTTGGGGAATAGGTGTTTTGGGGAATAGGTAATTCATGGATATTCATACACGACCCCACATTTGTTTTCCAATTTCATATTCTAAATACAGGTAAATGAGTAATAATCATCAGTTACACATGTTTGGTTTGGTAAAAATAAGTATTTCCTTCTTGAAATGTCATTTGCAAATGATGGACTTAAATTCATGGGCCCCATTGTAAGTTCTATGGCATATCCATATCTTCCATCCATTTTACCCAAATATTCTAGGGCATGAGCCTAAAACTGAGGCAGATCCGGAGTTCAAGCAGCCCACACCATAGTAAATCATGGTTGTAAAAGGTTTTTAACGTTAAGTGTTTAACCCACTGTTTCATGTGGTGTGGTCCACATGAGCTTTGGATTTGCTTCAATCTTAGGTTCATCCCTTAAAATCAGCTTGCAAAGTGGTTGTAGGCCTTACATGAAATTCACACAATCTTCCATTTTAGTGTAAAAAAGTTAAGCTTTCATTATTAGTATAGACAAAAAGTATTGAAAATTCATTACGTGTATTTGCACGAAAGTGAATTAAAAAATAAAAATCCTCTAAATTTGTTAGTGTGCCTGAAGCGCATGCTCTCTTGCTGGGCATTGATCTAGGCGAAGGGTTCAATTGCCTTACATATTGAAATTTTTTGTTAGTCATGTAATGCACTCACCTTAGTCATGTGATGCACTCACCCTATTAGCTGGGCAAAACACCCACATGATCAGTCACATGATGAACCTACCCACCGGTGGGGTTGATGTGTCTCCTTAGCATTCCAAACCTGAGACTTGCTGTAGAAATGCCTACAAGTTTTCCAGCCAGGCTAGCAGGCGAGACATTTGCATATTGAAATTGAAAGTGATTCCATCTGACCATTCAAAAAATCAGGTGGATCCTAGCCCATGGCCCAATTCTCCAAGTTTGATGAACATACATCTACGCATACCAAAAAGCTAATGCAAATATTTTGCTTTTGTACTGCTCTAGCTGTATGTCCGTTCTGTAGAGCGCTCTTGATTTAAATATTATCAGTTATAAAGATATTGGATGGCCGGAATCAAGGCAGGCCTAATATTGCTTTCTTCTTTTCTTATTTTATTTTATTTTTATAGTGTACTGTTTACCAATGCTGATTGCCTATGCCCTGTGTGGGGCCCGAAGAGATTCCCTTCACAAAATCCACTCTGTCCATCGTTTCTAAAAATAAGGTAGATAAAAAAACTCATGTGGGCCACACCGTACGAAATGCTGGGAATAGAGATGCTTACTATTGAAACCCTCCTGGAGCCGACTATGATGTTTATATGCTATCCAAACCGTTCATAAGGTTGTTAACAATCAGATAAACTGTAGGCACCAATATCATCCTGATACAAAACTTCTGCGGCCACATGAAGTTTCCAATGGTGGGCATTCAATCCTTTTTGTTTCAGGTGCTGTGGCCCACATGAGTTTTGGATCTGTCTGATTTTTTTACTTTCATGCTATTGTTATCTTGCAAAAATTATGGACGGAGTAGATTTGTGACAGGCATCTCTATGGGCCCCCACAGCTTCTGACTACGGTCCCCCTCAGCAATTGGTCACACGATTGGATTGACGTACATGAATGGCAAGTGAATGGGTGGCCACTGTGCAGAGTTGAAAGAGACCAAGGCACGTCTTAGTCAACCCATGTAGCGTGAACTGGGTTTATAGTAGGGCCCACCTTTCAAACTGTTCCACTAACCCCACGCGCAGATTGGACGGGGACTCCACCTAGGGCTCTCAATGGAGTGGGTAAGATCCGAGATCCGATTCTCTCTGAATATGTATAATGCGGATTTGGATCTTAAAATAGGTCTGATTAGTTAAATAGATCGGATTTAAATCTTAAAATAGGTCCAATTACTTAAATGGACTGCATATGGATTCATAGGAATATATCCAAGATGGAACCGAATCTGATTAATATCCGACTCATTGTCACCTTACTGTATATGTTATATTCATGCTGGTCGTCCTGTTTTACAAATTATTTTAGACCATGTCGACCATACGATGGTAAATAGTGGGATTTGCATCATTTTTCTACTAAATTAAATATATTATATTATATTTTTTTTAGATTGGTAATGGGGATGGATTCGGACCTAGGTTCAATCCGAATCCGATGGTTATATGAATTTTGGATCGAAAATGGATCTAACAATTTATAAATGGAACGGATATGGACATCACCTTTTGGATCCGAGTTGGATTCGAATTCAATCTGAATCTATCTACAGATATATGAACTTGGAGCTGGATCCAACTGATCCTATCCAAATCTGACCCATTGTGAGCCGTCTCCACCAAACTCCGGTTGAAGTTTATGCGGCTCGTGTAGTGTGTAACTCACCATGCTAATCTGTGGGACCCACCTTATTGCATGTGTTTAATGCACTCTGTCCATCCGTTTTTTCCATATCATGTTCGGGCTTGATCCCTATATGGTACTATATACAAGGCTCAAGTGTACCACAACACATGAAACAATTGAGATAACAAGATTCACCATTGGGCCACATATGTTTATTTGTCATCCAACATGTTCATGATGTCACACAGACAGCAAAACACAAATATCAACTTGATCCAAAACTTGTGTGGCATCGGGAAGTTTTCAACGGCAGGCATTCAATTCCCACTATTTCCTATTTCCTGTAGTGTAGTGTCATGGAAAAATAGATGGATGGTGTTGATGATGGCCCATACAATCGGCGTCAAATTGAAGTGGTCCTGGCCTCAAGTAACCCGGTCAGGACCCGACCATGGGTCCACTTTGATGTATCTATTATATATCCACACCGTTAACCCATATTTTCAGCTCATTTTAGGCATGCGCCAAAAAATGAACAGATCTAAATCTCTGATGGACTACACCACAAGAAAAAATAGTGATTGGGCATTAAAAATTTCTTACGGCCCACAAAAGTTTTGGATCAATTGGTGTTTATTTTTCCATTAATGTGAGCCTTATGAAGTTTTTCAGCACAGTTTCCTATGTTATGTTCCACGGATCAAAGTAGATATACGGTACATATATCAAGTTGGGTCCCATGATCAGGGCCGCACCTAATCCGCTCCCGCTCAGCTATCGTCTGCATAGGTGGGGCTGTTGTCGCCGATTCCTCATGGCACCCAGAAACGAAGCGTGAGAACCACCAGGCTGACAAAAAGGAAGATCGATACCTTGGAAAACTGCAATCTCGATCGAAGATCACTGCAAGTGAACCAAAAAGCTAGGGTGGTGGCCGGGTTCCGACCGTGAGCCCTCCGATGCCAAAGTCAGTTTAGGAATTCTAAGGATAGACTGAAACTTATTTAGTAACGAAGTATGCATACCTGTAATTAAGGTGTCATTCTTGCTTTATAGGCTTTGAGGGAGATCTTTTAGGTTGAAATTGTGACTGGTATTTCGGGCCGGATATCCAGGCGAGTATCTTGGGCCGTTCCGATCTCGGGGGACGTGCTTTCAGCTCTTTGCCGATAAGAGTGGAGATAAGGTCGGTCTTTATTTACCAACCGATCTTTAGCTGTCAGCCGAACCGACCTCTTTGGTAAGGTCGCCACTTCGGTTTGTCCATCTCCTCCGAAGTCTTGTAAGTAGATCGGTTTATGACAAGTATTATTTCACAACAGGGGCCACGCTTAAGTGATGGAAAATGCTTATGCGATGGGACTCGCCTTTTATTGCCTATGCACCAAAACTCCCAAAATTTATTACTTTTATTGGATGAATGTGAACCGTTACTGTACGGTATTTCCCAGCCGTTACTTTGTTTCGAACTATTGAACGGTTTGGCATCCCACATCTCACGAGCTTTTCGCTACACCAACCATTCACGATGGGTCCGTAATACCCAGAGTCTGGATAACTCAACGATGGGTCCCGCTCGTACCAACGGAAAACCCGAGCAGTGGTGTGGGATCTAACGCTCGAGCCTGGCACGACACCTCCTCCGTTGTGCGTGAACTGGGCCCGTGACTAGACGGGCTTAGATTACTAAGTGGGTTTTCTAGAGAGGATATTAGGTGGGCCTAAACCAACATAGTGCGTACCTGAATGTGGGCCCACCTTGATGTATATTTTGTATATCCACTCCGTCCATACGTTTTTCCAGGTAAGTTTAGAGCATTTTCCTTAAAATGACACGTATCCAAATCTCATGTGAACAACACCATAATAAAGAGTGGTGAATAATAGCCCACCATTAAAAACTTCCCAGGGCCCACTGAAATGCCCACCATAGTGTTTATTTTCCATCCAACCTGTTGATAAGTTCTCAAGACATGGATGAAGGAAAAAAAAAAAATCAACTTGATCCAAAAACTTTTGTGACCCAAAAATTGGTCAATCACCCCTCTTTCTTTTGGTATGTTCCTCTTGAGATTTGTCTCTGCTTAATTTTTGGATTCTTGCCCTAAAATATGACGTCAAAACGGATGGACAGCGTGGATATGCAAAATATACATCAAGGTGGGCCCCAGAGTCATGGCCGCACCTAATCCGCTCTCCGGTTTTACACCATTTACGTAAACAGTGTTGACTCATCCACCGACGCACGGCAAAGTAACTGCGCTGACGTATCCCTCGATAGATCTCGCTGGATGCTTTCCCTAACCGAAAGCCACGTAGGTGAAACGTTCTTTAGATCCACCCCGTCCATCAGGTACGGCGCATCATTTTCACCATGCAACCAACAAAACATGATGAACTAACACTTAGGTGGGCCACACTGTAGGAAACAGTTAGGATAGAAGTTTTGTAGGGCCCACCGTGGTGTTTATATGCCATCCATCCCATTCGTCTGATGTGCCTCACAAGGACGAATTTTTTTTCGCTAGAATCATAATATTCCAAAACTCAGGTGGGCCATTCCACCCGAATTTAGAGGTTTTAGGTATAGTTTTATGCGGTGGCCCACCTGAGTTGAATCAGTCTGATTTTTGGGTTAGAGGCAAAACAAGTTTTGGCTTACCTGAGGGACGGGGTCGATTTCATGTACGTTGAGTCCTCCCCCGGTAGAGAAAGTAACACCCTGAGAAGATCATGATGATCAGACCATCCCAGCCATCCAATTGTTAGGAATATCAGATGGCTATGATCATTCAATCGGTGTATTTTTCCAAGATGCTCTGTAAACAACGGTATTAAGGTGGACGTACATGGTAGGTGAGTCATCACCATCCAAACATACGGTGAAAAGCCCAGATTGCAATCAAGTACTGGCATCGGAACCGTCCAAACCATGGGGTCGCCTGTCGATGGATTACACCTGAATTCTTCTAGTATAATTATCTAACCACCCAAACAGTAGCTACCAAATGGACAGTGAAAAATAAAAATTTCAACGTTCCAAATTCAACTCGCCGAATCAGATGGTTGAGATCGTTGGATTAGTATGATACTTGAAATATGATCCATTCATCACAAGTATCGCAGTCTGGTTGGTCTGGAGCCGTGCATGTGTCATACGAGTATAGTTTCAGACTGTCTGAGTATTAAGTATCATACTCTGCAGTGTATCAAATAACTCACGGACGAACAAGCTTCTCTCTGGCCGGACCGACCGTCTGGCTCCACATTTAAAATCCAGACCTAAAATAATCTAGCCACACGTGCAATTAGTTACAGAGAGAGGCATTTCCGCGAGGTACTACCCATTTTGGTTCATTGCAACCCCGCCCGTGGCCGTACAGGGAACAATGGAGATGGAATGCCAACCATGGGTTTGCGTTTTGGATCACCATTGTGTGTATCTTTCATCGAATCCGTTCATCATCAGGTGGGACCCACCAGGATGAAGGGAATATACAGAACATTATGATCCAAAACCCAGCGGGCCACAACATTTGAACTTAGAGGGTTTAGGCACAATTACATTATTCTCATTGGTGCAGCTCATCTCCATTTTCTATTACTCTTTGTCTCTTATGCCCATTGGGAAAGGTTCGGTGGGCGCGAAGAGCCTGATTAATTCACGCGCTGCGACGGTGGGGCTTGCCTCTGAGGCTGTAATGGGTCCGCTGCGATGATAGTATCGTATCTACTCCGTCCATCCGTTTATAGAGCTCATTTTAGTGAATGAGCCCAGAGATGAGACAGATCCAAAATTCAAGTTCGCCGCACCGTGATAAACAGTGATTATTGAATGCCACTGTTGGATCAGGCCGATATTTGCTCTTTTTCCTTTCGTTTAGGTAGGAATTACCTTATGAACACGTTGGATGTCATATAAACATTATGGTGGGCCTCTGGCATGTTTCAATGGTCAGCATTTCAATCCCCAGTGTCTTGTCGCGTGGCCCGCCTCATCTCATGTGAAATAAGCTGGAGAAACGAATGGATGGAGTGGATATAACACAAACAAAACGTCGGGCCACACATATCTCATGTAACCGCGCGTGCGTCCGTTGTAGAGGATTCGGGTCGGGACGATCTGTACGACTGGACTCAACAAATGTAGATCAATCATACATACCGACAATAGTAAAGCGGCAACGAATCGAGATGGATCATCGCGATGAACCAAATGCAGACTTATTTTTTTTTAATTTTCGAAGTTGCATACTCCCGGTGCATTTGGTTCCTCCGTTTCTCTTTTCTCCCTCATCTTCTCCCCATCTCTCTGTAAATCACCCCCCTTTACTCTTTCTCGACCCTAACCATTTTCCTCATTTTCATCTCAATCTCTTGAGATTTTCGGCATTTCCTCCCTTTTTCTTCTCGAATCTTTCATTCTCATTTCTACTTATTCCCGTCATTCTCCATTTTTTCGTTTTCTTTTTTGGATTTTCTTGGAAGGTTTCGGTTTCTTTTATTGTGCATGCAAAAAGCCCTTTGAACTCGGCGGCAATGGCGACAGGGGCGGCGAATATAGGGATGATGGACGGTGCATATTTCGTTGGGAGGAACGAGATTCTATCATGGATCAATGCCACCCTTCAACTCAATCTCACCAGAATCGAGGAGGTATTATGGTTTTTTTTTTTTTAAGGTTTCGTTGTTATCCTGTCGATTTTAGGGTTTCATTATTCCATTTCTTTCTTTGATGTCTGTATTGAAGCAAATTGGAATGAATCGGGTGTCCCTGGGTAGGTAGATTGTGAGAAATGCTCGCAAATTTGAGATTTTAGGAATTTTTTTTGTTCTTGGAATTTTTGGATTGCCTACGAACGGCTGTATGCACCTTTTCGCAAATGTGAGTGTGTTGGGCCAAACCTGTACGTGGAGTCAGACTGTCGGCTGTCCATTTATTTGGATGGTGTGCCTGCCTGATTGGTCTATCAGCCTATATTTGCACCTTTTCGCAAATTGGGTGTTGTGGAAAATATCTACTTATTTAATTTTGTTCTGTTGAGTTGGGAGGATTGTTTATCCATTTTAGAACTGTGAAGAGGGGAAGAATATACATCGTTTGGCCTGAAATGGGAGCATTTTCATTTATTTCAGCATGCTGTTGAGGTCCCCATCTTTTAGTGTCCTGGATCATTAATTGGGTGAGCCATGCGGATGGGTGATTCTCAAAGGAATCCCTATTTGCGTAATCTTAGCAACTTGAATAGGTCTTCAAATGGAGTCTTACAAGAGAAAATGTAGCCAATGGAAACATGCAATGGAAAAGTCCACTTATTGGATGGCTGGTATTGTTGATAACGGAGATTTTTGGCCCATTCCCCATATGTTGTGTGGCCTTCCAGATGAAAAATTTGGATCATGTAAAGATAGGCCTCATCTGTTAGGAATGCTGGTCAGAATGAAAATGCTGGTAATTCATTTAAGGATTGTATAATGCCTTCCATATGAAGAGGGATACTTGTTCTTTCTTTGTTGACATTATGTATGTTCTGTACAATGTCTGATAGCATTTGTTTGCTTCAGTTAACTTCATTAGATGGGTACTGAAATTGCCTTATTGCTTCTTTTGATCTTTTTTATTGGGTATCAAAATTGGCTTAATGGGTTTCTACGAAACTAGGGAAATGCATTTGCTATGTGTTATTTATGCATTCATAAAGCTGATGCCAAATAGCTGGGCTTAGGCTATGATGGCAACGACTAGGATGCAGTTACGATGAATATGTCTACGGAAAGATCAAGCATGTCGGAGTTCTTTTGGGGGATCTGGGTTTTGGATAGTCTTAGAAGGCCTGATAGAAAAAAGGATTTGAATGGTGAAAATAGGGGTCACTTGAAAAAAAAATACATTGCAAATTAGTCTGACCTAGGAGGAAGCCCCGATAGGTGCGAAAATGGAAGGCAGATTGAAATGGTTTCATTATATGCTACAAAAACTGGAGACGGCCAGGTAAGTAGGGGAACTTTGGTTAGGGATGAAGGACCCGATGAAAGGAAGGTGGGTGAAAGACCTGAAGTGATATGGAGCCTCATTCACCTCTTGAGGATGGGCACTTAGCTAGGAATGATTGGAGAAGCATGATTCATAAAATTGACACCTGATAATGATATAGCGAGTAGCGCTATGACAATGACAACAACAACGGTGATGAACTGATGATAATGACGACGACAATGATCATAACTTATTTTGACCATATCTTTTACATTCTTTGTTTTGATTTTTTTGGTGTGAATATTAAACTCTATAATCTTGAGGATAATTAGCTTTTGAAAAGTTCCATCAACTTTTTTTTTTTGAAACATCAACATTTTTTTTTTCAATCATATCTCATTTTACTAGAAAACTTGTGAACAGGCTGCATCTGGCGCCGTTCAGTGTCAAATGATGGATATGACCCATCCAGGAGTTGTTCCCATGCACAAGGTATGAATCCATGGTGATTCTTGTATTTGTTTGCCATCTTGAAGCATTTTGAGTGGATCTGTGTGTAATGTTGGGTTACTTTCAGGTGAATTTTGATGCAAAGACAGAATACGACATGATTCAGAATTACAAAATTCTGCAAGAAGTATTCACCAAGTTGAAAATTGACAAGGTATTGATTTCAAAATAGAAGAAATTCATCGCCACGTGTGCTTGTTATTCATGTTTCTCTATGTAGTCTATGCTGGTCTATGGACTAGCACCTTATTGAAATTCCTCCTCCTCTTTTTTCTTTTCTTTTCCTTTTCATTTCAGATGTCATCAGGAATGATAAGGACAGATCCATGATTTCTTTTTCTTTTTTGGGAATAGCTTCATGATTTCTTATTAAGCTAGTTGATTGGAAGTCTCATTTATGCAGTTAATTTTAATCCCATGTCCCTTAAATAGAGTTAAAATTTTTGATGCGCACATGGTGTAGTTTCCCTGCTTAGAGTTTTCTGTGAACATGTGCAAAATGTGGCCTCATTTTCTAAAACTGATGTAGGTCGGAATGGTCTAACCTAATATGATGCCATGAAATTAAAAGACAGATTAACTAGGGCAATGGAATGAAAAAATAAAGCTAATTTACCATAAATTCAGAAATTTCATATTCATGACATGTCCAAATTCAAGCATACGACAGTCCTGAAATGCAAATCTCATAAATTACTAATTAACCGGGACTTGTAGGAGATAGAACCCCTCGTTTAAAAAAAAAAGGGAGATAGAACCCCCATCCTAGCATAGGGTTAAATATGAATTCAAAGGAAATCATATGGTTTGTAAGAGTTTTGACGTTTTAAGACTGTTGAAAGGCTAGGGAATGTGGGAAAAGGGTTCGGGGTATCTAAGCTTAGAGGAATTAGGGTTTGGAGCATTA
Organism: Liriodendron chinense; assembly: GCA_003013855.2. Lineage (NCBI taxonomy): Eukaryota > Viridiplantae > Streptophyta > Magnoliopsida > Magnoliales > Magnoliaceae > Liriodendron > Liriodendron chinense. The sequence continues at coordinate 2,180,207 of PVNU02000736.1, read as the reverse complement.
GGGTTGAGGTTTTGGGAGGTTTCGGGTTAGGATTTCAGATTTTGGGTTTAAGGGATTTAGGATTTAGGGTTTCTAGATTTGGGAATATGGGTTTCAGGTTATGGGAATTAGGGATTCATGATTTGGCTAAGGGATTTTTCAGATTTTGGGGATTGGATATCTAAGGTTTTGATGATCAACGGGTGGAGAAAATTAGGGTTTGGGATTCTAAAATCTAAGTTAGGGTTTTAGAGGGTTTAGATGTGGGGTGGGGTTTTTAGGATGACAAAAGAAAAATAAAAGAAGAGAGAGATTGGGGAAAGTAGAGAGAGAAAAGAAAAGAAAATAAGGAAGATAATACATTGATGAGAAGAGAGGAAAATAGAAATGATAACTAGGGAATTGCTCCCTGTGGCTTTGCACCACCAATCCAATCACATGATGAAATTTTGCTCAATCTCAAAGCAAAAGGAGAGAAATCTTGATGCAGGATGCCCTAATTATGATGCATGCTCTTGACATATATGATCCAGCGGAATAACAAAATAATAACAGTAAAAATTCCAGCATCAATCATCATAATCTAAGAAAATCAGAAAAGAAACATACAATAATGTGGGCCATCTTCACAATCACTCGGTGTGGGATTCAATTAATACGTGGAATGGAACCTTCCGATCTTGTATGGTCATAACCCAATTGTCCAATGAGATTCACTAGTCTGGGAAATCAAAGGATTTCTCGAATTAGGGAATCGAAAATCTGAGAAACTAGGGTTTGGATTAAATCTCAGATTTAGGGTTGTGGGAATCAACAAAATTTAGGCTTAGAATAAAGATGAGAGATATGAAGTTACCTTGAAGAAAGTTGGAGGGGAAAGGAAGAAGAAAGAAGAAGAAGATTGGAAGAGAAAAGATGAAGTCCACAGAGAGAGAGAGAGAGAGAGAGAGAGGGGGGGGGGAGGCAACCAAAGTTATTCTTTTCATTCAATAATCAAAGTTGTTTTTTTCATTCAATAATCAAACTAAATTCGTAATTAGGGCTAACCCATCTTAAATAAACACTAAGAAAGAAGAAAAAGACTAAAATACCCTTAAACTTAAGTAAAATAAACGAACTAAAAATAATAATTAGCGCGGTGGTCGGGCTGGGCGTCGGGTGACTAAAACATGAAACTGATGAATTTTGGGCGCTCAGTCAGGCGCCCGAAGACAGTGAAAATTGTCCAGCAAGCAAATCCAGCTTTCCAGTCGGGTCTTCTTCATACTACACATGTGTCTTCCCAATGTGGGGTCTTCTATGTACTAAACCACATGTGTAGGGTTTTCAATGCTCCTCAATGATAGCCTAGCCATAACGAAGATGCTTGTGGTGCGCGCTTTCTTCCCTGGTAGGTTTTGAAGGGTCTGGTGTCTTCATTAAATCTCTTTCATTCATAACATACATAATGGTCAGGGTGGGGACGTCCAACCCTTTATAGTCTTAGAAAAGACCTTTTACAAAATGGCTCTCTCGGATAAGATTCTCAATATAAAGACGCTTAGTGAATTAAAAGTTGTTCCTAACTACCTAATTTCAACACAAATATGAGCTATACTAAAATAACTAAACATGTAAACAAACTAAACAACTAAACTATTTCATGGTCTATGGGGGTCCATGATCAAGATGTCCGATGACGATGATCTAACGGTCCGATCAATGTTTTCACTCGATCCAACGGTCCAATGTGTCCATCAAGATGTCTGATGACGATGATCTAACGGTCCGATCAATGTGTTCACTCGATCCAACGGTCCACTGTGTCTATCAAGATCCTACATGCAATCCACATGCATCTTCCCAGTGTGGGATCTTCAAAGATGCACAAACATGCACGTGTGCTTTTCAACGAGGCTAAGAATGTGAATTGGGCCAAGTGGGCCCCATGTAATGGTCATCTAGCCATAAGGAGACTGGCCGAACCCTCCTCTGGTATGTTGCTTGGATGTCCTCATAAAAAACTCAATTGATGTTGTGATGTGCAACTACACCAATGGCATTCAAGGCCCATGTTTTTCACAACATTGAAAATGAAACATCAAAACTTTTTTTTTGGTTAGTCATGCAACACACACACACCTTGTTAGCTGCACAACGCACCCACACGGTTAGTCACACGATGCACCCACCCACCGGTGGGGTTAGTGTCTCCTCAGCACATGAAATATCAAAACTTGGCTTCAACTTGGAGTTGTCGGTCAATCTGGGAAATGGAAGAGGTAAAGCAACTTAGTGGCCTTCAAGTCGAGCACAAGAAAATACGAGTGAATTAGGTGCTTTACATTTATGTGAATACATGCAGATGTGCTCTGTGTGGTGTAGTTAAGGAACTTTGCCTAGGGTACTGGATATGGGCCCATTGCGTAGGCTAAAAATTTGTAGGTTATTTTGCCCAAGGCGATCTCCCGGGGTTCCATGCAATCTTCTAGTGTTCTACATGCTTGGACGACTGCTTATGTGGTTAGGGATAGAGTTGCTATGAACTGAGGTGGATATCATTTTTGCTTTACTTTTTATTTTTTAACACTAATTAGTCTAATTTCCCTTTCCAAACGAGAGATCAAGTAGGGTTTTTTCTCCCCAACCTTCCAAGCTCCAAAACATCATAGAACCAAGAATAGTCAAATAGCTTGATTTGTGATCGATGGTTTGCATAAAGTTTAAGATTGTTAAGGGGGTGTTTGTTTTTCGCTTCCATGGAGTAAATGCAAGTAAATGGGTGTAAGTGGGTAATTATTATAATTTCCCCCTGTTTGATACCCTGTTGTATTTACTTCTTGTAAAAACATCCAAAAAGGATAGCCATACATTCGTGGGACCCATTGTGATCTCTATGACATATACATGGCGTCCATTTGTTTTATCAGAACATTTTAGAGGAAGATCCCAAAAATGAGGTATATCTGAAGCTCAAGTGGCCCACACCATAGGAAATTGTAGTCATAAACGTTTTTTTATGGTATATTTTCAAAGCTCTATTTCATGTGGTGTGGTCCACTTGAGCTCTGAATTTGCCTCAATTTTGGGTCCATGCCCTAAAATCACCTCGTAAAATTGATGGACGGTGTGGATAAGCCACATGTATCACAGTGGACCCCACAAAAATCTATACCTTTCTCGATTTTAGTGCATAAAAAACAAAATTGTCATTTTCAAGAAGGACAAGAATTACATGGTAAGTAATAATTACCCATTTGCTTGTATTCACACCATGTAAATGAAAATCAAACACCCCCTAATGGTTTTGTGATGTTTAGATCACTCTTTCCATGTTTAGTCAATCAATAATGCACAATAGTTAGGCTAAAGTGCTGTGTTGGGCATGAGTTTTTGGCATGTAAGTGATATTTTGTGCTACTAGGAGCATGACCCTTCATGTGTTGGGCGCTTTGTGCTTAGTTGTTTGTCTGGCAAGTGCCCCTCCATGACCTTACTTTGCTTTCTTGGCCTTTGGGGAAAGCATGTAATAGTTTTTTTTTTTTTTTTTTTTTTTTTTAATTCTTGGGTCTGTGTTGGCATGTGAATGGTGTCTCTGTGAGCCTCTACCATGGTCGGTTCCAAGATCCCAGGAAAAAAGAGGAAGGTTGATGTTTGGTGGGCAGCTACTTGTAACAGTCTGACCATTCTACCATTTGAAAGCTAGTCGCAACTTGCAACACTTTGGCCAATCTGCCATTTGAAAGCCAACCCCACTAGCCAGTCATAACTCTCATTCTACTTTCATGAATCTCCTTTAAAAAAAGTTTCGGCATCTTGGCTCGGTTTAATAGCAATAGGCAATGATACCAAATTGATTAGCTGCTTAGGTTGAACACCACTGATGATCTCAGAAGGAGACAGGCTTATTGTACCATTCGGCACTATTGTAAGCAAATTCAACTTGAGGCAGAACGAGACCCATGTGTTGTTATTGTGGCCAACCTGACAGTGAAGAAGATGCCAAGTCACTGATTCACAACTTCGGTCTATCTATGTCTGTGGGTGAATTTCACATCTTGGTTGAAAATGATTGCCTTTGGCATCTTGTGCAATCTGACCACTTAAAGAAGTGATTTGCATTATACATGCCATTTGAATTCTTCTTGCGAGGAATAAAGTGCCATATTGGAGAACTGGTCTAGTAAAACATAAATGGAATCATATCCATGCCGAGTCTCAGGTAATCCATATTCTGCTTCTACCCTTTATCCAGCTGACAATCTCAACACCGTCAAATAATGGTTGATATTTGCATAGTTAAAAGTAAATCCAGTTCTAGATTAGTGGACTGTTAACAATCCTCCCACAGTCCTTGTTCTCCTCCATAACTTAATCTTTACGTGTGAGTTCCTTTACTTTTTTGGGTGAAAAAATCTGGTAGATATTCAACGTTGAAATTAGTTTTTTTGCTCTTTTGATTCTAGTTGCTTCATGCTGTTGTTCGGCAGCAAGATCAAATAAATTGCTCTGATCATTTCCCAGTACAATGTTAACTACATATTGAGGCATTTACCGTTAAAAAAAAAAAAAAATTATGGAGGCATGCAGAAACTTATAGACTTGTAGTGATTTTAAAAACACTGAAAGTTTTAGAAGCATTTCTGCATACAATTTTGTTATTGGGAGATTATATCATTGGCCATTTTCCACTGAAAAGGGAAAAGGGAAAAGGGCATAAAAAATTGTTCTTCACATTGTCCCATTATGAACGACTAGAGTAGTTGGGTGTGCAACATGATCTGCATGCAAATATCTTTAGCTCCCTTTTTTTTTTCTTTGTTGACGTCAGGGTGTCCCCGCTCCATTTTGAGGTGAGACTATTCCCTGTGGATGCACGCAATCACCTGCAAACCACGTTTATAGGGAGGGGAGTCGAACTCGTGTCTGTGGGGAGCTCCCTATTTTGTATTACAAACTGGTAAAATTTTGCAGTTTGTCTATGGAACTTAGAGCCTTCTATTTTATTTTCCAAAGTGGTGATTAGTAGTGTCTTGTCAGAACCTATATGGTTGTGGTCAATTGTTTGTTCCTCTTGCTAGGGTCATTTTTTTTGCTAATTAATTTGGTGATAGTTAACAATCTGATCCATCTGTTAGATATCAGTGCCTGCTCATGATCACATTCATAGTTCTGTATATTGTCTGAAATGGAGTCAACTTGGCTTGGCTGTCTTGGTTTTGGTGGGCAGGAAACCAGTCACCAAGCTGAAATGGGACCCAACACTGAGGTCATGGCATTGATTACCAGAGCAGGGGTGGCTAACATTTCAGTGTGACTAACAGGGGTGGGTGGGTGTACTAACAGTGGGGTGTGTGTACTAACCACACCCCCCCCCCCCCCCCCCCCCCCCCCCCCCCGAAAAAAAAAAAAGAGAGGCTGAAATGGGACCGAAACTGAGCAGAACAGACTGAAACAAAATAAGTTGGGCCTATTCGTACTTGTTTTGGTGTCCATATGAGTTGCTCTCCATATTGCTATTTAAAACCATGTTCATCTTCAAGTTTTTGCATATATTGGATTCAGGTTTTGTTTGTTGTGTCCGAGTCCCAAAATTCAGAGAATTAAGAGAAATGGGAAGAGTTGTATGGAGCATGTCTCATATAGATAGATGAGGAGCTACATCATGCAATTGCATAGACACTAAAAGCACCGAATATGAAATAAAGGAATAGAGTTGTCATCTATATTTGCACAAACGCCTTTCACCCATAAAAAAAATTCTATATTTGCACAAAGTGTGAAAGGAAGAGGTTTTGTTTGTTGTGTCTGAGTCCCATAATTCAGAGAAGTGAGAGAAATGGGAAGAGTTGTATGGAGCAGGTCTCATCTAGATATTTGCGTAGTTAAAATTAGTTCTAGATTAGTGGACTGTGAACAGGCATTCCACAGCCCTTGTTCTCCTCCATAGGTGGATCTCTACGTGTGAATTCCTTCACTTTTTTGGGTGAAAAATTCTGGTAGATCTTAAACGTCGAAATAATAATAATAATAATAATAATAATAATTATTATTATTATTATTTTTATCTCTTTTGATTCTAGTTGCTTCATGTTGTGCATCTGTAGCAAGATGGAATGCATTGCTCATGTCATTTCTAGTACAATGTTTAACTAAATATTGAGGCATGCAGAAACATATAGACTTATTATTTTTGGGATTTGTCTTTCAAGATATGATATTATTGGCCATCTTCCATTGAAAAAGAGAAAAAGGGTGTAAAAAATTGTTGTTGACATTGTCCCATTATGAATGACTTGAATGGTTGGGTGTGCAACATGATCTACATGATCTGCATGTGAATATCTTTAGCCATATTGAATGGCAACGACAATTTTTTTAGAGGCACCGAGTTGTCGTACAAGCTACAACATAATCAGAAAGCAAAGCAAAATTACAATCCTCAAAAGATAAATAGAGGAGGTCCATTCCACAACAAAGAGCTTCACCCCAGAGAAGACCTCACTGCTAAGCTGCTTATATTTCAAAAACATCTTCCACTCCTTTCCCCCATATTGCTCAAAGACCAATCAGCAAAATCAATGTCCAAATGCCTCTCTCTTTTGTTTCACCCATTGATCCTGGCTAATCCACACCCTGCAAGCAAATGAGCAATGCGTAAAGAGATGGTTCACAGATTCTGCATCTGTCATGCACATCATGCATGCATTGGGAATCACTATTGATCATTTCTGGAGATTTTTAATGGTAAGAACTCTCTTCCGTTTGACTAGCTAGGCAAAATTTACAACTTTCGGAGGGGCCCTATAGTGCCATGCAAGACGCATGCGCTCTTCTTTCTTCCCCCACAGGTGGCCGAAGCATCCCATAGAAGGAATGGATAGAAAAGTGACCAGATTTGTCCTTGAGGAATCCCCAATCGTTGGATGGTGGCCTTGGCGCCGAGCTTGAAGCTCTACAAACTTGTTGATATCCTTATCAAGCATGTTCCGTTGGTAGGGAGGCTACACACAACTAAGTCTATCGAGAATGACAAGCATCTAAAAACTGAAACTTGGCTTTCTAGGGAGAGGCACACTAGCCTTGGGAACATAGACTAGAGAAAGACACTCTATATATAGAGGAGTCCCTTATCCACTAGCCTTCTTCCTCATAGCCATACTTTTAGCAATATTCTCTCTAGAGAGTGCCCTCTTCCACCTCGAACCTCCACCATCATTTCCCCAAAAGTACAATATTCACCTTCCCTTACCCCCCCCCCCCCCCCCCCAAGAATAGAAAAAAAAAAACTTCGTATGGTTTGCACACTTCTCAACTCAATAAGTGGTTTTTTTTTTCTTCCCACCCTTGCCACAAGAATTCCCACCTTGAGTTATCCAATTCGACCAACACCAATTTTGGGCTCTTGAATAGGGACATGAAGTACAAAGGCATATTTAATAACACTGCTTTGGTAAGAGTTAGCCGACTGCCCAGAGGTAATTGCTTGCCCTTCCATCTTGATAATTTTCTTTTGAACATTTTCACCACTTATCCCGATGCTTCACTGGCTTGCCCATGTAGAGAGGAAGACCAAGATAAGTGGAGGGGCACGATCCCTCCCTACATCTAAAGATTTCTACCATCTGCCCCATCTCATCCGTGACATATGAACTCCCAACATCTCGCTTTTGGGGATGTTCACCTACAAGCTCGATACCACTTCAAAACATAATTAGCATAAGTAACCTATCTTTCATATTGGCATCTGTCTCACAAAAGAAAATGGTGTCATCCACGAACTGAAGATGGGATAACGGTCGACTAGTCCGTTCAACCTTAAACCCATGAATAAGGATGGCCTCTTGCCCTTTTTACCAACATTTTGTCCAACACTTCTGCCATCACCCTAAGATTTTGAAAAGGCCCTTGGGGAAGCTGTTAACCAACATCAAGAACCTATCGGAGTAGACACACTTCCTCATCCACTCATGTCACTTTAATCCACACGTAGATGTCCTAGCATATAATCCACGAATTTGTAGTCTACATGATCATAATCTTTTTTCTAAATCCAGCTTGCAAACAATGCCCTTCAACTCTTGTAGCGAGAATTGATATACCCGTGAGTAAAACTGCATTCCCCCCCCCCCCCCCACCCCCCCAACGCGCACACACCAATTTGATTGGTCTAAAATCCTTTAGACTCTCTGCACTTTCTTACCTTTGGAATAATAGGAATAAATGATGCCCTCAGTCGAAAACCAATCCCTGTCGAAGAATTCCCCCATAAAGCTCATCACGTCACCTTTTTAAAGTCTGGAAGAACGCTATTAGGAACCTGTCTGGGCCTAGGGCCTTGCCCTTTCCAAAAGACCTCATAACAACATTGACTTCTTCCATGGAAAACGGTCTCTCGAGTGACTCGGCCTCAACAGGAGAGAGGCAACTGAACTCCAGCTTGTCTAAACTTGGTCACCTCTACCCTTTGTTGGTTAGCAACCCGTTATAGAATTGGACCACAAAGTTGCACATTTGATCTTTACCTTCTAACACTGCTGATCTTGTTACTTCTAGTTCGGGCACTTGCAATACCACGAAAGAACCTTGTTTTTTTGTCACAATCCTTAAGCCAAGTGGCCCTTGAGCGTTGCTGCCACTTGATTTCTTCCTCTTTTGGACGGCTCATGTAATCATGAGATATCTTCACCCTTAGTGTTTTTTCATCCTCCGTCTACTTTGACACTTTTGCCTTAATATCAAGAGCATGGATGTGTTCCAGAATAGTTCCAATCTCACCCTTAGAGCTTTGTCACCCTCCTTTAAATCCCCCCCCCCCCCCCCCCCCCCCCACACACACACACACACACTAGATATCAATGGCCGCTCATGATCACATTCATAGTTCTGAATATCGTCTAAAATGGAGTTGACTCAGCCATGCCATCTCGGTTTTGGTGAGTGAGGAAACCAGTCACTACTCACTAGGCTGAAATGGGACCAAAACTGAGCAGAACAGATTGAAACTAAATAAGTTGGCCTATTCATCCTTGTTTTGGTGTCCGTGTGAGCCGCACGCAATATTGCTTTTCAAAACTGTATTCACCTTCGAGATGTTTTTGCATCTATTGGTGAGGTTTTGTTTGTTGTGTTTGAGTCCCACAATTGAGAGAAGTGAGAGAAGGAAGAGTTGTATGGAGCATGTCTCATTTAGATAGATGAGGAGCTACAGGATGCAATTACATTGACCTTAAAAACACTAAATAAGAAATAAATGAATAGAGTTATCATCTATATTGTGTTTGAGTCCCATAATTCAGAGAAGTGAGAGAAATGGGAAGAGTTGTATGGGCCAGGTCTCATTTTGATAGATGAGGAGCTACATGATGCAATGACATTGATGTTAAAATAAGCGAATAAGAAATAAAGGAATGAAGTTATCATCTATATTTGCACAAAGTGTGAAGGGAAGTGTCAATAGATTTGGGTGTGGGGGTGAGCAAGCTTCTATTTCAAATTGTTGTTTTTTGAAAGACATTTAAAAATGCTTTTTAGGAGTACCTGTTTCAAAATGTTAGCAAATATATATAATTAAGAGCCAGGAGCATGAGTTATAGCATGATATGAAGAGGGGACAACACGTAGGTAGAAAGGCTTTTGAATTCCACTCGAGAGCTCAATAGGAAAGTGGAATAAGGCATTTTAATAGATGGGAGAATTGTCTAAAGCAACCTTTTTCATTGTGAGGTGAAAAAGATTCTAAAAGAAGAGGAAATCAAGTGGAGGTAGAGCTTTCGGTAGTAGGGGTGGCAATGAGTTGTCGACTACGGGTCATTTGGCTGACCCAATTCTAAGTTGGTTCTGACCAATTATGTCAGATTGCGGGTTGGACTCAGGCCAAAAAGGTAGCCCATTTGGATTAATGGGATGCGTTCGGGTTCAGGCCAACCTGATCTGACTCACCAATATTTGAATCAATGGGCTAGGCCAAATGACCCAACTCAACCCATAACCTGAAACAATAGTATCTTTGCTATAGTTTTGATCCCTAGACCTCTTAGAATTTTTAGCAATTTTCTTACCACTTGTACCACTAGAAATTTTGTTGGCTTTGTGTTTATTTTGTTTTCTTTGGTTAAAAATTTAGAGAACTAATGAATGTTTAAGAATTCAATTTGGCCCATCATTTAGGAATCCAAACCATTGGTTTGTTGGATCCACCGTGGATGGGCTATGAGTGTGGAATGGTAAGCTTCATAGACATGAAAACTCTAATAAGAGCCAAGAAACCTAAGATGTGAGATTATAGTTAGTACATGGATTGGGTTGGGCGGGTCCGTTGAGCCCAAACTGACTACAATTTAATCGGTCGGGTTGGGTTCAAGCTCTAGAAATTTTAAGTGGGTCGGGTTAGGGCTAGATTTCTCGACTCGTTCATTAAATTGGTCGGGCTTGGCTGACTCCAACCTAGACCAAACCCGACTCGTTGCTAGGCCTAGCTGGTAGTGTGGCTAAAAGGTGACATGAATACAAGTTTCTTCCATGGTATGGAAAACACGAGGAGTAGAAGTACACGTTTATAACTTAATGGTGAAAGGCAAAAGATTGTAGAGAAGATACATGCGTTGCATTTGTTGACTCTTCAAAACCTTCTTAAGGGCGATGATTGGAATCAACCGACACTGGACAATAGTAGTTTTTTATTAAATTAGGGAAGCAGAAACCCCTTGGTGGAAAGATGGATTGAAGAAGATGGGGTTCTTGAAGTTGTTAAATCCCTAGGGAGGGAAAAAGCTCTGGGTTTGGATGGCTATCCCATCTCTTTCTTTCAAGTTTTATGGGATCTTATTAAAGATGATGTGCTTGCATTTATCTTAGATTTTTGTTCGAGGATGCCTTTCCGAGGAGTTTGGGGCATGTTTTGTTGTCTAGGCCCAAGAAAGATGGCACCGAGAGCCTAAGAGACTATATCGACTGATAAGTTCAATCGGCAGCCCTTACAAAATTCTTACTAATATTCACGCTAAAATTCTAGCATCAAGGTTGTGGAAGGTGCTTGGCAACGTCATATGGAAGGCCAAGGGGATTCTTATTTGGGAGACAATTTTGGACGGTGGACCTGTGGTCCAAGGATGTGTTGACTTTGACATATAGATCCAGAGTCTTGGGCATAGTTCATAAGCTTGATATGGAGGGACTATCTAGATTGTGAATTCTTTCTCTATATATAAGAAGATTGGGGTTTGGAGTGAAATGGCGAAGGTGGATGATGGAATGAATGGGATCAATGCACTTTTCAATTATTGTTAATGGATCTCAAAAAGGTTTCTTCAAGAGCTCTCATGGCCTCAGGCAATGCGACTCTCTTTTTGTTTTTGTTCATTGCGGTGGAAGAAGCTCCTAGCAAAATGTTAAATAAGGCTGGGGAGGCTGTGCTCATTCAAGGCTTTTTGCTGGAAATTGCAAAATTTTTAATTACGCATCGCTAATATGCAGATGGCACTCTTTTTTGCAAAGCAAAATTGAGGTAGGTGGACAATTTACGCAAGATCTCATGATGTTTTGAGTTAGTATTAGGTTGGAGGATCAATATTTTAAAAAGCAAATTCATGTGTGTGCTGCTAAGAAAATATGAGATTAAAATCTATATGCAACTTTTTAGGTGCAAGAAAGGAAAGCTCCATCTCCCACCCCCACACACACTGAGGGGTGCGCCAGACCTCAGCAATATTGCAACACAAGTGCAACTCTTGAGTCCCCTAGCAGCAAGCTAGTTTGGTGGGCTCTCCTTTCCACCTATCTCGGTTTGTCGCTATGCATTAGGAAGCTGTAAAGCATCTATAGTGCAATGTTGGAAAGAATTTTGCAGTAGCTATCGGGATAAGCGAGCACCTTTTCTTAGGGGTTTGTAGCAGGTTGATTAGAGCGGTTCTTTCCAACGCGCCGCTATATTTCATGGTGTTGTTTCGTTACCTTACCGATGTCATTGAGAAGCTAGAAAGAATTTAAAGTGAGTTCTTATGGAGAGGAGCAAAAGGGATGAAAGTATCATTTATTCAAGTAGAACGATGTATGCAAACCAAAAGAGAAGGGTGGTCGCATAAGATTGTTGAAACTCTTTACTTTAGTTATTCTTGCTAAGTCGCTCTGGAGGTTTGGGGAGGAAAATGGCAGCTTGTGGAACAAGGAGATTGCTTGTAAATATGCGTGGAAAACCGATGATGGTTTTGTTGGGAAAACCGGCAGCGGAAGCGGAAGCGGAAGCCGAATGCGTACAGTAATGCGAGATCAAATGAGAAAACACGATGCAATCAAGCCACACACAAGCATTCACCACAAGAGAATCCGAATTTACGTGGAAAAACCCCTCAACGGGTAAAAAACTACGACACAGAGCGATCCACTATGATTAACAGAAGATTACAGAGATTGACAGCCCACAAGCAAGGAAAACAAAGAAAACCCAAGTTCTCTCTCTCACAAATCACTCTCCCCTCTTCCTAATACGATTAGGAAACCTTGGACACCTTAGGATACCTGCTAACCTCGATTACAAACCGTTTAAATAGGCAACAAAACCGAAAATAGCAACCTCTTACGCACTATCGCGTAGTTGCGCAACCGGTCGACCATTGCACAAAACAGTCCAGGGAGAAATCCAAACACGCTGCCTTGTAGTCGACCGGTCGCCCGACCGGTTAGAGCCCTTTGCAAACTAGTCGGCTGACTGGTCTGGGCACACGGAAAAATGTCTAGCAGCCTCCTCGTGCTTCTAGGCCAAACATGCAGACCGATCGTCCGACTGGTCTAAGCACCCAAAACGAGCACCGTTTGAAGGCTCCTCCAACAGGTTTATGACTACTTCGTCATCTTATGGGATGCCTGGTAGTTGGAAGGTGGTTTTTAAAGTGGCAAATTCTTTTCAAGAGGAAATCTCCTTTGTTCCACAAGATGGATTACACATAAGCTTTTGAGAAGACTGAGGACATATGATGTGGGGACAGACCTTTCAGCTCAGCCTTCCCACTCCTATATAGGGTGGGGAGGGAGAGACTCTCTAGTTGCTCAATACATTTCAAGGGAGGGGAAATGACCGTGGAATCCACCATTTAAAAGATATCACTTGGATGAAGAAATCAATGAATATGTGAGGATGATGGAGCTACTTTATGATTGAGGAACTTGCCTCCGATACGGATAGATGGGCTTGGAACCCAAGCAGTTAGGAACCTTATGGTCAGATATTTCTACTCAACGCTTGAAGAACCATATTTGCCAGAATTCGAGGAGCCAATTTGACATTTCAAGAGATACCTAGGACCTCCCCAGGTGTTAGCTTTCAGGTGGCTAGCGGGTAAGAACAAGATCCTCACCATTGATAACTTGAGGAGATGGCAGATGATTTTACCTAGTGGATGCATTCTTTACGTGCAAGATGAGGAAAATGTAGATCATCGTCTCTTGCATTGCACTTTCTCTGGGAAAGTGAGGGAAAGTTTCCTCACACTCTTGGAAGCTAATTGGGCCATGCCTCGTTAATTAGGGAAGTTGCTCACCATGTGACATTTCACAAGAAAGGAAGAAAAGGAAGATCTGACACCTAGCCCTCTTAGCCATTATTTGGTCGTTTTGGTTAGAATGTGATAGTGGGAACTTCAATAACAAGGCCTCCAATCCAAATCAAGTCTTGCATAAAGGCAAAGTGGTTGATTATAGAATGGGCTAGGGCTGATATTGATTTTTTTAGGAGTCATATTGAGGCTTTTCAGCGTAGCTGGGGGGAGTCCTCTGCTTTGAATTAGCTCGATGGTCTCCAATCATCCTTTTTTGTCTCCTCTTTCTAGTATTTTTTTTTTTTTCTCTTTCAATAAAATTCCATTTACCCTTCAAAAGAATAAAAAAAAGTCTCTTGCAATATAATCATCGTCATCATCGTCATCCTAGCCTTGCCATAGCTATTTGGGCCAGGGTTACAATTTACAAATTCTGTTTCATCAATCCTCCTAGTTGAGGTGTTATTGTTGTAAGTTAACATACCTTCATACCCTTTTTCATTGTGTCGATCTCAGTACTTCAAGCGATATTCTCATCCTTGTTTCAATCTCTTCAAACCTAACTAACATTCCCTCCTTGGAGGAGGCATCTCCATTCGTTGCAAAATAAAAAGGCATAGAATTTTCTGTAAAATACTTGCCCCCCCTCCCCCCCCCCCCCCCCCCCCCCCCCCCGTAATCCCTTCGAACCTTACCTCTAAGAAAAAAAAAAGATGCCTTAGTATCAACCTACCTCATTGGTGTCTGCTTATAACCAAGGGATTATGACTATTAACCTCCTTGTAAAATTCCAAAATTACCCCCAGCCTCCCTTACAAATTCAATGACTCCCCATTCAAAATGCAATATTATTCAACCCCTCTTAACTCCCCACCGACTTATTTATTTATTTTAAATATAGAGAAATGTAAATGGTGACTGCACTCTCCAGATTGAAGATTTTCTTCATGGAAAAGATTCCATTCAGGTACATGTTTGAGAGATTGATGCTGAGGACCACCTTGACTCTAATATGCCTTGACAAAAAATAGGCTGGTCTGCTTATTAGGTGGACCTCATGGTTACATTGAATACTGGGCATTTGTCATTCTTCATGTGCATGCTTCTCATTATGTGAGGCCCAACATTTGAGTGGAACTGATTGACTTTTGATATAGGAAATGTTCCCAGTGGGCCCCACCCACCAACAAATGGCCCTGATCTTACTCACTTGTTCTTAGAATCGTCTCTGCAATCTCCTCTCTGATCCCACACTTTCTACCTCTCTCAAAAGGTGAAAACTTGTTACAATTTAGCTAATTTCATGCCCTGAACATAAAAAAATCTGAACTGTAAAAACTCAATACTTTAACTAATTTCTTGGTCCTTGAAAAATCATTGTTTATGAGATTCCATTTTACCTTTTCTAGTCAATATTTGTCAGTTTGGAAAAAGTGAAACTTCTCTTGACATTTTGTAATTTTGATTAAATACCCTTAGAAATTATTTCAATTTGCCAAACAACTGAGGGGGTTAATGGTTGATTAGAAGGAATTTTTGGTCTTTTTTGGAAGTTGGTAGCTTTTTCTGAGTTGAATCCAATTTGATGCATGTTCAATTCGATGATACTTTACCACCACTTGAAGAATGTTTGTGAGTGACCTACCTTCCATGTGACTTATGGTTATGAGAATTCACTTCCAAAATTGTGAGCCTGTTGTGGATGGTGCATAAGCAAAGAGTTGCTGATGGGAAAATCTTAAACATCGGATTTCACCTATCAAAATTTGTACATTGACATTAAAGTTAACTATCCATTGATAGCCATCATTTGGGCGGTCATGATCTTCGATCGGTTTGATTTTCAGGTTACTTTTAGTCTCATGATAAGGTCTGGATTTCTGCCGCATGCAGAGTGGATGAGTCCCACCATTTTTAAAATAGTTATGATCACTGGAGTTTATTCTTTTGTACTAGAAAGGGCGTGGGGGAAATATTAATAAAATTGAATTAAAGAGAGGTAGGTGCTCTTAATTTTGTTTTTAGCAGGGATTTAACAGTAATTTCAAAGTTTTACAAGGAGGCCAGAGTGAAGACCCCTTCTATCAATAATTAATAGCTTGACATGAACTAGTATCATACTTAGTGAAGTATTCAGTTGTTTATGCCTGATGAAGTCATGTTATTGCTGAGTTCCTTGTAGCTCTGCCCCCTTATGCTGCTTAATTCTTCTCTCTTCAAACATCTCAAAGACATTACCAGAACATATCCCTATCTCCAGAGGCTCCCCCCTGGCACGAGTCCCCAAACTCTTATAGATGTGTGGGTTAATCCTGCCTGACGAGAAACTATTTAACTATAATTTAACTATAAAACACTAGTAGCTCATTGGTTTCTTATTGAGAGCACATTCTTGTGCTATTGAGTCTGTTCAAATAGGGAATCGACATCCATGCCTAATTTAGATATCATTTCCTGATGATTCTTTCAGAGGCTGGTATTTTTAGTATGTATGCTTTGGCATCTGAATATTGGAGTTCTCTATCACTCACTGGGTATCCTCATGTGCTAAAACAATATTCATGGCATATAGCTGCTAGCTTTTTTAGTCTTGTTAAGTCTTGATGCTAATTTACTTCTTAACTGGCATTCTGGTAGCATATTGAAGTTAAAATGCTGGTGAAAGCACGGCCGTTGGACAACCTGGAGTTCCTACAGTGGCTAAAGCGCTACTGTGATTCTGTAAATGGCGGCATTATGAATGAGTATGCAACTTCTCTTCTGCTTGTTCTTTGCTTCTTTTTAAGAGAGGTTTGCATGTATCTCTGGTACCCCCCTAAAACTTTTTGGTGAATTGCAAATGAATGTTATTACCTAACTATCCTTTATTGCTTCTAGGAACTATAACCCGGTGGAGCGCAGATGCAAGGGAGCAAAGAAGCGGAATCTGAAGGTTTCTCAGAAAGGTCCAAAATCACTGCAAGCGAGCAACTTACCAAACCACAGTTCTGTAGATGGGACAGGGATTAATATTTCTGGTTAGCTTGTATTATTAACTTGCATATGGCTGTGGCGTTATTCTCTACTAGTTTTGTTGAGCTTACCATGAGAAATCCATGTTTGTAGGTCCTGAGCAAGTAAAACTATCTGCAGTGTCAGGTGGGGCAAATTCTGGAGGGCAGATTCAGGCATTGACTGAACAGGTACCAGGCATCTGATCTTCTCACTTTCTAAGATAATATTTTGCTTGTGTATAGATCTGGTTCCACAGTTCAAATGTCTTGGATAGAGAATAACTAATTCAGTATCAATAATGATTTGCTGCAATGTGAAGGTTTTTCTCTGATGGTGGGATCATGCACAATAAGTGTTCAAACTTGAGGTTTATATGAATAGTTATATGCAAGTTTAGTAGCATCATAGCATTGCCATAAAAACTGACCATTGGCCTCAAAAGTGAGTAACTTCTTGTCAGTGACTGTTGTTGAGACTGGTCATGGGAGTGACCATTGTTGGAATAGGAACGGGATCAGCAACCTGTTGATATTGGTCTCTGTGAGAGGTGTCTTAGTTTCCTTTAACCGATGGGTCGTGCAATTGTGTAATAAGGGGTAAGAGGACTTTTACCTCATTTCATATTCTATCCATTTGAGAAGTGATACCGAGTGACCTCTTTGATGAATGTGGATTCTCGTTTCATTGTAACCAAAGGGCTGTCAAGCATTGATTTTTTTTTTAATACTACTATTATTATTTTGATGTTGTTGTTATTATTATTATTATTTATCCTCAACCAGTTCTCATGCCATATCTCTAGTGTTGCTTCACTATTTTCATAATTTTCTTTACCTTCTGAGAGGTCAGCATCCCTGGAGCCTAGTTTTAAAACTTGGCGATTTGACTTAAAACTAGCCTGAGTCGATGGGATTTTGGAGCTGAGTCACTTGGGAACTTGATGATGAGCGAGGCTCGGTTCTAACTTGCCAAAACCAGTCGAGTCGTCTCACCAACTTGGTCTACTTGAGCTGAGTGAAGTGGTTTTTTTTTCTTTTTCTTTTTGAAAGATGCAGAGTGGGAGCCTGAGATTTGAATGCCCGCCTTCACAACTAATGCACGCATGGTGGTACCCGTTTTCCGTGCACCATGTTACATATTAAGATGTTCTGTACCCTATTATTTTAAGCATATGTTAAAATCTAAAAACCTCTTATTTTAACTACTAAATATCGAGTCAATTCAAGTCAAGTTTTTGGGTTTTTGAACTATGCCCTGGACACTTTTTTTTTTTTTGAAATGATGATATTATGTCCTGGACACACATATTTGCTTTATATTTTTTTCTTCTTTAAACTCTATTTAGTACAGTGATAGGTCATCTGCCAGTTTACTTTGATTCAAAGTGGTGTTGGAATTATGTCAAATAAATGATTTTTTCCTGATCCTGGCATGCAGATTGCAGACCTCAAGGTTTCAGTGGATCAGTTGGAGAAAGAAAGAGAGTTCTACTTCACAAAATTACGTGACATTGAAATCCTTTGCCAATCTCCTGAGTTGGATAAACTTCCGGTATGACTGTGTACTTTAAATAACAATGCTGAATGGGGTTTCAAGCCTGAATCTCAATCGTAAACAAGGCTCGTTTTGACATTGAGGTCTTGGGTGTGAACCCATCTTACCTATCCAAAAGAAAAAAGTTGAATGTGATCCTTCTGTCTTTTTGTTGGTATTGGTATCCTTACGTTTTTTTTTTTACACACACAAACACAATACATGGCATTTGAACCCATGACCTCAGTGTTGAGACGCACTGTCTACCTCTGATCCATGGGTTGGTATCGTTATGCCTGCTCATTTAGAATTCCTTATGTTTGGTTCGCACATCAGCTAGCAACCAGTAATTGATGACATGAAGTTTAGTAACAATAGGAGTGAAAACAGGGGGTTAAGTATTGCTGCCAAGAAGTTTTCAAAATGACCACTTTCGATACCTTGAGTCATTTGTCAAGTATTCATGAAGTGGAAAGATTGAGAAGGATGTTGCCCATAGAATTCAAGCTGGGTGGAAGAAATTGCAATGTTCCTATGAAGTTTATGTTATTGTTGTGTACCACTCAAACTGAAATGGATAGAATTAAAAATGAATGCATTCAAGGCAAACTTGGGAGTAGCACCAACAGGTATTCAGATGAGGGAGAGTAGACTTTAGATGGTTTGGTCATGTGCAACGGAGACCGCGGACTACACTGGTTAGGAGTTGGTACAAGTTGAAGGATCTAAAAGGGCAAGGGGGATGCCCAGGTAGTAAGAAAAGACTTGTTAACCTATGGTCTAACTGAATGTCTTGCAGAACAGGATTCATGTAGCGGACCCCATTTAATTGGGATAAAACTTGGGTAATGATGACATGAAGTTAGCAACCAAATAAATGATTTCTTTGTTTTACTGCCAGCTATAACTTGTACTATCACTGTGTTAAATTGCAAGTAACATAATCTAAGTAAATCCAGATACATAATATTTTGTGCATCTTTTCACGTGCATATTAGCATTTAGTTACTCTTTTCAATATCTTACTACAACGGGCAGAGCAGGAGGGTACTATTGCCAACAGGGAAAAAATGCTGGATGACAGGAGTTGCCTCTTCACTTATTTTGAGATGTCTTGGGAAAATGATGAGTTGTAAATGTTGCCAAATTCTTGATGATTTTTTAAATTCCTTAAATGCCCTTAAACTGAATTTATAACCTTTTAGATGTCCTTTCACAAGTCAGTTTTAGCATTGTTAAGAAACTAATTGTTGGGGAAATTTTACCCACGGCTACTGGCATTATACTTAGCAGGAGGTTATGAATGAAAAAATATGTATACAGTTGCAGTTGATAATGAATATCATTACCTTTTAAACCTTCTCACCTGTTCAATTTCTCGTGCAGGTGGCTGAAGCGATTCGAAAGATTCTATATGCAGCTGATGCAAAGGAGTCTGCTCTTGCTGAAGCTCAAGAACTCTTAACGACAGGGGTGAATGCTGAAGTAGAAGGAGATGGCGATTCTGACTAGACAAACAATGACATTCTGTCTAGCAAGGCCAGGCAAGGGACAACTCGGCCCTCCTTAACCAATGGTCCACAGCATTGGGTCCTGTCCTTCACACCCGTAAGGGATGAAGAACCCAGACTCTCTACTTGCAAAAAAGGGACTTTTTTTTTCTTCGTTCTTTTCTGTTTTATTCTCCTTTGCATCTTAGTTTTTCCCTAATGTGCCGGATGTTTTGCTAATTTCTGTCATCACTAATGGATAACATGTTGTTGGAAGAAGTTCCGGATTAACTAATCACCATTACCCACCCCGCCCATGATTGAATCATATCATTGAAAGGGGTACATTGATGATGCTCTTCCTAGCCAAATAGGTGATTTGTTAAATAATCTATCTTCATTCCGTTACTCTGTCATCATCTCTCCAACATTAATAGCTGAAGCACCTTTTATGGTCAAGTTTGAATCCTTATCTGGTGGCCCTTCACTTTATTTGACTTCGATGAGGTTGCAGGGCAGGCCATCTGTTTTGAATGGGGAAAAGGTAACAATGTCAGGTGCGCACAGTACTACCATAAGCTACTTTGGTACCAGACAAGTGGGGCTTACATGATATATCCATGACATCTATCAAATGCGGGTCTCAAGTTTCCCTTAGATGCAGAGTTTAGCCGGGTCTTTACTCGTGGCTCAGTAGTAGACTCACAAGACTTTCAACGCCAAGGTCATGGGTTACCCATTGTGGTGTGTGTGGGTGTGAGGGTGTGTGCATAAAAAAGAAAAAAAAGAAAAAGAAAGATGCACACAGTTTAGCCAGATACGAAAATCAGGTGGGCCACAGCATGGAAGTTGAGTGTGGACACCTACCGGTAGTTTGTCTGCATGATTAAGGCCATTCAGCTGGCCTGAATGAAGGGTTGGGCCCAAATGCAGGCTGTTTTGCAACTCATGAGGACCCTCGGGTGCAAACCAGGGGTGGGTGTTCCCTCCCATCCTGTTCCCATTTCTGAGGTGCAACTGAGTGGTGCATCAGGGCTGCGGTTTAGTACATGGGACTAAATGATCCCACGCATCATATGGACATGTTGACATGCATGTATCTTTGGGCCCCACATCTGCCTGGTACCACCGTAAATTTCTATGGTACAGGTACCACCAAAGTGCACCTCGTAATGTCATCAAGTTTGATATAAAGCTACTGTCTGGCAATCTTTGCATGCATGCTCTTAAATTCAATGGGAGTACCTGTTGGAGCTGTCAATGCGTAGCCTGAAGCCGTCTCTGCTGAGGCTGAGTTCCTTCCCTTTTTGTCTTTCAGAGCTAAATTTCAGGCCCAGCAAATGAATGGTCTGGGTCAAGTTGGCATTTTTGCTCCCTATTTCAAGGTTCTGGGGCTGTTTATGGGTTTAATTGGTGAGGCTCAGGTTGGATATTGACTGACCCATGGGTTTTGGCCTTGACCTGAATTTCAGATCCAACAAATAAACGGACCGGAAGGAGCTTCATTATAATATTACCAGCAGGAACTTCTTTATCACATTACCAGCAGCACAGGTGATTGTTTTAGGAATCCGGATCCTCTGTTGGACCAATCAAAGCAGCAGAAGCAGAGGTTATCTGCTCGGTTTCAACAGAGGATCCGGACTCTTGTTTTAGATTGTTGGATGACTTTCGTAAGGCCGGTATAATGGGATGGCCTTGGCAGTTTTCTACATGCAATTATCGCGGGTGTCCTCTCTTATGTTGTCAGCATGGGAGCCATTGCCACTGGGGAAAGCTTACTGAGCAGAATGGAAGCTTTGCTTGTAGCTAGGGTGCAAATGGGTTGGGTAGACCCATTGGGCGCAACGTGAAAGGTAGTGGGTCTAGTCTATCTAGGTCAAAAATTGGGAACCAGGGGGGGGTCTGGGTCCAGAAGTTTGACCCGAATTACTAAATGAGTTGGGTTTAGGTCCCCTCAAAATCGACTTGACCCAATCTGGACCCACTTTTTAAATGGGTCTTAATTTGAGTCACATGAAAATGAAACCCAAACTCAATCTAGACACAACAGTCACAAGGGCCCACAGTGAAAAGGGCAAAAACATTATCTCATTAAAAGGATCCTTTGCTTTTCATTGTGGCCCCACCTCTGACATACTAATATGGTGCTTTTCCATTGGGCCACGTCCAGTTATAAGAGATTCCTTGCAGGCTCAAATGCCATTATGGCCAAAGTCTGATTGGACAATTGGGAACATTCAATGTGTACGCACAGCCTACGTATACTGGGTCCTACCTGATGAATATTATACAGTTGTTCCATGCTTATTTATTATCCAAGAGAATGATATAAACTGTACACTGAGGGGCCGTTATTCACCGGTCATGGTCTCAGCCAACTGAAAGCCAACAGTTTGAATTATGTCAAATGACATCCATTTTCATCTAAACAGACCAAGTACTCACCAAAAAACATGATTTGAATAGATTAACATTCTATAGAACTGAACATCTAGCATCCATCTCAAGGTCCATAAGTTACTAAATATGCAGCTTTTTTCTTTGCAAACATGTGAATTACCAAAATTTTCTTCTACTAATCAGAGTCTGGGTCACCGACAACAATATCTGGTAACGAATCCAGAGACTCTGAATCAGATGTGTACATAGGCCCTTTACCCTTGCCAGAATCAGGGGAGGGAAAGGAATGTCTTTTGGGTTCCGACACATTAGCCCAAGTAGTGACCACCCCTTTGGCTGATGCCGTCTCGTTGCTCAATAAAACAGCTTCACTGGATGCCATCTGACTGCCAGGCAAAACAGATGTATGATCCCCAGTGACGGGCGCTTCCAGTGGCTCTGATTCGATCATGTTATTCCCTCCCATTTCTACATCAACGTTGCTTGTGGGTCTCCATGTTTCTTCCATTGGGAACCCTCCACCAGCTGATACATCGCAGGAGAGCTGTGCTGCCATGGGACCTTCAATCATCAGCCTTGCATCTTTGTTGGATTGTTCATTGGCTTTTTCAATTTGGTTTTCTGGTAGATCACTGGAGTGGGGTCCAGTTTCTTCTCCATTCCCCAGAAAACTGTCACAGAACTCATCAGAAGCAAGGTCATCCACTCCAGGCATGCCTCCTGAAAACCGGGCATTAGGTTTCTGATTGCCAGGAGATGCATTTTCTGTAAACCTGCGGTTAAAGCCTTCATTAACTGGGTTGTGGTTGCCAGATGGAGAATCCCAGAGCGGAAGGGCCCGGGGATGGATGAGTACTTCCAAGGTTGTTAAAGCATAAGCACAGAATTCAGCAAGCTTGGTTCCTGTTTCTTGCCTACCTGCAAAACATTTTGACAAAAAATGACTCTGTTACAAGCAAGAAAAATCTCTGTCCAGTAGGTCAATCTGAGCTGTCACACACCCCAGGATCTTGGTGATTTGCTGTCCAGGTTTCCTGCACACCATTAATGCGATGGCTCATCTTAGCTCATCTCCAATGAACCACCAGAGGCTAGCAGAACACATCAGCAAATCTCAAGATGGTAGTGGGTTTTCTTTTTTCTGTTCTTTACTCTTTTAAGGAAGAGTTATATTGAAAATTCACAGGAAGTATACCATCCATCAAGAGAATGGTTCCAACACAGACGGCTCAGTAACTATGTTGGGAATAGCATCCCTCTGGACACTGCCAGAGCTTTCATATCATCTAAATAAAATCGAACCTCGAAAATTATTGTCAATTATCTAGTAAGTTACTCTCAACCAGAGCATGTGTGAAATCTACAGATGGTTTATTGGTGCAGCTAAAGATTTCGAGGGGTCGTTCTTTTGGCCATTTTAATAGCGACCCACTTAAAGCAGGTACATGCCACTCACGGTCCATCCAGTAAGATCGTGATCATTCATTATCTTGACCAAAGTGCATCATAGAGGAGAGCTTTGATATTGATATCAGTTCCAAATGTCCCCTCCCTCTCCCTATCAAGGTTTCTGTGCTAATGGTTCTAAAAAGTGGTTCAGGAATTTATTGCCTTTTTATAATATTCATTTTTCTTTGTAATTCGGTATGTTATTACATACTTGTAAACAAAATTTCCAGTTCTTAGGTATGTCACATGGTATCCAAGTCAGCAATCCTCCTTGCTAAGTTCTGTTCTAAAATTCCACTTCAATTTTTTAGCAATGAAAGAGTTATATCACACTTATGAAGGTTTACCTCTACGGAAAAGTTCGAGGCCTTGTGATAAATATCGCGGCCTACCACGTGCTGGAGAGAGAAGAGAAGGCAAAAGTGCATGCAATGCTGTGAGCTGGAGATCTGCTCGATTTGGGGCGGGTCCCTCCGATGCCATCTTGCTCCTCTCTTCATTAGACCATCCCGCATCACACGCTTTTGTTGCTATAGTTATCAGAAGATGGTCCACTTCAGATCGCGACTGCTCTGATATCCATGCACCACTCTGTAAAAATTCTAAGAGATCAATACCTCATGCACAAAGTCATGGACATTGCTGAAATGAAGCCTGAAGACAAACAAAGGAGCTGATCATGATACCAAAGCTCTTTACAAATGGGTATCCAGCAAATGAGACAATTCACATAAAGTGCCCTATTTTGATAGGAAATATCAGTCTAGATAATGAAATAGCAAATAATGAAACAAAAAGGACACAAGTAGAAACAATAGGGAATCATAAAGACAATTTATGCACCAGAAGTTGCTGGGCTGAATCTGGGTTCTAGATCTTGATTTTGCAGTCCTTGATTTTATGCCACAGAAGTCCAAGTGTGGACCTGGACCTACAAGTTTAGATCTGGATAACTAGGCAAAGTTGTACTACCTCTTCGTGGCATCACCCTATGGATCTGATGGCATCTCACCAAAAGATAATTTTCACCATAGGAGAAAGAAACAAGAAAGCTTTTATGTATCTTAACAGCATTATCACTACATGCATGGGTTTAGTCATTTATAGACCTTGCACAAAAGAATCTGCAAGATTTTGGACTTGTTTAAATCCTAAACATCTCTATGGGAACCAGGGAACCATTTTGTAGAAAACAGATTTCCCCAGAAAACTAAATCACCACTGGTTGCGCATGCAGAAAACAGACATCAGAAAAAGGTAGAAAAACTCCCTCCCTCCTAATTTCTTCTCAAAGGCGGCAAGCAAGGTGGGCCGTACATCATGTATCCCTCCCTCCTAATCTCATCTCAAAGGTAGCAATCAAGGGTCGGCCCCACATCATGGATAGTCTAACCAAATGACTAGAACTGAATTATAATCGACATGGACCATCCATTTTCCCAGCAACTGATCAATTGATAAGGATCGTTCAATCAAAATGACTTTTTGTGAGGAACAGGCAACCAAAGGTGGGCATTACGTCATGGACAGTCCATAAAAATGATTGGACCTTCACTATAATCAATATGGACTATTCTTCATCCTAGCAATTGATTGGATGGTTAAGATCATCCAATCAAATTGACTTTTTAGGAGGAATGGGTAAATTAAAGGTGGGCCCCACATCACAAATGGTCCAAATCAATGACTAAACCTTTTATAATTATAATCAACAGGGTTCCTAATTTTCCTAGCGACTAATTGGATGGTTAAGATCATCAATCAACTTTTTTAGGAGGGATGAGAAATCAAAGGTGGGCCCCACATGATGGATGATCTAGATCAATGATCATACCTTACTATAATAAATATGGGCAAACCATATTCCTGGCTATTGATAAGAGATGGTTATGATCATTAACCGAAGTTTATTTATTTATTTTTTATTATTATTATTATTTTTTTGGGGGGGGGGGGGGAAGGATTTGCAATCAAATGTGGGCTCCACATGATAGATGATCCATATCATTGATAGGGGCTTCTTTATTATCATAAAAGTATCCCATCCATTTCCTAGCCATTGCTTGGAGGGTTACAATCATCCCATCCAACTGATTTTGTTGGGGATTGATCATGGAGGAGAGACCTCCTACATTGGAAGGTCGGAATCCGAGTTCTGCAACGATCATATGACACAAATATGAGGCAAGTTTCTGGCCATTGATTCATATGTTTTGGAACTTGAAATTATCTAGATGGGGAACCTAGGGTTTCTAAATCTGGAGTTTTCAAAAGTTTTATGCTTCTGTGTCTTTCGAAAATTTGCTAATACTATGGAAGCCGATACAAGATTTAGTGAGTTGATTGCAATGACAATCTAGTGTGATAATATTTACAGGGATTTGTAGTGGACCAGGCCTGCTTGTCATGAATGCACTAATTTATGTTGAGATGTACTAATTGACATAAGGTTGTTGCATGCCATTTTTAATACGCAGCTAAAACTCATCCGTATGGGGGCATATGGCTGAATGAATTCTGTAAGTTTTTCCTAGGCAGCTTCCTATATCATCGGGACACTATTATTCTGTCTATAATGGTTGATGCCCTGGAATTTATTTCTCATGGCAGGACCGCCAACTTCAAGGTAATGGGTATAGTAGCTGTGGGTTCTATTCATAAGCAAGTTAGGAAGACGCCATTAATCATTGGAACAGGTAGAAAACATGACAGAGGAGAGGTCAAATGTGCATGGTGTGCTGCGTATTGCTGCCACTATTGAATTTCTCTTCTCAATCATCTGTTTGGAGGCCACCAACCAAAGGTTATAGTCACAGTGAGAAGTTTTTTAGGGCATGGTACATTGATGTAGGGCTGTGCCAGTGGTGTTGATGGTTCATGGGCTGAACATGCCAGTGGTCATCTGTATGTATGCATCTTTCATATGAGTATGAGCTGCGAGTTATTTTGATTTTCATACTAATAGTGCATTAAATTTTCATAAAGTGATTTTCTAGACATCCAGACCCCAATTAGTTGGGATATGGATTAGATGATGGTGCTGATAATTTTATAGACATTGCCCAATCTAAGAAATAGCAGCAAAACAAACACCATATCTAAACAACATTTCCAGACAAAAAATCAATTTTCAGAGACTTGACATCCCAAAACTCATTGAAATTCTCTCTCAGAAAATGGTTTCTGGACGGGATTCAAATGGGACCTAAACTTTTTATAAAACAAATAAAATCTACAAGTTTTCGTGAAAGGAGAAAAAATTAAGGGTGAAGTGAATTCCTTGAAGAGTTGTAAACACAATCAATAAGAACAATTAGACTTAATAATCCATACACAGTCACTAGGCACAAAAACCCACACATGCCAACGTGGTACACTTGTGTAGGATCTTGAATGTTCATCAGGTAGTCCCATGGTGCGAGTGTGATATCATACAAAGTAGGCAACCCATTCATCATGTTGACTACACATGCACATTGAAGGGCAACATCGATTAACAATAAATTGATGACTTGGTCTAAGGAAAATTTTAGCCATGAGAACTGTCAAATCACCACTTGCTCTAAGAGCTCGAGCCGTTAGAGGATGGCGTATCAATGTATATCAAGGGACTCTTAACAATCCCCTGCACGTGCAGGATGGAACTCTGCACGGGAACATACTAGACAAGGGTGGAGGGACACTCACAACTCATACCATAAACAGCCCCCCATGGGAGAATATATTACCGGTGGCACTTTTGCTACTTCCGGGATTCGAACACTTAACCTTCTGCTCTGATACCATGTCAAATCACCACTTGCTCTAAAAGCTCGAGCCATTAGAGGATGGCGTATCAATGTATATCAAGGGACTCTAACAAGAACCACTTTATTGAATCCTAGTCCCAGACCCAGATCTCACATGTACACAATCACTAGGCACAAACACCTACACATGCCAACGCGGTCCACTTGTGTAGGAACTAGGATGTTCATCAGGTTGTCCCATAGTGCAAGTGTCCTACCATACAAAGTAGGGCAACTCATTCATCACGTTGACTACACATGCACATTGAAGGGCAACCATTGATTAACAATAAATTGATGACTTGGGCTAAAGAAAATTTTAGCCTTGAGAACCACTTTATTAAGTCTCAGTTCCAGACCCAGATTTCACAACTCACATGTGCCATTTCCTCACATGAAAGTGTCTGAATTTGACCTCTGTTTATGAATGGCTGGTCACATCAATGGTGCATATTTTATATAAGCGTATGGGCCACTAGATGACCAAATCAACTTGGTTTTTAGGCCTAGGCAGAATGGTGGGTCACTCTAGTGGGACCCCATATATCGATGGTTTGCATCTGATGTCCGCATGTAGCCCATCAGAGGGACACAAATTTCCTATGAACCTTGTTACAAGGAGCCCGTGTGACCAAAAGCTCTGTGGGGCCCACTGTGATATTTGTGTTATATCCACTCTGTCTGTCTATAGTGACAACTCATGTTAGGATGTGATCTCAAAAATCGGGCATATTAAAAACTCAAATGGGCCACAACACTAGAAACAGTGAGAATTAAAAGCCCACCACTGAAACCTCTCGGGCAAATCAATAGAAGTTTTGGATCAGGCTGATAATTATGTTTTCCCTTAATCTTGGTGGGAATCACCTTATGAGCGGGTTGGATGGAATTTTAAACATCACAATGGGCCCCAGGAAGGTTTCAATGGGGGATGTTTCCATCCTAACTGTTTCTCTAGTGTGGCCCACTTGTGTTATGGATCTGCCTCATTTTTGGGCTCGCCCTAACACGAGCTGGTGAAATTGATGGACAGAGTGGATGCCATACAAAATTGATGTGGGCCCCACCGGAAAGAAATGTGTTAGAAAGACGACGAAGAGAGGTTAGTTGCATTAATAAAGTTGCCTTTCCAAGGATGATAATTAAATTGTGTACGTTGTGAGCAACCATTGGAATAAATCCAATGGCTCTCATGCTCTATGCATTTTAAGGCTAAAATACACAGTGCACTAGATCATTTCCCAATATGTTAACAACTTGCAAGCAGGCTGATGAAGATTATTGATAAAAAAAAGACATACCACCGTAACAAGTTCTTCCAGTGCTTCTAGTGCAGCTATCTGAACAGAAATAGGAGTTAGCCTCTTGTAAGGTACTTCCACTGCAGGACCAACTACATTTTGGTTATCCCCTGGTAATCCAGAACTGTGCTTTCTTTTCCCAAGGCTAGGTTGCTGTAATGCCTCACTCCCGACTTTTGACAGATATGAGATTGAAGATGTCAAACCACTTCCTTGAGTAATGAAACTCAGATCAGCAAATGCATTTTCAATTACATCTTGAGCAAGGTATTGAGTGATTCCTGATCAAGATCAACCCTACCAAATCAATAATGAAACGTTACCTGATTACTGAGAAACTAAATTGTGAACAGAAGCAAAAAGAAGCATCACATGTGCCCTGCTTAACCACACATTTGCCTGTTAAGAACAGTAGAATTTAGGGGTGGCAATGGGTTAGGAGGCCCAGCTCTGTATGGCCAGGAATTGGGCCTGCAAACTTGGTCCAAAGGCTGGGCCCAGGCTTGAAATGTAGCTCTGGTCTCCGTGTTAGGCTGGGCCTGGGCCAATAATGAATCATCCACCCCAGCCTGTCCCATCAGCCTGCTCCAATCATCAAGTGGGCCACTTCTATACAAAAATAATGGATGGTTTAAAGACACTTGCGAATGTTTGTGTTTCAACACATGTATAGTTTAAAGACACTCTTGGATACTGGGTCATGTTTCAATGATCAAAACCATTTAGATAATGAGACCAAAAAAATCTTCAATGATCAGAACCATTTAGATAATGGGATTCATCAATGATCAAAACCATTTAGATAATGGGACTAAAAACAATTTTTTATAGGACTATCTCAACCTTGAAAAGAGTTCTGCTGGTTCTGAAGCGCTCCCGTCCCTTGATTCATCAATGATCAAAACCATTTAGATAATGGGACTAAAAACAATTTTTCATAGGACTATCTCCCCGTCCCTTTTGCTTCTTATTATTCTTTCCATTCACTTTTTCCAACATGTCTAGTACCAACTATTGAATTGGGTGAGACATTTAATGATGTCATGACGCACCCAGTCTGTGAGAGAGATGGATTGCACTTGACTTTGCTTCAACAATTCTAGCTCCTGGAAATTTTATGTGAGCTAGGAACAAGAGAGAGATGGACTGCACTTGACTTTGTTTTGCATAGGTGCCTCTAAGTATAGGAGTGACATGTGGAAGATTAGTGGTTGTGGAGCTCAGCACAAAGATGCCTAGACTTGTTGGCTTGAATCCTAGTTCCAATGACAGGTTGATACTCACACAATTTTATGTTAGAAGGCAGCAATGTGCGGGGATGTTACCAATTTGGAAAGTTCTCAAGTCTGTATCCAAGCTACTTTAGGGTTTCGAAGCACAAAAAGCTCTGATAGCAGAATTAAGATTCTGACATTCCAGATTCCAGAAGCAATGGCACATAATGTGGATTGTTTTCAGAGCTCCGAGAACCTGACCGTTTCAACTGCAAGGATTTCCATAACCAAGGTAATGAAGGATTTCTTAGTGAGATCCTAACATTGACTTCATATGAAATCATTATGGCACACAACTGCCAGGAATTTGGTTTTGGATCAAACCCAAAGATTAACCCTGTGCTCATCATGAATTGTGTTCGTTTGACCACATTGCAAGATCCATCTGAAAACTGTAAACAGATGACAACGCAGCTTAATTTCTGAAAATATCACAATTCAGCAACTTCTGGCCTATAATATTAAGCAAACGAGAGTTTGAGGCTATTTTTCAGGAAAATACTGCATACCGACACCCATGGAGGTCAGTAAAACCTTCATGATCGAATAAACCTTTATCCTTACAGAAGGCAATGCATGCCTCCATGCACGTTTCCTGATATACTCAGTGAGGAGTCGCACAACTTGAGCGGCGTGGGGTAATAGTTGTCTGCAGGGAAAAAATGAAAATGTGATCAGTACATTATTCTCCAAAGAATATAAAAGAAACACTTCCCTAAAACTGTAACTCAATTGACACCATGAAGAACCAATTACTGCAACAAAGGCAATACAAGGATGTTTGCATATTGATTCAGGAGTTTTGCCATTTAGAGAACGCAAAACTCAACATGCAAGCATGATATTAGCAACTGTATTTATACTATTTATGCTTGAAATTATATTTTACATTATTAATACTAAATATTAATATTATTTGCTCCTTCAGAGTTTCCTTAGGTATTTGTTGCAACAAATGAGAAGGGAAAGAAGGGTGTTGAATTATAAGCATGTTATTATCAGTTCCTTAGATTTTGGTATTTCTTCAGATGGAATTGCACATTGAATGGAAAAGTTCTGTTTCACTCTTTTATGGTTTGTTGTGGATCACAAGTTTTATGCTCGTTCTTTTTCTTCCCCTTTCAATTTCCATGCCTTGATTTTTGGTTCAGATGATCAAACCTCAAATGACTTGTTCTTGGGCCTCCTCCTATCTCTTTTAGTGGATCAGACTGTCTGACACATTAGCTGGCAGGCATTTAGAATGCCAGTGTTTAACTGGACAATTAATGCCTTCCAGGCAGATTGCCGGTTATTATATGAACTTCAGTTCATTAATATGAAACCATATAAAAGAAGTATCCACAATGCTAGAATGCATCAAACTATGTTAGTATATAAACAACGTTAGTAAATACAAGAATAAGAGATAAACTAAGGTTTTCTCCCACTGGTTGTGCGTACGTCCAACATGTATGCAACAAGTGTTGGACACTGCAATTTTTCAGAGGAAGGAGTGTCCCTGTCATGTGTAAAATGATTAAAGGGACAGTCACCATACCCATAAAAACAGAAAAATTACACAAAAATTGAGTACTAGAATTCCAACTAGACAGTGATTTCAAATAGAATAAACCTTTGAACATTATAGGATGGGGAACAGTCCCTTCAACAACCGTGTGTTAAAGGATAGTCCATCTTTATTCGCTGTTTGCCGATGAAACACTAGAATGGATATATCTGAGACATGCATTGATTGCGACATCATGGAGTTGCAGCTATTAGTCATACACTTAAGCAATCAAAACACGCTCAACCTATGTGGAGACAGAAACTGCAGCTCTGGTAGCTCAACAATTGCTCCTGCAACTGACTTTGCAACTACACTCTTTGCTTCTCCCACTTTAGACATTTTCATTATATAAGATACAATGTCTTATTGCAGGTTACTACCACCCAACCTGCATCTGAGCATATACTTATGCCATTTTCTTTATACTTTGATGCTAGCTACCAGCAATGCTTTTTGTATCGTTATTGTGTAGTGTATTGCATTGCACCCATGGGATATGGATACATATTGGTTATCGCACGGGATATATCGGTTGTATTACGTAATTTATCATTGTTGTTGGGAAATACAGGGAAACATTGAGAAATTGGTCGAATTTTTCAATGAAACTTCAGGGATTGTTTAAAAAGACACCAATACACACTTAGAAATCAAAGAATCACAAAAATCAAGTGCATATAATAGGTTTCCTTTGTATAGGGTCTTAACCTATCCGTTGTATGACTGAATAGATGCAGCTATATTAAAAGTCGATTCATAAAATTTATAAATATAAGAAGACTAGTGTGGAAACATAAGCATCACATTCGAAAGCAAAAGAAGAAGTAGAAAACTAGAAATATACTTGTGGATAGGGGTGTCAATGGGCCGGGCTCGGGCTTGAAAAATCAGAATTTTGAATAGGCCCGATCCGACGGCCTGGCCTGAAACAGTTCAAAATCCGGGCTGAGACCTACCCCAGGCCCGGCCCATTGACAGCCCTACCTGTGGATTTTTAAAAAAAATATATATTTTTTAAACATTTTTGAATTAATTTTTTTTTTCCAAAAAATCCCTAAATCGCCAAGAATGTGTAGATTAAGTTATATGCATGCTTGATTTCGTGTTTGGACACTAAGGGCCTGTTTGTTTTGGCAAGTTTCATGATAAAGTGGTGTAATGTATAGTAAATGAGTAATGATTATCATTACCACGGTAGTAGGAAGTAAGACAGGTTTCACGGCCATATGCAATACGCCTCTCATAGCTCTGCATCTAGACATGTACAGTAATTTCCCTGATTACATGCACTTGGATGTACACCCAGGTCCATAGCTCCAGTGGCAGACTGAGTGAAGATAGCCTCCTTTCAATACTTAGGTCATGGTATCGATTCCCATATTGGGGGTGGCTAACATTGTGATGTGACTAACAGGGGTGGGTGGGTGTGCTAACAATGGGGTGTGTGAACTAACCCATTAAAAAGAAAAAAGAAAAAAAAAAGATACACTTGGATGTAATTTCATCACTACGCGTTATATACACACCGTTCACCCATTTTGTAATATCATTTTAGGGCATGTCCCCAAAAATGAGGAAGATCCAAAGCTCACGTGAACCACACCACAAAAAACCTTTGGGGATAATGATGCCCACCATTGAAACCTTCCTACGGCCCACCAGGGTGTTTATTTGCCATCCAACTTGTTCATAAGGTCAAACAAACCTGGATGAAGGGAAGACACAAACATCAGCTGACTCCAAAAAGTTCTCAATGGTAGGCGTTCAATCCCCACTGCTAGTTGTGGTGTGGTCCATTTCTGCTTTGGATCAACCTCATTTTTTGTCTCATACCATAAAATGATCACCTAAGATGGATGTGGATATAACAGATACATTATGGTGGGGCCCACGAGACTATGCCACGTAAACTCAATTCCGCCCATCCATGTCTTGTGGGATTTGGAAGGATTATAGTGATTTGACAGTTGGCAATATCCAATCGTTGGTAAAATGTAATGATGTGAGTTTTACACTACATTACCGTGGTAGTCCATGGAAACAAATGTGGCCTAAGATACAATGTCTTATTGCAGGTTACTACCACCCAACTTGCATCTGAGCAGATACTTATGTCATTTTCTTTATATTTTGATGCTAGCTACTGGCAATGTTTTTCGTATCGTTATCGCGTAGTGTATTACACCCATGGGATATGGATACATATCAGTTATCGCACGTGATACATCAGCCGTATTGCATAATTTATTGCTGCTGTTGGGAAACACGGGAAAACATTAGGAAATTGGTTGAATTTTTCAATGAAACTTCAAGGATTGTTACAAAAGATACCAATACACACTTAGAAACAGTGTTTTAAATAGTGAATAGCGTAGCCTTCACCCCTTTGAAGCGTGAGGTGTAAGCTACACACTACTTAGATTTTTAATCATGGTTGCACCAAATTAGATGATTAATAATAAAATTTAACAAAATTTCATGATATTTGGTGCAACCAAATGCAACATAAAGTAATAGCAAGGGGTAATGATTAAGTATAAAAGTGAAGAAAGAGCCACAAAACTGATTTAAAACTATTTCTTATATTATTTTACTAAAAGCATCGAAAAGATTAACGAATTTTTATTGAAGTAGAAAAATGTAACAAATCATTAAAAACATTATTGATTTTAATGTTATAGTGAAAAATGACTTGTAATGTGAGCTATGTAGCATGTAGCGTAGTCTATGAAGCATGTAACATATCCAAATTAATCATCTAAAGTAGGTTGCACGCTACTTAAGCTATTTTCATGAGCTACGTAACGTTTAGGCTAAGCTACGCTATGTAGCATAAGTTACACGCTACATAGCGTAGCTATTTAAAACACTGCTTAGAAATAAAATAATCACTAAAAACGAGTGCATATAATAGGTTTCCTTTGTATAGGGTCCTAATCTATCCTCTATCTGAATGAATAGATGCAACTATATTAAAAGTCAATTCATAAAATTCATAAATGTAAGTAGACAAGTACAGAAACATAAGCATTACATTCAAAAGCAAAAGAAGTAGTAGAAAACTAGAAATATATCTGTGGATTTAAAAAAATATATATATTTTTTAACATTTTTAATTAATTTTTTTTCCGAAAAAATCCCCAAATTGCCAAGGTGTAGATCAAGTTATATACATGCTTGATTTCGTGTTTGGACAATAAGATTGTAAGCGATTTGGAATTTTTTTTACTTTTCTCTAATTTTCCACAACTTGGACCATCTCTCCCAAAACACGAAATCGAAGTTCTAAATCCATAATTTTCATGCAAAATATGAAGAATTATGGATTTCTTACCATTTGAAACCATTTACAACATACAAAAACGAAAAAGAAGAATTAAAACTAAAAAATACGCACCTTTTAGAATTCGGCCCCAAAAATCTTCCAATCGCAATTTCAGAGAAATTTCAAAAATTTTCTTCCAACAAACTAGAGTGGACTGGTCGAAATCACCATATGATGTACTAGGAAGAAGATTTTTTTTTTTTTTTTTTTAAAGATTTTCCAGATAAAACAGCACTAGCTTTCTTTTATACCTTTCGAAATCGCACTCGATATCAATATATCGCACAATGCATAAAGAATTTATCAAGG
This sequence comes from Liriodendron chinense, assembly GCA_003013855.2. Lineage (NCBI taxonomy): Eukaryota > Viridiplantae > Streptophyta > Magnoliopsida > Magnoliales > Magnoliaceae > Liriodendron > Liriodendron chinense. Next base: position 2,145,299 of record PVNU02000736.1, on the reverse strand, counting down.
GGGAGTATGGATATACGCATGATATTGTGATATCTACGATATAACACAATATCGTGTAATATATTGCCCAACCATGAAAAATGGGTATTAAAGTTGGGTTTCGTATTGCCCAGCTGGAATAAAAGATATATTGTGGGATATATCGGTGATATCACAAGATACTGAAAACACTGGCTACCAGCGTAGGAAGCAAGAGCAAGTGCATGTGAGATGAGCAAGAAACACTTGGGAAACAATCAAGAAGTGCCTTTGATACAATCAGGACATTCTAGAGTAAAAGGAGTCTGGTATATGTTTCTAGAATAGATTTTTGTGAGGAATCTTATGAAAAAAAGAATGTAATTTGAATGAAGACAAAAGGTATATGACAACACAAGTGCAACTTACAAATTCGCAGGAATCAATGCTATAAGGGTAAAGCATTCTAAACTTAAGACACTCGAAGAATAATAGTGGCAGCCATGTCAAAATAAACAAACATTCTACAGAGGCACTTCAAACTTATGAGGCATTCGAGTATTAGATAAAATACATGCTTTGGACAGACCGAATAGGTTATCAAGACTTGTGTACAAGAACAACAATGTGTCATGAACCAGTGTTGTGCTAATAGCATATTGTTAACAGCATAAAGATCTAATGCCGATGAATTCCACAGCCATTCCACAGTAGCTATAGAGGAAAGAACATCTGTCATGAAACAGGGTCTGTGATGAACATACATTGACATAAGAATAGCTATACAACTAATGTAATTCACCTGCGCAATGCTGTAATGACTGCAAGAAGAAGATTCAAGCTGCACAAGTGCAATCCTGGAAGCTCAAAATAGATGAACTCTTGCGGCATGACTGGTGTAAAGGGCGATAAGGCTTGCGTCGGAGACCCATCCACTACCAGTATTCTCCTAACAAGTGCTAGCAAAGGGAGAACAGGAACAGTTACCTGTTAAACAAATGGGCACACAAAAAATAAATTTATGGTGTCACCAATGACAAATTTCAAGAGTCCTCTCCTGTAAGGAAACATAAAAAGACAATGTAACTCTGAAAACCCTTCTCAAAAATCAAATGCATTTTAATGCCATAAACAAGAAGAGCAATATCAAATTAAGATAAGCACACTACCTGCACAGGATAATGATCAGTAAGCATCATACAAACACACTGCATCAATGTAGACACTCTGGGCATTAGCAATTGCTCAATCAGCTTTGTCTCTTGACCTCCCAGGGGAGGAGGGGGATCTTTCCCAGGAGGAACCAAGAGCCTAAGAATTTCATGAGATATGGTTTCTGCAACATATCAAAACAGGGGTATCGGTTTCAGTAAGACAACCTAGGAATATAAGTGGAAAATTGGAACAAACAGAAGTACGAGCCAAAATAGTGATATCCCAAACCTTCTTCTAGGCCTTGGAATGGATCCTTGAGATCGTTGTTTATCGATATTAAAATTTTTTGCATCATCAAGGACCAGCTATCATCATCACCTCTCGCCTTTGGAAGTAATGCTAAACTTTGAGCAAGCTTCTAAACATAAACAACCAAGAGAAGGATGTACTTGAGCCGAAATGTGAAACGAACATGTGCATCCATACATTTTACTGTAAAATTTCATACAATAGGCAAATGTAGAGATTGATGGGACAAAGATATGGCAACAATGATGACGGCAACGATGAAGAGGCAAATATAAAGGTTTTTATGCTTCAGTGTAGGGAAAGAATGATGGAACAAACAGGAAAGCGATGCGACTCACCTTAGACATACTTGCGGTGCATTTCCCAGACATAATTTTTGAAACAATAACAGATTCAGCCTGGTCATAAATAGCATTTATTAATTTCAGCATTTTCACATTAGCCTGATGGATGCGATGATATCTAAAGAAAGAACAGATAAACCGTACATTAAATTTATCTTATAACATTTTGGAATGGATATAATTGAAAAAACAAACTCAGCTACTTAGAGATTTTTTTTTTCTTTTTTTTCTTTTTAAATACATTAGAGAAAAATGACAATCAATGCTTGGCTATTTAAAGTTTTTTTTTCTTTTTCTTTTTTAAATACATTAGAGAAAAACGAGAATCAATGCTCAAGTCTTTAGAAGCTGGCTATTTCATGATACAATGAGTAAACTCAGTAAAGGCCTGCTTGAATACTCCACCCTCAACAAAAATTTCATGAAAAAATATACCTGAATGCTTGGAAAAAATTAGGCAACAATATAATACCAACAAAGTGGGCATGGTTTATATTTCTTCAGGGGTTGATAGTTCATGCTATGCAATCAATGGAATGGATATAATTGAAAATGAAAATAAAAATTCAGCTACTTTAAGATTTTTTTTTTTAATACATTAGAGAAAAACGAGAATCAGTGCTCAAGTCTTTAGAAGTTGGCTATTTCATGATACAATGAGTAAACTCAATAAAGGCCTGCTTGAATACTTCACCCTCAACAAAAAAATTCATGAAAAAATGTACCTGAATGTTTGGAAAAAATGAGGCAACAATATAATACCAACAAAGTGGGCATGGTTCATGTTTCTTCAGGGGTTGATAGTTCATGCTATGCGATCAATGGAATATAAGCAAAGCATTCAAATTCAGCAAATGTATTGTGAAATGACATTATTTAAGGCCATAACAGAAAAAGGAAAGGGAAAAAAAGAGGTTGGAAACTACGAGTCTGCAACTCACACTGTCATAATGACGATGAACAGAAGATGGAAAGAAGGTTAAGAGGGTACATAATAGATCAACTGCCCCTTCCTGCACAAATAATCCCCACAACAATGATAACATCTTGAGCCCAAATATGTTCAAAGAAAGTAAGATGAAATGCTATACATGGAAAAGTTAGCCCAAATATGATCAAATTAGAGCTTAGTACCAGTATAGTGGAAATAAAAATGTTCTGGAATGTTTGGAATGTTTTTTTTATGCAGCCATGTCTCCAAATGATTAACTTGTTGATTGTAATGAACCCCCCCCCCCCCCCCCCAACAAAAAAAAAAAAAAAAAAAAATCCACCTATGTAGTAGTCTATTACATTGCGCCAATGGGGAGCTTTATGCTCTCATTGCCAGTCCCCATCAATGTTGTCAAATCACATATGCCATTGTATGCGGCTAGCATATGCTGTTCGCATATGCAAGCTCTGGCCTTTTTTTTATATTATAAAATAAGTTATATATTTAATTACTTATATTATATTTACATAAAATTTAACAAAACAAACATGTTACGTTAAGAGAGAATTAATTATAAAAAACTTCGAACAGAGAAATTTTATTGATAAATGATAACTTGATAACTTGATAACTTGAACAACTTATAAGTTACAACTTAATTTACAAATAGAATTTATAATTTACCAAAAAAAAAGCACAACTTGCAAAGTATGCCATTGCATACTCGCATATGCGATCACATACTTATCGCACAAAAAAGTATGACATCGCATTCTAAAAAAAATGGCATATGTGATTGCGTATTCGCATATGTGATCGCACATGACAACAATGATCCCTAGCTCAAATAAAGTACGAGGGTTGCGTCAAGTTGGTAGTTAACGTCAAACTTATTCCAAAACTTCTAGGGTCCCTTAAATGAAAAGACCACATATATTGAACATTTTCATATACGCCAAGTATCTCATTGGAACTCATATCACTTCTTTGATTCATGTACAATTAGCATGCCCCATCACTGTTAAAATGTAGTTTGTACTCGAGCAATCCCAACATACACAATGATGAAACTATATAAAATTGTGATTTTGAAAATGAAAATGAGAAATAGCTAATTAAGCTGAGGTTTTTTCCAATTTTAGAATTTTACAATTATGATAACTTTCTTGTCTAAACAGAGTATGAGCCTCCCTTTCTTTCTTTCTTTCTTTCTTTCTTTCTTTCTGAATAGTAAATACAACCTTACATTAGTTGGGCCAAATGCAAGATCATTAAAAACACACATAATACCATGCTTCCTGGTTGGATGAACGGTTTGGTTTTTTTTTTTTTTTTTTTTTTCCTTTTTTAGGCAACAAAGCTAATGTGATAGAGAAACTAGAGAATACAACATCCATCGAGGAAGTAGATAAGAGAACCTATAGATTAGGAAGGGGCGTGGTGATAACCCTTTCTTGGCAAGGGTACCTGCAAACCCATTAGCTTCTGCTTGTCTACTCTCTAAGAACAAGGCAAAAGGATGTCTTGAAGGAAGAAACCAAAGATGTAATGTCATCACTCAACTATAATAGAAGAGAATCTCCAAAGTCAGCCAAAAGCCCATGCCATCAAACTTTTTGAATCCCCTTCCACTGTCACTAGAAAGAAAATGACTACTCGAACAAATTGAGAACCACTTTGAAGGATTAATTTTCTGCCTCATTATAAACACCTACACATAAGTGACTGCCCATCAGGACAAGCTTAAACACCTCCAATACTACAATCTCCCAGATTTCCTAATGAGTTTACATCCTTATTCAATTTCCAATAGCCCAACGAAGTATCTCCAATTATATATATATATATATATATATAGAGAGAGAGAGAGAGAGAGAGAGAGAGAGAGAGAGAGAGAGAGAGAGATGCTCACTAGTTCTCACGAGAAGTTGTGAGCACTTTTTCAGGGCTCATCACACATGATGTGAGCCCAAAATCTAAGCCATCCACATGATCCAGCACCCAAAAAAACCCCCAAGACCCAACTTTCAACTTGGTCCAGAACTTTGGTGGGCCATGGAAAAAGGAAACAATTTCCTCCCTCTCTCCCTCTCTCTCTCTCTCTATGCTACGCCCCACCAGAGTTTTGGATCAGTTTGAAAGTTGGGCCCTGGGGGGTTTTTGGGGTGCTGCATCACGTGGACAGCTTAGATTTTGAGCTCACATCACGTGTGATGAGCCCTGAAAAAGTGCTTACGAGTTCTCATGAGAATTGGTGCGCAAGTGAGCATCTCTCTCTCTCTCTCTCTCTCTCTCTCTCTCTCTCTCTCTCTCTATATATATATATATATATATATATATATATATATATATATTGTCATTGATCCGAATTCAGAAGTACATTTCAAGAAAACCCTTCAATTGCAAAACCAACCGGTTGTGCATGAAGACGTGAGGAATGTTTGTTGCATGCCTTGAAAGGACTTGAAAATCATCATAAAACTTCCATAACATGCACATAAAGGACCTAGACTCATAGATAGGGTACTTTGAACTATAATTCAGAAGAATCACAATGGATTAGAAGAGTTAACAATACAATGGCGATGGCAGTAAAAGAAAACTTCAATAATAAATTCTACTAACCCATACAGCCTCTGAGCCATCCTCGCTTAACAATTTGAGAACTAGTTGAATAAGTTTGCCAGCTTGAGAGGTACCATCTTTCTTTACATTTGGAAAACGATCCAACCTAATGTCACATATTAATTCACATGGGAAAGTAAGTTGATTCTAAAATAGTTAAATTAAAAGGGTTCAAGAAAATAAATTTTAAAATCTTATAGAAAAAAGAAATACATCCAAACAAGAGCTTTGTCACATACTAAAAATGAAACCATATCCACTAGGAACATGTAGATAACTCATAAAATGAAAAGATGCTGAAATGGTCTCTAGATTTCTTTTTTAAGGATAGAAAAATTGAAAGATGAGAAAATTACAAAAGGGGGAGGAGTCGCCAAAAAACTTCAGAGACTACATCCTTTCATCGCTAAATCATTTGCTACATCATTGACTTCCCTATTAGCATGGATACGAATTCATTGCACATATTGTGCAGCAGCTAATTTGTCAGTTGATGGTATATGGAAACACTTTGTGTTAGTACGGTGGATCTCGGATGATCCACTCAGAACAGAGTGAGCATATCTTAAACTTTTGAACAGCATTTTCAGTATCGGTTCAACTAGCTTTAATTGCTTCTAACAGAGAAGAGTGAAAGCAGACTGAACACAGAAACAATTGAGTGACCATCATGCAATGCATTATAGTTATGTTAGCTCATCTAAAGTTGACATTGAGATGATAGGATATCAGTAGCCGGGAGAAGTCCGGTTCATAATAACTTTCAGCCCTTTAATGCTAGCTACTTACCATCATCATTATCATCATCATCATCAAAGCCTTATCGCAATTAATTGGGGTCAGCTTGTTTGGATTCATGAGCCTTATCCCAATTCATTGGGGTCAGCTTGTTTGGATTCAAGATAAAAGTTATGGAAGTTTGACACCGACTGCCAACCTGACGCAACCCTCCTCCATCCGGGCTTGGGACCGGAAAGGAGAGCACAAAATTACAATCAAGCGCTATCTAATAGTCTAATACATAGTTGATGACAATCTATGCTAGCTACTTATGCTACTTCCAATATTTTCTGTATGAATTACCTGACCTGTCCAGATTTCCTTTTGGCTAGCTGTTCTGAACCATCATCAAATGTCAGATACAACACCTATGTCTATATATGTGCAACACTATTTAGTTATGGAAGTTTGACACCGACTGCCAACCTGAGGGAACCCCCTTCATCCGGGCTTGGGACCGGAAAGGAGAGCACGAAATTACAATCGTGCGCAATTAAATAGTCTAGTACATAGTTGATTACAATCTATGCTAGCTACTTATGCTACTTCCAATATTTTCTGTATGAATTAGCTGACCTGTCTAGATTTCCTTTTGGCTAGCCATTCTGAATCATCATCAAATGTCAGATACAACAACTATGTCTATGTATGTGCAACACTATTTAGCTTCTTCACGTTTGAATCATACTGAAGAAAGATTTATATTAACAGAAGAGAATTTCTAACACCAACTGGCAAAAGGACAAACATCAAATACATGTGCCTAGACATGCTTTTTTTTTTTGAAAGATAACAGTTAATTTTTATTAGAAAAAATGAGCACAAGGCTTATATAACAGGGATCTAAGATACCATAGGTTGTGAACAAATCTGATAAGGAAACACACAAAGCCACCTTGAAGAAATTAGAAGCAAAAGGCGCTATCTAATAGTCTAGTACATAGTTGATTACAATCTATGCTAGCTACTTATGCTACTTCCAATATTTTCTGTATGAATTAGCAATCTGTTCAGATTTCCTTTTTGCTTAGCCATTCTGAATCATCGACAAATGTCAGATACAACAGCTGTCTATATATGTGCAAGTGCAACACTATTTAGCTTCTTCATGTTTGAATCATACTGAACAAAGATTTATATTAACAGAAGAAACTTTCTAACACCAACTGCCAAAAGGACAAACATGATATACCTGTGCCTAGACATGCTCCTTTTTTTTTTTTTAACAGTTAATTTTTATTAGAAAAACGAGCACAATGCTTATATAACAGGGATCTAAGATACCATACCTTGTGAACAAATCTGATAAGGAAACACAAGAAGCCACCTTGACAAAATTAGAAGCAGAAAGCGGCTGCTTTCAACGTATGAAAACATCAAAGAGTCAATACAATTCCCATGAACTTGTTAGTGGAAAATAAACACCGACTTGAAGTTTTGAGACAGAAGAAAATTTACACAATAATAATTATTGATGACGAATCTGAAACAGGCCTTTTCTAAGAAATGTCGAGGATCGCAAAGAATGATTTCACCATTAGAAAAAAGACGGGTTGCAAAACGTTGAGATGCAAAAAGTTCCGCACAACACAAAAAAAAATGCCTAAAGAAACCTAACATTGATTTAAACATCAATTAATATAAAATAAAAAAAGCACATACATTGAAGCTACAATTGAAACTACAAAACTTTTCAAAGGACTAAGAGAAATATTATGACAGAACGATCAATATGTAAGGACTGCAAGGTTCCCCTAAAGAGTTTGACCATGCAACATAAATTAATGGTTATAGATGTTTACATTAAAAGATGGAAGAAATGGAATGAAAATAATAGGTGTACAAAAACTAGGTGGTAGAATTTAAAAGGAGAAAAAGTGATGTTATTCATAAATAAATTGATGGAAGAAGGAATATGGAATGTTGAGGAGGATGTAAATGTTATGTGGAAATGAGATGGTGAGTTCCTTAGGAAAGTGGTGAAAGATGTTTTTGTAGTATATGGAAGGAAAAGCCAATCATATAAGGAAACTTTGGTGAAATGATTATGTACAAAAATCTATTAACAAGAAGCATTTTCAAAGCCTACCAAGGGACTAGAAACAATGAAAATATTGAACAATATAAAAATGCCAAAAAGATTGCGAAGAAAGTACTAAGGCTAAACTTAAGATTTATGATGATCTTTAAAATAGATTGGGGACAAGAGAAGGTGAGAAAGATATCTTCGAACTTGTAAAAATGAGATAGAGGAAGATTAGGGGGATAGATTATGTTAGATGCATTAAGAGTGATGGCCAGAGGGTATTAGTCAAGGATGTCGAGATCAATGAAAGTTGGAGAAGCCATTCTCATAACTTATTAAATGGCAACCAAGGTATCCCATAATCGTATCGGCCGATACGTAACGGAAACGGTCATGACTGTTACGCGTTATGGGATCGAACGGCCGTTACAGAAAAAACAGGTTGTAACGGCCCCGTATCGGTCCTGTAACAGTATTTTTCAAAAAATAAAAAAGGGTCGTATCGTAACGGTAATGGTGGTGGCTGTTACGGCTACCATTACCGTTAAGGACCACCTTGATGGCAACCACTCTAAGAGCATAACAATAGAAGAAACCATCAGCTTAAATGACATTTGAATCCATAGATACTTCCGCATGATTTGGATATCTAAAGTGAAAGAAGCATTGAGTAAGATGAAAATAGGAAAGGACCTTGGACTGGATGGTATACCAATAGAGGTTTGGAAGTGTATGGGAGATACTTGGTTATCTTAGTTGACAAAGTTAAACAACAAGAATGTAAGATCGAAGAAAATGGCAGCCAAATGGAGGAAAAGTACCATGGCCTATTTATAAGAATAAAAGAGATTATAAAGTTGTACTAAAAATTGTGGGATTAAACTTATGAGCAATACTATAAAACTTTAGGAAAGAGTGATTAAGCAAAGACTAATGCACGAGATGAATGTATCAAAAAATCAATTTGGTTTCATATCAAGGAGGTCTACCACTGAAGCTATCTCCCTACGTAGACAATGGATGGAGAAATAGAGGGAGAAGAGGAACTCCACATGGTTTTTACCGACTTAGGAAAAGCTTACGATAAGGTCCCTAGAGAGTTAATCTGGTGGTTGTAAGGAAAGAAGTTTCAAGAGGATATATTAACATGATTAACAATACGTATGAGGGGGCAATAATAAATGTGAGGACCACAAGTGGAGGGACAAGTGAGTCCCAACTACTATAGGCTTGCACCAGGGGTTGGCATTGAGCCAGTAACTTTTTGCATTGGTTATGGACGAGTTAACGAGGCATTCACAGGAAGAGATCCTATTGTAGATGTTGTTTGCAAATGACATGATTTTGATTGACAAGACGAGAGAGGGCGTAAAGACAAAGCTAGATTTATGAATGAGTGCTTTAGAATCTAAAGAATTTAAAATTAGCTAGACTAAAATAGAGTATTTGGAGTGTAATTTTAGTAATAATAGGAGTGGGAACAATGAATTAGTTTAGTTAAGATTATTGACCAAGAAGTTTCCCAAAATAACCACTTTCGATGTCTTGGGTCGATAATTCATGAGTGTGGAGAGATTGAGAAGGATGTTGACCATATAATTCAAGCAGGGTGGAAGAAATGGAGATGTGCCCTGGAGTTTTATCCGATCGTCGTGTACCACTCAAAAGGAAATTTTATAGGATCACTATAAGATCGGGCATGATTTATGGGACATAATGTTAGCCGTTAAAGAACAAAATGTTCATAAGATGAGTTTAGCTCAAATAAGTATGTTGAGATGGATGAGTGGCAAGACAAGGATATAATTAAAAATGAATGCACTCAAGAGAATTTAGGAGTGGCGCCAATAGGTAATACAATGAGGGGAACTAGACTTAGATGGTTTCATCATGTACACGGAGACCAAGAACTACGCCGGTTGGAAGGAGTGGGTTGGGGCTCTAAGAGGGCAAGGGGAAGGCCCAAAAAGATGTGGGTCTAACTAAAGTTATGGCCATTAATAGAGTGGAATGGTATAAAAGGATTCACATAGCCAACCCCAATTTGTTGAGATAAGGATCAAATGATGATGAATGAATGACAAAAAAAAAACTAAAATTAGAAATAGAGCCATAATAAGCATATCAAGGATCAAAATTAGAAGTCATAAATTAAAAAAGAAAAGAAGCATTAGAAGTTACAACAGAAGGTAATTCTCATCCGAAAGTTAGAGTGATGCAATCACCCCACATCCACACGTGCACGCTCCGCATGTGCGCACAAGAAAAGGCCCACTTTCCCTTTTTAGTCCCTCTTTAGTTTTCTTTTCTTTCAAATTTGTACATTAGGAAATATCTCCACTTTCCTTTTCTTTCAAAATTCTATATTTGGAAAAATTCTTTTTCTTTCACATCTTTATATTAGGCAAGAAGTAATCTTACCTTACAGTTTATCTTGGACATCATGAAAATGAGATCATGGAAGAACAGGCTACCTAGATGCCCGAGGTACCACGCTAGCTCGAAGAAATCATTGAAGATGTCTTGGATGATCAAATAGTTTCCACACACCAAGGAGGGTATCTGAAGTTTCTCATAAAGTGGAAGGGCCGACCAAAGATCAGACAACACGTGGATTTTAGCATGTGCTTTCCAGCGCATTAACCTAGAGCTCCATGAGTACGCTGCCATTAACTCGATGGAGCCGAGTTTTTCTAAGCCAAAGGGAATTGATACAATCACCCCACTTCCCATACGTGCACGCTCTGCACGTGTGCACAGGAAAATGCCGACTTTTCCTTTTTAGCCCATCCCTACTTTCTTTTTCTTTCAAATCTCTAAATTAGGAAATATCTCCACTTTCCTTTCCTTTTACTCTACATTAGGAAATTCCCCTTTTCTTTCGTATCTTTATATTAGGCAAGAAGTAATTTTAGATTTTCTTATTTAAGTAGTTTTCTATATTTCAAATATTTGCTAGCTAGGAATTCTATATTTAGATTCCATAGATTTTATTGTAGATTGTAAGGACTCGTTATAAATAAGGCAGATAATTGAATGAGTAATTCTCTTATTCCTCTACGGTAGTTTCCTATAGAGAATTTATAAGAAAAAGACAAAAAAAGAAAAAGAAATATTTTTTAGCTAGAGAGGTTAATGGGTTTGAGAAGGTATCACTTTTATCAGTACCAGTATGATGGTGAGTTCTATGGGGGATCTCTATGCATGCATAGTACATAAAAATTTCAATATAGTCTTTCAGGGTGTAAGTAATGTATTTACTGTCACATGGGTTGCAATTTGCATAAACAAACTTTGTGGTGATAAAACCTTGGAATCTCAGTTCTCATAATGGTATCACCCCGTTTCAATATGTTGTCTCAGTTTAGTAACCAGGTAAACTATCATTATCATAATAGCCTTTGCCCCAGTCATTTGAGTTGCAGATCCTATTTTACGAACCCATGGTAAGTGAATGATCCTTCATATTCTTTGCACTGACTCGATCCAGGTCTTTTTAGGTCCTGAAGTCATCCTCTTTTCAGATCCTTCAACTGTAAAAGTTCCTCACCTACCAGCACTGCCTCCAATTCCCACAGTACATGGCCAAACATGGTAATTTGCAAGTGAATAGAAAGCTATGATAGAAATCAAAAGGGCAATCAATGTAAATGCATAGAAGGCAGAAAACCCACCTGAAGTTCTATTAAATGCATACAATTAGAAGTTACCAATAAACCATATATATAATCTGTAGACCTGTGATCAAATTCTGCAGGTAACGATATTTCAATTCATAATTGTGAGTTCTCCTCTATTTCTTCTCAACATTCTTGAGTACAGTAGGGTTACTCTTATCCCTTGTGGGCTCACCTGTGGCAAAACAACTCCCCCTAGAATGCAGCTCTCCATTGAACCACGATAGCTGACAATATTGCCTCCAAAATAAAAAAAAATACTGTCTTGCTAACACATGTTTCAGGTGTAAAGAAACAAAGGAGCCTATTAACCATCACTTTATGGAGTGTCTTTTTTCCATTTGTTTGATGTGAGATGGTTTCTTCAAGAAGAATTTGCAAACACTTTCAGAGGTTGCGCAGGGTTCCTTTCGGTGCAAAAGGCAATTTGCTTTGCTAAATGCTTCCATGTACTTATGTGCATTTGGAAAGAAAGGAGAGACGTGAATACAATGATAAAGTCTTCCAAATGCAAGGGTGTTAAAATTAAGAACTATATATGGTAGTTTCTTGTCACAGATTATCAGTGGTGGAGATCCTATCCCATTGTAATTTGGAAAGCTGGACTTCTTTCCACTGGCGCAGCAATAAGATACATTTGGGAGTTAAGCCTAGCAGGAGAAGTTTGGAAGTTGAATTTGAAGAGCTTTCTCCAGCTCCACTAGTCTCATTTACTGTCGGGAAATCCTCATAGATGAACATGGGAATATTAGAACTTTTTATTCTGGTACAGTGGGATAAGATTGACGCCAAGACCAAGGCACTCCACAAGGGGCTCTGCATCTTCACCAGTTCATACCATGGTCCGATAATTGTGAAGGGAACTTCGTCAAACATGTGGAATTGGGCCCCAACAAAGCCATTGACCCTCAGAAACCGTGCTTTGCTACTGATGAAATCAAGGATATTGCCGTTAGGAACTTAGGATAAACAATGCATTTTCTTAATCTTGAATCTCTTGATAGAAGACAATCGATTTGCTTTAGTTCTAGCATAAGAGGGATTGCAGCAGACATCTATTTGTACCGGGAATTCTCTACCCTTGATGTAGCTTTTCTTTTTCTTTATAAAGTCTCATTATCCACCGAAAGGGGAAAAGGCAGCCATGTCCAATCTTCCTATTTACTTTATGTCTGTGTTCAAATGTCCGGTGTCAACTTTGGCTATTTTGGAAAAGTTGAGATGCGAATTTTTATGGCACAGGTTGGAAGATGAGAAGAAGGTGCATTTGGTGAATTGTAAAGAGGTGTGCAAGCGATATCAGGAAGGAGGGGCCGGAATAAAAGACTTCAGGAATATGAATCGGGTGTTATTGGGTAAATGGATTTGGAGACTAGGGACCGAGAATGAGGCCCTTTGGAACAAGATCATAAAAGGCAAGTATGGTACCTATTTTGGAGGATGGTGAACTAGAGATTCTTCCACCTACAGAGCTTTAGCTCTTTGGAAAGGAATGCTATCCGTCAAGCAGGAGGTTCTTAAAGGCGTCAGCTTCTCCATAGGCAATGGGGCGAAGATCCATTTTTGGGAAGATATCTAGGTGGGAGACGCTCCACTTAAAGTGGATTTCCTGCAGATTTACAGTCTCTCACCTTTTAGGGATATTAACATGGCTGACTGTTTCTCTCAGCTTGGAGGTGAGGTGGTGTGGAATCCGCTGTGTAGAAGGCACTTGAGGGAGGAGGAGGTTGTTGAGTTTGTGAATCTTCTAGACCGTATTCACCTTTATCGGCCGCTTTAAAGTGACGTGGACTTTTCTTTCATCGACGACTGATCTGTTAAGGGCTTGGCATCGAGTTCATTTGGGTAGTCAGAGGACTGAGCTTTGGAGAATGTCTCTTCTAGCTGTTTGGTGGTCAGTTTGGATGGAAAGAAACGACAGATGTTTTCGAGGTATATCTTTCTCAGTGGAGGTGATTTCGCAAAGGGCCAGATTGCTTATAATAGAGTGGGCTTCTATAATGGATGTTTTAAAGGATTGTAATTTGTCTTTTCTCTGCGATTAGCGGAATTGCTGAGAGCGATTCCGTCTGTTTTGTTTTTTGTTTTTTCTGTTTTTGTGGGTCTCTAGTTGCTTAATGAAATTGCGTCATCCTTCAAAAAAAAATCCACCAAAAGGGGAAAAAAGCATGTCGATTCATAAGAACAACAAATACTCATTGTCTTCACAGTTAGGAGTAAACAAACAGAAACAATAAGCAAACATATAAAAAAAAAATGTAAATAAAAAAAAGAAAGAAAGATGAGAAACACAACCTGAATTTGTGAAAGGAGCTTTTGGAACCAAACAGAATAGGATGATAGAAAACGATCATCGCTACAATTTTGAACTGTTACACCGAGCAAACAGATACCTGCCCAACATTTATCTGGCTAGAATATAAAAAGAATAAGACAAATTGTCACTTGCACTGAATGAAAATTCGAATAATTATCTAATGACTTTTATAATAGAATAGAAATGGGAAATTTCATTTTCTGAAATGAAACACCCAGTTTCTGCATGAAGGTGGTAAAATTGTTAACAAGTGAAAAAAATTTATTTTTATTGATGCTAAAAACTAAAATTTTATGCATAGAAAATAGTTTTTAGATATTTCTACAAAACCTCATTTATCATCATATTTGTTTCAACCCAAACAGATCCAGATTTTCAGCTTCCAGTTAAATGGTCCGTCTGAACCATTCCATTCAAATACTCACAAAATAAAGCCTACATATTCTATTGCACAATCACGAAAACGTCAAAATGTTAGGAAAAAATATAATAGAGAGAATGTCTAAAGCGTACCCAACATTATACATATTTTGGACGAGATCTGGACTGTTCATTATGCAGTCCCTCAAGTAACTGCCTTATTGGCATCCTCCAGGCGGATATTAACAGTCGATTTTAGTAGACATCCACATCAAGGAGGGAAAAGTCTTCTGGTAGGACAGTTAGGATCACCCAATCGATTTGAATTTTGGGCTATCCCTCCACTGCAGGGCCCACCAGACTAAGGGTCCTGATCACATCCACATGCCCACATGCATGCTTGGTATCAATATTTCTTATTGTAAAAGAAAATTCTGGACGCCTTAATTAAAACTAGTTTGTTTTGTAGATAAATAAAGAAAAAGAGGAACACCAATATGCAGGTAGCTGCATAGAAATCCTGTGAAGCTCCTCCCCACTTTACATGGCAAAGATGTACAGGGACTGTAACCTTCTATCTAGTGGGCCACCTTGTGGATGGGTTATAGGCAAAAAATCACAGCAAATGAACAACTCTGACCATCCATCTGTCTTGAGTTTTTCTCATTGAATATGGACCACTACTCAAATTATTCCTTTTGCAGGCCACTGATTGAATGGTGATCACAGAACAATCCCTTTCTCTGAGATACGGCAGACCAACATGGCGGTCCACCAGAACAACAGTTCTGATCACAATGCATGTTACCACATGTACCATGACAAGTTGAACTGCATAGAATTCATACGTAGCGACATTCACATTAGCATTGAAAAAGGACCAGTATACTTAAATAATTACCATTTTGCTCGAAATGAGCGACAGCAAGCGCTCGACCCACACATCGACAGCAGATTTCCAGCTCTCAGCCAGCTTTCGGTCGTGGACCGCTTCTCGAAACGACTCCGAGAGAAGGCCGTGAGTTCTAATAGAAGACTCAACGTAAGAGAGCTCGGAAGGGCTTCTGAAGGGATGCTTTTCGTCTGGGAGACGATCTTTTATCAGAGATTTCAGGAGTCGAGGCTTCAACCTGATATCGTACATGTTCTCGTAGAGCTCAAAAACCGCCATTAGATGGAATTGAAGCTCCGAAATTGCAGAAAAGAGGAGGAGAACAGAGAAAGAGGGGTTTTGATTTGTTTGTTCTTTTTTCTGTTAAACCCTAAGGAGGGATGACCGTTACATCTCTGCAGACTGCAAAAACCCTCGTAGGGTGTTTCGATACTCTGGCAGAGTGATGGATGATACGCAGGCAGTCAGAAATTACTGAGAAATCGCATACATGTCACCCAATTAATTCAAAGAAAAACCGTCCGAATCATTCGTGCCGACATAGATGACTTATGAACCAAGCATTACTCTTGTTTGATCATTCAGCTATTAGATTGTTGGACGATTATTGGACTTTTAAGAATGAAAACTATCCAATGGTCTTAATTCGATAAACAAGTGTGCACGAAATTCTTCAACGAATCTGATCTTTAGAGAGTAACCTACCGATAGTGGACTCCACAATTTAGTCCGTTCAATTTGATTTAATATTTACTGCGTGTGCCTTTTAAGTGCCTGTGTATCAAGTATCATACGCAGCCAGAGTATCAAGTAACTCATCCCAGCCTAGGGTTTTATATGCGGAGAAAAGACG
The DNA here is from genome assembly GCA_003013855.2 of Liriodendron chinense. Lineage (NCBI taxonomy): Eukaryota > Viridiplantae > Streptophyta > Magnoliopsida > Magnoliales > Magnoliaceae > Liriodendron > Liriodendron chinense. The sequence goes on along the minus strand of PVNU02000736.1, from coordinate 2,129,069 downwards.
AATATTGCTTCCAGATGTCCCATCTCCAAGCACGAAGCGAAAGTATGACACGTGTGAGGAATCGCGGACGTTTATAGAGTGGTGCCGACCGTGAATGGCTACCCTGTCAAGGACTCGGCTTCGGTAGTGACCTGACCACTCTAGTACCGAGCTCGGTACCGGTCATTGTTGGAAAAGCTATGTATGCAAAAGTTTTGGATCAAGCTGATATTTGTCTGTGATCAACTGGTTGGATGGAAAATACACATTGCAGTGGGCCCAAGGAAGCTCTAATGGTGTGCATTTAATTACCATTGTTTCCTATTTTGGGGTCCACCTGAGATTTGGATCTGCCTCAGTTTTTAGGTTGAGGCCCTAATATGAGCTCAAAAGATGGATGAATTGAAAACACACACACACCATGGTGGGTCTCATGGAGTTTTTTTCTAGCACCAACCTGTACCGAGGTCCGTGCCTAAAGGTTCACTACCGAACCACCGCATTGTTAAACATTTGGCTACTCGACTCAACCAAGTATTGAATATTGGGCATTCTTTATCATTTAGATAGATGTCTGACTAATGCTTTCATCCATTGGTGGTCCACCTTGTAAACGATAGTCAGGTTTTATTGTGCTAAGAAACGGCAAGGTGAGGCCATCCAGTGTAGGTCATGATACTGCACTGTGTTGGCACCATTGTGGTGTATGATTGGTATGTACAGCATACAACTTGTCCAATAGGGTTGTCCCACTGTCAAAATTTGATGTATTCTTAAGTGTCTTCCTGGCCTATGTGGCTTTCTTCTAGTTCAAGATCTAATTGAGCTAGTTTGATGGTTGAGCCCAGATCATAAGGGGCGTCGCACTCATTCCTAAGCCTATAGTCTTTTTTGGTCGGACTCCTTCCATAGTTTTCTCAATTGAGCTTACTATTTGTTTGTCTATGTCTACTCTTTGCAGATAGCTGGACTTCTTCTTACTTTGGTATTCTTTTGCCATAATTTAGAGATTTTTTATTTCTTTGTTCTCTAACTTAGAGTGTGGGCTCCTATTCTTTTCTTCTCTTTTGGCTTAGAGCATAGGTGTCTTCTTTTGCTCTTAGCATATGTGTAGCATTTGGATATGGATGGTGGCACATGTGATACCATATAGGGTGGTTGAACTTAGATGGTGGCACATGTGGGGTATTTGATTTTGGATGATAGCATGTGTCTAGGTGTTTGAATTTGGATAGTGGCACATGCAGCAAAAGGAATACATTGGCGCATTGACATGTATGGGGTGCTTGAAGTTGAATTGTAGCACCTGAGCACATTGACACTTCAGCACATAAAAAGTATTTGAAGATGGATGATGGCACATGTAAGGTGCTAGCTGCTAGCAAAGATGGACACTAGCTCATGTGCATGTATAGAAGACTTGAAGCTAACACAGTTGCACACGTGAGTTTTAACACATAAAACCTAGTTTTCTTTTATTATAAGAAAACGCCTTTTTAAAATGGATAGAAGTGAAAAACTATAATTGTTCATTTTCCAACAAAAGAAAAGATGTAAGAAATTATGTTTCCACAAAGAAAGGCTTCACAAACAACAAATAGTGTGTCATGGAAAATGGTGTTCTCTCATTTCCATAAAGTCATGGTTGAGGGCACCTGGAGAGTCGAGACTTTTAGAAGGGAAGAGAGTTAAAACTCTCAAAGCTAGGTGGCAAGTGAACAAGGATGAAGCATGTGCCAGCCCAACCCATAATCAAAGGACTTGACTCTGAGCTCAGCCCAGTGCAACCAAATCAGGCTCTACCCAGGCCCATTCCGATCAGGGCCAACAATGTTAATTCAGTCAGCCCATCTAGCCCTCCCTATTGGGCCTTTAGGCACATGTAAGCTTTAGGTCCAACAGATTAATTAGATTGGAAAGTGCAGTGGGCTCACGTTTTAGTTTTCCGAACCATTGATTTTATGAGGCCCAATATGGACGGCTCATGCATCAAAATCACCTAGGAAAAGTCCTGGCCCTTGGATGCTGGCAACAAATAGAATGCAGAGAGAGAATATACAGCGACAGTTCACATCCAATCAAGACCCGGGCGAAGAACACTGTAGAAGTAGGGTCTTCTAATCTGGGGATTTCTGGCAGATAGGCCATCCACTATAAGGGTAACCATATCTACAGTTTGGATTTTTGATCAATGGACCCAACTTGTACAAACTAAAAACTCAAAAATTGCCATACAACCTCATGGGCCAAACAACGCATTGAATAATTCATCTTGATCTCTTTGGGGGTGGCAATGGATTGGGATAGGCCCGAGCTAGGAGTGATTTCTCAAGTTTAGGGATGACAATGGGCTGCGCTAGGGCCGAGCCAGTTTGGCCCTAACACTAAGGGCCGTTTGGATACTACCAAATAAATTGCTTTTTCTACTTACACCAGTAGGTAAGTAACTTATTTGATATAAGTAAGTTTCGTTTATGATCACTTAAGTAATTTTTTTTTTATTCAAAGTTACTTAGGGCTCATTTGGATTGTAAGTTACTTAAGCTACTTATCAAATAAGTTACTTATCTTGGTTTTTACTTATTAAGCAGATAAGTATATTTGGTAAACAACATACTTATCACCAATAAGTAAATTAGCATGTTTGGTAATAACACATTGATAAGTAACCTTTCGAAAGAAAATTTCAAATCTATATATAATAAGCAACATATTGACATGAAAAGAAAAAGCTAAGCGTTGAGGCAATTTTCCTAACAGAATGAGCTTTTCTAATCCCACTTGTGTGTAATAAAGCTCATATACATGCCATGCATGCGCTAGGATAGCACGATTGGTCCGAGATACATTCCATCCATCAGAACAGGACCACTATATGGATGCCCTGACACAAGAATCAAGTTGATCCCCTGGTCAGGTGGGCCACAGTCTACAAAACAAATGTATGGCTTTGGAAGACTTGGCTGAAGTTTTCTAACCCATTCACTTGTTTCCAATAGTCAGTCCACACTGGTGAGTGGACTAGAACCATTTTTGGAAAAGACATAGAAGATCAAATCAACCTGATTGGTGGATTAGATCTTGCACCAATTAATGTAGGGCCGATCTTTGATGGGGGCCGTCCACTGTGTGAGCCCCACCTTTGATGGGACAGTCCATCATGTGGGCCCTTTGATATGGACGGTATGAGAGAGCAGTAATTGAGTGAACCATGAGAGAGAACTTTGATATGTAGCGTGACCTGGGAGAGATAAGTAGAAAAGCCAAATTGGAGGGTGGTCAATTAACATCGGAGGGTGACTAACAGTGTGGGTGTGTACTAACCGAAAAAAAAGAAAAAAGAAAAAGAAAGAAAGAGCAGAAGTGTGACATGAGAGAGATAAGTAGAAAAGTCAAAAGTCAAAAAGCTAAAAAAAAAATACTTATTAAGCAAGTAATATTTAAGAGATAAGTTACTTTTCAATTATACTTACCAAGCGAACTTAAGTGCCAAAAGTTACTTAATGTCTTTAGTTCAATCAAAAAGTAACTTATTTGGTAGTATCCAAACGGGCTCTTAATAAGTTCAATTTAATAAGTAGAAATCAAGATAAAGCTACTTGAGGCATAAGTAGCTTATCTTAAACAACTTACGATCTTAAAGCCCTCCTAACCCTTTTACCTGCCCCAGGCCTGGCCAAGCCTATATTGGAAAAAGAGTGAAATGATTGACGATTTGAAACAATCCAACCTCAGAATATTTTACAGGTTTCCCTTCCATCCTGGGTAAGATCCACCATACAAATGGTTTTGATCATCGAAACGTGTCCCTATATCCTAGACTAGCATCAAATTACATTCATACATTAAATGGGAAATATGGGTGGCAACAGGCCCGGTTTGCGCTGGGCTAGGCTAGGTATAGACCCAGCTTGGCAGTTAAGAGACAAGGGCTCGAAATCAGCCCGAGTGTGCCATGGGCCTAGTACACACAGCCCAAACCCCAATGAGCAGAAAACAGGTCCAGGCCCAACTAATACCCTACTTCCCACTTCCATAATCTTTCCATCGATCAAGTAGGCCACACATTCATAAAGAAAGAGACATTTTAGATAAATGAAACGGCTTGCAACCCTATGGCTCAATGGTAGACTCACGAGAGTTTCAACATGAGGCCATGGGTTCGAGCACCTGTTGTGATGTGAGCGAGGGGGGGGAGGACGGTCTAGGTCCAAGATGGATGAAAATTGATCAAGCCATGCATGCGAGGTCAAGCCCCACCCACCAGCCAAGTCAGTAGGTCCAAGCCAGGCGTGAAGTGGGGACACGCTTGTTGGGCCGTGCAGCAACCTGGCCCATTGCAACCCTTAATGGGAAAGGGTCACAAGTATCTTTATATCTAGTTCATTTATTGACGGGCTAGGCCATTCATTGTTGGCCCAGTCCCTGCCCTATGCCAATGTCTAGTTCCCCGCCAAAATTCAAACTTCGTTCCTCCCCTCATTGCCTTCTCATCTAAATTTCAATTCTCTCTCTCTCTCTCTGATGATCTTAACGGCTAGTTTTCTCATTCGCCAAAACTTCAAATTTCGCATCTTCATCCAACAAAAAGAAAACTTCTCCAAATCTCCCACCCACCAAACCCTAATCCCTCTACTGAAATCGTGCACTCAAACCTCTGAAATCTCTCAAATCCACGCCCACATGGTCAAGACCGGCCTTGATCTCATCACCTTCCCTCTAAGCAAGCTCCTTGCAGCTGCCATCATTGACATAGCCTACGCCCACTCGATCTTCAATCATGTACAAAACCCAAATCTTTTCATCTTCAATACCATGCTCAGAGGACATTCGATCAGCGAAAATCCTAAAGAAGCTCTTCTTCTCTTCAATTCCATTAGGGCTCAAGGAATTTCTTTAGACCAGTTCTCTTTTATTTCCACCCTCAAATCCTGTGCTCGGGAGTTTGCTGTTTGGACTGGAAAATGCATTCACGGAATCCTTGCTAAGTCTGGATATGAGTTTTTCATAGATTTAAGGAACACCCTTCTTCATTTTTATTGTGTTTGTGGGAGAATTGGAGATGCCCACCAGGCGTTTGATGAAATTCCTCATAGAAGAGATGTAGTTTCTTGGAACGCTCTCATGGGGGGTTATCTCCAGGTACCTCAGCCTACTATGGTGATGAAATTGTTCAGACAAATGCATTCGGGTGGTTTTGCAGCTAGTGGTGCCACAGTTGTCACCATTCTATCAGCTTTTGGTGATTTGGGAGATATCTGCAGCAGGGAATCTCTCCACTGTTATTGCATTAAGAATGGTTTTTGTTCATATTTGAATGTGGTAACTGCGATTGTGGCCATGTATGCAAAATCTGGCTGTATGAATTCTGCGCGGCGACTCTTTGATCAGATGCCCAATAGAGATGTTGTTTCATGGAATTGCATCATCGATGGGTATGCTAAAAGTGGTCTTTTAGAGGAGTCCTTGGCGATGTTACGGCTAATGAAAGGTGAACAAATGAAACCAAATTCATCTACAGTTTCCGGGTTGCTTTCGGCTTGCGCGCTCTCAGGGTCTCTAGTTGCTGGCCGATGCATCCATGAGTATATAGTAGATGAACATCTAGAATTAGATGCTGTTCTTGGCACTGCTCTTGTGGACATGTATTCCAAGTGTGGGGCCATAGAGAAGGCTGTCAAAGTTTTCAATCAGATGCTGAGTAGAGATGTGAAGTCTTGGACAGCCATGATTGCTGGATTTGGAGTTCATGGGCAGACCAAAACTGCACTGGGGCTGTTCTATAAGATGGTGGGGACGGGATTGAGGCCTAATGAAGTCACCTTCTTGGCAGTGTTAAGTGCTTGTAGTCATGGGGGGCTGGTAATGGAGGGGAAGAAGTGCTTCGAGAGCATGATCCAAGAACATCATCTTTTGCCAGGGATTGAACACTATGGATGTATGATCGACCTATTGGGGCGTGCTGGATTGTTAGAAGAGGCCCATGAGCTGATCAAGAGCTTGCCTATTGTTGAAGATGCCACTGCATGGCGGGCATTGCTCGCAGCTTGTAGAGTTCATGGAAATGTAGAATTGGGTGAATCCGTGAGTAGATCTCTCATGGAATTGGATGAGAAGCACCCTACAGATTCGATCCTTCTATCAAGTACGTATGCCATCGCAGGAGGTGGGCTGATGTTGCTAGGGTAAGGGATTGGGAGGAGGAGAAGTTGATGAGAAAGGAAGCTGGGTGCAGCTCAATTGAGATGGATGATTAAAGTTGGCAACTCAGTCTGCAAACTCGCACAGGTCAGTGGAGCAATTCCTATCCCAACTGCCCTTTCCGAGTCAACCCAACTCACCATGGGCCAAGCTATCGAGTTCTAGAACCAGGATGATCAAGCTGTTCATTACTGCTTGTCTGAGTCAACTCAGTGAGCAGTGGACCATCCATGTAGTTCTAGGTGCGACAGGTACCTGGTGCAGGCGACCCTATGGAAAAACTACTTTTGTAGGCATGCGTGAGCATATGGAGGCATGAGTTTCAATGATGTGGAGGAATGACTTCGTTTGGATGGGATCCATCCCGCCGATCAGGTGGGCCACCCTGTGCTTGGACCGGGTCCCAAAAATCAGGCCGACTCATATCTCATGTGGGCTACACCGCGGAAAACATTTGAGATGGGGAGTCCCACCGTTAAAGGCGTCCATATCACATGTGGGTCCACCGTGGTGTGCATATACCATCCAAATGGACGGATGGTTCAGTGATCAGAAACGTTGAGAGGATGGGCCTCACTGTGGATGTCCCACGCACCAAATACCCCAGATTTCATGATCCTGTTATTAATGAAATTGTGACCTTTTGTTGGTCAAATGCTAGCCACTTCTATAGTTTCTTTCTTTACTGCTTCTTTGTTGGCCACCTACTGATGGGTTTAAGACTTTTTCCATTGGGAAGATTTGGTGTATGGACCATCCACAGTGGGGCCAACAATATCAACGACTTCGATCACTAAACAATGAGCTCCACTTGCAATGCTGTCGTGACACAGTTTTTTGTTTTTTTTTTTGGTTTTTTTTTTCTTGTTTTTTTGAAAGGCTTTTTTTTTTTTTTGAAAGGTTTAATTTCTTAGTCTTTACAATGTTGCTCATACATCACTCGCCGTATCAGTTGGAGGGTCCAGATCATCTGTCCACACAGCAAGTGCACCCGTCCATGCCTTACGTGGGTTCTTCCGTAATGGATCCACCATCTCCACGGATCATTAGTCATTTAAATATTAAAAAATAAATTACGCAATAAAAAAAACACACAAACAGCCCACAGTATGTGAACTTTCAAACGCACCCCTTTGTTTCCCGCTAACGGATCACATGTCTAGGCGGAAAAAGCCATGTGCACTACTTGGCATGAAAATTCTGTACATTGAGTCATACCATCGTTCCCACCCGATGAATGGTCGGCCTGATTTTCACAACAGGAATCAGTTTAAAATCGCGCATTCTGTTTACACCATATTCGACTGCATCAGATCTAATGACTCAAATGATGCCATGTGGTAGGAAGATTTTGACAAGAGATGAAAAGAAGAATTTTTCAGCTGCTCCGAGAGGGATCAAAATTTGAGAAGTCATTGAGTAACCAAAATGGGGGTGAGTCCTACACGTAGTAAAGCAAGCTATTCGCCATAAAGGGTTCATGACCGAAGTTGGGTTTCAACCAAAACAGGATCACAACTAAAGGTTGGGCGAATCCACCAGCATACTGCGTGGTTCCCATAGCCAAAGGCATCTAGGGCATGGAGTAGTAATCACTTTAAGTTGGCCTAATAGGATGGCACATTATTCATGATCGTGCGGATGAGCAAATAGCTATCACCACACGTGGTGGTTGAAGAGAAACTCTCATCCATATAATGGGAACAAAACGTGTGCATAACCAAAGGCTAATTTATGACAAACGACTAGCACACGTGGCATTGTTAGATAGGCCACAACTATTTATAGGTCTAGATTGTTATGTCCATATCAGTAGATAGGAAAAGTGGCTACAAAGAAGATTAAAGACTTTTAGGTCTTTACCAACCTGAATACATTTCAAATCAAATTACGACGCAACACTCCTTGTCAATTTTATCTTTTATCTTATCTTAACATAAGACAATTCATTTATGTTGCTATGCTGGATTGATCTTATGTTAGTAAGTACTGTAATCTCATTCGTCTACATTGTCATGCTGGATTGACTTAGACTAGGAAGTAGTATAATTTCCTTTTCTTCAACGTTGAGCGCTGGATTGTAAAACTTTTATTTTTAATTTTGGCAGTGTAATTCCCTTCATCCACACTCCAGTTGATGGATCATGGAAGATTTAGAGTTAGGAACTCACTATCTATGCCATAAACACTAGATCATAGAGGAATTATCTTTGAAAGTTCGCTTTTGTTTCAATAATGAAATTGAGTACCATTTACTCATGCATTGTATATATCATATTATCTTTGCTATTATAATGACAAAATGTCTTTTTATTTGAAATGCAAAAAGAACACATTAGAAGAATGATCCTTCTCCTTTGCAAATCATTTGATTGCACATACAAGTGGTTGAATAGACAATCGAATTGCTTCAATTCTTGACTATGCATGACCAAATTTTGATCCAAACACAGGCAACATGAAAGGTTGCATGCAAAAGTTCACATACAAAGACTGCTGTTATTTCTTATTGTATGTGGTCCACCCGAGTCATCAGCCAGCCTGATTTTGGGGCCCATGCCCAAACGAGGGGCGATGCATCTAATGCTTACAGTGGATATCATCAAGGTGGTCCAATGGAGCCCACAAATGATCATAATTCTGATGAGAACATTTGCACTGAGCCATTTTCGTACGTAATTTTTCTTTTGGCTCATAAAATGGAGCCATGGAGCTGTTTTGATTCGGTGAAATGGTGTAAAACGAAAAAAGGTTTAACGAGGAACATTATTTCTGTTGTTTGCAATGCCAAAATTGTAGAAAAGAATAGAAAAACCAGTTTACCAAGTAGCAAAATTTTTGCTCAAAATCAGCCTTTTATTTTCTCATCCAGACCTTTTGAAAGGACTTAGTTTTCAAAATTTCTCATCGCTCAAACTTTGTCAAGTGAAAGAAGCTTTGATACTCCAGCAAAGTACGATCAATGAAACAAAGGCACTTAATAAGGGTATTTTGGGAGTGCGTATTTGAATGGCATCTGTGTATTGGATCACCAGTTGTGTTTGGCAACCTACAATTAAAATCCACTAAAATGGGACAATTCGGTAATCGGAATCAGCCTATATTTAGAAGAGAGAACAAGACAGATGATTATGACTTGTAAATCGGTAGTAATTGGAATCCATGTGAAATCATGAAATCACAAAGTGTTGGTTCAATCTCTTCTAGTATTTCTTACATGAATTCTAATTCTCATCAAATACACTCCTTAACTTCCCAATTACCATCAATTCGCACTATTCATGCTCCCAAACGACCCCTTAGAACTATCATGCATGGAATACAGCAACTCAAAATATCTTTCCAAAAATACAAAGAACACAGCAACTCAAAATCAACTCAGAACTATTGGTTCCAGTTTAGAGGGAATTAAAACATGCATTTTCATATTAATGGAAAATAATTGTGTAGTCATCTTAGAGGAATGATATCAACACCCACCTCTGATTGAGATTTGTATTTAGGGGTGACAATAGGCCTGGTTTTGAACCAAGCTTGTATTTATTAGCTTGGCATGATCAATTTCGGGCTGAGCTCAGGGTTAGGTCATCTTACCCCAACCCATCCCCACTCGACTTCATAAGCATGTGTCTATTCTACATGCATGACGTTCCAATCATTGGCTCGGCAATACCTACATCTTGCATATAGAACATGATTCTCATTTTTCCAAACGTCCATTTGTTTGTTGCATGCATGGCCAACCTGATCAAGGGATGGATCAGGAACATTCATCATGGGAAATAGGGAACCAACTAATTTTTATGCTGGGCTGTGTTGGGCCTGGGCTAAACCAATTTTTCCAGGCAGCCAGGGCCCTGCACCATCAGGCTGGGCTAAGCCCAAACCTGGTCTAGTGCCAGCCCTGTTTGTGTCACGGGTCGATTTTAGGTGGGTTCTATTTCAAAATGGGAAATGTTTGCAAAAATCCCAGGCAAGCTTAAAGTGCGGCTCCCTAATTTTATTATTTACCTAAAAACTTCTTCTTCTTTTTATTTCTTTGTCCTTTTCATTTCTTTTTTTTTTCTTCATATTTGAAAAAGAAAGGAATAGAAATCGAATTTGCCAATATTACCTGCCATCTGCTGCCAATAAATTCAAACACAAAAAACTGACATTCGGTTCACCAATCACCCTGCCGAGTCTGACCCGGTGAATTGTCGGGCCGCGCTAACCATCAGTATCTTACACTGCTTCAAAACTGGTTTGGATATGGGTAAAATTTTCTCTGGATTTCCTTTAAGACAGTAGTAGTAATACATTTGAAAGAAAGAATAAAAAAATACAAGAATGAAATTGAAAATGTAAAGAAATGGATTTCCGGTGAGAAAACTCAAAAATGAAGCCTCAGCGGAAAAAAACGAAAAAGAAAGAATGCAAACTAAAAGCCTGAAGGAGAATATCCACATATTTCCTCTTTCCTTACCCTCACTTCCTGACCAGCCGCTCTCCTGCCCACAGATTGTTTGATGGCAGGCCCACCAGATGAGTGAAAAAGAATTTACATATTCCAGTTCAGTGGGAGGTCTTGTATTCCAGTAGTGTTAGTTGACCGGGCCATGATTTTCATCCAACGCTGACACAGGACCACCTATGGGTTTTTCTGCCGTGCAGTTATACTTCTTGCACACCCTCCCCTTGTTTTCAGCCCACCATATCTCTGCTTGTTTCTCACTGAACTTTTTTCGACTGTCAACACCCATCAGGATCTAATTAATAAACAACTTGCAGAAACTCCTGAAATATCATTGCTTCATTGGTGATAGGATTTTAGGCGTGTTTGGCTGAACTATCAAATTGAATAGCAGTTATCGGTCTAAAAAGGTGCATATGATCAAATATTGGCTTTCTTCCTAGCATTCGTACAAGGATCTGGGATCCAAACCCCGAATACATTACTTTCAAGTTGGATGATCTGAGGGCAACTTCCTCATTATGAAAATTAGGAAACATCATTATTTCTTATCGTTTCCTCTTGCTTAAATTCATGTTTGCAATTCAATTCACTTGTGCATCCAAACACAGCCTTAATCTTATGAAAAAGATGCGGCATTCAGAAAAGTTATAGGTAAAAACAACCAGTAATAAAACATATAAATATTACTTGTTCATACCTGAAGCGAACCCGCTTGACTTCTTGACCACCTCTGGGCAAGGGCGAAAGAGTTATATACACACCCGGATCATCTTGTTCTACCCACTCAACCTCTTCCGTTGGGACCTTGGTTCCATTGTAGAGCCGTGGATTACTCAAATGGCCATTGGACTCAGGTTCGTGAGAAGCTTTTAGGCTGCTCAGATGGTTGTCACTTGAATCCAGGCTTGGAACATTGAAGGTGTGTGATCCTTCAGGAACCCTATCAGCCAGATCCTTCAACTGCCCAAACCTCAAAATATATTGGTATTAGAAGATTAAGCAGCTCTGTCGGCACTGAGCAGTGACGTGGAAAAAAAAAAAGCTATAAAAAGAAAATTTCCTGCTTTTTTGTTGTCCACTTGATATACAAAGTGGCCAATCCATATGAACACACACAATTTGGAAGGCTGATCTAAGCGCCTTTTCTGCATCAACATTACTAACAAAGGCTGGTCCATGTGATGGTTTCTTAACCTTTAGGTATACCATTCCTCTTTCTTGTAACGCTGGTCCATGTGATGGTTTCTTAACCTTTAGGTCAAAGGTTCGAGGAGTGGTGCCATCATCTTCAAAACACACAAAGTTATGGGATCTTGGTTGCTGTGTTCATATATGAACCAACATGTGACAGAAACAAATCACTTTAAGCTGCGTTAGGCTTATGATCATTTCAGCAGTGGAGTAAAATAATGTGATTTCGGAATTCCTGCTCATTAGATGAGCTGGTGGTGACAGTGTGGTGTGAGTGATTCAGGGTTCGATCCCTGGTAGTGTTACCTTTAAAAAAAAAAAAAAAGGATTTCCATGAGATGGGGATCTTCCATGTTCTATTGGAAAGGAAAAGGCTCTTTCATATCTGCACAAGCATCAATCCTTGACTTTTGGATATTCTACTACGAGTTGAAATCCCAAAAATTGTGAACTATTTTGTGCGGTTCGAACCAAACTCAGCCTTAACAAATAAATTTTCTGTAGCAGTTTCATAGTAAATATGAGCTGATTGGTGGCATGTCCATAATTTTGTATTAGGTATGCTTTCTTTTTTGAACCTGAGACCTCAATTTGAAATACACTGTCTACCACTGAAGCATGCGCTCAAACCCAATTAGTTTTTGTGATGAGGACGCAAGAACATCTAAAGTCTACCGGCGAAGAAGGCGCACACCACAAGCTTCTTCCTTGTGAATAGGCGATAATTGAGGAGCATTGAAGACCCTACGCACGTGATTGAACGTGATTTGGTACATAAAAGACACGTGTGTGGGATGGAAGAAGACCCGACTGAAGGTCGTTGGGCGGCCGACTAAATTGGTCACCGGGCGCTCGAAATTCTCCGATTTTGAAGATTTGCTTGCTAGACGTTTTTTGTCCTCGTCGGGCGCCCGACCAAATTGGTCACCGGGCGTCCAACCACCACGTGAACTGTTTTTTTTTAACTTATTTTTTATTTAATTTTAGGGGTATTTTGATACTTTTAAGTGGGCTAAGCCCTAAAAATGAGATTAGTTAATTATTAATGAAAAGCAAACTTCTTTGGTGGCCTCTCTCTTCTCTCTCTCTCATGGTGCTTCTTCTCTTTCCTTGATCTTCTTCTTCTAACTTCTTCTTGTACCCATCCAAATTCTTCAAGGTAATTATCTTTCTTCTTTCTAGTTCTAGTTTTACTAATCCTTCTTCGATCAAACTTTGAGAATCGACCTAAACCCTAAATCTTCAAATTCTCAAATCCCTAATCCAAGAACTTCCTGATTCTTCGGACTAATGATCTTCATTGATTGATTGGGTATGGCCATGTAAGATCAAGAGGTCCTATCCCTCGATGGATCCAACCCTAGCTATACTTGAAACTCAAACTTCGTGGTTGTGACGGTTGGCCCGATCCATTGCAAGCTCCTTGCGAATTTTCTTAATTTATGACGAGTGATTCTGAATTTTAGATTATTTATTTCTTTTATTTTCCGCTGTTTAATTATGTTCATGAGCATGCATCATAATTAGGGTATCCTACATCATTTTGCCCATAAAAACATCCTGCTAAGACCTGCTGCTATCATGAAGTCATAGAGGACAAAGGGTCACCTTTAAAGACAAACCTCCTATAACTAGGATGTTCAACAACCAAAAAGGAGGGCTAAGAATTGAATCGGTAAAATAAATAGGTTTCATGGGTTTCCCCATTGTTGAGACCAATCGACACCTCTTCACTACAGATCGAGGGGAAGTGTCAGATGCCTCCCCATTCATCAATGTAGGAGGGTGGCAATCTGGACTTCGATCCGCCTTCTTGTCGCAGAGTTCGTCAGATCAAGGGGATGTGCTGGATGGCCCCCTATTTCATATGTTCATTTGGGTGACTGAGCAAGCTTCCAAGAAGGTTTGGAGGTTCTTACACCGGTTCCGCGCCCCCTTGAGCAGTAGTTGGTCGGCAGTTGTTCTTTGCGTTGGTGCTGTCTGTTGGTTATAAGCTGCAGCGGAGCTGTTTGAGTCTTTGCCCTAATGGAGGACTCAAAAGAGGGAAATGGTGGTGCAGAGTAGGAAGCCGAGGAAGAAATGGTGGTGCGACAGCTAGAGCCATTTGGGACCAGTTATTCTGATTTTCCAGGTTCAGTTGGCGTTCAGCATATCAATTTCTGAGGTGAATGTTGGCTGGAAAGATGGGCCTTTCTCATTGAGGGGAAAATTAATCTGGAATCTATTTTCATTTGCCATCTTGTGTGGCCAATTGAAAGAGATGCTAGAATTTTTTACAGCAAATCTGGCCGTATCAAATCCCTGAAAAGCGCACCACTTTGCCTTTGAATGGGCCCATCTTTTCCAGTGTTTCACAAGAGCTTCACATGCAACCTAGAGAGAGTAGACTCCATAATAGGAGCTTCACGTGCAACTAGGCAGATGAACCGAGCCACAGATTTCTACCATCTAGTGGCTTGAAAGATTTGGGATCATTTCTTCAGTGAGTGACATGCAAACAAGACCTTCATTGGAAAGGCAACGAACTACTTACAATGACATTTTCAACATGAATTCAACTACAAATGACAGATTCATACAAGGAGCAATGGTAAAGATTACATCAATCTCGGCACATAACAGAATCATAACGCACAGCTAACATGTTTTAAGTGAAGAAAATTTCACCTGTGCAGTAAGAGACCTAATCACATCCTTGGCAGCCTTGCATTTTGCAGTTTCCTCCCTTGAAGTTAAAGTCGCATCCTTCAATTGCTTCAATGTTCTTTCTAGCTCAATTTCTAGGAGTTGGGATTTACGGGTAAGATCCTCTACCTGCAGACGGAAATCAGTCACCTTCTGCTGAGCAGGCTTCATCAAACTAACATGCTAATAAGTCGTATGGTTTAAATAATCATCATATGGATGTTGTGGTGACATCTTTGGTATATCGTGAGCTCTTGACATTGCTACTATTTCTTATTTGCATAATGTGTGGTTTATATGGTTTGCTAATGCTTCTTCAATCACAACAGATATAATACTCATTTTCCTTACAACATGGTTTTAAATGCCGGTTGGTCTGTGACTCGACTAGGTTTGCTCCGTCCATTGAAACTCAAGCCTAAAATGGGCTGAAACTAACCGAAACAGGCCAAGTCAGGACAAAATAGTATCAATCCATTCAAGACCGAACAGAGTTGACTTAGTTTGTAATTTAAAACCATGTTTGGCAAGGGAGAAGAATCAATTCTAGCATCAAATAACAATCCATTCATGCTGAAAAACCTGCATAGTTCAAAAGGATTAATTCATCAAAAAACAAAACAAAAAAAAAAAGAACTTCAAACAAATTACATGGTAGCAGTGACAAATGGTAACCACCACTGCTTTTCTTGACAAGTATTAACCAACTGTAAATTATTATCAATGCACGTCAATAATATTTACTTAAGATAATATTTGGAAATAATATACTATAACATCCTCCTAAACTTACAAATCGTTAAACTTTATATGCCATATATCTAGTGGCAGTTCTTAATGCATAATCTTAATTTGCCGTATATTCATCTTTAAAATTTTCAAATATTTTAGATGACATTTTTTTTATAAGGCCAAGATGACCAAATAAGGATGCAAAATTTAACTGAATCTCGCAAGCATTAATAAACATCATTTTGTCTTGAGTTCTGAACAAGCCAACATAACATCTTATCAATCCATTCCAATCCATACAAACCAATAAGACAATTGAAACAGCTCTAGTCCCAAGATTCAAATATTCATATTCCAGACAAGGGAGCTGTCATGGTGACTTTTCTGTTGTGGGGACCTAGAGAACAGAATGAAGTGATTTAACACTGACAGCCATACCCTAACTTCTTCTTCTTTTTTTGTCTTCTTTTTTAACACGACCCGGCCAGACCGAAAGCACCCAGAGGTGCTGCTGGTATGTCTCAAACCTGAGACCTGCTGGTTGACAAACAGGGGACTCAACCAGCTGGGATAACAGGCTCTTGACAGCGGGCAACCCTAACTTATACTGCGGGCAACATTGTTAAAGCATTGTGGATCAAATATTACTTACCTGATGAACCAGATTTTTTTCAATTCAGCCCAGATAAACCATATGAAGGAGACAAATGTTAAGTAAAAACCAGTCTTTTAAAGAGCGAATAGCGTGTAGCGTAGCATTCACCCCTTTGAAGTGTGAGGCATAAGCTACATAGTGTGTGGCATAAGCCACATGCTTGCTACTTCAAGATTTTTAATCAAGGTTGAGCGTGGTTGCACCAATTTCGTGATATTCTGCACTAAATTAGATTTGATTAATGATGAAATACAAAATTTCATGATATGTGGTGCTACCAAACACAACCTAGAGTAATGGGAAAGGGCAATGATTAAGTATAAAGGCAAAAAAAGAGCAACAAAACTGATTTAATATTATTATTTATATTATTTTATTAAAAGCATTGAAAAGGTTAGCTAATTTTTATTGAAAATAAAAAATGTAATGGATCATTGAAAACATTAATTGATTTTAATGTTGTAATGAAATTGAGCTGTGTAGCGTGTAGCGTATTCTATGTAGCATGTAGCGTATGGAAATTTTCATGTAGCATAGGCTACACATGAATTAAGGGGGTGTTTGATTTTTCATTTCCCCAGGTAAATACGTGTAAATAGGTCATCATTAATTTTTAATTATGTTTGATAGTTAAGTGTATTTCCACCTTGAAAAGAAGTCTGAAAGACAATGACTTGAATTTGTGGGCCCCACCGTAATGTATGTGACAGATCTACGCCATCTGTCAGTTTTACCCCAACATTTTAGGGTGTAAGCCCGAAATGAGGTTGATCCAAATCTCAAGTGGCCCACACCACATGAAACAGTGATCATAAAACATCCATCGTTGAAAAAAAAATTCTTCCTAGGGCCCACAAGATTGTTTATCTGTCATCTAACCCATTCATAAGATCACACAGGCATAGAAAAGGGGAAAACACAAATATCAGCTTGATCCAAAACTTCTAGGGCCTCCAACAAGTTTTTAATGGCAAGCATTAAATTTCCACCATTTCCTTTGGCGTGGTCCTCTTAAGCTTCGGATCTGCCTCAATTTTGGGCTCACGCCATAAAATCAGCCCACAAAAAGGATGGATGGCATGGATAAGCCACATTCATCACAATAGGCCCACACATGAAATTCACAACTCCCTCAGATTTAGTGCTAAAAACCAACCCATCAGCGTCAGCCTTGAAAAATGCATAGGAATTACCGTGGCAAGTAATTATTACCAATTTACGTGGATTTATCCATGTGAATTAGAAATCAAACACCCCCTAAGCTATTTTCATGAGATACATAGTGTTTTGGTTAAGCTATGCTACATAGCGTAGCTATTTAAAACACTGGTAAAAACCAAGCAGGAGTGTCACCTAAACTATGTAGAAATTGTTGCTCTCACAGTTGCCAACAACTAACCTGCACCCTCAATTTAACAACTTCATCGCTGAACTTTTCATTTGTCTGCTCTGAATCACTGACAGCAACTTCAGCGGATGTAAGGCCAGTTAGAGTTAGAGGTGGCATTGTTGAACGAGATGGACTGGGCCTCGTCAAGACAGGAGATGTTGCTCGAGAAACCATTCTTGAACAGGGAACAGAAGCAGAAATTATTTTCTTTGAAGATCTTGATGCATAAAAGCTCCCCCATTGAGCACTTCCACCTAGGGATGGAGAAAAGCGACTAATACGTGATTCTGTTTTCCTGTTGGACTTGGAATTTTGGATATCAGTATGCTTAATGGAACCAAGTGAAAGGAGCCTGGATAGTTGCCCAGACGACTTAGGATCTGGAGACTCTTTTTCTCCCACTTCATTAGAACTCTGAGTCACACTTCCACTTGGGTTCTTTGCAGGTCGAGAAATCAATCCGACCTCAATGACTTTCTTAAGTTTTGTATAACAATCATCACATACACGATAAGGCTTGTTCATATTTGGAGCCAGAGAAGCTTTAATAGATTTTCTGCTGCTGCATGCTTTGCAAAAGACTAGCCCACAATTATAACAGTTATGACGTTTTCTTCTGAAACCAAACTGATTACGGCAGCCAGAACATATGGAATGATCAGCACTGGACACCCATTTATGAAGACAGATAGCAGCAGTGAAATTTGAACCACAAACAACACTCTTAACTTGTTTGTTCTTCAGAGCTTGAACAAGTGTTGGAGTGTTTCTGTCATCATTGTCCCCATGGCCTAAGCGGCCATTTGCCCCCTTGCCCCAAGTATAAACTTCGGTTTTTGAAGTCAAAACTGCGACATGATAGGAACCACATGCTATCTCTTCTACAATGCTCTGGCAAATTTTGCCTTCTATACAAGAAGGGGCCTTTCCATCAGCCTCAGGATTTCCCAGCTGTCCATTCGCAGTACTCCCCATCACATAGACCCGCCCGGAGGTTGAAAGAGCAACAGTAATCTCATTCCCACAGGCCACTTGAGAAAAGCTTGGCTCAACCAAAGCAGCTACACACGCTGGAACAAGTCTAGGTTGATTATCGCCATGCCCAAGTCGCCCTTTATCCCCAGCACCCCAGGTAAACAGTTTTCCAGATGGGATACCAGTATGAGAAGACTGGTCCATAATTTCAACAACAGCGGCAGTGTGCCAAACACCACAAGCTGCCTTCACCGTTCGCAGTCCTTTAAGTGATTCCACTTCTCTTGGCATGCTTACACTTTTACGATCTCCATGGCCTAAAGCACCAAAAGTTCCCTCACCAAATGTAAACAGTTGACCTGCATAGGTTACAACAGCTGTATGCCAAGGTCCACAAGCAACTGACAACACATGAATACCTTCCATTTGACCAGTTACTCTCTTAGGAATCCAGTGACTTGCCTCATTTCCATGCCCAAGAATACCAGAATCAAGAGTACCATCGCCCCATGTATAAAGATCCCCAGACTGTGTAACAGCACATGTATGATACTCCCCACATGCAACTAGTTCAACATTCATGCCACTGAGTGCATTGACAAGCTTAGGGTGGGTAATGTCAGCTTCTACTCCATGACCAAGCCTTCCACCCGACTCCTCTCCCCAACTAAAGACCTCCCCTTGTTTGGTGACCAAAACAGCATGCTTACTTCCACAAGATATATTGTGCACATCAAGCACCACCGCTGATTCTAGTGCCTTTGGCAGAAGCGCGTCCATCTTGGCAGCAGACGAATATCCAACCATATGTGTGCCACCACCAAGAACCCCATCTCCTAGGCCTTCTCCCCAGATGAAAACATCACCTATATCTTCTTGACACGATCCCTGGCTTGATGAACTTACAGCACTAGATAGACTGACTCGAAAATTATCAGCTGTAGAGCTCCGGCCATTTAAGTTATCTCCAGCTCCAAATGAAAGTGAGTTGCGAGAATCGCTGACAGAATCTGACTGATCGGAGCCTTTCACAGCTGCTGTGTTTAATAACACATCAGAAACTGTCCTTGTCAAAACATTATTTGGAGGATTCTCAAATGGAACTTGAATTTGTTCGGCATCCCCATAAATTTGTTGGGCATCCCCAGGAATTTCTTGGGCATCACCAGGATCCTGAGATCACCAAAACCAGTGAAATGAGATATTTAAATGGTGAAAAAGAAACATGTTAAGGACCACGAAGGTTGGAGATTTGAAGGGACAACAAATAACCCAACCTTTTGTAAGATATCAGTGTTCTCACACTGTGAAGTCCATGGGGAGATTCTTCGGGTCAATGTACTTGGACTATTTGCATCAGAGGAAGCTCTATCACTTTTAGATTCTACTCTCCATTTCCGGTAGTTCCCATGTGAAATCAATGCTTTCAGAGCAACAAACCAGACTTCAGCTTCATCCTTATCCTTGGATATCTGTCATAAAGATGTAAACCAAGAAATTATATTCTGAAGGGTGCAGGCACGAACAAGCTATAGTGAGAATCGAGAATATGCTTCGTACATGGGCAATATATAATTCCTTATTTCCTATCAATGAAAGACATGCAAATACAAATGCACAAAGTGTAGCTTTCATTTGTCTCAAGCTTCAAAATGCATCCCTGTACAAAGCAAAGAAACAAGTACTATCTCTTCTAGAAAAAAAACAAGCATCAATCTAAATGTGATACTCACCAGATCCAAAGACCTATCATTGTATATAAGAGAAAATGATTGGTATTCCTTCTCTGGCCGTGGATACCTCTGAAATATCGCCTGAAAGACAACAATGCACATGTCATGCCCTTATCATGTATTACATGACCACTTAGCTATTTGGTGAAAAAGATTGAATAACCAGAATACCATTCATAAGCAGCATTCGTAGTATCAGTATCGTTACATTTATTGCTAGTTGGGGATACCGAAACATGTATCAATATCGTTGATTCGCTGATACCCAGAAATATATTGCTGAGTGAAGGAAACATGGGGAAAATGGAGGGATTTCTCAATGAAACTTCCAGAGATGCTAAATACACATTTGCATATTTAGGAATTGAATAATTGAAAGGAAAAAAAAAGATGCATGTATAATAAGCCTAAAAGCATGTAATGCTGACTCAGGGAAACACTGGGGAAACATGGGGAAACATGGGGAAATTTCAAATGACGCTGAAATACACATATTTGCATATTTAAGAATCTATTAATGGTAAAAGAGATATATATTTGCATATTTAGAAATAACAAATTTTCCTCTAATGGAGACCTAAAAGCATTTATCGTTGACTCAAGGAAACAATGGGGAAACATGGGAAAACTGGTGGACCCATCCATTCATCCATCCATGCATGCGCATACATACATACAAATACACATGTCCATCCATACAAATACATATTTGCATATTTAAGAATCTAATAATGGTAAAAGAGATATATATTTGCATATTTAGGAATAACAAGTTTTCCTCTAATGGAGACCTAAAAGCATGTATCGTTGACTCAAGGAAACGATGGGGAAACATGGGAAAACTGGTGGACCCATCCATTCATCCATCCATGCATGCGCATACATGCATACAAATACACATGTCCATCCATCCAACCAACCATCCATCCATCCATGCATACATACATACAGTGACACATACATATATACACGCATGCATGCACACATTTATACACATACATATATACACGCATGCATACACACATATATACACATACATCCATCCATCCATGCATGCACACATATACACTCATACAAACATGCACTTCATATACTACCATGCACCCATACAAAATAATAAACAGATTTTTGGCAATATTGGTACATTGGCGATACATAGGTGATATACAAGCAACACCTAGAATTCACATAGTTGAAAACATTGGCGATGCTGGCAATATATCGCCGAGGACTGGATTTTCTAATACTACAAGTGGTATAGGTATTACCAAGCTGATGATACCGATAATATCGACGATATATCGAGAATATTGCCGATATTCAGAACACAGTTCATAAGTTAATAACAATATGAAGGATGTGAATGACTGTGACAATAAAATAAGTGAAATGATATCAATATCCACAGTGGTTGATAAGTACATCATGTAAAAATGGAAGTAGAAACAAAGAGTGCATCCATCAGTAAGGAAAAATGTGCAAATAGAGCTCCCTAGAAGAAATTGGAATAGTTTAGAAGACGAGTGTCAATGATAGCAAGATAATCACCACCTGATATAATCCATAGGCGCCGATAGACCTTCTCTAGTCTTGTAGAAATATATTATATTTTCAAAATACCAAGTAGCTTTCAGAAATGTCTAGTTTCTTCTCATAGTAATTTGCTTCCCCCCCCCCCCCCCCCCCCCCCCCGGTCTCTCTCTAAAAAAAGAAAAAAAGAAACTCAATTTCCCCATCTCATTTTCAAAATCCAACATTTTTTTTGTTGGAAGACATTGATTTTACTCCTGTTTCCGTTACTTCTCAAAACAAAACATTGATTTTACTCCAAGCCAGAGGCCAAAACAGAAACAGAAACAAAAGGAGCCAAAAAAAAAAAAAAAAGAAAATAAGGAAAACAAAAATACAAACCACCACTTAGGAAAACAAAAAGAGCCCAAATCCAAGAATTTATTAATTGAAATATGATCTCCGGCTCTCCCTTCCTCCCTCCCAAGTGAAACTTTATTAAAAATAGGAGTGAAGTCCATCTTTTTTTCTAGGGTAATCATTCCAATTAGCAGGCTCTAACAGCTCAGTACTGCTGCTTATCTTGATACTCGTCCAAACATTTACAACTAAAAAAAGAAAAAGAAAAACTCAATTTCCCAAAACACACTAATCATTTCAATCTTTCCTCATTCCAACATAAAACATGTATAAGAAACCTGAAAAAAGAAAAACCAAATTCCAAAATTCATTCCTTAACAGAAGTTAGAAAAACAAAAGAAATCCAAAGTAGCAATCCAACCCTAAATCTAATGTCCAGAACCTCAATCCTGTCCTTTTTACCTCGTCTAGCCAAGGTTCAATATCAGTTGAACGGGCTTTATGCATGGGATAACGCAAAACAAAACATTTGAAAAAATCGTTCAATACAATCATGTTTTTTTTTTTTTTACATTTTTATTTGTTTTATTTACTGATCCAAAAAAATGTGAAAAGTGATTGTAGAAAAACCAAAGAAAGTGGGATGACTAAAACCTAATTTAACACGTACACCAACATGTTTTTTTTTATAGGTTAACTGGCCTCTAACCTGAGACCTCTATGTTGAAATGCATTGTGTTTACCATTAAGCTATGGGCTCGAACCTGTATATCAAGATTATTTTCCTTCGTGAATAAAGGAATAAGACCTATAAAATTGTGATAAAATGGCTTCAAATTAATAAATAATGGGGGATATTAAAATAAATATCAAAATCTAATGTACGGACGATGCATCTGATGCTATGGCATTCTTATCAGAAGACATTGATGATCAAAATAGGTACAAACAATATATTTCGACACTAAACAGACAAGGAATATGTGTGCATGCGGATGATTGATGACAACAAGAATTTGTGAGCAGCAAAGATGGGAATTCCTCCAAGATGAAATAATGGAGTTTTTTTTATGAATTCTTCATCAGTATGCTTGTTTAGCAGAGATTTGAATTGTTCAATCTTCATGCTTATTCCCAAGGAGGGTGCCAAAGAGATCCAGGATTTATAACCCATAGGTCTCATTGGGAGCCTCTACAAGATTATTGCCAAGCTTCTAACTGGGAGATTGAGCAACATCCAGCCTCGGATCACTTCTCTGATGCAAAGTGATTTCCTAGGTGGCCAGAATATTGCGGATGGGCCATTCATTGCGAATGAATTGATCAATGAAAGTCAGAAAATGGCTTAAAAGTGATTTTCCTTAACATGGATATGGAGATGGCCTGTGATTGTGTAAATTGGAGATTCTCTGATTACCTACTAGGAAGAATGAGTATTGGCAATACATGGAGAGGCTGGATCAAAATCATGAGTTTTGTCTGTATGGTTTTCTATTCTTATCAACAGCACGCATGGGATTCTTCGAGAGATCCAGGGCTTCTGTCAGCGGGATCCGATGTCCCTGTTCGTGTTCAATACTGCGGTTGAAGTACTAAGAAGTATGCTGCTGAGGCAGCTGAGTCAAGTTTGATTCAAGGTATCCACATCAGCGGCATTCCTCTCACATTCATATATATGCAATATG
This sequence comes from Liriodendron chinense, assembly GCA_003013855.2. Classification (NCBI taxonomy): domain Eukaryota; kingdom Viridiplantae; phylum Streptophyta; class Magnoliopsida; order Magnoliales; family Magnoliaceae; genus Liriodendron; species Liriodendron chinense. Next base: position 2,105,518 of record PVNU02000736.1, on the reverse strand, counting down.
CAATATGCAAATGATAATTGTACGGAAAAAGGTTCTATTCGGGAAGCTCAAAGCTTCAAAGAAATTATTTGCTGCCATGAGGTTGTTTCAGGATTCCATATCAACATAGCCAAAAAGTAGCATTGCTGGAATCAATATGAAGAGGTTGCCGGATCAATTGAGTCCATGGGATGTGGGGATACTTCTCTGTCAATCCAGTTGTTGGGACTGGCATTGGGGTATGGTAGACCATCGGTTCATGCCTGGGATGCCCCTGGTCGAGCGTTACAATCGAAAGCTGGCTGCATGGAAAGGAGAACTTCTTTCATTGGGTGGAGGATAATGCTTGCAAAGTCGACCTTGGAAAATATGTTGATTCACCTTTTATCACTTTTCAAGTGCCCCTCTGGAGTAACAGGTAGGAAAACCACAAATTTCATTTAGTTTCCTGGGGGAAACATGTGCAAGCCAATCAATGCTGGTGGTCTTCGTCTTAATTCAGTTCGGGCCATAAACTCTTCCCTTCTTGCCAAATGGAGGATAGGAAACAACAAAATACTAATGATGTCAGATCCTTACAGGCACGTATGGGATTGGATTTATCGCTGGGACATTAAGGTGGAGAAGGGTTGGGTTTATTGCTGGGACATTAAGGTGGAGCAGGGTTGGAAGAGATCAGCTGTTTGGAGAATGATTTCGGCTGTTTATAGAGATTTTTTGAAGCATAAAAGACTTGAGGGAAATGTACTGAAAGTGCATTTTGGGAAGATAAATGATGCTTTTAAACTCCTCGTCCGCTTCAATTACATCCCTTATTTCAGAAAACTAAGGATAAACATGGCTGGGTGGATGAATTCAATGACAAGGGATACACCATGCTAGAATTCTCGGGGCCTATCAATGTTCATGTAAGTGCTAAGCACATTGTGGTTGTCAAATTTTGTAGACAATGTAATTAGTATAGTGGATGAGGTTGTGTCAGCATGGCAAGCATATTATGAGACTGGAGTCAACCTCAACAAACATCTCAAGACTAAGACAAAGTCGACTCAATAACGGAGGTTAAGGCAAGCTTCAAAGATAAACCATATGTATGCCAACTCCCTAAGTTAGGTGAAATGTTTGACTCTGAAGTTAAGTGTTTTCGAAACCTTTTTAAAGTCACATTTCAGGGTAGTTCGGCCAGCCTAACCCTATATTCGGCCAGCCTTACAAAATTCAGCCAACCATGGAAATTGGCTAAGGTTCCAGCAACTGAAGTTGCCACTTCAGGGGGTGTTCGGCCAGCCCAAGCCCTGTGTTCAGCCAGCGCTGTGGAACTCGGTCAAGTTTCCAGTAATGGTGTTGGATTTTGGACCCTGAACTCGGGTCAGCCAAAGTGCACCTCGGGTCAGCCGAACCCCTATCTCAGGTCAGCCAAAATTCACCTCGGGTCAGTCAAAGTTTGAACATATTCTTATCCCTGCGAAATCTGCTAGCCGTTGGGATAAAATCGTTGGATCTCGAGTCAGCCAAAGACCTAACTCTTGGCTATAAATTGGGCTCATTTCTCATTGTTTCAAAGCACGAAAAAATCCTTCCTCTTGAGAAAGCCCTCTTATACTTTTTAGCTATCTGTTTAGTAGTTGCGTTTATTTTGCAATAGCTATTTCAATTCTCTTCTCAAGTTACATTTGAACTATTTGAGAGTGGTTATTCTCAACTTGAGAATAGAAAATTGGATTTGCAGCTTTTACGAAAATTACTCTTTGAAAAACATATATCCCTAGATCCTTCTTAGTTTGAGCTATGTTGGTTTTATCAACATCAAAGAACGGATCACTGCAACTCTGAAGCTCCTGCTTCATTGGCTTCATCAATATCTTATACTTCAAGAAGATTGGTAATATCTCTTCTTTTATTTAAGGTTTTGTTTTAGATTGCCCGTGAAAATCTCATTTGAAGTTTTTGGTGATAACCTGTGAAAATCACTAGCGGTTTTATTATGATAACCTAGGAAAATCACAACTGTCGTATAAGATTTTAAAGCTGAACATGTGAAAACATTTGTTATAGTGGAAAGCCAAAATTGCAAGGAGAAGTAATTTTGGGAGAGGAGTAGGCGTGTTTTTAAGCACTGAACCACTATAACTTCTTGTGTATTGTGGTGCTTGATTATTCTTTGATTATTAGCTTGATTTTGTGAAATCGTTATAGTGGAAAGCCAAAATTGCAAGGAGAAATAATTTTAGGAGTGGAGTAGGCGTGTTTTTAAGCACTGAAACACTATAACTTCTTATGTATTGTGGTGCTTGATTATTTTTTTATTATTAGCTTGATTTTGTGAAATCTTAAATCGTGAAATAAGGTTGTCCTACCTAAGCTTTTAGGTGTAAGGTTGACCTACAATTTGAAAAAGGTTTCAGATTGCTTGATCTTGTGATTTTGTGACTGAGATTCATATATTGCATTGTGTATTCTTGTATCACTGTTTTGATTATACAATCTCAAGAATTTGGTGAAGTCCCCCCCTTGGACATTTGTAGCTCCACCTTTCAGTTCAAGATTCCGTTGCTCTTGCCCAAGGAGTCAAGCTTGCAGTCAACCGTGGCTCAAGGACTCCGCTAATGATCTCAGCTGGATCAAGTAGGGTCATGCCATTGGAAATTGGCAATTATTATAGAGGAAGCCTAGGACGTGCAATTTCCTTTTGTGTTCTTTTCCAAGATGAATCATTTGGTTAACTACAGGGAGTGCTTTTTTGGCAAAGGAGAGGTTGTAGCTTGGGTGTTTATCTATTGTGAATTTCCATTAGTGTTGGCTTTTCTTTTGGGTTTTTGTGGTAGCCTGTATTTTCGGAGTTGTACCCCCACTCTGTATCTGATTCTGGTCTCTCTCTCTCTCTCTCTCTCTCTCTCTCTCTCTCTCTCTCTCTTCTTTTAATAAAATTTCAGCCATTTATGGGGGGGGGTGGATTTATGAGTATTACAAACCTAAAAAATACATACAAACACCCAGTGCTACAGGCATGGAGATAGATGCATGTTGAATTTTGTGTTCACTTTTCAACTATAACGATATAAGTATAACCTGACCTTATTTTCAAATATACATGCCACAAAAAAAATTATTTGGTGAGAATCAATGGCCATCCTTTTGATGAAACTAAAATGTCTCGCAGAATAAAGGAATGCGATGGTACACAAACTTACTGTGCGCTGTCCAGGAATAATTCTTGATACACTACTAAGTTTGAGTTGTTTCTCATCTTTACCGGAGTACCATATCAGCGTAGACTCATCCTGTAAGTAAATTAACAAAAAAAAAAAAAAAAAAGACCAAACCAAAATGTAAGATTCATAATTAAAAGAGAGAGTACCTTATATTTGAATTTGAATTCACAAAAAAAAAAAAAAAGGTTCATATTGAATCTCATATCTATGGAAGCAAAGGACCCACTGTTGTCACTACTAAAAAAGACCCTAAGTATCTCATTATCCAGAAGATTAAAGAGTACCCAATGTTTGAAGTTTCGGTATCGCTACAAGTTTCGCTAGCCAGGGATATGGAAACAATATCGATATCGGTGATAATATCGTTGATAACCGGAAACGCGGGGAAAATGGAAACAACGGTGGAATTTTTTAGTGGGGGGTGAAGGGTAATGGTGGAATTAGTGAAACCTCAGGAGATGCTAAAATACAGATATTTTGCATATTTAGAAAAAAAAAAAAAAAATTGCAAAAAGAATGCATACATAATGCGTTTCTATTTAATGAGGGCCTAAAAGCATGTGTTGCTGTAAGAAATTAGCCAAACCATCTCATCCATTCCATCCATCCACAAATATTTGACATTCCATTTAAACATCCATTGATATTTCATAATATCGTCAATACATGATATTTCCCAACAAATCATCAACAACTGAAAAAAGAAACTAAAGATTGTGGTCTTGTTATTGCCATGTCACGATAATGATATTATCAATATTATCGTGATATTATCAGTATTATTGTTGACAAATTGAACGTTGCATACAACCATGCGCCCATAAAAAATATGAAATAGAATTTTTTTAAATATACATATTTTTGGCAACATCGATACATTAGCGATATCATTGAAATATTGCAGATACATTAAAGATACAAGCGACGCCTAGAATTCACACAATAAAAAATATTGGCGATACACTGGCGGTATTAATACATTAGCGATACAAACGGTGCCTGGAATTTGCACAGTTGAACATATTGACAATATTGATACATTGGCGATATTTAGTGATACATCGGCGATACCTAGAATTTTTTATACTATCAATGTTATCGGTATCGCTGAGCTAAAGATAGAGATAATATCGGGGATATTTCGATAATATCGGAGATAATGCGAACACTGAGAGTACCTCATATTAAAATATTTTCCTAGGGTGTACATATGCAATAAAATCTTAATGGCACATTGGATACCAAGAAATTGACATAACGAAATGCAGTGAGCCAACCAAGTAAAAAGACAACCAACCTTGATTTTCTTTTTAGACTCTTAACATACTAGATTGGTTGAGCTAAACCATGTTGATCTAGCCACCACTGGTAGTGACCAAGTAAAGACAAACTATTTCTCTTCATTATATTCAACAGTTCCATTTTACGCTTGTGCAATAGGGCAACACCTCATGCATACACCCACTGAAGGTAGCTGGAATGAAACAAGTAGGGACTAGGAAGTGGTGAAGTGTATGCAGACGATGAAGGTTGGCAGATTGAAATAGGAAGGTAGCAGCAGGACCAAGTGAGCATGAAAAACTACTTAAATACCATTCTATGGATAAAAAGGTATGAAAAAGATGAACTTGCCCACTATCCTGGGCCTTCAAGAAAATTTCCCCAAAAAATACTCCACCTTACTCGATTTACCCAAATTCCATCCAAGAATAATACCACTCGCAGCCCCAACAGCATCCAGAGCTATCCAGTCAAATTGTAACACATTCCAAATCGACGACGGCGTACCTATGGAAATCGATTGAAGCTTGGTTTTTTGGAATCTTTGCAAGCCTTCTTGACTTGAGCCCTCTTGCCACTACACCCTAGCCCTCTCACGTTTCAGGAAAGCACAATCATTGCTCACCTCCCTTCCCTGATTTGATCCTCTTGTTCCCGCTAGCCTTGGACGATGTGTCATAATTAATAGAGCACTTTAACCTCAGGAGCTCCCTCACTCCTCTAGGAGATCTCTTGGACCTGAAATCTTGGATTCCTTGCCACTGATGAAGAGCTCTCTCCTAAACTGAAGTGGAAGAAATCTTCGACGTCTTCATCTCTAGCACTAAAAGAAAGACCTACTTGAACTCCCACCCTTTTTAGCACATCTTTGGCCCATACGAATTGATCCTTTGTAATGCTGCACTTCCCAAAAGCTTCTGCATTGTTGGTCGTGATCAACAGTCGGTCTGATCTGTCATCTGCGTCACCACGAGCCTCGGGATTAGCCGAAAGCCACAACTCTTCTCCGAAGATAGATCGGGCTTAACTATACTGCATTTTCTCTACGCATAGGGGGGTGATAAGGAGAGCCTCTTTAAACAGCTCTTCCTCTCCACCCACTTGTGCCAACATTAGCTCCCCTGCAGTCGAAGATGACTCCTTCGAGTAGGTTTCATGATAGCTAGGAGAGATGGAAATTTCCTTCTGAATTATTTTAACCTCCAAAGATGGGAAAATGACTGCATAAGTCTTCGAGAACCCTCCCACCCTCTATCCTCCCTACTAGTCCTTCTCGAGCTCCCCAAAACTACCTGTGTTCTCGGGGCAAACCTCAGAACTTGCAAGAAGAGAGGCTCTCGGCACCTGATCGAGGTCTCGCATGGTAGAGTTAGGCGAACGCGTGATCCCTTGGTTAGTAACAACACGCGTCTCATTTGCGAGGGACTCTAAACAATCGAACTTTGCTTTCGCGCTACCCTCGCGCCCACACGTGCCACAAGAAAAAAAAAAAATCGTAAGTAATTCTAGCTCGAAACCAACCCTCGAGTCGTCTTAACAAATGTCCCGGTCTGGCACACCACCGTTCAAAGTGTCGCACCGTACACTACTAGAGACAGGTTCGGACTCCGAACCTAGCATCGCCCCTAACTCGGGAGAGGAGCTCCTTCTACAGTTGCTCTCGAGAAACAAAACACGCTAGGTGTGAGACCCTCATTTGATTGTCAACCACCGACCTCGCCTTGACCAATAGGAAGCTACCGCGTGTGCTCCTGGAAAGCAAGTGCTCCTATCGTGCAAGCAAGCATTACTCCTTCAACCTCGCTAGGACTTCTTCCAAGGCCGGTGTTCGCTGAAGTCCCCTCCCTGGTCCTCCACAGATCCCCCCATCTGGGAATCACCGATCCTTTCTCTTCTCGCTGCACTAACAAACCGATTCTTCTGTCTCCAACAAAAGCCGAAATGAACGAAGGAAGCACTATCCCTTTGTTCCTACGAATACATGCCCGATGACTCCCACCTCCTCCCCAAGCTTCATCATTGCATCTAACTCGATCAAATCTCCCAAGCACGACACAGAAAGCGCTGAAAAACTCTTAGAACCACACCTCAAGGGGAACCGCCCAAATGAGCACCCACACATCCTCCATCCCAAAGGAGGAAAACTCCTTCATTGTTTGTAACTTGGTGATCGCCCCTTCCGTATGCAGCGCTCCCGCCATAACGAGGAGATCTGCGTTTACCCCTAGGCTCAGCTAAATCCAGATATCGTTGTAGTTGAAGGGCCTGATGATGTAAAACTCTAGTTTTAACCTGCAACAGTCATCTAACCAATCCCTCACTTATTGTAGCGTGGCCCCTTCCTTACTAGTAGCTATGATAGAGAAGTCATTCCATAGATGAGGAATGCCCTCCTCCAATAGCTTAATCACTTTCTCCCCTTAATGCATTACCACCTTGACCCATTTTGTTGACGTCGATCCTATATCCTTCTCAATAGAACTTTTGATCCTCTTCTCGCCCTTGCTCGTCATTTTTCCAAGAACTACTTGAAGGATAAGTCCCCCCTAATTCCAGTTAGTTCTGCACTATGACCTTCGATCTGATGGACCGTCGTAGATTGGTTTTTCCCAAGCTGTTTTGGCTAACATAGAATAGGATTTGGTGTCTCCTTATGCTTCATCTCAGGTCCGAATTGCGCACTTTGGACCCTAAGTTTCATTCCCCCAAAACTCTCCCCATGTAACATTTACACTGCTCGATTCAGCTCAATCATTGAGCTCATTTGCACAAATGTGAAGGCCCTATGCAAATTCAAGCCCTTCTTTCTAGGAAGAACAACATCCAGTACCGCCCCCGCCCTACCGAAAACCCTTGAAAAGTTCACCGGCAACTAGCCCTCAACGAAGCCTTGAACAAATAGGGTAAGGTAACTGGAAACGTCCGTGTTCCACGAAATCTTCTTGCCGAGTTTCTTCTTTCTGTTTGACACTGATTGCTAAGCCTCCCCCCTGTTTGCGATTGATAGTTTCCCGTTTTTGATACTACCCTTCCCTCCTTTTCCAGCAGTTATGCCTATTGTCCTCGTCCACTCAAAATTCTCCTGCCTCATCTCTGCCTGATTCCTTGTCACCATGCATGATTTCTCTCTGTGTTCAGATCTACTCTACACGCCCAATTTCTCCTGGCTCATCTTCACTGTTTGAGAGATTGTTTTCGGGGGATCTAGTTAGAGAGTGGATTTCAACCAATGCTCTTCAATTTTTGTGAATCAAAATCTTCAATTTGGGAGAAAAATGGGAAGGGGGAAAACATTCATAAATACTACGAAAATCAGAAAAAAAAAAAATTAGAAAATAATTTTTTTTCAAAAAAAGAAAAAGGCGATCTAGTTGTGGAGTGGATTTCAACCACTCTTCAATTTTTGCCAATCAAATCCCTCAATGTGTGTATTTGCATGTGTGTGTGGCGAGGGGGGGGGGGGGGGGGGGGGGGGGGATTAGTGATCTAGTTGGGGAGTGGATTTCGACCAATTTTCAATTTTCATCAATCAAATCCCTCAATTTGGGGAAAAATTGGAAAGGGGAAAATATACATAAATACTATGAAAATCAGGAAAAAAAATTATTTTTGAAACTTTTTTAGGGATCTAGTGGGGGAGTGGATTTTGACCACTCTTCTTTAATTTTCATGAATCAATCTAGGAGGAAAAATTCAGAAGGGGCAAAATATACCTAAACACTGAAAAAATCAGAAGAAATTAAAAAATATGGAACTTGTTTTGGCCTCTTCAATTTTTTATTTTTTTTATTTTAGTTATTTAAATTTTTGAAAACGCAAAAAAAGAAAATTTGTTTTATTTTTAAAAATAATGATACTATTTCATGAAAAGCTTATTAAATTTTTTTTCCATTTATGTATGGATGTTGATGAGTGGTGGGTTGCATTTTTAATAAAAAAAAAATTGAAATTTTAAAAATTATGAAAAAATATGTTTATAAAAAATAATTACGCTATTTCATAATTATTTATGCATGTATGAATGGATGTATCATGTATGATATCGTGTATGTGTGGAATTGTGCATTGATGAATGAACGGATGGATGTGTTATAGATGGGTGGATGTGTGCATTGATGAATGAACGGATGGATGTGTTATGGATGGGTGGATGTGTTATGGATGGATGTATGGATGGATATGTTATGCACGTATGGAAGAATCATGCATGGGTGGTTTGATAGGTGTATATGATATGAATGAATGAATGCATGCACGTACGCATGCATACTTGCATGCATATGTGCATGGATGGATGATTGTATGAATGGATGATGTATGATGTAGGATGAGTGAAACTAGCCCAGGATGAATGAAGTGAGATCAAAATACACACTAACTAAGCAATCAACAAATAAATTCAAGCAAATCCACACCATAAAATAAGAAATTCGTATTAACGACTAGATAATCTTAGGCAATTTACAAACACGGTGCACAAAAATATGAACTATCTCAAGAGTGGCCCACCTGGAAGATAGAACTTTCAATCTAGCATAGGTCATGTCACATCCACGTGAGTAATAATAGTACCACTAAAATTCAGATTGGGGTAAAGGGTTTGCTCAAATCAGATTTGTCCTAAAGGGGTTTGGATTTTGGTTCGGGTTAGGGTTAACAAAGGAGTTTTACAGTTTTTAATGAGGAAAACAAAAGGGAAGGAGGATGGGTTGCACACGTCAGCCCGTACGAATGCACATGCACACACGCGGATGTGCGTGCAGTGCGTGGGACGTGTGGGAAGGAGAGAGGTTGGGGTTTTGATGGGTTGGAAATAAAAAGAGAGGATGGAGTGAGGAGGGACTCTAAGTTTAAGGTTTGTAAAACAAAGGGGAAGAAGAAGGGAAAAGTGAAGATGAATACTTAGAACGGAGAAGAATAGAAGAGATGATATCCTTGGAGGAATCCACCATCAAGCTATGCCCACAATTTGATTGGAATGAAGGGTTTTCTAACAAAACCCTAAAGGAGAATGGAGAAGGAACTTTTCAAGAGAGACAAGTTTCAAGCCATTTTTTTTTCCTTTTGCTCAATAATCCAAGCAAAGGTTGGATGTCCACATCCCCCCCAACTGGCTTTTATAATAAAACTTTTCAATAATTACAACTATGCCCTCACTTAAAGTTCAATAGACTAAAGTCAAAACTAAATATCCAAAGCAACTAAAAATCATCTATATCATCCATCACGTCTTAGAAATAACATAAAATAAAAATCAGGATCTAAGGGGCCCAGATCTGGAAGATCTGACAGTCCGATGGCCCGATCAAGATGATCCAATATTCCAATTGACCCAAAACTGAAAACCTATAGCTAAAAACTCCTAAAAAACAACCCACATGCATCATCCCAGTGTGGGGTCTTCCTTATGCATGCCCAATGCATGTGGGGTCTTCAAAGTAGCCCCACGAGTAGAGTTGTACACCAAGTCGAACTGAATCAAGCTAGGCCTAGCTCAGCTCGGCTCGACCAGAAGACAACCCTAGCTCGAGCTCGGCTCGGTCTGTCCTTCGAGCTGGAATGGCACGCTCGGCTTGGTTCGGTTGAGCTTTCGAGCCGAGTTCGAGCCGAATTCGATCCTGGAAAAAGCTAAAATTTAAATAGGCCCAACCCAAAACTTGGCTTAAAACAGTTCAAAATCCAGGCCCGAAGGCAGCTCAAGGTCCATTGACACCCCCGCACTTGCTTTTATAGAAAGTTTTCCCTTTCATTCCTTCGCTCTCTTCCGATGTGTGACTAAACAACATCCCTTTTCAACTAGTCGAGTCGAGTCGAACTCGAACCGAGTCAACACAAACCGAGTTTCAAGTCGAGCCAAATCAAGCCAGGGTCAGCTCGAACTTGGCTCGAAAATCTTCGAGCTGAATTTTTTTATGGCTAAACTTGGTTCGAACCTAGTGTCCGAACCGAGCCGAATCAAGCTAGTTCGAACCGAGTTGAGCAAGTCAACCGAGCTAACTCGGCTCATGTACAGCTCTACCCGCGAGCCCCATCTAGAAGTCGTAATCCATCCATAAGGAAAGTTGTGCTGATGCAGGTAGTCATCTCCTCCTTTGGTACATTCAAGCAGGTCCTTTGATGTCCCCATCTCCTCGGCTGAGAAGAATTTTCCACCGGCGAAATAAAGCTGTTGTAGCGTTCGAGGAGATCAGGATCAATGCGCTAGAACTCTGCCTCTATAATCTAGGTGTTGTCTGACACCAACCTGTTCTTCTACTTTACAAGGTACTTCTGATATCCTCCATGGCGGGTAGAAACCACTTGGTGGTCCAGAACATCCTCGATCTCTTCTTTTCGTCCAGGTAGTGATGGAAGAGAAGGCAATGGGTGGGAAGTAGGGTCTAACAAATGCCTTGGGCTGGGTTCAGGGTCAGGTACACCACCATCTGGGGTAGGGGAAAAGTCTGCAAAAGGGCTAGAAGATGGAAGTGCGGGTCCATCACAAGGCACAAGGTCCTCCATGTTGAATGTGGCACTAATGCCCATGTCAGATGGAAGATCCACCACATACACAATAAGGCCCACTCTTGTCAAAATTTTATATGGACTTGCACTTCGGGCATGTAATTTCCTCACGGTTCCCTGTGAGAATCGTTCGGGCCTAATATGGACCATAACGTAGTCATCCTCTTAAAATTCCTTAAAGCTACAATGTGAATCTACAGAAGAGTTTATAATGTTGATTACTGGCATTAATGCGCCTCTTGATCTCACTATACAAGTCATGAATATGCGGTGCAAATGCTTCTACGGACTCAAATGGCCCACGTGAAACAGACATGGGAATGAGATCTATAAGCATTCTAGGCTTGTACCCAAGTACTATCTCAAATGGACTCATTCCTTTGGACCTATTGATAGGATTATTGTATGCAAACTCGGCTACGGGCAAAACCGCATCCTAGGTCTTAATATGGTCTCCCACCAGACATCTTATCAAATTCTCTAAACTTCGATTGACAAATTCCATCTGACCATCAATTTGTGGATGGTATGCTGAAAAAAATTGTACCTTTGTTCCCATCATGTACCATAGAGTTTTCCAAAAATAACTCAAAAAGCGCACATCTATCTGACACGGACTTTGGCAAGCCATGCAGATGAACTACCTCCTCAAAGAAAATCTTGATCACGTTAGTAGCATCAGACGTTTTAGAACGAGGGAGGAAGTGTGCCATTTTCGAAAAACAGTCCACAATCATAAAGATGGAATTGGTTTTTTTATCGTCTTGGGTAGCCCAAGCATGAAATCCATGCTGATAACAACCCATGGGGCAGTGGGAGACTGGCAAAGGAGTATATAAATAGGTGTTCTGCTTCCTCTGTTTTGCCAGTTGATAAGTCTTACATTGCCTTACAATGTTAACCACGTCTCGCTTGAGAGTTGGCCAATAGAAATGCTCCTCTACAAGGGCAATAGTTTTTGTCATGCCCAAAATGACCAGCTATCCCTCCAGCATGAAGTTCCTAGACAAGAAAATCGCGGAGGGACGTACAGGGTATACATAATCTATCGCCTTTAAACAAAAACTCACTGACCGGGACTAACTCACTATTACCCCTAGACTGACCACCTAACAATGACGCGTACACTTCTCCAAAATCTGCGCAACTAGGTTAATCTTCCTTTAATCGCTCAAACCTAATGACTTCTACGTTCATGGATTGGAGTAACACAACCCTACGACTCAACGCATCGGCAGGTTCATTCTTAACCCCAGCTTGTGCTTCAACACAAAAGTGTACTCTTGAAGAAATTGGACCCACTTGGCATGCCTCGGGTTCAATTTCTTTTGGGAGTTGAGATAGCACAAAGCCTCATGATCAGAGAATAAAACAAACTCTTGCGATAATAAATAATGTCGCCAATGGCACAAAGATTGCACTACCGCATAGAATTCCTCGTCATAGGTAGAATACTTTTGTTTCACTTCATTCAGCTTTTCGCTAAAGAAAGCGACAAGGTGCCCTTCCTGACTAAGCACTCCAACTATACATACGCTAGACGTATCAGATGCAACCTCAAAAACCTTGAAAAAATCTGAAAGTCGCATGATAGGAGCTTCAGTCATCTTGACTTTGATCTCCTTGAACGCCCTAAAGGATGCTTTAGTCCATTGGAACTCCCTTTTTTTACGCAATCGGTAATGAGAGTCATGATGGAACTAAACCCTTTAATGAATCGCCTATAAAAGGTGGCTAAGCCATGAAAGATACGCACCTCATAAATATTGCGCGGCTCAGGCCAACTGACCATGGCCTTGACTTTCTCGAGATCCGCAGGCATGCCCTCAAATGACACGATAAAACCTAAGAAAATGACACTATTAGACAGAAACAAACACTTCTTGAGGTTGGCATACAATTTCTCTTCCCTAAGGATCCCTCACGCTTTACCTCAAATGGTGGAGATGTTGTTCCTTAGTCATGCTGCAAATAAGGATATTATCAAAGTACACGACTAGGAACTTCTCCATGCGAGGCCTCAACACTAGGGTCATCACCTGCATAAATGTAATCGGGGCATTGGTAATGCAGGGGCATTTTCACACCGGGCTCGTGTGGGGTGGCCTGTGTGATGCAGGGGCACGCTCGGGGTGGGCGGCCCATGCAATGCGGGTGGCTCATGTGATGCGGGCCCCACCCGTGTGAGGCAGGTGGCTAGTGTGATGAAAACCCATGTGATGTGGGGCCCACGAAGGAGGGTTCGGCCGAGGGCCTGGCCTATGTGAAGCAGGAGCCTGGGCTATGAGATAAAGGGATTGATTCACCACACTCTATCAATTCGAGCTTTTAAAGTGGTTAGTCGTCCAGCGTCAATTGGTCAATCCAAAAGGCATGACTAGCCACTCGTACAACCCATCTTTCGTCTTAAAGCCAGTCTTCCATTCGTCACCTAGGCAAATACGAATCTGGTGATACCCACTCTTGAGGTCTATTTTGGAGAAAATTGTGGCATTGGCCATCATGTCCAACATATCGTCAAGACGCGGTATAGGAAACCGTTACTAAATGGTAATTTTGTTGAAGGCACTACTATCCACACATATACGCCACGTGCCACCTTTCTTAGGCGTCAAAAGGGCAAGCATGACACATGGACTCATGCTCTCCTAAATGAACCCTTTCATGAGAAGCTCATTAACTTCCTTCTTGAGTTCAACATGCTTCGTGGAGTTCATTCTGTAATGAGGAAGGTTTAGTAGAATCGACCCAAGGACAAGATCAATGGCATGCTGGATGTCTCTCAAAGGTGGAAGCTCATCCGGGAGGTCATTAGGAAAGACATCACTAAACTCCGACATCACCGAAATTACCTCACCAGGCAACTCTACACCAACCTAGGGCGTAGCCTCTCTAGCCACGAGGGCATACACCTCTAAATCAGCCCTAGTCTCCTCTTTCAAATTCTTTTGCATTAAGGATGTGAAGAGACTTGAGCTTAGACTTCCTCGAAGTTCCAGGATCACCCTTCTTAGTAGTCTCCTTCTTTTCCGGTGTGGGACCCAATCTAATTTTCTTGCCATCAAACATAAAAGTACAAATATTCGAGCGACCGAATATTGTAACGTCCAAATCCAATAACAAGGGCCCACCCAAGATGATGTGGTCGACATCCATGGGAACCACATCGCACCACAACGAGTCTTTATATGATCCAAACTGGATAGGTATAAGACAACACTGTGAAACCGGGATAGAAGACTCATCAACCCATGATACTCAATATGGTAGAGGGTGAGGCTCGGCTTTCAAGCCCAGCTGACTCACGATGCTGGTAGAGACCACGTTGGCACAGCTGTCACTGTCCATTATCACTTTACAATTCTTTTCTCCACACTTGGCATAAGTGCAAAAGATCGTGTTCCTACGCCAATCATCATTTTCTCTAGCTTGGGTAAAGTCACATCTGACAACTAGGAGTGTCGCGGCCTCATGCTCTTCAGACTCCTCATCACCAGCACCAATGTCAAGTTCATAGTTTTCTTCTTCGCAATCGCCCTAGGCATATCCCCATATGCCCCTTCTATCATAAGGGCTTTACCCCTTTCTTTCTCCAAGCATTCCCTTGCAAGGTGACCATAGCCACTCCAACGGAAACACTGCATGTGCTCACTTCCCTTCGAACTAGTGCTGGTTAGACCCTTACCTTTAACATCTCTGTTATAAGTGGGAGCACCAGTTGAGGCTTTAATCTGGTTCTTAGGGTTAGGTTTGGCTCCCTGAGGAGTAACCTTGCCACTAGAATCATGAGACACAAACTACTTCATGGTCGGTTGCATTAGGTATCGTTTAAGCTCCTCTACCCTAAGGTAAACCTCCTCTAGCGTACCAACATCATGAGGGATGAGCTCACGTCTAATCTTAGGCCGCAGGCCTGACCTAAAATGAGACAGGGTCACAAAGGGTGACTCGTCGACATCACATCACATCATTTACTCCAAGAATCTATCGATGTAATCCGACACAGGCATCGACCCTTGCCTCAAGGACTGCCATTGGTCCAAAAGGCGATCACAGTAGGAGAGCAAGACGTATTTTTCTCTAAGAAGTTCTTTCATCTCAACCCATGATGTAATGGGTTCATCTCCACGCCGCTCTGCCTTCTGTTCCGTATTAGTTTAGAATAGCTTAGCTTGACCCGTCAACTTCATTTTAGCGAACCTCGCTCGATAGCGATCTAACATGTCATGCCACTCGAAGTAGTCCATGTCAGCTAGCTAGTAAGGAAATGCTTCAGGTTCAAGTGGCCATCAAAACTGGGGGCATCAACTTTGACACTTTTCATAACCCTTTCCTCAGGGTCATAACGATCTCGCGATTCCCTACGTGGCGCGTGGACCTACATGACCTACTCCCTGACAAAAATTCCTATTACGACCCCTAATAGGTTCCGTTGGAAGTGGGTCCTGCTCAATTGGTTCCTCATCCCCTAGCTCTCCTACCTGAGACTAGTGGTCTTCCCCAGTAGTGGGGGTACCATGTGACATAGCCTCTAGCTGCATTATACGCTGGTTGCTGGCAGTCATTTACGCAACAGTGGTCCTGTTGTGGGTCTAAATGGCCATAAGACGGTAGTTAATCTTTTTCAGAGCCTCGGCAATTTGATCCAAGTTCATGGTGGGGACTAGACCAAAACCATGACCTGTTTGTGTTTGCGTACACTAAACAACCTTAAGGAAAGAGAGCCTAAACTATATATGAAGTATGAACTATATGATGAATGCAATGCAAAATTCAGATTTGACGCCTCCTAAATGTTATTCTAAAATAAAAAATTCAGATTTGATGATGCTCAATGTGATGCTAATCTAGGCATACAATGGAATACTCGTAGACTCTAAATGCACCTAATAACTCTAGGCTCGAATGGGGAACACTGAACTAGGCTAGACCTATGCTCTTATACCAAATTTGATGTGGGATGAGTGAAACTAGCCTAGGATGAATGAAGTGAGATCAAAATACACACTAACTAGGCAATCAATAAATAAATTCAAGCAAATCCACACCTTAAAATAAGAAATTCAGATTAACAACTAGATAATCCTAGGCAATTCACAAATAAAGTGCACAAAAATATAAAATATCTCAAGAGTTGCCCACTTGGAAGATAGAACTTCCGATCTAGCATATGTAATATCACATCCACGTAAGTAGCAATGGTACCACTAAAATTCACATTGGGGTAAAGGTTTGCTCAAATCAGATTTGTCCTAAAGGGGTTTGGATTTTGGAAATAGGGTTTTGGGTATTTAGGGTTAGGGTCAACAAAGGAGTTTTAGAGTTTTAATGAGGAAAACAAAAGGGAAAGAAGGAGGATGGGCTGCACACGTGCCGCATGGACGCACGTGCACACGTGCGAATGTGCATGCGTGGGACGCGTGGGAAGGAAAGAGAGGTTGGGGTTTTGATGGGTTGGAGATAAAAAGAGAGGATGGAGTGAGGGGGGACTCTAGGTTTAACGTTTGTAAAAAAAAGGAAGAAGAAGGGAAAAGTGAAGATGAATACCTAGAACAGAGAAGAATAGAAGAGATGATATCCTTTGAGGAATCTACCACCAAGCTATGCTCTACCCTTCCACAATTTGTTTGGAATGTAAGGTTTTTTAACAAACCCTAAAGGAGAATGGAGAAGGAACTTCTCAAGAGAGGCAAATCTCAAGCCCTTTTTTTTCTTTTGCTCAATAATCCAAGTGAGGTCGGACATCCACCCCCCTTTGGCCTTTATAATAAAACTTTTCAATAATTACAACTATGCCCTCACTTAAAGTTCAATGGGCCAAAGTCAAAACTAAACATCCAAAGCAACTAAAAATAATATAAACCATCCATCATGTCCTAAAAATAACATAAAATAAAAGAAAAGAAAAACCAGGGTCCAAGGTCCGATGGCTCGATCAAAATGATCCAACAGTCCAATGGACCCAAAACTGAAAACCTATAGCTAAAAACTCATAAAAAGCAACACGCATGCATCATCCCAGTGTGGGGTCTTCCTGATGCATGTCCAATGCATGTGTGGGTCTTCAAAGTGGCCCCGCAAGCCCTGTCTGGAAGTCATCAATCGTCATCCATACATAAGGAAAGTTGTGCTGATGCAGGTAGCCGCCTCCTCCTCTGGTACACTCAAGCAGGTCCTCTAATGTCCCCATCAATGTATCTATGTATGTATGGATGGATGAAGTTTTGCTGAAGAATTCCACATTTTCTCCATGTTTCCCTCAATCAGCAATACATTCTACATCCCCAGTCAACGATACATGTAAGGATACCAATACTACAAACATTGGATCCCCAAACATTAGAATGAACTCAATCAAAAAGATCTAAACTTTATGAGTACCAGGGGTAAATGTTTTTTGACAATGTTTTGACAATTGAGAAACATCATAATTAAATTCAGCATATAAATGAAATTTATTGGGAAATAACAACGAAAGTCACCAAGTGGAAACATGACCTAAGCGAGCGCGCCAAAGCTAGACACACTCTTTATTTCTGAGACAACTCTAAGATGAGCAATAGAGATGCCACTCACATCAAACAAGTACAGTACATGAGCTTCATGTCCACCACCAGTCCTCTTGGGTTGTAGATCTTGTATAACATAATAAGGAAAGAAAGTGACAACAATTTAACTTCTTAGTAAGGGCACTAACATATCATAAAAGGAAAGGAAGTAGCATGGATAGATGGTAAGATTAAGGATGACGTGAGCTAATAAGATCCTTTTATAGAGGCCCTAGAAAAAGATCCATTGGCGAGCTTTATGCAACTTGAGGAGTGCTTATCTCAAGAAGCACAAGTGAAACGGATTTTGAATGTGAAAGAAAGTTTTCTTCTTTTTGGTGATTGGTCATATGATCCATGGCACTGAAGTCAATAATTCAAGTGGAAGGATATGCATTGGGCTGAGAGGAATGAGCAAATGTTCCTGGATGCCCGCTAGAAGGATATGCATAAGGTGTGCTTCAAAGCAGTCTCTGCTCTTAAGATCGACCTTCTGAAAGGATACTCATTGGGGTTCAATGAAGGGAAAATGATGCCGTTGTTGCCCATAGGTTGGGATCCAAGGGGCTGTGAGAATTAAATAGCTAAGAAGAACACATTTTGTGCCACTTAGAAAATGGCTACGGAGGTTTGGTTCGAAGGAAGACAAGTAACGGACCTTATGCAAGGACGGGATTTGGTTGGGAGAGTTGTTCACTAAAGCTTCTTATCAGTACAGAACTTTAACAAGGCATGTTTTGAGTGGAGAATATTTTTCAAAAGAGTGTGGAAAGTTGGAGAAGCTTATCCAATCCATTTATGGGAACAAAAGTCGTGTGATAATAGAGCTTTCTACCAAGTTTACCCTAAAGCTGTATTACGTGGTTCTTAAGAAAGAGACAACTTTCTCAGGTCTATAACAATTATAGAGATCACAATTTCTAGGAGAACCCTAACCAATGAAGAAATTGATGAATTTGTCAGCCTCATGGAGAGACTAAGTACAAGAGATTGGGGTAGAGGAATGATTGGTGCTGGAATCTAGAAAGGGGCGGGCTCTTCTCTATGAAGTCTCTATGTTATCGGTGATCATTAATACATTTTAAAGTACGAAAATATTAACATAAAAGCTCATTGGTTGTAATCAACCTATGTAATAGAATATTTGATAGCGCTTGATTGTAAACAATGTATGTAATAGTCTATTGCGTTGTGCCTGTGAGAGTTTTCTGCTCTCTTTGCCAGCCCCGAGCCCGGGTAGGGTTGCATCAAGTTGGCAGCCAGCATCAAACTTATGTCATAACTTCCATCATGAAATAGAACAAAACAGGATTCATGTAGGTGACCCCAATTAAGTGGGACAAGGCTTAGATCATGATCATGATGATGTATTAACATACACATACAAAGAATTTCCTGAAATCATGGAAAGTATTAGTACATTTGAAAAAAGTCCTTAGAAAATGGACATGAGCTTTAAATAGTCAAGGAAACAACAAGAAATGGTTTCTTAAGTATCTTAAAAAATCAACAATATACCACAAAAGTCACTTGGCGGATGTCAAACTGACAGAGCATATCAAGAAATATGACTGGTAATATGTATGTAGCATAGATGCAAACAACTTACATTAGAAAGCCTAAAAGGGCAGAATTTAGGCTTCCCTCTGCGCCCATACTTTAATAGATATGCCCCTTTCTTAAGGGCTTTAATGGCCTGCATATCCCAAAGAAAATGAATAAATAAATCACGAATTACAGATGCCCTACAAAAGCATGTTGCACTGACAAAAAAAAATTGGTGCAAAAATGTAGCTTTATTAGAAAGGTGTAGTATGCTGCATGCCTCATTCTCACATAATGATGAACAAAAAGAAAATGATAGAAGGAAAAAAAAAAAAGACACTACCTTTATCTTCAATAGCTAGCACCTAATCATTGAAGCTCACATACCAGAAAATTAATTGATCTTTCATTAAACTGACTCGGTGAGCATGCAAAAAATTATAAAAACAACGAAAATATAGAAACCCTCAAGATGGGTAACATAAAAAAAGACAATGCAAATGCAACTGCAAATTGCAATGGATCTACATAGTTATCAATTCAGACACAACTTCTTCATATTGGCAGCCCAAAGCCAACCATGGTAATTATTGCACGCTGAATTTTGGCAGTTTGATGCTGGTTTTGGGGGCTGAATTTCATAGACTATAATTGACTATTTTTGGAAGATTGTAGTTGCTGACTTGAAAATTGTAGTTGCCAATTTTGAAGATTTTCAGAAGATTTCAAGGACAATCTTATAGAAAGGTTTTCAAGAGAAACCCATAACAAGCTCAAGTCTAAACGTTGAACCATGCTGAGTCAAAAGGAAGCTAGGTAATAACATCTGTGAGATCTAATTGCTAAATGATCTCTCTCCATCCAGGCGGTACGCCTCTCTTTGCAACAACCAGTCCAGTATGCCTCTCTCTTTATAGCAACCCATCCAGACAATACACCGCCTCCCACACTATCAACAACAACCTCCTCCACCTACCCATTTGGTTGGTATGCCACCTCACTCAAGCAACCAAACCACACTGGCAACCATATCGTCTACGACACCAGCAACATTCACTTCTTCCTCGCATTTGGATAGTGTGCTATCTCTATCACTATATCTCTCTATACACATATGCAGGCACATGCCTCCTTGCTATTGATAAGAACTTCCTTATTATTCTCGAGAAAGACATATATATATATATATATATATATATATATATATATATATATATATATATATATATATATATATATATATATATATTAGTTCAATCTTTCTTCAATGGCTACTTCATTCTAAGTTTCAAACTCCTCTTGGGGGAACCAGAATTGGATGAAAGGTGCACGCGAGCACATACAGCAACCCATATGGTATGTCGTCTCTCTCTCAAGCAACCAAACCACATCTGCAACTACTCTTCTTCCTTCATTTACTATTAGGGCTTTCCATTTCTACAAATGGAGCCTATGGCCACTAATAAACCTCTAATTTTATGATGACTGGTTCTAGCGGGATTTGCACATTGAAAATTATTTAAATTTGAAGCCTGTTTTGCTTCTGGTGACTGGTTCTAGCGGGATTTGCACATTGAGGCTCCTAAGTTTGTAATGTGGTTAGACCTCGTTGAGCTCTAATTGTACTAAGAATGCATCATGGAAACATTGACTTTCCAATAATGTGTTATGTTTTTGTATAAACTTAAGTAATAGAAAGGCAACTTGTTATGTTTTGTCACATACTATTCTTTTAAATTATTGACTAATTTTTGTTTTTTCTCAATTCCCTAAAGAAACATAAAACCTGGCGACTTTAGGTTTATGTTACAATGCAATTCAAATTAACCCTCATATTATTCCCCATATGATTTAATAATGCACATCGAAATATTACCTGATCAACATCCCGGTCGATAGTACTACTCCTCAGCAGATCTGCCATTCACGTTGTGGAATCAGGTACTCCCCCCACACAATGAAACCCATTCGAGCAATACAAAAGACCACCCGGGTAATCACAAGAGAAAAACTGAATCCACAACATAAAACCTCTGTGGTAAGTCTTGTGCCAAGACACAGAAAGCAGCTTCTTCATTTATCCCATGACCATTGACAAAATAACAATTCCTGTCCAAGAACCCCAATTCGCAAGAGCCAAAAGTTCCAGACTCCAATTTCCCGTGAATCCAAACCCTTTTTATCAGAACACTGAAAAAACATCCGAACCAATCCCGAAGGCTAAGTACATACATTCTAATCTCAAATTCTAAAAGAAAATCAATTCTTTCTCCGCCCCATTACTGCTCTTTACCTAATTTCAAGAATCGGTGTTCATGTAAACAACTCGGAAGCTCAGAAAACGGCTCAAACCGATCTACGGAAAACCTAGAATGTCGTAAATTCCATTTGAACCTCTCAAATTCCTTAAGCTCTTGGAAATCCAGCCTCAAAACGCCGTGTAGGCCCTAAAAACCTCGAGAATGAGGGGGCAGTGCCGAAGAATATTACCTTGATCGCGAGAACCTTCGAAAGATCTATTGATAGTCAGCCGTTTTCAGACGAATCTGTATTCGTTTGGCTCGTATCGAGGACAAGAATCGATTGAAAGGGAGAAAGAGAGAGGATTCTGGAAGTGGATTCGAAGCTATGGATGGAAAAAGAAGAAATGGAAGGAAATGCTTTTCAGGAAAAAGAGGAAGGGGAAACTTAAACATAGCATGTTTTGAGGCGGGTTAACGTGGGAAACGGATTGGCTAGTGACCCTGCCACTAGCCAATGGCTAGTGGTCGGTGCTCTGTGGGCCCTACTATGATGTATTTGTTTCATCCATTCCGTCCATCCATTTTTCCAGATTATGGTGTTAAACCAAAATTAGTTATATCAGAAATCCAAGTGGACCACACAGTGTTGATTGAACGTCCACCATTAAAAACTTCTTGGTGGCCACAAAAGTTTTGAATCAAGCTGATATTTGTCTCTACCCTTTTATCCAGGTCTGTATGACCTAACCAACAGGTTGGATGTCAAATAAACATTACATTGAGCGCTAGGGAGGTTTTAATGGTGGACATTCAATCAAAACTGTTTTTCCATGGTGTGGTTCACATGAGATTTAGATCTACCTCATTTTTAGGTTCAGGCCCGAAAATGATCTTTAAACAAGGATGGACGGTGTGGATAAAACACATAAATCATGATGGGGCCCACAGAGCACCGACCACTAGCCACTTGGCTAGTGGCAGCGTCACTAGCCAAACTGCGTCCGTTAAGGTGCGCTGGTTCCTTTCCCTCTCTTCTCAAGTTTGAGAAAAACTCTAATACTCGAACATGGGTTGGTGGATGATACGCACGCGCTAGGTGATTACTAACAAGTTGCATACATGTCACATCAGTAACTTAAATTAAACTGCTAAAATTAAACGGCTGATAGTAAACATATCCAATGGTCATTTTTCGAGATATATATATATATATATATATATATATATATATATATATATATAGAGAGAGAGAGAGAGAGAGAGAGAGAGAGAGATGGTCCACCTCATGGGAATTTTCCATGAGGTCGAGCTGTGCGGACCCCACTGTGATGTGTATCAGATATCCACACCATGTATTTGGTATGGATATGTGCACCTGTGAACGATCTCTCACGAGAACTCGTGAGAGATTTTTGAGGACTCGTCACATGTGAGGTGTCCTCAAAATTCGATTCGTCCACGTGATGCAACACCCAAAAAAACCTCAGGGCCCAACTTTCAACCTGATTCAAAACTCTGATGGACCATAGAAGAGAGGGGGGTAGGTTAAAAGTTGTTCCCTGAGGGTATTCGAAGGTATTGCATCACGTGGACCGCTCAAATTTTGGAGACACATCGTGTGTGATGAGTCCTCACAAATCTCTCACAAGTTCTCATGAGAGATGGTTAGTACGTGAGCATTTTCTCTCTCTCTCTCAAATGATGGGAAATAGTACTATGAGGTCGACCTCATGGAAACTTTCTATCCAAGTGGGACATACACAATGGATCGGTTGGATTTGTGAACCACATCATAGTGGGCCTAATAAATGATCATGAAGGTTTTAATGGGCAGGTAACCCCTCTCAACTATTTTTTGTGGTATAGCCCACCCAAGTCATGGATTGACCTGATTTTTAATCCAATGCCCCACCATGGAATGGCGCATCTGACTGATGAGGTAGATGTACGATCTACATCATGGTAGGGCTTGCACAACTCAACCTCATGGGAAGTAGATGTCCAATCCACATTATGGTTGGGCCCACACAGCTTGGCCCCATGGGAAGTTCCACGATGTCGAGCTATGTGGGCCCCACCGTAATATCAATCGGACATCAACATCATGCATTTGATGGGTCCCTTTTAGGTCATGGGATATCAAAAAAATTAGATGTATATGAAACACAAGTGGGCCATACCATCTAAAACCATGTTAAGACATGCCTAAAACATCTAAACGTACTTGGTGGGGCCCCCTTGAGCTTTGGATGCAGCTGAAACTTGGTTTGACCTCTCATCCAAGTGGGACCCAAGCAATGGATGGGCTATATTTGTGAACCACATCTCAATGGGCCCAATAAACGACCATAAAGGTTTTAATGGGCGGGTAACCCCCCCCCCCCCCTCCCCCCCCCCCCCAATGGTTGTGTGTGGTGTGGCTCACCTAAGTCATGGATTGACCTTATTTTTAATCCAATGGCCCACCATGGAAAGATGCATCTATTGATGGGGTAGATGTCCGATCCACATTACAGTGGGGCCCACAGAGCTTGACCTCATGAGAAGTTCTTATGAGGTCAACCGCATGAGAACTACCCATGAGGTTGAGTTGTGTGGGCCCCACCATGATTTGGATCAGATATCAACATTGTGCATTTGATGGGTCCCCTTTAGGCTATGGGATATCCTAAAAATCAGTTTTATATGGAACTCAAGTGGGTCATACCATCTAAAAAATTGTGAAGACATGTCTAAAATATGTAAAAGCATTTGGTGGGGCTTACCTGACTTTTGGATCCAGTTGAAACTTGGTCTGACTCCTCATTCAAGTGGGACACACAATGCATGGGTTGGATTTGTGAACCACATCTAAGTGGGCCCAATAAATTATCATGAAGGTTTTAATGGGCAAATAACCCCTCTCAACCGTTGTATGTGGTGTGGCCCTCCAAAGTCATGGATTAACCTGATTTTTAATTCAGTGGCCCACCATGGAATGATGCATCTGACTGATGGGGTAGATGACTGATTCACATCATGGTGGGGCCCACACAACTCGACCTCATGGGAGCTCCCAGAAGGTCAACCTCATGGGAACTTCCCATGAGGTAGAGTTGTGTGGGCCCCACCATGATATGGATCAAACATCAACACCGTGCATTTTGATGGGTCCCCGTTAAGTTATGGGATATCCCAAAAATCAGTTGTATATGTAACTCAAGTGGGCCATACCATCTAAAACTATGTGAACACATGCCTAAAACATTTAAAAACACTTGGTGGGGCCCATTGAGGTTTGGATGCGACTGAAACTTAGTCCGACCCCTCATCCAAGTGGGACACATACAATGGATGGGCTGGATTTGTGAACCACATCTCAATGGGCCCAATAAATGATCACGAAGGCTTTAATGGGCGAGTAATCCCTCTCAACTGTTGTATGTGGTGTGGCCCACCTAAGTCATGGATTGACCTGATTTTCAGTCTAGTGGCCCACCGTGCAATGGTGCATCTGACTGATGGAGTAGATGTCTGATCCACATCACAATAGGGCCATACAGCTTGACCTTAAGGGAAGTTTTCACGAGGTCGACCTCATGGTTCAAGTCTTCTCGCCAGGTCAACTTCAAGACTTGATGTGACAACCTGAAAATTCTGGTTGAGTAGTATCGTAAATCAGGAGTAAATGGATTAATTTATCATTAATAAATAAACGTTGAACATAGGCCGGTTGGTTTGGCTCTCTTAGTAGAGATGGAGGATCAGGTATTGAGTCTTGCCTTTAACAACAAACTTTACTGGTGAGAGAGAAACTTTTTTTTCTTTTTTCTTTTTTTCTTTTTACTGTGGGGCACTTTTTTTTTTTTTTTTGTCTAAAATTTGTCTGAAAAAAGTTCTTATGTCTAACATTAAGCACTTTTTTCATAAAAGTTTGTTTGATAAACATACATTATCAATGTCTCAAAATTGACAATTTATCGTATTTGCCCTTATTATTTCAATTTCTAACTTTAGTAGATTATAAGACAAAATATACCATGCCATGCCTTTATATATATATATATATATATATATATATATATATATATAGTCCCATAAATTTTTTTGAAAGATTACAACCATTAAAGATGGTTATTAATAAATCCACCTCATCCATATGTTTTTCCAGATAATCTTAGGATATGGGACTAAAGATGAGGTAGATCTAAAACTCAAACGGGCCACATGATAGGAAATAGTAAGGATTGAGCGTACATTGCTGAAACATTTTTGGGGGCCACAAAAGTTTTGAATCAGGCTAATATTTTTGTGTATTCAGTTTATCCCAATAAGAATGACTTATGAACGATATGGATGACATATAAACATCGAGGTGGACCCTCGAAAAGTTTCAATGGTAGGAATTTCCTACCCACTATTTCCTGTTGTGCGACCCATTTGAGTTTGTGATATGCCTCATCTTTTCTCTCATGTCCTAAAATGATTGAACAAAACAGATGGCCAGGATGGATTTCTCATAAACATCATTCATGGTTAGCTCACCTAACTTTAAGACTTCTGCAAAGGCTTTTGCGTAAAAACCGCATGCAGAGGGAAACAGGATTGCTTGACATAACGAGAACATGTCAGTATTGTGTTCATGTAACAAAGTTAGATGGCCCCATCAGGATGGAAGATCCACATCGTTCATACATTTTATCATATTAATTTAGGCCATGAGCCTAAAAATATGATATACCCAAAGCTCAAGTTGACCACAATATAGAAATTGGATGAGATTGAACCACGACAATTGAAAACTTCTTCTAGCCACAAAAGTTTAGATCAAGCTGATATTTGTGTTTTCCCTTCATCCAAGTTCGTATGACCTTATGAACAGGATTGATCTAAATGGATCATAAGAATTCTTAAGCCAAATTATATAAGGGCTAGATAATTCAGATCAGTCTGACCTGCAAGTGGGCCACATTACTAGAATTAATAGCAGTCTTTGATGTTGTATTTTTTTCTTTATTTATTATTAAATTAGTTGGATGTTAATTTTTTTTTTCAAGGATCTTTTGGCCACATTGATCTGGCCGACTCAATGGACGAACCAGATCCCAAGTGGACCCCACATTATAAGAGAGAGAGAGAGAGAGAGAGAGAGAGAGAGAAGAAGAAGAAGAAGAAGAAGAAATGACGCTGGACGTCATACGAGGGGGGCGAGATGGGGTCCCACTCGTGGACCCACCTTGATGTATTTGTTGAATCCACACTGTCCTTCTGTTTCGCCACCTCGTTTTAAGGGGACATCCAAAATTTGAAGCAGATCCCATCTGTAATGGGCCACACCACTCGGAAACGGTGGAGTTAATGGCATCCACGGCTTGACCCAAACTGGCCGTGGACAGCGGTCCACTCGTGGACCCCAATCTAGCTTATTTGTTCATATTATTTTAGAGTATGGATCCAAATCTCAGGTGGCCCACACTACTTCAAACAGGAGTGATAATGACACAGTGGTTGGTAGGCCTTGCAAAATTTCACACGACCAGTTAACCCGCATGAGACTTACATAAAAAAACTGTTGTTTGAGTCTAGCCTTATTGTGCCGGGTCACTAGCGGGTTAAC
This sequence comes from Liriodendron chinense, assembly GCA_003013855.2. Taxonomy (NCBI): domain Eukaryota; kingdom Viridiplantae; phylum Streptophyta; class Magnoliopsida; order Magnoliales; family Magnoliaceae; genus Liriodendron; species Liriodendron chinense. The sequence goes on along the minus strand of PVNU02000736.1, from coordinate 2,078,610 downwards.
CCGTTAAGACCCATTATATTAATGGGTCGAGTCAGTGTCTCACCCATGAACTTGTTTAACCCGTTAACATAATAGTCTACATCACCAAACCATGCCCCACATGTGAATCTTGGCACTCTATCATATGTAATGTTGCAATGTACATGTGATTCCTCATCATCTCATGAGGGAATCCTATTGTTTTTGGTGATGGAACGTGCCCCCTAGGTGGACCACAACTGTATGTTGGGTCAGACTGTTAGTTGTCTTCATCAACAATGTGGCCATATAATGAGTAGACTGGCCTAACAAGTGAAGCAGGTCAGGTTATGGGTAACCCGTTAAATTAAAGAATGGATTTGGATTTATAGATTTCAACTTGTTAGTCAATAGGCCAGGTTTGGGTGAGCAAATTTTAGACACAACATGACATGAACAGGGTTCAACACAACCTGTTGCCAGGCCCGGCTTTAGGAGGGAGATAGATTCTTGAAGAAAATTTACGTAAAATTTAAATTTTGAAATGAAGGAAAATATTTTAATTTAAAATATATATTCGCCGGGGCTGATGGGTTTTTGAACAGCCCAGTCCAAGTCCAGCCCGTTTGATAAACGGGCTTATACTTTAGGCTTGAACTCGATCTACAGGCCTGGTACTCTAGTCCATCGGGCCAACCCGGTCCATTGACAGCCCTACCTCCAATATAAACGATCAAGGTCATTGACAGACTGGTTTTGTTTTTTGCACGGCAATGGTTGAAATATGTTCTATACTTATGGGATGGTTTAGATCGATCTATCCCAATGCAACTAGGAGCACAATAACTTCTAGTTGTTCGAGAGCATCGGATCAATTCTCCTCCGATAACAACAGAGAGGATCCAGCGGAGTAAGTACACAGAAACCTTCCCATGCACCTATTTGCATTAGGACTTGTTGACATCCAATTACCTATCCGAGCCGTCCATTCGTTCCAATCCACTCTTCTCTCGTTGCTTGTAAACAATCACAGCAATCAGATTTTCCAAGGTTTGTGCGATTGGACCCATCTTCCAGGAGCAATCTTGTCCATCCATTATTTACGTGCCACTTTATTTACTTTTGCGTCAGTCTATTTGTATGATTTTTTTGGCAAGTCAGTCTACTAAAACTGAACTGGACTTGATGGACGGTTCAGATAGATGATATGGATGACAATGAGTACAAATGCTAATCCCACTAGATCATTTATGAAGGGATTGCCTGCGACGCTAAATGGGGTCCACTGTGATGTTTATGAGAGATCCACTCTGTCTATCCGTTTTGCCAGCTTTTATTAGGCTGTGAAAACGAAAACGAGGGGGATCCAAAACTGAAGTGAGCCGCACAATAGGAAAGAGTGGAGATTGAACGCCCACCGTTGAAAAAGCCGGGGGAGAGAAATTCTGCATCAGGCTAATATTTTTATGTTTTCAGTTCATCCCTGTGGGAATTACCTTATGAATGGTTTGGATGACACAAAAACACCAAAATGGAGCCCGGGAAGGTTTCAACGGTAGGTATTTCCTTCCCCACATTTTCAGTCACGTAGCCCACTGAAGAGTTTTGGATCCATCTCAATTTTTGGACTCGTGGCCTAAAATCAGTTGGCTAAACGGATGGACGGGGTGGATTTCTCACAAACATCACAGTGGGCCCCACCTAGCTTCCGTCGGGGTTGTGAGAAATCCGACCGTGCCAACACGACACACAGGCATGAGATCCAAGCCGTTCATCAGTTGGGTTCCTGAGTTCAGTTAATCCATTTATGAGGCACGTCACATTTTTTGGACCCCATGGAAGAATAGAATAACTTGGGTTTTTTATTTTTTTATTTTTTTTATTAACATTGTAGCCCACGTGATGAGTGGACCGGCCTGATTATTAGTGCCGGGAAACTATGCAACGGGATCCAAGGGAGGATTTATCCCAAGCCCATGTGTCATGCTGGCGCTTGAGGTCGACTGCAGATGGATGAATTTCCTACAACCCTGTTACAGGAGCCCATGTAGCCAAAAACTCAGTGGGGTCCACCAAGATGTCCATGTGACATCTGCTCCGTCCACCGTTTGTGCCAGCTCATGTTAGGATATAAAATGTACAATCAGGCTGATACAAAACTCTTAAGTGAGCCAAACCACTGGAACATTGAAACCTTCATTGGGCTTATAGTGCTGTTTATTTGCCATCCGATCATCTCGTAAGGTGATTCCCCACTCGTATGATGGGAAAAAACAAATATCATCCCGATTCAAAACGTCTGTGGGGCCTGAGAAAATTTTGATGATGTGCAGTAAATACCTATTGTTTCTTGTGGTGTAGCCGGCTTGAACTTCGAACAAGATTTTTTGCAACAGATGAACAGATTAGTGATGCATAGCGTGCAGGCATCTACATGACTAAGATGGAGCAAAGGAAGCCCAATAGGGGTTGGAAGTGATCTGGACTGTGAGGATCGTAAAACAGTCGTATCTTACAATCCAAAATGAGTTACGAGACTAATTAAGCCACTAACTCCGCTATGCAAAAATTATTTGAAATTTTTTTTTTTTGGCCGAAAACCATGAAGTGTGATAGAAATGAAAAATATCTATAAATAATAAGTTTACTATTTATAGTAGTCACGAATTCTAGGAGTTATAGTTGGAGTCTAACACTCTATCCTAAGGTTTAGTTTCTTGAAATTTTGTTTATGCATTTAATTGACTATTTCAAATTTCTTAGAAATTATTTATTGTCATTCTTATTTTTCATTGTGGATTCAAGGAGGTCTGATTAAAGATTCCCGAAGGCTTCCACCACGTCTACACTTGCACCAAATAGATATCACATGGACATCCTGGGATTCCCCATAAAACATTTTGTTACACGGGCGCCCTGCAAGAATGGTAGTAGGAAATTCGCACACCTGCCTTTGGGCTTACCAAAACCCACGAGGGAAAACAAAATAGTAGTTACTTGGTTAAGAACTTTGATGCTCTGTAAGAGCCCAATAGTTAATATGCAAACATCTAGAAATAAACGGTCCAAATTACAAGTCCAAATTTCGATGGATTGTGAACAAAATGTTATTTAATTATCTAACTATAAAATTGTTGGGCTGTAGTTATTTAATGGACAGTTAAAACAAAAATATCCAACAATACTATTTCAACCATAGTTTAAAGCCCTGAAAACTCGAGTCCACTCAGTGTCCATTCAAGTCAGAGATTAATTTGAAGACTCAAACCAAGCAACTCGACGAGTCTTTCTGAGCCGGGCAGATTCACTCTACAATTTTAGTAATGACTTGCTCAAAATCTCCCATAGCCGAGTCAACTCAAGCCAACTTGATAAGTCTTTCCGAGCTGGGCTGAGTCACCTGCAATTTTAGTAATGACTTGGCTCAAAACTTACAAGCAACAGGTTCAATAATTTACTCTATTTAATTTGAGTTAATGCGTACAATTTTTTAGAACCTTCATATTCCACCAGAGACAGGTTAATGTATAATTTTTTTGAGTGCAATTTTGGGCTGCCTGCTCTAAAATGGTAATAATTCCTTTTGCTTGCCTTCCAAAAAGAAAAGAGTTTCAAATGACTCAATTGGTTATTTGACAATATATATGGCATTGACACGCAAGGTACAAGTGAAATGTATGAACTCATGACTGAAATTTGGAATCTGATCAAATCCAGGTGATTGAGCTAGCAAACGCTTATTAGTCGACATCTGTTCGATGAATATGGACTGTTGATTACAATCTATTAAATATCCACCAATCGTGACATTAGAATAATAGGATCAGTGTCACTTTTAGTCTATGATCAATCTGGATTATAAATTTTTTTAATTTAATTACTTGCAGGTCCTGTGTGAAATTTTTTAAGACAATGTTCAAATCCAACTGGTTGGACGATTAGCTATCATTCGATAGAAAATGACTTTTAATATATTACCTGGATGTGACATCCAACCTGTCTAATAGGCTGGCCCCCACCATGATGACCACCTTGTTTAAGCCCCATCACTAACTAGCCAGACCACATTGTATTTCTATGGTGTGGCCTAGTTGATGGGTATATGGAGTTGATTGGTGGGGCCAACCTTTCGGACGTGGGAGATGAGACATGCATATATTGCCCACAGAAGCATTCCACAGGAACTTCATGCAACATGAAGCTAGGTGGGGCCTACTGTGATGTTTGTAAAAAATCCACCTCATTCATCCGTTTTCTAGATCATGTTAGGACATGGGCCAAAAAAGAGGTAGATCCAAAAATCAAGTGGGCTGCACAATAGGAACAATAATGATTGAACATCCACGGTTGAAACATTTGTGGGGCTACAAAAGTTTTGGATCAGTATGACGTTTTTATATATTCAGTTCATTCCAATAGAGATGACCTTATGAATGATATGGATGTCATATAAAGATAACGATAGACCCATAAAGGCTTTAATGGTATGCATTTCTACCCACTTTTTTCAGTCATCCAGTCAACTTGGGTTTTGAGTCAGTTTCATTTTTTAGCTCATGTCTTAAAATGATATGAAAAAATGAATAGACAAAGTGGATTTCTAACAAATATCATTGGGCTGCATAAGTTTTGGATCAGGATAATATTTTTATATATTCAGTCTATCCCAGTATCATGACCTTATGAATGGTGTGGATGTCGCTAAACATCAAAGACCAAGAGAGGTTTCAATGATAGGCATTTCCCTACCCGTTTTTTCCTGTGCTCGACTCGACTTGGGTTTTCAGTTTGCCTACCATTTTCAGTTTCCAGATTCCAATAGCTTGAATGGATTATAGGCTCATCTTTAGAACTCTCCAAGCTCCACACCAGCAACACTAGGTCAGTAAAGAAAACATGAAATAGAAGATAGATTCAAGACAAAGTTAGGAAAAGGGGAATGGCTCATGTAGCCTCACCACAGGGAGAACAAAATAGAGTGAATCTCATCCTTATATTCTAGGATTCTCTTTTACTCTATCACATTTTCCCGATCTCAGGAAATAAAAAGAATGATTATGCAATCTTGTCAATACCTCTCCATCACAAATGCATGCCTCTATTTATAGATCTATACAACCATATGGAAGCTGTTAACTAGCTAGTTGATTGTAATCAACCCATATAATAAACTATTAGATAATGCTTGATTGTAATCAACCAATGCAATAGCCTATTACATTACGCCTATGGGAGTTTATGCTCTCATTGTTGATCCCCAGTCCAAATAAAGTGGGGAAGATTACGTCAGTTTGACAGCTGGCATCAAACATATGCCAAAACTTCCAACATGAATTCAAACAATATGACATTCCAAACTCACTGTAAGCAAGACACTGCATTGGAACCTGGGTGCACTGAGAAATGGACAAAGGTTGGCTAGGGCATCCCCTGAAAGCGACACACCACAATGGCGAATAGTTGCTATAAGAAGTGGGAAAAGAAGCAAGCAGTTCCCACACCTGAACTAATGTGGGTAAAGAAGCTAGTCCAAGAGAATACGATTTATCTTGCCGTATGGAATATAAGAGCATTGACAATTCCAAGTATGGAGTTAGTAGATAAGATGAAACAAAGAAGAGTTAACATAGCTCGTGTTCGGGAGAGCAAATGCAAAGGTTCCAAAACTAAAGACATTGATGGATATAAGATTTGATATATATGGAATGACAATAACAGAAATGAGGTAAGGATAGTTGTAGATTAAGTGACATTATTTTATTAATAGAACTTCCATCGAGAGAGGAGATAATCAATGTCACTAGTGCACATGTGCCGCAAGTAGGATAAGAGGATAAAATCAAGAGACAATTTTGGAAGGATAGGGATGGACCAATTCAAAGATTTCCGAATAGAGAGGATATTTGTAAGAGGAAACTCAAATGGTCATGTAGGAAAAGAAAGTAGAGGATAAGAGAGGGTAATGGAGCATATGGTTTTGGGTGAAATGAGATGTGAGAAGCTATCCTTTGATTTCACTATGGAATACAATCTAACTCTAGAAAAAGCATACTTTAAGAAGAGAGAGCCGCAGGTAGGATTAGAGGATAAAATCAAGAGACAATTTTGAAAGGATATGGATGGAACATGCAAGGAATTCCGAACAGAAAGAGGATATTTGCAAGAGGAGACTTAAATGGCCATGCAAGAAAGAAAGTAGAGGATAAGAGAGGGTAATGGAGCATATGGTTTTGGGAGAAGAAATGAGATGGGAGAAGCAGTCCTTTGATTTCTCTATGGAATCCAATCTAGCTCTAGCAAAAGTATACTTCAGGAAGCGAGATGAACATTTAATAACTTTCAAACGTGGATTATATACAAGCCAAAAGATTTCTTTCTACTTGGAAGACAGAACGAACAATTCATAAGGATTTCAAGAAGATATCTAAAGAGATTTGACCAAGCAACATGGTTAAGTGATTATATCGAGAGATGGAAGGGGTTCCTAAGATGGGATAAGGCTTAGATGATGATCATGATGTTACAGCCATAAGGAAGCTGTTGAGTCCAGTAAGGCTTGTTGCTTAAGTAAAGATATACATAGAAAATGAACAACTTGTCGTCCAATAAAATAGGAGGAACAAAGAAATAAAGAGATAAAATAATATGGGACTCTTTAAGCTTAAGAGTATGGACTGCATAAGCCTTGGTTTGCTCTAGGCTAATTTCCATGTGTGTGGTCACTTGTGGGGCCCACCAAGTGATCTAGAGGTTGTTTGGGCCATCCAATAGCAACTATGGGCCCAAAAAGTGATCGAAACAGCTGATCAGGGCCCAGGACAGACTTAAGCCAGCAGTGAGAATTGAGAAGGCTATGGGCCAACTTGGGCCTTATGTTTGCGATCCATATCGCAATACATTCAGTTGTATGGGGTTGACATGGAAGTATGGGTTTAGGATCACCAATATGTATTTTCAGCCAAATCTTCCTTTGAATCACTACTCTTCGGACCTGGGAGGATTTCTTAGAAACAAGACCTGGAGGATTTCCACGCTTCCCAAATTCTTTTCCTTTTTTTTTTTACTGGGCAGCAGCAAAAAATAAAATCCGAACTTATGATCTTTTACTCATCCATTGCTTACAGCAAGAAGAATTTGGAATTGCTTGTGTTGCCATATCTTGGGCAATTGGCAAGTGGCCCGCTCGATGCAAAAGGGAAGCTATATGGAGGGTGATTGCCCAAAGTGGGGAATGAAAGGAGAAGTCTCTGACAAATTGGAAGGCAACTCTAGAGAGAGAGAGAGAGAGAGAGAGAGAGAGACTCATTTTTTAGGGTAGCTCCCAACCTAGGCTTGGCATGAATTAGAAGTATTGGAAGAAACAATGATGCAAGAGAAATACAGATTGCAGCTCTAATAATGGCTGCCACAAGTTGGATACCATTGCACCATCAAATAATGATTAGCACTGCGCTAATGAAATATGGAGTAACACGCTTTTCATGAGCGTAGCTTCACATAATGCGTGTATTGAAGATCACTCCCCAAAGCAAGAGTGTATCTTTTTATGTAAAAGCATTAGTTTTTTATTATTCAACTACTCTTTTTTTATTTGTTTTTATGATGTCAGGGTGTCCCTACCTCATTTTGAGGCAAGACTATTCCCTGTGGATGCATGCAATCACTTGCAAACTATGCTCAACGGTTAATACCTGGGAGGGAAATCGAACCTCGTCTGTGGGAAGCACACCCATGACGCTGGCCGTTTACCCCAACCCCATGCGGGTTTTATTAAACTACTCATAAAGAGTCTTTACACATATATGTAATATATTATTCTTGAAGAAGAAGAAATACATCATTATTGTCATCAGCATCTAAGCCTTATCCCAACTGATCAGGGGCCCATTTGGATGCAGTTACAAAAGTAGCTTTTTTTTTTTATTGACCTCAAGGTCAGTAATTAAGCTAAAAGTAAGTTTGGTTAACCATGTGTTATAAGTTACTTATTTACTGGAAAAAAATGCATAAGCATTTCAACGATTTCATTTAGCTTTTTCACTTTTCTGATCAACTGAAAAAGTAGACAAGCAAGTGTCGTGGTATAATTATCCTCCTTTGCCGCGGTGTGAGTAGCCTTTGTTTGTAAGCTCTATTTAGCAATCCTAACCATTGGTACGGCTGACACGATTTAGAAATTCCAGCCATTGATATCACCGATATAATTTTAGATACAGCCGACATGATTCTAGATGGCCTATGCAACGGTGAATCTTACCATTTCAACTGGTATCTATTAAATAGACGGTTAAGAAAGCAATGTTTCACACCCACTATAATAGATAGACCAAATATTCGATGGATTGGATCTTTCAAGTAAGGAAATTTTTTTTAGTCCATCCACACCGTGCATCATCATTTTAACGATCTGGATCGTTGGACCATGGGTCTTGTTGGCACAAAGCGAAGGCCACAACTATAGAACACACGGGCGCGGATTCCGTACCACCCCAACTAGAGACGGATGGTCCTGTCAGGGTCTCTGTGGGGCCCACTGTGGTGTATATATTTCATCCATGCCGTCCATTCAGTTTGAAAATTCATTTTAGAGCATGAGCCAAAACAAGGAGGCAAATTGAAGCCATAAGTGGACCACACCAGAGAAAGTAGTGGAGATTAAAAGCTTACTATTGAAAACTTCGTGGGGGCACAGAAGTTTTGGATCAAACTGATGTTTATGTTTACGCTTCGTACTGGTCTATGTAACCCTATGAATAGGTTGGATGGCAAATAAACATCACCGGTGGACCTTAGGATGTTTTCAACAGTAGGGATTCAATCCCCACTGATTCCTATGGGGCCCACTTGAACCTTCAATCTACCTCTTCTTTGGGCTCATGCACTACAATGATTTGTAAGCATGGATGGACGGAATGGATAAAACATGTTCATTACGTTGGGCCCCACAGATCATCTTAGACAAACTTTAGTAACAATCCATCTAAGGTGTAGCCATTGCACCAGTGGCCTGGATCCACCGATATCAATGACCTCACTTGCTCAAAGAAGCCAGAGTATATTGTCTTGTCCTCCTATTAATGTCCTGTGGCTTCTCGTTGAACGAGGAAACATATGATACGTGTGCCCACATCTTTGCTCAGTATACATGGGTTTTCAGTTCCAGCAATCATGGTTGTATTCAGTAAATCAAGACCATTGATCTGTTGTTCCCCATCATGCAGGGCCATGCCTTAAAATAATTTCTTGATAGAACAATCTCAACCTTTTAATTTATGGCCTACACATAGATGACTACTTATTAAAGTAACCCAGTGAACGTCGTACAATCCGTACGAATTTGATTGATGCATGAGGAATTGTTTTTCAAAAGAATAAGGGAAAAAAAAAGTGATGAAGAAGCTACTTATTAACGTTGGTAACCAACCATACTTATCTATTTTTAGCTGATAAGTATTCTGTTTGCCAAGCATACTTATCACTTAATAAGTAGAAACCAAGATAAGTTACTTCGGCCAAAAGTAGCTTATGTAAAGTAACTTACCATCCAAACGGGCCCTAAATGAGATTTCAATACATATCAGTGGTATTTATGAAAATTTGAAAATATGCATGCTTAAATGGATTGCTTAGATTTAATGGATGGCTTGGATTTTAGCCATCTGATCTTTTTTCATGCACGAGTACCCCGCTCCCACCTCTCTGTACATTGTCACATATCCCCAGAGTGAATCCAACAAAGGCTATAAGGGGCACTGTGATAAAAATATTGTAACATTCATCGATGCATTTGTTATGCCATCTTATGTTAGTACGTCAGCTAAAATAAAAAGACAGATCTAAAATTCGAGTGGCCGTGAAACAAAAGAAAGTATGGATAGATCCCCACCATTGGCGATATTCTCTTTGCACATAGGCCATAGCTGCATTCTTCCCTTCCCATTTTTTCTCTCCATACGCACGTCCCATTTCCCCAGCGATCTACTTTTCAAGATGTACTGGTAGACTGCAGACCATGGCCCTAACCTTTCCATTTTCAGACCACCAGTCAATGGCTAACACAGTCCAATCCTGTGAATTCTTTGACATGGCCAATCTTATTAGAGGCCCACGTGATTAATGCTCCTGATCATCACACGCAATTGCAACATGCATTTTACCATGTGTACTTCATCACAAAAGTATCATAATGGTGCTGATGTGTCAGTAATCATTTGAACGGTTAGCAAAATGTGGAGGTTCCGATACATCCGTGTCCACTTCGAGAAACCAAACATGAAACACAAGCCCCCTTGGAAGGCAGTGTCATTTGTGGGGCCCACATGATGTGTGTGTGTGTGTGTGAAGTCCAACCATCCAACAGATGATATCACTTTCTATTGATGAATTTGGAACAATCAAAAGACAATTTTCAATGGCTCCCATTCAACTCCCAAATCAATGAAAGGTTAGGCCTCGTTTGAAACCGTGGATTCGGTATCTCCTGGTTGCGTTTGGCACCCTGGATTCAAGATCCCATGTGATCCAAAAAGTAGATATGCATTTAAATTATGTAGTACATTTACACGAGTAAATTTAATTACTAAATCAACTTTAATATTCGTAATTAGTGTACCTATGCAATGTTTGACCCAATGATTGTTACAAGCCCATTGAAATATATACTTTGGCTGAAAATGATGAAATTTTAAGCCTCGGATGGGCCACAAGCATAGGACCACAACCGACCAACTAACTAACCATTTTTAACCATTGATTTACATTGACAACGTTTGGACTGCTCAAATCATTCTATGGAAGTAATTTTAGTGATGCAGTTGACAATCTGGATATCATTAGTGAGCCACGTGTCCAATGGATTAGTATCCTAGTGACACATGTTACACATGTGAGCTGCCTTTGAAATTGAGCAAAAATAGGAGAGGATTGGAAATCCAAGCAAAAGGAAAGTATTGTAAAACTCACCAAAAATGATAATTTGGAATACCCTCTAATCCACCCGGACAAACAATTAATGGATTTGGAATACCCTCTAATCCACCCTGCCAAACAATTAATGGATTTGGAATACCCACAAATCCCCTCAAATCCTTGGTGCCAAATGACCCCTAGGATCATCTTTGAAGAGTGATTCTGAGATAATAGCTTATTTATGTCAAAAATGAGAAAATGGACCATCTCAGCATGTGGGTCCCAGCGGGTGACCATGCTGGCTGGATATCGAGTCCTGACAGAGGCAAAACAATCTCTCCTCAAACATGCCACCTGAGAAGTTGACCAGCTAGATCTTTGGGCCAAGTACCATTTAACTAATGGGAGCTCCCCGATGGACAGAGAGATGAGGCTACACTGGTACTGACTCAGATAATAGAGTAGACCTTTTACTGGGTTCCAACTCATGGTTCAGTGGTAAATAAGAGTGTGTTCGAACATTGAGGTCATGGGCTCGAGTGCCCATGCGGAGTGTGTAGGTGTGTGTAAAAAAAAGAGGAAAAAGAAAAGAAAAGAAAAGAAGAAGAGTAGATCCCTTAAGTGCGTTTTTGGATAGAATGCAACCTGTTTGCATCAACAAGACATTTTTGCACCATTTTGGGTAGCAATAGATGGTGCAACAAAGTATTTTCATTTGCTTTTCCCTCATCAACAAAAGAATGTAACTTCATTTTCTTTTTCTTTTTTTAAATCAAATGGATTGAAAAGAGTTTGCCTCTAATGTGACATTTTAAATGGAAAAAAAGGTTTTTATTTTTGTGAGATTGCAATCGTAAAAGTTACAAATCAAATAAGAAAAATCATTTTCAAGGGTTTTTTTAGCAAAACAAACAAGTGCAAAGAGTTTTCTTCCCCTAGCGCTAATGTCAGTTTACCTCTAACTTATAATTAAGAATCTAGCTCATTACCCTATAAAGACATTGTCATCTTTTCCTTTTGCATCGTAATGGAAGTTAAGAAAATGAAGAGGTGGCGCCAGTCGAAGAGACACCTCAAATCCGAGTCCGGGGGCAAAAGAGGCAGAAACAAGCCTTACACATCTTTCCACAAACTATCATGCATTTGAAGTAGAAGGAAGATAAAATATATTACACAAGTGCCTAAATGCAATATTAACTGTAGACAGACACATAAATTAACACACATGGAGACAATGACCACAACGACGACACCCCCCAGGAAAAAAGAAAAAGAAACAACTGCATTAAGACTTACATGGATATGCTAATTCTTGAAATGTTGGTATCACCAGCAGAGAGTATGCAAACGCAAACAGTCAGGAGAAGGCTTGATGATTGCTTGTGTCTATGACTGCAATGGATGGGCATTAAAGGATGATGGGAAGCTGATCAGGAGATGCTAATGAATTGAAATTCATGTCCAAACAGAAAATCAGAACTTAGCACAGAGAGATGTGGTCCACCTCACCTGATGGTACGGTTCGTGAAAATGGTCAATAGACTCATGGGCAATATAGCTATCATCATATTCATCAAAGATCATGTAATTGTTACTCCTTCGTGACTTCGTTTCCCTACTAGTCTGCAGATCAAAACACATGTAAATTTACTTTTTCAGTGAAAGTCCTCAGATTTCAGAACCGCACCAGGGAAAGCAAACATGAGTATCGACATAGATGCTACTCGCCTCTTCAAAAAGACCACTAAATTTTAATGTGACCAAGATGGCACTCCTTGTTTGATTACAATAATTACAAATCTTATGGAGATTGCAGAAATAAAGAAAATCAATTTTTGTATGTTAATACGAGGGTTTTTCTTTTCTTTTCTTTTCATCAAATATCGCTACTGAAAAGTTGGGGCCTTTCCACTAGTTTTTCAAGTAAAGACAAAAAAGGTAGTTAGGTAGCAAATAACACAATTAGATTACTCCGAAAAATAGGAGCATCTTTTTTAAGTAATTGTTCGATGGTTCGTTGGGAAGAAAAGGAGGAAGATCTGTGAGTGTTGTAACCAGTTTCTAGGAATTCAGGAGTCTGAATAGCGAGGAAATGACTACTGTTATTTGTCAGAGCCTAGTAACCATATTTGTACAACATACATACTGGTAAGGGTGCAACTTGGGTTGGTTTGGTTTGGGTTGGGTTGAGGGTCAACCCAAGCCCAACCTGACCTCGAGGATCCAACCCGACCCGACCTACATATGGATGTACATGCATTGGTATTATCCCAATGCCAGAATCGGATGCAAGATAGTCGATATGTTTCCATCTCAATGTTTGAAAAAACACTGATCGACTCAGAAAATAACAAAAATTCACTTGAGCTGATTATTGCATGCACCAATTATTTCGTTGATTGGTGGGTTTTTAATTGACTTGGCCAAATAAAAATTAGAAAAGATCAATTTCCAAGTTGGGTTTTAAAAATTTGGGCATGGCTTCAACTGTGGTAATGTCATTTAAGAACTTGGGTCGGTGATATTCTGTAAAATTTTCAATTAAAATAAACTCATGTACCAAATTTAAATGAAAGGCACTTCATTTAAATTCAAATTTGGGATACTCCAAGTCCAGGTCCAAGAAAAACGCAAAATAATCGTTTTGTTGGTATTGATATACCTTACTGATGAGATTCTCAAATGCTTCTGGCCCATTTTCTGCAATGTATTTTTCGGCAGCGGTTAGAATGTCATCTGGCTTGCTGAAGATGTCCTTCTTTCGCGGGACATACCAAATGTTAATGGTTTGTGCATTCACAAAGCATGGCCTAATAAAATGTTCATAAACATATGCAGCGCCACTGAAGTAAGGCAAGACCAACCAGCAAGTAGCTATCAGCTTTGCATAAGGCCAGATAGGAAACCTGTGGTGGGTATGAAGAAATTCAAGACAAGAAACACATAAACAGCTTGTATTGATAAAAATAAAAGGCCATGCCAACAAGAAACCAATTGCAAATTTACAACAAGTGAACATTCATACCAATGGATCATCAAGACACTTCTCTATTATTATTACTACTAGGAGGTTGCACGCGAAGTGAAGGAAAGAGAGTGAAGGAAAGAGAGAAAAACAAAGACAGAGGGAAAGGGTTGGTCTAAGGCAGAAAGAAAAAGAAAGAAGGGCGTCAATGCTGGGTGACCTATGGCCACTTTTCTAGTGTTGTGACCCACTCGAGCTTTAGATCTGCCTAGTTTTTAGGCTGACTTCCTAACATAAGTTGTCACAACAGATGTACGGTATGGATATCCATCACAGTGGGCCCCACAATGCCTTTGTTGCATAGCTCCCTATGTTCAATCATCCATGTGCAATACACGCAAAGAAGAGAAGAGGTGGGTGCACTACTCCCAAGACGGAGTTGAAAGGAAAAATACGCCCTCAGATTAAAGGGCATGCCCACCTTGTCAGTGTTGTGGCCCAATCAATTTTAGATTTGCCTAGTATTTGGGCATGAAGGAGTTGAAAGGACAAATATGCCCTCAGGTTGCTGGGCGACATGGATGAATAGAGCCTATCTTTCAAAAAGAAAAGAAAAAAAAATAAAAATCATAGAGGAGCCTTCTTTGACATCCTTCACAAGTACACCACTTTAGCCTCCAATATTCATAGAGGAGCTAATATGGTTTCTGAAGACTAAGCTTCTTCTTTGACATCCTTTCAAAGTACCCCTCTTTGGCCTCCAATATTCTTATAGGAGCTGGTATGGTTTCTGAAGACTGAGCCAACCCTGAGACTTGGGGGATTCCATTGGTTCGTCATTGCATCTTAGCTACGCTTCTAATTTCACAATTAATTTTTTCCTTCAGGACGTGTTTGGATGCACCATAGAGTTGATTGCAACGACTAGCCTTATAAAGGGGAAATAACCCAACCATGAGTGCCTTCCTTAGCATACATATTAAACTGGATGTCCAATTGCACAGCAATTAAACTGAATGTTCAAAATCCAAAGCACAGTAGCATACATATTGAACTGGATGTCCAATTGCACTGCAATTAACCTGAATGCTCAAAATTCAATTCATCTTGTGTCCAAACACGACCTAGATGATAAAAGTAGTCCTATTTCATGTCATATTACACACTGACCTCATGAACTCCTTTCCGTTTCAATTTAGTGAAATGGACTTGATTGATGTTTGAAAGATAACACGGTCAATATTGAGAACTAAAAGGGAAAGAACAAACAATAACAAAGACATAACTCATGGTGTATCACTACATCCATGGTAGAAGACAACTGTAGAGTTTTTTCACAGACCCCATAGCTCCTTAACCCTAACCCTAGGTGCAAGAGCTGTTTCCACAATTTATGTGCCAAAAATATCCGTTAATAAAATGACAAAAGTGCCCTATTTCTTTACTTCAGGGTGGTTACCCCAGATGCATTAACATACTCTGTTTTGTTACGAACAACAAAAACACATATTCTGATACTATGTTGCATTATTCAAGAAAAAAAAAGGGTAAAAAACAGAAATACAATATCCTATCCCTGATTCAAGAGAAAAAAATACAATTGCAAGGCCGGAAAGGGGGAAGTTTCCAAACCACCTCAAAATACTACACATTCTTGAGTATCAAAATTTACCATTCAATGACTTTTACGAATGTAAGCTCAAAGAGGGTTATCAGGGAGTACAAAACCCAATATGTTAGCCATTGCTTATCGTCAACAACGGATTTACTCTCTATTGCCTTAATTGAAGCATACCTGTAAAGAAAAGAGGGGAAAAAATGATTTCACCACTTATCACCACTTATCAAAATAAAAACATCGAAATCAAAGGAAAAAAAGGGGGGAAATATCCACCTCAGAAAATCACAAATTAGAAACAAATTCATAGAGACAGACCGACTTTTTCAGTGTCTCATTACTTAAAAAAAGTACTTACAGTGGATAAACCAGAGCAACCAAAGGCCTGCATATCAAACACATAAAAGGAATTACGAAAGGAAAAAAGGATATAAAAAAAAAACATACATGGAATCATCCTCCTCAAAATCACAACTTTTCACACAACTTCACTTCGAAAAAAAAAAAAAACAATTAATATTTAAACAAAAAAAAAAAAAAAAAAGAACGAAGGTTCTATGCCAAATTACTTGAAACTGAAATTTAAACAGAGAGACAGACCATGTATTCAATGGGAGAAATGCTCATAAAAGTATTGTGCAGTTCCCTTCTGTCGGTACACATGGCAATCATGTCTGGTGATTAAACGTTTTTTTTTCTGGCGGGCCAACAAATAGATAGGCCATATCACCAAATTCAATGGGATTTAGATGTGATAGCCATATGATCAGTGTCTTGAAGAAGGAACAGTTACAGCAGCATTCCACATTCAACCAGAAAAAAACTGAAAGCAAATGGATGGTCAGAGTTGTCTAATTGCTGTGGCTTTTTGCCCCCATCACACATTCACACTTTGGCCCACCAGATTAACAGTCCCTATGAGCAGACATGTTTGCACAAGTACCTTTTTCTTTTCTTTTCTTCTTCTTCTTCTTCTTCTTCTTCTCATTATTATTATTATTTTTATTATTATTATTATTTTTTCAGGTCGTTTGGATGCCTGTAAATGGGCCAAGTTGTAAATGGTTTAACTCTGCGTTTGGATGGCCTTTTTGGCTTGTAAATCATTTACAGGCTGAAATGATTTACAACCCATAAAAGCCTCCGTATCAAATCAGCTAAACTCAAAATCCCCACATGTAAATGAATTGTCAAAAAAGTAATATGATATGAAAATGCAGCAGTTCTCACGTATTTTTTCCAAGCAGAAGTGCAACCACCTTCCTAAAATATCCCAAATTTCCAACATACAATTTCAAATCCTCAACAGAAAAAGTTGCCAACCTCCAAAATGAGAAGAACCCATATGGTTTCTAGCTCAAATCACTTCAAGTTCGAATTTTTACATAAATTCGTGAGAAAAAAGAGTAAAAGAAAACAAGAACTTCCAACTTTTCACTACTGAGAGAGAGAGAGAGAGAGAGAGAGAGAGAGAGAGAGAAATGCATACCCCGCAAGAACATCGAAGTTTTGAGCCAACACCTTGAGAAAAGATCCAGACCCCATCTCGTTTTCACCCTTCTCAGTTCCTGTCTTTCTGATCTGAGAATCTCTCTCTCTCTCTCGCTCACTCACTCTTGGCTCTCCTTCTTCCTTTTTCCAGTCCTTGAGAGAGAGAATAGCTGAAGTGGGAATTGCAAGAATAATAAGGAACTCTGTGCACTATAGCTCAGGTGCACTTTTTAAATTGCACTCTCCTCACAAGTATAAACAATAGATCATATATGTAAGATCTGATCCGTTCATCAGGATATAAATAATTGAATTTAGAAATAATTATAAAAAATAGATGGTTATTATCATCAGATACCACACAAGAAAATAAAATGAATTGGAAATAGAGAGAAACTTATCAACGGTCTATATTTGAATACATTTTTGTCTCACCCGATGATCCTATGTGCTTACGATTCCAAAACAGTGCGGAATGACTGATGAATAGATCTGATATGTCGCACGTATGACTGATTTCTACGTGAGAAGCTAGGGGACTTTCAAAGTGCACTGGATTTAGTGCACATGAGAGAGAGCATTTCTTAACGCGAATAAAAGCAGGTAGATTTTACTGGGCGCGGCTTCGCTGGATCCCCGGATCCACCAAGCTGGGTGGATCCCTGACCGCGCCGTCCACTGTGTGATGTGTCTATCTTAAATCCACGCCGTCCATAAATTTTTAAAACTCATTTTAGAACATTATACAAAAAATTAAATAGATCCAAATCTTAGGTGGGCCATAATACAGTAAACAGGGTTATTCAACCATTAAAAACTTCTCATGGCCACAAAAGTTTTGGATCAAGCTGATATTTGTGTGATATCTCATCCAGGTCTTTTTTACCTTTTCAACAGGTTGGATGGAAAATAAACATTCCAGTGGCCCCCGTGAATGTTTTAATGGTGGGGATTCAATCACTACTGTTTCATGTGGTATCGTCCACCTAATATTTCGATCTACTTCATTTTTGGGATCTTACCCTAAAATGAGCTTTTAAAATGTATGGACGGTGTAGATGTAATTCACATACATCACAGTGGCCACACACTTGGGGATCCACGATCCACCAAAACCGCGCCCGATTTTACTCGCCGAAAGAAGCCTCTTGACGTTGAGTGTAGACCGTTCGTCATCAATTTTCAATTTCCTCGCACATGCATGAGACACGTAATAAAATGGACCCGCATGTTTTTGCTCTAAAAGAAACGTTCACTGTGGGGCCCACCCTATGATTGTCTCGATCCCGCACATGGGAGCATTGTTGCCAAGCGTGTTGCGTTTGTGGTCGCGCTTGGGGCTGGAAGTGGAACGCATCGAAGTAGCCGTTTCTCGTGCGAAATGCAAAGTGAACTACAGCACGTGCACTTTTTTAGTATTTGTCTCTCACACGCAGTATTGGCGATGGACAGTTTTTGTGGGTGATGGCCAGTAATCGTTAGGGACAATGATTATACCTCCCATGTTATAACATGTTGAGCATTGGTGGTTTTATATTTGTTGTTGGAAAGCTAGTTTGATTAACTTTCAAAATAACTTTCCAAGCTTATCACTTAGACACTGTTTTATTGTTTAAAAGTGGGTTCAAAATCATTTATCATTCGTAGATACTTCGTTATTTGTAAATTTGACAAAAATGATCATAACTCCATCGTTACATGTTTAATTTAAATGATCGTGTACTTGTTTGAAAGGTAATTTGATGAATTTTTAATTGAATTTGGAATCGCTTCATTTGGATACCACTTCACTGTCCAAAAGTAAACCTAAAGTCACTGTCGTTTGTTAATACTTTGTCCTTTATAGATCCGACAAAATTAGTCATAACTCCCTCGTTGAATGTTCGATTTAAGTGATTTTATACTTGTTAGAAAGGTAATTTGACAAACTTTCAGATGGCTTTGAAATCACCTCTTTTGGACACCATTTGATTGTTCAAAAGTGGGCTCTATTTTCATGAGATTTACAACCTACATGGATTTATGACAATTAACTCTAAAAAAATACTCAGGAGCTCGTTGAAATGGAGGGAATGACACCGGGTACACACCGAAAGCTCATCGAAGTGGGTCCCACGAAAGTGGCAATGGTCTTAACGACGAAACGATTTCTTTTTGGAGAAAAAAAAAAAGAAGAAGAAAAGAAGGAAACAACTAAATGGTCTTTCTCATACAAATGACCCATCTATTGAACCCATCCTACATCTTATGTAAGGTCTACCATAAGTCTTGGAGTAGATATAAGCTGCCCACATAAAATGAGTTTTAATTTCATGTCATTTTTCTAAGTTTGAGGGCAAAACTTATCATAGATGGACCATACCAGAGGAAACAATTTGGAATTAACTCATAGCGTTAACGTAAGTGTGGGTCACAGAAAGCTCTAATTTTTTTTAAATGACCCTTTTATGAGTTCATGGATGTTCAATTAAAGTGAGTGAATCAATTCGGCCAAAGGGTGGCCCCAACAATCAATTTTGTTTGGGCCCACACTCAATTCTCAAAAGGCAGTTTGACTTCCATAAAAAAGTTGTCATATGAGAGGAGGTGTGACAAGGTATGGCAGATGGGCATTTCGGTCTAGCAAAAATCGCTACAGTGCCGCTACATAAATAATAGGTTCTGTGTGGACAAGCCAATATAAAAAATGATGTCATAATTTGGAGCTTTTCAACTATTATCCCCACATGCAGGTGGCGGTGAAAGGAAGTTCCTGCGCTGGGAACCTAGGTAGGGCCCATCGTGATGTTTGTGAGAAATCTACCCTATCCATCCATTTTGTGAGATCATTCTAGATATGAGACCAAAAAAATGATCCGGATCCAAGATTCAAGTGGGCGAAAATGTGAGGATTGAATGCCCATAGTTTAAAT
Source organism: Liriodendron chinense (assembly GCA_003013855.2). Classification (NCBI taxonomy): domain Eukaryota; kingdom Viridiplantae; phylum Streptophyta; class Magnoliopsida; order Magnoliales; family Magnoliaceae; genus Liriodendron; species Liriodendron chinense. Next base: position 2,058,758 of record PVNU02000736.1, on the reverse strand, counting down.
ATTCACGAGGCCACAGAAGTTTTGAATTAGACTAATATGTTTGTTTTCATTTCATCCTTGTTAGAATGATGTTATGAATGGTATGGATGGCATATAACATCACTGTGGACCCAGGGAGGTTTCAACGATAGGAATTTCCCTACCCACCTTTTCTTTTAGTGCAACCCACTTGAGTCTTGGATTTGGCTCATTTTTTTTGTCATGTCCTAAAATGAGCTCCCAAAATTGATGGGCAGGGTGGATTTCTCGCAAACAACACGGTGGACCCCACTAGGTTCCTAGTGCAGGAACTTCTTTCACAGGAAGTCCACGTCCTGCGTGCAGAGACATGGAACGCGTGTAAAAGATCTAAGCCACACATTAGGAGAATCCCACGGAGTAGGTGGCTCGTCTTGGAAATTCATTCAGGTTCGATCATAAGGACGATTGTACTTGTACAAAGCATATGGACCATTAAGAAAAATTAGCATATGGTCTGAAATCAACGAGTGAGTGGTCCATATGATGATCAAATCAGCTATACTACAGACCTGAAGTTGCTCTAAGGATAGATGTGTAATGAGACACTAATAGCTTCCGACCCCTAATTGCTACGGAACCGAAATCTCTCTTAGTACCTAAAATCGCTATGGAGATCTATGATAGGAACCTAATCGCCCTTAGCTGTAATCACCAGCGACACTTAAAATTGCTCTTTAATTATACTCTAATCATTTCCAGGACTTATAGTTGCTACTGATGGGGGGTTTTCTCCTTAGGAATCGATGGGAGATTGTGCAAAAATAAGGTCCATCGACCAGTTGCATGTGCACTATCGATTGGTCGAATTTTGGACCCAAGGGAGCTCTACATGCTGGATTGGTTCGGTTTGATTGAGATCGATCGTAGTTGGGTGACAACCGGTCATAGACCATCAATGATTAGTCGATCATCCTGGTGTAACCGGTCAAATTTGGTGTTTTTTCTCACGTTTGTCCCTGGACAATTTTGGGTTGATTGCAACCAGTCAACGATGCGCGGGGGCTGTTATACGCAGTTTCCTATTCTGGCTTCAACTCTCATGCAATGCTATATAAGAGTTTGTAATTTGATATTAGGGTATTCTAATAGGTGTTTTACACATCTAAGGTGAGAGAGAGAGAAGATGAAGAAGAAGAAGAAAAAGAAGAAGAAGAAGAAGAAGAAGAGAGAGAGAGAGAGAGAGAGAGAGAGAGAGAGAGAGAGGAGAAGAAGAAGAAGAAGAAGAAGCTTGTATAGAAGAGATTTCTGCTCATGACACTTCATCCACGTTGCAGACGACGTCTCAGATTCCTCTAAGTCCTCGAATCCAGTGAGATCTCTCAGTTTCTAGTTCTCTTTGATTTTTATCCACCCTTATGGTAAAGTTTGATTGGATCCGAGCGGACTGTGCTCATGATCGTTGTGTAATAGCCTTTTACATAGTGGATTGTTGATCTGGATGAGGTATCGTGGTTTTTACCTCTATTTGAGGGTTTTTCACTTAAAAATTCTCCCGTGTCGTGTGCTTGATTGCTTAACTGTGTTCTAAGCATTCTCATATCCCATAGTTTGCATAGTTGGGGTACGAGATCCTGAAGTTTTGTGCAACGCTACCAACAACTATCAAGACTCGAAATCACTCCTTAGACCCGTAATCCAACCCTAACCACTCCCTAGACCCTTAATCACTCTCAAGAGCCGCAAATAATACTTGGGACCTAAAATCACTCCCAAGACTTGTAATTGATCTCAAGACATAAAATCACTCCAAGACTTATAATCATTTTCAGGTGTGTAATCGCTCTCATGACCTGTAACTACTTTCACGAGCTTGTTAGAAAATATATTTTAATTGGTAGTTGAATATAATTGATAATTGAGTTTAATAAGTTGTCTACAACAATAGTTGCTCTCTAGACCCAAAATGGCTCTCAATACCTGCAATCACTCCTATAGCTAAAGTCACTCGTGAGACTTGTAATTGCACCGAGGACTTGAAATTGCTCTTGGTGCCTATAATGGTTCTCAAGACCTATAATCGCTCTCGAGACTAGTAATCACTCCTACGATCTGAAATCACTTTTGAGTTTTGCAATCACACCCTAATCGCTCTTGAGACCTATAATCACTCTCGAGACTTATAATCGCTCCCAAAACCCGTAATTACTCTCAGAACTTGTAATCAGACCCTAATCACTCTCGAGTCATAATCACTACCTGGACTGGAATCACTTTCGAAACCTGGAATTGCTCCCCAAGCCTTATAATCACGCCTTAATCACTCTTGGAACCAAAATAGCCCTCGAGACCTAAAATTGTTCCTAGGACCTGTAATCGCACCCTATTTGCTTCCAAGAGTCACTATCAGTACTCCCAAAACCTGTAATCACTGCTGAGACTTGAAATCACTCCCGAGATTGGTAACCACACCTTAATCATTCCTGGGACTTGTAATCACTCTCGGGACCCAAAATGGCTTGCAAGACCTGTAATTCGGACCCTAATCACCCTCGGGACTCAAAATTACTTTCGAGACATTTAATTGATCCTAATCACCGGGATCTGATGAATTGGGAGTTTTACTGCAAAAATCCACCTAGATTAGAATTTTACCAAATAGTGCCTCCAAAACCGATATTATTTGAGAGTGCTTTTTAAGAGTTAAATTTATGTTGCTGTCCTTGTTTATATTTTCTTTACGATTGAGAATCATGGAACTCATGTGGTATATGTCTAACATATAACCAGTTAACAAATGAAAACCAACATTATTCTTTGATGAACGAAAATTATGGAGGATCCAATCATAAAGAATTTATAAAAAATAATATACACCACCCAAACATTACAAATTCAATTGCAGCCCATTTGATGATTTGATCGAGTTTGTTCGTGGGACCACCATGTGGGGTTATGTTGGAGAGGTTGGATGTTTCACACATACCATTTGGACCCCACAAGTATGGACTTTCACTACTTTTTAAAGAAGAAAAAAGGACTGTATTGTTGTAATTTTCTCTCCCCAAAAGCACCTTCGTATACTTTCAAGCCTTGGGAGTCATTTTTTCGGTAAAACCAGATTTCGGGAGAATTTTGCAGTAAAAATCCCTAATATCAGCCATGATCCAGAAGGTTTTAGCTTGTGTTGCATGCATGCCAAGTATACAAGGACCACTCAAAAAAGGAACTCACATCAAGAGGGAACGTAGATTCTTGTGTCCTAACGTGACATTGCCTTTCTCATGGATTCTTATTTTCCATTTTATATATTTGCTGTATATGTGAGAGATGATAGGACTAGAATCAACAGCTAACCATTTTGTCAAAGTAATTATTATGGTTCACATCATGGGCACATGGACCGCCAATCAAAATTCCTTGAGCGTATGGAACAACGCGCTCTTTGTGGGCCAGCCCGCGAAAATCTCGCATGCAAAGGGTTCTTTGACAGCATGGATTTGGATCACGACTAAAGAATCCAAAGCCAGGACTTTTAAATCTGAATTTTTCAATTATATTTGGCAGCTGGATTCTCAACCCACTGGAATCCAGAAATCATGTCTGACATTCTGAATTTTTTTACTGAAGGAAAGCAGTTAAGGCAGTAGCAGAGTAACAAAAATTCAGAATTTGCGGCCTACTTTTTCTTTTGGATTTTAAAATCAGCTCTTTTGGGAAATTCCAATCCTAGTTGGATTTGAAATACGGAATTCTGAAGGCTCCAAATGTGATTTAGATTGAAAATTATAGATTTCAATTCCTAAATGTCAAAACTCTTTATACTGCCAAAAATGACTCCTAACACGATTGTACCCTTCCATCATTCATGTAATGCGAAACAGATGGGTCGACAAACCCGTGATTGTTCCCTCTTTTAGCGCTTGTGTTTTTTGACGATCGTCTTTTCGTTAGCAAAAGCTAGTTAAAGTAATCATTTATTTCCCTGTTCCTATCCTACTATTTCTTGTCTCTTCTGCGTGCATCAGGTTAAAAGATCAATACAAGAAATGCAAAAGCTATATGCACAGGGGATTTGATACTCTGGCAGTGTGCTGGTTGATACGCAAGTACTCGGAAAATGAATACCTGGCATGGCATATATTAACTCAGGTTATACCTCGCATTTGTTGTTGACCATGGACTCGTGGCTATTTCTCATTTATCTGTTGGATATGTCCACCAATGGGCCAGTTTGGAAATCAAATCGGTGTAAAGTTCAGTTTAAAAGCATCATCTAAACATGACCCCCCACGATTTTAGCATAACTTGAACGTAGACTGCATTTTCAATTTATTAGTGCCCGTTATTAAATGGGCCCACCCACCAGAGTTTTTATCAGTCACACGAGGAAGGTGTAGTAGAATCCGATGCTTACAGCAACAATCCCACTTAAGTGGACCGTAAGTATATCTAAACTTAATGGGGACATCTCATAATGCAACTCTCAGACTGAAATACATCTTTAATTTGATCATATAACTTTTCTCCATTGAATATAGACAGTCCCTTACCTATTGCTTTGTGGTCCATTGATTTGAAAGACCGTCTCCTTGCCGGTTGTGATTACCCAATCAGCATGACTTTCCAAGGTGGGGCCGTCCGATGTTTGGACGCGTAGATGGTCTGCACTGCACGGGTAGTAAATTATGACTTCTTGTAGCAATTGGGTTTGGCATGGATATTCTCACTCACATGAGTGACACTACTGAAAACGCAATTTGCCCCTAAAAAGAGGGGGTTCGATTTCAAGATTAGTCCATGACTACAAATACTCGCACCCACATCATGACATGCTCACCAATATGAATTACCACCATCTGCACCCTCCCATTTCATCATCCTCGTCACCACCACCATCCGACTACCTGCCCAAATCAATCTAAACCATCTGATCCACAAGCCCATCGGTTGAAGTTAAACATGTTTCCAATCAATGCACATGCATGGAAGGAAATGGATGCATTTGAACATTCATATCCTATCCCATTTTCAGGAAGCTTCCACATTACCAGAGGCGTCTTCCCCATTTACCGTGGGGCAAGAGCCAAGGCTGAGTTGTGTTTCCTGAGTCGTTCTAGGCTGCCTAACAAGGAGCTGTGAAGGCCATGAATCTGAAGGTGTCGGGTAGCGGGCGTGCGGTCTCCTTACATGTGAAGGAGGCTTATGCGGGGCCTGTACAATCTCAGCCTCTGGATAGGCTTGGACCTCATGGCTGAGTGGGATGACAAAAACGGGCGGGCCCATCACAGGTGGGGGCTGCAACACAGGGTCCACAACAGGCAGTGGGATTTGGTTTTCCAACGATGACGGCGGCGTGGAGTTGCAATGTTGCAATTGGACAGAAGCTGCATCCGTTCGGTTGCTCCAAGCATGCATAGACTGCATCCTCTCCCGGAGTTGGTTTTGCAGCTTCTCAATCTCGGTTCCCAGTACAGCATTCTCATCTCTCAGCTCGTTCTTCTCAACAGTCACCTGTTCATCCCACATCCGAACAAATATAATACATTAGTGAAATTTTCAGTATGAATAAAATTAAATAATTGCGCAAGCATCCATTACTTTTGCAAAAGATGTTCAGCAAACAACAGGCATTTCCATTTTCGGATGCTAGTGACAGAAACAAAGTGCAGACGCAAAAACAGTAATTTCGATTCTTTTTCTTCAGGAATTAACCACAGATGTATTATGTGCGATAGAGGGAACTCTATGTACATGGGCTGCCACTCTCCTTTGGTCATTCCATTTTTATTCATTTTTCATTGTTTTATTCAATATCGGAGACAAGGTCCTAACAGCCTGAGGTGTATAGAATACTGTTCCGGGGATCTAATGAGCCTGTCAAAAGTCATTGTCTTCTAACTCTATGAAGCCATATAGCAACATTGACACGTGTAAGAATGGTGATTGCAGATGACTGGACTTGCTTGATGTTTAGAGTGGATCATCTCAAGAGTGGGTTCCCCATCTATAACTGGCCCAGATCAGATACGAACTATTCCATTCATTTAGCATTAACAAATACCATTAGCATTCCTCTTTCATGCAGGTGTCGCAAAAATTTACTATCATGCTTTTTGGTCCCATCTCTAACTGACCCAGATCAAATACAAATGCTCCCTGCATCTAACATTAGCAAATACCATTAGCGTTCCTCATGCAAGCATGGCCTACACCTATAATCATGACCGTGTTAAGATGCATGGCCAGGCCTACTTGTTGATCAACTTGAATCTCTCACAAACTGAATATGCACCCATGCAATTAAACAGTGTTTTGGGCTTTTGGGGCCAAAAAAACTGTTTTGATCCAAAAGACAGTGATTGTGTGTTTGGATGCACTTTGCAAACCCCCATCTCCTCTCCCACTCGACAAAATGGGTGCTAAAACGCCAAGTCAGCAAAATCCAATAGACCGAAAAAGTATGCTTGGAACCCCCTCTTATGGAAATCCCCTTTTGAGGAAGTGCATCCAAACAGGCCATCTAAGAAAAATGTGAATCAGATTGAACGAACACCAAACATTACATCTACTTAACCTTCTCTACCTAAAATACAGTTCATGCCATTCACCTCTCTGCCAACATGGGAAAATGAATGTTTGGCCCTAGTAGAGAGAAGGCTAGTGAATAGAAGAGAGAATGATTTAATTAACAAAATGTTTAGCCACAGTTCATTAGTAGTTTAGTACCCTTTTGCCCCCAAATTTATCACATTAGCTAGATCCCCCTTCCATTATAACCTGATGGAAGAATTTATCAATGAAAATCAGCCACAATTCTCCAAGGACCCACAGGCCTCCTTCAAGTCCCCCACAGAAACCGGAGAGAAGAAAATCATTCCGTCCTTCTCCCAAAAAATGCAACTAATCCCACTAGGATCTGGCATGCCTTCAGATGAAAAACAAAACACTCTTCCACATGCTAGTCAGCAGCAGTGTTGTCATTATCATACAATATACAATACAAATCGTACAATTCGTATCGTATTGTATGATTGTATGACACGGATCGTACATGCGAATCACATTTGCAAGTGAATCGAATCGTATGATTCTGATCTAAATCATATGATCAAATCGTGAATCTACGATTCAGATCGAATCATACGATTCGATAATCGCGTTTCAAAACCGGTAGCGCCCGGTCAAAACATAGATATTTTTCTTTCTTTCTTTTTTATTTTTACAATTTTTTTGGGATTTCTATTTTAAAGTGTATTTAGGCCCCACCCTTAATAGAAAAACATATCTTTTGCAAGTTTTGGGAGATTTTGAGGACTTTTGGAGCTTGCAGGCCATAGGAAACCTAGAGAAAGAAATCAAGATATATTTTTCGTCGCTCAACGAAATCGAACGTCGCTTGTTGCATTTGATTTCTATGTTGAAATAGGAAAGAATACATATCAAATATTCAGTTATTACTTTCTATAACATTTCTTTCATATATTAGTGAAAATATAGGTTTTTGAAAAAGAAAAATAGAATATTTCAATTTTTTTTTCATTTTTTTAAAATTCTTTTTTAGGGCTGTTGTGTTTAAAAGTTATTTACACCCCATACGCATTATAATATCACTTCTTTTCTTTCTTTGGAAAGAGAGTGGTGAGATTTGGAGTTTACGTGGGCCTAAGTAATTATTTTTCCAAGAGTTTTCTCATTTATTTCAAATTGAAACTAGCTCTCTCATTTTTAATTAATTTATAATCTTGTAGCTTTGTGTGGGGCCTAAATAGTTTTTCACTTATATGTATGTAGGGTTGGCTGGTCACTTGTGTGTTGCCGACTTGCATATTGATGATAAAATGGATGATTGATGTTTTTTTTTCTATTTATATAAATTTTTATATTTTTTTATGACATTGTTTTATGAAAATCTGAAAAAATCTTAGCATTTACAATAGGATACGATTCAGACCCCTTTATGATTTACGATACAATAACGATTATGACAACATTGGTCAGCAGGCTCCAGCTAGGATAACCTTCAGCTTAGCATTTTTTTGCAATTTATCACCATGGACTGATCACTTGGTAGAAAACCCGCATAATTCAGGTCTCAGAAGAATTCATTTTATAAACCTACTGATTATTTCCGCGGCCTTCAATGAAGCTGGTGGAAGTAAAAAATCCATTGAAAGCAGAGAAGTTTCAAGGCACTAACTGATTCCATTTATACTGTAAACAGATAAAAGAGATTGAATGGAACTTCTTGAGAGTGCAAAATGGAAGAGGAAAGAAAGCAATTTCAGAGTTTGAGGGACTTACATAGCGAGATTCAGTAAGCAGAGCTGCATTCTCCTTTTTGAGACGGTCTACCTGCGCAAGCAGTTCCTGTAGTAATCGAGTGGTATCACCCAACATGGAGGCCTTGCCGCTGTTTTGTCGGGCTGGTTCTATTAAACAGAATCATTGCAATTGTTATTTGCCAGTAAATGTGTGCACTTTCTTTAATAGCTTAAATAAAATGAAACAAAAAACATGGTCAGCATAAAAGCTTCTACTTCTTAAGAAATGGCAAAATATACGTCAATGTTTTAGAAGAACACAGTATTGGGGAACAAAGCCAAACAACCTCTTGTCATAAATGTTTTCTATTTGTAAAACCACCATCACCTTGTCACTTGGAACCAATTCAAGAAACTATGCACAGCCACCCACAGTTATAATGCTTTCCATTTACTGTACTCCCATACAATGTAAGAAGAATTACAGATTTGGAATAATATCAATAATATCCAGTCCAACTCACTAGGTGGGTTTCAAAATGCTCTGGCCAAAAATTAAGGCTTGTCCATTCATCAGATGGGCCACACATGGCAGAAAATGGACCGCACAAAGATGACCATCAGTCTACATTCAAGTTACAGTTACACTTGACGGATATCTGATTAGTGAACCAACCTCATTTCTGAGACGGAATTTTCATAGTGTGACGCCACTAATGAGTGCATAAGATCTCACATGCATGTGCCGCGAATCACCCTAAAATCTCTCATGATGAACATTGAAGCATTTCATTCTTAGAATTGTCTCCAAAAGAAGAATAGGAAATGACTGCCCTTTTCAGGAGAGGAAAAAGTTACCAAGCGCATGGCCCAGCTCAAGAAAGAGCTCATTCAAATGGTCACGTTTCAGCTTCTCTCTCTCAGCCTTGTGGATTTTCTTTGGGGGTTTACCCGGGTTCTTTTTGTTAGCCATAGGCCTGCAACAGGGAAAGCTTTCAGCTGTTAAATGGCGGCAACAAAGCAGAATTAGTCTGCAAATGTTAAAATTGAACATGAGAGGACTCTATATGCAATCTTATAGACAATTACAGTGGCAGGACAGCTACAAGTTATCAACTAAAAGCTTTTGTTGGAATTACAGGATACATGATCCAATGCTTTGAAAAGTTTATATAGCCTTTAAATTGGTGGTAATGATGATGATGAAATCATAAAAGAGCAGTGAAATAACGAAGGATAACTTCTAGGTAGGGTGTCAATGGGCCGGGCTCTCAGGTTTCGCCCTCTTCGGGCAGGAATTGGGTTGGCATATGTGGCCCAAGGCCCATGCCCAGGCCTAAAAGTGAAGCCCTTGTTTTAATCAGGTTGGGCTTTTCCTGTGTATAAAGGCCTGAGTTTCACCTCTTTTTTATGTATTTTTTGAAATATTTAATAGCTAACCTAGATTAGACAACTTATCAATAGATAAGCAATTAACATTTTCCTATATTAGACAACTTGTTAATAGCAATTAACATTTTCCTAAATTAGACAACTTATTAATAGCAATCTTTATCCTAAATTAGACAACTTATTAACAACAATTAACATTCACCCATATTAGACACCTTACTAATAGTAATCAACATTCTCCTAGATCATTATCCAATTCCAGTGGTGTAAATAGGTTCAGGCTTGGTCTAGGCCTGGGCTCAGGCCCGTCCATTTTTGCCTGGGTCTGGCTTGGACTGACCTTGGCTCCGGGCCTGTTGACAGCCCTACTTCTAGGTCACTGACCTGCTGACTGAGTTTTCAGCCACCATGTTTGCCGCCTCATCAATTGGAACAGGATGCTCTGAGACCATGTTTGGCAATCAGCCTCTTATAACAGCTTCAATTGCCCACACAGCAAATACCAACCAGAAATTCCTCTGAGAGAACCCAACAACACCAATTCAAGCTTCTGTTCACAAAACCCAACAAAACAGATAGAACCAGATAAGGACAATATCCATTTCCAATTGAATCTGGTATTCTTTTCATTCCTGAGACTGGCTTACAATAAGATCACACAACAATGTTTCGAAATAAAGAAATAAAATCTGCTTTTGAAATCAACAGGGAACTCAATAGATAACAAATAATAATTTCAATAAACTTGTGCCAATCATGGCTGAATACTCCGAGAATCCAGTATCTTTCCCCTTTTTTTCCCCTTTACATCGACAATGAATCTAATATTGCCAATATGATACCTAACAAATCCTTCTACGAGCAATAATCCCAAATAAAGAACACCAAATGCACACAGAAACCAAACCAGATACTCAAACATCAGAAAAAGGGATATCCAAATGATTGCTCGCACATCAGGACTCACCCCAGACATGCCACGAGGCTTGAGCGTGCCAGATCAGAACCGTTCTCCAGGCAGGCTCCACCAAGTATGTTCCCCGGCCAAAAATCCAGGTCGCTCTGCTCATCAGAAGGGCCACACGCGCACATTAGACCAGAAACATCAGCTAGTAGTTTCTAGCTTTTCGTTTTTTAGTACGCACGGTCTACAGCACAGCAGACAGAACTGAATTCGGACCAGGGCACATACATAAGAGGCCTTCCTGACGAACGGCCCTGATATTTCAAACTGGTGTAAGATTGGCACGTGTACGGCATAAAATTCGTACTTGATCTCGAAATCCAAAGAAAATAGAAATCAAAAGCCACACCAGGTCCAAGAATAAAATCCGCATACAAACCCTAACAATTTTCAATTAGGAACGCCCAAACGCATCGATAACAGAATTCAAACATGTAGAAAATCGAAGGAGAAAGAAATCTATGGTTTGAAGTGGGAGTCAGACAGAGAAAGAGAGAGAGGAGGAGATTGAGCATACCTTGAAATGTTGCTGGAAGCGTTTCCTGGAAGCCGTCTCCAAGGAGAATTTCTACAGAGAGAGAGACTGTGGAGATGAGCGATTTTGCACGAGGGCGCGTGTGGACGCCACTCGACTTTTAATAACGCAGAAACGCCACGGTGCGAGCGAGACGCGTGGCTGGGCCCCACGGGAAGGGTAGAGAAAATCACGGGTGGGAAATGCTACGCTACATTCCGTAGTATAACTTGAATATGGTAGAGCGATCTCTCCGCATCCCACGTCGTTTGATAATGATGAATCGAGACCGTCCATCTACTTTTTCCCTACTTTTGTTGATGGAAAATGATTAGAAGTTAGCCATCCATTGATATCTCCTATTCTATGGACAGTCCAGATTGACAGAACCTGGAAAGATGGATCTACCATATCTCCACTGCGGATTAGGTGTGACCCGGGAGAACGGATTAGATGAGACCCCGGGCTCACCTAAGACGGTGCGGCCCTTACCGTATGGTTACTGTGGGGCCCACCTTGATGTATGTATTATGTATCCACTCCGTTCATCCGTTTTTCCAGATCATCTTAGGGCATTATGCAAAAATTGAAGCAGATAAAATTATCAGGTCGACCATACCATAAGAAACAGTGGTGATTGACCATCCTACCATTAAAAACTTCTTAGGACGCACATTCATGTTTCCGAAGTGTTTATTTACCATCCAATCTAATCTGTTGATAAGGTCAAATGAGGCTGGATGAAGGGAAAAAACAAATATAAGCTTCATCCAAAACTTCTGTGGCCCATTAATGGTCAATCATCACTGTTTCCTGTGTTATGGTCCACCTGATAATTTGATATGATTCCTTTTCCGAAAAATCCCATAAAATGATCTGGAAAAATGGATGGACGGTGTGGATATATAATAAGTACATAAAGGTGGGGCCCACAGTAACCCACGTTAAGGGCCGCACCGTCTTGGGTGAGGCCGGGGTCTCACCTAATCCGCTCTCGGGACCTGGGTAGCCTGCGATCCTATGGCTCAGACTCTCATGGGTTCGAGCACCAATTGGCCGGTTAACACATTAGCGGGTGTTGCCCTTACCGTCCGTGGGGCCACTTGATGTATTTGTTGTATATCCACGCCGTCCATGAGTTTTCACAGCTCATTTTAACGCATGATCCAAAAAATGAAGCATATCATGTTATCAAGTGAACCACACCACAGGAAACAGTGATCACTTAACGCCCATCATTAAAACCACCTAAGGCCCACCGAAAGGTTTATTTTCCATCCGACCTGTTGATAAGGTAACAGAAACCTGGACGAAGAGAAAACACAAATATCAGCTTGATCAAAAACTTTTGTCGACACCAAAAAAGTTTTTAATGGTGGGCATTCAATCCCTACTGTGTGAACCACTTGAGATTAGGATCTGCTTCATTTTTTGGACCATGACCTCATATGAACCGCAGAAACTGGTGGACGGCGTGGATATAAAACAGATATATCAAGGCGGGCTCATTGACGTGTTACCCAGGGCACACCCAATCCACATCCTCGTGGAGATGCGGTTCTTTTGGAAGGTCGGACAGATGTGTAGCACGTGTGAGACAAATCAAAACGTCCAATTCGTGCATTGTAGATAGATCAGAACCGAACGATCGAATAGTATGACAACCCTAACCTGCGATTAATAGGCGTCAGTTAGGCGAAGTCGGACGGTTAAATGTTCTCCATTTAACTGTTCATTAGATGTCCACTCATCGAACGGTTATGATATCATTTCAGTGTAGTTTTTATACAATATGGCCCATCTAAGGCAGCTTCATGATCTTAACAGTTTGATTTGTTTCACGTGTGTGGAACTTACAGGATTTCTGAGCGCGTGCGTACGAACCATCACACTCTTACGGAGCATCAATGTTTTTCATCTTGGGCATGACAATCTGGCATTGAGCGCGACAGCTAGGGCTGTCAATGGACCGGGTTGGCCCGACTGGCTATTGGGCGTTGCCCGCCTTGGGCCGGGCTTGGACTAGAGTATTAGGCCCGCGGTTCGGGTTAGGGCCTACACTATAAGCCCGTTTTTAAACGGGCGGGACTTGGACTAATCGTCTACAAGCCCGAAAACCCGGCCCGGACTGAGTATACGTTTTAATTTAAAATTTAAATTAAAACATCTACCTCCTTCTAAATTTTAAATTATATACAAATTTTTTCTTAAAAATTCATCTCCTTCTTAAACTTTTTCTATTTTTTTGTAGTGTGCTGATAATTCTTTTTACAAAGGATAATTTCTCTCAATTTACAAGGCCGGGCTTGGTCTAGGGCCGGGTTCGGATTGGACCCAGCATTCGTGCCTTAGGCCGGGCTTGGGTTAGACTATTGTGGCCCGTGATGGGTCCGGGCTGGATTTGGGCATATGCGGAAAGAGGCAGGCCGGGCATGGACAGAGCTTGGCCCGGACCTAACCCGACCCATTGACACCCTAACGACAGCTGAGCGTGCATGAGACGGGTCCCATTGCAAAATGCTGGAGTAGATGTCCTATTTAGAAAAGGAGCGGGTCTGGGTTCTCCGCGTCAAATGCTGCACATGTGATATGGAGATCCAAACCGTTCATTCAGTGGGACGAATAAGAAATGGGCCACATACATAAAATCATGCTGTTTGCACGATCAACACCCTTTAATCGGCAGGGTACAAATGCACACTTAAAGACAATTAAACAGCCGTCAATATTCAATGAGAAAATATGCATTTCCATATGGTTAGGATTTTCCAATTAAATCAATCGGAAGCTGAGTCAACGGTTCCGATCTGCTGCACATGTGCTTCCACCATAGGGGCACTGGATCAGCTCCATCTCAAAGCAGACCAACGGTGCAAATTCAACGAACAGGTGCAGCCTGCCAGACGAGTGGAACTGGTCTACGCAAGTCATATCATGTTCACGTGGAACCCACCTGCAATAAGGGATCAGATGTCCCACACGTGCCAGTTTCCACGTGTACATATGGGAGGATATGGAGGCAATGGAGGCGTTTGGCTTCCACGTGCTGAACACGCTCTATTGTTCTTGTTGCCGCCGTTGGAGAATCCACTTGTTCACGTGAGAGATTGGACCATCCATCCATTAGTCGCTTTCTCGTCTGTTTCTCGTTTGTCGCTTTCTTTCGTCCCTCCAGACTGTGCGCCGTACACGTGGCAACATTATGTGATGATCCGGACCATGCATCCAGCGCGCTCTGCCAGGGATTGAACTTTAATCAAAATTTTCTTTGATTGGAAAATCTAAGCCGCTTAATAGACCATTTCTCGATGAATGAGAACCACCGTTGGTTTCTGTACTTATGGGTTCATATAATAAGGCTGGCATTATCGTCCATGTACGCCACACGTGTAGAAATTAGATGAATCCACTCCACTGACAAAATAATTATATAATTATCAACCACCACACACACAAACTAACTCTGCCAAAGAGTGTGGTTGATACGCAGGCAATTAGAAATTGTACACTTCCCCATCCGTGAACTCAATTCGAAGTGTTGCGGGACCCACTGTAGATAGGTTATAATCCACCATCATACCGTTTGAACGGGACGCGGACTGCGTCCTTCCTCAGTATGGACGCAAAGCGTCCAAACTGATCTGCGGAGGGGCCCACTGTTATGTATGTGTTTATCCACACCATCCATCCTTTTTCAATGATCATTTTAAACCATGAGAACTAGGCAGATCCAACGCTCAGGTCGGCCCCACCAAATAGTGAGCTTGATTGCATTAAATACTCCTCAGCATTACGTTGAATTGGGACTTTTGGTGGTTTCCATTTTGACCGTGCATTGAATATCCACCAATCAATCGGCCACATTAGTAAAATGAAAAGGTGTAATTTTTGTTTTATAGACCATCTAATCTAGGACCATACAATTTGGACGGTTTAATTTAACTCCCCTATATGCAGCGTGTACAATTTCTTAGTGCATGCGTATCAACCCACGATCGGCCAGAGCATCGGAATTTCTCTTATTCTAATAAGTAATAACGTGTCCAGCGGATCGTGATAAGAACACGTAGATTAGGAATATTCTACCGACGTGAGTAGGAAATCGGATTGCGTCCTGAGTTACTCCGTATGCTCTTATCGTACTGAGTAAACTCAGTTGGGCCCACTGTAAATGTATGTAGTTTATCTACACTGTCCATCCCATTTTACATATCATTTAAGGGGTTGAAACCAAAATTGAAGCATATCCAAAACTCAAATGGACCATATCACAAGAAACAGTGGGTTTCTATGTCCTGCAGTGATATTTATTTGTCATCCAACCTGTTCACAACATCACATAGACATTGATGAAAGGAAAAAAACAAATATCAGCTTGATCCAGAACTTCCGCCGCTGCCAAGAATTTTTCAACAGTACAAGTTTAATTCACATTGTTTCCTGTGGTGTGGTCCACCTAAGCTTTTTATATGCTTCATTTTTTTTCCAAAGCCATAAATTTATCTTTTAAAATGGATGAACAGAGTAGATGAAATACATATATCACGGTGGACCCCACTGAGTTTACTCAGTACGCAATCCGCTTCCCGTGAGTAGAGCCGATCATGATAGGTACTGGGAAGATGATATGGCAGATCCATCCCTCAAGGTTACATGTGGCAGGTCTATCATGTATCAACTTGGTGCAAATGGACTGTTTTGTTTTTAGTGGGAGCGGATTAGGTGAGACCTCGGATCCACCGAGGTGGGTGCGACCCTGACTGTGGGGCCACTGTTATGTATGTGACTACATCCACGCCATCCATCCATATTGAAATTTCATTTTAGGGAATGATCCAAAAAAATGAAGCAGTTCCAAATCCCAGATGGGCCATAGTACATAGTAAAGAAAACAGTGGTGATTGACCATTAAAAACTTCCTATGGGCCACAAAAGCTTTGGATAAATATGATATTTACGTGGTCTCTTCATCTAGGTGTTTGTGACCTTATCAACAGGTTGGATGGAAAATAAACACTCCAGTGGAATCCATTGAAAATCCATGAAGTTTTCAATGGTAGAGATTCAATCACAACTGTTTCTGTGATGTGGTCCACCTAAGATTTGATGGCTTCATTTTTGGTACCATACCCTAAAATGAGCTTTCAAAATGGTTGGACGGTGTGGATTTAAGACATATACATCACTGTGAGCCCCGCAGCCGCGGGTCCCACCCACCTCAGTGGATCTGGGGTCTCACCTAATCCGCTCCCCTTTTTGGTCGAGCGGCCCAGAACGAATCGAACCCGAACCGCCGCCCAGCCTGCTTACGCTCCTACATCAAACGATCCTCATCGACAACGGACAGAGAGAACATGAATCACAAAATCAGGTCAGTCAAACCACATGCCTTGCCAAAAGTTGGTACAGGCGCCCCATCTGATCTGATGATCCAGACCGTCAAACTGACAGTCTACCATGCTGAGAGGATGCTCCTAAAATCTCCCAGATTGGAAGATGATCACCATCCAACGGGGAATTGAAATGGTTACAAGTGTCAATGGTGGGACCATTAGATCGTCAGTCTTGAACACCATTACGGAGGAAGCAATAAAACCCAATTGAGCAAGGATTTTCAACTAGAAGTATATGACCTGCTTCAGCAATCCAGGCCATTGGTCAGTCGCATCCAACCATGGACGGATCATGCCCCCCAAAAATCTCCCAGATTAGAAGATCCCAGCACCCAATCTAGGGAATTTTTCAGTGGAGCGTGAATCAACGGTGATCAGAAGGCGAAGACTGTCCTATCAAGGAGATTCTTGGGACATGGTCTGTCCATCGTGGGATGCAAAATACCAATGGTTCAGATTACCGAAACACAGCCCCAATGGTCAGCATTGAAGACCCCAACATTATTGTCGAAAGACAAATGAATTTTTTTAGTAAAAGCGACACAAGCAAAAACAATACAAAAGGAGCCCCAACCAACAGTGTTAAAAAATCACAGGTGGCATGTCATAAGAGTTCCCCAACTGAAAGCCAAACCAAGTGCAGGCTAAAATCAGAACCCAGGCCCTCAACGATGCCACGGGCCCAACAACAAGGACATGTGACGATGGATCATAGCCACCCAAAACAGGGCTAATTTGATAATTTCACAACACATATTGGGAAAGTTCCATAAAATCCAGTAAAATTACAAGCACATGTACATTAGGATTAGAACCTGATTTGCATTAACATGCGGACATTTAATACTTCTAATTCAAAATACCGCATCCGAAGCATCTAACTACCCGAGCAGCCAAGATGGAATTTTCGCACCTTCATTCTTCCATTCAACGCAAGCGCCAGAACATCGTATTCCTCCACAAACCAGAGCTCCGATACTACAGCCTGAAATGAATTCCATGGAAGCTACTCGTATTCACATGCATAGGGGCGAAAAGGTACAAAAAAAGAAAAAAAGCATATGATATCCAATAACTGCACGCATCGAGCACGCAACAGTAGCGATTACATGCATTGCATGACAATGGAAGTTGAGTGTAATGCATCTACCAGTGTAACCCTGTGAAGTTGCAACTGGGTTGGGCTGGCCTGGCCTCGACCTGAATGCAGACAGGCCTGGACTAAGCATGAGAGGTTATTGGTTCATGGGTTGGACCAGGCCAAGTTGTCAGGTCAGATAACTAAATGGGCCGGGCCTGATCGTTTGGCACAGTCACTGCAGCTTAAAATTGATGGCCTGAGTATTTGCTTAGCTGGTCCAGCCTGGCCAAGCACAATTCCTTAGCTTGTTAGCTGTGTTGGGAGGCTTGGACTTGGGTGGTCAGCTCATCATGGGTTGGACATGCCATGGCCCCCACCCATTTGCAATCCTAAATACTGGTAGCTCACACCGGAAATGCAGGTACGTGCTCCTGGTGCATGCAGAGCCAGGGATATATGCCGATCAGAGTTAATTTCAGTTACTTTCGAGATTAAAATACTACTTCAAGCCTCATGCATGACATCCATGGTTTGAAAGAAACAACTACCTCCAACCCATGTATACGATTGTTAATGCCAGCGACTAGCTCATGGAAGAATTCGAGTTGATCAAAAGGCTTTTGTGTTGCCTGCATCAGACAACTTGGAGAATAAGAATAAGAGCAGCCCAAAACAAGATGTGGAACTGTAGAATGCTTCTAAAGAAACAAGAACATACCCAAGACACTTAGAACAAACCTCCAATGGTTGTTTTTCATCAACTATCTTAATCTTGGTGTCAATAACAAATCGATTTGGCATGTTAATGAGCTTCAGATTTCATCAACTACATATAAGATTTTAAAAGGGTAAAATTGAAATGAATCCATATGTAAGATGGAATCTAAGAATTCCCATATGAACTTTTAAATTATCAGCCGCTTGAAGGTTTGATGAGGTTGGGTCGGCTGTTTGAAAGCAGTTCTTCTACTCCTCACATTTGACTTCTAGTTGGATCTATTCAGTTAAACACCTTTGATTACAGCAAATAACATCACCAATGTGAGCATATCAATGATCATATGTCTCTCTTTTGGATCTTTAAAGTTTTGATTATTTCCTTTTTCCTGAGGGAGCAAATTCCACTAATATAGTGGTATTTTAGTCATTTTCAAAGTCATTAATTGATGGTCAAGACATCCTTCCAAGCAATCTCTTTTGTTACCGTGGATCTATTATTCAAAAGGATGAGGTGATTGATGAGCATGTCTCCAATAGAATTAAAGCTGGGTGGATAAAGTGGAGACTAGACAAGCCTTTTGAAAGTTGTGTGATTGCCACAAGCCCATGAAACTCGTGGAATTTTTTTATTAGGTAGCTATTCAATCGGCTAGGCTATACGGGAAGAGTGTTAAGCAGTTAGAAGGTGACATAAGCAGGGATCATGTTGCAGAGATGAGGATGTTTGAGATGGATGTGAGGATGACTTGGAAGGATTTTAAGGATCATGTTGCAGAGATGAGGTTTGAGATGAATGTGAGGATGACTAGGAAGGATTTAAAAAAAAAAAAATATGAGGGCTTGGAAAGAAAATGAGGAAGACCTAAAAGGACTCGGATCTAGGGACGCCTAGGGCCGGGCAGGCCTGTTGGGCTTTGAGTCCCGGCCCGATACCAGTGGTGACAGGCCCATAATAGAGGCTAAGGCTTGAACTAAGACCAAGAAGATGCCAGTTTATGATGTCAATGGGCAGGTTTGTACCTGATATTGAAGGTCCGATTACTAAACAAGTTGGACCTAGGGCTTGAATTTTTTGCTGGATTGCAAACCAGGTAAGCTTGAGCTGACCCAGACTCAGCCCAGATCCAACCCGTTGCCACCCTACTTGGATCAAGAAGGGATATGAAGGCTTCTTCACTTCCCGAGTAAAGGGCCTTGGGATTGATTGGAGAGACAAGACTCATAAAGCCAACCCCAAATAGCTGGGAGAAGGATATGATGATGATTATTTACTGAAGTATTTTCCAAGAATGTAAATTCCACAAGATCCTTTAAATGGCCTATATCATCCATTATAAGTGGCATGAAGCACCTACCATCTTGTCAATTCACACAAGGAAGAAAAAGTGTTGGGGAGGACTAGGGAGGGTTGAGAATGTAGAAGAACCTCTCCTCCTCCTTCTTCTTCTTTGTGTGTGTTGTGAAAGCACTAGGTCTCTTTCACATATTTTGATACCATGTTCTAAGAGAAACAAAGTTGTGAAAACCAAAAGAAGTATTCGATAAGAGGTACATATAATTTATAGTCAACAGCATAGCCTAGTCCAAACTGTTCGGGATCGGATTAATGTATCCTGTTTCGCCAATCAATCCTAAGGCCCTATACTCAGTAAGTGCACACTCCTCATATCCTTTCTCAACGCCTCGATCCAAGTCAATTTAGGTCTTCCTCTCATCAAGCCCTTGAACCCACCCAAGATCGCTGCCTTTGGATGGTTGGTTGGGAAAAAAAAGGTTCTTACGGTTAATAATTTGCGAAAAAGGGGTATGTGCATTCCGAATATATGCCTTTGTTGTATGAGAAACGAGTAAACGGTTGACCATCTTTTCCTTCAGGGGCCGTTTGGATGGGAGTAATTGGAGGTAAATGGGTGGAATTGGAAGTAAATGAAGGTAAATGGTATTTTGGGTGTGTTTGGATGGAAGTAAATGCATGTAAATGGAGGTAAATGGGAGTAAATGTACATGTAAATGAAATCCTTTCTACAATAGAGGATTTGGAAGTAAATGGGGTGAAATGCCTTTTTGAGCTCTCTTGGAGAGTCACATGTGTAAACAAAGGTGCCACTACGCACATGTCCACCATACACGTGTCACGCTAATGATACTCCCAAACAACCCAAATATCGGCTACATTACTAAAATCACACCAAAAGAATGATCCAAACCATTCAAAGGATGGCCATCTAAATGGATGGTTAAAAAACATTCGCAAGTTGCTTGTTTGTGATCCTTATGTTTGTGGCCTACTTGAGGCTTGAAATTTCCTCATTTTTTGCTAAAGTATATATTTCGATTGGCTTATTACAATTATTCTATTAAATATTGCATATGTACACTAACTTGAGATATTAAAGCTGATTTGGTATATCACATGTATTCCTGTGAATATATTGAAAAATTCAAATGCATTTCAATTACTCCCATTTACTCCCATCCAAACAAAATATTTTTATTTCAAATGCATTTCATTTACTCCCATCCAAACACAACTATGTAAAGCCATTTACTCTCAATTCATTTACCTCCAAATCCATTTCCCATTTACTTCCATTTACAAGCTCCCAAACAAGCCCTCACTGTAACTTTCATTTACCACATTTGGTCAGACATCTTTTCTCAGTTCCAAGTGGTGTGGCCTCTCCCTTCAACAGTAGGCGAACTCTTGAAGGCTTGGCACAGTGTTAGTATGGGTAAGCAAAGGGTAGGTCTTTGGAGAATATCCCTGTTGGCAGTGTGGTGGTGTGTGGGAAGAAATGAATGGAAGATGTTTTCACGGGGAGAGTAAGTCTGTTGAGTTTATATGTCAAAGGGCCAGAATGTTAACTTCTTTTTCTTGGTGTGTAGCTGGATCGCTATCTCAGCGGTGTGGCTTGTTTGCTTTGTTTTCCTTGTTTCTTTCTCGATCTTTTTAATATATTATCGTCATCTTTCAAAAAAAAGAAAAAAAAAACCCTTGAATCCTAGGCTTTCCAGCATATTGTCCAGAGTTTATACAATTTTATTAATTACATATACAATCCTCCTAGCCGACCCCAATTAGTTGGGATTAGGGCTGCAAATTGGGTTCAGGTCAGAGGGTTGGGTTGGGTTGGGTTGTCAAGGTCCTCAGCTTGGGTTCAAGTTGGAAAATGCCAACCCAACTTAAATTCATGTTGGGTTCAGGTTAAGCAGATTCGGGTTGGTTTAGGAATAATCACATGTATTTGGGTTGAGTATAGACAACTTCAGGTTGGAATTAAGGTTAGGTTGGGATTGGGTTGACCCTCGACCCAACTGAACCTGACCTATCTGCACCCCAAGTTGGGAAAGGGTCAGATGATGACAACAATAATGTATGCAGTCCTATCACTGACAGGAGGGGGGGTGGTTAAGGAAAAGGAAAACAGAAGCAATCTTCTCTTGATTTATTTGCATGAGGGTGGAAGAGTAAAATACAATGCAACAGTAAAAAAGAATCGGAAAGAAAAATGGATAGACTTTTTTCTCTTCGAATGAAGAGGAGCCTTCAGTTCACAGATATAATGAATCTTCATTCAGAAGTCAGACCACTGCCATGGTTACAACCGCAGTTTTAACTAGACTCAATTGAATTTCGAGTCAAATCAACAGGAAAATCGTTTTCATCAAGTTTTTTCGAGTTGGAAACTCTACAGGGTCAAATCAATTTCAGGTTGAATCAGGGAAAATCGTTTTCATCAAAAAAAAATTAGTTCAAAACTCTACAGAGTTAAATCAATTTCTGTCTAGGTTTGCTAGGTTTTCTACTAAGTCGCATCTTTTTATTAATTTACGCATTTTATAATACAGTTTTATTTAATAATTCAACTCTATATTGTCAACTTAACTCAAGTTTTGGCTGAGTTTATTAGTCAAATCAATTTCATGGACTTCCAAGTCCAGTTTTTGGGTTTTCTAGGTTTTCTACTAAGTCGCATCTTTTTATTAATTTACGCATTTTATAATACAGTTTTATTTAATAATTCAACTCTATATTGTCGACTTAACTCAAGTTTTGGCTGAGTTTATTAGTCAAATCAATTTCATGGACTTCCAAGTCCAGTTTTTGGGTTTTCAACCAAGGTTGCAACATTATTACTTCCTTGCCTCATTCTTTTCTTTAGGTCCTTGTGACAGTTGGGTTCCAACCCATGGCTCAGTGGTAGACAGAGTGTGTTTCAACACTGATGTCATGGGTTTGAGAGCCCATGTGGGCTCAAAATAGACTGTAAAGTATTAGGCTCAACTTTTCATGGTCCGTATCATTCATCTGGTATGGTGCACGATCAGGAATACAAGGTGGAGCAGTAGTGATCCTGGTTTGATAGGGAGACAGATTGACCCCATAAATCTTCCCCACTGAATGTCTCAACATTCAGATCGGATCCCCAATAATTTCAAACATTGGTTCTAATCACCCGTGGAACTCAGCCTAATAGCAATTGTGCCAACCAGTCCCCAACCCAGGTAAAGGAGGATGGTTGATGTCAGGTGGGCAGCTAGTTGTTGAAATTTCACTAAGCAATCATGAAAACTTCAATTTCGAATTTGGTGAAATAGGATTAGCAAGAGACAACGCCGAAATAGCTCTCCCCAAACAACTGGGACATCATGATGATCATTATAGAGTTTGCAAAAGACAACGCTAAAAGGATCATTTGCACTAAATTCACAATTCATATTACTAGAGGGCAAATTAGACAAAATAAATCACAACACTACACCACAACACCTACTTGCATTCAAACTTCGGGGTCTTCTTAATGATTTGGCTAATGAATGGCCTTAAAGGTGATTTCTACCTCAACATGATGATAGGAAGAAAGGCAAAAGATGTTAGCAATTTCTATAAAGGTTTACCTCCGAAGAAATGTTGGGGTGTCCCAGAAGCCTAGCAAAGGATGTGTGAAGCAAAACAGGATCATACTGCACCATAGAGAAATAACATGAGTGAAACAGCCCTCAAACCATATATAACTGGTAATACACAACTCTAGACTGTTCCAGAATATCCTAGATACAGAATTTGGTGGTTTCAATTGTAAGCAGTACCCAATAACCAGAGCAAGTTAAAGAAGGCAACTTAAACGCAAGTCCTCACATTTTCTATTCATGCTCCGATGACTACAATCTGATTCTGATATGATAACAGAAATATATAAGAAATTCAAAGCATGTGATGCTTAAATAGTTTGCGTCTTACAAGTTGCTTTTTGGGTGCATGTGGAAGAGCATCTCTCAACTTGGCACGAATGGTAACGGGATCTGTACCGGAAATTACCTGGACTCATAAATTTAATTAAAAAAATCATGGTTGGGAAACTAGTTGCAGAATTCAGCAAACAGCAATCTTTTTCAAATTTTGTTAGCAAAGACTTTAATCGATCATCAGAAACCACAAAAAGGAAAGATAAATAAAAGACATTAGTCCCATTCATGCTCAGAAAAAAAAAAAAAATGCAAGATCTTCTGGTTTCAGTACACTGCAGGCCAACAAAATGATTCAATTTCTCTGAACATTTATATTCTCTAAAACACCAGCTGATGTTTCTTCTTCTTCTTCTTCTTCTTGTGATATGCAAACGCTAGTCGATCATTAGTGAACAGAGGAACAAAATTTCTTCAAAACCAACTCTTCCAATAAAATCTAGCTACGGATGGTGCATGTGCAACACACATGTAGAGAGAGTAGAGGAGAGGGGAAAAGGAGATAGAGACAGGGAAAGTGTGAGGCTACACAGGTGCACATAAACACAGGGAGAAAAAAAAGAAGGGATCAACAGTGGAGGATCCATCCCAACCTTTCCAAATCTGTGGTCCACTTGAGCTCTAGATCTTCATCATTTTTGGGCTGACGAGCTACAATGAGCCAGCGCAAAAGATATACAAAGTGGATTTCACAAAGTCATCATGTTGGCCCGACAGAGCCTTTATCGCATGGGCTCCTTAACGCTACATCTACCGTGCAGGGTACAGGAAGAGAAGAAGCGGGTGCGGGCTGCTCCTTAGGAGTTGAAAAGACAAAATGCCCTCAGGTTGAGGGGCTACATGAATGAAAAAGCAAAGGCTTAGTCTCTACCCACCATGGTTCTAAATGTCAGTATCGGTCAGCGTATTGGCCCGGCAGAAAAATGATACAATACAGCATCACGTATTGGTATTGGGGCCATATCGGCCTGTATCAGTCGGAATTTTTTGTACGCCAAAGAATTAAGGAAAATATTAGGGGGAAAAAAAAAGAGAATAATAAGATATTCAAGAATCAATCATTTTTGTATATTCTAGACATGCATATGATGATGTATCAGACCATTCTTTGATGAGAATGTTATTTGTCGATTTGATTTGTTGAAGGTCAACTAAATGTATGGGCCCTAATTGAACACAAATCAAGCATGATTTGGTGAACTAGAGACCATTACATTGAAATACAACAAAAAGATGATGAAAATATCAAAAAGAAAGTGAAGGTCTACCCTTCTTTCCGACTTTTCCCATAATGATCCACTCTGCTTTGCTTTGTCGAATCTCATTTAAATCATTTGCTTTGAACCAAAAATAGTGCTAGATCTAGCCTAAAATGAGTTTTTAAGCTTCTTCCATGGTTTAAATGAAGAAAAAAAAAAAAAAAAAAAAAAAAAAAAAAAAAAAAAAAAAAAAAAAGGAGACGAGTGACATAAAAAAAATCAAAAATCAAAAAAATCAAAATTTGGCATGGGTGTATCAGCCCGTATCAGCCATATTGGCCTATACGGGTCAATTTTTTCATATCGGACCGACATGACTCCATATCGCATATCGTTTCATGTCTATGGCGATATGAAACAGCCATATTGGCCGATACGATGCCCATATTCATATCTATGCTACCCACAACTAATTAGAGGGGTACAATTGGCCAAACACCACTTGCATTATATATGGTATATGGATAAGACATGGGTGAAATACCATACATGCATAAAGAGATTTCGGTAAATGGGCCCCGACTTCAAAACAAGATTGACGGACTAGCATACATCCAAACCAAACAAAATGAATAATGTCTTATCACAATTAAATCAGGGAAGACAAGGAACCGAATCACTACATGAAATTTACACATGTCAACATCGCCCTCGTTGTCATTGCAATAGCCTTCTCCCAGCTATTTGGGGCCAGCCTAATGAATCTTGTTTCGCCAACCGTAAGATTTGAAATAGGAATTCTCGTGATTGATTGGCAAAAGTTTGGTGACCTGCCCACTTGTCATCAACCTCCTTTACTCGGGCTCTGGACCTGCTCGCATGTTGCCATCAAATAGTTTTCTTAGAAAATTAATGCGTGTATGTATATCAACTATGAGGGTATGGAATAATGAGTAGATGCATAAGTTCATCTAAATCAATATATGTCCAATCTTAGGTTGTAGTGGTTTGAAGGGAGCAATATAGCTTATGGCAAACAGGGCCGAGCTGGTGTCTGTGCCACAACTTACAAAGGTGCATCCATTGGTTTATCCATTGATGTACAAGCAGTGAGTTTCCCTTAATATATAAGAATCTATGCACATATCCATGCATGTCCACTTGTTCTCACTTACGAGAGCAGGTATTTTTGAATTTTTTTGGGAAAGTTATGACAAAACTAGGGATAATATATTGGTTATGCACTTGGTTTTTTAGAGATGTCTAGATGTTTGAAATTCATGCTTCGCCACTTTAGCCACCCAATCTAGTTTGCTGATAATTAAGTTTTAGCTACCACAAAATCACATTGAAAAAAGATCCATAGATAGCAATGGTATGCATGAATGGAAATGGTAGAAAAAGAAAAGGTTAAAGGGGAAGAACCTGCCAGCACCCCAGAAGCACACCGGTTGAAGTCAATACCACTCTATCTAAGACAATTTTCAGCGGACAGAGAACCTCTGCAACAGCTTTAACTGCACTCACCTCAGCCTCAATCTAACAAACAGAATGAGATCTTTTAACACGGAAAAGACCCAAATTCAGATGCGAAAAAAGACATTAAGAACTGATGTTTCTAAATACCTCATTTTCAGTTGCAAAAACAGGTTCAAGGTGATGAGAGGCATGAAACATACTAGAGTGAAACAAACTTGTATTCTGGAACCAAACCACTAGCCAATAGAAGACTGAAAATGTCAATATATGATAGGAGAAATATGTTCTGTTAAAATGGAATTAAACTTTATTACAAAAGGGCTTGTTTGGACAGGGGCGTCTTCAATGGAACTGGATAGGGCAGCCCCCATCACTGGTATTTTGGCAAGACGGGAAAAAACAGCTTGGAAAGTTCCATCCTTCTAGTGCTGTCTTGACTTCCATCGATGATTTCTTGAATAAAAGAAACCCCTCATGTAAAAAAATATGGAACTAGGGGTACCCCTCCATCCAAACAGACTTAACACTGAATCATCATTAATTCAGTTTCAACTGGCCACTGACCATATGGAAGTAACAGTTTGGACTAATGGGATAGAAGTCCTTACCTTTGTCAAAATAGGGAAGTAAGATGGCCCTTATAGCCTGCCTGCAGCAAGTCATATAAAAGTGTGGATGTGTGACCCATGCATCCCACTTTGGTGGAAATGAGAGAGGAAAAAAAAAAACTATCAAAACAGATTTTGAGGCTAAGAGTTCATGGTGAAGGAAGAGACAAAGATATACAGCAGAATTTTAATAGTTTATATCGGCAAAAATATCAGCAAATTTTTTTTATAACACAACTATTGGAACAACAGTGCTATATGGGCAGAGTGTTCAGCAGTTAAGGTAACATGAGCAAAGATTGAGCGGCATAGAGATGAGGATGTTAAGAAGAATGTGTAGGAAGACTAGAAAGTATAGAATAAAGAGTGAGTTCATCTGAAGCATCTAGGAGTAAAGACGAAAAGATGGAAAGAAAAATGAGAAGGTTCAGTCACATGCAATGAAGATTAGAGACAGCTATGGTAAGGAATGGTTTATTACGGTTGAAGGGCCTAAAAAGAGGATGAGAGGAAGGTTACAAATGACTTGGATTGAAGAGTTTTTCACTTATTTGAGGATAGGGCATTAGGAATGATTGGTGAAACAGGATCTGTAAAGAGGACCCCAAATAACTGGAGTAGGGCAATGATGATGATGGACTGAGTTATAAGTTCAAACATCTACACAATAACAGAACCCAATGCAATTTTACAATAACATGGCTCGAATGCATCATAGGAAGAAAACCAAACAAACAGAAATGAGGAAACTTCATTAAGTTGAACATAGTACAACTAAGAGATAGAAGTGATGGTGCAATTAAGTTCACGTTTTTTTCCTGAGGCTGGCAGGGATGGGAAATTCAAACAGAGTGGAATTGTTGAGCTGTAAAGGATGGGGTAGAGATCATCATCAATGGGCCTCTAGTAGTTGGAGGGGACCCAACCGTTTGGATCACCAAACCAATGAGGCCACTTGCAAGAGGACACTACACAATTAAGTTCAATTTTTTGGGGGCCAGCAAGAACCGCAAAATTCAAACAGAGCGGAATTGTTGGGCTATGAAAGTTTGGGTGGAGATCTTCGTCAATCAGGTGGGTAGGCATCTGATGTTGAAGGGTACCCAGTCGTTTGGATCACCAAACCATGAGCCCCACTTGCATCAGGACACTAAACATGCTCCGTTGCATCAGAATCCTATGATTCCTCTTCAAAACAATCATGTTGCATATGATCTAACGCATAAAAATGAAAATCATCCAGATGACTATTTCTAATGAAATAAAAAGGACTTGAAATAATAATCAATAAAAACATTCATACGAGAAGTATTTCCTGAAGAAGAAATACAAAGGAACACTTACGAGATGGGTTCTGCAACTTCCGGACTAAGGTACAGCACATTAGCACGAACTGGAGGATTTGCAGCCTACACACATGAAGCAGTAGGGCTTTTTTATTTTGAGAAAAGATGGGATATTTGTGGAATTCACAAGCTCAATAATTATGCATATATACCTTAAGAACAGGAGAAACAACGCCATCCTTCAAAGTGAAAATATCGGAAAGGGATAGCGACTGAGAAGTTTCTCCCCCTCGGAGGAACACCAGACCCTTCTCATCCAAATCCCGAGCCATTTTATCATACAATACTGACCGTTGGTCCGAGCTTGAGACATTGGATCCTGTCCAGTTTAGCTAAGCTGCTAAATTGCTATGTGGTGCACTTCATGGTGGAGACAAAAAACAAAACTAGGGTTAATGCTAACATGCACCATTGCCTCCTGTAGTATCATGCATGCCTCAATCACCAGAATTTCTCATTCGGACCAACATTCTGCATTACACATCTTCCAGTGGTTCAGACTTTTATCCGTGTGGGGGGCCCACCTGCAGTTGGATGATGGAGCGAAAATGTCCTTAAAATGAACAATTGCAGCCATCAGACAGATCAAACTTTTCAGTTTTGCACAAGGAACGTCTTTTTACCATCCATCTACAGTGGGGCCCACCAGATGAATGCTCTGAACTGCCAAAACGCGGATCCACAAGGACCCTACAAAAAATGCTGGTAGATAGAGCAGGGCGTTCTGTATTTCCTCTTTACCCCGCACACACCTCAGACATTGTGGTGCATATTAGCAAAATCCAAGGGGATAATCTAACATGCACTGGTCAGCTCCATTGCAGAAAGCCATCACCAGACTATCTGAAGAAAAAAAAAGTTCAAAATATCATCCAAATGCATCATACCCCCAAATGAATTCATCGTGTCAGAGCTCGCCATTGCATTGAATTTCGTTAGAATTCTCTGGGAAGGAATGCATCGACGGTACGATGCGTTTGCACCCGAAAGCATCGACAGTTCAGATCATTGCATGTCGCAATACAAATCCTTATCGCGATAATTTGAACGCTGATCTGAACCAGTGGTGAATGGCACCCAACTGCGCATGTTAGCAAAACCCTACCTACAACACTTGAATTCCCAAAATGGAAACGAAAAAAAAAAGGACGAGAATTTTCCAAAGAAAAGCAAATGCACGAAGAAAATGGAAAAGGAAAAGATATTATAGTCTGAGGATTACCTGAATCAGTGGATCTCTGGCTTTCGGGAGGAGTGGAGTACTGCAGCGCCATTCGAAACCCTAGGAAGAAGAGAAAAGCAGAGGAGAACCAGATGATGGCTACCGTTTTCCCGCGGCTCCACCAATTCGGATTTCGAACCCTCGCCATCCGTTTCTCTTCTCTGCGTTTTTCGGTCTTTGGTACGTAGGTGCGAGTCTCGAGACTTCGCAAGGTGTACGCGGGTTTTCAGTTCTGACAAGTGGAGCCCATGGCTATTGATCCATGCCATTAATCTGTTGCTTCATACCGTGGATAAATCCTGTCCTATGAATTTTTCAAATTGGAAGATACTAGAGACCAATTTAGGAACTTATTCAGTTGAATTTGGACCGTTGTATCTTGTAGCATTCAAATCTAACGGTTAAGATTTTCCTAGAAAGTTCTCTTTTTTTATGGTAGAGTCCCATACGGTGGGATCCTATGGCCAACGGTGTGGATTGCCGAATGGTGGGCTCCACTCGTCGTCAGAATTGAAAACGCGTGGATACTAGCGAAAGGCGAAGAGGCTGATTGTGTATTGTAAGTCTTGGCCAGATTTCCTGCGAAATTGGAACCAAGGTGGGGCTCACAGTTATGTTTTATTATAAATCCACTCCGTCCATCCGTTTTGGGAGCTAATTTTAGGACATGAGAACAAAAATAAACCGGATCCAAGAGTCAAATGGGCCGAAAATGTGAGGATTGAAAGTCCACAGTTGAAATATTTGTGGAGCCAAGGAGTTTCGAATCAGTATAATATTTGTGTTTCCAGTTCATCCCAGTAGTGACGTTATTAACGGCATGGATAAGCATCACTGTGGACCCCAGGGAGGTTTCAACGATAGTAATTTACCTACCCACCTTTTCCTTTAGTGAGGCCCACTTGAGTCTAGGATCCGGTTTTAAAATGAGCTCCCAAAACGGATGGACGGGTTTGATTTATCAAAAAAACATCACTGTAGGCTCTACCTTGGTTCCCAGCGTAGGAACTTCTTGCACGAGGCTTTCCAGGAAATAGGCGCCCCTCGGTGCTTGAAAAAAAATTAGGGCGGCGGAATTTCCTTGCGAAAATCCTTGCGCAATGAGTTCCTGCACTAGGAACCTAGGTGGGGCTACAGTGATTTTTTTTATAAATCCACCCCGTCATTCATTTTGGGAGCTCATTTTAGGACATAACAACAAAAATGAAAGAGATCCCAGACTCAAGTGGGCCGAAAAGGCCTGTATTTAAATTACTACCGTTGAAACCTCCTTAGGTCTACAGTGATGTTTATATGACATCCCTACCGATCATAACGACACTACTACTGGGATTAACTGGAAACATAAATATTATCCTGATTCGAAACTCATGTGGCTCCACAAATATTTCAACTGTAGGTGTTCAATCCTCACGTTTTCGGCCCACTTGAGTCTTGGATCCGGTTCATTTTTGTTGTCATGTCTTAAAATGAGCTCCCAAAACGTATGGACGGGGTGGATTTATCAAAAAACATCACTGTGGCCCCACCTTGGTTCCCAGCGCAAGGCTTTCGCAGGAAATCCGCGCCCGAGAAAATAAGCAAGCGTCGCAATCTGAATCTTACACGGCATGACCCAAAAGGAAGGGCGATGTATGACGCGTATGACATGGACAACCACCGATTGGAATTTTGCTTGTTGGATCCGAGCCGTTGAACAATCTTCGCTTTGGCCCATGACTTGTAGGACCCAACTCTCGACTGGCTCCCACGTACTGCTTCACCCTTCTTAGGAACAATAGCATAACACTTAATGTGAATGATATACCAATCCGTGCCCTACAATCTAAGCAAGAAAATTTGGTCAGGCCCAAAACATACATGGCCCAAAGACTGATCAAATCCCCCTTTCGAAAGGTGGATATTCGTAATCCATCCGTTGATCAGGTAGGGCGCACATGTACAAAGAAAGAGATTCAAGGAAACGAAAACCACCGGTTTACATGCAAGGTGCATGTGCTGCCTTGCAGGATAGAATACGCTGTATTAAGGCTAAAATGACCCGAGCCCGTAACCAGCCTGCCAATTGATCAGGTCATACATGCCAGGTCCAAGCCTAGCACATGGACCACGCCAATACATCCAAGCCTGAAATAGGCTCACTGGGCTGGGAGGGCTGCCTGACACCTTGACAATACCAACCCATGAGTCATTGATATGCATACGTGACAAGCTATCTGCGGGGCCCACCTTGATGTGTGCGAGACATCCACTCCGTGGATCAGTTGCGTAGTATCATTTCAGGGTGTGAGCCCAAAAATTATGTTGATACAAAACTCACCACAACGCAGAAACTCGAGTGTGCCACAACGCAGGGAACGCTGAGACCAGGGACGTCCAACACTACAACCTTTCTGTGGTTGACCAGGATGTATGTTCTCCAACCCGTTAGTAGAGTGAGTACAACTAAGACTAAGGGAGAAATCAAATATCGGCCTGAACCAAAACTTAGGGGCCACAGCAAGGTTTCAGGGGTGTGGGTCTCCATCCTCCACCGTTCCCTAGTTGTGGATCAGCCTGATTTTTTTGCTCACGTTATTACATGATTTGTTTCAAATGATGGCCAGTGGATGTCACGCACAAATAACAGTGGGCCCACAGCTTTTAGTTTCAAGGCTCATATTGTAAGCGAGAGCTGCCCGACAGCCAATCACAGCCCTCGCATGATAGCATCCCTTGCTAAATAACAAGGGAACGTTTCTGTAATATCCTTTTAGAGAAAATTATTTATTCAGAGGACACGAAACAAGAACAACAGCAAAACAAAGAAAAATATACAAAAGCTGGACCAACCAGCACCCAAAGAAATCAGGAATCCCAATCCCTCCAAATAAAAAGCCTTCCTGACAAGAGAAACAGAAGCAGAGCTGCAATTTCTGGAACAGTAATTGTTCCTACACCCCAAAATAAACTAGAGCCCCACAAGCAAAGCAAGCCTCCACCTCAACCTGCCAATGGATCGAGGCCTTCCTTCATGCCACACAAGGAAGAGACTCTCCATAGACTTAGCATTACCCAAGAGATCTTGAACTTAAGGATACCATCCCACACCCCCAAGCAAAGGGACAATGAATGAATAGATGCTCCACAGATTCCACATTCGCGATGCAAATGAGACATGTCTGGAAGCATCATCCTCTCTTGCAAAGATTGTCGACGATTAAAAAGCAGCCACAGGCGCACTGGACAGCCAAACGAACCCCGTATGACAACTGCCGAGAACTGGACCCGGACAAGACATCGCACCCAAAAAGGAGCGAACAAAGAACCCCTAGAAGAGTCTCTTAACAAGGATAAAGAATCTTTCACCCCCCGGAGGGGGCCACAAACCACAAAGATGGGAGAAAAGCTGCAGCAGCTCAAATCACACCAAACCAAGACAGGTAAACATAGCCTTACACTTGTAAAGTGCCATGGACATTGGTCTACTTCACATGCTGAGATGTTAACCAAAAAGAAGATGGCATCAACGAGGAAAGGTAGCAGTTTCCTGTTGTGTGTGTATGCATTCATTGTCCGTTGGTACTGTGTCAAGACCCTGGACTGAAGAGATTCCAGTCGTGGACCTTGAAGCTCGACACTGCAACCTTGAAGACCTCTGCTACTGGCAGACACCCAGTTTGAATCGCAGGGATGGCCAAACCAGCTCCTACTGTCCGCGCGCTTTCACTCAAAGGGCTGAAATCAAAACAAAAGGTGTTACAACTTTACATGTAGCATAGAGTCTCCCAAAGGGAACATCTGCAGCCATTTCCCTGAGACAATCACTGAACCCAAAAAAAAAAAAAAGACAAAGTAATGAAGAAGAAATAAAATAACTCGTTGTGAGACCTAACTCATAATTCAAATGCTACAATTGCAACAACCAAGTATGATGAACGCAAAGCCATTCAAGACTTTCAACATACTATGAACTGTGCCAATGCTGGTTGCTACTGCATTGATGAGTAGGGACTGGCCCAGGCTGAGCAAAATCAATTTTTTGAATAGGCCTGGCCTAACTGGCCAGGCCTAGCCAGTTCAATCTCTGTGCCCAAATTAAGTCTGGCCCAGCCTGATCACATCAAGATCAGGGCCCAGAATTAACCAAGGTCCAGCCTGTGGACAGTCCCAAGGATGCGTAACCTCTGCACCGGGAACAGCTATCAAGTACAGCAACGATTGGGCACAGGGGATCCCCCAATCCCACATTCTCAACATGCCAATACAACAAAGGATGGTTTACAACCCATGAGGATCATTGTAATAAATATTTACTGAACAATAGCCTTAGCTGTGCTTGTGGCTCGGTTCCACTAACTCTAAATTCTAAGGTGTATGCTTGAAACTATGTTGGGAATTGGGGCAGGCAAGATGCTTTTCTGCCCATTCTGGTTTCATATTTCATGTGCCCCAGTAGTTTAAAACTAAGTCACTTGCTCAGGAAGGATTTGGGGGTGTATTCCGAAGGCAGCCTACATAACAAGCAGGTGTCGAGCACACAGCAGGGGTAAATCTGAAACCAAGTCTAGGGGTAGTGGAATCCATTATCCTTAGTACTTGAACTGGATCTGCATCTCAATAGGACTCTAGGCAGAACGATTTCACCAACAAAGTTATATTTGTTTACTGGAGCACAGAGACACAAACTGTTCTTGATGCTTACTTGATTAAAATTGGCTCGTAAGCAGTGATTAGCACATCGGTGCCAACTTCCTTGAGGCGCAAATTTGCCAGATAGACCTGCAGCCACTCAACAAGTCAGACTACCAAGTCCTAACAATTTTGCTGAAACAACAGAAGAACCAAGAATGTACTTACCCTTACTATATTTTGTGCTTCCCTTCCTTGCCTTCCTTTAGAAATAGCCTATGACCAAGAGACCATAAGTGTCATTAGTAATTTAATATGTACAACTTGTATAGATTTGTATGACACACAAACATGTATAGATATAAAGTACAAAAAGAATAAGAAAAGAACCACAAGAGGATCGTTGACATGGAATGGTGTCGGAAATTAGAATAGCATTCGCACATGAGCTCAGGTTTAGTTCCAGAACTTCAATATGAAAGCCAAATTGGATTTCTGTTAAGAAGATGGTCAACCACTCATTCTAACAAAAACCTTCATTCGTACATTCACTTATTTTTTTGCTTTAAAGGGTATCATCCATTCACCTTCTCCCTAGTCATGTAGCAAATGCAAGAGTGACTGGTTATTAGAAAGACCAGATAATAAGTGGATCCAACCATTGTAGAGACATGGAAGGTTTACCTCTAAGGAACTTCCTTGTGCCTTAGAATAAGTTCCAAAGCCTTCATAGACAAATGATTCACTTATTTTGATTTGAGAGACTTCTATACAATTTATAGGAGGATCATTTCACGAACCTCAACCAAAGGAATCCGACCCTCATGCCTTCTTTGCATCTCATTGTTGCTCCGGATGGTAGCATGTGTCATGTTAATACAGAGATCATACTGGAGATTGTTTCTGCAATTTGGATCTTTGATCCTGGTCGGAGGAGAAATTACCAAACATTTTTTTTTTTTCATTTAGCGTGGGAAATGGTATTTAAGAAGCAGAAAGATTATGCTCCTACTCTAGCAAGAATGGACTAAAACAGTCAGCAACCTAGCCAACCTTCATAATTAAATGCCATCACTGCTTGAATAGATTTCATTGTGAAAAGACCTACTACTGGATAATTCATGGGTAGAGTCAGAGTGTGAAGTACAAGTTACGAATAACATTGATTAAATGAGGGAAGGGGCTCTGGTATATAGAGAGGACCTCACCATTAAGGAGTAAACGGAAGCCACTATTTATCTATTCACCCATTTACATTTACTACCTATTTATTTTATACCTATTTTATACCAAATATCAGTACAATATCTTATTTTGAGATGACATACATGCCTGGAAGAAATAAAAATCATGGTTAGGAAGGTCATAGTAGCAAAAGCCATTGGAATTTTTGTTTTTGTTATTAATACACCAGGAGGGGAAAAGAATGACTAAAAGAAAATAAATCAATTAGTTATTCATCCAAAAGTTTAGTTTGATTCAATGACCAGAGTTAGAAGAGGACATATAGCTCTGAGACATTGAACACAACAAATTCTTTTATTAGCATCAACCCTTCAAGGGACTCATTCAAGACTTACTCGAACTACTACTCGACAGAAAATAAGAGCTTTGGTTTCCACTCATCGGTATAGAAGCAGGTGTAAGAGAGATTATCGCCGTTTGTGGATCACTCTGATAAATGCAATAACCCATGAGAATAGGGTGACTAAATAGTTTGTGATCCACAAAACAAGACATCACTCATATCCTCCTGCTATGCCCCTTTTGCAACAAGTACCTACTTATGAGTTCCCTTGAATCAGAATAAACATCCTTTGCAGATGTTCTTTGATGGTATTGAATATATTTATCATATAAACATTAGTTCTAAGAAGCACATGGCATATAAGAACTTATCTAAATAACTAGAAATGGTAAAAGCCAAGCAATACTGAAAACTGGCCCCAAATAACAATGCTATGGTGGGGTGGGGGTGCGGATGACGCTGCTGCTGCTGATTCATTATGATTACAGAAAAATGCACTAAAATTGTATGGGTACTCTAAAAAAAAATAGAAAGGGTGGGGGGGGGAGGTGTCCTTCTGAACACCTGTGCTGACATGCTTCCAACATGTTCATCTAGCACAAGTGTAGGATACTGTAACTTTTGGTAAAATTGAGTATCTTTGTTACACAGTTCCACACAAATAGGTGCACATTGGACAGGAATCGAGTTACAAAGAAAAGCTAATTGATCAAATAACCCCATCAAATCGTCCGTATAAACATTTACCAACATAAACCCATGCATGTAGAGCACCAGGGTGACTAAAGACATTACCATTTGACCAACTGCAGTCGTAACAATTGCAGGTGAATCTCTGTGCTGCAAAAGCCCTGCCTCAACAGTGCCCGTGTGCTCCAACACCTGTTGAAAATATCAATAAAAAGAATTTTGTTTAGAGGATGATATCAAGAAAACAAGTTATGATACATGTCTAACAATATCAGCCAATGAAACTGAAAAGAAACAAATAAGGGGCACCATCTTTCTCCACCAATAACTAATGCCTATAAAGCACTATCTGTAAATTATGATTTTTTCATGACAAAAACTGTATGTCTCAGAACAAAATCTGGTAATCTTTGTTTCCAAGGAGAAATGCATTGATTGCAATTTCACAGCAATAGCTGAGGATGGAAGAAACAGTAGCATAAACACTGAGCCAAACTTTTGAAATGCAAAATGATGTAACAAAATGAGGTGTCAATATTGTGTTTGCTTGAACTCTAGGGAGCTTGCAGCATGCATATGGCTACTTATTGCCTACTCTTACATGACATTTTGAGAAGGTAACATCGTCACATATATTTGCAATTATCTGTTGTGCCAAATAACTGACGATGTGGTCCTTAATTGAGTGGAATGGGAGAACAGGAGTCATAGCCAACCCCAATTAGTTGGGATAAGGCGATGATTATGATGATGTTCTTCCAAATGAAAAGATGGAAGCTACCCTTACTATTTATCCTTCCCAAAAAAAAAAAAGAACTGAGGTTGCTGTTTTCTGCATATTCCATAAGCTCTCAGTGACTCCTGCACAATGATTTTGAGGACCAAAGTCTGCATAAAGCATGGGTTTCCTTACCAGAAGGAAACAAGCACACTAATCGCTTAAGGTTTGTTGCATTGATGATGGCCACTACGATGAAGTGCAGAAAGTTAATAGAATTGAATATAAAGTGCATTGTGAACTTGCAGTAAGCTAGCTGAAAGAACAATGTGATTTATTTTAGATAACTATAGTTTTAAACAATCAATATCCTTTGTACTGTCAATACTAACCCTTGTCAAGACTTGAACTGAGACCCCTCACACTAAGGTAGTGGGTGTAATTGATTGAGATAGAAATCCAACTGCAAGAGACCTTAACACTAATATATTCCCTTGTGAGCCAAGCAAAATGTAAATAAGCGGAACTACGTATGAAGTAAATGATGCCTACCTAGCGAATTTCATCCATTGACACGATTGCCTACGAACATCTCAAATTCAAACTATGAATCAGGTAACTATGAGCTAGAAACTTCTTGATGATTTTCCCAAATCTTGCTTCCTCTAACTTGTCCACTCAATCACATGCTTCTTCTCCATGCGAATTCTCTTGTGCAGAAAGATCAGGACATCTATCTCACAATAGTTCCATACGGAACTTTCATTTAGGGCAATCATTTTTTTATTTACTTATTTTTTAAAGGTATCAAGTTTTCTAAGGGGGAAGTTCAGAAATTAGATAATAGGAATTAGTAATTTGAGGCAAAGGTTGGTATGAATTGGCTTCCATCAACATACAAATGATTGAGCTCTTTATTAAATAATGCTAGGGAACTTTTGAATAATGGAACAAGAATATTGTAGAATTTAAGCTCATATCTACGATGTAAAGTATAAATAGAAAAAGAGAGACAAAAAGCCAGGGTCCTTTCCAAAGAATATCTCATCTATGGTTGGATCTTGTCCTTAAATCATGAAGCGAAGGTTTAGGGAATTGCTAGAAGATGCCATATCTTAAAAGTTCTGGAAGGATATAACAAAAATATGTTCTGCATATCAAAGTAAAAGAACGAGAACCACTAAACACCTTTGAGTGACAAGGGAAAAGCAACTTAACCAGATGTGCTATTTGGAAAGGGGAAATCCCCTGTTTAAATATAGTCCTTTGCATGGGTTTGCAGCTTTTAGCAGTGAATGGTTTTCTTGAAGTGTGATAGATAACTCCTGATTCCCAAAGAAGGGCCTCGATGTACTCCAGATCAAGGTCAATCACCAATCAAAGTCCAAGTAATCGAAGGGTTCCCATTGGATCCCAATAAATAAAAAGAAAATGTCAAACTAAGTATTCACATTAATTACTTAGCACCCCCCCCCCCCCCCCCCCCCCCCCCCCCCCAAAAAAGTCTTCTTGGGGTAAAACTGGAACATATTCTATGAGCAAAAAAGAAAAAACTATTCACTAAATTAAGCTCGGGCATATTTTCAATTATTCATTTCTTCTTTTTTTTTCTTTTTCTTTGATAGGTAAGCTAGGCTCGAACATGAGACCTCAATGTCGAAACATGCCATGACTACCATTGAGATAGGCATATTTATTGTTTACTAAATGTAGAAGGAAAAACTGCAACCTATGCTCTCCCTGGGAGAGGCAGTTTTGAGAAGAGACTCAATAACAATCAAAATGAAGAGCAACGCAAACAATTAATCATTAAGTACATAGATGACTAAGGATGCCAAGGCTGAGTTTACTTGAATGAAGAGTACATCTACTCAACACTAGACACTCTCTCATGCACATACTTAAAGCATTATACACATCAAACAGATTAATACGTCGATATAATCCACATTCCATATTCATAAGAAAAAGAATCCATATGCACAAACTTAGGAAAGGATTAAACATTAGATTTATGTATATGAGTTACCAGGCTTCCTTCTGCATCTTGTTCAGTGGCAAGGTCTCGAAGAAACCAGACAGCACTTCCACCGTCTCCAACCTCATGTTTCAGATCTAACATCTCAAAAATCAAGCTCTCATCACGGCTAGGGTCCGCAAAAACCTCCTTCAAACATTAAGCCCAAGAAAACAAAACATATACTCAATAAATTAAATTAATTAACACCTTCAAAACTACAATAAACTTAAATCTTTCAGTGTTAGAGAGAATTTTTTGCTCCGTTAAAAGCATAGCAAAGCTATAAGCCAACCTGGTGATCAGGAACTTCGCGAATGTCGCTCACATCCTACAATACCAATACAAAACCAACTTTCAATCCTCTCCGATTGTTAATCCCAAATTATAGGAATAAAACAAAGCCAAGGTTAACAAAAAAAAAAAAAAGACTAAATCTGGTGCATATCTGATACCATTAACTAAATGGTGCCATCCCTGTAAAGCATCAGATTTGAAAATAGGCCAACCAATCTGTAACAGTTGATAGGACACCAGAAGGATAGGCCAATGCCCGAAATTAAAGTAACCAGCAATCATAACCATTTTTTTCCTGGACCGTTGCTCTAAACCTTTTTTTTTCCTTTTACCATATAATCGTGGGAGATGGGTTGTTATCAATTTCGAATTCAGTGGATTTTTCGTTGTGGCTCACCAAGTAGGTGACCCATTGATTGAGAGGTCCAGATTCTTGGCCATGTGCACCAATCAAATTGTTTTGAACTCCGAATCAGGCAGATTTTGCATTGTGGCCCGCCGAGTAGGTCATCCATTGATAGAGAGGTCTGGATCCATGGCCATGTGCACTAATCAATGATTTAATAGGTCAGCACCATAAATAAATGGTACCAGATGTGCAACTATTCTCAAACCACCACCACCACCGTCATCATTACAAAATGAAGATGGGCTGACCTGAAACCTGAGAGGGAAGATGCTGGAAATCGCGCCACCAAATAAAGGGCGCTCAACACAGTCGTCTCCAGGCATATTATGACCGCCTTCGTTTTCTTTTTATCACAATGCCAACAAGAGAGTGCCCGAAGCAGATGTTCTGACAATTAAAATACAAAAGAGAAGAAAAAACAAAGTATCATATTAGCACAAATAGAATTGAGAAAGACCAAGATTCAAAGCTATCACATTATGTAAACCCAAATACAGATTTCTTAATTGTTTGAGAATGGCAACAAAATAAAATATTGACATGAGAAATAAAACAAATTCCATTTGTTTGGGGTGCATTTGGTTGCAAGTTGCAACACATTTCGTGAAACTTCATGATTAATCAGTTCAATTTGGTGCAAAATATCACCAAGTTTAATGGTATTAGGTGAAACCAAATGCGCCTTATGCATGAACAAGTTAAATACAATAGCGCATGATATGTGTGTTTAAGGCCATGTTTGGATGCAGAAGTGAATTGCACCGTAGTTTTGAAAACTAAGGGGAGACACAAGGACATGCATAGCGTCCACGAGTTTTCAGTTTGTACTGGTAGGATCTGCGGTTTAGCAATCCAGAGCACTAGTATGATGGGTGGCTCAGCCGTAGATGGCCATGCGCCACAGATATCCTCCATGAGACATTCCTAGCCCTTCAATGGGTTGCCAGCAAATGGGCAGTTAAGAAAATTAAATCAATGGTCCACATTCAACAGAAGAAAAAGTCAAAGAGGTGGCTAGGAACTTCTAATGTGGTAGCTTTTCAGAAGATTGCCCATCCATGGTGGCTCCCATCAGATGAACGGTCTGGGTGACCAAGCTATGGACCCACTAATTCTCCTACGCAAGACAATCCTAACCATTCAATTGATTGTGTGCTAGATTGTTACGAAAATTATAGCAATTAGCCCACATTCAACTGAACAGAAAAAACGTGGGAGATTTTCAGAGGATGGTCCATCCACAGTGGCCCTCATCAGACCAATGATCTAGATATGCTCATAGAATTCTTTGATTCAGAATGCTAAGGAAATTACAATCTTCACTTCATCAGATTAGCAATTGCAATTCAACTCTATCATACATCCAAACATACCTCGATAGATTATCACCAAGCAAACCATTTAAAACCCTAATAACAGCCTATCTAGAAACAAATGTCATATTTCAACGGAAAAAAATAAATAAATCTATATCACAATTCTAACATGAGTGTTAGGGGTCATTTGGTAGTATGGATTCGGTAGTGATCGGTGGAAATAGCAAATTGTAGTTGCATTTAACAGGGTGTACAGAGGTGGTAAATAGATTCAATTTACTACATATTCAACTGTCACATTTCAACATGGATGACCATGGATTATATGTGGTGATGTCAAGCATGAAAATCACCGGAATTTGACTTCAAGAATTAGTGGTTTCACCATAATGTTTGAGTGAAATCTACCCCAATCACCAAGTGCATCAAGAATTAGTAGCTTCACCATGATATTTAAATGAAATCTACCCCAATCACCAGGTGCATCACCCCATTTTAGTTGTAGGGCCCAAAAATCATCCCAACCCGCAATTCAAGTAAGCCATACGAAGGGAAACAGTTGGAAGAGGGACACCCACCCTTGATTTTTTCAGGGCCCACCGTGATGATTTTATGAAATACACTCCAACCATTAGATGCCAAGCCAAATTTAGGCCTCGGGACAAAATATCAGGCCCATCCAGGATTCAGGTGGGGCCACACGAAGGGAAACAGTTTGGAGGGTGAGTGTAGCCCTATATACAATTTCCAATCATGTGGTCCACTTGAAAAATGGATCAGGCTGATCTTTTGGCCCTACGGCAAAAATGGGGTGACGCACCTGGTGATCGGGGTATACATAAACATCATGGTAGGCCACATGTGAGAATTTTTATATTTGTACATGTGGTTCATGTTGGTAAGTGGTAACTTCTACATGA
Source organism: Liriodendron chinense (assembly GCA_003013855.2). Lineage (NCBI taxonomy): Eukaryota > Viridiplantae > Streptophyta > Magnoliopsida > Magnoliales > Magnoliaceae > Liriodendron > Liriodendron chinense. The sequence continues at coordinate 2,016,865 of PVNU02000736.1, read as the reverse complement.
AAATCACCCAAATTTAACTTCAACAATTAGTAAGGGCCCACTGTGATGTTTAAGTGAAATCCACTCCAATCGCTAGGTGCGTCATCTCATTTTAGCCATAGGGCCCAATATTCAGCCAGGTCGGCGATTCAAGCGGGCCATCCAAAGGGAAATAGTGTATAGGGCAACACTCACCCTCTAAGTTGTTTTCCTTTGTGTGGCCCAACTGAATCATCGATGGGCCTGATTTTTTGTCCCAAAGCTAAATTTTAACTTGGCATCTAATGGTTGGAGTGGATTTCATATAATCATCATGTTTGGGCCCTAAAAAAACAACGGTGCCCATCCCTCTCCCAATTGTTTCCCTTCATGTGGCTCACTTGAATCACGGACCAGGCTGATTTTTTGGCCCTATGGCTGAAATGAAGTGATGCAGCTAGTGATCGGGTGATTTTTGGGCCCTACAGCTAAAATATAGTGATACACCTAGCAATCGGGGTGGATTTCACATAAACACCACATTGGGCACCATGTGAAAATTTGTAGAATCCGTCTGATGCACATGGATGTGGTTTCACTCCACGTGCCAAAGGCAATTTTTTCCAGTGGATTCCATCTACATAGTGCCAAACACAACTGAGAATTCCAATTCACAAGGATTCCATGGTAATTGTGATTTGGATTCCAATTCATACCGAATCCATGCTGCCAAAACGACCCCTTAGATGCTTGTAAAATCCTTAAGTAGTAAATAAATTACAGATAATCGGATTGCAGGGGCTGTTCAGAAACCTGGCAAAAAGTCATGTTTCAGATTACAAGTCTTTACTGCTAAAAAGAAATTACACATAATAGACACAATGGTTGATACACACTCATGATGCATGGAGCCCACTATAATGTGTATGGTACATCCAATCTGTCCATCATATGCTTCCCTTGATGCTCTCTTATGGCCCCTAAAAGCAGCTTGATTGATAATCAAATGGACAACATGACAGGGAAGCATGGAACATCCACCATTAAAAACTTTCGGATTGCATTTGGGGCTCACTGTAATGGGTGGAGGACATTCATTCCGTCCAGTGCGTGCATGCTTTGATGCTCTCCTAGCAGCGCCCCCCCCCCCCCCCCCCCCCCCCCCAAAAAAAAAGCCTTTTTTATGTAATTTGCCGATTTTGGCGAGATTTACCACCCCAAGCTCTATGTGGTGTGAATACCTACTTTATACAGTGTAAACACTTTACAAGTAAGCCAAACACATAATCTGTTTACCTGTAAACAGAATAACGCTTAAAAGCCAAACAGAATAGTATATCATCAGTTTACACCTGAAAAGAGTGCAGGTGTAAAGTGTTTACAGTTTAAAACTTCACAGGCATCCAAACGACCCCTTAGTTGAGAGAAGGTGAAAAGGTGAGGGAAAGATACCCTAATTTCAGAGGGTCTTGTCATTAGAAGAAAGGCTGACAAAAACAGAAGAAGAAATCTATCTCTGGAATTCACTAACCTTTCTTTCTGCAGAAAGATTAAGGGATTCAAATGCTGCCAAGAAAATGAAACAACGTATTTGATTTTCGGTGTCGATGTTTGTGGAAGGTTTGAGCGATTGGTATTATATACCGCCAAGGAGAGGTGCGTATGAAGAGCACGCTGCGTTCAGCGCACGCCGGACTGCAGCTAAACGACGCCGAGTGCGTGAAGAGAACGCGGACTAGGTGAGGCCGGGGCCTCGCCCACGATTGAGGGGCGCGGATCAGCTACTGACAGGTTGAGTAGCCAAAAAGGCTCCTGAAGTGACGTCACCTTGTTATGTGGACCCCAACATGATGTATGTGTTACATCCACACCGTCCATCCATTTGGAGAGACCGATTTAGGGCATGAGTCAAAGAATGAAGTAGATCCAAAGCTCAAGTGGACCCCACCACAGAAACAGAGGGGACAATGACATCCACCTTTGAAAACTTCTCAGGACTACAGAAGTTTTCGATCAATCTGATATTTGTGTTTTCCCTCTCCATGTCTGTGTGAACTTATGAACAGGTTGGATCTCAAAAAAATATCATGGTGGGCCTGGGAAGTTTTCCAACGGTGAATGTCATTGTCCCTGTCCCCACTGTTTTCTGTGGTGCTTGAGCTTTGGATCTGCTTCATTCTTTGAGTCATGCCTTAAATCGGTCTCTCCAAATGGATGGACGGTGTGGATGCAACACATACATCATGTTGGGTCAACGGAACATGGTGACGTCACTTCAGTAGCGTTATTCGCTACTCAACCTGCCAGTAGCTAACTCAGCACCGGCATCGGAAGCGGATTGCGCAATGGTTGGATTAAATTTTACCAGATTTAATGTGCCGAAGTACAGTGGACCTAATTACATGCCGTGAAAATAGAAGATGAATGCGGCATTGGTGATACATGCGTAATTGCAATTTCAGGACAAAAGAAGAACCTGGTAAAGATGAAATATATGGCTTGTTTGGCATCATGGATTCGAGAGTAAGTGATAAGAAATGGATTCCATAATATGAATTCTCATTAATTCTATTCATATCAATTTCAAATTTTTTATTTGGAAGCATGGATTTAGAGAGAAGTCTGACAAGAGTGAATAAATGGTGTGGATTTTAATCTCACCCCACCTATACTATGGATTTTGATCCCATCATCTATCAATTTTTAAATCCAGTCCATCCAATTTTATAGATCATTTTATGTCAGGATCCTAAAAATAAAGCAAATCCACATCTTAAGTGGACCATAAAACAAGAAAAAGTGAAGAGTGACCTTTTATGATGCACAAAAGTTTTGAATTAAACTGATATTTGTGTGGTCCCTTCATCTAAGTCTTCGTGACCTTATTAACAAGTTGGATGGCAAATATACATTACGTTAGGTCCCATAGTCAGGCACACATCATGTTGGGGAGAATTTCTCATCAAATCTCACTTTTTTTAGAGGAATTGGAAATGAGCTAAAAGTGCCTTTTTTGAATTCTCATGGATTCCTATAAAATCCACTTCTCATTAAATCATCTTCACCAAATAAAGAAAAGCAAGTGATTTCTCATCACTTCTCATCAAATCTATGGTGCTAAGTGGGCCCATAAGGTATTTGAAGAGAAAAATCAATTAGTCATGGCCGATCTTCTTCTTATACTAAATGATTCTATTTTTGTTCAATGTATACAATTAAACCAATACAAAAGGTTCTTGCGATAAATTGTGAAACCTATGTAAAGGAAAACCAATGCAAATAAAATCTTTCTTTGACGATAACTGTACAACTTGAAGATGAGAGAAGTGTCTCATTTGCAAGAATACTTGAATAGGTTTAATACCTTTATTAGCAGATTGCCAATGGTTGGTGCAAAGATTGACGATGAACAAAATGTTGGACTTCGGCTATGTCTAATGTCAAATTTATAGGGTAGTTTGATTATAAATCTCAACAATGATTTAATTTTCAATATGAAGTTGATCGTGTTCACGTTGCTTTTCAAAGAGTCACACAAAAAAACACATGGAATATCTGTTGGTGATGTTATGATGTTTAGAGGAAGATCCATTGAGAAACGTGTCAATGGGAGAGATTATACGAGATCCAAGTCATAAGGGCACAAAACAAAAAAGTGTTGGAATTGTGAAAAAATAATAACTTGCACAAAAATTATAAACTCGAAAAAACAAATTAGAAAAATAATAAACCTGATCACATGATTAAGCATCGTATTAAAACGTGAACCTAGGGAAACTTGATCAAGAAAGGCATTTATTTGAGGACAGAAAGCTCGAACTTTTAGATCAAGTGGTGATTTGACATGGTGTCATAACAGAAGGTCTTATGTTCAAATCCCGAAAGTAATAAATATGTCACCGGTAATATATTCTCTCATGGGGGAGGGTATTTATGGTGTGAGTTATGAGTGTCCCTCCACCTGGGTGTGAGTTGTGAGTGGAGGGTGTGTCCCTCCACCCTTGCCCAATATGTTCTCATGCGGAGTTCCACCCCACACGTGCGGGGAGAGTTGGAGTGTTAAAGTCCCTTGATATACATTGATGCGTCATCATCTAACAGCTCGAGCTTTTAGAGCAACTAGTTATGCGACAGAGAGGTGTTGTTTACCATGATTTCACTAGAGAATTCGAGTTATTAATGAATCTTAGGACTTGTTTATTTTTCAAAATTCCCTATAAATGAGTTGTAAATGAGCACTTATTGTTTTTTACAGTTGTTTGAAAAATAATAATTTCAGATGTAATTTGGCCTCAAAAATCTGTGGCGCACAAGCGTTGTTATCGAATAAAAATTATGCCACAAACATTTTTGGGGCCCATTGTAATGTGTGTGTTTGATCCACTCCCTTCATATGTTCAACGTGTTCATTTTAGGACATGAGACAAAAAACAAGATAGGTACAAGGTTCAAGTGGACCACACTACAGGAAAATATGAGGAATTTAATGCCTACTATTGAAAGTTTAATTGAGCATAAGGCTCACAAGAATGTGTACCTGCCATCCAACCTGTTCATAATGTAAAAAAGCAAGGATGAAGGAAAAGCAAAAAAAATAAGCCTGATAAAAAACTTCTATGGCCCAAAAAAAGAAATAAATGATAAGCGTTCATTGCTCCTATTTTGTGTGGTCCACCTAAGCTTTGGATATACCTCATTTTTGGCCTCATACCTTAAAATTCGAGGAAAAAATAAATGGATGGCACAGATCAAGCACGCACATAATTGTGGGCCCCACAAGTTTTAGAAGAAAAAACCCACATTTCCTCAGTTTTCATGCCCTATCACCATCAAGTCAATGTCAAATGTGGCTTCCCAACGTAAATATGAGGGTAAATAGTAATTATCTATTTACGCTTCATTTAACCAGTAAATTGAAAAGCAAACATGTCGTTAGATTCAAATACTTCATTCTATGTGACTCTACATAAAAACTTTCTATACATATCAGTCATGTAATAGCAGCACATTTTTCATGGGCAATGATAGCACTTGTAAAATTATGAGGATATAGGATAACCAAATTACTACGTTTGATGATATCAAATGTACAACTTTTGATGTGTGGCCCGTACTGAACACGCGAAAGAGTCTTCTATCATTGAAAAAGTTCGATAAAGATGAGTATAAGATTTATGGTGAAAAGAATCAATTAAATATTATAAAATGAGCAATGATGGTGACGAAGGAAGGTTGATAGGTGGATTATATCATTCGATTGAAAATATTGTGACTGACAATGCTATTGTTATCAATATTATGACTAACTCAATGACAATCTAGTACAAGTGATTGAGCTACATGAGTAAACAAAGACTATAGTACTTCTTGATTAAAAAAATTTATTTCCTAGCTTAAAGTTCATTAATTTAAATTTTTGTAAAGATTATTTGTTTGAAAAGTTACACAAAGCTTATTTTTACTCTTTCAGTGTTAAAAGCACTGATGTATTAAATCTAATTATTTTAACACTTGGAAAACTCTCATTGAATCCTTGAGAGGTTTAAAGTATTTTATTTTATTTTTATTGACAATTTCTCTAAGAAGGTATTTGTTTATATGTTGAAAATAAATAATAATATTTTTTCTTATTTTATCAAGTTTAAAACATTAGTTAAAAATCAAAAGAAAAATAAGATTAAGTATCTGAGAATTGTCAATGAGTAAAGTATACCTAAAAAAAATTAAACATTTTCACAATAAACATAATATTGAGAGGTACTACACAGTTCCTAGTACTTCATAAGAAAATGGACCTATTAAACATATAAACAATACACTTGAAACCTATTTGTTTTACCAATTATGACAACGAAAGAAATTGGTAAAGATTACAAATTACTTTATTTGTTTGCATTTTACTTTAATAATGGCATTGATTATATTATCTAGATTATCTTGGTAAAAATGCAATGATGACAATTGTATATTGATTTGATGTTAAACCAATGTCAAATAAACTGACGTTGTAATTTGGATTGAAGTTTCTACTGCAATACAATCTAAATTTATAGTGATTACAGTTTTATTTACCTGTCTCTCATTATATCTGCATTTGACTCTCGAAATATGTGCCATAATATATATTTGAATAAACGTTGTGAAATGGTAATGATGACTCATTTACGCTACTCTACCACAAAAGTTGACAAAGTAAATTAGAGAAAAGCTTAAATATGATGTGCATACTCATTTGAAAGAGGTTGTTAAGATATGAGTTGTTGCTTTATTTTTTTAATTGTTGATTTAGTAGGCTACCACAAGGAAGGTGTAGAACTTTATTAATTAGGAAGGTTTGTTGTTAGTCCCCCATCAATGGAGAGTCACCTTTATCAATCAGGAAGATTTATGATCAGTCCACCATCAATGAAGGGTTAAATAAGATGAACCGTCTGGACGACGGACCATGGATTCCACTCTTTTAAAATCAATGCTGGATGATGTTAATTGTGTCCTAGTGTTTGTGTAATTTATTTGCAAGTAATGACTACGAGTTGTTATGGGGTACATCAAGGTCATATATCCATTCTATTTAAATCCTGTTCAGTTATTCAAACTGCATATCTAACGAGATACACATATGGTGGTGGTTTGATCAATGACCTAAAAATAGTTACTAAAAAATTGTCCACATGCAAGTAGAAGGAGTCAAAATTATCAAATTCAAATACAATAAATTTTTCCTGAATATCTCTCATACAAGATAAGGCCCATCTTATTATAAACGGTTTGATTCATCGAAATATGGTCAAAATATAATGGCTATAGTCCTGAAGTATATTAAACATTATTAGGGATGTTTTGTACAAAACTTCACAGCATGATATGTTTTAGACGGTGTACAACTTGTAATTATATGCACCTTACTCATGGAACTAGGAAAAAAGATGTGTTAGATCAAACCCATTGATCAAACAATCCCCATCGTCATGCCATGCCTAAAAAATTAGGCCAATATGTGGCAGAGATCCACCTAATTTTTAAGACATGGCATGTTCATGAATGGGGGAGTTAATGGGACAGCTCGCCCTGTGTGCTTTGGGTTAGAAAGGTTTAGGTATGCTTTTCAGGCTTATAAGACATGTTCGAGCCAATAAACAAAAGTCTAAAATTTTTAGTCGAGCTTGGGCTACCCCCACCCACGATTTCTATAGATTGTATATTATATATGTGTGTGTGCTTATGCATGTTGATGTGTAATTTTCTTTACTTGTCTTCCGTCAATATGAGGGTCTAATATATTGTATAGATGAGAGTCTAAAGTCGTACTTCAAGGACAGAAACTTAAGAAAGTTAGAGTAAATTTAACCAGGTAAAAGATTTTTTTTTTAAATAAATTATTTTTAAAGAGATGATCACTTAGATAATAAAGCAAAGCAAGGCATAGAGATCCACATATAGAATCATACATATACTTGAGATGTAAACATGCTATCCACGTTCGTGAATCATGAATTATCTACCCATATAAATTAGAGATCTTTACATGAGAATGAAGTATTAACACAGATGAATCATAGATTGGGTCCTACGCATCCAAAATCCATGAAAGAATGGATCAAAGGCCCATCTACATGTCATGTTTTTAAAAAATAAACTAATATGAATTTGTAGTCATATCCATACGCGTGATTTGATCTATAACATTGAATAGGCATTAACAAACTTCAAATTTGCATATCCCATACACACCTAAGATAGAACAATAAACACCACACCAGTCATCTATTCATCATGTAAAAAAAAACTCATATATTAAATTCAAACAATCTAACCACATCTCAGGTCATGTATAAATCCTACATGCAAATTAGAAAGACATGTTTAAATGAATCAACTTAAAAAAAAAAAATACATAAACAAAAAAGAGAGATGAGAGAAAATGAACGTGAAAGAGAGAACGTAGAAGAGAAAGAGATGAGACAGAGAAAGAGATCGAGAGATATTAGAAAGACATGAGATGTAGAGAGAGAGCAAAGAATGAGATGAAACAGAGAACGTGAGATGACAGAGAAAGAAGATGTGAGAGGTGAAGAGAGGTAAAAAATATGGGAGAGATATATGAGAGAATGAGAGAATGAGTGTAAGAGAGGCAGTCGTGACCCCTTTTTATAGCCTGCATGCATGCCCAGCGTACCGTGCAGCATATGTAACTATATATATTTTTATTTTCTTTACTTTCTCTTTCTTCAAACGAAATTCGAGTCGTCCATGTTGTTCTTCTTATTGAACAGGCCAAGACTGACCATTGGCTTGTCAAAAGAACGATCACAGCTCCCTGCGTAGGCCCAAAATGATCATATACCTTTACCTTCTTCCTGGCCCACCCGAATTTTCAGAGAAAATTCACTCCCTGGCCTAAAACTTCGCTCATCATGTGCGAAAATCGGCCCAAACTGACACTCTGGTAAAAAAATAATTTCTAAAGTGACCGTTTGTTCTACGTTACTACTCAAATTGTATCGTGGTCCATATATACTTTTCTGACTCAATTTAACTCGTTCACATTGCTTGGCACATTAAATAAGATATAGGAAACATTCTTTGACCCCTGGTTGTAACTGTGGAAGCCTATATGTCTTCTTATACTTTCAAATTTTACACTTTACCACTCGGCACATTTTTTCTCTGTTTCTTCCTATTCTTCTCTCAACTCTTGGACTCTGGGGACTCCTCTACATATTTTAAGCTGTCATTGATTGTCTAATTGTATCCTTGCACGATCTATGCTTTCTTAAAATCCATAAAATAACCACTTTTAGCAGGAAAAACACGTACATGGCCAAATTGCAATGCATATGCAAACTCAATCTAAACCATTAATTTTGACAATGAAAACTAGCTAAAACTTTACTGATTAAAGGTATATATATGCAATATATGATCTATAACACATATGTGTTAACGTTGACACTAAAATGGAAACTCTTGCCAATTTGATGAAAATAAACCTACGACATAAAGGTACAATCATTGGAAGCTTGCATCGAGCCTCTTGAAAATGGGATTTTAACCTTTTAAGTCGTGCACAAATGTACAGAGGTGATGTAAAATATATTTTTATGTGACATTTACTTTAAATTATTTAATTTTAACTGAAATAACTTAAATTTTTTATTGTATTTTCACACATTGGCATGTGCAAGTGGTTTTGTGCTTAGCTAGGTTGATCATGGGCACACAAACTATCAAATAAACTGAGCATGGGCAACGCTTTGGATTTTTAAGCATGGGATGGGCTAGAGGATTTTGATATAGGACTGGGTAATATGAAGCCTGGTCCACCATAACCTATTGATAGCCCTACTAACGAGTGGGTAAAATCTTGTATGCTTAAGTCATGTTTCCACATGTAATGACTGTTATGTTTAGAAAGTGCGTGAGTTATGATTGCATTTTTTGATCCTGTGAAGTGATGCCTTACACATGCATTGCACCAGTAGATAGGAATCATTGTCTATAGGCACACTGCACTCAGACCACACTAATAGATGGGAATTGATATTTATTGCCACTCCCTTGATTTTTCATTTTGGTTTTTGAATTAGTACTATATAAAATGTACCATCTCAAATCCCAAATTGAAAAAGCTTGTAACACAACTAAGTTGATTAATGTGCAATTTCTAGCCTCTTGTGTGTTCAACATGCAAACAAGAATATCATCACTAATATATATTACTTCAATGCAAGCAAAGCTCTTCCTGTCTCTGCACTCTCCTTTTTGCACAAGATCTGCAAGGGAATTTTTGTTAGATCTACATAATTTATGCTATTGCGTAAACGACTCCATACATGACTTATAATTTTCTTGACAACAAGATATCATGGTGTCCTGCCATCATTTTCTTAACTAAATTTGATAAATTCTTTGAGTTATTGACCAAGTATATTTAAGGGGGAGATTTAATCTAAAACATTAGTAAAAACACAATTTAAATCAAATAATCAAAAGTAAGCGGTCTCATGAACCGGATCACTACGGGCCTTTTTGGATTGTAAGTTACTTAAGATAATTACTTATCAGATAAGTAACTTATCTTGATTTCTACTTAGTCAGCGGATAAGCATGTATGGCAAGCAACATACTTATGATCCGAAAAGTTTTAAAGCATGTTTGGTTTCCTACATAATAATAAATCATCTCTCAAGTCCATTAAGTCACCCTCATATCCCCTGTCCATCATGTGGGGTCAAACCTTGATGTGGATAGTTCATTGTGTGGCCCCTACTAATGTGGGTCGTCCATCATGTGGGGCCCACCTTAGATGTGGGGCTCTACTTATTTGGTAAAATTCAACAAAACTGAAAAAATAGCTGGACATGGTAGATTTGTATGGAAATTTCAGTGGACTCCTGGAATGTTCCATTGATGGACGTTGTTGTTCCCACCGTTAAACAGTGGGGGCCCATAGGGCCTAGAGCAAGCTCTTATTTGTGTTTTCCATATCAACCAGGTCTCACACAACTTGGTAAACAGGTTAGATGACTAAGAAAATCATGTCCATCATGTGGGCCCCACATTTGATGTGGGTCGTCCATCATACGAAGCCCGCCTTAGACATGGTGACCTGGTAAACAAGTTCGATGGCTAAGGAAATCACGTCCATTATGTGGGCCCCACTTCTGATGTGGGATGTCCATCATGCGAGGCCCGCCTTAGACATGGGTCACTCATCATTAGGACCGACCTTTGATGTGGACTGTCCATCATGTGAGGCCCACCTTGATGTGGATCATCCATCTTGTTGGGCCCGTTTGGATGCACCTACACTGTCCATTCATTTCCCCACCTTTGTGGACCCCACATCTCGAAACAGTGGAGATAACGACTTCCACTGTTGAAACCTTGTAAGAGTTTATCTTGATGTATGTATTGAATACACACTATCCATCTTTCTGCCAGATTATTTTCCTGGACATAGGATCTTCGGGGAGTGGGTTCCATCCCACCATAAGAAACAATGATTGATCGTTGACTATTAAAAACTTCTTGAGACTTATCATGATAGTGTGTTATGGATCCACTTTGTTTGTCCGGTTTGGAAGAAGCTTCGGTGCCAATGAGAGGGGTTTTGCAAGATGCTTTCAACTATTCAACCAATGGAAAAAAGCAAAAAAATTAAAAATTAAAATTAAAATACTTACGAAGTTTTCAGCCGATAAAAATATGATAACTAGTTGTTAACCAAACTAACTTATTCAGAATAAGTAACTAAACTGCTGTCGTCAGCAGAATAAGTAACTTTTTTTGTTGCATCCAAACGGGCCCTAGATGAGAGTCTTTTAACTAGATCTTATATCTATTTTAAGGAGTCTGGATCCTCTGTTGGATGCAAATAGGAAATCTCATTCACAGCCTTTTTATTGGTCCACGTCATCACATAGGTTTGCAACCTCATCACATCCTCAATAAAACCTTATCACATACTCGGTGCAACTTCATCACACTGATGTCATGCAACATGATGTGGACCAATAAAAAGGCTGCAAACAAGGATTTTCTATTTTGTGGCCAATAGATGATCCAGAATCCTATTTCAAGTGATCAAATATTGCGTTCTATGTTATCAAAATCAAAACCAATGACCGGTGATGCCACTAGTAGCTAATGGATCAAGTATATCCAATGACCAAATGTGCAACATTTTCGTGACATGAATCACAAGTCTCTTAACGTGTAATAGATAAATTGTGAATGCCTCCATGGATCCCACACTTGCAACAATGATCACACTTGAAGGTTTTGCATGCCAACGCCACCTCGATTAGACTATTGTGACACTGATCACTTGATAATTTTTGTGCCAACTTCCCTAAGTTTTAGTGGCAAACCAGAGATTACATTATTGTGTGAAAATAGCTGCCCACATTTACATTATTAAGAGCCCTCGTGAAACTACATGCATCGCACAAAAACTGTTAAATTAAATTTTTTATTTTATTTTATTTTATTATGTATAACCATTGATTTGAAAACTTGTTTTAATCCTACATTCGTTGTAAAGCCAAGTTAAAATATGATTTATATGGGACAATTTTCATATACCTCGGTGGAGTTCTTTATTTTTACATTCCTTTGTAAATACAACGAAATAAGTCATTATTATTTTTATAAAGTGTGTTTGCGAATATTTAGAGATCGATGAGGATTTTTACCTCGAAATTTAGTGCAGAGATGATTAACTTAAATTTATGGGGCTTCTATGTAGCATGTGACTAGTCCACATTGTTTATCTATTTTACAAGACCATTTTAGGACATGAGCTAAAAAGTGAGGCGGATGGGAAGCCCGCGAGGACCACACCACAATAAACAATAGTCTTAAAGATGTGCGCCGTTGAAAGTTGTTTCATTCTTAATGTCCAAATTAATATTTGTTAATTGTCTAACTTGTTCATAAGGTCACGACCCATGGATAAAGGAAAAAGAAAAATATCATCTTGATCCAAAACTTCTAAGGCTACTAAGAAGTTTTCAATGGTATGCGTTTAAATCCCACTGTTTCCTGTTGTGTGGTCCACTTAAGCTTTGGATCTGTCTCGTTTTTCAGCTCATGTCCTAAAATGATATTGTGAAAGGGATGGACGGCATGGATAAGTCACGTACATCATGATGGGCTCCACAATTTTTTTGCTCTTCACCCCAATTTTAGATTCGACTATCGATCTCACATTGGGAATGCTGCCACGAATTGCAAAGGGAAATAATCTTTACCTATTTTCTGGTGTTTAAACAAGATTTGAAAAATCAAACATCTACTAAGATTTCAACTACGTAAATGGTGGTCCAGCGAGATGCAAAGCACCAAGCATGCATGCGCATGGGTAGTAGGGCTACTTGGGTATATCATGGTGCACTTGGCACTTGCACATTGTGTGGGGCCAGAAGCTATTGGGTCTCCATCATCACCCAACACTTTTATAGATGAACCCATGCATTGGGTCTCAAGCTCAATTAGGGCTGGTCATGAGCCAAGTCAGCTTGAGAAACTCGATCGACTCGACTCGATTCAGTAGAACAAGTCAAGCCAAGCTTCATTTAGGAGCTCGAGTCAAGAATCGAGTCAAGTTCGACCATTGGGTCACTCGATCCAACTCGACTCGAAACTCGACTCGAATCAAGCTCGACTCGGCTCAAGCTCAAGCTCGACTCATTTCATATAGATATTTGTTAAAAAAAAAACCTAATATTCTTATTTCTTGGTTCTCTCTCCCCCCTCCCCCACACACACATTGGGGTCCAAGCTTAGGGCATATAAAACCCTCACACGTTGGGGGTTTCTTAACCCTACTATTTTGTTTAGGTAAGAACATTCCTTGTTGAGCATATCTGATGGATTGAGTAATTTCAAGTACAAAACATGGTGAGCACACACTGGTTGTGCGTTTTACACGCTACACAAACACAGGTGTTACGGTGAGACCACACACCATACATATTTACAAAACAGGGGCTATGGTTAGACCAAACATCATATGCAGCTATTGATTGCAATTTTACGAGGGAGGTGGTGCATCTGATCCATGAATCAGTTGGGCCTCATCATGAAGATGGTCCACACAATAATTAGGGTAGACCATTCACGTGGTGAGCTATGCATGTACTGTGTTAATTATGGTTCATAAAATATTACTAATGGTATGCATTCATTGCATGTGTGACTTGGCCAAAGAAAAAACCAATCAAAGCCAAGTCATTTTAATGGTGGGTTCCCACTTGTAGAAATACTATTCTCCCCTAGTGTATGTGTGACTTCTCGAACTTAATATTGTTGACTTTTAATTTGTAGTAAAAAATATAATAAATTGAGGTGGGAGCAAGTTCGACTCAACTCGAGGTAAGCTCGCCTCGACTCGATCCACTAGCTCGCGTCGAAAGTTTCAGCAAACAAGGCAAGCTCCAATGGTAAGCTCGAGGGTGAGCTCGAGCTCGAAGCTTGAACTCGAGGAGAGCACAGACGAGTCAAGCCAAGCTTGGCCCACCTCGACTCGACTCGGCTCGATGTACAGCCATGAGTTGGATGGCAAATCATATAGTCTCTAAGCCCACCTGGGAGCTTAAAGGTCTCTTGACTCATAATCAAGTTGCAATTACAACACTGTATTGAGACTAAGAATTTTATTAACCGCACAGTTAATATCATTCTATGAGAGAAAGATGAAGATGGGTGTTGGAATCATTTCAACTTCCATTTTTCTCATTTTTAACTAATTTTGGGCATTTAAAGCAAATATCAAATACTATGTCTTCATTGAGTAGTGCAAGCTCACTAGAAGACTAGATTGAACTAGGATTAATTAAATCCCAGATGCTTCGACTATCTTCAATGAGCATATAGTGGTATGCATCTTTTAAGCCACTCTTTACATTTTGTAAGTGTAGGGACGTTTCCATATTTTTATTTCCTACATGAATAAGAGATTTTTGTAGCATAAACAAAAAAAAACCCTCACAGAATCACAATCACGGTGAATGAATAAGAGTCCTTTTAAAAAATCATAACGTATTATCACTACACAAAAGGAAGTTGAAAAGCCATCAAAGAGAGAATTAAACTCTTTATTAAAAGAACACTTCATCTCACAAAAATGCACTTTTTAATTTATGCCCATCAATGCTCCAGTTTCATAACAGTAGCCTACTTTCTTTTAATAATCTAATGTGGGTCTAAAAAAATAAGATCAAACACAAAACATAACCAAAGCCCAACAACATTTAAGCAGAGGGACTCGTAAAGGCTAACAATAATCTGCACCTCACCAAATTGGTCTTACCAAGACTTGTTTGGATATACTCCCATAAACTGATTTTTTTACTTATAGCAACAAATAAGCAATTTTTTTTAAAAACAAAAATTAGTTTGGTATCCACCCTTGTAAAAATAGTAATTTTTTTTTATGACAAGCAAAATTTATTAATTGCAAATGGATAGTGGCCCAAAAATTACAAAGGACCAAGAGTAGGAGGAAGAAAACTAACACTCCAAGCTAGGGAAGCAAAAGAAAATAACAAAGTCCACACTTTAGGTGAGGGAAAAAAGAAATAGTCCATACCTTGGGCTAAAGACTATAGTAGGAGTCCACACCCTAGGGGACAAGAAAACACCAAGAAGCCATGATGCTTGTAAAGAAGGAAAAAGGTGAAGAGCAAAAAACATAAATTAGCTAGAGACGAGGCGTCCAGCTTAATGTTGGATAAAATCGAGGGAGTCCAACCAAAAGGCACGGCCATGAAGAGTAAAGCATATGGCTCTTTATAGACTTTCACGATGAAGTCTCGAATATTGGCAAAGCTGAGCCTATCAATTCCAAAAGAATGCGAACACAAGTATTTGTCTCTAGGCTTTTGAGCCATCGTTTCAGAAATAGCACCCGAGCTAATACTGAGGAACGGGATAAGTAAAGGAGCCCAAATTTATAAGGCTCATTTCAGCGTAGAAGAGAGTGGGTAGGCCTTTGAATCAAGAAAAATGGCTGGATGATTTCGATATACAACGTATACATTAAAGTGTGCCCTGCAGTCACAAACTCAACTCGGTGTTACCCAGAAATCCACTCCCCTTTTGGATGACATAGTAAATGCAATAGTGAAATAATCAAGCTTCCCCTTTTTATCTTTTCTTTTTTTCTTTTTAGGTCAGTACACACCCCATTGTTAGTACACACACCCCACTATCGGTTACAAAGCAATGTTAGCTACCCCACCTGGGAATCAATATGAAGACCTCAGTGTTGAAACGAGGTTATCTTTACCCAGTCTCCCACTTGAGCCATGGATTAGGGTGTAGGTCTCCCTTGACCTTCTATTTTTAGAGTTTAAAAGTGAGCTATTGAATCCAATGTTTTATATCCAATGTTTAGAGTTTAAAAGTGTAAGCTTCCATTTTTTTTTCTTTTTAGGTTAGTACACACACCCCACTCCGCAATGTTCGCCACCCCACTTGGAAATTGATATTAAGACCTTAGTGTTGAAACGAAGTTATCTTCACCCAGTCTACCACTTGAATTATGGATCGGGGTGTAAGCTTTCCCTGACCTTCTATTTTTTTAGTTTGAAAGTGAGCCATTGAATCCAATGCGTTATATTCATCTGCACATGGTTGATGATCAGAATTGCCTTGTTCAGCATGCTTATTACCGTGGCCCCTACATAGTAGCTTCACAACTTGGACAGTTCCAATCTGATGGCCCCGTAGGGGCGGCCCATGCTAAGGAGCTTACTCATTGATTTCCACCCTGAGGAATGATCGCATAGGTTTGAACGGATAGTAAGTACCATACGAACTGTGTGGGGCCCGACCATGGTATGTGGGTCCCATCCACCCTGTCCATTAGATCCCGCGTTAGGCCTATATGGTGAAATCTGTTGTGAAGGCCTCATTATTGTGCGTGAACAGAGTCCACCGACCGGTTGGGCGACCGGTCAGCCAGTGGACAGATTGTGTAGTTTTAAGTCCAAAACTCTCTGGACGTTTTTGGCACTTTTAAGACCGGTCGCCAGACCGGTCGCAGGTTGCTCAGACCGATCTGGGGACAAGTCTGAGTTGAGGCAGCAGCTGACAAATCTCTCTGGACTGATCACGACCGGTCGTGCGACCGGTTTACGGTCTACAGAACTTGTAGTGTTGCACGGTTTTCGCGCTAGTTGTTTCTATTTTCGGGTTTCCTCTTATGTATATGTTTCCTAATCGTGTTAGACCTAAGTCTAAGCAATACCTAGCTGTTCTAAACGAGATTAGGGTTATTGGGAGAGAGGAATTGAGAGGTTGTGTGCTTTGTTCATCTTTGGGATCTACTCGGGTAGTTCTAGCTCTGTAATTATCTGAATTCATTGGAAGGTGTCGCTTTGTGCCGTGGTTTTTTCCCGCAAGGGTTTTCCACGTAAAATTCGTTTGCTTTTGTGTTGATTGCTTGTGTGGCTGTGTGGTGATTGTTTGATCTTCTTCGGTGCTTCCGCTGACCGATTTTCCAACAAGTGGCATCAGAGATATCGTTGGAGGGTTGAAGAATAAGTTTTCTGAAACAATCTCATGGCTTCAAGTACTAAGTTCGACGTTAAGAAGTTCACGGGCAAAAATAACTTCGAGTTATGGAAGGTGAAGATGCGTGCCATTCTAACTCAGCAAGGGGTCGTGGACGCCCTTGGAAAGCGCCCTGTCGAGATGAAAGATGATGAGTGGACGAAGATGGATGAGAAGGCAATGGCCTCAATCCAATTGTGCCTTGTTGAAGACGTCCTCTATAACGTCATGAAGGAGAAGACCGCTGTACAAACATGGACCAAGCTAGAGAACATTTATGCGAAGAAGTCTCTAGAAAATCGCATGTATCTAATGATTCAACTCTTCACTTTGAAGATGATGGATGGGACAGATGTGGAGGACAACATTAGCACGTTCAATAAACTAATTTGCAAGTTGCTTGACTTTGGTGAGCAGATGAAGGATGAGTATCAAGCCTTGATCTCGTTGAACTCGCTTCCTAGTTCACATGAGTCACTTAGGGACTCGTTGTGCGCGGGTAGGGACACTATTAGTGTCGAGGCCGTTGTCTCAGCCCTTCAATCTAAGGCCATGAGACAGAAAAGCGGTGATACTAATTCCTCATCCGAAGCACTGTTTATGAGATGAAGGAATTCTGAGCGAGGTGAAGGATCGTCGCGTTCTCGATCCAAATCGAAGGGCAAGGGCAAAGGCAAGTTAAAGTGTTGGGGATGTGGCCAAGTTGGGCACATGAAGAAGGACTGCAAGAGTTCTAAATATAAGAAGGAGAAGTCAGGTAATTCTTATAGGGAAGCCAATACTGCCGAAGCCGAGGAAGGTGGTAGTGATGTGTGTGGGGTCTTGACGGTGTCAAATGCTAGATCTCTCTGTGATGAGTGAATCATGGACTCCGGGGCCTCGTATCACAGGTGCCCAGATAGGAGTGTCTTTACTTCTTACAAGGAGTATGAGGGAGGCTCGGTATTTCTAGGCGATGACTACGCCTGCAAGGTTGTGGGGATTGGTACAGTGCGCATCAAGATGTTCGATGGGATCGAACGGACCTTGACGGAAGTAAGGCACGTTCCAAGGTTGAGGAAGAATCTGATCTCCCTTGGAGCACTCGAAGCATTGGGGTGCAAGTTCATCGGTTTTGACCGGTTCTGCAAAGTTTCAAAGGGGGCCCTTGTAATTATGAAGGGACAGAGGCATGGTAACATTTACAAGCTGATTGGAAGCACTTTAGTAGGTGGAGCTGTAGCGAATGTAGCAGATTCCACGTCTACACATATGTGGCATGCACGCTTAGGCCACATGAGCGAGTGGGGCATGAAGGTACTCTTTGAGCGATCTTTGATTCATTCCTTTAAATCTGTAGACTTTAGTATATGTGAACATTACATGTATGGGAAACAGTCTAGATTGTCATTTAAAGGGGGGAAACATATATATAAAAGGGTGCTTAATTATGTCCATTTCGATGTATGGGGGCCGTCGCCCGTTATTTCTGTTGGTGGGTCATCGTGGTTCGTGTCGTTTATCGATGACTATAATAGGAAGGTTTGTGTTTATTTTCTGAAAAATAAATCAGATGTCTTCACGACCTTCAAGTATTAGAAGGCGATGGTAGAGAATCAGTCAGGGCAGAAATTGAAAGTTTTGAGAACCGATAATGTTGGTGAGTTCATTTCCAGAGAATTTAACACGTATTGTAAAGAGGAGGGGATTGTGAGGCACAACACAGTACGCCACACGCCAGAGCAGATAGTGTGGCAGAGCGGATGAATTGGACTCTCTTGGAGAGAGCTTGATCCATGATTAGTAATGCTGGGTTGGGCAAAGAGCTATGCACTGAGGCCGTTAACACGTCTTGTTACTTGATAAATCGGTCACCCTTTATGGCAATTGAATGTAAAATCCCTAAGGAAGTGTGGAGTGGTCATACGCTAGACTACTCAAGTCAGCGAGTTTTTGGCTGTGGAGCTTACTTTCATGTACCGTCAGTTGAGAGAGATAAGCTAGACCATAGGGCCAGAAAATGGATCTTTGTTGGCTATGGCGATGGTGTGAAGGGATATCGAATATATGACCCTGTCACAAAAAAAATTACCCTGAGCCGTGATGTCAAGTTTGATGAGGGGTCTTTGTTCCGTAAGGATGCTACAAAGGAACCTGAAACATCAGAACAGGTTGATACTCATGAGGACAAAGATGAGACACGGGCCGATACTGAAGCGCATATAGAGGTACATGATCAGGTGGAGCAGCCACCTGTGCGAAGAAATTCACCCAAGGATCGCAGGTTACCGGCAAGGTACATGGATGACTTGAATGTTGCATTCGCTCTCATTACAGATGAGGGGGATCCGTCTAACTTTGAGGAAGCACTACAGGATGTAGATGCTGAAAAGTGAAAGACGGCAATGAAAGACGAGATGGACTCCTTGCACAAGAATGAGACTTGGGAGCTTGTGGAGCTTTCAGTGGGCCGAAAAGTGATAGGGTGTAAGTGGATTTTTTCGGAAGAAACATGATAGATACAAGGCAAGGTTGATAGCGAAAGGTTATGCCTAGCTTGAAGGCGTAGACTTCAGTGAGATCTTTGCACCGGTAGTGAAGCAAGTATCTATCAGGTTCGTGTTGGCGCTGGTTGCCCAATACGACCTCGAGCTGGAACAGATGGATGTGAAGACTGCTTTCCTGCATAGGGAATTGGAAGAGCAGATATACATGGTACAACCAGAAGGTTATACAGTGCAAGGGGCAGAGAACAAGGTTTACAGGTTGAAGAGATCGTTGTATGGTCTCAAACAATCGCCTAGGCAGTGGTACAAGAAATTTGATTCGTTCATGATGAGTCAGGGTTTTGCAAGGAGCGAGTATGATCATTGTGTCTATTTCAAGACACTGAATGATGAGAAGTTTCTCATACTGGTGTTGTATGTCGATGACATGCTTATTGCCAGTCATAGCATGTTTGACATTGATGTGTTGAAGACTCAGCTTTCAGGGACATTCGAGATGAAGGATCTGGGGGCTGCAAAGAGGGTTATTGGCATAGACATTCATAGAGACAGGAAGAGGAGCAGGTTGTGGTTATCTCAGGAACAATACCTTGAGAAGGTCTTGAAAAAGTACGAGATGGAAGAGTCCAAACCGGTCAGCGTTCCCCACGCGGCTCACTTCAAGCTTTCTTCTGAACAGTGTTCCAAGACAGATGAAGAAAAACGTGTTATGTCTCATGTGCCCTATTCAAGTGCTGTGGGCAGTTTAATGTATGCCATGGTCTGTACAAGACCAGATATTTCATAGGCTATGGGTGTTGTAGGCCGATTTATGTCTAACCCGGGCAAACAACATTGGGAAGCTGTGAAATGGCTACTTCGATACATTCGGGGTACGCAGGACTACGTCTTGACGTTTGAGAAGTCCAAGGACAAGTTGATTGGTCATGTCGATTCTGACTACGCAGATAGTGTGGACAATAGGAGATCGACTTCAGGGTACTCGTTTGTATTAACGGGTGGAGCGATTAGTTGGATGTCTAAGCTTCAGTCTGTGGTGGCTCTTTCCACTACTAAAGCTGAGTATATGGCAGTGACAGAAGCTTTCAAGGAAGCTGTTTGGTTGAAATGGATGATAAATCAGTTGGGGCTTCAGCATGAAGCCGCGCCGGTTAATTGTGATAGCTCAAGTGCTATAAATTTGGATAAAAATTCTGTTTATCACTCATGTACTAAACACATTGATGTGCGTCACCATTTTATTCGACAGGTGCTTGAGGAAGGAGATGTGACTCTGGACAAGATTCACACCAGTGTGAATCCGGCAGATATGCTGACCAAGGTGGTCCCTACAGAGAAGTTCAAGTTCTGCATTAACTTCTCTGGGATTGGCGAAGGTTTTAACGAAGACGCAATATGCATGAGAAGTGGTGACTATGATTGATTATTATCTAATGTGAAGAGTAGAAGAGATGGTTCGAAGTGTAATGATGCCTTAGTGGAGTTTGTTATGAAGGCCTCATTACTGTGCGTGAATAGAGTCCACCGACCGGTCGCTCGACCGGTCGGCCAGTGGACAGATTGTGCAGTTTTGAGTCCAAAACTCTCTGGACGTTTTTGCCACTTTTGAGACCGGTTGCTAGACTGGTTGTTGAGAGCTCAGACCGGTCGCAGGTTGCTCAGACCGGTCTGGGGACAGATATGAGTTGAGGCAGCAGCTGACAAATCTCTCTGGACTGATCACGACTGGTCTGCGGTCTGCGGAACTTGTAGTGTTGCGCGGTTTTCGCGCTACTTGTTTATATTTTCGGGTTTTCTCTTATATATATGTTTCCTAATCGTGCTAGACCTAAGTCTAAGCAATACCTAGTTGTTCTAAACGGGATTAGGGTTATTGGGAGAGAGGAATTGAGAGGTTGTGTGCTTTGTTCATCTTTGGGATCTACTCGGGTAGTTTTAGCTCTGTAATCATCTGAATTCATAGTGGAAGGTGTCGCTTTGTGCCGTGGTTTTTTCCCACAAGGGTTTTCCACGTAAAATTCGTTTGCTTTTGTGTTGATTGCTTGTGTGGCTGTGTGGTGATTGTTTGATCTTCTTCGGTGCTTCCGCTGACCGGTTTTTCAACAAAATCCAGCATGATAAATGACCCAGGTGGGCAAGGGAAGCGGATTGTACTGAGTAACTCAGTACTCTAAGCGTACTGAGTAAACTCCGTGGGGGTCTACCGTGATTCATGCATTTTATCCACTCTGTCTATCCATTTTACTAGATAATTTTAGGGCTTGAGCCCCAAAAATAAAGCATATCCAAACCCCCAGTGGACCACACCACAGGAAATAGTGTGAATTGAACATCTACCGTTGAAAATTTCTTGGGGACCATAGAAGTTTTAGACCAAGATGATATTTTTTTTTTTCCCTTAATCCATGTCTTTGTTATCTTATGAACAGGTTGGATGACAAATAAAAGAACACTGTGGGCCCTAGCAAGGTTTCAACGGTTGAAATCATTATTCCCTCTGTTTCCTGTGGTAATGTCCACCTGAGCTTTGCATATGTTTCAATTTTTGTCTCAACGCCTAAAATGAGATGGAAAAACGGATTGACGGCGTGGATAAACCACACACATTCAAGGTGGGCCCGGATGGGTTTACTCATTACGATAAAAGCGTACTGAGTAACTCAGTACGCAATCCGATTTCGTGGGCAAGGGGTCGCCCACTATAGAAACTTCCCACCAAAGTTTTGTATCGGGATAATTCTTTCCATGTACGGTGAAAATGAGGAGGGCCACCAGAATCACGGTTTGGATTCGATATACATATCATTAGTGGGCCCCACTCATCGCGAACGGATGGTAATATGTGATTATTCTACCTTCTTCTCTTTTGTATTTCCTTCCCTGCCTTCTGTTTGGAAAGAAAAAAAATAAAAAAATCATGGCGACGGAGGTGGAAGAGCTGCTTGGATTTCTATCCTCTCCTTCTCCTCAAGTAAGAACCCATTCCACCCTCCAACAGATTCTTCTTCTTCCTTCTCTTTTTCTCTCTCCTTCCATTAAATAAAAATATCAAAATTCCACTGCTTGTCTCTCTCCCTCTCTTGATGAATTTCAGTCACGAGCTTATCAGGAATCAGACCCATTTCTCTCAGAATCCAGTAACCTTTTCTTTCCCTATAGAAAAAACCCACATCGAATCAGACCATTTCTTGTTGGATTCTGGGGATGATTTGAAATGGGTGTGCTGAATGTTTGCTAATTCCGCTGAGAACCGGGAATTTAAGTTTTGATAGTCTGGAAGCGGCCTTTTATTTTTTCTTTTCTTTTCTTTTCTTTTTAAATCCATTCAATATAGTCTGGAATTTAACTCCTGATAGTCTGGAAGCGGCTTTCAAGGATTTTTTTTTTTCCTTTTCCCTTTCGTATCTTATAATCATAATTTACACAGGCAGCGTTTGGATGCACTATTGAATGAAATAGCAATAAGTAGATGGCGTGAGAAGCGCCGGAATGTGGTTAGATGGTAAAAGATCTAGCTACAAGCTAGGATCAATGGCAACACATGCAAGGGAATGAGTACTTTCTCAAATGAGAAAAGAAGAGCTTTTATTCTCAAATGGCCTACAAGACTAGACGAAAAGAATGGAAGCCCTAATACTGATTAAAAGACTAAAATACCCTCCTAGCTTAGTTTACTATGGCTTTAAGTAGGGTATGTTGGTCATTATGGAGATTAAAAGAAACCTAAAGAAAAGAAGTAAAACACTAGTATTTGAGCTATTATGCATGTGACCATGGGGTCCCACTTGTTTGCTCCTGTGGAGCC
This sequence comes from Liriodendron chinense, assembly GCA_003013855.2. Taxonomy (NCBI): domain Eukaryota; kingdom Viridiplantae; phylum Streptophyta; class Magnoliopsida; order Magnoliales; family Magnoliaceae; genus Liriodendron; species Liriodendron chinense. Next base: position 1,993,555 of record PVNU02000736.1, on the reverse strand, counting down.
CACACATGGGATATATGGGACTCACGTGTGATCAAGTCGATCCACCTGTGGGACCGCATATCTTCTTGCATCAGTAGTTCAAACAGAGATGAAGTTGCGAATTGTATTTTACCTCTCTTGGTACTCATATCTAGGATTTAGCCCTCAGGGTGCAGTCGATTTGCTTTCAAGTCCGACTTGTGGGTAATGTGACTGTTGTTTTTTTGCAAGTTGGACATTGCTATTTGCTAAACATATCATTAGGTTTCAGTTCAGTTTGACAATTTCCATTTGAAGCAGCCTGTTTTCATGATTCACTTGTTGTTGTTTGGATGCTCAATTGCATTGGATGCAGTTCACTCAGCTAATTACAGAGTGGCACCATTTGATTCACAGTGACAACAAAACCCTAAATTGAATTTTTCTTTGCTTGAAGCTATACTTGAAACAGTTGTAATTGCAATTCGAGGGCTATTCTCTCATTATGAATGAGGTGGGGCTACTTCCACTTTGGACATTTACTCTATTGAACTGGATTCTTGCAATTCAATTCGGCTGTACATCCAAACGGACCCTTGGTGTTACATGAACTTCAACTGCTGTGCAATATTATTATTATTATTTCGATAAATGCTTGTGTACAATATCTTATCAAGTAATTTTACTTGCTATGATAATGCATCAAAACTCAAAAATGTACTATATGATCTCGCATTTGGTCTTTTGCTATGATAATGCATCAAATTTTTTTCTATTTTATTTTTTTATTTATTTTTGAGCTGTTGTTCTCATCTGAAAATTCAAAATATGCAGTTGAAGAAGGCAGCCGTGGACATTGTTAGGGACTTAACCGGTTCCGAGGATGGATTGCTCTCTCTTGCTGGCCACTCAGAGGCTGCCTTGCCCTCACTTTCCCAACTTCTAGGTGAAAAGAAGGTGGTTTGCTATGCCTCTTTTTTGTTTGGAAAACTACTCATATTTTCTCTTCTTGAAAGAAACCTGTAGTGCCAGAAGCATAAATGACAAATGGAGCTTGAACAAATTCATGGAAGAACATGGACAGAATTCCAAGATTGAGAACTATCAGCGTAGAGGTCCAAATTATAGCAAATATTAAATAGTGCTTTGTAGTTGACTCAATAAGCAATGCTTGCCTTTGGAGGATCTGGCACTCATGCAAGAGGCACAAAACCATTTGAAAGTTGTGTTTCGTTGCAGTATTGTGGGGGATATGATGGAGCGAAACAATCTCACACTTTTAAGGGTCTTTGTTTGTTAGCTTCTATTGTTATTCTCAGAGCTGAACATCTTATTTTCCCGTGGGCAGAAGCAGCGGGTTTCCTGCCGCCTTATGGTTCTGGGGAAGGCCCTCTCCTTTGATCAGCCTGCTTTTGTTCCTGTTTGTTTTGGACCTTGTGCCTTTTGATCAAATAAAATCCCTTATCACTGATTAAAAAAAGAAAGCGATAACCACCCAGCACATGTGCTAAACAAGATCATCCTCCTTTATTTGACCAAGGATGCCACCATCATCACCCTCGTTGTGGCACCACCTTTGATAGCTTATCCAAAGACATTGTTACAACACTACAGAATCACCATAATGGATGGAGAATCAGAGATGCCCTTTTGCTCACCTTCTTAAAGGAAATGCTTCTTCGGAAGTAGCATAAATGGGTAACTCAATTGTTTAATGTTTCAGGAACTTTCAGAGCCAGCTGCTGAAGCTCTTATAAATCTGTCGCAAAATTCATCTCTTTCAGAGAAAATGATTTCAATAGGAATGGTTAAAACAGCCATGGAGATGCTTTATAGACAAGAATGTTGCATTAGGCGGCTGTTGGTCATGCTCCTAGTTAATTTGACTCAGTTGGATGCTGGTATTGCATCGCTGCTTCAGGTATTGCCTGGACGATCCTTTTATCACACTATTGTTAATATCCAATTTTTTGTGTGTATGTTATATTTGATTTTGGGTTATTGAAGCTACCCAGAGTCGCAGTTACTGTTGATAACTTGCAATATCTTGTGGGAGTCATATGATACTCAGGCTGTGTATGACGCTTCATATGTAGGCACTCAGAAACTGCACACTATATATTCACTCCAAGGACTAGATTGTGCAGCCCGCTGTCGCCAAGTCACAATCCCAAGATCAGATTGATTGAACAATCCTAACCCCATATTTCTGGATGCTTGTTTCTGGAAATAGGACTGTTAGATATTTTTCATTTTTAACCATCAAATACATACCCACCAATCTGATAGTTAGATAATCAAATAAGCTTAATTTTTCGTTCATGATACGTGTACACTGGATACCATAATCTTGACAGTTTAATTTTACTACTTATATGCCATATTTGCAATATCTTAGTGTCTGCATATCATCCATCCGACCCTGCAGAGTACCAAAGTTTCTCTCCAATATCTTGGTTTGTTTTCTGGTCCCTATGCTACATAACGATTGTTCTTATCACGTAGTCATAGTGCTAGGTTTTGCAATTTGCAGTGTGTCCCAACATGCAATTATATGAAATGCATTTCAATCTGAACTATTGCTACTGTTATTTCCAGTTGGCACTTCTTTTCTCATGTACAATGTGAACTAGAACTCATGTTGGAAGAATTCCTTTGTTTTCTTCTTTTTCTGCCTACTACACATGTGATTAGGTTTTCAGTGTTTCTGGAGTTATTAATACTGCCCGTTTCACCATAAAGTGCCCTTAGTAGAAAGTGGAGAGAGAGAGAGAGAGAGAGAGAGAGAGAGAGAGAGAGAGAGAGAGAGAGAGAGAGGTTTAGGGAAACAAGCCTTAGTGTCAGCCCAAAGCACTAACACACAAACACACATATTAACTTGAGAAAAAAAGAGTCAAGTACAAACGCCCACCTACCTTTTGGTCTATTTTCTGAAAACCGCTCACTTTAGCTGTATTATGCCATGGTTGCCTACCTTTCTTGCGCCATTATTGTATTACTGCTTGCCATCATATGCTGTGAGAATTACATACGACTTTACAACTGTATTTTTTAAAAGGCAAAAATGCCCTTGTCAAAGCGTGCTCGCTTGCGCTTGTGGTCCGAAGCTAGGTGGGTCCTACAATGGTGTTTGTGAGAAATCTACCCCTCCATATGCTTTGCCCGCTCATTTCATGGCATTCCTTAAAAAATGAGGTTGATCCAAAGCTCAAGTGGGCCACACATTAGAAAATTGGAGATTGTATGTACACCATTGAAAGATTTGTGGGGCCATAGAAGCCTTGATAGAAGCTTTGGAACATGCTAATATTTTTCTTCTTTCAGTTCATCCTAGTGGTAATGACCTTATGAGCGGTTGGGCCGCTTTATGAACGGTTTGTATTGCATATAAACATCAGGTGGAGCCCAAAAAGGTTTAAACGGTAGGTAGCCCCTTTCCAATGTTTCCATTCGTGTGGCCCACTTGAGCTTCATATTGGACTAATTTTTGTCTCATGTCTTAAAATGACCTGCCAAAACGAATGGGTAGGTGTCGTCAATGCTCGGCATCCACCTTCTCGTCAATGACTTGTCTTCTTTGGCCTTTGTGTTTGGGTGTCGTGCCGGTACCTTTCCAACTACGTACTTGGGTCTGCCTCTCTCTGTGGGAAAGCCGGCGAAGCATCTCTGGAAGAAGGTCATCCAAAGGATAGATTGGAAGCTTTCAACGTGGAAACGCAGATACATGTCCTTGGGGGCCATAATCACCATGATTAAATCAGCATTTGTGAATATGCCAAGATATTTCATGTCGCTTTTCAGGTGTCCAAAGTCGGTTCTGGATATCCTCGAAAGAATGAGAAGGGATTTCTTGTGGCACGGAGACAATGACGGGAGGAAGTTTCATCTCCTTAGATGGGAGGGTGTTTGCAGGCCTATTTGGGGGGGGGGAGCAAGTATAAAGCCCCTTCACCTCATGAACTATACTTTGCTCGAGAAATGGATTCGGAGAGTCGGCGTGGATGATGATTCCTTGTGGGGGAAGTTGATTGCAGCCAAATATGGGGTGCTAAAGGGAGTATGGTTTGTGAAGGCTTCGTCTGTGTATAAAGCGTCGGGCATATGGAGACCTATCTTGAGCATGTATCCCTTGGTCAGCAAAGGCGTCTCTTTTAAAGTGGGGATGGGTTCTCGTATTAGATTTTGGAGGGATCCATGGTGTACCCCTCAACCGCTTCAAGATTTTTTTCCTGCTCTTGCCAGGTTAGCCACTGATAAGGGGGTGCGCGTGATTGAATGCTATTCGATGGTAGGGGAAAGATCAGCTGGTGCCCCCCTTGTAGAAGAAATCTTTCGGACGCAGAGGTGGATGAGTTTATTCAGTTGTTAAAGATCCTGGAAACGGTGTCCATTGACCTCCGCCAAGAAGATTATATGAAATGGGCGGGATCCAAGACAGGAGTGTTCTCAGTAAAGGTGCTATTCTCCTTCATTTTCGCGATTTCGTCGTCCGATTAGTTGGAGTATCCTTACCACTATTGGTCATACGGTGCCTCCCCTAGAGTTGCAGCTTTCGTCTGGTTGATGGGACGGAAAAGAATCCTTACCGTTGATAATCTTCAAAGGAGGGCGCTTGTCTTGCCTAATATCTGCCTCATGTGCATGAGAGATGGAGAATCGATCGACCACTTGTTCATCCACTGCAAGTTTGCTTCTAAAGTTTGAGATTTCTTCCTCTCGCATATGGGTCTGGTTTGGGTAATGCCAAAGTCCGTAGAGGAGCTGCTTTAGGCTTGGTAGGGGGTGGGAGGCAGGAACGGGAGGAAAGCAATAGGGTGGTTGACCATTACGGCTATTTTTTGGGTCATTTGGGGGTCCAGGAACAGGCATTGTTTCCGTAATCGAATAGAAGGGGAGGACGAAGTGATTAGTAAGATCAAAAGTCTTGTGTTGGAATGGGCAATTTATGCCAACAAAGTCTCTGTTTCTGTCTCTTAGAATGTTCGGTCTTTGGGCTTGTATTCTTTCGCTTCCGCGTTTTTTTAATAAATTTTTCTGTTATTTCTAAAAAAAAAAAAAAGAAAAGAATGGGCAAAGTGGATTTTTTACAAACATCATGGTGGGCCCCATGTTTTGTGGGGTTGTTACATCATTCAAAACCCATGCATCACGTCAGCTAGCCTGTAAGTCTGTAACAGGCTGGCAGCAGCAGGTGGAAGCGGATTGCGTGGTGTACCACACACCACTGACCTTGGTGGTTTGTAGTTCTATGGGGCCCCACCATGATGTATGTGTTATATCCACACTGCCCATCCATCTGGAGATAATTTTAAAGCATGATCCCAAAACTGAGGCAGATACAAAGCTTAAGTGGACCGCACCACAAAAAGCAGTGGGGATTGAATGACCACTGTTGAAACATTCATATGACCACAAAAGTTTTGTATCGGGCTAAGGTTTCTAGTATTTTCAGTTCATCCAGTGGGAATGACCTCATAAACGGTTGGGATGGCATATATACTTCAAGGTGGAGCCTAGGAAGGTTTCAACGGTAGGCATTTGTTTTCCTAATGTTTCTTCTCGTGTGGCCTACTTGAGTTTTGAATCCACCTCACTTTTGGTCGCATGTCATGAAATGATCTCACAAAAAGGATGGACGAGGTGGATCTCTCACAAACATAAAGGTGGGCCCTACCTAATAGCCACCTTGCTACTTGCCATGAAAGTACTCAATCCACGTCGGCGGAGAATAGGAGTGGATTAGGTCTGACCCGAATTTAATTGAACACGGTGCTGCCCTGACGTGGTACCCACCTTGATGTATGTACTGCATATCCACACCGTCCATCCATTTTTCCAAATCATTTTGGGGCATGGACCCAAACATTAAGCAGATCCAAATCTCAAACGGACCAAAACATAGGAAATCGTAGTGTTTGACCATTAAAAGGAAGAATTCTCGGTGCTTTCAAAACCTAGTTCTATATAAACAAAAAGGGAGTAGGTCCGAGGAACTGAAATAGTTTTCCAACCTGCACACCTATATGATATGTACGCAGTTCCACCCGAGGTAACATTCCAACGTGACACAAACCACTCCGGTCCCAGCGTGGATGAGGTGATGAGTTTGAACCAACTTTCGATCCACCTCGGGTGGTTCCCACAAACACATTTTAGAAGTAGCAGGTAGGCAAAAAGATTTAATAAAATCCCGTACTGGGTTTTTTACTCCATCTACATTACAACACCTGGTGCGATCTGTTTAGGTAAAGTGCTAGATTTCTTACTGGAGGAAGTTTGGAAGAATCCGGAGTGGACGTTAAGTCTAGACACAGTAAAAAACTCGAATCCCGTATTCTATCCGAATGCTTTATCTACCTGTCGCATCTAGTGGGCTTACTACTTGTGGAAGTGTCGGAATGCCACCCGGGATGGTAATACATACACATTAGATGGGGTGGGTAGATGAAACCGTTGAGTATAATACCGAGGTACATTTTTTAGACGGTCTAGACCCGGTCTACGTCGTGGTGTTATTATTTTGATTAGGCTACTACTTGTGGTAACTTTGGAAAGATTCTGTTCCACTTGTCAGACACTCTACCGGGATGTTTTGTTTACATACTGTACCTAGTGAAACATACGATTTCCACTCGTGGTTTGAGAGACTACTTTCGTTCGTACTTTTAGTCTCGGATTGACACTTATACTGAACGCTGTCCCTGTTTTACCAGGAAATCTCTGGAATTACTGCGGAAAGGTAGTCCTTAGCAATCAATTCCAGTTTATCCGAAGAAAAAGTAGCATAAAAATTTACCATTCATAAAAATTTACTACACATAAGCTTTTATCTGGTTTTCCATCCGTCCGAAAACATTAATTGATTTTTTTTTGTATAGCGCAACACGTCCTTATGTATCTATTGTGGTGTGTGTGTGTGAGCGTTTTAATGTATAAAAGAATGTGGAGGGAGTTCGACCCTCGACCTGTAATTAGTACGGATCGAACCTTGGGTATGTGTTCTTCTACTACTACTAATCGAACCGATGTTGAGGGTGAGTTTGTGTTGTACATCTATGTCTAGAAATCAACTACAAATAGAAATCTAACCCGGAAGCAACAGTCAACTTAGAAGAGAAGATAATCAGTAGGTTTGAACTGTTGGTAACTCGACTTGGTGGTAAGTACACGTTTTAGAGGAATTTCTGTGTACGGTGTGACGTATTGTCCGCTCACTTCATGGAAGTGTTACCAATCTCCCCCTGATGTGGTATTACTGTGCACTTCCCTGTGTACGTTGTGACGTGTTGTACACTCACTTGATGCGGGTATGAGTATTGTTTCCTGATTCTTTCTTTACTACTTGTTTCTTTCTTTCGAGGTCAGGAACGTCTTTAGGAGGTACAGTCGAACCGACCTCGTAATGAAGTTTGATAAACACACCCAGTATGGTGTCCGTCTAATAAAGTATCCTCGTATGTGTAGGACGCGGGGGTTGTGAAGGTGTGACCTCGTGTGTGGGAGAACCTATGGTGTTGTGGTACTTTACCTCATGAATTGGTTAATTTCAAGAATCGGTGTTCATGTAAACAACTCGGAAGCTCAGAAAACGGCTCAAACCGATCTACGGAAAACCTAGAATGTCGTAAATTCCATTTGAACCTCTCAAATTCCTTAAGCTCTTGGAAATCCAGCCTCAAAACGCCGTGTAGGCCCTAAAAACCTCGAGAATGAGGGCAGTGCCGAAGAATATTACCTTGATCGCGAGAACCTTCGAAAGATCTATTGATAGTCAGCCGTTTTCAGACGAATCTGTATTCGTTTGGCTCGTATCGAGGACAAGAATCGATTGAAAGGGAGAAAGAGAGAGGATTCTGGAAGTGGATTCGAAGCTATGGATGGAAAAAGAAGAAATGGAAGGAAATGCTTTTCAGGAAAAAGAGGAAGGGGAAACTTAAACATAGCATGTTTTGAGGCGGGTTAACGTGGGAAACGGATTGGCTAGTGACCCTGCCACTAGCCAATGGCTAGTGGTCGGTGCTCTGTGGGCCCTACTATGATGTATTTGTTTCATCCATTCCGTCCATCCATTTTTCCAGATTATGGTGTTAAACCAAAATTAGTTATATCAGAAATCCAAGTGGACCACACAGTGTTGATTGAACGTCCACCATTAAAAACTTCTTGGTGGCCACAAAAGTTTTGAATCAAGCTGATATTTGTCTCTACCCTTTTATCCAGGTCTGTATGACCTAACCAACAGGTTGGATGTCAAATAAACATTACATTGAGCGCTAGGGAGGTTTTAATGGTGGACATTCAATCAAAACTGTTTTTCCATGGTGTGGTTCACATGAGATTTAGATCTACCTCATTTTTAGGTTCAGGCCCGAAAATGATCTTTAAACAAGGATGGACGGTGTGGATAAAACACATAAATCATGATGGGGCCCACAGAGCACCGACCACTAGCCACTTGGCTAGTGGCAAGCGTCACTAGCCAAACTGCGTCCGTTAGAGGTGCCTGGTTCCTTTCCTCTCTTCTCAAGTTTGAGAAAAACTCTAATACCGAACATGGGTTGGTGATGATACGCACGCGCTAGGTGATTACTAACAAGTTGCATACATGTCACATCAGTAACTTAAATTAAACTGCTAAAATTAAACGGCTGATAGTAAACATATCCAATGGTCATTTTTCGAGATATATATATATATATATATATATATATATATATAGAGAGAGAGAGAGAGAGAGAGAGAGAGCGATGGTCCACCTCATGGGAATTTTCCATGAGGTCGAGCTGTGCGGACCCCACTGTGATGTGTATCAGATATCCACACCATGTATTTGATGTGGATATGTGCACCTGTGAACGATCTCTCACGAGAACTCGTGAGAGATTTTTGAGGACTCATCACATGTGAGGTGTCCTCAAAATCCGATCCGTCCACGTGATGCAACACCCCAAAAAAACCTCAGGGCCCAACTTTCAACCTGATTCAAAACTCTGATGGACCATAGAAGAGAGGGGGGTAGGTTAAAAGTTGTTCCCTGAGGGTATTCGAAGGTATTGCATCACGTGGACCGCTCAAATTTTGGAGACACATCGTGTGTGATGAGTCCTCACAAATCTCTCACAAGTTCTCATGAGAGATGGTTAGTACGTGAGCATTTTCTCTCTCTCTCTCAAATGATGGGAAATAGTACTATGAGGTCGACCTCATGGAAACTTTCTATCCAAGTGGGACATACACAATGGATCGGTTGGATTTGTGAACCACATCATAATGGGCTTAATAAATGATCATGAAGGTTTTAATGGGCAGGTAACCCCTCTCAACTATTTTTTGTGGTATAGCCCACCCAAGTCATGGATTGACCTGATTTTTAATCCAATGCCCCACCATGGAATGGCGCATCTGACTGATGGGGTAGATGTACGATCTACATCATGGTAGGGCTTGCACAACTCAACCTCATGGGAAGTAGATGTCCAATCCACATTATGGTAGGGCCCACACAGCTTGGCCCCATGGGAAGTTCCACGATGTCGAGCTATGTGGGCCCCACCGTAATATCAATCGGACATCAACATCATGCATTTGATGGGTCCCTTTTAGGTCATGGGATATCAAAAAAATTAAATGTATATGAAACACAAGTGGGCCATACCATCTAAAACCATGTTAAGACATGCCTAAAACATCTAAACGTACTTGGTGGGGCCCCCTTGAGCTTTGGATGCAGCTAAAACTTGGTTTGACCTCTCATCCAAGTGGGACACAAGCAATGGATGGGCTATATTTGTGAACCACATCTCAATGGGCCCAATAAACGACCATAAAGGTTTTAATGGGCGGTAACCCCCCCCCCCCCCCCCCCCCCCCCCCCCCAAATGGTTGTGTGTGGTGTGGCTCACCTAAGTCATGGATTGACCTTATTTTTAATCCAATGGCCCACCATGGAAAGATGCATCTATTGATGGGGTAGATGTCCGATCCACATTACAGTGGGGCCCACAGAGCTTGACCTCATGAGAAGTTCTTATGAGGTCAACCGCATGAGAACTACCCATGAGGTTGAGTTGTGTGGGCCCCACCATGATTTGGATCAGATATCAACATTGTGCATTTGATGGGTCCCCTTTAGGCTATGGGATATCCTAAAAATCAGTTTTATATGGAACTCAAGTGGGTCATACCATCTAAAAAATTGTGAAGACATGTCTAAAATATGTAAAAGCATTTGGTGGGGCTTACCTGACTTTTGGATCCAGTTGAAACTTGGTCTGACTCCTCATTCAAGTGGGACACACAATGGATGGGTTGGATTTGTGAACCACATCTAAGTGGGCCCAATAAATTATCATGAAGGTTTTAATGGGCAAATAACCCCTCTCAACCGTTGTATGTGGTGTGGCCCTCCAAAGTCATGGATTAACCTGATTTTTAATTCAGTGGCCCACCATGGAATGATGCATCTGACTGATGGGGTAGATGACTGATTCACATCATGGTGGGGCCCACACAACTCGACCTCATGGGAGCTCCCAGAAGGTCAACCTCATGGGAACTTCCCATGAGGTAGAGTTGTGTGGGCCCCACCATGATATGGATCAAACATCAACACCGTGCATTTTGATGGGTCCCCGTTAAGTTATGGGATATCCCAAAAATCAGTTGTATATGTAACTCAAGTGGGCCATACCATCTAAAACTATGTGAACACATGCCTAAAACATTTAAAAACACTTGGTGGGGCCCATTGAGGCTTGGATGCGACTGAAACTTAGTCCGACCCCTCATCCAAGTGGGACACATACAATGGATGGGCTGGATTTGTGAACCACATCTCAATGGGCCCAATAAATGATCACGAAGGCTTTAATGGGCGAGTAATCCCTCTCAACTGTTGTATGTGGTGTGGCCCACCTAAGTCATGGATTGACCTGATTTTCAGTCTAGTGGCCCACCGTGCAATGGTGCATCTGACTGATGGAGTAGATGTCTGATCCACATCACAATAGGGCCATACAGCTTGACCTTAAGGGAAGTTTTCACGAGGTCGACCTCATGGTTCAAGTCTTCTCGCCAGGTCAACTTCAAGACTTGATGTGACAACCTGAAAATTCTGGTTGAGTAGTATCGTAAATCAGGAGTAAATGGATTAATTTATCATTAATAAATAAACGTGAAACATAGGCCGGTTGGTTTGGCTCTCTTAGTAGAGATGGAGGATCAGGTATTGAGTCTTGCCTTTAACAACAAAATTTACTGGTGAGAGAGAAACTTTTTTTTCTTTTTTCTTTTTTTCTTTTTACTGTGGGGCACTTTTTTTTTTTGTCTAAAATTTGTCTGAAAAAAGTTCTTATGTCTAACATTAAGCACTTTTTTCATAAAAGTTTGTTTGATAAACATACATTATCAATGTCTCAAAATTGACAATTTATCATATTTGCCCTTATTATTTCAATTTCTAACTTTAGTAGATTATAAGACAAAATATGCCATGCCATGCCTTTATATATATATATATATATATATATATATATATATATATAGTCCCATAAATTTTTTTGAAAGATTACAACCCTTAAAGATGGTTATTAATAAATCCACCTCATCCATATGTTTTTCCAGATAATCTTAGGATATGGGACTAAAGATGAGGTAGATCTAAAACTCCAACGGGCCACATGATAGGAAATAGTAAGGATTGAGCATACATTGCTGAAACATTTTTGGGGGCCACAAAAGTTTTGAATCAGGCTAATATTTTTGTGTTTTCAGTTTATCCCAATAAGAATGACTTATGAACGATATGGATGACATATAAACATCGAGGTGGACCCTCGAAAAGTTTCAATGGTAGGAATTTCCTACCCACTATTTCCTGTTGTGCGACCCATTTGAGTTTGTGATATGCCTCATCTTTTCTCTCATGTCCTAAAATGATTGAACAAAACAGATGGCCGGGATGGATTTCTCATAAACATCATGGTTAGCTCACCTAACTTTAAGACTTCTGCAAAGGCTTTTGCGTAAAAACCGCATGCAGAGGGAAACAGGATTGCTTGACATAACGAGAACATGTCAGTATTGTGTTCATGTAACAAAGTTAGATGGCCCCATCAGGATGGAAGATCCACATCGTTCATACATTTTATCATATTAATTTAGGCCATGAGCCTAAAAATATGATATACCCAAAGCTCAAGTTGAGCACAATATAAAAATTGGATGAGATTGAACCACGACAATTGAAAACTTCTTCTAGCCACAAAAGTTTAGATCAAGCTGATATTTGTGTTATCCCTTCATCCAAGTTCGTATGACCTTATGAACAGGATTGATCTAAATGGATCATAAGAATTCTTAAGCCAAATTATATAAGGGCTAGATAATTCAGATCAGTCTGACCTGCAAGTGGGCCACATTACTAGAATTAATAGCAGTCTTTGATGTTGTATTTTTTTCTTTATTTATTATTAAATTAGTTGGATGTTAATTTTTTTTTTCAAGGATCTTTTGGCCACATTGATCTGGCCGACCCAATGGACGAACCAGATCCCAAGTGGACCCCACATTATAAGAGAGAGAGAGAGAGAGAGAGAGAGAAGAAGAAGAAGAAGAAGAAGAAGAAATGACGCTGGACGTCATACGAGGGGGGCGAGATGGGGTCCCACTCGTGGACCCACCTTGATGTATTTGTTGAATCCACACTGTCCTTCTGTTTCGCCACCTCGTTTTAAGGGGACATCCAAAATTTGAAGCAGATCCCATCTGTAATGGGCCACACCACTCGGAAACGGTGGAGTTAATGGCATCCACGGCTTGACCCAAACTGGCCGTGGACAGCGGTCCACTCGTGGACCCCAATCTAGCTTATTTGTTCATATTATTTTAGAGTATGGATCCAAATCTCAGGTGGCCCACACTACTTCAAACAGGAGTGATAATGACACAGTGGTTGGTAGGCCTTGTAAAATTTCACACGACCAGTTAACCCGCATGAGACTTACATAAAAAAACTGTTGTTTGAGTCTAGCCTTATTGTGCCGGGTCACTAGCGGGTTAACCCGTTAAGACCCATTATATTAATGGGTCGAGTCAGTGTCTCACCCATGAACTTGTTTAACCCGTTAACATAATAGTCTACATCACCAAACCATGCCCCACATGTGAATCTTGGCACTCTATCATATGTAATGTTGCAATGTACATGTGATTCCTCATCATCTCATGAGGGAATCCTATTGTTTTTGGTGATATAACGTGCCCCCTAGGTGGACCACAACTGTATGTTGGGTTAGACTGTTAGTTGTCTTCATCAACAATGTGGCCATATAATGAGTAGACTGGCCTAACAAGTGAAGCAGGTCAGGTTATGGGTAACCCGTTAAATTAAAGAATGGATTTGGATTTATAGATTTCAACTTGTTAGTCAATAAGCCAGGTTTGGGTGAGCAAATTTTAGACACAACATGACATGAACAGGGTTCAACACAACCTGTTGCCAGGCCCTGCTTTAGGAGGGAGATAGATTCTTGAAGAAAATTTACGTAAAATTTAAATTTTGAATTGAAGGAAAATATTTTAATTTAAAATATATATTCGCCGGGGCTGATGGGTTTTTGAACAGCCCAGTCCAAGTCCAGCCCGTTTGATAAACGGGCTTATACTTTAGGCTTGAACTCGATCCACAGGCCTGGTACTCTAGTCCATCGGGCCAACCCGGTCCATTGACAGCCCTACCTCCAATATAAACGATCAAGGTCATTGACAGCCTGGTTTTGTTTTTTGCACGGCAATGGTTGAAATATGTTCTATACTTATGGGATGGTTTAGATCGATCTATCCCAATGCAACTAGGAGCACAATAACTTCTAGTTGTTCGAGAGCATCGGATCAATTCTCCTCCGATAACAACAGAGAGGATCCAGCGGAGTAAGTACACAGAAACCTTCCCATGCACCTATTTGCATTAGGACTTGTTGACATCCAATTACCTATCCGAGCCGTCCATTCGTTCCAATCCGCTCTTCTCTCGTTGCTTGTAAACAATCACAGCAATCAGATTTTCCAAGGTTTGTGCGATTGGACCCATCTTCCAGGAGCAATCTTGTCCATCCATTATTTACGTGCCACTTTATTTACTTTTGCGTCAGTCTATTTGTATGATTTTTTTGGCAAGTCAGTCTACTAAAACTGAACTGGACTTGATGGACGGTTCAGATAGATGATATGGATGACAATGAGTACAAATGCTAATCCCACTAGATCATTTATGAAGGGATTGCCTGCGACCCTAAATGGGGTCCACTGTGATGTTTATGAGAGATCCACTCTGTCTATCCGTTTTGCCAGCTTTTATTAGGCTGTGAAAACGAAAACGAGGGGGATCCAAAACTGAAGTGAGCCGCACAATAGGAAAGAGTGGAGATTGAACGCCCACCGTTGAAAAAGCCGGGGGAGAGAAATTCTGCATCAGGCTAATATTTTTATGTTTTCAGTTCATCCCTGTGGGAATTACCTTATGAATGGTTTGGATGACACAAAAACACCAAAATGGAGCCCGGGAAGGTTTCAACGGTAGGTATTTCCTTCCCCACATTTTCAGTCACGTAGCCCACTGAAGAGTTTTGGATCCATCTCAATTTTTGGACTCGTGGCCTAAAATCAGTTGGCTAAACGGATGGACGGGGTGGATTTCTCACAAACATCACAGTGGGCCCCACCTAGCTTCCGTCGGGGTTGTGAGAAATCCGACCGTGCCAACACGACACACAGGCATGAGATCCAAGCCGTTCATCAGTTGGGTTCCTGAGTTCAGTTAATCCATTTATGAGGCACGTCACATTTTTTGGACCCCATGGAAGAATAGAATAACTTGGGTTTTTTATTTTTTTATTTTTTTTATTAACATTGTAGCCCACGTGATGAGTGGACCGGCCTGATTATTAGTGCCGGGAAACTATGCAACGGGATCCAAGGGAGGATTTATCCCAAGCCCATGTGTCATGCTGGCGCTTGAGGTCGACTGCAGATGGATGAATTTCCTACAACCCTGTTACAGGAGCCCATGTAGCCAAAAACTCAGTGGGGTCCACCAAGATGTCCATGTGACATCTGCTCCGTCCACCGTTTGTGCCAGCTCATGTTAGGATATAAAATGTACAATCAGGCTGATACAAAACTCTTAAGTGAGCCAAACCACTGGAACATTGAAACCTTCATTGGGCTTATAGTGCTGTTTATTTGCCATCCGATCATCTCGTAAGGTGATTCCCCACTCGTATGATGGGAAAAAACAAATATCATCCCGATTCAAAACGTCTGTGGGGCCTGAGAAATTTTGATGATGTGCAGTAAATACCTATTGTTTCTTGTGGTGTAGCCGGCTTGAACTTCGAACAAGATTTTTTGCAACAGATGAACAGATTAGTGATGCATAGCGTGCAGGCATCTACATGACTAAGATGGAGCAAAGGAAGCCCAATAGGGGTTGGAAGTGATCTGGACTGTGAGGATCGTAAAACAGTCGTATCTTACAATCCAAAATGAGTTACGAGACTAATTAAGCCACTAACTCCGCTATGCAAAAATTATTTGAAATTTTTTTTTTTTGGCCGAAAACCATGAAGTGTGATAGAAATGAAAAATATCTATAAATAATAAGTTTACTATTTATAGTAGTCACGAATTCTAGGAGTTATAGTTGGAGTCTAACACTCTATCCTAAGGTTTAGTTTCTTGAAATTTTGTTTATGCATTTAATTGACTATTTCAAATTTCTTAGAAATTATTTATTGTCATTCTTATTTTTCATTGTGGATTCAAGGAGGTCTGATTAAAGATTCCCGAAGGCTTCCACCACGTCTACACTTGCACCAAATAGATATCACATGGACATCCTGGGATTCCCCATAAAACATTTTGTTACACGGGCGCCCTGCAAGAATGGTAGTAGGAAATTCGCACACCTGCCTTTGGGCTTACCAAAACCCACGAGGGAAAACAAAATAGTAGTTACTTGGTTAAGAACTTTGATGCTCTGTAAGAGCCCAATAGTTAATATGCAAACATCTAGAAATAAACGGTCCAAATTACAAGTCCAAATTTCGATGGATTGTGAACAAAATGTTATTTAATTATCTAACTATAAAATTGTTGGGCTGTAGTTATTTAATGGACAGTTAAAACAAAAATATCCAACAATACTATTTCAACCATAGTTTAAAGCCCTGAAAACTCGAGTCCACTCAGTGTCCATTCAAGTCAGAGATTAATTTGAAGACTCAAACCAAGCAACTCGACGAGTCTTTCTGAGCCGGGCAGATTCACTCTACAATTTTAGTAATGACTTGCTCAAAATCTCCCATAGCCGAGTCAACTCAAGCCAACTTGATAAGTCTTTCCGAGCTGGGCTGAGTCACCTGCAATTTTAGTAATGACTTGGCTCAAAACTTACAAGCAACAGGTTCAATAATTTACTCTATTTAATTTGAGTTAATGCGTACAATTTTTTAGAACCTTCATATTCCACCAGAGACAGGTTAATGTATAATTTTTTTGAGTGCAATTTTGGGCTGCCTGCTCTAAAATGGTAATAATTCCTTTTGCTTGCCTTCCAAAAAGAAAAGAGTTTCAAATGACTCAATTGGTTATTTGACAATATATATGGCATTGACACGCAAGGTACAAGTGAAATGTATGAACTCATGACTGAAATTTGGAATCTGATCAAATCCAGGTGATTGAGCTAGCAAACGCTTATTAGTCGACATCTGTTCGATGAATATGGACTGTTGATTACAATCTATTAAATATCCACCAATCGTGACATTAGAATAATAGGATCAGTGTCACTTTTAGTCTATGATCAATCTGGATTATAAATTTTTTTAATTTAATTACTTGCAGGTCCTGTGTGAAATTTTTTAAGACAATGTTCAAATCCAACTGGTTGGACGATTAGCTATCATTCGATAGAAAATGACTTTTAATATATTACCTGGCATGTGACATCCAACCTGTCTAATAGGCTGGCCCCCACCATGAATGACCACCTTGTTTAAGCCCCATCACTAACTAGCCAGACCACATTGTATTTCTATGGTGTGGCCTAGTTGATGGGTATATGGAGTTGATTGGTGGGGCCAACCTTTCGGACGTGGGAGATGAGACATGCATATATTGCCCACAGAAGCATTCCACAGGAACTTCATGCAACATGAAGCTAGGTGGGGCCTACTGTGATGTTTGTAAAAAATCCACCTCATTCATCCGTTTTCTAGATCATGTTAGGACATGGGCCAAAAAAGAGGTAGATCCAAAAATCAAGTGGGCGGCACAATAGGAAACAATAATGATTGAACATCCACGGTTGAAACATTTGTGGGGCTACAAAAGTTTTGGATCAGTATGACATTTTTATATATTCAGTTCATTCCAATAGAGATGACCTTATGAATGATATGGATGTCATATAAAGATAACGATAGACCCATAAAGGCTTTAATGGTACGCATTTCTACCCACTTTTTTCAGTCATCCAGTCAACTTGGGTTTTGAGTCAGTTTCATTTTTTAGCTCATGTCTTAAAATGATATGAAAAAATGAATAGACAAAGTGGATTTCTAACAAATATCATTGGGCTGCATAAGTTTTGGATCAGGATAATATTTTTATATATTCAGTCTATCCCAGTATCATGACCTTATGAATGGTGTGGATGTCGCTAAACATCAAAGACCAAGAGAGGTTTCAATGATAGGCATTTCCCTACCCGTTTTTTACTGTGCTCGACTCGACTTGGGTTTTCAGTTTGCCTACCATTTTCAGTTTCCAGATTCCAATAGCTTGAATGGATTATAGGCTCATCTTTAGAACTCTCCAAGCTCCACACCAGCAACACTAGGTCAGTAAAGAAAACATGAAATAGAAGATAGATTCAAGACAAAGTTAGGAAAAGGGGAATGGCTCATGTAGCCTCACCACAGGGAGAACAAAATAGAGTGAATCTCATCCTTATATTCTAGGATTCTCTTTTACTCTATCAGATTTTCCCGATCTCAGGAAATAAAAAGAATGATTATGCAATCTTGTCAATACCTCTCCATCACAAATGCATGCCTCTATTTATAGATCTATACAACCATATGGAAGCTGTTAACTAGCTAGTTGATTGTAATCAACCCATATAATAAACTATTAGATAATGCTTGATTGTAATCAACCAATGCAATAGCCTATTACATTACGCCTATGGGAGTTTATGCTCTCATTGTTGATCCCCAGTCCAAATAAAGTGGGGAAGATTACGTCAGTTTGACAGCTGGCATCAAACATATGCCAAAACTTCCAACATGAATTCAAACAATATGACATTCCAAACTCACCTGTAAGCAAGACACTGCATTGGAACCTGGGTGCACTGAGAAATGGACAAAGGTTGGCTAGGGCATCCCCTGAAAGCGACACAGCCACAATGGCGAATAGTTGCTATAAGAAGTGGGAAAAGAAGCAAGCAGTTCCCACACCTGAACTAATGTGGGTAAAGAAGCTAGTCCAAGAGAATACGATTTATCTTGCCGTATGGAATATAAGAGCATTGACAATTCCAAGTATGGAGTTAGTAGATAAGATGAAACAAAGAAGAGTTAACATAGCTCGTGTTCGGGAGAGCAAATGCAAAGGTTCCAAAACTAAAGACATTGATGGATATAAGATTTGATATATATGGAATGACAATAACAGAAATGAGGTAAGGATAGTTGTAGATTAAGTGACATTATTTTATTAATAGAACTTCCATCGAGAGAGGAGATAATCAATGTCACTAGTGCACATGTGCCGCAAGTAGGATAAGAGGATAAAATCAAGAGACAATTTTGGAAGGATAGGGATGGACCAATTCAAAGATTTCCGAATAGAGAGGATATTTGTAAGAGGAAACTCAAATGGTCATGTAGGAAAAGAAAGTAGAGGATAAGAGAGGGTAATGGAGCATATGGTTTTGGGTGAAATGAGATGTGAGAAGCTATCCTTTGATTTCACTATGGAATACAATCTAACTCTAGAAAAAGCATACTTTAAGAAGAGAGAGCCGCAGGTAGGATTAGAGGATAAAATCAAGAGACAATTTTGAAAGGATATGGATGGAACATGCAAGGAATTCCGAACAGAAAGAGGATATTTGCAAGAGGAGACTTAAATGGCCATGCAAGAAAGAAAGTAGAGGATAAGAGAGGGTAATGGAGCATATGGTTTTGGGAGAAGAAATGAGATGGGAGAAGCAGTCCTTTGATTTCTCTATGGAATCCAATCTAGCTCTAGCAAAAGTATACTTCAGGAAGCGAGATGAACATTTAATAACTTTCAAACGTGGATTATATACAAGCCAAAAGATTTCTTTCTACTTGGAAGACAGAACGAACAATTCATAAGGATTTCAAGAAGATATCTAAAGAGATTTGACCAAGCAACATGGTTAAGTGATTATATCGAGAGATGGAAGGGGTTCCTAAGATGGGATAAGGCTTAGATGATGATCATGATGTTACAGCCATAAGGAAGCTGTTGAGTCCAGTAAGGCTTGTTGCTTAAGTAAAGATATACATAGAAAATGAACAACTTGTCGTCCAATAAAATAGGAGGAACAAAGAAATAAAGAGATAAATAATATGGGACTCTTTAAGCTTAAGAGTATGGACTGCATAAGCCTTGGTTTGCTCTAGGCTAATTTCCATGTGTGTGGTCACTTGTGGGGCCCACCAAGTGATCTAGAGGTTGTTTGGGCCATCCAATAGCAACCATGGGCCCAAAAAGTGATCGAAACAGCTGATCAGGGCCCAGGACAGACTTAAGCCAGCAGTGAGAATTGAGAAGGCTATGGGCCAACTTGGGCCTTATGTTTGCGATCCATATCGCAATACATTCAGTTGTATGGGGTTGACATGGAAGTATGGGTTTAGGATCACCAATATGTATTTTCAGCCAAATCTTCCTTTGAATCACTACTCTTCGGACCTGGGAGGATTTCTTAGAAACAAGACCTGGAGGATTTCCACGCTTCCCAAATTCTTTTCCTTTTTTTTTTTACTGGGCAGCAGCAAAAAATAAAATCCGAACTTATGGTCTTTTACTCATCCATTGCTTACAGCAAGAAGAATTTGGAATTGCTTGTGTTGCCATCTCTTGGGCAATTGGCAAGTGGCCCGCTCGATGCAAAAGGGAAGCTATATGGAGGGTGATTGCCCAAAGTGGGGAATGAAAGGAGAAGTCTCTGACAAATTGGAAGGCAACTCTAGAGAGAGAGAGAGAGAGAGAGACTCATTTTTTAGGGTAGCTCCCAACCTAGGCTTGGCATGAATTAGAAGTATTGGAAGAAACAATGATGCAAGAGAAATACAGATTGCAGCTCTAATAATGGCTGCCACAAGTTGGATACCATTGCACCATCAAATAATGATTAGCACTGCGCTAATGAAATATGGAGTAACACGCTTTTCATGAGCGTAGCTTCACATAATGCGTGTATTGAAGATCACTCCCCAAAGCAAGAGTGTATCTTTTTATGTAAAAGCATTAGTTTTTTATTATTCAACTACTCTTTTTTTATTTGTTTTTATGATGTCAGGGTGTCCCTACCTCATTTTGAGGCAAGACTATTCCCTGTGGATGCATGCAATCACTTGCAAACTATGCTCAACGGTTAATACCTGGGAGGGAAATCGAACCTCGTCTGTGGGAAGCACACCCATGACGCTGGCCGTTTACCCCAACCCCATGCTGGTTTTATTAAACTACTCATAAAGAGTCTTTACACATATATGTAATATATTATTCTTGAAGAAGAAGAAATACATCATTATTGTCATCAGCATCTAAGCCTTATCCCAACTGATCAGGGGCCCATTTGGATGCAGTTACAAAAGTAGCTATTTTTTTTTATTGACCTCAAGGTCAGTAATTAAGCTAAAAGTAAGTTTGGTTAACCATGTGTTATAAGTTACTTATTTACTGGAAAAAAATGCATAAGCATTTCAACGATTTCATTTAGCTTTTTCACTTTTCTGATCAACTGAAAAAGTAGACAAGCAAGTGTCGTGGTATAATTATCCTCCTTTGCCGCGGTGTGAGTAGCCTTTGTTTGTAAGCTCTATTTAGCAATCCTAACCATTGGTACGGCTGACACGATTTAGAAATTCCAGCCATTGATATCACCGATATAATTTTAGATACAGCCGACATGATTCTAGATGGCCTATGCAACGGTGAATCTTACCATTTCAACTGGTATCTATTAAATAGACGGTTAAGAAAGCAATGTTTCACACCCACTATAATAGATAGACCAAATATTCGATGGATTGGATCTTTCAAGTAAGGAAATTTTTTTTAGTCCATCCACACCGTGCATCATCATTTTAACGATCTGGATCGTTGGACCATGGGTCTTGTTGGCACAAAGCGAAGGCCACAACTATAGAACACACGGGCGCGGATTCCGTACCACCCCAACTAGAGACGGATGGTCCTGTCAGGGTCTCTGTGGGGCCCACTGTGGTGTATATATTTCATCCATGCCGTCCATTCAGTTTGAAAATTCATTTTAGAGCATGAGCCAAAACAAGGAGGCAAATTGAAGCCATAAGTGGACCACACCAGAGAAAGTAGTGGAGATTAAAAGCTTACTATTGAAAACTTCGTGGGGGCACAGAAGTTTTGGATCAAACTGATGTTTATGTTTACGCTTCGTACTGGTCTATGTAACCCTATGAATAGGTTGGATGGCAAATAAACATCACCGGTGGACCTTAGGATGTTTTCAACAGTAGGGATTCAATCCCCACTGATTCCTATGGGGCCCACTTGAACCTTCAATCTACCTCTTCTTTGGGCTCATGCACTACAATGATTTGTAAGCATGGATGGACGGAATGGATAAAACATGTTCATTACGTTGGGCCCCACAGATCATCTTAGACAAACTTTAGTAACAATCCATCTAAGGTGTAGCCATTGCACCAGTGGCCTGGATCCACCGATATCAATGACCTCACTTGCTCAAAGAAGCCAGAGTATATTGTCTTGTCCTCCTATTAATGTCCTGTGGCTTCTCGTTGAACGAGGAAACATATGATACGTGTGCCCACATCTTTGCTCAGTATACATGGGTTTTCAGTTCCAGCAATCATGGTTGTATTCAGTAAATCAAGACCATTGATCTGTTGTTCCCCATCATGCAGGGCCATGCCTTCAAATAATTTCTTGATAGAACAATCTCAACCTTTTAATTTATGGCCTACACATAGATGACTACTTATTAAAGTAACCCAGTGAACGTCGTACAATCTGTACGAATTTGATTGATGCATGAGGAATTGTTTTTCAAAAGAATAAGGAAAAAAAAAAGTGATGAAGAAGCTACTTATTAACGTTGGTAACCAACCATACTTATCTATTTTTAGCTGATAAGTATTCTGTTTGCCAAGCATACTTATCACTTAATAAGTAGAAACCAAGATAAGTTACTTCGGCCAAAAGTAGCTTATGTAAAGTAACTTACCATCCAAACGGGCCCTAAATGAGATTTCAATACATATCAGTGTATTTATGAAAATTTGAAAATATGCATGCTTAAATGGATTGCTTAGATTTAATGGATGGCTTGGATTTTAGCCATCTGATCTTTTTTCATGCACGAGTACCCCGCTCCCACCTCTCTGTACATTGTCACATATCCCCAGAGTGAATCCAACAAAGGCTATAAGGGGCACTGTGATAAAAATATTGTAACATTCATCAATGCATTTGTTATGCCATCTTATGTTAGTACGTCAGCTAAAATAAAAAGACAGATCTAAAATTCGAGTGGCCGTGAAACAAAAGAAAGTATGGATAGATCCCCACCATTGGCGATCTTCTCTTTGCACATAGGCCATAGCTGCATTCTTCCCTTCCCATTTTTTCTCTCCATACGCACGTCCCATTTCCCCAGCGATCTACTTTTCAAGATGTACTGGTAGACTGCAGACCATGGCCCTAACCTTTCCATTTTCAGACGACCAGTCAATGGCTAACACAGTCCAATCCTGTGAATTCTTTGACATGGCCAATCTTATTAGAGGCCCACGTGATTAATGCTCCTGATCATCACACGCAATTGCAACATGCATTTTACCATGTGTACTTCATCACAAAAGTATCATAATGGTGCTGATGTGTCAGTAATCATTTGAACGGTTAGCAAAATGTGGAGGTTCCGATACATCCGTGTCCACTTCGAGAAACCAAACATGAAACACAAGCCCCCTTGGAAGGCAGTGTCATTTGTGGGGCCCACATGGTGTGTGTGTGTGTGTGTGTGTGTGTGTGTGTGTGTGTGAAGTCCAACCATCCAACAGATGATATCACTTTCTATTGATGAATTTGGAACAATCAAAAGACAATTTTCAATGGCTCCCATTCAACTCCCAAATCAATGAAAGGTTAGGCCTCGTTTGAAACCGTGGATTCGGTATCTCCTGGTTGCGTTTGGCACCCTGGATTCAAGATCCCATGTGATCCAAAAAGTAGATATGCATTTAAATTATGTAGTACATTTACACGAGTAAATTTAATTACTAAATCAACTTTAATATTCGTAATTAGTGTACCTATGCAATGTTTGACCCAATGATTGTTACAAGCCCATTGAAATATATACTTTGGCTGAAAATGATGAAATTTTAAGCCTCGGATGGGCCACAAGCATAGGACCACAACCGACCAACTAACTAACCATTTTTAACCATTGATTTACATTGAGAACGTTTGGACTGCTCAAATCATTCTATGGAAGTAATTTTAGTGATGCAGTTGACAATCTGGATATCATTAGTGAGCCACGTGTCCAATGGATTAGTATCCTAGTGACACATGTTACACATGTGAGCTGCCTTTGAAATTGAGCAAAAATAGGAGAGGATTGGAAATCTAAGCAAAAGGAAAGTATTGTAAAACTCACCAAAAATGATAATTTGGAATACCCTCTAATCCACCCGGACAAACAATTAATGGATTTGGAATACCCTCTAATCCACCCTGCCAAACAATTAATGGATTTGGAATACCCACAAATCCCCTCAAATCCTTGGTGCCAAATGACCCCTAGGATCATCTTTGAAGAGTGATTCTGAGATAATAGCTTATTTATGTCAAAAATGAGAAAATGGACCATCTCAGCATGTGGGTCCCAGCGGGTGACCATGCTGGCTGGATATCGAGTCCTGACAGAGGCAAAACAATCTCTCCTCAAACATGCCACCTGAGAAGTTGACCAGCTAGATCTTTGGGCCAAGTACCATTTAACTAATGGGAGCTCCCCGATGGACAGAGAGATGAGGCTACACTGGTACTGACTCAGATAATAGAGTAGACCTTTTACTGGGTTCCAACTCATGGTTCAGTGGTAAATAAGAGTGTGTTCGAACATTGAGGTCATGGGCTCGAGTGCCCATGCGGAGTGTGTGGGTGTGTGTAAAAAAAGAGGAAAAAGAAAAGAAAAGAAAAGAAGAAGAGTAGATCCCTTAAGTGCGTTTTTGGATAGAATGCAACCTGTTTGCATCAACAAGACATTTTTGCACCATTTTGGGTAGCAATAGATGGTGCAACAAAGTATTTTCATTTGCTTTTCCCTCATCAACAAAAGAATGTAACTTCATTTTCTTTTTCTTTTTTTAAATCAAATGGATTGAAAAGAGTTTGCCTCTAATGTGACATTTTAAATGGAAAAAAAGGTTTTTATTTTTGTGAGATTGCAATCGTAAAAGTTACAAATCAAATAAGAAAAATCATTTTCAAGGGTTTTTTTTAGCAAAACAAACAAGTGCAAAGGGTTTTCTTCCCCTAGCGCTAATGTCAGTTTACCTCTAACTTATAATTAAGAATCTAGCTCATTACCCTATAAAGACATTGTCATCTTTTCCTTTTGCATCGTAATGGAAGTTAAGAAAATGAAGAGGTGGCGCCAGTCGAAGAGACACCTCAAATCCGAGTCCGGGGGCAAAAGAGGCAGAAACAAGCCTTACACATCTTTCCACAAACTATCATGCATTTGAAGTAGAAGGAAGATAAAATATATTACACAAGTGCCTAAATGCAATATTAACTGTAGACAGACACATAAATTAACACACATGGAGACAATGACCACAACGACGACACCCCCCAGGAAAAAAGAAAAAGAAACAACTGCATTAAGACTTACATGGATATGCTAATTCTTGAAATGTTGGTATCACCAGCAGAGAGTATGCAAACGCAAACAGTCAGGAGAAGGCTTGATGATTGCTTGTGTCTATGACTGCAATGGATGGGCATTAAAGGATGATGGGAAGCTGATCAGGAGATGCTAATGAATTGAAATTCATGTCCAAACAGAAAATCAGAACTTAGCACAGAGAGATGTGGTCCACCTCACCTGATGGTACGGTTCGTGAAAATGGTCAATAGACTCATGGGCAATATAGCTATCATCATATTCATCAAAGATCATGTAATTGTTACTCCTTCGTGACTTCGTTTCCCTACTAGTCTGCAGATCAAAACACATGTAAATTTACTTTTTCAGTGAAAGTCCTCAGATTTCAGAACCGCACCAGGGAAAGCAAACATGAGTATCGACATAGATGCTACTCGCCTCTTCAAAAAGACCACTAAATTTTAATGTGACCAAGATGGCACTCCTTGTTTGATTACAATAATTACAAATCTTATGGAGATTGCAGAAATAAAGAAAATCAATTTTTGTATGTTAATACGAGGGTTTTTCTTTTCTTTTCTTTTCATCAAATATCGCTACTGAAAAGTTGGGGCCTTTCCACTAGTTTTTCAAGTAAAGACAAAAAAGGTAGTTAGGTAGCAAATAACACAATTAGATTACTCCGAAAAATAGGAGCATCTTTTTTAAGTAATTGTTCGATGGTTCGTTGGGAAGAAAAGGAGGAAGATCTGTGAGTGTTGTAACCAGTTTCTAGGAATTCAGGAGTCTGAATAGCGAGGAAATGACTACTGTTATTTGTCAGAGCCTAGTAACCATATTTGTACAACATACATACTGGTAAGGGTGCAACTTGGGTTGGTTTGGGTTGGGTTGAGGGTCAACCCAAGCCCAACCTGACCTCGAGGATCCAACCCGACCCGACCTACATATGGATGTACATGCATTGGTATTATCGCTATGCCAGAATCGGATGCAAGATAGTCGATATGTTTCCATCTCAATGTTTGAAAAAACACTGATCGACTCAGAAAATAACAAAAATTCACTTGAGCTGATTATTGCATCCACAAATTATTTCGTTGATTGGTGGGTTTTTAATTGACTTGGCCAAATAAAAATTAGAAAAGATCAATTTCCAAGTTGGGTTTTAAATATTTGGGCATGGCTTCAAATGTGGTAATGTCATTTAAGAACTTGGGTCGGTGATATTCTGTAAAATTTTCAATTAAAATAAACTCATGTACCAAATTTAAATGAAAGGCACTTCATTTAAATTCAAATTTGGGATACTCCAAGTCCAGGTCCAAGAAAAACGCAAAATAATCATTTTGTTGGTATTGATATACCTTACTGATGAGATTCTCAAATGCTTCTGGCCCATTTTCTGCAATGTATTTTTCGGCAGCGGTTAGAATGTCATCTGGCTTGCTGAAGATGTCCTTCTTTCGCGGGACATACCAAATGTTAATGGTTTGTGCATTCACAAAGCATGGCCTAATAAAATGTTCATAAACATATGCAGCGCCACTGAAGTAAGGCAAGACCAACCAGCAAGTAGCTATCAGCTTTGCATAAGGCCAGATAGGAAACCTGTGGTGGGTATGAAGAAATTCATGACAAGAAACACATAAACAGCTTGTATTGATAAAAATAAAAGGCCATGCCAACAAGAAACCAATTGCAAATTTACAACAAGTGAACATTCATACCAATGGATCATCAAGACACTTCTCTATTATTATTACTACTAGGAGGTTGCACGTGAAGTGAAGGAAAGAGAGTGAAGGAAAGAGAGAAAAACAAAGACAGAGGGAAAGGGTTGGTCTGAAGGCAGAAAGAAAAAGAAAGAAGGGCGTCAATGTTGGGTGACCTATGGCCACTTTTCTGGTGTTGTGACCCACTCGAGCTTTAGATCTGCCTAGTTTTTAGGCTGACTTCCTAACATAAGTTGTCACAACAGATGTACGGTATGGATATCCATCACAGTGGGCCCCACAATGCCTTTGTTGCATAGCTCCCTATGTTCAATCATCCATGTGCAATACACGCAAAGAAGAGAAGAGGTGGGTGCGCTACTCCCAGGAAGGAGTTGAAAGGAAAAATACGCCCTCAGATTAAAGGGCATGCCCACCTTTTCAGTGTTGTGGCCCAATCAATTTTAGATTTGCCTAGTATTTGGGCATGAAGGAGTTGAAAGGATAAATATGCCCTCAGGTTGCTGGGGCGACATGGATGAATAGAGCCTATCTTTCAAAAAGAAAAGAAAAAAAAATAAAAATCATAGAGGAGCCTTCTTTGACATCCTTCACAAGTACACCACTTTGGCCTCCAATATTCATAGAGGAGCTAATATGGTTTCTGAAGACTAAGCTTCTTCTTTGAAATCCTTTCAAAGTATCCCTCTTTGGCCTCCAATATTCTTATAGGAGCTGGTATGGTTTCTGAAGACTGAGCCAACCCTGAGACTTGGGGGATTCCATTGGTTCGTCATTGCATCTTAGCTACGCCTCTAATTTCACAATTAATTTTTTCCTTCAGGACGTGTTTGGATGCACCATAGAGTTGATTGCAACGACTAGCCTTATAAAGTGGAAATAACCCAACCATGAGTGCCTTCCTTAGCATACATATTAAACTGGATGTCCAATTGCACAGCAATTAAACTGAATGTTCAAAATCCAAAGCACAGTAGCATACATATTGAACTGGATGTCCAATTGCACTGCAATTAACCTGAATGCTCAAAATTCAATTCATCTTGTGTCCAAACACGACCTAGATGATAAAAGTAGTCCTATTTCATGTCATATTACACACTGACCTCATGAACTCCTTTCCGTTTCAATTTAGTGAAATGGACTTGATTGATGTTTGAAAGATAACACGGTCAATATTGAGAACTAAAAGGGAAAGAACAAACAATAACAAAGACATAACTCATGGTGTACCACTACATCCATGGTAGAAGACAACTGTAGAGTTTTTTCACAGACCCCATAGCTCCTTAACCCTAACCCTAGGTACAAGAGCTGTTTCCACAATTTATATGCCAAAAGTATCCGTTAATAAAATGACAAAAGTGCCCTATTTCTTTACTTCAGGGTGGTTACCCCAGATGCATTAACATACTCTGTTTTGTTAAGATCAACAAAAACACATATTCTGATACTATGTTGCATTATTCAAGGAAAAAAAAAAGGGTAAAAAACAGAAATACAATATCCTATCCCTGATTCAAGAGAAAAAAATACATTTGCAAGACCGGAAACGGGGAAGTTTCCAAACCACCTCAAAATACTACACATTCTTGAGTATCAAAATTTACCATTCAATGACCTTTACGAATGTAAGCTCAAAGAGGGTTATCAGGGAGTACAAAACCCAATATGTCAGCCATTGCTTATCGTCAACAACGGATTTACTCTCTATTGCCTTAATTGAAGCATACCTGTAAAGAAAAGGGGGAAAAAATGATTTCACCACTTATCACCTCTTATCAAAATAAAAACATCGAAATCAAAGGAAAAAAAGGGGGGAAATATCCACCTCAGAAAATCACAAATTAGAAACAAATTCATAGAGACAGACCGACTTTTTCAGTGTCTCATTACTTAAAAAAAGTACTTACAGTGGATAAACCAGAGCAACCAAAGGCCTGCATATCAAACACATAAAAGGAATTACGAAAGGAAAAAAGGATTAAAAAAAAAAACATACATAGAATCATCCTCCTCAAAATCACAACTTTTCACACAACTTCACTTCAAAAAAAAAAAAACAATTAATATTTAAACAAAAAAAAAAAAAAAAAAAAAACGAAGGTTCTATGCCAAATTACTTGAAACTGAAATCTAAACAGAGAGACAGACCATGTATTCAATGGGAGAAATGCTCATAAAAGTATTGTGCAGTTCCCTTCTGTTGGTACACATGGCAATCATGTCTGGTGATTAAACGTTTTTTTTTTCTCGCGGGCCACCAAATAGATAGGCCATATCACCAAATTCAATGGGATTTAAATGTGATAGGCATATGATCAGTGTCTTGAAGAAGGAACAGTTACAGCAGCATTCCACATTCAACCAGAAAAAAACTTAAAGCAAATGGATGGTCAAGAGTTGTCTAATTGCTGTGGTTTTTTGCCCCCATCACACATTCACACTTTGGCCCACCAGATTAACAGTCCCTATGAGCAGACATGTTTGCACAAGTACCTTTTTCTTTTCTTTTCTTCTTCTTCTTCTTCTTCTTCTTATTATTATTATTATTTTTATTATTATTATTATTTTTTCAGGTCGTTTGGATGCCTGTAAATGGGCCAAGTTGTAAATGGTTTAACTCTGCGTTTGGATGGCCTTTTTGGCTTGTAAATCATTTACAGGCTGAAATGATTTACAACCCATAAAAGCCTCCGTATCAAATCAGCTAAACTCAAAATCCCCACATGTAAATGAATTGTAAAAAAAGTAATATGATATGAAAATGCAGCAGTTCTCACGTATTTTTTTCAAGCAGAAGTGCAACCACCTTCCTAAAATATCCCAAATTTCCTACATACAATTTCAAATCCTCAACAGAAAAAGTTGCCAACCTCCAAAATGAGAAGAACCCACATGGTTTCTACCTCAAATCACTTCAAGTTCGAATTTTTACATAAATTCGTGAGAAAAAAGAGTAAAAGAAAACAAGAACTTCCAACTTTTCACTACTGAGAGAGAGAGAGAGAGAGAGAGAGAGAGAGAGTGAAATGCATACCCCGCAAGAACATCGAAGTTTTGAGCCAACACCTTGAGAAAAGATCCAGACCCCATCTCGTTTTCACCCTTCTCAGTTCCTGTGTTTCTGATCTGAGAATCTCTCTCTCTCTCTCTCGCTCACTCACTCACTCACTCTTGGCTCTTCTTCTTCCTTTTTCCAGTCCTTGAGAGAGAGAGAATAGCCAAAGTGGGAATTGCAAGAATAATAAGGAACTCTGTGCACTATAGCTCAGGTGCACTTTTTAAAGTGCACTCTCCTCACAAGTATAAACAATAGATCATATATGTAAGATCTGATCCGTTCATCAGGAGATAAATAATTGAATTTAGAAATAAGTATAAAAAATAGATGGTTATTATCATCAGATACCCCACAAGAAAATAAAATGAATTGGAAATAGAGAGAAACTTATCAACGGTCTATATCTGAATACATTTTTGTCTCACCCGATGATTGTATGTTCTTACGGTTCCAAAACAGTGTGGACGGACTGATGAATGGATCTGATATGTCGCACGTATGACTGATTTCTACGTGGGAAGCTAGGGGACTTTCAAAGTGCACTGGATTTAGTGCACATGAGAGAGAGCATTTCTTAACGCGAATAAAAGCAGGTAGATTTTACTGGGCGCGGCTTCGCTGGATCCCCGGATCCACCAAGCTGGGTGGATCCCTGACCGTGCCGTCCACTGTCTGATGCGTCTATCTTAAATCCACGCCGTCCATAAATTTTGTAAAACTCATTTTAGAGCATGATACAAAAAATTAAGTAGATCCAAATCTTAAGTGGGCCATAATACAGTAAAAAGTGTTATTCAACCATTAAAAACTTCTCATGGGCCACAAAAGTTTTGGATCAAGCTGATATTTGGGTAATATCTTCATCCAGGTCTTTTTGACCTTTTCAACAGGTTGGATGGAAAATAAACATTCCAGTGGCCCCCTTGAATGTTTTAATGGTGGGGATTCAATCACTACTGTTTCATGTGGTATCGTCCACCTAATATTTCGATCTACTTCATTTTTGGAATCTTGCCCTAAAATGAGCTTTTTAAAATGTATGGACGGTGTAGATGTAAGTCACATACATCACAGTGGCCACACACTTGGGGATCCACGATCCACCAAAACCGCGCCCGATTTTACTCGCCGAAAGAAGCCTCTTGACGTTGAGTGTAGACCGTTCGTCATCAATTTTCAATTTCCTCGCACATGCATGAGACACGTAATAAAATGGACCCGCATGTTTTTGCTCTAAAAGAAACATTCACTGTGGGGTCCACCCTATGATTGTCTCGATCCCGCACATGGGAGCATTGTTGCCAAGCGTGTTGCGTTTGTGGTCGCGCTTGGGGCTGGAAGTGGAACGCATCGAAGTAGCCGTTTCTCGTGCGAAATGCAAAGTGAACTACAGCACGTGCACTTTTTTAGTATTTGTCTCTCACACGCAGTATTGGCGATGGACAGTTTTTGTGGGTGATGGCCAGTAATCGTTAGGGACAATGATTATACCTCCCATGTTATATGTTGAGCATTGGTGGTTTTATATTTGTTGTTGGAAAGCTAGTTTGATTAACTTTCAAAATAACTTTCCAAGCTTATCACTTAGACACTGTTTTATTGTTTAAAAGTGGGTTCAAAATCATTTATCATTCGTAGATACTTCGTTATTTGTAAATTTGACAAAAATGATCATAACTCCATCGTTACATGTTTAATTTAAATGATCGTGTACTTGTTTGAAAGGTAATTTGATGAATTTTTAATTGAATTTGGAATCGCTTCATTTGGATACCACTTCACTGTCCAAAAGTAAACCTAAAGTCACTGTTGTTTGTTAATACTTTGTCCTTTATAGATCCGACAAAATTAGTCATAACTCCCTCGTTGAATGTTCGATTTAAGTGATTTTATACTTGTTAGAAAGGTAATTTGATAAACTTTCAGATGGCTTTGAAATCACCTCTTTTGGACACCATTTGATTGTTCAAAAGTGGGCTCTATTTTCATGAGATTTACAACCTACATGGATTTATGACAATTAACTCCAAAAAAATACTCAGGAGCTCGTTGAAATGGAGGGAATGACACCGGGTACACACCGAAAGCTCATCGAAGTGGGTCCCACGAAAGTGGCAATGGTCTTAACGACGAAACGATTTCTTTTTGGAGAAAAAAAAAAGAAGAAGAAAAGAAGGAAACAACTAAATGGTCTTTCTCATACAAATGACCCATCTATTGAACCCATCCTACATCTTATGTAAGGTCCACCATAAGTCTTGGAGTAGATATAAGCTGCCCACATAAAATGAGTTTTAATTTCATGTCATTTTTCTAAGTTTGAGGGCAAAACTTATCATAGATGGACCATACCAGAGGAAACAATTTGGAATTAACTCATAGCGTTAACGTAAGTGTGGGTCACAGAAAGCTCTAATTTTTTTTAAATGACCCTTTTATGAGTTCATGGATGTTCAATTAAAGTGAGTGAATCAATTCGGCCAAAGGGTGGCCCCAACAATCAATTTTGTTTGGGCCCACACTCAATTCTCAAAAGGCAGTTTGACTTCCATAAAAAAGTTGTCATATGAGAGGAGGTGTGACAAGGTATGGCAGATGGGCATTTCGGTCTAGCAAAAATCGCTACAGTGCCGCTACATAAATAATAGGTTCTGTGTGGACAAGCCAATATAAAAAATGATGTCATAATTTGGAGCTTTTCAACTATTATCCCCACATGCAGGTGGCGGTGAAAGGAAGTTCCTGCGCTGGGAACCTAGGTAGGGCCCATCGTGATGTTTGTGAGAAATCTACCCTATCCATCC
Source organism: Liriodendron chinense (assembly GCA_003013855.2). Lineage (NCBI taxonomy): Eukaryota > Viridiplantae > Streptophyta > Magnoliopsida > Magnoliales > Magnoliaceae > Liriodendron > Liriodendron chinense. Next base: position 1,960,762 of record PVNU02000736.1, on the reverse strand, counting down.
ATTTTGTGAGATCATTCTAGACGTGAGACCAAAAAAATGATCCGGATCCAAGATTCAAGTGGGCGAAAATGTGAGGATTGAATGCCCACAGTTTAAATATTCACGAGGCCACAGAAGTTTTGAATTAGACTAATATGTTTGTTTTCATTTCATCCTTGTTAGAATGATGTTATGAATGGTATGGATGGCATATAACATCACTGTGGACCCAGGGAGGTTTCAACGATAGGAATTTCCCTACCCACCTTTTCTTTTAGTGCAACCCACTTGAGTCTTGGATTTGGCTCATTTTTTTTGTCATGTCCTAAAATGAGCTCCCAAAATTGATGGGCAGGGTGGATTTCTCGCAAACAACACGGTGGGCCCCACTAGGTTCCTAGTGCAGGAACTTCTTTCACAGGAAGTCCACGTCCTGCGTGCAGAGACATGGAACGCGTGTAAAAGATCTAAGCCACACATTAGGAGAATCCCACGGAGTAGGTGGCTCGTCTTGGAAATTCATTCAGGTTCGATCATAAGGACGATTGTACGTGTACAAAGCATATGGACCATTAAGAAAAATTAGCATATGGTCTGAAATCAACGAGTGAGTGGTCCATATGATGATCAAATCAGCTATACTACAGACCTGAAGTTGCTCTAAGGATAGATGTGTAATGAGACACTAATAGCTTCCGACCCCTAATTGCTACGGAACCAAAATCTCTCTTAGTACCTAAAATCGCTATGGAGATCTATGATAGGAACCTAATCGCCCTTAGCTGTAATCACCAGCGACACTTAAAATTGCTCTTTAATTATACTCTAATCATTTCCAGGACTTATAGTTGCTACTGATGGGGGGTTTTCTCCTCAGGAATCGATGGGAGATTGTGCAAAAATAAGGTCCATCGACCAGTTGCATGTGCACTATCGATTGGTCGAATTTTGGCCCCAAGGGAGCTCTACATGCTGGATTGGTTCGGTTTGATTGAGATCGATCGTAGTTGGGTGACAACCGGTCATAGACCATCAATGATTAGTCGATCATCCTGGTGTAACCGGTCAAATTTGGTGTTTTTTCTCACGTTTGTCCCTGGACAATTTTGGGTTAATTGCGACCAGTCAACGATGCGCGGGGGCTGCTATACGCAATTTCCTATTCTGGCTTCAACTCTCATGCAATGCTATATAAGAGTTTGTAATTTGATATTAGGGTATTCTAATAGGTGTTTTACACATCTAAGGTGAGAGAGAGAAGATGAAGAAGAAGAAGAAAAAGAAGAAGAAGAAGAAGAAGAAGAAGAAGAGAGAGAGAGAGAGAGAGAGAGAGAGAGAGAGAGAGAGAGAAGAAGAAGAAGAAGAAGAAGCTTGTATAGAAGAGATTTCTGCTCATGACACTTCATCCACGTTGCAGACGACGTCTCATATTCCTCTACGTCCTCGAATCCAGTGAGATCTCTCAGTTCCTAGTTCTCTTTGATTTTTATCCACCCTTATGGTAAAGTTTGATTGGATCCGAGCGGGCTGTGCTCATGATCGTTGTGTAATAGCCTTTTACATAGTGGATTGTTGATCTGGATGAGGTATCGTGGTTTTTACCTCTATTTGAGGGTTTTTCACTTAAAAATTCTCCCGTGTCGTTTGCTTGATTGCTTAACTGTGTTCTAAGCATTCTCATATCCCATAGTTTGCATAGTTGGGGTACGAGATCCTGAAGTTTTGTGCAACGCTACCAACAACTATCAAGACTCGAAATCACTCCTTAGACCCGTTATCCAACCCTAACCACTCCCTAGACCCTTAATCACTCTCAAGAGCCGCAAATAATACTTGGGACCTAAAATCACTCCCAAGACTTGTAATTGATCTCAAGACATAAAATCACTCCAAGACTTATAATCATTTTCAGGTGTGTAATCGCTCTCATGACCTGTAACTACTTTCACGAGCTTGTTAGAAAATATATTTTAATTGGTAGTTGAATATAATTGATAATTGAGTTTAATAAGTTGTCTACAACAATAGTTGCTCTCTAGACCCAAAATGGCTCTCAATACCTGCAATCACTCCTATAGCTAAAGTCACTCGTGAGACTTGTAATTGCACCGAGGACTTGAAATTGCTCTTGGTGCCTATAATGGTTCTCAAGACCTATAATCGCTCTCGAGACTAGTAATCACTCCTGCGATCTGAAATCACTTTTGAGTTTTGCAATCACACCCTAATCGCTCTTGAGACCTATAATCACTCTCGAAACTTATAATCGCTCCCAAAACCCGTAATTACTCTCAGAACTTGTAATCAGACCCTAATCACTCTCGAGTCATAATCACTACCTGGACTGGAATCACTTTCGAAACCTGGAATTGCTCCCCAAGCCTTATAATCACGCCTTAATCACTCTTGGAACCAAAATAGCCCTCGAGACCTAAAATTGTTCCTAGGACCTGTAATCGCACCCTATTTGCTTCCAAGAGTCACTATCAGTACTCCCAAAACCTGTAATCACTGCTGAGACTTGAAATCACTCCCGAGATTGGTAACCACACCTTAATCATTCCTGGGACTTGTAATCACTCTCGGGACCCAAAATGGCTTGCAAGACCTGTAATTCGGACCCTAATCACCCTCGGGACTCAAAATTACTTTCGAGACATTTAATTGATCCTAATCACCGGGATCTGATGAATTGGGAGTTTTACTGCAAAAATCCACCTAGATTAGAATTTTACCAAATAGTACCTCCAAAACCGATATTATTTGAGAGTGCTTTTTAAGAGTTAAATTTATGTTGCTGTCCTTGTTTATATTTTCTTTACGATTGAGAATCATGGAACTCATGTGGTATATGTCTAACATATAACCAGTTAGCAAATGAAAACCAACATTATTCTTTGATGAACGAAAATTATGGAGGATCCAATCATAAAGAATTTATAAAAAATAATATACACCACCCAAACATTGCAAATTCAATTGCAGCCCATTTGATGATTTGATCGAGTTTGTTCGTGGGACCACCATGTGGGGTTATGTTGGAGAGGTTGGATGTTTCACACATACCATTTGGACCCCACAAGTATGGACTTTCACTACTTTTGAAAGAAGAAAAAAGGACTGTATTGTTGTAATTTTCTCTCCCCAAAAGCACCTTCCTATACTTTCAAGCCTTGGGAGTCATTTTTTCGGTAAAACCAGATTTCGGGAGAATTTTGCAGTAAAAATCCCTAATATCAGCCATGATCCAGAAGGTTTTAGCTTGTGTTGCATGCATGCCAAGTATACAAGGACCACTCAAAAAAGGAACTCACATCAAGAGGGAACGTAGATTCTTGTGTCCTAACGTGACATTGCCTTTCTCATGGATTCTTATTTTCCATTTTATATATTTGCTGTATATGTGAGAGATGATAGGACTAGAATCAACAGCTAACCATTTTGTCAAAGTAATTATTATGGTTCACATCATGGGCACATGGACCGTCCAATCAAAATTCCTTGAGAGTATGGAACAACGCGCTCTTTGTGGGCCAGCCCGCGAAAATCTCGCATGCAAAGGGTTCTTTGACAGCATGGATTTGGATCACGACTAAAGAATCCAAAGCCAGGACTTTTAAATCTGAATTTTTCAATTATATTTGGCAGCTGGATTCTCAACCCACTGGAATCCAGAAATCATGTCTGACATTCTGAATTTTTTTACTGAAGGAAAGCAGTTAAGGCAGTAGCAGAGTAACAAAAATTCAGAATTTGCGGCCTACTTTTTCTTTCGGATTTTAAAATCAGCTCTTTTGGGAAATTCCAATCCTAGTTGGATTTGAAATACGGAATTCTGAAGGCTCCAAATGTGATTTAGATTGAAAATTATAGATTTCAATTCCTAAATGTCAAAACTCTTTATACTGCCAAAAATGACTCCTAACACGATTGTACCCTTCCATCATTCATGTAATGCGAAACAGATGGGTCGACAAACCCGTGATTGTTCCCTCTTTTAGCGCTTGTGTTTTTTGACGATCGTCTTTTCGTTAGCAAAAGCTAGTTAAAGTAATCATTTATTTCCCTGTTCCTATCCTACTATTTCTTGTCTCTTCTGCGTGCATCAGGTTAAAAGATCAATACAAGAAATGCAAAAGCTATATGCACAGGGGATTTGATACTCTGGCAGTGTGCTGGTTGATACGCAAGTACTCGGAAAATGAATACCTGGCATGGCATATATTAACTCAGGTTATACCTCGCATTTGTTGTTGACCATGGACTCGTGGCTATTTCTCATTTATCTGTTGGATATGTCCACCAATGGGCCAGTTTGGAAATCAAATCGGTGTAAAGTTCAGTTTAAAAGCATCATCTAAACATGACCCCCCACGATTTTAGCATAACTTGAACGTAGACTGCATTTTCAATTTATTAGTGCCCGTTATTAAATGGGCCCACCCACCAGAGTTTTTATCAGTCACACGAGGAAGGTGTAGTAGAATCCGATGCTTACAGCAACAATCCCACTTAAGTGGACCGTAAGTATATCTAAACTTAAATGGGGACATCTCATAATGCAACTCTCAGACTGAAATACTTCTTTAATTTGATCATGTAACTTTTCTCCATTGAATATAGACAGTCCCTTACCTATTGCTTTGTGGTCCATTGATTTGAAAGACCGTCTCCTTGCCGGTTGTGATTACCCAATCAGCATGACTTTCCAAGGTGGGGCCGTCCGATGTTTGGACACGTAGATGGTCTGCACTGCACGGGTAGTAAATTATGACTTCTTGTAGCAATTGGGTTTGGCATGGATATTCTCACTCACATGAGTGACACTACTGAAAACGCAATTTGCCCCTAAAAAGAGGGGGTTCGATTTCAAGATTAGTCCATGACTACAAATACTCGCACCCACATCATGACATGCTCACCAATATGAATTACCACCATCTGCACCCTCCCATTTCATCATCCTCGTCACCACCACCATCCGACTACCTGCCCAAATCAATCTAAACCATCTGATCCACAAGCCCATCGGTTGAAGTTAAACATGTTTCCAATCAATGCACATGCATGGAAGGAAATGGATGCATTTGAACATTCATATCCTATCCCATTTTCAAGAAGCTTCCACATTACCAGAGGCGTCTTCCCCATTTACCGTGGGGCAAGAGCCAAGGCTGAGCTGTGTTTCCTGAGTCGTTCTAGGCTGCCTAACAAGGAGCTGTGAAGGCCATGAATCTGAAGGTGTCGGGTAGCGGGCGTGCGGTCTCCTTACATGTGAAGGAGGCTTATGCGGGGCCTGTACAATCTCAGCCTCTGGATAGGCTTGGACCTCATGGCTGAGTGGGATGACAAAAACGGGCGGGCCCATCACAGGTGGGGGCTGCAACACAGGGTCCACAACAGGCAGTGGGATTTGGTTTTCCAACGATGACGGCGGCGTGGAGTTGCAATGTTGCAATTGGACAGAAGCTGCATCCGTTCGGTTGCTCCAAGCATGCATAGACTGCATCCTCTCCCGGAGTTGGTTTTGCAGCTTCTCAATCTCGGTTCCCAGTACAGCATTCTCATCTCTCAGCTCGTTCTTCTCAACAGTCACCTGTTCATCCCACATCCGAACAAATATAATACATTAGTGAAATTTTCAGTATGAATAAAATTAAATAATTGCGCAAGCATCCATTACTTTTGCAAAAGATGTTCAGCAAACAACAGGCATTTCCATTTTCGGATGCTAGTGACAGAAACAAAGTGCAGACGCAAAAACAGTAATTTCGATTCTTTTTCTTCAGGAATTAACCACAGATGTATTATGTGCGATAGAGGGAACTCTATGTACATGGGCTGCCACTCTCCTTTGGTCATTCCATTTTTATTCATTTTTCATTGTTTTATTCAATATCGGAGACAAGGTCCTAACAGCCTGAGGTGTATAGAATACTGTTCCGGGGATCTAATGAGCCTGTCAAAAGTCATTGTCTTCTAACTCTATGAAGCCATATAGCAACATTGACACGTGTAAGAATGGTGATTGCAGATGACTGGACTTGCTTGATGTTTAGAGTGGATCATCTCAAGAGTGGGTTCCCCATCTATAACTGGCCCAGATCAGATACGAACTATTCCATTCATTTAGCATTAACAAATACCATTAGCATTCCTCTTTCATGCAGGTGTTGCAAAAATTTACTATCATGCTTTTTGGTCCCATCTCTAACTGACCCAGATCAAATACAAATGCTCCCTGCATCTAACATTAGCAAATACCATTAGCGTTCCTCATGCAAGCATGGCCTACACCTATAATCATGACCGTGTTAAGATGCATGGCCAGGCCTACTTGTTGATCAACTTGAATCTCTCACAAACTGAATATGCACCCATGCAATTAAACAGTGTTTTGGGCTTTTGGGGCCAAAAAAACTGTTTTGATCCAAAAGACAGTGATTGTGTGTTTGGATGCACTTTGCAAACCCCCATCTCCTCTCCCACTCGACAAAATGGGTGCTAAAACGCCAAGTCAGCAAAATCCAATAGACCGAAAAAGTATGCTTGGAACCCCCTCTTATGGAAATCCCCTTTTGAGGAAGTGCATCCAAACAGGCCATCTAAGAAAAATGTGAATCAGATTGAACGAACACCAAATATTACATCTACTTAACCTTCTCTACCTAAAATACAGTTCATGCCATTCACCTCTCTGCCAACATGGGAAAATGAATGTTTGGCCCTAGTAGAGAGAAGGCTAGTGAATAGAAGAGAGAATGATTTAATTAACAAAATGTTTAGCCACAGTTCATTAGTAGTTTAGTACCCTTTTGCCCCCAAATTTATCACATTAGCTAGATCCCCCTTCCATTATAACCTGATGGAAGAATTTATCAATGAAAATCAGCCACAATTCTCCAAGGACCCACAGGCCTCCTTCAAGTCCCCCACAGAAACCGGAGAGAAGAAAATCATTCCGTCCTTCTCCCAAAAAATGCAACTAATCCCACTAGGATCTGGCATGCCTTCAGATGAAAAACAAAACACTCTTCCACATGCTAGTCAGCAGCAGTGTTGTCATTATCATACAATATACAATACAAATCGTACAATTCGTATCGTATTGTATGATTGTATGACACGGATCGTACATGCGAATCACATTTGCAAGTGAATCGAATCGTATGATTCTGATCTAAATCATATGATCAAATCGTGAATCTACGATTCAGATCGAATCATACGATTCGATAATCGCGTTTCAAAACCGGTAGCGCCTGGTCAAAACATAGATATTTTTCTTTCTTTCTTTTTTATTTTTACAATTTTTTTGGGATTTCTATTTTAAAGTGTATTTAGGCCCCACCCTTAATAGAAAAACATATCTTTTGCAAGTTTTGAGAGATTTTGAGGACTTTTGGAGCTTGCAGGCCATAGGAAACCTAGAGAAAGAAATCAAGATATATTTTTCGTCGCTCAACGAAATCGAACGTCGCTTGTTGCATTTGATTTCTATGTTGAAATAGGAAAGAATACATATCAAATATTCAGTTATTACTTTCTATAACATTTCTTTCATATATTAGTGAAAATATAGGTTTTTGAAAAAGAAAAATAGAATATTTCAATTTTTTTTTCATTTTTTTTAAATTCTTTTTTAGGGCTGTTGTGTTTAAAAGTTATTTACACCCCATACGCATTATAATATCACTTCTTTTCTTTCTTTGGAAAGAGAGTGGTGAGATTTGGAGTTTACGTGGGCCTAAGTAATTATTTTTCCAAGAGTTTTCTCATTTATTTCAAATTGAAACTAGCTTTCTCTCATTTTTAATTAATTTATAATCTTGTAGCTTTGTGTGGGGCCTAAATAGTTTTTCACTTATATGTATGTAGGGTTGGCTGGTCACTTGTGTGTTGCCGACTTGCATATTGATGATAAATGGATGATTGATGTTTTTTTTTCTATTTATATAAATTTTTATATTTTTTTATGACATTGTTTTATGAAAATCTGAAAAAATCTTAGCATTTACAATAGGATACGATTCAGACCCCTTTATGATTTACGATACAATAACGATTATGACAACATTGGTCAGCAGGCTCCAGCTAGGATAACCTTCAGCTTAGCATTTTTTTGCAATTTATCACCATGGACTGATCACTTGGTAGAAAACCCGCATAATTCAGGTCTCAAAAGAATTCATTTTATAAACCTACTGATTATTTCCGCGGCCTTCAATGAAGCGGGTGGAAGTAAAAAATCCATTGAAAGCAGAGAAGTTTCAAGGCACTAACTGATTCCATTTATACTGTAAACAGATAAAAGAGATTGAATGGAACTTCTTGAGAGTGCAAAATGGAAGAGGAAAGAAAGCAATTTCAGAGTTTGAGGGACTTACATAGCGAGATTCAGTAAGCAGAGCTGCATTCTCCTTTTTGAGACGGTCTACCTGCGCAAGCAGTTCCTGTAGTAATCGAGTGGTATCACCCAACATGGAGGCCTTGCCGCTGTTTTGTCGGGCTGGTTCTATTAAACAGAATCATTGCAATTGTTATTTGCCAGTAAATGTGTGCACTTTCTTTAATAGCTTAAATAAAATGAAACAAAAAACATGGTCAGCATAAAAGCTTCTACTTCTTAAGAAATGGCAAAATATACGTCAATGTTTTAGAAGAACACAGTATTGGGGAACAAAGCCAAACAACCTCTTGTCATAAATGTTTTCTATTTGTAAAACCACCATCACCTTGTCACTTGGAACCAATTCAAGAAACTATGCACAGCCACCCACCGTTATAATGCTTTCCATTTACTGTACTCCCATACAATGTAAGAAGAATTACAGATTTGGAATAATATCAATAATATCCAGTCCAACTCACTAGGTGGGTTTCAAAATGCTCTGGCCAAAAATTAAGGCTTGTCCATTCATCAGATGGGCCACACATGGCAGAAAATGGACCGCACAAAGATGACCATCAGTCTACATTCAAGTTACAGTTACACTTGACGGATATCTGATTAGTGAACCAACCTCATTTCTGAGACGGAATTTTCATAGTGTGACGCCACTAATGAGTGCATAAGATCTCACATGCATGTGCCGCGAATCACCCTAAAATCTCTCATGATGAACATTGAAGCATTTCATTCTTAGAATTGTCTCCAAAAGAAGAATAGGAAATGACTGCCCTTTTCAGGAGAGGAAAAAGTTACCAAGCGCATGGCCCAGCTCAAGAAAGAGCTCATTCAAATGGTCACGTTTCAGCTTCTCTCTCTCAGCCTTGTGGATTTTCTTTGGGGGTTTACCCGGGTTCTTTTTGTTAGCCATAGGCCTGCAACAGGGAAAGCTTTCAGCTGTTAAATGGCGGCAACAAAGCAGAATTAGTCTGCAAATGTTAAAATTGAACATGAGAGGACTCTATATGCAATCTTATAGACAATTACAGTGGCAGGACAGCTACAAGTTATCAACTAAAAGCTTTTGTTGGAATTACAGGATACATGATCCAATGCTTTGAAAAGTTTATATAGCCTTTAAATTGGTGGTAATGATGATGACGAAATCATAAAAGAGCAGTGAAATAACGAAGGATAACTTCTAGGTAGGGTGTCAATGGGCCGGGCTCTCAGGTTTCGCCCTCTTCGGGCAGGAATTGGGTTGGCATATGTGGCCCAAGGCCCATGCCCAGGCCTAAAAGTGAAGCCCTTGTTTTAATCAGGTTGGGCTTTTCCTGTGTATAAAGGCCTGAGTTTCACCTCTTTTTTATGTATTTTTTGAAATATTTAATAGCTAACCTAGATTAGACAACTTATCAATAGATAAGCAATTAACATTTTCCTATATTAGACAACTTGTTAATAGCAATTAACATTTTCCTAAATTAGACAACTTATTAATAGCAATCTTTATCCTAAATTAGACAACTTATTAACAACAATTAACATTCACCCATATTAGACACCTTACTAATAGTAATCAACATTCTCCTAGATCATTATCCAATTCCAGTGGTGTAAATAGGTTCAGGCTTGGTCTAGGCCTGGGCTCAGGCCCGTCCATTTTTGCCTGGGTCTGGCTTGGACTGACCTTGGCTCCGGGCCTGTTGACAGCCCTACTTCTAGGTCACTGACCTGCTGACTGAGTTTTCAGCCACCATGTTTGCCGCCTCATCAATTGGAACAGGATGCTCTGAGACCATGTTTGGCAATCAGCCTCTTATAACAGCTTCAATTGCCCACACAGCAAATACCAACCAGAAATTCCTCTGAGAGAACCCAACAACACCAATTCAAGCTTCTGTTCACAAAACCCAACAAAACAGATAGAACCAGATAAGGACAATATCCATTTCCAATTGAATCTGGTATTCTTTTCATTCCTGAGACTGGCTTACAATAAGATCACACAACAATGTTTCGAAATAAAGAAATAAAATCTGCTTTTGAAATCAACAGGGAACTCAATAGATAACAAATAATAATTTCAATAAACTTGTGCCAATCATGGCTGAATACTCCGAGAATCCAGTATCTTTCCCCTTTTTTTCCCCTTTACATCGACAATGAATCTAATATTGCCAATATGATACCTAACAAATCCTTCTACGAGCAATAATCCCAAATAAAGAACACCAAATGCACACAGAAACCAAACCAGATACTCAAACATCAGAAAAAGGGATATCCAAATGATTGCTCGCACATCAGGACTCACCCCAGACATGCCACGAGGCTTGAGCGTGCCAGATCAGAACCGTTCTCCAGGCAGGCTCCACCAAGTATGTTCCCCGGCCAAAAATCCAGGTCGCTCTGCTCATCAGAAGGGCCACACGCGCACATTAGACCAGAAACATCAGCTAGTAGTTTCTAGCTTTTCGTTTTTTAGTACGCACGGTCTACAGCACAGCAGACAGAACTGAATTCGGACCAGGGCACATACATAAGAGGCCTTCCTGACGAACGGCCCTGATATTTCAAACTGGTGTAAGATTGGCACGTGTAGGGCATAAAATTCGTACTTGATCTCGAAATCCAAAGAAAATAGAAATCAAAAGCCACACCAGGTCCAAGAATAAAATCCGCATACAAACCCTAACAATTTTCAATTAGGAACGCCCAAACGCATCGATAACAGAATTCAAACATGTAGAAAATCGAAGGAGAAAGAAATCTATGGTTTGAAGTGGGAGTCAGACGGAGAAAGAGAGAGAGAGGAGGAGATTGAGCATACCTTGAAATGTTGCTGGAAGCGTTTCCTGGAAGCCGTCTCCAAGGAGAATTTCTACAGAGAGAGAGACTGTGGAGATGAGCGATTTTGCACGAGGGCGCGTGTGGACGCCACTCGACTTTTAATAACGCAGAAACGCCACGGTGCGAGCGAGACGCGTGGCTGGGCCCCACGGGAAGGGTAGAGAAAATCACGGGTGGGAAATGCTACGCTACACTCCGTAGTATAACTTGAATATGGTAGAGCGATCTCTCCGCATCCCACGTCGTTTGATAATGATGAATCGAGACCGTCCATCTACTTTTTCCCTACTTTTGTTGATGGAAAATGATTAGAAGTTAGCCATCCATTGATATCTCCTATTCTATGGACAGTCCAGATTGACAGAACCTGGAAAGATGGATCTACCATACCTCCACTGCGGATTAGGTGTGACCCGGGAGAACGGATTAGATGAGACCCCGGGCTCACCTAAGACGGTGCGGCCCTTACCGTGTGGTTACTGTGGGGCCCACCTTGATGTATGTATTATGTATCCACTCCGTTCATCCGTTTTTCCAGATCATCTTAGGGCATTATTCAAAAATTGAAGCAGATACAATTATCAGGTCGACCATACCATAAGAAACAGTGGTGATTGACCATCCTACCATTAAAAAATTCTTAGGACGCACATTCATGTTTCCGAACTGTTTATTTACCATCCAATCTGTTGATAAGGTCAAATGAGGCTGGATGAAGGGAAAAAACAAATATAAGCTTCATCCAAAACTTCTGTGGCCCATTAATGGTCAATCATCACTGTTTCCTGTGTTATGGTCCACCTGATAATTTGATATGATTCCTTTTCCGAAAAATCCCATAAAATGATCTGGAAAAATGGATGGACGGTGTGGATATATAATAAGTACATAAAGGTGGGCCCCACAGTAACCCACGTTAAGGGCCGCACCGTCTTGGGTGAGGCCGGGGTCTCACCTAATCCGCTCTCGGGACCTGGGTAGCCTGCGATCCTATGGCTCAGACTGTCATGGGTTCGAGCACCAATTGTGGTGCGATTGCGCGGGCATGCATGGGGTGTGCGAGTGCGTGTGGAAAACAAAATAGTGTTGGCCGGTTAACACATTAGCGGGTGTTGCCCTTACCGTCCGTGGGGCCACTTGATGTATTTGTTGTATATCCACGCCGTCCATGAGTTTTCACAGCTCATTTTAACGCATGATCCAAAAAATGAAGCATATCATGTTATCAAGTGAACCACACCACAGGAAACAGTGATCACTTAACGCCCATCATTAAAACCACCTAAGGCCCACCGCAAGGTTTATTTTCCATCCGACCTGTTGATAAGGTAACAGAAACCTGGACGAAGAGAAAACACAAATATCAGCTTGATCAAAAACTTTTGTCGACACCAAAAAAGTTTTTAATGGTGGGCATTCAATCCCTACTGTGTGAACCACTTGAGATTAGGATCTGCTTCATTTTTGGGACCATGACCTCATATGAACCGCAGAAACTGGTGGACGGCGTGGATATAAAACAGATATATCAAGGCGGGCTCATTGACGTGTTACCCAGGGCACACCCAATCCACATCCTCGTGGAGATGCGGTTCTTTTGGAAGGTCGGACAGATGTGTAGCACGTGTGAGACAAATCAAAACGTCCAATTCGTGCATTGTAGATGGACCAGAACCGAACGATCGAATAGTATGACAACCCTAACCTGCGATTAATAGGCGTCAGTTAGGCGAAGTCGGACGGTTAAATGTTCTCCATTTAACTGTTCATTAGATGTCCACTCATCGAACGGTTATGATATCATTTCAGTGTAGTTTTTATACAATATGGCCCATCTAAGGCAGCTTCATGATCTTAACAGTTTGATTTGTTTCACGTGTGTGGAACTTACAGGATTTCTGAGCGCGTGCGTACGAACCATCACACTCTTACGGAGCATCAATGTTTTTCATCTTGGGCATGACAATCTGGCATTGAGCGCGACAGCTAGGGCTGTCAATGGACCGGGTTGGCCCGACTGGCTATTGGGCGTTGCCCGCGTTGGGCCGGGCTTGGACTAGAGTATTAGGCCCGCGGGTCGGGTTAGGGCCTACACTATAAGCCCGTTTTTAAACGGGCGGGACTTGGACTAATCGTCTACAAGCCCGAAAACCCGGCCCGGACTGAGTATACGTTTTAATTTAAAATTTAAATTAAAACATCTACCTCCTTCTAAATTTTAAATTATATACAAATTTTTTCTTAAAAATTCATCTCCTTCTTAAACTTTTTCTATTTTTTTGTAGTGTGCTGATAATTCTTTTCACAAAGGATAATTTCTCTCAATTTACAAGGCCGGGCTTGGTCTAGGGCCGGGTTCGGATTGGACCCAGCATTCGTACCTTAGGCTGGGCTTGGGTTAGACTATTGTGGCCCGAGATGGGTCCGGGCTGGATTTGGGCATATGTGGAAAGAGGCAGGCCGGGCATGGACAGAGCTTGGCCCGGACCTAACCCGACCCATTGACACCCTAACGACAGCTGAGCGTGCATGAGACGGGTCCCATTGCAAAATGCTGGAGTAGATGTCCTATTTAGAAAAGGAGCGGGTCTGGGTTCTCCGCGTCAAATGCTGCACATGTGATATGGAGATCCAAACCGTTCATTCAGTGGGACGAATAAGAAATGGGCCACATACATAAAATCATGCTGTTTGCACGATCAACACCCTTTAATCGGCAGGGTACAAATGCACACTTAAAGACAATTAAACAGCCGTCAATATTCAATGAGAAAATATGCATTTCCATATGGTTAGGATTTTCCAATTAAATCAATCGGAAGCTGAGTCAACGGTTCCGATCTGCTGCACATGTGCTTCCACCATAGGGGCACTGGATCAGCTCCATCTCAAAGCAGACCAACGGTGCAAATTCAACGAACAGGTGCAGCCTGCCAGACGAGTGGAACTGGTCTACGCAAGTCATATCATGTTCACGTGGAACCCACCTGCAATAAGGGATCAGATGTCCCACACGTGCCAGTTTCCACGTGTACATATGTGAGGATATGGAGGCAATGGAGGCGTTTGGCTTCCACGTGCTGAACACGCTCTATTGTTCTTGTTGCCGCCGTTGGAGAATCCACTTGTTCACGTGAGAGATTGGACCATCCATCCATTAGTCGCTTTCTCGTCTGTTTCTCGTTTGTCGCTTTCTTTCGTCCCTCCAGACTGTGCGCCGTACACGTGGCAACATTATGTGATGATCCGGACCATGCATCCAGCGCGCTCTGCCAGGGATTGAACTTTAATCAAAATTTTCTTTGATTGGAAAATCTAAGCCGCTTAATAGACCATTTCTCGATGAATGAGAACCACCGTTGGTTTCTGTACTTATGGGTTCATATAATAAGGCTGGCATTATCGTCCATGTACGCCACACGTGTAGAAATTAGATGAATCCACTCCACTGACAAAATAATTATATAATTATCAACCACCACACACACAAACTAACTCTGCCAAAGAGTGTGGTTGATACGCAGGCAATTAGAAATTGTACACTTCCCCATCCGTGAACTCAATTCGAAGTGTTGCGGGACCCACTGTAGATAGGTTATAATCCACCATCATACCGTTTGAACGGGACGCGGACTGCGTCCTTCCTCAGTATGGACGCAAAGCGTCCAAACTGATCTGCGGAGGGGCCCACTGTTATGTATGTGTTTATCCACACCATCCATCCTTTTTCAATGATCATTTTAAACCATGAGAACTAGGCAGATCCAACGCTCAGGTCGGCCCCACCAAATAGTGAGCTTGATTGCATTAAATACTCCTCAGCATTACGTTGAATTGGGACTTTTGGTGGTTTCCATTTTGACCGTGCATTGAATATCCACCAATCAATCGGCCACATTAGTAAAATGAAAAGGTGTAATTTTTGTTTTATAGACCATCTAATCTAGGACCATACAATTTGGACGGTTTAATTTAACTCCCCTATATGCAGCGTGTACAATTTCTTAGTGCATGCGTATCAACCCACGATCGGCCAGAGCATCGGAATTTCTCTTATTCTAATAAGTAATAACGTGTCCAGCGGATCGTGATAAGAACACGTAGATTAGGAATATTCTACCGACGTGAGTAGGAAATCGGATTGCGTCCTGAGTTACTCCGTATGCTCTTATCGTACTGAGTAAACTCAGTTGGGCCCACTGTAAATGTATGTAGTTTATCTACACTGTCCATCCGATTTTACATATCATTTAAGGGGTTGAAACCAAAATTGAAGCATATCCAAAACTCAAATGGACCATATCACAAGAAATAGTGGGTATAATGATGTCCACCGTTGAAAACTTTCTATGTCCTGCAGTGATATTTATTTGTCATCCAACCTGTTCACAAGATCACATAGACATTGATGAAAGGAAAAAACAAATATCAGCTTGATCCAGAACTTCCGCCGCTGCCAAGAATTTTTCAACAGTACAAGTTTAATTCACATTGTTTCCTGTGGTGTGGTCCACCTAAGCTTTTTATATGCTTCATTTTTTTTCCAAAGCCATAAATTTATCTTTTAAAATGGATGAACAGAGTAGATGAAATACATATATCACGGTGGACCCCACTGAGTTTACTCAGTACGCAATCCGCTTCCCGTGAGTAGAGCCGATCATGATAGGTACTGGGAAGATGATATGGCAGATCCATCCCTCAAGGTTACATGTGGCAGGTCTATCATGTATCAACTTGGTGCAAATGGACTGTTTTGTTTTTAGTGGGAGCGGATTAGGTGAGACCTCGGATCCACCGAGGTGGGTGCGACCCTGACTGTGGGGCCACTGTTATGTATGTGACTACATCCACGCCATCCATCCATATTGAAATTTCATTTTAGGGAATGATCCAAAAAAATGAAGCAGTTCCAAATCCCAGATAGGCCATAGTACATAGTAAAGAAAACAGTGGTGATTGACCATTAAAAACTTCCTATGGGCCACAAAAGCTTTGGATAAATATGATATTTACGTGGTATCTTCATCTAGGTGTTTGTGACCTTATCAACAGGTTGGATGGAAAATAAACACTCCAGTGGAATCCATTGAAAATCCATGAAGTTTTCAATGGTAGAGATTCAATCACAACTGTTTCTGTGATGTGGTCCACCTAAGATTTGATGGCTTCATTTTTGGTACCATACCCTAAAATGAGCTTTCAAAATGGTTGGACGGTGTGGATTTAAGACATATACATCACTGTGAGCCCCGCAGCCGCGGGTCCCACCCACCTCGGTGGATCCGGGGTCTCACCTAATCCGCTCCCCTTTTTGGTCGAGCGGCCCAGAACGAATCGAACCCGAACCGCCGCCCAGCCTGCTTACGCTCCTACATCAAACGATCCTCATCGACAACGGACAGAGAGAACATGAATCACAAAATCAGGTCAGTCAAACCACATGCCTTGCCAAAAGTTGGTACAGGCGCCCCATCTGATCTGATGATCCAGACCGTCAAACTGACAGTCTACCATGCTGAGAGGATGCTCCTAAAATCTCCCAGATTGGAAGATGATCACCATCCAACGGGGAATTGAAATGGTTACAAGTGTCAATGGTGGGACCATTAGATCGTCAGTCTTGAACACCATTACGGAGGAAGCAATAAAACCCAATTGAGCAAGGATTTTCAACTAGAAGTATATGACCTGCTTCAGCAATCCAGGCCATTGGTCAGTCGCATCCAACCATGGACGGATCATGCCCCCCAAAAATCTCCCAGATTAGAAGATCCCAGCACCCAATCTAGGGAATTTTTCAGTGGAGCGTGGATCAACGGTGATCAGAAGGCGAAGACTGTCCTATCAAGGAGATTCTTGGGACATGGTCTGTCCATCGTGGGATGCAAAATACCAATGGTTCAGATTACCGAAACACAGCCCCAATGGTCAGCATTGAAGACCCCAACATTATTGTCGAAAGACAATTGAATTTTTTTAGTAAAAGCGACACAAGCAAAAACAATACAAAAGGAGCCCCAACCAAACAGTATTAAAAAATCACAGGTGGCATGTCATAAGAGTTCCCCCACTGAAAGCCAAACCAAGTGCAGGCTAAAATCAGAACCCAGGCCCTCAACGATGCCACGGGCCCAACAACAAGGACATGTGACGATGGATCATAGCCACCCAAAACAGGGCTAATTTGATAATTTCACAACACATATTGGGAAAGTTCCATAAAATCCAGTAAAATTACAAGCACATGTACATTAGGATTAGAACCTGATTTGCATTAACATGCGGACATTTAATACTTCTAATTCAAAATACCGCATCCGAAGCATCTAACTACCCGAGCAGCCAAGATGGAATTTTCGCACCTTCATTCTTCCATTCAACGCAAGCGCCAGAACATCGTATTCCTCCACAAACCAGAGCTCCGATACTACAGCCTGAAATGAATTCCATGGAAGCTACTCGTATTCACATGCATAGGGGCGAAAAGGTACAAAAAAAGAAAAAAAGCATATGATATCCAATAACTGCACGCATCGAGCACGCAACAGTAGCGATTACATGCATTGCATGACAATGGAAGTTGAGTGTAATGCATCTACCAGTGTAACCCTGTGAAGTTGCAACTGGGTTGGGCTGGCCTGGCCTCGACCTGAATGCAGACAGGCCTGGACTAAGCATGAGAGGTTATTGGTTCATGGGTTGGACCAGGCCAAGTTGTCAGGTCAGATAACTAAATGGGCCGGGCCTGATCGTTTGGCACAGTCACTGCAGCTTAAGATTGATGGCCTGAGTATTTGCTTAGCTGGTCCAGCCTGGCCAAGCACAATTCCTTAGCTTGTTAGCTGTGTTGGGAGGCTTGGACTTGGGTGGTCAGCTCATCATGGGTTGGACATGCCATGGCCCCCACCCATTTGCAATCCTAAATACTGGTAGCTCACACCGGAAATGCAGGTACGTGCTCCTGGTGCATGCAGAGCCAGGGATATATGCCGATCAGAGTTAATTTCAGTTACTTTCGAGATTAAAATACTACTTCAAGCCTCATGCATGACATCCATGGTTTGAAAGAAACAACTACCTCCAACCCATGTATACGATTGTTAATGCCAGCGACTAGCTCATGGAAGAATTCGAGTTGATCAAAAGGCTTTTGTGTTGCCTGCATCAGACAACTTGGAGAATAAGAATAAGAGCAGCCCAAAACAAGATGTGGAACTGTAGAATGCTTCTAAAGAAACAAGAACATACCCAAGACACTTAGAACAAACCTCCAATGGTTGTTTTTCATCAACTATCTTAATCTTGGTGTCAATAACAAATCGATTTGGCATGTTAATGAGCTTCAGATTTCATCAACTACATATAAGATTTTAAAAGGGTAAAATTGAAATGAATCCATATGTAAGATGGAATCTAAGAATTCCCATATGAACTTTTAAATTATCAGCCGCTTGAAGGTTTGATGAGGTTGGGTCGGCTGTTTGAAAGGAGTTCTTCTACTCCTCACATTTGACTTCTAGTTGGATCTATTCAGTTAAACACCTTTGATTACAGCAAATAACATCACCAATGTGAGCATATCAATGATCATATGTCTCTCTTTTGGATCTTTAAAGTTTTGATTATTTCCTTTTTCCTGAGGGAGCAAATTCCACTAATATAGTGGTATTTTAGTCATTTTCAAAGTCATTAATTGATGGTCAAGACATCCTTCCAAGCAATCTCTTTTGTTACCGTGGATCTATTATTCAAAAGGATGAGGTGATTGATGAGCATGTCTCCAATAGAATTAAAGCTGGGTGGATAAAGTGGAGACTAGACAAGCCTTTTGAAAGTTGTGTGATTGCCACAAGCCCATGAAACTCGTGGAATTTTTTTATTAGGTAGCTATTCAATCGGCTAGGCTATACGGGAAGAGTGTTAAGCAGTTAGAAGGTGACATAAGCAGGGATCATGTTGCAGAGATGAGGATGTTTGAGATGGATGTGAGGATGACTTGGAAGGATTTTAAGGATCATGTTGCAGAGATGAGGTTTGAGATGAATGTGAGGATGACTAGGAAGGATTTAAAAAAAAAAAAATATGAGGGCTTGGAAAGAAAATGAGGAAGACCTAAAAGGACTCGGATCTAGGGACGCCTAGGGCCGGGCAGGCCTGTTGGGCTTTGAGTCCCGGCCCGATACCAGTGGTGACAGGCCCATAATAGAGGCTAAGGCTTGAACTAAGACCAAGAAGATGCCAGTTTATGATGTCAATGGGCAGGTTTGTACCTGATATTGAAGGTCCGATTACTAAACAAGTTGGACCTAGGGCTTGAATTTTTTGCTGGATTGCAAACCAGGTAAGCTTGAGCTGACCCAGACTCAGCCCAGATCCAACCCGTTGCCACCCTACTTGGATCAAGAAGGGATATGAAGGCTTCTTCACTTCCCGAGTAAAGGGCCTTGGGATTGATTGGAGAGACAAGACTCATAAAGCCAACCCCAAATAGCTGGGAGAAGGATATGATGATGATTATTTACTGAAGTATTTTCCAAGAATGTAAATTCCACAAGATCCTTTAAATGGCCTATATCATCCATTATAAGTGGCATGAAGCACCTACCATCTTGTCAATTCACACAAGGAAGAAAAAGTGTTGGGGAGGACTAGGGAGGGTTGAGAATGTAGAAGAACCTCTCCTCCTCCTCCTTCTTCTTCTTTGTGTGTGTTGTGAAAGCACTAGGTCTCTTTCACATATTTTGATACCATGTTCTAAGAGAAACAAAGTTGTGAAAACCAAAAGAAGTATTCGATAAGAGGTACATATAATTTATAGTCAACAGCATAGCCTAGTCCAAACTGTTCGGGATCGGATTAATGTATCCTGTTTCGCCAATCAATCCTAAGGCCCTATACTCAGTAAGTGCACACTCCTCATATCCTTTCTCAACGCCTCGATCCAAGTCAATTTAGGTCTTCCTCTCATCAAGCCCTTGAACCCACCCAAGATCGCTGCCTTTGGATGGTTGGTTGGGAAAAAAAAGGTTCTTACGGTTAATAATTTGCGAAAAAGGGGTATGTGCATTCCGAATATATGCCTTTGTTGTATGAGAAACGAGTAAACGGTTGACCATCTTTTCCTTCAGGGGCCGTTTGGATGGGAGTAATTGGAGGTAAATGGGTGGAATTGGAAGTAAATGAAGGTAAATGGTATTTTGGGTGTGTTTGGATGGAAGTAAATGCATGTAAATGGAGGTAAATGGGAGTAAATGTACATGTAAATGAAATCCTTTCTACAATAGAGGATTTGGAAGTAAATGGGGTGAAATGCCTTTTTGAGCTCTCTTGGAGAGTCACATGTGTAAACAAAGGTGCCACTACGCACATGTCCACCATACACGTGTCACGCTAATGATACTCCCAAACAACCCAAATATCGGCTACATTACTAAAATCACACCAAAAGAATGATCCAAACCATTCAAAGGATGGCCATCTAAATGGATGGTTAAAAAACATTCGCAAGTTGCTTGTTTGTGATCCTTATGTTTGTGGCCTACTTGAGGCTTGAAATTTCCTCATTTTTTGCTAAAGTATATATTTCGATTGGCTTATTACAATTATTCTATTAAATATTGCATATGTACACTAACTTGAGATATTAAAGCTGATTTGGTATATCACATGTATTCCTGTGAATATATTGAAAAATTCAAATGCATTTCAATTACTCCCATTTACTCCCATCCAAACAAAATATTTTTATTTCAAATGCATTTCATTTACTCCCATCCAAACACAACTATGTAAAGCCATTTACTCTCAATTCATTTACCTCCAAATCCATTTCCCATTTACTTCCATTTACAAGCTCCCAAACAAGCCCTCACTGTAACTTTCATTTACCACATTTGGTCAGACATCTTTTCTCAGTTCCAAGTGGTGTGGCCTCTCCCTTCAACAGTAGGCGAACTCTTGAAGGCTTGGCACAGTGTTAGTATGGGTAAGCAAAGGGTAGGTCTTTGGAGAATATCCCTGTTGGCAGTGTGGTGGTGTGTGGGAAGAAATGAATGGAAGATGTTTTCACAGGGAGAGTAAGTCTGATGAGTTTATATGTCCAAGGGCCAGAATGTTAACTTCTTTTTCTTGGTGTGTAGCTGGATCGCTATCTCAGCGGTGTGGCTTGTTTGCTTTGTTTTCCTTGTTTCTTTCTCGATCTTTTTAATATATTATCGTCATCTTTCAAAAAAAAGAAAAAAAAAACCCTTGAATCCTTGGCTTTCCAGCATATTGTCCAGAGTTTATACAATTTTATTAATTACATATACAATCCTCCTAGCCGACCCCAATTAGTTGGGATTAGGGCTGCAAATTGGGTTCAGGTCAGAGGGTTGGGTTGGGTTGGGTTGTCAAGGTCCTCAGCTTGGGTTCAAGTTGGAAAATGCCAACCCAACTTAAATTCATGTTGGGTTCAGGTTAAGCAGATTCGGGTTGGTTTAGGAATAATCACATGTATTTGGGTTGAGTATAGACAACTTCAGGTTGGAATTAAGGTTAGGTTGGGATTGGGTTGACCCTCAACCCAACTGAACCTGACCTATCTGCACCCCAAGTTGGGAAAGGGTCAGATGATGACAACAATAATGTATGCAGTCCTATCACTGACAGGAGGGGGGGTGGTTAAGGAAAAGGAAAACAGAAGCAATCTTCTCTTGATTTATTTGCATGAGGGTGGAAGAGTAAAATACAATGCAACAGTAAAAAAGAATCGGAAAGAAAAATGGATAGACTTTTTTCTCTTCGAATGAAGAGGAGCCTTCAGTTCACAGATATAATGAATCTTCATTCAGAAGTCAGACCACTGCCATGGTTACAACCGCAGTTTTAACTAGACTCAATTGAATTTCGAGTCAAATCAACAGGAAAATCGTTTTCATCAAGTTTTTTCGAGTTGGAAACTCTACAGGGTCAAATCAATTTCAGGTTGAATCAGGGAAAATCGTTTTCATCAAAAAAAAATTAGTTCAAAACTCTACAGAGTTAAATCAATTTCTGTCTAGGTTTGCTAGGTTTTCTACTAAGTCGCATCTTTTTATTAATTTACGCATTTTATAATACAGTTTTATTTAATAATTCAACTCTATATTGTCGACTTAACTCAAGTTTTGGCTGAGTTTATTAGTCAAATCAATTTCATGGACTTCCAAGTCCAGTTTTTGGGTTTTCTAGGTTTTCTACTAAGTCGCATCTTTTTATTAATTTACGCATTTTATAATACAGTTTTATTTAATAATTCAACTCTATATTGTCGACTTAACTCAAGTTTTGGCTGAGTTTATTAGTCAAATCAATTTCATGGACTTTCAAGTCCAGTTTTTGGGTTTTCAACCAAGGTTGCAACATTATTACTTCCTTGCCTCATTCTTTTCTTTAGGTCCTTGTGACAGTTGGGTTCCAACCCATGGCTCAGTGGTAGACAGAGTGTGTTTCAACACTGATGTCATGGGTTTGAGAGCCCATGTGGGCTCAAAATAGACTGTAAAGTATTAGGCTCAACTTTTCATGGTCCGTATCATTCATCTGGTATGGTGCACGATCAGGAATACAAGGTGGAGCAGTAGTGATCCTGGTTTGATAGGGAGACAGATTGACCCCATAAATCTTCCCCACTGAATGTCTCAACATTCAGATCGGATCCCCAATAATTTCAAACATTGGTTCTAATCACCCGTGGAACTCAGCCTAATAGCAATTGTGCCAACCAGTCCCCAACCCAGGTAAAGGAGGATGGTTGATGTCAGGTGGGCAGCTAGATGTTGAAATTTCACTAAGCAATCATGAAAACTTCAATTTCGAATTTGGTGAAATAGGATTAGCAAGAGACAACGCCGAAATAGCTCTCCCCAAACAACTGGGACATCATGATGATCATTATAGAGTTTGCAAAAGACAACGCTAAAAGGATCATTTGCACTAAATTCACAATTCATATTACTAGAGGGCAAATTAGACAAAATAAATCACAACACTACACCACAACACCTACTTGCATTCAAACTTCGGGGTCTTCTTAATGATTTGGCTAATGAATGGCCTTAAAGGTGATTTCTACCTCAACATGATGATAGGAAGAAAGGCAAAAGATGTTAGCAATTTCTATAAAGGTTTACCTCCGAAGAAATGTTGGGGTGTCCCAGAAGCCTAGCAAAGGATGTGTGAAGCAAAACAGGATCATACTGCACCATAGAGAAATAACATGAGTGAAACAGCCCTCAAACCATATATAACTGGTAATACACAACTCTAGACTGTTCCAGAATATCCTAGATACAGAATTTGGTGGTTTCAATTGTAAGCAGTACCCAATAACCAGAGCAAGTTAAAGAAGGCAACTTAAACGCAAGTCCTCACATTTTCTATTCATGCTCCGATGACTACAATCTGATTCTGATATGATAACAGAAATATATAAGAAATTCAAAGCATGTGATGCTTAAATAGTTTGCGTCTTACAAGTTGCTTTTTGGGTGCATGTGGAAGAGCATCTCTCAACTTGGCACGAATGGTAACGGGATCTGTACCGGAAATTACCTGGACTCATAAATTTAATTAAAAAAATCATGGTTGGGAAACTAGTTGCAGAATTCAGCAAACAGCAATCTTTTTCAAATTTTGTTAGCAAAGACTTTAATCGATCATCAGAAACCACAAAAAGGAAAGATAAATAAAAGACATTAGTCCCATTCATGCTCAGAAAAAAAAAAAAAATGCAAGATCTTCTGGTTTCAGTACACTGCAGGCCAACAAAATGATTCAATTTCTCTGAACATTTATATTCTCTAAAACACCAGCTGATGTTTCTTCTTCTTCTTCTTCTTCTTGTGATATGCAAACGCTAGTCGATCATTAGTGAACAGAGGAACAAAATTTCTTCAAAACCAACTCTTCCAATAAAATCTAGCTACGGATGGTGCATGTGCAACACACATGTAGAGAGAGTAGAGAAGAGGGGAAAAGGAGATAGAGACAGGGAAAGTGTGAGGCTACACAGGTGCACATAAACACAGGGAGAAAAAAAAGAAGGGATCAACAGTGGAGGATCCATCCCAACCTTTCCAAATCTGTGGTCCACTTGAGCTCTAGATCTTCATCATTTTTGGGCTGACGAGCTACAATGAGCCAGCGCAAAAGATATACAAAGTGGATTTCACAAAGTCATCATGTTGGCCCGACAGAGCCTTTATCGCATGGGCTCCTTAACGCTACATCTACCGTGCAGGGTACAGGAAGAGAAGAAGCGGGTGCGGGCTGCTCCTTAGGAGTTGAAAAGACAAAATGCCCTCAGGTTGAGGGGCTACATGAATGAAAAAGCAAAGGCTTAGTCTCTACCCACCATGGTTCTAAATGTCAGTATCGGTCAGCGTATTGGCCCGGCAGAAAAATGATACAATACAGCACACGTATTGGTATTAGGGCCATATCGGCCTGTATCAGTCGGAATTTTTTGTACGCCAAAGAATTAAGGAAAATATTAGGGGGAAAAAAAAAGAGAATAATAAGATATTCAAGAATCAATCATTTTTGTGTATTTTAGACATGCATATGATGATGTATCAGACCATTCTTTGATGAGAATGTTATTTGTCGATTTGATTTGTTGAAGGTCAACTAAATGTATGGGCCCTAATTGAACACAAATCAAGCATGATTTGGTGAACTAGAGACCATTACATTGAAATACAACAAAAAGATGATGAAGATATCAAAAAGAAAGTGAAGGTTTACCCTTCTTTCCGACTTTTCCCATAATGATCCACTCTGCTTTGCTTTGTCGAATCTCATTTAAATCATTTGCTTTGAACCAAAAATAGTGCTAGATCTAGCCTAAAATGAGTTTTTAAGCTTCTTCCATGGTTTAAATGAAAAAAAAAAAAAAAGGAGACGAGTGACATAAAAAAAATCAAAAATCAAAAAAATCAAAATTTGGCATGGGTGTATCAGCCCGTATCAGCCATATTGGCCTATACGGGTCAATTTTTTCATATCGGACCGACATGACTCCATATCGCATATCGTTTCATGTCTGTGGGGATATGAAACAGCCATATTGGCCGATACGATGCCCATATTCATATCTATGCTACCCACAACTAATTAGAGGGGTACAATTGGCCAAACACCACTTGCATTATATATGGTATATGGATAAGACATGGGTGAAATACCATACATGCATAAAGAGATTTCGGTAAATGGGCCCCGACTTCAAAACAAGATTGACGGACTAGCATACATCCAAACCAAACAAAATGAATAATGTCTTATCACAATTAAATCAGGGAAGACAAGGAACCGAATCACTACATGAAATTTACACATGTCAACATCGCCCTCGTTGTCATTGCAATAGCCTTCTCCCAGCTATTTGGGGCCAGCCTAATGAATCTTGTTTCGCCAACCGTAAGATTTGAAATAGGAATTCTCGTGATTGATTGGCAAAAGTTTGGTGACCTGCCCACTTGTCATCAACCTCCTTTACTCGGGCTCTGGACCTGCTCGCATGTTGCCATCAAATAGTTTTCTTAGAAAATTAATGCGTGTATGTATATCAACTATGAGGGTATGGAATAATGAGTAGATGCATAAGTTCATCTAAATCAATATATGTCCAATCTTAGGTTGTAGTGGTTTGAAGGGAGCAATATAGCTTATGGCAAACAGGGCCGAGCTGGTGTCTGTGCCACAACTTACAAAGGTGCATCCATTGGTTTATCCATTGATGTACAAGCAGTGAGTTTCCCTTAATATATAAGAATCTATGCACATATCCATGCATGTCCACTTGTTCTCACTTACGAGAGCAGGTATTTTTGAATTTTTTTGGGAAAGTTATGACAAAACTAGGGATAATATATTGGTTATGCACTTGGTTTTTTAGAGATGTCTAGATGTTTGAAATTCATGCTTCGCCACTTTAGCCACCCAATCTAGTTTGCTGATAATTAAGTTTTAGCTACCACAAAATCACATTGAAAAAAGATCCATAGATAGCAATGGTATGCATGAATGGAAATGGTAGAAAAAGAAAAGGTTAAAGGGGAAGAACCTGCCAGCACCCCAGAAGCACACCAGTTGAAGTCAATACCACTCTATCTAAGACAATTTTCAGCGGACAGAGAACCTCTGCAACAGCTTTAACTGCACTCACCTCAGCCTCAATCTAACAAACAGAATGAGATCTTTTAACACGGAAAAGACCCAAATTCAGATGCGAAAAAAGACATTAAGAACTGATGTTTCTAAATACCTCATTTTCAGTTGCAAAAACAGGTTCAAGGTGATGAGAGGCATGAAACATACTAGAGTGAAACAAACTTGTATTCTGGAACCAAACCACTAGCCAATAGAAGACTGAAAATGTCAATATATGATAGGAGAAATATGTTCTGTTAAAATGGAATTAAACTTTATTACAAAAGGGCTTGTTTGGACAGGGGCGTCTTCAATGGAACTGGATAGGGCAGCCCCCATCACTGGTATTTTGGCAAGACAGGGGAAAAAACAGCTTGGAAAGTTCCATCCTTCTAGTGCTGTCTTGACTTCCATCGATGATTTCTTGAATAAAAGAAACCCCTCATGTAAAAAAATATGGAACTAGGGGTACCCCTCCATCCAAACAGACTTAACACTGAATCATCATTAATTCAGTTTCAACTGGCCACTGACCATATGGAAGTAACAGTTTGGACTAATGGGATAGAAGTCCTTACCTTTGTCAAAATAGGGAAGTAAGATGGCCCTTATAGCCTGCCTGCAGCAAGTCATATAAAAGTGTGGATGTGTGACCCATGCATCCCACTTTGGTGGAAATGAGAGAGGAAAAAAAAAAACTATCAAAACAGATTTTGAGGCTAAGAGTTCATGGTGAAGGAAGAGACAAAGATATACAGCAGAATTTTAATAGTTTATATCGGCAAAAATATCAGCAAATTTTTTTTATAACACAACTATTGGAACAACAGTGCTATATGGGCAGAGTGTTCAGCAGTTAAGGTAACATGAGCAAAGATTGAGCGGCATAGAGATGAGGATGTTAAGAAGAATGTGTAGGAAGACTAGAAAGTATAGAATAAAGAGTGAGTTCATCTGAAGCATCTAGGAGTAAAGACAAAAAGATGGAAAGAAAAATGAGAAGGTTCAGTCACATGCAATGAAGATTAGAGACAGCTATGGTAAGGAATGGTTTATTACGGTTGAAGGGCCTGAAAAGAGGATGAGAGGAAGGTTACAAATGACTTGGATTGAAGAGTTTTTCACTTATTTGAGGATAGGGCATTAGGAATGATTGGTGAAACAGGATCTGTAAAGAGGACCCCAAATAACTGGAGTAGGGCAATGATGATGATGGACTGAGTTATAAGTTCAAACATCTACACAATAACAGAACCCAATGCAATTTTACAATAACATGGCTCGAATGCATCATAGGAAGAAAACCAAACAAACAGAAATGAGGAAACTTCATTAAGTTGAACATAGTACAATTAAGAGATAGAAGTGATGGTGCAATTAAGTTCACGTTTTTTTCCTGAGGCTGGCAGGGATGGGAAATTCAAACAGAGTGGAATTGTTGAGCTGTAAAGGATGGGGTAGAGATCATCATCAATGGGCCTCTAGTAGTTGGAGGGGACCCAACCGTTTGGATCACCAAACCAATGAGGCCACTTGCAAGAGGACACTACACAATTAAGTTCAATTTTTTGGGGGCCAGCAAGAACCGCAAAATTCAAACAGAGCGGAATTGTTGGGCTATGAAAGTTTGGGTGGAGATCTTCGTCAATCAGGTGGGTAGGCATCTGATGTTGAAGGGTACCCAGTCGTTTGGATCACCAAACCATGAGCCCCACTTGCATCAGGACACTAAACATGCTCCGTTGCATCAGAATCCTATGATTCCTCTTCAAAACAATCATGTTGCATATGATCTAACGCATAAAAATGAAAATCATCCAGATGACTATTTCTAATGAAATAAAAAGGACTTGAAATAATAATCAATAAAAACATTCATACGAGAAGTATTTCCTGAAGAAGAAATACAAAGGAACACTTACGAGATGGGTTCTGCAACTTCCGGACTAAGGTACAGCACATTAGCACGAACTGGAGGATTTGCAGCCTACACACATGAAGCAGTAGGGCTTTTTTATTTTGAGAAAAG
Source organism: Liriodendron chinense (assembly GCA_003013855.2). Lineage (NCBI taxonomy): Eukaryota > Viridiplantae > Streptophyta > Magnoliopsida > Magnoliales > Magnoliaceae > Liriodendron > Liriodendron chinense. The sequence goes on along the minus strand of PVNU02000736.1, from coordinate 1,932,335 downwards.
ATGGGATATTTGTGGAATTCACAAGCTCAATAATTATGCATATATACCTTAAGAACAGGAGAAACAACGCCATCCTTCAAAGTGAAAATATCGGAAAGGGATAGCGACTGAGAAGTTTCTCCCCCTCGGAGGAACACCAGACCCTTCTCATCCAAATCCCGAGCCATTTTATCATACAATACTGACCGTTGGTCCGAGCTTGAGACATTGGATCCTGTCCAGTTTAGCTAAGCTGCTAAATTGCTATGTGGTGCACTTCATGGTGGAGACAAAAAACAAAACTAGGGTTAATGCTAACATGCACCATTGCCTCCTGTAGTATCATGCATGCCTCAATCACCAGAATTTCTCATTCGGACCAACATTCTGCATTACACATCTTCCAGTGGTTCAGACTTTTATCCGTGTGGGGGGCCCACCTGCAGTTGGATGATGGAGCGAAAATGTCCTTAAAATGAACAATTGCAGCCATCAGACAGATCAAACTTTTCAGTTTTGCACAAGGAACGTCTTTTTACCATCCATCTACAGTGGGGCCCACCAGATGAATGCTCTGAACTGCCAAAACGCGGATCCACAAGGACCCTACAAAAAATGCTGGTAGATAGAGCAGGGCGTTCTGTATTTCCTCTTTACCCCGCACACACCTCAGACATTGTGGTGCATATTAGCAAAATCCAAGGGGATAATCTAACATGCACTGGTCAGCTCCATTGCAGAAAGCCATCACCAGACTATCTGAAGAAAAAAAAAGTTCAAAATATCATCCAAATGCATCATACCCCCAAATGAATTCATCGTGTCAGAGCTCGGCATTGCATTGAATTTCGTTAGAATTCTCTGGGAAGGAATGCATCGACGGTACGATGCGTTTGCACCCGAAAGCATCGACAGTTCAGATCATTGCATGTCGCAATACAAATCCTTATCGCGATAATTTGAACGCTGATCTGAACCAGTGGTGAATGGCACCCAACTGCGCATGTTAGCAAAACCCTACCTACAACACTTGAATTCCCAAAATGGAAAGGAAAAAAAAAAAGGACGAGAATTTTCCAAAGAAAAGCAAATGCACGAAGAAAATGGAAAAGGAAAAGATATTATAGTCTGAGGATTACCTGAATCAGTGGATCTCTGGCTTTCGGGAGGAGTGGAGTACTGCAGCGCCATTCGAAACCCTAGGAAGAAGAGAAAAGCAGAGGAGAACCAGATGATGGCTACCGTTTTCCCGCGGCTCCACCAATTCGGATTTCGAACCCTCGCCATCCGTTTCTCTTCTCTGCGTTTTTGGGTCTTTGGTACGTAGGTGCGAGTCTCGAGACTTCGCAAGGTGTACGCGGGTTTTCAGTTCTGACAAGTGGAGCCCATGGCTATTGATCCATGCCATTCAAATTGGAAGATCCTAGAGACCAATTTAGGAACTTATTCAGTTGAATTTGGACCGTTGTATCTTGTAGCATTCAAATCTAACGGTTAAGATTTTCCTAGAAAGTTCTCTTTTTTTATGGTAGAGTCCCATACGGTGGGATCCTATGGCCAACGGTGTGGATTGCCGAATGGTGGGCTCCACTCGTCGTCAGAATTGAAAACGCGTGGATACTAGCGAAAGGCGAAGAGGCTGATTGTGTATTGTAAGTCTTGGCCAGATTTCCTGCGAAATTGGAACCAAGGTGGGGCTCACAGTTATGTTTTATTATAAATCCACTCCGTCCATCCGTTTTGGGAGCTAATTTTAGGACATGAGAACAAAAATAAACCGGATCCAAGAGTCAAATGGGCTGAAAATGTGAGGATTGAACGTCCACAGTTGAAATATTTGTGGAGCCAAGGAATTTCGAATCAGTATAATATTTGTGTTTCCAGTTCATCCCAGTAGTGACGTTATTAACGGCATGGATAAGCATCACTGTGGACCCAGGGAGGTTTCAACGGTAGTAATTTACCTACCCACCTTTTCCTTTAGTGAGGCCCACTTGAGTCTAGGATCCGGTTTAAAAATGAGCTCCCAAAACGGATGGACGGGTTTGATTTATCAAAAAAACATCACTGTAGGCTCTACCTTGGTTCCCAGCGTAGGAACTTCCTGCACAAGGCTTTCCCAGGAAATAGGCGCCCCTCGGTGCTTGGAAAAAAATTAGGGCGGCGGAATTTCCTTGCGAAAATACTTGCGCAATGAGTTCCTGCACTAGGAACCTAGGTTGGGCTACAGTGATTTTTTTTATAAATCCACCCCGTCATTCATTTTGGGAGCTCATTTTAGGACATAACAACAAAAATGAAAGAGATCCCAAACTCAAGTGGGCCTCACTAAAGGAAAAGGCCTGTATTTAAATTACTACCGTTGAAACCTCCTTAGGTCTACAGTGATGTTTATATGACATCCATACCGATCATAGTGCCCATACCGATCATAACGGCACTACTACTGGGATGAACTGGAAACATAAATATTATCCTGATTCGAAACTCATGTGGCTCCACAAATATTTCAACTGTAGGCGTTCAATCCTCACATTTTTGGCCCACTTGAGTCTTGGATCCGGTTCATTTTTGTTGTCATGTCCTAAAATGAGCTCCCAAAACGTATGGACGGGGTGGATTTATCAAAAAAATCACTGTGGCCCCACCTTGGTTCCCAGCGCAAGGCTTTCGCAGGAAATCCGCGCCCGAGAAAATAAGCAAGCGTCGCAATCTGAATCTTACACGGCATGACCCAAAAGGAAGGGCGATGTATGACGCGTATGACATGGACAACCACCGATTGGAATTTTGCTTGTTGGATCCGAGCCGTTGAACAATCTTCGCTTTGGCCCATGACTTGTAGGACCCAACTCTCGACTGGCTCCCACGTATTGCTTCACCCTTCTTAGGAACAATAGCATAACACTTAATGTGAATGATATACCAATCCGTGCCCTACAATCTAAGCAAGAAAATTTGGTCAGGCCCAAAACATACATGGCCCAAAGACTGATCAAATCCCCCTTTCGAAAGGTGGATATTCGTAATCCATCCGTTGATCAGGTAGGGCGCACATGTACAAAGAAAGAGATTCAAGGAAACGAAAACCACCGGTTTACATGCAAGGTGCATGTGCTGCCTTGCAGGATAGAATACGCTGTATTAAGGCTAAAATGACCCGAGCCCGTAACCAGCCTGCCAATTGATCAGGTCATACATGCCAGGTCCAAGCCTAGCACATGGACCACGCCAATACATCCAAGCCTGAAATAGGCTCACTGGGCTGGGAGGGCTGCCTGACACCTTGACAATACCAACCCATGAGTCATTGATATGCATACGTGACAAGCTATCTGCGGGGCCCACCTTGATGTGTGCGAGACATCCACTCCGTGGATCAGTTGCGTAGTATCATTTCAGGGTGCGAGCCCAAAAATTATGTTGATACAAAACTCACCACAACGCAGAAACTCGAGTGTGCCACAACGCAGGGAACGCTGAGACCAGGGACGTCCAACACTACAACCTTTCTGTGGTTGACCAGGATGTATGTTCTCCAACCCGTTAGTAGAGTGAGTACAACTAAGACTAAGGGAGAAATCAAATATCGGCCTGAACCAAAACTTATGGGCCACAGCAAGGTTTCAGGGGTGTGGGTCTCCATCCTCCACCGTTCCCTAGTTGTGGATCAGCCTGATTTTTTTGCTCACGTTGTTATTACATGATTTGTTTCAAATGATGGCCAGTGGATGTCACGCACAAATCACGGTGGGCCCACAGCTTTTAGTTTCAAGGTTCATATTGTAAGCGAGAGCTGCCAGACAGCCAATCACAGCCCTCGCATGATAGCATCCCTTGCTAAATAACAAGGGAACGTTTCTGTAATATTCTTTTAGAGAAAATTATTTATTCAGAGGACACGAACCAAGAACAACAGCAAAACAAAGAAAAATATACAAAAGCTGGACCAACCAGCACCCAAAGAAATCAGGAATCCCAATCCCTCCAAATAAAAAGCCTTCCTGACAAAAGAAACAGAAGCAGAGCTGCAATTTCTGGAACAGTAATTGTTCCTACACCCCAAAATAAACTAGAGCCCCACAAGCAAAGCAAGCCTCCACCTCAACCTGCCAATGGATCGAGGCCTTCCTTCATGCCACACAAGGAAGAGACTCTCCATAGACTTAGCATTACCCAAGAGATCTTGAACTTAAGGATACCATCCCACACCCCCAAGCAAAGGGACAATGAATGAATAGATGCTCCACAGATTCCACATTCGTGATGCAAATGAGACATGTCTGGAAGCATCATCCTCTCTTGCAAAGATTGTCGACGATTAAAAAGCAGCCACAGGCGCACTGGACCGCCAAACGAACCCCGTATGACAACTGCCGAGAACTGGACCCGGACAAGACATCGCACCCAAAAAGGAGCGAACAAAGAACCCCTAGAAGAGTCTCTTAACAAGGATAAAGAATCTTTCAACCCCCGGAGGGGGCCACAAACCACAAAGGTGGGAGAAAAGCTGCAGCAGCTCAAATCACACCAAACCAAGACAGGTAAACATAGCCTTACACTTGTAAAGTGCCATGGACATTGGTCTACTTCACATGCTGAGATGTTAACCAAAAAGAAGATGGCATCAACGAGGAAAGGTAGCAGTTTCCTGTTGTGTGTGTATGCATTCATTGTCCGTTGGTACTGTGTCAAGACCCTGGACTGAAGAGATTCCAGTCGTGGACCTTGAAGCTCGACACTGCAACCTTGAAGACCTCTGCTACTGGCAAACACCCAGTTTGAATCGCAGGGATGGCCAAACCAGCTCCTACTGTCCGCGCGCTTTCACTCAAAGGGCTGAAATCAAAACAAAAGGTGTTACAACTTTACATGTAGCATAGAGTCTCCCAAAGGGAACATCTGCAGCCATTTCCCTGAGAGAATCACTGAACCCAAAAAAAAAAAAGACAAAGTAATGAAGAAGAAATAAAATAACTCGTTGTGAGACCTAACTCATAATTCAAATGCTACAATTGCAACAACCAAGTATGATGAACGCAAAGCCATTCAAGACTTTCAACATACTATGAACTGTGCCAATGCTGGTTGCTACTGCATTGATGAGTAGGGACTGGCCCAGGCTGAGCAAAATCAATTTTTTGAATAGGCCTGGCCTAACTGGCCAGGCCTAGCCAGTTCAATCTCTGTGCCCAAATTAAGTCTGGCCCAGCCTGATCACATCAAGATCAGGGCCCAGAATTAACCAAGGTCCAGCCTGTGGACAGTCCCAAGGATGCGTAACCTCTGCACCGGGAACAGCTATCAAGTACAGCAACGATTGGGCACAGGGGATCCCCCAATCCCACATTCTCAACATGCCAATACAACAAAGGATGGTTTACAACCCATGAGGATCATTGTAATAAATATTTACTGAACAATAGCCTTAGCTGTGCTTGTGGCTCGGTTCCACTAACTCTAAATTCTAAGGTGTATGCTTGAAACTATGTTGGGAATTGGGGCAGGCAAGATGCTTTTCTGCCCATTCTGGTTTCATATTTCATGTGCCCCAGTAGTTTAAAACTAAGTCACTTGCTCAGGAAGGATTTGGGGGTGTATTCCGAAGGCAGCCTACATAACAAGCAGGTGTCGAGCACACAGCAGGGGTAAATCTGAAACCAAGTCTAGGGGTAGTGGAATCCATTATCCTTAGTACTTGAACTGGATCTGCATCTCAATAGGACTCTAGGCAGAACGATTTCACCAACAAAGTTATATTTGTTTACTGGAGCACAGAGACACAAACTGTTCTTGATGCTTACTTGATTAAAATTGGCTCATAAGCAGTGATTAGCACATCGGTGCCAACTTCCTTGAGGCGCAAATTTGCCAGATAGACCTGCAGCCACTCAACAAGTCAGACTACCAAGTCCTAACAATTTTGCTGAAACAACAGAAGAACCAAGAATGTACTTACCCTTACTATATTTTGTGCTTCCCTTCCTTGCCTTCCTTTAGAAATAGCCTATGACCAAGAGACCATAAGTGTCATTAGTAATTTAATATGTACAACTTGTATAGATTTGTATGACACACAAACATGTATAGATATAAAGTACATAAAGAATAAGAAAAGAACCACAAGAGGATCGTTGACATGGAATGGTGTCGGAAATTAGAATAGCATTCGCACATGAGCTCAGGTTTAGTTCCAGAACTTCAATATGAAAGCCAAATTGGATTTCTGTTAAGAAGATGGTCAACCACTCATTCTAACAAAAACCTTCATTCGTACATTCACTTATTTTTTTGCTTTAAAGGGTATCATCCATTCACCTTCTCCCTAGTCATGTAGCAAATGCAAGAGTGACTGGTTATTAGAAAGACCAGATAATAAGTGGATCCAACCATTGTAGAGACATGGAAGGTTTACCTCTAAGGAACTTCCTTGTGCCTTAGAATAAGTTCCAAAGCCTTCATAGACAAATGATTCACTTATTTTGATTTGAGAGACTTCTATTCAATTTATAGGAGGATCATTTCACGAACCTCAACCAAAGGAATCCGACCCTCATGCCTTCTTTGCATCTCATTGTTGCTCCGGATGGTAGCATGTGTCATGTTAATACAGAGATCATACTGGAGATTGTTTCTGCAATTTGGATCTTTGATCCTGGTCGGAGGAGAAATTACCAAACATTTTTTTTTTTTCATTTAGCGTGGGAAATGGTATTTAAGAAGCAGAAAGATTATGCTCCTACTCTAGCAAGAATGGACTAAAACAGTCAGCAACCTAGCCAACCTTCATAATTAAATGCCATCACTGTTTGAATAGATTTCATTGTGAAAAGACCTACTACTGGATAATTCACGGGTAGAGTCAGAGTGTGAAGTACAAGTTACGAATAACATTGATTAAATGAGGGAAGGGGCTCTGGTATATAGAGAGGACCTCACCATTAAGGAGTAAATGGAAGCCACTATTTATCTATTCACCCATTTACATTTACTACCTATTTATTTTATACCTATTTTATACCAAATATCAGTACAATATCTTATTTTGAGATGACATACATGCCTGGAAGAAATAAAAATCATGGTTAGGAAGGTCATAGTAGCAAAAGCCATTGGAATTTTTGTTTTTGTTATTAATACACCAGGAGGGGAAAAGAATGACTAAAAGAAAATAAATCAATTAGTTATTCATCCAAAAGTTTAGTTTGATTCAATGACCAGAGTTAGAAGAGGACATATAGCTCTGAGACATTGAACACAACAAATTCTTTTATTAGCATCAACCCTTCAAGGGATTCATTCAAGACTTACTCGAACTACTACTCGACAGAAAATAAGAGCTTTGGTTTCCACTCATCGGTATAGAAGCAGGTGAAAGAGAGATTATCGCCGTTTGTGGATCACTCTGATAAATGCAATAACCCATGAGAATAGGGTGACTAAATAGTTTGTGATCCACAAAACGAGACATCACTCATATCCTCCTGCTATGCCCCTTTTGCAACAAGTACCTACTTATGAGTTCCCTTGAATCAGAATAAACATCCTTTGCAGATGCTCTTTGATGGTATTGAATATATTTATCATATAAACATTAGTTCTAAGAAGCACATGGCATATAAGAACTTATCTAAATAACTAGAAATGGTAAAAGCCAAGCAATACTGAAAACTGGCCCCAAATAACAATGCTATGGTGGGGTGGGGGTGGGGATGACACTGCTGCTGCTGATTCATTATGATTACAGAAAAATGCACTAAAATTGTATGGGTACTCTAAAAAAAAATAGAAAGGGTGGGGGGTGGGGGGGGGGGGAGGGGGGGGGGAGTGGTCCTTCTGAACACCTGTGCTGACATGCTTCCAACATGTTCATCTAGCACAAGTGTAGGATACTGTAACTTTTGGTAAAATTGAGTGTCTTTGTTTCACAGTTCCACACAAATAGGTGCACATTGGACGGGAATCGAGTTACAAAGAAAAGCTAATTGATCAAATAACCTCATCAAATCGTCCATATAAACATTTACCAACATAAACCCATGCATGGAGAGCACCAGGGTGACTAAAGACATTACCATTTGACCAACTGCAGTCGTAACAATTGCAGGTGAATCTCTGTGCTGCAAAAGCCCTGCCTCAACAGTGCCCGTGTGCTCCAACACCTGTTGAAAATATCAATAAAAAGAATTTTGTTTAGAGGATGATATCAAGAAAACAAGTTATGATACATGTCTAACAATATCAGCCAATGAAACTGAAAAGAAACAAATAAGGGGCACCATCTTTCTCCACCAATAACTAATGCCTATAAAGCACTATCTGTAAATTATGATTTTTTTATGACAAAAACTGTATGTCTCAGAACAAAATCTGGTAATCTATGTTTCCAAGGAGAAATGCATTGATTGCAATTTCACAGCAATAGCTGAGGATGGAAGAAACAGTAGCATAAACACTGAGCCAAACTTTTGAAATGCAAAATGATGTAACAAAATGAGGTGTCAATATTGTGTTTGCTTGAACTCTAGGGAGCTTGCAGCATGCATATGGCTACTTATTGCCTACTCTTACATGACGTTTTGAGAAGGTAACATCGTCACATATATTTGCAATTATCTGTTGTGCCAAATAACTGACGATGTGGTCCTTAATTGAGTGGAATGGGAGAACAGGAGTCATAGCCAACCCCAATTAGTTGGGATAAGGCGATGATTATGATGATGTTCTTCCAAATGAAAAGATGGAAGCTACCCTTACTATTTATCCTTCCCAAAAAAAAAAAAAGAACTGAGGTTGCTGTTTTCTGCATATTCCATAAGCTCTCAGTGACTCCTGCACAATGATTTTGAGGACCAAAGTCTGCATAAAGCATGGGTTTCCTTACCAGAAGGAAACAAGCACACTAATCGCTTAAGGTTTGTTGCATTGATGATGGCCACTACGATGAAGTGCAGAAAGTAAATAGAATTGAATATAAAGTGCATTGTGAACTTGCAGTAAGCTAGCTGAAAGAACAATGTGATTTATTTTAGATAACTATAGTTTTAAACAATCAATATCCTTTGTACTGTCAATACTAACCCTTGTCAAGACTTGAACTGAGACCCCTCACACTAAGGTAGTGGGTGTAATTGATTGAGATAGAAATCCAACTGCAAGAGACCTTAACACTAATATGTTCCCTTGTGAGCCAAGCAAAATGTAAATAAGCGGAACTACGTATGAAGTAAATGATGCCTACCTAGCGAATTTCATCCATTGACACGATTGCCTACGAACATCTCAAATTCAAACTATGAATCAGGTAACTATGAGCTAGAAACTTCTTGATGATTTTCCCAAATCTTGCTTCCTCTAACTTGTCCACTCAATCACATGCTTCTTCTCCATGCGAATTCTCTTGTGCAGAAAGATCAGGACATCTATCTCACAATAGTTCCATACGGAACTTTCATTTAGGGCAATCATTTTTTTATTTACTTATTTTTTAAAGGTATCAAGTTTTCTAAAGGGGAAGTTCAGAAATTAGATAATAGGAATTAGTAATTTGAGGCAAAGGTTGGTATGAATTGGCTTCCATCAACATACAAATGATTGAGCTCTTTATTAAATAATGCTAGGGAACTTTTCAATAATGGAACAAGAATATTGTAGAATTTAAGCTCATATCTACGATGTAAAGTATAAATAGAAAAAGAGAGACAAAAAGCCAGGGTCCTTTCCAAAGAATATCTCATCTATGGTTGGATCTTGTCCTTAAATCATGAAGTGAAGGTTTGGGGATTGCTAGAAGATGCCATATCTTAAAAGTTCTGGAAGGATATAACAAAAATATGTTCTGCATATCAAAGTAAAAGAACGAGAACCACTAAACACCTTTGAGTGACAAGGGAAAAGCAACTTAACCAGATGTGCTATTTGGAAAGGGGAAATCCCCTGTTTAAATATAGTCCTTTGCATGGGTTTGCAGCTTTTAGCAGTGAATGGTTTTCTTGAAGTGTGATAGATAACTCCTGATTCCCAAAGAAGGGCCTCGATGTGCTCCAGATCAAGGTCAATCACCAATCAAAGTCCAAGTAATCGAAGGGTTCCCATTGGATCCCAATAAATAAAAAGAAAATGTCAAACTAAGTATTCACATTAATTACTTAGCACCCCCCCCCCCCCCCCCCCCCCCCCCCAAAAAAAGTCTTCTTGGGGTAAAACTGGAACATATTCTATGAGCAAAAAAGAAAAAACTATTCACTAAATTAAGCTCGGGCATATTTCCAATTATTCATTTCTTCTTTTTTTTTCTTTTTCTTTGATAGGTAAGCTAGGCTCGAACATGAGACCTCAATGTCGAAACATGCCATGACTGCCATTGAGATAGGCATATTTATTGTTTACTAAATGTAGAAGGAAAAACTGCAACCTATGCTCTTCCTGGGAGAGGCAGTTTTGAGAAGAGACTCAATAACAATCAAAATGAAGAGCAACGCAAACAATTAATCATTAAGTACATAGATGACTAAGGATGCCAAGGCTGAGTTTACTTGAATGAAGAGTACATCTACTCAACACTAGACACTCTCTCATGCACATACTTAAAGCATTATACACATCAAACAGATTAATACGTCGATATAATCCGCATTCCATATTCATAAGAAAAAGAATCCATATGCACAAACTTAGGAAAGGATTAAACATTAGATTTATGTATATAAGTTACCAGGCTTCCTTCTGCATCTTGTTCAGTGGCAAGGTCTCGAAGAAACCAGACAGCACTTCCACCATCTCCAACCTCATGTTTCAGATCTAACATCTCAAAAATCAAGCTCTCATCACGGCTAGGGTCCGCAAAAACCTCCTTCAAACATTAAGCCCAAGAAAACAAAACATATACTCAATAAATTAAATTAATTAACACCTTCAAAACTACAATAAACTTAAATCTCTCAGTGTTAGAGAGAATTTTTTGCTCCGTTAAAAGCATAGCAAAGCTATAAGCCAACCTGGTGATCAGGAACTTCGCGAATGTCGCTCACATCCTACAATACCAATACAAAACCAACTTTCAATCCTCTCCGATTGTTAATCCCAAATTATAGGAATAAAACAAAGCCAAGGTTAACAAAAAAAAAAAAAGACTAAATCTGGTGCATATCTGATACCATTAACTAAATGGTGCCATCCCTGTAAAGCATCAGATTTGAAAATAGGCCAACCAATCTGGAACAGTTGATAGGACACCAGAAGGATAGGCCAATGCCCGAAATTAAAGTAACCAGCAATCATAACCATTTTTTTCCTGGACCGTTGCTCTAAACCTTTTTTTTTCCTTTTACCATATAATCGTGGGAGATGGGTTGTTATCAATTTCGAATTCAGTGGATTTTTCATTGTGGCTCACCAAGTAGGTGACCCATTGATTGAGAGGTCCAGATTCTTGGCCATGTGCACCAATCAAATTGTTATGAACTCCGAATCAGGCAGATTTTGCATTGTGGCCCGCCGAGTAGGTCATCCATTGATAGAGAGGTCTGGATCCATGGCCATGTGCACTAATCAATGATTTAATAGGTCAGCACCATAAATAAATGGTACCAGATGTGCAACTATTCTCAAACCACCACCACCACCGTCATCATTACAAAATGAAGATGGGCTGACCTGAAACCTGAGAGGGAAGATGCTGGAAATCGCGCCACCAAATAAAGGGCGCTCAACACAGTCGTCTCCAGGCATATTATGACCGCCTTCGTTTTCTTTTTATCACAATGCCAACAAGAGAGTGCCCGAAGCAGATGTTCTGACAATTAAAATACAAAAGAGAAGAAAAAACAAAGTATCATATTAGCACAAATAGAATTGAGAAAGACCAAGATTCAAAGCTATCACATTATGTAAACCCAAATACAGATTTCTTAATTGTTTGAGAATGGCAACAAAATAAAATATTGACATGAGAAATAAAACAAATTCCATTTGTTTGGGGTGCATTTGGTTGCAAGTTGCAACACATTTCGTGAAACTTCATGATTAATCAGTCCAATTTGGTGCAAAATATCACCAAGTTTAATGGTATTAGGTGAAACCAAATGCGCCTTATGCATGAACAAGTTAAATACAATAGCGCATGATATGTGTGTTTAAGGCCATGTTTGGATGCAGAAGTGAATTGCACCGTAGTTTTGAAAACTAAGGGGAGACACAAGGACATGCATAGCGTCCACGAGTTTTCAGTTTGTACTGGTAGGATCTGCGGTTTAGCAATCCAGAGCACTAGTATGATGGGTGGCTCAGCCGTAGATGGCCATGCGCCACAGATATCCTCCATGAGACATTCATAGCCCTTCAATGGGTTTCCAGCAAATGGGCAGTTAAGAAAATTAAATCAATGGTCCACATTCAACAGAAGAAAAGGTCAAAGAGGTGGCTAGGAACTTCTAATGTGGTAGCTTTTCAGAAGATTGCCCATCCATGGTGGCTCCCATCAGATGAACGGTCTGGGTGACCAAGCTATGGACCCACTAACTCTCCTACGCAAGACAATCCTAACCATTCAATTGATTGTGTGCTAGATTGTTACGAAAATTATAGCAATTAGCCCACATTCAACTGAACAGAAAAAATGTGGGAGATTTTCAGAGGATGGTCCATCCACTGTGGCCCTCATCAGACCAATGATCTAGATATGCTCATAGAATTCTTTGATTCAGAATGCTAAGGAAATTACAATCTTCACTTCATCAGACTAGCAATTGCAATTCAACTCTATCATACATCCAAACATACCTCGATAGATTATCACCAAGCAAACCATTTAAAACCCTAATAACAGCCTATCTAGAAACAAATGTCATATTTCAACGGAAAAAAATAAATAAATCTATATCACAATTCTAACATGAGTGTTAGGGGTCATTTGGTAGTATGGATTCGGTAGTGATCGGTGGAAATAGCAAATTGTAGTTGCATTTAACAGGGTGTACAGAGGTGGTAAATAGATTCAATTTACTACATATTCAACTGTCACATTTCAACATGGATGACCATGGATTATATGTGGTGATGTCAAGCATGAAAATCACCGCAATTTGACTTCAAGAATTAGTGGTTTCACCATAATGTTTGAGTGAAATCTACCCCAATCACCGAGTGCATCAAGAATTAGTAGCTTCACCATGATATTTAAGTGAAATCTACCCCAATCACCAGGTGCATCACCCCATTTTAGTTGTAGGGCCCAAAAATCATCCCAACCCGCAATTCAAGTGAGCCACACGAAGGGAAACAGTTGGAAGAGGGACACCCACCCTTGATTTTTTCAGGGCCCACCGTGATGATTATATGAAATACACTCCAACCATTAGATGCCAAGCCAAATTTAGGCCTCGGGACAAAATATCAGGCCTATCCAGGATTCAGGTGGGGCCACACGAAGGGAAATAGTTTGGAGGGTGAGTGTAGCCCTATATACAATTTCCAATCATGTGGTCCACCTGAAAAATGGACCAGGCTGATCTTTTGGCCCTACGGCAAAAATGGGGTGACGCACCTGGTGATCGGGGTATACATAAACATCGTGGTAGGCCACATGTGAGAATTTTTATATTTGTACATGTGGTTCACGTTGGTAAGTGGTAACTTCTACATGAAAATCACCCAAATTTAACTTCAACAATTAGTAAGGGCCCACTGTGATGTTTAAGTGAAATCCACTCCAATCGCTAGGTGAGTCATCTCATTTTAGCCATAGGGCCCAATATTCAGCCAGGTCGGCGATTCAAGCGGGCCATCCAAAGGGAAATAGTGTATAGGGCAACACTCACCCTCTAAGTTGTTTTCCTTTGTGTGGCCCAACTGAATCATCGATGGGCTTGATTTTTTGTCCCAAAGCTAAATTTTAACTTGGCATCTAATGGTTGGAGTGGATTTCATATAATCATCATGTTTGGGCCCAAAAAAAACAACGGTGCCCATCCCTCTCCCAATTGTTTCCCTTCATGTGGCTCACTTGAATCACGAACCAGGCTGATTTTTTGGCCCTATGGCTGAAATGGAGTGATGCAGCTAGTGATCGAGTGATTTTTGGGCCCTACAGCTAAAATATAGTGATACACCTAGCAATCAGGGTGGATTTCACATAAACACCACATTGGGCACCATGTGAAAATTTGTAGAATCCGTCTGATGCACATGGATGTGGTTTCACTCCACGTGCCACAGGCAATTTTTTCCAGTGGATTCCATCTACATAGTGCCAAACACAACTGAGAATTCCAATTCACAAGGATTCCACAGTAATTGTGATTTGGATTCCAATTCATACCGAATCCATGCTGCCAAAACGACCCCTTAGATGCTTGTAAAATCCTTAAGTAGTAAATAAATTACAGATAATCGGATTGCAAGGGCTGTTCAGAAACCTGGCAAAAAGTCATGTTTCAGATTACAAGTCTTTACTGCTAAAAAGACATTATACATAATAGACACAATGGTTGATACACACTCATGATGCATGGAGCCCACTATAATGTGTATGGTACATCCAATCTGTCCATCATATGCTTCCCTTGATGCTCTCTTATGGCCCCTAAAAGCAGCTTGATTGATAATCAAATGGACAACATGACAGGGAAGCATGGAACATCCACCATTAAAAACTTTCGGATTGCATTTGGGGCTCACTGTAATGGGTGGAGGACATTCAATCCGTCCAGTGCGTGCATGCTTTGATGCTCTCCTAGCAGCAACCCCCCCCCCAAAAAAAAGCATTTTTTATGTAATTTGCCGATTTTGGCGAGATTTACCACCCCAAGCTCTATGTGTTGTGAATACCTACTTTATACAGTGTAAACACTTTACAAGTAAGCCAAACACATAATCTGTTTACCTGTAAACAGAATAACGCTTAAAAGCCAAACAGAATAGTATATCAACAGTTTACACCTGAAAAGAGTGCAGGTGTAAAGTGTTTACAGTTTAAAACTTCACAGGCATCCAAACGACCCCTTAGTTGAGAGAAGGTGAAAAGTTGAGGGAAAGATACCCTAATTTCAGAGGGTCTTGTCATTAGAAGAAAGGCTGACAAAAACAGAAGAAGAAATCTATCTCTGGAATTCACTAACCTTTCTTTCTGCAGAAAGATTAAGGGATTCAAATGCTGCCAAGAAAATGAAACAACGTATTTGATTTTCGTTGTCGATGGTTGTGGAAGGTTTGAGCGATTGGTATTATATACCGCCAAGGAGAGGTGCGTATGAAGAGCACGCTGCGTTCAGCGCACGCAGGACTGCAGCTAAACGACGCCGAGTGCGTGAAGAGAACGCGGACTAGGTGAGGCCGGGGCCTCGCCCACGATTGAGGGGCGCGGATCAGCTACTGACAGGTTGAGTAGCCAACAAGGCTCCTGAAGTGACGTCACCTTGTTATGTGGACCCCAACATGATGTATGTGTTACATCCACACCGTCCATCCATTTGGAGAGACCGATTTAGGGCATGAGTCAAAGAATGAAGTAGATCCAAAGCTCAAGTGGACCCCACCACAGAAAACAGTGGGGACAATGATATCCACCTTTGAAAACTTCTCAGGACTACAGAAGTTTTCGATCAATCCGATATTTGTGTTTTCCCTCTCCATGTCTGTATGAACTTATGAACAGGTTGGATCTCAAAAAAATATCATGGCGGGCCTGGGAAGTTTTCCAACGGTGGATGTCATTGTCCCTGTCCCCACTGTTTTCTGTGGTGGGATCCACTTGAGCTTTGGATCTGCTTCATTCTTTGAGTCATGCCTTAAATCGGTCTCTCCAAATGGATGGACGGTGTGGATGCAACACATACATCATGTTGGGTCCACGGAACATAGTGACGTCACTTCATTAGCGTTATTCGCTACTCAACCTGCCAGTAGCTAATCCGCGTCCACGATTGAGTTAGCACACAGCACCGGCATCGGAAGCGGATTGCGTAATGGTTGGATTAAATTTTACTAGATTTGATGTGCCGAAGTACAGTGGATCTAATTACATGCCGTGAAAATAGAAGATGAATGCGGCATTGGTGATACATGCGTAATTGCAATTTCAGGACAAAAGAAGAACCTGGTAAAGATGAAATATATGGCTTGTTTGGCATCATGGATTCGAGAGTAAGTGATAAGAAATGGATTCCATAATATGAATTCTCATTAATTCTATTCATATCAATTTCAAATTTTTTATTTGGAAGCATGGATTTAGAGAGAAGTCTGACAAGAATGAATGGATGGTGTGGATTTTAATCTCACCGTATGCCCACCTATACTTTGGATTTTGATCCCACCATCTATCAATTTTTAAATCCAGTCCATCCAATTTTATAGATCATTTTATGTCAGGATCCCAAAAATAAAGCAAATCCACATCTTAAGTGGACCATAAAACAAGAAAAAGTGAAGAGTGACCTTTTATGATGCACAAAAGTTTTGAATTAAACTGATATTTGTGTGGTCCCTTCATCTAAGTCTTTGTGACCCTATTAACAAGTTGGATGGCAAATATACATTACGTTAGGTCCCATAGTCAGGCATACATCATGTTGGGGAGAATTTCTCATCAAATCCACTTTTTTTAGAGGAATTGGAAATGAGCTAAAAGTGCCTTTTTTGAATTCTCATAGATTCCTATAAAATCCACTTCTCATTAAATCATCTTCACCAAATAAAGAAAAGCAAGTGATTTCTCATCACTTCTCAACAAATCTATGGTGCTAAGTGGGCCCATAAGGTATTTGAAGAGAAAAATCAATTAGTCATGGCCGATCTTCTTCTTATACTAAATGATTCTATTTTTGTTCAATGTATACAATTAAACCACTACAAAAGGTTCTTGCGATAAATTGTGAAACCTATGTATAGGAAAACCAATGCAAATAAAATCTTTCTTTGACGATAACTATACAACTTGAAGATGAGAGAAGTGTCTCATTTGCAGGAATACTTGAATAGGTTTAATACCTTTATTAGCAGATTGCCAATGGTTGGTGCAAAGATTGACGATGAACAAAATGTTGGACTTCGGCTATGTCTAATGTCAAATTCATAGGGTAGTTTGATTATAAATCTCAATAATGATTTAATTTTCAATATGAAGTTGATCGTGTCCACGTTGCTTTTCAAAGAGTCACACAAAAAAACACATGGAATATCTGTTGGTGATGTTATGATGTTTAGAGGAAGATCCATTGAGAAACGTGTCAGTGGGAGAGATTACACGAGATCCAAGTCATAAGGGCACAAAACAAAAAAGTGTTGGAATTGTGAAAAAATAATAACTTGCACAAAAATTATAAACTCGAAAAAACAAATTAGAAAAATAATAAACCTGATCGCATGATTAAGCATCGTATTAAAATGTGAACCTAGGGAAACTTGATCAAGAAAGGCATTTATTTGAGGATAGAAAGCTCGAACTTTTAGATCAAGTGGTGATTTGACATGGTGTCATAACAGAAGGTCTTATGTTCAAATCCCGAAAGTAACAAATATGTCACCGGTAATATATTCTCTCATGGGGGGGGTATTTATGGTGTGAGTTATGAGTGTCCCTCCACCTGGGTGTGAGTTGTGAGTGGAGGGTGTGTCCCTCCACCCTTGCCCAATATGTTCTCATGCGGAGTTCCACCCCACACGTGCGGGGAGAGTTGGAGTGTTAAAGTCCCTTGATATACATTGATGCGTCATCATCTAACAGCTCGAGCTTTTAGAGCAACTAGTTATGCGACAGAGAGGTATTGTTTACCATGATTTCACTAGAGAATTCGAGTTATTAATGAATCTTAGGACTTGTTTATTTTTCAAAATTCCCTATAAATGAGTTGTAAATGAGCACTTATTGTTTTTTACAGTTGTTTGAAAAATAAGAATTTCGGATGTAATTTGGCCTCAAAAATCTGTGGCGCACAAGCGTTGTTATCGAACAAAAATTATGCCACAAACATTTGTGGGGCCCATTGTAATGTGTGTGTTTGATCCACTCCCTTCATATGTTCTACGTGTTCATTGTTCTACGTGTTCATTTTAGGACATGAGACAAAAAACAAGATAAGTACGAGGTTCAAGTGGACCACACTACAGGAAAATATGAAGAATTTAATGCCTACTATTGAAAGTTTAATTGAGCATAAGGCTCACAAGAATGTGTACCTGCCATCCAACCTATTCATAATGTAAAAAAGCAAGGATGAAGGAAAAGCAAAAAAAATAAGCCTGATAAAAAATTTCTATGGCCCAAAAAAAGAAATAAATGATAAGCGTTCATTGCTCCTATTTTGTGTGGTCCAACTAAGCTTTGGATATACCTCATTTTTGGCCTCATACCTTAAAATTCGAGGAAAAAATAAATGGATGGCACAGATCAAGCACGCACATAATTGTGGGCCCCACAAGTTTTAGAAGAAAAAACCCACATTTCCTCAGTTTTCATGCCCCATCACCATTAAGTCAATGTCAAATGTGGCTTCCCAACGTAAATACGAGGGTAAATAGTAATTATCTATTTACGCTTCATTTAACCAGTAAATTGAAAAGCAAACATGTCGTTAGATTCAAATACTTCATTCTATGTGACTCTACATAAAAACTTTCTATACATATCAGTCATGTAATAGCAGCACATTTTTCATGGGCAGTGATAGCACTTGTAAAATTATGGGGATATAGGATAACCAAATTACTATGTTTGATGATATCAAATATACAACTTTTGATGTGTGGCCCGTACTGAACACGCGAAAGAGTCTTCTATCATTGAAAAAGTTCGATAAAGATGAGTATAAGATTTATGGTGAAAAGAATCAATTAAATATTATAAAATGAGCAATGATGGTGGCGAAGGAAGGTTGATAGGTGAATTATATCATTCGATTGAAAATATTGTGACTGACAATGCTATTGTTATCAATATTGTGACTAACTCAATGACAATCTAGTACAAGTGACTGAGCTACATGAGTAAACAAAGACTATAGTACTTCTTGATAAAAAAAATTACTTCCTAGCTTAAAGTTCATTAATTTAAATTTTTGTAAAGATTATTTGTTTGAAAAGTTACACAAAGCTTGTTTTTACTCTTTCAGTGTTAAAAGCACTGATGTATTAAATCTAATTATTTTAACACTTGAAAAACTCTCATTGAATCCTTGAGAGGTTTGAAGTATTTTATTTTATTTTTATTGACAATTTCTCTAAGAAGGTATTTGTTTATATGTTGAAAATAAATAATAATATTTTTTCTTATTTTATCAAGTTTAAAACATTAGTTAAAAATCAAAAGAAAAATAAGATTAAGTATCTGAGAATTGTCAATGAGTAAAGTATACTTAAAAAAAATTAAATATTTTCACAATAAACATAATATTGAGAAGTACTACACAGTCCCTAGTACTTCATAAGAAAACGGACCTATTAAACATATAAACAATACACTTGAAACCTATTTGTTTTACCAATTATGACAACGAAGGAAATTGGTAAAGATTACAAATTACTTTATTTGTTTGCATTTTACTTTAATAATGGCATTGATTATATTATCTAGATTATCTTGGTAAAAATGCAATGATGACAATTGTATATTGATTTGATGTTAAATCAATGTCAAATAAACTGACGTTGTAATTTGGATTGAAGTTTCTACTGCAATACAATCTAAATTTATAGTGATTATAGTTTTATTTACCCGTCTCTCATTATATCTGCATTTGACTCTCGAAATATGTGCCATAATATATATTTGAATAAACGTTGTGAAATGGTAATGATGACTCATTTACGCTACTCTACCACAAAAGTTGACAAAGTAAATTAGAGAAAAGCTTAAATATGATGTGCATACTCATTTGAAAGAGGTTGTTAAGATATGAGTTGTTGCTTTATTTTTTTAATTGTTGATTTAGTAGGCTACCACAAAGAAGGTGTAGAACTTTATCAATTAGGAAGGTTTGTTGTTAGTCCCCCATCAATGGAGAGTCACCTTTATCAATCAGGAAGATTTATGATCAGTCCACCATCAATGAAGGGTTAAATAAGATGAACCGTCTGGATGACGGACCATGGACTCCACTCTTTTAAAATCAATGTTGGATGATGTTAATTGTGTCCTAGTGTTTGTGCAATTTATTTGCAAGTAATGACTACGAGTTGTTATGGGGTGCATTAAGGTCATATATCCATTCTATTTAAATCCTGTTCAGTTATTCAAACTGCATATCTAACGAGATACACATATGGTGGTGGTTTGATCAATGACCTAAAAATAGTTACTAAAAAATTGTCCACATGCAAGTAGAAGGAGTCAAAATTATCAAATTCAAATACAATAAATTTTTCCTGAATATCTCTCATACAAGATAAGGCCCATCTTATTATAAACGGTTTGATTCATCGAAATATGGTCAAAATATAATGGCTATAGTCCTGAAGTATATTAAACATTATTAGGGATGTTTTGTATAAAACTTCACGGCATGATATGTTTAATTTAGACGGTGTACAACTTGTAATTATATGCACCTTACTCGTGGAACTAGGAAAAAAGATGTGTTAGATAAAACCCATTGATCAAACAATCCCCATCGTCGTGCCATGCCTAAAAAATTAGGCCAATATGTGGCAGAGATCCACCTAATTTTTAAGACATGGCATGTTCATGAATGGGGGAGTCAATGGGACAGCTCGCCCTGTGTGCTTTGGGTTAGAAAGGTTTAGGTATGCTTTTCAGGCTTATAAGACATGTTCGAGCCAATAAACAAAAGTCTAAAATTTTTAGTCGAGCTTGGGCTACCCCCACCCACGATTTCTATAGATTGTATATTATATATGTGTGTGTGCTAATACATGTTGATGTGTAATTTACTTTACTTGTCTTCCGTCAATATGAGGGTCTAATATATTGTATAGATGAGAGTCTAAAGTCGTACTTCAAGGACAGAAACTTAAGAAAGTTAGAGTAAATTTAACCAGGTAAAAGATTTTTTTTTAAATAAATTATTTTTAAAGAGATGATCACTTAGATAATAAAGCAAAGCAAGGCATAGAGATCCACATATAGAATCATACATATACTTGAGATATAAACATTCTATCCACGTTCTTGAATCATGAATTATCTACCCATATAAATTAGAGATCTTTACATGAGAATGAAGTATTAACACAGATGAATCATAGATTGGGTCCTACGCATCCAAAATCCATGAAAGAATGGATCAAAGGCCCATCTACATGTCATGTTTTTAAAAAATAAACTAATATGAATTTGTAGTCATATCCATACGCGTGATTTGATCTATAACATTGAATAGGCATTAACAAACTTCAAATTTGCATATCTCATACACACCTAAGATAGAACAATAAACACCACACCATTCATCTATTCATCATGTAAAAAAAAAACTCATATATTAAATTCAAACAATCTAACCACATCTCAGGTTATGTATAAATCCTACATGCAAATTAGAAAGACATGTTTAAATGAATCAACTTAAAATAAAAAAAATACATAAACAAAAAAGAGAGATGAGAGAAAATGAACGTGAAAGAGAGAACGTAGAAGAGAAAGAGATGAGACAGAGAAAGAGATCGAGAGAGATTAGAAAGACATGAGATGTAGAGAGAGAGAGAGCAAAGAATGAGATGAAACAGAAAACGTGAGATGACAGAGAAAGAAGATGTGAGAGGTGAAGAGAGGTAAAAAAGATGGGAGAGATATATGAAAGAATGAGAGAATGAGTGTGAGAGAGGCAGTCGTGACCCCTTTTTATAACCTGCATGCATGCCCAGTGTACCGTGCAGCATATGTAACTATATATATTTTTATTTTCTTTACTTTCTCTTTCTTCAAACGAAATTCGAGTCGTCTATGTTCTTCTCATCGAACAGGCCAAGACTGACTATTGGCTTGTCAAACGAACGATCACAGCTCCCTGTGTAGGCCCAAAATGATCATATACCTTTACCTTCTTCCTGGCCCACCCGAAACTCCATTTTCAGAGAAAATTCACTCCCTGGCCTAAAACTTCGCTCATCATGTGCGAAAATCGGCCCAAACTGACACTCTGGTAAAAAAATAATTTCTAAAGTGACTGTTTGTCCTACGTTACTACTCAAATTGTATCGTGGTCCATATATACTTTTCTAACTCAATTTAACTCGTTCACGTTGCTTGGCACATTAAATAAGATATAGGAAACATTCCTTGACCCCTGGTTGTAACTGTGGAAGCCTATATGTCTTCTTGTACTTTCAAATTTTACACTTTACCACTCGGCACATTTTTTCTCTGTTTCTTCCTATTCTTCTCTCAACTCTTAGACTCTGGAGACTCCTCTACATATTTTAAGCTGTCATTGATTGTCTAATTGTATCCTTGCACGATCTATGCTTTCTTAAAATCCATAAAATAACCACTTTTAGCAGGAAAAACACGTACGTGGCCAAATTGCAATGCATATGCAAACTCAATCTAAACCATTAATTTTGA
Organism: Liriodendron chinense; assembly: GCA_003013855.2. Taxonomy (NCBI): domain Eukaryota; kingdom Viridiplantae; phylum Streptophyta; class Magnoliopsida; order Magnoliales; family Magnoliaceae; genus Liriodendron; species Liriodendron chinense. The sequence continues at coordinate 1,909,840 of PVNU02000736.1, read as the reverse complement.
CAATGAAAACTAGCTAAAACTTTACTGATTAAAGGTATATATATGCAATATATGAGCTATAACACATATGTGTTAACGTTGACACTAAAATGGAAACTCTTGCCAATTTGATGAAAATAAACCTACGACATAAAGGTACAATCATTGGAAGCTTGCATCGAGCCTCTTGAAAATGGGATTTTAACCTTTTAAGTCGTGCACAAATGTACAGAGGTGATGTAAAATACATTTTTATGTGACATTTACTTTAAATTATTTAATTTTAACTGAAATAACTTAAATTTTTTATTGTATTTTCACACATTGGCATGTGCAAGTGGTTTTGTGCTTAGCTAGGCTGATCATGGGCACACAAACTATCAAATAAACTGAGCATGGGCAACGCTTTGGATTTTTAAACATGGGATGGGCTAGAGGATTTTGATATAGGACTGGGTAATATGAAGCCTGGTCCACCATAACCTATTGATAGCCCTACTAACGAGTGGGTAAAATCTTGTATGCTTAAGTCATGTTTCCACATGTAATGACTGTTATGTTTAGAAAGTGCGTGAGTTATGATTGCATTTTCTGATCCTGTGAAGTGATGCCTTACACATGCATTGCACCAGTAGATAGGAATCATTGTCTATAGGCACACTGCACTCAGACCACACTAATAGATGGGAATTGATATTTATTGCCACTCCCTTGATTTTTCATTTTGGTTTTTGAATTAGTACTATATAAAATGTACCATCTCAAATCCCAAATTGAAAAAGCTTGTAACACAACTAAGTTGATTAATGTGCAATTTCTAGCCTCTTGTGTGTTCAACATGCAAACAAGAATATCATCACTAATATATATTACTTCAATGCAAGCAAAGCTCTTCCTGTCTCTGCACTCTCCTTTTTGCACAAGATCTGCAAGGGAATTTTTGTTAGATCTACATAATTTATACTATTGCGTAAACGACTCCATACATGACTTATAATTTTCTTGACAACAAGATATCATGGTGTTCTGCCATCATTTTCTTAACTAAATTTGATAAATTCTTTGAGTTATTGACCAAGTATATTTAAGGGGGAGATTTAATCTAAAACATTAGTAAAAACACAATTTAAATCAAATAATCAAAAGTAAGCGGTCTCATGAACCGGATCACTACGGGCCTTTTTGGATTGTAAGTTACTTAAGATAATTACTTATCAGATAAGTAACTTATCTTGATTTCTACTTAATCAGCGGATAAGCATGTATGGCAAGCAACATACTTATGATCCAAAAAGTTTTAAAGCATGTTTGGTTTCCTACATAATAATAAATCATCTCTCAAGTCCATTAAGTCACCCTCATATCCCCTGTCCATCATGTGGGGTCAAACCTTGATGTGGATAGTTCATTGTGTGGCCCCTACTAATGTGGGTCGTCCATCATGTGGGGCCCACCTTAGATATGGGGCTCTACTTATTTGGTAGAATTCAACAAAACTGAAAAAATAGCTGGACATGGTAGATTTGTATGGAAATTTCAGTGAACTCCTGGAATGTTCAATTGATGGACGTTATTGTTCCCACCGTTAAATAGTGGGGGCCCATAGGGCCTGGAGCAAGCTCTTATTTGTGTTTTCCATATCAACCAGGTCTCACACGACTTGGTAAACAGGTTAGATGACTAAGAAAATCATGTCCATCATGTGGGCCCCACATTTGATGTGGGTCGTCCATCATACGAAGCCCGCCTTAGATATGGTGACCTGGTAAACAAGTTCGATGGCTAAGGAAATCACGTCCATTATGTGGGCCCCACTTCTGATGTGGGATGTCCATCATGCGAGGCCCGCCTTAGACATGGGTCACTCATCATTAGGACCGACCTTTGATGTGGACTGCCCATCATGTGAGGCCCACCTTGATGTGGATCATCCATCTTGTTGGGCCCGTTTGGATGCACCTACACTGTCCATTCATTTCCCCACCTTGGTGGACCCCACATCTCGAAGCAGTGGAGATAACGACTTCCACTGTTGAAACCTTGTAAGAGTCTATCTTGATGTATGTATTGAATACACACTATCCATCTTTCTGCCAGATTATTTTCCTGGACATAGGATCTTAGGGGAGTGGGTTCCATCCCACCATAAGAAACAATGATTGATCGTTGACTATCAAAAACTTCTTAAGACTTATCATGATAGTGTGTTATGGATCCACTTTGTTTGTCCGGTTTGGAAGAAGCTTCGGTGCCAATGAGAGGGGTTTTGCAAGATGCTTTCAACTATTCAACCAGTGGAAAAAAGCAAAAAAATAAAAAATTAAAATTAAAATACTTACGAAGTTTTCAGCCGATAAAAATATGATAACTAGCTGTTAACCAAACTAACTTATTCAGAATAAGTAACTAAACTGCTGTCGTCAGCAGAATAAGTAACTTTTTTTGTTGCATCCAAACGGGCCCTAGATGAGAGTCTTTTAACTAGATCTTATATCTATTTTAAGGAGTCTGGATCCTCTGTTGGATGCAAATAGGAAATCTCCATTCACAGCCTTTTTATTGGTCCACGTCATCACATAGGTTTGCAACCTCATCACATCCTCAATAAAACCTTATCACATACTCAGTGCAACTTCATCACACTGATGTCATGCAACATGATGTGGACCAATAAAAAGGCTGCAAACAAGGATATCCTATTTTGTGGCCAACAGATGATCCAGAATCTTATTTCAAGTGATCAAATATTGCGTTCTATGTTATCACAATCAAAACCAATGACCGGTGATGCCACTAGTAGCTAATGGATCAAGTATATCCAATGACCAAATGTGCAACATTTTCGTGACATGAATCACAAGTCTCTTAACGTGTAATAGATAAATTGTGAATGCCTCCATGGATCCCACACTTGCAACAATGATCACACTTGAAGGTTTTGCACGCCAACGCCACCTCGATTAGACTATTGTGACACTGATCACTTGATAATTTTTGTGCCAACTTCCCTAAGTTTTAGTGGCAAACCAGAGATTACATTATTGTGTGAAAATAGCCGCCCACATTTACATTATTAAGAGCCCTCGCGAAACTACATGCATGGCACAAAAACTGTTAAATTAAATTTTTTATTTTATTTTATTATGTATAACCATTGATTTGAAAACTTGTTTTAATCCTACATTCGTTGTAAAGCCAAGTTAAAATATGATTTATATGGGACAATTTTCATATACCTCGGTGGAGTTCTTTATTTTTAAATTCCTTTATAAATACAACGAAATAAGTTATTATTATTTTTATAAAGTGTGTTTGCGAATATTTAGAGATCGATGAGGATTTTTACCTCGAAATTTAGTGTAGAGATGATTAACTTAAATTTATGGGGCTTCTATGTAGCATGTGACTAGTCCACATTGTCTATCTATTTTACAAGACCATTTTAGGACATGAGCTAAAAAGTGAGGCGGATGGGAAGCCCGCGAGGACCACACCACAATAAACAATAGTCTTAAAGATGTGCGCCGTTGAAAGTTGTTTCATTCTTAATGTCCAAATTAATATTTGTTAATTGTCTAACTTGTTCACAAGGTCACGACCACATGGATAAAGGAAAAAGAAAAATATCATCTTGATCCAAAACTTCTAAGGCTACTAAGAAGTTTTCAATGGTATGCGTTTAAATCCCACTATTTCCTGTTGTGTGGTCCACTTAAGCTTTGGATCTATCTCGTTTTTCAGCTCATGTCCTAAAATGATATTGTGAAAGGGATGGACGGCATGGATAAGTCACGTACATCATGATGGGCTCCACAATTTTTTTGCTCTTCACCCCAATTTTAGAGACGACTATCGATCTCACATTGGGAATGCTGCCACGAATTGCAAAGGGAAATAATCTTTACCTATTTTCTGGTGTTTAAACAAGATTTGAAAAATCAAACATCTACTGAGATTTCAACTACGTAAATGGTGGTCCAGCGAGATGCAAAGCACCAAGCATGCACGCGCATGGGTAGTAGGGCTACTTGGGTATATCATGGTGCACTTGGCACTTGCACATTGTGTGGGGCCAGGAAGCTATTGGGTCTCCATCATCACCCAACACTTTTATAGATGAACCCATGCATTGGGTCTCAAGCTTAATTAGGGCTGGTCATGAGCCAAGTCAGCTCGAGAAACTCGATCGACTCGACTCGATTCAGTAGAACAAGTCAAGCCAAGCTTCATTTAGGAGCTCGAGTCAAGAATCGAGTCAAGTTCGACCATTGGGTCACTCGATCCAACTCGACTCGAAACTCGACTCGAATCAAGCTCGACTCGGCTAAAGCTCAAGCTCGACTCATTTCATATAGATATTTGTTAAAAAAAAAACCTAATATTCTTATTTCTTGGTTCTCTCTCCCCCCTCCCCCACACACACATTGGGGTCCAAGCTTAGGGCATATAAAACCCTCACACGTTGGGGGTTTCTTAACCCTACTATTTTGTTTAGGTAAGAACATTCCTTGTTTAGCATATTTGATGGATTGAGTAATTTCAAGTACAAAACATGGTGAGCACACACTGGTTGTGCGTTTTACACGCTACACAAACACAGGTGTTACGGTGAGACCACACACCATACATATCTACAAAACAGGGGCTATGGTTAGACCAAACATCATATGCAGCTATTGATTGCAATTTTACGAGGGAGGTGGTGCATCTGATCCATGAATCAGTTGGGCCTCATCATGAAGATGGTCCACACAATAATTAGGGTAGACCATTTACGTGGTGAGCTATGCATGTACTGTGTTAATTATGGTTCATAAAATATTACTAATGGTATGCATTCATTGCATGTGTGACTTGGCCAAAGAAAAAACCAATCAAAGCCAGGTCATTTTAATGGTGGGGTCCCACTTGTAGAAATACTATTCTCCCCTAATGTATGTGTGACTTCTCGAACTTAATATTGTTGACTTTTAATTTGTAGTAAAAAATATAATAAATTGAGGTGGGAGCAAGTTCGACTCGACTCGAGGTAAGCTCGCCTCGACTCGATCCACTAGCTCGCCTCGAAAGTTTCAGCAAACAAGGCAAGCTCCAATGGTAAGCTCGAGGGTGAGCTCGAGCTCGAAGCTTGAACTCGAGGAGAGCACAGACGAGTCAAGCCAAGCTTGGCCCACCTCGACTCGACTCGGCTCGATGTACAGCCCTCAATGAGTTGGATGGCAAATCATAGAGTCTCTAAGCCCACCTGGGAGCTTAAAGGTCTCTTGACTCATAATCAAGTTGCAATTACAACACTGTATTGAGACTAAGAATTTTATTAACCGCACACTTAATATCATTCTATGAGAGAAAGATGAAGATGGGTGTTGGAATCATTTCAACTTCCATTTTTCTCATTTTTAACTAATTTTGGGCATTTAAAGCAAATATCAAATACTATGTCTTCATTGAGTAGTGCAAGCTCACTAGAAGACTAGATTGAACTAGGATTAATTAAATCCCAGATGCTTCGACTATCTTCAATGAGCATATAGTGGTATGCATCTTTTAAGCCACTCTTTACATTTTGTAAGTGTAGGGACGTTTCCATATTTTTATTTCCTATATGAATAAGAGATTTTTGTAGCATAAACAAAAAAAACCCTCACAGAATCACAATCACGGTGAATGTGTTGGGCTTGGACGCCTCAAATATTCAAGCATGAAGACCACCGACCGGCCGGCCGGTCGGTCGGTCACGCTGGATCCCAGAAAAAGGCAGCAGGCTGCTGGACACCGACCGGGCGCCCGAAATTCAGTTAATTTCTCGCTGGACTATTTTTTTGGTTGGCCGGGCGCCCGACGGTCTGGTGACCAGGCGCCCGACCCTGCGCGAACTGCTTGTACGCAGTTTCCTTTTTGGTTTGGGTTTCTTGCGCGGTTTTGCGCAATGAGTTTCTAATTCCGATTTTCTCCTATTTAAGGAGATGTAATCCGAGATTAGGGTTGCCACTAAGGGCCGCCAATGGGCCGAGGGATTGAGAGGGTTCTAGGGGAGAGAAAGAGCTATGGAGGAAGCTTGGAGTTCTCTGGGTTGAGGGAAAGGGATGGGTTTGTCCTCCTCATGTGAGAATTAGTTTCGGGTGGCTTGGGATTTCTCTTGTGGGCTGTGATCTATGGTTTTCTTCTGTAATCTCTTGTAACTTCTGATTCATAGTGGATTGGTGTCGCTTTGTGCCGTGGTTTTTTACCCTTGAGGGGTTTTTCCACGTAAAAATCGGATTACCTTCTTGTGTGTGATGATTTGCTTGTTGATTGCCATTGTGGTGTGTTCCTCGCCTGCCTTTGATTGCTTCCGCTGCGGGGCTCCTAACCCCAACAGAATGAATAAGAGTCCTTTTAAAAAATCATAACGTATTATCACTACACAAAAGGAAGTTGAAAAGCCATCAAAGAGAGAATTAAACTCTTTATTAAAAGAACACTTCATCTCACAAAAATGCACTTTTTAATTTATGCCCATCAATGCTCCAGTTTCATAACAGTAGCCTACTTTCTTTTAATAATCTAATGTGGGTCTAAAAAAATAAGATCAAACACAAAACATAACTAAAGCCCAACAACATTTAAGCAGAGGGACTCGTAAAGGCTAACAATAATCTGCACCTCACCAAATTGGTCTTACCAAGACTTGTTTGGATATACTCCCATAAACTGATTTTTTTACTTATAGCAACAAATAAGCAATTTTTTTTAAAAACAAAAATTAGTTTGGTATCCACCCTTGTAAAAATAGTATTTTTTTTTTTTATGACAAGCAAAATTTATTAATTGCAAATGGATAGTGGCCCAAAAATTACAAAGGACCAAGAGTAGGAGGAAGAAAACTAACACTCCAAGCTAGGGAAGCAAAAGAAAATAACAAAGTCCACACTTTAGGTGAGGGAAAAAAGAAAGAGTCCATACCTTGGGCTAAAGACTATAGTAGGAGTCCACACCCTAGGGGAAGCAAAAAAGCAAAAATTCTAAAATTAGGACAAGAAAACACCAAGAAGCCATGATGCTTGTAAAGAAGGAAAAAGGTGAAGAGCAAAAAACATAAATTAGCTAGAGACGAGGCGTCCAGCTTAATGTTGGATAAAATCGAGGGAGTCCAACCAAAAGGCACGGCCATGAAGACTAAAGCATATGGCTCTTTATAGACTTTCACAATGAAGTCTCGAATATTGGCAAAGCTGAGCCTATCAATTCCAAAAGAATGCGAACACAAGTATTTGTCTCTAGGCTTTTGAGCCATCGTTTCAGAAATAGCACCCGAGCTAATACTGAGGAACGGGATAAGTAAAGGAGCCCAACTTTATAGGGCTCATTTCAGCGTAGAAGAGAGTGGGCAGGCCTTTGAATCAAGAAAAATGGCTGGATGATTTCGATATACAACGTATACATTAAAGTGTGCCCTGCAGTCACAAACTCAACTCGGTGTTACCCAGACTAACTAAATCCACTCCCCTTTTGGATGACATAGTAAATGCAATAGTGAAATAATCAAGCTTCCCCTTTTTATCTTTTCTTTTTTCTTTTTTAGGTCAGTACACACCCCATTGTTAGTACACACACCCCACTGTCGGTTACAAAGCAATGTTAGCTACCCCACTTGGGAATCAATATCAAGACCTCAGTGTTGAAACGAGGTTATCTTTACCCAGTCTCCCACTTGAGCCATGGATTAGGGTGTAGGTCTCCCTTGACCTTCTATTTTTAGAGTTTAAAAGTGAGCTATTGAATCCAATGTTTTATATCCAATGTTTAGAGTTTAAAAGTGTAAGCTTCCATTTTTTTTTCTTTTTAGGTTAGTACACACACCCCACTCCGCAATGTTCACCACCCCACTTGGAAATTGATATTAAGACTTTAGTGTTGAAACGAAGTTATCTTCACCCAGTCTACCACTTGAATTATGGATCGGGGTGTAAGCTTTCCCTGACCTTCTATTTTTTTAGTTTGAAAGTGAGCCATTGAATCCAATGCGTTATATTCATCTGCACATGGTTGATGATCAGAATTGCCTCGTTCAGCATGCTTATTACCGTGGCCCCTACATAGTAGCTTCACAACTTGGACAGTTCCAATCTGATGGCCCCGTAGGGGCGGCCCATGCTAAGGAGCTTACTCATTGATTTCCACCCTGAGGAATGATCGCACACGTTTGAACGGATAGTAAGTACCATACGAACTGTGTGGGGCCCGACCGTGGTATGTGGGTCCCATCCACCCTGTCCATTAGATCCCGCGTTAGGCCTATATGGTGAAATCTGTTGTGAAGGCCTCATTACTGTGCGTGAACAAAGTCCACCGACCGGTCGGGCGACTGGTCAGCCAGTGGACAGATTGTGTAGTTTTAAGTCCAAAACTCTCTGGACGTTTTTGGCACTTTTAAGACCGGTCGCCAGACCAGTCGTTGAGAGCTCAAACCGGTCGCCAGACCGGTCGCAGGTTGCTCAGACCGATCTGGGGACAAGTCTGAGTTGAGGCAGCAGCTGGCAAATCTCTCTGGACTGATCACGACCGGTCGTGCGACCAGTCTACGGTCTACAGATCATCAAATCTCTCTTGTAGTGTTGCGCGGTTTTCGTGCTAGTTGTTTCTATTTTCGGGTTTCCTCTTATGTATATGTTTCCTAATCGTGCTAGACCTAAGTCTAAGCAATACCTAGCTGTTCTAAACGAGATTAGGGTTATTGGGAGAGAGGAATTGAGAGGTTGTGTGCTTTGTTCATCTTTGGGATCTACTCGGGTAGTTTTAGCTCTGTAATTATCTGAATTCATAGTGGAAGGTGTCGCTTTGTGCCGTGGTTTTTTCCCGCAAGGGTTTTCCACGTAAAATTCGTTTGCTTTTGTGTTGATTGCTTGTGTGGCTGTGTGGTGATTGTTTGATCTTCTTCGGTGCTTCCGCTGACCGATTTTCCAACAAGTGGTATCAGAGATATCGTTGGAGGGTTGAAGAATAAGTTTTCTGAAACAATCTCATGGCTTCAAGTACTAAGTTCGACGTTGAGAAGTTCACGGGTAAAAATAACTTCGAGTTATGGAAGGTGAAGATGCGTGCCATCCTAACTCAGCAAGGGGTCGTGGACGCCCTTGGAAAGCGCCCTGTCGAGATGAAAGATGATAAGTGGACGAAGATGGATGAGAAGGCAATGGCCTCAATCCAATTGTGCCTTGTTAATGACGTCCTCTATAACGTCATGAAGGAGAAGACCGCTGTAGAAACATGGACCAAGCTAGAGAACATTTATGCAAAGAAGTCTCTAGAAAATCGCATGTATCTAATGATGCAACTCTTCACTTTGAAGATGATGGATGGGACAGATGTGGAGGACCACATTAGCACGTTCAATAAACTAATTTGCAAGTTGCTTGACTTTGGTGAGCAGATGAAGGATGAGTATCAAGCCTTGATCTTGTTGAACTCGCTTCCTAGTTCATATGAGTCACTCAGGGACTCGTTGTGCGCGGGTAGGGACACTATTAGTGTCGAGGCCGTTGTCTCAGCCCTTCAATCGAAGGCCATGAGACAGAAAAGCGGTGATACTAATTCCTCATCCGAAGCACTGTTTATGAGAGGAAGGAATTCTGAGCGAGGTGAAGGATCATCACATTCTCGATCCAAATCGAAGGGCAAGGGCAAAGGCAAGTTAAAGTGTTGGAGATGTGGCCAAGTTGGGCACATGAAAAAGGACTGCAAGAGTTCTAAATATAAGAAGGAGAAGTCAGGTAATTCTTATAGGGAAGCCAATACTGCCGAAGCCGAGGAAGGTGGTAGTGATGTGTGTGGGGTCTTGATGGTGTCAAATGCTGGATCTCTCTGTGATGAGTGGATCATGGACTCCGGGGCCTCGTATCACATGTGCCCAGATAGGAGCGTCTTTACTTCTTACAAGGAGTATGAGGGAGGCTCGGTATTTCTAGGCGATGACTACGCCTGCAAGGTTGTGGGGATTGGTACAGTGCGCATCAAGATGTTCGATGGGATCGAACGGACCTTGACGGAAGTAAGGCACGTTCCAAGGTTGAGGAAGAATCTGATCTCCCTTGGAGCACTCGAAGCATTGGGGTGCAAGTTCATCGGTTTTGACCGGTTCTGCAAAGTTTCAAAGGGGGCCCTTGTAATTATGAAGGGACAGAGGCATGGTAACATTTACAAGCTGATTGGAAGCACTTCAGTAGGTGGACCTGTAGCGAATGTAGCAGATTCCACGTCTACACATATGTGGCATGCACGCTTAGGCCACATGAGCGAGCGGGGCATGAAGGTACTCTTTGAACGATCTTTGATTCATTCATTTAAATCTATAGACTTTAGTATATGTGAACATTACATGTATGGGAAACAGTCTAGATTGTCATTTAAAGGGGGGGAAACATATATATATATATATATATATATATATATATATATATATATATATATATATATATATATAATGGTGCTTAATTATGTCCATTCCGATGTATGGGGGCCGTCGCCCGTTATTTCTGTTGGTGGGTCATCGTGGTTCGTGTCGTTTATCGATGACTATAATAGGAAGGTTTGTGTTTATTTTCTGAAAAATAAATCCGATGTCTTCACGACCTTCAAGTATTAGAAGACGATGGTGGAGAATCAGTCAGGGCAGAAATTGAAAGTTTTGAGAACCGATAATGGTGGTGAGTTCATTTCCAGAGAATTTAACACGTATTGTAAAGAGGAGGGGATTGTGAGGCACAACACAGTACGCCACACGCCAGAGCAGATGGTGTGGCAGAGCGGATGAATTGGACTCTCTTGGAGAGAGCTTGATCCATGATTAGTAATGCTGGGTTGGGCAAAGAGCTATGGACTGAGGCCGTTAACACGGCTTGTTACTTGATAAATTGGTCACCCTTTATGGCAATTGAATGTAAAATCCCTAAGGAAGTGTGGAGTGGTCGTACGCTAGACTACTCAAGCCAGCGAGTTTTTGGCTGTGGAGCTTACTTTCATGTACCGTCAGTTGAGAGAGATAAGCTAGACCATAGGGCCAGAAAATGGATCTTTGTTGGCTATGGCGATGGTGTGAAGGGATATCGAATATATGACCCCGTCACACGAAAAATTACCCTGAGCCGTGATGTCAAGTTTGATGAGGGGTCTTTGTTCCGTAAGGATGTTACAAAGGAACCTGAAACATCAGAACAGGTTGATACTCATGAGGACAAAGATGAGACACGGGCCGCTACTGAAGCGCATATAGAGGTACATGATCAGGTGGAGCAGCCACCTGTGCGAAGAAATTCACCCAAGGATCGCAGGTTACCGGCAATGTACATGGATGACTTGAATGTTGCATTCGCTCTCATTACAGATGAGGGGGATCCGTCTAACTTTGAGGAAGCACTACAGGATGTAGATGCTGAAAAGTGAAAGACGGCAATGAAAGACGAGATGGACTCCTTGCACAAGAATGAGACTTGGGAGCTTGCGGAGCTTCCAGTGGGCCGAAAAGCGATAGGGTGTAAGTGGATTTTTTCGGAAGAAACATGATAGATATAAGGCAAGGTTGATAGCGAAAGGTTATGCCTAGCGTGAAGGTGTAGACTTCAGTGAGATCTTTGCACCGGTTGTGAAGCAAGTATCTATCAGGTTCGTGTTGGCGCTGGTTGTCCAATACGACCTCGAGTTGGAACAGATGGATGTGAAGACTGCTTTCCTGCATAGGGAATTGGAAGAGCAGATATACATGGTGCAACCAGAAGGTTATACAGTGCAAGGGGCAGAGAACAAGGTTTACAGGTTGAAGAGATCGTTGTATGGTCTCAAACAATCGCCTAGGCAGTGGTACAAGAAATTTGATTCGTTCATGATGAGTCAGGGTTTTGCAAGGAGCGAGTATGATCATTGTGTCTATTTCAAGACACTGAGTGATGAGAAGTTTCTCATACTGGTGTTGTATGTCGATGACATGCTTATTGCCAGTCATAGCATGTTTGACATTGATGTGTTGAAGACTCAGCTTTCAGGGACATTCGAGATGAAGGATCTGGGGGCTGCAAAGAGGGTTATTGGCATAGACATTCATAGAGACAGGAAGAGGAGCAGGTTGTGGTTATCTCAGGAACAATACCTTGAGAAGGTCTTGAAAAAGTACGAGATGGAAGAGTCCAAACCGGTCAGCGTTCCCCACGCGGTTCACTTCAAGCTTTCTTCTGAACAGTGTTCCAAGACAGATGAAGAAAAACGTGTTATGTCTCATATGCCCTATTCAAGTGCTGTGGGCAGTTTAATGTATGCCATGGTCTGTACAAGACCAGATATTTCATAGGCTATGGGTGTTGTAAGCCGATTTATGTCTAACCCGGGCAAACAACATTGGGAAGCTATGAAATGGCTACTTCGATACATTCGGGGTACGCAGGACTACGTCTTGACGTTTGAGAAGTCCAAGGACAAGTTGATTGGTCATGTCAATTCTGACTACGCAGATAGTGTGGACAATAGGAGATCGACTTCAGGGTACTCGTTTGTATTAGCGGGTGGAACGATTAGTTGGATGTCTAAGCTTCAGTCTGTGGTGGCTCTTTCCACTACTGAAGCTGAGTATATGGTAGTGACAGAAGCTTTCAAGGAAGCTGTTTGGTTGAAATGGATGATAAATCAGTTGGGGCTTCAGCATGAAGCCATGCCGGTTAATTGTGATGGCTCAAGTGCTATAAATTTGGCTAAAAATTCTGTTTATCACTCATGTACTAAACACATTGATGTGCGTCACCATTTTATTCGACAGGTGCTTGAGGAAGGAGATGTGACTCTGGACAAGATTCACACCAGTGTGAATCCGGCAGATATGCTGACCAAGGTGGTCCCTACAGAGAAGTTCAAGTTCTGCATTAACTTCTCTGGGATTGGCGAAGGTTTTAACGAAGACGCAGTATGCATGAGAAGTGGTGACTATGATTGATGATGAGCTAATGTGAAGAGTAGAAGAGATGGTTCGAAGTGTAATGATGCCTTAGTGGAGTTTGTTATGAAGGCCTCATTACTGTGCGTGAATAGAGTCCACCGACCGGTCGCCCGACCGGTCGGCCAGTGGATAGATTGTGCAGTTTTGAGTCCAAAACTCTCTGGACGTTTTTGCCACTTTTGAGACCAGTTGCCAGACTGGTTGTTGAGAGCTCAGACCGGTCGCAGGTTGCTCAGACCGGTCTGGGGACAGATATGAGTTGAGGCAGCAGCTGACAAATCTCTCTGGACTGATTACGACTGGTCTGCGGTCTGCGGAACTTGTAGTGTTGCGCGGTTTTCGCGCTACTTGTTTATATTTTCGGGTTTTCTCTTATATATATGTTCCCTAATCGTGTTAGACCTAAGTCTAAGCAATACCTAGTTGTTCTAAACGGGATTAGGGTTATTGGGAGAGAGGAATTGAGAGGTTGTGTGCTTTGTTCATCTTTGGGATCTACTCGGGTAGTTTTAGCTCTGTAATCATCTGAATTCATAGTGGAAGGTGTCGCTTTGTGCCGTGGTTTTTTCCCGCAAGGGTTTTCCACGTAAAATTCGTTTGCTTTTGTGTTGATTGCTTGTGTGGCTGTGTGGTGATTGTTTGATCTTCTTCGGTGCTTCCGCTAACCGGTTTTTCAACAAAATCCAGCATGATAAATGACCCAGGTGGCCAAGGGAAGCGGATTGTACTGAGTCACTCAGTACTCTAAGTGTACTGAGTAAACTCCGTGGGGGTCCACCGTGATTCATGTATTTTATCCACTCTGTCTATCCATTTTACTAGATAATTTTAGGGCTTGAGCCCCAAAAATAAAGCATATCCAAACCCCCAGTGGACCACATCACAGGAAATAGTGTGAATTGAACATCTACCGTTGAAAATTTCCTGGGGACCATAGAAGTTTTAGACCAAGATGATATTTTTTTTCCCTTCATCCATGTCTTTGTTATCTTCTGAACAGGTTGGATGACAAATAAAAGAACACTGTGGGCCCTAGCAAGGTTTCAACGGTTGAAATCATTATTCCCTCTGTCTCCTGTGGTAATGTCCACCTGAGCTTTGCATATGTTTCAATTTTTGTCTCAACGCCTAAAATGAGATGGAAAAACGGATTGACGGCGTGGATAAACCACACACATTCAAGGTGGGCCCGGATGGGTTTACTCATTACGATAAAAGCGTACTGAGTAACTCAGTACGCAATCCGATTTCGTGGGCAAGGGGTCGCCCACTATAGAAACTTCCCACCAAAGTTTTGTATCGGGATAATTCTTTCCATGTACGGTGAAAATGAGGAGGGCCACCAGAATCACGGTTTGGATTCGATATACATATCATTAGTGGGCCCCACTCATAGCGAACGGATGGTAATATGTGATTATTCTACCTTCTTCTCTTTTGTATTTCCTTCCCTGCCTTCTGTTTGGAAAGAAAAAAAATAAAAAAATCATGGCGACGGAGGTGGAAGAGCTGCTTGGATTTCTATCCTCTCCTTCTCCTCAAGTAAGAACCCATTCCACCCTCCAACAGATTCTTCTTCTTCCTTCTCTTTTTCTCTCTCCTTCCATTAAATAAAAATATCAAAATTCCACTGCTTGTCTCTCTCCCTCTCTTGATGAATTTCAGTCACGAGCTTATCAGGAATCAGACCCATTTCTCTCAGAATCCAGTAACCTTTTCTTTCCCTATAGAAAAAACCCACATCGAATCAGACCATTTCTTGTTGGATTCTGGGGATGATTTGAAATGGGTGTGCTGAATGTTTGCTAATTCCGCTGAGAACCGGGAATTTAAGTTTTGATAGTCTGGAAGCGGCCTTTTATTTTTTCTTTTCTTTTCTTTTCTTTTTAAATCCATTCAATATAGTCTGGAATTTAACTCCTGATAGTCTGGAAGCGGCTTTCAAGGATTTTTTTTTTTTCCTTTTCCCTTTCGTATCTTATAATCATAATTTACACAGGCAGCGTTTGGATGCACTATTGAATGAAATAGCAATAAGTAGATGGCGTGAGAAGCGCCGGAATGTGGTTAGATGGTAAAAGATCTAGCTACAAGCTAGGATCAATGGCAACACATGCAAGGGAATGAGTACTTTCTCAAATGAGAAAAGAAGAGCTTTTATTCTCAAATGGCCTACAAGACTAGACGAAAAGAATGGAAGCCCTAATACTGATTAATAGACTAAAATACCCTCCTAGCTTAGTTTACTATGGCTTTAAGTAGGGTATGTTGGTCATTATGGAGATTAAAAGAAACCTAAAGAAAAGAAGTAAAACACTAGTATTTGAGCTATTATGCATGTGACCATGGGGTCCCACTTGTTTGCTCCTGTGGAACCCACACATGGGATATATGGGACTCACGTGTGATCAAGTCGATCCACCTGTGGGACCGCATATCTTCTTGCATCAGTAGTTCAAACAGAGATGAAGTTGCGAATTGTATTTTACCTCTCTTGGTACTCATATCTAGGATTTAGCCCTCAGGGTGCAGTCGATTTGCTTTCAAGTCCGACTTGTAGGTAATGTGACTGTTGTTTTTTTGCAAGTTGGACATTGCTATTTGCTAAACATATCATTAGGTTTCAGTTCAGTTTGACAATTTCCATTTGAAGCAGCCTGTTTTCATGATTCACTTGTTGTTGTTTGGATGCTCAATTGCATTGGATGCAGTTCACTCAGCTAATTACAGAGTGGCACCATTTGATTCACAGTGACAACAAAACCCTAAATTGAATTTTTCTTTGCTTGAAGCTATACTTGAAACAGTTGTAATTGCAATTCGAGGGCTATTCTCTCATTATGAATGAGGTGGGGCTACTTCCACTTTGGACATTTACTCTATTGAACTGGATTCTTGCAATTCAATTTGGCTGGACATCCAAACGGACCCTTGGTGTTACATGAACTTCAACTGCTGTGCAATATTATTATTATTATTTCGATAAATGCTTGTGTACAATATCTCATCAAGTAATTTTACTTGCTATGATAATGCATCAAAACTCAAAAACGTACTATATGATCTCGCATTTGGTCTTTTGCTATGATAATGCATCAAATTTTTTTCTATTTTATTTTTTTTAATTTTTGAGCTGTTGTTCTCATCTGAAAATTCAAAATATGCAGTTGAAGAAGGCAGCCGTGGACATTGTTAGGGACTTAACTGGTTCCGAGGATGGATTGCTCTCTCTTGCTGGCCACTCAGAGGCTGCCTTGCCCTCACTTTCCCAACTTCTAGGTGAAAAGAAGGTGGTTTGCTATGCCTCTTTTTTGTTTGGAAAAGCTACTCATATTTTCTCTTCTTGAAAGAAACCTGTAGTGCCAGAAGCATAAATGACAAATGGAGCTTGAACAAATTCATGGAAGAACATGGACAGAATTCCAAGATTGAGAACTATCAGTGTAGAGGTCCAAATTATAGCAAATATTAAATAGTGCTTTGTAGTTGACTCAATAAGCAATGATTGCCTTTGGCGGATCTGGCACTCATGCAAGAGGCACAAAACCATTTGAAAGTTGTGTTTCGTTGCAGTATTGTGGTGGATATGATGGAGCAAAACAATCTCACACTTTTAAGGGTCTTTGTTTGTTAGCTTCTATTGTTATTCTCAGAGCTGAACATCTTATTTTCTTGTGGGCAGAAGCAGCGGGTTTCCTGCCGCCTTATGGTTCTGGGGAAGGCCCTCTCCTTTGATCAGCCTGCTTTTGTTCCTGTTTGTTTTGGACCTTGTGCCTTTTGATCAAATAAAATCCCTTATCACTGATTAAAAAAAGAAAGCGATAACCACCCAGCACATGTGCTAAACAAGATCATCCTCCTTTATTTGACCAAGGATGCCACCATCATCACCTCGCTGTGGCACCACCTTTGATAGCTTATCCAAAGACATTGTTACAACACTACAGAATCACCATAATGGATGGAGAATCAGAGATGCCCTTTTGCTCATCTTCTTAAAGGAAATGCTTCTTCGGAAGTAGCATAAATGGGTAACTCAATTGTTTAATGTTTCAGGAACTTTCAGAGCCAGCTGCTGAAGCTCTTATAAATCTGTCGCAAAATTCATCTCTTTCAGAGAAAATGATTTCAATAGGAATGGTTAAAACAGCCATGGAGATGCTTTATAGACAAGAATGTTGCATTAGGCGGCTGTTGGTCATGCTCCTAGTTAATCTGACTCAGTTGGATGCTGGTATTGCATCGCTGCTTCAGGTATTGCCTGGACGATCCTTTCATCACACTATTGTTAATATCCAATTTTTTGTGTGTATGTTATATTTGATTTTGGGTTATTGAAGCTACCCAGAGTCGCAGTTAATGTTGATAACTTGCAATATCTTGTGGGAGTCATATGATACTCAGGCTGTGTATGACGCTTGATATGTAGGCACTCAGAAACTGCACACTAGATATTCACTCCAAGGACTAGATTGTGCAGCCCGCTGTCGCCAAGTCACAATCCCAAGATCAGATTGATTGAACAATCCTAACCCCATATTTCTGGATGCTTGTTTCTGGAAATAGGACTGTTAGATATTTTTCATTTTTAACCATCAAATAAATACCCACCAATCTGATAGTTAGATAATCAAATAAGCTTAATTTTTCGTTCATGATACGTGTACACTGGATACCATAATCTTGACAGTTTAATTTTACTACTTATATGCCATATTTGCAATATCTTAGTGTCTGCATATCATCCATCCGACCCTGCAGAGTACCAAAGTTTCTCTCCAATATCTTGGTTTGTTTTCTGGTCCCTATGCTACATAACGATTGTTCTTATCACGTAGTCATAGTGCTAGGTTTTGCAATTTGCAGTGTGTCCCAACATGCAATTCTATGAAATGCATTTCAATCTGAACTATTGCTACTGTTATTTCCAGTTGGCACTTCTTTTCTCATGTACAATGTGAACTAGAACTCATGTTGGAAGAATTCCTTTGTTTTCTTCTTTTTCTGCCTGCTACGCATGTGATTAGGTTTTCAGTGTTTCTGGAGTTATTAATACTGCCCGTTTCACCATAAAGTGCCCTTAGTAGAAAGTGGAGAGAGAGAGAGAGAGAGAGAGAGAGAGAGAGAGAGAGAGAGAGAGAGAGAGAGAGGTTTAGGGAAACAAGCCTTAGTGTCAGCCCAAAGCACTAACACACAAACACACATATTAACTTGAGAAAAAAAGAGTCAAGTACAAACGCCCACCTACCTTTTGGTCTATTTTCTGAAAACCGCTTACTTTAGCTGTATTATGCTATGGTTGCCTACCTTTCTTGCGCCATTATTGTATTACCGCTTGCCATCATATGCTGTGAGAATTACATACGACTTTACAACTGTATTTTTTAAAAGGCAAAAATGCCCTTGTCAAAGCGTGCTCGCTTGCGCTTGTGGTCCGAAGCTAGGTGGGTCCTACAATGGTGTTTGTGAGAAATCTACCCCTCCATATGCTTTGCCCGCTCATTTCATGGCATTCCTTAAAAAATGAGGTTGATCCAAAGCTCAAGTGGGCCACACATTAGAAAATTGGAGATTGTATGTACACCATTGAAAGACTTGTGGGGCCATAGAAGCCTTGATAGAAGCTTTGGAACATGCTAATATTTTTCTTCTTTCAGTTCATCCTAGTGGTAATGACCTTATGAGCGGTTGGGCCGCTTTATGAACGGTTTGTATTGCATATAAACATCAGGTGGAGCCCAAAAAGGTTTAAACGGTAGGTAGCCCCTTTCCAATGTTTCCATTCGTGTGGCCCACTTGAGCTTCATATTGGACTAATTTTTTGTCTCATGTCTTAAAATGACCTGCCAAAACGAATGGGTAGGTGTCGTCAATGCTCGGCATCCACCTTCTCGTCAATGACTTGTCTTCTTTGGCCTTTGTGTTTGGGTGTCGTGCCGGTACCTTTCCAACTTCGTACTTGGGTCTGCCTCTCTCTGTGGGAAAGCCGGCGAAGCATCTCTGGAAGAAGGTCATCCAAAGGATAGATTGGAAGCTTTCAACGTGGAAACGCAGATACATGTCCTTGGGGGCCATAATCACCATGATTAAATCAGCATTTGTGAATATGCCAAGATATTTCATGTCGCTTTTCAGGTGTCCAAAGTCGGTTCTGGATATCCTCGAAAGAATGAGAAGGGATTTCTTGTGGCACGGAGACAATGACGGGAGGAAGTTTCATCTCCTTAGATGGGAGGGTGTTTGCAGGCCTATTGGGGGGGGGGGGGGGGGGGGGGGGGGGGAAGCAAGTATAAAGCCCCTTCACCTCATGAACTATACTTTGCTCGAGAAATGGATTCGGAGAGTCGGCGTGGATGATGATTCCTTGTGGAGGAAGTTGATTGCAGCCAAATATGGGGTGCTAAAGGGAGTATGGTTTGTGAAGGCTTCGTCTGTGTATAAAGCGTCGGGCATATGGAGACCTATCTTGAGCATGTATCCCTTGGTCAGCAAAGGCGTCTCTTTTAAAGTGGGGACGGGTTCTCGTATTAGATTTTGGAGGGATCCATGGTGTACCCCTCAACCGCTTCAAGATTTTTTTCCTGCTCCAGGTTAGCCACTGATAAGGGGGTGCGCGTGATTGAATGCTATTCGATGGTAGGGTGATGCAGGGGCATGCGATGATCTAACCTTAGATGCATGTATATCAAGTTGGAAGATATTCAAATAATAAAATTACGAAACTAACTACTTTCAATCAGAGGAAACTAACAAATCTCAACACGAAGATGAAATCCGTCCGTCCGGATCATGCCCCTTTGCATAAAACCATGTAAAATTGTAAAACAGGGAGGATCTAGGGATATGAGGATATCCCAGATCTAGCATAGACCAGTCCACAGTTAAGTTTGGATCCGGTTATCGTGGCTAGGCATCCCTCTTTTCGATCGTACCAAAAAGGGGGGGGGGGGGGGGGGGGGGGGGGGGGTGGGGGGGGTTTCAGAAAAGGACGAGGGATGTCGAAAAACAATGGGTTATCATGAAGTACGAATTAAGAATTAAAAGAAGCTTACCTTTCCTCGCACCTTGAAGAAAGAGAGAAGAGAAAACGGAAACTCCGGGGTGGAATCCTCAACACCCGAGGGCCAATCCTGAAACCCTAATCTCTCAACAAAGAGGAAGAAACTCACGAATTTTCTATTCATTCCATAATTTCGAAATAGGGTTCTCACAGTATATATAAGCTACGAAAATAAAAAAAGTGCACTAAAGTGCCTGAAAACCAAATAAATAACATAAAAACGTCTAAAGTAAATAACGACGCTAAAGCGCATAGAAACAAGGAAATAAATAGAAAAGCGCCTAAATGTAAATCCGCTCCATGGTCCAGCGGTCATGATGCTCCCGCGCGATCCTGCATCTCGCGTACTCGTAACGCGTCAGAAAATGGGCCCAATGGGCCCGGCGTCCATCCACATCAACTCGTCTGCTCCAACACTCGATCTGCGACGTCGCCTCCTCTGGTACACTCTAAAGGGTGCACCACTGATGTCTGCATCATAGGGGAAAGATCAGCTGGTGCCCCCCTTGTAGAAGAAATCTTTCGGACGCAGAGGTGGATGAGTTTATTCAGTTGTTAAAGATCCTGGAAACGGTGTCCATTGACCTCCGCCGAGAAGATTATATGAAATGGGCGGGATCCAAGACAGGAGTGTTCTCAGTAAAGGCGCTATTCTCCTTCATTTTCGCAATTCCGTCGTCCGATCAGTTGGAGTATCCTTACCACTATTGGTCATACGGTGCCTCCCCTAGAGTTGCTGCTTTCGTCTGGTTGATGGGACGGAAAAGAATCCTTACCGTTGATAATCTTCAAAGGAGGGCGCTTGTCTTGCCTAATATCTGCCTCATGTGCATGAGAGATGGAGAATCGATCGACCACTTGTTCATCCACTGCAAGTTTGCTTCTAAAGTTTGAGATTTCTTCCTCTCGCATATGGGTCTGGTTTGGGTAATGCCAAAGTCCATAGAGGAGCTGCTTTAGGCTTGGTAGGGGGTGGGAGGCAGGAACGGGAGGAAAGCAATAGGGCTGTTGACCATTACGGCTATTTTTGGGTCATTTGGGGGTCCAGGAACAGGCATTGTTTCCGTAATCGAATAGAAGGGGAGGACGAAGTGATTAGTAAGATCAAAAGTCTTGTGTTGGAATGGGCAATTTATGCCAACAAAGTCTCTGTTTCTGTCTCTTGAATGTTCGGTCTTTGGGCTTGTATTCTTTCGCTTCCGCATTTTTTAATAAATTTTTCTGTTATTTCTAAAAAAAAAAAAAAAGAATGGGCAAAGTGGATTTTTCACAAACATCATGGTGGGCCCCACGTTTTGTGGGGTTGTCACATCATTCAAAACCCATGCATCACGTCAGCTAGCCTGTAACAGGCTGGCAGCAGCAGGTGGAAGCGGATTGCGTGGTGTACCACACACCACTGACCTTGGTGGTTTGTAGTTCTATGGGGCCCACCATGATGTATGTGTTATATCCACACTGCCCATCCATCTGGAGATAATTTTAAAGCATGATCCCAAAACTGAGGCAGATACAAAGCTTAAGTGGACCGCACCACAAAAAGCAGTGGGGATTGAATGACCACTGTTGAAACATTCATATGACCACAAAAGTTTTGTATCGGGCTAAGGTTTCTAGTATTTTCAGTTCATCCAGTGGGAATGACCTCATAAACGGTTGGGATGGCATATATACTTCAAGGTGGAGCCTAGGAAGGTTTCAATGGTAGGCATTTGTTTTCCTAATGTTTCTTCTCGTGTGGCCTACTTGAGTTTTGAATCCACCTCACTTTTGGTTGCATGTCATGAAATGATCTAACAAAAAGGATGGACGAGGTGGATCTCTCACAAACATAAAGGTGGGCCCTACCGAATAGCCACCTTGCTACTTGCCATGAAAGTACTCAATCCACGTCAGCGGAGAATAGGAGTGGATTAGGTCCGACCCGAATTTAATTGAACACGGTGTTGCCCTGACGTGGTACCCACCTTGATGTATGTACTACATATCCACACCGTCCATCCGTTTTTCCAAATCATTTTGGGGCATGGACCCAAACATTAAGCAGATCCAAATCTCAAATGGACCAAAACATAGGAAATCGTAGTGTTTGACCATTAAAAGCTTCTTAAGAGCCACGAAAGTTTTGGATCAAGATATATTTGTTTTTCCCTCATCCAGGTCTCCTCGACTTTATCAAAAGGTTGGACGGCGTGGATATACTATACATGCGTCAAGGTGGGCTCCACTGTAAGGGTTGCACTGTGTTTGGTGAGGCCAGGGTCGCACCTACTCCACTACTCAAACTTGGTTGAAAGCTAGGTGGAGCCCACCATGGGTGTTTGTGAAAAATCTTCATCGTCCATCCGTTTTTCTAAATTATTTTAGGGCATGACGCAAAAAATGAGGTAGATGTAATGTTGTGGACCACACCGGACGAATCCATTTCACGATCTAAAGATTGACCTCCTTGAAACCTTCTTAGGCCTCACCTGCAATTCAGATCTGTGTCATTTTTTGAGCTTACGGCATAAGATAGGCTTACGAAACAGATGGACAGCGTAGATCACTCCGAATGATGAACAACCTTCACAGCCTTACGGTGGGCCCTACCATTATGTATGTGTGTAATCTACCCCACCCATCTACTTTGGCAACTCATAATTATGGCTCCATGTAAAAAATCTGCCAGATCTGGGCCAGATGCAGCACCACAATAATAAAACTAAATCCGGATGATGAACACCATTGAAACCTTTCTGAGACATAGGTGAACAGTCTGTGAGATGGCCTTACAAAACAAATGTATGACATGGATCACTTTGTATGCTAAAGGTGAGCACCAAACTCTCTGATGAAAGCAAGCATGAAAAATCAGAGCCTAACTGTGAATATGACTTGCGACAGGGACAAAATGGTCCTTTAGAGACCTTAATGACGCCTTTCCATCAGGAATCGTTAGTTAAGGTCAAATAGGCTTCTTTTTCATCGTATTTTTAAATGGTAAGTATTTTTAAATGAGGTGTGTATTCGAAAATAGACCAAAAGGTAGGCAGGCTTTTGTAATTAACTAAAAAAAAACATATCGCGTTGTGCAGGAATACATAGATAACACACACACACACACTCGCAAAATTACATATATTTTCTTACACCTCCCTCAAGCTGGAGCATGGACATTAATCATGCCCAGCTTGGAACACATACAAAGAAGATGATGATGATTAGCTTGGGCTACAACTCCCACTCAAACACAACATGGTAGGATACAAGATCTTTAGTTGATGTTTATCTTTAGATTGGGCCTTCGTTGTCAGTTGAATCTTCTCTTCTATTAGTAGTCATCCAAACTTGACAACCATTGAGCTGAACCACCATTCATGTGCAAAATCTCCTTAAAGACACATGCCACACTGCATAACAGGCGAGTGAAGTACCTTCACAATGGTTGAGAGGGGGACTACACCCATAATGACACGTGAAGGCACACATGCAACACTGCACAACATGTGAGTGAACTACGCCCATAACTCATAACAAAGGACTAAGAAAGAAATGATGAACAAAGAAAGAAAGCTCCAGTCCTTGCAGAAATCCTCCATGTCAGCTTGGCTGGAGCATTACTTCAAACTGTTTGTGTGGGTCATACCACAGTCAGATTATTTCATAGGAGCATACACATCCTGCTGCCCCCAACACTTCCACACTGGAGTACACACCCCTCTTGGATACCACAACACCATGAAATGGAGTACTTAACCAAAAAAAGAAAGAAAAAAGGAATGATGAACGAAGAAAGAAAGCTCCAGTCCTTGCAGAAATCCTCCATGTCAGCTTGGCTGGAGCATTACTTCAAACTGTTTGTGTGGGTCATACCACAGGCAGATTATTTCATAGGAGCATACACATCCTGCTGCCCCCAACACTTCCACACTGGAGCACACACCCCTCTTGGATACCACAACACCATGAAATGGAGTACTTAACCAAAAAAAGAAAGAAAAAAGGAAAAAAAAAAATCCCCAAAACATATCGTAGAATGCTCTATTTCACAAAAAAAATCACCATGCTTTCAATACCTGACAAATCAAATGATTCTTGTTTCTAAGGATTGCAATTTGTCAGCCCAACCAACCCCATGTAGAAAAACACCTAAAAAAACCTCTTGAAACGCACAAAGAACTTATCCAAAATTACAGAAAAATCACCAATATTTTTCTAAAAACCCTCTTCTAGATTCCATGCTTTCCTGCTTTAGATGTTCACCTAGCCGTACCCTGTTCATGCCATCCATATTGTCGGATGATGTCAGTTGTGGTCCCATTATTATATATTGCAATCAGATCCGAAACCTACTTTGATGCTAAGTAGAAAGTGGTGATATGGAGAGATCCATGCACGGGGGGGGGGGGGGGGGGGGGGGGGGGGGGGGGAAGTTTAGGGCAACATGTCTTAGTGTTGGCCCAAAGAACTAACACATATATGCTAACATGAGAAAAAAAAAAAAAAGATCGTGCTCTGCCAAAGTACATAGATAACACACACAATTGCATATATTTTCGTACACCTTTTGTCAACCAACTTTGATGGTAAGAACAGTGCTTGACACATTAATTTCTAGACGAGATACCCATTTTACAAAATGTAAGTATTGAGAATTGACTCCTTCCTCATCTCCAGATTCAAGATGATAAAGTGCAAGGATTGTATATTATGAAGCTTGTGAGATCATTTTGTAGATCTTCAAGTGAAGCAGCAGGTGTGTTTCCTGATTTGTTCCTGATTCAGGTGCATTTGTTGGTCTAGAATCGTAGTTGCACAGTTTTAGAGCCACAATATTTGGTACATTGCTTGATACTTCCCACAGGTACAACAAGATGCTATCGTGTGCTTTAACTGTAGATATCAGTGCATTGGGTAATATCATTTGCTACTCGAATTTGTTCTTCCCGCTTTTTTAGATTTTGAAGTTTCCCCTATAGACGATATGCAAACTTATAATTTCCTCAATGAAATTATACAAGTGGTTGTATTTGCACCCAAAACAATTTGATGAAAACTTGTGCAATACTTGTGTAATCCTTTTGTTTTGTTATGAGATTTCCATGCCAGTTCCAATTTTGGTATTTGGCACTTTGTTTTTGCAAGTCTACTTGTGCATGTAGAGATATGTACGTACGTATGTATGTATTCCCCCCCAACCCCAAATTGTAATGGTGGCCATAATGGCCACCGCCGTTACTGCTATGATATCGTCCGTAACGGCCATTACAGTTTTTTTTTTTGTTTTATTTATTTATTTATTTATTTTATAACTTACAGGGCTGTTATGAGCTGTTACAGGTCGTTATGGGGCAATTTTTCATGAATGGATACCATGTAGTGAACGTGCTCTCCAACACGTAATGGTTGTCATAACCCTGTAATGATTACTACCGTTACCGTTATGTAATCATTTTGTAATACCTTGACACACACACACACACACACACACACACACACACACAAGGTCGACCTTATCATAAATTGTGGTAAGTCAAGCTTTGTGGGCCCTCCCATGATGCGTATGAATTATTCTTCTAGTGAGTAGTGACCCCTCCTAAACATGGGATGTCCTAAAAATCAGCCGTGTCCAAAACTCAGGTTTTGGGCTCCTTAAGTCATGGATCGGGCTAGATTTTGGACTCTAGTCCTAACAGGGGGCAACACATCTGATGGACTGGGTGGATGTCCGGCACACATCATGGTGGGCCCCACAAAGCTCAACCTTACAATAACTTATCGTAAGGTCAACCTTGTAGGAACATTTCCAAATATATATATATATATATATATATATATATATATATATATATATATATATATATATATATATAGGGAAATGGTACTATGAGGTCGACCTCATGGGAAGTTCCCATGAGGTCGAGCTGTGTGGGCCCCACCGTGATGTTGATCGGACATCAACACCGTGCACTTGATGGGTACCCTTTAGTTCATGGGATATCCCAAAAATCAGCCGTACATGGAACTCAGGTGGGCCATAACATCTAAAACCATGTAAAGACATGCCTAAAACATCTAAAAGCGCCTGGTGGGGCCCACCTGAGTTTTGGATGCAGCTGAAAGTTGGTATGACCCCTCACCTAAGTGGTGCACACACAATGGATGGTCTGGATTTGTGAACAACATGTTGATGGGCCCAATAAACAATCATGAAGGTTTTAATGGGTGGATCACCTCTGTCAACTGTTATATGTGGTGTGGCCCACCTAAGTCATGGATTGACCTGATTTTTAAGAGCTTCGCCCATCACGTAATGGTGCATCTAACCAATGGAGTAGATGTCCGATCAACATCACAGTGGGCCCCACACAGCTCTACCTCATGGTAACTTCCCATGAGGTCGACCTCATAGTACCATTTCCCATATATATATATATATGAGTAACTCTCAAGTCCAACTGGTTGGACCGCAAGTTATAGTCCACCCAGCTCATACTTCCAATCGGTAAAGAGCATGTGAAATCAAACCCCTTGAATAGGTTAGCCCAATCAAGAGGATTGTCTAGTTAGAAAATCAGACCCATCCTCTCATTGGGAGGACCACAACATAGGAAACAATTTCTAACCATTAATAGATAGAAAATTGCAAGTGCGGTCCACGTGAAAAGTGGATGTGGCTGATTTTTGCTAAAGGTGATCCTCATGATAGGGCCAACCTATTAGACGGGTTGGATGTTGCACACACATCACAAGTTGAAAGTTATTTGATGGGTGGACTGCAAGTTGCAGTCCAACTGGTTGGACTTGAGAGCTATTCTCTCCCTCTCTCTCTCTCTCTCTCTCTCTCTATATATATATATATATATATATATATATATATATATATATATATATATATATATATATATATTAAGTGGTTTATATGCATCCAAGGGTTCTTTGGTTGGTGCTTCTACCATATTATTGTTGTTACAGATTATATTGGTTGAACTATTAGGGAGTGGTATTCTTGGAATTAATACTCTATACAAAACGAGAATTGCTAGGGGAAAAAATTCTCATGCAACTAATTTTTCTAGATGATTAAACTATACACTACGGAAGGAAATGAAAAGGGTTTCTGAGAAATGGTGTCTGGGTAATTAAGGTGAAGCCGTCTTTAACCAATTCACGTGATGTCAGCCAAAAGAGTCTGGTGTGCTGTCAACAAAAGAGGCTAGACTCTTATGATAGTTGATCAACATTTTGAAAGCATTGGCAACTCTTCTAACTCACATGTGGCACTCATGTATGTCTATTCACACTGCCCAAATGTGGGGAACACTATGGACGGAGACTTTGAAATCACACTGATCAAGCATCTCTAATAATCCAATTGATGGCTATCAAATGAGTGGTCCAAATTCCAAGTGCAAAATCAGATGGTAACTATCATGTTCTCAGCCTAATTTTTATGATCCAATTCCATACCACAATCAGATCAGAGATTTGGATGGTTGTGATTTCGGTCCAACTATTCCATGTGTATGTTCAAAGAGTCGCCACTATTAAAATGGTGGTGAGCTACAATTTTCTTTTGAACCATCATATGTGTCTTGTGAACCAAAAGAAACCTACTTTGTATAACTGCTTCCCCTCTATTGCAAACCATTCTCTCTCCCCTTGCATTGCAGTTGTCACATTTACTAGTTTCTGTGACCATGATTAATATTAGCTTATGTTAGTGTTGGTATCATCTCAAGTTGTGATGCATTTTTTCTCATTTTCTGTTGCACTGTGATGCAGAGGATGCCTTTGAACATGTTGCTTCTATACTCGTAAACATCTCAAAAATAGAAGCAGGCAGGAGAATTTTATTGGACCCTAAGCGAAGCCTTTTAAAGCAAATCATTCCACAATTCGATTCAACAAGCCCATTGCGGAAGAAAGGGGTATGGATAAGGGGTCTCTTAAATGAATTAGATTTCTTAATGAGACGTGTAAATAGGCCTCCAATTGAGATAAAATGATGATGTTGCACACAAAAGCAACATTTTTGGTCTCCAGGTTGATGAATTGGTTTCCGTTCCTACATGTTTTACCTTTCCATTTTTAAGCTTAATCTATATACTGAAGGCTGTGTTGATGCACTTTGGAATGGATTGTGGTGACTCTTCTACTGAAGTGGAAATACCAAATTGTGGTTACTTAGCATTGATAGTGAGAGTCTCGGCCCCAAAGTGCAATCACATTTCATTCGAGTTGGACTTGGAAGGGGATGTAACTATGATTTGAAGGTTACTTCCTCATTACGAAGGCTACGGACCTCATTAGTTGTGGTTTGATTTTTTAACTGAATCTTTGCAAGTCACTTCACTTGTGCATATCCGTGAAGCTCCACTTTACAACTGAGGATCAACTCTAACATCACGGTGGTGATCCTAACATTTGATTGGAACTAGGTGACTCTTCTTGAGAACGATCCTGACAGAAGCATAATCTCGGGAGGCAACTAAATAATGCAAAACTCATCACATTCCAAATAATGATGTATATGTCCCATCTTTCAATTAAGTGCACTGTATTGGGTCTGCTTGTAGATTACTCTCCCGCTCCAATGAAAAGCTTTCTGCATTCATTCATTTATATGATGTCATGTATGTTTCCTGCTCGGAGTATCCACAAATGATGGATATCCGAAGGTGGTTAAAGCACATTGAAGTTGATAATTTAGCAATTTCCCACCCAAATATACTGATCAGAGCTTGGAATCATGTAATGATGATGTTCATATGGTTCATCTAACATTCTCTAGAGTATCAAACTTATTTCTGCATGTTTCGGATTTTTTTTTGATGCTTCCACTCCCTTCATGATGTCTCATAGGGTTGTGGTATGGGCTCCCAATGATGACATAATTTAGTTTTTTGAAAATTTTAAACTGACTGTAAATTGTTTCAGTTAAATTTCTTTTTTAACTGTTCCCTCCGTGTCTTTAGTTTTAAACATTTGATAGGATTTATAACTGTCAGCAGGTCTCCGGAACCATTCGTAATTGTTGTTTTGAAGCGGAGAGTCAGCTACAGAATTTGCTTTTGATATCAGAGTTTCTCTGGCCAGCTCTACTTTTGCCTGTTGCTGGCAAGAAGGTAATGTTCTCCAGTGGTGGTTGACCATTTGACTTGATTGGATTTCTCAGCAATAGGTGGAACCCATGATTTGAATTTTCAGAAGTCATGCTTTTGTCTTAATACTTTCCTTTGCTCTTTATATTTACCACAATTTGTATTGGATAAATGGTATGTAAACGCTATCATAGGATGATCGGTGAATCTACCCATGAGCAGCAGTAGGAATTTATGCATGGCGCATTGGCATGAGATCTAATCTATCCATCAGGTTGGTCTGGCCTTCTACATGTTTTCCCAAAAACTAATGTGGTCCACTCAGCATGTCGGCTCCAATGTTGGAAACAGATGGAGGGGTTAGAAAACTTCAGCCCAGTTTTTCATAGCTGTCCATTTGTTTTGCAAACTGTGGCCCACCCGACCAGTGTATCATCCTGATTCTTGGGCTAGGGCATCAATATAGTGGTGCCTTTCCGATGGATGGATTGGATCGATGACCGATTGTTCCATTCTAGCACGTGTGGCGTGCACACGAGCCTTTTTTGCACGCACGTGTGGGCTTAGCAAATTTTGTAATTTATTCACTAAAACAGGAAATGATTTCCTTTATTCCACATTGGTGTTCATTGTTCCATGGAAGCACATCTTGGACCAACAATATCACTTCCACTCTGCTTATGTATGCAATGTATCGTTGTTGTGTGTACATATGTTCATGTAGTTGACAGTGGCATAATTGTAACTACTGCTGCACACATGTTTAGACGATGAGGTTGCAATCTGCTGATCAAATAGAAGCCATGCATGACATGCAGTTTTCCATTAGTCAAAGGCTGTTAAAATCCCCTTGATATCTGAATAACATGGCTGTCCAAACACTACTATAGTGCGGATATTCATACATAATACACGTGCATATACAATTTCTCTTACCTGTCAGAGGGGCCATTCGGGTGCTAGCAAAGTTCTGTGCTGGGCAGTCTGTCTGGGGCTGACAACCTGGTTTGTCTCCTCAATTTATGCATGGGAACCAAGACAAATGAGGATTGCTTATTCTAACAGTATACTTATTTTTTGGGAATGGCATGTCCAAGACGCACAAAAGGTGAAAAAGTTGTGTTCCTGTTTGCGTTTGTTGGAATATGACATTCTGTATAAACCTGCCACATGTGCCACCGTCCATCTTCAAACGGCTTACATGTACCACTATCAATCTTCAAGCACTTCACATGCACCATTATGCACATGATCCACATGTGCTCCATGTGCCAACTTCCATCTTCAAATTCTCCACATGTGCCATTACACACATGATCCTTGAGCCAACATCCATCTTCAAACTCCCCACTTCTGCCACTGTCCATTTTATGCCTTTTCCAGGTGTTTGACAAATAGCGTTCAGGACAGACTATTCAGGACAGAACTGTGTTTGCTTCAAACAGGCTCATAATGTGTGCATTTCTTTTGTATGGTTTTATGGCCACTCACCATTCTCAACCTTATATCCAAATTTGAGTGATTTCTTCAATTCACGTTCACTTGCACATGATATTACTATCAATTTATTCAAAGGCTAGAAAAAGATTTCGACATGATTCTATCATTCATATCAATTGTGTTCTAGTTCTTAATTTCTGGTATCTAGATATCACTCTTTCCCTATCATTATTGTTTATTCAGATATTACATATACTGTAAATGCTGCACCTTATAACCTTTTTCTTCATTGGGGGTTTCTTTCTAGACCATGTATTTGTATTGGGCAATCTCCTCTCCTTTTGAAGTATCCCACCTATTTTCTTCTAATAACATTCATCAATTATCATAAAAATATGCTAATTTCGTCTTCTTTGATTTGGTGAGTCATGCTCAGGCTTATAGCGAACAGGATACATCAAAAATGCCACTTGAGCTTGGGAATGCCCTTTCACATGAGCGAGAAGCAGTCGATGATCCAGAAATTCGTGTACAAGTACTGGAAGCTATTTACATGATTGCCTTACAGGTCAGCCGTCTGTGTTTGCTTATCTCTACTATATATAATGCCCACAGCTTTGGACAATTTTGCCCTCTTCATTAGTCTTTACAACATTGGTTAAGAGGGTAAGTTCGTCATAAAAATGTAGTTGCTTGGCAGGGAATGGTTGAGATTTTACTGCACAAGCACTCGCTTTCTTCCACTTGTTTTAATGCATGTACCCTGCACCAACTTGTCCTCTTCCCTAGTTAGATCCACGAAATGTCCTATCGGGGAGGCAGTGAGGCTCTATGGGGCCCACCCTGATGATGGTGTGACATCCACTCCATACATTTGTTATGTCGGTTCATGTTAGGATGCCGGCTAAAAAATTAGGCAGATTGGGAACTCGAGTGAGAGGATAGGTCGGCCACCATTCCCTATCTCTTTCTCCTTGTGTATCATGCACCTGCATGTAGCAGCCCCACGACATCACCCCCTCCATCACTCCCCATTGTTCCCTGTTGTGTGGCCCAGCTGAGTTTCTTACTAGGCTTATTTTTTGGATCTAGGCATAAAATGGGAGGGCACGTCTGATGGACAGGTTGGATGACACGCACATCTTAGTGGTTCCTACACAACTCAAACATATGGAAACTTATGTACATTCAAGCTTATGTGATCATTCCCCCAATGAGTTTGAGAAATTTTGGCTTCTAGATTTTCAACCATGGCATTTACTTTTTATCTTCCCCTTTCTCTCTCTCTAGGACACAGGACGAAGAGCTCTATGGTCTGTCAATGGCCCACGGATACTGCAACTAGGGTATGAGGATGAAGAGGATTCAAAAGTAATGGAAGCATATGAGCAAATCGGCTCCTTGGTATTGTACTCTCATCCTTTCTTTGCCGCCGATATTCATGTGTGTCAGGGTTTTTGTTTAGCTTCCTTTTCTTCAAGAGTCCCATTTTTAATCTTGCATATTCTTGTGGTATTATAGTCTCAGCTACTTTGTTTTGCTTCCTTTTCTTCAAGAGTCCCTTTTTTAATCTTGCATATACTAGTGTTGAGTTTTGCTAAGCCGTGTGGAAGTCAGCTAATGCACATGCCACCACATGCGCCTGTGTGGCAGACAGGTGAAATATCCAAGCCATCAATCAGCTGGGCCTCACTGTGTAGACGTCACTGCCTAAAGATAAAGGTGGTCTATTCAGTAGGCGAGCCATGATATTATGAACGGAATTTTACAAAAAACTACATGCTTAATATAGAATTTACATTCTGGTAGCTTTTTCAAAATGGTTTTCAATAAGCTATCCCATCAATTTAAATAAGGGAATTTTATGGCAAAATTCCTGAGGAATCTATATTTCACCAAATAATGCTCCATGATTAAAAACTACAGTGGTGGTTTTTGAGGGATGAAATTACAAAAATGCCGTCATTTATTTATTTTTTCTTTAAAATAGTGAAACTCAAGACTCTTGTGGGGCCTACCTGTTATGTGTATTACATCCAACCTTTTTAATAAATTGGCCCCCCTTGCAATTGGATCCGTCATATTTTTGGTTTGTCTGATAATAATGTTGGTGTGCATTTGTCGGATGGGTTGGATGTGAGACACAAAACAAATTGGCCCCATAACTTTCGATTTTCCACTTTATTGTAAAAAAAAAAAGAACAAAAAAAAGAAAAAAAAAAGCAGAGGGCAGTGATGTAATTTCTTCTCTTAAAAAGCACTATCCAAGAATATTGATTATTGGAGGCACTATTTGGCAAAATCCAATACCCTGAGGAATTTTGTGCTAAAAATCCCTTTTAAGTGATAATCATTGGAGTACTTGTGGTGCGACCAAAGAGGTTGGCAGCTTGGATGGGCTCCACCATGCTGTTTATGTGAAATCCACTGCAACAACTAGGTGCATTACCCCATGTTAGGCCTAAGGCCCAAAAGTCAGCTCCATCTGTGATTCATCTGGACCACATGAGCCGAAACAGTGTAGAGGACATCCCTCACCTTCCAAAGTATTTCCCTTGGTATGACCCATCTAAATCACAGATGGGGCTGATTTTTTAGCCCCATGCCTAAATTTTAGTGTGGCATCTAATGGTTGGAGTGGATTTCATAACATCATTGCGGTGGGCCTTGTAAAAATCAAGGGTGGATGTCTCTCTCGCAATTGTTTCCTTTGGTGTAGCCCCCCTGAATCATAGGTCAACTTGATTTTTGGCCTAGGGTCTAACGTGGGATTACCCATTTGGTGTTCAAAGTGGATCTCATATACACATGACAGTGGACCCGTAAAAAATCAAGGGTCGGCGTCCCATAAAAACCCCATTTAAATCTCTGTTTGTTAACAATTGGGAGGGGGACACCGTCCTTGATTTTTTTTATGGGGCCCACATTGATGTGTATGTGAAATCCGCTCTTGACCATTAGATTTGTAGCCACGTTAGGCTCAAGGCTAAAAAAATCAGATTGACCTGTGATTCATGTGAGCCACACCAAAGGAAACAATTGGGATAGAGACATCCACGGCCCCTGATTTTTACAGGGCCCACCGCAATGATTATATGAAATCCAGTTGAACCATTAGATGCCACATCAAAATTTAGGCCGGGGCCCAAACATCAGGTCCATCTGCGATTCAGGTGGGCCACACTAAGTGAAACAATTTTGAGAGTGAGGGTTGCCCTATACACACAACTGAAGTTGTTAGGGAAACCCTCACGGGGCTGATTTTTGGGCCCTCGGCCTAACATGGGGTGATGCACTTGGTTGTTCAGGTAGATTTCACATAAGCATCATCGTGGAGTGCTCTTGAGCAACTGAACCATTTGTTTCTTACAACCCCAACTTCCATTAAATTGCTTTAAGGGAAGGTACTCAAATGATAGTTACGTAAATTAATGGGCAGCTTATTAAAAACAGAAGCAAGTTGCCTGGTGTGCCACACACTATTGACCTCGGTGGTGTGGTGTGTTAACACAGCAAAGTTTTGTGGGCCTCACCATGATGTATGTGTTATATCCACATCTTGCAGGATCATTTAAGGGTATGAGCGCAAAAATGAGGCAGAGCCAAACCTCAAGTGGACTGAACCACAGAAAGCAGTGGGGATTGAACGCCTGCCATTGAAAATTTCTTGGGGCCACAAAAGTTTTGGATCAAGCTGATATTTGTGTTTTCCCTTCATCCAGGTCTGTGTGATCTGATTAACGGGTTGGATGGCAATAAACATCATGGTGGGCCCTAGGAAGGTTTCCACAGTGGGCGTCATTGCTCCCACTGCTTTCTGTGGTGTGGTGTGGTACACCTTACGTTTGGATCTGCCTCATTTTTTAGCTCATGCCCTAAAATGATCTCACAAAATGCATCATGGTGGAGCCTACAAAACTTTGCCACATCAACACACCACGGAATCCATGGCCATTAAAAACTCTTTCGAAAAAGGTAATGGAATCTTTTTTTTTTTTTTAATAAAATTTTCCCTGTTATAAATAAATTGACAGGTAAGGAAACTTTTGCCTGTTTTTCAAAAGTATACATTTGTTCAATTGATTGTGGCCCACCTTATGAGTTCACCGATCTCTTTATTGGAATAGGTAATCTATATTGTTATATCCTTTTGATAGCATATGTGGCAGCATGTGCACCTGTACATACGTGTGGGCTTAGCAAAGGTACAGGAATGTTTGTTTAATCAATGTGTGCCACAGGGCCTTGAAAATCATGTACCTGATAGTTCTTGAACCTTATTTTTTGTTCTGAACTAATTGATGACTAACATCTTCTTTCTTACTTTGGATTTTAATTTAATTTGTTCTTTACCAGCTGGTTCATGGTGGTGAAGCGGAGGAACGAGCTGCTACCACAGAAACATAGACGCCTCTCCGGCTCATCAGGATCCTCAGTCCTATCAATCAATTGCATGGTTTGCATGAAAATCAAAATATAACCAAATGCAGGCAAAAACAGGACCATTTTATGGTTTGTCGCAGTGGAGCTTCAGAGGTGATTGGTCGTGTCTATTGGTTGCGATTGTTCTGGATAACATTTGTGGCGTTGAATGTATCGCTGGGTTAGGTTCTAACCATGTTTTAGGCCTGGTCCCAGTCTATGTATTCTGGGTCATGTTCTACCCATGTTCTAGGTCTAGGCTCAGTCTAGAGCCCTTGATTAACTTTTAAACCTCATTCAGGGCTAGTGAAACTTCTTATAATCGTGACATTGGCCCACCATATTCAAAATGGGGATGAGTAATCTGTCTACGGATGGTAAAGTTGTGTCTATGAAGCTGGAAGTAGCAGAGCGAAAAATGCAGTGGTTGAGCAATCCTAATCGGACTGGTAGCTGTCAAAACGGGAGCGCTATCAACAGGATAAATCGTTGGGCTATGCTACATTCGCATTGGTGGGTCAGCAATTTGGACGGTTTGGATATATTTGATATATCAAATGGTTACTATGGCATGTGTAACCATTTTTATAAGGGTGGTTAATTATCAGATTATAACCATTGAAATGAACTTATCTCGAGCTGAACCTTTTAAATAGATGAATACCTTCTTTCCATTTCATTGCCAGAAAACATCCCTCTGCTTCCAAGTTCTCTAGCATAAAACACCTCACGGCCTGTTTGGTAGATGCTGGAATCATGCTGTATCATTTTTACTTAAATCCTAATTATAAATTAGAAATCATGTTGTATCTTTTTTGTTAGGATTTTAAGTAAACTTGATAACCTACAATCATAATATCTAATGCATCGATTAAAAAATGAGATGAACTCATGTTTCAACACTGAGGTCATGGCATTGATTCCCATAGTGGGGGTGGCTAACATTGTGGTGTGACTAACAGGGGTGGGTGGGTGTACTAACAATGGGGTGCGCCCCCCCCCCCCCCCCCCCCCCCCCAAAAAAAAAAGAACTCATGTTTCGGGGTCTACCAAACAGGGACGGGAACCTTTTTGGAAAGGAGAGAAGGCAGCTCCTAATTGAGTCTACAGTAATTCGCTCTAGGGCAATTCTCCCAGCAATTCACTGGTATTACAGCAGCCTGTGTCCTCTCCCAATCTGAATCTCCTTGGACCCACGATGATGTATATGTTACATCCAATTCATCCATCACCTGAGCCAATCTTTAGGAGGTAAGCCCAAAAATCATGCTGATCCAAAACTCAAGTGAGCCACACCATAAGCAAACCGTGTATGATGTTCACATGATATCCAACCTGTTCATAAAGTGAGTACATGGATCGCCTGGTTCCTGTGGTCATAAGCTAGGTGGGGTCCACTGATGTTTGTGTGAAATCCATCTATTAGGACATAAGCAAGGTGGGGTCCATCCGTTGTTAGGACATAACCCAAAAGTGAGGCAGATCCAAACCATCGAAAAAGTGGGCAGGGAAATGCCTACCGTTGACACCTCCTTTGGTGAAAACACAAATATTAGCCTGATACAAAACTTGTGTCCCCATGAAAGTTTCAACAGCATACAATCCTCACTGTTTCCTGTTATGTGGCCCACTTGAGTTTTGGATCTGCTTCATTTTTCAGCTCATGTCCTACCGTGATCTGGCCAAACGGGACAGCAGACCCACCTAGTTTCTGACCCCTGGAACTTCCTGCTGCGACAGGGCGTCCAATGGGTATGAAGGGAAAAGCAAATATTTGCTCTATCCAAGACTTCGGTGGGTCCTACGAAGATTTCAATGGTGTCCTATCTTGCTGTTCCCTGTGTTATGGCCAGCCTTACAATTCCGGGATCGAGTCTTGCAATGATCTGTCCAATTATCAACAGAGTGGATTTCGCACAGATTACGAGCTTTACCCCCACCTAATTTGAAGGGTAGTAATCTGAAACGCCTACACGAGCCCTACTGCAGATGGCACATCACAATCCATCGTGGGGCCTCTGATGAGGGACCCACCATTCACAAAACCACCCTTAGTCGGATGACCCTGACAATTCCTGAACATTGCTTTGCTTTTACCCCACTGACGACCTGATCCTAATTTCGTAGAATTCTTATTACCCACGAAAATGTTCCCGATCCATCCTTTCATCAAGTGGGCCACATGGATAAAAAGAATAGGCATGTGAAAAACAAAACCAATGGCCTGCATGCAAGATGCATATGTTGCATAACCCAGTGTTGGAACGTAAAGTTGTAGGATAGAACACATAACCCAGTATTCGAATGCAAATTGTAGAGGATAGAACACATATAAATGTGAAATCAGGCCAGGCTGGGCTAGAATTATTACTTGAGCCCAAGCCTGGCATGAAAGTTGATCAGGCCAAACATTCTAGGCCCAATCGCAGCCCACAGGTCGAGCGAATAGTCCACTCCAAGGCTGGACCTGCTTGGCCCATTTCCAACCTTGGTTTTCCCAATCAGAAGGGAAGGATTGACTCTCAACCTTCAAATGAAGGGTGACATATGCAATACAGCTGATGGTGGCCATTTTTTCTCACCAGGATTTACGGTAGTGTCAGAATAGATAAAAGCTAAATAAATAAATGGCATATTGATTGCTCAGCCAGAGGATTTTGCAACAAAAGCTTAAATAGACTCACCAGCTTCTGAACATTACCTGATTGATTGTCGGGCCATATGCATGGTGGAAGCTCCACTAACAGGAGTTTCCAGAAGAGTAGTCGTTTGGTTGGACACCAAGTAGACAACACCTAATAGATATATAACGTGAGAAAACGGGAGGGATGACTGTGTGGACATGGTTTCAAGGGGAACCCAGCCCATTCATGTGAGATACAATAAGGCGCACGTGCAATATCTGAGCTTTCTAAGGGTAGATAACTCAAAACTAAGGGTGCAACTTGAGCCAGGTTGATGGTCAACCCCAGCCCCACCGGCAACCCAACCCAAGTTCCAACACACGGTGCCCAACCTGAACCCAAATTGAATTCTGCAATCAACCTGATCTGACCCAACCCGACCCAAATACATGTGATTGTTCCCAACCCAGCCTAAAACAACCTGAATTTGCTCAACTTAAACCCAACCTGGGGACCTTGATAACCCCAACCCAACCTGATTAGAACTTTGGGTTGGGTCAATCGGGTTGAAGTTGACCCTAACCCAAGTTGCAGCCCTAGGCCCACCCTCATTCACACGGTCACAATGCAAGGTACAAAAGAACAAGGAGTGATGATACCAAATGATTTTCTTCCATAGCTGGACAATGCCCATCTTTAGGACTGACTGCATCAATGGATACATATAATAACAAAACATATATATTTGAGAGATAATATTATAAATTGTCAATACAACTATAGAGCCCAAATGAAGGAGGAAGAAGAAGAAGAAGAGAAAAATCTTACTCTGCCCCAACAAAGTACCCTATAAATAAGACCCAACACTTCTCTCTTTTGGTAGGAGCAAGCTGGGATTTGCCTCAGTTGCAACGACTGCTGTGCAACTGTGCTACAGAGTAAAAACCCCTGGAGAGAGGTAGGGGAAAAAAGAAAAGAAGAGGAAAAAAAAAAAACAACAACAAGGCCTATCGAACATAAGAGAAGAAAAGCCTAGAAACGGAGGAAACTCTTGTTACCTTAGCCCTTCTGCAACCGTGGGACTTGCTTCACATGAGCCCGTAACCGTCAAATCCAAAAACAGAGACCTGCCATATTGACTTAGTTGTCGCCCTCCTCATCTTCACCGTCATCATCTTGTTCGTCATCATCCTCTTCAAAGCCATCAGTGCCTTTCTCCTGGATCAAAACACAGTGGAAGGACTTCCTTGTTATTGCAGAAATATCAAAAGCATGCAATGAACACATGCTGCCAATGGCATCAAGTTCACTCTTCTTGGTATTCATGTTCCTTGGGATAATGCTTATTTGAACATTTCTTCTTAACAAACCAAGCAGTAAAATTGAAGAAGACTGATTATTATAATCTGACAAGAGCAGACCCCCAAAGTTATCTGACATCATCTGATCGAGCAATTTCTTTTTTCCAAAATAATCACTTGCCATAATATCACTTCATGGTTCATATGTTACCCAGGATCTTTGTAAGACAAATGATCTAGGGGGCGAAGTGTATGGAAGACTTCTGGTGCAGATAGTTGCATTTGGACCTGTAGGCATCCACATCACCTATCTGGGTCATCCATTTCATTCAGCGAGTTCACCCTTCTATTTTGTTTTTGTTTTTTTCCTTTTTCTGAAAGATAGCTCTCTTCTTCGGCTATACTATGCAAAAATCTGGCCATCTCATGGTTCTATGAACAATCTTGTCCATCCACTGCTGCATGCCATTGCTGGACAGTTTGGATGTCTTATCAGTATGAATGTTCATGGCAGTCTATGATGCGTAGATTGAATCTAATGGATGGTCCCAATAGGTTGTGGACACTGACTGGGCCAAATGCAACTGTGCATGGGAAGGTACACTCATTTCTATTTTGATAGATACCGATAGAAAAGTAGAGATTTCCTCTTCCAAAATATCAAAACTACAGCTTTCCTTTTCCAAATATTAAAACACATAACATATAAAAGGGAAGAAATAAATGGGCTGCCTCGTGGGATTGCAGAAGGATCGGAACCAAATCTGGAAGTTTCATAGGTATAATCATGTTAATTGGGTTCTGTAGGCAGCCAGTACAGCTCATTCTAATTTCTAATTTCTAGGAAGGGAATGATTATATGCAGTTGACTGCTGTGCGCCCAGCATTAAAGTGTGCATGATATCCAAGCTGACCATCAGATGCATCCTGTCGTGTCGGGCTCGGGACCAAAAAATAGGCCAATCCGTGAGTCAGGTGGGCCACAACATAAGGAAGCAGCTGGGAGTTCGAGGGGGAGGGACACCCACTACTGGTTGTGCATGGGCTCTGCCATGCTGTGTGTATGAAATCCAGGCTAGTCAGCCAGTTCAATTGGCCTGGATGAAGGGTCACACCAAAAATATGGCCATTGCAACACAGGTGGGCCCTGGTTCATTCAAAGACAGTGTTGCCTTCCGACTGTTTCCTTGGGTTGAGGCCCACCTGATTCATGGATTGGCCTACTTTTGGGCCCTGGGCCTAAATCATAGTGGCACACCTGCTGGTTGGCTTGGATGACATGTCATGGTGGGGCCCATGCAACTCTGAATGTATGGTAAACTATCATGCAGTCAACACTGTTGGATCGTTCCCATTTATAGGAAATCTAACAGTCGAAAACCTTGATAAATCTGGAGTTCAGGTTCCAAGGGAGGGGTATATAATCATTTTCCTCATCCAAGTTTAAGACGAAGGATCTCTTCGCCCTAAGCCTTACTTAACCATGGCGACAACAGTTTCTTGATGAGAATATCTTCTTGACATGGAAGCCAAAAACTGCTTTACGTCATGTGCAGTTTAGCAGTAGTGCTATCTCCAACAGGTGTTATGCTCAAATATGATGTAGAACAAGAACCCCCTAATGAAGGGTGTAGATCAAGCACATTCCGATCGCACATGGACCGCAAAAGATCAAGGACAAAAATTGTCAATTTTCGCATTGATGGACCAAAAGAAGGCGGATTGTAAATCGGCCATAACTTTTGATCCGGGAGGAGCTACAGGACACACAACATATAGATTCCTACTGAAATTTTGTTTTGGGGTGAAACACTAAAGTGGGTTGTGTCCATCCGTTTTGCTAGAAAATGCGCGGTTATAGCAGAAAAACGGAATTTTAGGAAAACCTATTTTTAGTAATTCCGATTTTAGTGTGTTTCCTTCTTTCTCTAGAGTTTTTGTTTATTTAGGAGTTTCTATTTTTGTTGAGCAATGAGTTTTAGAAAGAGTCTACTTAGTAGTAGTGTTTAATTACGTTTTGACTATTTTTAATAACTTTCTATTTTGAGAAACTTACTATTTTTAATAAATACGAATTAGAGTTTATTTAGGGATATATAAGGATGTTAAATTCATTTTTAATGTTAACTTTAATATTATTATTCAATAAAATTCTAGTTTTTACCAATTTTCTCTCGTGAATTCAAGATTTTTCCTCGTGGATTCGAGAAAGCCCTGTTGAGGAGTCCAGGAGCCTTGTGGATTCAAGGTAGTTATCTCATGAGGAAGATGGTGATCGACCTCAAGATACGAGCTCATATACTGAATAAAAAATTGATCGCTTAACCTTGTTATATGAGAAATAATTCGTGCAATTAAATAGTCAAAACTAATTGCACATGTCAACATCCAAAAGGAAAAACAAAAGAAAATTATACATTAGAGGTTACACAGACTGATTGATAAAAAAAACAATTAAATGAGCACGAAAATCATATTTTACAGATAAGATGGCTAGTTAGAAAAGCTAAGTGCTACAATTTCCAACTCATCCTGAATGACTGACAAATGCAGTCACTTCGAATCTGCTAGGAAAAGTTCCCTGGTTCCATAGCTTGGGATCCATTCAGTTTTTACTGACAATTATCACAAACGAAGGATGATCTCAGGGACTTTTGCAGCCTTAGCACAAATGCATGCATACACGTGAGAGTAGGTGTCACCTAATCAGAATCCCACAGATTCAAACCCGGGTCATGCCCAGGAGAGTAGGTGACTAGGCATCCATAACCAGAAATAACAAGGATGAAAATTCTTAATAAACATGAACTGGAGGCTACTAATCAATGTTAACGAGAAACACGCTTGACAAAATATAGCAAGTGGGAGCAGGCCAGCTCAAGTGGCAGACTGAGTGAAGATAGCCTCGTTTCAACACTGAGGTCATGGTATCGATTCCCATAGAGGGGGTGGCTAACATTGTGATGTGACTAATAGGGGTGGGTGGGTGTACTAACAATGGGGTGTGTGAACTAACCCATAAAAAAAAAGTGGGAGCAGGCCAGCTAATAAACACACATCCTCATAATAAAAATATATTCAAAAATTCGTCTTTTTTACCTCTTCATCATCTTCATCTCCCTCAGAATCCTCTTCATCAGCTTCCTGCACCAACAAGGCCATTATGATGCCCGCCAGAATGAAGAAGTATGTGATATAATAACTCCATTAGGATGAAACCATCCTCAGTAAAAGAAAGAAAAAAAATTAAAAGGAAAAAAAACTAACATTGTTGAAATACTTCAGAGGATTAGGCCATAAATCTTCCTTAATTATCTCAGCCACCTGCAATCACAGAGGTGAAAGCTAAATAACAGAAACATTTGAAGCTGGAGAAAGAAGGATGAAACTTCAAGTGTCACTTTTAGCTTCAACTTGCTGTAACCAGGAAAGCGTGAAGAAACAAACTAGCAACATAGGGATAGGCTACAACTCAAATTCATAAAAGTCAAAGAACAAGCAGCAAGATAAGTCACAAAACATATTAATGATCATTAATGAGGCCAATGAGAAGTTGCAACATGCATGATTTGTGCAACAGACATCTATTTTACACTGCATGAATCATGAAGCTGTGCAGTGACAGTTCGAGAAACTACCTCATCATGAAATCCTTCTGAAAGATCTTTCTGTTGAACTTCACTAAACCAGCTAAAGAAACTGCATTCACCAGAATAAAACTCAAGAATGAGGAATTGTGTACACACACAAGATACAAGCACCATCATATGTGAGACAGGAATAACAAGGCATATGGGTGTTTATACTACAATTACATATTATACATGTGCATAATATCCTGATCTCTAAAGCAACTCTTGTCCAAACTACAAACAAATGATTTCGTGCACCCATTTCAAGGTCAACCGCCAAATAACTAGGATGTGTTAACTCCATCATTTGGGTCATTTAAGATCGATGGGCTTCTCTTGCTTTCTTCAAAACTGACCCTCCCCCAACCCTAAACTCCCAGGATTACCACCTTTGACCTCCTTGAAATCTCATTGGAACCCTGATTATGATACTAACGCAGGTTTTTTCACCTCTACCATGCCTTAGAAGTTTCTAAATCAAAGAATTGAGATAAATGAAACATGCAATGGAATGATACAACTAGTCTTGTGATGCTGACGTTATCCTCCAAGATTCTACGATTGAGTAATCTAGCATATCGTTAAGAAAGCTTTCTTCTTTCAACCTAAGCTTGTATCCGCAAAAGATTCATTGACTAGACAAATCCACATATTCATTGGGCCTACATTAGGTCACCAAAGGAGACATATGGACATCCAAAAAATACCTTTTAAATAACTGTGAATATGTATATGGATGAACACTGAGCAACTATAATAGGTTGGTCAAATCATGTGCATTGCAATACAGGCCTGATGTTATCCTCCAAAATTCTACAATTGACTGGCCTAGCATCATTAAATAAGCATTCCATTTTATTGTAGACTTATATTTGCGAATGATTCATTGACCAGACGAGGTCAAGATATCCTACATTAGGTTACCAAAAAATGCCTGTTAAATAACTGTATATATGCACAAGTTGAATGGCTATGGTAACAGGTTCGCCAAATCATGTGCATTTCAATGCATGCTGTCATAAACCCGTATCATATGAAAGCATGCATTCACTGATAGCATGAGAAATATGAATAGATGTACCATGCATTTCAATGCCTGTCACAAAACTATATCATATGAAAGCATGCATTCACAGATAGCATGAGAATATGAACGAATGTACTAATGCAAAATTTT
Source organism: Liriodendron chinense (assembly GCA_003013855.2). Classification (NCBI taxonomy): domain Eukaryota; kingdom Viridiplantae; phylum Streptophyta; class Magnoliopsida; order Magnoliales; family Magnoliaceae; genus Liriodendron; species Liriodendron chinense. Next base: position 1,866,161 of record PVNU02000736.1, on the reverse strand, counting down.
CAAATGAATAGTTCCATTTTTAAGACAGGTTTACTACCACAAACATTCAATTGTCGCAGGAAAGAAAAAAGAGAAGGAGAAAGAAAAAGCTGTGTAAGAACAACCTTTCATCATGGAAGGGCCGCTTGCTCCCTTTTTTCGCATGATCAACACCATTAGCAATATCCTTCAAAGTAAAAAAATTACAGGGAAAAATATGGAGTAAATACCAGAGATAATGGAAACAACATGGCTAATAAGACCTAAAAATTGCTAAGACGATGACCCTTACCATACCCTCCTTCCACTTGATTGTAGTACCAGTTATCTTTGTAGTTCCATCATCAGAGAAGGAAAACGTCTTTGTAAGCTTTGTATCTTCAAAATAAGGGTTAGGAGAGAAGTTCTGGAACATTGAAAGCACTGGAATTACTAGCCAATTAAAAAATATCGATTAAAACTGTGATAGACTAACACCAAACGAAGAAGGTTGACAGCCCAAAATCTGAATATAACACAACAGAGGAGAAGAAACTCACAAGCGTAATGGAATATCCCGATTTAACGTCTTTGAAATCCTCAACATCCAGAGAAAGTAAGTACTTGAATACCTACATCAAGGCAAAAGAACCAGCTATCATTGTCAGCACTCACATGGGTATTAGTATCAAGATGGTCCAACCTTTGCTCATGGTGATCAAGGTTGTAGTGGGTTGGCAGTGGGCCAGACCCACTGGTCAGACTTCCTGCTCAATTCTTAGAATGAGATTCAGGCCTACTGCTATTTCTGGGATTGCCAAATTTGTGCATGGATGAGCCCCTGAGCCAAGCTTGGGCATTAACTTCAACCCTGATCTGACTTCTATGCCCAATAAATAAATGGATTGGGCTTGCATGAACCTGGCCCATTTCCACAATTAGGTGTCATGTTTCATTCATCACTTCCCATTAGTGGAAGCTTGGTAGGAAATATACTGGCAATCCACGTTTGAAAAGAAAAAGAAAAAGAAAGGAAGAAAAAAGAAAGAAAGAAACAAATAAAGAAAAAGAAAGAAATTGCTGTCAGGGTATATAAGATCCTACTCAATCTATGAATTTATGGGATCAAATCACACCTTCTGGTCATCCTCATTCAGAAGATCACAGAGTGCAGGGTGGCTCAAAAACTGCACAACGCAACACTCCCCAAGTCAATCGGATGAAACATGCATGTATCATAAAAGGAAGGATTCTCGCAATTACTTTGTAATAATCATAAGGATGTGATAACTAGATCTTAAACAGAAATACGAAACTAAAAAAAACTGCGAAAGGGATAGATTGCAAACCGCAGTTAACCAAAAATCAGGAATGGAATGAATGATATCATTCCGTCTGGTATAGACGGGCCTGCGTATCTCATTGTACTTCTGCTCTACTTCCAGCACTTTATCGCTTGCTTCCTCATTGATCTGTCGGCCATAAACAATCATGAGAAAATCAAGCATAGAAATGCAGATACACACCAGAAAGCACAAGTGAGAATGACATGAACTAGAGATTAGAGCATGCATCGAATTGTCTAATGTCTTACATAGCAGTGTCAACTTCTCAACGCATAAAAAATGTGCATCCACTGCATGAAGACAGTGGAAACATCTTGAAATGGAACAACCGAACAGGAATACATGTGGTGATACCAAAAACATACTCACTGGAAAGGAATGGAAATTGGGGCTCCGCGGGTATTTCTAGTGTTCTAGGTGCCTTCAGGGTCATCTTAGGTATTACAAAAAAAAACAAGAAGCTTAATTGTGAGGTAGGGGGTCTAAAACCACATTCAACCCTTTTTCTACCTTCTCTTCTATTTTTGGAAAGAGCAGATTTCCCATTTATTTCTTTAAATTGTTTCAAGCCAAAATGCAATCAATGGCAATGATCCGCCAAATGCAGTCCATAACTCACCGTAGAGGACCATGCAGTCATCACCACCAAAGAACGATCATGTTTTACGTGAGGCATTCCCATGACTGATCATGCCGCAAGCACGTCATTCTACAGCACAAGGCAGCATGCAGCATGAAGTACCAAAACCACGTGCATGCAGCGTAAAGCAGGCATTCATATCCATTCATTTGAGGAATGGAACAAGCATTCATGTCATGTCTTTCTCTTCCTGTCTAACCATCCTCTCACATTGTCTTAAAAAATTTCAGACAAATCCTAGGTTCTCACCTGAACTAAAGATTAGAGCATGCATCGAATTGTTTAGCTTCTTACGTGACTGTGGCAACCCTTCAACACCCACGTGAGAAATACCCATCCACTCATGCAAACAGCGGAAACATCTCGAAATGGAACAAGAATACATGTGGGGAATGGGGATACCAAAATGTACTGGTCCCCATTTCAGTCTGTTTTCCAGAACATACCCAGTAGAAAAGAAAGGAAATTATCCGATTATTGGGTTTTTCTGCAGGTATTTCTAGGTGTCTTCCAGGGTCATTTTTATCAAAAAATCCAAATTGAGAGGTAAGGGGGCCATTTTATGTTTTAAAAAATCCCAATTGAGAGGTTAAGGGGTCTAAAACCGCATGAAACACTCTTTTTCCTTTTATTTTCTTTTTGGGAAGAGCAAATTTCCCATTTATTTCTTTAAATCATTTTGAGCTAAAACACAATCCACGGCAGTGATCTGCCAAACACAGGTCCATTATTCGCCACTAGCAGACCATGCAGTCATAGTTGACAATGCACGATTATGATTTACGTGCGGCATTTCCATGTCCAATCGATCCGCAAGCATGCTATTCTACAGCACAAGGCCGCATGCAGTACTGAAACCGCGTGCATGCATCATAAAACATGCATTCATATCATTTCATTCAAGGAACAAAACATGCATTCATATCATTTCATTCAAGGAACAAAACATGCATTCATCTCTCTCTCTCTCTCTCTTTCTGACGAATGGTTCGATTCCAAATTCTCACTAGATACTGAATTCTTCTGTATGTGATTCTCACATTTTGGGGTGAGAATATTAAAAAAAAAAAAAAAGAAGAAGGAAAAAGGGGAACTAAAATGCATGCTGTATTGAGCTTCTACAAACCAGATATCAAAAGAAAAATGGCAAAAAATAGTAAAAAATACCAATAAAATCATAAATATATACCTTTTCAAGTTCGTCTTGGATTTCTTGAAGCTTCTCGATGGAGAGAACGAGCTCTCCGTCGATGTGATCTGAATCATCTTCATCTCCTCGTTCTGCAACCTTAGATTTCTTCCCCTTGTCTGCTGCCATTTTCCCAAACCCTAATTTCTGCTGCGAGAGGAAGAGATGAGAGGAAGAAGCTTCTGCTCTTAAACAAGGGCGGTCTTTTCTGCTATTTATAGGAGGATCTCTCCCTCTCACCATCTAGGTTCGTTGCCCTGGTAGTGGGGCCCATTTTAGAGGGACCCACCGACCAATGAAGGTTTCAATGGGAGTGGTGATATTCAGAGAAAATGAGCGCTTATGGAGCCCCAATGCACTATCTGCTTGTAAGTGGGGCCCACGTTTCCTTGATCTAGACCGCTGATCTCATAGGGCATACTGCAGATTGGAGATAAACTGAAGTCACTCTGTAGCCGAAGATCCTATCCATCGATCTATGCCGTTTCTTCTTGGCCGTTGCTTTATTTTGTCTATTAACCGTCTATTTTTCTGGGAGCTAATTGAATGGTCAAGGAATCTCTACTCTGGAGTTCCCGAACATCCTCTTTCCACTATGGATTCCTTTGAATCAACCGTTCAGATCACAAGAAAGTGGGCCCCATATTTTCAAACTGGTAGTGTTAAGATATTGTTTGCTTTTTGGTCCGTCAAGACACCATAATCTTCGAGGAAGATATTTAGTTCTCCCCTAACCCTAGTTAGGCCCTAGACGAATGCTAATCGCACTCGCCGGAGGTCACTCTGAAAGTGCGCTCGCCTCACGAGTGGAACGTGGACACGAATCGTACGTGTGTAAGATCAGGCCCGTTCATCAAACAACCCTCACTTTCTAGATTTCTTGAGTCTATGATCTGGAAAATACAACCATCAGGTGGGCCACACATGTGCACATAATTTGAACCATTGAGATTCGTACAGGTGTGGCCCACGTGTGGTGTGAGTACATCAGCATCCCTCTATTAGGGAAAACGACAGTTTTAATTAGGAGGATAACATGCAGATGATTGCGTTGGACATGTGTGCAATCAAATCATACCATCTGATTTCTGCTTTTAGACCACCTTCGCAACAGTGTGCAAGATGGACGGTGTAGATTAAGCTGAAAAAATAGGCTCAATCATCAATTTGATAGGCCCACCTTGGATTGTCTGTGATTCTAAAGAACCTGCTGCGGTCAGATCACCATAACCATCCGTTCCATGGCTCGTTAACTGAATGGGGATGAAAAAAATCGAAAGTGTGAGTCGCTGGGCCCACCCAATTGATGCGGCCCTCAAAAGGTGGCTGTATGGAGTGGATTGGCAATGATCCTGACCATTGGTTTGACCATCTTCATGTCAAACGCAACTCGCGGCACCATATGATTAGGGCACAACCGGAAACATTTGATCGGAAGCGGATTGACTTAATACACTCAGCGTACTGAGTAAACTCTGTGAGGGCCACCGTGTATCCACTCTATCCACCCATTTTACCAGATAATTTTATAAATTGAGCCAAAAGAAAAAAAGCATATTCACACCACTGAAACAGTGTGAATTGAATGTCTGCGGTTGAAAAATTCTTAAGGGTCATAAGAGTTTTGGATAAGTTGATATTTGTGTTTTCCCTTCATGCTCTCAGTGTGACCTTATAAACAGGTTGGATAACAAATAAACATTAGTGTGGTCCCTAGCAAGGTTTCAACGGTGGAGATCATTACTCTCCTGTTTCCTGTGATATGGTGCACTTTAGCTTTGGATACGCTTCAATTTTGGGCTCAACCCCTAAAATGAGGGGAAAATGGATACACGGTGTAAACTGCATTCATTCAGAGTGGACCAAACAGAGTTTACTCAGTACCCTAAAAGCGTACTCTCACCCTGTAATCCGACTGCCTTCATATATTGAGCACTTTTAGCCCTAATTTGATAATCTCAGCACTCCACGTACTCGTCAGCAAAATGAAACGAATGCCCACCTATAATGTAACAAGAAACTAGTCAAATGCTTTCTAAGATTAAGGCAATCAATGGCCGGATTTGGGTCTCATTTAGCCTCAGATTTGTGACTGATTGGGGCAGCTCAGTTGAACTTGCCTAGCTTAAAATTTCAATGTCAGCCAAGAGAGAGATGTCTGAGATGTCTTTCCTATGGTAGTAGCGTATCCCCACAATTTTCACTATTGAGGCCCACTCGAACTTCAGAATATTTTACTCCTTGGAGTTGTCTTAACACAAGCCAACGCATGATGTGTCCTGTACCGATGTCACATAATCATCATGATGGGTCTCAAAGACCCTTTATTGTAGTCTCCTTGTGAATTATGTCCCGTGGTCTATATGCAAAGAGCCAGATAAATGTGAGTGAGGTAATTGCATCAATGAAGTTAAAAGACAAAATTGCCCTCAGTTAAAGGGCCACTTGCATTGAAAAAACTAACCAGATCATTTCTCAAGAACAATAACTAAGGGCTCTGATACTACTATTTGGATCTAGAACCTACATGTTGATGCTTACAACGTCAATGGCCATAATTGTTAACGTCTCACCCCCATGAACAAGGGGGGGTGGGGGTAGGAGTAGGATGTGGGGATCTTGCGCATATTTCCTGTTTGTTGTGCAAGGTGTGCAACTTTGCACCGGTGAATCCCTCTCTCTCTCTCTCTCTCTCAATTGGGGGACAGAATATTTAAAAAAAATCAGTGTCTTTAAAAATTGCCAAATCTTAGCAACCTATGTTTGAGTGAAAATCTCTATCATATACCATTAATGGTGAGGACAGTGTAGACAAGCAAACTTTTCCACACGTAATTAATTTCTTGAACCACTAGGGTTATTAAAGGACATGAGGGGTCCCTACTCATGCCGGTGGTAGACTCACAAGAGTTTCAACACCGGGTCTTGGGCTCCAGTACCCATTGTGGTGAAATGCCACCTAGATGTGAGTCTGACTTGTGAGGGCGTGTGTAAAAAGGAAAAAAAAGAAGAAGAGAGACGTGAAAATGATGCAATAAAAGAAGATAAGAGGGTATTTAGGTAATTTCAAGATTTCCCTAAAAAAGCCCATGCTTTTCACAACCGCTACTCCTCAAGGGTTTAGTGCAATACATGGTTGTTGGATGTGGTGTCATCTTGCAATGATCCAGGCCATTAATATCATGGCCCTAATTTGAATCAGCTACACTTAAAAATATAATTTAGGATGAAAATATCTCATCAATGGTCCAATTTCCGGCATCTCATCGTCTAATCAGTTGGGACCATTGACACATGACTCTTAGTCCAGTAGCTCCAATGCTAGAATAAAAATCACAAATTATCGAGGTGCATTATATATATGAAAGCCTACTTTGTTCTTCCCCATGTCCCCACATCCTCTCTCCACATGCATTGTGCATGCCGTGTCTACTGATATCATGACAGGATGTACATATGATAAATTCAAACCATATTGCATGACAGGTGATTTCCATTATGACTTTAAAATCTCATTTGATCAATTTAGCGCAAGATATACATAATTATCGTGATATTCTAAAAAAAAAAAGCTAACATTTATAAAGCACAATGTGTTGAAAATAACCCATAGAAAAATGATATTTCTTTTATTAGTTATTTTCTCTTATATAAATTGTTGAAAATACTTATTGGCAAGCCCGAAATTCAATAGGAGACATAGGGTGTTTCAACAATATTGAGATCCGTGATCTAATCCTATCCCCTAAAACAAATAAATAATAATAAATAAATTCATTAAAATCTTAAAGGATATATCATCAATAAGTGAATATGCTTCATCTCTCTTCTCGCTAATTAAGTCAACTCGTTTTAGGTATTCTATCACATCCTTCAAACATGATGATACCTCCCCTCATTAAAGGTCATCTCTAATTTTCATTACAAATGACAGGACCATTTTAAGATGTTTTATGTCATCCTATCTATATGGATTGTTTGAAAAGACCTCATTATTAGTTTCGTCATTGTTAGTTTTCCCATGAGGCATTTTCTTTTAAGCTTGTTTGATAAATACGAAGAAGAATAGAAATTGTAATTATTTTTTTTGCCATTATTTCCATTGGTTTACACTGACACTATCAACAAATGCATTCTATTTATAGGGTTAGGTTTGTTTCAGATTAGAAAATCATTAGTTCATTGACAACGGTCAACTTGAATTTTGTGCCAGTGAATTGTAATGGTGGAAAAGGCTAATACTTGCTATTTAGAATCCATAAGTTTCTTTGTAAATGAAATATAAGAAAATTTATTGTCAAAGAAAAATAAGTCACTTATTAAACAAGCCTTTTGGGCTAGTTTGGATGGCAAGAAAAAGAAAAAGAAAATGATGCATTTTTCCTTATTCAAGACATTTCACCATGTTAGGATGGCATAGGAAATTGCCAGCTCATGGAGAAATGACTTCACAAGGGCATAAGATCACTATGATCTATGTGTATTCGATGAATTTCAAAAGCCTCGATAAGTGACAAGAGAGGAAGGCAAAAGTAGTTAAGAAGGTAAGCAAGAAGGTCTTCCAATGAAAGTGATGGCTCCACACACACACACAGAGAGAGAGAGAGAGAGAGAGAGAGAGAGAGAGGGGGGGGGGGGGGGTGGGGGGGGGGGGAGAATGAGTTGGAATCGTAAAAATTTAATGCAAAATTGAAATGATCAATTAGTGCATCAGTCCTAGGGATTTAATTATTTGAATTAGAAATCATACTTAGTTGAGATGCCATTGTTGAAAACTAGTTGATGGAGTCTTCTAAACCTCAAGCAGAGAAGCACATGGATGGAAAAAGAGCTTCTAAATGTGCATTTAGAGACCCAATCGTGTTTTAAGTAAATGATGAGGAGTTTGGAACCCATCACAACTCTTCTTCCAGGCTCCATTTGATTTTAGCATTCTAGGTCCATTAAGGAAATTGCATGTGTATCATAGTTCAAACGTATTGCCCCCACATGAATTTGAGACTGATCACAATTTTTGTGGGGGTCGCTGGTATACCTGATCACAATATCCAACCCTTAAGAAGGTCTAGACTGTTGATCAATAGACCCACCTTATAGAACTCTTACAAGAACATCTCACAAAATCCAACCACTCACTTTATTACCCTTAATTGTTTCCCAAACAGAATGGTTTTATATTCCTTTATCAATTGGTTACTTCAACCCATTGACTTAGTAAATCCTACTCTACTTATGAACTATGGCGAAATGCTTTGTTAAATATCTCAACAATTATGGGAACCCAAAAGAATATGACATAGAGGAAATAGATGAAAACTACCTATGAGTAAATTCCATTATACGGCCATTATCCAAGCACCATATTCAAATTTTCAAGCACAAGGTAGAAGGTATTTTTTACCATAGAAAATGATATTTTCAGTTGTTATCTAAATGAGATTCTAAAAATAAAATCCATAGGAGCTCATATTTCAATAGCTCTCATGCAATTCATTAATATTACACTTTTTTTCTTTTCTTTTTTCACCATCCAAATAGACTTTGGTTCTTAGATGCCCATCACTTTACCTTGTATAAAATAGTGGCCAAATAATAATCTTATTAAAACTTGTGCTTCGTTGGCAAACGAGACAATCATACAACACTTTACATACTAGCAATACATTTACCTAGCTCTAAATGCTATTTAAAGCCCTTTGAATTAGACGGGTGTGGATGGCATCTTGCACTCATCCGAAGAGATTATTGTCAGGCAGATTTGTGGAGGAGCCCACTGTGATGTATCTATTTATCCACCCCATCCATCCATTTTCTAAGATTAGTTTAAGGCATGAACGCAAGAATGAGGCAAACCCAACGCTCAAGTGGACCACACCAAATAGTAAGCTTGTGTTGCATTAAATGCAAAAAACATTAAATGCAAGAGTCATATGCGGTATGGTCCACTTGAGCGTTGGATCTGCCTCATTCTTGAACTCATATCTTAAACCGATCTTAGAAAAGGGATGGACGGAGTGGATAAATAGATACATCACAGTGGACCCCTCCATAGATTTGCATGGACAGGGGTAGGATGCAATCCGGAATTAGACAGCCAAGGGGTGGGTGTGGGTACGGAGAGAGAGAGACACTACCAAGTTACACAACTTTTTTAGGTGCATGCACCTCTTTGCAGTTGATTACCATGTATGGAAAAAAGTACGTATGCATAATTAGTAGAGCTTTTTATTAAAATAAAATAGAGATTAAGCTTTCATGATTAATTCATTTTAATATAAGAAAACATAGACATCTAAAGGGTTGACAAATCAAAATAAAAAAGTGAAGCCATGAATTAAAAAATTCTAGTTTTATTCAACTTTCTTTAAAGAATACATCATACAGGAATCACTCCCAATTTATAAGAATGTGATTATATACGTGTATGCCCGTGTACTTGCTTTTTTCTTCTAAACTAAGGAATTTCTCCTTTTACCCTTGGCGATATGACACACCCATATTTAAGAAACGACAATTATAGAAAAAAAATACATTTAAATTATCATCAATAACTAAAACATGATAATATAAAAGTTACAAGTTTCATCTTGTTTTCTTTTTTCTAATTGAGTCATAATTATAATTCATCAAGCAAACAAATTAAGAAAAACTAGTGCCCGTTTGGATGCACTTCCTCGAAGTGGGTTTTGCGAGAAAGGAGGTTTCAAGCCTGCTTTTCCAGCCAACTTGGCAACTGAGTAAGCATTTTAGCGTATATTTTATTGAGCGGGTGATGAGAGAAGGTTTGCAAAGTGCATCAAAATACCTAGTATCAACTGCCTTTTGGATCAAAATGATTTTTAGGCATCAAACACCCCTATGGAGGGTGTGTACAAACGGACCAGTCAAATTCCCTCTGCACAATTTCACTCGCCTTTCACTGCACATAGATAAACAAATGTTTACTAAAGAGTAGGGGCCACAAACTTCACAAAACATGATGGCTGATGATTTGGTGATCCAGACCCTACGCTAAGCTGCCCCAAAATACTTCCAAATTCTAGAATTATAGTCGTCCAATCTTTGTACGTATTTTCAGACCATTGTTGATTTCTTTTTATGTATATTTGCAGGCCATTGATGGAAGGGATGAGAATGGAGATGTTCTAGACACTCTGCATCATTAGATAGAAGGTTTGGATCACTTAGCCATGGGCCTGCTTGAATGGAGTGGACAAGAGAATAACGTACATATCCAGAACCATACAAATCTCCAACTGAAGTTATGAAAAGCGTACTATATTAGTATTAGAGGTTGGATCCCCTGCAACGATTGTAGAAAAAGCTTATTTACAACTCTGTGGGGCCCACTGAATCCAACCCATCTAGAAGGCCACCCCACCCAAAAATTGAGACGGCCCAAAAATAAGGAAGATCCAACCATTACATGGGCCACTAAGTGAATTTGGAAATTTTCAGATGGATCTCCATTGTTTTCTATGGTGTGGCCCAAGTAGTGATTTATGGACCTGATTTTTTAGGCATTTCATCATTATGGTGGGGCTTACTTGATGTGAGAGTTGGATGGTCCTAAGTCGGGTTGTCAGGCCTGATAATAATTGGGCTGGAGCTCGGTTTGAATCCAGTTCTGGGCCTGACAGATTGTAATGCATTTAATACTGTCAGTGGGCCCAGCCCAGTCTAAGCAAAACTCACCTCTAAAGAGATGGTCTGGGCCCACGGACAGTATTAATTTATTTTTTTATACTTTTTTTTAATGTTATCTTACTATTGCAATTTTTTATTATTATTAATGCTCCATCCACAATTTGGTCAGTAATTTGGACGGTCTAGATTGCCGGACATTATACCATGTTTTGTTTCAAGCAAAAAAAAAAAAAAAAAAAAAAAAAAAAAAACTAGATCCAAAATGGAGAGGACACTGACCAGGTTGTCAATGGGCCGGACTGGGCCAGGCAAAATCAAAATTTTGAATAGGAACGGCCCAAATAGTTCGAATGCCGGGCCCAAGATAGCCTCAGGCCCAGACCATTGACAGCCGTGGGCACTGATGTATAGCTAAGCTGATCGTCCAAATTGTGTGTCCTTTTGTGAACGGACCATGTCTTTAAGATAACACAGATCGAGCAATCATAACCATCGAATTAATGACTATTGAATGGATGGTTGGAAATAAAACTGTAAGTTGTCAAATTTTGAAGGGAAAGTTTAGATGGTTAATGTTCTCTTACTATTGCAATTTTATTTTTTTTGTTAATGCTCCATCCACAATTTGGTCAGGAATTTGGACGGTCTAGATTGCCGTACATTATGCCATGTTTTGTTTGAAGAGTAGCCACCATTTTTTAATTTTTTTTTTATATTATTAAATAGATGGTTCACATACTAAATAGAAATGCTCCCGTGCTACTAGTTGCATTGGACAATCCAATCCATTGATCTAGACTGTTCACTAGGTCCAGCACACATTTCATGAGCTATCATACAAGCATCACACTTATCAGACAAATATTAACCATTCGATCAATGGCCTTTAATATTGATGGTCAATATCATTTCTAGAAAAATAGGGCAAATCAACAGTCTGGTCCATCTATTTGTTAGCAACCATCACTGGTTGCTTGTGATTCTAAAGAACCATTTTGGTTAAGCAATTGTAGCCATACCATCCATAACTTGGAAAGATGATGGATATAAAATAAAGCCAAACCATGGATGGATTAGATCATCTGATCAGTGTGAATTTTTGTACGTTTTCAATCTAAAGTGTTCTGAGCTTAATAGAAGGTTCAGATAGACTGACTAGGCTATCCAAGTGGACTGATGCAACTAGGAGCACAATAACCTATAATGCACTGAGAGCACCGGAGCATTTCTCAAAACTAAAATGGGACTCTAGGCTGTCAACGGTCCAGGCCTAAGGTTGTCTATGGCCCGGATTTTGAACTGCTCGGACCGGCCCACTCTATTCAAATTTCTTATTTTGCCCGGCTCAAGCCCGGCCCATTACAGCCGTGGTGACTCGTGTTGGGCGCTGTGGGGCCCACTGTGATCTATGTGCATTACACACGCCGTCCATCCGTTATGCCAGCTCATTTTAGGGTATGATCCCAAGAATGAAGCAGATCAAAAGCTCAAGTGGACCACACCATAGGAAACAGTGGTGATTGAATGTCCACCATTAAAAACTTCTTTAGGGCCACAAAGGTCTTGGTTTGAGCTGATATTTGTGTTTTCCCTTCATCCATGTCTGTTTGACGTTATTAACCGGTTGGATTGCAAACAACCATTACAGTGGGCCTTAAGAGCGTTTCAACGGTGGATGTCATTATTCCCACTGTCTCCCATGAATCATGATGGTCTGTTTGACAGGTTGGATTGCAAACCAGCATTACAGGCCCTGAGAACGTTTCAACTGTAGATGTCATTACTCCCACTGTTTCCCGTGATGTGGTCCACTTGAACTTTGGATGTGCTTCTTTTTTGGGCTCATGCCCTAAAATGAGCTGTAAAAACGTATAAACGGCGTGGATGTAAAACACATACATCAAGGTGAGCTCCACAGCACCCAACACCAATCTGCTTCCAGCCCTTCATATTGGACGTGAATCGCCAGACGTGGATTCGGTGGATCCACCATGGTCGATGGATCCATGTGGGGCCATTGTGATGTACGTTACTCATATCCACGCTGTCCTTCGGTTTTGAAAGCTCATTTGAGGGCATGATTTTTTTTTTTTTTTTCTTATTTATTTATGTTTTTTGGGGTAAGTTCACACGGGGCGCGAATTAGGTGTTACCCTAGGAACAGCTTAGCGGGTGCTACCCTAACCGTGTAGGGCCCTTCTTGATGTATTTTTTTTTATACATTGACACCGTCTATCTGTTTTTTCATATCATTTTAGTATATGATCTAAAACCCTAAGATGATCTAAATCTCAGGTGGGCCATACCATTAGAAACAGTGATGAATAACCATTAAAAACGTTTTGTGGGCCACAAAATTTTTGTATGAATCTGATATTTATATTTTCCCTTCATCAGGACCTTATTGACATTATCAAGAGCCTGGCTTGAAAATAAACATTACCAAAACTTACAATGTGATCTTTGAAATTTTTAGTGGTGGAGCACTCAATGACATTATTTCTTGTGGTATGGTCCACTTGAGATTTAGATCTTCATAATTTTTGAAACCTCATTCTAAAATGGGATGTAGAAAAGGATGGACGGCCTGGATATACAAAATATCATCCATGTAACACCTACTAAGCTGTTCCGGGGGAATACTTAATTCGCGCCCAGTTCACACACCCCATTGTTAGTACACTCACCCACCCCTGTTGGTTACATCACAATGTTAGCAACCCCCACCTTGATACCATGACCTCAGTGTTGAAACGAGGCTATCATCACTCAGTCTGTCGCTTGGGCTATGGACTTGGGCATGATCTAAAAATGAAGCAGATCTAGATCTCAGGTGGACCACACCACAGTAAACAATAGTGAGTGAAGGGACCACACAGACATCAGCTTGATCCAAAACTTTTGTGGCACCTAAGAAGTTTTTAATGGTAGGCGTTCAATCACCACTGTTCCTGTGGTGTGGTCCACAGGAGACTTAGATCTGCTGCATCATGCCTTAAAATAAGCCATCTAAACAGTGTGGATATAAGACAAATGCATTTTCGTGGGCCTCACAGTCAGGGATCCACCTAAGCCGCACCTGAATTTCGAGGCTATCAGTCCGGAACAACTCTGTGGGGCCAACTGATGTATTTTTTTTTCTTTTTTCATGCCGTCGATCAGCTTTGCCAGCTCATTTTAGTGCATGAACTAAAAAAAAGGCAGATCCAAAGCTCAAATGGACTACACCGATAGAAACAGCAGGGATAATGATGCCTACTATTGAAGCTTTCCTACAATTTAAAATGATGTTTATTTGCCATCCAACCTGTTCGTACGGTCACACAGACATGGATGTAGGGAAAACACAAATATCAACTTGATCCGAAAATTCTGTGACCCCAAAAAGTTTTCAATGGTAGGTGTCCAATCCTTACAGTTTCCTGTGGTGTGGTCCACTTATGCTTTGGATCTACCTTATTTTGGGGCTCATGCCCTAAAATGTACTGGAAAAACGGATGGACAGTGTGAATAAAACGTGTACATTACGTCCGCTCCACATTTGGGTCACCAGATAGTCTGAGTCCATATCGTGCTGTGGTAAAACGACCACGGTGAACCATTGCTATGTCTTCAAGCAGTGAATCTTATGTGGGCTTTTTGGTTTTTTTCAAAGCTTAGGGCCGGGCATAACTTGGTCCAAGACTGGCCTGCGTTGTTCAACATAAGCCCAAGTCCCACCATTGACAAGTTGTTGGCTGAAGCCTAGCGTTTTTTTAATCAAAAGGGGGAGACTGAGAGAGGTGGACCTTGTTTAAGGCTCGGTATAAGGTGCGAATAGCATTAGATTTGAGGCGGTTTGCCGGTGTAGCAATGACCCCACGATGACGATAACGTGTGTGTTGTATCCATGCCATCCATCTATTTGGCAAGATCATTTTAAGGCATGATATAAGAAATGAGGTAGATCCGAAGCTCAAGCGGCCCAAGAATTTTTAATGGTTAGCATTCAATCTCCACTATTTTCTGTGCTAGGTCCACTTAAGCTTTGGATCTACTTCATTTTTGGTGTCATATCCTAAAATGACATCACCAAATGGATGAACCGCATAGATACAACAAATACACATCGTGGGGTCATTGCTACACCCGCATAGCTAACATGTGGGTGTAGCAAAATTCTTCTCTTGGAGTTGGGAGATGAGAGAGAAATGGCGGCCTAGGTTGAAGCTTATATGAGAGAGAAGAGAGCAAGCAACCAGTGTCAGCAAAGGAGTTGGTGGCTTGGATGGCTCTTATTGTAATGTTTATGTGAAATCCACTCCGACCCGTAGGTGATCACCCCATTTAAGGCCCAAAGCCCAAATAACAGCCCCATCGGAGATTCAGGTGGACCACACGGTTGAAAAATATACAGGGCAATGCTTACACTTTAAACTGGGCCACTTGAATTACTTGTGGGGGGCCTGAATTTTTGGGGATGATGCCTAAATTTTAGTATGATATCTAATGGTTGGAGTGGATTCATATAATCACCACAGTAGGCCTACAAAATCGAAGGTGGATGCCTCTCCTAAGTATTTCCTTTGGTTGACCCCTATGAATCATACGTCAGCATGACTTCTTTGGCATTAAGCCTAACGTGGGATTATATATTTAATGGTCAAAATGGATTTCACGTACACTGATACACAACACGGTATGGGTTTTAAGATGTGAAAAATCATTTTCTTTAAATAGTAGGGAGAGGAATACCACCCTCAATATTTTATGGACCCACTGTGATATTTATTTGAAATCCACTTCAACCATTAGATGTGTTATCCCATGTTGGGTTTGGGGCTAAAAAATCAAGTTGACATGTGATTCATGTGGGCCACACCCAAGGAAAACAGGTCCACCTTGATTTTACAGGCTCCACCATGATGATTATAAGTCTTAGGAGCAATTTCAAGCCTCGCGAGCAATCATGGGTCTTGAGAGCAATTATGGATGCTAGGAGTGATTTCAGGAAAATGAAGCAAGATTATAGGTCCCAAGAGCGATTTTCTCATTGAGGAGTGATTTCAAGTCCTATGAGCAAATATGGGTAAGGAGCAATTACACCTCTAGAGAAAAATGTATGCTAAGGAGCTTGGGGAGGGCACCTCAATTAACGAGGCATGTCATGCATATGCTCAGAATTAGAGATGATTGGAGTTGCTGGAGGAAAGAATGATATTATGAATGCAATTTATAGATTCATTAATATATATATACATTTCAAGGAAAAACTGGATGCGCAGTTGGTCCTTTGAGGCCAACGAATTGAGGCGTCAGAAAGAGCATGTTGCTAAGCTATTAGAAACCTCTTTTGGCAATAAGCCCCATAATCAGAAACACAAAAGAAAAGATGGCTGTGGTGTCAAAGGCAATGACAACTCTAAAAGCAAGAGCCCTTGGTAGAGCCGCATATCTGCCCGGTTAATTCGCTCGACCCAACCTGTAGACACCTGATCTATCCTACCCGGCTGAGAAAAGGATCCGGTCCCGAGTGGATACGGCTGAACCATTTTTAATTTAGGTATGGTTTAGGGTTCATGCCAAACCCGCCCAACCTGACCCATGTATACCCGACCCACCCGTTCCGCCCGACCCGAACCGTCCCGTTTATACTAGTTTATTGCTTTTAAAAATATATGTATGATAGTATCAATAGGTTGAATGGTTAATAAACATTAAGGTGGACTCTAGAATCTTTTGATGGTGAGAGTTCAATGACCACTAATTTTTGTGGTGTAGTCTACCTAAAGCTTTTATCTGCTTCCTTTTTGAAACCATGTTCTATAATAATCTGGAAACACATATGAACAGCATGGATTTACAATATATACATCGAGTTGAGCCTCATGGTCAGGGTCTCACCCACATGGCTGGTTTGGGGGACTTACCGGTTCTCACCCAAGCTGCGCTCATCTCACACTCACAGGGAGCGGATTAGGTGACATCTGGGATCCACCAAGGTGGCTGGCCCCCTGACTATGTGTCTTAAATCCACACCGTCCAACTATTTTGAAAGATCATTTTAGGATATGATACCAAAACTGAAGCTAACTCAAATCTTAGGTGGACCACACCATAAAAACATAGTCCTAACCTGACCCGACCGACCCGACACACTTTAGCATATAGGGTAGGGTAGGGTAGGGTAGGGTAGGGTAGGGTAGGGTTAGGATTGACCCTTTTACAAGTAGGGTAGGGTTAGGATTGACCCTTTTACAAGTAGGGTAGGGTTAGGGTTGGGTCAGCCTAACCCGATCACGACTCGGACCGAAACCCGAACCTTTAAAATATATTTATGTTTGGTCTAGAGGTGGGCCCAACCCAACCTGTGTGCAGGCCTAGCCCTTGGTACCCAAAAATGATAAGTGCGAAAGAAGGAAAAAGGTAAATAAAAAAAAGGTTATTGACATTGTGGGAAAGTATGTCACTTTTAGTATAAGTGCGAAACATAGGATAGAGGAGATAGTGGAGGATTAGAGTAAGGTTGATAACCCCAGGTTGACAATATGGTTCATGTATCTCAATTACCACTATCCATTTATTTGAGAACCGTAAGTTTTAATGGTTTGTATGGTTGGTTAGGATCCTTCCTAATACTACTATTCCTTTGTCCTTCGCTATGCCATGTATGTGTGATTCATGTTGTGGATATGCTGTGATTTTTTCTCCACTTTTGAAGGAATTTCTCCGTTAGAGATTAAGTATTGAATGTAAGACTCCATTAGGTGGGCCACACATGATCATCGATTTAGATCATGACCATTGGATTATTCAGATTGAGCGATTCAGTGGGCCACACTATAGTTGTGATCATTACAAATAGGTTTGGGGCGGGACGCTTGAACCGTGGTTCCTATTCACGGTTATTAAGCCAGATATGGAAACCTACGGTATGGAGACCCTAGAGGAGAGAAGTGTGATGGGTAAGCTTCTCTGGCCCTCTTTCCTATAAATATATGTCTTGGTCCCCTCACCAATACACAAGAGAAAACCCTAGTCCCCATTGAGAGGTTCTCCTAAAGGTGTTAGGTGCGGAAGACCAAGAGTTCTTCTCGGCAACACGACAGCATCGAGAATGTCTTCCCAATCAGGTATGGCTTTATGATTACAGCATGGAATCTCTATTATTGATGCATAGACGATCCGATTATTCTGCATAAAGTTTAAGTTTCACATTGAATGCCATCCATTGACCTTGGATAGATACTGCATGCCCAAGGTTCAATTCCATTGATGACATTTATAAGATAACTCTATTAATACCTTTGGTGATGTTTGATGAGGGGAATGCATGTGTGGTTACAGTATGCCAACCTCCAACCAGTCACCTATCCTAGTCCTCTTTAAGGATGTGTCACCCACCTATGTGCTAGATAGTGGTGGTGGGAGCATTGCCTCTGATTGTGTCGCCAGATGACACATGTCAAATCACAAATGTTTTTACTGCCTCTCAATAACAAATGTTATCCCTCTAATTCTTTTATTGGTTTTTTTTTTTCCATTTTTTGTATTTTGGTTGTGCAAGCTTCAGATTATCGTATTGGAACATTTTTGTTTTCTATCTTCGGTCTTCTTCTAATAACGTGTACAGCACATTTTCATCATTTAATGAAAAATTTATAGATCTAAGGCATTAAAGTTTGTTCAATCAAATTTCTCGCAGCATTTCAAAAGATTTGTAATGATTGGCTTGGTTGCCATTACTTATCACCACATTAGGTGAGAGAGAGTTTTCCATTAGTCTATTAGGAAGCACATGCAAAATATTTTATTTTAATTTTATTCTTACGCAATCATCCCCATTGGTCCAAATTGAATTTACAGAAATCAACTGACATGAGAGCAATGCGGTTATTATTAGCCCGGCATAAGAGTTCCATTTACTAGATTGGATGCAACAGAAGCAATCAAAGTTGAAAGCACAATAAAGGAATCCCTTCATAGCAATGTTCAGGTGCTACCTACAATAAATTATTAAAATTATAGGGCATGTCCAAATGCTTATTTAGCATAATAAACTTACATGTTTTATAAAGTACAAGTGCTATGTCGCCGTATCCTAGTGTTGCACAATGGTATTTGCATATTGTAGAGATTATAAATGCATCATCTACTACATATTCCTATGCACTGTGGCTTGTGCTGGGCAAGAAAAAGTCACATAAAAATTTATTTTAATGTTTCCTCTCATTGGAATTACATCAATCATGGCTTTGATACTACTGTTATCCTTTATATAAACAGTGTGGTACATTATATTTAAAGATATTATGGATTGAACGACGCAATTACACAATGATTAAATTAAAAATTCAAAATATGAAAATTAATTCCTCACTCAAGTCAGCCACAAAATAGGGAGATGAGTCTATTCACTTATCTGATTTAATGATAACAATGATAGCCAGTGAACAAAGAACAATGGAGGCCAACAACTCACTACCACTTATCTGATTTAATGATAAAAATGATAGCTAGTGAACACAGAGCAATGGAGGCCAGCAGCTCATTACTCTACGGACTTGGATTGCATCCTAACCCTGCCCATCTTCAGCTATGAACAGGCAGGAGCTTCGAGTGGCCACCGTGATGTATGGGTTTTATCCACATTGTCTATCCATTTTGCTGTTCCATTTCAGGACAAAGGGTTAAAAATGAAGCAGATCTAAGGCACAGGTTGACCACATAATGGGGATTAAATTCTCAGCATTGAAAACTTCTTAGGGCCACAAAAGTTTTGGATCAAGCTGATGTTTGTGTTTTCCTTCATCAGGGTCTATGTAACTTTCTGAATAGGTTAGATGGCAAATAAACATCACGGTAGGCCTTAAGAAAGTTTCGAAGGTAGGAATTATTACCACCTTTGCTTCTTGTGTGTAGTCCACTAGGGTATTGGATTTACCTAAATTTTGGTCTTATTCCATAAAGACGCCTGGGTAAAACCTATACATCACGGTGGCCCCTCAAAGCTCATTCCCGTTCGGGGTCCTACTTGACCACATGCAAGTAGGGTTACTAGATTGCCCCTATCACATTAAAACCGCACACGTCCAACACATTCAACCAAAGAGGCCTTTTGGGTGTCCCATCAAAGGAAAGCCCTATCAAATAAGTTGAAAATGGCCCAAATTTAATAGTTACTCCCTAATATGTCAGGATGTACTTGCACCAAATCCTGAAGAGCTTTACTAGGTGCACACCTGCATCCAATAAAAGTTATGTAAACACCACACTTGTGCCAGCATATGGCACATAGGTGCAAGATTCAATCCATTCATGAGGTCGGTCCGATCTTCTTCATCTTTAAGCAAAAATAAATCTGATCCATTCAACACGTGGTCCCAATGCTGCAGATGGATGGTTGGATCAAAACTTAAACACTAGGCCTTCTACCTCTACGTAGCATTGCTCTGTCAGGCTTTCGGCCATTGCAGCTAGGGAATTATGGCAGTGTAGTTCTGATGGATGGATCCGATCTCCGGCCTATCGTCCCATTACTAGCACATGTGTGGCATTTACACCAGTTTTGTTGCACACGTGTGCGCTTGGCAAAGCTTTTCAGAGAACATGAATGGCGATCTTGAGTCGCGACGGAAGGCAAAACGAACTCCTTTATGTCGCCATCATCTTTTCTTGTGGTTATGTTAACTGACACGCAATTCATACATGGTGCAAAGAATTATGGCAGTTCGCCAGGGGAAAAAATGTTCCAAACACTCGATGGCTTAAGATCATCTGTGGGGTATGACACATCAAAGGTGGGTACAAACTAACCGTCAGATCTCCAACACGAGTGCCACAGATCTCCAGCATAAGTGCCACGTGGACAAAGAGGAAGTGCTGGACGGCTAACTCAGATGTAATGAGATTATGACCCGTATGTAATTATCATATGTTCAAGCAGTGTGGGGGCCACCCCTGATGTGTCAATGTCATCTAACACATCCATTAGATGCGCCCCCATGTTGGGCCTAGATCCCACTATCTATATCCTGATTCATCACACAGGTTGGCCACTGTTAGACAACCACTTGTTTTAAAAGCTAGAGCTAGAGGATGTACATCAATGTATATAGAAGGACTACACACAATCGCATGTGTGGGGGGTGGAAGGAGGCACAGGTGATGATGGGATATATAACTCATACTCAGGTTGAGACTCACACCAGAAACACCCGCTCATGGAGAATATATTCCAATGACATATTTGTTGCTTTCAAAATTGAAACACTTAATCTTTTATTTTGATACAATATGAAGCAACCATTTGATTTAAAAGCTTGAGCCACTAAGGAAGGAGGTCCCTTATTTGAATTTTGAGAGCAGCTAATATGCTTTGGTAATATATTCTCCCCATAGGGCCATGGGCTACGAAAATTAAGTCCAACTTGAGATTGAAAAAGCAAACCCAACCTATTTATAGTGTAAATGTTCTTCCACCCTTGCCTAATATATTCGATGTAGAGTTCTACCCTAGCATTCTTAGAGAGTGTTACGGCTTGTTTGGAGCGTGGATTAGGAACCCCTTGGATTTAAAACCCCTTGGATTTGAAACCCCTTGATTGTGTTTGACACTCTAGATTTAGAATCCCTTGTGGTCCAAAAATATAATATTTACAAAGGTTTGAATTTAATTACTAAATCAACTTTAATATCCCTAATTAGTATAAGCATGTAATGTTCAATACACGGGTTGTAATAAGCCAGTTGAAATATATACTTTGACAAAAAATGATGAAATTCAAAGTATCGGATGGACCACAAGCATAAGATGATATCTAAGTGACTAACCTATGAATTTTAATCGTTGATTTTCTTGGATAATGTTTGGACGGTGCAAATCATCATATTAAAGTAATTTTAGTGATGCAGTTGATAATCTAATTGTTTCGGAGTATCGTCACTAAGCCATGTGCCCAATACATTTATAGCCTAGTGACATACATGTTACATATGTGACTCTTAGAAGTATTTTAAATGTAATTCAAGCTTCTACCTCAATTTGCAAACCTTCTCATTCAGCGGTTTGTAACCCCCTGGATTTGAAACCGCTATTTCCTATCTGTGCGAAACACATCGGAAGATTTGAAACCCCTCAAATTCCTCTAAATCCAATGTGCTAAAATGGCCTTAATGTCACTTGATATGCATTGATTCGCTGTCTACCAATAGCTCGAGACAGATCAAGTGGTGACTTGACGGCCACAGAAAAAGGTGATGAGAATATTGGGGATTGTGATGCTGACCGTAGAAAACATGTACCTGGAACATGAGGGTGTGACGCCCATCGTGATGTTTGTGTTTTATCGGTGCTGTCCATCTGTTTTGACCGCTCATTTTATGGCGGAACTCAAGAATGTAGTAGATTAAAATCTAAGTGTACCACACCACTGGAAGCAGTGGTGATTGGACACCCACCATTAAAAACTTTTTGTGGACCACAAAAGTTTTGGATAAGCTGATATCTGTGTTTGTCCTTCGTCCAGGTCTTTGTGACCTTATCAACAGGTTGGATGTCAGATTAACATTACGGTGGGCCCTAGGAAAGTTTCCACGGTGCTTGTCATTATACACTGTTTCCTATGGTGTGGTCCACTTGAGTTTCAAATTTGTTTATTTTTGAGCTCCTTCCCTAAGATAAGCTGGCGAAACGGATGGACAGTGTGAATATAATACACATACATCACAGTGGGTCCCATAGCGCCCAACACCACCTAACTGGTGGTGGGGTCACCAACCAATTCGCTTCACTTGCTCCCTGCCGTGTATCCTAACCGAGTTTTGGATCAGGCTGATCCTCGGGATGTACGGTGAAATCAAGTACACGGTTTGGATTCCACATAAATATCATGGTGGACCCATATACGATAATTAGTATGCGCTCAAACGCATGTAAGCATTCCACGTACTGTAAGTGCTTCGCATAATGTAAATCATGCCAATGACATCGACTTTATGATAAATCATCAATCGCCAAGCACTGAGATTGAGATGCTTCACAATAGAAAGGGTAAGAAGAGCCAGACATGACACAAGACAAAGAGCGTGAAAGAAAGGTGCAGATTCATTTGCCAGTTGGCATCCACTTGTATTGCAATCCTCGAGTCCGCACGCGCGAAGAACCTGACTATCCACATGCATGCACACGTGTCAATACAAGACACATGTGTGGGATCTGTGCTTTCCTCTTATTGTAGATAACGGTTAGATCTCCTGCCTCAAAAGGTAAACTTATTTCACTCCACAGGTTGGGCACAACATGTAATGTAAACTAACGGTGCCCATTTGCTTTGGGTTTTGTGGACCGTAGGATGTGTCAAGTGGCCTAATTTTTAGATTAGAAGATCTAAAACATTGTAGACCATCTGATGAAAAGCTCGGATCTTGTGGAAATGTTTGAAATTGGCACTTTTTTCTGTGCATGGTAAGGGCTTGTACACGCGTCTTGAACTAGCAAACTTAAGTTATCCATACACCTATGCATGAAAATCACTAATCAATTAACAAAATATCCCAAGTTGTGGTACCGTCCACATTCCTTATAATTTAATGTAATTCCACAATGGCCACCTGGTTGATTTTCTTACACTCGTCGTTTTTATTTTGGGTATTGAAATAGTACAACAAGTGTACCATCTTACAACCCAAAATGAGAATGGTGGGCGTGTGCAAATCAATTAGAGTGGGCATATATTTCAATTCCATTTAACCGTTTCTGAGAACGTTCCCAGAACGTTCTCAGTATACAAGCGCCCAAAACTCCCAAGCTCAACTCCTATCTGGGGAGCGGGTTGGGTGTTACCAGGGTAACACTTCAGTGGTTGTTACCCTTACTGTGTGGGGCCCACCTTGGTGAATGTGTTGTATATCCAGGCCGCCCATCTGTTTTTTCAGCTCATTTAAGGACGTTATTCGAACACTTAAGCAGATCCAAATGTCCAATGGACCACGTCACTGGAAAAGTGGTGAATGACCATTAAAATCCTTTTGTAGGCTGCAAAAGTTTTGGATCAAACTGATGTTTTTATTTTACATTCATCCAGGTATGGTTGACCTTATCAAGGGGTTGGATGGAAAATAAACATTATGGATCTGCTTAAAGTGCAGCTGGGAAGTTTTCAATGGTGGACATTCTATCACCACTTTTCCCGTGGTATGGTCCACCTGAGATTTAGATCTGAGACCACGTCCTAAAATGCCTTGGAAAAAAGCATGGATGGCTCAGATCTTGCATACGTGTTCCATGTTAGCAAACTTGCGTGTGTGTGGCCAGGGCTCTATTCTTCAAGGTAATTCCATAATGGGACCCCACCGCACGTTGGAATTCGATATCTAAACCTCAGTGTTGAGAAGAGGTTATCTTCACTCAGTCTACTACGGTCCCAAAGGTGGGGATATGTTTAAATAGCACTTACATTTCACAATTGCGTGTGGTACCGCCGGAAGTTATGGTGGTGTCATGCAGTATCTCTAGACTTAAGTGTTGAAAGCCAGGTACTGCGGGAAGTTACGGTGGTAACAGGCAGTTGTGGGGTCCACAGTGATGTATTTGTCTTAAATCCACACCGTCCAACCATTTCGAAAGCCCAGTTTAGAGGGAATGATACAAAAAATGAAGCCGACCAAAATCTTATGTGTACCAAACCACAGAAACAGTTGTGATTGAATCTCTACCATTGAAAACTTCATAGATTTTCAGTGGATTCCAACGGAATGTTTATTTTCCATCCAACCTGTTGATAAGGTCACAAACACCTATATGAATAGACCACATAAATATCACATTGATCCAAAGCTTTTGTGGCCCATAGGAAGTTTTTAATGGTCAATCACCACTGTTTTCTGTACTATGGCCCATCTGGGATTTGGAACTGCTTCATTTTTTGGATCATGCCCTAAAATGAAATTTCAATACGGATGGATGGCGTGGATGTAGCTACATACATCACAGTGGCCCCACAGTCAGGAGTCCCAACCACCTCGGTGGATCCGGGGTCTCACCTAATCCGTTCCCATGCAGGACATCCAACCCGTACATACAATGCGTCAGTTCATGTCACCTCCAGGTCCTAAAGCCAGGCTGATCCAGGAATCAGGTGGGCCACAGCACAGGGGAAGAAGTTGATTGGGGACAGTCACCCTTCGTATCGTTTGTATAAAATCCAGGCCTTTCATCTACCCTGGTTAGACTAAAATTCATGCTGGTTTTCAACTCTGATGGGCCCCAGTGCAAATCAAGGATGAGAATTCCATTTCAACTTTTCCCTGCTCTGTGGTCCATCAGAGTTTTGGATGGATCTTCTTTTCGGGTTGGATGTGCTGTATGCATCGCGTGGGCCTCACATATGCCCGGTGCCACTGAAGCGGACGCGGATTGGGTACCATCCCTTCCAGGACCTAGCTAGAGACGGACGGTCCTGTCAGGGGCTCTGTGGGGCCATCGTGATGTATATGATTAATCCACACTGTCCATTTATACTAACAGATCAATTTATGGCACAAGCCAAGAAAGGAGGCAGATCGAAAGCTCGAGTGGACCACAGATCAGAAAGAGGAAGCAGTGGGGATTGAACTCCTACCATTGAAAATTTTCTAGGGCCCATCGTGATGTTTATTGGCTATCCAACCTGTTTATAAGGTTACATATATCTGGATGAAGGGAAAATATAAATATTAGCTTGATTCAACGGTAGGCTTTCAATCTCTACTGGTTCCTATTGTGTGGTCCACTTGAGCCTTAAATCTGACTTATTTTTAGGCTCATGACTTAAAATCTTCTGTAAAAATGGATGGACGGCGTGGATTAAAAATATATATCACAATGGACCCCACAGAGCTCCTCACAGGACCGTCCTTATCTAGCTATGTCCTGATGGGGTAGTACCCAATCCACGTCCCACTGAAGCGCACCCCTTACATTACAAGTCAATTTCTCACCATACAAGTGTACAAAGCTCCAACTGAAATGCAACGGTTCATCTCCATACACATCCCTTCCACCAATCAAAACTCACATCACCCACCTTAAAAGGGCCAAGCCTCTCCATAGCACTCCTACCACAACAAAGGAAGCCATGGCTCAGAAGACCCTTGCAACCTGGTGCATTCTCTCCCTCCTCTCATTTACAACACTTGCACATGGGTGCATTACATGTGGGACGCCGCCGGCGGTTATACCACCGCCGCCACCGGCCAATTGCCCTAAGGACACACTCAAGCTGGGTGTGTGCGCCGATCTGCTCGGCGGCCTAGTGGGCCTAGTGGTCGGTACACCACCTGATAGCGAGTGTTGCTCATTACTTAAGGGTCTCGCCGATCTGGAAGCCGCCGTCTGCCTCTGCACCGTCATTAAGGCCAATGTGCTTGGTATTATCAACTTGGACGTGCCGGTCGCCCTCAGCTTGCTGGTTAACAGTTGTGGGAAGAAGGTACCTGATGGCTTCAAGTGTGCCTAGGAGGTCGCATTCTCCAGTTTATTGTCTCTCCATTTTCAGCTCCTGTAGTGTCTAGAGTTGATTCAAATGTTGTTGTTGTTGTTGTTGTTGTTGTTGTTGTTGTAACTTAGTTCTCCACTCTCCTTCTCTTGTTGTGTCTATAGTTGATTGTTCTAGTTGTGGTTGTAGTTGTTCTTTGTCCAAGGAATGCATGCATTTTTATTTGGGTTGTTCTAATGTAGTGGAATACGCCCTTGCTTTGTTTTCTTTAAGATCTAATGCACACCATGTGCTGTACATAGGAGGTTTGCCAAGCCCACACATGTGCAGGAATGATATCACACATGTTTGAAATCCAAGCTTTCTATCAGGTGGGCTACCCTGGTTAGATCTCGTGACTTAAAATCAATTGGACTGACACACACACACACACACACACACACAAGAACCGTTTTAGGTTGTTTGTTAGCTTTTGTACGTTATGTCCCGCCTAAGGAGGGAAACAGCTGGCCGGGGCCGGTTCTACTACACATGAAATTGGACCGGGCCTGTTTAAGCTAAAATACCTGAGCCCAATTCTGGCCAGAAAATAATTGGGCCATACATGGGAGAGCCGGCCCCAGCAGTGCCTAGCCCGTTTGCCATCTCTAGTTCTTAATTACAAACCCGGACCCACCAAATGGAGAATTTGATCCTTGACCGTAGAACATGCAGAATGTAGTCGGGTTCCAATTTGTTAAAGCGGGTCCATCATTCAGTGATACAGACCATAAACAACCCACGGGTGGATGTACGCTCCAAAATCTCCTAGACTGTAAGTTTCCAGCTACCAACATAGTGCTTCCTTTCAATTGAACGTGGACCGTCCGTTTCCAGGCCATATCTGCTATATACACGTGAGTGGTCTGGGGGCAAAATTTTCCTTTCCTTTGGCAGTGTTAGAGTATGCTGGAGTTGTTTGGGGACCACCCTTGATGTTTACGTGGAATCCGAATCTGGATTTGATTGAGGACACTTATGTTCGGTTCACATTCAAATCACGATCATGACCCAAAACTCAGATGGGACGCACCACATGGATCACTGTATATTCACTCCTATAATCTAATACATTCAGAGGGTTTAGCCCACAGGTTTTTTCAATGGCCTTCCCTTCATTGGTGCGGATCTCTTGACCGAATGGGTTGGGTGCAAATTAGAGCTGCACACGAGCCAAGCTACCTTGGTTAACTTGCTTCACTCGGCTTAAATAAGTTCGATTCGATTTAACTTGAAACGGAAGCTAGTTTTAGCCAAGCTGAACTTTTTTTTTTTTTTTTGACTCGAAATAATTTCAAGCCAAGTTTAAGTTGACCTGAGCTTGACTCGGCTCAATTTTAAATACCTTAAATATATATAATATCGATTGAATTTAAGTGTTTATCACTCCCTTTTAAAAAAAAATCGTCCAAACCCTTTATTTTTATTTTTTTACCCAAGCCAACCCACACTCAACTCGAAAACTCGAACTCATTCTATTTATTAACCAAGCCAAGCTGAGCTGGACATTTAGGTTCGATGGGTGAGTTGAGCTGAGTTCGGGCAAGGGTTGACTGCTCGCCGAGCTGAATCGAGCAGGGGTTCAACTCGCATACAACGTTAATGCAAATACACAACACAATGGACCCCACATTCTATCTGATTTATATGGTAGGCCCACCTGAGTTATGGGTCATGCTGGGTTTTGGGATATAGACCTTACATGTGGAGGCACATCTAATGGACGGGATGGTACTCAAACAACATAATTCAATTCACCTGCACAGCTATGTGGTGAATTCCCTCTCCTTCCCTCCTCTCTCAGCACGCATTGCACGTGCATACCCACTGATCCAAGACATTTTCCGGAGCATGGTCCACACGTGCTGAGATCAGTGTGGCTCGCCTTCACCTGTGATCCCCAACAATAATGTAGATATCATATCTAAAAAGCAAGCCCATACAATCATCAGGTGGTCCACTCATGTACAAAAGAAATGAATGGTTTGGGTTCAGATCCTATCCTCTGTGCATGTGTGGCCTAATTTCTCTAATCATAGATGGATGGAATTTTCGCACGTAGCGAGGGATGACAGCCCTTTGTGCATGTTTGGCCCACTAATCATCACATCTTCCTGATTTTTTATGCATGAAATTTGGAGGGTGAGGATCACCGGGGGAGCTAATGTGGACCTTTGCAAAGATAATACCACCTCTCTTCACGACTTATGTACTTAACTGCAAAATACACATGCTTCTTTATTTATTTATTTTACAAAGTGGATTCTGTAAGTAACACCGAGTTCAGTGGGGCCTACCTTGATATATTTGCTTTATATCCACCCCTCCCATCTGTTTTGCCCCCATCATTTTAGGGCATTTGCCCAAAATTGAAGCATATCCAAATATTAGGTGGATCACATCAGAGAAAACAGTGGTGGTTAAATGACCGCGGTTACATACTTCCTAGGGCCCACCGTAATGTTTATTTGCCCCAATATGTTGATAAGGTCACACAGACTTGTATGAAGGGGAAACACAGTTATCAAATTTATCTAAAACTTTTGTGGCCCACAAAAAGCTTTTAACGGTCAATCACCACTGTTTCCAGTGGTGTGGTCCACCTGAGATTTGGAGCAGATTCAAAATGATCTTTCATAACGGATGAACGGAGTGGATATGCATACATACATCAAGGTGGCCTGACCGAACTCGGTGTTACCCGACCTGACCAAATCCGCCCCTGGTTTTAATTGGAATGCTAAAATGCAGGTGGCTGCTTTGAAGTTGTGTACATTTTCGTCTTCAAAGCACATTTTGCAAACGTATGTGGAGATCTGGACTATTGATCTGGTGGGCCACTGTCCAGATCTGTTATTTCCTGATAATCACATGGATAGGATGACTCCGATGATCCATTTATTACGAGTTTTGCTGGTTTACTGCAAACTGGGTCTCGAACCGTCCGTTTTACCAAACCATGATGTGAGAGAGAGAGAGAGAGAGAGAGAGAGAGAGTAATTTAATACCCTTGAAATTTTGGATATCGCTTATCTACGTAGTGGCCATCGTAACAACAGTACAGATCATGAGATATGTTTGCCACGTGTAACTGATAGTTGCCCATGGTAGGAGTGGGCATGGAACCGGTAAACCATACCCGAATCGTTTATTTGGTTCGACCTGGTCCGGTTACGAATCGCACGGTTCCAGTTTCGGCTCTGAAAATTAAATAATCGATTCGGTTCTCAGTTTGGGATTTTGTAGAATTAAACTGGACTGTAGAACTGGGCTACATAAATAAACCTGGAACTCAAACCTTGGGTGTTCAACCCTCATTGTTTCACGTCGAGTAGTCCACTTAAAATTTGGATCTATTTAATTTGTTTTTAATGTGGCCCACCTAAACATTGGCTGATAATGAGGATGGACGGTGTAGATCTAACAAACACATCAAGGTATGCCCATGGTAGGCCCTGAGGTATGAATGGTGGATATTAGATCTATTGATTCTTGTGATGTAGCCTACCTAAGCTTTAAATCTGAATGCATTTTGTGGCCATACATTAAAATAATCTTTTGAAATGGTTGGGCAGCATGGATTAAATACATGCATCATAGTGGGCCAGCCGTAGGCACCAGCTCCTCTCTTTTAAATTTTATTTAAAAAAAAAAAAAAAGAAGCCTAGGACTATAGAATTGAACCGGAACCAAACCATTTCTTTATGGTCCAATTTCGGTTTGGTTTTAGGGTGCAAACGGTCCGGTTCCAGTTTTGGCTTTCCTAGAATTGTTGGGAACAATTCGGTTTCAGTTTCATCCCAAAATCGGATCTAACTGAACTGTGTGCACCCCTAGCCTATGGAGTTGTGACTTTGTACCATACGTGGCCTGCATGCTTGCTCCATATGTGAGGGTTTTAAATTAATTTGACTTTCTTTTTTATCACTTGTTTTCAGCCATCTATGTGTGGTGGCTATAAACTGAAAGGTTAAGATTGTACTTATTGCTCTCAATTCAATCAATTAAGACCACTCGTGTGATTAAGGGTAGGGCTGTCAATGGCACGGATCTTGATCCATATCCGATCCGTATCCGATCCGATTTAATCGGATTCGGATCCATAATCGGATAATCGGGTCGGATACGGATATCCAAAGATGATCCGTTTAATATTCGGGTCGGATTCGGATCAACCTTGATCCGGCCCGTTAACGATCCGACCCGATAAAAAAATAAATAAATAAAATAAAATAAAATAAAAACATAGGATAATCTCTCTTTCTCTCTCTCTTTCTCTCTCTCCTCTCTCGGATATCCGGTTGGATATCGGGTCGGATCATAATCGGATCGGAAACGGATTTCGAAAAATTTAATCGGGTCGGGTTCGGATCATATACTTGTGATCCGAATCGGATTCGGGTCGGATATATTCTTAATCGGGTCGGATTCGGATCATCACTGATCCGGCTCGTATCCGACCCGTTGACAGCCCTAATTAAGGGCATGGATTGAAGTACGTGTGCATATATGATTGCAAGTGCGTGCTAGAGTCGGCTTAACTCAGCTCAATGATATTGATTGAATTGGTCGATACCCTTATGTCAATATGGATAAATTGGAGACTGGATATGGACCCAAAATCCTTTAGAACATCAATTGATTAATTAATCCACTCCATACTTGGGTGATTTGAGTAAGAGAAGGGATAACCTTCACGAATAAGTTCTTTTTGCCTTGTACTGGTGAAAATGAGATAGACCGATTTAAGGACTTTCTATTTCACTAGTGTTTTAATGTAGTATTTTTCAATTAAAGTAGAAGATTTACACATAACATAATAAATGCTAGCATAAACACAATTAATCTTGTTAATGTATTGTCTCTGTTACAATCGTCGTGTTTTACACTCTTATTAAAGCGAGAAAAATATAAATACCGAATGCACCTATTGAAGTAAACGATCAAGGTAGATGGTCAGTAGGATATGATCGAGGTGTGAACAACTAAATCGAAACTCATATGAACATGATGATCTAGCAACTTAAAGTTACATATATTTAATATACGATCCCAAGATAAATGTACCGTAGCGAGTGCTGCTGGACAGTAGTGCACTAGGATAGGAAAAGTAAAATAGACATGAAAGTAAAGTAAACATGTAGATAAATGTGCTTGGCGTGGGGCCTCGAGCTTTTCTTCGAGTGTTCCTTTTACAACTTTCTCAAGACGATGAAAGCCTTTCGCTAGGCTTTTAGGTCCTTTTGAATTCTTTGTACAGGCTTCTCAGATATGCAATATTTTCCTTTCGCAATTTGAATACTCTTAACCAAGAAGGTCTCTAAAATGTTAACAACGGTTAGATTTCAAATTTTCATTCTTGTACATAAATGCTCCCCTATAGGACCCTTTCGATTTGATCAAGTGGGTATCTTTCACTTAATCACAGTTATTTACTGTGGTGATTTGATGTACATCACCTAGTTTCTGACAGAAGTGAGATTTAACACCAAATACCGATTGAAGATGAGCCAGGTCGCATCGAACTCTCTCATTCTTTTGATTCCGAATGGGTTATGGCTGCAGACCCAACCCAGATGGTGTGACTCTTTCTCCCGATCACGACCCAATCCAAGGTCGAGTTCGTTTGGAGATTGGCTCGATATGTGGATCTTCAAAATCGTCTGGATTGTTGCTAGCTCTCCTAATGTCTTTGGGGAAATTTTTCATTTTAGAATGACTGTAAGAGACAGTCTAGCGGATGAAATCATATCCAATTGTGAGATAGGATACACTGGCCCACCAGTTCTTTTTATAGTCGTGCCAAGCATGTTCCTCATTTAATGGGCATGTTAATCATGGCTACGTTGCATGTAATAGTTTATCTCACCTAATAAGAGTATATACCATCCCAATAAGAGTATATACCATCCCAATAAAGACAGAATGCGTAACGTCGAAGGAAGATCGAACATAAATTCGAGTGTGAGTATAATTCTGTCTATACCAAACACATGATGTCTCCACGCGACATCTTCCTATTAGTCCACGCGAAAGCACCGAAAATGAGTGTAAACATTGTTGAAGATATTTTGACATACGGTATATTCATGGTGAGAAAAAACAGACAAATGATCCACATTACAAAAACATGGTTGCCAAAACTGAATGGTTGTGTATAATATGTGAAGATGCAGGCTGCATATCACCTAATTATAATATACTTTGGTAGCTCTCCCGCACTAACCCGCCCGTTGACACCCTCATCTCCCACACTTATCAATTCCTTCCATGATTTTAACGACCGTGCGCGACAGATGGGAGCCAACCATCCAAATCAAGTGCATAATAGCGCAGCATGCGCAATATAGAACTCATAAAGAACGCACCATGCGCATCATAGCATTCCCGACATTTCACTTCGTCATATCGACGACCACGACTCTTTGGAATACTGCCTCCCACACTTACGACTTAAGGAGGTTTTCCATGATTTTAACGACTCTGCGCCACAGATTGGAAGATTCGCTGCCCACCCATCCAAATCAAGTGCACAATAGCGTCCCATGCGCAGTATAAAACTCGGGAGCAGATTAGATAAAAGTCAGGAGCAGACTTAGTTGTCATCCTAACCGTGTGGGGCCTACCTTGATCTATTTTTTATATATCCATGCCGTCCTTCTGTCCTTTCTTCTCATCTTAGGAAGAGATCCCAAATATTAAGAAGATCCAAATCTCAGGTGGACCATACCACTAAAAACAGTGATGAATGTTCATTAAAACTTTTTGTCGGCCACAAAAGTTTTGGATCAATCGAATCTTTGTATTTTCCGGTCTTGAATGTATTCTTTAAATTATCAACAGGTTGGATGAAAAATAAACATTACGAAAACCTTACGCTGGGCCTTTTGGAATTTTTAATGGTGAGAAACTCAATCAACACTGTTTCCTGTGGTGTGGTCCACCTGAGATTTGTATCTACTAAATACTTGAGACTACAAACTAAAATGATCTGGAGGAACGGATGCACGGCGTGGATATACAACACATCATCAAGGTGGGCCCCGCAGTAAGGGCAACACCCACTAAGGTGTTACACCGGGTAACACCTAATCCGCACCCACAAAACTCATAAAGAACGCGCCATGCGCATCCTATCGTTCTCGACATTTTTTTGGTCATACCGACGAACACGACTCTCTGGGATACTCCTTGCTGGGCGGGACTTGGGTGAGACCCCGGAACCAGCGATGAGGGTGGGACCCTGAATCATAGGGCCCACCTCTATGTATGAATTGTATATCCATACCGTTCATCTTCTTTTAAGGATTATTTTATGCCATAAAACCAAAAATAAAGAAGATAAAGACTTTTTTGTGGACCACACCATTAGAAACACTGGTTAATGGCCATTAAAAACCTTTTGTGGGTTACAAAAGTTTTCTATCAAACTGATATTTGTTTTTTTTTTCCTTTCATCCCTATCTATGTGACCTTATCAACAGATTGGATGGTCAGTAAACATTACGGTGGACTCCAAGAAGTTTTTAATGGTAGGCGTTCAATTAGCACTGCTTCC
This sequence comes from Liriodendron chinense, assembly GCA_003013855.2. Taxonomy (NCBI): domain Eukaryota; kingdom Viridiplantae; phylum Streptophyta; class Magnoliopsida; order Magnoliales; family Magnoliaceae; genus Liriodendron; species Liriodendron chinense. Next base: position 1,832,329 of record PVNU02000736.1, on the reverse strand, counting down.
ATTGGTGTGGTCTACTTAAAATTTTCATGCGTTTCAATTTTAAGAATGAGTACTAAAATAATCGGAAGAAACAGATGGACGGAATGGATATACAACGAATGCATCCAGGTGGGCCCTATGTTCGGGGTCCCACCCACATCGCTGGTTCCGGGTTCTCACCCAAGTCGCGCCCCTGGTTGCTGGTGCAACGAGAAGGTTCTCATTCGTTCCGTACTCCCACTTCTTTTGTACGGCGCTCGGGATTTTTATAAGTGGGGTTCATTGATCAGTAATCGTTGATCTCATAATCCCCATTTCTAACGGTCCCGATGCACTTAAAATCTGTCAGTTCGGGAAATCCTACACGTTTCAATAGGATACTAACAAACGAACGGCTGAGATGTACCCAACTGTTCCCATCGAAAGGAAAAGGATTCTTACATGCTATTGGTACCGCCACAAATTCATCGTAGTGATAAGCTGTTGTGGGGCCCATGTGATGTGTGCTACTCCATCCATCGTTGGCGGCCACTTTTGTTGACTGTGGAACTGTGGAGGACGAAGATCAGGCCAATCTCATTTACAGGAAATAACCAGAATTATGCTTAAAATATCTAAATTGACGTTGTGTGGTCCACCTGATTTTTTAAAATGCCTAATGGGGCATGCATGCTGCATGGATTGGATGACATACACACACTAAGGTGTGTCCCACAAATTTATTATTATTATTATTATTATTTTTTTTTGAAGATTTTAACGGTGGAGGGTCACTTAGCAGCTCTTCCTTGTGGTGTGCCCTTCACAATCTTTGGTCGGCCGACTTTTTGGACCCATTGCCTAGGGCCACTTAATGGAAAACACATCTTAAGATTCTATGGCTAGGATTTCCCAATCTTCATGGGCCGTGTATGAACCGTGTGATGTACATGATGAAAGCCCAACCACGGCGACAAATCTCGTTTTTGAGTATTTCTTAGAAGATTTTAAAATTTTGCCTGTCAAAACCGAAAATATCCACAGTCCTTATTTCAAAAGGGAACGAATTAGGTGCTACCCGGGTAACAGCTTAGTGGGTGTTACACTTCGCATAGGGCCCACCTTCATGATTTTCTGTATATCCACACCGTTCATCCGTTTCTCCAGACCATTTTAGGATTTGAATTTTTTTTATTTAGATCCAAATCTCAGGTGGACCACACCACAGAAAACAGTGTTACTTGTGTGCCTCACCATTAAAAATTCCAAGGGCCCATCCTAACCTTTTCTTAATGTCTATTTACAATCCAACCTGTTGATAATGTCAAGAAGATCTGGATGAAGGGATATTAGAAACTTCAGATTGATCCAAAACTTTTGTGGCCACAAAAAGTTTATAATAATTATTCATCACTGTTTCTATTGGTACGGTCCACCTGAGATTTGGATCTTCTTATGATTTGGGATCACAACCTAAAATAAGATAAAAAAAACAGATGGACGGCGTGGATATACAGCAAATACATCAAGGTAGGCCCCACACGGTTAAGGTAACAGGGTAACAGCTAATTCGCTCCCATTTCCAAACATGTTTTGGATGGGCCATATCATGTAACCCAATTAAATTCTGCCACGTCCGTAACATACAATCCGTTTCTCGCACAGCACACTGTAACCCATGTCGGGCATCCAAGCTGCGCATAATGTAGATCCCACCATGAAGATCACCTATCGGACGACGAGCCACTGTGTTTGGAGACAATGAACGGTTTAAATAAACCTGATAGAAGTCTGATTCAATCTACTCCATGTGGCGTGCCTAATGAGAGGACTGGCCTAATTTTTAGGCCAGGTAATTTCCATGGTATGCCCACCTTTAGAAGCGGTTGGATGCCGTGCACGTGCATGCTGGCATTTGATACAAGTCCATTGGCTAACGTACAATGGGGTGCAGGTGATCATTGTTCTTATGTTTACTAAAAGTGTTTGAATTCTCTGCTCTTCTTTAACAGGATTTTTCTATTTGTGGGCCACCTGATTAGTCCAGCTCAGCATTATCAGTTCTTTAACAGGATTCTTCTATTTGTGGACCACCTAAATGATCCAGCTCAGCACTATCAGACAATGCAGCTGCATTTAATGCAGTTAGACATGCGATGAGCTGTACCAATCAGGCTCAGCAAACAAGAAAATCCTATTAAAGCTGAGTTGACGATCCCAATCCGTACTCTTACTAAAAATGGCAAATTGGGGTTGCCTAGTGTAGCATACAGCACCCACATTAGTACCGTGTGGATCTGGAAAATTTCTATGAGCCCACAACTATGTATGTGTTTTATCTCAGTTGTCCATCCATTTCCAGCTCATTTTAAAGAATGAGCCCAAGAAGAGCCAAAAAATAAGGTGGATCTAAATCTCATATGGACCATAAACTGGGAAATAGTGGTAATTGAATGCCTACTGTTAAGAAATTCTTGGGACTATAAAAGTTCTGGATTAAAACGATATTTATGTTTTTCTTTCATTCCGGCGGGTGACATTTAATCAACAGGTTGGATGGCAAATAAACATTGCAATGGGATTTAGGAAGCTTTTATTAATTGTAGGTGTTCAATCGCCATTATTTCTTGTGGTGCAGCCGCCAATATTTGGATCTACCTCTTTCTCTTTGTTTTTCTCAGTCATGTAATGCACCCACCCTGTTAGCTGCACAAGGCTCCTACCTGGTTAATCACATGATGCACCCACCCACCCACCAATGGGGTTAGTGTCTCTCGTTAGCATTTCAAACTTTAGACATGCTGTTGAAACGCTTAGGCTTAGGCGAGGCACACAAAACCACTGGTGGGTGGATCTTACTTATTTTTTAGCGCATGTTTTAAAATTAGCGGGCAAAATGGATGAGTTACATATATAAAACACATACATCATGTTGGCCCCAAAGAGATTTTCCTGCACCGCATAGTACCGCTTCGGTGCCGTGAGCTACACCAGGCAATCAGAATCCAAAAAGGACTATGATTACTCGGGCCCACCATCGTGCCCTCCACCGTAATCCAGACCTTTGGTCTGTTGCTCCCAACTGCGGATGGACCATGCGCTAAAAAATGTTCCAGATTGGATGATCCCATCCACCAATCTAGTGCCATTCTTTAGTTGAATGTGCACCGTTGCTGCATTTCTGTTTGTAACCATCTATCTTCTGGCCACAAATTGAATGAATGGGATTGTACCGTCCATGAGATTTTAGTGCCAAGGACCATGCATGGGTCGCAGCAGACCAATGCTCTGGATCATTGGACCATGGTATCCAATTGCCACATCTTAAAAGTCGAGTATGTTGTGAAATGCATCCAGCCGAGTATCCCATAGCCTAGTCACACGTGGACGAGGCCTTTGCCGTACCATTTTCTGAGAAACGAATCACGCGTGGGCCACACCATAACAATCAATGGGCATCTCATGGCCTGACTCAATATAGCCACGTGGTATCTGGGTCATCTTGATTTTCAGGCCACGTAACATTCATGGAGCAGCCCATCTATTTGTACGACTCAGATGTGCCCCCACGAGAAACCAGCTGCTCAACTCAGTGGTGCTAGGAGTGTGGTGGGATTTGACTGGGTTATCTACTACTGCAGATATGGGACACATGCAAAACACGCTTGAAAGCTGTTGTCAGCTTAGCGACACGTGGCATTGAGATCACCACACAATCTAAGTCATTCTCACAAGGTTCACGGTACTTGGTCATTTGTCCATTCGCTTTCAGTTTTGGGTATCACAAGTGAAAAATGTACTAACTTCTTGCATCCACACATATATTAATATCAATCGTCATTAAATAATCTCCGATAATATCTAATGAATATAAATACAGTACTAATGCATCTGTCCACCAAATCTGATGGGATTGGCTTAATTTTTTGAAATAATAAAATGATCAAAATAAAAAATATGACCATGTCTTTTAGGGGGATTTGGATCCTAAGTTATTTAAGATAAGTTATCTATGCCTTAAGTAGCTTATCCTGATTTTTACTTATTAATTGAAGTGATTAAGTAACTTTAAATAAAAAGGCTATTTATAATTGATCAAAAACCAAGCTTACTTATTTCAACTTACAGCAGTTTGGATGCCACCAAAAAAGTTACCTTTTCTACTTACAGCAGATAAGTAATTTATTTTAGATAAGTCTAGTTTATGATAATTACTAAGCAAATTTTTAACTTAAAAATACATAATCACTTCAGCTAATATTTTTAACTTTTTTACCTTTTCACAAGTTGTTGAATGGAGTAACAGGAGAGGTAAAAGAGAGAAAAATGATAAGCACATTGTTTACCATCAAGGCAGGCCCCACATGAATAGACAGTGTTGGTGTACATGGTGGGTGCATGTGATGGGCAATGGATATTGAAGGTGGGCCCTACATGAATAGACAGTGTTGATGTGCACAATGGGTGCATGTGATGGGTAGTGGATATTGAAGGTGGGCCCCACATGAATAGATTGTGTTGGTGTGCATGGTGGGTGCATGTGATGGGCAGTGGATATTGAAGGTGGGCCCCACATGATGGATAATGACATTGACGGTTGGCTCTACTTGATAGATGACCAACATCAAAGGCGGGCCCTACATAATGAATGGTGCACATTAAAGGTCAGGCCATAATGATGAATTGCCCACATTCAAGGTCGGCCCTGCATGATGGACGGTACACACAATGAATGGTCCACAACAAAGGTTGGCTTCACATTGAAGGTGGGGCCCACATGATAGACAATCCACATCAAAGGTGGACTCCACATAATGGGCAATTAATAATGGTGAGCTCCTCATGATGGATGATCTACATCAAGGTGGGCCCCACATGATGAACAGTCTACATCAAAGGTCAGGCTAATGAGAATGGTCCATTTCCAAGGTGGACTCCTCGTGATGGACAACCCACATGGGAGGTGGGCCCAGATGATGGATGCTCCACATAAAAGGTGGACACCAAATGTTGGGGGGCGGATATTGAAGATGGCCCCCACATGATGGAAAATAACATTGGTGGTGGGCCACGCATGATGGATGGCCAACATCAAAGGTGGGCCCTACCTAATGAATGATGCACATTAAAGATCGGACCCCAAATGGTAAATGACCCACATCCAAGGTGAGTCCCACATGATGGATGGCCCACATCAGTGGGGCCACAAAATGAACGATCGGCATCAAAGGTTGGCCTCACATGATGGACAGTGGATGTGAGGGGGACCAAATAAACTTGAGGGATGATTACTTACGATGTTGGAAACCAAACATGCTTACTTTTTGGATGATAACTTTGTTTGCCAAACATGCTTATCTTCTAATTAAGTAGAAACCAAGATAAGTTACTTACCAAATAAGTAGCTTATCTTAAGTAACTTACAATTCAAATGAGCCTTTATAAGGAAGGTTAGCTAGCCAAAATAAAGTAATAAAATTCCATGCTATTTAAGTAATAAAATAACATTCCCTAATCTTTTTAGTTAAACTATATTATCAAGCAAAGAATTGACAAAAAGCAAACTTGGCCAAGGAGCGGATGCTTTAATATTTATAGGGTGTTTGTTTTTCAAATTTTCAATGTCGAGATAGAGTGGTGCTTGATCAAATCGTCGAAAGATCAACTTGTTTTTTCTGCCAATTGTCAAGAGCGTTAATTAAGCGATTTATGGAGGTTGTGGTGTATTTGTACCAAAATCCTTATGGACCACATTAATGATGCGAATTGGGCCACTGGCATAGAAGGTCAAATTTGGAAGCATATGTCAAAGATTCGAAGGTCAGATAATTTTTTTCAAGGGGTGTTTTTGGTATTTTGACTATCTTCGGATAATGACAAACAATTGTTTCAGACACGTCAACTTTAGAGAACGTTTTGAGCATGCAGCAAAGACAAGATCATGGTCGATAAAGTGTAACTGCTCTCTCCTAACTGATTACACGCGAAGGCGCCATGTGCATGAGTGATTATTCTCTCTTCTCTCTCGAAAAGCTATAAGTAGTAGAAGTAGATACGAAACCAAGGACCCTCTGATCCAAATCAAACTACAAATTCTCAAGCGTTGTTGTGTCTAAGTTTAGTTCTCCGTTGCTCATCAGCAATAGACCCTTAGGGTAAATTTAGTTTTAGTTTGTTCTTGCGCATACGCTGGACCGACTCTTAGCTGTAGCAAGTGCTTGTAGTTTCCTTTCATTTGCGCCTGTGTGTCAGATATGAAGGAAGATCTTAGTTTAGGACTCATTTGCCTATGCTCATATACTGGGTCGACCATAGTTGTAATATTTCACTCATCAGCACACTGCTCTTTAAAGCACCCTACTGCTCTCGACCAGGTCGATGATGCCACTGTAGTAGTAAGTTACACATAATTTCTGCATCCATCTCTAATCTTTTTCATTTGATCTTATAACTGTTGTAGTTTCAAAAGTCATTGGATCTTTAAGGTAAAAAAGAGCTCATTGGAGAAAGATCCTCAACCTCCGCCAGCCGTTTGAGTAACGAGCACATGATAGTTGACTGAATATATGAACAGTCGAACTTCAACCGAGTACGCTTTATCTTGATGTCAAGGGTTGGTGGTCACGGTTCAAATCGGACTAAATCAGTTCTGGCATACCCGCCAACCTCACACGTGTTCCACATGGCTGAATTTGAGACCAATATGGTGCTTCCTCCAATGAGTTCTTTTTTAGCTTGAGAACCAAGAGCTTTCAATGCAACAATTGTATTGTTGAATGGAAATTGGAGATAAAAGTGGAAAGGTGAGACTTACCACTAATGCGGGATCACCAACTTGATTAAGAGTAGTAGGGTGCTTAGCTGAACAATGTGTTGACGAGCGAGGAACAGGCAATGTCGAGATTACAGACTACTGTCAACCCAACGTATGAGCGTAGATGGACAGTTCCTAAGACTACGATCTTCCTTCAGATCCGGCATGCAAGTGCAGATGAAAGTGAATTACAACTACTAACTACGAGTAAGTTGGTCTGGCTTAGAGAAGGGACAGACTAATCTACTCCTATAAACTAAGGGTTCCATGTTGATGAGCGGTGGAATTGATAAGTGTCTTGGAGGACTAGATAAAATGATGTTGCGCTGGATTGATTAATTGTTGAGTTGTTGTTAGGTTTTAGATTGACGCTAGGATCATTTGCTTCGTATTCTCATTTGCTAGTTGTAAACTTCTAGATGATGTCGTGAGAATAACTGTTGCTTAGGTGGAGACGTCACGTATTGCCATCTGTAAAGTGACAACTACCTTCATTTGATCGTGCCTTACCTTTGACGAATGTGTTGTTATCACGATAATATGCTATTGAATGTACTTCAATGTTGAAGTCACCCTAACAGTTAGTCATTCCTATTCAGAGGCCACCCAAATGTCATGACTCCTTAAATATTTACTCATCAATGGGGTTTTTATATTTGACGCACGTCATAAAGATATTATGCTTGTCATGTGGCTATTTCTATGCCGTTAATTTAGTGTGCCAGGTCTGGGTCCAAACACATTGTAATTTTTAATGACATTATACAACAAATATTAGTGAATTTTGGTTACAATTTAAGATAAGCTACTTATGCCTTAAGTAGCTTATCTTAATTTCTACTTATTAAATTGAAGTGATTAAGTAACTTTAAATAAAAAAGCTACTTATAATTGATCAGAAACCAAGCTTACTTATCTCAAATAAGTTACTTATCTATTGCTGTAAGTAGAAAAAGTAACTTATTTGGTGGCATCCAAATGGGCCCTAAGAGCTGGTTTAGATGCCACCAAATAAGTTACTTTTTCTACTTACACCAGTAGATAAGTAACTTATTTCAAATAAGTAAGTTTAGTTTATGATAATTAATAAGTAACTTTTTAACTTAAAAATATATAATCACTTTAGTTAATATTTTTAGCCTTTTTACTTTTTCACAAGTTGATTAATAGAGTAATAGGAGAGGTGAAATAGAGGAAAATGATAAGCACGTTGTTTACCATCAAGGCAGGCCCCACATGAATAGACATTGTTGGTGTACATGGTCGGTACATGTGATGGGCAGTGGATATTAAAGGTGCGCCCTACATGAATAGACGGTGTTGGTGTGCACAATGGGTGTATGTGATGGGCAATGGATATTGAAGGTGGGCCCCACATGAATAGACAGTGTTGGCGTGCATGGTGGGTGCATGTGATGGGCAGTGGATATTGAAGGTGGGCCCCACATGAATAGACAGTTTGGTGTGCACAATGGGTGCATGTGATGGGCAGTGGATATTAAAGGTGGGCCCCACATGAATAGACAGTTTGGTGTGCACGGTGGGTGCATGTGATGGGCAGTGGATATTGAATGTGGGCCCCACATGAATAGACAGTGTTGGTGTGCACAGTGGGTGCATGTGATGGGCAGTGGATATTGAAGGTGGGCCCCACATGATGGATAATAACATTGACGGTTAGCCCTACTTGATAGATGACCAACATCAAAGGGGGGCCCTACATAATGAATGGTGCATATTAAAGGTCAGGCCATAATGATGAATTGCCCACATTCAAGGTGGGCCCTACATGGTGGACGGACACACAGTGAATGATCCACATCAAAGGTTGGCTCCACATTGAACGTGGGGCCCACATGATGGACAGTCCACATCAAAGGTGGACTCCACATAATGGGCAATTAATAATGGTGAGCTCCACGTGATGGATGATCTACATCAAGGTGGGCCTCACATGATGAGCAATACACATCAAAGGTCAGGCTAATGAGAATGGTCCATTTCCAAGGCGGTCTCCTCGTGATGGACAACCCACATGGGAGGTGGGCCCAGATAATGGATGGTCCACATCAAAGGTGGACACCACATGTTGGGGGGCGGATATTGAAGACGGGCCCCACATGATGGAAAATAACATTGGTGGTGGGCCACACATGATGGATGGCCAACATCAAAGGTGGGCCATACCTAATGAATGGTGCACATTAAAGATCGGACCCTAATGGTAAATGGCCCACATCTAAGGTGGATCCCACATGACGGATGGCCCACATCTAAGGTGGATCCCACATGATGGATGGCCCACATCAGTGGGGCCACAAAATAAACAATCGACATCAAAGGTTGGCCTCACATGATGGACAATGGATGTGAGGGGGACCAAATGGACTTGAGGGATGATTACTTATGATGTTGGAAACCAAACATGCTTAACTTTCTACTTTTTGGATGATAACTTTGTTCGCCAAACATGCTTATCTTTTAATTAAGTAGAAACCAATATAAGTTACTTATCAAATAAATAGCTTATCTAAAGTAACTTACAACCCAAACGAGCTTTTATAAAGAAGGTTAGCTAGCTAAAATAAAGTAATCAAATTCCATGCTATTTAAGCAATAAAATAACATTCCCTAATCTTTTTAGTTAAATTATATTATCAAGCAAAGAGTTGGCAAAAAGCCAACTTGGCCAAGGAGCGGATGCTCTAATATTTATGGGGTGTTTGTTTTTCAATTTTCCAATGTTGAGATAGAGTGGTGCTTGATCAAATCGTCAAAAGATCAACTGTTTATTTTGCCAATCGTCAAGAGCGTTAATCAAGCGATTTATGGAGGTTGTGGTGTATTTGTACCAAAATTCACATGGACCACATTTATGATGCAGATTGACCCACTAGCATAGAATGTCAGATTTGGAAGCACATGTCAAAGATTCGAAGGTTAGATAAATTTTTTTCAAGGGTGTTTTTGGTATTATGATTATCTTCGGATAAAGACAAACAATTGTTCCAAATACTTCAGCCTTAGAGAACGTTTTGAGCATGCATCAAAGACAAGATCATAGTCGATAAAATGTAACCGCTCTCTCCTAACTGATTATACGTGAACGCGCCATGTGCATGAGTGGTTGTTCTCTCATCTCTCTCGAAAAGCTATAAGTAGTAGAAGTAGATACGAAGCTAAGGACCCTCTTATCCAAATCAAACTACAAACTCTCAAGCGTTGCTGTGTCTAAGTTTAGTTCTCTGCTGCTCATCAACAGTAGACCTTTAGGGTAAATTTAGTTTTAGTTCGTTCTTGCGCATACGCCGGACCAACTCTTAGCTGTAGCTAGTACTTGTAGTTTCCTTTCATTTGCGCCTGCGTGTCAGATATGAAGGAAGATCTTAGTTTATGACTCATCTGCCTCTGCTCATATGCTGAGCCGATTATAGTTGTAATATTTGACATTGCCTTTATTTCGCTCATAAGCATACTGCTCCTTAAAGCACCCTGCTGCTCTCGGCCAGGTCGATGATCCCACTGTAGTGGTAAGTTAGACATAATTTCTACATCCATCTCTAATTTTTTTCATTTGATCTTATAACTATTGCACTTTCAAAAGTCATTGGATCTTCAAGGTAAAAAAGAGCTCATTGGAGAAAGATCCCCAACCTCTGCCAGCCATCTGAGTAACGAGCGCACGGCAATTGACTGAATATATGAACAGTCGAACTTCGACCGAGTACACTTTATCTTGATGTCAGGGGTTGGTGGTCACGGTTCAAATCGGACTAAATCAGTTCTGGCATACCCACCAACCTCACATGTGCTCCACATTGCCGAATTTGAGACCAACAGGGTGCTTCCTCCAGTGAGTTCTTTTTTACCTTGTGAACCAAGGGCTTTCAATGCAATAATTGTATTGTTGAATGGAAATTGAAGATGGAAGTGGAAAAGTAAGACTTACCACTAATGTGGGATCAACAACCTGATTAACAATAGTAGGTTGCTTAACTAAACAATGCGCTGACGAGCGAGGAACAGGCAATGCCGAGATTACAGACTATTGTCGACCCAACGTATAAGCGTAGATGGACGGTTTTTAAGACTACGATCTTCCTTCAGATTTGGTATGCAGGTGCAGATGAAAGTGAATTACAATTACTGATTACGAGTAAGCTAGTCTGGCTGATGAGCAGTGGAATTGATAAGTGTCCTGGAGGACTAGATAAAACAATGTTGCGCTGAATTGATTGATTGTTGAGTTGTTGTTAGGTTTTGGATTGATGCTAGGATCATTTGCTTTGAATTCTCATTTGCTATTTATAAACTTCTAGATGATGTTGTGAGAATAATTGTTGCTTAGGTGGAGATGTCACTTATTGCCTTCTGTAAAGTGACAACTACCTTCATTTGATCGTGCCTTACCTTTGATGAATGTGTTCTTATCATGATAATATGCTATCGAATGTACTTCAATGTTGAAGTTACCCTAACACTTAGTCATTCCTATTCAGAGGCCACCCAAATGCCACGACACCTCAAATATTTGCTCATTAATGAGGTTTTTATATTTGACTCACGCCATAAAGATATTATGCTTGTTGTTATAGGCAAAATGGTGGAGATAAGATTTCACGTGGAAATGCTCATTTGGCCCTCGAGATCATCTGATCGAGAGTCGAATATTGGATAAGTGCGGGACGTCCATTCGACTCTCGAGATCATCTGATCGAGAGTCATGGATAGTCAAATATGGAAAACTAGATTCGCGAGCAGACCTTCTCACAAGTCGTTGAAAGACGTTACATCTAAGTGTGTACTTGGACTCGCGACCACATTTTAATATGCGAGCAGCTTTCCTGTGGAAATCTCTTAGCCTTCAGTACTAGCACCCGATTCCCGTCGAATAGTTTGTCCAATCCCTCTGCGACACTAAGTAGGGCCACATCCAGTTCGGTGGTCCCCGACTCGTCGGCGTCTCCTTCCTTTTCGGAGGCTATGACTCCAACTACGGGCGTCTCCTTCCTTTTCGGAGGCTATGACTCCAACTACGGGCGTCTCCTTCCTTTTCGGAGGTTATGATTCCAACTACGGCTTCCAGCTTATCATGATATATCAGCGTTATTACCACGCTTATTGGTAGTCCGGATAGGTCGGCTTTTGGGTTTATCTTCTCTAAAATGGATCCGGATTTCAAGGGATTGCCATCAAGGGGCGTGATTGTTGGAGTAAATCATCGGGTTGGATCTGACTCAAAAGATAAGATTTTATCCCACGAAATCAGCGAGATCTCAGTATCGTACGCGATATCAACGGGATTTCGACATCTTACGTAACAAATTGGATTGTCTCCAGATCTATATAAAGGGGTGGCTCCATTAAGAGCAGGTACGCACACATCATTCAATCTTGGTCCCGTTTTGCTTGGCTTCTCTTCTTACTGTGGCCTAACTTAAGCATCGGAGGGCTAACGGCTGGTCCCCAGCCACCCTTATTTGTTGTCTTGTTTCAGGTCTGGTGGTGAAAATCCCGGTTGGAGTGAAAGAGAAAAGCTGGAGGATCTCGTTACAAAATCTGACATTAACAGTTTGGCGCCGTCTGTGGGAACGACTTGATCATCGAAATCAATCGTGCCAACCACCGATCAAAATCCTTCAGCGATGTCTCCTAAAAAGGCTGTTCATCCTTCAACTTCAAGACAGGCACCACCTCCGCCTGATGAGACGGAATCCGTACCTATCCTTCCACCTGCTCCGACGAATATCCCTCAAGGAGCCCCGAATCTGCCGTCAACAAACCCATTATTGGAAGCCTCTGGAAATCAAGATGATGTCCTACGTTTCCTCGGAAACACTCTCCTAACTCTAAACGCCGGAGTCCAAGCGCTGTCAAACCGGCTTGATCAGCACTTCCCCGAACCGCAAAGACAATCCTCTGAAGGGTTACCACCGCAACCCATACCGGTAGCTTCCAGACACTCTATGGACGAACCACAGGTCCCGCCACTCGGCGGCCATCCCCCTGTACCATCTCCACATTCCATACATTCCAGTTCGTCTCGACAACCTCAACCGCAAGGCTCCACCGCCGAAACATCTAGCTATACCCTACCATGGGAAGGAGATCTCAAAAGAATCCAAGATCGTTTTGATGTTATGGAACAGCGATACCAGGCAAGTCGGCCATCTGCCGTCATGGCGGCAATACACCAATCTGAATCTCCCTTCACCAGCGAGGTCATGGAAGCCCCATTACCCAGAAAGTATCGAGCGCCTGTTATCGCTCCGTACACAGGAATTGGCGACCCTTTGGAACATCTGGAAACATATAGGTCCCTCATAGAGTTGGAGGGACATGGTTCAGAAATCATGTGTAGGGCCTTTCCCCTAACATTGAAGGATGCAGCTCGTACGTGGTTCCGGGGGTTAAAGCCCCGTTCCATCAGTTCCTTTTCCCAGTTATCAGAGATATTCCTTTCTCAATTCATGGGGAGTATTCGCATTAAGAAGCCAGCCTCCCATCTAATGAATTTGAAACAGCAGCATGGGGAGACAATAAAGGAGTTCACAGTACGATTCACTGCCGAAGCCGTTCAAACTGAGGGATACACCGAAGAAAAGGGTCTTACAGCCCTCATTGCCGGGATAACGAGCGAGAAATTCAGGTTTGCCTTAGATAAAAGCCCATCGAAAACTATGGCAGAATTTCAAGCCAAAGCTCAGAAATATATCAATGCAGAAGAAGTCGCATTGACACGCCATGGAGTACAGAGCAAGAAGCGCAAGCCAGAAGGAGCCTCTTCTACGGATAAGAAATACCGTCGTGACCAGCGCGATCGTTCTCCCAAGAGGACTTACTCTGGTAAATATCATATTTACACTCCTCTCAATCAGTCTCCTAAAAAGGTTCTAATGGAGATTAAACACAAGCCATATGTGAAGTGGCCTGCAAAGATCAAATCCGATCCCGAGAAGAGGGACAAGAGCAAGTTCTGTTACTTTCACAAAGATCACGGGCATAGGACCCAGGACTGCATCTCTTTACGAGACCATATCGAAGCCCTTATTCGAAAAGGCCATCTCCAGGATTATGTTGCTCGTAAAAATCGATCACCAGAAAGGGCGAAGACCTCATCTCGCCAAAAGGAACCACCTCATCATCAAACCGACCAGGAGGACGCCGAGCCCACGGGAGAAATTCGCACTATCGTCGGGGGACCAGCTTGTGGGGGTGACTCTCAAGCTTCAAGAAAAGCATACGCTCGGAAGGCTTCCAAAGAACCCCAGCAAATCTATTGGCTGGAACAGACGTCCAGCTCCTCAAAAGCAAGCCATCCTCTAATTTCTTTCACCCTCGAAGATGCAGCGGGAATCCACTTCCCTCATGAAGATTCTATCGTGGTCACATTGAAGGTATCAAATTATCTGACTCATCGGATTATGGTGGATACAGGTAGCTCAGCCGACATTCTGTATCTAGAGGCTTTCAACAAAATGGCACTATCCAGAAGCCTCCTCAAGCCAGTATCGACCCCCCTCGTCGGCTTTGGAGGAGAGGTAGTAACACCCGAAGGAAGCATCGATCTCCCAGTTACTTTTGGAGAGAGTCCAGCGAAGACCACCGTCTTCGTAAACTTCCTCGTCGTGGATCGAAAATCAGCATATAACGCCATTTTGGGGCGGCCGTCTCTGACTAAGGTTGGAGTGGCCTTGCACCCTTCATATCTGTGTGTTAAATTTCCGACCCCAAATGGCATCGGGGTCGTGCGAGGAAGTCAGCAGGAGGCACGGTCCTGTTACCAGATAGCCCTCCAAGATCAAAAGAAGGCTCAAGCGACACCTGTCATGGAAATAGTTCAAGGTTCATCCGACGTTCCCGCCACCGCGTTGGATCCAAGAGAAAATGCTCTGAAATCAGGAACTCCAGGGGAGGAAACAGTGGCGATCCACCTGACCGAAGACGACCCATCTAAGATCGTGCGCATCGGGTCCTCATTGACCACTGTCCATCGTCAAAATTTGATCCGTTTCCTCACCGAATACAAGGATGTGTTTGCTTGGTCTCATAAAGATATGCCAGGCATCGATCCTGATGTCATCGCACATCGTCTCAACATTGACCCGAAGCATAAACCCGTACATCAGCGTCGACGTGCCTTTACTGCAGAAAGACAAATGGCAATCAAAACAGAAGTTGAAAAGCTTCTCGCGACTAATTTCATAAAGGAAGTTGACTACCCAGAGTGGGTCGCAAACGTAGTTCTCGTCCGGAAAACTAATGGCAAATGGAGGATGTGCGTCGACTATTCAGACTTAAACAAAGCATGCCCCAAAGATAGCTTTCCGACACCGCGGATCGACCAGTTGGTCGACTCAACAGCTGGACATGCTCTCCTCAGTTTTATGGATGCTTATTCTGGTTACAACCAGATTGTGATGCATCCACCTGATAGCCAGCATACTGCCTTCATCACAGATCGAGGACTATATTGCTACCAGGTAATGCCGTTCGGTCTTAAAAATGCAGGGGCCACTTATCAACGTCTTGTCAACAAAATGTTCGCTGCTCAAATCGGTAGGAATATGGAAGTGTATGTCGACGATATGCTCGTGAAAAGCATCGTTGAAGATAACCACATTTCAGATCTTCGAGAAGCCTTTGATCTGATGAGGAAGTATCAAATGAAGTTAAATCCAGAAATGCGCGTTTGGAGTGTCTGCAGGAAAATTTCTTGGGTTCATGGTTGGCCAGCGTGGAATTGAGGCAAATCCTGAAAAGATTAAAGCATTAATAGAGATGAAATCCCCTGTTACTCTGAAAGACGTTCAGCGTCTAGCAGGTCGCATCGCATCATTGAACAGGTTCATCTCGCGAGCATCTGACAAGTGTTTGCCCTTCTTCAAACTCCTTCATGCGACGGCCAAGTCTGATTGGAAGTGGACACCTCAGTGTGAAGAAGCTTTTCAACAATTGAAGCAATACATGAGCGCTCCCCCCATTTTATCTAAGCCTGTAGCACATGAGCAACTCATTCTTTATTTATCTGTGTCTCCCACGGCCGTTAGCGCCGCTTTAATAAGAGAAGATTCCGGGATGCAAAGGCCCGTTTATTATGTCAGTAGAGCAATGGTCGATGCAGAAACTAGGTATTCTGATATGGAGAAACTGGCCCTAGCCTTAGTCACTGCGGCTCGAAAACTGCGACCATACTTTCAAGCCCATGCTATTTTAGTACCAACAAATCATCCGCTACGCCAAGTCCTTCAAAAACCTGAGGCCTCAGGAGGCTTGACTAAATGAGCGGTCGAGATCAGTGAGCATGATATCTCATTCTGTCCTAGGACAGTAGTCAAGGGCCAGGCCGTGGCTGACTTCATCGCTGAATTTACGTATTCTTCTGAAGATAATGTCATGACCAGCGACCAGCCTCCTTGGTCTCTCTTCGTGGACGGGTCGTCGCGGGCCACTGGTAGTGGAGCGGGCCTGATTTTAGTGGCTCCCGACGGGTCGCATTTTCAATATGCTCTGCGTTTCGAATCACGCATCTCCAATAATGAAGCAGAATATGAGGCCCTGATTGTTGGCCTCGAGCTAGCCGTTGTCCTCGCAGTCCAGAATTTGATAATTCATAGCGACTCCCAGCTCATTGTCAACCAAGTTCTTGGCGAATTCGAAACAAAAGAAGAAAGAATGGCCTTATACAAGTCTCGTGTCCTCATCCTGCTCGCCAAACTGAAGACTTATAAAATATTTCATATCCCTCGCGAGCAGAACCAACTTGCCGATTCCGTGGCAAAACTCGCTTCTGCACCGAAATCGGAGCTATCACATTCGATCCCCATAGAGCACCGTCAGCATTTGAGTATCGACCAAGTGATTCTCGAGAAAGATGAGGAGATAAAAATCCTCATAGAGAAAGTCCAGGTGTTGACCGAAAGGTACCAAGCTTTGGACAATAAGTTCGCGAAACTCGCCGACTTGAAGGAGAAGGCGGAGAGAGAGAAGGAGATCTTTCGCCAAGACAAGATCTCACTGGAGGAGCGACTTGCGGAGGCTAGGTCGCAGCTCAAGGAGGCCTACGACAACCTGACCAAGGAGCACAACGCTCTCGCGCAGCTTAAGGACGACTCGATCCACTGGGACGAGGAGAGAGTCGCCCTTGCGAAAATGCTCTCGGAAGAAGGTCCTCGGGCAGTTTCCGAGTTCCGTTCTTCGCAGCAATATGACGACGAAAGGTATGAGTCATATGATGCTGGTCGCGACTTTGCGCTAAGAGTAGTGCAACGAATGATCCCATCCTTTGATATGGGGGAGTTTGGTCGAGTCGCGACCATCATTGCTGCCGAAGAGCAGGCTGTTGCTGAGAACGAGGTGACTGAAGCCACTCAGGTTGAAGGAGCTCCAGAAATGGGCCCTGAAATTGAGAGCGCAGCTCCTCCTCCAAGGGATTGATTTTCTTTATTTTCCTCTCTTGTATTCGTGAATGGATATTGTAAACATTTATCATTAATGAAAAAAAAATATTTTTGGAAGTATTGTCCTCGTTTTTGTTTACTTTCTTTTCCATGTACTGAATGCCTTGTTGCAACGAGAATGTGCTCAATCCGGGGGTTCGTTGCGACCAAACCGATTGAGACCCCCAAGTTGGCTTCATATTGACTCATCAGTGAATGCGAACCCTTAATCCGAGCACGAGTTACGTTGCTCGCAATTAGGGTGTATGGCGAACTGTGGTGCTCGCGATTAAGGTGTATGACTGTGACTCGAGCTCGAGCTACGGTGCTCGCATTCCGGAGTGCGATCCCTCCTTTCACCAGTCGTGAGCAACTAACTCATGAAAATGAATTAGACTCAATCCGGGGGTCGTACGACCATGTCCGCGTTGAGATAGACTGATCTATCGATTGATATTTTAATTCTACCAAGGGTAGAGGGTTGGTCAAGAGATGGTATTCATTCTCTTCGAGGCTGTTCAGGTCCATGTAAATGGAGAAGCAACCAACTAGTAATGATTTCAGTCCTACCAAAGGTAGGCAATTGGCCAAGAGGATGTGTAAGCACTCTCTTCAGGGCTATTCAGGTCCATATAAATGGAGTAGCGGCCAAAAGATATCTTTCACTTTATTCATAAAACGCTATAATAAACTACATCGAATCTAAGGGTAGTATCGTAGCAAATGCTCCACGTGCCAAGGGCGACGTACAGGCTTCCCTTGCATGTCTTCAAGATAATAAGTACCGGGTCGCACAACCCTAATAACCCGATACGGGCCTTCCCAATTCGGATCCAATGAACGAACAGGAACTCCAAGATTTTGCCTTAGGACCAAATCTCTGAACTGGAAGGATCTAGGTCGAACCTTCGCATTCCGATAACGAGCAATACGTTGTTGATATGCCGCCACTCGTACTTGGGAAGCATTTCTTCGCTCTTCCAAGAGATCGAGATGAAGCCGGAGGTTCTCCTGATTGCTCGCGGGATCATACTGTTCGATCCGATATGAGGGCACTTGAGTTTCCACTGGTACTACTGCGTCAACACCAAATGCTAAGGAGAAAGGAGTTTCACCTGTCGATGTACAAGCCGTGGTTCTATAGGCCCATAACACCTCTGGTAGAAGTTCTGGCCACACCCCTTTACATTCACCTAGCTTGGTCTTTAAATGATGCTTTATGATTTTATTCACTGCCTCGACCTGCCCATTCGCCTGAGGATGATATGGAGAAGTGCGGAGATTACGTATCTTCCATTTGTCGCAAAATTCATCAAAGGCTGCGTTGTCGAACTGCGTTCCGTTATCGGTAATTATAGTATGAGGAAGTCCGAAGCGACATATGATATTTCTCCACATAAACTTAGTAGTTTGTTTTTCAGTAATTTTGGCTAATGGTTCTGCTTCGGCCCATTTGGTGAAGTAATCAACCGCCACGATCGCGAACCTATTCTGTCCCTTTCCCATAGGTAAGGGCCCGATGATATCGATCCCCCACTGAGCAAAAGGCCAAGGGCTGTCGACTGGGGTCATCCGCTCAGACGGTACACGAGGTATAGGTTGATATCGTTGACACTTGTCGCATTTTTTAGAAAATTCGATGGCGTCTGCTTTCATAGTAGGCCAATAATATCCTTGCCTCATCGCTTTATATACTAGAGATCGCCCCCTGGGATGATTACCACATGCCCCCTGGTGTACTTCATCTAGAACACGATGTGCTTCTTCTGGATGAAGACACCTTAAATAAGGCAAGGAGAAGCTTTTTCGCAACAAGATTCCATCTTGTAAGGTGTACCTGGCAGCTCGAAGCCGAATTTGTCTTGCAGCTTTCTTGTCTTCTGGTAGGTACCCATCTCTAAGATAAATGATGATAGGATCCATCCAGCATGAAGACGATTGTACCGATATATTGCTGCGAAGAACGGAACTCGGAAACTGCCCGAGGACCTTCTTCCGAGAGCATTTTCGCAAGGGCGACTCTCTCCTCGTCCCAGTGGATCGAGTCGTCCTTAAGCTGCGCGAGAGCGTTGCGCTCCTTGGTCAGGTTGTCGTAGGCCTCCTTGAGCTGCGACCTAGCCTCCGCAAGTCGCTCCTCCAGTGAGATCTTGTCTTGGCGAAAGATCTCCTTCTCTTTCTCCGCCTTCTCCTTCAAGTCGGCGAGTTTCGCGAACTTATTGTCCAAAGCTTGGTACCTTTCGGTCAACATCTGGACTTTCTCTATGAGGATTTTTATCTCCTCATCTTTCTTGGAAATCACGGCCTCACGGGATTTGAGGAGTTGATCTCGTCCCTGGACCGCCTTCTCCAAAGCAATCCTTTTTTCATCTGCCTCGTCTATTACGCGGCGAGCGGCGACGATGTCTCGCTTCGTCCGCAAGATGAGGTCTAGTCCCTGCAAACAAAAGATGGGTGAGAAGAAATACTTAAGAAACCCCAAAATAATAAAGTTTTGGGCTAGGAGGTTCTACCTGAGCCATCCTCATCCCTGCCTCAAGGAAGAGGCTCTCGGGGCATGGCTCGGGAAGAGAGCCGAAGGATTGAGGCGGGACATTCTCAAATAAGAATTTACAGATGGGGTGGAGGTGGCGAGGAACAGAATATGTTCCACCGCCGGAAGGTTGGGCAACGATCAGCCCAGACGGCTCGCGAGGAGGGGCCATCGTCTCGCGAGCAGGTCCCTGCTCGGTAGCAGGAACCAGCTCGCGGGCAGGAGCCATCTCTCGAGGCTCCGTGTGCTCACGAGCCTCTTCAGCTGGGGGGCAGCTGGACCCTACCCAATCTGGGGAATTGTCAGCGATATTAATCACTGGCGGCCCGGGCGCGACCACCAGTGAAGGAATAGCGGGCCCTGCTGGAGCCCCTGCCTTGCTCGCGAGAGGAGCAGGCTGATCGCTACCCTTTTCGGTGGATGGGTGAGATGGACCAGCAGATGTTTTCTTCTGCCTCTTGGAGCTCGTGCCCTTCAGCCGGGGCAGCAGACCTCTTTTTTCTCCAACCTGCGTCATCTCGACTTCTCTTACGGGTATTAAGCCCGCTGCTGCAAGACGAGATGGAGACAAGCAAGTCTCGACGTGCCTATCACCAATAGGCACCTTGTACACTTTTACGATTTTTTCGTTGATCCCCCCTTTCAAGTTCGGTTTTCTCAAGGCCGGGATACCTGCGAGCACAAACAAGGGTCAAATGGAGAAACCCTAAAAACCTTTAATTGAAGAAAAAGTGCACAATGCGGGACCGCCTACCTTCACAGAAAAAACGATTTACTCTTGGGCCCCTGGAAGAAGCAAATTCCCAATTTCCAGATGCATAAAACCAACGCTTCCTCCAGCCGGGATAATTCGATGAGAGCTTCCCCAGCACGAAGTTATCCCGGTGCCAATAACATAGATAGTACCAGCCTTCGCTGGAGGGTGCCTTCTTCAAGCGGAACATGCGGAGGAACTCATCAGCTGTAAGCTCCCCGTTCCCGGCTTGAGCCCAAAGGACGAATGAGCTTAGGACCACCCTCCATCCATTCACAATAAGTTGCCCGGGGGCAATTTTATAATACCGAAGTACATCCCGGATGAAGGGATGGAGGGGAAGGCGAACCCCCAGAATGAGTTGATACTCATAGAATGCCACACACCCTGGGGGAGGGGAGTCTGGCGTCTCTCCATCTCTGGGTAACCGGAGATCGACTGAGTCAGGGATCGAAAATCTCTCCCGTAACTCCAGCAGCCGGTTCTCCGATAGAATGGAAGGATATCCGGCCGCTGTATACTGACCTGCCGGAACCCTTGCGTTACTAGAAACAGAGGATTCCGGGGTGGCATCTCCTAAAGGAACGGTACTCTCCTCGGAAGCCATGGGATATTTAAAAAAGAAAGAAGAAATAGTACAGTGAAAAAGGAAAGAAAGAGCACCAAAGGGGATCGAGGAAGACACCAAGGAGCTCCGGAGGAAGATGATTGAAAAAGCAAAGGAGGATTCTGAAACTTCTGTGAAAATCAGAAGATATGGTGGACTCCGTATATTTATAGGCAATCATTCCGCCGTATATGGTAGCACGTGGCGATCTCTCGTTCGGCACAGCACTCGAGCAGGCACGCCCATTAAATACTTGGACATGTGGTGAGCGCCTCTTCATTTCCTGACTGCAGAAAGGCTGGCGCTCATTAATTCCAGCCTAATCATGTACGGCTTCTCAGTAAAAGCAAGAGGTAGCCGCGCATGACAGCAAGCTAAGTCCTTTCCTTAAGGATTCTTGGCGGCAAGGACTTGGGGGCATCTGTTATAGGCAAAATGGTGGAGATAAGATTTCATGTGGAAATGCTCATTTGGCCCTCGAGATCATCTGATCGAGAGTCGAATATTGGATAAGTGCGGGACGTCCATTCGACTCTCGAGATCATCTGATCGAGAGTCATGGATAGTCAAATATGGAAAACTAGATTCGCGAGCAGACCTTCTCACAAGTCGTTGAAAGACGTTACATCTAAGTGTGTACTTGGACTCGCGACCACATTTTAATATGCGAGCAGCTTTCCTGTGGAAATCTCTTAGCCTTCAGTACTAGCACCCGATTCCCGTCGAACAGTTTGTCCAATCCCTCTGCGACACTAAGTAGGGCCACATCCAGTTCGGTGGTCCCCGACTCGTCGGCGTCTCCTTCCTTTTCGGAGGCTATGACTCCAACTACGGGCGTCTCCTTCCTTTTCGGAGGCTATGACTCCAACTACGGGCGTCTCCTTCCTTTTCGGAGGTTATGATTCCAACTACGGCTTCCAGCTTATCATGATATATCAGCGTTATTACCACGCTTATTGGTAGTCCGGATAGGTCGGCTTTTGGGTTTATCTTCTCTAAAATGGATCCGGATTTCAAGGGATTGCCATCAAGGGGCGTGATTGTTGGAGTAAATCATCGGGTTGGATCTGACTCAAAAGATAAGATTTTATCCCACGAAATCAGCGAGATCTCAGTATCGTACGCGATATCAACGGGATTTCGACATCTTACGTAACAAATTGGATTGTCTCCAGATCTATATAAAGGGGTGGCTCCATTAAGAGCAGGTACGCACACATCATTCAATCTTGGTCCCGTTTTGCTTGGCTTCTCTTCTTACTGTGGCCTAACTTAAGCATCGGAGGGCTAACGGCTGGTCCCCAGCCACCCTTATTTGTTGTCTTGTTTCAGGTCTGGTGGTGAAAATCCCGGTTGGAGTGAAGGAGAAAAGCTGGAGGATCTCGTTACAAAATCTGACATTAACAGTTGTCATGTGGCTATTTCTATGCCGTTAATTTGGTGTGCAAGATCTGGGTCCAAACACATTGTAATTTTAATGATATCATAGAACAAATATTAGTGAATTTTGGTTACAATTTGACATTAAAATAATGTAGAAATGGCATATTATAATTTAAACATTGATAAATCAAATTTGAAATTTGGCAATTAAATACATGCTATAAATAACAAAGCATTGTGGAAGTGTCTAATCTATTATTGTTAACCTATTTGAGCCAAACGTGATGTATGCATGAAATATGTTCCATGCACCAGGTTAGTTACCTCACATTCACCTGATGAGGGAAACGACCGCCCACGATGCAACTTGGAATTTCTACTGTTGCATGGAGAAATCCCCAGTAGAAAGTTCTCTCAATGCATTGAAGGAATTAAATGTTCACGCCTAGGAGTATTCATGGACGCTGATCTGTTGAAACAGGACCATTAACTTTTAACCGTACAATAAATGTCCCCGAATTAGATAGGCAGATACATCTAAACCGACACAAGATACATCTAAACAGAGACATTGATTTGGACAGCCTTATGAAGTACTTTTATTCCATCGTATGCAATTTTTAAGTGCCTGCGGATCATCCATGACACTCTACCGGAGCATCAAAGCTTCTCTCTCTCTTTCTCCTATTATTTTTTTACAGGGGGATAGTGGAGTATTCTCGATCATCATAACCAGAGGTGGGACTCACGATTTGGTGATCCATACCATTGATCAGATGTGCCCTGACTATGATGAACTATGCCCAAAAAATCTCCAACATGGAACCTGCAATTAATCAGCTAAGGATGAAAGTGTCAGCAATTACCCAGATTGAACAAATGAGAAAAGGCCAAAGATATGTGATTTGGATCTTCCTATCATAGGGTATTTTTCCAGGCCCATCATATCTATGGTCTGTGTCACATATAAGACCATTTTCAATTCGACGCAATTGATTACTTGCATTCTTGGGCCATCTCCACTGTCCGGATCGAGGTGGCTGGTGCCACTTTCTAAACGGTTGGGATCATCAGAAAGATGCGAGTTTTCCACAGTGCCTACTGGATGGATGATATCCATTGTAAGAGTCCAGTGGACCCACATTGAAAAAGCACCCATCTGGTCACCCATCCGATGACCAGACTGGCTTGATGAGTGGGCCAGGGTCTCACACATGTATGCAACGTGCGCCCTCCAAGTCAGCTAGCAAGTATAGCCATAGCGGACGACGCAGATTGCCTGCAAAAGCCTACCACAGGAACTCCCTGTGACAGAAGCTAGATGGGGCCCGCCCTAATGTTTGTGAGAACCGCAGGACAGGAAGAAACGGGAAATCGTTGAAACCTCCCTGCAATCCATTGTGATCTTTTTGTGCACTCCACACCGTTCATCAGGTCATTCCTACTGGATTGATCCGAAAACACAAAAAATATTAGCCTCATCCAAAACTCCTGTGACCCACCATGAGTGTTTCAACGGTGGACATCCAATCCTCACTTTTACCGGTCGTGGATGGCATATAAGTTTTGGATCAGGCTAATATTTCTATGTTTTTAGTTCATCCCAGTTTTGGATGGCATATAATCATCACGGTGGACCACAGGGAGGTTTTAACGGTAATCATTTTCTTACCTTGTTTTTCCTGTCGTGCGGCCCACTTAAATTTTGGATCTGCCTCAATTTTTGGGTCTATGTACTAATATGATCTGGAAAAACGGATGGACGGGGTGGATTTCTCATAAACATCACAGTGGGTCCCACCTAGCCCCACCTAGCTTACCGTTGTAGGAAGTTCCTGCCGAAGGTTCTCGCTGGCAATTCGCGTCCAGCCATAGCCGCCTAACCAACTATCACCTAACACGAGGCGCACTATGCGCATTGTAGCACCACCGGCATCTCGACGACTCAACCTTCCGCGACTGATGCTATACTGCGCACCCGGTCAAAAATCCAAAACGCGAGAGAGAGAGACGGATTCTTCGATATTTCCGATCGGAGCCTTCGTCTCTCATTCTTCGAAGACCTTCTTCGATTCTTCCCGGCCCCAGAATCCGTCTCCCTATAAAACGCTATTGGGGTTAGGGTTTTCTGCGCCTATCCGAACGAATTCCAAACCCTAACTTCTCCACCTAGGGTTTATTCTCTTTCCTCTTCCATGGAGAATTTCGTGTCCGACGAATTGCTGGGCACGTTCGTGCCGATCCTGGTGTATTGGATCTATTCCGGATTTTATATCATGTTGGGCGGTTTCGACAACTATCGTCTGCATACGCGGAAAGACGAAGACATCAAGAACTTGGTTTCGAAGGCGACTGTCGTCAAAGGGGTTCTTCTCCAGCAGGCGGTTCAGGCTTTCATCGCGATCCTCTTATTCACGGTACGGACTGCCTTTCCGCATGTTTCCGATTTTCAATTCTTGTCAATTTTCTTTTATAACACGGCAAGCTTTCGAATTATGGTTACTGGAATTACACTGACGGCAATGGTTTATTTCTGCGATGAAACAATCTTGAATTCTTCTGTGCCGGAATTTCGTAACGATTGGTTTTGTTGTTATGAGGATATCTGCATTTGAAATTCACTTGCAACCGTGTTCACTTGCTATCCTATCACGTGTGTAGGACACTGATCTTTGCATAAGGTGGGCCCACCACAAAGATCACCTGGTGCCAAATCCGACCTGTCCATTCAACGGGTGGGCCACCCTGTACGAAAATGGTCAGGTTTTAAATCAGACCCACCAACAGTCTGATTCATATGCGGACTGCTGATGAGTGGCCAGCTTGATTTTTTATCCTGTTGATCTTCATGGTGTGGACCATGTTATGCAGGGCTTGGGCGTTCTACTCACATGGCATGTTGATAAGTGAGCTGGGTTGCATGTGAACTTACATGCAATTGGTGGTAGGTGATCATTGCCATGGTTTTAAGTATTCGTTATGATACAGCGGTATCAGCTATCATATCCCTATAGCTCCACCCCTAGACGTGATATGGGGGGTCCATATCTGATGATACAGGCCTGATAGAAGTCGATATGGTGCTGTATCATTAATAGAGGGCAGACACTGATGTTTAAAACCTTGACCATGATTCTATTATGATTTAATTTAAAGAGGGATGATTGTAAGAAAAAAAAGAGTCGAATTTAGAAGGAACTGGAGGGAGGGGAGAGTCTGGCTGATTGTTGGATTTGTTGGGGTTGGTGTCTGAGGAAGTAAGCTTTTTCAGAGATGGGCTGGATTGATGTAGAAAATCTAAACTTTGGTGTAGAAAGTCCTAAAATGAAAAAATATTTGTGATATATATATATATTTTGAAAGATGATATTTCTGATATTTATGGGTGGTTAGATTCCAAACTTGGAATTATCTATGGTGTTGAAACTCAAAGTTCAAAGTATATGACATGTGAGGTGAGGTTATGAAGGAGGGATTTCTTGTATGATATACTTAATCATTGTGAGGTGTTGAGAGGGGTTTAGAACTTTGGCACATTGTTGGATTTTGCTATGAAATTGACATGGTTATAGGATCGTTCATTTTGTGGTGTTCTGCAGCTTTTCAGAAAGAATAGTGGGCTTTTTAGGGAAAATTTATGTAAGAATAAAAATATTTACTGTGAGCTCAATTTTGATGGAAGCTGTAGTGAGGGGAATGCATTCCTTGGGCATCGATGGTGTTGTTAGGAATGCTAGAGTTGTAGAGTCGCTCTCATAGGTCCATTTGGTTAAGAAAACTTTTGAAGTTGAAGAAAGGGCATTGCTAGAGGCACTAAGAATTTTATTTTATAGATATTTTTTTAATCTTTTTTCCCAGCTTCCTTGTTGAGCTGCCCTCTTGTTGCTGAAGTTGATTTGCTTAGGTTGTATGTGGATGCAGGAAAACTAAAACATGGATATGGAAAACTAACAAGGATTCCTGTGGAAATGGAAATTTGTGATTCCAACGGTAATTTTACTGCTTGCTTTGGAGTGTATTTTTTGTGGAGAACCATATGGAAGGAAACCAAAGCAAGAAGGCGCAGTTGGTTTCCTTCCTGTCGCAACCTTGGAAATCGGTCTGACATCTGTTTTGGGTGACATTAGTTTACAAAATTCTTGGGAAAACCTTGGAAAGGGAAAACATGTTCCGCACAATCTTTTTTATTTCCCAAACGGAGGAGAATATGATTCCAGAGTAGCATTTTAAATAGCGTGCAGTGTATTGTGTAGCATTTAGCCCTCTATGGTGTGTAGTGTATTGCGTAGCGTTCCACCCTCTATAGTGTGTAGTGTAAGCTACATGATACTTCTATGTTTTAATTGAAATATTAAGGAAAAATATGATAAATAGTTAGAGTAAAGATTAAAAAAAAAAGTGAAAAAAAAGAGCTTCACATGGTACACTACACAGTGCATACCATTGGAGAGATGAAAACAATTCAGGGCTCGTTTGGGAGCTTGTTAATGGAGGTAAATGGAAAATGGAATTGGGAGTAAATGGCTTACTTAGTTGTTTTTGGATGGGAGTAAATGAAATACATTTGAAATCCAAATGTTCTATTTGGGTGTATGTTTGCCATACATGCGGCACACTGATTAGTGTACATATGTGATGTTTAATATAATGATTATAATAAGCCCATTGAAATATATACTTTTGCAAAGAATGAGGAAATTTCTAGCCTTGGGTGGGCCACAAATGTAAGGATCACATACAAGCAACTTGCCAATGTTTTTTTAACCGTCCATTTAGATGGCCTACCTTTGGACGGTTTGGATGATTCTATTGGTGTGATTTTAGTAATATAGCCGATGATTGGATTGTTTCGGAGTTTCATCAGCGTGCCATGTGTATGGTAGACATGTGCGTAGTGGCACCTATGTTTACTCGTGTGACTCTCCAAGAGAGGATTTCATTTCCAAGCCCATTTACTCCTATTTCATTTCCATGCCTTTATTCCCATCCAAACACACCTCAAATACCATTTACCTCCATTTACTCCCATCCAAACACACCTCAAATACCATTTACCTCCATTTAGTCCCATGCAAACAGCCCCTCACAGCCATTGAAAAACAACCGTTATAGAATGGTGGCCCACATGATGGACTAAGCTTGGATTCCATGCCTTACACACACCATTGTTGGCTCTACTCAACAAATGGTTGTAGAATAAGCTTATTCTACAATGTTGCACAGAACCAACCCCCTAAGAATTGAAAAGAAAGGAAAATAAAATAAATTTATATTAAATCAATCAAAGTAATATAAAAGTTATTAAATGAGATCAGGAGTATGAAAACTACCTGTATTTAGCTTTAAATCAGCCAAAACCCCCAAATCTTTAGCTCCATAGCTGTACAGATTTCAAATGGGAAATCTCAAACTTCTCCTTCTTTTGGGCTCCAATGCCTGTGAAACTTCAGCCATAGGACATTCTCACAGGGCTGATCAATGCCCTAAATTTTGGTCTCCTCTGTGGTTCCTTGGATTAAGAGAATCGAGAATACACATTTTGGGGGAAAGATCGGTGTTTGCCATCAAGTACTAGGGTTTCAAAAGAGGGCTTTCGAAACCCTTATCAAATCCATTAGTTTTAAAACATTCTGAATAAATGTGAGTTTTACACCATTTAGAATACGCATAAATCTTTAGCTGTACATGTGGAGGCCCTTGTATAGATGGTTTAGATTGTCTGACAGGGGTACATGCATAGATATTCTCCATTGACAATATGACCCACTATTTGGATGCTTTGCATGGCTCTACATCATTGCCATGCATGAGGAGGATAGGTCACCACCATTTTAAATCAATAGCTGAACTAACACGAAAGTCCAACCTGTAAAACATTGTTTTTTTTCAATGTAAAAACTTGCGCATGGTGTAGCGTTTGCTACATAAGCTACATGCAACCTACCATGTAGCTTACGCTATGGCCCCTATAGCATGCGTTATAGGGGAAATGTGGTATTTTGCACGCTACGTAGTGTGTGGGCTACGCTACGCTGTGCTATGTAGCATACACTACACACTCGGCACGACGCTATTTAAAACACTGTTCCAGAAATTATTTTCATTTCCAAGGTATTCAATGTTCCCAATCACCTGAGGTTTGATCAAGGAATTTGGCCCATGGAGGCTTTCTTTTATGTTGGATGAGTTTTGTTTTTTAATTGTTCCAGGACTTCAAATGTGCTTTTTTTTTTTTTTGAAAGGCATTACTTTGAATGGTTCCTCTTGTAAGTTGTGAGATGCTAATGAGAGGACAAACCCATCAACTGATGAAGTTATTTTAACCTTCAAGGTTGTTGTTAGGGCTGAAAGTCGGCCGGGTCGGGTCGGGTTGGTGCTCAACCCAACCCAACCCAATCCAAGGTTCCTATAACTCAACCCTAACCCAACCCAACCCAACCTTGGGTTGGGAATTCTCAACCCAAGCCCAACCCAAGCGGGCTCGGTCAGGTTGGTCAGGTTGATACATGCTAATATTTTCATTATTACATTAGTCTATTACATTTCAATATGCGTCTTATTTTTTGTACCTGTGGCTTTATTAAGTATGTAGTTATTTATTGTAAAAAACTTCACTTTTTCTAAACAAATATCCTAAAAAATAGGATAATTACTCCTTTAACACTCAAGCATATCAAATTTCAAAATTATAAGTTTACTTACTAAAGTAATATAAACTAATTAGTTTACTTAACTAAAGTATAAAAAATTAGAAGTATATAGATCGGGTTCGGGTTGGGTCGGGCAACCCGAGACCTCAACCCAAGCCCGACCCAAGCTTTATCGGGTTGGTGTTTGCATAGCCCGAGCTTGGGATCTAGTTCGATACTTCTTGCCCAAGCCCAACCCAATGTCGGGTCGGTCGGGTTGAACCCGCCCAACTTTCAGCCCTAGTTGTTGTTGTGTGCAGGGAAGTACTTTCTAATTTTTATTGGAAAAGAAAAGATGGAAACATTAAACTTTTTTTCTTTTTTTTGTTTGGTCTATGCTTCTTTAAATTTAAAGAATTAGGATTCAAGCCTGTTTGGATAGAGAGAATCTAAAATGTGGACATGGAAAACCTCAAGGAATCCCCAGGAAATGGACAACTGCAGAATCCAACAATAATTCCTTTGATTGGTTAGGAGTGTTGTTTTCATGGATACCCCGGTTATCAAAAAAAAAAAAAAAAATGATTGTTGTTTCTTGTTACTGTGAAAATCGACATTTAACTTTTTATTTTGGAAGAAATTGATAACCATTTTTTTTTTTTGAGGGATTTTTTGGCAATAGAAATGGAATTTCCTTGCCTACCTTTTTTTTTTTTTTTTTTCCTCAAACAGGAAAAATAAATTTCCATGGAAATTGATTTCTTTTCCAAGGTTTTCCACCTCCCCAGACAGCCCACTGTTGAATCCTCTGCCAAATTGAATCAAACATGTCATGGGAGAGGAATTTGGATGTGTTTCCCATGCTTTGTGAGGCATGATGCTATGATTGTTTGCCCTTAATGCCGGATATATAGCTTGATTAATTTCTAAGCAAGATGGTAATCATATGACAAGAATTCTGAGTGGAATGATGGTTATGTGGCTTGCTCTCAAAAAAAGATGATGGCCATGTGCAGTGACCAGACATGCACCTAAAATGAGGAGAAGATGATCATCTCTACTCAAGAACCTTACTCTGCTCCTTGTACCATGTGATGGTAATGACAAATGGACTTGGGGATTTTTTTTTTTTTTTTTGACGACAGGGTGTCCCCGCCCCCTTTTAAGGCAAGACTAATCCCTGCAGATGCATGCAATCACCCACAAACCATGTGCATCGGGTAAAGCACGGGGAGGGGAATCGAACTCGCGTCTGTGGGGAGCAAACCCACGACGCTAGCCATTCGTCCAAACCCCGGGCAGGTGACTTGGGTATGGTTTTTGCTTCTTAAGGTCCGGGAAACAAACCATCATAATTATTGCACAACTATTGGCTATTTGGAGCTGCTGTTAAAAAAGGAGAGGCTATTAGCTCTATGCTATGCAGTAGGTGCATTGACAAATTAGTTTTCGGATTGGTATTTGACACGTATCATGCAAGTTAAGTCATCTTCTATTGATCACATAACAATGATATGATGGCCGGGAACCAAGGTGATGGCACCTTGCACTTGATTTATTGTGCATTTATACTCCTCCATTTAATTCACCCGCTGGCTTGGCTAGACTGGCAATGACATGGGAATCCCAGCCAATTGTCACTTACCTGATCGCTTGCACACCAGTCATCACCCATTCTGTGATGTGAATTGGGATGAAGCTGCTAATAAGAATTTGAACTGATATCAATTTGCTAAAAACTTTCAGGCCGTCCTTTTATGTATCAAGGTGTTGAGCAAGTGGTGTTCCTTCTTTAGCTAGGATGGGGACCCTCCTAGGGTTATTGGGAACTGACAGTATTCTTGCTTGGTTTGGCAAGGCATCACATCTTAACTCCTAGTTCTAACCTTGGGTTTTGGTTTGATGTCTCCATTCCTTGTGACTTTCTTCCCTTGGATGTCCCCTTTGCTGTCATTTGCATAGTGATCATCATAGCGCCCAAATGGTGAATACTCCTGTTGGGTGGGTATTAGAGGGTCACCAATCAATATTAATCAGCGTGTATCTACTCTGGGAATTGATAAGAACTCACCTCTACTCTTAACTTCAACTTTCCTCCCTCCCACGATTTCAGTACTTACCACTCAAATTGTTTCCAAAGTAAGAACTAAGAACTAAAGGAAGCTTTCCACTTAAGATCCCTTCTAAGACCAGTTTTGAAAATTATCTCTTGAAGGGATGCACTGGAGAAAAGATATTTCTCTTGCTTTGGTCGATGATTTGTGTGCTGCTTGAATTTGTTTACCAATCACCATATGTGGCTTTTGGTTTACAGCCAATGATTATAAGATACAAATTTTATGAAGCTCTCTTACTCAGTGACTGTGCAAGCTATATTGTGCCCTTTCAGCCTCTATGGCAAAGAATTACCTTAGGAAGTGACCTCGTTTTCCCCCTTTTATAGTTACGTGGTTATATGAGTACCCTAACAGAGTTGTGACTAATCTCGTTAAGGCAGTAAAAGCGACACTGATAAAGTGAATATTATTTGTTTAGGGCTGTCAATGGGCTGGGCCTGGGTTTATCTTTGGATTGGAGTTTAACTGTTTGGACCAGGACTATTAAAAAAAATTGATTTTGCTTGGCCCAAACCTACTCCAGTGACCGCCCTATTTAGGTTTGAGCTGGATAATCTGGATAGTTGACATTGATGGCCCTAGCCCAATCCCCAAAGATGAGAGATGTGATCATGATGAATTGAACCCTAGAATCAAGGTATTCCGTATCGGTAACGGTGGCCGTAATGGTCACCACCATTACCTTTATGATACAGGCTGTAACGGCTGTTACGGCCGTAACTCTCTCTCTCTCTCTCTCTCTCTGGGAAATATTTCCTTGTAAAAATCTTTCTTTTATAATTAAATTTGAACTTAGAAGGATTTGTTAGAATTGAGTAATTGGTGAGTTGAAGGGAAATTTACTCTTGGCTATTCATGGAGCAGTGATGTGTGAACCAGTTGTAAAGCTTATGGTGATATGTTCGAAGTTTAGATGCATGCCATAGCTAACTTATACAGTTATACTAATTATTCTTCAAAGCTTGACCTTTTTAAATGATTTTTTTATGTATAGGTGAATTTCATTGCAAGTTTAATGCTGCATTTTGAAATATCTGTTGTGGAGATATGAGAAATGAGAAATTCGTTTAAATTTTTGTAATTAAATTTCTAAAAACTGTGTTCCACATGCATTTAGATATGCATGGTTGCTAGTCTCTGTTAATGTCTACCAGATGCAGGGTTGTTCTCATGCTGATGGTTAAGTGTTCTTTTGCCCCCCATATAGTGACACTTGCTGCCAACAAGAGAGGAAGACAATGACTAGTTAATTAGCAAAACGCTTATCCCTGTCTTATTCCTTTTCTGTTAATAAGCCACTTGCTTATTCTGTAAGCTGAAAGCACGGAAATTCAATTTAAGACCTAATTCGTGCGCACCTTAAAAAAGAAGAAAAAAGGAGGTTATTTTGCTGGCAATCCCATCACGATCCTTTGTTTGGATCTTCCTTGATGCGGAGGCCTTGTTGTTCAGATGTCTGTAACTGAAGCTTACAACCTGGGGAGATGAAAGCCACAGAAAGTATTCTCTTTCATTTTAATAGCCATTCAGCTTGTTGATATATGGTTTATCAAGAGTTTTTGCAATTCCTAATAATTATGAGTTTTTGCAATTCTTAATAATTATATACATGGGGTTCTAATCAATGTCTAATGTGTATGTAGGTAACAAGCAATGGCGAGACCACAGATTTGCAACCTTCCCTTATCGTGCTAGTGCGGCAATTCTTGATCGCCATGCTGATTCTGGATACATGGCAATATTTTATGCATAGATACATGCACCATAACAAGTTCTTGTATCGGCACATCCATTCTCAGCATCACCGGCTTGTTGTCCCCTATGCCTTTGGAGCTCTATATAACCACCCCTTAGAGGGACTTCTTCTAGACACAATTGGTGGTGCCCTATCTTTCCTCCTTTCTGGTATGTCGCCCAGGACCTCAATTTTCTTCTTCTCCTTTGCGACCATCAAAACAGTTGACGACCATTGTGGGTTGTGGCTTCCGGGAAATCTTTTCCATATGTTCTTTAGAAACAACACTGCTTACCATGACATCCATCATCAACTCTATGGCAACAAGTACAACTTCTCACAGCCTTTCTTTGTCACATGGGATAAAATTCTTGGAACATATATGCCTTACTCACTTGAGAAGAGAACAGGAGGGGGTTTTGAAGCTCGGCCTACAAAGGATTAGAGATGATGATCACGAACATCTATTGTTTGTTACATTTGTGTACTATGAGCAGAGCAGGATCTTTCATTTGTTATATATGGCAGAATGTTATAAATCATTTGTGTTGTATATATTTTTCTTATAATCCTTTGCTTCTTTATGTATAGTTTTGGAAATAAATACTAAGCGCTTGAGTAATATTAGAACAACATGGTACATTGAATTTAACCAAGTGTCAGCAGTACACAAAATGGCATAGGTTCACTATAAAAATAGTTTCTATTAGGGAACAAATCAATTTTGTTCATGTTTCTATCCTGACATTTTCTCTAGTATGAGGATCTTCAGAAAAAAAAAACATTTTTTTTTGGAAAATAACAATTCTACAATCTTCAGGCTTTCCTTTAGTATATATATATATATATATATATATATATATATATATATATATATATATATATATAAGCAAAGCTTAATAAATGGTCAATAAAAATGACAAATTTTAGTAAATGACTATCGTGGAAAGCCATAGGTTTTTAGTTCATCCTTGCAGGTTATGGGAAGGTGCATCTTAATTCATGATCATTAGGGAAAGCCAATGATGTCCTGTCCTGTCACCTGTGGCATCTCTAGATATTCTCTAGATATTTCTGAAGATGCAATTTCTTTCACTTGAAATTGATTGTCTCAACAAAGTTGATTTATGGGCAAAATCTCATAATTGTGGGCTCGAATGTACTCTTATGATTAAAGAAGTCCGGAATGATGCCTGTGGGCTCCTTCTTGTGGAAACCGTTCTTTATGGTTTAAGCATTTTTTTTTGGGCAAGTAAATTTTATTCATAGAAAAGAAAAACAGCCACAAAATGAATGGCAGAAGAAAAGCCCAAAAGATAAAACTAAAATGGCCCTCCCACATTAACGATGAACACCCAGGAGCACAAATGAAGAGCACAGAACAGAATAAAACAATGACTTATCTCCAATCCTTACTAGACAAGCTGTTTCTCAATGCACCCAGCTTTGCAAGGCCATCTCCCATCTGGTTTGCTTCTCTGGGGATAAGAGAAAATATCACAGCACAGCCATGAGCCATCACATAGATTACTGTTAGGTGTATTTTTTTTAAAGTGCTGAACTTTATTAAAGGCCACAAGGGCAACAGAAGCTTGTTAGGTGCATCTATGGGGCTGTTTGGGAGCTTGTAAATGGAGGTAAATGGGAAATGGAATTGGAGGTAAATGAATTAGGAGTAAATGGCTTACCCAGTTGTGTTTGGATGGGAGTAAATGAAATGCATTTGAAATCCAAATGTTCTGTTTGGATGGTAGTAAATGGGAGGAATTGGAATGAATTTGAATTTTTTCAATATATTCACAGGAATATATGTGATATCCCAAATCAGCTTTAATATCCTAAATTAGTGCACGTATGTGATATTTAATAGAATGATTGTAAATTTGTAATAAGCCCATTGAAATATATACTTTAGCTAAAAATCTAAAAATGAGGAAATTTCAAACCTCGGGTAGGCCACAAACGTAAGGATCACAAACAAGCAACCTGCTAACATTTTTTAACCATCCATTTAGACGGCTAACCTTTGAACAGCTTGGATCAATCTCTTTGGTGTGAATTTAGTGATGTAGCCAGTAATTTGATTGTTTTGGAGTATCATTAGCATGCCACGTGCATGATGACATGCACATAGCTGCACTTTTGTTTACTTGTGCAAGTCTCCAAGAGATCTCAAAAAGGCATTTCACCCCATTTACTTCGAAATCCTCTCTCATAGAGAGGATTTCGTTTACATTCATTTATTCCTATTTCACTTCATTTATGTGCATTTACTCCCATCCAAACACACCTCAAATGCCATTTACCTTCCATTTACTCCCAATTCCCCCGATTTACCTCCATTTACTCCTATCCAAGAGGGATTGGATTATTGGTCTATATAGGGACCCATTTGTAATAAGACATTAAAAAAAAAAAAAACCATTTTGAGTTCAAAAAGTTGTTATTTTACCTACACATTTCCAGTGGAAGAAAGAGTGTTTTCTCTTTAGTTGTGAGTTATTCCAGTTCACGAGTCGAGTGATTCCCGGTTCATTGACTTGTTAATGTTTCTTTGGCTTTTGAATTGCCTACATCTGAGTTATAATAAAAGAGATATACAATTTTGAAGTCAGGGTGTGTAAGCTGTCCACCGCAGTCTTTCGCAACCATAATGAATTGTATCAAATTGGTATAAGAGCAAATTTGATGTTTGATCGAGGAATCTATAAACAATTCAAAATTCATTTCATCAAATCTCGGACAATTTGCCAAAATCCTTGAATGCTATAATGAAAAAGTGAATTGCCATTCTCTTCCACTATGGTGGTGGAATGTTTTGTTGAATAGAGCAAGCCTCCTATCTTTGATGAAGAGGTTGACCATGGTATTGGATATAGAAAAAAGGTGAAGAAATATTTAGACATGATATTCATAAAGAAGAATGTAGGTCGGAAGACATACGATGATAATGAATCAATGATACGATTTTGGAAGATGAGAAGGTTTGGTGTGATTTATTTTTTCAATGTATGATAAAGAAGATAACACAAGCTTGGTAGCCAGCAACTGCCTAAGTGGAGGTTCGTATGATGCAATTGAAAAGGTAGATGCAAAATTATCTACGTAAAGGAAGCTAGGTATTTGGTTCAATAATGTGGCAACGAATGGTCTACATCAATTTGGAGATCGAAGGAAGACAAACCATGTCGAAAGGTCAGATGACATCATCAGCTCCCAAAGAAAGAAATGATTGCAGTAGGCTTTACATT
Source organism: Liriodendron chinense (assembly GCA_003013855.2). Taxonomy (NCBI): domain Eukaryota; kingdom Viridiplantae; phylum Streptophyta; class Magnoliopsida; order Magnoliales; family Magnoliaceae; genus Liriodendron; species Liriodendron chinense. Next base: position 1,796,112 of record PVNU02000736.1, on the reverse strand, counting down.
TTGAACTCAAGGATGAGTTCTTTCAAAGAAGGGAAAAATGATGCACCCTCAGTCCAATCCATGAACCAGGCCCATCATTTCCAACCCTAATGTGATCATGTAGAAGGCATTTATGATTCATGGCTTCGAGACCGTGTTGATGCATGGGAAAAGCAAAGAAATTTTGGGACTAGGGAATATTTTGCATGGCTTAGAAACTTGTATTTGTTGTAGAAAGATTTTATAAGCATTGGGAACTCATGATTCTTATTGAATGTATTTATAAAGGGTTGGTGTAATTGGTCTATATAAGGACCCATATTGTAATTAGAAAATTTTCATTATGAGTTCAAACAATTGTTATTTTTCCTGCAAGTTTCCAGTAAAAGAAAGTGTGACCGATTCCCTGTTTGTTGGCACCAATTTCTGGTCACAGAAAAATTTCACTTCCGAAAGTTCCGTTGCTTGCAACTTTCTTAAAACTTCTGTTTAGTTTTATTGTTTTTACAATTTTTCTGGTTATTCTCATCAAGTTTAATTTCATCCTGCAAAATTTTAGTTCATTAGGTTACTGGAAAATTTATTAAAATTCTTGGAATGCTAGCTGTCTGAAAACAATGATTTTTGGACAGTTTGTGAATGTCCTAAAATCAGTCCCATTTGAGCTTTTCTCCACCCTCCCCCCTTCTTCTTCCCTTTGAAACAAGACTTGTTAAGGTTTCTTTTGGCCTTTTGAATCGCCTGAATCAGAGTTGTAATCAAAGAGATATAGCATTTTGACTTTGGGGTTTTCAAGCTACACCTAATAACAGCCTCCCAATCACTTGCAAACACAGACTGAGACAACCCTTTAAAATGATTAATTGCTTTAGTCCACCCCACTAAAACAATTAACAGCTTTAGCTAAGAGTGAAGGTTTTATTCATGGTGATGCATATTGGGGAAGACTTACCCTGGAAAATCCTTTTGTTTCCTTTTAGCCATATTAACCTCAGGGTAGCTTGAGCCACCATGCTCCAGAGGTTGCGACCATTGGGTCCCCATGCTGATGCTGGCCACCCGTCAGTAAATAAGCAGATGATCTACGGACTCATTGGAGCAGCACATGCAACATTTGTTAAGAAGTTCAGAGCCCGTCTTTTAGGTGATCCACCGTCAAGATTTTTGTTGATGATGCAAGCCAAATGAAAACTCTTTAAGGCACCAGAACTTTCCAAATCTTGGGGAAGGACATCATGCTATTCGAGCATCTACTCCCTAGCAGACTCGAGAGGGATTTAACTGAAAAAATTTCACCTGGCTCCGGAACCCAGGTACGCCCATCCACTTCAAGGATATAAATATGATTTAGGGAATTCAACAATTGTGCCAAACTATTGATTTCTTCATCTTTTAGGTTGCCCATAAACAAGGGGCTCGACGCCAAACTACCAGCCACCCACTGAAAGAATTGGTCCACAGTGCAACCCTTGTTGAGGGTGATAGAGTATAAAGAATTAAAAGCATCCACAAAAGGCACTTCCAAACACCACGTAGTTCCAAAAAAAAAGGAACTTTATTGCATTTGCCTATGCTGGAGTGGAAGTAACCATAATGAAAAGATTGTGCCCTAGAGATCACACTTGATGTCCTAATCAGCAACTCATCACTGTCAGTCAATCTCTTCCACCACCAGCACAACAGGGAGATATTAATAGTTCTGATGTCCCTAATGCCCAATCCACCACAACAAATCCGCTTGCAGCTTCCTTCCATGCCACCCTCTTTTTTTTTTTTTTTAATATGATGATTATTATATTAGAAAAGGCCAAAGCCAAAGAATATGCAAAAAGAAAAGAAAAATACAAACAAAAACCCTCTACAACTCTGACCAACAAACAGGAAAATGATCAGATGCTAATACATTTAACTGCTTGAGGCCATTCCATCATATCCAATTTTGCACCATTGAAGAGATTTGAGATGCAGCCCCTACAATTTCTGAAGCAATGATTGTTTCTTTCCAACCAAATGTTCCATGATCTTGCTAGCAAACACAAATACCAAATCCGCTTCCCACTTTGCCATTTCCCCCTCCATGCTAAGCAATGAAGAACTGATCAATCTAACTTGGAGCAACCCATGCTAATCCAAACGAAAGAAAGAAACCAGCCCAAACCTTTGAGGCAAATGGACAATGAATAAAAAGATGGTTTACCAATTTCTCATCTTGAAGACATGGTAAACACATTCAGAATAATCATTTGCTGCTTACGCAAGTTATCCACTGTAAGGACCTTATTCCTGCCCATAAGCAAGCAAAAGCCACCACCTTCGAGGGAGCACCATAATGCTATCTTTAAAAAAAAAAAAAAAAAAGTGCCATAATGGCAAACATGTGTTGTGTAACACTTGACCTGCTCATGAAATTCCCCTTAAATCATCAAATGAAAGGATTTAACCGGAAAAGAACTGGGCTTTTCCTTTAACCACACAATAGAATCTGATTCCAAATTAATGATATGATCCCTTTCCAAATTAATCCCCGACACACTTTGTTTTGCCTTGCTGCCTTCTCGAAGCAAAAAGAAAAAAAGAAAAAGAAGAAGTCCCCAAGGACTTGTGCCTTTTGCACTGGCCACCGTTGAAGAGCAGCGTCATCTGTATACTGAGAAGTGGGTTATCTCAACCTTCCCATTACCCACATGCATACCTCTATTGATCATGGCTCACTGTCACCTATCACGCAGCATTCATCAGTTATCAAGAAATGGACTCGTCTACAATGAGGATGCTTTCGGCATTGTCCTTTGTGATGCCTTTGTTTAATGAGAGTAGTTCTCTTTCTCAATCCCTTTGTTTATGGTTCTTTTTCTCTCTCTCTTTGTTTAGGCATTCTGAGGGTGCTTTCAACGGCCTTCATTATCCCTTTGCTTATTGAGAGTGGTTCATTTGTATTAATCAATGCATCGGACATGGTTGTCAACTGCATTGTGGCTACTCTCATTTGCAACAAAGGTTCTGGCCTTTTGTCTAAGTTGGTTATGTTTCAATCTCCTCTATCATTTGGAGGATGACATGGTTTACAAGCATAGTAGGGTGATCTTTAAAAACTTCTCTTGATCCTATGCTATTGGTTTATTAAGGTGAGCTCTGGCTTGCCCTTGAATATCAAAGTTAACATTTCTTTCCTGGCTCCTGGGTGATGTCCTTTTTTTGAGATTCAGGAGAGATGACTTGTGTAGTGATTGGAGGCGCTCCTTTGTAACATGGGTTATTCTAATTGTGTTGCCCCTGGAGGGCTGTATTTTTGCCTGCCTAGGCTTTTGGGTTTTTAATAAAATTTTTTCTTAGAAATATTTCAAACCATCAAAGAAAATAAAATCTTTTCTTATCAATAAAGAAAACACTTCTTTCCTAGCTAGTGTGTCCTTCATAGGTTTACTTTATTTTTATTTTTATTTTTTTATGAGTAAAGTGCCATCACAGATTCCACAGCTGAAAGTGTCCAGCTAAGAAACTCTAAAAGATATTCAATCTCCTGCTTCATAAATTGATTATGTTGGTAAATAATCTAGATAGGCATCAAAATAGTCCACTTATATAGAACACAACACACTTTTGATAGATTATCATTGTCATACAAGTGAAGATGTTGAAGTTACCAATGATTAAGTTCTAACATTCCATCCAAAGAGTTTCTTGTTCATATATGCTGTAGATGGCCAGCATGGTTTCAGAAACATTTTCTCCTGTTAAGACCATGGTTTGGAAATATCATCTCATATTGAGTCGTGTCATTCGAGTTGACTCGGTTTTGGTCCTGAATGAGCCAATCCTGGTTCTGATTACAGAAAGAGTAGGGACGTGGCTTGACTTAGATGAGTACCTTGGGAATCATCTGGTTCAGCCAAGTTGTCCCACTAGTCGTCTGTATCAATCGAGTCATATTATGGGGCTAATTGAGTGTGGTTGTACAGCAAAGTTTTTTATTTTTTATTTTTTATTATTATTGTTATTTCTCCCTTTCTAAATTCTCATTTTTTCTCAAACTTTACGAAAATTTTAAGGTTTCTATGGAAGGATTTTACTATTTCACAATCTCCGTTGTCTTCCATTCAAGGTGTCCCATAACTGTAATGGTGGCCGTAACGGCCACCACCGTTACCGTTACGATACGGGCTGTAATGGCTGTTACGGACCCCATATTGGCCGATACAGCCCTTCTTAATTTTTTGAAAAAAACTGTTATAAGACCGTTACGGGGCCGTATCGGACCGATACGGGCCGTATCGGACCGTTACGGGGCCGTTTTGACCCTGTAACGCTTAACGGTCATGACTGTTTCCATTACGTATCGGTCGATATGGCCGATATGTAACCGTTTTGGGATACCTTGCTTCCATTGTCAGGAAAAAACATGATTCACAACCGTATTGGTGAACTGAAGCTAGCAGGCGAAAAGCCATATTAGTTTTTTTTTTTTTTATGCCATGAAAAGGGAAACATTTTTAATCATTTTGCATGAAACTTGTCTCATTGGTTAAAAGCACTTGCAATATAATAGGTTCATCGAGCCATGATGATTTGCATGGAAACAGTAGAAGAAATTTGAAAATATATGTATTTGTATAGTATGTTTTTTCTGTTTTTCTTTTCTTTCTATTTTTTGCACAAAACCATGTAAACATTGAGGTCCTTGTTTTTAACACTTTTATTCTAATTTCCTAGGAATTTTCTTTACATTTCATTTTTTCTTCTTCTGATTTTAATGTTTTATTATTAAAAATAGTTCTTGGGGCGACTTGGGCGACTCATTTGGGTCACATCAATATCGGTGATATGACCCAGATTTGCTGCCGACTAAGTGGGGCACTTAAACCGTTTTGAACCATCCTCAAGACAACCTATTTTGATGATGTGCGCTGGAGGAATAATACCATGCACCTCTTCTTGCTTCTTGCTATTTATTCATTTAGATAGAATAAATTGGTCACTTGTATTTTATGTCAGGCCTGTTTGCAAAAACCTATTTAATAATTATATATATGTATGTATGTATGTATGTATGTATGCTTGTGTGTGTACATATTTCGATACACGAGCAGTCCTAAGCTGTGGATGCTCTCATTTATTTTTTAGTAAATTCGTCTCCTTGCCTTGAGGTTAAGCATTTCGTTTGCCATGTTGGCAGAGAGGCAAATTGGCTCACGGTTAGATTAGTCAGAGAAAGATAGTTTTGCTCTTGTAATTGGTAATTTAACTCCTGCACATTGACGTTTCTTGCTTTCTTTCTGAATAGAATTTAGTGTTGTTATTTATCATTCTAATTTTTTTTTAAACATATTATGACATGAGTGCAATGGATCAGAGTTTGTGTTTCTCACAGCAAGCAATCAACTGACAATATGACCAGAAAAGGTCACGTGTCTCTTTTGTGGTTCGGTATGATCATCTATCATGGATTTTTTTTGTTGAATAATGGCTAGTTGTTCTATCCATTCTCTGAAATGGATTTTTTTTTCCCTTGTCACTGGACAAATTACGGTGAGCTCCATTTGATGCCATAATAGGAGTGTGCTATCTGCAGTTCTGATTAAGACAGTTCTGCAGCAGATTGCAGCCCCAGATTCTGGTTAGTTAATTGTCCTTGTGGCACGTTGTTAAGTAGATTGTCCTCAGGCAGAACTATTTCTGCTTTTCTTTAGTGGGGAGTTTCGAAGCCAAATCTTGGTTGAGTGAGCTGTTTGATGAAGATGGTATATGGTTGATGGAGACAGTCTACATGTCTTTCGGCCTTTGGAGCTACTATTGTCCTTGTACCTTAGGAGGTGCCCATTGAGAACACCGAAGTTTGCTTTAATTATTGTCTTTCTACCTTTCGGTTATTGATCTCATGAGTTTGAACCAAGTTCGGTTGGACATAGGTTTTTCTGCAAGTAGGTAGATACGAAAATAGTGGTGATGTCTTAGTTGCACAAGCCTTAGTGAGGAGCTGCTCCCACTTCATATCTCACTTAGGACTCCTTCTCCAGCATCCTATGTATTTATACTCGCCAATATTTTGGAACTTACACTTCCCCACTCTTGCACCCGAAGCTATTGCCACTTTGCTTCAAGCTTTTTGCAATTATAGGTTAGGGTCATGCATGCATGGTTTGGATAAGCTAGAAGTGTGTTGCTTGTAGCTAGTAAGAATCTCAAACTTTGTAATGTACTGTGTCATTCTCTTTCTTAGTTTTTGTTAGCCTGATGTTTAGCCAAATTGCTATAGCCTATTATGTGATTCTGTCCACTAAGTTTGATGGGCTAGGCCCAGCCCAATCGATCAATGTGTCTACAGATTTATGCTTATGTCTCTATAGATACACATGTTCTTTTTTATTGTTATACCAATGCTCTGCAATGATGATTTGGAACTTTTTGGGCTTCTTGGTTTAGCTGGTTCCATTTGTTGCATTCATCCATTCTGGCTGTTCTTCCATTGGCCTCAGCAGTGATTGCGAATATATCACATAGATGGGGCGATCCTAACCTTGTGATTACAATTTGCCAATGGACAGTCATAGAACAACAAGAAGAAAAAGAGCTGGGCTTCAAATTTAAGAGGCAGAAGTTGTCCACTCTGGCAGTTATGGTTCTCCCACAGTTGCAAATTTTAGGCTATGATCCATTCTCAACGAGGCCCCTGGATGAGTGGTTCAGATTGTTGAACAGTGCGACTGATGCAAACACATAGTTTTGAAATGTGGAGCAGAAAAATGCGTTTGTGCGTTGAACGACTTGAGATGTAATTGAACTGTCATGAGGAGCCAGATTGAGCCGACACTTGGAAGGGTCCACAACACTGAAAAAAGAAGAATTTCAAACGAATTGAACATCAGATAATTACAGATGGTGATTAAACAGTAAATATGAAATCAGTAAGGATAGCATAGTTTAGTCGACGAAAGATATTTATTAGTTTAGTTTAGTTTTATTGGGTAATAAAAGAGAGTTGACTAAAAGAGGGTCATTCCATTCCTTTCCAAAAGGGGTTAAAGAGGATTGGTTGAAACTTTACCGAGGAAATGATTGATAAACTCTCTTTCTTGTATCGTAGGACAGTTCGTTACTGCTCTGTCTTAATTTAAATAGGAAGCTTGGCCCAGTAAGTTAGGTGGATCATATGGTTACTACAAGAGCAAACATTTAAGTTGGTTTTAGGAGTCTTCTGGAAAGGGTTTGGAGGGCATAGATAAGAGGTGATGATGGTTGAGACTTGAGATTTAAGATTAAGGTCATTGCAAAGGCTGTTACATCATCAAGAAGAAGAAGCTGATTTTAGGGTCTAAAGGCATGGGCTGATTTGTAATATGAACATTATTTGCTGGTTGATTTCAGTGATTAGTGGTCTCTTTTTATCTTTATATTTGTTACTAAAGATAAAGACCAGCCTAAGCAATTGGCCAGACTGAAAGTTGTCTTAAGATTTAGCTTAACAGCAGGCTACACACATGGTTTAGATGTTGTTTAGATGTATCGCATATCTTTTATGATATGCAGCTTGCTGCTCACATATCACATACTGATGATCCACTTGGCTGGTCCATCAAAATGGAATTTAGTAATGTGTTGTAGCACAGACAATATAAAGATGAACGTAAGGCATTTGAAATCGATTATTTGGGTGCGCTTCAAAATAAGTAATATAACTTTCATACATGTGCTGATACTCCAATACAATTGTAAAAGTTGCACTCACATCATATCCATCTCACGTCCTTACTGCATCCAGACACCCAGGCACCATAGGTCGGGCTTACGGAACTGGCTTGTTTGATAGCATTTAATTAATTCTGTTGAAAAGGGATCTTTTATCATGCTAGCTTACAGTACCGTGTGGACTTGAGAGCAGGTGGGGAAAACCATGCTTACAGAAGGAATACATCAATTCAATTGTGAGAATTCACGTGTATGTAATCATGTTTGGATGGGTGAATCCAAAGTAGATTTGGAAAGTAAAACATTACAAATTAGAACTGTGGCTAAGGAAAACTGAGGAAAAGAATCCTAAAAATATTATTTGTTTTAGTTTCCATGATTTCAGGGGGAATGTGGAATGGTAAATAGTCAAAAGTAAAATTTCTCTCAAAAAGTGTCAAAACGAGGATGAATGATTTTATTTATTTATTTATTATTTTTTTTTTGAGGAAAAGGAAAATGCCCAATTTTAAGAAAACTGTGGTAAAGGAAAACAGTTTTTTCACATGTAACGAGGACTAGAGTGTTTTTTTTTTTTGAAACGGAAAATGCCCATTTTCAAGAAAACTGTGGTTAAGGAAAACAGTTTTTCACATCTAAGTTCATTGTCGCAATCAGCGGAAAAATGTCACGTCTGCAGAAAATTTTCTCATGGCTACCTTTTTGAATTCCAGCCAAATATCAAGCACATATACCTCTAATGAGTTGCCCCTTTCACCTTGAGGGTAGTATTCTCTCCCAAGCCCGTATTAGTGCAGTTTCTGTTCTATTTTCTGTTTTTCAATGACCTTATGAAGAACAAAATAAACTTTATGAAGAACAAAATACAGATTAACTTAAGAGTCAATTTCCTATCCATAGGACTTACTAGAGTCTTATTCTCTGTCTTTTGAGTTGCAAGGAATGCAATGTGTACATAGCACTGTTTTGCAGAAGCTTCTAAACATTTTTTTGTTATTGTGTTAATATGGATGACTGATCCTTGTGGTATCCGTATCCTGAGAATATGGATTTTGAGGATCTGCCAAACCCAACCATTGCCCTACATGATATCCATAGCTGTATTCTACTAACATAAGACATCCACCTTCCATTTTTTCTTAATTGACCACAATTTCTCCTCCCTCAGAAACTATAATAGTAAAAAGGGTCGCTTTCCTCCATCTAAGGCCTTCTGCCCCAGGAACCTGTGGTGATGATGCATTTGTTGCCATCTCGAAGTGGGCCACACTGACAGGTAACCCTCTATCATTCCTAGATATTCCATGCTGATGCAGACGCTTGATCTGCATCATGCTGCTTATCATCTTCAGACCTTTGGCGTAAGGATTGTCATTGGTCAAGGAGCTTCTGACTGTATGAGAGAATAAGGTACTTCTCCTTCAACTTTTCTTTCATCTCATACCAATATGTGATAGGGGCTCTACCAACTCTTTCTATCTTACGCTCAGTGTTGGTCCAAAAGAGCTTGGCTTGGCCCACAAGCTTCATCTTAACAAACCGCATTTGACGATTTTCTGACATGTCATACCATTCAAAGTAGTGGTCCATGTCAGCAACCTAGTCAAGGAATGCCTTGGGGTCCAAAAGCCCATCGAAACTCGGGGCCTCAACTCTCACACTCTTCATCACACGTTCATCCGGATCATAGCGGTCTTGATGATCACATGTGGCTCATGCCTCTCGCACAACACCACGACCATTACCACGATCTCTATCCTTACTACTTCCACGTGTAGCAGCGCGTTCTTTAATGATTCCTCCCACTTGGGAGTGCGCATCATCCCCTACAGCAGGGTTTTTCTTTTGGGACGCCTCTAGTTGCTCGACCTTAGTCATGGTAGTGGTGATTTGGTTATCAAGGTAGGGAAACTCACGCTTTTGACCTGCTTCTAGGGCGGTTATCTTTTGTATCAATTGAGGAAGTTGTTCAGATAACTATTCGTTATTTATGATAGGCTGAATTCCGAAACTTCTACCTCTTCTCGTGGGCATACAATGGAGACTTGAACCAAACTCTACCCAACTAGACTACTAGGTGTTATGACTTTCAAGATGAATGCGATGAATGCAAAACTAATATGAATTGACACAATTAAGTTAAAATAGGAAACAATTCAAATTTGGAAATTTTCCAAATTAAGAAACTTTCTAAAATTGAAAAGTTTCTAAAATTGAAAACTTTCTAAATCTGGAACTTTCCGAAATTAAACCTAATCAAAACCCTAATTGGATAACTCGATCTAGACAAACCATGCATGCCTACTCTCTGATACCAAATTTGATGTAGGATGCCCTAATTATAATGCATGCTCATGAACACAATTAAATCAGCGGAATTAAAAGACAATAACAATATAAAATCTAGCAAGAATCATCATGAACTAAGAAGATTACAAAGAACATGCAATGGAACGGGCCATTCATCACAACCATGAAGTATGAGATTCAAGTATAACTTTAGTTGGATTCGGCGAGGGATGGAATCTCCCGATCTTGCATGGCTACAACCCAATCAATTAAGAGAAATTTCTAATCCAGGAAATCAAGAGATTTTGGATTAGGGATTTGAAAGTCTGAAAACTTTAGGGTTTATGTTCAAATTCAGATTTAGGGATTGTGGATAGCAAAGCAGATAGGTTGAGGAAAGATAGAATTACCTGGAATAAGGATTTTGGGGGGGGGGCATAAGAAGCAAGTAGAAGAAAGATGGATCAAGGAAGAAGAAACATCACCATGAGAGAGAGAGAGAGAGAAGCACCAAGAGGCTTTCATTAATCAATAATAAAAAACTAATTCGAGTTTATGGCTTTAGCCTACTTAAATAAGCAAATAAAGACATGAAAGTACTAAAATACCCCTAAAACTAAGCAAAAACGCGTAACTAACAGAAATGCGGGAAAGTTTGGGCGCTCGGTCGGGCGCCCGAGCTGCCGCCCGAAGTCATCCGAAAACCTCCAGAGAGGTTCGGGCGCTCAGCAGATAAAGTTCGGGCGTCCGATCGGGCACCCGAAGATAGTGGTCGGGCGCCCGAAACCTTCAGTTTCTTCGGTCTTCTTTCTCCTTTCTTCCTTCACATGTCCTCCCTGAGTAGGGTCTTCTGTGTGCTTCCAATCACATGTGAAGGGTCTTCAGCGGGTCTTCAGTTCCTCAATAATCGCCTATCCATAAGGATGACACTTGTGGTTAGCGCTTTCTTCGTTGGTATATCTTGAATGCTTTTGTGTCCGCATAAAAAATAAACCTTCTGAAGAACAAAATACAGATTAACTTAAGAGTCAATTTCCTATCCATAGGAGTTTCTGGAGTCTTATTCCCTGTCTTTTGAGTTGCAAGGAATGCAATGTGTACATAACACTGTTATGCATAAGCTTCAAATTTTTTTTTGTTATTGTGTTAATATGGATGACTGATCCTCGTATCCTGAGAATATGGATTTTGAGGATCTGCCAAACCCAACCATTGCCCTACATGATATCCATAGCTGTATTCTACTAACATAGGACATCCACCTTCCATTTTTTCTTAATTGACCACAATTTCTCCTCCCTCAGAAACTTTAATAGTAAAAAGGGTCGCTTGTCCTCCATCTAAGGCCTTCTGCCCCCAGGAACATGTGGTGATGATGCATTTGTTGCCATCTCGGGGTAACCCTCTATCATTCCCAGATATTCCATGCTGATGCAGATGCTTGACCTGCATCATGCTGCTTATCAGCTCCAGTTGTCTCACATTTTCACCAAGGTCCACCTAGAATTTTTTTTTTCAATCTTAAACACTCATAGCAACCTTTTTGTCCATGTCCAATTACTTATGCCGTTTGGGGTCCTCTGATCACTTTCACTGCATTTATTGCTTATCCATCCTCGCTTTTCTTGCACATGGATGCCTCTTTATTATCCACATGAGTTCCTTTCAAAAAGGAGTGCTTTGGGTTCTTCTTTCTAGTTTCTACTAATAGAGATTTTGAGTCATCACACAATGCTCGGCCGACAGTTTGGGCTTGTGGTTTTTTCATGTGGGGCTGATGATTTAATGGTCTGAACCCTTGATATTGTTGGCCTAACTATGGATGGCCCATGCACCAAAATTCATGGATATTGGAAGATCCTCGCTATGGAATATTTGGCCTATTTTTCTTCAGTTGAATGTAAACCATGACTGTTTTTCCTTCTTAGCCATCACACACACACACACACACACACACACACACACACTGGCAACCTCCAGAAGGTTTTCCGATTTTCCATTATGGTGGTTTTGGCATATGGGCCAAATATGAATGGGTTGGATTACTTCACTGTGGGTCATGCTAGTACTAACTGAAAATCGTAAGTGTACAATACAAACGTTTCTCCAGAGCACTGGGTCATACGTTCACAGATTTATTGTTGGCCTCCCTTTGTAGGTGAGCAATAAGAATGAGGTACGGTACAGAAGTTTGGACATTCTTTGGAAAGCTTCTTGTTTTGGGCATTTGGATACCTTTTCTTTTTTCGTTTTTCTTTTTTTTCTTTTTTCTTTTTTATTTTTTATTTTTTATTTTTAACCTATGGTAACAAAAAAGTTACCTTTTTAAAGCTAGGTTACTTTAGCAAGTACATTTTTAGTAGTAGCTTAACCGTTTAAAGCTGTTTATGGTCATAAGATTTTTTTCCTCTCTCCAGATTAAAAGTGGTCCCAGATGATGAATTGCCCACATGGAAGGTGGGGCCCACATGATGGATGTTCTACATCAAAGGTGGGTTGTATATGATGGCAGTGGACTTTGAAGGTGGGCCCCATGTGATGGACAATTAACATTGGTGGTGAGTCCACATGATAGGTAACCCACATAATGGGCGGTCCACATCAAAGGTTGGCTTGTAATGATGGATGGCCCATAGCTAAGGCACCTTGGCATGATGGATGACCTACATTGAAGGTGGGGCTTACATGATGGACGGTCCGCATCAAAGGTGGGGCTCCACAAGACGGGCAGTGGACATTGAAGGTGGGCCGCATGTGGATGACCTGCATCAAGTTGGGCCCCACATAATGGACGGTCCATATCAACGATTGGCCTCTAGTGATGAATGACCCACATCCGAGGAAGGCCCTGCATGATGGATGATCCACACGATAGATGGACCACATCAAAGGTGGGTTCCACATGATGGGCGGTGGAACCCACATGATGGATGACCCATATCAAGGTGGGTCCCACATGGCGGACAATAACATAGATGGTGGGCCCCACATGATGGATAACCCATATCAAGGTGGGCCCCACATGACGACAGTCCACATCGAAGGTCCATGTTAAAGTTCCACTTCAAAGTCGCGCCCGGAATGATGAACGGTCCATATTAAAGGTGGGCCCCGCATGATGGATGGTGCACATCCAATATCCAACATGATGGACAACCGACGTCAAAGGTGAAACCCGCATGATGGATAACCCACATCAAGTTGACCACGCAAGGTGGATGTTCCACATTGAATGTAGGCCCCCACATGATGGACCGTTCACATTTAAGACTGGGCCAAGGTGGGCTAACATAATGAACGGTAGAAATCAAAGATTAGCTCTACATGATGGACTATGGATATAAGGGTGGACCAAACAAAGTCGAGGGACAAGTAGTGCAATGTTAGAAATCAAATATATTTTTTTAAATTAGTTTTTAGATGGCCGGTACACTCACTTTGCTGAGTAAGTAGAAACCAAGATAAGCCACTTGGGGGTATAAGTAACTTATATAAAAGTAACTTGCCAATCTCTTCAACTTGGGAATAGTAAAGCAGAGATAGTGATGTAACGAAGCCGAAAGGCACATTTAACTGTTCATCTTCTTTTCGGCTTTGCCTTAGTTTTATGATTGATGTGAAAGCTGCGAATGGTGGTAATGCCCCTAACATGGTGACGGGTTGAGTGAGTGGTGCTTGTAGATTTTCACAATCAAAGGGGCCCCACCTTTCTCTCTTAGCATATGGATCGGCTATATAAAGTATATCATCGCTTGTGTTATTAATTATATAAGATTTTGCTTTTGTGCCCTAATTCTCAATTGCATAAATTCCAGCCCAAATTCTTCAAGGCATGAAAGTGAAAGATTGAATACTGGGCCCACCTTTGTTGGAAGGTGGTTATGGAATTGAATGGCGGTATCAACACTATCTGGTAGGCCTTTATAGATGGGATTGCTGTGGAATGAGGCGAAAGACATTCCCTTGGTCTGTAGCTCTCTCCTCATAAATGTTCAATCTGAAACTAGGTATTAGAAAAAAAGAAAAAAAGGGACTTGCGTGGTCGGGTACTCGGATGATGAAGGTTGAGAATGTGGTCGGATGCTAGTTGGGGCCCACCATGATGTTTGTGAGAAATCCATCCTGTCCATCCATTTTTCCAGCTCATGTTAGGGCATGATCCCAAAAATGAAGCAGATCCAAAATTCAAGTGGGCCACACGATGGGAAATGGTGGGGAGGGAAATGCTTAGTGTTGAAACCTTATGGGGGTCCACCATGACGTCGATATGCCATCCAAACCGTTCATAAGATCATTCCCACTGGGTTGAGCTGAAAGCACAAAAATATTAGCCTGATCCAAAGCTTCTTCGGCCCCAGGAATGCTTCAACTGCAGGCGTTCAATCTCCACTGTTTCACGCTGTCGTGTGTCCCACTTGAGTTTTGGGTCTGCCTCATTTTTGGGCTCATGTCCTAACATTAACTGGCAAAACGGATGGATGGAGATGATTTCTCACAAATATCACATTGGGCCCCACATCACTTCAGACCGCAGGAAGGCAGTCCCCCTCTGGTGAGATTTAAGGGGTCCCATTTACCAAGACTGCAAATCGGAACTTTATTAGAATTTTGTTTTCTAGATTTATCTGTCAGTGGATAATTTTTTATTTTATTTTGTTTAAGGAAATAGACTCTACTTTCATGCTAGATGATTTTGCTGCTACAGAGCTGTGCTTATTTCGCACAAGAAGCTGAGAACATGTTAAAATCTTGCCCTCATCAAATGCATGCATAACACACATTATGGGGCCCTCTTAGGCGAACCCCATGTGTTTGTACGCGCTTTCTAACACATACATCTGTATGGATGGGGCCTTCAGTTGTGATGCATTCCAACCCAAATCTCTTGATTTGTAGCCTTGTTAGCATGCCGAAGGCAATATCCTCACATGAGAAAAGACCTTTGATGCATAAGGGAAGACATGCCTTTAGTTATTGATATGGGCCAAGTAGATATTCCAAAAAAAGCACTGGCCTTAGGTTGGAGTCTTTAGTGCAAAGGAAGAAAAAACAGGTGAGAGGAAGAAGCTGACCTTAGTCGGAAATGGGTGATCATGGTTTTGTGAACTAAGTTGGCTTTTGTGACTAAGGTGCTGTTCGATGCTTTTTAGGCTGCTGCACTTTTGCATGACATTGATGGATCTGGGTCTACAGCTCTGTAATTTCACTTTCATGCACTGGATATTAGTGTTTGGGGTGTTTGAATTTTAAATGATTAATCGAGATTAGTCATACCACATGCATGCTTTGTGCAATAATCAGGTCTAATTCACACATCTGTACGCATATCAATAAGTGTATTTTCGTTTTCAAATCAGATAAATCATTTGGCCTAAAAGAATTACATGATTTGAATGGTTTGCATTCTATTATTGACTGGAATGAGGTGGCACAAGCACCATATCCTTTCCAGTCACGCACCTACTTATTAAGTAGAAAATACTACGTGTTTGTGTGATATTCAGCGGGTGCGCAAGTTAGCACGATGCACAATTTTTATTTATTCGTTTATTTTTATTATAGAAGGCTCAGGCATGTTGTTGGGTTACCCTACTTTCAAACACATTGAGTTTAGGGCCTGTTTGGATGGTGGGAAGAGAAAAGAAAAGAAAATAAAATGGATGATACGTTCCCTGATGGGATGTCTCACAAAGTTTAAATAACAAAGGAAATATTAGAGAATTTAAAAAGTAATAATAAACCACACACCTTAGTTAAATTCTCATGCGCCAGATATTATGTGACCATTTGTGATAGCTTTATGAGATTTTCATTTGCTATCAAACAAGATCTTGAAAATGTAATTCATGGGAAGATCCGTGTTTCAATGGTGTTGTGAAAATCTTGAGAAATCATTTTCTAATAACAATACATTTTTCTTTTTACTTATTGTTCAAACAGGTCCTCAGTGAATTATGAAATTCAAATGGCATTCCTCTTTTCAAATCAAGCATGCATTTTAGCATAGGCTTCCCTGCAACCCACTACACACTTAAAAACACTCTCTAATCTCTATATACTCTAATCATGATTAAAGCCATGAAAGCTGCATTGGTCTCAAGCAGAACATATTGCCTCCCCATGGTGGTTCACACATATGCCACATGCCCTAGTGCAGGTAAAGGGAATGTGACGTGAGCGAGGATGGAGCAAAAGCATGCTGCGCATGTGCGGACTCAAAATCCGTTACCCGAATATCGGGCTGGAACATTGTCAATGGTGTAATGGAATCCGATCCGAGCCATCTGTGTCCATTGGATTTCAAATTCTCACACACCCTGTAAGCATCGGTTGCGACCTTCACAGATTTGCTGCTCTTGCAGCCCAAAAAGGAATTGGGTTGGCGTCTTTGTGCCTCCTTGACCATCGAGGTCGTGGAAGTAGTAGTCCTAGACGCGGTGGTCGTGGTCGTGGTTGTGGTCGTCATTATTCTTGTCTCATTATCTGCTTTCTTCTTTATCAGTTTCCCGTCGTCGTAATCTGATGCCACCGAGAAGTTCGCGGCGCTAGCAGTTACAACGCTCCATTCTATGCTCGCCTCGCTTGGTTCATAGCATGTGGTGGTGGCCGCACAGCTGGACAGGTCGTCTGATGGCTGCCAACTAGAAAGCGGGTAGGCCTTGCTCGTCAGGCTCTCGATCTCGAACAAGTCTGAGCTTGAATCGCTCCCAAGATCATTGTCATTGTCACTTATGATGCCGCCGCCGCCTGTGCTCGCCGGGATCTCCTCAATCCTCCGGCCAGTGTCCAAAGTCAACATGGTCAACCTCCGGAGAGGTGAGCTGCTGTTGTCCTTTGCCAAGAAAGGGGACCCAAACACCTCCAGTGAGATCCGCGCCTTTTCTTCTGCTTCTAACTGCCTTCCAACGGTCGTATTTCCCGCCATGTGATTCAAAATGGGGAAAGTGAAACAGTCTTCTCTCTTGGATCCAAAACCACCCATTTCAGCCATTCGGAAGCCCATCTCTTCCCTGCTACTGAATTCGGGACGACTTTGAATGTTTCCAGCAGGAACCATCAGATTCCGGCCTATATCAACCGGTTCTTTTATGATGATTTCTGTACTGCGAGGCTCCTCAAAATCAACAACTTTCTTGCAATTGCTGGAATCTCTACTGTCAGCAATCTTCTTATCGATATTAACAGATTTCTTACCAGAACATGAACCGCAGCCAAAGGTGCTGAAAAATCTCTTACCGGTTGCCTGTTTCTGCGCATTTGGTGGTGGGTCTTTTTGGAATCGTGGCAATAATGCAGTTTGGCTGTTTCCACTCACCTCCGAACAGATGCTTGGTGTTCCCGACTTGAACATTGTTTTTGATCGCAGCAGATCAATTCTCCCATCTTTCTTCAGCTCTCGCCTCCCGCCTTTTTCGGCATTCGCCATGTTCTCGCTGTCCATTCCTCCCCTGAAGTATTTTTCCGCATCAAAGATACTGATTTCACCGTCTGGATTATACTTTCTACCAAAGCTTACCTGGTAGAAGGACTCTGTAGCCGTGTTCACAGCAGGAGGTGGGGGACGAGTTGACTCAACATGTTTTAGCGTGAAAGTCTCTTTGCCACTGCTGAGATAGGAAGAAAATGAGGCATCTCGGAGATGGATGGCATTGTCATCCAAGCCGAAGCTTTGGGAAATGCTGGTGTTGCATGCTGATGTTACTGTGACAGTAGCCATGGAGTTTGGGAAGCGGATTATATGGATAGATCCAAATTCTCCAAAATCAGGCCTTTTGCTGCCGTAAAGGGGATGCACCTAGGATAGGATAGATGCTTCAGAGTCTCTAGAAGAACCGAGTCTTGGCAGAAAATGAGAGAAGAAAAAGACCCAAGACAGGAAATTTGATTAGCTGAAGACCGATAAACTCTAGAAGAACCAAATTCTTCTATAGAGGGAAGAAAATAGAACCCAAGAGGAGGTATTTGATTTTTATAAGCTGGAGATTTTCTAGAAGAAATTCGAGGGACTCGAGGAACAAGATCTCTTCCAAAATGAAGAAGGAAACAAACCCAAGTGAGGAAATTTCGAGACTCTTGAAAAATCTGGTCTATGCAAATGGGAGAAAGGAAAAAAAAGAAGAAGAAGAGCCAAAGGGACTAAATTCAATTCGACAAGCTCAAGTGAGATCTGCTAGAGGAGCCACATCTCTTTTAATTGAAGAAGCTTCCAAGAAACTCTTTGATGGGAGGTGAAAAAAACCCAACAGAAGAAATTTGATTTAAGCTTCAGATGCTGTAGAAGAAGAGAGCTCTCTGCTAAACGAAGGGAAAGAAAAAGACCCAAGAGGGAATTTGAATTGAAGGAGCTTCTGATAATATTGGAAGCAGCAGTTCTCATGAAAATGAGTATAGAAAAGAGAGATATATGTAGAAGATGGAAATGCATTGAAGGAATTTCAGTAAGAAGAATGAACCTCTTGAGACTGATGCTTTTTACCGATCACCAGCTCTCTGTATGTAGGTTTCGTGGTAGATGGGAGATTCCAAGGGTCGTTTGAATGCCCGTAAAATCTTTCAGCTGTGAAGGGTAGATAGACAAAGACATCTTAGGAGCTGTTTGGATGCTTATAATTGCTTGCAAACCCTTTACAAATTACATTGACTTTTAGAATATTTGATATTAGAAAAAATATCCTAATAGTTTACTATATTACAGATTGCTAATAATTCGATTACAGGGAAACTTGCAACTAGCAGCCTTCCATGCTCTCTTCAACAGATAGATTCTAAAAGCTTTACAAGAGTTTACTACTTCAAAATTTTACTGGCATCTTAATGAGAAATTAATTAATTTTTTTTTACTTAAATTTTTTCAAGAACTCCAGTTTTACTAAATAATGCCTTTATTTATTTCAATTTCCAAAAATTGCTTTACAATGAGAAAATAACTAAATTAAAATGGTCTCATCGACACATTAATACCATGAGTCTCTCCGTCATCAAATGATAGAGCTACCTTCCACACAGTGGATAAGGACCATGCACTTGTTGCTATTCAATCAAACATGAGGCTACACATGTTAATGAACGACCTGTATTCAGTTAAACATGTGTTATTAGGATAGTGCGGGCATGCCAAAGTCGCACTTGACTTGAGTCTAACTGAACGCTTGCGACCCCAGGCGTCAAATCAGCCGTGAGGGCCGGCCTGATTGTCTAGTCATCAATGTTGCGGTGATTAGACAATTTGGAAGGGGAGGATTAGTCCTTCTAAATTGATTTTTTTTTCCTTGAGCCAAAGAGTTTTCTTTCAACGGTGATTGTAGGTCTTAGGTATCTTAATAATGAGTAATGAATGGGAAGAATTAAAAACTAAAGGTGGAATCGCCAATTTTATTGATTTATAAATAAAGCTTAGTACAATCAGTGAAGAAATAAAATAAGTAGAAAAATAAATAAAAGATAAATATCTGTGATTGCCTATATCAACAAACAATCGAGGCGGATGGTAAGCAGAATATGACTGGAGTTTGATCTTCCAAATAAGGACTCAGTTGATTGAGATCCGACGATTGTGGGCCGTGGATATTTGTACTATTCGTAAGCGTGCTACAGGCGATGGCGCTGGACAACAACGATCTAAGCTATCCTAAGCTCCAGACGTTTTGCAGCGGGGATGGAAGTGGAAGAATCTAAAGCTAGAACTAAAATAAGCAACATTGCGCTATATAGAGGGATTGTGTTTTGGCGAGGGCCCTAAGCTCTTCATTGGGTTCTCCTTATATAGACTTGGGAGGGTGATGGTCCACATCGGAATCTCCTTGCTGGCTTGGCTACAAAGATATTTGAAGGTTATGGAACCATTTCCCATTTGAACTTGGATTCCTAATCGCATCCCTTGATTTACTTTTGTTTTGAGAGGAATTGGCTTCTCAAATCTTCGTAGTCACCACGAAAGCACCTATCGTCTTTGGGAAGTCTTTCTATTTTAACAAGATTGTATGAGACCACCTTTCCAAGCATACCTGGATTACGATAGACTTTTTATCTCAGTGGATCTTTATAAGCTTGTAGAGCATGCTGCTTCGACCACACATGCCATTCATGTGAGGGCCACGTGTCTTTTGTCGTAATGTCTTATCAATGAGTGTGCATGCAACTTTGAGCCGTTCTACTTTTGGCAAGTGTCTTCGAGACATGAATAAGATTTTATCCGTCATTCGTAGGTAGTGCCAACACGTGGTGGCATTTCATTAGTCCACGTGGACACACCAGGACAGGTGTAAACAACACCCATTGATCTTCCATAGATGGCACATGGTTCAAAAACCACGTTGATAAGACAATCCTAGCCATCCTTTTCTGATGTAGGACATGTCATAGATGCATTCTTAGCACAAATGGACCAAAAGAAGCTCATATGAAAGTGGAAGCAATCCATCAGAACTGGACCCGATCCTATATAAGGCATGATGTAATTGGGTCCTAGGCATATCTAGTTCCAAAAATTCATTTCAGATGTGAAAAAAAAATTTCGTTCGAAGTTATAAGCATAAAAGAGCTGTTAATTTTTTTTCTTAGGTTAGTCTAAACACCCCACTGTTAGTACACCCACCCACCCTATTAATCACATCACAATGTTAGCCACCCCCACAATGGGAATCGATGCCATGACCTCAGTGTTGAAACGAGGCTATCTTCACTTGGTCTACCACTTGAGGTATGGATATGGGTGTAAATAAACGGTTAACTTTTGATTCATGCATCATCACGAAACACAACCTATCAATCTTTATGTAACGATAGTTCTGGGGTCAACTGACCTGCATAGGAGGTTGCACACCTCATTTTCACAGGAAAATAGTGATTCGAAATTATGATTTTAGAAAAATTTATAGTTTTTAGTAATTTCTATTTTTATCTTATCTCCTTATTTTTAGAGTGTTGGGATTTTTTGTCTTTTTAGAAATTACTTGTAATAATACTAGGAATGCTCCAATAAGATTTATTTAGAAGTTTCTATTTTTGGCAAATTAGTCTTTAGAAGAGTTTTGTTATTTTGGGTGACTTATAAATAAATTTAAAATTAAGCTTTAAAAGAGTTTTACTATTTTGGGTAATTTTGAATTAGCTAGGTTTTGGGTTTTTTTTATTAGTAGTGATGCAATTAAGAAATCACACACACATTATTCAATAAAATACCTAAATTTTCTCTCTTATTTTCCTATGGAATTAAGAACTCTCCTTGTAAATTCAAGGTTTTAATCACTTGAGGAAGACGGTGATCTCTCTTGTTGTTTCACACTCTTCCCTGCTTCAAGTCGTATCAGAGTGAGGCTTTTCCTCGTTTCGATGGCTTCTGAAAATTGTTTGAGCAATAACTCCATGGACGGTTCTTTAGGGGACGACAATCTTATGACAATAACATCATTTAAAGCTTTCTAATAGGATAATTTACGAGCTATGTAAGGAATATAGGTGGCGATCAATCGCTTGACGGGAGCTTTAGGACAAACCAATGTTAGTAGTGATGAGCAACATGAGATTGGCAATGGAGTTCGCAGTCATCATGTTTATGGTGTAACAACGGTATTGAATTATAGGCTACTACTAGATAATGGTGAATCATAGATCACCACTCTGATCGTGAAGAAGCTATTATACATATCGAAAGATGAGATAAATTTGTAGTGGCACATCATCTTTCAAACGAAGTGCATTATGCACCAAAAGATCTATGATCTGATCATAGATGGCAGAAGCATTGAGAATATCATGTCAAAGACTATGATGGAAAAATTGTAACAAAAGATAGAGAAGCACTCATCTCTACACACATTGGATGGATCAAGAAAGTTAGCGAAACAAAGGTAACTAAATAATGCCGTATTCCCTTCTCTATTGATAGATATTATAAGTATGAAGTAATGTGTGATGTGGTTGATATGGAGGCTTGTTACATCCTACTTGATCGACCATGGTAGTACGGTGTTGATGTCATGCATAGAGGTCAGAATAATATATTTATTTTTGTTAAAGATGATAGAAATATTATCCTCGCTCCTATGAGAATGGAGAACTAATTAATGACTTCTAAAGTAGAAGGGCGGTCTCTTGTAACCATACGAGATTTCGTTAAAGAATCTGATGAGACAAGAGAGATTAATGCATTAGTTGTAAATGAAAAAGAAGTTGAATCCACGAATATTTCATGGAAGCTGATACTAGTGTTGCAGGAGTTAAATGCCATCATACTCGATAAACTTCTCGATATGTTGCTCCCTATGTAGGATATACAATACCACATTGACTTTGTCTTAGTGGCAAGTCTGCATAATCGTTCACATTATTGGATGAGTTCGAAAGAATGTGGAATCTTACAGGAATAAGTGGAGGAACTGATTTGTAAAGATTTAGTAAAAGAGAGTATGAGTCAATGTGTTGTATAGGCCCTATTGACACCCAAGAAGTTATAAGAGTCTAATGCCAAGTATAAGAAAGAGGCCAATAAACATCAGCATCATAGTGTGTTAGTTCACTTGTGTAAGGAGAGGTTTCCAACTAGGATATATAATTAGCCGAGGAATAAGAAGATAAATCCTATTCTAATACTCATGAAAATTAATGATAATACTTTTGTTATTGATTTTTTTCGAGGACATAGAGGTCTCACGAACTTTATGTAGTAGACATTTATTAGTATCATGAGCTAAGTCCGTTAAATAACTTGAGAACGAGTTCTTTTCAAGTGGAAGGACTGATGTAGGATATGCCGCAAATGCATTTTAAGCACAGTTGGACCAAAAGAAATCCAAACGAAAGCGAAAGCAATTCGTCAGAATCGTACGTAGTCCTGTGTAAGGTACACGTAACAGGGTCCTAGGCATATTCGGTTGAAAGAAATTCATTCCAAATGTGAAAAAAAATTTTGTCTGAAGTTTTGACCGTAAAAGAGCATTAACTTTTGATTTAAGCATTGTCACGAAACGCACAACCTATCAATCTTTATGTAACGATGGTTTTGGGATTAATCAACCTGCTTAAAGAGGTTGCGCACCTCCATTTTGCAAGAAAACGTACGCTTCTAGTTCAAAAGTATGATTTTAAAAAAATTTACTATTTTTAATAATTTTTATTTTATCTTTATCTCTTTGTTTTTGGAGTTTTAGAGTTTTCATATTTTTTAGAAATTACTTGTAATAATGCTAGGAATGCTCTGATAAAGTTTATATGAACTTTTCCATTTTTGACAAATTAAGCTTCAGAAAAGTCTTATTATTTTGAATAACTTCTAAATGAATTAGGAAATTATTTTTAAAAGAGTGTTGTTATTTTGAGTAATTTCAAATTAAGGTTTAAATTAGTATAATCAATAAATGATACACACATTATTCCACAGAATACTTAAATTTTCTCTCTTTCTCCCATTGTTTTAGGCCCTTGTGTAATTCTCTCATCTTTCTGGCTTAAACATCAACCATTAATTGTTTTTGCCTTTCCACCCTCCATCTGTAGGAGAGCATCTGTTTCGGATTTTAACCCTAGTCCACTACGGCGTACGGTAGGCAGGTCTCTATCATGTAGGACAGAGACGGCTCTACACCATCATTTCCATTGCAAATTCAATGTATGCCAATGTGAAAATGGGGCGCGCCTTAGTGGTGTGGACAGAAGTGAGGCCCACGTAATGTGATGTGTTCAGGACATCCAACCTGTCCATCAGATGCGTGACCTCAGCTTATTCCAGGTGCTCCAAATCAGCCCGATACAAATCACAGGTGGGCCACACCACAGGTAACAAGTTGAGATCGGAAGCCTACGTTTATTTGAATAGGGGCCACCATGTAGTGTATATGCAACCCAAGCCATTCAGACTCTTCATCTAGCCTGGATGAAGGTCAGGTGAAAAATTAGGCTGTTTTGCAATTCAGACCCTTCCCATCTTGTTCCCTTTTGCTGTGGCCCAACTGAGTGTTTGATGCCGGTGATTTTTTATAACTAGGGGTAACTGATCTCATGCATCTGATGAACGGGATGGATGTCCTGTATACATAACATGGGCCCCACATCTGCCCAGCATCACTGGAGCGCTTCTCCTGGGAAATTAGCACCACGGTATCCTGGTCATTGAATTTCGGTGGTGGGTGTTAATGGGGCTGTCTTGGGGCAGGCGAGTGTCCGTTGAAGCCCATTCGTAGAGCCTACCCGGGGCTTGTTATGGGCCTAGAGAAAGAGCCCGACCCGGTCCTTAAAGTAAAAGCTGGGCCACCACTTTTGTGTAAGATCTGGCTGTTCAGAAAGCTCACCCCTTGATGCATAGGGGCGTAGCAGTGGGTCGGGTTGGTCCACTGATCCACTGGCTCAACCCGCTATTTAGGCGGTTTTCGACAAGCTAAATGGGTAGCAGGTCAGGCTTGGGATTGAAATCTGACCCAGCTAAGTAAGTGGGCCGGCTTGGGTGGACCCTACCTGCCCGACCCACCCATAGAGGTTATTAATGGACTGGGCCAATTGACCCTGCCAACCAAAATCCTAAACAGAATACTGAAGTACAAATGACTTCTTCTTTTTTTATTATTATTATTATTATTATTATTATTATTATTATTATTATTTTAATTATTTTTTTAATGTTTTGAATGCATGCGTCTGCGTAGCCTTGGCCTCTCATTCCATTCTTAAACCTGAGTTGGGTGGGATCAATCAAGCTCGACCTATTTAATTCTTAAACTGAGTTGGGTTGTGGCGGCTTGGCATTGGGTCAATTGAGCCCGACCCATTTACAATTAAATGGGTCGGATTAGGTTGGGCTTGACAAATTTTAGGTGGTTCAGGTTGAGTCAGAAGGTAATGGATTATGGGTCAAGTTTGGGCTAGAATTCTTGGTCTATTTAGTAAATGGGTTGGGCTTGGGCTGACTCTTATCGGGCTCATAACTGACCAATTACCCACCTAACCAAGCATGACATATGACAAGGATGCTAAACGTGCAGGTCTAAAAATTCTCTGCACCGTTGATTTGGAATCCTGGATTGGAAATTTTGAAATAACCTAGATTCGTAATCCTTCTATTGTGTTTGGCACCCTCAATTCATAATCCCTTGTAATCAAAAATAACTATAGACTTACATTATGTAGTGTATTTACAAGAGTTTGAATTTAATTATTAAATCAATTTTAATATCCCTAACCAGGATAAATATGTGATGTTTGACACAATGATTCTAATAAACCCATTGAAATATATACTTTGGCCGAAAATGATGAAATTCCAAGCCTCGATGGGTCACAGGCATATGATCACAACCGAGCTGACTAACCAGGGATTTTTAATTATTGATTTGCATCGACTGATGTTTGGAAGCTCATATCATTCTATTGAAGTAATTTTAATGATGTAGTTAATAATCAGATTATTTTGGGATATCATCAGTGAGCCACGTGCCTAGTAGATTAGTAGCACATATGCTACACATGCAGTTCTCCTTACTTTTAAAAATATGGTTATTTTTTTCTTCATAGAACCGCCTATATTTAGGGCTATTGAGCAAAAAACACCCACTTTTAAAATATTCCTAGCAAACCGCTTAAGTTTGCCTCCGTTAGACATTGTAACGCCTAACATCTCTTATACAGTGCTTATAGCTTCTTTACTAGGGTAAAAAACCCTCTATAGAAAGAGTGAGGATTGTCAGTGTTGAAAGCACAGGAAATTCCAATGCCAGCGCTTCTTCGATGGTTCACGTCATTTCTGATGAAGTATCACTCTTCTGGAGTCATTGCCTGCTGCATGAGATAATTTTTAGGGTGTGGAGCTTATCTGGGGCCACCATGCATTTTTGTGTTAGATCCAAACTGTCTGTCAACCTTTCCAGATAATTTAGATCATGATAAAAAAAAAACAAATACATCTAAAGCTCAAGTGGACCACACCACAGAAAGCAGTGGGGCCCACCTAAGCTTTATTCAGAAACCTTCTTAGGGCTAACTGTGAGGCTTATTTGCTATCTAAGGTAGTCATAAGGACACCCCATACTAGATGAAGGTAAAACACAAATATCATCTTTATCGGACCCTAATGTAGCCTCAAGAAGTTTTCGATAGTGGTGTCAATTCCTGATGTTTCCTATGGTGTGGTCTACCTGAGCTTTGAGTCTGCCTTGTTTTTTAGGCGCGGTTCCTAGAATGATCTGAATAAATAGATGGAGGATGGATATCTAATAAATACATCATCATGTGGGCCACGTAAATTTCACACGTGAAGAGATTCCGTTGCTGGCTGAAGAGAAGAAAACCGGTTTACATATGGAACATCCGTGGGCTCCATCATGACATATGTATTAGATCTACATTGTCCATCCACTTTTCCATACTTTTTAGGGCATGAAACCAAAACGAGCCGGATCGAAGGCTCAAGTGGGCCACACTACAGGAAACAGTGGGAATTGGATGCCTACCGTTGAATGCTTTTTGTGTCCACAGGAGGCTCTCATCAAGTTGATATTTGTGTTTTCCCTTCATTCGGGTGTAGGTGACCTTTATGAAGATGTTAGATGGCAAATAAACCTCACAGTGGACCTTGGGAAAATTTCAACGTTAGTCAATCTAATATTCCCTGCTGCTTTTTGTGCTGTGGTGCACTTGAGCTTTGGATGTGCCTGGTTTGTGGGCTCTTGATGTAGAATAATATGCAAAAATTGATGGATGTTGTGGATCTAACACATTTATGGTGGAGCCTAGAGAAATTACACAGGTCAAAGTTGGATTGTATAGTGCGCAATCCGAGAGAGAAAATCGCATGTATCTGTGTGTCATTATTGCACATGGATGGTAGGCATTCAATGATTACTGTTTCCTGTAGTGCGGTCCACCTCAAATTTGCATCTACTCATTTTTGGAACCTTATCATAAAATAAGATGAAGAAACAGATGAACTAACATGGATATACAACGAATACATCCAGGTGGGCCTTGAGTTCAGGGTCTCAACTACGTAGCTGGTTCAAGGGTCGCAGCCAGGTTGCGATCGTGGGGATATTGATGACCACCTTTGAAAACTTTCTAGGACCTCCCTGATATTTGTAAGGGGTATCCACGCTGCTCATACGGTCACACAGTACTGGTTGAAGGGAAAACACAAATATCAGCTTGATCTGAAACTTTCGTAGCCCATCATGTTTTCAATGGTAGCCGTACAATCACCACTATTTCTTCTAGGTGTCGTACACCTGCCATTCAAATCTGTCCCATTTTTCGGCTTGTGGCCTAAAATGAAATGTACAAAACATATGGACAACATTGATATCATGGGCAGTGTCCATGTGCCCCATAGCATCTCACGCACACCCCAGCCCTTTTGAATGTGTCATAGTGAAACTGGTAAAAGGGGTAATTCGACTTATTCACTTGCTACGGCCCGTTTCCGTCTCCAATCCTTAGTGACAGTAGATGGAGCAGTTTTTTCTCGGTCTTTTAATAAGTTGGGAGGTTTGCCAGGAATATTTTAGAAGTTAGGAGGTTTGCTAGGAATATTTTAGAAGTAGGCGTTTTTTGTTCAATAACCCTACACATAGGTGATTTTATGAAAAAAAAACCCTTAAAAATAAGAAGAAAAGAAAAGAAAAGGAGAATTGGAAATCCAAGCATAAGGAAATGATTGCAAAACTCATCAAAAGTGAGGATACGAAATCCCCTTCATTTAGAATGCCATTTTATCCACTCTGCCAAACAACCAATGGATTTGAAATATTCTCGAATCCCCCTCAAATCCTTGGTGCCAAATGACCCCTTAGATGTACCGTCTAAGCCAATGGGCGCTTACACATGATAAGGATGGACTTCAAGTCTATGCATGTGTGGTTAAGACACATGCGGATGAAGTCATGTGAGAAAAATTGTTGTTGGAATCAACTCAAAATTTGTGCAACAAAGGCCATCGGCCGGTCGTGGATAGCGACCGACTGGTTAGAAATTCGAAGCTAAGACAGCGAGTTCTCTGGATGTTTATGGGCATTGTCGACCAATCGGCAGGGGTCCTCGGCCGGTTGGAGTTGGTTTTCTGCGCGGTTTTGCGTAAGGAGTTTCTAATCTCGATTTTCTCCTATTTAAGGTGTGTATTATGAGATTAGTGGTATCTTAGACGGGAAAAGGGATTGAGAGAGTTTTTAGGTGAGAGAAAAAGCTTGAAAAGAGGGTTTTCTTCTTAATCTATGCATATCTATGCGAATAAATCTCTGAAAAATCACATATATCTGAAGCTTCAGTTATATAATCTGAAAAGGACGAAGTGAGCCGATGTGGAGAGCCATATCAGTAATTTCAATAGGCTTATTTACAAGTTGATGGAAGTAGATGAACCGATGAAAGATGAGGATCAAGTGTTTATCCTGTTGAATTCTCTTCCAGAATCATATAAGTTGCTTAATGACTCGTTGTGTGTAGGTATGGAGACCATTGGCATGGAAACCGTTATCTCAGCCCTTCATGTGAAGGCGATAAGAAATGAAAAGTGGCAGCGTGGGTCCCTTTATAGACGAAGCATTGATTATGAGGGGGAGGAATTTTAAGCAGGGTGGAGGATCTTTGTCATCGAGATCTAAATCAAAAGGCAAGTAGAAGAGCAAAGTGAGATGTTGTAATTGTGGTGAAGAAGGGTACGTGAAGAGGGATTGTTCGAATCCCAAGAAAATGTAGTAGAGATTTGGAGATTCTTCTAGGGAGGGGGCCAATACCATAGAGGACGGTGATGATGTTTGTGATGCATTGACTGTATTCGGCATAAGGTCTCTTGGTGGAGAGTGACTCTTAGATTCAGGTGCATCATGCCATGTATGTCCTGACCGGAGTTCATTCATGACATATAAAGAGTATAATGATGGATTAGTGTTTTTGGGCAATGACTTCGCTCGTGAGGTGGTGGGTATTGGTTCAGTGTGCATTAAGATGTTCGATGGGGTCGAACAAATCCTTGAAAGTGTGAAGCATGTCCATGAGATGAAGAAGAATGTGATATCTTTTGGTGCACTCGAGGCAAAAGCGTGCAAGTTCATCAATTGTGATCGGTATTGTAAAGTGGTAAGGAAGCACTCGTGATGATAAAGATACGGATATGCGACAATCTTTACAAGGTGATCGGGAGCAAAATTCATGGTGGAGCTGCGGGATCGGCAGCGGGACCTACGGTTGCTCGTATGTGGCAAGAGCCAAAGGGCTACATGAGAAAAGTGACAAGGTGCGTGAAGGTGCAAGGATAAATTCGATGGGGCATGAGAAACGACGAGACTATGATGATGATGAAGTAGAGGTAGAGGATAATGCGTAGCAAGGTGTTGCATGGAGATTAAATTCGTGGTGGAGATTGTTGAAATCGACTCGAATCTGTGCAATAGAGGCCATTGACCGGTCGTGGATGGGGACCGACCGGTCGAAAATTCGGAGCCAAGACAGCGAGTTGTCTAGACGTTTTTGGGCATTATCGACCGGTTGACATGTTTCCTTATTGGAGTTAGTTTCCTGCATGGTTTTGCGTAAGGAGTTTCTAGTCTCGATTTTCTCCTATTTAAGGAGTGCAGTACGAGATTAGTGGTATCCTAGACGGGAAATGAGATTAAGAGAGGTTCTAGGTGAGAGAAAGAGCTTGAGAAAAGGGTTTTCTTCTTGGGAAAGCTTGAGATTTCTCCTGTGGGCTTGTGATCCGAGCTTTTTGGGTTCCATCTCTTGTAACTACTGATATTATAGTGGATCGGTGTCGCTTTGTGTCGTGGTTTTTTACCCATGAGAGGTTTTTCCACTTAAAATTGGATTGTCTCTGTGTGGTTGATTGCATTTGTGTGTGATTGCATTATGTTGCTCGTTTGATTCTATTTGCTGGTGTGTGTTCAGCTTTGCTTCGGCTGTCAATCTTTTCCCAACAATTCTTGTCACGCCCCAAAATCCGGGTACCCGAATAGGGTTATTCAGGATCCGAATTCCGAGCTCGTGAGTTTTAATAGATCGATAATAATTGCAATCAACATAATTTCATCAAGATTCACTAGATATTCAGAGCAATCTAAAATGAAAGTACTACGAAAATAATTTTCCTGAATGTAATATTCGCTCGCTTTACTCTCTTAATAGTTTTATTACATTGGGATTTGAAACACAAACTAAACTATATCTAAATTTAAATTCGAATTAAACTTAAATTGCTGAAAAGGAAAAATTAGTAGTAGAGGCCCGCTTGCTCGTAATATTCCAGCTCTGCACCTGTAGATGGTTGTAATTGTATGAGCATAATAGCCCAGTGGGATCATTTCTTATCCAAATTTTGAAATATGCAGATTATATAAGAATTGATAAATAAAATAGATAATTGAATTATGATACAAAGAACAAAGGAATATGCAGTACTGAAATTGGAAATATGCCATGCATGTCATACATTTCATGATTTTTTTTTTATAAACAATCAATTAAATATAAATCATCTCTTACAACACCGTACCCAAGTGGATGGTCACGTTGCATTAACGCCCACGCACTGGTACCTAGAGGTGAGGGACCCATTTATACGTTAGCTGGTCAGACTACTGCTCCAGTTGTACATTTGACGTATGTCCGCGCACACAATTGTACTCATACGCCGTACACAAAGGAGACTCCAAAGGATCCAATGGGTTCTAGGGTCTTTCACCCAAGGGTCACGATCGCCCTACTTGCTTGTTTTAAGGTCTTCCACCTAAGGGACACAATCGCCCTACTTACTGGCTTTAGGGTCTCTCACCCAAGGGACACAATCGCCCTACTTGCTTAAGCCTTTCGATCATTCTTTTTTTTTTTTTTCATAATTCAATAACTAATAGAGATGCATGTCATATCATCAACAATAAAATAATTTAATAAATCAAATTTTCATACAAGATTGCATAATTAACAAATATTATTAAACTTAGCGAGATATATAAATAATTTATATAATTTATTACTATTATTATTATTATTATTATTTAATTTTTCTAAATTTTAAAACAGAATAGGAAAATATAATTTTATAATAATTAGGGATTATAAATGAATAAATAAATAAAATAACGCTAGAATTACAAGTTTAACATTATAGTCCAGGATTTTTGAAACAAGTACAAAATAGTGCCTGTAATTTCTGAAAATTACATAGAAGTCCCTGAAAATGTAGAAAATTACAAAATAGTCCATGACGTACGAATTTTATAAAATAAACATGTAATAACTCTAAAAAGTTTTAAGAATTAAATAAAAGATGAATTAAAAATTTTCAATTCAACTAAATGTAATTTTTTTTTTAAATTAATTTTTAATTTAATTTCATAAATAAAATCGTAGAAAGTGAATCTTTCTAGATCATGTTTGATAAAAAAAAATTAAAATATTAAATATTTTATATTAGACTTTAGATTAATTTAATTAGTTAATAAATAAATACTACTATTTTAATTTATTCAAAACAAGAATTTTAGCAATAATTAAATCAACATAAATAATAAATAAATAGCTAAGCAGAAAATACGCAATTCTAATAATCTGAAAATTTCAGCAGGGATAGAATCACCCACCTTGCAAAAGCTTTAAGAAGCTTCTTCCTCTTTTTTTTTTCACTCTCTTTTTTTTTTTTTATAAATATTCTTTTTTTTTCTTCTAATATCACTCTCTCTCCTACATGCCCATACCCTGGGCCCTATTTATAAGAGGGAGGTCCCATCGTAGACAAAACACATGCTTAAAAGAATTAAATAAATAAAACTTACTTCTTTAATGCACTTTTAACGCATCTTCTCTCGTAACCAACACACACTCAAAACATCACGTGCGTGTATAAAGCGAGGTTGTGGTGCATGGTGCTCATATGGGGGCAACGTGTACATGGATGTGCATGCGATCATGGATGACGATGGATGGTTGATCGGTGAGTGGATTGATTGATCAAATAGACGGATGGATTTGAGTGACAGTTGGATTTTGATGCAAGTTGGAGATAGCTTGTTGTATGAATCTAACGGTTTCCTATTGTTGGTCTAAGTTAATAAACGAGTGGTCGGTTGATCTTGTAATTTGGATATTTTGTAGTATTTGAGCTGTTAAGTATAATAGACGGTCTAGATCACTGACCCTCTGATCATAACCACGTGCTTTTTGTTTTCTACAATCTCATACTCAAGTAAAACTAATTTTACTAATTAATAATATTTAAAACATGTCATTAATTCTTAACATGTTGGAACTTAAATCGTCATGCAACACATGTTTGAATTTAAATCGTCATGCAACACATGTTTGAGATGTGTTGCATGATGAGTTATATCGTACATGGATGGATGGTCAAGTGGATTGATGAATAAGATTGTAGTGATCTGGTAGAGATGAAATAGATGGATGAATGGATGATCACATACTTGATCATGTGTGTGGCATATAATCAAGTGGGAGAAAAGAGCGAGCGAATAGTCAGATGGTCACACATGTACAAAATTTTTGGGTTATTACAATTCTCCCTCTCTCTCTCCTTCTCTCTCTCTCTCTCTGTAAAAACTTAAATCCAAGCATAAGAGAGGGATTGCAAAACTCATCAAAAGTGAGGATTTGAAATCCCCTTCATTTAGAATGCCATCTTATCCACTCCGCCAAACAACCAATGAATTTGAAATATCCTCAAATTCCCTCAAATCCCCCCAAATCCTTGGTGCCAAACGACCCCTTAGATGTGCCGGTCTAAGCCAATGGGCGCTTACACATGATAAGGATGGACTTCAAGTCTATGCATGTGTGGTTAAGACACACATGTGGTTTAAGTCATGTGAGAAGAATTCTCTGTTTTTTTTTTTTTCGGAAAAAACTTTAAATAAATCCGTTGAGCAACAGGAATTATACAATTTTTATGTAATTGTATAAAAAAGAAGAAGAGAGAATTCTTCTCACACATAGCCGGAGCCTAGCCCGATTAATAGATGGGCTTACATTTTAAGCATTTTAAGCCTAGCCAGGTTTTCATCCAAACCTGGCTGAGGCAGGCCAAAGCCTAATGCCCAACGGGCCAGCCCAGCCCATGATAACCGTAATTTCAGGTGTGAGATGTTTTCCACACAAAGCCATATTTGCTTATTGGCTCACGTGGGTCCTACTCAAGTTGAAAATGCAACGGATAAAAAAATCATTCTTACATGAATCTTTTCTGCTATTTTGCCTCTAAAACAGGATTCCTGATTTTGTTTTTAACTCCCAAACGTGTCTTATGTTGGTTGCTTCCCACAAAATCTCCTCCAAGCATGCAATTTTTCTAAGAGGAGTCATATAATACTCTGGCTGCCCATGATGCTCGATATACTTCCAGGTATAAATTATACACATGGCATGCATTAACTCAACTTAAACTGGCTAACCAAGATAAGATTGGTTTAGCAATTATAACCTTTGATCTGTGGATGCTTGTTTGTAGACATAAGAACAATTGGATATTTTTCATTTTTAACCGTCCAATAAATGTTCACTAATCTAATAGCGAGAAAAATCCAATAAATGTAATTCTTGGGTTATAATATATCTACAGTGGGCTCCATAATTTGGACAATTTAATTTGACTCTCTTTTATGCCAAGCATGTAATTTTTAAGTGTCTGCATATCATCCATCATACTCTGCCGGAGTATCAAAGTTTTCTCTACTTGAATTTTTAACACAAGAGAAAATCACGTGTGGCACATGTGACTGTTAAAAAGAAAGAAAAATATTAAAAAAAAAGTCCCATTTAGAGACCTTAGAGCCAAGAAAACCGGATCCACCAAGGTGGGTGGGATCCCTGACTCTGGGGACCACCGTGGTGTATTTTCCTAACATCCAAGCTGTCCATCCACATTAAAAACCAATTTTAAGGCATGATCCAAAAAATGAAGCAGATCCAAATCTCAGGTAGGCAATAGTACATGAAGAAACAGTAGTAATTGACCATTAAAAACTTCTTGTGGGCCACAAAAGTTTTGGATCAAGATGATATTCGTATGGTCTCTTCATCCAGGTCTCTGTGACCTTATCAACAGGTTGGATGAAAAAAAAAAAACCATTCCGGTGGACCCCATGAAGTTTTTATTCATGGGATTCAGTGAATAATCCATCTGAGATTTGAATTTGCTTCTTTTTTGGATCATGCCCTAAAATTAATTTTCAATAAGGATAGATGGAACGGATGTAAGGAAAATACATCAAGGCGGGCCCCACAGTAAGGGATCCCACCCACCTCGGTGGATCCGGGAATCCACCGAATCCCCGCCCTATCTGTGAATCCGTGATCTTTGGAGATCTTTGAAGAAAAACCTTGATGCTCCCGGTGGAGTTCGACCATCCATATGCTTGTATACAAATGCTGTAAACGTGGGACATAGGTTCCTCAATCTGAACCATCCAAATTGTGGGCCACATTATAAATGTAGGTTGTGTTTAAATTTTAAATAGCCTTTTGTTGAATTCGTGACCATTTCTTACGCGAGTCATCCATTTGATGGGCTCAAATTGGGCGTTGAACATTATCATTCAATAAAATTTTTGGGCTATGCTCAATCTAGAATAGGGCCCACAGTTTGAGTGGTTTTGATTGAGTAGGGGTTAGTTGGGTTACATTGGCATAGATCTTCGAGGGTGATATTCTTCCAACCTGAGGATAGTTTGTGACACCCAATAGTCCGAAACTTGTCCGACACGTGCTGGTATCGCCCATGAACGATACAGTCAGCCCGATACAGGGGCGACACGGGGTGATATGGGGCAGTATGGGTGGTGAATGCTACGATATCCGAAACACGGATTTAAGACCTTGCCACTAACACAGTGGCCAAGATTCATCATTTGTGATTTTTAAACCACACAGCAGAGTGGCTAATTAGATCATCGGCTCTGATGATACTAATCATTAAAGATGGACCACGCCTAAAACACGTGGCCAAGCCGGCCCATTTGCACCCAGGATTTTGGTGAGACCCCGGCCTCATCTAAGACGGTGCGGCCCTTACCGTGGGGTTACTGCGAGGCCCACCTTGATGTATGTATTATGTATCCACTCTGTCCATCCGTTTTTCCAGATTATCTTAGGGCATCATCCCAAAAATGAAGTAGAAAAAATTATCAGGTGTACCATACCATACGAAACAGTGGTGATTGACCATCCTACCATTAAAAACTTCTTAGGACTCACCTATGTTTCCGTAGTGTTTATTTACCATCCAATCTGTTGATAAGGTCACATGAGCCTGGATGAAGGGAAAAACCAAATATCAGCTTTATCCAAAACTTCTGTGGCCCATTAATGGTCAATCACCACTGTTTTCTATGTTATGGTCCACCTGATGATTGGATCTACTTTATTTTTGGTATAATCCCCTAAAATTATCTGTAAAAATGGAAGGACGGCGTGGATACATAATATATACATCAAGGTGGGCCCCACGGTAAGGGCCTCACCGTCTTGGGTGAGGCCGGGGTCTCACCTGATCCGCTCTAGCCTGTGGCAGTCTCATCTTCAGCCCGCTTTTGGCTGGTTTGGTTCGAGGGCTGGGACTATTTAGAGGCCTAGATAATGAGCAGACACCGTCCTGTCACGAGACTGGGCCCACCATATCTCCCAAGGGCTGCTGATTGATATAATTTTCAGGCCCACGGGAGTATTGAACACCCACCCAATAAAATAAAATAAATAAATCATGTTTTAACTGTCCACTTGCATGCACTAATTGTATAATTAGAATTTTCCATTTTCTATAATATTTAATTACCCATCCATGTTGGGCCCACCGGATGAAGGGTTTGATCGTCAAGGTGGGCCTGCAGTAAAGATTGGGCTAAACATACTTTTGACGGCCTTGCGGGGTGCTTGATATTTCAAATTCCCAGAGGTAGATGGACTGGTGCACACGTCTGGTACTTGATATTTCAAATTCCGAGAGGTAGATGAACCGGTGCACCCATCTGGAACCACGCAGTTAATGGTACAAACCATTGGTTGGTGTGCATGGTCAAGGATCTGGACCATCCAATGACTGGGCACACATAATAAGCCTTTTCCCAACATTGGTTTGATCTAAGTTCGTACCACCGAATACCACCTGTTTTGGACGGCTAAGAAAGCTCGAGATCAGAGAAAATATTTATTATGTGTACACCTACCACCTACTAAATGGTCCTGATGTGTACTGGATCCGCTTCATTCCCTACGCATATGTGAACTCACACATCCAACCACATATTTATAGGAAATCCTAGCCGTGTAAACGGTTAATCACACCATGAAGATTACTTTCCATGAAAATCAAGCCGATCCACTCATTAGGTGTGCTACACCTGTACATTCACTCAGATCATTGGATGACCGTTGATTTTTTTTTCTTTCGATGTGGCCCATAGATGAGTTAATCAGCCTTATTTTTTCAACACCAGGCCACGTGTAATATAGATAGATGCCTCTAGCAGGTTCCGATTTCTACGGCTCCAGCGTAACATCTCCCTCTAACACGGTAGCGGATTAGGTGAGACCCGGCCTGTCCTAAGATGGTGCGGCCTTTACCGTGGGGCCCACCTTGATACGTGGATTCTGTATCCACCCCGTCCATCTGTTTTCCAGATAAGTTTAGGTCATGATACAAAAATGAAGAAGATACAATTATCAGGTGGACCATACTCTAGGAAACAGTGGTGATTGAACATCCTACCAGTAAAAACTTCTCAGGGGGCAACTAACTTCTCAGGGGGCAACTAAATGTTTCCGTAGTGTTTAGCCATCTGTTGATAAAGTCAACTAAATGAAGGTAAAAAAGACAAATATCAGCTTGATCTAAATATCAGCTTGGTCAGTCAATTCATGGAAATAAGTAGGCAGTACTTTGTATGAATCTTCAAATGACCTCATAATCACACTACTTGCAACTATTATAATTTTATACGCTTTCATATAACTGACATCAACGTTGAATTCTTTTTCTATTCCAAATTGCATATCTTGTGGCCTATATATTGTGCCTTTCCTCATATGCTCTGCAGCAATCTAGCTACATATTTTAATTGTTGCTTGACGATAATGTCTTCTTGTACCTTTATAAGTTGCATTATGTTTACCACGACTACTATCCGCAAAACTTGCATGGAGATAACTATTGTATCGGAGGATTAGCTACATGTGTGTTCTGATCGATATGTCTTTATTTTAAAAGCACCACCATTGTCCAACAACGATGCATGCAACCTCCAACCACAATTATTAATTAGACACTTAATCATGTACCTCTATTTGTTTGATTTCAATACCTTATATTGGAAATGATTTCGCATCGCAAACTTACAAAGCGTTAACTGTAGCCGAGCCTTGTCTCTGTACATTTGTTCAACGGCTAACTCACTTGGGTCGTCAACAAAATCATGATATACCGGACAATTCACGTACATTGATGTCGCATCGAGGTTAGGTATCTCCTGTGGAGTTATATCATCTCGCTCAAACATGACATACATTGGAGTCTCAACAAGCTCTAAAAGGCAATTACGGACACCGGTGGTTGGACATGGGATGTCTGCATGAGCCCTTGAAGGAACGTGCGCGTAGTCTTCGCTATGAATGAGTTGGAACGATGGCGCATCAAAATTGTTCAAACTCGGATCTTCCTGAAGTGCATCACTCGATGGATTCGGGATATCTGCACTAGCCGATGAAAGAATGTGCGCGTAATCTCGGCTATGAATTTGTTGGAACGATGTTGCATCGAAACTATCAAAACTCGGATCATCCTGATGTGCATCACTCGATGGAGTAGGGATATCTGCACTAGCCGATGAAAGTATGTGCGCGTAGTCTTGGCTATGAATGAGTCGGAACAATGGCGCATCGAAACTGTCCAGCCTTGAATCTTCTTGAACCTCATCACTCGATGGTCGAAGAGGCATATCTGCACTAGCCGAAGCGTAGTCTTGGCTATGAATGAGTCGGAACGATGGCACTTCGAAACTGTCCAGCCTTGGATCTTCTTGAACCGCATCACTCGATGCTCGATGATGAATATCTATACTAGCCGGTGAAGGAATGTGTGCGTTGTCTTGGCTATGAATGATTCAGAACGATGACGCATCGAAACTGTCCAAACTCGGATCTTCCTGATGTGCATCACTCGATGGAGTACGTATAACTGCACAACTCGATTCAGGTGTCTTAAAACTGCCCGTCCTTGGAACTTCTAAACCTGCCCCACTTAATGAACCAATGACGTCTTCACAAACTGTTGAATGGATGTCAATGCAGTCTTCTCTATATACGGGCGTATCCACATTTGGTATAGGCTCATTTAAATGTACTTCCACATGATCATGAAATATATGTTTATGTCTGACTTTCTCCACAAACATAGGTATATGAATTTTTGGGTTCTGAGAGGAGATAAACATATATGCCGCCACATCGTCATCATATTTGATCAGTTGTGAACGAAGTGATATGGAGTTAGGCGATGGGTAGACGAACTTTATTTTAAGCTCATATTCTGAATGTGTCGTGCCGATAACATTGTGAATTTTAGATACAAGATCCTCATATCTTATTTCATTGCTCACCATAATAAACTGAGAATCGCCACCGTTGTATCCACACCTTCCTCGTTCGTTTACTAGCTCACCATCATAATGACAGCATATGGGCTGCGTAACTGTCATATTCAACGATTCTTGTGCCTGAAACGAGAAAGCTTGGTTGTAAGTCTTAAAAGATAAATTTATGAATTAAGTGTTGTAAAGATGAAGATCTTGAGATGCATGTCTGGGAGAACCAAGAATTATACAATTAAAACAGAGGATTCCCCATGCCAATGTGGATTCACACTGTCGAGATGCAAGAGATCATTTGTTTTGATAGCCCAATGTAGAATATCATTCCTATTATAGCACCATAGGGCCTGTTTTGACAGCTTCGAAAAGAGCATGTCATAACTAAAACGTCAAATGGCGGTGTGTTTGGATTTACCTTTCTCAGTGGGAATCCACATTGCTCGGTGGGAATCCACTGAGCCTAGGGGGAATCCACTATGCTTAGTGGGAATCCCCAATGCCCAGGGGGAATCCACAATGCCCATGGGGATTCCACAGTGCTCAGTGGGAATCCACAGTGGCCAGTAGGAATCTGCAGTGTCAGGGGGAATATCCACATTGTGCAGTGGAAATCCACTATGCCTAGGGGAATCTGCAGTGCTCAGCAGGAATCCTGAGTGGCCAGTGGGAATCCGCGGTGCCAGGGGAAATCCACAGTGTTCAGTGGGA
Source organism: Liriodendron chinense (assembly GCA_003013855.2). NCBI lineage: Eukaryota > Viridiplantae > Streptophyta > Magnoliopsida > Magnoliales > Magnoliaceae > Liriodendron > Liriodendron chinense. The sequence continues at coordinate 1,756,894 of PVNU02000736.1, read as the reverse complement.
ATCCATTATGCCCAGAGGGAATCCACTATGCCTAGTGGGAATCCCCAATGCCCAGGGGGAATCCACAGTGCCTAGTAGGATTCCATAGTGACAGGGGGAATCCACAGTGCTCAGTGGGAATCCACAGGGGCCAATAGGAATCCGCAGTGCCGGGGGGAATCCACATTGTTCAGTGGAAATCCACTATGCACAGGGGAATCAACAGTACTCAGTGGGAATCTACAGTGGCCAGTGGGAATTCACAGTGCCAGGGGAAATTCACAGTGTTCAGTGGGAATCCCAGTTCCAAGGGGATTCCACAATACTCAATAAGAATCTAGTTAGCACAAGGAATTTTGAGTACTCAGTGGAAATCCAACCCACATTTGAGCCTCTACCCATTACACTTTTCCATTCTACCATGCATATTACCATCCACATTAACATCTATATAGAGAATTAGTTAAAGAGATGGTTTACCTATTTTCATTTAGCGGACTATTCTTGTGGGCCCAAGCTTTCTTCTCCGTTGCAATCTACTCCAACCATTATCTTGGACCTGCATCATGTAAAATCGGATGACAGACGAAGAGGGAAGGAGAATAGTCCATCGACGTCGTTAATGAACAGATAACATGCATTGACTTGGTGGGACCTCTAAACCCAACTTTGTTGCTTTCTTCGTAGGAAGAATGTGGTGGATCCCATACAACGTGTTTCACAGGAAGTTGGTGGATCCCATACAATGTGATGGATCCTATTTCACCATGCATTGCGTCAATGGCCTCACCATTTAAAAACAGTACAAGATCCTATGTGGGGCAATTTGGATGTGAGAAGACAAATCAAATCCATTCATATAAAAAGTGTTTTAATTAGGAGTCATTGTCGAAAATTCAAGGAAAGGGTCAATATCGGTGAGCCACGCCGGTGCAAAGAATTTGTAGTAATCAGAATCGTCAACGCTATTCAGCGCCACACACAGCCTCTGTTGGATTTGTAAAAACCTCTCACGTGGGTTTGAAAATGCTCCATTTATTGTGTATGGCTTAGATTGGCCATCCGGTGGGTAGAAACGTTGGTTTCGTGGGCTACATTTTCTTGACTTTAGAAGGCTTCGAATGTCTTGTGCAAAAAGCAACTCCGTACGTTGAGCAGCTGGTCAGAGGGGCGAAACCGACCACAAAAGTTTCAATTTCTCGTGAAAATGCCAATTTGGAAACCTTGCATGAGAGATTGAAGTTTTAGTTAAAATGGCCACACCTCGGGGCTAATGCAGTAAAAATCTCCTCCGTATATCGCCAGCACGACTTGGGTGAGACGCCAGAACCAGCGATGTGGGTGGGACCCTGAACCTAGGGCCCACCTGGATGTATTCTTTGTAGATCCATGCCGTCCATCTACTTCTTCGTATTATTTTAGGATGCAGTCCCAAAAATGAAACAGATGAAAATTTTAGGTGGACCACATCCCAAGAACCAGTTATCATTCAACCATGACCATTAACAACTTCCTGGAGTCCACCGTAATGTTTATTGACCATCCAATCTGTTGATAAGATCACGTGGACAGGAATGAAAGGAAAAAACAAATATAAGGTTGATAGAAAACTTTTGTAGGCTCACAAAATGTTTTTAACGGTCATTAATTAGTGTTTCTTATGATGTAGTCCACCCAAAATTTTAATCTTCTTTATTTTTGGTACCATAGTACAAAATAATCTAGAAAAGCAGATTAACGGCATGGATCTACAAGGAATATATCCAGGTGGGCCCTACGTTCAAGGTCCCACCCACATCGCTGGTTCCGGGGTCTCACCCAAGTCGCGCCAGTATACCGCTACTGTACACCTGCAGAACTTATTCAACCGTACAAAATGCGATACTACAATGACTCGCACGTGCGAGCTCTTGTTAGTATCGTAAACCAACAGCGCACGTTAGCATTACCAGGAAAGTTGGAACCGCAATTTAACCACCGCCCACGTGCCCACGTACCTACTACCAACGCCCTCTAGAATCAGGAACTCATAGATACTCCGACCATGGTATATTCATACACAGGCACTAAGATTGTATAAGCGAAGAAGAAGAGACTCAGTTTCAACTGTTCAACACCTGGCATTAACTTACTTTTTAGGTAGTTTAGTTCAATAACCCTAAATCAGACGGTTTGTAGAATATTATCCTCTGATTTACGAGCACTTCTTTCCTGAATCTGGACCATTGAATTATATTCTAGTCAACCGTCCATACATTTCAACCATTAAGGCCATTTTGAAAATTTTAGTATTATATATTTTATTAAAGAAACCATCTAGATTTCTACAAAAATATGGACGGTTGGATTTGAGTTACTTTTGAACACGTGTATAATTTATGAATGTATGTATACGAAAAATACAACTCCGCCGGAGTATAAAAATATTTCACGAATTGGAATATCCTCTCCATAAGTCCAAATTCCAACATTGGAGGCGACTGAGATGGTGGGCCCAAAAGCGAGATGCAGTTCTCGCTTTGCTCCGATGAAAACAATATAAACGGGACGTGGATTGGCTAGTGACCCGTGCTGCTCCTACCTACTCACGGTCATAGATGCTAGCGTGGCATACGAGTGGGACATGTGCATGTTGGTCTGGCCCAAACCAGAAAAGGATTGATAATCTGAGCGAGTGAGAGAAATGCAAGGTGTAGTTCATGGCACACGTGCTAATCATCATGCTGGACTCACTACAAAAATACCCTGGCAAAAAGCAAAGCTGGAACGCTAATCAGGTGGGACATGATGTACCTATAAATTAATAGATTTCGGTTATCCCAACCGTCAAAATTCTCAAAAACGAGATTAATTGATGAATGGACGGACCTGATCTTTGGAGCTTGGTCATATATATGGCATATCTAATGCGGAAACCACTTTATTCTTTACTCGCGCGGATCTCCCTAGTATTGCTAGTCGTTTCAACGCTCGAAAGCTGGAGGTGCTGTGATGATATGGTAGAGCGGGAAGGAAAAGAGCAATGTACATCACTCTCTCCAAAGTATAAGTGGTAGGGTGAGGTACCAATCTGGTCTAATAATATGATGTGCCCTATGATTTATCGATTAATTTTCAAAATTCATACCTATTAGACATTTATTTTTAATACTTTCCTTCATTTAGTCCACTGAATATTCTACCGTTAAAATGTTTTCATTTTCTACCAACCATTTCATGCCACCAATCGGAAGGATAAAACATCCAATCCATAAGTTTTTTCGACATTTGTTCGATATACAGTATATATAACTATATGAACGGCTAAAAATGAAAATAACTCTCCCACGTGTACAATAACATTCCCACGCTATACCATATTTCAGTGCTGCTGGCCTATCATCTCATCTCCTGCGGTGGGAGACTGGCACTAGTATACATCCCAACGCATTAATTTCCTACATCGAGACAGAAGCCATTCGATCTAAGGTCATGTTTCAATGATCCAAACTGCTTATATTAGATGGGAGAATATGAGCGGAGATAGAAGAGAAAATCTCCCATAATGAAATATCTCAACCCTTGGATGAATATGTACGGGGTTTTTAATCCATTGATTTTTGTTACATGAATAAGGTGTGTCTGTCTTAAATATCACTGATTACCATCCATCAACTATGAGTTCTAACATATAAATGGTTTGGATCATTGAAAAATGATCTTGGATCCAGCGGCTAGATACCCCACGTAAACAAAACAAAAAACATCGGGATGTACCGTAAAAAGCCTCAGCATAGTGGCCGTATGAAAAAGACAAATGCCGAAATTGAAGGTCAAACCCAAAAGCCTCCGTTCCGTTCCAAAGCTGCCTGACGAAAACTCCCACGCTAGAAAATAGCTCTTAAAAAAAAGCTCTCTCTCTCAAACTCAAAACAAGATCGTCGAATACCGACCGTAGAATTCTCCTCCCTCCAAGGATCCACTCCGTCGATTGTCTTCTCTAGAGGTGACCCTCGGCCATCTTTCATGAATCTTTTGCTATGAATTGTTACGCTACAAAAAAGGAACCTTTAAAAAAAAAAAAAAAATTGGCTTCTTTTTCTTGTATTTTATGTTAATTTCAAAGATTTTCACATCGAATGTGATTTCAATCTTTCTTTCAAGAAATGCTGCGTTTAATCTCTGATTGCGATGCTGTGTTTTGCGGATCGAAATCAGTCTGTTTTCGTCCTTTAAATTCTTCTCTTCTTGATCGCAATTTGAAAATTTTCAATTGATTCTTCTCTTTATGCTTTTGGATGTGTTTCGTTGCACCAAATTTCATTAAATATTCTGAAAATTTGAACTGAAATAGACTGATTTATCATGAAATTAACCAAACTCACCCTTTTTTCGTTCTTGAAGTCGTTCTTGTATGGCTGAATTATTGAAAAATATACTCTTTTTCTTGTAGAGAAATGCTTACGCAATCTGTGCAGAAAAAGAAAAAAGAAAATAAATATTGGGCTGGTCCACTATCTAGATGGCCGTGCGTGCATTGAATTTAGAACATTGGTCTCTTTTCCTAACTGTCACCATTACTCTTTTCATATGCACGCTCGCCTACTTGATGAGTGGACTAGCCTGACTTTCGAGACAGGTGTGTTATCCCACCTGATGAATGGCCTCAATCCTCGCATACATGCATCACAGTTGGACATGCGTGCTGTGAAATTATGAATAAGCTCTTTAATCTTTCCTCACCTGAATCACCTAAGCATTTAAGTGGCAACTTAATGATTATAAGGTAGGTGGTCCATTGGACGTCTACCTGCATGGGATGCAACCCGCAATCGGAGCCTTTTATTTGAGGGGCCCATTGTGAATGGCCCATGGTACAAAAGTCTCATTGTTGCATGAAGCTTTGGGCCCTGTCATGGACTGAAAATGAGTGATTTGTATTAGAACTATATAGCGAACAAAAATGCCTATTAGTTGGACGGTTAGGATTGTCCAATAAGTAAACTTTTTCTTGGTGGGTCATCTGTAGTGGGGCCCATTGAATGAATGGTTGTGATGCCCCATGTATGCCAGAGGTCCTGTAAACTACAGTTTCAGGCAGTCCCACTAACTCACGAACAGGCCCTCTTTTAAGTTTTTGGTATGAAATTTCAGTTTGCTTATTGTTTGAAGTCTCTTTTCTTCTGAAATCTATTGATTCTTAAGCCTCAAGGAGCATTGATTTTGTTTTAATAATAAATACTTACGACAGGATATTTGCTGATCGATATTACCTTGCTGGAGTGCTTAATTGATTCAGCGAAGGAATGGCGTTTGTTTCATCGATCAACGGTGCTGGTTTAATCAACCCGAGGCTGCATGGTTTGCATTTGAATGCAGACCATTCTCTGTTCAATTTAAATTTTTCGAGATTTGGAAGATCTGATAGATACACGAGAAAGAGATATTTAACCACAGATGTTAGAGCCGTTGTTGCAAAGCCAGATATAGATTTTAAGGATCCAGATTGGAAGAAGCATTTCGAGGAGGATTTTGAAGAGAGGTTCAATTTGCCGCATTTGAAGGATGTTTTTGACCTTAAGCCGATGCCCACCACGTTCTCTCTCAAAAGCAGGTGATTTCACTTCCTCTTCGTCTGCATAAGCATGTCCGTCGATCTAAATTAATTCTGATGGCTCCAGATTTAACAACCACTTCTATCAAGGGTGGTTTCTACCTCAATTTGAACTGAAAGTAGTTCTGCTCATTTGATCCCAATCCATGCTGCATTTCTGCACTGCATACTCTTTAAACTGTTGTCCTCTACTTTTTAGCTTTACTATGGTGACAGAATAATTTGGCTTTACAGAGGTCCGCAAGTAGTGAATGGTAATCAGCACACCAGAGGAGAGGCGGAATGGTTATGTAAATAATGATGATAGGGCACTTTTAAAGGTGAGTTCTTGTATCTTCTTTAAAATGGCTAGATGCCACAACCCTGTTTGGGGGCGAAATTTTGGTTGAGCTGAGTCTAGTTTACCTGAACTTATCACCCACCAATTGTTTCTTAGATCTGGAGTTTACTTCAGTTGTTGCAATAGTGTTATTGTTTCTATTGCTGCATTGTAGTTGCTTTCAGTTGAGTACTAATACTAATTATGGCAAAAAAAAAAAAAAAAATTCTTTTGATCTTCATGGTACGTTAACATGGGTCTTATGATATGATACATCCTTTCAATTACATTTTAAATTCTAAAAAACAATTTTGCTGATTGGTGATAATCAAGTTAATCTGGCTTTATCAAGTTGACTGTAATCGAGTTATTCTAGCTTGATCAGGTCAGGCCAGTTTCAACTTTCAGCAAATCAAAGGTTTACGACCGAGGCTGATCAAGTGACACATGTAAATGACAGGACACCGATGTGGATCTGATGTTGATGAGTCTTTCCATATTTCATTGAATTGGCATAATTTTGTTGAGGAGTCAAAATTAGAAAAGTCTTGTCTTTGTTTCTGCTTAGTTGCAGGAACCTCCTACCCAAGGTGCTTCTCCTTAGACTAGAGACTCTTGCTTCTTAGGGTTTTATACTTGGGCATCTGAGGGTTTTTGCATGCCCCAACTTTAATGCATTTCAGCTATTTGACTTCTTCACGAGAGAATTTTAAGGGCCTATTTGGTAGATGCCTAGAAGTGAGTTCATCTCATTTTAGTTAAAATAATTATGCATTGGAGATAATGATTATTGGTTGTCAAAATTATTTTTAATCCTGGCCAAAAAGAGATACGACTTCAAATGCATAACTGCGATTAACTAAAATGAGGTGAACTCATTTTTAGGCATATGCCAAACAGGCCCTAAGGGAACTGAGGTTCTCATTTTTTTTTGTACATGTCACATTTCCAAATTGGGAATCGCCAATCAAATGGCTTGCACATGTGAATTGTACCTGAATAATTTTGGAACTTAAAGAGCCAAATGCAACATGTGGAATTTTTAAGTGTTCCCTCAGCAATCTTATCCCAATTAGTGACGGGGTGTCTGATAAGTGCATTGAACATCCTGTGAGTAGAGGAAACATCTATTTGAAAAAGTAGCTTTGAGTTGAATGTGTCAAAAATGTCTAAGCACATGTCCGCATCAGGTTATAAAGTTCTCTTCACCAACTTCTGCTGGAGCTGAGTGCATCGATCCTGATTGCAGCTGGGTGGAGCAATGGTATTGTTCTTTTTTCGCCTTATGACACTGTCCTTTCGCTTCATATTGGTGTCTTAAGCAATCACCTACCAGTTCTGTTAGCATCCCTTTGTAATTATCTTTTTGTTTAGTAACTAATTACCAATATAAATAGTCTCGTTTTTGCATGCGTAGAAAGGTTTTTACATCATTTGCAAACGATCTTGTCTTGGTTTTTACAGCATTTGCTAATGCTAATGATCTTATCTTGGAAAATTACAAAACTATCAACCCCATCATGGTTCTAAAACTCACTGACTCGACTTGTAACTTAGCTGAGTTAACTCAACTCTGTGAGATTTTGAGCTGAGTCACTTGGCTTTGGAGGTGGTATTTATTGGAACTAAAATACATAGGGAATGAAAATCGAACTCATGACCTCTGTGACAGATAACAACACTCTCTAATGTTGTTAGATTTCTTATTTTAGAAAACTTATTTTCAACTCTATTTTAAATATTATTATAATTAAATATAATTTATAATTATTAAATATCGAGTTGAGTTGGGTTGAGTCTTTAAGTTGACCTGATTCGAATGAACATCAAGTGGAGTCAAGTTTTCAGGGTTTTAAACTATGCTTTTTGTGAATGGTTTAACACCATATAATGTGTAGTGAACTGCCCCTTTGTTTTGATTAAGTAGAATGGTGGAGCCTTCTCACTGAAGTTCATGGTATCATATATTTTTTTGGTTAGTCTTATGTTCTATTGATTAATGATTCTCATCTTCCACTAGGGTCCACCGTGCCGGGCCACGTAAGCAAATATACTTTGAGCCTGAGGAAGTAAAAGCTGGAATTGTTACTTGTGGAGGGCTCTGTCCCGGCCTCAATGACGTCATTAGACAGGTGGGTGACCTTGCAGTTATTAGAAATGTTTATTTTTCCTCCACAGATTACCATATATACTTGAATAATCAATTAAGTATGGATGTATTCTTGGCCATTACCTCTCTATAATGAAGCTGATGATAGAGAAAGAACTCAGTTCAATATCACAAGAAACATGAATCTTCATGCATGTGGACATTGTTGATAAACATCAAATCTGAACCATGTGACAAAAACAATCTCATAGGCATGAACATCAAACAATCATGAAGATAGCAAATGTTCTTGGTCCAGTTAGCTGTCTGATTTGATCATTCCCATCACAAGACAGACTGGATGTCCACTGAATGAAGAACTATTTCCTATTGGCCGGACTCAGACTGCAGTAATGTCAAGTAGGAATGCACATCCTAAGCATGCCGTTGAACTCGTCCAGCAATCAGAATTGGTAAAGCCAACCCAAAGTAGCTGGGAGAAGGCAACGATGATGATGACAGGAAACAGAGAGCCAACTGCACCTGGAGTCTCATTTGTCTAGAATATTGATACTAGTTATCATTGGGGATGGAGTGCATATTTTCTTCATTCATGTGTTCATATTTCTCTTGCATGCATATTATCTGCTCCACTGATATATCTCATTACTAACAGTAGATTTCAGCACCAAAATAGAAAGGGTGTCTGTCCTTATGATTGGTCACAAGGCAGTCAACCCAATTAGAAAAAAGGGTACCATACTCTGGATGTTTTGGTCCCTTTACCTATGTGAACTAATTTAAAGGTTGAATCAGCTTCGTTTCTTACTCTTCCTGGTGTCATCCATTTCTTGATTTGCATAGCGAGTCAACATTAATTATATATTGCACTGATCAATCCCAATTAATTATGGCATCTTGCAGGTTGTCTGGGGAATTTTTTTGTTGTAGAGAAAAATGTGGTTATTCTATTGGAGAATATATGTTAGTTATAGAGAGATGATCATATCCAACCAGTTGGATGATAAGTTACTATCCACCCTAACAAATAACTTTCAACATGTCATGTGCGTGTGAAATCCAACCCGTCCAATAGGTTGGCCCCACCATGAGGATTGCCTTGGGTAAAAATCAGCCCCATTCACTCATCTGGTGGACCACATTTGTCTTTTATTATTTATCAGCAGCTATTTATTATTTTATATGGTGTGTCCCACCTGATGAGTGGATGAGGCTGATTTTTGAAGAATGTGATCCTCAGTGTGGAGCCTACTTACTGTACGGGTTGGATGTTGCACCCATATGATAGTTTGAAAATTATCCACTGGGTGGACAGTAAATTATAGTCCAACCAGTTGAATGCGAGCATTTCTCGTGGTGCATTTAATTGGACCTTTTGTAAAGCTCGTCTCATGGGGAGGTTAACATGTCAACTAATATAGAACCTATACTCTCTTGGGAACATTTTAAGCAGCAGACTATTTCTTCTGTGATGTACTGCACCAGTAAAGTAAAGGAGTTATTATTAACCTTAGTTTTACATGCTTTATGCAGATAGTGATCACACTAGAACTCTATGGAGTTAAGAAGATTGTTGGAATCCCATTTGGTTACCGTGGGTTTTCTGATCAGGACTTGGCCGAGATACCAGTGAGAGTGGTTTCTTAGAGTACTTAAGATGAGTCTGCATCAGTTGGATATTGTTATTTGTATCTATAAACTCAAAGCAACTGTTGTATTTTCAGCTTTCACGTGAAGTGGTTCAAAACATTAACCTTGCCGGCGGAAGCTTGTTGGGAGTTTCTCGCGGAGGGGGTAGCGTCAGTGATATTGTTGATAGCATACAGGTACCTTACTTTCAATCCTTCATGGTTGGCGTGTGTAATTTGAATAAAAATGGTTGTGAGATACTCTCAACATTAATTTGCATCAATCGTGCACCAAAAAGCTGTATGATGGAAACTGAGTATTTACTGTAGGCCAGGGGATTCGATATGATTTTTGTACTGGGCGGGAATGGTACACATGCAGGAGCCAATGAAATTCATAATGAGGTAATTGGTTCTCTTTCATCTGAAAATTAAAACAAATCACATGTGTGATGATATCATTCTTTCTACCATGTGCATTGAGCCTTATTTGATATTTCAACACTGGTTTTATATTGTTGGAACTTTTTGTCTGTTATACAACTTGGTGGTCATGATCAACCATTAAATCTGATTCTATTTCAAAACTCAAAAGCTGTTTTTTTGCATCTGCCTTTACATTATAATGGATTTCTAGTAAATTCTTGCTGAAAACCGTTTAGGGATGCGGTTCACTTCTATGACTCATATATTACTTTCTTCTCATCCAGTGCCGCAAGAGAAGGATGAAAGTTTCTGTTGTTTGTGTCCCTAAAACCATTGACAATGACATACTTCTGATGGATAAGACATTTGGGTTTGATACTGCTGTAGAAGAAGCTCAACGGGCAATCAATTCTGCATATATTGAGGTAACAGTTTGTGCACTTTAATATCTTTTGTCAAACTTCTGGCTTACTGATGGCGGAAAAGGAAAATTTACCTACTTGACATGTTAAGTGATTTCTTTTATGCTGAGTCAGGCACATAGTGCATATCATGGCATTGGTTTGGTGAAATTGATGGGAAGAAGCAGCGGTTTTATAGCTATGCATGCATCGCTTTCTAGTGGGCAGATTGATATCTGTTTGATTCCTGAGGTGCGTGGCATTAATGATGCACTCTCCATTTTCCTATAATTTCTATTAGGTGGTAATGGCTTTATACCCCAAATGTAGGTACCTTTTAGTTTAGAGGGACCATATGGAGTCATAAGGCATCTTGAGCATCTAATACGGACTAAAGGATCAGCTGTGATTTGTGTGGCTGAAGGAGCAGGACAGGTGAGTGGATTCTAAATTCTGCTTGATATCTGTTGGTTAGTACTACAATGGGATTTATTTTAGACAGCACCTACTAGAAAAACTTCCATGGGATTTGTTTTATATATATGTTTTTTCCATTTTGGGTGCGTTTGGTGGCACCAAATATCATGAAATTTCATGATATTTGGTGCAACCAAATGCAACCTTAGTTAAGGGAAAAGTTTGTTCGGATACACCAAGAGTTCTTTCGCACATCTCCCACCATCCAATAATGGTGGGTGGGAATCTTAACATACATTTCAATAAGGACTTTGAAAATTTGCATTTTGAAATGCTTGCAACATTTCTGCCAACCATATTTAAATGGTGGGAGATATGCATGCAGAAACCGTCAGTGCTTACCACGCTCATTGGAGCCATACCCTTTAGTTAATGAAAAGAAGAGATCCTGTTTCTTGAAATTTCTTACCTGATCAGGAAAAAAGTATCGACAATGAACAAGAAAGGGAAAAAACATTTTTAGCAAGAAATAGGGTGACCAAGTCCTCAAGATTGCAAATAGATGAGCTGCAGAATTTACACTGAGTTTCTACATAGTGTTATTATTGGTATTATTTTACTTGTGATTTTCTACTGTGCCTTTTCACCAGGGTATCACGTGCACTGAATGGTAGTAGCTAAAGAAGTTTCAAAGAATCTAGTGTTCTCTGGAAGTGTTATAAATCAGTAATATTAACGGTATATCTAATTTTAATACTCAGGACTTGCTACAGAAGTCGAATGCCTTGGATCCATCAGGGAATGTGGTACTTGGAGATATTGGTGTCCATATCCAACAGCAGGTTAGGTTCTCAGAAATTGACACCATACTCCTATACTTATGAGAATATATCTCCTTTTTTTCTATCATAAATTGAAATGCATGGAATAGATAAAATAGTGACCTAGACACTAATATTTTCAAAATACTCATATTCTATATGGATCTAGCAATATTTTATATTAGAAATACTCATTCTCCAAGTCAATTTTGCAGCAGTTTCTCTTAGGGCATCTTTGGATATAGGGAATCTCAGGCAAAAGAAAGGAAAAAAAAAAAAATATTATCCAATGATGATTTCCATGAGAACTATTAAAACATGGATTCTAATTTTGAGTTTTGTTTGGGTAGCAAGTGAAAATCTCATATTCCTCTCACAATTTCTTACCTAGTTTCTTGTGTCAAGAATCCAAATTATGGAAAAATGTAATAATTGCTTGGTAGAATTTACCATTTTCTTTGCTATCCAAACAACAAAAAAAGTCACACATCGAAGGAAAACCCTTTTCTAGCATTTGGCATAAAATCCATGGTTTCTAAACATGGCCTTAGGATCAGAGACAATACGGCTCTAGAGTAAAATGGAAATTTACCAAACAACTTGAAACATCTCTTCCAAATTATCTTAGTCAATAGCTTAAAAAATAATGAAACATTGGTTATTAGTGGTTGGGAGCCAAAATATATTATCATGCAGTTTCAGTGTTTTACACTGTTTTTTGGAGTTATGTGTAATGTATTGCACTCTTTTCTCAAATGGAACTGAATACCGTTTCCGAGATATGAACTGAAAGCATGGTTTTGGTGTTAGAGTACAAATTCATGAAGTTCATAACCAGCACCAATCTTTATTGGACCATAACCACCTGTTAAAAACAAAACCTGCTTCATTCCCTTGATAACTTCAGTCTTGCTTTATATTCCAGCTGTTGATGCTGATCTTCTTATTGGTTAACCCTATTTTCTTTCCTTTTTCTTACATGCTTATCCCTCCTTGAGAGGAAGATTTATGATAACCAGAGTACATACATTTTGGTAATTTTTCCCTTCAAAAAACATGGCTTTAATTAAGTTGCAGAGCAGTTGGATCAATCATCAATTTTTAAAACTTGATGGACTGTTGTTAATTACTTCAAATTGAAATTGATATCTGATTAGTTAATGATATATAATTTTATTACTTTCATACTAAATATTTATGGTATGATAGGTATGATACACAAGACTGTTTGCCATACTCTCTCTCTCTCTCTCTCTCTCTCTCTCTCTCTCTCTCTCTCTCTCTCTCTCTCTCTCTCTCTCTGTGTGTGTGTGTGTGTGTGTGTGTGTGTGTGTGTGTGTGTGTGTGTGTGTTAAGAATTAGGATTGGCCTGATGGCATGCATGAACCATATTAAATGCCTGCAGTGGTTCATCTGCCTTCTCTGAGATATTTGATTGTTCTATCATGGACACAAATATCTTGGGTGTTTTCCTCAATTTAAGGGTTTCAATCCTTTGGGGGATTTACTGTGGTTTCTTATAGTCTATTGTGCAAATTCACTTGGGTTTTGGGGCCCCACAACATATCCTAGTGGAAGTCATAGGTGAGGGGAGAGAAGTTTGTAAAATAAAAACACCAAACATTTCAGACAACGTAAATGAACAAACAATAAATAGTGAAAACCTCAGACATTTACCTAGCAGCATAAATCGCATTCTCTCCGCAAACAGCTCTACTAGTTTGACCATAACCTGAGTAACGATCTAGATCTGGCTGGTCCAATGTACTAATTACCATGCCATAATTCATGTTTTGCGAAGATTACCCATCTCCCTTGTATGAGTTCTACCTGCACAGAAAGTACATATGATCAGCTAATATAGTCATCTGTTACACTTGTAATGGTATAAGTTAACTAACCATTTGTAATTTTCCGAATGTGCTTATTGTGCTCATGAAACATATACAATTTAGAGCACCATTGTAGCTGTTTGATCGACCACACTGATTGTAAGCTTACCATTTTCATACAGATCAAAAGGCATTTCAAGGAGATAGACTTCCCAGCTGATGTCAAGTACATCGATCCAACTTACATGATCCGAGCATGCCGTGCAAATGCATCTGATGCCATCCTCTGCACTGTCCTAGGCCAGAATGCTGTGAGAATTTATTTTTTTTTTTCTCTTACTTCCAAATTCATTATTGTCGTTTCTCAAACAGAACACTTTCTTTCTTGCTGTATGCATGTATGTGTGCAAATAGATCTACATGTGATCACATAACATAAATGATCCATACAGGTCCATGGTGCATTCGCGGGGTACAGTGGCATTACGGTGGGAGTATGCAACACCCACTACGTTTACCTTCCAATTCCAGAAGTGATCGCCTCCCCGAGGTTTGTTGACCCCAACAGTCGGATGTGGCATCGGTGCTTGACATCCACGGGCCAACCGGATTTCCTCTGATTTCCTTAAATACTGTGATTTCTTATGGAGAGAAGCAATGGCTGGTAGCAACTGAGGTAGCTGTTTGCTTTTGCCCAAGTGTGTCCGTTCCTGCAAAATTCAGGATGTTTTATTTTTGGGGCATTTTTTTTTTCCGACGGTGATAATAGCTGCAGAGGGTGGAAGAGCTCAAATAAGGATCTTAAGTGGGCCAGCAGTTCTGTAATCATGTGGTGAATAGAAAAAATCTTCCTTTTTGTTAAACCAATAAAATGTCGAGCAAATTGAATTGATTATGTTTGATGGAACTATAAAATTTTGGACTTGAATTCTCACACTTCTTGTCTTGTTTGGGCCACTATGATCATTGCTTAAATCCTACAATTTGCAGTTTTAAGTCGTTAGATTTCTTTAGAACTTGTATGTATTAAGGTGAGTTGCCATGCAGGGGTCAACATTCTATGCCACGAGCAAGATCAATGCCATTCATCAGATGGGACCTATGGTGAACATTCACTGGCCCAAACATCAGGTCTTTAACTAATTGGATGGGTAGTAGGATGGTCATTTTTCTCTAGCTGGCCAGTTTCTCACATGTGTGGCCCACCTAATGAGTGTGCCAGGGCATTTTCATGGCAGGATCTACTTGATGAATGGCCAGGACCTTGCACACGTGCCACAGCATTTGTGCTGGAAATCGCCTCTTAAATCTTTCCTCATAGGAATATCTTAGCAAACAGTTGGAGATGATTAGTTTCTCACCATTCAATGCTCAGCCAGATGACTGGTGTTTCCATTCGGGCCACCCATTCTGTTTGTGTGGTGTTCAACAATCTAGATTGTTTCATTTAGCGGGCCCAACTATTGGTAGGGCAGATCTCCATTGAGCAATCTGAACCATCCAATTTTGGCTACTTTTTGTTTTTATAATATATCCTAACTGAGTTTTGGATCAAGAGCAAGATGTACGGTGAGCACGATGGGGATCTCCAGATGCACGGCTTGGATTCCACATACACATCACGGGTGGCCCCCACACAGCTCAAAGATATGGTAATTGTGCTATGTTCTGGCGTTTTTGTACCAATATAACAGTCGGTGCATGTTAACATTAACTGCCATTAGCACATTATAACGGAAGTTAGAGACTCACAGCGGTCGATGCCACATTTACAACGGTTGCATGTTGCGGTCCAGCACGTGGCGGAGACACTGGTCTAATGACAGTTATAACGGTTTCTAGGGCTGGCTTACAGTTATTACAGCTGCTAAGTGGCTGGCCCACATGATAACCAGTTACCACGAGCGAGTTATTGCAGCATTAGAAAGGAAGGCAGTTTTTTGTGGCTTATTTCGTGATCGTATACCATATGAGTTTTGGATCTGCCTGAATTTTTTTACTCCTGTCCTATTGTGCTCTTGCAGAACTGATGGACGGAGTGGATTTGTGACAGGCTTTTCTGTGGGCCCCACACAGCTTCTGAGACAGGAACTCCTGTGCCTGTTCCTGTCTCAGAGTTTGATGGATGATACGCACAGAGAAATTGTAAACGTGGCACACAAGTAACTCAAATTGAGCGGGAAATATTATGGGTCCCAGTTCAGATGTGAGAAACCAAAATGGACAGGGTGGATTATTCTATTCAACGGTTTGATTTCCTCCAATATCTCATTTCGAATGGTAGGAAGTGGAACCCAGTGCAATAGTTGACTTTTCTCCAATATCTGGTCTCTGTCCTTGTCTTCCCAAGCTCTCTTCTTTGCCTTGTAATCTTTCGTTACTACTGAAAAATGGTCACTTTGGGTTTGATGGGACAGTAGTGGAAATCTGATTAACGGCTTGATTTTCTCTGATTCCTCGCCTCCAACATCAATGGTTTAATCCTAGCATTTGCCAGATCAGGGGTCTTAAGGGGACCATTTGGTGAGAGTACTGTTGTTGGCCACAGCATTCAGATTTGGAGCCATTCCTGAGATGGGCCTCAGCATGGATGAGCCATTCCTGAGAATCCAACACGTGAATAGGGGAAACGCAGCTGAGTTTTTGCATCTAGAGGAAGTCACAGAAGGGCCCGCCAGATGGAAAATCTGGATTCGCTATCTGTGTAGGTGGGCAAGTGGCAATGAATCAAGACTGTTTCATTTAAACAAGAGTAACCAGTAATTCTTGTCTTCTCTGGTACCCCACCGGTGGGCGAGATACAAGTGATGTTTTCCTGCGACTCTTCATTACCTCCGGGCAGTGAATCCAGATGGTTAAATCGGTGGGACCTACCATTGATAGCCCCATGTCATAAATTTGAGTTTTACCCACCATTGGCTTTATCCGCTGTGCATCCACCTAATGGAAACGAGATGAGTGGTCCACAATCACCAACCGTACAAATACGCATAGTCAGGTTCGGCAATGAACGATGATGGGTAAGAGTCACCCTCATATTGGAGGAGATAAAACGGGCAGAAAATGGATGACAAACAGTACCTGCTAGTTGCAAATAACCACAAAAACCAAAACCAAATGATTGTTATTATTTTAGGCGTGGATAGACGTGAATGACAAAATGGAAGAGATCAATGGCCAATTACAGTGATCCAGACTGTCAATCTAATGGGGCCTCATGTGGTGCAAAATGATGGAAAAAGTGGAAATGGAGGAGGCCAAATCATTAGTAGCATAATATCCATTTTAAATGGTTACAACAACTACAATGAAAACAACTAATCTAACATTGAATGAGCTTTCTCTTTAGATATCAAAAAACACCTGCCAGAAGTGCCCCGGCGAAAAAAAGAAATCAATAAAAAAAAACTTGTTTTCCATCGGAAAGGTTCCAGAGATCAGCATCCGTCACTGACAATGCCAAGGGAGATCTATTTCTCTTGTTCCTGTAAGGGCATTCTTAATTTCATTCACTGGAAGTGCTGTTCCCTACGGTCCAGTACTGTTTGACTGCAACCAGTATCTTCTCGGGCACAAGAGGGCCATCTTCATGGTCCACCATTTTTGTGTTCCATCTCATCCCATCCACAATCCTTTTAACCTTGATAAGGACGTCGACTTCATCTCGGAGTATGACAGCACCTTCTGGCCGTAAGATTCGGTCCATCTCCAAAAGAATATCTTCTAGTTTACACCTGTTTCAATCATATAGGTGTGAACAAATCACGCTAGAGCAGAACCGGCAAAAACAGAAGGCATAAAACAGGATATTTATATAGCCAAAGGCCCTTTTTGGCAGACGCCTAAAAATGAGTTAATTTCATTTAACAATAATTATTTACCAGAGATCTTGATATCTAATATATAATGAATTCCTGTTAACAGTAATAATGTATTAAAGATCAAAATCTCTAATAGATCATTACTGTTAACTTAAATGAAATGGACTATTTTTAGGCATCTAATCTGTTTCGGTGCAACTTAAAAATGAGTTCAATGCAATTTTTGTTTGAGCATTAGAGATCATGTTTCTTTTTGGTTAGGTTTAACAATAATCTTGATAACCACAAATCATGATCTCTAATACATATTATGATTAACTAAAACAAGATAAAACTCATTTTAAATGGAAAAAGATGCCCACAGTCACTTTGATTACTGCTGATAGGTAGCAGGGGCCCCTTCATCTCAACATGGCGCCCATTTCTTACTTGGTTGACCATCTACACTGAACTGCTCAAAGTGCGTGGCACTCAGTAACCACCCTTTCTCTCAGACTCTATGATGTGACACATGCGGAGAGAAGGATCTGTACCCTTGAATGAACTTACTTGTTCTGGTATAAGTTGAAAAGGCCATTAGCATGGATGAGATCATACGTCCTTGGGTATGTAGAGAAACCTTCACACCTAAATGATTAGGAAAAAACAGAAAAACATGTGTTAAATAATGGTAGAAAGATGAGGAAATGGAATGTAAGCTTTGGGAAAAAAAAACATATTCGAAATCATCAAGGACCAAATTTCAGGTCTTCCCTAGTTTTGTAAGGTAATTTTTTTGGAGCTGCAGGTCAGTGGGAACCAGTTTACATTAGCTGATTTACCCCTGGATTCAACCCATTTGTGGCTGTGAAAACTATAATTACTCCAGCGACTTCTAGGGCTGTAAATGGATCAGATTCAGAACAGATCTGTGCATATCCAAATCCAACCCGATCAAGAATGACCGAGATCTGAATCTGATCTGATATTTGAGGTATCCTTGATAAAAACACACTACTCAAATTCGAATTCATTAAATTGAAAAATCTTAATCTGATCAAAAATTGAACTGAATATACTGTTAATGCATTTTTATACAAAAATACCCTCGCTATTTTTCAAATCTCTTTGCAATTTGGGAGGGTAAAATTGTAGAGCTGTGTCGGTTTGAATCTTTACCAAATTGAATCAGGGTAGATCCGAATCTGATCCGATTATAATGGATTCTGTTTTCGTGACCTGAATTCAATCTGATAGATACTATTATCGATCTGAATCCAATTTAATCAGACCAAAATTTGAATCAGACCCAGATCAAGATCTGATCCATTGACAGCCCTGGTGACTTCAAGGAGCACCTCAGCAAACCCTCTATCCTACAACCCTCACAGGGCCCCCTTGTTAAAAAAAAAAATCTGAAACTACTCTATCATTTCTTGGTCTAAACCAGTGTGACCAATATTGCCAAGATTTTGAAACTCTTGTCATAATATTCAGATAAATACACTAAATGATATCATTGTGAGATTTCAAAATATTGACGGATTTTAAAATATCATGCTTTTAATTGGGATAAGGCTTAGATGATGATGATGACGACGACAATGATAACATTTTATGAAGATATTATCATGATATTAACTTGAAAAATAGTAAACACCTTAAGGAATTTGTTGTGCATATGATACAATTAAAATTAAAAATTATTTATTAATTTACAATAAATATTTATAAATATTTTATTTCCGGCAAGATTTTCCTGAGAAAACCCTCAGAATTTGAAAATCTCCCGAGAAAGTTCTGGCCAAGACATTGCTGAGAAAAGATTTGTCACTATGGTATAAACCACAAAGGCTTTACAGATACAACCATATCCAGGTCCAAAATATGCAAAACCCAAGTACTTCTGTAAGTCCAACACACGTCACACATGGCACATGTGATCTGAACCATTTGAGCTAAAATTACAGTGATCAGTTAATCACAACCCTCCATCATACCCTGTTGAAGGTGGAGCGTGATCTAGATATTGTACTGCTTCCCTGGTTGGTTGTTAAATGAAAACTTATGACAAATAAGCATAAGCCTAGTATGCTGGCTAGCCAACAATGGGAAGAAAGCAAAAGAAGCTATGCACAGGCAAATGATTACCTAGCATGAACAATGAGAACCAAATAAAAGTCAAAAACTCAGAAAATCATACCAGTCATGGTATATGCCGATCAACCCTCGCTCGTATATGACACCCAAAGTGTTTTTCTCTGCGATGGTAGGCACCACGTTCATAACCCATGATTTGGAGGATTCAAGTGCTGCTGCGAAACTTCCAAGGCCCGCATTCATATCCATCATGTTGCGGTACCTTCCCGTGTCAATGTACCTATTGATCTTCTTATAAGCTTGGACATGTTTCTTCCACAATCGGTTGTCCTCCATATATGACTCAGTAGATACCCCAGGGACAGATCCACTAGCTATTCTGGGTGGGACAGCATTAAGCCGAGCTGGGAATGTCTTCAGCTCTCCCCCAGCAACTTCTTCCGGGCTGTTAACCTCTGGTAAAGGAGTTACACATGCCTCCATCTTCTTGTACCTTAAATATCACCCAAAAATAAAAGGAAAAAGGAAAAGAAAAGAAAACAACATAAGATAGTGAAACTAATGACTGGTAAACAATAGAAATCACTGATTTCAAACCACCTTGACAATTTTGAGTTTGCACAAGAAGACTTTAAATGTGCAACCACATACACTCTAGACATGCTGCAAAATGGTTGTGAACAAAAGCCTGACAACAAATAATCCTGATTGCAACTTTCAGTCAATCAAAATAATCCTGGGAAAGGCTTTGTATTTTTTTTTTTTTTTTTTTTCTTGGGAGTTTTCCTCCTGTGTTTTGTTTTGTTTTCTGTCTGATTTATATTCTTGCCTTTGAAAAAAAAAAGCCCATGAAAATACCCTAGCAACAAATATTGTTACAACATACACTGCCCTCTAAGCCAGTGGATCACCACAACTAAGACCAGCACCTTCTCAATATAAGAACCCTGAACCATATATGGCAATAAGTTTTTTTTACAGAAAACAACATAATTATAGTTGTTAACATAAGGTGCAATCACCACCACCCCCGAACAATGGCAATGATGATGATCGTCACAATTGACTTCTTGGTCCTTGGCACATCCTATTCACAACCAGAATCTGATTATAACCATGCTAAAATCACAGGTGGGGAACCATCTGCTTGAGGTGAAGACCTACTCAGGCAGCCATTAAATATCCCTAACAGATGGTGAGGTTGACAACCAATCACGATCCATTCATAATCAGACCTCATTCTATATGCTACACTTATACACAGATAATTCTCAAAACATGAAGTTATACAAAATTACTTTCCCTTGCAAGTTGCAAGAGAGGAAGATGGAATTGAGAAGCTGATCCTGTTGATCACCCAAATGGAAGTTTATTGGCAAATGGAGGTCCGACCTGGATAAGTGTGAGAACATCAACTCTAGGAAAAGAAAATCATCTGGATGATGTGGACATGATAATCAGTTCTGTCAATTTCAACATGAATAATTGGATCATCTAGAATTCAAATATGGTTACACACATTTTAAGTAGTTGATAAGAAAGGTGGGAGGGTAATTCATTTCTGGCATGAGGCAATGCAGTGACAATAGTTGAATGAGCTCTAAGCCAAGGATAGCTATGGTCGCTCCAACTCTATAACCATTTCAGTTAGCTCCAAATCTTACATTTGGCCCAGGTGTAGTTACAAGCTTGACAGTGGATGGGTTGGCTGACCACAAAGTAGGGAGAGATTTTATGCACCAACATAATAACAAATTCTACCCTGATTAGTCCCATTTTAGAGGATCTTAGTTCAGCAATTTTCCTTGCAGTAATAAAAGGAATCTTCCAGCAAATAGTACAAAAAACTGCATAACATTTGTAGGATGAAAATCCATGCCCAATATCTTCCACAACTTCCGAACATTGGGTATTAATTAATAAGTTATTTTACTTGAGCTTGAAACTAATTAGGTTTCGGAGGAACATCCTTCACCCAAAGCATAATATAAAGAATAGAAACATACCAGACATCATCAGCATTTGTGGATTCACAGATAGTAACACGAGCATCTTGTCTCTCAGGACATGAGGCGGTATTTGTTCTCTTTCTCCATATGGCAATTTCACCCTTCTCAGACTTCTTTTCCCAGCAAAGAAGTTTGGCAACCTCCTCAATCTTTCTCTGCTCTTCCTGGAGTTCTTCCTTAGGACGCTGCCACGCCTTGTAATTATTCTTCCAATTGATGGGAGGACCTGAAAGTACCCAGTACCCACCAGGTCTGAGAACCCGATCCACTTCCATCATGTACATTCCATCTGCAGAGGGAAAAGTCCAACAATGTTGTAAGAAATAGTTGCAAACTAGCAAAATGCATTTCCACCAAATACTCCAAAATGCCAGATAAACTTGATTAAATTATCTAAAGCATTGCTTCAGTTTAGAACCTGCAGTATTTTTTATTTTTATTTTTCTAATGAAAGTGGCCCCATTGTTAGCTGGTACAGAATCAAAGTAATATGTTATTTTAAGTAATGCTCACCATTTGCTCCCCATGGGATTAAGCAACGCGAACAGTGAGCCATGTCAAAAGCTCTAGATGGGTAAGGGAGCCGTATGGTTCCAAGCACACCAATAACTGCAGGCACACCTCTTTCCAAAGCAAACTGCACTTGTGCCTCGTGTGAGTCCCTCGGTGCGAAGGACATTGCCAATACATTTCTTTTCAACAAGTAAGCACCCCAGCTTGCAACCTGTGCACAATTCCAAAGTCAGCTGATAAACTACAACTAAAGCAGTATTCTGAAAACTGTAGTGTACTAAAAAACTGGCCCAGTCAGATCAACTCCATCCAAATTGGCTGACTTAAAATGAGTAACTTGGTTTCCTTAAAAAGCTTTCAAGCCCAAGAAAACCTGAAGAAAATAAAATATTAAAAAAAAAAAAAAATGGAAGAACTACTTAGAATACTCAATAGTCCTGTGGATCAAATATAGCCGATCGGTGTTAAGCAAACCATCAAGTACTCAAAAGAACTTACACAGTCGAAACTCGATTAAGTACACAAAGGGCTAAAAAATCCAGAGTAGGCAGAAGCATTTCAAACTTTAACCAGATTTAAAATTAAAACAATTCGAGCTTCGACTAATATCAAGCATGTGCAAGTGTCAAGTTTCTGAGGCCAAAAACCAAACAACAAGCTAGGCACCATATAAACCTCTTGGACAAATTCAACCTGACACTAAAGTTTGGAGATGCTAAGAACAAATCTATCTCATGCTAAAAACAAGAATAAGACTGATTTTCTCAGACAGTGGGTGGCAAGTGTGTGGAATGGAATGAACTGAAAAGGCATTTAGAAGAATTCAGCATACCCCACAACCAGTGTCCAGTGCAGTCCTGACAGTCCCGTTGGCAATTGGGATGACAGAAGCAAGTTGTTTGATATATGCATCTGCCCCTTGAGGGAACTGTGTCCCTCCACCTGGAAACCTAAAGACATTGCCCTCATATTGAACCCAGTTCTGGACAGCCTTCTCAACCGTTAAACTCTTATAGGGAACATTTGCATAGAATACATAGTCACGACTCTTTGGCCATGGGAATGGGGTCACATAACCTTTGGGTGCAGGGATAAGGCAATGGAGTTTCTCATCGTCTGGAGGGCAATGCCTCTCTCTGTAATTCATATTTTCTCTCGGGAAAGTCATGGCCCGCTTTTGATCTTGGCATGGAGTATAATCAGTATAGTGAGCATCACATGGTTGGAAAACTTTGGTTTTTGATTCAGGGACATCTACGACATCACTTGCGCCACTGTGGTGGGTCTCGAAATTCAAGTTGGTCGAGATGCTGCAGTCTGTCTGCTTGGTGATCTCCACAGCTATACTGTCACCCTTTCCAAAACCACTCTTCTGCCATGCACCCAAAATATAGAAAAAGCAGCACAGACCAACTACAATAAATATAGACACAGAGCTCCGAGTCCTACTGTCAGCTGAGTTCATTTTCAATGCCATGATGTACCTGAAATTGTTCCAAGATACTTCAGTATCAGTGTAAAGACTGAAACATAGAAATGTATGATGCAACTAAAGCTCAACAAAAATCAGTTGCTGAAGCAAATGAATTAAAAAGATATGATTTCCAAAAAAAAAAACAGAAAGTGATGGTGCCACTCTCAAATATTGATACCACAGCATATGGAAAAGGAGAGCAATCAGAGTCCAAAGCTTATCAACTCGCAGTCAACATATAGCCATGTTATAGAATTTAAAATGATCTATTTTACCTATCCACCGGCATGTCACCATTATATGGAGCTGGATAAAGTGGAGCCTTATGTTCTCAGATACAACTGCTGGCCTACCATGTCCAAACCACAGCTAAAAGAACACATGGGTGCATGGCCACTATCACTCAGGTAAGACTAGTGAATAAGTAATGGAGTTCCAGGGGGGCCGTAGCGATTCCATTTCCACTCAAAAGAACAAATAGGTTACAGATATTATAACATGGTGTGATGAGGAAAAAACCACGACCTCAACATTATGACCATTGCATCCTAACCATTGGATGCCATCTTTCATAACTGGGTTTTCTGGAAGTTGGTGATCAATCTGTTACTCAGACAAGTTGACCTAGCTTGGCCGGCTTTGAGCACCAAGTCCAAACTTGATTTAAATAATAATGACAAAAAAGAAAAAAAAAAGAAAAAAAGTGCAAGTTGTTGTTGATAAAATCAGCAAGTATTTTCAGACTCAGTCAATTCAAATCCAGAAATCATGAAATTAATTTTCTATGGAGCCCAAGTTTCAGAACATTGGGGGTGCAGTGCACATATTTACTTATGCACTTGACCAGACTTCGACACATGGCACAATATTCTGTAATCTGAACCATTCATCCAGTCATCCCTTACTGATCACTCAATCTCGACCCTCTGATCAATGAACTAGGAGTAGACATAAAAAAAAAGGGGCAATGTTTGTAATGGTCTGCACAACATCAACAATCGGAAGGGGATCTGTGCCTTTTCTGGATTGTTGCTCATCCATGGTGGGAAATGCCAGATGAACTGCAAGGATCACAGGATCATTGTGTGAGTAATCCCAATCTTGAGCTATGCACAGGAACTAAATCAATGTCCTGTACCAGGTTAGAAATCTCCTTGTTTAAAAATCCAAGAAACAGCAAGGCTTACCTCAACTGCAAAATTAAAGAAAATCCTATACAGATTCTTCTCTTCGAGATCCGGTTTATGCATCTAATTTCACAATAAAAGCATTCTACACTTCACGAAGCTCAACACCCATAAAGAAATTGCTTTAAGAAAATAATAACAATAATAATCACCATTTCAAAGTAGAAATTAAAAAAATGTAGAATGTCATTTGAAAGCCATGAATACATCAGATTATACTCATCTGCATAAAAAAAAAAATGTACAAACACCATTTCAAAGTAGAAATTAAAAAAAAAAAAAAAATGCAGAATGTCATTTGAAAGCCACGAATACATCAGATTATACTCATCTGCATAAAAGAGGAACTGGATCTACTAACTTATCTTTCTCTCAAAATCAGCAATAAGATCAGATATCTATAACAGATTTCATGACACAATACTTCAACAAAAAAGAAATAAAATAAGAAGGAAAATGAAACCACAAATCGCTACCGCAACTTTCTAATCCGTGCAAGATCAAGATAGCAACAAATTCGCAGCATTTTTTCTTCGCCCGGAAAATTAAATCAAGCGAAAAAAAAACAGCAGGACAGTGAAGAAACCAGCTAAAATCACATCCAAGCATCAAATCAAGCAAAAAAAAAGTGAAACAGAGCAGAAATGCAGAATGATCTGAAGAAAAGATGAGAAAGTAAGCTCATTTGAAGCAAAGGAGAAGATCTGTTACCAGTATCAAGGTAAGGGAAACGAATTTCCAGATCTTGGAACTCTAGAAGCTGCTCATTTCCATACAGAGCTGCCTCTAGAGAGAGCTAGATGGGGAGAGGCTCTACAAGAAAACCTAGAGCTTCTGAGAAAGGAAGAGAGAAGCATGGGAGAGTAATTTTATATATAGAAATGGTGAGAATGGAGGGCCATAAATCAGATGCTGATGAAAAGACGCGTCTCTCTACAGCGGAATCTCTTTCTGTGCAGAGACGAGGCGAGGGAAAAATCTCTCTGCTGATTGCTCTATTATACGCGTGATGCGCATGAATACACCCAGACGGGAATCGTAGACAACTGCTGTTTTCCGCACCTCGTAAAACGCCCAAGTTCTTTGAAGCTCATCATGTTATATATGTAAAATCCACGCCGTCCATCAGGTGATAATCGTTATTTTCACCGTAAATTTAAAAAATAATACCTATAGAAAAACACATATGGTCATACCAATGGCACAAATGTTACATTGCGCTTAAAACATTTAAGTTCACGAATTGTGTCCCGCCTGATCTTGGACCATTCTTATTTGTGTACAATCCATTCATACTGATTACCCACACCTGATGAACGGGATTGATGAAATATATACACCTTGTTGGTCCACTCAAGAACCTATGGTTGGAGTCTCATCTCCATTGTTCCCTGTGGTGTGGATCACTTATGATGTTTATTGGTACTATTTTTGGTTCCGGGACCTAGGATCGGTAATAGAACCTGATGAACGGAGTAGATTTTACATATATAACATGCTGGGTCCCAAAGAGTTGGGTGTTTTACGCGCTCTATAAAACAGGTGTGGTAGAGGATTCCTGTCGTATACACAGCTCTTGCTTTGCTGGCTACGCAGAGGCGCTCACCATATGCGGGCTGACGAGCCTCAAGCACTGTACGTAGGAAACCACCGGAGCCTCCCTAACGGGAGCGGATTAGGTGAGACCCCGGCTCCACCGAGGTGGGTGGGATCCCTGACTGTGGGTCCACTTTGATGTATGTGACTACATCCACGCCATACATCTGCATTGAAAGATCATTTTAGGGCATGATCCAAAAAATGAAGCAGTTCCAAATTCCAGATGGGCCATAGTACAGGAAACAGTGGTGATTGACCATTAAAAACTTTTTGTGGGCCACAGAATATTTGGATCAAGATGATATTTAAGTGGTATCTTCATCTAGGTGTTTGCGATCTTATCAACAGGTTGGATGTAAAATAAACATTCCGGTGAAATCAAATGAAAATCCATGAAGTTTTCAATGGTTGATATTCAATCACGACTGTTTCTCTGGTGTGGTCCATCTAAGATTTTATCCAGATTCTTTTTTGGTATAGTATCCTAAAATTAGATTTCAAAATGGTTGGACCGGTGTGGATTAAATACACATACATCACTGTGAGCCCCACAGTCAGGGGTCCCACCCACCTCGGTGGATCCGGGGTCTCACCTAACCCGCTCTCCAACGTCTTTTTCTTAAGATGTTAGACCTAATCCGGTCTGAATTGCCGTAGAACTATTCCATGCGTGCGTTTGAAGGCTCACCGTCATCCCTAAATGGTGAAAATCCCACATGGTTGGGCTTTGCGTATGCATGATCAGGACCGTTCAAGAGGCAGGGCCCACCATGATTAGGTGAGGATAAAAGTATGAGTTGCCGAAAAATGATCCATCCATTCGGAGGCGAGTTTCCTGTAAAGCCTGCTACAAGGAGTTCATGTAACCCAAAACTCCTGGGGCCCACCGCGATGTTCCTGTGACATCCACTCCGTCCATCAGTTTCATCATATGATATTAGGATGTGAGCTTAAAAATGAGGTAGATCCAAAACTCAAGTGGGCCATGCACAGGCACATGAAACAGTGGAGGTGGAAATGCCCACCATTGACACCTTCCTGGGCCCACCGTGATGTCTACGTGCTATCCACCCCATTCATGAGTTGATTATCCACCAAGTTGAATGGAAAACCCTGTTATCAGTCCAATCCATGACTTCCGTGGGCAAGAAGAAGATTTCAATCGAGGGAGTTCAATCACCCAATTTTTATTCCGGCGTGCCCCACTTAAGTTTTTGGATCTGCCTCATGGCAGGCGAACATCCCAACACGAGCGGAAGAAGCAGATGGACGGAGTGGATGTTACCCGGACACACCGGTGGGCCCCACAGAGCTCCCCGGGGATGCAGGAAACTGGCGTTCTATCCATTCCATGTAAGTACAGATGATTCGTAGAATGCTCATCCGTTGAATTCAAGCCTGTTATCGAGTGGTTGTGATCATCTTTACCAAAGGAGGACAGCGATCGCCCATGTTTTCACCTGTAGTCCGAGGGCTACCTGCCTACCAAAATTGCTTTTTAATTACTTTATTAAAGAGATAACTTTAACTTTGCTGGATGTGTTTTAATAAACCGCGCGACTACCAATTCAGATTGCCCGCAGGATGCGACCCATTGGTGACTGTTTGCATGATGTCCCACTCCTTCGGATTGGAAGATCCTGACCATCTATTTTGGCAGATTTTGCACTGAATCTGAACGGCTGCTGCAGTCTTCCTTGAATTTTTAGAGGCCATTGATCCAATGGTAAGAGAGTTTGGGGCATTGCATTGGCCCTTTAATTCCACTCACCAGAACGGTATTTCAAGCCACAGGTCTGCACGTGCCAAGAAACAAGTGCCCTACGGTACCTACATGGCGCACGTGTATCAGACAGTCGCCCACCGGATTAGTAGACTCTCAAGCATTTTAGGCTAAGGACCATCCATGTGAGCCAACGTAATGGACATCTGTGATGTCTTACACGTGCGCAAGAGTGGAGCGCTTGTGTTTGGGCATTGGGGGCATCTGCATATACGCGGTTGTGGTCATTAAATGATCTGCACGTACTTCGCCAGTCTGCTCCCTTAAGGGTGCGCAGTATACACAGTGCGTAGGACAATGATGAGAGACGTGTTTCAGATTGGACTTGGGCCTACACAAACGCGACAGTTCACCAATATTTTGCAACTGGTGGTCACCTATCCAACGTACATGTGCTTACCTGTAAGTTAATCCTGACCATCCAAATAGTGGGCCTCATTTAGATGGTGCTCCGCTCGAAAATCACATTGACCACAAGAATTCAACCATCAGATTTAGCCAATTGATTTCGGATTTGCTGATCATTTTGGTCCATCCATCATGCACGGTGGGCCAGCATTTTGGACGGTTTCTATCTCTGTACATGCATGCCATGTGAAGGTGGATAAGCCACCGTCATAGCGAAAATAGGGGAGTACTGAGTAGCGCGATCTGAGCCCCGAATTTTGGTTAATACTGTCGTATTAGGCTTAAATGTACATTTTAGTAGTTGCTCACGCCGGATGTACGTGCTTCATGAGACATGCCAACGTGGTGCACTTAAGAGATCCAGACCATTCATCAGGTTGAGCGCACTGTGAGAATGCACTGCACCAAAACTCAATCAGGTCTACTCATCAGGTAGACCACATATGTTAGTATAATATAAACTGGTGTTCTTTTTTTTTTTCTAACCATTCGTTACCTGGCCTGGCAAGCTTCAGTAATCCATACCATTGGTCTGATGAACTCTACATGGATGAACCACTCCCAAAAAAGAAAAAAAAAAATGTCCCCAGATTGGAAGATCTAGCCACTGATCTCGTGCCCTTTTTTGCAGTTGAATGTGGACCACTATATTTCTATTGGTAACAATCTACTTGTAGACCAAATTTCGGAATGCTAAGATCGTCCTATGTATTAGATTTTTATGTTATGGCCCATCCGTGGAAGGGCGCAACAGAACAACGGTCTAGATTACTTGAACTTTAATCTCACTAATCAGAAGTACCGAAGGCCTGAATACACCATGCAAACCTAGGTATCCTCAGTTGCGTCTCACTCGATCCTTCCCTTTTCGGCGGTTCGATCCGAAGTGCTAAATTGATGTTTGGTGCGTATTTATGTACCATGCGCATGTTAAGATTTTGGTATCATTTTAATGCTTATTTATACCGAGCTTCACTTTCAAGCATCAATGTAATGGTCTATCTTAATTACAACAGGGGGTTATTTCATACTCCGTCTGCGTAGGACGCTTGCTACACAGGCACTTAGAAAAGTCACACGTGGCATATGTTAATTCAAATCAAACCGACTAATTTGTCGAAACCAATGCCTTTTAAATTAACGCCCCAAAATCATCTATTTCGAAAAATAATAACCTCTGATTGGTGGATATTTGTTTGTTTAAATAGGACCATTAGAATTTTACATTATTAACCGTCCAATAAATGTCTATTAATCTGATAATTAGATCATTATAAAACCGTAATTCTTGGGATTTGATACACATAAACAGTTACACATAATCTGGACGGTTTATTTGAATTATTTGTTTGACGTGTACAGATCTTTTGTAATTTCTAAGTGCATAAGTACACCCGTTATTCTCCATATGCATGCGCATAGAATTTGCACACGCGTAATGCATGTAACTCAAAATACACCGTCAAAATAGTGGGTCCCACTTAGGAAAGATTTTATTGGAAAAGTTACACTGAACCTATGAATCTAGCTAATCTATTGATGAACACCCAATGGACGGTTCAGGTGGAAAGTAGCAGTGGTCCAAATTCAGCAAACAAAATGTCACTCTAATCAATCTGATTTTGGAGATAAGGCCCGTCTATGTTGGTCCCACTATTTAGACAGTTAAATTTTTTATGGATGTGTGCCACGTGTACAGGTTATGTGTGCATGCGTATGGAGCATCACACCGTCCAAGAGTATCAAATCTCTTCAATGTAATATGATACAATTGCACAGAGATACGACGGTGGAAGATGGACCCGGAACTGTCGGCGAGACATGATGAGAGCTACGAATACGATGCGGATGTCGAGAGCCATACCTTTTTTAAGGGGACATGCAAAAGTCATGCGCGCGTGGAGAGATAGAATACGAGTCGTCTCAGATGTGCGGGAGATCCATGCTGTTCACCTTCCTACAGCCACATAGGCTGATATTCGCATTTCCCATTATCATGGTGGGATTTATCTTATGAACGGCTTGGATGACATATAAAAATCACGGTGGTGTGCAAAGAGGTTGAGGCCTGACCGATTTGAATGGGGTTGAAATTCGGGTTGGTTTACCAACCCATTAAAATTCGGGTTGGGTTTTGATTGGGTCAAAGTCAAAAGAAATAGGATCCATTAATTTACTGGTGGATATAGACCTGACGTATTGATGACATTTTTCGTGTTCAAATCTGGCTTGTGTTGTGTATAGAAATACAATTGGGTTTTAATACAAATAATATCTATTACTATCATGAAAGAAAATAGCTAACAGTCAAAATTCAACCAGTAAATTCAAGTGGTTGGTATGCCTCCACTAGTGTGATTTTTGGTGCACTCCATCTCACGCTATCTAAATGGTCGTAAGTATTGGATTGGGTAATCATAATTTAGAGAAAAAAAAAAAGAAGAAGAATGTCTGTTAATGTCAGATTTTGTAACGAGATCCTCCGATTTTTCTCCTTCACTCCAGCAGGGATTTTCACCACCAGACCTGAAAGAAGACAGATAGCAACTAAGGGTGGCTGGGGTCCAGCCGTTAGCCCTCCGATGCTTAAGTCAGGCCAAAGAAGGAAAGAAGAGGCACCAGGCAAAACAAGGCTGGGATTGAATATATTGTGTGCGTACCTTTCTCTTAATGGAGTCACCCCCTTTATATAGATCTGAAGCAACCCAATTTGTTACGTAAGATATCAAAATTCCGATGATGTCGCGTACGATACCGAAATCTCGCTGATTTCGTGGGACAAGATCCTTATTCTTAGGGGCAAGATCTAACCCGATGACTTCTTCCGGTAATCACGTTTCTTGATAGTAATCCCCTGAAATTTGGAACCACCAGAGAAGATAAGTCCAAAAACTGACCTATGCGGGCTACCGATCGGCGTAGTAATAGTGCTGATTGCTCATACTTGGAGTCATAGTTACCGAAAAGGAAGGAGACGCCGAAAGGGTGAAGACCGCCGCGCTGGGTGTAACTCTGCTTGGTGTCGCAGAGGGATTGACCAAGCCGCTCGACGGGAACCGGGTGCTGGAAGTATGAAGACCATCCAAACCAAAAACGAAGACTCAGGACTATTCTGATGTCGGGAGCTGCTTGTGTCAGGGATGCTCACATCCGTGAGGTGCGACCCCTTCTGACGAGCCCGAGCAGAGCTGCTCGCATACGGGAGATGCGACCTTTTCTAAAGAGCACGAGCCGTGCTGCTCGTATACGGGATATGCGACCCCTCTCCGCGAACACGAGCTTGACTGCTCGCATACGGGAGATGCGACCACTTCTGACGAGCACGAGCTTGACTGCTCGCATTCATTATGGCCGCGATCCTGCACTTCTCGATAGACTATATTTGCCTACAACAATGTCCATAATTAACTACTTTTTGTTGTGGGTTTGGCCTAAGACTAGGTTGAGTTCGAGTCTAAGGCAGGTCCATTTAAGCATAATCTAAATTGGACTCATGTGAAAACTATGCTTGGGCAAGTTTAGCTGGGTTGATTTTGAGAGGACTGAACCTTGACGCTAACCTGGGTCAATTTTTATTTTTTTTTACTCAAACCTGCCTTGTGGGTCTAAAATTTAGACCTAAACTCCATCGTTTTCAGTGGATTAAAGTACCCATTAGCCGACTTGACCCATTTTCACCCTTAGGAGGAGCTACGACAGGGTTCGGCTCCATGGTTGGTATAAAGACTATGTTTCAAGACTTTAATCATGAGATGAGTGCCCAGGCGGGGTACTTGGGTGCATGAGTTTATATGCGGGTGGGTGTATCGGAAGGACATAAATAAATAAAAAAAAAGAGTGGAGCCATGAAAGTTTCAATGGTAGGTGTTTTTATTCCCACCTTTTTTCTACAGTGTTGCCTACTTAAGTTTTAGATCCGTCTCATTTTTGGATTCAAATCCCGGTAATGATACGAGAAATTGATGGATGAAGTGGTTGCCGTACAGATGAAGGTGGGCCTTACCGGCCCCGGTGAAACTCGTCGTCCCAAGTTTGGTACGCCTTACCAGTCAAGATGCACGATCTTTTGGACAGGAGATATACACCGTTGATCCGTCTAGTAAACGGATTGGATCTTGCCGCATACACTGTAGAGTGTGAAGGATGATACGCAGGCACTTTAGAAATTACTTAGAAATGACAGGTGGCAGAAACTCAAATTTAAGACAAGATCATGAGTCTCAATTTAGATGCATAATGAACCAAAGTTAGGTATATTTGACAGTGAAATTTGGACAGTTGAAATGAAAAATATCTAATGGTCATTTCTCAACTAGCAAGTGCTCACGAATCAGAGGTTGCGAATGGCTCGATCGGTTTGGTCGGTCTAATATGGGTTACCGTCTGCCACGTGTAGTGAGTGCCTGAGTCTCAAGTGTCATGCTCTACCAGATTATTAAATAACTCCCGAAAAGAAATGGGTCCGCTGCTGCTGCCGACCTTCACCAGATATGCTACAAGCCGTCTATCATACACGTGGCATACGTTGGATAGCTATCTCCAAATTCTTGGCCCCATTGTGAAATTTGGAGCATGACCTGATTGCTCCTGCAAGACGATATTAACCATGGACGCAGATTGTGTCCTGCCCCCGCCCGGATGCGTTACCGTCCAGGCAGACCAGTGGAGGGGCCCACCGTTATGTATCCGCTTATCCACTCCGTCCATACATTTTATAAGATCAATTTAAGGCATGACCCTGAAAAGTAAAAAGCTCCAACGATCAAGTGGACCACACCAAATAGTGATGGAACCGGGTGATGTCATCACTACAGTATGTATGTAGTGATGACATCACCCGGTTCCATCACTATTTGGTGTGGTCCACTTGATCGTTGGAACTTCCTAATTTTTTGAATTCATACCTTAAAATGATCTTATAAAATGGATGGATGGAATGGATAAATGGATACATCACAGTGGACCCCTCTACAGGTCCGCCGGGACAATAATGGGGCGCGTCCCTTAATCATCTGATTTTTTCCATTAAATGCAGAGCGTTGGCCATTTTTTACTTTCACCGTCCATTTGATGGTCACCAGTTTGATGGTTACGATCGGCCAACGGTTGTGATCTTCTGGGTACACTCTATACGAAGAGGCATATGAATCAGGTTTCCAGGTTAGTGTCCCCCTATGCTCCTTTTTCGTTGGACGGTTCAGATCACCCTGATGGACCCCATGGTCTGGCCGGTTTCAGCTCATCATGGTCCATACTTCTGTTGGACCCGGAGCCATGCTAACGGGTCATCCATTGCTTACGTTTCAAGGGACTTACGGCTCACTCGTGCCAACATTGTGCACATGTAAAAGATCTAGACCGTTTATCAGACAGATCCCATTATATAGATTCGCAAGCCAAAATTCCAGAGCAGTCTGCCTGTTGATTCACACACGCACGGAGGAAATGGGCAATCAAAGGAATTAATCAGTGGTCCACATCAAGACACATGGAGGGTCCACAAGTTGAGCAAACCAGGCTTTTGTTTTGGCCTGCAAAATCTACACGGTGGGGCCCATCTGATGAGCGGCCTGCATATCAAACATATGCGCATGACCATAAACTAGAGATCACTGCGTACGGAGTTTGCTAGTTCCATAACCGGAATCCCATGTGTCACGCACGTGCAAGATCGTAGCCGTCCAGCAGGTGGCTATGATCCAGCGCAGACAACATTGTGCTACGTCCGGACGTATGGAAGCCTGCAGAGCGCATGTGATCCTGACGGGTACTTGACGTTAAAAAAGAAAAAAGAAGAAAAGAAAAAAAAGAAAAAAAAAGAAACGATCTCGCATATGCTGATGCGAGTCTTATCAACGTCAAATCAAGTATCCGATGGTCATGGGAAGTGGGCCCGATGGCTCTCCATAACGAGAAAAAATGTCAATTGCTGGGGCGCGGATTGCGTCCTACCCCGTCGGTCTCCGTTAGAATTGGACAGGAACAATAATTTACTGAATGGTTGATTTTGTTAGATTTAAAAAAATTTAACCAAATAATCCATTCAAAAGTATAATGTAACTTAATCGAATTTGATTTTGATTGTTCGAAAATATTTTAAATCATACATTAATAGACCTACGTTCGATTCGATTTGGTTCGTTTTATCAGTTCGAAGTTGTCTAATTTAAATTGGTTCAATTCGATTCTAATGACATATATAGTATAAATAGTTTTTTTTTTTTTTACCTCTCATTTTTCACTTGACTCCAGTTAGCCTAAAAAATTTACCTTGCTTGAAGAATAACGAAACCCTAACCCTCCTTAACTTGTCCGGCCATCATTCCTCCTCTGTTGCTCATCCTTCCCACTTCCACCCTCATTCTCCTCTGTTGCTCGTCTTTCCCACTCCCACCCTTTTACCTCTGCCCGCTAAGCCGATTGAGATTCCAACCATCCTCTGCTCGTCCTTCAGTCCTGTCAGACGTCCAACCATCCCTCTGCTCATCAGTCCTACCCGCCCATCGATTCCACTATTCCAGTCATCCCTCTGCTCATCATTCGTTAGTCTTGCTCGCGACTCGCCCATTCGATTCCACAACTCTGGTCATTTTACACGTTCAACTTCAAAGGTTCGAACGAAACCGCACGCTCAGTTTTTCTTTTCTATTTTTTAATTTTTTAATATTTTTAATATCTTATTTGTAAATGCCTATAGCTACTGCTCGTTCGATTCCGATCATCCATTTGCTCATCAATCTGCACATTTAGAGTCATGACTTGTGATTTGGTTGGTCAAAAATCTTATGATTTGTGATTTGTAATTTGCGAAAATGTATTAAAATAAAAATATTTTTACACGAAAAAAACAAATTGTTTAAAATTGTTCGAACTGAAAAAATTGTTTGAAATGAAAAATGTTCGAACATATATTGAACCAGACTGAACCGAACACGAACAGAGCCCCATTGTTCGAACACAGCCCAGTCAGCAACCGAACCGAACCGAACCGAACTGGTCCATGTTCGACTCGGTTTGGTTCATTGTCCAGCTCTATCTCCAGCTGGGAACGGATATGAGCTTTGAGTGGCCACCATGATGTATTGATTTTATCCATATGGTCCATCCTATTTTTCCGTGACATTTTATGAAATAGGACTAAAATTTAGATAAATCCAAGCCTCAAGTTAACCACACCACATGAAGCAGTGGTGGTAATGATTCTCACTGTTGAAACTTTCCTACAACCCACCATAATGTTTATTTTCCATCCAACCTATTTATAAAGTTACATAGAGCTGCATGAACGGAAAGCATAAATATCAGCTTGATCCAAAACTTCTGTGACCCCTAAGAAGTTTTCAACGGCTAGAATTTATTCTTTTCTCATGTACACTGCAGGGATGCACGTGATCAAAATGTTTTATGTTATCATGCATTTTTACTTCTACACATTGCCTTAAGGCCCATTGGCCTAAGCTCACTACCTTGCAAGTTTATGATCGATCATTCAAAAATAATTTTGAGCAGTTGATTTTGTAAAACAATATATATGATTATTTTAAATTAATAAGCTGTCTAATCAAAATAAGTTACCTATTTTGGTAGGCACATTGATAAATTATTTTAGCGGATTTGAGGAGAAGTGGATTCCATGATATGAATTCTCATCAATTTCAATTCTTATCAGTTCCAAATTTTCTGCTTGGCAGCCAAGATTTGGAGAGAAATCGGACATGAGGGAATGGACGGTGTAAATTTTAATCCCACCGTATGCCCATTGTATTAGCCTCGATTTTTAAATCCATGCCATTCATCCATTTTTATATATCATTTTATGCCAGGATCCAAAAAATAAAGCAGATACACATCTAAAGTGGACCATAAAACAAGAAAAAGTGGAAAGTGAGACCTTTATGATGTATAAAAGTTTTGAATTAAACTGATATTTGTGTGGTCCCTTCATCCAGGTCTTTGTGACCTTATCAACAAGTTGGATGGAAAATATATATCATGTTGGGTCCCATAGTTAGGGATACATTACGTTGGGCCCCACATTGGGGAGGATTTCTCCTCGAATCCCACCTTTTTTTAGAGGATTTGAAAAAGAGCTAAAAGCGTCTTTTTTAGTTCTCCTGGATTCCCCTCAAATCTATTTCTCATCAAATCCATGGTTCCAAACATAATAAAGCAACCAGTTTCTCCTCACTTCTCCTCAAATCCATGGTGCCAAATGGGCCATTAGGCTAAATTCATAATCGTCG
This sequence comes from Liriodendron chinense, assembly GCA_003013855.2. NCBI lineage: Eukaryota > Viridiplantae > Streptophyta > Magnoliopsida > Magnoliales > Magnoliaceae > Liriodendron > Liriodendron chinense. Next base: position 1,720,252 of record PVNU02000736.1, on the reverse strand, counting down.
TTGATCATTTGTTGAGAATCCTAGTTTTCTCACAAACATGAATGACCACTCAATTTACTATAGTCCAATTAAAAGAGTCATATATCAGTTAATTAAAGTAATCAATAAAGTTCCCATGAAGAACTAAGGTCCTCCCAACTTTATGGATAGGCATAACTAGTATAGAAAGCATAGGCTGCATGAGATAGTAAAATTCATTTTGATTTCCTCAATCCAATATATATGTGTGTGTACACGCGCGCGCTTTTTCATGAGAATTTGTAAGCAATTTTTTAGAACTAATCTCACATAATATGAGTCAAAAATATAAATTGTCCATGTGATGCAGCACCCTAAGAAACCCTCAGCCCAACTTTTACCCTAATCTAGAAGTTTGGTGGGCCATCTTCTCAAAGAGAGACAAACCAAGGGAGGAAATTGTTTCCTTTTTCCATGGCCCGCAAAAGTTCTGGATCAAGGTAAAAGTTGGGTCCTATCGGTTTCCTGAGGTATTGCATCATGTGAACGGTTTAAATTTTAGGCTTTTCAAAAAGTGTTCATGAGTTCTTGTAAGAATTGGTGCCAGAGGAAGTGAGCATTCCTCTATCTATTGACACACACACCTCATGGAAAACAACAACTCCCTCAAAAGCTTACAAATTCACATGATAGCCCACTTGATAACTGAATTAGCCTAATTTTTAAGAGTCTTATTTTCTCGATAGGCCAACTTAATTGGACACATTGGATTACACACACCCATGTTGGGTCCACATGAGTCCACAACTAGTCTAGCACAAGATAGAGGAGTTGTCTATAATAATGCAAAAAAGAAGTGTGTAAAGTGCAATTGCTCATAAGGGAAGGTGGTAGATGCAATTAAACCAAAACAAATTCACTTTGATGCTCTTTGGCTCAAATCAGCTGTCTTTTCTTCGAAATGCGTCCTATTCAAATCATTGCTTTTTATTTTTATTTTTCAAAATGCATTAAATGAGGATTGAAACTTTACATAGCAATGGTCCATAATTCAAGCTTAGATCTACGTCTTCGCGCTTGTGAAACCATTTATGGGTGCAAGGTTGATGGGCGCAAGGTCTTTTTTTAATTACAAGAGCCACATGCATTCACCATTCAAGGCAAGTGGTCCCATGTTCATTGATCCAGCCCATTGATCTTATGTGCCTTTCTGAATGGCGCTAGATGCATAGCCACGGGGGGCATGCGTACATCTAGCTGTGCACTGTGTTGAGGGGAACGTGCATGAGATTCACGCCATCCATCAGGTGTGCTGTCTCATGTTAACCTTTAAAAAAAAAAAAAAAACTGGGTTAGTCCAAAACACATGTAGGCCACGTTATAAGAAAGAGCTGGGATGAGATGCCAACTGGGGTAGTTGTGATTGAGGCCCATCATGGTATGCATATGTTATCCAATCCATGTGAGTCTTCTCACAACTCCCCAAAAATCAAAGCTATTTTGAAACTAGGGCTCTCAATGGAGCGGGTCAGATCCGAGATCCGATTCGCTCCGAATCCATATAATGCAGATTTGGATCTTAAAATAGGTCCAATTAGTTAAATGGACCGGATTTGGATCATAAAATAGGTCCGATTACTTAAATGGAGCGGATATGGATTCTTATGAACATATCTGAGTTCGATCCGAATCTGATTAAGATCCGACTCACTGTCGCCTTACTATATATGTTATATTCATGTTGGCCATCCGTTTTACAAATTATTTTAGGCCATGTCGACCAAACCATCGTAAATAGTGGGATTTGCATCATTTTTCTACTAAATTAAATATATTATGCTATATATTTTATATCACATATTTTTTTAGATTTGTAATAGGGTGGATTCGGACCTAGATCCAACCCGAATCCAATGGTTATATGGATTTTGGATCGGAAATGGATCTAACAATTTATAAATGGATCGGATATGGATATGACCTTTTGGATCCGAGTTGGATCCGAATCCGATCCGAATCCGTCTACAGATATACGGACTTGGAGCCGGATCCAACTGGATCCAATCCAGATCCGATCCATTGAGAGCCCTATTTGAAACTCTGGTGAACGACACCTCCTTATCAATTTATAGGTTTTGCCAGATGTTACATTGTTTACGATGGTGAGGTCCACCTGAATTTTGGATCAATGTAGTGTTCGGGATCAAGGCCTAGCATGGGTAGGCGCACCTGATGGATGGGGTAGATCTGATCATCTACATGAAGTCGCCCATCCACATTGGCAAATAGCGTCCCACCACCATATGATATGAAAGGAGCAGGTTAGGCTGCATAATAGTCCGTTCAAATGGTGATAATTTATCCTTTTAACGTGTGTCAGTCATGTATGGATTATCCAGGCCGTCTAAATTGTGGGACTCACTGTGGATGGGCTTATATCTAAAATCCCACAGATCAAGCAAACCCAACCATCCAATTGAAGACTATCAAATGGATGGTTAAAAGTAAAATTGTGAGTGATCAAGACAAAATCAGATGATTACGATAATATTCTCAGTCAAGTTTTTTTGGGTTATGCTCTAACCACAATTGGGCCGGCGACTTGGACGGTCTGGATTTTTGTACCTGCATTTCATGTGTACGGCGAATAGTAACCACCAGTATCAGTAGTAACCAGACTTCTCAACGAGTACTGCATTGGCACGTGTGCCACTGATCGCCCTAACATTTTGCTCGTGTGAAGTCTTCTAGGATAAATGCCTCCAAATGCATTTATTCAGGAGAGCGGATTAGGTGAGACCCCGGCCTCACCTAAGACGGTGCGGCCCTTACAGTAGGGTTACCGTGGGGCCCACCTTGATGTATCTATTATCTATCCACGCCGTCCATCCGTTTTTCCATATTATTTTAGGTTATAATCTAAAAATTGAAGAAGATCCAATTATCAGGTGGACCATACCATAAGAAACAGTGGTTATTGACCCTTAATGGGCCACAGAAGCTTTGGATCAATCTGATATTTGTTTTTTTCCCTTCATCCATGCTTATGTGACATTATCAACAGATTTGATGGTAAATAAATACTATGGAAACATTAAAGTACGCCCTAAGAAGTTTTTAATGGTAGGATGATTAATCACCACTGTTTCTTATGGTATGATCCACCTGATTATTAGATCTGCTTCATTTTTGGTATAATGCCATAAAATGATCTGGAAAAACGGATGGACGGCATAGATAGATAATAGATACATCAAGGTGGGCCCCACGGTAAACCCATGGTAAGGGCCGCATCGTCTTAGGTGAGGCCGGGGTCTCACCTAATCCGCTCTCTTTATTCAGCGGTTGATGGGTCCACATGCATACTTAGGGGTATCAATGTCGGGTTTGGAGCCTTTACCTCGTTGGAAGACTCTACGGAGTTTCAACAAGAGGTCTAGGTATCAAAACCTATCAGGGTGAAACTCCCGCTGCTAACCGCACTAGTGGGTGCGACATATGACTAACCGGGTGGGTGTGTACTGTGATTAACTGGGTGGGTGTGTTGCATGCCTAACAAAAAAAGAAAAAAAAAGAAAAAAAAAAGGGGTATCAATGTTGGACCAAAATATGAGCAACAATGTTTTATACAGTTTGCACGATCTAACTTGAACGGTTTTGTGTAAAATATTTTTAATTCGGGTTTGTTGCGTATTTAAGTGGGTGTAAACAAGAATTAGGTATCCTAGATTTGCAAGGGTTGAGAGAGAGAGAGAGAGAGAGAGAGAGAGAGAGAATTCTAGGGTCAGAGAGAGCTTTGAGGGCTTGGGATTTCTCTCAGGGCGGCTTAAATTTGAGTTTTTTGTTTCTTCATTTTCTTGTAACTTTTCATATCATAATGAATTTGTTTTGTGATATGGTTTTTTACCTACGAGGAATTTTTTCCACGTAAATTCGGATTGCCTTCTTATGTGATTGTTAATTGTTGCTTGGTGAGTGCCGTTTTGCAAATATCTTGTTTGATCTCTCGCTTCTTCCGATGTGGGCCAGTTTTCCCAATAAGTGATATCAGAGCTATCGTTGGGAGGTGGATCAAAATATGAGACGAGGTTTCAATGGTTTCAAGCATGAGATTCAACATAGAGAAATGTAAAGACGAAAGGCATTCTAGTTCAGCAAGGGTTCAAGATGCACTCCTTGGAAAGCGACCAGAGGCTATAAAAGAAGAAGAGTGGAGGAAGATGGATAAAAAGGCCAATGTCGTCTCAATCCAATTGTGCCTAACGGATGAGGTTTTGTACAACGTCATGAGAGAGAAAATTGTAGCTGACACATGGGCGAAGTTGGAGAATACCTATACGAAAAAATATTTGGAGAATCGCCTATATTTGAAGCTTCAGTTGTACAATCTGAGGATGGCGGAGGGGAACGATGTTGAGAGCCACATCAGCAATTTCAATAGGCTTGTTTGTAAGTTATTGGATGTAGATGAACCGATGAAGAACGAAGATCAAGCGTTTATCTTGTTGAATTCTCTTCTGGTTTCATATGAATCGTTTAAGGACTCGTTGTGCGTAGATAGGGAGACCATTGGTGTTGAGATCGCTATCTCAGCCCTCTAGTCGAAGGTGATGAGAAAGAAAATTGGTGACGTGGGTTCCTCTATAGAGGCACTGATTATAAGGGGAAAGAGCTCTGAACGGGATGTGAGATCCTCTCGATCGAAGTCTAAATCCAAGGGCAAAGGAAAGAGCAATGTGAGGTGCTGGAATTGTGGGGAAGAAGGGCACGTGAAGAGGGATTACCAGAATCCTAAGGTAATGCAAGAGAAGTTTGGAGATTCTTCTATATCATAGAGGATGAGTGTGATGTTTGTGATGTACTGACTATATCCGGCAAGGGGTCTCTCAATGGAGAGTGACTTTTGGATTCAGGAACATCATGTCACGTATGTTCTGATCAAAGTTCATTCATGTCATATAGTGAGTATATCAGTGGATTAGTGTTCTTGTGTAATACCCCGAAAAATTTAGTACACGAGTAGGTACACGAGTGTTATAGTTCACACATTAGAATTTAAATTTTAGGCCGCGTCGTTCATACGCATACACACACATCACACTTTTATACGTATTCTAACACTTTTAAGACTTTAAAAACTTAGTGTACTTAGTTAAGTCAATAGACGGACCGTTAGAATGATCTATCATTGCTAGGTAGGAATATCTGACCGTCCACCTCGATTTTGAACAAGCCGATCATAGTAAACTAAACCCCTTGATCTCCATAGCCGCTCATACACAAATCAATTTAACATTCTGATCCGTTCATCTTGTTTATCATACATTCAAATGCTTAACCTACCGTCAAAACTGTGATCGGATGAAATTTCATGACTAGACAAGTCATTAAAGTCTAACGGTGTATATGTCTCACCAATAGGCCACCCAAAGACCATATTATGAATATCAGTTTGAGAAACTGACCGTGCAATAACTCATAATTGTGCTTAAGAACATAAACATCTAATCAGAAAAAAATTAGCCTTTCATATAACCATCCATCGAATTTGCATCCACTAATTGGGCCACCTAAATAACAAACCGAACCGACCATTTCGAAGATCATAGGATATATACCAAGGCTACCGGTTAAATTTTCTATTGGATATGTACAAATGTCACTTTGGATCACCGAGTGTGATGGATCACTAAAAAGGCATCTTGGTCATCTGTAAGAGATCAAGGCCCAAACTTAACCTGTATAAAGAGCGCGAAAAATGATAGGCCTTGGTGAAGTTTCACCGAAAATTGACAGTGTACGTGATCGCTACAGGTGGTTGAAGTCAAAACCAAAGAAAAGGGCAAAGTTGGTATTTTCCATATTATGTATGTGAGAGAAGCATGCAAACGTTAATTGGTTTTAACGTGGGATATTCTCAGCATATTTTTGTGTATTGTGGCCCACCCAAGACTCGTATCTACCTCATTTTTGGTGTCATGCCTTAAAATCATGTGGCCTACCTGATGAGTGGAGTGGATTTTGCATATACATCAGGGTGGGACCCACGTGCACAACGTGCATGAATGACGTTCGGTCAACACGCGTTGACCGCGTGCATTGCAAGGAAACGGACGGGAAATCCGTGTTCTTCTTCAACTGTACAGCGACAGCGCTGCCGCTGCCGCCATTAGCGGCCTGCACTGTCCATCACGGTGGCCCCTATCAGTTGATCCGATCCATTCATCCGGTGTGCGCCTCACCCAGACATTAGGGGTGGGTGGTCTCAACGTCTTCGGTCGACTGTGGGGATCACTTCAATCCACCGTTCTAACAAAAGAAAATCAAGATCCACCTCCCTGATGTGCATGGGCCTCTCAAAACTTGTGTGTAGCATCGTGTGGGCCCCACCTAGCTTTCCAACGAGCCTCATATACAAAAGAGTCCCAAAAACCATTCGGTCTCCTTCTCCAACTCAAACTCCACCACCTTCGGTCCGGTTGTAGTACCGCGAACACAAGCCATCCAAGTCCATCTTGGACTGTCCAAATACGTCTAGGGTAGTGTATAAAACCCCCCTAGGTGTCTTTTTCGAGAAAAGAAACGTAGAGAGAGAGAGAAGCTCGGGTAGAGAGAGAAAGAGAGAGAGAGGAAGAGAGAGAGAGATAGATCGTGTGGAGGGGTGGGTTTCATCCGGCTGTTGCTGCTGTCTGATCACTTCCAGGAAGAATAAGAAAGAAAAGAAGAAAGAGGAAGAAAGAAAGAAGAAGAAAGAGAAGAAGGAATAAGGAAGAAGAAGAAAAGAAGAAAGAGAAAGAAAGAAGAAACTGAGTCGACTCGATGAGCCAACTCAGATTCAAGTTTGGGCTTGTTTGAAGCCTAGAGATCGTTGCAAGTGAGTGATTCATCATAGAAATTTCTAGTTAATGTTTCTTCTATTTAATTTATTTTCTTCCCAAGTATGATGTCCAATTTTCATGTTATCCTTCAACATGGTTCGTAGGTAACGATCCATCCATCGATCTCTTTTTAACTTTAACGTAAAGTCATAAACTTGATCCTAGGTAAGGGATCCATCCACCTTCGATTTATATCCTTAAATTTCACCTACCAATTATCCTTTTCTTATTGAATTAATTTTATCAAGTTTTTCTTTTTAATGCACATGTCAGAATTCCACGACAATTCAATGTAGGATTTCATACAGGTGATGTCGCCAACATGTACCCCTAGATACACGTAGTATTCTCAAGATTCCACGTGACATTATTTTTAAACTTCTTAATCGACAACAACTTAAGTTTAGATAATGTACAATACATAACTCTTAGAACAACCTTAGTTATTCGTAACACTAAACCTTACGCGATGATCTTCTTAAATTCCTCGATTGACAATAACTAAATTGAGTCAAAGTATTACTTGAATAAAGTAAACACATGCATGGCGTGATTGGACTTGAATTTTGATACGCATTGTATGCTTGATGACTGCTTCCATAAATACATACATGTGCATACATTTATACACTGCGACAGAACAGGAGCATGGTTGATTTGACTCCTGGCGTGCATGGTTGATTTGCCGCCTCGCTGTACCGGTTAGGTGAGCATGGTTGATTTGCGACAGGTTCCTAATGTTCAGTGGCAGCGAGTTCTGGTCGTTTCACTTATTGAGCATGGTTGATTTGCTCGGTTGGATCAGTGGTGCATGGTTGATTTGCCCACTGGCGTGCATGGTTGATTTGCCGCCTCGTTGTACCGGTTAGGTGAGCATGGTTGATTTGCGACAGGTTCCTAATGTTCAGTGGCAACGAGTTCCTAGACGTTTGTTGCTCTCACACGTATCATAACATACATGACATCATGACAATCATGTTTCATTCATAATAAAACATAGAGTGTATCAATTATAACCTTATCTTTGTACATTTCATACAATTCTATCCGTTGATGATTCACATCCTGTCTCTTATTAACTGGAATATTACATGTGATGGAAATGACCTCACTGGGCTTTTAGCTCACCAAAATCACCACAGTTCTTGCAGGTTTTCAGGGAGAACATGACATAGACAGAGCAGAGTATTCAGATGGTCACGTGTTACCCAAACGCCAACTGTAGTCAATCTATTTTATCTTGTAAATTTAAAAGTAATAAGATATTAGTGGAAAAGAAACTTTATATTTGAGATTTATTTTAGTTATGCGATGTGTGGAATGGAATCTCAAGGAAGTTATGCTCGAATTTTCAATTCACACTCTGGAACTCGGGCTTTGGGTTATTATACTCGAGTTGCGAATTTCAGGGCGTAACATCTTGGGTGATGGCTACGCCCGTAAGGTGGTGAGTATTGGTACGGTGCACATTAGGATGTTCGATGAGATTGAACGAGTCATGAAAGATGTGAGGCATGTCCCTAAGTTGAAGAAGAATGTGATCTCTCTTGGTGCATTCAAGGCGACATGGTGCAAGTTCATTGGCTGTGATCAGTATTGTAAAGTAACAAAGGGGGCACTTATGATGATGAAGGCACGGAGATGCGGTAATCTTTACAAGTTGATCGGGAACACTATTCACGGTGGAGTTGCGGGATCGGCAGCGAAATCCACGGTTGCTCATATGTGGCAAATGCCCAAGGGCCACATAAGAAGAGCGACAAGGGGTGTGAAAGTGCGTGAATAGAGTCGGTGGAGGCACGAGAAGCGGTGAAGCTATAATGAAGACGAAGTAGAGATGAAGAATGGGTGATTGAGTATGACGAGGTACAATATGGAGATTTTTGTCACGGTGGATCGAGATTGTGGTCGGGTGATCAATCGACCAGGTTGGTTGATTGATCGACCGAGGCCATCGATCGATCAATCGACTGTGGTGTGTTGTGTTACACAATTTGAGCGACCTTGTATGGTTTTGTGTAAGATGTTTCTAATTCGGGTTTGTTGCCTATTTGAGTGGGTGTAACGGGAATTAGGTATCCTAGATTGGCAAGAGTTGGGAGAGAGAGAGAGAGAGAGAGAGCTTTGAGGGCTTGGAATTTCTCTCTGTATGGAGCTTAGATCCGGGGTTTTGTTTCTTCATTCTCTTGTAACTTCTGATATCATAGTGGATTGTTTACTTTGTGCCATGGTTTTTTATCTGTAAGGGGTTTTTCCACGTAAATTCAAATTGGCTTCTTGTGTGTGTCGATTGTTGCTTGGTGTGTGCTATTGTGTAAATATTTCGTTTGATTTTCTCTCGCTTCTTTCATTACGCGGTCGATCGTTGTTTCCCCAACAAATCCTTTTACTAAATGGACGAGTCTAAGTTGGGTTTGAGTCAACCCCATTAGACTTATTTAGAAATGGGTTTGGGTTTGGTAGAAGGAGATCCACCCAAACCCATTTAAAAATAGGTTAGGTCTAATGGGTCTGGGTCTAGATTTGGTATGCAAGCATTTTTAATAGGTTTAAAACCAAGTTTGGATGGGTTCAAGTCGGGCCTAATAGAATGGAAACCAATTCCAAACCTATTTAGCAACTGGGTCTGTTTTTGGACCTAGACCTGTACCCTTTAACAAATGGATTAGGTCTAGGTCGAGTCTAAATAAGTTAGGTCTGAATACCTCATCGGGTCTGCTGGCCCATTTACAACTCAATCCATGGCTCTTTGGTAGATTGACTCTGTTTCAAAACTAAGACCAGGGATCGAATTCCCATGTGGTGTGGGTGGGTGTGTGCGTGTATTGAGTGTGAGTAATAAAAAAAAAATTAAAAAATGCCTACATTTATTAAGGTGTTGGTGCATCTAATAAAATATCGGATATCCATTTATAATTTGAAATACGAAATATTTGATTGGACACCTTAAATTTATATTATATATGTACAAATCAAACTTACATGTCCAAATATTTTGACCTATCACGTGAAAACATGACTACATTTCTACTAGATATAACACTGGCCTTTAATTAGTATTTTTTAGGGCTGACAAGTACTTGAATATATTAGCCGAGACGAAAGGCGTTTTAAAGGCCCATTTGGAGACCATTAAATAAGTTACAATTTCTACTTAGAGAAGTAGATAAGTAACTTGAGATAAGTTTGGTTTATGATAAATTATAAATAGTTTTTCTTATTTATTTAAAGTTACTTAATGACTTCAGTTTAATAAGTAAAAATCAAGATAAGCTACTTAAGGCATCAGTAGCTGAAGTGACCATTCAAATGCCCTTAAATGAAAATAAGAATGCTTTGAAAACTAGAAAACTTGTGATCGTGGTTTCATAGTTCATATATCATCCACCAAAAACTTGCAGCAACTTAATAATCTTACCTGATAATTTTAGGGGCATCTTCGTCCTTCTATGCTTCTTCCTACATGTAGCCTGCAACTACTCTGCATTTTGTGTAGCCCACATGGAAGACAAGTTAAGGGAGATGATTGTGTTAAATCCACTATAGAAATTTGTAGCACTGCTGTGGTATGCATGTTTATATGCACCCATGTGTGTAATAAATGGGCTCAGGTGCAGTTCCAAGAATGGGTTGGAGTACACCCACACATGGCTCATATATTAATTGGGTTAATAATTAAAAAAAAAAAAAAACCCAAACCCATACCTGATCCATTTCAGACCGGGTTGGGTACGTATTGGGCCCACTAGCCCATTGACACAATCTGCATATGTCCACGTCTTGTAAAGTCTTTTGTCATCACTAGCAGTTATGGTATGGTTACTCACAGGAGGTTACTTCCCCGCACGTACCAATATACGTGCCAAACTGGTCATGTGGGTCCTACTCGGTATGTCGCGTGGTTAGAAAAATCAGGTGGTTCTCTTATTTTTTATATTATTTATTTATTTTCTGAATGAGAGTAACCTAGCAATTGAAACTTTAACTCAAAGGTTCATCTGGTAACCTCCGATTGAAGTGTTAGGATCTTCTCGTTTGGGAGATTTACGGTGATGTTCCATCTACAGTGTGGCCCATCATATTGATGTTTGGGACCACTGACGAATTAAGGACTTGTGTCTAGCGCGTTTGAAGCGCTAGATTTTTCTTTTGTCCTGTCTGCTTTTTTCCATCAAAGGCTCCGGCGTGATTTTTGGGTATGATGGCCCGCCAGGTGAGAAGTTTGATACCTCATACACGTGTACCATAGAAGTGCATGTCACATTCCTCTTGCCATAAAATCAAATTCGAGAATAACTTTTTATACTCTGGTTGCGTATGATGATGATACGCAGGCACTTAGGCTAATAGTGATGCATGGCATTCAGTTCATTCAAATTAATTAAACTGAGATACAATTGGTCTCAGTGAATATGTATCACTTACCAAAAGATTAAGATTATTTGAACCTCTGACTGTCTGATTGTGGACATTGATTGAACGGTTAAAATGAAAATATCCAACCGTTCTGTTTCAAAACACAAATATCCATGATGAGGATTCGTCAAGCAATCTGATTTTGTGAATATGACTGCGTCCTACCACCTGAACGGGCAGATCTTTGTAGGGGCCATCATGATGTATCTGTTTATCCAAGCCGAACATGCCTTTTCTCAGATCATTTTAAAGTATGAGACAAAAAATGAAGGAGATCCAATGATCAAGTGGACCACACCACGGTGATCATTTTAAGGTATGAGACCATCATTTTTTAGGCCTACCAATTTCATATTTGGCTACTTTTTTATGGACGGATTGGATGCCATGAAAACACTACGGTGGATCCCACTTGTAAGAGTTGTAGAACATGAATCCCATGAAAAGACCACGTGGATCCACGTGCAATAGTTGTAGAATAAGCTTTTTCTATAAACGTCACGGATGTTCCGCCTCTTTATTGCGTCGCATGGGAGCGTGTATGCGGGCTTGTGTATAAGTAGAACTCGGCCCGCATCGTTCACAGTATACACGAGTTTCCGATTCTGGCATGCTGGGCTATGGATAAGAAATCCAGACCATTGAACCGTTTAATCCCACCGTGGATAGAGCATGACCAATGAATCTCTTCAATTAAAAGATTTCAACGACCTTTACAGAATCTCTTTCCTTAACCATCTATATGTATGCTACAAGTTCAAAGGATGTACAAGGATATTCTTTTGTGGTGGGCCATCAGGCGGTGGTAAGAATAGGACAATGGTCTTGATTTCAGTTGCTATTGTAAGAATTGAAAACTCGTGTACACAGGAAATATGTGGACCCCATTATTCGATGCACGTGTGAAGAATTGTTATTATTATTATTTTCCGGCCACAGGCTTTCTGGCCTGGTGTGTTATTTGATACTCTGGCTGCCTATGACGTTTGATACGCAGGCATTTAGAAATGGTTAACGTGGCAAATTTTAAATTCATCTTTCATTGCTACAGGCTTTCTGGTTTGGGGTGTTATTTGATACTCTGTAAGCAGTTAAGAGCCACCGGTTTACACAATTTAGTAGGTTTAGATGAGTTAACATTTGCCACCTTTCCCATTTCTTGAACAATCCTGACCCTTGATTCGTGGACACTTTATTTATGAAATAAGACGCTTGGATGTTATTCATTTTTAACCATCCAATAATTGTCCAAAAATCTAATATTTTGATAACAAAATAAGAGTTGTATTTTTATTCATTATATATCTAAACCAGTCCCCACAATTTGGATGGTTTACTTCGAAATAATTGTATCCATTTACGCGATTTCCCTTCTAACTGCCTGTGTATCATCCATCACACTCTGCCGGAGTATCAAAGAATTTCTCCTGGCTATCATTTTGACAGAATATGACGGCCAGGAAATCGGATTGCGTGCGGAGTTACCCCGCACGCTCTTATCGTGCGGAGTAAACTCTGTTGGGCCCACATAGAATGTATGTGCTTTATCTATTCCGTCCATATGTTTTTCCAGCTCATTTAGGCGTTGAGCCCAAAATTTAAGCATATCCAAATCTCAAGTGGACCATGCCACAGGAAACAGTGGGAATAATGATTTCCACCGTTGAAACCTTTCCAGGCCCCACAGTGATGTTTATTTGCCATCCAACCTGTTCATAAGATCATATGGACATAGATGAAGGGAAAACACAAATATCAGCTTGATCCAAAATTTCTGTGTCCTCTGAGAATTTTTCAATGGTAGACATTCATTTCACACTTTTCCTATGGTGTGGTCCACTTTAGAGCGAACTCTGTGCCTCTGGCTGCCACGTGTCGCAAAAAAGTGAAATCGAACCCATATGCATGCATGCACACAGCTACAGCACACATGTACCTCAATCCAAGACCGACCGTCCTGAACGTATGATCACAGCCGTCTGATTGCTAGCTATCAATTGGACGCTTAGATGAAAAATAGTCAATGGTTCGAATTAAACAAAGCTGGAAATTAACATTGCCCAATCAACGTGATTGTAATGCCATCCTTTGTTTACGTTGGCCTGTGGGCTGAGCTTGCGCTCACATGCAATGGTGGGTTAGCAATCCATCCATCTTGAATGTAGATCGTTGTTGGTTTCATTCCTCTAAAATGTCTATTTCTTTTTACATGTGTGGTCCACTTACCAATAGATAGATTAAGAACATTCAGGTGGGAAATAGAGGTTTTATCAATTACGGGCTGGGCCTATTTGGACTCGGGCCCAACTAATATTTTGGGCTCCTGCATGGGCCGATGGGCTGAGGCCACTCAGGCCAGGCCGGGCCTCAATTCAACCAATTACCACTCATATGCATTAGTAACTTTGGGGTTGGTCTGGAATCTGGATACTAGCCTTCGTTAGTAACGATCCATTTTCAGAATTGAAAAAATCCCACGGATCAGACAGTCAGGATCATCCAATCAAAATCATTCATGGTCCAAGCCAATACAAAGTGGGGCCCACTTAAAGAACAAGTTTTCCATTTCCATTCTATTAAAAAAAAAAAAAAAAAAAAAACAATCAGTACCAAAAAAACATCACTTAAAAACTCCTCAATTCCTTTTCTTGGAAGAAGATTATTCATTTATATAACAATAATACTAGTGGACACTTAACAGCAAATTTCATCCCTCAATGAGTTGGTGCCCACCACATGCTCACATTCTACGCACACCATCTACTCATCATTATATATGGCCCACCAGTATACTTCCTGAATTCATCCTGCATGATCCCATAGTAGATGGCATCATCTCTAATCAACCATCTACACCCAAACCCCAAGCAGTGCCCAAAGTTTAAGTTACTCTCGTAGACCTTAAACAAGCACCATTTCCTGTGCCTCAACGATGCCACGGCACAGTCAATTTCGACGTAGTTCCACATCGACGAGTCGTTAGGGGTGAAGGCCACCTCCTTCCCCTCGTTCAGCCACATGGGTTTGCGCCACACACGCTTCTTGTTCAACCAGCACATGATCGCCATCCGCCTACGATGGCCCAGCCGGTTCTTGATGAACACGTGCCTCGGCTGGTTCTCGATCGCCTGGTCGGGTATTTGGGCAACCACATCAGAGATGGCCAACGCCACGACCAACGCTGCCAGAGCAAAGCTGACGAGCTTCGCCACTGCCATCTCCTTTCCTATTTCTTAGAGGGAATGCGTATTGCACGTACACTACACATGCACAAGTAGGAAGAGAGAGAGAGAGAGGTATTTATATACATATATATAGATACAATGTGAGCAGTTTCTGTTGTAAATGTACAGGTCGGTTTCTCTACAACCTTTTGTAGTAAAAGCTGTTTCTGCAACTCTTGTTCACGTGCATGTAATGGTTCTTAAAATGCGTGGAAGTTATTCACCTACATATAAATGTTATTCAACTGTTGTGTGTATGCCATTATGATGATGTGATTACCCAAAATCATGTCTACCTAAACATTAGGTGGGCCACACCAGAGAAAAAAAAAATGGAAATCCACTCAGAAATTCCGTATAGAAATCACAGTGGACCCCACAAGCAGAGTTGTAGAAAAAGCCTTTACTGCAGCTAATGACATGTGAGAAATGGGGGCCATGATTCAGTGACCCAAACAATTAATATGTGGGCCCCAATTTTGATGGACGGACTTAGGTTGTCAACGAATAGACCGTTGAGAGAGAAAATACTGCATTGTTTCACGTTTGCCGAAGAAAAAGGACAGACATATTACAGGTAGGCTCTTTAGATGCTGGGGATTTTTGACTCATTTATTATCGACCGTGAGTTCCATCATATCAACGGTTTGGATCATTGAATCTTGGGCAGTGGGCCCGACTTTTACGAACTTAAATCTAAATGGTGATGTACATAACACATAAACCTCACCCGAGCATTGAATATTTCCTAAAAAAACGGAAGGCAAGAGAAAATAAATGAAACTGAAACTTGGACTTTAGTATATGAATCTAGTCATCTTGAAATCTTCGTGGGCCTATTTTATCACTTAAAACAATAGGATTCACTCATGAGAGGAAGAATCACCTGTATATGATGGAGTGCCAAGATTCATAGACTGTTAGACTGTTATATCTATGTTCGTATTTATGAACATAGACTGTCAATGTATTTATATCAATACATAAACTGTCAATACAAATGTTCAATAGACAGTCTCGTTCAACATACCCGTATGAGGAACACAGTCTATGTGGGCCACACTCGTATGAGGAAAATGATGGTTGCCAATGGTCCTCGTTCAGCTTTCAATTGTGGCCCACCTGATAAGTGGACCAGTCTTATGGGCTTCTGCATCTCACATGTGTGTCATGTGGGGCACCCCCTCAATGGAGCAGTTCTGTGAACTGTGGCACATCCTCCACCGTTCATTTTGCATGCGTAAACATCAATTGAGACTACCGGAATTATGGGTCTCGTTTGGAAGGAGCATCCATAAATCTTAACCATCTGATCTCGACCATTCAATTTGGACCACAGGTTCACGTTCTTTCAAACTGTCCACTTGGATGGTTAGGATCATCCAAACCAGTTGATTCTTGATCATTGCTCCATCCACACAAGTCCCATTATTTGGATGTTCTTGATCGACGAACATGTATATGAACTGTGGAAGATGAAAAAGAAAGATGTGGCTTGCAAATGGAATGCCCGGGAATGGATGGTTGAAAAAATTGAAAATAAAAGGTGTGGGCCACTTGATGGACGGTGACGATTTCCATGATATATCGCCAAAAGGTGTGGGCCACGATTTCCTGGTGATTCTTCATGGTAGTCTTATTCAAACGATCTTAACCGTCCAAAGATTGGCCTTCTCATTATATATATATATATATATATATATATATATATTGAGATATAAGATTACAAGATAGGGCAAACGAAATGGATGGTATAGATGATCGTTGGACCTTTCTTTTGTTCTACTGTTTCTGACCGTCCAGTTTGCACGATGTTGATGGAAAGCATGGTGACAAATCTTGTGCAAAGCAATTTCTCAGCGTGCAGCTTTCTAAGGAAGGATTTTCAAGTTTTTAGGGTAATCTTATAATATTATTGGGAAAATTTCATAGAAAACAAAAATGCTTATTACAAATAATTAAATAAATTTAAAATTTAAAACCTGTAATGTTTTTAACTATTGTTTTTAATCTCAAAATAATATCATTTTATATTTTTTCAAAATCTTAGCTCTATTTGTCACAGCTATGCTACAATAGTGTTCTTCTCCAACTAAATGGCTGTAGTTGGTTGTAATTGTACCATTGAGAACATTGGTCCCATTACAACTGCTCTGCTGGAGGCATGGCAAATTTTGGTTTTGTCTTAGATTTTGAACTTGGAATCTAGATTGTCTGCTCGGCTTCAATAGGATATTTTTTGTTTGACAATCACCTGATTGGTTCAGCTCAGCAGTGCTGTCAATTAGCAGACGATCCCTACTTTTGAACTAGTCATGTAAGAAGGCCTGTCCCTAGGAGGGAAACAACAACTAAAAACAACTGCTAATGCCCTATAAGTTGTGCAGCAAAAACATGAATCCATGTGAAGGTCTCATGCTAATTAGCTAGTTGTTTGGGCAATAGCCTACCAAAGCAATCTTCAATAGAAGATGCTAAGGTACAACCCAAAGTTCCATGTGAAGTAGTAGTGGGGAATTTTTCGCAATGGGTGAAAGCCTGACAGAGAAATATGGGCCTATTAAAAATATTAATTTGGTTTGTCCTAGGCCCAGTCCATCAATGTATATGACAGCATCTCAATCATAGATTTGTTCCAAGTTCTATAAGCAAATCTATTTAAATAATAAAAATGTCACATTCCCAAGTCATCCCCTTGTTCGCTACTCCCACATGTGCCTTTACAAGCGGTCAGGCACCAATGTGGAATGCATCCGTGACGTTCGGTTAGTCTGTAGGTGATGTGGATTGCTGGCAATGCTCACATTGCTCAATTAAAAAGTGCTGTATGAGTTTATCGGATGTGGGCTGTAGGGAGAAGTAAAAGCCAATGAAAAAATGTTATGTGAGCTTGTCAGATGTGTAATTTGAATGGACACAATCACTATTTATGTTGAAGAATCTTAGCTTTTCACTCCAAGCATCATATGCAACAGGCACAGTAAGTCGCTTTTTGTCGTTGGTCCAAAAAAAGGGGGCAGGTGGACCATTAGTTAGGCCACACATGGACAAAGACAACTAATGGTCTGAAATTTTCATCCATGGGTTGGGCCCACCTGAATTTCATACGTACGTACCAAGTTGACACGTGAAGGATGATTGAGCTGATCTCATTTAAAATCGTAGGGTGATTGAGCTATGATGGTGATTTTGTATGATTCTAAGCTTTCCTTGGATCTGAGCTACCAGGTGCTAATGTGATCATCGACTTTAAGGACAGTATGCACAGATTTTCAGTTGTTCAAGATGGGCGCGTGATACACTGACCCAAACCATCTGTCAGTTAGGTGGCAGTGGCGATGGTCTGGGTTTGGGCTGACACCTAAGGCCCTAGCCCAGCCTAAGCTCATCATGGGCCTATCATAGAAGGCCCAAGCCACACCCAGATGATTTTGGTTCGGCTGGCCCCGACATGAAAATTGTGAAATTTCTTATTTCTTCTTTGAATTTTTCTAATCTATCCATTTATCTAGTGTATCAAGTGGGCCACGAAAAAAAAAAAACCATTTTAAGGGAATAAAGCAAACGGTCCACATTCAAGATACATAGTTGCCTAAGAATTAGAAGGCAGATTTATAAGATATAACACATGCATGGAAGAAGTCAGGTTGGCTAGGTTGGGTCAGTCTAAAATGACTTGAGCCTATCAGGCCATGCATGTAAGACCCAGGCGCTGTCAACAGACCAAGCTAGTAGGTCCAAGCTTGGTCTATTTCTCTTCTTAATCTATTTGCATATCACAGATTGAAAGGCTAGGATTAGAGTTGTACATAAGCCGAGTCGAGCTGAGCTCTGCCCTGTTTGAGCTAGGCTCGACCAATCACCATCCTGACTTGTGTTTGGCTCAGAAAGCTTTTGAGCTAGACTGACATGATTGAGCTGAGTTCAAGCTTGAGCTTTTCAAGCTAAGGGCCCAGCTTGGAAAAGTATGTACTATTTTCACAAACTTTACACACACACATACACACACACATACCCCAAGTTGAGCTATGATCGAGCCGAACTTTGAGCTAAGCTGAATTGATCTTGGGTCAGCTTAATCTTGGCTCAAAAATCCTTTTAAGCTTGGAAAAACAGTGCAGCTTATCGAACCGTGTCGAGCTTGTTTGGCTCATGTTCAGCTCTAGCTAAGATCACCCCATTGAGAAGATTTTTTGTTATGGTTTATCCGGCCTGACTGATCAATGGATCCACTTGGACAAACTGAAAACCTCAATGTACTGCACAGATCATAACCTAATTCCTCAAGCTCTAATTCCTCCAAATAACTATAAAAATCCTAAATTTCACAATCAAATGAAGTTTTCTCAGCTTCAATCATATAAAAGCAGAAAATGAGGCTCCTTGTCTCTTTCTGGGCAGCATCTTTCAATCAATCACGAACCAAAATATAAAAATTTAAATTTAAATTTAAAATAAAATAAAATACAAAGAACCGGTAATGAGACAGCCTCTGTAGAAACAACTTTGATACTCTGCCAGTTTGTAACGGATGATACACAGCTGCTTAGAAATTACTTATAAATTGCATAGTTCACGTACAAGTAAGTCAAATTATACTGTCCAAATTACACGTCCTCATTTAGATGTATCATGAACCAAAAGTCACGCTTATTTTGATAATATGACTATCTGATTATTGTACATATATTGGACGGTTAAAAATGAATCAGCCAGTCCTATCTCAATAAACAAGTGTCCACTAATAGGAAGTTATGATCATTCAACCGATCTCATTTTGGGACCCTAACTTAGCAACAGTGATCAGTTCCACAATTCAATCGGTTCAATTCAATGCATACCACGTGTATAATAGATGAGCGCCTGCGTATTAAGGATGATACACTGCCAGAGTATCAACTAACTCCCCAGTGTTTTATATTTGGACTGCTCTTTGTGACCTTACATTAAATACAGTGTCAGGTTTGAATAGTATCTTAACAAAAGAAGAAAACAAGATCAGAACTGAGGAGAAATTATCCAGTGCTCTTAGTGCACTCTAACTTATGGTGCTCTTAGTTTCATGAGGACACTTTGGCTGTCCAATCAATACATTTCAAGGGTTTCAGAGCAAAAAATCACATTTATCAAATGATCTGATCCATCCATATGTTGGCCTTCTTTTCTACAATCCCATCGTTAGGATTGCCTTGTGAAAATGATGAAACTGATGAAAATGATTCTTTAGAACCTAAGAAATCCAATGATGACTCCTAATAATCAATGGGCACAATTTTTTATTTGACTTGCTTTTATATGAATAATCTCAACCGTCCATGCTATAGGTTGTTGAACGAATGGTTAGAATGGTCTGATCAGTGTCATTTTCACATGTTAGCACCTCGAATGGGTGATAGACCTGATGCATACTCTAGACCGGTCAATTGGAATGCCCAAATGTCCCTATGGAACTTAGAGTACCATAATGTATAGAACCCTCTAAGAGTACTGGGGCGAATTGCAAGCATGATGTCTTAATTGAGTCCCGGCCTTTAGGGGAATTTGCCCTTACAAAGGAAGATTCTACGAAGTACAGTAGAGAAGGCGGACAACATCATGGAAAGTATTGAAGATCGAAGTCTCTCTCATAAAAGTATTGAAGATTTTTCTTCTTCACTCGCATCTTTAAGCTATATATATATATATATATATATATATATATATATATATATAAAGATAAATATCGAATAATTCCAAATTTCATAAAGTATCAAAATTACACATCTTGGCACTAAGATTACAATGGTTTTACAGTCTCTAACTTACCTTAAATTATGAGATTTTCTTTCGTTGGCAATTTCTTTCTAATGTGCTCCATTGGTCCATTCCACAATAGCTCAAAATTGTCATAAGTTTCTTTTATACACTTGATCAAATAGTCAACAAAAAATGTATTTAAGGAGGCGTTTAGATCTTAAGTTACTTAAAATAAGCTACTGATCTGTAAATGGCTTATCTTGATTTCTACTTATTAAGCTGAATTGATTAAGTACCTTTAAGTAAAAAAATTACTTATTTATGAGTGACCTTAAACCTAACTTATCTCAAATGACTTACTTATCTACTGCTGTGAGTAGGGAAAGTAATTTATTTTAGGCCACAGCATGTTTCCAATAGGTGGACCCACTTGGTATGATTCCATAGTGGGGAAAGCTTGATGTGACTAACCGGGGTGGGTGGGTCTATTAACAATGGGGTGTGTGAACTAACCCATCAAATAAAAAAAAAACCAAAAAAAAAAAAAAAAAAACAGGTGGACCCACTTGGCAAATCCTTCAGTTCTCACACACGTCTCAGAGAATGCATCCCAACGGTCCTACCGTTGATGGACCATACTCAGATAAACAACAATACACATTTATCAAAGTTTTCTCATTGTGTATGCACCGATAGCCACGTATCCCCGGTCTCCTTAGATGATTATTTTCTGTCTGCAGGCTACCAATCACATGATTATCATCCAATCTATGTGATTCATATAGCCCATACTTACTTTCAGTGGTCTGTGTAGATGTAATGATAGATAGCCACGTGTATGGTGGAGATGAAGACAGCTTGTTATATACCAAAGTTCAACTGTAAACGAAAATGTTGCCGGATTAACCGTATTATTTTTGAGGTTTGGTCCACCCACCGGCCTGTATGACTCAACCAACCCAGCGCATCTATGCGCATGTCGGTGCGCGTGGCAAGCTGGCATCCGTCTGCAAGATCACATCCACCATCCATTGGTAGCATTAGTTGTTCCGTCCGTTTGTTTGGTACACCACAGCTGCATGATTGAGGTGGGCCAAAGTATCTAACAGGAGAAATCAACGAAGGAAACCATGCAAAAATCGCACTGATGAGATGATCTCATCCATCCTCGTCTTTATTTTCTTTAGCCATCCATTTTCTAAGGCATGGATGAGCTGGTTAAGATATCCTAACCAATGTGATTCTTCAGAAAAAAAACAAGCAATCCATGATGGACCCTAATAAGTAGATGGTTCAGATTGTTTATTAGACTTATTTTTATGGAAGCAATATTGACCTTCCACATTAAAAGCCATGGGTCAAATGACTAATATTTGTGAAATTGGCATGAAATTTACATGGTAGTCCATAAAATGTGTGTTGGACGTAATGAACGGTTTGGATCAATGGATCTCATGATGTTGTTCTCCCTACAGATTCAGTGGGCGCGCTCCTGGGTAAAGGAACGGACGAGGATGGTTCAAAACGAGTGGCCAGATTTAGGGAATTTCACTATATTTGGGAGTCCGGAGTACCAACTTAGAAATTTGACTCCCATTTAATGGAGGAGACTTCTGATGTTCTCCATATTGGAGACATGGTTAGCATACCTTAGCAGTAGAAACTAGTTAAATAAGGGATTGGATGGTTCATTGGAGTGTGGAACCCTGTTGTTCCTTTCGAGAGAGGAGTTAGATGATACGTGGCTCTTTCAAGTGGGCCCATGGTGCAGTGATCCAGACCATTCATCTGGTGAGTCCACAGTCGATGGAGAATACCCCTACCACAATGTTGGTATCTTTTTCAACCGTCTTATTAAGTTTTTTTTTTTCGAGGAATGGTATATCCACCATTGGAGAAAACAGACCAATGGTCTAGATTAACGAAGCATGTGTCCCAGTTTTTAGAAATGGAAACAGGTGTATGGGACATGCGATCAGTGTATAATGTGGTCCCCACCGTGACGATCATGAGCAAAGATCAGGCTGTTCTACCTACCAGATGTGACCACCTCCCGCACCAAAAGAAAGGACGGTTCAAAAAATCATGGCAGATGGCAGGGTGATGTATCAATCAGGACTGCCAAAATGGTGGTCCATATCATGAATGGACCATATTTTGAAACTCAGGTGTAGTAGACAATCCAAGCCGTTACTTTGTAGATCATTTTTACTGTCTGCCGTCACTTTGGATGGATGTCCGTAATCGGAAGAATAGGATCGTCTGATCTATCTGTATTTTGAACCAATTGCCATTCATGGTAGGGGAAACTACATGGACGGTCCAAAATGATAGTTCACCCTTCCACGTGTACCTCGGAGAGATGGATCTACCTGTGTTTTGCAAGAGTTCGATTCCTGTACCCATTTTGTCAAAATAGGACCATTGGAGATTTTTAATTTTTAACCGTCCAATAAATGTCCACCAATCTGATAGTCATATAATCAAATAAGCTTTTTTTTTTTTTTTTGGTTCAAGATACATCTGAGCTGGGGCCACAATTTGGACAGTTCAAACTCAATTACTTTATGTCGCATACGCAATTTCAAGTGCCTGCGTATCACCCATCACACACTGCCAGAGTATCAAAGTTTTTCTCTTAATAATAATAATAATAATAATAATAAAAGAAGCCTTGTGATGATCCACACCGCTCTTCTAACAGGACCCAACATAGATGGGCCACATGAAAAAGATTTCACCAAAAGGGAAGCCTTTAACCAAAGTAAGTTAAGCAGTTTCTAACTTAAATTTCGTATTGATGGTGAAAATATACGGTCAGTGAGATTTTTTTTTTTTTTTTTTTCGACGTCTCATTTGCAGTGGAAAACTCTAGATGAACGGTCTGGATCATCAATTAGGTGGACCAAAAGGAGACATCATCTCCAAGACTTCTTATTGGGTTGGCCCCACCGTGAGGATCGCCTAATGCAAAAATCAGCCATATCTACTCATCAGTTGGGTCACACCATAGAAAAAATTCCTAGCCTTGATGCATACATAGCAAAATGCAAGTTTGATTACTCAATGAGTGGATGTGGCTGATTTTTGCATAAGGAATTTTTTCTATGGTGTGACCCAACTGATGAGTGGATGTGGCTGATTTTTGCATAAGGTGATCCTCATCATGGGTCCAATCTATTGGACGGTTTGGATTTTGCATGCACATGAAAGATTGGAAGTTATCTGCTGAGTGGACCATGACTCAAGGGTCCAAATGGTCGGACTTGAGACCTTGGTTAGAAAAAAAACCCAAAGCGCCAAATCGTATTTAGGGGTGAAGTTTAGCATTCTCAAGTGATTTGATTGCCAAGACATCAAGTGGATCCCACTCAGGTCTTATTATGTGGTCGTTAAACACCTGGCACTGTTTAAATGGGTCCCACTACAGGTCTTATTTTGTGGTTGTTAAACACCTGGCACTGTTTAAGTGGGCCCCAACCTTTTGTATTTTGTGATGGATCTCCATGAAATCCCAAACAGCCAATGACAGGAGATGATCCATGTCTGATAGAGAATAGGCCATTTGAAGGTCCCACCTGAATGAATATGAAATGGTATTTTTGGATCATGAGAGGCTGGGAATTTATCTAAAAACAAGATAAATGGATTTAAAAGGAGTTTGCAGATAGAACCCATGAATTGAATATACATTTGAATATAGAAGAATGGTATGTCCTATGCATTAGAAGGTGAATAGTACACCCATGCATCTATTTTGTAAAAGGAGGGTGCGCTTTATGACGATCCAGACCATTGATATTCTGGGTCTTTCCTATAGATCAACAATACCCCAATATTTTTCCAGATTGGATGCTTCTGATCCATCCCATCTATGGCTGCTATTTAGGACCATTGTTATGTTTTCTCCGCAATCGTTAATGCTTAGGCTACTGATCCAAGGGCTGAAATTGTCTGCTTGGATATTTTTAAGGAGTTATGCATCAGCTGCGGGTTCCTTTGGATCAACTGTCAAGATCTACGGTCCATGGGTCATACATGTTTAAATTGGCCTATCAGGATTCTATCACATTGGATGCATCAGGACCTTATAATTCCTGTTGAATTTTTGTATTGGAAGTTGGGTTTTTTCTTTCTAAAAAAATCCTTAAGGAAAAATAATAGAATATTGGATTGAAGGTTGGTTTGTCTTGATTTGCTAAGGATGTAGATAAACAAGCTCTCATGGGATGAATATCAGAAGTATGGAATGATGATGGTTTTGAAAATCCCCAAAAACTGCTGATTTTGGAGTCTCTTGAGATCCTCCTCCTTGGACTAAAGCAACCCAACTGGTCTCAAGAGAAGAGAAAAGAACTAAAGAGCCTTCACTGAAATTCACTTACTTTGGTTGCTTGGCAGTACTAAAGCTTTCTTAAGCTTCTTCTCCATGACCAGATATGGCCCGCCTTAAGATCTGCAGAAGCTTCCCATCTAAGAAAGCTTATAATGGCATTGAACAAAGCGAACTGAGCCCATTTTCTAGTTTTTCCCTCACTGTTAGGGAGTTTTTGTGATTTCCACTGACAGGTCTTGCTTGAATTTGTCGAAACTAATAGCAATATGTATATAGATAGCTTCTAGTTCAAGGAAGTTGTGTTTATATAGGTGTCGTAGAGCAGAAGATATGCTACTTGGGTTTGTTTTGGAGTTGTAGAAAAGTATAGGTGGAGTCTGTTTAGAAGTGTGAAGAGTTTAGGATTGAATACTCAAGAACGGAAGTTGGGTTCGGTCTTTCTTTCTTTCTTTTTTCTCGTAGAAAGGGGAGTTATGGATGAGAAGAGTGATGTGGACAAGGGGGATGAAGTGATGCTACCTGGGTTCCGATTCCATCCGACAGATGAGGAGCTTGTTGGTTTTTATTTGAGAAGAAAGATTCAGCAGAAGCCTCTGTCTATTGAAATTATCAAGCAACTCGATATCTACAAGTACCACCCATGGGAACTTCCAAGTAAGCCGCTCTCAAACTCACCACATCACTTTTGAGTGGCTGGCCTTGATTTTTCTTTCATTTCTTTGATGCTCGATATTGGTTATTTGGTTATTTGGTTATTTTGAGTGCATAGAAATTAGTTACCTTCAGTTTCAGCAGCCGAGTAACATAAATAGCTTTTCATTCATCTGTCTTAAACATAGTTTTTCAAAGCCGTCTCAGAGAAGATTCTAATTAGCTGAATTAGGGTATTTTACGTGTTTCACCATATACAGCGGCATTACCATATATTAAGTCAATCTCTTCACTAAAAAATAAGAAGCCAATCTCTTCTTGCTTTCATGCTCTTACATGTGACTTTCTCCAAGTTCCTCTGTTCCGCTACAAAAGAGAAGCTCTGAGAACTTCTTTCAAAAAAGATTGCCATGTCTGTTGTTTGTTCTGTTGAGACTTTCACAAGCACTAGCTATGGATTCTTTGATACTTGGCCAAATCAAATGAAGATTTCAGATCTTTGTACTGCTTTTTTTTTTTTTTTTTACCCCTTTTCTTCTTCTATTCTTTAATGTAGTATTGAACATGATGATGTATTTTTGCATCTCATTTGCAAGAAGAGCTAGCGATTACTGGGGAGAAGGAATGGTATTTCTACTGTCCTAGGGAACGGAAATATAGGAACAGCACAAGGCCTAACAGAGTGACTGGAGGCGGATTTTGGAAAGCTACTGGAACAGACAGACCCATCTACTCCTCAGAAGGAACCAAGTGCATAGGCCTGAAGAAATCCCTGGTCTTCTACAAAGGAAGAGCTGCCAAAGGGATCAAAACAGACTGGATGATGCATGAATTTAGGCTGCCTTCTATCGCTGATTCAACTCCAACTAAAAGGCCCATTGATAAGAACCTTCCTGCCAATGTAAGTCACTTGCTCAGTTCCTGTTTTCTTATTGCACAGTCACTTGAATGTGGATCAAGAATCATGACTAACCGAAACCAAGTTGACCCAGCTGAGTTGACTCAGTTTCGCTGGACAACTAATCAAGTCAAACTGCCTGAAACATGATTTTTTTGGGGACGAGAGGCCATGGATTAGTTGGTCTCAGCCGAAACTGGACAATTCATGATGATTTTGGTCCCCTGAGTGAGTCGCACTCCAGAGCTGAGTTTTAAAACCTTGATGTGGATTGGACCCTAATCTTCTCAGCATGTGTTTTTTCCCATGGTGTGCAGGATTCATGGGCAATTTGTAGGATTTTCAAGAAAACCAGCTCCATGGCCCAAAGAGCTCTCTCCCATACATGGGTATCTCCATTGTCAGAAAACACCAGCTTCGACCCATATTCTTACACAGCACATGGGACCCAATTCACTTCAAAGAACATCTTATCTAGCACCAGCCAAGCTGGATCAGCGTTGCAGTTCAGTTGTAACAGCGAATTGCAGCAGACCTTGACTACCGCTTTCTCTCCCCTAGACGATCTCTCCTACAAACACATCAATCCTACAGTCTGCAAGCCACCCCTACTTCCCATTTCAAACATGGAGTTCCCCACTGGCCTCTTGTTCTCCCCACCTGAAATGCCAGGACCAACAAAGTGTACCGTCGAAATCGCTTCCATGCTTCAAAACATGTCCCCTGCAATATATGGGGATGTCAGCAGGGCCTCTATGAATATGGACTTTGGGACACAGCAGTTTAACAGCTACAATATCAATCTACAGCAGGACACGAAAAGGAACGTAGATAATGCAGGAGGGGTGTTTTTGAGGAAAAACACTAATGACCATCATGAAAATAATGAGTGGGAAACTGCAAGAACAGTTGGTTTTCCCTTCAATGTTCCCCCAAATCCATCGGATGAATGGAAATCCAATCTGTCATGGGATTCTCCCCGTTGTCCAAGTGAGATGTCCACGAGTTATTCCACAACCAAGTGCCAAACTTGATGAACTCAAACATACTGGAAGTACTTCCCTTTGCTTAGTATCGAGTAAGTCAGAGTTCATTGAGATTCTTCTCCATGTATAGTGGTACATCATTTCCATATTGCAATGTTTGTGAAAAGAAATGAGAACAGAAAGATGAGCCTTCAGTTAGGTTATATCTTTTGCCTTTTATCCTGTTTTTTTTTTTTGTTCTTTTCTTTGTCTAATTAGCAAGGAACGCTGACCTGCCATTGAGTAAATCATAATTTATTAGTTCGATAAATAACGGTACTGCAACCGTTGGATATATGCTACTTGAACCTAAAAGTGATCCATATTCAGATGACTGGAGTCTCAATTGTATCCTTTGTGGTTGACTTGTCAGACGCCATATCTGCAGCAAGAGAAATTCTAGGAAGATACATGCGAAGACATGCATGCAATTTCTAGCCATTTATGATTCATCAGATGAGGCTCACCATTGATGTGCCTGATGCAAAAATCAGCTAGTCCACTGATCAAGTGGGTAAAACCTGCATGAGAAAATGGAAGATTGGGAAGAAAGATGGCCATTTCCATACTCAACATAAATAGGTTGCCTACATTATGAATGGACCAGCCTGAACCTTGGCCTAGGGTATGTCCATGGTGGGCCCCACCAGATGAATTACGGTGCCATATTAGCATGTCCACTAAAATGAAAAGCTGCCATCCTCTTCATGTGACTAGGCATTTTTCATAGATTTCAACCATAGTACAATTTTAACAAGAGGAAGCATATGTGACTTGGCATTTTTCATACATTTCAACCAAAGTGCAATTTTAACAAGAGGAAGCATAAGGATGCATGTTATCTCTCTTCTGAATGTCTTCTTATTCTGTGTTTAGTGAAAAGCAAGTTTTTTGGAAGAAACCCCAAAACCTTTTACAGTTGAGATTAATGGATCAAAACAACTGAAACAAGAAAAAAAAAAATCAAGGCTAATTTACAGTTTGCCAATAAGATGGTACCCGTGCCAGAAGCAGGGGCACTCAAATTTGACTTGATTTATCTGAACAAGAAATGGTAGCATCGAAAAAAGGTCTCCTGCCATTTTCTTTCTTTTACCATGTCATTCTTCATCTTGAAGTACCATGGCAACATGATCAGAGACATCTTGCCTAGAACTCCTCCATCAGAAGCATGTTTGCAGATCCTTCGTGCATGTGGTTCTTTCCCTCCTTGTGGCAGTTAAATTGATTGATGATCTTACCCATGAGATTATGGAACATAACTGCTAATTTGCTGATTCTTAACTTTCCTTTGCCCCAATTCAATCTCTCCTGATATTTTTCCTCATACAATATCTGATATATCATTTGTAACAACATAGTGTCAATGGTAATTGACAAGAGGAATTTTCATGCCTAAATCCTGACTTTCCGGCACTTTTCTTCAGAGCTTATGCAAGAATCTTTCGTCAGACAGAATAGAAGATCAGGTAGGGAAAATATATATTTTTTATAAGACGTTGGAACCATAGCTAGTGATTCAGTGTATCACCAGACTGTGGTTGGTTGGGCTTCCCAAGCATACTTAATACTCAGATGTTTGGGGCAGAACTGAAAATGAAACTCACTCTTTGCAGGTTAGCATTTTCCGCCCTTTTTTTCTCCATACCAAATTACCATTGAGATAGGAAAGGGAAATTCATGCTCCTATCTCAAACACGGTTAGGAAGAAGAGCATCCTATTGGCCTTCGGAACCGTGAACGCCCAAATGTACCCTTATGTTTTCATACAAAACTCCACCCCGGTTCCTTCTTTACACCAACACCCTTCATCAAGTTTCTGATCTTCAAAACTTCTTCCCAGTCTCCTGCATCTGCACAGATGTTGGACAGTGAGACATAAGCTCCAGAATCGCAAGGCTCCAGCTCAAGAACCTTTTTGGCTGCCGACTTTCCAAGCTCAACATCACCATATAGTCTACATGCACCAAGCAGGGTCCCCCACATCAGAGAATCAGGTTTTATGGGCATTGTCTCAATGAACCTTTCAGCCTCTCTTAGTCTCCCAGCTCGGCTAAGTAGATCCACCATACATGCATAATGGCGTGCTTCTGGTTCGATCCCATAATCTGTCACCATAGAATTCAGATGGAAATATCCTTCTTCTACCAAACCATTATGGCTACAAGCTGATAAAACACCAACAAAAGTCACTGAATCAGGTTCCATGCCTTCTTCTCTCATTATCTCATATATTTTCAGAGCCTCTACACCTTGACCGTGTTGAGCATAGCCGTCGATCATTGCTGTCCATGTGACCAGGTCCGGCTTGTCTATCTGATCGAATACTTTACGAGAATCATCAATGCTCCCACATTTTGAGTACAATGTGATTAACGAACTGCTCACTGAAAGGTCCAAATCTAAGCATGTTTTCACAGTATGAGCATGTAACTGCTTGCCCAAGCCTGGCCTTGTTAAAGTCGCAGACACACCAAGAATAGATGAAATTGTGAAGCGGTCGATTTTCATACCAGCAATCAGCATCTGATGGAACTGTAAGAGTGCCTCTTCACTATGCCTGTTTTGGGCGTAGCCAGAAACCAAGGAAGACCATGAGATCTGATCTTTTTGAGGCATTGCATCAAAGATTCTTCTTGCGGAGACTAGAGCTTTGCATTTTGAATACATATTTACCAGAGCACCACCAACAAGAGTCCCTGTTCCAAAACCAACACGAAGAGCATACCCATGAATCTCCATCCCTTTCCGTAAGGTTTGACAAACCGAACATGCTGTGAGAACAGAGGATAAAGTCATCTGATCAGGTCTTACTTCCTCGAGTAACATTTCTCTGAATAAGCAAAATGCCTGGTCTGCAAGGCCATGTTCAGCAAAACCGGCTATCATTGACGTCCATGAAACTCCATCCTTTTCAGGCATCTGTTTAAAGACATCATAACCATCTTCTAAACTACCACATTTAGAGTACATGGTAAAAAGAGCACTACCCACAGAAACATCAAGATCCAAACCAGCTTTAAAAACATATGAGTGGATCTGCTTCCCCAAATTTACACAGCTTACAATACTCAAAACACTAGAACTGCAAAACCTATCGGGTCTCAGACCCTCGCGAAACATCCTCCGAAACAATTCAACTGACCTTGTCGAACTTTCATTCTTTGCAAAACCAGATATCATAGCTGCCCAAGTACCCGCATTCTCCATAGAGCCCATCTCTTCGAACACCCTCTCGGACAGGCCAATATCCCCAATGTTTGCATACATAATGATTAAAGAATCTTTGACAGAGGAATCCATAGAAAATCCAGATTTTAAAATCAAGCCATGGATTTGAATGGCCTCCTTTGCCAACCCTGGTTTAGCGCAAGCAGTGAGTACACTTGTAACAGTGTAATTGTTGATCTCTACCCCAGTTGCTTTCATTTCTTTGAAAAAATTTAGGGCGCTACAAGTATCTGCAACTTGTACAAAACCAGAAATGATGGCAGTCCAAGAAACATGATTGCGACTTGGCATCCATGAAAACTCCTTCACTGCTTCGTTGACATCACCACATTTCACATACATATCAATGATAGAAGTTCCTACAAAGATGTCATCTTCTGCGCCACATTTAATCACCCACCCATGTATCCCTCTACCCATATCTAATTCTCCAACTGAAGCACAAGCTGTTAAAATGCTTGAAAATGTAAAACCATTCGGAGTCAAAGACCCGCATACCATCCGATGGAAAAGATCTAAAGAAATCCAGTTCTCCTTATTTCTAACACCCCCAGCAATGATGGCATTCCAACAGACCACATTCTCAGAAGAAACCTCTGAAAATACCTTCAGAGCATTTTCAAAACAGCAAGTCTTTGCAAACAAATCAATCATCCCAGTGCAAACATGCCCATCTGAAAAGAACCCATTTTTAGTCACAAGAGAGTAAACCTGCTCACCGAATCGCAGAGCTTGAGAGGCAGCACAAGCTGAAAGAATGCTCCCATATGTGATCTGGTTGGGCTCAAACCCAGAAGAATACATTCTACAGAACATCCTCATCGACTCATCAAATTTCATTCTCTGATTATAGCCAGATATCATAAGATTCCAGGAGATAAGATTTGGTTCAGGAATTTCATCGAACATGTTGAGAGCGTCAACCATCACAGCAGATTTACAGTAGCAATCGGCGAGCGAGTTGGCAAAGAAGAGATCAGATTGAAGGAGGGGTGTTTTGATTAACTGGGCATGGATTATTTTAGTTCCTGTGATTGTGGGCTTCTTCATGTGATTGAAGAGATGAAAGGGGTTGTAAGGAAGCGACATTCTCTTCATATTGGGTTTGAAATTGAAAGGTTTCCGAATGCAGACAAGGCTTGAGGTGGAAATGAGAAAGGAAATTGAGATGGATTATTGGAACATTTGATGGGGGGGAGAGAATGCATTGGACTTGTTGGCGGGAGGAGGTTTAATAAGGTTACCGTTGGTTTTTATATTTTGAAAGGTGGCGGCAGTGTTGTCAACGGGTCGGGTCCTATAGTAACCCGACCAGCGCTAACCGGGTTCGGACCCTTCCGGGTCCGGCTCTTCTGAGTTTGGAAGAGACTCTCGGGATACCGTTGGGCAGCCACCAGGTCTTTGATCCTAGGTTTCAAATTGAGCTTGGGAGTTGGGACAAATAAGAGCATTTACGGTCTTTACTACATGTTTCCTTAGAAAACATTATTTCTAGAGCCCATATATATTAAATATATATAATTTCACAATTAAAACTAACTAGACTTGAATCGACTTGACCCCAACCTGGCTTTAACTGGTCTGTTACGTGGACCCCACCGGACCCGAGTAGACCAGATTTTTAACTGGGTCCAAAATGTGAGACCCGACTTGTCCTCCCTTGCTAATGGGTCCAAACAAAAGAGCGTAGATGATGAAAACCAGTTGGGTCTAATAGGTACCAGTGGGTCCAGATGCTCATTGACAATCTAAGGCGACCCTGGAATTTAGAGTTTAGGTATTACGGATGGCCTGGCCATGTTTGATTTTTGGAATCCCTAGTTAATTATTATTTTCTCAGATATCCACGTCATCTTTTTCAAACACATGATTTGACCGCCTCCATTTTAGACTCTATACAAAGTATTTGTGGGTCCTATCATGGTATGTCACTTATCCACACCATCCATTCATTATGCCATTTAAATTTATGGCTTGATATAAAAAATAAGACTTATCCAAACCTCAATTGGACCACACAGCAGGAAAAAAGAAAACAAACTGATATCATTATAATCTTCTTGGGGCTACTTTTTTGTTTAGTGTGGACTGCTTGAGTGTTGGACCTATCACATTTTTTGGGTAATGTTTAAAATTGTTATCATAAAATTTATGGACATAATGATTATATCATATACATCAGAGTGGGGCCCACAAATTTAAATTAGTTTTTTTGGACCTATTTTCAAAGCAGAAAAACAAATAACCTAAAAGAATAATAATTACACATTTTCATGATAATTATCAGGGATTTCAAAAACCAAACACGCCCAATAAACCAATTAGACCTTTATCTATGGGAATAGGGTGGCATTGGGCCAGGCTGCAAGCGGTCCAACCATGTAAAGTTGTGATTGGACCTAAACCAATGACAAATACTTTGAGCCGGCTGGCCTGGCTACATCATGAAGTGGACTAATGTTATACAAAAGAATGAAATGGTTAAAGGCACTCTTGAGCGGTTCCCATTCAACTTACATGTGTAGGTATGACAATGTGGTGGACAGATGCCATATTCAAAGTCATACATCACAAGGTACCACCATGTAGATTTGCTACCCTAAGATTTAGGTGGGTCCGCAAGTCGAGCATGCCACGATTAAATGAACAGATTTATGGTCGTGAAAAAATTAGTAGAAGAATTATAACCTATCATTTTATTTATAATATCATTTCACACCTACCGAATGGACCACCTTTCCTTTGGACGTGGTAACTTTTACATGGTGGGGCCCACCCAATGGATGGCTTGGATGTTTCACCGGTGTGGCATACATATGGTGGGCCGTGCATTAGTTGACCTATATACATCTGTGGGATTAGAAAAGCTCAAATTCTCACTCATTAAGATCTAAGCCTTATCTTAATTAATTAGAGTTTACTAGAATTCTGTCTTGCTATTCTACTCTATTAGGGACCCTAAAAGCTCAAATTCCCAAATTGGAACTATTTCAAACCCTTTATCATTTAAGTCTTTTCTTTACTTGATCAGTCCTTTCTTGATCACTGCCAAAAATGGGACCAGGGCTCAGGGAGTAGGGCCACGGCTGGGCTCTAGCCTGCACGCATGGTCACCTCTAAGAATGGCCTGGCCCATTGGACCACCTACCTTTTATGAATCAAACCATGAAGAGATCCTGCAAGTGAAAAGGGGCTGTGACCAGGACCATGCATGTCTTAATCTGACCCATGTTGTAATCCGGGACGTTTTATGGCCGTGATCCATTCATGGTGAAACTCATCAAACCAATGGTCTGTATTACTGGAGAATCTAACATATGAAGAAATTATAAATAATGAAAAACTAAACATCAAAGTCAAGATGGCCGAGTTGGTCTAAGGCGCCAGTTTCAGGTACTGGTCCGAAAGGGCATGGGTTCGAATCCCATTCTTGACATTTTTAATTTTATTTTTTTACATGGACGGCTGAGATCATTTGGAATTTTATTTTTTGACATGGACGGCTGAGATCATTTGGAATTTTTTTTTTTACATTCACGGCTGAGATCATTTGGAATTTTATTTTTTTACATGGACGGCTGAGATCATTTGGAATTTTATTTTTTTACATGGACGGCTGAGATCATTTGGAATTTTATTTTTTATATTCACGGCTGAGATCATTTGGAATTTTATTTTTTTACATTGACGGCTGAGATCATTTGGAATTTTATTTTTTTACATGGACGGCTGAGATCATTTGGAATTTTATTTTTTACATTCACGGCTGAGATCATTTGGAATTTTATTTTTTTACATGGACGGCTGAGATCATTTGGAATTTTATTTTTTACATTCACGGCTGAGATCATTTGGAATTTTATTTTTTTACATGGACGGCTGAGATCATTTGGAATTTTATTTTTTTACATTCACGGCTGAGATCATTTGGAATTTATTTTTTACATGGACGGCTGAGATCATTTGGAATTTTATTTTTACATGGACGGCTGGGATCATGGGACCGATGGAGGGGACATGCCAAGAAACTGTACCAGAAACATGGACGGCTCGGATCATTGTGAATTTATTTTTTTTACATGGACGGCTCGGATCATTGGGCACGATGGTGGGGATTGCCCAAGTACCTGGGTCTCGCCACGTAGGCAAAAGGAACTTGTTTTGTGTACGCTTTTCAGCCGTTTAGCCAACAATGGACCGGGATATTAGGTAAAGTGGGCCCAAACAGACCGATGGTCCGGATTACTGAACCACTGCCCCACTTGTACGAACTGAACTGTGCACATCGTAGGGTCGAGGATCTTACACCGGACACTGGGGCTTTCTTTCTGACAAGTGGGGCCCATAGTTCGGCAATCCAAATCATTGGTATGTCCTGTGTACAGCTAAAGCTTACATCGCACGGTGGATGGAGCATGATGCGAATGGACGGCTGTATCTTCGGAACCGTCTATCTCAAACATACTCTACCTTCTACGTACAGATCAAAAGGTTAGAACTTCTAGATCAACGGTCCAGATTACTCAACCACGTCTCAGAAATAACGATCCTCATACGTTGGGTAGGCTCTTTTTTTAATGAGCTTTGACCAAGTATGATGGTATGCTTATGAATTATGAAGCACTTTCTTGTATCCCAAGAAACCTAAAATATATTAACTGGTCTTCAGAGGCCATGGTCTAAGTCTGCAGTTTAGAGGGAGCCGTTCATATGAATGGATGGAACACGTGTCAGAATCTGGTAGATGAGGTAGTGGGTGCGTTGTTAACAAGGAGGGAAAGGTCACTGTCTTTTTCGTCTGAGATGATCTCTGAATTCAGCACGAGCTTTGAATATGCAGAATGCGATTCTATAAGATCCCACCATGTAAAATAAATAAAATCAATCACATTCATTAGGTGAAAACCATTGTTTGGACTGCACCAATGATGATTCTAAGCCACACCGATGCGAGCAATCAAACTGCTCTCTCAATCGATAAATTCACACGATTTGGCCCGCTAAGTTTTTTATTCAACTGATTTTTGTAGAGATTTTATTTTTATTGAATTTGGTTAATTAAAATAATAGAAATGTTAGAGTCTTTGCACATCCATTTTCTTACTTAAATTTAAAAAATATTTTTGAATTTTATTTTCTCATCAAAATCTTATTTGAAGAGTGAAAATTTTCTAAAATCTTTAGTCCCATGTCACATAAAGAGAAAGCTTAATGGGTTTATAAGTTTTGAGCTCTTTAATATTCTTAGTTGGAGAATGAAGAGAAAAGAAAGCTAGTTTGCTTGTTTCAGTGTGAAACTGGAACATACGTGTGTGCAGTCATGCTAGTGCACTTGCTGCATGGGCAATGAGCTATGAAGTAATATGATTGTAGAGGTATTAGTGGTGTACTTCACATGTGAGTATCATGTCGCGAGCAGCACTCTCACGAAAACTACTACGGACTGATGTAATTTGGTGAGACTAGGGTTGATGAGACTAGGGTGAGTTGTTGTAGAAACGGTCATAGCAAGTAAGTCTATCGCAAGATCAAATGTGGTGGAAATCGGTCGAAAGAAAATGGCCATTGTACAAATTGACAAGCAAATACTAACCATTTTCATAAGTTGGTTGACAGATAACGGTCGTTGCACCAAATGACTGATGGATTCAGACCGTTGCGCTAATCGGGAGGCAAATGTTAATTGTTTCACTAATCAGCCGGTGAACTTCGGCCATTGTAACGTTTTGGCTGACCAAATCTTACTGTTGCGCCTTTTGGTCTTGAGAACGATTACTTGAGTATCAAATGCCAACCATTGCAAAGGTTTGGCCATTAGAATCCAACCGTTGTGAGAAACAATTACATCAACATTTTTAGTAAATCACTTCATAAAAGACATGATTGTTAAGTCGCATCTTTCTTAAAAGACTTGGACCATTGTAAATAATTTCAGCTACGTCTTTAGGAAAGGCTTATTTGTGAAAACACATGGCTCTTAATTCTCTATAAAATTTCGTGTGAAGGATTAAAGATAACTTGTATTATTCTATATAGAGGCAAAACCTATGTTAGATTTTTTTTCTTGTTCTCTTTCAAAAAGCATGTGAAGTGGGTTCTCTGTTTTCTCAATACAAAGTCTATCAAAATACAGAGTTACGACTGTGGTATCTTTCATGATTTCTGAACACAGAACCATTAAAGCTTGTCGAATTGTGAAAGTGGTTCACCGAATCTCTATATTGTTCTCATGCCAATAAGAGAGTGTGTGATAACTGTAGTGTATATATATATATATATATATATATATATATATATATATATATATATATATATATATATATATATGAATGATACTTATTTAAGCTTGGTTTGATTGGATTTGTTCTTTTTATTTTATTTAGGATTTCCATAATATATTGATATTTTCTGTTTTAATCCTACACTAACCCATGATTGACATACCGTTCCCACTATTACATATGTTGATTTGTGAATCCAAGTTATTTTTTTTTTATCTAAAGACCTGACATCAAGTATAAGATGATGGATGGGTGGATTTTGCATTTAAAAAATGGTGGCCCAAGAAACTCGGGTGTTTTAGGTGGTGTGTGTGTGGAACAAATGGTGAGGGGATTGCGGTTCTTCCACCTCTGTCATTTTTCTTCTCCCCATCCAACGGTGCGTCTGCAATACCCTTAGTATAATTAAAGACACCTCCAACTCCCACTTAGACTGGAGTTAAAGAAGATTTTCCAAGATAGTGAAACCTAAAATAGTATTAAAAAAATGTATAAACTTGCCAAACTCAAATAAAGATTTAGGAACAGAGTCTACATTGATTTACTTTCAACCAGCCATAAATTGAATGGTTAGGATTGCTTGATCACTGTGATTTTAGATATACATACTCTCCATGGTGTGACCTACAATCTGAATGTTATGGATAGCCTTACATGAGTTCCACATGTGAGAAGGATGAATCATCATCATTTATGCATAAATGATGGTTAACTATCATAAGAGTCAAGCCCATGACCCACAAGTGCTTTTTTTGGGGCTGGAATCCCATACCAGCTGAGCACCATTTTGAAAGTGGCGGTGATTCAACATCCTCACATCTGACACCGAAATAAAACCATCAAGACCATCCACATTGTAGGTCCCATTGTGGATGTAGCATGGTCTTATTATAACACTGATCAAGCAAACCTAACCATCCATTTAATTCATACAGTCATTGATTCCACAGCTTCTTGAGTCGAATAAGCATGTTGGCTTTATCTTCTTAGTTTGGTTTTGGGTATGTTCCATCCACAGCTGAGTCAGTGATTTGGACGGTCTGCATTGCTGTATGACTGGGTCAGATGTAGGTGAAGGGTCACCATCATTTTTTAAATGGTATGAACTACATGAGAGTCCATTCGCTTTGCTATTTTAATCTTCTCATTCAATTGTTATTGACTAAAACGGTGTTTGACTCACCTAATATAAAATATTCAAATTCAAAACAAGAAAAAGAGGTGTGGTCCAATGGTACCGGTTAGTGGGTCCCACGTAGCCTATATAGCACATCCAACCCGTCCCTCAAATGAGTTTCCTGAGGTTACACCCAACAACTGAAAATCAGCTCAATCCAAAACTCTGGTAGACCACAGAATAGGGAAGAAGATAGGAAAGGATACCAACCCTTGATTTACACCGGTGCCTACCTGAGTCTAAGAATAGGATGATTTTTGTTCTGACTCTTCACACTAACAGATGAAGGGTCTGGACGGCCTGGATTCAGTATGCACAACACGGTGATCACCCCATGCAAAACAACGGTGGGCATCCCCTCTGAAATTGTCCCCTTGTTCTATGGCCCACCTGAGTTTACATTTAGATTGATTTTTGGGACCTAGAAGCAATGGTATTTGATGCATCTAATTGACGGGTCAGATGTCGTGAATGCATCGTGTGGATCCCACTTCTCCCCGTAACACCGTAGCTTACAATGGTACCGGTACCACTTGAGCGTGTCCCCAAGAGATATGCACAGAAATCTCTATATAAACCACCCATTTGCAATTGCATGTACTTAAAGTGAGATAGAGAGAGAGAGAGAGAGAGGGAGGGAGGTATGGAAGAGGTGAAGGGAGTGAAGGTGCA
Source organism: Liriodendron chinense (assembly GCA_003013855.2). Classification (NCBI taxonomy): domain Eukaryota; kingdom Viridiplantae; phylum Streptophyta; class Magnoliopsida; order Magnoliales; family Magnoliaceae; genus Liriodendron; species Liriodendron chinense. The sequence goes on along the minus strand of PVNU02000736.1, from coordinate 1,681,769 downwards.
TGGGTCGTTTGGTAGTCCTTTCTGCACGAGGGTGGAAATGGCCCTAAAGCTTAAGGGCATACCATACGAATACGTTGAAGAAAACCTTGGAAACAAAAGCGAGTCACTGCTACAGTACAACCCTGTATACAAGAAGGTCCCTGTCCTACTTCATGATGGACGGCCCATCTCAGAGTCACTCATCATCCTTGAATACATGGAGGACAACTGGAAGGATACTCCCCTTCTCCCACTGGATCCTTACATGAGGGCCAAGGTCCGCTTTTGGGCTCACTTCTATGACCACAAGGTTCGTTCTTACTCCCTTGAAACTAGTTCTGTCAATGGACCCGACCAAGGTATGCCCATGCCCGGCCCAAAAAGTAAAACCCAGACCAGACCAAAGGTTTCAAAAGCTCAGGTGGATCAGAACACTTGGATTTTATAGTTTTAAGGCAGTATTTTACATCGATCTTTGGGGTGTTGACCACCTGAATTTTGGAATGAAAAATGAACACTAAACAAAGTAGAGTCTAAACCTTAATAACCATGAGCTTGGGCTAATGGGCTGGGACAACCTGTCAACACACTCATTTTTAATTATATGCCAGTTTATTCATTGATACAGTTGATACTAGTCAGTGCAATCATCATGAGATGTGAGGGTGAAGAATAAGAGAGAGCCATGAAGGATTTGATTGAGAACCTCAAGATTCTAGAAGAGGAACTTGAGAAGGATTTCTCAGGTGGGAAACCTTACTTGAACGGTGATAGCCCTGGGCTACTAGACATCATCTTGGGCTCGAGCCTATGCTTCCACCAAGCCATAGAAGAGGCCGTTGGGGTCCAACTGATTGACCCACAAAGGTCTCCCTTGTTGTGGTCGCGGATGGATGCACTCAAAGACCTTCCCGTGGTGAAGGAAATAACCCCACCTCATGACAAGTTGGTTGCACGCTTGCGGCACGTGCGAGAGATGGCCCTGAAATCCCCCAAAGTGACTGGTAAATGAAATCGTCATTGTCCCTCTTAGGGACCTCGCGTGTACTGTGTAAGGGTGTTTTGGTCATTGTATGATGAATTGTATGCTTTGGGTCATTCAATAAAGAGGATTCCACCAGCTGGAACATGTATCAGTTTTTTTTTTTTTTTTAAGGGTTCTAGAAAGAGTTCAGATCCTGTAGAACGTTCGTAGGGCTAGTAGGCGTAGAGAAAACAACCCTATGAGGGGTTTGAAAGGCAACATGCACGTCTAACACACAGCACACGTGCAAAGTGTGTGCAGATCTACACCAATCATAAATTCAGTCTCGCAAATGGAAGAAGACTGAGTTGTCCACTCATCCTGCCGTCCATATGTGTATGTTGAATGACCAACGGCTAGTTTTTAAGCTACACGCAGTGGGATGGCCCACCTTCTTCCATCATGTTGGGCCCCATTGTGAATGGACCATTTTTCAAAAAATAAGCCATCATTAGCTAGTTGTCACTTAATGTTGAACACGTGCCATCACTTTGAAGGCCCAATTCAGATGGCCAGGATCATCTGATCTGTGTTTCTTGAAGCAACTAACACAATAGTAGGGCCCACTGGATGGATAATCCCGCTGCACACAAACCTACCACGTACACATGATACAAGATCTACTTTTGCGTAGCAGCTAAAGATAAAACTCTTACCTTCACCTTATTTTTTTTCTTTTAATTCCTATTTTAATCCCATGATCACCATTGACTAAGAGAATGTGTGGCCCACCTACTATCAAATTCAAATCAAGCAAAATGCATAGAAAACTCTATATAAACCACCCATTTGCATGCACTTAAAAGTTCAGGGAGAGAGAGAGAGAGAGAGAGAGGTATGGAAGAGGTGAAGGGAGTGAAAGTATATGGGATATGGGGCAGTCCTTTCACCATGAGGGTGGAAATGGCCCTAAAGCTTAAGGGCATACCATACAAATTTGTGGAAGAAGATCTTCAAAACAAAAGCGAGTCACTGCTACAGTACAACCCTGTGTATAAGAAGGTCCCCGTCCTAGTTCATGATGGATGGCCCATCTCAGAGTCAGCCATCATCCTTGAATACATCGAGGAGACGTGGAAGGATCCTCCTCTTCTACCATTGGATCCTTACATGAAAGCCAAGGCCCGGTTTTGGGCCCACTTCTATGAGTACAAGGTTCGTTCATACTCCCCTTAACACATTAACATAAACCCATGGGAGAAAATTTTCAATGCACGTGAGTCATGGTGCACCAAGTTGCACTGGAAGATGTGGCTATTCATAGATGGATCTGGACCACCCAATCAGTCTAATCACATCAACGCAGTCTAATCAAACTAGAAATGGCCCGATACATCCTGATGGGCTAATGGCTTTGCAACTCAGACAAGTCTGATGCAAGTCATCCGAGTCAAATCGGACTCAGTTGTACCCAGTTAGACACCACAAGTAACCTCCGACTCGAGTCACGACTCGACTCAGGGCCAAATGTGTTGGGTCAACTCACGAAGTCTTTAAACCGTGGATGGGCCAGGTAGACTCGACCCAAGTGACTGAGCTGACCAAACACAAAATTGGGTCGGAAGTTTGATTCCAAGCTCAACCCATCAACCTCAGGCTGGCCCAACTAGCTGGCACACTTGTATGGTTAGGACATGGAGACTTGGACTGACTCGCCCAGTTTTGAGTCGAGCCGGAACAAGTCAGGGATGAACCATTAAAGGTGACTCGTGGGGTCGAACCAGATCGCTCAACTCACGGGGCATGTCCGAGTCTTAAAACCATCTTATTGCTAGCTCAGTTTATCGGTTTTGGACTAATGCTTGTAAATTCATCAATACAGTTACAGCTGAGCAGCGGAATGGTGATCAGACGTGAAGGGAAAGAACAGGAGGCAGCCATGGAGGAGTTGTTTGAGAACTTAAAGGTGTTAGATTAGAAGAGGGACTTGAGAAGGATTTCTCAGGTGGGTCTCCTTTCTTCAACGGAGATAGCCCCGGGGATCTAGACATCATTATGGGCTCAAATTTCTGCTTCCAACGGGCTGTAGAGGAAGCAATTGGGGCCCAGTTGTGTAGCCCACAAAGGAATCCAATGCTGTTGTCATGGTTTGGTGCATTTAAAGACCTTCCCATGGTGAAGGAAATGACCCCACCTCATGAAAAGTTGGTTGCACGTGTGCGGCACGTCAGAGAGATGGCCCTGAAATTCCCCCAAGCTTCTGGTAAAACATAAGGGCCTGTGCCTACTGTTTAAGGGTGTGTTTGGGTGATTGTATGATGTTTAGTGGTTTGGCCTTCCAATGAAGATAGCCTGGCTTTATATTGGAAAAGGAAAGTGTCACATATGGAAAGCCATGGATGAGAAAATTCATGGAAAAAAATTCTACAAAGATTATTTGTTTAGTTAGCATGATTTTCAGGAAAAGATAAAATATTCGGTTGCCAAAAATCTCTCTCAGAAAGAGTTGAAAAGGCCTTCATGAAACTCTCATTTTTGGGCCTGTTTGGATTCTTGGAAAGCATGGAAAAGGAAATAGTATTTCTCATAGAACTCACTTTCCCTCGTCTATTAAGACCATTTTCCACTTTCTATTTTTTTTGGAAAATAAATAATTCAATTTTCCCACCTCCATCCCTAAGAAATGCATTTTCCCCGTACTGGAAGAAAAATGGGTCAAAACCCAAATGTGGCCCCAAGTTCAATCGCCTCACATTGTTCATCTTCAGTCATGCCCCACACGTTCTACCATACCACATATGCCACCATCCATCTTATGCCCCACGTGTAAAGAGCCCCCAATCTGCTAATGTTCCACATGCGTCGCCATCCATCTTCTCTTGCACCCCACGCACTATTGTGCCACATGTACCACCATTTATCTTACTTGTGCCTCACATGTGCAAAGCACCCCACATGCACTAATAAGCTACACGTGCCATTGTCTGTCTTCAATCCTTCAAATATGGCACATGCAGATAGTGATAATGCACACAAGTGTTATCATCTAACTTTAGTGCTCATGTATCAAATGTGCCTATGCGTGTCTTGTGCCACGTGCCACATGCCACTGTGCAACTTCAAGCACCTCACCTACAGTGCATGCCACAGTTCAGCTTCAAGTGCTCACATATGCCATGTATACCACATGTGCCACTGTTCATTTCTAAGCATCCCAAGTGTACTACATGTGCTAATCTAGCACATGCTAGTGGCTACTTGAGATTTTTTTCAAGAAAATTTATTTGTTTTGCCGAATAACAAACTTGAAAATAGATTTTAAATTTTTACGAATATTCAAAATCAAATAAGTAGAATAATATTTCATCCCCTTCATCTTTCTGAAAATAAGGTTTCTCAATAAGCATTATTTCCTTTCTTCCTGATTCTCATGAATCCAAACAGGCCCTTGACAGAAAACTGTGTAGAAAGGAAAATAGTTTTCCATTTATCACTTTATTGCCCACTGTGATGTCTATATAAAATCCATTTAACCATAAGATTGTGTCACCTCATGGTGGACGACGTGATTGGTAAAAGTGTAGGGAACTATGCCCAAACGGAAAAAGAATTCTGCAAGGTAGAAATTCAACTGCACCATGATTCTCTGCCGAAACTAAAAGCAAGTTTCTAAACACCATACTTAGAAATCTGATGGCAGACCTAACAGCCTGCTTCTTGGGCAAAGATATCAACCAATGAGTATAGCCGAAAAGGCCTCCTGATGTGCACTGATTTCTACTATCCAAGCCGTACATTGCTTGGATCCTGCTCTTAACATGCATTGAACCAAAAATAGCCAAAACTTAATGTCGCAATTTTATCGAGTGCTTCTGCTACTATTCTTCTTTGAATAGTAATCCATCAAAATACAAAATGCGGTAAAATGAAAAAGCAAAAGCAAAAGCAGAAATTGAGACAATAGTGAGAATTAAGGAGTGGGCATCTTTTATTTGGATGCATGCGACATGGGATAGCCCACCTGCTACAACCGATGACCTTTTCAATTGCACATTCTCATCATGTTGGGACAGCCCACCTGCTTCAACCGATGACCTTTTCTTTTGCTAACATCACTTTTCTGATGAAAATGCTTCAACCCATGACCTTTTCTTTTGCTAACACATCACTTTGCAGGGTTTTTCATTGGTCCACATCACACTGCACTGCATGATGTCATGTGACAGGGTTGCAGACCTATGTGATGATGTGAACCAATGAAAAGGTTCCAAGCAGGGGTTTCCTGCTTGGAAGAGACTCAGATTAGGTACTACCCCCACCAGGATGCACGAGGAGACGGACAGGTACGTGGTGCATTGGCATTGGCTGACGCAGTGGGCCCCGCACCTCAGTTTTGGTAAGATGTGATGGGTCTGACAGCCCATCACCTCATGCCTAGTGGGGGTAGTACCTGATCCGAGCCCGCTTGGAAGCCAACAGAGGATCCGGCCTCCACTTTTCTGATGAACACGATGAAAGTAATAGCAAAACTGTGACAGCAGCAACCAACCTGATAGGACCCCCAAAATTCCCAGAGGAGAATGTTACATAGATTGACTACAATCTACCGCCTATTTAATAGTGTCTATCACATAGGCTGATTTCAATCAATGAGAGTTCATATTTCCCTAAAATGATCACTTCTAATAAACTCAGGGGTCAATAATTCATATGCAAAGAGAATGAGAATGATATTGCTATGCCTCTTGAAAGTTTTATAGAATCTTTGTGTGCCACTCAAATTGAAAGAGCAATCCTATAGGATAGATATAAGACCGGCCATGCCGGGACAAGACAGGTAGTCAAGGAATAACATGTTAATAGGAATGAGCACAATGTTAAATGAGGATGTTGAGAAGGATGAGTAGCAAAACAAGGAACAATAGAATCAGAAATAAACGCATTGATGGGAACTTAGAAGTAGCACCATAGGTAATAAGATGGGAAGCATTAAAAGTTTGGTTATGTGCAACCGAGACCAAGAACTGCACCAGCTGAGAGTGGGTTGGTAAGGATCTATAAGGGCAAGGAGTAGACCCAAAAGGCCAAAAGAAAGTAGATGAAGGTAGATGACAATCAACCTACCTAAAGGTTTAGTCCTTCATAAGAGTGGAATGGCAGTGCAGCCAACCCCAACTAATCGGGATAACACTTGGAAGATGATGACACTTTCTTCAGATGATTACAGCCATTACTTTCTTCAGGCTTCTTGATGTTGAACACTTGCTGTTTTTCATCACCATTGCTTAAGGCCATTCATATGGCTACCATTGCTTAAGGCCATTCATATGGCTACTAGGATTATCCCAACTGTGTATCTCGAAACAAATGCCTCCATAGGAAGGCATATATCTATCAACCCAAGTCTTTTTTTTTCTGGTGGCACATCGAAAGAATCCTCACGAGGACTTTTAAGCTATGCAGGAGCATATCCCATCCTGGTGGCACAAGGAAAGAATCCTCACAAAGATTTTTAAGCTATGCAGGAGCATATCCCATCCACCCCAAATTGTAAAACAAGGCAAAAACCCAAGCACTGAGCAAGAATTCTTTAAAGAAGAAACAATCTGAAAACAAAGGGCTTTGTGTCATAGAATGAAGTACTAAAACAGAGGTCCAAAACCAATATGCAAGACGATATCAATACCCTGCAAAGAAGGCACTCAAACATCTCACCATTTCATCATCATCAAGTCAAAATTTCTTTTGAGCTCACAAAAACCCAAAAGCCTTTTGCTTATTTCATCACTCTCCTCTTCAGCTCTTGGAAGACAGCTTTTCCTTAGCCTTTTGAATCTTTAACACCTTCTTCACAATCTTTTGCTCCTCCACTAGGAAAGCTCGAATGATCCTATAAAATAACACATGAAGAAAACCAGACTAAATTAAATGTCTTTCCCTCTTCACACAACGACTAAATGATTTCTACAAGGCAATGACCATTTTGTGATTGGAATAATAGTAGCCCACCTCTCTCTAACAGCTCCTCCAGAAAGAACCCCACCATACGCACGGTTGACTGTCCTCCTGTTTCTTGACAATCTCGACCTCTTATACTCTGCAGGTCTCAGGTGTGGAATCTGAGACAAGACCCAATAATATCAGGATATGAATTGAGGCTTCTACAAATATTAAGTGAAGATGGTATTCTTTACATTTTCATTATATCTAGAGAGAGATGCTCAAGTGCTCTTAGTGCATAAGTTGCTATGCTACTAGTTGCATTGGCACAAAAAACATTCCAATTGATTGACCTAGACAGAACATTAGGTCCGAGCATATATTTCATGGAACATCATACAAATATCACACCAATCTGACGATCTCAAAAATTTTGATCAATGGCCTCTCATAGAGACAGTCAATATCATTTGTACAAAAACAGATCTAATTAATCATTTGATCCAGCTAATTGACGGTATATATCATGTATTGCTTAAGATTCTAAATAATCACTTCTGCTAGGCAATCCCAACCAAATTACTAGATGCACAGCTAAAAGCACTATAACTTGTAACGTTCTGAGAGCATTGAAGAATTTCTCACATACATGCCGCATGCATGCACATATATGCATACAAAGAGGAGAGGGGAGGGGGACCTGGGTGAGAAAGCCTCCACTCATCACCGAGGTATTCAAAAACGGTTACTGTAATGGCCATAACGGCCTTTATATAACGGTAACAGCCATAACCGTTGTGTGTTACGGGGCTAAAATGGCAATTACAGAAAAGAAAAGAAAAAAAAAACTGCCTGTAATGACCCCATAACAGTCCCAAAACAAGTTTTGATAAAGATTTTTTTTTTTAAATGCCGTAATGGCCGTCATGGGGGCTGTAATGGCCCATATCATAACAGTATCAGTAGTGGCCATTACGGCCACCAGTTACCGTTATGGAACACCTTCCTCATCACAAATCCCAGGCTTGATAAAATGGTTAACAAGGACAGATGTCTCGCTAAGATTAATTTATCACCTTGGACAGCTATCAGAGAAACAGACAATAGTCCAGGGTTGGGGAAGGGTGGGGTAGGGAGAGAGTATTGGTCAATCATGGTTTGCACAGGGCACCTACTGTTGGAGATTGGAGGTGGTAGGTGGACTAATCCAAAAACCATGGAGGCACCAAGCAATAGTTTACAAGAGAATGGACCATCAAAAGCAAGGATCCAAAGTCTTGACACGATATGAAGGTATTTGAGAACTAAAATTCTTCCAACAAATCATAGACAGCTTAGCAAATCACAATGCTCCCATGTCTTGACAAGACATGTCTTTTTTATTTTTTGGAAGGATTGACACAATGTCTTGCTTGTACATAAACATTAATTTTTTTTTTAAAGTTCTTCTGACTTTTCAGCAATGAAGAGCACACTGAATGATGGAACAAGTAACAAGTTCCACTTTTATAGGTGAAGGGGATAAACAACAACAAAACCTCAACTGAGATATAAACTGGACAAATAGAACTCCAAAAATGAGATTTGGAAGGAAAAAAATGAGAAAGCAGAATCCTATATAAGGTAGGTTCCATTTCCCAAATCTCCAAACACAAAGACATGCTCTGCTCAAGTCACAAACCAGTCAGAATCAACAGAACCTCCATATCACTCTTGATTAGAATAGCAATATAATTTAAACAAGCTCCAATAATGGCCAACTGAAAGGGTATTGTATGGCAAGTTACTATTAAAACACCTTCCAGAAAACAAAAAGGTGCTATCAGCGAAGCTTCCATCTTTAATTTTGGCCTCCCATGAATCAGATAAACACCAAAAGGAAGTTCTATCTGGGATTATGGAGGCACAATAACACAATCAAGTAGCTGAACTAACCAAATCAAACAAAGTTTGTAAAAAGTGGCTAACAAAATGAAGAAACAAAAGAGATACCCTTAATCTCTTCAATCAAATTCATCAAGCAACGAGGACAAGGGAATCTAGAAGATATCCATCACATTGCATTTGCCGAAACTCTTTAAAAAAGCATAAGAGGACCTTAGGGAAGGGGAAGGGGAAGGTGTCAAAGAAAAACATGCTTCCACACAATTCTATGGGCAACTGAAATTTAGTGTGTGGAAAGTTACTATTAAAACACCTTCCAGAAAACAAAAGGGTGCCATCAGCGAAGCTTCCATCTTTAATTTTGGCCTTCCATGAATCAGATAAACACTGAAAAGAAGTTCTATCTGGGATTATGAAGGCACAATAACATGATCAAGTTGCTGGACTAACCAAATCAATCATAGATTGCTGCAAATTTATTGATTCAACGTTTTATTACCAAATTGATCAAATCTTGCTACATTCTGTCATGTTTATATAATTTTTCAATTTTTGTTGGATTTCATATAATTTTAAGCAATTTTTAAAATGTTTTATTTTCTTGTAAAAATATTTGGAATGTAGATTGTTCAAATACACCTATGGAGTTTAGATATGCACATGGATGCACTAATTTAGTATTTTTCACCACTTTTTCTTTTGTATTTTCTTGTGATTTCAGGTCATTTTTAAGATGAATAGCAACATATTTTTAATTTTTTTCCTCAAATTTCTCGAGGGGAATGGTGTAAATGCTTAGGATATACACTAGTGAGGCAGGCTGAGCCACATCAACCGGGGACAAGCCCATGCCCCACAGTTGGCCCATCAGCAAGTAGGCTCAAGCCTCCTCATTAGGATGGATAATTCAATCAGCCAGCTCTGCTACAAAATCTCATTAGGTCTTTTTATTTATTTAGCATCTTTCATTGATTAGCCTTCTATTTTTGTAATAAATACTTATTTGTCAATGACACTAAGAAAGAAATAAAATCTAATGCCCAAAAAAAGAAAGACTTATAAAACCTTCCTTCTTTGTACATCTAAGATATCTATTCAAGGGCCTTCCATGAGTATTCTCGAGGCAGGCACTTCTAAATTCAATAAAAAAAAAAAAAATTGGATTTTATTTTTATTTTCTATTATAGTTGTGGTTCTTGTGTTAAGCTTAGCTTGGAGGTGCCTGTGTTTAGGCATATCTTTCCTAATGACCGGCTGCGCCAGGCATTAGATTTTCTTCCTTTCTTTAGTGTCATTGACAACTGAGGATTTATTACAAAAGTGAAGGTTAATCAAAGCAAGATGATAAATAGATAAAAAGATCTAATAGGATCTTATTACAAAGCTGGCTGATTGGACTATGTTGCCTAATTAGGAGGCTTGGGCCTCCTTGATAATGTGGCCAATTGTGAGGTGGTCTAGGGCCTAGTGAATTTGGGGTAGCCCATGGATCTCAAGCCGAGTTGATATGGCTTGGCTTGCTGCATCAATTAATGGAATGAATCACACCTATTGCATGAATTTCGGCCCATTTTGAGGACATTTCAGTGGGTCCCATATCGGCTTGACACTAACACTATTCATACAACAACAAAAAAAATCCCTCAAATTTCTTGATGAAAATGGTGTAAATGGAGGGATATGCATTAGTGGGATAGTTTCCATAGATTGCATCAATTTCAAGTCATTTTGTTGTATGAGTTCCATAGATTCATGCTTATATAATCTTTATTTATATTGAATCACTGGCATTAGATATTTCAAATATTAAAATAGGAGTTTTGAAGTCAATCTAAGACACTAAGGTTATAATAATATCATCAGGCAGCCCAAGACAATGTTCTTATCGAAGAATGGCCCATTACGCTTTCATAAGCATGTTTAAAACTAGAAAAGAATATATATATATATATATATATATATATATATATATATATATATATATATATATATATATTAGACTGATTTTTCTAAATTTTTCTAATAATTTTCACATTTTTTCTTTGAAAAGATATTAGACCATTACGGAACGTAACGTAATAGATCAATGGTCGGTCGTTACAATTATTAAATACCTTTTTTAGTAATGCAACGCACCCACCCTAGTTAGTTGCACAACACACCCACATGGTTAGTCACACGATGCACCCACCCACCGGTGGGGTTAGTGTGTCTCCTTATCACTCAAACGTGAGACCTGCTGTTGAAACGCCTGGGCATCTTCCAGATGGGCTAGCAGGCAAGACATAATTATTAAATACCTTGATAGGGCGTAAAAACACCCTACAAATATTGCCTACTTCATCTTGTAATATCCCACCCAACCCCAGAGACTAATTCCCAACAATGCTCAGTATGTTATGATATTAGCTAATGATGTTCCAAACTGTGTCTTTCTTCCTTTTGGACCCATAATGGACCGACCATCTCAACACCCACATTTAAGATCCTCGTCTTGACACTCAAAAACTCCTTCAGACCAAGGCCCATAAAATTATCCTTCCTCCAACTCTTTCTATCACTGCACCTGTAGCTAAGTCTATTAAAAAAAACTAGTATTGTGTTCATTCCAAAAGGAAAACAGCACAGACACTAATCAAAGGTCCCTAGGAATGGCTAGGATCTCTACCTCTTACATTTTGAGAGCCCAATGTGGCCTGCATCTCCAAGCATCAATGAGATATGCAAGAGAGCAAGGGATAGACAAGCAGCCAAGAACACCTCAAAAAACAAGGAAACTCATCCACACTATTGAAAGAGCAATGCACAAACAAATGGTCAACCAATTGCTCATCCCACACAACACAATAATTCATTGTCATTTTGTTCTTGCTTTAAAGATGACAATCCTTGACAGTAGGTGGCAAATTGACTAGGCTGGGCAAAGCACAAGTCCAACCTGCTTCATGGGTTTCATATGGGGCTGAGGTTTAGACCTAATAATGAATTGGCCTGGTCATGTTGCCATGGACTTTTATCTACCTCAAGCCAGGCTGACTGAATTAACAACGGTGATCTGAGTGTCTGGATGGTATACCCAGTCAAGCTGGCCCCTAGCAATTCACCATGCTGGTCCTGGACACAGGCCTGATGGGTTGGTCACGGAGTTGCATCAATGCAGCCACCCTATTTGCCACCCTGCGTAATACACCTTATCCAAAACTATAGAGAAGGCCTTGACCCTAGGGTGTCCCAAGATATACCAAATCATAGCTGTTGGAGCAAACTTCCCACCATCACCCCTAATTCACTCTCCTATCCCCTCCCTTCGTAGGGATAAACACCTGTAAATCCCTTGTTAATCATCTAGAACACTAAAGGAACATTTGGATGCATTTGATAGAGGGTCTAGGGAGAAGTCCGTGTCCATGGATCTTCAGAAAAACCTGAATAATAGGTTCAAAGATATCTATTTGTGCCATTTAGATGGATGGAACAAGGATTATATCATATAGATGTTGAGATTCTTGTGTTTGGATGACACCTCATGTTAAGTCCTTCCTAAAGAGGGTACAGCATTTGCATATATTGAAGAGGTGCACTGAGGTACATGGAATTAGAGCCACATGCTAAGTGAGTTCTAAAATGTCAACATACTCTCTACTGAAAAATGAGCAATGTGTTGTTGGGTTGCATCTGTTAGAGTACGATTGCAATAAAAAATTGGAGTGGGAACATTTGGCCATGGAAAGCTACATTCCAACCTACCCCACGAACACCAAAATAGTCAATTTTTGTGTATGCCAATTTCCAATGGAAACGAATATTTCTTATGTTTGGATGCATGGAAACTTCACTTACGCCAGGGGTGCTCATGAATATTGAAGGTTCAGACACTGTAGATACACTTGTCACTTATGGTATCTATCAGGGAAGAATTTTCACAGAAATTAAATATTCAGGTGTCAATGTGGTAGGCTGGAATGCAGCTATCCATTGACAAAGGTTTTAAAAAAATATATACTGCTCCTCGCTCTGCATCCCTTTTGCAACCGTGCAACTGCACTCAGCTAATGCAACCCAATCAACCACAGATGTGGGAAGAGAGCATGTTCACATCTTAGCACCAATTTAATACAGTTTTCCAAATCTCCCGAATGTAACATGGCGCCACATGCCATAGCTCACCTCTTCAACATGTGCTCCTTCCATACGCTATCTAAGAAAAAGACTTCCAGGAGAACAAACACAAAATTGCTATCACACAAGATATAGAGATTAATGGACATGGACTTTCCCTTTCAGACACCTATCCATGCACCTGGCTGACACCCTAAGTGACAGCTGCATCCAAACCACAGGAACCTCCAATGACTATGAAAACCTGTCTTAACTAAAGTTATCCAAGCATCGAAACTAGGGGTGTCAGTGGGCCAGGCCTGGAATGGGTCTTGGCCCGGATATTGAACTGTTTTGGGCCGCATAATTGGGCCGGCCCTATTACAAAATTCTATTTTCAGGCCTGAACCCGGCCCATTGACACCCCTAATCCAAACAACCCCAAAAGACAATTTTGTATGGAAGGCAAAACGTACACATTTAGGCCATTTTTGGTCCCCCATTAAAAATGAATTCATATTATTTTAGTTAACAGTAGTTATGTATTAAAGATCATAGTTTATATAAATTTGTTAATCAGTATTATTTTCAATCCTTATCAAAATCCCTAATGGATCATTCATTTTAACTACAATGAAATAAATCATTTTTAAGTGCCAACAGATCTTAAAACAGGTCTTAAAACACCAAAGTCGATCATAAATAAATAAACAAAAGAAATGAGGAAGCAAGACAGCTCATGGTGAAGAACCCCATGCTACCACTGGACTCAGAAAATCCATTATCAGAATCATATCAACGATATGAAGAGAAATTCAGCTTGATTGAATATGATTCCAAAAGGATCATTAAATCATTTCTTCTTTTTTAACTTTGAAAGGTAAAAGGATCCCAAAACCTTAAAACTAAAACCCAAAAGAAAATCCCCACAAACGCACCAAACCGAGCAGTGAGGCTTGAAAATCAAGATTTTTAGATCAAACAAGGGAAAATAGAACAAGCGATAGAGAGAGGGGGAAATAAGAAATGACATAAATACCCCTTGGATTCTCTTGCCAGTGACGGGGCATTTCGGCCCGCTCGCTCTCTTCTTAGTTGTCTGATAGATGAGCTTCCCGCCTATATACATTACATTGCAACAGAAATCAAAATCAAGAGATCATGAAAAAAAAATGACAAAAATGGAAGGAAAAATGGATGACACTGAATCGAAATACGTCGATCGACGAACAGAAATAGATCGAAACTTTTTGAGAGAGAGAGAGAGAGAGAGAGAGAGAGAGAGAGCTAGGGTTTTTCAGACCTGGGGTTTTGACGACTCTCGTCTGATTAGATTTGGTGGCGTAGCTATGCCGCTTCCGATACGTTAACCTCTGCACCATTTTTTAGATCTCTCTGATGAGATCGAAATAGGGTTTTACAGAATGGGTTATGAGATCTCTCTAAGAAGAAATAGGGTTTTGGAGAGGGAGGAGGGGTTTTCAGATCTCTCTCAGGAAATCGGTAGAGGGAGTAATAGCGTCCGAGAAGATGGGTAGATAAAGGACCCTCTTATGGCCAGTATCTCGATGCCCTAAATCGGATGGTTATTAGCGGTTTCTTTTGCTTTTTAAACGGCTTGGATCAAACTCACCCAAGACGGTGCGGCCCTTACCGTGGGGCCCAACTTGATGTATGTATTCCGTATCCATACCGTCCATCCGCTTTTACAGATCATTTTAGGGCATTATCCAATTAATGAAGCAGATCCAATTATAAGGTGGACCATATCATGGGAAACAGTGGTGATTGATCATTATCGGGCCACAAAAGTATTTGGATCAAGCTGATGTCTTTTTTCTCCCTTCATCTAGGCTTATTTGACCTTATCAACAGATTCGATAGCCAATAAACACTACGTAAACATTAAGTTTCTCCCTAATAAGTTTTTAATCGTAAGATGTTCAATCACCACTGTTTCATATGGTATGGCCCACCTGATAATTATATCTGCTTAATGTTTGGGATAGTAACCTAAAATGATCTGAAAAAAACGGATGGACGGCGTGGATACAGAATAAATACATCAAGGTGGGCCCAACGTTAAGGGGCGCACCGTCTTGGGTGAGTCGAAGTTCTCACCTAATCACGTCCATGTATTGATGCGCGTGGTAAATAGCGAAGCGAATTCCAGACGCGGTCCATCTCTTCAAGCGCCGAAAACAAGGGCAATATACGTGCCGTCTTCGCACGTGTGTACGGTATCGAGACGGGGGCGACTAGTAGACCCCGAACAGGAAGTGGGTGGGACTCGTGGCATAATTGTCCACTTGGAAACGCTTGAAGAGCACACTGAGGAAGGTCAATTACGGCCGAACTCGCGCTCCTCTTATTTCTCTATCGTCTTGCCTTCCCTCGTCACTACCTTCGTGAGGGCGGAGAGATCCTGTCCGACGCGATTAGTATGACAGTGAGTAGCGATATGCAATGAATGAAGTCACCAACTTCTGTGGGCCCCACCATGATGTATATGTTATATCCACTCCATCCATACATTTGGAGAGTTTATTTTAGGACATGAGATAAAGAATTAGTCAGATCCAACACTCAAGTGGACCCCACCAAAGAAAACAGTAGGCTTGATCTCCTACCATTAAAATCTTCTTGGGGACACAGAAGTTTTCGATCAAGCTGATATTTATGTTTTCCCTTCTTCAATGTCCGTGTGAACTTTTGAACAGGTTGGATCTCAAATAAACATCATGGTGGGCCCTAGGAAGGTTTCAACGGTCGTGTACTGTCCCCACAGTTTTCTTTAGTGGGGTCCACTTAAGCTTTGGATCTGTCTCATTCTTTAAATCATGCCCTAAAATGATCTCTCCAAATGAATGGACGGTGTGGATACAACACATACATCATGGTGGGTCCTACAGTAGTTGGTGACGTCACTTCAGTAGCCGGATAGCTACTCAACTCAACGTGTCAGTAGCTAATCCGCGTCCATCTTGTCCTCTCTCTCTCCAATAATGGCAGCGGGAGCACCCAACCGAGTTTTTTTTTCAGATTAACTGGGCCCACTGTAAATGCATGTGGGTTATCTACACCGTCCATCTGTTTTTCCAGCTCATATAAGGAATTGAAACCAAAATTCAAGCATATCGAAATTTCAGGTGGACCATATCACAGGAAACAGTGGGTATAATGATTCCCACTGTTGAAACCTTTCGAGGGCCCGTAGTGATGTTTCTTTGTCATCCAATCTGTTCATAAGATCACGGAAACATTGATGATGGCAAAAAACAAATATCAGCTGGATCCAAAACTTCCGTGGCCCTCAAGAATTTTTCAATGGTACACATTCAATTCATACTTTTTCCTGTGGTGTGGTCCACTTAAGAAATTTAAATACTTCATTTTTTGTCTCAAGCCATAAAATTATCTGTTAAAGGGGATGAACAGATTAGATAAAATAGATAAATCACGGTGGACCACATTTAGTTTAATGCAAGGGTATTGAGTTTCTACACAATCCGCTTCCTTTGCGAGGGAGGGGAAGAGACGCATGGAGAGAGAAAACGGAGAAAACGGCCGTTAAACGATGCCGTCTCTCACGTGTAAATGCCTAGCATATATGCCGCTTGGTGGACCAATGCGGCTCCGCCACGTCAGGATCCCACCGACTTCGCTGGTTCCGGGGTCTCACCTAAGTCGCGCCCATCGAGACGTCCATGGGACGGTGGTAGCGGTAAATGTTGCACGTGCAAAAGTCTTCGCTCAAAAAGATGAAGATGTGGCCCACCTGATGAGTGGACGAGCGATTGTTTTAGGATGGGGCACACCTGATGAGTGAATCGCATGAACGATCCAGATCATGTGCATGTAAGGGACTGTTTGTTTTCTATATTACCTGAGTAATTGGATGTAAATGACAATCATTACCTTTTACATGAAAATGAAAAGTGGAGTCCTTTTTACTTTTTTATTATCAATTTTGAACATAGTAAAATAACTTACTTTGGTAAGAATCTTTTTGGTAGCATAAGTAAATGGCAAGTGATAAATACACCTATGCATATGGTACTCCTCCCCTAACATGAGAAAATGGTCAGCCCACCATTGGGAATATTGAATTGGGTTGCCACAAATTGGGTTGCAACCCCATCTGGAGTTACGTAGAGGCGGACGGTATCTGGGCCAGTTGGTTCGTGGGACCCACCGTTATCACTTTCTTTCATCAAAGCCGTCCACCCATTTCATTAGTTAATTACAACACATTCTTACGACCGATGTAAATAATGTTCTCTAGTGAACCACACCACACGAATTCGTGGTGACAATCATATAATCAAAAGGAAGCAGGCATAAATATCTGAGATAACACATCAACCATTACTAGCATATAATGAATAATGGTATACTGCATTCGCTACACCAAGACCACCCTGTCAAAAAGTGTCTTAATGTTTTAACAAAAGATAAATAGAAAAATTACATGTTATAAAAGTCCAAAAAAGAAAGTATTCTTTCTTTGCCCCAAAAACTATATGAACAAAGCCTAATGTCCAGGATCCAAACACCATATAACATCAAACGCATGCACTAACGAGGTGAAAGCAGATGGACGAATGAAGATGACAAGTAGCACACAGAAGAAGAGACATCCCATGCTTGGCATACCATTCGACACTTCATTGGACCCCCTTATTCCGGAGGTAGAGGACGTGGGGCCATAAGCGCGACTGCCAAAAGTTGGACCTGTCCGATCATTTGTTGTTTGGTCACTTGCGGTACCACCTTCACCATTTCCCCCACGTCCATCATAGTCAGGAAGTTCAACAATAGAGACATTCGACACTACATCCTCCCCAGCAAAAGCTTCTCAAGCGACAATCGCTTCACAAGCAGATGTAAAACCACGAAAATTCACATGCCCAAAGCCGACAACCTAATCCTGACACTCCTCCCAAGTATGGTATATCCCTGGATTTCTGTCATTGAACACAACATACACTTTCTTTCCCATCTGCATAAACATATGTTGCAATTATTACTACATGCATGCATCAGATTAAGTAGAACCAATTAAAGTAGGCATTAATCATATGTACCTGATTTTGTGGTCGAAATATAAAACTCTCATCCTAATACCTAATCTTACAATATAATCAACATTCTAATGGGCAGATTAATAACAAATTCATCAGAGAACCTTAACTGCATTTGAATTAAAAAATATCATTTATCAATTACTTATAATTGATGTTTTTAACACCAACATATCATATTACCTAGCACAGTATCATAAGTTATGAGTACTAAGATCAAATATAACAGATGTCAACATCAAAGTATCATAGTCCAAAAAGTAAGTCGGACTGAATAGTAGCAGCCAAAGCAAAGTAAATAAATGTCCAAAAAATAAATCAACAAAAGTACCCAACTAAGGGAATTGTTTAAGTTTTTTTATGGGTCATGTCTACTCCTGTTCGATAGTATCCATCATCACTTGTTGTATCCACATATTTTATTTTCGTCATCCAAAAAAACATCACCTGGTTCATGGCAGCACTTAAGCCCATCACGAATTTTACCGAACCAAAATCATAACACCAACATTTCATCAGAAACCATTCTCCGCTGCCAGAGAAGCATCAACACAAAATTAAGCCTTCTGCTTGGAGATAGGTTCAACAATGCAGCCCCATTCGCCTCATGGCCCTCATCATTCGATAGTAATCTAGTAGCACAAAGGACCTCGAGTCCCGTCAGACCTTCAATATCCTCCAAAGCAGTTATAATCAAGGACATGCGTGACATTTCCTTACCTTGTGTGAAACTGATAGCCAAGGTCTTAACAGCATCTGCAACCTCACTCATGCCTGCTCCAATTATGTCACAGGGTCGTCCAAGTCGCTGCCTTTTTCTCGAATTCATAGTGTTGTTCGTACTACCAGAATTGTTCTCGTTCATAGTCGGGCTGCAATGGGTAGTAGGCAAGCCATCCGTACTGTGGTAGGACCAACATACATCAGGCTCACTGTAATATACTGAACAAATTTTAGGTGTATTTTTTTTATAGAAAATTAAGATAAAATATGACCATTGAGTGGATCATATGACACTTGACCATAAATATAGATTAATTTGTTTTATGAAATACCGATCTAAACCATGGATCATACATCAATGTTGGAACTAGAAAATGAACCGCGGGGAACATTTTCTGAAATGTTGTGTTTTATTGCTCTAAGGTTCTGAGTAATGGAAACATTCGTAGACAATCACAAGCATTCACAAAAGATATACACATGAAGAGATATCGCAAGGCGAATTTTATTCCAGAGATCCTGAGACCTTGTACATTCCAGGCTGTGATCTGGCACAAGCCCTTAATTACATCGAATGATCGATGACCCTTGATTAGAAGGCAAAAGACTAGTCAGCAGGGACCATGGTCTTAGAGCTTTGTGGTCGTAGAGACCCACATTTGTTTTGCTAAGCACCGAACCACCTTTGTGTTAGTCAGACGTCTATGTCCCATATTTTGGCCGGAGATCCGGGCTGAGACTGTCAGGGTTTATGACTGAGATGGGCGACTCTGGGCCCGCGCCTGTCAATGTAGGGACAGGTAACCTCGGGAAGTCCATTCTACAGTTGTGTGTACCTGCGCAGCCCAACCGGCAGATACCGTTTGGATGGGTAGGGCATCGACCGTTGTGTTGCGGCAGTCGGGAGCAATTGGTTTGCAGAGGATCGAAACTCTTTGGCATGGTTTATCGTGGTAACCATGGCCCTGCTTGTCTAGCTTTTGACACAAATCGGATCATGCCTTTACAGTAAACATAAATGACAGCATATTCACGTAGCTCTGGATGTTGGCAGCTCCTTTCCGGGAAGTCACTTCGTTCATTATATCGAATCGAGTCAAACCTCGAAGACGCTCGGCTCTACTCATTTTAGAGTCTTCGAAACGTTCGTTTGATTGTTTCATTGCGTCCGGAATGCTTGAAATACCGAAGACAGGCTTAAACGGACCTTGAAAATACTTAAAATTGAGCCCGGCGCACCTACAAACATGTCCTGCAATTGGCTGATTTTTTGGGTGCGTGGGACCTGATTTACGGGTGCGTGAGGCTCCACGCACCTATCAGTTAAGTGTCGATTTCATGATGAATTTAGGGGTGCGTGGGTCTATATACAGGATGCGTGGGGTCAATTTTACAAAATCTTATTCTTGCTGAATTTACGGACGCGTGGGACCGAATTAATGGACGCGTGGGACACTTTTGGATGCGTGGGATCCTTTTACGGGTGCATGACCAAATTTATGGGATTCATACCTGTAGTGGTGTATCTACGATCGGAAAGGGGATTCCGATGGTCGGAAAAGGTGTTCGGCGAGGATTTTTGGGTTTCCGGCAGCGGCAGCTCTCTCTCTCTCTATTTCTTGAAAATCCTCTCAAATGAACGGGGTATTTATAGGTGAAGTCGGCCAATAGCAGAGCGCCACGTGCCACGCACCTGTAAAATGTTCCCAACGCACCTGTTTATTTATGTGCGAATGCCCGAAATCATATTCGATTTTTCGGGTGCGTGGGGGTTAATCGTCGGGTGCGTGGGGCTCCACGCACCTGAAATTCGTTGTTTTGACAATCTTTGGATTTTAAAGGTGCGTTGACTCATTTTCAAGGTGCGTGGGGTGTCTACAAGCCTCCGTAAATGAAAGATCAATGCTGTTTTTTAAGGGTGCGTTGTGTGCGTGAGGTGTCCGAATTATCAGGGTGCGTGGACATGTATATGTGGGCTCCACTGATTGGGTTTTGATTTTTGGAGGGTTTGTGGGGCCCGTTTCGTCGCGCAAACACTGGCACTGTTCACCATAAGTAGTAATGAAGTTGCGGGTTCACTTCCGGGTAGTTCCGAACATGATGATCGGTAGGGCCCACTAGAGAACTGGGCTAAGTCAGGAAATCCTACATATTTCTGTTTTGCGTACACCGGAAGGCGTTTTTGCGTGATTTCTTCAGAGGTACATGGCTATTTTGCCCCTTTTTGGAGGTCCTCACTATTTGGGACCCCAACAATCAATGTCATATAAAATGTAAACCTACCGTCAATTCGAGTGCTATAAATGGTCCGATCGATGGACGGATGACTTAAATCCTCTAAATTGATTATCTTAGAGAACGATTCATCCAATGTGTGCTGATCATCTTGTAAATCGTATTATAATGTTTAAAATGGTATAAGTATGATAATTTTTCCTAAGTATAACTTGAGATGTGAGGCCGGATATATGGATGGCCATAATTTATCGAATATATTAACCAATCTAGTAATCTGATTTGTGTAAAACTACTTTCATATGATTCATCTTAAGTAGACCCATCATGCTATCTGATTTGATCATATCATATATATATACTTAGATCTTTCTAATCATGTGCATGTGTATATTGCATCATCATGTACCATCTATTATCTCATCTATCATACATAGTTGAACATTACTACTATTTTTTCATGTACATGTACAGCATGGTCTATCATTCTGTGTGGTTAGAATTTAATAGTTCATAACCATGTGAAACATACAAGGTTGGCACACATACAAACATGTATATACTCCCACCCATGATTTTGAAAGAGTACATTTGATAGGTGTGCCCTCATGGTTATGAACAGTAATAAATCATATCTCGTTATCCCAGTATCTTTTGAGAGTGAAATAAATTTTAATAGGATATGCTCACTTTCAAGGAGCAGATAAATGTTTTAGATGATGATGACCACCTATGTAGAACCCACTTTGAGAGTGGCACGTGTGCGTACTCTAAGCTACACTCTTAAATAAAAAAATTCTTAAAATTCCTCTCGTAACCTTTTTCTTAAATCTTTTCCCATTATTTCATAAGAGTACATTCATTTGTATGTGTTTAACATGTTTTTTCTCATGCATGTGTTTAATGCAAGAGGACTTTATTTCATCTATATAAAGCAATGTCAAGTCTCTTCTCGTAAGCACTTACACTTTAAATAGAGAGAGAGAGAGAGAGAGAGAGAGAGAGAGAGAGATAGTTCTATGAGCTTATCTTGTGATCCAAACCATTTATTAAATGAGTGCTCTAAGACTATATCTCTTAGATTTTTTTATCAAATCCAAGTGGATTCCACAAAGTATAAAACTAAAATGAACCATGAGCTTACCATTAGGCAGCATTAGTGGGCCCCACTTGCCGTCATGTATGCAGTAATATGGTATACCCCACACGCTGCCTCACATGCGCAAACGCGTGGGCCCCTTATACGGACATAATGAATGGCAAAGATGGGCCCCACTCTTTTATAAGGTTTTGTACATGTGGGTTTTTCTATTTAGATTTGAATTTTTATTTACTTTATTTATTGTTATCATGTTTTATAATATAAATGAATCAATTAGTTTAGAGATCTTATCATTAGATTTATGGTGGGCCAATATAGAAAAAAAAAACTAACATCTTTCTAAAAAGGGCCCCACCTTAAGATTTGTCATTAGAAACATGACAAATGAGTTTTAGATAAAAGATCCATCGTTGAAAAGTAATATAGCGGTGGGCCCCACCAACATCAAAGTCATCCTTAAGTGGGCCCCACTGCATTTATTCAAATGAACGATGGATCTTATACAACAAAGTATAGATCTTTATCGAAAGTCTTATAAATCTTTATCTTCGTTTGTTAATCAAAATCTCTAATCTAATCTTAGATTTAAACCACTAAAGTTTAAATAAAAGATAAAAAATGACGATATGGATTGTTAAATCAATGATCAGGTCCAATCCAACCGTTGATCAAGAGTCTAATAAACCAATTAAGGAATTGAATTTGGGGATAATAAGATCCACCCGACCTAGATTTAGATCGAATCATCTGATCAAGGATCAACTAGGGTCGTTGGATCAAAATTGTGAAAAATAAGGAAATGAATGGTCGGATCGGATGGATCTTAACACTAATTGTTATAAAGGTTGATTTTGACCTTAGACCCACTTAAATCATGATATAAACCCATGATTCTTGAGATATGAGTAAGATTTAACTAGTGAATGGACCCAATTATTCACTTAAGGTCGCAAGTGGACCATCTTAAAACCAATATGATCTGATATTGATTTTGATTATCAGATCATAAATTAATTCCATCTAAACCATATAAAATGTGTCTAAACCCTTGGGTTAGTAATTCAACTAGTCATAACCGTCCATCAAGGGGCGAATTGATCAAAATGAAAGATTAAGTATATAGGAACCTAGATCCAACCGACTATATCTTAAATGAACGGTTTTAATTAAAGTTTAACGGTCGGATCGAAAGGTTCACGGGCCTATATGAAAATAAAGTCAAAATGAACGGTTAAGATTGGTAGATCATGAACTAAATGTGAAATATGACTAAACCAAAGGTATGGATCGTTAGCTTGATGATCTAATTGTCAAATCAACGGTCATAATTATGTATTAACGGATAATAATTGATTATATCATGAAATTAAGTATGAAAGTAACCCTATTCGCATAACATTTAAAAGGGAACCCAACGAGAACGAAAATCGAAAACCCGTCAACTAATCACAGAGGATTGTATTCAAGGAGCTCAAGCAGAATAAAACTTTTGAGTAAGTAACACTACGCCAGGATGGTATTTCCAGCATGCATTCATGAATCTTATGATATAAACTGCTTATTTGATATATGTTATTATATGAAATGTAATGTTGAAGTTGAACACCAGACAACTCGGGAATAGAAATCCCTTAAATTCTCGGGCAGAGTTCCCAACCGAAACCCGAGTTAGTACCAATAGGGCCTCCTCCCAAGGCTGCGGCTCAGGGTTGGAGAAGGGGTATAGTCGGCTCTAGAATAGACTATTCATCGTTGAATGGGTGTTGACAGGCCGGAAGCTGTGCGCAACCATGGCCCTGGTGATTCTTGAGTATGGAGTTGTTTATATGATAGATGGCATATTTTATTATTATTTTGGTAAACATGATATATATTGAATCATGCAAATTATTATTACTTATTGGGCTTCTAGCTCACGATGTTGTATATGGAAACCATCCAGGAAAAGACATAATGGAGGCGTCTCTATGAAGATGACTTCGACAGAATAACCGGTGGAGGAGCCAGAAGGAAATAAGAGAATTTAGTTTTATATCTATGAAGTTATTTATGTTTTGAGTGATTTAGTTTGGACATAAGCCTTAGGGCCATTTGATACTTTGAGATAATCAATAATTAGCTATATGCTATGATTATGATTAAACTTTTTATTTTAGTGGGTGAATGCGTTACGGTCTTAATTTTAGCACAATATGATAACTAATACCTCGAACTCGATACCCGAATTAATGGAATTCGAATATCCAAGGTTGGGGTGTTACACTCACTATCAGCAACATCATCAGATGAAAGGATCTGCGTATCATCATTCAAATCCACGGTTGGGCTCGATGATTCATTCCTATCTCTAAACTTTTCAGAATATACTCCAGTAGGGATATTTCCAGTGGAAGATCCTCTTCCAGTTGCTCGATCATTCCCAAACAAAGAACTTAAATCATCGTATCTTCGTATCGGTTTGCCTCGAACGTGTTGTGCGTAGGGATGCCCATAGTTACAAAGAAAGAGAATGAAATGTCTCAGTATTGCAGTTTTAAATATTTTCAATTTTAAGCTTATGATAGTCTACTTCAAAAAAATAAGTTCTCACCCGAATGTAATCTTCCCAAACATCATCCAGTGCAATCACTGTCTTTAGTTTCTCATCCCATCCAAAACCAGAAGCATTCAGTACATAACGAACCTTGAAGTATAATTTTTTTATTGTACGAAGACGATTTTCGACATCGTTGGAAATCAACTGGATGCCCAACACACGATTTATGTTATCCACAACGACCTTGTACGAATCTTTCTTGAATCCAGTAGATGTTTTCCTACAGGATGCTTGGATATCCAGTAGTGTATCTATCATGGCGTTATCCATATCCTCTGTCTAGCGCACTAAACCACCTGAGAAGCCATCTTCCTCCAGTGATATTGGATTTCGCTTTATAGGCAACCTTCTAAGCGTTTCACTTTCAAGCTCCATTTTCATAGGCACCTTTCCTTTATTTTTTTAGGGGTCGATTTTGTATCTTTTTGTTTTGTAACATTTTCTCGTCAAAGTCTGTTGTTATCTACATGAAGGAAAAAATAAGTAATTATGTTGAGTGATGATTCGATTGAGAAGACAGGAACATGGATAGCTAAATCAATGTTAATAATTGAATGTATCAAATGTCACCCAAGTCATGGTGAAACAAAAATGTTCAGGAAGATTCAAATTCTTTACTACTTGCATGTGTGTTAATAGTTGGCCGGCATTTACATAGTTTTAAAACATAAAATACGACAAACAGATAAGGACTTCCATATGTGGGCCAATACAAATAAGATACTTCAAGATTATATCCTACGACTCATGGGTGGGAGTCATTCCACATCATAGTTGCAATATCGTCTCGAAGAGCCGCCCAATCGTCTCTTTCACGTTGTGTAATGTTGACTCCCATGCGCATATCATCAGGAGTTGATTGGTCAACAGGTGGGAGATTCATCCAAGTAGATACATCTTGTGGCCCCTCAACATCTTCTACGATTTGTTCTGCCTTAAATTTACGGATGAAATTGTGAAGCACACAAGAAGCAATCATAATTTTCACCTGCGTGAACATGCCGTATTGAGGGGCAGTTTTCAGGATTGGAAATCGGGCTTTTAGAAAACCAAATCTTCTCTCTATAACATTTCTTATTTGAGTATGACGATAGTTGAATAATTCTTTCATGTTTTGAGGGTTCGTTCTGTACTAAATTCATTGAGGTGATAGCGTACTCCACGATAGGGAGCCATGAAACCAGGCGAATAGGCGTAGCATCTGCAACGTATTATTTGCCTACATGGAGTTGTCAAGGGAATTAGTAATTGCTAACAACAAACTTTTCTAAAGTCATATATAATGACAATAGAGTATACGTATATTACCTGTAAGTATATTAAGTAGATCGTACTATTGGGTAAGGGCGCTTTGTAATACTCGTGCATCGGATGCAGAACCCTCCCATCTAGCAAGCACGTATACAAACTTCATATCGAAACTACATGCAGCCATTACTTTTTGAGATATTATTCCTTTTCGATTACGGTAGGTCCCACTTTCCGTTTTCGAAACATAAGCCGGTATGTGTGTTCTATCGATCGCACCGATACAATCCTATTATAAATGTTTGTTAAAATTAACATTAACTCTATACGATAAAAAACCTCAAAATCTTTAAAATTAATTTATAACATTTTAAACTTGAAAGTAGGAACTCCAACAGGGGTTTGTTAATATCTCCTTTAGCGTATCTGGGCCTGGTTGTTTCACATACTTTGGGTATAATGATATAATTGCATTCAAGGCCCTAAAAAAATATCTGCTAACAGTTTCCCCCGAACATATGAAGCGATGGCCTATGACACGATTGCTTACATTATGGCTAAGCCTATGAAGGAACATGATCAGTTGCTCCTCCATATTAACATGTTTTCTATCAGGTAGTGCATTCCGATCTCTCAAAATGGAGCATAACTGAAAAAACGTTTCCTTGACCATTCGTAATTGTTCCTTACAGTTGTTGTCTCGAGATTTAATAAGTCCATTTATGATGTTGGCTCGTTCTATATTCTCCGCTTTTAGAAGGAGCCCAAAATAAATAGTTACAATAATATTCTCCTGTAGCAAGTACTACACTTGTGGCAGATACAGTGACTGCAAATGCAGCCATCTCTTCTTCGGTCCGTCCATGGTGATCCATCTTATGTTATTTTCATGTAATAGAGGTAAAAGTAATATTAGTCATGTTGTATAACTGAATGGAAAAACAGACCACGCTAACCTTACATGGAAGAAGTTGCTGTATTAAACAATGAAAGAAACTCATGTCACCTCCAGTCTCATGTTCATTACCGTCAGAGATGGGTACTGACATGCCATCACAAATTTCATAGGGAACCAATTATCAACATAAGCTAAAAATTTCTAAAATCAAATCTGGTAGATCTAGTATTATTCTTTTTTTTCATATAAAAAACATTTGAATAATAGTGTTGCAAATAAATCAATTCAACCACGTCCAATGAATCATTTGTTAGGAACTGCCTCACTTCTAAGCAGATTGAAGCGATTATAAAGACAAGCATCAACACAAGTAGTCAGATGATCAAGTCATAAAACAATACACACTCAAAATCCACTGCTAAAAACAATTCCTGATCATCGGATGATGATAATAGAATTTTTGGAGCGGTTTTGGTGGATCCATAAAACTGTGGGGCTCATTGTGACATATGTTCTTGATGGACGTGTTTGCTAAAATGAAGCAGATACAAAATTTAGGAGATCATACAGCACGAAACAATCTTCATTGAATCCTCACCATTATAAACTTCACATGGGATACCTGAATGTTTATTTTGCATCTCAATCTGGGATTCTATGGTTATGATGAGGAGAAGAAATAGATTAACGGTTTGCATTTCACATAAACATCGTCTTAGGTTGGTCCCACATAGCCGAAAATATGGAAATTGTCATACGTTCAAATGCATGGGATCAATCACCAAATCTTTGATTAGGCGAGTCCAAAGTATCAACTTGGTGGGTGAGTCCCTGACTTTTGTGTAACCTTCATATATTTCTATATGTCCAGGCCGTTCATCCGATTTTTCAACTCATTTTATGAAATTGTTCAAAAAAAGAAACACATCAAAATTTAAGGTGGACCACATTATAGGAAACAGTAAGATTGACCATTAAAAACGTTTTGTGGGCCACAAAGGTTTCGGATCAATATGTTAGTTGACTTTTCCCTTCATCCAGGTCTATGTAGCCTAATAGACAGGTTGGATGGAGAACAAACATTACAGTGGGCTCTAGGAAGTTTTTAATGGTGGGTTTTAAATCACTACTGTTCCTATGGTGTGGTCCACCTTACTTTTCCATCAACTTCATTTGTTCGAATCATGACCCAAACATGATCTAGACAAACAGGATGGACAACATGGATGTACAACAAATACATCTAGGTGGGCCCCACGATCTGCGACTCACGCACAA
This sequence comes from Liriodendron chinense, assembly GCA_003013855.2. Taxonomy (NCBI): domain Eukaryota; kingdom Viridiplantae; phylum Streptophyta; class Magnoliopsida; order Magnoliales; family Magnoliaceae; genus Liriodendron; species Liriodendron chinense. Next base: position 1,653,740 of record PVNU02000736.1, on the reverse strand, counting down.
AGCTGTTACCTTCAACTCATGTAATCCACGCCCCTTTTTTCAAGAATAAATGGGTTCATGGTTAGGCAATCTAGACTGTAGATCTCATGGCTGATTGACTATTCAGCCCAACACCATCTACGATCTGAGTCTCATAGCTATGTGGGCTCCACCATGATGTATGTGTTCTATCCATGCTGTCCATCAATTTCTCCTCACCATTTTAGGATCTAGACTAAAAAATGAGGTAGAGCCAAATCTCAGATGTACACACCAAAGAAAAATAATGTTGAAAAACGTCCACCCGTCTGAGAGTTCCCTAGGCCCACCGCGATGTTTATTTTCCATCCAACCTGTTGAAAAGGCCTTATAGTCCTGGATGAAGTGAAAACACAAATATCACCCTGATGGAAAAATTCTGTGGCCTGCAAGAAGTTTTCAACGGTGAACGTTCAATTCCCACTGTTTCCTCTAGTGTGGTCAACCTGAGATTTCGAATTGCCTATTTTTTGGGCCAATGCCATACAATGAGTCAGAAAAATGGATGGATAGCATGGATAAAACACAAACATCATGGTTGGGCCCATATAGCTTTGACACCACCCCCTTGGCTAGAGTTACAGTCAGTACCCATTTCGTGTCCGCTGTTGACGCCCAAACCTTCATTCATATTAATTTTGTAGAGAGGCATGGGGCAGATGCAATATGGTAATGGTAAGATGTCAGCTACATGCCAGTTTTGGGACATAAACAGTTGTTGCATGCCATCCAACAAGTAGGAGGACGTCGAAGATCCAAATGAAAGAACATAGTCTGAATTTACCTAATCGGCTCCGGTCTCCTGTCGATAATGTATAGCGACAAAAGGCAGTTGAGAATTTGACGAGCCGGTGGCGATCTTCACTAGCAACCTGCTCGAGGAGAGGAGAGCAATTTTAGAGAGGGTTTTCATCGCACAACGTCAACATGTAAACCGATAGTTATGAGGACACTCTGATTTTTTTTAGGAGGGCAGGACCAACGGTTAGAATGGAGAAGACGCACCTACTCTGTATCAATGGCACACCCATTTGACGTTGTTCTCCACCTCTATCGGTGAAATCAATCAAGCCCTACAAAATCAACAGGAGGAATCATCAGTGAGATGAAGAAGAAATAACTATCGGTGCGTTGGATAAATCAGATTGTAGATCGTGGTGACAGAATCTCACTTGATGAACATCTCATAGAAGGCAGAAATCATTGGGCCTGGGTGGGTGGAGGCTATTCTCTCTATTGTGCGTTGATACTGTATATAGAACAATTGAAAGAGTATCGAATCGTGTAGTTATTGAGACTACCAATGCAGTGAAAGACTTTTGAGAGAGGCGCCGACGGACAGTCAATTCCCTCTTCATTTCACTGCAAGAGGACTTAGATTTCATGGGATTTGGTGCCCGGTTTCTAAGGCAAATTTACTGGTAATATCTTTGAATTTCAAACAGTGGATTTCCATCATCATTACTTTCTCATTACTTTGAATTTGGTGCCCGATTTTCAAGGCAAATTTACTGGTAATATCTTTGAATTTCAAACAGTAGATTTCCATCATCATTACTTTCTCAATTCTTAAATCACGGTAATAAGAAAAAACAAACAGGCCCTAAGTGAAATTGAGATAAGGGATGCGTTTATATTTAGCGTTTGAATATTGGATTATATGATCATCAACGCAGTATGTCACTCCGCACCAAGGATCTGAAAAGTGGGCAATCAGAACCGTTGATCTATTGCATCCATGCCTGAAACTCTTTTGAGATTGGAATACCTTGGTCAAAATTCGCAGGCCTTTTCTAGGTTGGAGGCCACAAATGGAAGGATTGGGATATGTGAGGAAAGATTAATTTAGGCTGTTCTAACTAATAATCTGGACGGATTCCCAGATCGTGGCCCACTTATTAGAAACGAAACTCAAATATGTAGTATGGACCCTTAAATTGTCCACTAGGCTCACGCATGAGATTTTAACCTTTTAAGCCATTGAAGTTGACAACATTTGTGCCTCAGCTAACATGGGCTAAATTCTAGATTGATCGTGTCTAGGCCTGCTAGTGCTAGCCCAGTTGAAAGATGCCCCGGAGTTACAACAGCAGGTCTCAGGTTTGAGTGCTAGGACCCTTAAACTGTGTGGGTGCATTGCTCTGCTAAGAGGGTAGGTGCGTTGCATGACTAATAAAAAAAAAAAAAAATCCAAACTGAACAAATGCCAAGGATTGGCGTATTGAGGAAGGGGCAGAAGACTCTCTTAAGTGGATTCCCTCTCCTTCTAACTGCTTTTCAATTCGCTCGTTCTACATATCCATTGTCGAATCTGAATATGTTTTAGTGTCGCACACAACTCCTTTATGTCACTATGGAGTCTCGCCTAAAGTTACTGCCTTTGCTTGGCTGTTAGGAAGAAACATGATTCTTACTATTGACAACCTTCGAAAACGTGGGATGTGTATTCCTAACGCATGCTTGCTTTGTATTTAAGCAGAAGAGACAATGGACCATCTTTTCTTTCATTGCCCCTTTGTGGCAGACATCTAGTGGAGCGTGATGAGACTTTCAGGTGTCTCATGGGTGATGCCGCGATCTATGTCTAATCTTATGGGCCAATGACATGCTGACTCAGGAGGTGTGATAGGAAAAAAGAAATGGAGGATGATTTTCCTAGCTGTCCCGTGGGGTATTTGGATGGAAAGAAACAACTGATGTTTCAGAAGTGTCTCTATCTTGGTAGTAGGGGTTTTTTCGAGGGTTTTGAAATTTTGTTGGTTTTTTCTGAATTTTTTGTTGGGGGGGTTGCTGTCCTGGGTCAGCCTTTGTATTTTCTTTCTGTTTGTGGTGTTTCCTTTGTATTTTTCTTCTTTCTTTTAATATAAGCTTACGTTTTAAAAAAAAAACAAATGCCAACTGCATTCAGGCACGGCTGGTCCTAGTTATGTCCACTTTTAAGAGATTAATTCTTGATAAAAAGTTGTTTGAAGTGTTAAACGTAAAACAATCTTAACTTTCAATCTGAGCATCGTCATGCACAACGTATTAATTTTTATGCAACAATTGTTCCGAGGTCAACAAACTTGCATAATAAGTCACAAACGTCTATTTTGTGAGAAATGCTTATATTGAAGTTCAAAATTGTAATTTTGAAAAAAATCATTATTTAAAAAAAATTACTCTTATTATATCTCTTTATTCTCACAGGGATTTTTGTCTTTTTTAAAAGTTGCTTATAATAATGTCAGGAATGCTCTAATAAGGCTTATTTAATGTTTTTATTTTTGACAAATTTAGTATTTTGAGATATTTTTTTATTATTTTGAATAATTTTGAATTAAAATTTGGATTTTCTTTATTAGTGGGAGCAATGGAGAAGTTGTACATAAATTATGCAATAAAATATTCGAGTTTTCTCTCTTATTATTTCTTGTGAATTCAAAAATTATCCTTGCAGAATTAAGGTTTTAGATACTTGAGAAAGATGGTAATCTTTCTTATTATAGTTTCATGCTCTTTTTTGCATTAACTAATATTGGAAAATGTGAGTTACTTAAAGATAGATGGAAGCACAAGTACTTACTTGAACATACATATTGACATTGGTTGCATTTGTATGCACAAGTATTAGCACATGTAGCACATTTGGAGCTCTTGAAGGTTCAAAGTAATATATGCAAGGTGCTTGAATATGGGTAATCTCACTTAAGTCCTATTCCATCCATGCATGTAAAATGTAAACCGTTATAAAATAGGATAAAACCAATTCGATATTTGAATTGTCCTCTTCACACCAAAAGTTCTTTTTCCTTTTCTTTTTTTCTTTTTTTGATAGCGCTACATGTCATTGATTTTATTAGAATAGGTCTCATTGGTGAAATTAAGGTAATTGACAAAACATAGACATCCGGTTTTCAAAAGATGTCATTTGAATGGAACTTCTTCAATGACTGAGCTGCACCTCTTGGGTGGAATCACACCAAGTTTATGAGATAAGCTGATGGTTTCATACATGGAATGAAAAAAGAAAAGCATAAGAGATCTCATGCAAATAGATTGACAAATATTGGTCTAGGCCAGCTCCAAGCCTGACTTCTTGGCATTGATAGATGTTGTGTTGGGCTTGAGCCAGTGGGCCCACTTGTGAGCAACAGCTAGTGGGTAGGCCGACACAAGTTTACCCTCACTCAACCCAACCGTGTTCATTCAAACTAAGAAAGAGGGTTTAGAAATAAGTATGAGGCCCAAAAATCAGATCCATCCAAAACTCACGTAGGCCACACCACATAAATTAACCAATGTAATGTCACACTCAAAACCTTTGAATTAATGTGGTGTGGCCCACCTGAGTTATGGTAGGGTCTGTGTTTTGGGGTGAGTCCAATGACTGGATTGGTTGGTACACCCACCCACCCCTATTAGTCACATCACAATGTTAGCCACTCCCACTATGGGAATCGATGCCACGACCTCAGTGTTGAAATGAGGCCATCTTCACTCAGTCTGCCACTTGAGCTAGGAACCTAGGTGTGATTGCAATGGTGGTTGTTGCCTCCCTATTGTTTCTTGTTGTTCCTTGTGGTCTGGCCCACTTGAGCTTTGTATTAGTCTGATTTTAGGATTTGGCCTACCTTGAGGAAGTGGGGCATTTGATGAATGGTTTCAATTAATGTTACATTATGATGAGCCCCACATGGCTTGAACACATGGGAATTCCATTAAGGCTTGTTTGGATTCATTGAAATGGTTGGAAAGAAAATAAAGCTTTCCATTTTTTCAAAGTTAGGCTTATATGATCATCGGTTACATGGTGGCCTTCTGCTTTAGTTGTAAAATAAATAGAAAAAGGCATACAAGTTGCAACCAAAAGAATTTCTTATTATTATCATGTTTTTTTACCAAACACATGATTTGAAAAAAGATTTCAATTTTCATGAGAAAATGTTGTTGATAAACAAACGGGAGAAATATAATTTCCTTTCCCACACTTCTACACAAATAAGATTTCTCGAGAAATATAATTTCCTTTCTCACCTTTTCTACAAATCCCAACAGGCCTTAAGTTCAAACTCTATATGCTTAAACCTCTAATGAGATGGAGAAATTAAAGAAATGGAAACAACATAACTAACCATATTGCCATGCAATTATTTTCTTTCCTAAGGTAATAATGGATATACATGTGGAGAACCTATGGCAAAATTGTAAAATTTCAACATGGGAAGGGCAAAAATGAGGTCTCTCTGTGAAGTTTCCTGTCATAGAATGTGATTTTGTTCAATTTATTATGACACCATACTAGCTGATCAGTCGTTAATCGCGACATTTTCAGTACCCTCGACACCAATTTCAAGTCGACTTGTGAGAAGAAAATCGCTAGATCTGATTGGTCGGCCTCTCTATGCTTCTGGAACTTCTTCACAAGGCAATTGCCTGTTCTAATCAAGTCTTTCAACTTCTTCTCCCTCTGCATTTCAACACAAATGAAAGAAGATGATTATCATTTGATTATTATAATATAATAAATGGAGTTTAAAATGATTTTTTTTTTCTTTCTTCATGAAAACCCATGGCTTATATTCACCCAATGAGAAAATAGTAAGGTTTGTGATTTTTTATAAAGAGATTGAGAATTTTGGTCAGTTGTTCCATTCATTTCTAAAGGTTTGATAGGATACATCCTAGGCACAGCGATACGATACATAGGGGCTTTAGTTTTTGCATCTAGGTGATCTTTCAATGATCCAAAATGTTTATGTGATGGGTTTCAGCTTGGAGGGGTTATATCCAATAGTTAAATACATTTAGATTGGACTATTTTGATTGATTGATTGATAGTTCAAATATTTTCAATATCCCCCACAACCCAAATGTCATCTAACACATCTTATTTCAATGCATAATTATATCAATAATGTACCCTAAAAATGACATCATTATGATTTTATCATAATTGTTTAAGCACGCATATGATTGAGCGATCATATGCAAATGTATTATGGTAAAGGAATTGTAGTTCTTAATAATTAGAATTTTACATTTCTCTTTGGGATTTGATATTGGAATAATATGTAAGTGTCATATTATGAATCTACGTGGTAAACCAAACATGAGAATTGTCATTCAAATTGTTATCTTGTATTCATGGCACTTTTGCAATGCATTATTAATGTATCGAAATAAAATGATATAGGAATTAATCACATTTCTTAATATTTTACTTTCGTTTTGGATCTAACTAATGAGCCATTTGACTCCCAAGAGCCGTAAGCGTTTCCAGGAGACAGATTCTCTGTGGAAGAGAATCTACCTGTCATACTTAGGTACAGGAAATAGGGAAAGGGGGAGGATGAATGTGAGGGAAGACTTATCTTTATAACATTTCAAAAAGACATCCGTACGAGGGAAATTTGCTCCCTAGCTTTTATGAAGAAATCGTAAAATAACTCTTTTTGAGAAATGAATTTCCAGAGGGAAACGGAAATGTTTTCCCAACACCCAAACACAGGAGGAACAACACTTACATGTGAGCCACTTCTAAAGGAGCTACTTTTAGGCAGACAAAAAACTGTCCCTGTGATGCATTTGGGTCATAAGTTACTCTACATAAGCTAATTCTGCCTCAAGTAGTTTATCTTGATTTAGCAGATAATTATGTTTAGTTTCTTCTTACATGAGTTAAAAAAGTAATTTATTTGGTGATGTCCAAACGGGCTCCTAAAGTCTAAATTAAAAGCAACTGGATTTCGTTTTGGGTGCAGTCCTCTGGTATGATTGCTAACAAAAAATATCTCAATTTGGTTATGTCCGCTTTATCAGATTAAGATTTCACTTAGAGCTTCACCTTTTGGAGGTCCGTTTGGATTTCCACCAAGAGCTGTGAATCAGCAGGGTCATGGAGCTCTGTCTGACTTTTTGAAAATCCCTTCGATATCATATTAGCTTCGTCCTTGTCCGCCTTTATGAATTCCCAAAAAATCCTCATCAATTCCTCCATCATAATCGTCAGCGTTTCGCTCGTAATCGCTCCTTTGCTTCTTCTCCTCTCCTCCATCTTTTCCTTCGAATCCTCTGCATTTGTTACTGGTTAGTCCTCAAATCGATTTCCAGTAATTTTATCAAACAGGCAATATGCTAATTACATTGTGGTGACTGGGTACACGTGTGAAAGATCAGAGCCGCTCATCGAGTGATCCACTAAGTAGATATCTTGTTTTAAAAACCAACTTGATTGTAAGATGTAAGATGACCCACGCGTGCACAAAAGGACTGACTAGTTTTTACACGAGGCATCTAGACAGTGGGAATTGCACGATGAACGGCTCAGATCTCACACTGGTGCCTCATAGCCACATGCGGCCAACTCACCCCTGAGATTAGCCCACATAAGCTGCATGGGTACTGCGTAAAAATGTAGGCGGCTGATTGACAATCATAACCGTTGAATTTTAGTATTGAACATGGGCTCCTGGTCGAACATGTTTTAACCGTCCATCTTTATCTTCCAATTTAACAACGATTAAGATTATTCAACCACCCTTGTTTCTTTTATACGATTGCATCCATGGTGGAATCACGCAGGGCGGAACGCGGATCGCCTGCGACGGCCTATCGGGAAGCTAGGTGGAGCCCACCGTGATGTTTGTGAGAAATCGACTCCGTTCATCCGTTTTTCCATATCATTTTACTGCATGAGCCCAAATTTGAGGCAGATCCAAAACTAGAGTGGGCCGACACGACAAGAAAATGTGGGCAGGGAAATGCCTACCGTTGAAACCTCCGTCGGTCCACCGTGATGTTTATATGCCATCCATACCGTTCATAAGGTCATTCCAGTAAAACACAAAAATATTAGCCTGATCAAAAACTTCTGTGGCCCCACGAATATTTCAACGTCTGGACGATCAATCCTCGTCTTTTCCAGTCGTGCAGCCCACTTGAGTTTTCGATCTGACTCATTTTTGGGGCCATGTCATAACATGATATGGAGAAAAAAACGGATGGACGGGGTGGATTTATCACAAACATCATGGTGGGCCCCACCTAGCTTCTTGTTGCAGGATTCGCAGGCAATCTGTCGTAATGTAAAATGACAACTTCGTCCCCGTTTTTTTTTTTCGACAAGCTGCTTTCATCCTAAGTGCTCTAGTTCAACTCTCAGGGGCAAATTGGTCTTTCACTTCAACGAATATCATCTGGAGCGTAGACAGGAACAAGCTAATCATCAGGTGGGCCACGTGTAAGAAGATCGACTTTCCATTGATTTGATGGGGCAGCCAGGCTAATAAATGGGCCATCCTGATTTTCGCCCCAGATGATCATCAAGATGCAGCCCATCTTTTTCACGGCTTGGATGTTATTCAGGAGTGACACGTGGAAGGAAAATAACCTAATCGTTGAATGTGAACGTTTTGTGTTGAAAAGTTCTCACCTTTGATTGCTGGGACCTGAAGAAGGTTGCGATGCACGCAGCGATTTTTAACGTAGTTTTGGACCCTGGGCCCTTGAAATGGCTCGTTCTCTAGGAACCTTTGCAGCAGCACTTGGAACTGCTGGAATTCCCCGGCGACCTGATTGTACTGACGGCAACCGTATGGGTCAGATTCCGGCAGGTCATGTGACTTTTCATACTGCCAGTTGAGGAACTCCCATGAGAGGCAGGCTTGGCCCACGTAGACCGTCTCCAAGTCGCTCTGGAGTTCTTTGGTGAACTTGGCCGTGGGATCGGTGTCAGATTTCCGGTGGCGGCGTCGCCGGAGATTTTGCGAGAGGAGGGAGGTAAGTGTCGGCGTGGAGCTTTTCCGGCGAGCGATCGATTGAAGGGGATCTTTAAGTTGGAGATAGCCTGCGAAAATATAAGTGGAGAATAGGGTCAGGAAGTTGGCGTGTGGGCCGGTTTACACGTGGCATGCAATGCCAATCTAGATCGTTCAGTTGGTAGGCCCCACCATGGGTGTGACATAGCCAGCAAATGAACGAACGCCCATTGCCGACAATAGTTATTGTAGTTAGCTGGGCCAACTGTGATGTCTGTGTGAGATCCACTCCGTCCATCAGTTGTGCGAGATCATGTTAGGTGTGAAACCAAAAAACAGAAAGATCAAAAACTTATCATGTGGCCCACACCACAAGAAACATTGAGGATGGGGGCCACAGCTGTTGAAACTTTCTTGGGGCCCACCTAAAGTTCTAGGGATCACATCCTAACATGAGCTGGCCCAGGTGATGGACGGCATGGATGCCATCCAGACATCACAGTGGCCCCACAGAGCTTCTTGTTGAACGCTGGTTTGCGGAAATTAGGGTCCCCAACCAACGTTGGTTGGACGGTAATCACCATCTTCACCATCTTCACCGAAATGGACAGCAGCGTGGTTGCACGTTCATCATTCCTAATGTCCCGTCCGTCCTTTTCCCAACGTGGCACCTACGAAGATGGGTGTCGACCCACCACCACCGCTGTGGGGCCCACCTTGATGCGTATATTTTATATCCATGCTGTCCATCCGTTTTGTCCGCTCATTTTAGTGCGTAAGCCCAGAAATAAAGCAGGCTCGAAGTTCAAGTGGACCACACACAGGAAAAGGTGGGGATATTGACACCCACCGTTGAAACCTTCCTATGGCCCACCGTATTGTTTATTTTCCATCCAACCTGTTGATGAGGTCACACTGACCTGGACGAAGGGAGAACACAAATATAAACTCGATCCAAATCTTTTATGCCCACAGGAAGTTTTTAATGGCGGAAGTTCAATCACCACTGTTTCCTGTGGTGTGGTCTACTTGAGCTTTGGGTCTGCTTCATTTTTAGGCTCATGCCCAATAATGAGCTGGCAAAATGGAGGGATGCCATGGATAATACACATACATCATGGTGGACCCCACAGCCGCGTGACCCACTCATGGAGCAGCCCATACACTAATAGAGAAAGTAGATCGTTGATCTCTTTCCCTTCTAATAATCCATTTTTTCTAAAGTACCTGGATGGTCCACTAATGAGGGGACCAGCGTGATCAATGGGTCAGGGCTTCTTGACTATGGCCCCCACAGGATGAATGGTCCATCAATGTGGAATCCTTGTAATCCAAAGCTCTGTGGGGGCCATCCTGATGTTATATACACGACTGCACAAAAATCAGGCACATTCAAAACTCCAGTGGACCTAATCTTAAAACAGTGGAGATTAGGCACCCACCATTAGAACTTGTAGGGCTCGCCTAAGTTTTCGACAAGCTTATATTTGTGTTTTTTTCTTCATCTTGGTGGAGTTTCCATCCTCACCCTTTATCGTGGTGTGGTGTGGTGTGGTCTAAATCCGGTGGAAACCGTGGAATGATAGATGAAGTGGGCGCCACGCGCATATCTTGGTCAGCATAGTCATATCTGACCTATCGCCGTTGACTCTAGGTCGGTCTTCCTTCGCACCATCGAAAGATTCAACACCGAAAAGAGATGAACAGGTACATTCCCTTGTACCGTAAGCTCATCTTATTGAAGAACTTTTCCTCTAATATATCACATTTGTAGAACATCCGAGCCATTAAAATGAATATCATGCTGATACAAAGATCAGGTGGGCCACCCCATTAGAATTAGTGAACGACCAACGACCTGACCTAGCATGCAGGTATGACCAACATCATGAACTAATCAGCCTGATTTTCCCTTTATATGTTCTTTTCAACCTGATTTCCCCTCATATGTTACTAATGATGAGCCTTTTTCACCAACTGGATAGGACACTGATTGCGTCCTGCCCCTGCTAGGACCGACTCGGTTGAGTCAGGGGCTTTGTAGGGCCCACTGTGATGTATACGTTGTATCCACATCGTCCATTCATTTTTTCCTATCATTTTAAGGCATGAGCCCAAGGGGTAGATTAGATCCAAAGCTCCACTGGACCACATACTGGGAATTGAATGCCCACCATTAAAAACTTCTTCCAAGCCGCTATTAACAGGTTGAATGGCAAATAAACATTAAGGTGGGCCTTAAGAAGGTTTCACGGTTTCGTCATCATCACTGTTACTACAGTTAGAACCTTAGATCTGCTGGCCCATACCTTCAAATGATTAAAAAAAAAAAAGAAAAAAAAAAAAGAATGAACAGCATGGATAAAACAAATATATCACAGAGGGACCGAGTCCGTTTTCGCAAGGGGCACTAACTACCCCTACAAATCAGTCCAATCGTGGAGGTAGGTGAGCCACACCATAGGAACGCGAATTGCCTGTGACCATTGCCCATGGGAAGTTCCTGTGGGAAGACGTCATGTGGGGTCTATAGAGATGCCCGTGAGAAATCCACTCCGTCCATCAGTGTCTCAAGCTCATAATAAAAAAGGTATCCAAAATTCAGGTGAGCCACACCAGAAAATACTACTGGAGATTGAACACTCACCATTGGAAACTTTCTGGTCCAAAAAAGTTTTAGACCATGATGATATTTTTTATATGGTAATCTTATGAACGGTTTGGATGATACGAAAACATCATGGTCGGTTCCCAGAAGGTTTCAACATCGGACGTTTGCTTTCTCACTATTTTCTATCATGTGACCCACCTGAGTTTTGGATCTTCCTGATTATTAGATTCTAGTACTATTGTTAGATTTAGAAACTGATGAACGGAGTGGATTATGATGGGGATCTCTTTGGACCCCACATAGCTTCCTAACATTCGGGCGTTCACACCGTAAGGGAAACATTGTAAAATCACGCCAAAAACGCCTCAAATTCAGTGTACGTGACCACGCGTGTGTATTATAAGATAACCCTCTACATGCCACCATGTGTCAATCCGGCAGTCAGGTACGAGATCCAAGCCATCCATCAGGTGGGGCCCGCCCAACTAAAGCGCTATCCTAAAAATCAGCGCTGTCAGATAATCGGGGTGGCCCACTTATTTTGTAAATAGCAGCCAACATGATAAGTAGACCAGCCTGATTATGGGAAAGGGAACCTGTAGCTACGTGATGGTCCTTTTTCTCACACAGTTGTAGCCCACCTGATGAATGAACCACCCTGATTCTTAGGTCAGGGCATGTCCACAGTGGTCCCCACGTGACATTGCACACGTGAGCTACGTGCCAGATGTGAGGTCCGATGACGAAATTACCTTTGTGTGGTTGGAACTAACAAATTCAGGGGGGTGTAAATTTCAAAAGAAAGGAATTAAAAAACTCAAAACAGAGGGAAGAGGCTTTGAAACTCACCTATTGCAGTACATCTTCTGAAAATTCAAAATGTCGAGCTTTCTCATCCTCTCTCTGTAGCTCTTGTAGAATTTCTGCAGCTCGTCCATTGGATCTTCCTGCAAGAACTTCTTATCCATCTTCCATGGCTTCAGATCATCAATAATCTTCGGGCTCTCCGATTCCTCCAGGATCGTCGGGAGCCCAGTCGCCCGCACTTTTTTCAGTTCCATCTTCAGCTGCTCCATCATATCCTGATGTTCCCATAGATATTCCAATCCGTCTGAGTCATCGTAGTCTGAATTCGACAGGTTTTCCAATTGGGTCCCACTCGATTCATTTACATCATTGATGGGTTCTGCCTTTTTTCCATCTGAGCCTTCCAATTCATGTTCGGGCTCGCCAAAATCCTTCTCAGATAGAAAACCGTCAGATTGATTTGAATCACTGGTTTGATTCTTGCCAGAGGTTCCTGCTTCAGGAACCAGTGAATTCGCTAAATGGGTTCGTTCAGATTCTTGTAATTCATCCATGGATTCTGTTTCTTCTCCGTTGAAATCATCTGAGCCATGTTCAGATCCCAAGAAATCTCTTTCGGACAGAAGTTCACTGGATAGAACTGAATCATTGATTCCAGATACATCGCTGAAGTCCAATGATTCTGTATCTGAAAGATACAGCTTATAAACATCGATCGGGCTATCAATGGGAGAGAACACGTCGCTAAAATCATCAGACTCCATATCCAAAGCAAACGAATTACGCAAACGGGTTGCTGCTGAAATTTGCATGAATTCCAGTAATTCCGTTTCGCCTGTGAATTCCACATCCATCTCAGACAGAAATTCATTTCTATCTGAATCTGTTATTGGATTCATAACGGAAAGACCGTCGCTGAGACTAATGGATTCTGGGTCTGAATCAAAACCAGAGAACCCTTTCTCTGATACTAAACTAACTACATCAATCATGTCTTTTTCACCTGAAGTATGAATTTCTGAACAGAGAGTTGGAAGCAAGGCTTTTGAATTTTCAGGTTCCTCTTCTCTCTTGAAGACATCAGCAGCACAGGAATTTGTAACTAGTTCTTCACTAAGAGCTTCTGCTGATGAATTCATATGCTTGGAGTCTTTATCTAATGAAAACCCGTCTTCAAATTCGATATCAGGTGTCTCTTTAGTGCCGGAAGAATAATCGCCTTCGGAATCAATATATGATTCTTTGATGCTAAAAGTCATGATCTCTGGTTCTTCGGTGAAACCTGCAAAATCTTTACTAGCTAGGAAACGATATTGATGGATTTCTGTCGTTTGGGTCGATATCTTTTCTTCCCTACCATGAACATCTGATTCTTCGATGCTTCTTCGGATGTCTTCTGGACTCTGCAACTGAAATTTAAAACTGAAACTCAAAGAACTCTCCTTCTCACCAAACCAATTATTCTCTGAATTCCCAGAATCGATAACTTCAGGTGCACTATCAGAACATCTCGAATCCTTCTCTGCTCCAATTTCATCTTCTTTCAGGCTAAGAGCATCACAATTCGAATTCGAATAAGAACTATTTTCAATCCGATATCTGCGAAAGAAAAACCTACACAATTACAATCAATTCAAATATCAATTGGGGAAAACCAACACAATTACAATTCATTCAATATTAATTGATCGATAGCCAATTACCAAATTGTCATTACCTGAAAGTATATCTGTTTAAGAATCCGAAAACCCAGAACAGACAAGTCCTGATGAAAATCCAACAAGAACCAACGAACAGCACCATCTTCCTGCAAAGAACCTGATTAGCAGACCCTCCATCCATCAAATTCAAATGGGTATCGAAACGGAGAAACCTTTCGGGTACCCATCGATTCGATCGAATGAATATAATTTTTTTTTTTTTTTTTTGTCCTTCTCTTCTTGTTTCTTTGGGTTTCAAGCAAACATGGAAGAGCGGTCAATGGGCTTACTCATTTCCACATGGAATTTTCATGGAAGAAACATGACTCCTTACCTATGGAGCGAGAGAATCTGAGGATTTGGGAAGACACCCAGTTCAAGGAGGTTGAGATCTGACCTAATTAGGGTGATAAAAGAGGAGATTAAGCTGTGAATAAGGAGAGAGAAAAGAACAGGTTAGCGACCTGGCGATTGTTGATGTTAGCTTGCTTAGATTTCTGAGGGCTGTTGTTAGTGTCAGCGGATTTTTCTGTTGGGCCGTCTTCATTTTCCGTTTTTTCTCTGCTTCTTTATAGGAAGGATTAGGGGTGGGTAAAATTGGAAATTTAAGCAAAGGTTTTACATTTCTTCGATTTTCTAGATTTTTGACTCATGCTGCAAGCCGTGTTTGTTCCGGAGTGGGCCCACAAATCGCTATCTCCGTTGTGTATCGTTGATCTACTGGGTCATCACGTCAACTTTCAGAGCTTGAATGTTTGAACGGCTACGATCATACAATTATCTGGGGTTTTGGGCCACGATCCATTCTCTTGCTGGCCGACTAGATGGACGGCCGGATAAGCTTGATTTTCTTTTTTGTTGGTATATGTTTTCTTCAAGAATGAATGTTGCGGATGGACCCTTCTTCCTCTGCACCATGAGATGATCCAGACCGATAGTATAGAGGGTACTGCCATTTCCATATGGCAAAATCTCAACGGTAAGAAATGATGCCGTCCATACGAAGGCCAGTGTGTGTGTGTGTGTAGTATTATTTGTTAACGATTTTTTTGGACCGTTGTTTCTGATTCAACTTTGTACGGAATTGAATGATGGACCTTGGCCCAGCCCATAATTGGAAGCCCATTGTTGTTCCTGTTTGGGCCTACGATTACAGACCGTTGACCTAGTGGGCCACCGCATGAATTTGTCTATAACCGAAGATTGCGAGGTTGGATTATGTTAGTCATCCGATCACTGCTTTGGCTTGCAGATGGATGGTAAGAAACGTTCCGGGTCATGATCAACGTTCCAGGTCCGCAATTTGCAGAAATTACATTTTGAACGGTTGGGATCATACAATCGCCTTGATTTTTTTGGGCCATGGTCCATCCACTCGGTATCCCACCAGATTGACTGGCGGATAAGCTTCACTCGGATTAGGTGCGGCACCGCCTGACCCAAACAGTGCAGCCATTACAGTGGGGCCTACCATATCATTTTAGGGCGCGAGACAAACACACACACACACACACACACTACACTACTACACATATATATATATATATATATATATATATATATATATATCAGGTGGACCATACCATAAGAAACAGTAAGCAACAGTGACGATTGATCATTCAAAACTTCTTGTAATCCACAAAAGTTATGGATGAAGCTGATATTTGATTTTTCCCTTCATCGAAGTTTATGTGACCTTATCAACAAATTCGATGGTAAATAAACACTACGCATGGTGAGCACTAGGATGTTTTTAATGGTGGGGCGCTCAATCACGCACTGCTTCCTATAATATGGTCCACCTGAGATTTGAATCTGCTTTTGTGCTCAGGCTCTCAAATAATTTGAAAAATGAATAGACCGATATGGATATAGAATAAATACATCGAGGTGGGATGCCAATGGTTGGAGATAGTGTGGCCCATCTGTGGGTGCATGGTGATTTATGAGATTTTCTCTATACAGCCCATCTATGGTAGAACCTTTTATATGTCCGGGCCGCACCATGAAGATAGCCAAAGGCCGTTGTAGTTTTTTACTCATGGCCTACAAATTGAAAGGTTAGGATTTTCCTTTCACGGATATTTTTTGAGGCAGCGCACCCATTAATGGTTGTTTACAACGGATCAATGGTGTGGATTACCAGACCATTGGCCCCACTCGTCAGAATTCAAGATACTCGGATGCGGACTGATTGCATAGTGTAGCTCTGTAGGGCCCACCATGTGTTTTATCCACTCGGCCTATTAATGTTTTCGGATCATTTGATGACATTAGCAAAAAAATTAGGCAGATCTAAATCACAGGTGGACCCTACCATAGGAAATAGGTGGTGAATGAACGAACTCTCACCATTAAAAACTTCCTAGGCCCACGGTAATATTTATTTGCTATCCAAGTCATTGATCAGGAGACAGACCTGGACGACTGGAAAACACAAATATCTTAGATTCAAAGCTTTTGCAGCCCCAAAAAGTTTTTAATAGTGGGCATTCAATCAGGATTATCTCTTATGATGTGGTCCACCTGAGATTTGGATCTGCCTCATTTGGGCTCAGTGCCAAAAGATGAGCAGAAAAAACTGGATGAACGGCGTGGATAAAAACATATGCATTTCCATCCGCACAAAGTACCACACCGCGAAATCCTTGTCCCTTGCGTGCGGGCGCCGATTTGGTGAATACGGAGCAACAGTTCGTGACTCGTGAGTCGTGACCCAACTTGATATATGCATCGTGTCGTGTACCCACTCCGTCCGTCCATTTTTCCAGCTCATTTTAGGACATGTTCTATAAAAGAAATCAAGTGGACCACACCACAAGAAACCATGGTCATTGATCATTAAAAAATTATTATGTGGGCCACAAAAGTTTTGGACCAAGCTGATATTTGTTTTTAACCTCAGGTTGGATAGCTAATAAACATTACGATGGGCTTTAGGAATTTTTAATGGTGGACATTCAATGTCCACTATTTCCTGAAGTGTGGTCCACTTTACATTTATAGTCTGCTTATTTGTTTGGACCATGTCTTAAAATGATCCGAAAAAAAAGTAATGAACGGAGCATAAATACAACACGGACATCAAGGTGGGCCACAGTCAGGGACTCAACTACCAAGCTGTTACGCCGGACTCGCCCAATCTGTGCCCCTTGTTTTCTGGGCAAAGCTGCTGGCCGCGTATATCATATAATTCAGCCTTCACGTGCAGCAACGTGTCTGAATGGTAAACAAATAAAAAAAAAAAATTGAAAAAGAAAAGAAAAAAAAAAGAATAGTGCAAAGGCTGGACCCACCATGAAGGCTGAATTATATGATATAACGTCGATCCAATCACATCATTGGGTGGGCCAGTCCTACATGTTGAGTCAAACCATCGTCTGTCAATTGAAATGATTTTAATTGTGGCCCCCCTCACTAACGAAGGAGCTTCATTCACCATTATCTTCCATGGTGGGTCCATTTTTTGCATGGATCGGATGTGCTACAAAAATGGTAATCATTTCTCAATACTAATCAATGTAAAAACTAAAAGAATTAATTAACAAGCATGTACGGTTAGAAAGGCTGGTTAGTGTAAGAAAATGGCAATCAATGATTTTTTTTTTTGTAAGAGCTGGTTTTGCTAGTGTCGCGACTCACACCCCGAGTGGGGCCAATACGCTGAGTGATCTGATAATCTGAGCCGTCAATGATCTGAAATCCATGATGTTTTGGCCACAAGTAAGGAACTTACGCTGAATGGATGATGGCAACTGTCAATATCAGTGGATGAAGTTTTCAATGGCTCGTGCTCAATACTATAAATCCAAGGTTAGGATAATCAATGAATACTGATCATGGGACCACAGCTTATTCGTGATAGTAACAAGAATATGGACGGTTCAAAGCATCTGACCATCTCAGCATTTGGGAATCAGTGAGCTGGGCCTTCAAAGCCCACTGGCCATTGAGAACCACTCCTTCCATAGGAAGTATTCATGTACATGAACAGGCGAACAGGTTAAGGCCCCTTAAATCAATCCAACCGTTGGTGTTGGTGAGAACATCAATACCATCCATACTTGTTCATGGCCCCACTCTCAAACTGTTCCTCCTATACGATGATGATCGAGGACCCTTCTTACTATTTGTTCTATTGATGAGGCTATTGGACCAAATTAGCATATTCCATGCCGGCATATTTCGGCAAAATAATAACAATTTTGGACGGTTGAAAGGGTCAGTATCAGATGGTCCACCACAAAAACGACAAACACACGACCTTTAAAAAAAAGAAAAAGAAAAAGTGTATTGTGCAACAGAGGACGGAACCACTACAAAGCTTTGTATGTCAAGCTTCACCTACAACTCGATGTGTGGGTCCCACCATGATGCAGCATGACATTGAGACCGCCCATCTCGTGCGCCCACTTTTTCTCTTCTTGGACCCCAAAAAACAAAACTAATCCAAAACTCGTGGGAGCTACACCATAGGGAACAAATGGGATGGGACACCCACCGTTGAAAACCTTTCATACTGTTTGTAGAGCTCACCGTGTTTTTTTTATATTCCATCCAATCCATTCCATTCAGAAGATGTTATGGACCAGGATCAATGAAAATAAAAAATTTCAGGCCGTTTCAAATTTCTGATGTGCCACATCACGTGATTTTAGAGGTTTTAGACATGATTTTACATGTTGCGACCTACCTGTGTATTTTTTTTTAATCTTATTGAGCTTTGGGCACCAAGGAGAACATGAGGGGCCTACATGATGGAAGGATGAAATGTCGTGAATCCATCAAAGTGGGTCCCACACATCGGATTATATGTTAAGCTTAACCTGCGAAGTTTTGCAGTGTATTCAACCTCAAAAGTCAAAAATAAATTAGAATTCCAGCTTATAAGCTCTTAGGCAGTTTTACCTGGACCCTAATCCTCTGCAACGCCAGTTTTACCAAGCGAGTAAATCGCCCATGCATTTTAAGGTCTACCATTTGTATTTGTTAAATCCACTCCGTACATCAGGTGAGAAATTTTATTTGGAGCGTACATAGAAAATATAATATTGACAGAAGACTTTGATAGGCCATGTCAATGGGTACAATGTAAATTTGCTATTAAAAACCTCTAAGTTCATGCTGTGTGGCCCGCTTGAGTTTTGGATCCAGCTAATTTTCGTATATTAAATTCATACTGGTGAGGTACACCTGATTAACGGATTTGATGAAAGATACACACCATGCTGACCATGCACACAATCCTATTGTTGGCATCCCATACCTCCTTTTACTTGTAGTGTGGTCCACTCAAGTCCTGGATCTTCCTGGTATTATTCATCATGAAGTAGAATCAAGTATAGAACCTGATGGACGGAGTGGATGTTATATATATAACGTGTTGGTCCCACAGAGCTTGGGTGTCTTGCGTACCTGTGGAAAACAGGTGTTCTGGAGAGAATGCCATTCCGTTCCGTACGGGAGAAGGCAGGGATCATGCGTTCTTTGGCTTATGCGTGGAGAGTCTACATGCATCATTTAAAAGCTTACTAAATGTATCAAGAGAAGATGTGGCCTTTCCACCAGCCTATTCTTCAGGTCTTCAGTTTGTGCAAGTGAGGCCCATTGCGTGGTGATCCTGATCGTTGATTTGATGGGCTTCAAAGTGGATGGACTAAGTCCCAAAGATATCCTCTATGGGATAATCCTACCCCTTATATCCATGGTCCGCAAATAGACGGGTTAGAAGAGAAATACTGCAGCATTGCGCATTCACAGAATTCAAGCCAAAGATTGGATGGTCAAGATCTTCCAATCTAGATGTTTTTCGGGCCTGGTCATCTCATGATGGGGCGAATCAGATAAACGTTTTGGATAAAGTGAAACATGGTCCACATAGGATTACGTAAGTTTGAGAATTTACACACCATAGGCCCGATTATTTACAGAGTATAAGCGTGCTTTCAATACTTGCAAGTGGTAATCTGGACCATTGATCTGTTGCATCTGACTGTGGATGGACCAGGATACCAATTATCTTCAAGTTTTTTCCCAGTTGAATCTGGAAAGCTGTTGTATTTCTCATTTCAATCATCCATTTGTAGGCTAGAAATCAATAGGTTTGTTGTACCTTTTTTTTTTTTTTTTTTTTTTTTTCGAGTTAGTACACACACCCACACGGCAACACTATTAGTCATCCTCCAATGCTAGCCACCCCACGTTGGGATTTGATACCTTGACCTTAGTGTTGAGACAAGATCACTCAATCCACCACTGTCCCAAATATGGTACCATAATTAGGAAATGATACGTGTCATTGCATGAGTAATAAGGGAGAATGAGAGTCCCAAATATGGTACCATAATTAGGAAATGATACTTGTCATTGCATGAGTAATAAGGGAGAATGAGAGTCCAAAATATTAAAATAATGCTAAACGACAGATGTAGCTGCTAAATGAGGGTGTATCTAAACAGTTCTTTCAAGGAAGCGCCCATTAAATGAGGGTTCATGAAAATAGTTCTTTCAAAGAAGAGTCTCAAATCAACCAAACAAATAAATCAATCAATTATATTCCTTTATGTTTCTTAGCATAATTAGTTATAATACAAGTTTAAGCCATACGCAAGACATACACTATTTCAATATAAGTGGTTCTACTTTCAAATTCAAAATAAGTATTAAGTCGGAAGGCAAGGTTCATGTACGATTGAGTTTGTCACATCTACCTACTTTAGAGCTTGATCAGAAGTCTATTCTTACATGTCGGCACACATTACACGGCTCAAATTTGAAACTTAGAGGCAACAGGGTTAAGATTTTTGTATGGAAGAGATATTCATGGCATGGTCGATCGATGATTTGAAAAAAATGACGAATTGTCAGGATTAAAGAACATAACCCCCACCTGTCATAAATGAAACACGCGTGCACTATTGAAAGACGCGGACAGCGTGTGCTATGATTCTTTTGCTGATTCTCATTCTGATTCTGATTCATGCCGCGTTTCTCTTCCCACGCCTTCCCACTGCTCCCATTGGACCTTCGAAGGCGGAATGTCGACGAGAACAATTTGGTGTTACTCGGCTCAGGACCTGCACACTGTCCTTCGTTTTCTATTATATGCAGGTGGGGCCCATGTTCCATAGATCCAACCCATTAGTCTGATCTGACTCATTGTTGATGGACCATACCTCAAGAATCTACCATATGGAATGATCCAATCCAGTATACCTGGGTCCCTTTTCAGATGAATGTTAATGTGGACCGTTAATGTACTGCACTCCTCATCCCTCAATTATCAGGCACCAAATTGAAGGGTTAGTAATTCTCCCATCGAAGAAATTCCATGGTGGGTCCTCGGGACACGGAAACATAGTGTAATCCGGATAGACACGGCAAGAAAATGACTTGGCAGCTTCATTGTCGGCTCTGTTTTAGTTTTCTTGTTTGGAGTCCGTACAATTCATCGAACCTTAATATGACATGCTTCATGCCTTCCCACGCCTTCCGACTGCTTCCAAGAGGCCGAATCCAATACAATCGTTTATGCGTACAAAGCTCACATCTACCTTTAGAATTCAAATCCTACGGTTTAGGTTTTTAGCTGCTCCATGAGATAACCTAGTTTCAACATTGAGGTCTTGGTATCCATTTCAAAGTGGGGGTGGCTAACATTGTGGTGTGTACTATCCCACGGGATTTAGCGAGAGACACGCGGTCCAATCAGGGGCACTGTGAGGACTGTAGTGGTATCTGTATTTTATCCATGCTGTCTATCCATTTTGAAAAATCATTTTAGAGCATCAGTCAAAAAAGTAGATAAATTGAAGGCTCCAAACTGTTCATTTTCTATCCAACCTGTTCATAAGGTCACATGGACCGAAACGGAGGGAAAATATAACTATCAGCTTGATCCAAAACTTCTATGCCCCAAGAGGTTTTCAGTAGTAGGCGTTTAATCCCCCACTATTTCTGGTTGTGGTCCACTTAAGCATTCAATATATGTTAATATTTTTGGCTGATCACTTAAAAATGATTTGTCAAAATGAATAAATAGTGTGGATAAAAAACAATACATGGCGGTTGGCCCAATAGAGCCCCTGACAGGATTGTCTTTAAGGGTCCATCACGAGAACAATTGTGTAGCCTACAACGATATGTGTTTGTAAAATCCACTCCATCCATTATTTGCGCTATATCATGTTAGCATTTAATCCCAAAATACAGGCCCACCGAAAGCCAATATGGGTCACACCCCAAGGAAAAGTCATAATTGAGTGCATGCAGTTGAAAGGTTCTCTAAGGCTCGCCAAAGTTTTGTATAAAACTGGTCTGTGATTTTACCACCTTATGAATGAATGGATTGGATGGCATATAAAATTAACGGTGGGCCCCAGGAAGTATTCAACAGTGTGCTCTCTCAAATTAACTCATTAACTCACTGTTCCTCTTAAG
Source organism: Liriodendron chinense (assembly GCA_003013855.2). Taxonomy (NCBI): domain Eukaryota; kingdom Viridiplantae; phylum Streptophyta; class Magnoliopsida; order Magnoliales; family Magnoliaceae; genus Liriodendron; species Liriodendron chinense. Next base: position 1,631,427 of record PVNU02000736.1, on the reverse strand, counting down.
CTTCGTATCTACGTTATATTTGTGACAAAATGGGGAACTCTTTCTTCAGAATGCCTCTATGAGAAGGAATCCGGAGTAGATGCTTTTTCAATGGGTGAAAGTATCAAAATGCATTCGTTTAGATTTTGTCCTTTGTCCAGTCCATGCGGCAGTATCTGTATAACTTCCAATCCATCTAACATATAAAACATGCTATGATTTCACACCTAACCATATTGAATGGTCTTCAGCCCCATTGTGATCATGACGTAATATTTGGTCCATCAATTTCTAAGGTTCCCTTCAGCATTTATTAGGAATTTTATGGCAAAATATCACAATAAGTCGGATTTTATCAAACAACTCCTTCACAAATCATAGCCTTCTTCTTCTTCTTCTTTTTTTCCATTCAAGAAATGACTTTTTCCGTGGAACTGGCTGCACAACCATCTAGAACACCATTACGTAGCCACATAAAACACCCAAGCTTTGTGGGGTCATCATACATGTAAATTCACTTCGTCCATCAAGTGGCCTGGGAATCCTCATCTGAACTGTATATACAAATATTAGTTTGATAAAAGTCTGTTATGGGCCATACCAAATGAAACAATGTAAAATTTCTCTTAAAACTCGTAAGCTTATGTGGTGTGGCCTGCCTGAGTTTGGATCAGTCTTATTTTTTGTGTCTTCACTCCGTCTTCGTGAGTTATGCTTGATTAACAAGTTTGATAAAAGATGCATGCCAAGTTGACCCATTATGGATGGTTTCCTATCCTCTTCTCCCCTTGGTGTGGCCAAATAACTTGATGGATGGAGTAGATTTTACATACACAACTTATGCAGACCCCTACAGCTTGAGTTTTGTGTGTTTAACCTACACATGTACCATAAATTAAACAAGTGTTGTAGAGGATTCTGGTCCTATGGAAAAACCCTTCCAAAATTGGATTGAAATCATTTAATGTAAAACACCAAACCTCTCACATATACAACATGGTAGGCCCCAAAAAGCTTAGTTTTTTTACCCACTACGATAAAAAAAAATAGGATATGGATGATTCATTTCCTCGGAACCCTAACTCCATCTCATAGTTGTTTCTCTTTATTTCTCAACCATATCTGTCTAATCATAATGACAAATCTCTTTCTTAGATTTTAATTTTCAGAATAGGACATGGCCCGTGTGAGTGGTCCATAAGACAGAAGGCTTGGACCTCATGCTTGAAATTGACCCACAAAAGACATAACTAGGACCATTGCCCACGATTTTCTAAGTTGCATTGTAGCATCCATCATATGCCTGTCCAGCACATACTTCAATTCAGACCATCTAAATTACAAGATTGATTTGGATGGACAGTTATTTAAAACTTACATTGATCGAATGATCATGACCATTGAATTGGTGTTTGTCAAATAGATGGTTAAGAATAAATGCTTAATGTATCACATCTTTCCACCTTATAATAAAAGATATGATTATGGTCACAATTACAAATCTCATTTGTTACTATTTCTTGACATGTGATATGGCCTACAAATGAGTTTAGTTTAGAGTAGTCTAGTGGGTGGGTGCCCATTCATCCGAGTCAGGTACATGCTCTAATTAGTTGTCATAAAAGTTGGTCTAATCAGTATGTTGATCTTCAATATTGACCTAATCACGACACTCATCTTCAATATTGCCTCAATCAGATTGTCAATCTTCATTACGAGTCCATTCGGACTTACTAATCTTCAATATCATTAGAATTAAATCTTTCAACTTTGGTGTCCACTTAATTTAATCATTTATCTTAAATATCTGCTGAATTTAAATGTTTAACTTCAATATCAATCTAACAAGGTTAATTATTTTTAATATTATTCTAATCAAACAAAATTTATCTTCACTTTGATGGAGTTAAGCAAGCTTTGACTAATATTGACACTCTTCTACATAACTCCATAAGCTTTCGTAGACTTCGATAAACTTTGGTGTACTTTAACAGACTTTGATAGATTGGTAGACTTCGACACACATTGACAGATTTCAGTGCATCAAAGTACATCAAAGTCATTTAAAGTTTAATCCAATTCTATTAAAATTTGTTGAAGTTTTTCAAAGTGTACGCTTTGATTGATTGGTAGACTCCGACACACATTTGATGGAGTTTTCCTCCTCACGTGACAGAGGAGAGAGAGAGTAAATTGGAAGTGGCCGGGCGCTCGGGCCTCATTGTGGCCGGGCGACCGGAATTCATGTTTCTGGGCAGCTGGGCTGCTGGACTGTTTTGTCCATTTCCGGGCGCCCCATGGTTTTGGTGATTGGGTGCCCCATGACCCGGCCGGGCGCCCGACCATATTGGTCCGGGCGCCCGAAATTCAGATTTTCTCTAAGTGCTCTCGCTGGACTGTTTTTTGGTTGGCCGGGCGCCCCACGGTTTTGGTGACCGGGCGCCCGACCCGGCGCTGACTGCTTGTACGCAGTTTCCTAATTTGGCTCTAATTCTTCCGTTTTTGGTACTTAAGCGCTCCAAAACGGGATTAGGGCATCCCATTATGTTGCTAACATGTCCAAGGTGAGAAAGAAAGAAAAAGAGGAAGAGAGAAAGAGAAGAGAGAGAAAGAGGAAGCTTGTAGAAGGGAGAAGTTGCTTGAAGAAGGGTTCTTCTGCGCAACGGTCGTCTCAGCGCTTCTACGTCCTTAGGATCGGTGAGATCGTTTCTCCTTTACTATTCTCTTGTTGTTTATCCATCCCTGCGTGGGTGAAGAAGTTTGATCCAAGCGGTGTGTGCTTGAGATTGGTTGTAACAGTTCCCTGAGATAGTGGATTGTTGATCTGGACTAGATCCCGTGGTTTTTACCTCTTTTGAGGGTTTTCCACGTAAAAACTCTGTGTTCGTGTGGTTGATGTTTATTCTTAATTATTGCATTAGCATAGTCCATAATTCTAGTGTATTGGGGGGCGAGATCCAAAGGTTTGTGTGAAACGCACCCAACAACATTGACAGATTTCGGTGCTTCGAAGTGAATCAAAGTCATCTAAAGTTTAATCCAATTCTATTAAAATTTGTCGAAGTTTTTCAAAGTGTATCGAAGTTGATTGAAGTATGTAAGTCTGTTGAGATTTATTAAGTTGTCCAACTGTATTAAAGTTCATTGAAGTTCGTTTAAGATTGTCAAAATGCATTAAATTCCATGTAAGTCAATTTAATTAAGTTGATATTGAATTTAAACAACCATGTTAGGCTTAGATGGAAGAATTAAGATTTGATTAGGGCATAGGATAGCAAAGTGGTCCTGTTAGGTGGATGTCAAAGAAGGATGGTATAATTCCACTGATATTAGAGTTCGACCATCCAAACTAATTATGTTGAAGATAGACGGTACATTCAAGGGTGCGTCACACATGAATTTTGGATTTGCATTTCGGGGTCTATATACTTTACTGGGATGCATTTTATGGAGTTATTGTCTATCATATGCAAGCACTGTGTTTTGCATAGCGCTTAATCTAATTATTCACTATAACACGAGCATAACCATTAGGTTCATATTTAATATTAGCTTAATCATGAAGTTTATCTTCAACATTAGCAGAATCAAACTATTGGCGTTCATAGTGAGTCATTTGAGCTCATCATCTTCAATGGAATGTTAATAAAATTTATACGCTTTGGTAGTCTTTGACAAACTTCAATAAACTTTAAGGCTTTGAAGTTCGTCAAAATCTTTTGAAATTCATCAAAGTCTATCTAAGTATAAGAAAATCCATTAATGTCTATTGAAGTTCATTTGAACTTTCTGAAAGTCTGTTAAAATATGTTGAAATGAGTCAAAGTCCATTGAAGAAGCTTTAAAAGTTTGATAAAGCGTGTCCAATCGACGTACCATGATTTCTAAGAACTTTAATATGTTGAAATCCATCTAAATACAATCCATTATGTGAATGTTGATTAGGTTAATGTCACAAAAAAAAAAAAAAAAAAACAATTTGATTGGGCTAAAATTTAAGAATAATGGTTAAATTAGGCAATTATTAAAGATTGACGTTCTAGTTCTGATTATATTGAAGATAAATTGTCCAAACGAACTAGCATGAAGATCGATCGTCCATTTAAGCCAATATCAATTAAAGATGGAAAACCATGATTGTGGTTCATTGGATATTAATAAGGAACCAATCAGCCATCATTTTACCATATTATTTTTTCATAACACACCTAAAGTGTGGCCCACTACGTGGATGGTTACATTGAATTTTATATAAGCTACACATGCAATTTTTTAGTGTATATGTTGCTGTGCATAATGTTTTGGCATAGGACGGATCTTTTCCATGTTTTATTAAAGGTTTGAGAGTGATGTCCAGTGAGCATATTACAAACTTATTTGGCCGGACCAAAGCTTTGCATTTGATCCGGTCTTATTACCGAATCAAATGATTCTCGGTCGAGTACACGGAAACTGTATGTCTTTAGTTTATAAAAGTGGCCCCATCTTTCAGCAATCCATATCATTGGCCCAATGCTAAAGCGGAATGTGATGGACCATGAATGGAAGCTACCAATATTGGCACCTTTTTTTCAGTTGAATGCAGACCCTACTTGCAATTCTCTTCTTAATTGTCTCTTTGTAAGCAACCAATAGAAAGGCTATGATAGTCCTAGCCTAGGAGATTTTTTGGGGCGTGGCCCATCAACTATTGGGATCAACACACCAATGGTCTAGATCATTTATTCGTTGACCCACTTGTGCAAATTAAAAAGATTCGTAGTATTCTGTCCTTATCCTCCTCCTAACGACAAGAGTGGAATCCGGACAATGGGAACACGATCTTAGAACGGGCAAAGACAAGGCTGGAGAAATAGATGTTCAGCCCAAACATTCTCATGGACCCACCTAATTAATAGGTGGGAATTGTTTGGGCCGGGCCTGAGTGTACGGGCCTACTCAAAATTTCAATAATCTGGGTCAAGCCCGGCCCTTTGATAGGCCTACAGCTGGACATATAAAGTCAAGCCATGCATGAGGATGGAAGAGAAAGCCGGACAGTGATATACTCATCCGAATCCTGTAAAATGATGATCATGATCATCTGGTTATTGACCAGAAGGTAGGACTTTTCACTGTATGGACTGTCCATGGTAGGGATGGATGGTTCAGATCAGCATGTCTAGTCCATCACTACATGGTCCAGGATCAGCAGATGGGACGGTCTAGATCATCAAAACAAGCATCTACTAATGATTGGCTGCTTGCAAGCAGAGTTGAAGAGGGACATTGGGGCACACATGTGCCAAATGCGATTCAACGTACCAAAAGCCAGGCCGGATTCATTCAATTGGTGGGACATGCGCAGGCCACCTGCACTGTTGATGACTTTCCATCTAGCCGTTAATTTTCTACATACGAGCATGATTGGTCCGAATCATGGAGTAGGGTTAAGCCCCGGCCCCAGTCGATCTGATAACATCCTGCCCTGCAATGTGGGCCAGGACAAAGATGGCCTGATCAAAGGCTTGAAATATTTCAATCTAAAAATTTTCTTTGGTGCGTTCTTTATTTTTGTTTTTAAATTCTCTCTCTCTCTCTCTCTCTCTCTCTCTCTCTCTCTTTTATAATGGTGGCCCACTTGATAATTTGATTGATCTATTCACCGTTGCCCAATCAGAACATGGGCAAACACTGGGCTTAGATTTCAAGCCTAGCCCTCGAGCCATGACTAGGAGCCCAGGCCCTGGTTCTATAGAGTTGGACTGGCCAGGGCATGGGTTTGTTTGGCCTACTTGACGTTTGGTTCTTTCATGTCCACGTATCCATAGTTGCTCGTGCCAGTCACATGGTATTTTGCTGATTCTTTTAACTCTTATTTAAAACATCTCTAATCTACCCGACTGGAGCCCAACCTCACCCCAACTAGGGAGCTCATCTAGCAAAGTTGCCATTGCAAAAACTCGTAGCCTTGGACTTAAAAAAATTAGGCAGTGGACCTGGTTCTAAAAGGTTTTTGAGTCCTACTATTTAAGCCTGCGTAATCTTCTTGTATTCTTTGTGCTCTACCTCTCTAACCGTGTGTGTATCGCATTGATGCATGCGCTATACTGCTGCGATCGTGATGACGGTGCTGTTGACATGATGTAATTTTTGGGTCCAACGGGCCTTGGCCATCAGAAGCCTGTACTGTGCGATCAGGTGCTATCACCTGTTGTCTACGGAATGTGCCGGTTGGACATGTGTGTGACTGTGAGGTAATACAGGAGACCGGGGTCCTACAAACCGCTCATCTACCTCATCGGTGGATAGATAAATATTTGAATTTCTGCAATTATTCTTTAGCACAGGCTGTTGAATATCAAAAGTTCTCTCTCTCATTGAAAGCATGGACTATCCAATTAACTGCAGGGCTTGAAAAGCCCAATCAGGTCAGCACCCAAATGCATCTGTGATTAGGTTTGCAAGTGGGGTGCATCCAAACTCAGGCATTTGATTTGTTGCGTAACATCCTGGATGGACTGTCCTTCAAAAAGCTACTCGTTAAGATGGTCTTAAAAGTTTTAATTTGTGGCCCACTAATTGATGATTAATAAGAGAAATATAATAATGGTCCACATTCAACTGAAAAAACCTAATATTTGGAGAATTCTCTATCCATGATAGGCTAAGGACTTGTCTGGCAAATGAGAATCCATGAAAATGAAACCGAACAGACTAGACTACCGAACCATGGGCTCAACTGGCCAGAGCTGAAAACCGTGCATGTTTAGCAATGAAAGGTTGGTGACTCATCCACTTCACAGACGGCGTGCAGCCACTGAGATTCTCACCGTCTTGAGTCATGGGCCTAACTATCCAAGAAATAGGTTGTATAAGCCGCTACCATCCAAGAAATAGGTTGTATGCAAGTGAGCTATCACTCCACAGATCGGGTCCAACCATCTGCTGGTCCCATGATGGATGGCTTATGTTTCAAAAACCACACTTACAAGCGATTAGATGGGTGGTCCCAAATAATACAGCACCTTTGAAAGGTTAGCACCCTGCCACACGCTAGCAACATTTTTTTTGTTTCCGTGGTTAGGATAATTCAATATAGGAGATGTTTGATGCGTGGTCCACTAAAGGGCCCACCATATCATTCAAATAAATGGTTGGATCACAAATACAGTTAAATAGGACCAACTATAAATGATTTTTTTTTTTTTTTATGAAGTATTTACAACTTAAACCATTTACACACATCCCAATGTTCCTTTATGGCCCATAACATGTTGGCCAAGTTACCAGATGAACGGTCTGGATCACACCATACAGATGACTATGCCAAAGAATGGATGATTCTCGAAGTACCTTCGGTAGATGATACGGTAATTTCAACTACTGTGGATTAAAAACTTCTTTAAAACATGCATAAATACGATGATTTTAGCCATCCGTTCAGTGTTCTTCAAATCAAAAGAAACGAAACAAAACTGGTTAACGGCGGTCATTCATTAATACAGAAACGGAGGTAATGGATAGTGGGCCATATACGGTTGGGACGTCTAGATTGTTGATTCCGGAGTCGGATTGTCCTTCCTCATAATGGAGCTGTGGACGGGCCTACCGTGTTGTATCTGTTTATTTACTTTATCCACTCATTTTATAAGATTATTTTAGAAATGACTCTAAAACTGTAGTGATGGCATTACTAGGTTTAGCTCGCTATTTGGTGTAGCCTATCTGTGCGTTGAATCTGTATATTTTCTAGGCCTATGTGCTAACAAGATCTTATAAAATGAATGGACAGAATGGATAAACAGATACATCATGGTGGCCCCTCCACAGCTCGGTATGAGTAAGGACACAATCGACTCCATTGATTCCAAGCTGCAACTGATAGCTTTAGCTGCTACTTATACCGTGAAGGGATGGTTGCTCTATGGCATTCCGGTTATGTGACATCCACTCCGGCCATTATTTAAGCCAGCTCATTCTAATATGTAGGCCAATCCAGAGTCCTCAAGTGGGCCACCTTGGAGGGAACAGTGGGGATGCGGATTACAGATGCCCACCATTAAAGCCTTCCTAAGGCCCACCGTAATGTCTGTATGCCATCCAAGGCATTAATAAGGTGATCCCAAGCACGAAGAAGGGAAAACCAAGTTTCTCATGATGAAAAACATCGGTGGGACCCAAGATGGTTTCAACGGTAGGCTGTTCTTCCTCATTTTTCTCGGTTATGTGGTCCATTTGAGTGTTTTGATTAGAACGGTGTTTTGAATCAAGTCCTAATATACTCTGGATCTAGAGATGTATCGAGTAGATGTCTCACACACCATCATGGTGGTGGGCCCTACAGTGCTCTTTTGTTACACCCGCTACTTACGACAGCTGTTGTGGGAAATTCTTGTCCACAAAGTCTACTCGCGGTGTTCCAACTTCCACCAATACGGGGACTCGGACCGAATCGTTCAATCCCGAGCCGAGTGGATCGGGTCAATTCGGCCGAGTCGGATTGACCGTGGTTTATAAACCGGATCAGGTCTAACCGAGTCGGAATCGACTCGTCCGAGTCCAATCAGACTCGTCGGAGTGTTCAAACCATGCTCCAAACGATTGGGAGAGAGAGAGAGAGAGAGGAAAACGAGAAAAAGGCCGAAAATGTCAGCCGTGGATGTAGAAAATCATCTCTCCTCAAAAAACCCTAACCCTAGATTTCCTTTATCGCTTTCATGGCCTCCGTCTCTACAGCCTTCTTCGTCCTACCTTTCTCTCTCTTCCTCGACCATCTCTCGCTGCAGATTCCGTCCCTCTCCTTCTCCATCTCTCCATGTACGGAAAACCCTAACCATCAGATGTCTCTCTTCTTCCCTCCTTTCTCCCAATGCTTCCGTCGTCGACAAACCCTCGATCCCGTCAAAGGTAAAAATCTCTTTAATCACCTCCTAACCCTCAACTTCATGGCCAGCCATTGGACGATGAGGATCGTCCGATCGGTCGGGTTCATGGGCTGTACTAGTTCACAGTTGTGATCCAAGAATTTTGGGCGGTGTAAATTGACGGATATGATCTGTTCTTGCCGCTCTCTTTATGGTGTAGCAAACTTACAACTAGTCTATTACCGGTTTAGAGTGACGGAGGTTTCTTTTGATAGGTTTGTCCTGAATTGGGAATTCTGTTGTTGGAATTTTGGGTGCTTTGGTGTTATTTTTCAGTTTCATATCGTTGTGGTGAAAGTGCGCTCTGAAGAACATTCACTTGAATTATTTGAGATGACAGTGAAATGGATTCTGCTATTAGTCAATGAATTCTTTTTGTTGAATTTGGAATCTAGTTTATTTTTTTATTATTAATTTTTGTTTTTTCAGAAAGCATTTTCATACCAAGAAACGTACAGAATTTGGCGATTGTTTGGTGTTTCTATCAAAGTTTGAAATGGGTGTGTTGCATAACATATCGTTCACCACCGATATGTGTATTGGTCCTTACCTCCCTGTATTGGGCTGTTTTGGGCCAGTGCAGGGCTGATATCCTGTATTGTTCCTGGACGATAGCTGTATGTACCAGTTTCAGACGATACTTTAAACCTTGGTTTCTATGGTGATTTAAAAGGTTTGAAAAGTCAATTCCGAAGAAAGAAAATTCTGATTCAGCTTGATTCAATCTAGATGCTGATCGAAGTCAGATGGTGACAAAGTTCCTTTTGAACCCAAGAAAGTTTGAGTACTGTGAAGATCATGAAATTTAGAAACTAATGCCAATGTTCAGCTTGGAGGCTTGGACTCGAGCTGCAAGTTCGGATTGACCAAGTTCGGCTTGGAGGCTTGGACTCGAGCTGCAATTGAGCCCTCCGTGTCAAGTATTGCTGCAATTGAGCCCTCCATGTCAAGTACATAGTTTAGGAAAATATTCTCATACCACTATAAAAAAAAAGCACTCCAATGGAAGCCTATATGGATAATATGGGCTCCTCTAGTTTGGCACAAGATTTTGAAAAGTGGTAACAGTGTCTAACTCTGCCATGATGGAGGCATATACGGAAATTGGCATGCATTGGCTGAGTCAGGTGGCTTGGTAAAATTGTAAAGGGACAAAAAAGGAGAAAGCTTGGCATGCTCTACCTCTGTCTGTAAAGGTTGAGTATGAAAAGTGAGTGGCCATTTAGAACCATATGCTTTTTTGAAAGGTAACACTGCTAGGGATTGAACCCTAGATCACTCATGCATGCTACACTGTCTCTACCAGCTCACCTAACAAGTGGGGGAAACCATTTAGAACCATATGCATCTAACAAGTGGGAGACCATTTAGAACCATATGTTGATATGATGAGTACATAAATAGTATCAGCTGAGTCATTGGTACCGTTTGAAAATGAGTTCACTGCATTTTATTTAATATTAGTTATGTATTAGAGATCATAGTTTATTGTTGGTTATCGGGATTATTCCCACAAAGAATGACCTCTAATACTGCCCTTTAGATTTCATACTCATTTAAGGTGTCACCCAAGCAGGCCCTTAGATTGATACAAGTGGCAACTCGGCAATTTCATAGGTGGCCCATATTGGTGGACCTCCAAAACTGAATCAGCTTTGCCAGTCTAACTATCATTCAACATCAAAGATGGCTCCTGTTAGCTAGCATCCTTCGAATTTTTAAACCTTGCTAGTCGCTTGTTTTCAGTTTACTGTACTTATAATTGTTCTTTCTGTGAACTATCTGTGTAAATTGTTTTTCATTGCATAAACACCAGATTCGTTGGTAATTCTTTCAGTCATCTAACCATTCCTGGTTACTTTCAGACTGGTAGCTGGCAATGGAATTTCCAAAATAATTCTGTGAACATCTATTATGAAGAATATGAGGGGGAGAGCCCTGAACCTAGTAAGAATATCCTCATGGTTCCCACAATTTCGGATGTTAGCACTGTTGAAGAATGGAGGTCAGTCGCTAAAGATATTGTTGCACGAGAAGGGGGAGTTGGTTGGCATGCCACTATTGTTGATTGGCCCGGTCTGGGTTATTCTGATAGACCATCTATTAACTACAACGCAGATGTCATGGAGAAATTCCTGGTTGAATTTATAAATGCATCTGATAGTCCTCTGAGCCGCGCAGGTGGATAGATATTTTCTGTTGTGTTGATTATTTGTTTTACAATATGATGTTCAAAATGTCTGAGTTATAAATCAAGAATTTCAATTGGTTGAAGTCTACTCTTTGAACTTGAACCAGCTCAAGGTGCCCAGGTTTATACTCTATATTTATGAATTTACTATGGAAAAGTGACATCCTTCATGATTGCCCCCTTTGCCTCCCTGGTGGAGATTGATGGGGAAAATTGACTCAAGGGAGCATTTTGCCAAACTTCAAATCCTCAATCTTCACTCACAAGAATTGTCTAGCAATGAATATGGTAGATAGTACGAAAGTACTAGTGGTAAGTACTAAATAGAGAAAAGAGGGATAAATTAGTGGATTCTCATTATGGCATAGCAGTGCCTCACCACTAGAGTTTGAAGAGCCTCATTTCGAAGGTGGTTTCATAGGAATCAAAATCAAATTACATTCAATTGAGCATATCATGCCATCTTGAGCTACTTATTTCCACATAATCCTAGAAGACTGAGTATATGCCCACTTGATGCATCATATCATCTTGCATAACATTCTTGCATCTATAGTGTAAATTTAATCGTAAGACTGTATTTGGGTGTACTACTTTATTTGGGCGGGTGTGAACTATGATGGGTTTACTCACTGAGCCTGGCCAGCTGACGGTTGTGGATTAAATGTAAACAGGTAAACTAGAAGTTCATCTATTCGAGATGAATACTAAAAAATGATGCAGAACCAATGGAAGAACCTCGAAGGAGTTGGCTATACTTGACTGAAGAAGTAATTGTGGCTCTGAGACAAGATGCTTAGTTTATAATTATTTTGTTAGCTTTTGTTATATTCTTTGTTATTAATTATTTGTATCTTTTATTAAATGATGATACATTTAAATAGAATCCCAAATAGAAGGACTTAGTTCGATGGGTTAAAAATGTGTAGACATACGGATGATCAGAATAAATTTTTATGAATAATGATGTGTGATGTGATGAGAATCTAGTTTAAACAATAAGCTGTGCTTCCAACTAACTGTGTGACTTGTGGTTAAAGTACTCTACGAGTACAAGTCATACTCCGTAACCTGGTCTTGAGGGTGCACACTCTGTGTTCAGATTTCGAGGCGTGACAGAATGGTATCAGAGAGAGGTTTTTCTTAAAAACCTAGTTGGCCTGTAGGTTATGATCCCCACTCTTATACATAAATGGTAGACCCCTAAAAATTAAAAACTAAACTTAGGACATTCCCTAAATGATTGTGGTAAATGTTGAGAACTTAGAAACCAAAATTAGGAATCCCTATACAAAAGAAAGTTGGAATGTTTACTGCTCATCTAGAGTTTAATATGGACTCAGGGTTCTTTGTTGTTATTAATAATTGATTTATAGTCCGTTTTATTACAATTAGGTATTTTTAGATAATTTTATAATACAAAAATCCTGCTAGACAGTAATGTTTAGCAAAATTATTGTCTCTCGTGAAATTCATATCTATTAATATATAATTCCGATCAAGGTGATTCAAAGGTTTGATTGTATCTGGGTAGGTGTAGTTCAAAGATAAAATTAGTAAAAAATATGAACCCATTAGTAACTATACAAATTTAGTAAATTTCTACAGACGAGTCAAAAATATCTTAAATATCGAACAGATTGTACTGTACAAATTTTATAAAATTTTGCACTTCTAGGAACAAGTTAAAATTTTATGACAGATAAATAGACACATAAGAAAATCTACAGAAAACTTTTGGTGTAAAAATATGTTCTATAAAGTAGTGGATCAGTATTGGAATTACCTTGACCATTATTCTATTGGACAATAATGGATAGCAGAATTGGAGTTACTTGTAAAATTCGTATCTATTAAAGTACATCTCCGATCTAGGTGATTTGAAGGCCTAATCGTAGCTGGACAAGTTTAGTCCAGAGGAAAAATAATTAGAAATTCGAAACTCATAAGATATTATATAGATATATCAAATTTGTGCAGACTGGTAAGAAAGTATCTATTTGTAGACAGATTACACCGTATGAATTTTAGAAAAATCAGTAATTAGTAGAAAAATATGAAATTTTATAGTGGCCAAGTAGACTGATTAGGAAAGTCCCATAAAAATTTTGGTGTAAAACTTTAATCATTAAAGTGACAAATCAGTACTGGAACCGACCTTGGAAGGACACGAATCAAACTGTCTAGACTTATACCCCCACAACAATATTTTCTTACTTAGTTAAGTACACTAAATCCCCTATAGTTATTCCTTGGTACTAAAATCCATTCCTCCTAGGTAATTATAGCCCTTAAGAGATCTAAAAGCCTTCATAATCTTGTTCCTTCAACCAGTGCTACAATGCCCCTTGGACCGGTAGTAGACCCTACAGTATTAGTTGAGGAAGTGTCAGAGCAAGACCAAGATGAGAATGATGTAGAAAATGAAGAATTTGTTGAGAAACAACAAAATCCTGCACCTCCCCAACTTGTAACAACTCAAGATGAAGTTGGGCCAAGTACTCAACTGCCTTTGTCTCCTACGACAATGCAGGCGAATCCTGCGGGGCCCAACGTTCAACCTTTGGATGCAAGTATATTTGGACTACTTCACTAGATGGTGACAATGATGAAGTAGCAACAAAATCATTTTTGCAACACAGTGAGGCGTGATGGCCAATATGAATGTAGCAACTCAGGGATGTTGATAAAACCATGCCAGCTAGACCGAACAGTCATTTCTATAAAAAAAAAAAAAAACAAAAAAACTTTTGACTTGAGTTTATCGATTAGTCTTCTCACCTTTACTCCTAAGGTTATTATAATCTAAGGGTTGTGTCTAAGGGTACTTAGAGTCTGTATAAAGGCCTCACATACCTAATCAGATTGACAATCACACCGAATTATTTTTAAAACTCTCGTTCTACTCATTTTAAATGATAGAGAGTCTTTACTTAAATTTTTCCTTATTTTGTGGGCGGAGGACCTTAATTATAATTAATATAAATTAAACACTCTTGGATATCTTAAAAAAAAGTGTGAATCACAATTTTACTTCTATAAAATTTTGATTAAAACTGATCAGAAAATTATCGGTAAATTTTAGTCATGATTAAACCATGTAATAAGTAGAGTAGCTTAGCGCTAAACTATTTTTGTATTATTTTATTTATTGCTAGGGTTAGACCTTAATCGGATCACGCTTCTAAAAACTTGCTACAAATAAGGATTTGAAAAACATGTTACACACACTTGACCCAAACACTATATTGATCCCTAAAATCCAATAGAAGTTCTCATGTATGTTGAACCATCTCTTAAACCCTTGCAAAACTCTATTTATCTTTGGAACTTGAAATCCTGATGTTAATATCACATTTAGGCCATCTGATCATTATAAATTAACTTCGAAATCTTTGCATCTGATGGTAAACATATCTACTTATAATCCAACATGTTCATCTTGTCTACCATCATTTTATGTGATTATTCAAACCATTGAAATTTGCTAACAACCAACTCTGCTCCTAATTATATGATCGCATGCATTTTTTAGGCATTCCATACCTTATTTAAAAATAATAATAATAAAATCATATCGAGTGTAGTGTTGAATGAAAAACTTAGTGATCAAACCTGTAAGGTTCCCTCACTTTTGATGTGATATGCGTAAAACTTAGAAATCTTACTTAGAATTTCCATAACATCTAAAATCTAATTTAGACATCTTTAAGTGGGTAAACCTATTATGTCGAATTTTTTTTAAGGGGATAGATGTTGAAAGTCCGCAATTCTGTAGTTAACAAAATACATACTAGAACGTACTTCATAGGTAATATGGCAATTACACTAATTTAAAATATGATATACTACTTAGGATTCGAATCTCGAGGACGAGATTGTTTTAAGGGGGTAGCTGTAACAACCCGAGAAATTTTGGTCGTTTAAAATTTTTGTAATGATAGAAAATTTGGTTTAAATGAATAAATCTCTCATTTATAAATAAAAATGAAACATAGACTGGTTGGTTAGAGATCTCTTGATAGAGAGGAGAGATTAAGGATCAAGTTTTACCTATAACAAGAAATAAAACTTTTGCTTTTAACCATAAATTTGAATTTTTAAATTTTAAATAGGATAGAGATTATCTTATCTCTTGCTAACCAACTCTCTCTCTATAAATAGAGAGGGTAGAGAGGAGTGAGAGCATTTGTAGAAAAAAAAAAAAAGGAAAAAGGAGAGGAAAGAGAGCGGGAGAGAGTGATAATTTTAGTGGGCCATTATCAGCCTTCTCTTCCATCTCAATCATCTATCTATTTCGGTCATCGATATCAACTGTTGATTAAAAAGTTCAAGTAAGTATACCCTTTCTATTTTCCTTTTCTTTTGATGATAGTGATAATGATGATGACTTTATGATTTTGGTGCCGATGATGTGGGACCCACTGCCTATGGCTCTACCTTGATGTTTACAGGCCATCCATTTATTTTTTAAATCATTTTTGTGTATGAGCCAAGCAATGAGTTAGATTCAAGATTGTGGGCCACACTGGATGGATCAGTGACCACCGTTCAAACCATCCTAGGCCACTGGAAGCCTTTGATTTTAAATAATATGGTTGTGAAGGTTAATTTAGATACTGTAAATGGGTATTACTTTGTGTTTAGTTTGAGACGACTCAAGTGTTGGTCCATAGCTCAAAAGGACTTATGTATGGTTAGTCTCGATTCTACGAAATAGAAGCAATCTAGACTAATAACATAGTTCAGAATGGATTAAGGTTCCTAATGGTTTTAGGGAATCATTTACAGTCTAATGATTTGTTCAAAGTATGTTGAGTTCAGGAGTGTTCTCATATTGACTATTCGAACTAATTCATACGCATAATTTCTTACGAAACATCCTTATGAAAACTATTTACCATCAACCATTAGTTTGATTAATCGTGAAAACATACCTTAAGTATAACTATTTGTAAAATAGACCATATACATAACTATCTGTAAAGCGGTCTAGGTACATGATTATTTACAAAA
The DNA here is from genome assembly GCA_003013855.2 of Liriodendron chinense. Lineage (NCBI taxonomy): Eukaryota > Viridiplantae > Streptophyta > Magnoliopsida > Magnoliales > Magnoliaceae > Liriodendron > Liriodendron chinense. The sequence goes on along the minus strand of PVNU02000736.1, from coordinate 1,615,335 downwards.
CAGCCCATGTACATAATTATCTGCAAACAGTTTATGTACATAACCTAGTCGCAAAATAATCTATAATCTCCACTGATTACAAACAAATTCAATGTGATTTGTGTCTTTTAATGGGAGAATGTTATAAATGTAAATACAATGAAGATTATGATTATAAAGTTAAATGATATAAGAGACATTATAAAAGGAATAATGGTGTAAAAGTCTTTTTCAAACCAACACCTTATGCATGGTAACCACGCAAGTGGCACCAAAATGATTCCAATGGCCGATTTGATTTATGCAGTGTGGTCCACTTATTCAATGATTTTCCCTCATCTTTGAATTCATGTCTTAAAATTGGATGATCCATGAGGTGAACAGTTTGGATGAAGTGAAATGATGGTATTCCAAAATTTTATACAAACAATCAATAGGGCATAGAACATATCTCTCATCTTAGGGCGTCTTAAAAGTTACATTTAATGTTATTAGTGTGGCTTACCAGAGTATTTTATCTGGTTCATATTTTGCCCCGCCTCTTAAAATAATGCTCTTGACTGGAAGGACGGTTCAGATCATGATTTGAAATTTAGTGGGCCCTACTCTTATCTTTTTGTGGCCCTAGGATGATTTTAACGTCCCAAGGCGTTGGTTCTCTCATTCTAGTTTTTGCTCCGGATGATTATTTGGACTTCACAAGTAGTTTTGGTTGTGATTCATTTAGATAGACATCCATCACTCATATACATGGATGATCATTTGGACCATGAAATGATAGTCATAGATTCACAGATGCATGGCTCTAAATTTATTATTATAAAGGGATTAAAATCAAAGGCTTTCAGTGGCCTATGATGATTTGAACGGTGGTCACTGATCCATCCAGTGTGACCCACAATCTTGAATCTAACTCATTGCTTGGCTCATACACTAAAATGATTTAAAAAATAGATGGATGGCCTGTAAACATCAAAGAGCCATAGACAGTGGGTCCCACATCATCGGCACCAAAATCATAAAGTCATCATCATTATCACCATCATCAAAGGAAAAGGAAAATGGAAAGGGTATACTTGAACTTCTTAATCAACGGTTGATATTGATGACTGAAATGGATAGATGATTGATATGGAAGAGAATGTTGATGATGACCCACTAAAATCATCACTCTCTCCCGCTCTCTCTTTCCTCTCATTTTTTTTTTTTTTCCTATGAATGCTCTCACTCCTCTCTACCCTTTCTAGTTATAGAGAGAGAGTTGGTTAGCAAGAGATAAGATAATCTTTATCTTATCTAAAATTTAAAAATTCAAATTTATGGTTAAAAGCAAAAGTTTTATTTTTTGCTATAGGTAAGACTTGATCCCTAATCTCTCCTCTCTATCAAGAGAGCTCTAACCAACCTGTCTATGTTTCATTTTTATTTATAAATGTGAAATTTATTCATTTAAATCAAATTTTCTATCATTACAAAATTTTTAAACGACCAAAATTTCTCAGGGTCGTTACAACATAGACTTTTAAATATATTCAAATTTAATCCCATAAACGTGTATTAGGAGGAAAGTAACGAAAGTAAAGAAACCTAGCTAGGAGTCCAATATTCTCAAAATTTATATTTCTACATAAACATATTTTTTTAAGCCATTACCATGTAGAAAGCCTTGAATTACTCTCTATGGTCTTTCGATTGATAACCTGGACCATCTAGACGGATCTGTGGGCTCCACAATCCAATCAGATACTTTATGTGGTCCACCTTGGATCCATTTCGGCCATCAGATGGTCCTCCATCACTCCCACTTGCCATTAGAGAGGATACCACAGTTTTGACGATATAACTAACTGTGGCACCTCTATGAGCATTTTTTAGACTTGGGATCACATTGACATTCTGTAGATATCATGTTTTTGTATGTTTCAATTTTCTCGATGAAATATTTATCTGTAAAAAGCAAATGACTTCAGGGCTTGTTTCGATTGGTGGAGGAAAAGGAGGACATGTTTTCATGGGAATGAAAATATGTTCCCTGTTTGTTTTTCAACAAGATTTTCCTTGAAAATTGGTTTTAATCTCCAAGTCTTTCTTTGGTATGGGTTTTTTTTTTTTTTTCCATGGAAAATGGACTTGGTAGCTATGTAGCTCCTGTGATCCAATGTGGGCTATACTAGTCCAGGGGCTGCAATCTACGTATTAATAAACCCCACATTGTTAAGACCATCTGACAATGTGCCCGACATGGAACTACACATGTTCAGGATTGACTAACCATGGGTCACCCATGGTTAAATCATCTAATTATGTCATCAGTGCAAACCAGCAGACTGACCACTTAACCTTCATTTCCTTGCAAACAGAGAGGATTCCACATTTTTTTTTTGTGGCTTCAAGAATTGGTCCACTTAAAGCTCAACTTGACCATGATTTGGGGGCTCGTCCATTGACTTTATCTACAAATGTAGAGCATTTTGGACCTGAGTTGGTGAAGATATTTGAAAGGATTGCATAGACTCTCTTCCAATTAGGCTAATTGTCACTGCCTTTGATGGGCAAATAGGAACTGATGCTAATCATTTCTAATGGAGGGAGGGAGGGAAGCTGCAAAATGATTACATGGAGGGAATCTGCAAATGGGAACAGGGAGGGAGGTAGGGTGTGAGCAGATAAAGGATGATAGGGTTGTATATTACATAGTTGCCTCCCTCATGAAACTAGTCTCAGTTGGAAAGTGAAAGTGATTGCATGGCGATAAAAAGAATGATGGGGCCACATGGAATGAAATTGGATGATGTGACCAATATTGTTAAAATAGTACGATTTACGATTCAAATTGTATCGTACACTCATACGATTTGAATCGTACGAGTGAATCACAAATCCCATTGAATCGTACGATATTATCGTGAATTGTACGATTAATATCGAATCGTACAATTCGAGTTTTTCACGTGAAAACTGGCAGCGTCCAATTAAATTTATTTATTTATTTTTTTCTTGCAAATTTTTGTAGGGATTTCTCTTTAAAGTGTATTTAGGCCCACCCTCATTAGAAAAACACATTTTTTGCAATTTTTGAGAGATTTTAGGGACTTTTGGAGCTTGTGGGGCCAAGAAATCTTGGAGAAAGAAGTTCTCATATTTGTTTCATCGTTCAACGGAATCAATTGCGATTTTACAATCGTGAACCCCCCCGGCTCCGAATAGTAGGGGGAGACCTCCACACCCCCCCTTTGTCAGGGTGCACTTAGAGATGTAAGGAAACATAATACAAGACACAATCAACACCACCTACATTAGAATATCTCATCTTTTTCTTGTTTAATCTTTTCTTTTTCCCTTTCTTTAATTTTTTTAATAAAATATCCTTTGGTTCATGTCTTTTAACTTGATTATGATATGATACGACACAATGATACATTTATACAAGGATACAAACATACAATTAATGACAATAATCATGTTATGGTTAAATTGTTTTTTTAGCATATTCATGAGAAAATGGATGAGTAATATGTTTTTTAATTTTTCTGATTTATTTATAATTTTTTTGTATTTTGTTATGATATATTTATGAAAATCTGAAAAAATATTACGATTTACGATACAATATGATTCAAACCTGATTACAATTCACGATACGATTTATGATTTGACAACATTGGATGTGACAAGGCTGCTTTTGGCTGGAGAAAGTTAGGGCAACACAAGCTGTATTTTATTTAGGGCCTGTTTGGATTGAAGGTAAATTAGGGGAACCATTCAGTTTAGGTTGACATAACTTTTGCACTTTCTTGGGAAGCAAAGGATGCTACTCAAATTGACCTTCACATTTCCCTCTTGAACAAGGGAGTACCCCCACCCCCCCCCCCCCCCCCCCCAAACAGTCAAATGGAGGGAAAGAGTTTGCTTTTGATGCGAAGTTTTAAATGACAATTTTGGAGGGGAAAAAATGTTTTCTTTTGTGAGATTGTAATCCAAACAGACACGTCAGTTTTCTTTTGCAAAGGAAAAGCATTTTCTAAGACTTTTCTTTTGCAAAATAAACAGGTGCAAAGGGTTTGCTTCCCCTTAGTGCTGATTTCAGTTTACCTCCTGCTCGTGTCAGATTTTTGCTTTCCCTTGCATACCCTTAGTTTACCTTCAATTCAAACAGGTCCTTAGCTTTTGGTATCCTAGCTCGAACATGATGTCAGAACATGGTGCTTTTCATAGGATTTCTTTATGGAAGGTGCTCTACATAAGATTTAAAATCCCATTAGTCCTCTCTACTTGATGAAAAGACTGGACATATGTAAGGATTGACAGACAAACATGCAAACATTGATGGGTGAACTGGGATTGGACCTGTTGCCTCAGAATTGCAGTCGCAAGGTTAATGCTAACCATAGTGGATGTGGCTGAATCGTGAAGAGATCTATTTTTAACTCAAGGTTGGGAGGTGCCCTTAATTCCTGCATTTAGAAACTGATATCCATGATTCTCATTCCTCTTTTTCTGATTTCAAACTGATGATTAGCTCTATTTCCATTTTCCACATTTATTCTTGTCTTCTTTTTGCTGCACCTAGTGCTTTAAATAGCGAATAGCGTGTAGCATAGCATTCACCCCTTTGAAGCGTGAGGTGTAAGCTACATAGCTTGTAGCGTAAGCTACACGCGACTACTAGATTTTTAATCAAGGTGCTTGGTTGCACCAATGTCATGATATTCTGTACCAAATTAGACTGATTCATAATGAAAGCTAACAAAATTTCATGATTTTTGGTGCAACAAAAATGGAACCTAAAGTATTGGGTAAGGGCAATGATTAAGTATAAAGGTAAAGAAAGAACAATGAAATTGATTTAATATTGTTTTTTTTTTCCCTCTTAATTTACTAAAAGCATTGAAAAGGCTAACTAATTTTTATTGGAAATGGAAAAATGTAACAAATCATTGAAAACATCATGTGAGCTACATAGCGTGTAGCGTAGGCTACATGTGGCTTAAGCTATTTTCATGAGCTACGTAGTGTTAAGGCCATGCTATGCTACGTAGCGTAAGCTACACGCTACATAGCGTAGCTATTTAAAACACTGGCTGCACCATAGTGATGGACTTATATGGATTTGTTTATTCCTTTACACAAGCCATTTTCTCTGTTTTGGATTGTCTTGTGATTGTTGCTCAAATGTTATTATCCAATTCATATTCTGTGAACTACTCAGGAAGTGAATTCATAGTTTTTGGGGGAGGGCATGCGGCAACAATAGCTCTTCGTGTGGCAAACAAGGGATTAGTAAAGCCATCAGCAATTGCTGCTATTGCACCTACTTGGGCTGGTCCGCTTCCTATTGTTTTTGGTCGGAGTTCTGACATGGAGTCTAGGTATATGAACATAATCTCTCTCTCTCTCTCTCTCTCTCTCTCTCTCTCACACACACACACACACACACACACACACACACACACGCGCGCGCGCGCGCACACACACACACAGATTTACTTAAATAATCTCTGTAGATAATATGTCGTCGGGTTGCCTTTGCTTCTAACTGGGCTCATATCAGGCTATTTACAAAGAAACCAGTTACATAGTAGATGCATGAAATACTCTGAAAGTATTCTTAGACGCAAAGGTTCTATTTCACAACTTCCAAATATCTGAAGCAGTGAAGAAAATCATAAAATCATGTTTGCTAGCCATTTCCTACAATGACAAAGTCTCATATGTGACTTGGTCAAACAATGTAGCTCATATGGGTACCCATTTTGTGACTCAGGACGACTGCACTGGGAGTTTGGCCAATTATTGTCCACTGCATTTGGGAGTTTGGCCAATTCCCAAGTCCCCTGCCTCGTTTTTATCAATAAAATCCATTCCCAACTCTACAAGCTTCTTCCAAAGCATACTGCTTTCGGGATTCATATGATGTCGTCTGGGCAGATGGATCTTCTAAGAGTCTTATGAAGTACATATGAGGGTGCCTAATAGCCCATTTTATAATCTGAGATATCCTGCCTCTCCTTGCTGGGCAATCTGGCTTATGTTCTTCATGTGGCATTTATATACTGTTCCGTCATCTAGAGTTTCATCGATACTCTCGCATGTTATGGGAACATAGGAGACTGGTCCTGCTGATATATCTGGGCATCTGAACATCTTGGTGTGTTTGAATCTATGTGATTCCATCTCCCATCCACATTTTGACTAGGTAAGGTGTAAAACGGATTTGCTGCTGACTCCAAAGTTTCTAATCCTTTTTTTTTCTTCACGTGCGCGGGTACACACACACACACACACACACACACACACACACCTCACATGGGCACTCAAATGCGTGATCTCAGTGTTGAAACGCACCACACACACGCTCGCGCGCACACACACACGACCCACTAATTCTTGGTTGATACCAGGAATTGCCATATCTGTGCCTTTTGCAGTTTTGGGGATTATGGAAAATGGAGATCTCTTTCGAATTCTATGAGGAACTCATCTTTTTGCTGTTGATTGACAAACTTGCAGGTACGGGCTCTTGAGGGGCACCCTAAGAGCACCGGCTGTGGGTTGGATGATGTACAATGTGCTTGTCAGCAACGAGAAGTCAATCCAGTCCCAATACAAATCCCACGTCTATGCTGATCCCCAGAATGTGACCCCTGGTATTGTTGAGAGCAGATATGCTCTAACCAAAAGGAAGGGTGCGAGGTACGTGCCTGCTGCGTTCTTGACAGGCCTCCTTGATCCTGTCAGATCTCGAGAAGAGTTCCTTGATCTGTTTGGGGGCATGGACGGGAAGATGCCGGTTCTGGTCATGTCGACAGTGAATTCACCGAAGAGGTCAAAAGCTGAGATGGATGCTCTAAATGGAGCCAAAGGGGTCAGCAAGTTTGTGGAGGTTCCAGGGGCTCTTCTCCCACATGAGGAATACCCCACCATTGTTGCAGAGGAACTATACAAGTTCTTGCAGGAGATCGAATCAAAGAGCTCAAAAGAGTAGAATTCCAATATACATGTTTTTTCCCCCTCTAAAACGGGTTGATGAAATGGTTCAATGCAACCCCACGCAACAGTAAAAAAAATAATATATAATATTTCCTTTTTTCCCTCCAAGAAGGGCTGCTTGCTGTAGGAGGCTCTGCCTGATGATTGTATGATCCGCAAGGAAAGCCATTTTGCAGCTAAAGGATAGTTGTGGCTACTGTACAAAGGCAATGGACAAACATTCGATACTTCGTCTTTAACGGGTACATATTCTTCCACTAACAATACTAATAACATAGAGGAAATACATGAACCTGGACCGGAGGATACGTACATGATACCAAGGTTTTCAGTTAGCGAGTTGGGTAATGATCCAAGCTGCTGATTTCTTTGGTCCACCCCAATTGAACCTTACCTTAAAAGTCTCCACAACATGGCAATCCCAACCATTCCATTTCCGGCCGGCTAATTGATGTTCATGAAGAGAAATGTAACAATGGCTCAAAGTTCGACTTAAATAAGGTCCAGGACTGGCAGGTTGGATCTTCCAATCTGGATCATCTACAGCCACTAGTGACTCACCATTGGTCTGGACCACTTGACCATCGGCCCCATTTGTACACAAGTGTTATAGAATGTGGACTGTTGGTCAATTTCTCTTAAATACTCGCTTTTTTTGTCCACGTGTAGCCCACCCAATGATCAGGTTGGCATGACTGTAGACACAAGGCATATACGGAGTACGGACTTCCTGATGAATGGCCCTGATCTGGCACCCATGGGACGTGGGTGCACTTCAGCATTCCTCGGTACAAAATCCTTCATCCTATCATCCAACGGCTGTCCCAGCATTTGCAGCTGGCCGGCCCACTTGAAATTCTAATAATCTCTTGGCATGAATACCTCATTAACTAACCTATAAAAATTAGTGTAAGAAGATCCTCCCTCCTCAGTGGCCTTTGTTGCTTTCTCCTTCCATTTCATGACATTCTTCATCATCTCCTTCCCTTTCTCTCCTCTTCCCATCAGCTCTTTCACAGCATTCCCTATCTCTTCTCTCCTCACATTTGCATCAATCTCCATTCCTATTCCCCATTCCTTACATATATAACGACGGTTTGTCATTTGCTCGGCAAAGAAAGGCCAGCAGATCATGGGCACACCACCACATATGCTCTCGACCGTTGAATTCCAACCGCAATGCGTTATAAACCCTCCGATCGAAGGGTGGGACAACACTTCCTCTTGCGAGCACCAGCTCACCAGCAAACCCCTCCCTTTGATCTCTGCCATGAAGTCATCCGACAGGATTGCATGATCACCCACGACAAGATTGGATCGAATGACCCATAAGAAAGGATGGTTGCTATTCGCTAGCCCCCATGCAAACTCACTCAGCTGGTGGGCTGTCACGACAGTTGTGCTCCCAAAGTTCACATAGATGACTGAAGCAGCTTCTTGCCCGTCCAACCATTCGAGGTATCCTATATCTTCTTTCCATAGGTTCCACCCCATCGATTTGAACTTATGATAATTGGGCATGCGGCGGCAGAGCATTGATAGCGGGCCGATGTTGTAGACATGCGAGGACATGGATCGCATGGCAGTTATAACGTCGTATTCCAGTTCGTCGAATGTGTTGAGGACGATCGCCGGAGCCTTAAATGTGTTCTGTGCCTCATCGAGCATGAAGTTGAGCATGATGTTGTCGGGGTCTGTTGATCTGATGAAACTGGGCATATCCTCGAACCGGATCTCTCCCATGCCTGGGATCCAGTCGATGGTCGTGTCCAGATATCCGTTGTTAAGGTAGCTTTCATCTGCATGCACATATGTAAGTGTTTGAAACTAAGTTAGTTTGAGTACTGACGATTCACCTGAGTCGACTCGGACTTAGTCGAGTCTGATACGGTTGGTCAACGTAAGTGAGGATTGAAAAAAGAGGGTGACTCGGCTGACTCGACTTGACCCACTGTGAATCTGTCTGAGTCGCCGAGACTTGGATGGAACACTGTCCATCTTCAGGCAAGCGTAAGTGCCCATATGGCAATAATGGCATACTTGTAGGAGATCCGGTCGAGATGACATCAGATGGCTCACACCCTTTAAATCTTATGAGCATCAGGAGGGCCACACATGTATGTAGTAATTGGATTGATTAGTCTTTAACCGTTGAGTTGTTTTGTAAGCATGTGGCCTATCTGATGATCATATCAGCCTAATTTCTATGGCATGGCTTTCAATCCTTACGTCGGTCTTTCTTCCTGGTAAGATTTTAGTATTTCAAAATTTCTGTCAAAAAGTTTTCAAAAATCTTTATTTATTTATGTTTTTTAGACCCAACATGGAAAATTTATAAGATTTTCAAGTGGCTTATAAGTAATGGAGGGGACTTGGGATTTTGGGTGTGCACCATCTCTCTGCAACGTGCACATCCTCAAGGGCAACCATCCAGGCATAAAACCTTTGCGGACTGCAGCTGCAGCTCAGCCCCGTATTTATTACTAAAACCGTAGAAGAACCTGGTTGTGCTGGCTGGCCCACCAATTCAAGTAGACAGATCCATTGCTGGCTGCGAACGGATCAGTTGGCAGACCTCCTTGGCACCAAAACTCATATGGGCCACACCATCTAAAATCATGCCCAAAACCTAAAAAATCACACGGGGGGTGACTCACGCGAGTTTTGGAATGGCCTATTTTTTTGGATTGTCCATTCATAGTGGTGGGGACACATCTTCTGATCAATGTATTGGATGCCATATACAAAACACGGCAAGAGTCCCCATCCTCAACTGTTCCCTATGGTGTGTGGTTCATTTGAGTTTTGGATTGACCTGATTTTTGAGTGCCAAGGAAAACTTGAGGGGTCCCATATCATGGACGGATTGGGTGTCATGAACACTTCATGGTGTGGGCCCCACACATGGCCATGTAGGTTCACCTTAACCTCCAATTTTTTTTTTTTGCAGAGATCCAGGTATTGCTTATATAATTGCAAAAGATTCCTATGTAAACAAGGAACACAAACCAGACATGTTACCTTTGAGTGGTGCAAGACCTCTTGTGATGAGTTCACGGCAGTATATGTACGCCATGAGACCACAAGCCCCAGTCGTCCAAAGCACAACATTAGGAATCCCAAGCTCCTCAGCAACTTCCCGAGTGAACGTCATCACCCCGTCTGAAACTATGCAGCTGACTCGGGGTGAGTCTACTGAGTCATTGAGTCTCGTTACGAGTTCGCGAAAGGGTGCCAGGCACGCCTTCTTCCGGATGGAGTCGCAGAGTGTTGGGATGTCTCGCATCGCCTCCCTGTCGTTCGGCGGCAGTCCGTCGGGTATGGTTTCGATTCGGAGCCCATCTGGCCATGTCGAAGGAGAGTGCGGGCGTCCGCGTGATCTCGACATACGGCTGAGATCGAACTCGGTGTGGACAAGGGTGATGTGGATGCCTGTTGAGTGGAGAAGCTGGACCAGTTGCATCATGGGGTTGATGTGGCCTTGGCCAGGGTATGGGATACATACAACATGAGGCTTGTGGATGGCTTGCTCTGCTTTCTTAGGCTCCATTTTTCTCTGCCTCTGGAAGGTTATCTTTTGAGCACTTTGTTTCCACCTTTATACACCAGAGGGATGGTCACCCCAAGACCACCCAGCTATGCGGTGGTATCGGCGCTGTGGGGCCCACCGTGAAGTATGTGTTTTATATCCAAGCGAAAACTTTCAGGAGAAAAGAAAGCATTTACATGGTGTGATTTGATTTTTTTTTTTTTTTTTTTAATTTGTTTATCAGGTAAGAATAAAACTCAAAAGTAATTGGCTGGCGGACTGTCCATCCATTTTGACTGTTCATAATCCATTAGATAGGTATGGGCGAAAAATGAAGCAGATCCAAAGCTCAAGTGTACCACAAGACAGTAGTCAGCGGGGCTAATGACACTTATCGTTGAAACCATCCTAAAGGCCACTGCAATGTTTTTTTTTGCTATCTAATCTCTTAATAAGGTTACACAGACCTAAATGAAAGGAAATCACAAATATTAGCTTGATCGAAAACTTTTGTGACCCTAAAAAGTTTTTAATGTTGGGTGTCCAGTCATCACTGTTTTCTGTGGTGCGATCCACTTTGAACTTTTGATATGCTTTATTTTTAGCCCTTCCTCCAAATAAGGTGGGGTCACCATCCAATGGAGAAGCCAATTTATATCTTAGCTGATATTTTCCATCCTATCAAGTTTTTATGACATCCAACCTGTCCAAAATGTTGGCCCCGCTGTATGGGACACCTGTGTTAAAATCTGCCTGATCGAACCATCAGGTGGGCCACACTTGTAATTTTTTTATATTATTATATGGGAGTTGCACATTATTCGTTTCAACCAACCTATCTAATTGATTATTACACGGCACCTGTGGGACTTTTACATCATCATCATCATAGAATGATTAATCAGGACCATCGCTCTTATTGTGGGTCCCAACCTCCAATAAAAGACGGTTGCCTACAGATTGGTAGCCTGCGTGAAACCAACGTTATAATTTCTAATCATGAATAATGACAAGAGGTGCATGGTTGACGGAATATTCTTTTATTTTTTTTACTTTTTTTTTTTCTTATCATGAGTAGTACAAAAATAATATAATTCATGCAGCTGACCCAATCCGTCAAAATAAGGCAATAATGCTTAGACGATGATTTCAATGGCTATACATTATTTACTGTGGTGTGGTCTACCTGATAGGTGGGGAGAGCAGATTTTTGCATCTAGTCATCCTCTTCGTTGGACTACACTATTGGACGGGTTGGATGTCTCACACACCTAATGAGTGAAACGAGCTGATTTTTGCAATTGTGTAGGCCAACTAATTGGATCGATAGGGTGGAAAATCCTTCGCCTGTTGTACAGTCATATTGAAAACCGCATGGGTTAGGTTATACTCACTCCGTGATGATCGAGAGATTCAAACCATCCATCAGGTGGGCAACAAAATGCATAAAGAAAATGATCATCATATCCAACGTACGACTGTTGATCTTCTAATCCAGGGAGGCATGGCCCCGGACTTATCTTGTGCACATGTGCCATGAGTGGGATGCTAGCCTTGGCCATGAGTGGGATGCTAGGATCCACAAAAAACAGTAGTTATTGACTATTTGAAAACTTTTGGGGTCCACAAAAACTTAGGATCAAGTGGATGTTTGTGTTTTTCTGCATCTATTTGACCTTATCAACAGGTTGGATGGCAAATAAACATTACAGTGGGCCCTAAGGAAGTTTTTAATGGCGGGCGTACTCTATGACCACTGTTTCCTATAGTGTGGTCCACCTGAGATTTCAATCTACGTACAAGAGGAATCATTCAGTTAAACTTATGGTTCGATGTGGACCGTTCATATTTCTCTTTTAGCCTTTTATTTGCAGGTCCCTGATAGAAAGTCTATGATTGTCCCATTGAAGAGATTTTTGGGTCATAGTCCATCATTGAAGGTTCCAAAAGACCAATCGTTTAGATCACTGCATTGTAGGATATTCAATCCTAACTAGTAGGCTGCATGGTTCAATGTGGACCATTCATTTATTTCTCTTCTTAATTTTTTATTTTCGGGTCCCAGATCAAAAGGCTAGGATTGTTCCACAGAGGATTTTTTTGGGGTCGTGGTCCATCCATTGAGGGTCCCAACAGATGAATGGCTTAGATTGCTGAGCCTTGCACCCCAAGATGCATTTAATTCATCTGAAAAAAAAAAAAAAAAAAAAACATTTGCGGTTATGCATACAACCCAAACACGGTCAACATCATCTATACAAATGAACGGACCAAGTTGAGAAAGCATTTTGTCTGCACCGATATGGCTTCGATTGCTTTCGTAGATCTAGTAGGCCAGGTTTTGTTTTTGGGAAGTCTACAAAAACCAGCCACCGGTCTACTTTGTTTAACGTTCCGAAAACAATATTGTTCACGTACATCGTTGCGTGTGAACTTTTGCACACGACCGTCACTTGTGCTGAACATTTCAGCCGTTCAAAGGGTGGGCCAAGCCATAAATATGACTTAGAGTCGAAAATCAGGATGGTCCTCGGATCAAGTGCATTAAACTGTTGAAATCAGTGGGAGATGATGGTCTGACTCAATGCACAAGTTTGGCCCACCTAATGAGTTTATTGGTCTGATTTTCACCCTTCAGTCCACAAGCTTGGTAAGAATGTTCTACACAAGTGATATGTTGGAACAAAAGAAAGTATTGTCTGCTTAAATTTCATAAACAATGTTGCATGTGAGCAATTCTCTTCATGCATACGGGTAAAAGTGGGAACTTCCCATTGGGTCAAGCTCTGTGGGCCCTACCGTGCCCTTTCATAGTGGGCCCTGGGCCTAAAAATCATGCCAGTGCACAACTTAGGCGGGCCGCACCATAGACAACAGCTGAGAGTAGATGCTCACCCATTGGAACCTTCCTGATCGTTTATGAGGCCCACTTAGATGTGATTCAGACATTTAATCCATCATTCATGTTTCAGGTCATTCCAAAACTAAAGTGAGCCCATTAAGTGCTTTTAGATGTTATAGTTTTAGATTATGTGGCCCACTTGAGTTTCAGACACGGCTGATTTTTAGGTTGTGTGTGTGTGTATGTATGATCACTTGCTTTTGGTAACCGAGCAGAAGTAGGTAGCAACTTGTGAGAAAAAGGTGAGGGGAAATGGTTGTGATTTGTTAAAAATAAGTTCGATTAGGTGAAATGTAAAGCTTTGTTTGTTGAAAAAAGTTTGTTTTGAAAATAATTTTTAAAAATGAAAAAATATGCGTTTGGTTTTGTCCCATATCGGATGAGAGAAATGTTTTTTACCTCTTTATAAGTAGGGCGTTGTGCACCTTCCTTATTTATGGTGGAAGAGAGGGAGAATGGTGACTTGCGTGTTCCAGTGAACACCGCGCACGGAGACGGGCATGGGCTTGGGCTCGCGCTAGGTGCAAGGGCGTGGGCACGTGAGGCAGTGTGGTTGTAGAGGCACTAGTGGCGCACTTGGCACTTCGCACAGAGGTTAGATAGTAGGTCAGGTGGCTGGGTTTGGAACAGAGGAGGTGCTGTGGGTGGGAGGTCTGACAGAGAGACCTCTCTGCTTTTTATAGAGAGCTGCAGGGCTAATTAGAGGGACCTATGTAACTGCTCATGCAGTAACGGTCCAGACCATGCAGTAACAGCTACATGTGGCTAGCCCAACAGTCAAAAACGGCTAGCCATTGAGTCTAAACAGCCAGCATGCAGGTGCATAACTCCCACATGCACAACAGTCAGAAACTGCCATAAACAGCTAGTTTCTCACAACAGCCAGAAAATGGCTAGTGTCATTATGGCTCTGGACCAAAACTGCCAGCCACCCTTGCCTATATGAATCAGGACAGGTCTGGTTCATTCCATCACAACAACAGCAATCACAACCATCCTTACTGAACCAGCACCCATCCGAGTCTATTAGCCTCTCGTTTTGGTTGATTCAAACCAAGCCACTTAGACCAGCGTAGTGGTCTACTACTACAAAAAGAAGACCTCCATTCTTGTTCTTTTCTTCATCTGTCAGAGAGTGTCACTGAGTTCCATAGTGGTTTCTTCGTTTCTTGCTGAACGCAGAACCACATAAGGTTCGTTGTATCCTGGAAACAATCCGCCTGCAACCTATCAGCAAACTCAAAATAATTTGAGTAGGGACGAATTACGCTTTAAGGACATCGTGATTTTCACGTGCTTCAGTCTGTCATTATTTCTCGATTTTTCCAATTATTTAATTTTTTAAAAGATCAGATAATTCTCAACATTGTTTGCTAGGCTAACATTGCCAGAAGTTACTCTAAGTGTGGAATGACTTCTATTTCGAAAGTGAAGCTGACGCACCTTAAGTTACCTAAAATGCCTTTTAATTGCTTAAGGTCCTTTTAAGGCCTTACCTAAAATAGAGAGAAGTGGGAGAGAGTGGAGAAGCAGCTTTGTAAAAGGGAAGTTTTTTTTTTCTTTCTTCATATGAGGCTGAGTGGAAGAGAGGAGAAGCAATCGTAGAAGGATCTTTGGTTAGAGAAATCTCATCAATCCTACTTGATTTGTTTGAGTTATGAGTTGAGCCATCGAGTTTTAGAACTATAGGTAGGGGCATAGTTTGCCGACCAGGACTAACTTAAAGGCTTGGTAAGTTGATTAACCAGGCTAAAAGACATTTTTTTATATTATTTTATTAAATAAATTAATTCAATACATAGAATATACAAACCCATTATCCAATGACCAAGTTAATAATTGGGCCTGGCGCACTCACGAAAGACCCAAGTCAACTGGCCTGGTTTGTAGACTATGGGCAAAAATATATCCTCCCGATTAATATCGGGATAAAAAATAACATGTGAACCTGTACCAAGGCCCGCTTTACCACGCCTATGGTCAGGCTCTAGTAGAAAGTTTTAGGATCATCACTCCATCACTCTGCGTGGTATATTTGTTTTGAGTTGTGACAAGTAGAACAGATGGTCCAATCATCACAACTATATTAAGTGCTAGAAATATTGATACGGAAAATACTCAAATAATAATAAATCAAGAAATAAAGAACGACGCACGTGTTTAAGCAATCACAAATATAGTAAAGGGGATATTAGTCTTGAACTTAATGTGAGATTATGTTTTGAACTTAGAAAAGGGAATATTAGTCTTCAGCCCTCCACTTTTTTTTTGGGTAGTTTTTTGTTTTTAGGAAATAGTCTAGCATTGAAGCCCACCATCAATGGCGGTATGACCCAAAAATCACTTTGAATGAGGACGCGGATTGGGTGTTACCGGCGTAACAACTTAGTGGGTGTGACCCGGCCCACCTTGATAATATATTGTATATCCAATCTGTCCATCCGTTTTTGCAGCCTATCTTAGGGCACGATCCCAAAAATTAATAATATCCAAATCTCAGGTGAACCAAACCACAAGAAACAATGATGATTGAACGCTCACCATTAAAAATTCCGAAGGCCCACTGTAAGAAGATCCGTAATGTTTATTTGACATCCAAACTGTTGATAAGGTCAACCAGAACTGGAAGAAGGGAAAATACAAAGATTAGCTTGATCCAAAACTGTTGTGGCCTACAAAAATCTTTTAATGGTTATTCAAAAATTATTTCAGTGGTGTGGTCCACCAGAGATTTGGATATGCTTAATTTTTGGTATAAAGTCCTTAAATGAGCTGGAAAAATTTATGGGAGGCGTGGATATGAAACACATTCATCAAGGTGGGCCCCACACGGTAAGGGTAACACCCACTAGGCTGTTACCCGGGTAACAGCTAATCCGCTCCCCTTGAATAAATGGTTAAGAAGATAAACACGGCAACGGTCCCCGTTCAAAGGCAGGCGCCACCTAAAAATCAACTCGACAAGAGAATCCTTAGCTTTTCAATTTGTGGCCGTTGAATAAATGGGCAAGAAGATAAATATATTAACTGTCCACGTTGAATGGCAGCACAACGTAAAAGTCATATCGACAGGACAACCCTTGCTTTTCAATTTGTGGGGCATTGAATAAACGGTTGAGAAGATAAATACAGGAACGATCCACGTTCAAGTGAAAAGAGTCACAAGATAGGCAGCTAGGACATTCGATCCTTGACCATGGTCCATCCACAGTGGTATAAAACAACAGATCAAGGGTCTGTGTCACCTAACCATAGCCCCACTTATCAGTTACCATGAGAACTCATGCACACAGTGGAAAGCAGAGTTCTGAGTGAGGAGAAACTAAAGAGGCTGTTTCGGCGTGTGTGGGATCCAACCCACTCATCAGGTGGGGAACACCATGAACATCCCTAAAATGAGAATTATGGACCACTCATCAGGCTATCTAAACCCATAAGCTGAATTGAATTGTTGGTTATATATATATATATATATAACCACATGTTTTCTCATTAAGTGGGTCGCCTGATGAATAGATTGGCCTGATTTTATTTTATTTTTACCACAGCACGTAGATGATGGCATCCACATGATGAACGGTACATATCTCGAACAGGTATTCCATGTATGCCGCAAGTGGCATTTTTTCAATCTATCCTTGCCCCATAGCCGTAAATGTCCTCCAACCGAGTACTTGCTCCCTTGCTGCGACTCAGGATCCACCAGCTTGTCTCTGAATGGGACTCGGATTCGGTAGTGACCCCTCCAGCACCCACATCGGTAGTGTTTGATGCTGTGGGCCCCACAGTGAGGTATGCATTTTATCCATGCCGTCCATCCATTTTGCTAGCTCATTTTAGGGCATTAGCTAAAAAATGAGGCAGATCCAAATCTCAAGTGGACACACTACAGTTGTGATTGAACGCCCACCATTAAAAGCTTCTTGAGGGCCACAAAAGTTTTGGCTTGAGCTGATATTTTTGTTTTGCCTTCATCTAATCAACAGGTTCGATGGCAAATAAAAGTTTCCTATGGCGTGGTCCACCTCAGATTTGGATCAGCCTCAATTTTCGTTTTTTTGTTTTTTGTTTTTTTGTTTTTTGGCTCATGCCCTAAATGAGCTGTAAAAAAGGATAAAAACATACATCATGGTGGGGGCCCACAGCACCGACCAGTCCCCAGACCACTGTACTGGAGGGGTCACTACCGAATCCGAGTCCCTCTGAATGGGTCGCAAATGAAGAAATGGTCCAACCATCAGAGCCATCTATCAACTGAGAACCACTTTTAGTGACCTCCATTTCATTAATCATGCTGGAAGGACCAACGCGTTGTAGGATTGAATACAGTTTCATTGAAAATCAGTCCACATTCCGCCGCAAATTTCGATAGCCAGGATCATCCTTCCACCACAAGTTTCTTAGCACGGCCCATCTAGGGTAGCACCACCCAGAACACGGGCGGTTCTGATGATCAGACCTTTGTACATGTAGGCCCCACTGCGGTCTGTTGATCCCAACTCGTACCAAAATACCCTCATAGCTCCAACGACTACTTCGGTTCAAAAAAAAAAAGAAAAAAAAAAAGAGATGAGCAGTCGCAGCCTCCAGCTCTGTATCTCCTCCTTGAAAGCCTGCAAAACCATCAGCTCCCTCAAACAGATCCATGCATACGCATTGAAAACCAGTCTCGACAGTGACCCATTCATCGCAGGGCAGCTCCTCCTCCTCTCCACGGCCACCGTCGCTGATGCGATTGACTATGCCCGTCGCATGTTTGTCCACATCCCAGCCCCCGATACCTTCATGTACAACACCCTCATACGCGGCCTCTCCGACTCTGAATCCCCACAACAGTCCTTCCTTGTATACACCCAAATGTGCCGTTGTTCTGTTACGCCAGACAGCTTCTCTTTCGCTTTCATCCTCAAAGCCGCCGCTAATTTGAAGACCTTGAACGCTGGAATACAGCTTCACTGCCAAGCCATCAACCATGGCCTCAACACTCATCTATTCGTCCAGACGACGCTCGTGAGCATGTATGCTGAATGTAGGCAGATCGATGCCGCACGGAAAGCATTCGAAGAAACAACCCAACCGAATGTAGTCACTTGGAATGCTATTGTCACGGCCTGTTTCAGATGCGATGATGTGATGTGTGCGGAGTCCTTGTTTAATCAGATGCCTTGGCGGAATCTGACGTCGTGGAATCTAATGCTTGCTGGGTACATGAAAGCTGGAGAGATGGAGAGTGCGAGGAGGACGTTCTGCAGGATGCCCCAGACAGACCCCATCTCATGGAGTACCATGATCGTTGGATTCGCCCACAATGGTTGTTTTGATGATGCTTTTGGCTTTTTCCGAGAGATGCAGAGGTTGGGGACAAGACCCAACGAGGTGAGCTTGACGGGAGTCCTTTCTGCGTGTGCACAGGCTGGGGCATTTGAATTCGGTAAAATCTTACATGGTTATATAGAGAAAGCTGGTTTCTGTAGTATCATTTCCGTCAGTAATGCACTCTTGGATACATATGCCAAATGTGGAAACATCGGCATGGCGCACCTTGTCTTCGATCGGATGATGGGAAAGAAGAGCATCGTTTCTTGGACTTCAATGATTGCAGGGCTTGCAATGTATGGACATGGCGACGAAGCTATAGATCTTTTCCATAGGATGGAGGACTCTGGAACAAGGCCCGATGGGGTCACCTTCATTTCGATCCTATATGCTTGCAGCCATGCGGGTTTGGTAGAACAAGGGTCCCTGCATTTCCATAAAATGGAAGAGATCTATGGAATCAAGCCATCAGTGGAGCATTATGGGTGTATGGTCGATATCTACGGGCGGGCTGGTCTGCTTGACGAGGCCTATGAGTTTGTAAAAAGAATGCCCATTGTGCCTAATGCAGTCATCTGGCGAACGCTTCTAGGAGCATGTAGCATCCATGGCGATGTCAGGTTGGCAGAACATGTGAAGGAAAAGCTCTCCAAGCTTGATCCCGACAATTCTGGGGACCATGTTCTGTTGTCCAACATTTATGCAGTTGCCGGTAAGTGGAAAGATGTGGCTTCTGTGAGGAGGTCGATGACTGATAGGAAGATAAAGAAGACTCCTGGTTGGAGCCTGATCGAGGTTGACAAGGAATTCTATAGATTTGTGGTTGGGGATGGAGGGAACAGCGCCACCAAGGAAGCTCTGGAGAAGCTCGGAGAGATCATATCAAGACTGAAGATTGAGGGCTACGTCCCAGAAATTGGGAGTGTTTTGCATGATATAGAGGAGGAAGAGAAAGGAGATGCGGTGTCTAGGCACAGTGAGAAGCTGGCGGTTGCTTTTGGGATGGCAAGATTATGTGAGGGAAGTGTTATAAGGATAGTGAAGAATCTA
Organism: Liriodendron chinense; assembly: GCA_003013855.2. Classification (NCBI taxonomy): domain Eukaryota; kingdom Viridiplantae; phylum Streptophyta; class Magnoliopsida; order Magnoliales; family Magnoliaceae; genus Liriodendron; species Liriodendron chinense. The sequence goes on along the minus strand of PVNU02000736.1, from coordinate 1,595,569 downwards.
AGAGTGTGTGTGGACTGCCATCTGGTGATGAAGTTGATATCAAAGGTCTACCGACGAGAGATAGTCGTGAGAGATCGGAGTCGATTTCATTCATTCAAAGATGGGTCTTGTTCTTGCCGAGACTACTGGTAATTGATGTTGGTGGAAAAGAACAATGCTCCAACTTCAGAACATCATCGATGAAGTTAGTGATGCCGTGGGAATTCTCTCACATCATAAGTACACACGGGCACGAAAAAGGATCAAGGAAGAGAATGGAAAATGTGGGGAGAATGCAATAACTCAAGCTCTTCATAGTGAAGAGAAATGGCTGACTACCCGAAAATCACCATGGTTCTAGTGTATATATACACACACACACGCAAACGTTGCAAATGCAATTTTATTTTATTTTATTTCTTTAATTTTTTTTGCTGTTTATCAGATTCAATACGTAGTTAGAAAACCAATTTTCCTTAAATAGATGACACCCAGTGTGCAATGCTTAGATCAGGGGTTCAAACCTCACCTACTGTGCGAAAAAAGGAGTCAATTTCCGTATTTTCTTAGATATACATTCAAACATTTGTATATTGTTTTATAGAGAGCTTCCCAACCGGCTTGGTTACTCGACTTCTTTTGATACCTTCAACCTCCTCATTCATGGTCGCGCATAACACAAATTCTAATATTCTATCTGTCTTAGCATGCCAACATGCAACATTTGCACGAATGTCAAACATAATGGACAAAATGTTACACATATATTAATGAACAGATGAATAAAAGCAAAAGTGTAGCATTTGCATTTGTGGTTTTTTAACTTAAAAGTTCATACGGGTTTATGTCCATCAAAGATGAATAGATAGAAATAGCACACACACAAAATCTCTCATAGGAGATGTTGTTACCAACCTTATTGCACTGAAACAACTGAATTATAGTGCTCTCCGAGCCCAAATGCATGTCGGTGATAAGATAACATGATGCTCGGGTTAGAGGAGCTGCTTCCGCTTTCAGACTTGTACTCCTTCCCCATCTCCACATCAGGGAAGGACCCTGAGAATATCAAGATATGTTTCCTCAGACAATGCGTAAGAGCACCCAGTTCAAGCTGCCCTCCCCAAGCTGCTGTTGACTCCACTTCACTACAGTACTTACCAAATATTTCCAATAGCGAATCACTGGAATCTGCTTCTATCTTATTCTCCGACAGGAAAAATGGGAGGAAATCGGATGCATGTTCTCTCATATAAGCTGCAGCCATTTCTCGGAGCCTTTGATAACTGTATGGAGACATGGTTCCTGATTGATGTGACAGTTGATCCTCGACGGCCCGATAGAGGCAGTGACCATCTGGCTTAATTTCATTGACTGTCAGACCGAGGGGCTGGAGCTTTTTCTCCAACTCCTGGTTTTCAATCATACGGTCGCTGATAATGTTGTTTTGTTCTTCTTGTATTCTCTGTTCTCGTGCTGCCTCTTGCTGAGCTCTCTTCTCGCGTCTCTTGATACTCTTACTGGGTTTGGAAGGGTCACCATGACTGGTGACAGAAACACCGGCTATGGCCTTTACCAAATTGTCAAGATTGTTTCTCTCCTTCCTGTTGCTATCGTAGCCTAATGAAGCGAGTTCTTCCGCATGCTTTGCTTTGAGTTTGGATGAAAGTAGAGAGATCTCGTCCTCCACTTGCTTCTTCTTAGCCTTCTGCTCAGCCTTGCTGCCTTTAGCAGCTGCTTTTTTCAGACCCAATTCTTTGTTCTGAAGCTCCTTGATCTCATGCCTGCAAACAGCCTCATGTTTTTTGACATATACTCCTAGTTATGGAACAATATAAATTCAGTTTGTAATACAATAGAAAGTAAAAAGGCATACTCAAGACTACCACAGTGGGATTGGTGAACAATACCGAGCTTTAAAAATTTGAAAAACAAGTACTATTCAATAAGGGAATGAATCCAAGTAGAGTTATTCTGGCTTATCAGGAAAATAACAAATAAAATAAATCCAAACCTGAGTTACCCCTCAATTGTGGTTGAGTGACATCGGTGACTTACTCAACTCGACATATCAGAAATTAAATATAAATCATTGTCTGGTTGTTAACATTAAACTTATTGGACATTCTAAAATAAATAAAAAGACTGAAGTTCTACCACAAACCAAGAACTTGGAGGGCTGGTAAGAAGTCGTGCGCTTTGGAAACAGGTCATAGGTTTTATTTTTGAGTTTCACATTTTTAGTATTTTACCAAAATGCCAGCTAAACTGGCTAGTAACTCAGTCAAGTCACGTCGAGTCAACCAAGTTTACAAGTGGACTCAACTGAGTCACTCTCGTCGGTCACTTTCCAAGAGACGCAGCTCGAAATCTCTTGAGTCAAGTTGACTCAGCCACACCCACACCCATGGGACAGTGGTAGACTGAGTGAAGATAACCTCATTTCAACACTGAGGTCCTGGTATCAATTCCCAACGTGGGGGGTGGCTAACATTCAACTGTGACTGACAGTGTGGGTGGGTGTACTAACTCAAAAAAAGAAAAAAAAGAGTTGACTTGGCCAAATTTTGAGTTGGGTCACTTAGTTTTGGAATTATGTCTGAGAATAGAGCTAAACTCCTGATCTACAGGCATTTTGAACTGTAGATGTATCAGCTACTTTGAATTTAAAGTGAATTGGGCCACAAAACCCAACTTGTGCAGTTAAGGGTAACATTTCAATGTGATGATATGCATGAGTTGCATCCAATCCTTGCCAGACTTGTACAAAAAGAATGGGGATTTGGAGGATTTGTGCTACCTGATCCTTGCTGCCCTTGGATATATGCCCACATGTGGTAAACCGCATGTAGGGATACCACCCCTTATGTGCGTAGTCTAAACTACCATCTCCTAGTAAACAGCTATTTTCTTTTCAACAAGTCTCAATTTTATTATGCAATGAGCAATGATCAGTGAGTAAACAGTTCCTCTCCCTAAGGAAGCGCTGAATACCAAATATGAAGATGAAGCATCTCTGCTTCGCAACAAGCCATTTTATATGCGACACGTGGCTTTCTCATACATAATTAAAGTCAAGAATTCATCTGAATAACAGAGCTGTCCACCATTGGATATTGGATCCCTTGGAAGACCAATGCACAATGCTGAGGGATTAACCCTTGAAAATCCACCCAACTACCCACAAGTCAGAGCACTCTAGACCATTGTCATGGTTTTTATTTCTACAACCACAGAATCCATGTGGATCCACATATAAGTAGAACTGTTGCACTTGAGCCACAAAAAATCTATCAAAACCAGCTGAGAAAAAAGCACCTGATGGAACTATCTGAACTGAGCTTGACCTATCCATCCATCGAAGGAATAAAATTGGGGGCAAACAGACTCCAAACAGTTTCTTTAGAGCTGTCAATGGGCCAGGCTTAGGCCAAGCCAAATCAAAATTTTGAATAGGACCGGCCCAGACAGTTCAAAATCCAGGTCCAAGCCAACCCCAGGCCCAGCCTGTTGACAGCCCTAAGTTTCTTCCAATCCATCATGAGAACAATATCAGAAAACCATCTTGACATAACTCGTAAGCAAGAGGAGATCCCTCACGCTCACCTCCCATCTGGTGCAACTGACAAAAGAAGTTTTGTCAGCTGTTAGAGAGAGACCTCTTGAAATCTTCAAGTTCCTCTCACACCAAAGACCAGAATGGCTAAGAAAGAAATGGTCCTGACTCCTAAGGGATATAAACCTCCACCATTCCCACAGGCAGACAAAAGTTGACAAAGATCAACCATTGACAAACAATATTTTGGATCCCCCAAAAGCTAGGATTTCTCCCTGGAGTTGCAAACATGGCCGATCCCAGTCCAATGTATGTTTGAAGTAATACTAATACAAAACTTGCCATACAACTCATACCCATGCAGATACTAGCGTCCAATAATTGGGTCAAAAGAAACACCCTTGCAACCATTGATGTGTTGGCATCCATGTGTGTGTGTGTGTTTTCAAAAGAAAACTAAACCAAGCTAAAATTTTAACTCCCTCCCTCGTAGATGAAGATTTCATTAAAAGAAAAGCAAATAACACAGCAAAAAACAAGTGAGCGGTGGAGGGTGACCCTGTCGTCACTTCACGGCACCAATACAGATGCTAAACAGCCAATCCGAGAACACAAAGAGGGACAAGGCTGCACCACTAGCCATATTACGCAAAGACAATTACTTCCCAGTCCCTTCTTGAAGAGTTGAAAGAGGTCCCTGAAAGTTCAGGGAGCACTACAACCCACCCAAAACTAGCGAGACAATGGAGACTTTAAGGGAATCAGGAGAGGAGAACTTTTGATCAGATAATCTAGCATTCCTATCCCTCCAAATGCTCCAATGGATAGCATAGAGGAACACCGAACAAACATGCCTGCCAGGCTCTGTGAAAAAAGACCAGCAGGCCAGCCTGCATGAACATCATATAGGGACCTCTCTATCACCCAAACAATTCTGAATAGCTCAAAAAAGTGAACTCAAATGGCTCTGGCAGACTAACAATGCCAGAAGAAGTGGTCCACTGATTCCTCATCTTGCATGTACATAACATTCCTAATGACAAACGCCACGTTCCTCTTCTTAAGGTTGTCAATAGTTAAGATCTTGTTGGCAGTGGCAATCCATACAAAAGCTTGAACCATGGGAGGAAGTTTTAGCACACAGGTAATTAGGATACCTGGATACAAATAACTTGGAGAAGAAGGATGATGCGGAAAGCATTCAAGGTGTACCAACGAAGAAAGCGCCAACCACAAGTACTATCCTTGTGGATAGGCGACTATTGAGGAGCATTGAAGACCTTACACATGTAGTCCGAGACATTTGAAAAGACCCCACCTTGGGAAGACGTGTAAGTTGCTTTGAGGAGATGATCAGACCGTTGGATCGTGATGATGATGTGATCGGACCGTTGGTTCATTGTGGCCCACTTTCATCACACCATCATTGGAGCGCATTGGACATCTTAGATTTGAGTTTATTTTACGCATTTTTTACTTGTTGGAGTTTTGTTTTGTGTGTCATGCCTGGTCTTTTCACTTCCAAGAATAATGGCATGTGGCACACAAGTGGGCATATCCTGACCGTCCACAAAGCTTCAGTCAAGTGTCATGCTATCATGCAACGTATTCACGTCATGGTGGATATGATGACCTCAGTCCTTATCCCGTATCTTGATGACATTTTGGACATAATGGCTGATGCCAAGGTCTGCTCAAGACTTGGTATTACTAGTGTTTGTTCTCAAGTGTTGGGATACCTGAAAATCATCCTTGTTTATAATACTTATAATGAGAAATTGTGTGTCACCCGTGGGAAGTGTCCTTTTGTTTCAGTTTTCCAAGTTCTAGGTCATAGGATTGTTTATTTCCATAGGATTGTTTATTCCAAGTTCGTGGATTTTTCAGAGTGTCCTTTAGTGTCACCCATGTCTGTCATCCAAAGGTCTTCAGAGTCAGCCAATGCATTCGCACGCCATATTCATGATTTGCATACACATATTAGACAGCGGATAAATAAGAGCAATGATGATTCTAAAATCTCAGCTGATTCTCATCGTAGATTGCAAGAATTTCAGAAAGGAGACCATGTAATGGTGAGGATAAGGCCTAAGCGGTTCTCACAAGGTTCCGCTAAGAAATTACAAGTGCGTTGTGCTGGACCATTCAAGATTGTGGAGAAATTTGGGTCTAGCGTATGTCGAATCGACCTTCCATCTGAAATGGGCATTAACCCAACTCTTAATGTGGAAGATCTAGTCCGTTCCTACCATCCCATTGTTGATCCATCGTCCCTTTCATGGCCTTGTTCTGATTTTGCTATACAACCCCTTCCACCCCTTCCCCCACCCATTACCCATGAAGAAGAAATTGAGGAGATCTTGGGTGAAGAGATCATTTTTATGAGAGGCGGAGGTTTCCAAAGATACTTGGTCAAATGAAAGAACAAACCACAGTCAGAATCTACATGGTTGATAGAAGTGAAGTTACAGAGCGTTAATCCAGATTTACTAGAGCGCCACAAGAGTTTTAACTCGCCGGAGTCGAGTTCTTCTCAGACGGGGAGTATGATGCGGAACAAAAGCATTCAAGGTGTACCAACGAAGAAAGCGCCAACCACAAGTACCATCCTTGTGGATAGGCGATTATTGAGGAGCATTGAAGACCTTACACATGTAGTCCGAGACATTTGAAAAGACCCCACCTTGGGAAGACGTGTAAGTTGCTTTGAGGAGATGATCAGACCGTTGGATCGTGATGATGATGTGATCGGACCGTTGGTTCATTGTGGCCCACTTTCATCACACCATCATTGGAGCGCATTGGACATCTTAGATTTGAGTTTATTTTACGCATTTTTTACTTATTTGAGTTTTGGGTTAGTGTGGGTACTTTTTTTCATGCAAATGTCTTTTTTTTGAAATTTTGTTAGTAGGGGTATTTTGGTAATTATGCTAATTCCGAATTTTATAAGGGTGTTGCCCTAAACGTTTTTGATTAGTTGTTGATTTATGAAAAAGAGCAAACCTTTGGTTGCCTCCTTCCTCTTTCCCTCTCTCATGGTGCTTCTTCTTCTTCCTTGATCTCCTTCTTCTCTATTCTTCTTGTGCCCCTCCAACTTCTTTCAGGTATTTCATCTTCTATTATTATCCTTCTAAACTTCTGTTTTGTTTATTCCCCACGATCTAAACCTTGAGAATCGATCAAAACCCTAAACCCCCAAATTCTCAAATCCCTAATCCGAGAAACTTTCTGATTCTTCGGACTAGTGATCATCATTGATCGATTGGGTATGACCATGTAAGATCGGGAGGTTCCATCCCTCGCCGGATCCAACCTATACACTACTTGAATCCCATACTCCATGGTTGTGATGATGGCCCATCCCATTGCATGTTTCCTTTATGATTTTCTTAGTTTATGATGATTGATGCTAGATTTCATTATTATTATTGCTTTTATTTCCGCTGAATAATTGTGTTCATGAGCATGCATCATATTTGGGGCTGTCCTGCATCAAAGGATTTGGAAGAAAATTGACCAATACCTGCCCACTTCAAACACTCAGCATAAATGCTGAAGAGAGCAGCAAAATCAAATGACTCATCATTCAAATCACTCAGCTTGGCCAGATTCTAATAATTGTCCAATCATTCTAGAGTTCAGCAAGAAGGCTGAGGACCAATTCATCTCTGTATGAATCAATGTGGCCAGAAGAAATTGACTTAATATCCAAGGTTGAAGAGTGGAGTTCCACCAGCTTAGAGTGTTGGGCAGGCCATAAAGCGATGATGAAACAAATGCTGAAAGGGAGGGTTAAGCAAGGGAGAAAGGACCACTTTGGTTCTTCGAAGGAGGCATAGGCTATGAGTATTGGATGCAATTCAAGCCATAGATAGGAGATATGCTCCATATCCAATGCAGAAAGGTCTTTGCAGCTATAGTTAAAGCTCAAATTTTAAGAGAAAGCAAATGAGGAAGAATTCAAGTGCATGCAAATATCCAGGGTGGTATGGCTAAAAGAAGGGAATAAAAATACAAAGTTCTGCCTCAGAATTGCAAATGCAAGGAAAGAGTAACTGGATCCGCAACTTATTAGTGAAAGGGGAAAGAATAGAGGAGAAATCAGCAATATGTGAGTTTATTGTACTTGGAGATCCTTTCAGGGGAAGGGAGGAGCCATCCAACTTGTTTTTTGATCTAGTACTGGAATAGGAGGCAGAGTGATTGGGAAGACCCATCAAGGTGGAAGAGGTAGGGATAAAACTCCAGGTCTGATGGTTTCCCAATTGCAAATTTCCAGGTCTATTGGGGGGAGGTAAAAGGGGATTTGTTGACAAGCCTTGCATTCATATTAGATTTTACATAAGGGTGGAACTTCCGAATTATATTGTTGCGTCATTCATCATGTTGGTGCCCAACAAAGAAGTTGAAAGTCTAAATGACTGTGGACTCATATGCTTAATTGGAAGCCTGTGCAAAAAAAACTGGTGACAGTGCATTTGTGATTGGTTGCCAGGTCTTAGATGGGGCTCTAACGGCACATGAATGTATTGACTCAAGGTATGGGGAAGGAAGATTGGGAGTGATAAGTAAACTCCACATGGAAAAGCCCATGGCTACCTTAATTGGAATTTTGTGAACTATATGCCTGGGAGGTTGGCTTTTTGGGTGAGATGGAGAAGTTGGATGCAGAGATGTATGAGTTTGACATTGTAGCCGCAAATGCCCTTAGCAGAATGCTAGATTGTGCTAGGGAGGAGGCTTGATCTTCCAAAATTTCGTGGAGACTCAACCTGCTAGGACCACTACATTGGTCCCTATCACTCTCAATACCACTTCTTTTCAATGAAAACACAAATTTTCCAAATCTTACGCCTTCGGTTTGTTGATGATGATAAGGTGTGGAAAACCGAGTGGCTTGGGTTATGCCTAAGTCGGTGGCGGATCTTATTTGGGCTTGGCACGGTGGGGGTGGGGGTAAGGTGTGGAAAACCGAGTGGCGGCTGATTTTTATGGCAATATTATGGGTCATATGGGGGTTCTAGGAATGGTCGATGTTTCCGAAATATTATAGAAGGGGAGAACGATGTTATTTGTAAAATCAAAAGGTTAGTGTCAGAATGAGTGGTTTTTGTGAAAGAAGCTCCTGCCTTTTTCTCTTCTTGAGGTTGTAATTGTTGGGCATGTATTCTTTTGTTTCGAAGTTTCTCAATAAAATAATTGTTACCTCTCAAAAAAAAAAAAAAAAATTTGTTGATGATGTGATTCTCTTCTGTGATGCTGACCCATGGATTTGAATATCATATTGCATCTGTATCAAGTCAGATAAGACAAGTCATACATGTTTGAATCGGCCAGTCCCTGGAAGAATGGCCCAAAAGATATCAATCGTACAGAGCAATATAGGCTGTATCAGGACATATATGGACTGATATGACCCCACGAAGACCCAAATTTGAAATTTTTTTATATATCTTTCTCAATTTTCCCCTTTTTTTTTTTTTTTTTTTTTTAATTTTAATTTCAACAATGGGGGAAGCTTGAAAGGTCATTCTAGAATATAGCTAAGCCTATTTTGGATCGAAGCAGAAGGTCTGAGTGGGATTCCACAAATTGAAGTAAAATGGACTGTCATGGGAAAAATTGGAAAAAGGGTAAACTATCACTTTTTTCCCTATCTTCTTCTTGTTGGATTTCAATGTGATGGACCCTAACCCACCAAATCATGCTTGATTCGTTGATTGGCGTTCAATTAGAGCCCATTTGGTTGACTTTCAAAATGTCAAGCTGACAGATAACATTCTTACTGGAAAATGGTTTGGTGCACCATTCTATACATATCCAAAATAAAATTTAAAACATGATAGATTCTTGAATTTCTCATTTTCTGCTTTTTCCTGATTTATTTCATTAATTCTTCGGCTTAAAATTTCTTTTTTACACCCCCACTACTGATATTTAGAACCATGTGCCAATGACCTCCAAGCTGACAGATTGCAGAACGGTTAATGGTGCTTTAAGGTGGCTTTGAGGCAAAAGATCGACATTTTGAAAAGTGAGTTGTTGGTAGTAAAATTGGACGGAGAGGAGAAAAATAATCTAGGAATATGTTGGGTGTAAGCCACACAAGCTTCCAAGATCTTATTTGTGCGTTCCCCTTTATGTTGGTAAGCCAACCAAACATCTTTGGGATGTGATAGTAGAAACGGTAGAGAAGAAACTTTCAAGATGGAAAAGCTTATATCTATACCTTGGTGGGTTGGATTATATTGATTATGGCAGCCTTAGTAAATATGCTAGTTTACTTCATGTCCATATTTCATTGTCCAGCTAGTGTAATCAATAGGTTGGAAGGCATCCGAATGGGGTTATTATGGCGAGAGGTTGAAGAGAAACACAATACCCATCTCACGAAATGGAGGGAAATTTGTAAATTGAATGGCTTTGCTGGATTAGGAATAAGGCTGTTAAAAAACATGAACACAACATTGTTAGGCAAATGGTTGAAGAGATTTAGGGAGGAGATAAAACTTATGGAAAAGTGTGATATCATGAAAACATGGAATATGCAGTAGAGGTTAGTACAAAAAGCATTCTTCCTAGCACTGAGCATCGAGGTTTTGCACACAACTAAAATAAAATAACAAAATTGTTTACAGGGTAGAAAATCTCTTCAAAAGGGAGATCATCATTTGTCCCAGGATGGTTCTTGTATTCACTTCTGAACTTTATTTAGAAGAGAGATTGCCTATCGTCTCCAGGCTCTCATATTTGCTTCTGAGAGGCTTGTGGGTGATATGCATTTATTGCTTTCATATCCTTGTTTGAACAAGGATGTTCACAAAATGGATGTCATGAATCTCAATGTTATGCCCATAAAGGGATTAGGTCCCAAAATTGCCATAAAGGACTTTGTGATTGAGAACTCAAAAGTCTTATGGAGCAATTGCAATGCAAGAGTCTATAGTCGGAGGAGAGGGATAGGCAGGCTTGGAAGCTTGAGACGTTGGCTGCATTCTCATGAGATCATTTTAGTCTTTTACCACAGGAGATTCTATGGTTACAGAGCTGGGCCTGGCAGCTTTAATTTGGTCATACCTAGGGAATTGGCCTTCTGGTGGCTACTTGGGAAGGACAAAATGTTCACTAGACCACTCAAGGAGTAAACAGATGATTATCCTAAACGTGTGTGTACGTTATGCCTCTGGGATGCGGAGGCCGTGAAGCACCTGTTCGTGAAGGTTCTCGTAGTTTTTATGGTGGAGGTTTTTCAATCTTTTCAAGGCTGAATGGGTGCTGCTGCTTGATTGAGGATTTCTATCAAGTGTGGCATGAGGGCTAAAGTATTTCTATTGGCTGTGGAATGAGGGCTAAGGTGGTCCTAAAGGAAAGGTTTTGTGGATATAGCTTTACTTCTTCGAATTTGGTTGATATGATATGAGCGTAATAATAGAACCTTTTGTGATAAATCGAGTCTGCCAGAGGAGATAATGATAGTCAAGTGAAGGCGATTCGTTAGGCTGTCTAATAAAGCATTTGCTAATTGCCTTCCAGCGCTTTTGACAACAGTTGGGGAGAGGAGTCTATGATGTACAGAACTGATGATCAGTGTTTCAAATAGTGGTAGTAGCATAGTGTTGCCATAGTGCTACGTAACGTAGATAAATAGCGTAATAATTGAACCTTTTGTGATAAATCGAGCCTGCCAAAGGAGATAATGATAGTCAAGTGAAGGCGATTGGTTAGGCTGTCTAATAAAGCATTTGCTAATTTCCTTCCAGCACTTTTGATGACAGTTGGGGAGAGGAATCTATAATGTACAGAACTGATGATCAGTGTTTCAAATAGTGCTAGTAGCATAGCGTAGCCGTAGCGCTATGTAGCGTAGATAAATAGCGTAAATCCCCTGTAGCATATGCTACATGGGTCGTAGCGTACACTACAGCTACGTAGCGTGTAGTGTTTGTAGCGTACGCTACAATTTTTTTTAGCTTTGTTTGTTAAAAATGTTGTAAAATTCACATGATGAAAACTTATGTAAAGTTAAAATCAAACCTTTCTTTGTTTACCTTCACTTAAAATGATGGTGATCCTTTGTTAAAGTTGGTGTGAAACTCACACATTAAAAAACCTTTAAAACTAAACTTAGAAGAAAAAGGGTTTCAAAAGAAGGTTTTCGAAAACCCCTCTTTGTATTGTACTTAACACTCTTTAACCTGTGGAATTTTTATTTCTTTTTCACACCTATGAGTTGTGAATTATAGTTTTAATTAGATGTTATTAATTAAAGTAGTTTGCTTAGAAAGTTGATGTAATAATTATGTGATTTAGTTCATAACTTTATATATTTGGATTAGCTTTTGATAAGTGCTAATTAATAACTTTTTGAACATGCCTATATTTGAAAAATGAATCATCTTTTGGGCATTTATATACTACACGCTACACGCTACAAATGGCTGAACGCTACACGACATGCTACCGCTATTTGAAACATTGTTGATGATCTCTCATCCTTTGTTCCTTAACAGTCCCTTTTGTGTAGCCTCTTTTGTTTGCTTTTAATAAAATTTTAGTTGCTTTTCAAAAAAGAAAAGAGTAAATCTTTATCTTAGTACGAAAATCCTACATATATATTTTGTATTGAGAACATCAACTTTCTTCTCTAAGAACCCTTTTGCCTATGTGATATGCTTCTAGATATCAAACATTGTATCTAAAAATAAATATAAAAACAATCTGGATAAGTGAAAATGAAACATTGGTATGAATCCTTTAAATGCCAGGATCCATGTAGCATTTACAATTTCTTTACCCATACGTGATTGAAGTGTCAAAGTCGCATGTCCATGCAACTATTGGTGAGAAAAATAAAAGACTAGCTGCCAAAAGATTAACAACACAGAAAATCATCAAGTTGACTTGATCCACTCAGTCAAGGTATTCCGTAACGGTAATGACGGCCATAATGGCCACCATCGTTACCTCTACGATACGGGTCGTAATGGCTATTACGGCCTTTATGGTCTCTTTTGTTATTGAAAAAAAACTTGAAAACCTGTATCTACCTCGTAATGTTTTTTTTTTTTTTTTTTTGAAAGGTAAGGAATTTTATTAAAGAAAAGAGGCAGAAAACTATACAGACAAAGAAACAAAAGCTATACAATTGTTGTCCCCATGACAGCGTAGCCCAAGACACCCGTTAGCTAAGGAGCCCAGTCCCTGAATAAAACTAAGACCCTAGACAGTACCCCAGCCACTGAAGCCAAAACGTCTCTAAAACATCGGTTATTCCTTTCTAGCCATACAGCCCAAAGGACAGCAAGAAACAATATCTGCCTCATAATGTTGAAAAAAAATATCCAAAAAACGTATATCTACACCCTAAAAGACCATTATGGGGTTGTTACAACCTTTATAGGGGGTGTAACGGGCCATTAATGGCATGTTAGGGATCATTTTTTCCATAACGGCTGTTACGACCTTTACGACCCCGTAACGTGTAACGGTTGCCACCGTTATCTTTACGTAACTGACCTTTACGGCCCTGTAACAGCCTTTACGGCACACCATGCACTCAGTGTGCTTGGGTTGAGTTTAGGAATAACTCTGTCTTATAAAGAACAATAAAACTCGACCAAGTAGGGCATAACGCTTGAAAAATCATGATATAGTTCACGCATTTAAACTTGAAAAACACAATAAAGCACTTGATTGAGATTCAAAGTTGTCTCAAAGTCACTCTTCATCAAGTCCAAGTTGATTTTTACCTTCTTTAAACTTCGAATTTCTATATATCACACTACCATGAAATGGACTCGGCCACACAAATCTTCTTGGTTCTTACTCTAGGGTGCATCAACAAGTTTGTAAATCTTAGAAGAGCTTTGCTAAGCCCACATGTGTGTACAGGTCAGCTAATGCATACACCACAACATATGCCAGCGTGGCAGATTGGTGCAATACAGAAGTCGTCCATCGGAAGGGTACCACCATGTAGATTCCCTATCCCAAGAATCAGGTCAGTCCACTAGTCAGCAGGGCACAATTAACTGAAAAAATCAACTGTTATGAAAAATCAGCCAATTTTTCCAACCTGTCAACTAATTTCTAACATCATGGCTCACAGACCACTTTTACCTTTCGGTGGTAACTTCTAAATGGTGAGGTCTACAGTCTACCTGATGGATGGCTTGGATATTTTACCTTCCTGCCATGCTGGCATATGCAGTGGCATTTGCATTAGCTGACTTGTACACATGTGTAGGCTTAGCGAAGTTCATGTTAGCAATCTATCCTTCACATCCCGATTGACAATTCCCCTGGAAAGATTTTAGAACCTAACCTTATTCTATCAGTGCATGCTTTCATTCCCAAAGGACTGTTAATGGTATAAGGCAGAGATGGAATCTCTATTAGATCACAACAGTCTGCTAGAGGAATTTCCATTTCCGATGAGACGGGATTCAATTGAATCCAAACCAAAAGGGAATTTAAAATCTACGCAGACAGTGCAATGTACCATTTTAGTTGCTTGAACATCAAGAACACCGTCTTTCCAAAATCTGTCTTTGCAAAATACATGCACGCTAATATTAAGAACACACCTGAATTTCCATTCACTGTCTATTTATATCATCTCTTTGTCACTGACCCAAGTGACAAAATAACCACTTATTTTAGGTTCTCTTGCATTAATAACAAACCACACCAATCTTACTGTGAAAACGCTTGAATCACAACTAAGAAAGAACAAAGAACACATCGAACATGCTAAAAATCAAATATATTTCGATCTAATTCAGCTACAAAAACGAAGTCCCAACACAATCATTTCAAAAGAAGAAGAAAACCCAGATGAAGGACAGATTCATCAGACCAAAATAGCAACTGGGTTCTCCAGATTTCTACCTTAACTGAAAAATGGTAAAAAAAATGAAAAAAAAAACAAAAAACAAAAACAAAAACAAATACCAAAACACCAAATAAGAAAGGTAAAATACCTGTGTCTGGAAAGCATTTCGTCGAGAGTTTCTTGCTTACTCTCAGGTGAATCTCCTGCAAATTCGTTGGTGGGAGAATCCTCTACTCCATTGGCGTTCTCCATCTCGACTCGGGAAGAATCGAGAGAGGAGGAGGAATGGAGAGAGACGAAAACCTGAAAAAAGGCGGAAGAGAGAGGAGATTACACCCTATTACAGATTTCTCATGATATATCCCTTTCTATCAAAATATAATACAGTCACACTTCCACAATCCATCTGGAAGAATAAACGGACGATCAGGACGGTAGAATTAGTGGACCTACTATGGATATCTCATGATACAAATTTTACTAATAATTTTCTTTTCTTATAATTAGATTTTTAGACTTCAAATGGACGGTCCAAAGCAAAAAAAAAAAAGTTAAGACTGCAATTCATGGAGCAAAATGAGAGAAAGGACGGCTAGGATTGTCCCACTATCTTCTCTTTATGGCCATCTGAGACAGATTCAACTCGGCAAACGGTCCTGATCCATGGTCTATCCTTTCAAGTGGACGGTGGACGGGACTTCAAAAATAATAATAAAACCTACTGTCTCACGAGTCTGGTTGGAGAGAGAAATTTCTCACTGTAAACCTCAGTGTTGTCCGAATAGTCAAAATAGACCTCCAAAAATTTTAATTTTCCATTCTAAACTTTAGTTGTACAGATGTATTTTTCTGACAGAAATATCCCTGTGAATTCAGAGAGCGCTCTTTGAAATTCAAAGAGCACCTGTTGAATTCAAAGGGCATGTCTGTCCCAAAAAATAATGAAGTTTAGAATGGAAAAGTAAAATTTTAGAAGTTTATTTATCTAGTAGATCAAAAAAATGTGATTTACATAGGGAAATTCCTCAATTAAAGAGGAGTTGTTTGAAGTCCGGAAGAGCGTGATGGTCCATGTGCAAGCACGCAAGAATTGTATACGTGAAATACATTTACCTATCACTAATCAAACCGTCCAAATTGTGGGACCAACTGTAGATTAGTTACAGTACTAAAATTAGATTAGTTACATGACCATGACCTTTAATTGATGGAAATTTATTTAATGAATTTGAACGGTTGATATCTTTTAAGGGTCCCCCAGCTGTATAAGCTTTTTATATCACACCCATCCATAGTGGTGGCCACTGTACACTATTTGGACGGTTTAAATCGACTTACGAGTGTGCTGTGTGTACAGTTTATTGTGCATGCGTATTGAGCATCAAAATCCCACCGTATCAAAGTTTTTATCTTTTTTAACGAACGGTGGTCATTCATCCACCTACCGATGGGGTACATCTACCTAAATCATGACGGTCAAAAAAGAGGGGCCTCTTGGATGAAGTGAAGCCCAAAATCGTTCAATGATGGGACTCGTTTTAACCGTTCAATTGGTGGTTGCACGGGTAAATGAATTAGGATTCCCGGTCCAAATTCAACTGTAGATATCATATGGTTTTTTTCGTTAGTCATGCAAGGCACCCACACGGTCACAGAATCTTTTAAAAAATTCAAATTCCAGTGTTGTTGAAACCCAAGTTTCATCAGGAACTTTTGTTTGGTTGAAAATTGTGTAATTCTGTTTAGTTGAAAATTATGTAATCTGCTTATTGCATGAACCACTTAAGTTTCGGATCCACTTGAGAACTTGACCCCTGGCCTATAGTAGTCCCACAAGACAGATGATGGGTTGGATGGAAAATAAACATTATAGTGGGCTCTAGGAAGTTTTTAATGGTGGACGTTCAATCATTGCTGTGTTTCCTATGGTGTGGTCCACTTGAGATTTAGATCTACTCATTTTTGTCTAATGCCCTTATTTGTGCTCTCAAAATGGATGGACTGCATGGATATAAAACGCATACATCATAGATGCACAATGCATACATCGAGGTGGGCACCACCTTAGGGGTTTTATCACATCATTGAATGATGCTCACTTTCGCATCTTTTCCCTACTGTAGAAAGGGCCTCCACATCGTTTCCATTATTCTTAATTCCAACCAATTTAGGACACTAGTTAAAATTGAATTTCTAAGAATTTAGATTTTAAGCTGGAAAGACGCCGACCAAATAGGCCCTTGGCATTTGAAACCTAAGACCTGCTATTGAAACTCTTAGACATCTTCTAGATGGACTAGCAGGTGAGACTAAGAGATATATCTCTTATAGCTACTTAGAGTCTGAGTCCATGTCCGAGTGCGCATGCGTGACAGGACGGGATGGGACGTGGCCATGGTTGCGGGTGTGGGTGCAGGTGCAATGTAAGTGTACTTGCGCGAAGGTTTACTCGCATTCGTGCCTTTTTGTTTTGAAACGAAGAGATGCTTTCAATCGGTTAGTCGCTCTTGTTGAGTTTAAACCCAACGGACCAAACCCTTTCAAAAGGGTACTTAAGGCACCATTTCGGAGTCTATATAAAGACTCCCTCATTTCAATTTCAAATTATTAAATCCTTTCTACTTCTTTTGAAAAACTCTCTCTGTTGGTTCCAATTTTAAAAAGATTTTCTTTCGAAGTTCTGCACTGAGTCAACTCAACACTTTTGGGTTAATCTATAAGTGGTTCGAACCTGCGTACAATGAGTGCACCGCTAGGACCGGGTCTTAGTCATTGTATCCTAGAGGTTGATTGCTCTGGAAACCTGTTGCACCTGGGACGCTGTCCAAGTGGAGTAAATTCAATTTCAAGTCGAGTGCTCACATCACGCCTTGACTCAATTTAATAAGTTTTCTATCTTATTTTCTTTTTTATTTTCGATTTTAATAATCTATTTAATTCAACCAAATATTCCAACAAAACTTATGTTAAATAAGTTACATATCTATTGCTGTATCCAAAATAGGCCCTTGGCGGTATCCAAAATGGGCCCTTGAGACTCGTTTGGATCATAAGTTACTTAAGATAAGCTACTTATTAGAAAAGTAACTTATTTTGTTTTCTACTTAATCAAAGATAAGTATGTTTGATAAACAACATGCTTATCAAGCAAGAAATAGAAAAAGCATGTTTATTTCCAACATCATAAGTAATTATCCCTCAAGTCTATTTGGTCCCTGCGCATCCACGATCCATCATTTGGGGCCAACCTTTGGTGTGGATTGTTCATTGTGCCACCTTTGAATGTGGGCTCACCTTGACTGTAGGCCATTCATCATTATGGCTCGACCTTTAATGTGCATTATTCATTATATTGGGCCCACCTTTGATGTTGTTCATCCATCAAGTGAGGCCCACCATCAATATCCACTGCCCAACATGTGGAGCCCACCTTTAATGTGGACCATCCCAAATGTTGGGCCCACCTCTAACGTGGGTCGTCCATCATGCAGGGTCCACCTTGGATATGGGTCACTCATCATTAGGGCCGACCAATGGTGGGCGTCAATGACAACAATTTCTTGAGGTGCGGTCTATCTAAGATTGGATTTTGTTTCCTTTTTGGGCTAGACAACAAGGGTGGACGGTGTGGATTTCATATGCATAGAATGTGGCCCACTACCCAGTGGGCCACCCAAAACTAGTTGGGAAAAAATTGTGATTAGCATGAGTAAAACACATCATGCTGGGCTAGGGAGGCTTTAACAGTGTCATTATCTTCACTGCTGCTTCCTAATGTGGGGTCCACCTGAGGTTTAGATTTGTCTCACATGCTAGCCCCACTCAGGTTCAGGCTAGATGGACAACGCGGATCAAATACATCACGGTGGGCCCCAGCAAGCTGGATGGTCAATGTGTGTAAAATAGGAGCACCCACCACATTGTCCAGTTAAAAAACTGGACAACGTGGGTACTCCATGTGCATCAGGTGGGCCCAAGGAAAGGGCTACAACGGTACTGTCCAGAGGTGTGGGGTCCACTTTGAGATTTGGATCCGCTTCATTTGAAGATCCTATGACGATGTGGGAAGGTCACATATCTAGGGAGTTTTCGGTTGTGGGCGCTCTCACAATTGGGAGAGGTGGAACCCACAAAAGCATTGGATTAAGATGATATTTGTGTGGGTTTAATGACCTCATCAACAAGCTTGATGGAAAATAATCCAAGACAGTGGGCCCAGGAAGTTCTATAATTATGGGCCAATACAATGACATGGACAATCCATGTGGGCCCACATTAATATGGGGTCATCCATCATGTGGGGCCCATCTTTAATGTGGACCATCAACTGTGTGAGCCCCACCTTTGATGGGATGATACAATATCATGTGGGGCCTCCTTTAATATGGATTGTATGAGAGAGCAGCGCTTGACATGAACCATGAGAGAGAGTTTATCAACTTCTCCTCTCATTCGTTTATCCTCATTCCTCTCTTTAGCAACTTATGAAAAGTAAAAAAAAAAAGAAAAAAGAAAAAAGAAAAAACTGAAGTGATAATGTACTTTTAAGTAAAAAAGTTACTTATAATTAATCATAAATCAAACTTACTTATCTGAATATAAGTCACTTATTTACTGTTGTAAGTATAAAAGTAACTTATTTAGTGGTTTCCAAATAGGCCCTTAAAGCCCATTTGGATTCTAAGTCACTTGAGATAAGCTACTTATCATATATAAGTAACTTATCTTGGTTTCTACTTAAATAGTAGATAAGTATATTTGGTAAACAACGTGCTTATCATCTAAAAAGTAGAAACGTAGGTTTGGTTTCCAACATCATAAGTAATCATCCCTCAAATCTATTTGGTCCCCATCACAGCTATTATCCATCATGTGGGGCCAACCTTTGATGTTGATCATTCATTGTGTGGATATATTAATGTGGGTTGTTCATCATATGAGGCCCACATTTATTTGGGGCCCACCTTAAATGTGGGCCATTTAGCAATAGGGTTTGACCTTTAATGTGCACCATTCATTAGGTAGGGGCCCACCTTTAATGTTGGTCATCCATCATGTGGGGCCCACCATCAATGTTATTGTTCATCACGTGAGGCCCATTTTCAATATCCACCGCCCATCATGTGGTGCCCACCTTTGATGTGGACAATCCATCATGTGGGCTCACCTCCCATGTGGGCCATCCATCATGTGGGGTCTGCCTTTTAAGGTGGGGCCAAAGCATTCTTATGATTGGCATCGGAGGAGGAAGCATCATCACTTGGTAGGCCACCTTGTATCACCTTTCTTTACGTCTCTTATGTTTTGTGTTTTGATGGCCCACATTATGCATGTACTAATTTAGCCATCCATCCACCGGTGGATCACCTTTTGGATTGGCACATTTGATTCATGAGATGATCTGGCCATCCGTTTACTAGATGGGCCACGGTTGGATTGGACCACTACAATGAATGTATCTATCCTTATCATCCATCAACTTTGGTCACCATTCTTAGACTATGGGGCCTACCATGATGCATGTGCGTCATCCGCACCGTCTGCCTACCCTGACAACTCATTGTAAAGCACTGCCCATGGCACAAAAATGTAACATATTCAAAGCTCATGTGGACCTCGCTGCAGCAACAGTGAGGCTGTGGACGTCCACCATTGAAAATTTCAGGGTCCATCGTAATGATCGTTTGCCATTCAACTAAAGGGTGGATCACTAGGGAGTGGGGCCCACCGTTGAAAAGGGTTAGGTCCACAGTGATACAGGTAAGTGGTCCACGATACAGGTATGTGGTCCACGCTGTCCATTGGACAGTGGGACCCATGGTGATGTATGTATTTTATCCTCACTATCTCGGACAGTGGGACCCACCTTGGATATGGGCCATTCTCATTAGCCCGACCTTTGATGTGGACCGTCCATCATGTGAAGCCTACCTTGACGTGGATCATCCATCATGTGGAGCCCATGCCATTATTAATTGCTCATGTGGAGTCCACCTTTGATATGGACTGTCTATCATGTGGGCCCCACCTTCAATGTGGAGCCAACATTTGATGAGGACCATTCATTATGTAGGGCCCGCCTTTGATGTTGGTCATTTACCGAGTAGGGCCACCATCAATGTTATTATCCATCTTGTGGTGCCCACCTTCAAAATCCACTGCCAATCATGTGGACCAATAGTGCACACCTACATTGTCCATTCATGTGGGGCCTGCCTCGATGCCTACCTGCCCACACTGTGCACACCCACAACTTTTCCTCTCTTTCTCTCTGCTATTATCCTTTTCAGCAACTTTAAAAAGCTAAAAAATTTTAACTAAAGTGATTATGTACTTTTAAGTAAAAAAGTTACTTACTACTAATCATAAACCAAACTTATTTATCTAAATAAATTAGTTATCTATTGCTGTAAGTAAAAAAAGCAACTTTTTTTGTGGTATTAGTGACTAATGATTTAGTGGTGAGATTGATGAACTTCGGTTTTCCATGGGTTTTGCTGGTTAAATGTAAAGAGCACTTCTAGCTCCTCCTTTTGCAAGATATCATTAAATGGCCTTCATAGTACCCAATCTCCTTGATTGCTTAGATATGGCCAATCAACGAGGTGGCCCACCAGCACAAAAGTTCAATTACTAGGCCTATCTTATTTGCCACGTGTATTGGTGTCAGGGAACTGCATAGAACTTTTTAGCGGGTACATGCCTATCAGCGTCCCTGTGCCTTAGCTTCGGCTAACTAATTACTCATGCAAGATTATGTTCATTTTGTAGTTTTCCCAAATCCATCTCTCTATAATTCTATGAATTTAGGTCAATTCAAAAAAATTAAAAAAAAAAAGATTTAACAAAATCCACAAAATAAGACTCTTAGAAAAGCTCAAGGTTTTGGCAAATCTACAAAATAAGATATTCTCTCACGAATAATAAAAGCGATGCACGTTTTCGGACCATATATTCCATCATGCTGTTTTTGGCATGTGGGTAGACTGACCTGATCTTTGGGGAGGGGCATCTACATGGTGGGACCCACCTGATGTATGGTTTATGCCCCCCACACACTTGTGGAAGGTCGGCAAACAGGGTGGCACTTGGATAGGGTCTCATGCATTTGTTGTTGTGAATTTTCTTAATACTTTACATACACACAAAAGAATTGGGTCCCTATTTATGGTTTATTGGTAAAGTTACAAGAGTTTCCACACTAAGGTCAAGCTTTTGAGTACCTATTGTAGTGTGTTTGGGTGTGAGGATGTATATAGAGGAAAAACACAAAATGAATTATTCTTCAGACTCAGTGGGTGTTAGGATTAGACTGGACCCATTTGAGTTGATTCAGACCGGTGCCGAGCATCTCGGATTAGTTAATTCTGCACTAATAAAAAAGCCGTGGACAAGCATATACTTAGTTGTAATGCAATATAGATGGTCCAAACCTCTCACCTAATTTTAAATGGAGCATAACTTAAAAATCTCATTAAGAAGATAATATTAACCATCTAACTTTTCCCCTTTAAAATTGACCATTCACTACTTTTAACCATCCATTTGATAGCCATAAACGGATGGTTATGATTAGCGGATTAGAGTGATCCCAAATATATATGCACCATCTACAATGGAATGCACAATTTGGATGGTCTAGATAGCTTTACGTCAGTTTCATGTATGAGAATTGAGTCATTAACTCCCTCTGTTAGGGAAAGACGCAACTCTTAGTACTCAAAACATGTTCAAACCATGACTCAATGGCAATGTGAGCAGTCTAGCCCTTCTCCGCAAAGTCACTACCCATTGGTGGAAGTCACACCTCTTCATACCCATATTAGGCACGGTGCTCAAAACAACAAGTTCACACCAAGACTCGGTGGCAATGTGAGGGGTCTGGTCCTTTTCCGTAAGGTCACTTTCCCCTTGTGAAAGTCACACATCTCCCTACCCACATTAGGGACGCTAGCACGGTACTCAAAATAACAGGTTCACACCATAATTTAGTGGCAGAGAGAGTATTCTAGCCTTTCTCCATAAGTCACTCCCCCCATTAGTGAAAGCCACGCCTCTTGGGGGAGTTTACATCATAAGTTGTTTAAGATAAGCTACTTGTTCCATAAGTAACTTATCTTAGTTTCCACTTATTAAGAAGATAAGTATGCTCAGCAGACAACATACTTATCGACTGCTCTCTTTCGCCTCTCCTGATTTTTCTCTTCAGCAACTTAAAAAAAGTTGAAAAGCTAAAAGAAATTAATTAAAGTGATTATATACTTTTAAGTAAAAAAGTTAATTATACCTAATCATAAACCAAACTTACTTATCTAAAATAAGTCACTTATCTACTGGTGTAAGTGGAAAAAGCACCTTATTTGGTGGTATCCAAACGGGCCCTTAAGGCCCACATTAGGTACAAAAGCGCAATATTCAAAACAATGCGACAACCAAACTGTAGTGTGAGCAGTCTAGCCGTTCTCCTTAAAGTTACTCTCCCCATTAGCAAAAGTTACGCCTCTTAATACCCACTTCAGGTATAGTAGCATAGTACTATAAAAAAAGCAGACTCACACCGTAATTTAGTGGAAGTGTGAGCAGTCTAGCCCTTCTCCATGAGGTCACTACCGTTAGCAAAAGTCACGACTCTTGATACCTACATTAGGTACGATAGCACAGTAAGCAATAGGCACCCCCCCCTGCGAAAGCCATCCCTCTTAATACCCATATTAATTATGCTAGCACGGTCCTCTTTTTCTTTTCTTTTCTTTTCTTTTCTTTTTATTTTTTATTTTTTTAGTTAGTACACACCCCATTATTACACCCACCCCCACTATTAAACACCCCGTAGTATTAGCCACCCCTCACTTGGAAATCGATACCATGACAAAACGAGGGTATCTTCACTTGGTCTACCACTTGAGCTATGAATTGGGTGTTGCTAGCATGATACTCATGGTGTTGAAAACAAGAGGTTCATGCCTTAATGTTGTGGCAATGTGAGCATCCAAATTGTGATTATGTTTGACACACATCCTCAACTAACATTTGTGGGACACCACATATGATTATCCTTGACAAACACCATCAGGCGATGCTGTCCATCAAGGATGGAGCTTTTTTTTTATTATTATTATTAGTCATGCCATGCATCCCACCTTGTCAGCTAGGGTTGTAAATGGGTCAGTGGATCCAATGGAACCCGACCCATTTGTTAAATGCTACGGGTCTGGGTCCAAGAACAAACCCAGTTGCTAAACAGGTCTGGGTCTGGTTTTATTTATATTAGGCCCGACCCGATTCGACCCGAACCCATTTAGTAAGTGGGCGGGTTTGGTCTATGTTTCAATGGACCCGTCCAGCCCAAACTTGAACAGACCTGGTTTTAAGCCTTGTAAAATGATTGCATACTTGATCCAGACCTGGACCCATTAGACCCGACCCATTTATAAATGGGTCTGGGTGGATCTCCCTCTACCAGACCCTGGACCCATTTATAAATGGGTCTGATGGGTTGACTCGGACCCGCCCATTTAGTAAAAGGGTATGGGTCTAAAATTTGGACCTAGACCCGTTTAGTAAATGGGCGGGTTTGGTTTTGGCTAAACCCGCCTCGAACCCGACCATTTACAGCCCTATTGTCAGCTGCACAATGCACCCACACAGTTAGTCACATGATGCACGCACCCACCAGTGGAGTTAGTGTCTCCTTAGCATTTCGAACATGATACCTTTGTTGAAATGCCTAGGCGCCTTCTAGCTGGGCTTGCAAGTGAGACACCATCAAGGATGGACCTTGTTGTGAAGCAATCCAAGTTGATGAGTACGATGAGCCCTTTGAGAATATTTGTAATTTGATCACTTTTGAAGTAGACAACCTTTGATTCAACATTGACGGCTTAGGTTGGGCTAAGTCAACTATAAAATATTAATAATAGAATATCTGCATATACCCACATAGGGCTGTAAATGGTCGGGTTTAGCCAAAACCAGACCCACCCATTTACTAAACGGGTCTGGGTCCAAATTTTAAATCCAGACCCTTTTACTAAATGGGCGGGTCCAGGTTGGGTCCGAGTCAACCCATCAAACCCATTTATAAATGGGTCCAGGTGTGGTAGAGGGAGATCCACCCAGACCCATTTATACATAGGTCAGGTCTAATGGGTCTGGGACTGGATCAAGTATGCAGGCATTTTACAAGGCTTAAAACTGGGTCTGGACGGGTCCCTTGTAATATAGACCAAACCCGCCCACTTACTAAATGGGTTTGGGTCGGGTCGGGTCGGGTCGGGTCGGGTCAGGTCGGGTCGGGTCAGGCCTAATATAAAGGAAACCAGACCCAGACCCAGACCCGTTTAACAAATGGGTTTGTTCTTGGACCCAGACCCGTACCATTTAACAAATGAGTCGGGTCTAAATGGGTTGGGTCCGGGTACCCCATTGGGTCCGTTGACCCATTTACAGACTAATACCCACATAAAAATATGTAATTTGCAAATAACCACACTGCCAATTCACTGCTATTGTAAATGCCTACATTTTGCTATTTTTTTTCCGTTGCTTTCGTTGGCAACTGTTAGAAATGATGAAAATATAAATATGGAACATACAACAAAATTCTCCTCTATAGAAGGAATACAAACCCTTTGATTATCCTTCATATGAAATATACTACAAAATAATTTTAATTGGCTTTTTTTGCATTACAGAAGGGGGAAAGAGGTTTTTAGGGTAGAGTGTAGTTTGGTCATTCTTTCAAAATATGCAAAAAAAAAAAAAAAAGAAAAAAAAAGTGAATAATCATTAGAGAAAACTAACAAAAACTAAGCTATCTACGATACTATAAATTAAGAGGCTGCTTCTAAGGTGGGCCCTATTTCATGATTGTAAAGGCCCACCCAAATCTAATGGCAAACCTATAATATTGAATTTGAAAAGGAGTGAGTCCGTGAGTTTATAAGCGGCAACCCAAACTAAGCTGCGAGTACCACCTTTCTTCAAGAAATGACCAAAGTACCCACATTTGTAGGATAAGCTATCCTATAAGCGCTAAACCGGCCTCATAAATTAATGTGGTCATTTACAAATGTATTATTTCTATGTAAATATTTATAAATATCTTATTATTGAAGTATTTGTAAAATTAACTTTTATAATAAATAAAAATATTTTAGTTGGCCTGCCTATGGCAAAACCCATCTGTTAGTACCCACTTGGCCTGTAAACAAAACTGAGCTTGATCCAAACTCCGGCGAGCCACAACGTGTGAACTTTGAGGTTTTAGGTGCAATTTTACATTGCTCTGTTTGGTGTGGCCCATTGAGTTTTTTATTTGGCTGAGGGTTATCACCGGATGGATTGAGTGGATTCCTGTATAAAACATGGTGGGGCTAAGATGCTTGGGTGTTTTGACTGTTGTACCCTATCTTGGGCTCCTCTTAGAGGAGCCAATGAAGAGCATGACATGTGTTGGAGGAGGATATGGAAGGTGAGGGTAGTGCCCAGGGTGATTGTTGTAATTGTCAAATGTGGGAGAGTGGAGAACTAATAAAAAAATGACAGGTGACGTTGAAGGAGAGTGGAAGTCCCACAAGCAGTTATCAGGACATGTGTTAAGAGAAGTGATGCACAAGGCAGTTGTGTAACTGTGGAGCATCCAGATTATTCTTCCCTTCAAAGAGAAACTTATAAATAACAGAAGAAAACAACAGACAAGGCGTCTCATGCCAACCAACCAAATCAAACAAATCCATCTTTCAAATTACTATGTGCTTCTTAGCATTACTAATCTTTAACATTCCTTAATGTAATTGGTATCTTTAACTTTTTTTTTTTCTTAGTGTAAGTCTTTATTTACATTGCTTGGTGTAAGCTGCAACTTTACATTTTCTTATGGCCTGTTTGATTGGAGGTAAATGAAATAAAAGTAAATGCATAATAATAATTTTTACACCTATTTGATAGAAAAATGGAATTCTACTTCGAAAATGATGCAAATTCCAACATCTTTCAAAGAAAAACTCTGTGGGCCCCACCATGATGTATGTGTTGTATCCACGCAGCTCATTCATCCTTTCAAATCATCTTAGGACATGAGTCCAAAAATTGAGAAAAATCCAAAGATCAAGTGGACCACACCATAGATAATAGTAGGTTCAATGATAGATGCAATTATTCTTCTTGTGGGCCACTTGAGCTTTGGATCAGCCTTATTTTTGGGCTCATGGCCTAAAATGATTTGGAAAAAAGAATGGATGGTGTGGATATAACACATACATCATGATGGGGCCCATATGATTTTGGTACATAGCATGCTGCGCAATGTAAGACTTTCTGGGACAACATGCATTTCTAAGGAAATAGGAAGGTAGGTAATCATTACTTATTTATATTCATTTCATTTCATTTCTTAGCTATCAAACAGGCCCTTAGTATAACTAATAGCAATAATCAAGTAGTTATAATTAACTTTAGTTGTAATACACCCAGATCCATAGCTCAAGTGGTAGACTGAGTGAAGATAGCCTTGTTTCAACACTGAGGTCTTGGTATCGATTCCCAAAGTGGGGGTGGCTAAACATTGCAGTGTAACTAACAGGGTGGGTGGGTGTACTAATAGTGGGATGTGTGTACTATCCTTAAAAGGAAAAAAACTTTAGCTGTAATTCAGAGTCTACGCTCATATGCTGGACTTAGTTCAACATTTTTTGCCCACTCGGTGGGACCCTACTTTGGTTCACATACCAATGTGACGTGCTAAACAAATTTGAATTCAGACTGAAAGCTTCAATAGACTGATCGAGAGCGTAAATCATTTGATGACTCTTGTCATTGAAATAGCGTAAATGAGATAAGCGACACCTCACCTGAATGTTTTAAATGTTGAAGTTAGCACTATGGAAAATTTGGCGCCAGTACCGCTAGTATATCTACCACAACAACACAACGTTCATCCGCCTTCAATCCAGAGCAAGAGGCCTGGAACTTCATTCCTAAAGGCAAGAATAATGAACACTTGAGGAGCAACCTTCCCAACATTTTTAAAAAAATCCATTATTCGATGAAGGACAAATTAGATAGGATCGGAACCACCATCAGTGGCTGAACCAAATCGTCTGGATCGCGACCAAATTCAGGAAGTGGTAGGCCATATTCTTGGTCGCACTACTACCTTAGTCTACCATAAGCCTTATCCTGAATGAATTGACTGACGACAGTCTCCATTGCCATTACCGAATTTGATATTTTCGATCGAGATGGTTGATTTCAACCATTGATATTTTCAATCGAGGCAGTCTCCATTGCCACGACCGAATTTGATATTCTCGATCGAGACAGTCAAATTTGATGTTTTCTAATTAGAATATCAAATTCTTTAGTACAAGTGCCGATGAGCAGCACGATCTGAAAACACAATTTATATCGCTTTCACATTTTATCCAAAGGCAAAGCGAGGAGGGGGGGGGGGGGGGGGGGGGGTTGTACCTTATTTTCGATTGCTCTTGGAGGAGCCAATTAAGAGTAGGACACGTGTTAGTGGAAAAGTAGTGGTCGAGCAAGGTTTGCATTTAAGGAAAGCGGCCAAACGAGGTTTATAAGCAGCTGGGTAAGATTTGCACCCAGGGGACAGCAGCCAAGTGCAGTTTGCGGCCAAGCTTAGTTTGTAAACGGCTACAAGGATAGGTGGCAAGCAAAGAGAAGGATATGGAAGGTAAGGGTGACCTAATGCGATTGTTGTAACTGCCAAACGTGAGAGAGTGGAGAACCAATCAGAAAAGGACAGGTGTAGTTGCAGGAGGGTGGAGTAAATCTCATAAGTAGTTAACAAGACAGGTGTTGAGAGGAGTGATGCCCAAGACAATTGTTGTAATTGCAGAATGTGGAGCATCCAGATAGTTCTTCCCTTCAAAGAGAAGCTTATAAATAATAGAGAAAAACAACAGAGTAAGGCGTCTCATACCAACCAACCAAATCAAACAAATCTATCTTTCAAATTACTCTATGCTTCTTAACATTACCACTCTTTTACATGCCTTAATGTAATTAGTATCTTTTTTTTCTTCTTCTTAGTGTAAGTCCTTATTTATATTCTTTAGTGTAAGCCGCAACTTTACGTTTTCTTAGTATAACCAGTAGTAGTAATCAAGTAGCTATTAACTTTAGTTGTAATTCAGAGTCTACGGTCATACGCTGGACTTAGTTCAATATTAAGCAAGTTTTCCATTTAGAAAGGCGTTTTGCAATTGTTCTCCACGACCAATCGTAAGTATTTCCTTTTTATTTTATCTATATTGAAAAGTCAAAGGTAGAAGTGTAACCCATCTTTGAAGGATGAACTCCACCCTCCGATCATTGCCTGATTATCTTAAACAATATTGTGCAAGTGGTTAAATAAGTGACCGATCTTATTCAATTTTAACCATATACTGTCGATTCTGATGTATATGCTTATCTTGGCGCTTGTGTCTTGATTTCTCATTTTAGATACACATTTGATTCTGGCACGCTGGCCAGCACAAACCACGTGTTCCAATTTGAAACCACAAGGCTACATTACCCACTTCTAAAGACAGGTGTGGAAGATGGATTCTGGACCGTGGAATTGTTCGAGATAAAGAAAAGGACAAATATTATACAGACAGGATCTCCCAGCCTGGTGGGTTAAGCTCAGCCTGCAGCGCAGAGTATGTGGGACCAACAATGATGTTTTCATGACATCTAATCTGTCCATCGTGTGGTTCCCTTATGTTCTCCTTAATATCCAAAAATCATGCCGATACAAAACTCGGCTGGCCACACCATTTATTTCACATGGTTTGGCCCATCTGAGTTCGAATGGGTTGATTTTCATGCTGTGAATCGAGCAGATAATCTCCTTTTTGTCATTGGAAATAGGCCGAGTTAGAGTGTGAGGATCAGTTACTCAACACGTTAAATGAGTCCCACGTAAGTGGGCTACAACCCTTTGATTTTATCATCAAATTAAAATGCGAAGATGAGCGCTTTTTTATTTGGAAAGAATTCATCTCATCCCTGGTGCGTCTCCCCGGTGGGCCCACATGCTGAAATGGTTCCGTGATTTGAATTGTCCATTTCTCGTGACCATCATAAATAATCCAACATCTCACACTCATGCTTCATTGATGATCTTGACCGTTGATTGATAAAGTTTAGTATGAACCAGATGGAATCTCTTTCTATAATGTTGTGAATTCGTCTACACGTCATGACGCTTTCTTAGTATGGGCCTAATAGCATAGGATCCAGTACACATGGGTGGTTCTGATGGACCATCTCAACATGTGGGCCCCACTGGAAGTTCCAGTGGTCCTGACTCGACAGAGGCAAGACGAAAATATTGACACTTACCTTATCAGCTGCTTAAAAGTCATTGGTCCTGGTGGTCTGTACATGCATCACTTGAACGCTACAATTCATTGGCCTTAAATCTGGCATACATGCATGTCGATCAAGATTCCAAATTAGAGGTGGGCAACGGTCCGAGCCGAGCTGAGTTAGCCCTAGTTTGGTTTGGCTTGTTCTTGTATCACTTCAGTTTGTAGATTGGCCTGGTTTGGGCTTTGGGCCGATCCATGCGGCCCGAGTTTAGGTTGCTCTAGTAAAATTTGGTTCAAGCCTAGATTGGTTTGGTCGAAAATTTTGAATCTGGCAAACAGGTGGGGTGGTGGCTCCTTTTTTGCTTGTTTGTTTAAATAGAAAATAATATAAAAAGTTAAAAAAAATAATAGTTTTTTCCAAACAAGTACCCAAACATAATTTTACGAGTGCAAAGAAATAGTATGCATTCATGTATATGTATTATGTATTATCCATGTCATTATGTATATGTATTATCCATACTGTCCATCCATTTTTACATATCATTTTAGGACATGATCCCAAAATGGAATCATATCTAAAGCTCAAGTGGATCACACCATAGGAAACAATGTGCTTCTGATCTTATCAGCCAACTCAAACCGAGCTGAATCAAATTGAGATTCGAGCCAAGCGGAGTCGGTACTGCTCTAGTTTGTGCTTGGTTTGTTTTTTCAAACGAGCTTGACTCCAAGACTTGGTTTGGTTTGAACTTTTGTTTGAACCAATCCAAGCCGAGCTTTTTTAAACCAATTTGAGCCAAGCTTTTGAGTTGGCTTGGTTTGTGGACGGCTCTATTCAAGACCATTCAAATTGTGGCATTCTAGATGGAGCATGGTCTGGATTTCAAACTAATTTAATGATCTTAATCACCTGATTCCGCCCACTGAATCTGGTCTGGGTAAAAGAGTTAATTTCATTGAGAAAAGACTTCATTTTTTTCTTCTGGAGTTCTTCATTTGACAAACACACACTTTTTCATTAAATATATAAGTGATTTTTATAATCAGTAATTTGCGTCCAACTTAAGAACTTGTTTCATTTCTAGCATTTTTATTTCTGGAAATAAAATTCCCAGTTTCTCTTCAAAGTGTGTTTAATAGTCTATTTCACTTATCAGGTAGACCCTAGTGACAAAAATTATGCATGCATGACATAAAATTTTCAGAATGGATTTGTAGGTAGATCCAAAGATCCAGCAGGCCATACCAGAGGAATCCATGGGAATATTGATGCCCACTGTGAAAACCTTCTTGGGGCCCACAATGATGTTTGTTTTCTATCCAAACCTATTCATAAGGTCACACAAATATACCCACACCTTTGGGACACTGGTAGATTTGAGTGAAGATAAGCTCGATTCAACACTTAGATCCTAGTATTGATTCCCAACATGGGGGTGACTAACATTGAAGTATGACTAACAGTGTGGGTGTGTGTGCTAACAGTGGGATGTGTGTACTAAGCTGGGCTTGCAGGCGAAAAGAAAAGGTCACACAAACTCGGATGAAAAGGTCAACCAAAACTTTTGTGGCCTTAAGAAATTTTCAATGGGGAGCATTTAATCCCTACTACTTCGTATGATGTGGTTTATTTAAGCTTTGGATTTACCTTTTTTTTTTTTTTTTTTTTCTTCTTTCCGGCTCATGCCTTAAAATGAGCTTGCAAAATAGATGGATAGTAGGATAAAACACATACATCAGGGTGGGCCCAAAGAGTCATGCTACCAGGGATATCCCTGGTGGTGGGTGTTGCCGTCAATCCGCTTCCAAAATTTGCTTTCCCTGCATTTGATTTGTACAGTGGCCCACTTGAAAAGTCAAATTGCGTGATTATCAGGCCAGAAGGTGTGAACAGGGTTTCCTGCCCAATAGAAAGGTCAGATATTTCACAGGTGCCCTACATCAGCATTCCTGCTTGTGTGAATGGACATTTGGGACTATCCATCTTTATAAAACAGAGTTTCTTAACCCATCTGTATTCTCTTACTTCTCCAGCATTCAATATCTATATACGCCATATATGCTTACGAGATAAGGACCTTTCATCTGTTGGGGTCGTCGTGATTGGGACAGCGCGTTTATCCAAAAAACCTTTGTGGTCAGGTGATCGTATCCGTTGTTTGCCCGACATAAATGCATCCAAGCTTGTATATGCGTACACGTGCATGGCACCGGCAGAGAAACAGGACATGCTATGGAGCGTTACACAAGGATAGATGGAAGAAGCAATTCATTACCGCCGTTGCTGAGTGGGACACGTGTAAGATATCCGGACCATTCAGCAGGTGGGGCTGACCATCGATATGACCTGGCCCAAAAATCATGCTGTTCCCCTCACCAGTTAGGTCACAAGTGCATGTTGAATATCGACTGTTCCATTTTATTTCTACCGTTCATTTTGCTTGTTTGTGTCCCACACTTGGGCCAAGTCATTTTCACGGTTTGGCCCAGCTAATGGATGTCCTGATCTTCCATAAATACACCACATTGGAATGGTGCCCTAACTTTTTTGGATTTTTCCATGCAAAGATATTTGAATCCAGAAGCACTGACGTGGGGGTGGGGCTGAGGGGAATGCATTGATGAGGCCTTTTCAAATCTCTTTCCTCTCGACAGCAGATGTGTTCCCACCATCTATTAATTACTGGTTTTGATAGAATGTGGGCCCCCATGAAGCTGCTCATCGCGGTCCACCTGGTCCCACCATAGAATGGCACGCGTGTCAGAGATCCGGGCCATTCATTAGGTAGTTCTTACAGAGAAGTTATAGCATATAAGAAAAATTAGGGCAGTGCACTCATCAAGTTATCCACACATGTACGTTGAAAGTGGACGATTCAACCTTCGTTTTTCAAACCAACCATTCGCACGTTGAAATGTGATCTGCCCAATCGGCAGACCCATAAATTTCTTGTTTTGGTACGTGGGACGTTTACAGCATGCATTATCGAAAGGGTGGCCTGGATCTGTTACACGTGGGCTATCCGATGGTGGCAGTTGTGACGCGGGGTCCCACATTCTATATAAGAAAATCTCTTATTATTAGATCAGAGCCATCCCGTCCGATTAGGTTAGAGAAGAATCTAACTATGGCTCTCAATGGGTTGGATCTGGCTCAAAGTCCAAAAAATTGTAGACAAATTCGGATCCGACTCATATCCAACACGTGGTTTCCAAATCCGATCCACTTATAAATAGCCATAGCCATTTCCGAACAAAAAATTCATACAGCCATCCGATTTCGGTCAGATGTAGGGGTCTGAATCCACCCCATCACAAATTTTAACAAAATATATATCCCATCACAAATCTTAAAAATATATAATATAATATATTTAATTTAGTAGTAAAATGATGTAAATCCCACCGTTTATTGTGATATGGTCAACCTGAGATTGACATGTCTCAATTTTGGGACGTGGCTTAAAATAATATGAAAAATCGTATGGCCAGCATTACTACATATACATCAAGGTGTGGGACACTCATTCACACCAAAAAGGGCATACGCGGTACACCTCTTGCTCACTGATGCTGGATAGTAGCGTCTTATACGCTTACTGTTCAGTATCTCCACCCCTCTTTTTTTTTTTTTTTTTTTTTCTTTTTTAAATCTTTAGTAAAATATGATCCAAGTACGGATGATCCACTCCGTTTATTAACTCAGTTGGCCCATGGAGGGCCTAAAAAGACTTATATTAGGTAGCTTTTTGTGGCATAAACACATTACAGTGGGCTTGGAATGATTTCAATGGTAGACACAACTTCACTATTCCCTGTTGTATGGTCTACTTAAGATCTGAATCTTCTCTCGATTCGGGCCCATGTTCTTAAATGATTGTTCATGATGGATGGACTGTATGGATGTAACATGTATATCATAATCGGCCCTATGAGTGGGCCCTAAGATCAGTTTTCTCAAAAGGATTCTGTTGAAGGCTTGAATTATGCAATAGTGAGGATTCGATTGATCTCACTACTAGATCCGTATCTGACTTGAATATGATTTTGATTTATTTTTGTGAATCCGAATCCGGTTCATTTAATTAATTGGACCTATTTTAAGATTCAAATCCGCATTATACCAGTTCAGAGCGAATCAGATCTTGGATTTGACCTGCTCCATTGGGAGCCCTAAACTTAACCAGGGCAGTATGTCCACACATCGAATGTGGCACATGATGCTTGCACACGTGCAAACTTTAATAGTACCATGCACACTCGTGTAAAAAATCTCCAGATAGGCATGCGTGAGATGGACATGGATTTCCTAGATACCCGATATGATTTTGTGGGGCCCACCATGGTGTATGTGTATCGATGCCATCCATCCATTTTGCCATATCATTTTAGGGCATGAGCCCAAAAATGAGGCACATCCCCCAAAACGTTCTTAAGGTCACATAGACACAGATGAAGGGAAAACACAAATATCAGCTTAATCCAAAACTTGTGGCCCTAAGAAGTTTTCAAATGTAAGCATTCATTCTCCATTATTTCTTGGGGTGTGGTTAGCGTCAGCTTTGGTTTACCTCATTTTGTCTCATGCCATAAATTGATATGGAAAAATGGATGGACAACACAGATAAAACATATACATCATAGTGGGCCCCATAGAGTCGCATCACAGTATTTGTGCGCATACATTGACCTAGATGTAGGTGCCGCTATGTAGAGGTGGGCAACGATCTGATCCGAGTTGAACATGGACTAGATCAAATCGTTCGGCTACTTAAGTGGGTGTGTTCGACAATGTTCGAACAATGTTCGAATAGGGTGGCTCTGCTCGAACTCAATTTGGTCTGGTCCAATCATGTTCGAAGATGTTCGAACATATGGATTTCAATCAATTTTTAAAAGTTTGAACAAGTTCAAACAATTCGCTTTTTTTCGCTTGAAAATATTTTTTCTACTACTGAATAGTAAATACTGATTTGTTCACAAATTACATATCACAAATGATAAATCACAAGGTTTAAAGTTCCCCATTTCACAAATTACATATAACAAATGAAAAATCACAAGGTTTAGCCACAACAGTTCCCTATTTCACAAATTACATATAACAAATGACAAATCATAAGGTTTAGCCACAACTAAATCTCCAGTGAACCACACTACAGGAATGACATTATGACGGCTGTAAACATCATTGTAGACTCCAGGGAGATTTTAACGGTAGGAATTTTCCTACCACCTTTTCCTTTAGTGCGGCCCACTTGAGTCTTGGATCTAGATCATTTTTGGTCTTACATCCTAAAATCATGATCTCACAAAATGGATGGATGGCGTAGATTCCTCACAAACATCACTGTGGGCCCCACCTAGATTTTCAGTGTAGGAACTGCGCATGGCTTGTGACGCCAATGTGGGTTGGCTCATGGCTAGTGACGTGAATACCCCCCAGCAAGCTAGTGTCAAAGCTCTGTGGGCCCCACCATGATGTATTTGTTTTATCCACTCGTCCATCCATTTGTACAGCTCATTTTAAGGCATTAAACAAAAAATGAGGCAGATACAAAGCTCAAGTGGACAACACCACAAGAAACAGTGAGGAGGATGATGTCCACCATTGAAACCTTCCTAGGGCCCACAGTCATGTTTATTTGTCATCCAGCCTTCTCTCTCTCTCTCTCTCTCTCTCTCTCTCTCTCTCTCTCTCTACACACACACACACACACACACACACAGAGTCGAACGAACGAGTCGAGTCGAGTCGAGTCGAGTCGAGCAGGACTGTGATTGAAACCTACTCGATTTTTTTTTCGAACACACCCTGCATGTTCGAACAAGAAGACTTTATGTTCGAACAGAGTTTTACCGAGTCGATCCGAACGGTTAAACTTGATTCGTTTCCAGCTCTACCGCTATGTGAGACCGGAGCTTGTTCTTATTGGACTGTGTATGGTTCACACTATGAAAGTGATGCTCATTGCATGCGTTATGTGCGCTGCTAGAGTAAAAGAAATTTCACTTGTGAAATACCATGGAGGTGTTTGGATGCACAAACAAATCAGATTACATACCTGAAGGTTGATTGAAGCTGAAATGACATGAACATGTACAACTGATGTTTGCAAAGCTCATAACAAGGAACTAGCCCTAAAATTGCAAGTGCCCTTTTTTCAATTCCAACATGAAACTTCCATGACAAATATTGGAGCCAAGGTCCCTACGATCGTTATAGATGAAGTTCAACTTACAAAGTAATGATTGTAAGATGTATTTATTAATAAAAAGCTATTTATATGTTTATAGAGTTTATTTATATTAGTGGATATGACTCCTACAAAGCATGTGAGAGAGAAATGGAGGGAAAAGGTGTGGCTACATGTCACATGTTGGTGAATGCAATAAGTGAGAAGAGAAAGAGAAAGAATACCTAGAATAGCTTCATGTGGCAATTCATCCCTACCATTTCAGGTGGCTCACTTATATTTTACATCTTTTTTTTTTTTTTGGTTGATGCCTAACATGAGTCACGCAATAGATGCATGAAGTGAATGTTACAAAGTCATTATGGTGGGCCCCACATGGATGTACTGAAATGACAAAATTAACCTTTGTTAAAGGGCTGGGCACATTCCATTTTCCTTCTAAAATCAAAAGTTTACGCCGCCTCTCATAATTGTATGCATTAGAAATTTTGATCACTGCATATTATTTCCTATATATACTGTGGTACATTTGATGATTGGAATGACCTAAGTTTTGATATATCTCATTTTCATGGTGAGGCGACCTTATTAGACAGGTTGGACAGGCTTAAATGTCATACGCGTGCAATTTGTTCATCTACAACCACTGTAAAGGAAACAAATGATTAATACGGATGTTTAGGAAACTGACATTTGATTATTTCCAATTTATCAAACTAATGCTTGTGGTTCATTTCTAGAATTCATCCAAAAGCACCTTTGCCAGAGGCCAAATGCTTGAGAGTCACTGATAAAGATGACTAACGAAACTGACATTTGATTATTTCCAATTTAATTATTAGACTAATGCTAGTGGTTTGTTTCCAAAATGCATCCAAACGCTCTTTTGATAGAGGCCAAATGCTTGATAGTCACCGACAATGATGACTAAGCAAACTGGCATATGATTATTTCCAATTTATAAGACTAATGTTAGTAGTTCATTTCCAAAATGCATCCAAACGCACCTTTGATGGAGGCCAAATGCTTGAGAGTCCCCGACAAGGATAACTAATGGGTCAACAGGCCGCAGATTCCACAGCAATCACTTACATGAGAATGGTAGATCAACTAAAAGAAATTATTATATGAAAGAAAGGTGCTGACTAATTTCAGCTGTAGAGATTCTCTAAAATCTCCATTGTCTACTCCCATAAATAGCATGCAAAGCCCAAGTTTCCCTATGAAAATGTGACATCCGGCCGTGTAGTAGGTGGGCCTTTATGTGAAAATATAGGCTAGCCCACTCATCAGGTAGTTCGTGACTTTGCTCCACACGATTGGTTAACTGGCCTGACTTACAGACCATGCCATGATCATGGCCGGTCCCCACGTGACTGTCGGTTGGGATGTTGTGCACGTCTTTCCAAGTTGACATGTGTGCTGACTCTTTTAACGTTCCTTAGAGCGAATTTGAAGGACGTGTACGAGATCTGGACCACTCATCAGCTGCCACCCCTAGTGTAGATTCTTCTCATCAGATGAACCGCACATGTACGTAGAGACCGACAAGATCACGTCCATTCATCAGTTAGAGGCACTTAATTTGGACGTGGTCATAAGTAAGCCACACATTTATTTTGAATTTGGACCGTTGGATATTTTTCTCATTTCTCTAGTAGTCCATCTTTCTCAATTAGTTTTTAAACTAATTGAGGTCCTACAAATTCAAAATATGAAAGCAGGAGCGATGAATCATCTATTTAGTTAGGAAGTGTTGACAACAGTCGATGTGTAGACATCAGTCACGAGGTTTAGATGTGATATGTCCACCAGCTTGTAACAAAATGGTCTCATCTCAACATGTGTCAAGAGCATGGCCTAAACTCAACAGAGCCTTTTAAATATAAAGCGTCCTGATTTGGATGTACCAAAGCCAGCTAAGACCTGGGCTTTTATTATGGTGGGACTTGCACTAAAGTCCTAATTAGGATGGGGATTTAAGTAGCGGGGCCCTCACCACGTGGTGTGGTGTCGTGGCCAGATTTGATTGGTGGGTGGGTCATGTGTTGTCAGAGATGGGTTGAGTATATAGAGAGCGGATTAGGTGAGACCCCGGCCTCACCTAAGGCGGTGCGGCCCTTACCGTGGATTGACTGTGGGGCCCACCTTGATGTATCTATTATCTATCTATGCCGTCCATCCGTTTTTTCAGATTATTTTATGGCATTATACGAAAAATGAAGCAGATCTAATAATCAGGTGGATCATACCATAAGAAACAGTGGTGATTAATCATCCTACCATTAAAAACTTCTTAGGGCGTACTTTAATGTTTTCATAGTGTTTATTTACCATCAAATCTGTTGATAATGTCACATAAGCATGGATGAAGGGAAAAAAAATAAATATCAGATTGATCCAAAGCTTTTGTGGCCCATTAAGGCTCAATAACCACTGTTTCTTATGGTATGGTCCACCTGATAATTGGATCTTCTTCAATTTTTAGATTATAACCTAAAATAATATGGAAAAACGGATGGACGGCGTGGATAGATAATAGATACATCAAGGTGGGCCCCACGGTAACCCCACAGTAAGGGCCGCACGGTCTTAGGTGAGGCCGGGGTCTCACCTAATCCGCTCTCGAGTATATACTTGGCCTAGAAAGATACCAGGCCATCTCCGGTAGCTTATGGCTAACCAATCAAATCTCACCATGGGTCACGTCTAGTATGAAGTCATGAATAGGCTGTCCAGTCACGTCTAATATGAAGTCATGAATAGGCTGTCCCATAGCCCATAGTAAATTCTAAAAGCTATGTCGGCCTACAGTAATGTCTGTGAGAACTCCACTCCGTCCAATAAATTTTGCAAACGGTAGGAATTGAATGATCACCATGGAAACATTAATGACCCTAAGTAAAGTTTTGAATCAGCCTAACATTTACAATAGAGATGGAATATAAACCGGACGCAGAACGGGTCCTTCCCCACCTGAATTACCGTCCACATAGAGGCTTTGAGGGCCTATCATGATGTATCTATTTATCCACACCATTTATTCATCTATTTTCTCTTTTTAAGTTATGAGCCCAAGAATGATGCAATCCAACGCTCAAGTGAACCATAAACTTGGGTTGCATTAAATGCACAAAGTATTAAATGTAAGAGTCATCTACGGTGTGGTTTACTTGAGCGTTGGATATGCATTTTTCTTGGGCTCATGCCTTAAAACGATCAGGTGGGCTTCCAGAGCCTCTTACCTGAACGGTAATTCATTCAGGGGGGAGGCAGTTTGTGTCCTGCCCCCACCTGGGCGGATGTGTTTTACCCAATCCTTCTCTAGAGCTCATTTAGTTATGAACCTAACTAACTTTGAGGAGATGTTTTATCATTAAAAAACTGATTGAGGGAGCGATTTTTTAACGGATATCTAGTGAGCCACGTAGCTTCCGCTTACAGTTTGTTGTTGGAGGCACAGGAAATTGGCGTAGAAAGTCCATCCAGATTCCACGTGCAGCTTGAATGGGTACAGCTCATCTCCTTAAGTTAGCTGTTGCCTTGGGACATCTGACCGTATACGCGTCGCCAAAGTCAATTACCAGTGGGAAGAAGTGGACCCAGGACGGAGGAACTATTTAGATTGATTAAATGGCGAATTCACACGTGGTTGGATAGATCATGATCCAGCCAGGAAGGTTTTTGTGCAATAAATAAAGAAGCTTTATCTAGTGGACCACCTGGTTCCCACTCGTTTATTGCTCTCGTTAAATGCCGAGTAACAAATTATATTTTAGATTCTAATCAAATCAACCAACCGCAGCAAAAAGCGATTTGGGAAGTTATTTTATACTCTGACAGCCTATAATGCTTTATATGCGGCCACTCAGAAATTTTACACGTGATATACATCAACTCAAATTAAGCAGCGTAAGTTGTGGAAATCTCTGTTACTAAGTTACATTCCTGAAAATTCAGGTTGGTTGAACAATCCTAACCCCTGATTGGTGGACAGTTGTTTCTTGAAATATGGCCGTCAGATATGTTTCATTCCAGCCGTCAAATAAATATCCACCAATCTTATATAAGTGTAAGGTTTTGGGTTTATGATGTGTCTCGACTGGGTCCCATAATTTGGAAGATTCAATTTGAATCACTTGATTTCCAAGCGTACGATTTATTAGTGCCTGCGTATCATCCATCATACTCTGCCAGAGTATCAAAGGTTTCATAGAAATCGAATTGCTAATTACACCCTATCCATTTTGACATGCATACACCATTTTCTATTTTGGGAACTGAAGTAGGACGCTATTAAAGAAATAATGGTTTCCGGTGAACATTCAAACGTCCTGTATCCTTTCTTAAATGGTGGTAACTCATCCAGCAGGCACCTTGCATAAACGTTAATCCAGTTCGTAAAAATCAGGGACACCAACTAAGATAGATCTCAACCCGAAAATTAAAATGAAAGGATGATCCTGGCCATCCAAGTAGTCACAACAACCGTACAAATTTTAATGCCACATATCATTAGCATAATACATCGTCCAATCAGTGTATTTTTGTCGATCATGCTCCATCAACGATGTTACCTCGATTTGGACAGTCTAGATTTACGTACATGTGTGCCACGTTTGCAGTAGAGGAATCACCACCATTTAAAAAATCGTGCAAAAATGAATATTGAAGTCTCCGATCGCTAAACGATATCCATTTTAAAAACTATAGTGACGTGAGGGTTGACGTTCGTTACTGTGCCGGCAAGTCTTTGTCGCCTTTTTCCGTCCATTAAATTGCTATTTATGGTAAGAGATTGTCAGCCATCTATTAATGTAAGACCTTTGCTAATTCCACACGCGTGTGGAGCCGTACACATCCACACGCATACGCAGGTGTAAACATAGAACACGTGCGTGCGATGTGAGCTTTCCATAAGGTTGGAGATGATGTTAGATATGCTGCCTTAAAAATTCAGACAATTTCGCTCTTCACGTGGACCACAATTTATAAAGTTAATTGACGGTTAAAATTCTTTTCTAACCATTCATTTGTTTTGATATTGTGTGGCCCACATGAGGTTTGGCCAAAGATCTAAATAGTGTAGCCTACCTGATGGAAAGCTCAGATGTCACACGCGTGGCACGTTGTGGCTGTAGCTCCTGCGTGTGGTTGTGAAGGGCTCCTACATGCGTGTGGAATTAGCAGACATGGACATCATCATAAGGCTTTTGTGGGACGAGAACAGATGGACGGTCGAGATGAAATCAAGGTAAAACACCATCCATGGATGACACGTGGGAACAGACGTAGTCTCTGACTGTATCAATGAAAAGATACGACGAATCTGAAGGAAAAGGAGTAAATATCGTAATATCTCAGTCATTCTATATGACAGTTTTAAAACGTTCAACGCACATGCCCATGTATTTCTAGAATCCCGTTGCCGGAATCTGACAACCTTGCTGGCCGTCTAACCTTATGCACATGTATCTCTGACGCCGAATCCAGCCTTTGGAATGGAGAAGATTTGTACGATCTTCTTATTTGCTTTCCCATCAAGTCCGCACAGGTGGGCCTGATATTTGATGGGCTAGATTGGAGCATCCTGATCGTTGAATATTTGGGTTTTTTACGCATTGGATGTGGGCCGTTGATATGTTTTTTTGGTTATCCATTTGTTGGTCATGGATTGAATTCTTGGGATTGTCGCATTTGTGGATATTTCTTCTGAATGCGCCATATACAGTGGGGCCCACAGTTCAACGGTCTGGATCACCAAGACAGAGGGGGCACCTATATGGACTTGACCAGCAAATTAATGAAGACACGTAATACTTGTCTTCATAGAAATGAAGATGATAGCCATGCACGACTTTTATTTTAGACGTATTTGCAATCTTCACATGAAAGAAAGAAGAGATTATATACTTATGCATTTTGTAAAGGATTATAACTGTTTGCATGTAGGATGAGATCATTGCCTGTTATTCAGGTTTTTGGAAGTCTTGCCGAAAACGTACCATGTGTGCACTTTTTATTGTAGGATTCACATCTAAGACATGCATACGATGCATTTTCATTGGACCACATCCAGTGTTATTGGAGCTCAATCCATGTTATTTAAACAATTTATATCTTGTTTGGAACACCTTAAGGAATGCAAGTGAAGTAACTTTTCTATCGCTTGGCATCCAAGCGGAAAGAAAATGAGTCTAGCTCATTTGTTATTGATCACATTCTGGGCTTATCTTCACAATTAAAATCAATTAGGCCACATGTTGCAGGATGTGTAGAAAATGCAACGCGTTAGATCTCACTCTGCCATCTAACTACGTACCATTCTCATTGTAGGGCCCATCTAAATGGACCCTCAGCTTTCCTTGTAGAAGTGCACTTCACCTGCCGATCGATATGGGCAAACTGAGTTAAAAAAGCTGGATGGGTGATCGAGTGGGTTGCTTGATCCAAAATGAACCATTTAAAATGCGGCACCTTTATTGTGTCATAATGATGCAATCCATTTATTTCTTTTTTTAAAGGAGTTTTGACAAATAATTACCTAAATAATATAATATTTATAAATAATCACATAAAATAATGCATTTTTTAAGTAATCACATTGTTATTGCATGGTTATTGTAAATACTATTTTTTCTTAGTTTTTTTTAATGGCTGTTAACTTTTCGACATATTTAAAGAAAAAAAAAGAATGAAATTATACTTACTCAAAGCCTCTCTCTCTCTCTCTCTCTCTCGCTGGAAAAAAAAAAACTAATTAAAATTATTTTGTGATATATTCAATTTGGAGAAAATTAAAGAATTTATGTTCCCATCTAGAAGAACTTTACGGTATGCTCCATATGTGCATTTTTTTACATGCACACCCACTCCTGCACATAGGCCTGCACACGGTCGGGTTAGGGTCGGGTTGGGCCCAACCCTGGACCGAACCTAAATATATTTAAAGGTTCGGGTTTCGGTCCGGGTCGTGACCGGGTTGGGCTGACCCAACCCTAACCCTACCCTACTTGTAAAAAGGTTAACCCTAACCCTACCCTACCCTATATGCTAAACCGGGTCGGGTCGGGTCGGGTTAGGACAATGTTTCTATGGTGTGATCCACCTAAGATTTGAGTTAGCTTCATTTTTGGTATCATATCCTAAAATGATCTTTCAAAATAGTTGGACGGTGTGGATTTAAGACACATAGTCAGGGGCCACCCACCTTGGTGGATCCCAGATGCCACCTAATCCGCTTCCTGTGAGTGTGAGATGAGCGCAGCTTTGGTGAGAGTCGGTGAGACCCGGAACCAGCCATGTGGGTGAGACCCTAACCATGAGGCTCACCTCGATGTATATATTGTAAATCCATGCCATCCATCTACATTTCCAAATTATTATAGGACAGTCCCAAAAAGGAAGCAGATAAAAGCTTTAGGTAGACCACACCACAAAAATCAATGGTCATTGAACTCCCACCATTAAAAGATTCTAGAGTCCACCATAATGGTTATTGACCATTCAACCTATTAATAATGATATATAGATATTTCTAAAAGCAATAAACTAGTATAAACGGGGCGGTTCGGGTCGGGTGGAACGGGTCGGGATACACGGGTCGGGGTACGGGTCGGGTCGGGCGGGTTTGGCATGTACCCTAAACCGTACCTAAATTAAAAACAGTCCGGCCGCATCTACTCGGGACCGGACCGTTTTGTTAGCCGGGTCGGGACGGATCGGGTTTCTACCGGGTCGGGTCGGGCGGGTTGGGCGGGTTAACGGGGCAGATGTGCAGCCCTACCTGCACACACCGCATGATATATATATTTTTTTAATAATAATAATAATATGGGAATATGCAAAAACCCCACCCCAAGAAAAGAAATAAAGAAAAAAAAAAAACAGCTCAAAGTGGTTAAACAACAACTTTAAGGCAATGTTTGGTTTAAATGTTTTGTATAGACATCTTTGAAATGTTTAAACTACATAAGGGGGTGTTTGGTGCATGGACTTAAATGAGAGTAGGCGGGATGGAACTTGGAATCCTATGTTGGAAACTGAAACGAGTGTTTGGGCAGGGCATTCCTCAAGCAAGGGTGTGAGCATTGGAGATTATGCCGGTGCTGTGCAGGCTGAAGATGGGATTTGGTCTACCCCTCACAGGACTTGAATAGCACTCAAGAAGTTGGATGTGAACCTTGCTACAGAAGTGCGTCACCAAGTTCTGTGGACCCCACCAAGATGTATGTGTTATATCCACTCCGTCCATCCATTTGGAGAGATCATTTTAGGCAATGAGCCAAAGAACAAGGCAGATCCAAAGCTCAAGTGGACCCCACCGTAGAAAACAGTGGGGACAGTGATGCTCACCGTTGCAACCTTCCTAAGGCGTACCATGATGTTTATTTGAGATCCAAATGGATGGACAGTGGAGATACGACACATACATCATGGTGGGGCCAACAGAACTTAGTGAAATCACTTCAATAGGAATCTGTTACTGTAGCCGTCACTCTGTTGCCGTGTATGTCCAAACATCATATGAG
This sequence comes from Liriodendron chinense, assembly GCA_003013855.2. Taxonomy (NCBI): domain Eukaryota; kingdom Viridiplantae; phylum Streptophyta; class Magnoliopsida; order Magnoliales; family Magnoliaceae; genus Liriodendron; species Liriodendron chinense. The sequence continues at coordinate 1,551,143 of PVNU02000736.1, read as the reverse complement.
GTTTATCCCAGGTTGCCTTATGAAAAATTTACATTCCAAACTGGATTGAGATTTACCTTCTAATTCTCAATTCCCCCACAATCCTCGACAATCCCCTGACACCCTTAATTATCACCTTCCATGCAATTCCATCCCACCTATTTTCATTTAATTCCATGCACCAAACGCCCCCTAAGAGTTTCATTCATTTTCTGTCTCACATCTACCGTCTGGACTTCTAATTGGAGAGGAACTTTGATACTGTGTCAGTGTGATGGCTGATATGATGGTACATAGAAATTGCATACATGGCATTCAAATAATACAAATTAAGATGTGTAAACTTTAATACTGTGTCAACCACCGAGCCAGGGGTCCCACTGGCTAGGACATCTCGCCTCAGGAAGTGGGAGGTCTTTAATTAGTTTACTTTGAGTTCTAGTTTGCTACGTTTGTAATTTTGAATTGCCTGCATATCAAGTGTGATCCTTCGCCTGAGTATCAAATAATTCCCCTTTTAATGGGCAAGACTTTTTGTCCTGACTCTTGCGGGCAGAAAAGTACTGTAGCCCAAATTATTTCATATGTCATTTTCACCCATTTATGCTCGGCAGATTCAAAACTCAAGTAGGCCACACACAAGAAATAATAAGAATTGATTGGGGACCACTGACACCTTGGTGGGGTAAATTCATTTCTCCACATTGAGTGCAAGTAAATACTGTTTATTTGTCGAATGGCAAATTCAGTACCAAGAGCTAGAACATACCCTAGCAGAGTATGGTGGATCATAGTCACACGCCCATTCACCGGCATATTCATAAGTCGATCCAGGCTGTCCAAATCATGGACCCATGGTATATGGAGCGTCATGCAAAGAAAGAAAACATGTACAATCCTAGCCATCTGATTATGAAAAATGGCCAATGAGCATTCCATTCCATCTAGCCAGAATTAAACTGTCCGGACCATTCAATATGCTAAAGTTTTGTGCTGTGCCCCATCCACATTCGAGGGTCATGATTTGGAACGTCTGAGCTGATATGGCATGTATATGTGTATGCACGTTTGTGGCAGATTGGCCAATGTGTGTGATCAACCATGAGAATGGGTCAAGTGGTTATTTAATAACAGGATCCACTCAAGGCAAAAGGTAAAAAGCTTTCCTTTTCATTATTGAAAGATGACCCATACACGAGAGCCAGGTTTATTACTTGCCCCCCCTCTATCTCTCTCTCAAGTTCAGGTTGGCCCATTTATGCAATTCATGGACAGGAAAGTGCCGTCCTCAACCGTCCAATCCACCATCCGTCGACACATCACACATCTAAAAGGAAAAGTTGGAAACAAGAAGACAAACTCAAAATCTTGGAAGTCCACATCTCACAATGCCTTTTCTTAGCTTTGTCTCCTAGCAGTTGCATAAAGGCCCCTTCACACACAAACCCAAATCACAATCGATCATAAAATGAAATTTAAGAGCCATCATTCCTTGCATGATCATAAAACCTACTTATAGGGTTTTGCTAGTGTTCCAACTTCAATTCATGGTGCCTTGCACACTATCCCCTAGACTTTCAAGGCTTATTTGTTTCACTAGCTAGTAACTCCAGTAATATATAAAACCCCATCAAATATCACTTTTGATTTGTCAACAATAAAATTATAATGATGATAGTTTTATGTTACTTTATGTTAAATCATCATCAAAGTACACCAGTGTGGTGTGCTTAAAATTATTTTTTTCATTAATTACATGTAAAATTACAAAGATTACAAATTCTCTTGATTATAACGGTATTTGATTGACGATTCCTATTTTGGTAATTTAGCATTAATAAAATCATGATGATGATGACACATTTTCTTTACATTATTAGGAAAATTGACAAAATAAACGAGCTAAATAACATATAAGATGATCTATTTAAATTGATAATTCATTCATATAACTATGGGCAAACCATTGTGCAAAAGTGATGCCAATTTAATGATCTTAAACACCTTACTAATAACAAAAAGACAATCAAATTAAACCTATTTGAAAGGTTAGGATCATCCAATCAGCATGATTCTTACACCATGGCCTGCTCCAATTGATAATTGAATGAAATGTCCCAATTGATAATTGGGCATCCACAGGTTGTACAAAAGGTTTGGAGATACCTACATAAAAGTGTGAACGGTGGCAAAGCCCGTACACCAATAAAAATTACCTTATTGAAATTTTACATGAAAATACTGATGAGCCGAGGTTTCTTACTTGAGCATTGATGATGGTTAAATATATGGGGCCCTTTAGTTCTAACGTTTAGATCTAAGATGTTGTATTCCAATTTAGGGTCATGAAAAAAAAAAAAAAAACAGCAGAGCATGGACCAATGTCACGAATGAGTGGGGTACCATGTCGACAGACAATGCATATGATTGTAAATAGAGTATTAATTTTTTCAAGAAGCAGAGCCTGCTTGGAGTGCAACAATGACATATATCAATACCCTACCCTACTTGTCACTGACACCCTAACATGGTTTTGAATTGGCATGCTCAAAGTGTGGCGTGGTACCTAATGAATGGTCTAGATCGATCGAACATGTGCCATCAGATGATGGGAACATGGCCTGGCATGGCAGCTCTGATGGGAGCCCACATCCTAATTTTAAACCCTAAATTAGATTTAGGGTTTCGAACGGTGACGTTTGGGCAAAATGTTAATATAACTCAAAAGTGATAAAAGCTTTGTTGAGGAGAAAAGCATCCGTACTCTGGATGAGTGTAATCATCCATCCATATGTCTGTGCAAATCCTCCATACACGTTATAGACAGTTCCCATTACAAATGTTCAAAACGTGGGTTCCACTCTAGATGGATCAGGACTCGAGCCACATTAAATGGACGGCCATGATGAATTACATTCGATGGTTCCAAATGCAATGAAGTGGTAAGATCACCAAGCCAATGAAGTTTTGGAGCTATGCCAGATCCAAGTGGTATTTACAGAATTTGGAAGGTCTGGATTGATGTACATGCATGCCACGTGTACATTGTTAGTATGCATGCGTATGAATAGCCATAAGCCAGAAGCAAGCATATCAAACAACTCATCAGACGGCAAGTGCAAGTGAAAGTAAGAGGTGCTTATTAGGTTTTTCCTACACGGCCTCATTGAATGCACGCGGTTTTGTGAGGCAGAAGTGCTTTCACAGCGGCTGACTTTTGCAAGCCCAGCAGTAAATGCTCCTGCTGTCTTATTTTGACTCTTGTTACACCTTTGCTTCGTATGGGTCAGCGTACCATAGACACACCTTTCTACCTTTACCTCACTTTTCTATACATATATATAGAAGTAGAGACCATGGCCTTTGGACGTCTGTCTGCACCATCACAGCCACAGGAGACGGAGAGGGAGAGAGAGTGTGAGAGAGAGAGAGTCAGCTGTTGAGATCTAGCTCAAGAAAAGAAAAGAGAAAAAACCCTAGAGAAGGAATAAGAAAGAAAACCCAAGAAGAGGAAGAAAAACCATCATGGGTCGACCACCTTGCTGTGACAAAATGGGCATGAAGAAAGGCCCTTGGACACCTGAAGAAGATATTATCTTGGTCTCTTACATTCAAGAACATGGTCCTGGGAATTGGAGGGCTGTTCCTACTAACACAGGTACGTACATCTCTCTCTCTCTCTGTGTGTGTGTGCGTGTGTGCGTGTGTGTGTGTGTGTGTGGGTTGGTATGGGATGGTTAGATCATTAACTAGATCTATCTTTTGATTGGGCGACACCTATTTACTCCAACTATATTTTTAAAAATAAAATTTGTATACACCCATTTTGTATTTTGGGAATTGGAAGAGTAAAAAAAAAGAGTGTACCACTTCCTTTCATATAATGGAAGATGGGTGTTGGAAATCATGAATTAGGGTGTGTGTAGATATCAATTCTGGGTGTGTTTTGGGTTTTGAAGACATGGAGTTGTAGATTTAGTTTTTCAAGTCCTTCGTATTGACATATTCATCCTATCTTTTCCTTTTGATTGGTGTCGCCAGGGTTACTTAGATGTAGCAAGAGCTGCAGGCTTAGGTGGACTAATTACCTTCGGCCCGGGATCAAACGTGGCAACTTCACTGATACTGAGGAGAAGATGATAATTCACCTTCAAGCTCTCTTGGGCAATAGGTAAAAACACCATTTCTCTTTCAATCTTTATATACTGATCTAAGGGCCCAAAGGACTGTTTGATAACCAGGAATCCATTTAAAGTAGAAAAGTAATTCCTAATCTTTATTTGGCAATTATTTCTCAAAGTACTATTGAGGAATGGATTCCAAGAGATTTTACTTTTGGCATGTATGATTTACAAGAGAAAATCTCTAATTTAAAAGATTTATGATTTTCTTTGCAAATCAAGTGGGAGAAAACGCCCAAACAACACACTAGCACTAAAATAGAAAAAGTATGTTTGTATCAAAAGGATGAGCATGTAAATGTAAATTCCGGAGAATTCGGATACTTATATATTTCTGTTAATTTGATTGAATTCAGGTGGGCTGCCATAGCTTCTTACCTTCCTCAAAGAACAGACAATGATATCAAGAACTACTGGAATACCTACTTGAAGAAGAAGCTTAAGAAGCTCCAAACAGGTGTGGATGGGCATATGAGCAATGAGGCCTCAGGCCCACAGCCCATCTCCAAAGGACAATGGGAGAGAAGGCTCCAAACTGACATTCACATGGCCAAGCAAGCTCTCTGTGAGGCCTTGTCCATTGAGAAATCAGACCATCTTTTGGACCCAAAGGCCCCCCATGGCTGCCAATCCTACACTAGGCCACTCCAAGCATCCACATATGCATGGAGCACGGATAACGTGTCCCGATTGCTCGAAGGATGGATGAGGAATTCGCCAAAGAAGACTCGCCAAATGAAGTTTGAGATGGATCGTAATTCATTCAACAATGGGGTCGGCGCAGATTCCACCTCCAGCGAAGGGATGCCAACCGCTTTGAAGAACGGCGTTATATCACCGGAGGCTCTTGAATCTCTGTTCAGCTTCGACGAGTCTTCATTGACGCCGGACACATCTCAGTCAGTGTCACTCGATGAGAACGCGAATTATGCAGGTGATATGGGCTTCTTCCAAGCTGAAAGCAAGCCCAATTCAGAGGCACAAGGCCCACTTTCCATGCTTGAGAAATGGCTGTTGGGGCAAGATGACATGACACAGATGCCATTAGATGAGGCTGCTGACTTGTTTTGAAGGGTTTTCCTTGTTTTGGGTCTTTGGGCATTCTTTCCATCTTTGATTTGGGTTTTCATTCTTTTGCTTTTGTGACGAGGCCTTGAGCTGATTGAAATCTCTTGTTTGGCTTGATTAGAAAGACATTCCCGAATCCAAGAAAAAAAATGTAAAATACAAAAATTCTACAAAAATATATGTATTGAATTAGAATAAGTTCCTGTCCATGTTTTAATTTCTTATTGAATGAGAATAGGAAAGCTTTGCTATGTTTACTAAGCTCACATATTTGCCATCATGCCACATGGTTACGAGATCCAAAACATCCATCAGAGGGTCATCACTATGTAGATGCCCTCGCACAAGAATCAGTTCGGTCCACTAGTCAGGTGGGCCACAGTTTTCAAAATGAACGAAGGGCTACCGTGGCCCATCTTCTGTGTAGACCAGCTTTACTTTTGGGCATGAACAACTTCATGGTCGGACCCACCTGATGGATGGCTTGGATATTGCACCAGTCTCCCACGATGGTCGAAGGTTTTGCATTGTACACGCGTGTGGGCTTAACAAAGCTCGTGTAATCTATCTACGTGAGCGACTTGATCAGAGATTCCTCAGGCTACCTTGTTCACCACCATTTTAAAAATGTTGGCCAATCCAGAATACATATGCTATAACTTTACGGCAATCCGGAGAACTGATTGTTGATTGAACATGGCCCAGAATCGGACTGAGTATACGATGATAATTAAACATCTGATTTGTAATCACTGTTGAATTTGGCTCACTTGGTTATTTCATTATAACCATCCATTAGTAATTGCCAATTGGTGCCAATTGGATGGTTGGGATTGCCAGATTGGTATGGTGTCTAACCTGTGCTTCATCCCCTACGTACCCCAAAATTTGGATGGTCTGGATAGCCGTGCAAGTGTACCACTTGTAAGGGGATGAGTCACCACCATTTAAACCACCGCCGGACAAAACGCCGAATTATCATTGGATTTTTCCTCGTTGAATGTGGACCACTGCTCTATTTTTTTCCTTGACGCTTATTTGCAGAACATAGATCGAAGGGCTAGGATTATTTTGGGGCCATTATAGCGGATAACCAGCAGATGGGCCTACTTCTACAAAGACGTGGATGAAGGGTACAATGCAACGTGGGAATCATCCAAGAGTTAAAAAATTCAAGCGTATAGGGTACGGCGTTATCCATGACCAAAACAACACATGCGTTGGATTACTCTCTTCCTTCTTCACGGTGTGTTCCCATAGTGTTGAAGTATATTCCGATATTCACGATGATTTTAATTAACCTTTTTACGCTATCCAATGAGTTTGTACCAGTGACCGGTTTATGTTCAACCGTCCATTTCATGGACAGCGATCTATGAAGCATAGAAGTGTGACTTTTTGTATATGCTCTGTCCACATTTATTAAGGGCCCACGACTCGCATGTCTTGCATGGGCACACGTATTTACAATCATTTTTGACACACCCTCGTGGTCTGATAAGAATATGCCATGTGTGGGCGTTATGTATCTGATAAAATTATACTTGTGTCTGTTGATATTTTCACCCCTTATCCTTCAACAATACGTTTCTTATTATAAATGTGGTAGCACAGAAGGGCAAGCACACCCTTTTAGAAGAGACGAAACAACGAATTACACATACCTTAATTTGTGTAGTATGTTATTGAGGTAGCGTGTCTAGTTACACATCTACAAAAGTCTTACTGAGGTAAAGATCTTATCATATATCCGAATATACTTAGTATGACCATCTTTCAAAATCCTTCTAAAATGTAAAATCTTATCATAGACTTTCGGAATTCTTACGGCGACTGCGAAGATTTAAAGATCAGACTAATATTTGAAAGGATGAGAACTAATGGATTGACTTCCTATTCGGATCTAGTGGGATTGGTTCCATCAATTCCACGGATCTTCATGGCCATAATAGAGGAGATCTAAAAACAATTTGTGACCAAACCAGATGAGACAAATTTCTAAGGGTTCACGAATCTCTACAGAGCCACAGTAGTAAAGAGATTGAAAACGATTTCAGATTTACGGAAATCTCTTGTGGAAAGAGTATAAAAGTCATTGGTACAAAGGATGCAGAATCAACAAGGAAACCTAACAAGGACTTTCTACCTCTAGAAGCTATAAAAAAAAAAAAAAAAAAAAATGCAATGAAGAGCTTGGGGCCTATGCCAAAATAATCTATCTTACAATTTTTTTTTTTTTTTTTTTTTTTAAAGTCCTAGCATGGTTATAGCACCTCTTCTCCCCTTTAGTCATGCTGCTAAATGTCTGATGTTTAGATTATTATAAATCACTACTAAATCACTACTGTCTAGCTTCATCACTATCATACCGTAGAAGTAGGATAAATATCCACAGACACCCACACCTTTGAAATAGTGGTAGACTGAGTGAAGATAACCTTGTTTCAACACTGAGGTCTTGGTATCGATTCCCAACATGGGGGTGGCTAACATTAAAGTGTGGTTAACAGTGTGAGTGTGTGTACTAATAGTGGGATGTGCGTACTAACCTTAAAAAAAAAGAAAAAAAAGGATAAATATCCATAACCTTTTATTGTAGGATTTCGATCAACAAATTTCATACTTTGAAGATTAAACACTCTGGTCACATTTTGTCGACCATTCACTTTAATCGTATGTTTAGAAGGACGGTTCATGTATTTATTTCTTATTTTATTTTATTTTATTCTATAGTTTATTTGGTACTTTGTCAAGTGTAATAAGCATTAATTCCTAAATCAGCATTATTTTTAATCTCTTTGATTTTAGTCTCTTCATCTATTCATTGAGAATTATTCATTGACTGTGTTTACTAGTGAAATAATAAGTCCTAATTAAGATACAAGGCAAAAAAATCTATTAGAAAGAACTAATCCCTACTCTTATGCAAATTGCTTGATCACTATTATAACTGGTGGTTGAGAGGGCAACTAAGCCCTAAAATTCACTGTCTATCTCCCTAAAATTCACTGTCTATCTTAAGAAGGGCACCAACATTGATATTTGTGTGGTCTCTTCATGTAAGTCTTTTTGACCTTATCAGCAGGTCGTATGGCAAATAAACATTCCGGTGGCTCTCATAACATTTTTAATGGTGGGATTCAATCACAATTGTTTCCTGTGATACAATGCACCCACTGGTACTGCCAGCAGTGTGGATATTTCACCACTAATGAGTTTCGAAACCGAAACCCCTTGTTGAAACTCCGCAGAGTCTACCAACGAGACAAGGCCCCAAACCCAATTTGTACTCAGTAATTGTTTCATAAGAAACTTTGTCATTTATAAACTCTGGTCTCACTGTGATTTTTTTGGATTTCACTTGTGGTGGATGATACAACACACAGAAAAGTTGCATACGTGGCATATGATTAATTCAAATTGAAATGGCCTAAATTGTGGGCCCTAGTTTAGATGTATCATTAACCAAAAACTACGCATAGTCAATAATCCAACTGTGGGATTGGTGGACATTTAATAGACGGTTGAAACGAAAAAAAATAAAAATAAAAATCCAACGGTCCACTTTTGGCAAACAAATGTCCAAGAGTCAAACATTAGAATTGTTTGATCAAGTTACAGTGGGTTCCACAAATTTAAGTGGTTTAGTTTGAGTTAACATATGCTACGTGTACAACTTCAATTGACTGCACATCAAGCATCACTCGCTGCCAGAGTATCAAACAACTCCCCGTGAATTTATGCCAGCGAATAAGGAGAGAAAATAGGGTCAGGGATTGTCTTGGAAATCTGCAGGTGGGCCTTTAATGCATCACATGTTAGGTGCTTGACTTTCTTACTTCTTTTTCACATATCGCAGGACTACACCATGCATGTAATCCTGACCGTGGGAAGGCATTAAAGAACGTCCTATGTGCACATTGAAGCTCATATGGCAAATGCACAAAAACCCCTTTTACAGTTTTACCCATCTGGATTAGGCAAAAGCACTCAACTCATAAATATTTGTACCAAACACATGGCCCTCCCCAACCCACATGTGATTGTCTTGTGAGTAAGAACTAAGAAAGATTTTGCCTTTTGATGGGAGAAAAGATCGCCAGAGGGACATGGTCTAGATGGAATGGCACGTTTCCTTTGGTGGAAAGGAACCTTCCTTTAGTAGTAGCATTTAGTGTTCCATGCATGGAGACGTGATGGGTCAGGCTGCCATGGTCAGTGACAACTGTTATTAGGAGTTCCTTCAAGGCAAAGCTTCGTGGGGCCCACTATGATGTACGTGTGAAATCCACTTCGTCCGTTAGTTTCTCTAGGTCATTTTACGATGTGGGCCCAAAAAATATGGCAGATTGAAGACTTAAGTGTGCCACACCACAAGAAATAGTGGGATTGAAGTACTCCCACCATTTAAAGCTTTTAGGGTCCCACAGAAGTTTTGGATCACGTTGATATTTGTTTTTTACCCTTCATCCTGGTGGGAGTCAGCTTATGAACGGGTTGGATGGCATATAAAGATCACGGTGAGCCTCAGGAAGGTTTCAATCGAGGGCGTTTGCATCCTCACTGTTTCCTGTGTTGGGCCCACTTGAACTTGAATGTGCCTCATTTTTTAAATCTCTTATCTTAACATGAGCTTTCAAAACTGATGGATGGAGTGGATTTCACACGGATATCTCCCAGTGGGCCCCACAGAGCTTTGGGTTTACAGGAAAATGCGTCCATGTACAAGACGCACGCGAGTGTACAAGACCATGAGAAATGCTGTGTGCACTCGCCAGAGTGTACTTTGAAAGTGCACTGGCCTCAAATCTAGACATAAGCAACACGTGTGCAAGATCCGAACCGGTCATCAGGCGATCCAGACACAAAAGTTTCATATCCCGGGAGAACCATTAGAGTAGGATGATCAGGATGGTCAGTAGTGTACATGGAACATGAACCACAGGTTCGTTCCCGTATGATCCAATGATCAGGATGGTCCATTTCAAATTAGCCTGATTTTTAAGACGTGTAATCTACACATTTGGGGTACCCTGATGAGCGGCTAGGATCGATACAGCTGTTCTTGCCTTTACGAAGTGCAGTCCTATCCTTGCATGGGAAACAGCTGTTCATTGCTAATTTCCTATCCATACAAGGAAGCTTCCTTGGGAAAAATTACACCGTCCTTGACCAATCATGCGAAGCGGTGAACTGAACTGAGAGGAACATTGATGATGCTCTGGCAGGGTATGTCCATCAGTACACATGCATACTTACTTCATACATGCTGTATGTATGTAAATCAATCTGAACCGTCCAAATATAGGCCACTACTATAGGTCAGTAATTTAATGAAAATCAGATCGATCGGATACTCCTTACCTCTGACTGATGGACATTCCTAGAATTCTTTCATTTCCTCTATTCCTTAGATGGACCGGACCTTGTTAATGGCAATTACCAGTACGGTGTTTTTTTTTTTTTTTTTTTTTTTTTTTTTTTTTTTTTTGAAATACAACCAATCTGAAATGGGTTCCATGATCTGGACGGTTTGGATTGATGTACTTATATGCTACGTTTACATTGTCTGGGTTCATGTGTATGGGTGGTAATAATCTGCGACGTACCAAATAAATCATATCTTCGTACCCTTCACCGTCAGTTATTTTATAGACAATTGCATGTGGACTGCAGGCAGTACTCTGTTCCCCACCTTATCTCATAGGACTGAGGCACGCGTATATAGATTGCACACATGTGGAGACTCCATTGGCAAGCATAAACGTGTGCATTGACGTGAGATGGGACATGTTCTAAAGCCAGGTCTTGACCTATGTCTAATTTCCTCACACGGATTGTGATGGTTCATACGTATGCATTCCAAATTTGTAAACGTGCGTGCATCTAAATTATAACAAACCGTACGTGTGGAAGCAGATTGCTTACTGAGTAAACTCTATTAGGCCCACCGTGATTTACGTCTTTTATCCTATCTGTCCATCTAATATTTGTGTTTTCCCTTCATCCATGTCTTTATGATCCTATGGAGAAGTTGGATGACAAATAAGCATTAGTACATTACACCCATTGTTCCCTGTGGTTGACACGAGCACACGAGGTTATCTTTACTCAATCTACCACACGGACAATTGCGTGTGGACTGCAGGCAATACTTAGCTCCCCACCTTACCTCATAGGACTGAGGCACGCGGATATAGATTGTGCACATGTTGGGATTCCATTAGCAAGCATAAACGTGCACATTGACTTGAGATGGGACATGTTTTAAAGTCAGGTCTTAACCTATCTCCATTTTTCTCACTCGGATTGTAATGGTTCATACACATGCATTCCAAGTTTGTAAATGCGCGTGCATTTAAATTAAATAAAACCGTATGTGTGGAAGGGAATTGCATACTGAGTACACTCTATGGGACCCACCGTGATTTATGTATTTTATCTTATCCGTCCATCTAATATTTGTGTTTTCCCTTCATCCATGTCTTTATGATCTTATGAACAAGTTGGATGACAAATAAACATTAATATTATGGACCCTAAGAAGTAAAAATCATTATTCGCATTGTTCCCCACACTTGAGCTTTAGATATGCTTTAATTTTGGGCTCAACCCTAAAATGATATGAAGAAACAGATGGAATGTGTGGATATATGACGTGCATTCACAGTGGGCCCAACGTATTTTACTCAGTATAATAAAAGTTTACTAAGTTACTCAGTGCCTAATCAGTTTTGAAACCGTTTATTTGTTGGGACCCACTTTAGATGAGTCAAAAACCACTGGTCACAATGAGTTGGTCCTCAAACTGGCTGGTTGGTGGAGTTGTTAGACAAGTGAACACATGAAGTTATCTTCACTCAATCAACCACTCAGTCTTTACTCAATTTTATTTAGTCATCCTACCACCCCAACGCTAGGATTTGATATCTAGACCTCAGTGTTGAGAGGAGGTTATCTTCACTTAGTCTACCACTTGAGTAGTAGGGATATAACACTAGTCTTAGACAAATTTTTTTAATCATCTGATTATTTCAGTTAAATCAACGAAACAAGCATAGCATGTTTGGTCTTCTAATTATAATGGTAAATGGTTATAAATGAGTAAGAATTATTTACCTTTGTAATTATGTGGTTACTTCACTTACACTTGACTACAATGGTAATTTTTCTATGTTATTTCTTTCACCCACAAGCTACTGTAAAAATGACAGTTGGCTCTTAATTTACTAGCCATAATTCTCATTTAAACAAACACCCAATAATGATAATAGTGACTCACATATTTAGAATTTAATATGAAATTAGAAATTATACAAGCTGATTTGAGGGAATATTTGAAAAACGACAACCTATGATTTAAATTTTATCCATTTTTTAAATAATTTTAATTCTTAAATCAAATCCTAAAATATTCCATCCATCAATTTCTTTTCTTTACGTTTAAGCATCTTTGATTTTTGGCGTTGCTTTAAATGGTCACCGATCACTTGGTTGGAAAATTACGACAGGTGTAATCTTTATGGACTGTGCAATCATGTAAAGGCCTAATTATATGTTGATGGACCCATTTGGTAGGAAAACACATGCCACCTGCACCAACCAGTCCATGGCTTTACTATGTTTCAGTTCCTCTCCTCAATGGTGCATTCCCAAGCAGGTTTTTGGGTTACTGCCTTAGGAGCTTGTGAACGCACTGGAATCTTCTCCAATCGGTGAAGCAGGGCAGGCTACGATAACATCAGGTCTACGTGTGACATCCACTCCGTCCATCAAGTTTGCTCAACGGTATTATGCTGCAGAGTCAGAACTCAAGTATAATCCCAACTTTCTAGTGGGTCACACAACATATAATTAACAATAAAAATGAGACATATACCATGGAATTTCAGATGATGTTTATGTATTTCACATATATACCATGCGACTCATTCATAATGTATGGTAAACCGGCTTACCTGATGGATGGAGTATGTTTTACAAACACAATAACATGGACCTAACGTGGCCCCCAAAGGGCTTAGGTGGTGAAGTAATTCCTATAGTTATAAATGCGTATCAATTGGGAGATGAAAAGTAAATAGGATTTTTTTAGGGAATTTTACTTAATAGTACCTCATTAATGCCATATTTACATCCAAGTACCTTTTTATATAATGTTTTCATCCTAATGCCCTCATTAGTCGAGATATTGTCAAAAGGGTACCTTCTATTAATTATTGTTTAACTTCCGTTATATTTTTTTCCTCAAATGACTAAAATGCCTACCTACTTAATGAAGATGCGTACCAAAATTAAAAAGATTACTGAATATCTTAATGAGATGGAATTTTAGCAACACATCTTGCGTAGATACATGGATAATGGTGGGTGCTATGTGGGTCCCCTCATGATGTATGCCGTTTATCCATTTTTTGAGATCATTTTAGGACATGAGCCCAGAAATAAGGCTGGTACAATTCTCAGGTGTTCTGCACCAAAGAAACGACTGGTGATTGAATGCCTACTGCTAAAAACTAACTAGGGCCCACTGTAATGTTTATTTTCCATCCAACATGTTGATTAGGTCACAGACCTGAATGAAGGGAAAATACAAATATCAGGTTGATCCAAAACTTCTATAGCTCCCGTAGAAGTTTTTAATGGTGGCCATTGAATCATCATTGTTTCTTATGGTGTGGTCTAATTGAGATTTGGATATACGTCACTTTTGGTTCATGCCATAAGATGATTTGGAAAAATGAATGGACAGCATGGATAAACTATATATATCATGGTGGAGTCCATCGAACATTGCATATAAACCACATCCAAGTTACATGCTCACTAAAGATCACACATTTCTGGATAAAGTAAGCCCTAGCCTCCGCCAAACTAGCGGCTGCAAAAGCCTTATGCAACGCTTGGATGCTAGGTGGGGCCCTTGTGAGAAATCCACCTATCCATTCATTTTGTGAGCTCAATTTAGGACATGCCACAAAAAATGAAGAGGATTTAAAACTCAAGTGGCCCATGCGAGAGGGAACAATGAGAATTTAATGACAACTGTTGAAACATTCATATTGCTACAAAAGTTTTATATCAGGATAAGGATTTTTGTATTTCATTTCATCCCTGTGAAATGGCCTTATGAACAGTTTAGATGGCATATAAACATCAAGGTGGAGTTCAGAAAGGTTTGAATCGAAGGCATTTCTTTCCACAATTTTTCCTCTTGTGTGGCCCACTTAAATTTTGGATCCACGTTATATTTGGTCCCATGTCCTAAAATGAGCTTGCAAGACAGATGGTCAGAGTGGATTTCTAAAATATATAATGGTTAGCCCCACTTAACATCCCAGCGTGGGGACTTCCTCCAAAAGCCTTACGCAGAAATCGGGTCCTACAAATTGTGGATGATAGGTGTACTGAGTAAACTCTGTGGGGTCCACCATGATTATATATTTTATCCACTTCGTCCATCCGTTTTACCAGAAAATTTTAGGAATTGAGTAAAAAATTTAAGGGTATCCAAAGCTCAAGTAGACCACACCATAGGAAATGGTGTGAATTGAACTTTTACCATTGAAAATTTCTTTGGGGGTATAGACGTTTTGGATCAAACTGATATTTGTGTTTTCTGTTCATCCATGGCTTGTGTGATCTTATGAACAGGTTGGATGATAAATAAACATTACTGTGGGCCCTAGCTAGCAAGGTTCCAACGATGGAAATCATTAATCATCAAGTTGATGCCACTAATTGAATGGTAAGGATTGACAAACAATTATGATGGTTCAATTGGCATTGTTAACTATGGTATGACCCACCTGATACTTGGATCTACTTAATTTTTTGGTGTATGTCCTAAAAGGAACTGTTAAAATGGGTGGACGGCATGGATATGCAATACATACATCAAGAAGGGCCCCACGGTCACAGCTGCATGGTGTTGGGTGAGGCCACGTCATACATTATATAGAGACCAGTAGCCTCCACAAGCAAAAGCCCTTAACTTGGATTCAGTTTACATATGATGCTATGTGGGCCCAACATGATGTATATGTTTTATCCACGCCGTCCATCCATTTTTCCAAATCATCTTATGGCATGAGCCAAAAGTGATACAGATCCAAATCTCATATGGACCACACCATAAGAAACAGTGGTGATTCAACACCCACCATTAAAACCTTCTTGGGTGGCCGCAAAAGTTTTGGATGAAGCTATACCTTTGTTTTCCCTTCATCGAGGTCTATGTGACCTAATCAACATATTGGATGGAAAATAAACATTATGGTGGGCCCTAATTAAGGCTATAAATGGGTCAGCGGACCTGATGGGGTACCCGGACCCAACCCATTTAGACCCGACCCATACCCGACCCATTTGTTAAATGGTACGGGTCTGGGTCCAAGAACAGACCTAGTTGCTAAACGGGTTTGGGTCTGGTTTCCTTTATATTAGGCCCGACCGGACCCGACCCGAACCCATTTAGTAAGTGGGTGGGTTTGGTCTATGTTTCAAGGGACCCATCCAGCTTAGACCCGTTCAAACCCGATTTTAAGCCTTGTAAAATGCTTGCATACTTGATCCAGACCCAGACCCATTAGACCCGACCCATTTATAAATGGGCCTAGGTGGATCTCTCTCTACCAGACCCGGATCCATTTATAAATGGATCTGATGGGTTGACTCGGACCCAACCCGGACCCGCCCATTTAGTAAAAGGGTCTGGGTCTAAAATTTGAACCCAGACCCATTTAATAAATGGACGGATTTGGTTTTGGCTAAACCCACCTCGAACCCGACCATTTATAGCCCTAGCCCTAGTTAGTTTTTAATGGTAGGCATTCAATCACCACTGTTTCTTATGGTGTAGAACACCTGAGATTTGTACCAGCTTTATTTCTGGGCTCATGTCCTAAAATGATCTCAAAAAATAGATGGATGGCTTGGATAAAACACATACATAATGACAGGACCCACATATCACCCACCATTAGCCATATATTTATGCAAGATGCGTGGGTAAATTTTATGATTTTTTTTCCTTTTTTAGAGAATAACAGATCCAGCAACCTTTTTAATTTCCGTACGCATCTTCATTAATTAAGTGGGTATTTAAGTCATTTGTGAAAAAATGATTATGGAAGTTAAACCAAAATTAACAAAAGGTACCCTTTGGCAATAACTTAATTAATGAGGTATCTTGTTGAAAATATTATTTAAAAAGGTACTTGTATGTAAATATAAAATTAATGAGGTACTATCATGTAAAATTCTCTTTTTTTTATTTTTTTATTTTTTTTATTTTTTTAAAGGAAAGATACTAGCCCGAAAATCTAAGTCTTTCCATGGGTTGTTTGGATGTAAGAAGATTCGTTTTGTTATAGGTTGTTAATTTGGATATAACAAGATTTGTCTTGTTATAGGTTGTTTGGATATAACAAGAAAGATTTTTAGAAGAGGCATAGGAACTTTGCCTGGAAATCAAAGTTATTCCATGGGTTGTTTGGATACAACAAGGGCTTTTTGCTATGGGGTTTTTGGATATAATAAGATTTTTTTTTTTTTTTTTTTTTTTTTTTTTTTTTTTTTTGTTTTTGTTTTGTTTTGAGGGAGGGGGCCATTAGGCATTCATAAGTCTAACAACTAAAATATTCTCTTACTATTTATGTTGGTTTATGATCAATCTAAAGTGGGCCTACAATTTGGATGCTTTACATAGTTCTCATGTGTTTGTTTTATGATCCATCTAAAGTAGGGTCTGACATTTGTTTGGTTTAATTTTGAGTATCATATTTCTCATATGTTGTTGTGGATAAGGGTGGCAATGTGTCAGGCTGCCCAGCAAGCCCAAATGATTTTGAACCAGGTATGTACCAATTAACTTGGCCCATGTGCTAGGCTTTAGCCTAACATGGATGGCTCAATCAATTTCTCCGGTCAAACTTAGGCCCAAATCATTTCAGCACACCTCAGCTCAGCTCAGCCTTATCCAACTTCATATGTTTTTTTTAAGGCTACATAAGCAATTCTTATCCTCCAATAAGCAACCTATGCTCCTTGGGTGTAGACCATTAATTTTGCTCTTTTGGTTTTTGTTCTAGGGATTTTTCAATAAAGCTACTTGTTTTTCGAGTACTGAACCAAAAGCCTCTCGTTTTTAAACTATTTTTATAAAACCATCTCTCCTTCTAATATTTGAACATGTAGCCGCTTGCATAGTCTTTAATTGATGGGCCATAAACCTTTTTAGACGTTAAGTGGACAAATGAGAATTTCACCCTGAGAATTTCACCCTTTGCATAGTCCATTTTTTCTTGTTTTATGGTCCACTTTAGATGTGGATTTGCTTTATTTTTTGGATCTTGGCATAAAATGATATGTAAAAATGGATGAATGGCATGGATTTAAAAATCGAGGCTAATACGGTAGGCATACGGTGGGATTAAAATTTACACCATCCATTCCTTCATGTTTGATTTCTCTCAAATCTTGGCTGCCAAACAGAAAATCTGGAATTGATGAGAAGTGGAATCGGTGAGAATTCATATCATGGAATCCACTTCTCCTCACTTCTCCTCAAATCCATGGTGCCAAACGGGCCAACTTTCATGGTTTTATCCCATCTAACGCCGAGACTCTCTTGCAAATGAAAAGCAGTGCATGGCACTTGTTTGCATGGCATTGTTTAGTGGGGAGTTACCAAAACCGTTTACTTGGTGAGGCGAGAGGAAAATAGTTCCTGTGGGTAAATTTGGTGGGGCCCGCTGGAGTGGGTATGTAACATCTACTCCATCCATGCTTTTGTGAGTGCTCATAAAAGGACATGAGGCCAAATAAATAATAAAAAGAAGAAGAAGAAGAAGAAGAAGAAGAAGAAAAAGAAAAGCTAGATTTATTAGGGCATGTTTGGATGGGGTAGATTCCACCACAATGTGATGTAAAAATTACATTATTATTCTTTGTAGCTGATTAGATAAACAAGTTGTCAAATCATCCATTGAAATTACCACTTACTTAGATGGGGAAGGTGCATTGAGGTGGCATAATTTTGTGGGCCCCACTATGATGTATGTGTCATATCCACGCCGTTCATTGAGTTTGCAAGATCATTTTATGAAAACGAACAAAAAATGAGGCACATTCAAATAGAAATTGACCACACCACATAAAGTAGTTGGGATTAATGCTGCCATTAAAAATTTCCTACGATTCGCATAACTGTTGGATGAAGCTAATATTTGGGGTCATGCCCTAAAATAATAGACGGTGTGGATATAACACGTATTAGGTAAGTTATATCTACATTATATCTACATGTATGTATCACGTATTAGGTAAGTTATATCTACATTATATCTACATGTATGTATCACGTGAATACATTACATGCATATCAAAGAATTAAAGCTACAATAATAATACTGTATTACACACGGTTTTACTTTGGACTACTATGGTAGTAATAATCATTACCCATTTACAAACATTACACTACATTACGGTAGAATCCAACCATCTAAACACACCCTTACTTAGGTGGGCCACACCTTAGGAAATAGGCAAACCATTTTAAATACCTTTGGACACTATTGTATGTGTGGTGGCCCTCCGGGCATTGGATCTATCTAGTTTTTTTACTCTTGCCTTTCTAGCACCTCACAAATCTAATGGACGGCACGGATGTCAAAAAGACATTGTTGATTAACCCACTACATAAAAAATAGGGATTGAACACTTATCCTTGAAAACTTGTAAAGGGTCATTAAAGTTTTAGATCAAGTTGATACTTCTGTTTTCCCTTCATCTATGTTTATGTGACCTTATGAATTGGTTGGATGGTAAAAATAAACATGATGGTGGACCATTGGAAGGTTTCAACGGTGGGTGTTATTAACCCCATTGTTTCCTATGTTGTGGTCTACTTAAGCTTTGGATCTACCTCTATTTTGGGCTCATGCCCTAAAACGAGTTGGACAATGAATTGATTGTATGTATAAAACACATACATCATAATGGGCCTTAGGAAGGTTTTGTTAGAGTTGGTGCCTTAGAGACCAATTTATGCCCTAATCCATTGGCCATGTAGACGTGATAGGGTCACAACAATTACTCATCTAAATAACCGAAGAGCAGGCGGTGGATTTCTCAAAAAATCATGGTCGGCCCACCTACATGGATACTAGGGTGGCAATAGGCCCGGCTCGAGCCGGGTGTAAAGATACCCGGGAGTGGTTTAGGTGAGACTCGGATGCACTCAAGATAGTGCGGCCCTGATTGTGGGGCCCACCATGATGTATGTATTCTGTATCCACGCCGTCCATCCATGGATCATTTCAGGGCATCATCCAAAAAATGAAACAGATTCTATCATGAGGTGGACCATATCATAGCAAGCCGTGGTGATTGACCATTATTGGACCACAAAAGTTTTGGATCAAGCTGATATTTGTTTTTTCCCTTCATCAAGGCTTATCTGACCTTATCAACCGATTGTATGGCAATAAACACTACGGAAATATTAAGCTACATCCTAAGAAGTTTTTAATGGTAAAGTGATCAATCATGGTCCACCTGATAATATATCTGCTTCATTTCTGGAATAATTCCCTAAAAGTGAAGCATAGATAATAATAATAATAAAAAAAATCATCAAGGTGGGCCCCACGGTAAGGTCCACACCGTCTTGGGTGAGTCCGGGTCTCACCTTATCCGCTCCTAGGGATACCCATACCAAACAATAGGTAATCCACCTGAACCCATACTATAATCCATGTTGAGCCTAAAATGGACACTTATACTGGTAATCATTGTTGCCGGGAAACCACAACTTAATGTGGTTAGCCATTTACTCTTTTATATTTTTTAGCAAAAAAAAAGAGAAAAAAGACGATCCATCATTAAGTTGAAAAGATTAGATTTTATGACAAAAGTGAAAACAAATTATAATTTTTTATTAAAACACATAAAGAAATAGCGACATGTTATCTGTTTGGCAACTCTTATCTAATTTAATAAGACTATAAGAACCACTCTAATCAAAGCCTTGTATCAGCTACTCCAAAAAGACCCATCATTTCTGGATAAAAAACTCTCATCTGAAATAAACATGTTAGGTTAAAACTCAAATAAGATTTTTTTTTTTCTTTAATGATAGTCAATCATGTGGGGCACACTTTTTAATGTAGACTGTACATGATGTGGGGACCAACATCAAAGTAGATCGGTCATTATGCAGTGTCCGCCTTATATGTGGGCCATTCATTGTTAGGGTCCGATCTTTAATGTGGATCGTCCATTGTTTGGCCTGCCTTGATGCAGATTCGCTATCATGTGGGGCTCACCTTGGATGTGGGCCGTTCATCATCTTGGATATTGGATATGAATCGTCCATCATATGCAGGGAACACCTTTAATGTGGACTGTCCATCATGCAGGGCCCAACTTCAAAGTAGGCCGTCCATCATGTAGGCCCACCTTGGACGTGGGTCATTCACTATTAGGGGTCAACCTTTAATGGAGACTGTCTATTATGTGGGGCCGACCTTAATGTGGGTCATCCATTATGAAGGGCCCACCTCAGATGCGGGCCGTACATAATCCCTGACATTGGGTATGGATTGTCCATCATGCGGGCACATCTTTACTGTGGGCCATCCATCATGCAGGGCACATCTTTAATGTGGACCATCCATTATATGGGCCCAACTTCAAAGTTGGCCCTCCATCACTAGGGGCCCGCCTTGGATATGGATCATCACTGTTACAGCCCCTCCATCACTAGGGGCCCGCCTTGGATATGGATCATCACTGTTACAGCCGACCTTTAATGTGGACTGTCGATTCCATGGGGCTCATCATCAAAGATAGTTGTCCATCATGTGGGCCACTTTTAATATTCACTGGCCACACCTTCAATGTCCACTGGCCTTGATATGAACCGTCCATCATGTGAAGAGATGAGAGAGAGTGAAACGTCTACCCGCTTTATCATAAGCTTTAGTAAGTAGACATTTCTTCCCTACAAAGTTAAAGAGGTAAAACTTTAATCTCTAGGGTAATATATGTTAAACTACTACCAAATAATATAATTTTGATAAAAAGACTGAATTTTTTTATAAATAAGAAAATAAACTCTTATTTGTAATGCCAAACGGTCCCTTGGATTAAAAACTAAAAAAACAACACGTGTTAATGATAGTTGGGATCCATTATGATTAAATAGTGTATGCATGACATGCACTTACTCAAACTAAACTGTGAATTGGACATAAGCCCTATATGGTCAGATTTGCTGCACTTTTGGAATGCCCACTTTCATGGTGGTTTGAGTCTGTTGGACGGTGCCTATGGCATGCAAAATGCACGCACTAGGCCATGATGGTTTGAGTCTGTTGGAGGGGTTAGACGGTATATTCAATGCACACACCATGTTGGGCTAACCTTTTTACGCTGGGTCAACTTCATTAGATGGGTTGGATGGTAAATACAATGCACACACCATGGTGGACCTACTTTTCTTAGTGGGTTGGCCTTGTAGGATGAATTGGATGGCATAAACAATTACTACACTTACCAAGGTGAGAACCAACCTCTTTTCTGTATATGGATTTGTAAATGAAAATGTACTAATTATTATTAATGATTAAATCTAAACTGTTGGAATTGGAATAGGTTTGGCAGCGGATCACAAAATCTTGGCAATCTTCTCTATCTAATAATTTTAGCATTGAAGATATCTAATATATATATAACACTAAAATTTAATCAAGTTTAGGCTGGGTTCAGACTCATTTATTAAATGGGCTTAAATTAAGACAGAAATTCGCACCCATTTACAGCCTGTACTCAAATACCTGTCAAGCTTAGCCAGCCAGTCGCTCGCCACTGTAATTGCCATCCTTAACCCTGTTTTTACTGGAGAGGGAGAAAGATGTGAAAGTGGTTAAAAATAAAAACTAGTATTAGGGAATTAAAAAAAAAATCAAATTTTGAATCATTGTTAGTTAAAATGTTAACTAGGGGAAAACTTTTGTACTTTTCTTTGCTTAACAAAAAATGATTAAAAAGAGTTGAAGAATTATTTTCCTTATTCAACTGGACATAATCCATGTAGAGTAAACAAAATGCGTTCGATCAAAGGCATACCATACTACGACAGTGCTGCTGCGGCACGCGCACAAGTGTGAGGTTGCACCCAAGGCATGCCCTTGTTTTTCATTACAAAGAATTTGTTACGTGTTATAATATAATGGCTTAATTTTTCCAATTACTGTCCAATCGCAGGACTAACCCAACAAAAGAAAGACTAAAAAGTTCAAACTAAGGGGAAACATATTTCCTTATTTTTTAAGTCCTAAATTTTTTACCTGAAACTAACTTTCCATCGTCTGCCAAGCTTTCTTTATGACAGTTCATGAGATGCTTATTTCCTGCTTTCAATCTTTGTTGAAAAATGAATAAATTTATTTTTCCACTTCCATCTCCAAGAAAGTCATTTCCTATGATAGAAGGAGGTGGATTTCTCAATGGTCGAACCCAAATACAGCACCATGCATTTTCTATGGCCTCACATGTACCACATGTACCAATGTGTTGAAAGAGCCATTATCAATCTTCGTATTTGGATTTTATTCTCCATTGGATCTATCTCTGCTGATTCTCTTAGGTTGGTCTTTCTCTCTGCCTGCTTCTGTTTTGTGAATTAAAGAGCCTTGCTCTTCTGGTATTTTGTTTCTGATTTGGAGCTTTGGCGGAGAAACCGGTGGGGCAGTTTGAATTATTGGGAAGTTGTGGGAGATGTGCTTCGACGGCTTGTAGGCGTGGTGGGGCTGAAAAGGGTGGTGTACGTTTTGGTGGTAGTTTCCGTTCTTGTGATTATAGTTTTGTGTGGTGCAGCATGGTGGGTGGGAGGGTTGTGGCCGAATCTAATTGACCAGGGGATTGATGGTGTTGTAGTGTCGCAGCATGCTATGGAGTGACCCACTGTCTAATCAGCTTTAGATTCTGAACAGGTAATTGTTAGTCTATTTCTTCCTATCCTCGTCTATCAGCGTCCTTTGTGCATGTGTGGATTTCAGGCCCTTTTTTATGTTTGCAGTAGGCAGGGCTTGCGTGGGGTTTTGACATGGTCCATGTTCATGAGCTTTTGCAGGTGTACCTTGGAATATCTAGGATCTGTTAGACCCTCTACTTTTTTAATAGGCGAGGTTAGGCCCTCTCATCTATAGGCCTAGCTTGGCTCTTTTGTGGTGCCCACCTAAAATCTTGTAAAGTCGTTTATTTTTATTTAATAATTTCACAGGTGGTGTGCTCACACACCTCTCGTGTAGTGTATACAAGTAATGGTCTCCTGCGAGTGCTAGAAGAAGAGGATCCGCTGCACGTCACCCATATTCGGCCCATGGTCCAAAAATCAAATCCATTTCAGGTGTAACACATGATTAGAAACCGTACACTGGGGATGCCCACCCTTAAAACTGTTTCCTTTGGTATGACCCACCTGAATCATGATGGGCCGATTTTTGGGCATCAGGCCTAATTTTTTGCCCCTATAAAAATTAACGAGGGATATCTCTCTTCCAGCTGTTTCCTTCAGTGTGGCTCACTTCAATCACAAGTCAGCTTGATTTCACATAAAATCAAGGCAGTCCCATAAAAAATCAAAGGTGGGCCTCTCCTCTCCACTGTTTTCCTTTGTGTAGCCCACCTAAATCACATATTCCGCGTAGTTTTTAAGCCCTATGCCTAACATGTGGTCATGCACTTGATGGTCTGAGTGCATTTCAGAGACACCTGAGCGTGGGGCCCACCCGAGCTGCCTCACCCTTTGCTCGCACGTCCACTGGTATTTATACATAGATCATAGACTAGGAAGGTAGGGCAAGACTCCAATTAGACATTCACCACTTTTTTGGAAATGATGGTAACTTATCCTCTTCACAGGTGGCACGCATGTACTGCTAACTAGACCATCCAAAGTGTGGAACACCTTGCTGATCAAGTAATCTTAGCCATCCAATTGATGGCCGTCAAATGGATGGTTACGATTAAAACAGTACTGAGTGGTCGAGTTCCAAGGAAAAATCGATGGTTACTAACATCATTATCAGTTGAACTTTTGACATATGTTCTAAAAACAATTGGTCTAGTGATTTGGACGGTTTAGATTGGGCACAACTATACCAAGAGTAATTAAAATTTCACCAAAAAGCAGTGGCGAAACATCACCCGTACTCTATTCCTATGAAAGTAAAAAAGTTCACGTACAACGTTACATGTGAACGTTCACATATAACGCCTTCTTTCCCGCAAACATTTCAGTATTCTAGATCACATCTGAGCCGTGCAAAAGTTGGACATGTCATGAAGATCACGCAGGCTGAAAATTTGGATCTACACCATCGAAATAAATAAACGGCTGATGATCAAACTCAATGTAAAGTTATGGCAAATTAACCTAATTAGAGGATCTTGACTTCATATTAAATAATTATCGCACTTATAATATTAATATTTTTACAGGAATTTCTTCGTAAATCTCAAAATTACCAAAGCATTTTCCACTAATCACAATACATAGGTTGTGCTTTTTGAGAAGAGAAGTAGCCGAAGTACCTTCATATATTGTTTTTATTTAAAAAGTAATATGGTCAGAAAATTTTGAGACCACATGATACCTGTATGACATCTAACCTATCAAATATAAGCTACCCAACCAAGATTATCACACTAACCAAAAAACCCATTAGATCAAATCACCTGATGATGCATTTTAATGTTTTTAAATGGTGCATGTTGTTGTTTTTATGGTGTGACCCATCTTACCTATATATAGATTGACCGAATTATTGGTTCTTCTAAATATCATAGAAAATTTCATATATTAGATGGGTTGAATATCATATAAAAATCATGTGGGCCCACGGTTATTCATTTTACTACTTATCTCAGGGAAAAATTGTATATATTAAGCATAGTTCAGAGCACTTTCCTAGCCATTTGGTTTGGTAGAGGCATTATTTGATAAAATTTGAATTTATGAGGAATTTTGTGGAGGGAAAAAAAAAAAAAAAAATCCCTATATGATGATTTTGACCCGACACAACAGCATTTTTGATGATCAAAAGTATGATGATTTCGAGTTAACTCATCCATTTTTATATGAAAGGATAATGCAATTGCAAGCATAAGATTCTCCCTTTCACTTCAACTACCACCAAAGAATTAAGCGGCCCAGCGCATCCAATCTGTTGAAATGGGGTCCATGGATCATCAATCCGGACTGCTGAAATGATGCCCCATATGTCTTCCAGATGGGATGATCCTAATCGTTCAATCTTGGACCCTTTTGATCTAAAACTATTGGTGTATCTTTTCCTTAACCATCCGGTTGTTTGATCTAAGGGCTACAATTTTGCTACTGCGAATTTTTTTTAGGTAACTCTTATCCACGGCATGCCACATCAGATCAACGGTCTCAATCATGAGAAAATGGGCTCCTTTTATATGTACTGAGTGGTTAGAAACACTATCATCAGGATCCTATTCCTGATCCTCAAATCCATGACCCTAGCTAGCTTTTTCTTAGGCGCACCAAAGGCCATAGAACAAGCTCCTTTAATTGGCATCACAAGTTGGGTTGGGTTGGGTTGTTGAGAAGCAAAGGAGCTCATCTTTCACTATCCTCTCCCAAACAACATCATTCATGTCTTTGGTCCCCATCAAACCACCCCACTCAAGTAAATCTCACTCCACCTTCTCTCACTAATAATGATAATTCGAGAGAAATCTTCCCTGATCTCCTTCCTATGTCTCATCATGAAGATCGCCCACATCGAAAAAGCAGGATGGTCCGCTTATCAGGTGGGCTAAACATTTGAAATCAATGGACAGCCAATGGTCTCACTCAATTTAATCTTGTGGACCACCTAAGAGTTGATTATTTCCAACTGTCGCCCTGGGTCGTCTTTATACTATGGTCCACCTTTTTCATGCCTCGGATACTTCACAAGGAATTATTTTTCTTCAATCCGGAGATTTTGCATAGGAGTGGCAATGGGCCAAGTCCACAATCGAGTTTTTAATAGGCCTTGGTCATGTGGGCCCAATGCAAGCAATTCAACGTTTGGGCCTGCCTGACCCCAGGCCCACACTCGAACTGCTGGATATGCACATTATACTTGGGCCGATGGTTTTGTACCATAGTGACAAATCTCTCTCAAGAATTTCTTGGGAGATTTTCAAATTTTGAAGGTTTTTCTCATGATAATATCTGGGAAATCTCGCTAAAAATAGAAATAAAGAAAATAACTGTAAATTAGTAAATAATTTTAAAATTCTAAATATGTACTTATTTATTAATTAGTTAAAATTTAAATTATTTTCATATAAATATTGGGATGCTTCAAGAAAATCATGAAAATTTCATAAGTGCCTATATTTTGTCAATCTCACTATATTATCATCCTTTCATTTTCACAAGAATGCTGCGAGATTTTCAAATTTTCGATGATATTTTTCACACTGATTTGTAAAAGCAGAGCTTACGGTTATCCAAAACATTTTCTTGTTGTGTCCCACTGGGGATGAACAGTGTAGTGGAAATCTTCCTTGCCGGATACTAAGGGCCTGCTTGGATCACCACGGTAAATGATAAAGGGATGTAAAAGAGTAATTATTACAAAATTTCAATGTTTGTCTAAAGATGTAAATTAACATACAATTTGATGGTCAATTGCACACGGATAGGGGAGAGGTGAGCTTGTTTGCAAAGCTTTTGACTTTAATTAGTACACACACGCTACTGATAGGGCGCCCACTTGGACTGTTAGTTACACTGCAATGTTAACCACCCACCACATGAGAATCGATACCAAGACCTCAGTGTTGAAACAAGGTTATTTTTACTGCGTCTACCACTTGAGCTATGAATTGGGGTGTTTGTACAATTTCTACATGTAAAAGTTATGAAGCCCATTGTGATGCATATATCTTATCCGTGCCATCATCTGTTCTGCCAACTCATGAGCTAAAAATTGAGGTAGATCTAAAGCTCAAATGGACCACACTATAGAAAATGGTACGAATTGATCACCTAACATTGAAAACTTCTTGGGAGTCATAGGAGTTTTGAATCAAGTCGATATTTGTGTAAACCCTTCTAATATGTCAGTATGATCTTATAAATATGCTAGATGATTAGATCACATCCCTATAGGCCCTAGAAAGGTTTCAATTTGTGAATTTCGTTAACCATACTATTTTTGTGGTGTGGTCCGCTTGAGCTTCCAATCTGCGTCTTTTTTGGGCTCATGCTCCAAAATCAGATCATAAAATGAATGAACAATGTTGATCATACACATGCATCATTGTAGGCCCCACGGATTGTAACAGCACCCAATCCCTCTTTGATTTTATACATTTTGCACTATTTTTGAGGTGTAATTGCATAAATATTTTCCTCTCAAACAAACACCACTTAAAAGTTATTGTTACCCTCATTTATATATGTAATTGAAAAATAAAATCACTTCTAAATGTATTTTCTATATTGATGTGACATTTTATTAATAGTCAAGCATAATCATTATGAATATACCATTTCTAATCAAACATCTAAATCGGGTCAAAATACCTTAGTATACAAGAGACAAGATTTGATATTAGTAATCATTACCCCCTTTACAAGCATTTACTGTGGGAAATTGCAATCCAAACACGCCCAAGAACATTTCAAATGTGAGTTTTGCATTGACGGTCGAGAAGAGAAATCGTGACCATCCACGCTCAAGTAGTTAGGATCTTGTATTCCGGGATGATCTCGGCATATGGTTCATCATTGTCGGGTCCCACAGACCTATGGCTAGATTAGTGAACCATGAGCCCATAATTGGCTCAGTGGATCTGATATATCCTCACAAACTATGGGGAAGTTAGCTGTGGACTGGTAGTGGACCAAGTCGGCTGAGCAAAATCGAAATTTTGAACAGGCCTGACCTGGGCCTGATGGGCCCACTCAAGCATTTAAAAAGTTAGGCCTAAATCAAATTCAGGCAGGAACGTTGCCACCCTGATCAAGCAGGCAACCCAAATCAATGGACGGTCACAGATGAGAGCATGGACCCCACATGCGCAAGATAGACTTCTACAAACTCGGTAAGCCCGAAACGCAGCCTTACATACACTCTACAGGTCGCGGATTGGGTACTACTCACACCGGGACCTAGCTGGAGACTGGGGACAGTCCTGACTGGGGCTTTGTGGGGTCCACCTTAATGTATATGTTTTATCCACACCTTCCATCCATTTTGACAGATCATTTCAGATGAAAGACTCAAATGAACCACACTACTGGAAATTTTTGGGATTGAACACCTACCATTAAAAACCTCTTGAGGGCCACAGAAGTTTTGGATCAAGCTGCTATTTATTTTTCCCTGTCATTCAGTACTGTGTGACCATATGAACAGGTTGGATAAGGTTGGATAGCAAATATACATTACAGTGGGCCCTAGAAAGGCTTCAATGGTAGGCATCATTGTCACTACGGCTTCCTGTTGTGTGATCCTCCACTCAAGCCTTTCATTGCCTCTATTTTGGTCTTATCACTGAAAATGATTTGTCAAAATGGACGGGCAGAATGGATAAAACACATACATTCTCCTGCCATAACTGTCTGCCTCTAGCCGGGTCCGGGTGGTGCGCTGATTGGGTACTACCCCACCGTGATGATGCCGTCCATCTATTTTGAAAGATCACTTTAGACCATGATCCAAAAAATAAGGTAGATTGGGTACTACCCCACCAAGACTTAGCTAGAGAGCGGACGGTCATGTCAAGGGCTCTGTGGAGCCCACCGTGATGTATATGTTTTAGCCATGCCGTCCATCTATTTTGAATGACCATTTTAGATCATGAGCCCAAAAGTAATGCAAATGTAAGGCTCAAGTGGACCACACCACAGGAGGCAGTGGGGATTGAGCTCCTACCATTGAAACATTCCTAGGGCGCACTGTAATGTTTATTTGCCATCCAGCCAACTCATAAGGTCGCATAGATCTATATGAAGCTAAAATATAAATATCAGCTTGATCCAAAACTTCTGTAGCGCCCAAGAAGTTTTCAACGGTAGGATTTCAATCCCCAACGCTTCTTGTGGTGTGGTTCACTTTAGCATTAAATCTACGTCCCTTCTTGGATTGTGCCCTAAAAAGATATTTCAAAATGGATAAAATATATACATCACATTGGGCCCTACAGAGCCCCAGGACCATCCCTCCTCTAGCCAGGTCCTAGTGGGGCAGTACCTAATCCCTCTGTTGCCACACCGTCCCATACACTGTACACCGTCGAACACGCAACTCCTTTTCACTGTGCCACGTTGCAGTGATGGAGCCACAGGATGGTGTATTAAATTATTTCCCTAATCTTCTGAGACAATCCACGTGTTAGTTTTTGCCCTACAGCTGGAGAATAAATTAGGGCAGGAGTAATTCGGTGGTACTAAGATGTTGCGGGATTTAATCAAGCATGTGCCACCGTTAAAAATGCACAATACAAAGTATGTTTTAAAGTTGTTAGGTTGGGTGTCTACTCAAATGGCTTTATCTCTTATAGGAGAGCCAATTAGCTGTTACCAGTGGGTGTTACCCTTACTGTGGGGTCCACCTTGATGATTTGTTTATATCCATTCCGTTCATATGTTTCGCTGGCCCATTTTCGAACCGGGTTCCAAAATTTAAGTAGATCCAAATCTCAGGTGCACCACACCACAGGAAACAGTAGTGATTAATTTCCTCAACCATTAAAAATTCCAAAGGGTCATTATAAGATTTTTTAATGTTTATTTGCAACCCAACCCGTAGATAATGTCCAAAAGATCTGGATGAATAGAAAATACAAAGAGTAAATTGATCCAAAACTTTTGTGGTCCAAGAAAAGTTTTTAATTGTCATTAAAAATGAGAGGGAAAAACAGATGGATAGCATGGATTTCTAGTGGTATGGTCCACTTGAGATTTGGATATTCTTAAGTTTGGGATAACGTGGTAAAATGAGAGGGAAAAACAGATGGATAGCATGGATATGCAACAAATACATCAAGGTGGGCCTACACAGTCAGGGTAACATCCACTAAAGTGTCGCCGGAGTAATTGCTAATCCACTCCCCTCTTATAGAAGCATATGGCCCAATCAAATTCGGCTACGTCACAACCCCACCAAGTTATGCAGTGTTTAGGTCACATTGCAATCTGTGTCCAGCTGCACCCGAGTTTATTGCAACAAGTCCGGACATGTTTGGTATACAACTTCGAATCCTCTGTTTGCTACAAACAAGAAATCCCTGTTTGTAGCTTTAGTGTGATGAGATTGGATTAAGGATGTGATGTGGTTGAAAACTAATGTGATGACATAGACAAGTCAAAAACCTGCAAACAGTGATTTCCTATTTCCCCAAGCAGAGGATTTAGACTCCTGATATACATGCATGTTGACAATACTGTGGATGTAAATTAGCTTGCCTTCTCATCGTCCTCATAGTCTAACCCCTAATTTATTGGGATAGGCTATATGAATCCTGTTACACAGTCCTTTGCATCATTCTCATCATCTAACCCATATCTTAATTAATTGGGATCGGCTATATGAATCCTGTTTCACTTTATCATAGGCTGGATTTTCTTAATTTTCATCTAATATTTTCTTTAGATCTTCATCTGCATTATTTTGGGCCTTTCACTTATCTTCTTAAAGATTTCCACATATATCATCTTTCTTAATCATCCCTGCTATGACCGATCGTTCTAGCATAGACTTGTTCAGAAGTACAATATAAATAAAGCTTTCTATAAACAAGTGAATTTAATAAGAAATTCAGTTTCACTAATGAAACATGTCTTACTTCTATAATCATTAATAAAGATAATAAAATATCTTTTATTCCTTTTAAGTGATGTTTAAGGGGCCTATAATTATTAGAATTACTAAATCTAATAGGTTTTTTAGTCTTCTTAACTTCTTTGGGAAACGGTTTCCTATGCTGCTTTTTCAAAAGATTCCCTTTACAGAATTGATTTTGATGATTTATGTTATGTCCTTGTTTCCATCTTTTAATCTGTCATTGTCATTATTGTTGCATTGGAATATGCTTCACAAATCCTTGATTTTCATTCGTCAAGTTTGTGTATTAGACCCACAATATTATTGAAAACCTTAAAAAAAGGAAAAGACCATTGCAGATCACCTGATCTTGAATGATTATGGTAGCTAGTGCTACAATCACTTGTTCGACTCGGATTTCTCACCCCGCAAAAGGCTGCACTGTAGATTCAGTGCATCCCCTTTCTACATTCATCATAAAAAATAAAAATATGTCCACCTATGTAACTGTATCATGATCCAAAAACTACATTGACCAGACTATGTTATTGTCTCATTGGTGACCCATCAAATGAACGGTGAGGTATATGATTGCTAGAAACCTTGGTCGGTGTGTTTTCTAACCTGGACCATTCATCGGATGGGTCCCTTCATGACCGTCTTGATCCATTGCTTTACCAACCATGAAGTCGAAGTATTGGTGAGTTTCGGCCAACCATCATTGTAACAGAAATTAGCCAGAATCATTTGCTGATAATGATTTTGAGAAAGTGGGTCTTTACATTTCCGAATCATGACAGTAATTGGCGCCTTACAAGACAAAGAGGGCCGTGTACATTTCAACGGAGACTGTCTTCCATAAAGCTTCAAGCAACAACTAAAAAATAGTCTGGTGTTTCTAAATTTGTTTGTGTTTCTTCTAATTGGTCCCTTTGTATGATCTCTTCCGTGGAGCTGGCTGGGCTCCTCCCCTGCTGAGTCAGTGTTCTTACCCCATGCGTACTAGGGGTTTCTTTGCTTTCGTTACCTAGATTGAGGTTTGGGCTCTTTTATTTTCCTTTTTCTTGGTATGCCTTGTGAGGGTTTTTTTTTTTTTTTTTTCTAACCTGACTCATGGTTTTGATTTTTCAAATCCTCTATGTAAATATCTTCCAAATAGGTAATTATTACTCTTTCACCCCATTTGAAAATCCATAAGAACTTTTCCTTCAAAAACCAATCCAAAAGAACTGGTTTAAATTTGTGAGCCCCACCATGATGTATATGATATATCCATTCCGTCCATCCGTTTTACCATAACATTTTCAGGCGTGAGCCGAAAAATGAGGTAGATCCAACGCTCAAGTAGCCCACACCAAAGGAAAAAGTAGCCCCAAAAAGTTTTTAATGATAAGTGTTCGATTCCCCTTTTCCTATGGTGTGGTCTACTTAAGATTTGGATCTATCTCATTTTCTTATTCATGCCATAAATTCAATGGACGGTGTGGATAAGCAACATACATCATTGTGGGCCCTACAAATATTTTATGGCGTTTTCAGCTTTAGCATCTAAACGTTAGGCACTTAAATCAAGCATTGGGAAAGAAGCAGTAAATACTTAAAGGAAATAATTATTATCTATTTATAAGTTACTTACAGAGAAGCAGATTGCACACTGAATTAAGTACGCTCTGTGGGGTCATCTTAATTTATGCATTTTATCCACTTTATCTATCCATTTTACTGGATAATTTTAGGGATTGATCCAAAAAGTGAAGTATATCTAAACCTCAAGTGGATCACACCATAAGAAATAGTGTGAATCTTTAAAAAAATTTGGGCTCCACAAAAGTTTTAGATCAAGTTGATATTTGTGTTTATTGATGAGTCTACAAAACTGTGCAAAAACAGTGTCCACCAACCGGTTGGCCAGTGGACAACTTGTCTTAGAGTGGACAGGCAGATTTCTGAGGGTCTCTGACCGGTCTGCTGGAGGCTTCGACCAGTCACCCGACCAGTTATATTATGAGGCAGAAAGACAGTTTTGGGACAAAACTCGCTGGAGATATTTTGCAGGTCACCGACCGGTCGACTGACGTGTGGGAGACATTTTTCTTACGCGGTTTCGCGTTGCATGTTTCCAAATCGGGATGGAGTCCTATTTAAACACCTTCTAATCGTGTTAGGAGGTATCATAATCATGTCCAAGGAGTCCAAACTCAAATTAGGGTATTGGGGGAGTGATTTGTGAGGTTAGAGGTGAGTTTTGTTCATCTTTGGGATCTACTTGTAGATAGATTAGCTTTATAATCATTTAAGATTCATAGTGAAGGTGTCACTTTGTGCTGTGGTTTTTCCCAAAAGGGTTTTCCACGTAAAATTTGTTTGCTTTTGCGTTGATTGCTTGTGTGGCTGTGTGGTGATTGTTTGATCTTCTTCGGTGCTTCTGCTGACCGGATTTCTAACAAGTGGTACTAAAAATATCGTTAGAAGGTTGAATAATGAGTTTTCTGAGACAATCTCATGGCTTCAAGTACAAAGTTTAACGTTGAGAAGTTTTTAGGTAAAAATAACTTTGAGTTGTGGAAGGTGAAGATGAGGGCCATCCTAACTCAGCAAGGGGTTGTGAACGCCCTTGGAAAGTGACCTACCAACATGGAAGATGATGAGACCAAGATAGATGATAAGGCTATGGCCTCAACTCAATTGTGCCTTGTTGATGATGTCCTCTATAACGTCATGAAGGAGAAGACCGATGTAGACACATGGACCAAGCTAAAGAACATCTATGCGAAGAAGTCTCTAGAAAATCGCATATATCTAATAATGCAACTCTTCACTTTGAAGAAGGCGGAGGGGACAGATGTGGAGAACCACATTAGCACGTTTAACAAGTTGATTTGCAAATTGCTTAATTTTGGTGAACAGATGAAGGACGAGTATTAAGCCTTGATCTTGTTGAACTCGCTTCCTAGTTCCTATAAGTCTCTCAAGGACTCATTGTGTACGGGTAGGGATATTATTAGTATTGAGACCATTGTCTTAGCCCTTTGTCGAAGGCAATGAGATAGAAGAGCTGTGATACTAATTTTTCCTCCAATGCACTGATTATGAGAGGAAGAAATTCTGAGCGAGGTAAATGATTGTCGCGTTCTCGATCCAAATCGAAAGTCAAGGGCAAAGCAAAGTTGAAGTGTTGAGGATGTGGCCAAGTTGGGCACATGAAGAAGGACTGCAAGAGTCCTAAGTATAAGAAGGAGAAGTCAGGAGACTCCTTTAGGGAAGCCAATACCGCTAAAGCTGAAGAAGGTGGTAGTGATGTGTGTGAGGTTTTGACGCCGTCAAAGATTGGATCTTTCAGTGATGAGTGGATCATGGACTCCGGGGCTTCGTACCACATGTGCCCGGATAGGACCGTCTTTACTTCTTACAAGGAGTATGAGGGAGGCTCGGTATTTTTAGGCGATGACTACGCCTGCAAGGTTGTGGGAATTAGTACTTTGCTCATCAAGATATTCGATGGGATCGAATGGACCTTGATGGAAGTGAGGCATGTTCCTAGGTTGAGGAAGAATCTGATTTCCCTTGGTGCACTCGAGGCATTGGGGTGCAAGTTCACCGATTTTGACCGGTTCTGCAAAATTTCAAAAGGGCCCTTGTAATTATGAAGGAATAGAGGCATGGAAAAATTTACAGGCTGATTGGGAGCACGTCAGTAGGTGGAGCTACAACGATTGTAGTGGATTCCACATCTGCATGTATGTGGCATGCACGCTTAGGCCACATGAGCGAGTGGGGCATGAAGATACTCTCTGAACAATATTTGATTCATTCCTTTAAATTTGTAGACTTTAGTATATGTGAACATTGCATGTATGAGAAGCAGTCTAGGTTGTCATTTAAGGGGGGGGGGGGGGGACATCTATATAAAAGGGTGCTTGAATATGTTCATTCCGATGTATGGGGGCCGTCGCCCGTTATTTCTGTTCGGGAGTCATCGTGGTTCGTGTCGTTTATCGATGACAATAGCAGGAAGGTTTAGGTTTATTTTCTGAAAAATAAATCCAATGTCTTCATGACCTTCAAGTATTGGAAGGCGATGATGGAGAATCAGGGTGGAAATTGAAATTTTTTAGAACTGACAATGGAGGTGAGTTCACTTTCAGGGAGTTTAACACGTATTGTAAGGAGGAGGTGATGGTGAGGCACAACATAGTACGCCACACGCCAAAGTAGAATGATGTGGCAAAGCGGATGAATCAGACTCTCTTAGAGAGAGCCCGATCCATGATTAGTATTGCTGTGTTGGGCAAAAAACTATGGACTGAGATTGTTAACACGGCTTGTTACTTGATAAATCGGTCCCCTCTATGACAATTAAATGTAAAATCTCTGAGGAAGTGTGGAGTGGTCGTACGCTAGATTACTCAAGTCTGTGAATTTTTTGTTGTGAGGCTTACTCTCATGTACCATCAGTTGAGAGAGATAAGCTACACCATAGAGCCAGAAAGGAGATCTTTGTGAGCTATGGTGATGGTAATGGTGTGAAGGGTTATCGTATATATGATCCTTTTACATGAAAAATGACCCTGAGCCATGATGTTAAGTTTGATGAGGGTTCTTTGTTCGGTAAGGATACCACAAAGAATCCAGAAAAATCAAAGATTGTTGACATACAAAATGACAGAAATGTGACATGGGCCGATACTGAGGCGCAGACAGAGGTACAATCAGGTGGTGCGACCACTTGTGTGAAGAAATTCACCTAGAGATTGTAGGTTACTGGCAAGGTATAAGGATGAGTCGAACATTGCATTTGCTCTTGTTAAAGATGTGAAGGATCTGTCTAGCTTTGAGAATGCACTACAGGATGTAGATGCTGAAAAGTGAAAGACGACAATGCAAGAAGAAATGAACTCCTTGTACAAGAATGAGACTTGGGAGCTTGTGGAGCTTCTAGTGGGCTAAAAAGTGATTGGGTGCAAGTGGATTTTTCGAAAGAAACATAATAGATACAAGACAAGGCTGGTAGCGAAAGAGTATGCTCAGCGTGAAGGCGTGGATTTCAGTGAGATTTTTACACCGGTTGTGAAGTAAGTATTTATCAGGTTCGTGTTGGTGCTAGTTGTCCAATACGACCTCGAGATGGACTAAATGGATGTAAAGACTGCCTTCCTACATGGAGAATTGGAAGAGCAAATTTACATGGTGCAACTAGAAGGTTATACAGTGCAGGGGCCGAGAACAAGATTTGTAGGTTGAGGAGATCGTTGTATGGTCTTAAACAGTCGCCTAGGCAATGATACAAGAAATTTGATTCCTTCATGATGAGTAAGGACTTTTCTAGAAGCGAGTACGATCATTGTGTCTATTTCAAGACACTAAATGATGAGAAGTTTCTCATATTGGTGATGTACGTCGATGACATGCTTATTGCCAGTCATAGCATGTCTAACATCATTGTGTTGAAGACTCAGCTTTCAGGGACATTCGAGATGAAGGATCTAGGGGTTACAAAGAGGGTTCTTGGTATAGATATTCATAGAGACAGAAAGATGAACAGGTTGTGGTTATCTCATGAAAAATACCTTGAGAAGGTGTTGAAAAAATATGAGATGGACAAGTACAAACTGTTTAGCGTTCCCCACGCAGCTCACTTCAAGATTTCTTCTGAACATTGTCCCAAAACAGATAAAGAAAAGCATGTTATGTCTCATGTTCCCTATTTAAGTGTTGTGGCCAGTTTAATGTATGACATGGTCTGTACAAAACTGAAGATTTCATAGGTTATGGGTGTTGTTAGCTGATTCATTCTAACCTAGGAAAACAACATTGGGAAGCTGTGAAATGGCTACTTCGATACATTCAAGGTATGCAGGACTATGTCTTGACGTTTGAAAAGTTCAAGGACAAGTTGGTTGGTTACATCGATTTTGATTATGTAGGTAGTGTGGATAGTAGGAGATCGACTTTAGGGTACTCGTTTGTATTAGCGGGTGGAGCGATTAGTTGGATGTCTAAGCTTTAGTTTATGGTGACTCTTTCTACTACTGAAGCTGAGTATATGGAGGTGACAGAAGCTTTCAAGAAGGCTGTTTGGTTGAAAGGAATGATAAATCAGTTGGGGCTTCAGCAGGAAGCCATGCTGGTTAATTGTGATAGCTC
This sequence comes from Liriodendron chinense, assembly GCA_003013855.2. NCBI lineage: Eukaryota > Viridiplantae > Streptophyta > Magnoliopsida > Magnoliales > Magnoliaceae > Liriodendron > Liriodendron chinense. The sequence continues at coordinate 1,513,903 of PVNU02000736.1, read as the reverse complement.
TAGTGCTATCAATTTGGTTAAAAACTCTATTTATCACTCACGTATTTAACACATTGATGTGCGTTACCATTTTATTCGACAGGTGCTTCGGGAAGGAGATGTGACCCTGGACAAGATTCACACTAGCGTGAATCCAGCAGATATGCTAGCCAAGGTGGTCCCAACAGAGAAGTTCAAGTTCTGCGTAACTTCTCTAGGATTGGCGAAAGCTTGATGAAGACGCAGTGGAGCATGAGAAGCGACAACACTATGATTGATGAGTAGCTGATTTATGAAGAGAAGAGTAGATGGTTTGATGTTTTGAAGCCTCAGTGGAGTTTGTTGATGAGTCTACAAAACTGTACAAAAACAGTGTCCACCAACCGGTCGGCTAGTGGATAGCTTGTCACAAAGTGGACAAGCAGATTTAGAGGGTCTTAGACCGGTTGGCCGACCGGCTTGAGGCTTTGACCGGTCACCCGACTGGTTATATTATGAGGCAGAAAGACAGTTTTAGGACAAAACTCGCTGGATATATTTTGCAAGTCGTTGACCGGTCTACTAATGTGCGGGAGACGTTTTTCTTGCGTGGTTCCGCGTTGCATGTTTCCAAATCGGGATGAAGTCCTATTTAAACACATTCTAATCATGTTGGGAGGTATCCTAATCACGTCCAAGGAGTCCAAACTCGGATTAGGGCATTGGGGGAGTGATTTGTGAGGTTAGAGGTGAGTTTTTTTCATCTTTGGGATCAACTTATGGGTAGATTAGCTTTGTAATCATATAAGATTCATAGTGAAGGTGTCGCTTTGTGCCGTGGTTTTTCTCGCAAGGGTTTTCCATGTAAAATTTGTTTGTTTTTATGTTGATTGCTTGTGTGACTGTGTGGTGATTGTTTGATCTTCTTCGGTGCTTTTGCTGACCGGATTTCCAACAGTGTTTTCCCTTCATCCATGTTTGTGTGATCTTATGAACCGAGTTGATGACAAATAAACTTCATTATAAACCCTAGGAAGGTTTCAACGGTAGAAATCATTATTCTCACCATTTCCTATGGTATGGTCCACTTGAGTTTGGATATGCTTTATTTTTAGGGTCAACCCTTTAAATGAGTTGGAAAAACAGATGGACGGCGTGGATACGGTAGGCCCTACAAAATTTATTCAGTGTGATAAAAGTGACATAGAGTGGGCTGTAGACATTTTCGTGGCCAAGATGGACCAGAGGAAGCTCGATCGAAGGCGGAAGTAATTCGGGCCGTTACGACCGTAAAACAATCACATCTTGCAATCTAGGATGAGTTATGGGACTTATAATATATGATTTTGGGGTAACTCGAGCTACTTAAGTGACATGCGAGATTCGATCATGGTCATAAGCCTATTTTAATTTTGTTTTTACAATAAATAGTAAGTTTTAGATCGAGTATAACTTTTGATCCTTTAAGTTTTAGAAGTTGTGCCCAACATGAAAAGGGCTTAGAAAACTTAGGAGAATCACATGGTTAGGCCAAATTGGGAACTTAATTTTTTTTTTTTTTTTTCGAAAACCACGGTTTAAGTAAGAACAGAGTTATAGTAAGTTTTAGTTTTAGGGAATTTGAGTTAAGTTTAACTTTGCAACTTTGTCCTAGGGTTTAGTTTCTTATTTAAAGCATTGCAATTCCATTTTTATGATCAATGAATTATTTATGAGTTTCTTAGGAATTTATTCTTGTTTTAATCTTTTCCCTCATGAATCTCGAGGAAGTGCAGTCAAGGAGTCCTGTAAAAAAGCGGACTAATTAACTCAATACACAATCATGATTTTCGCCTTGATGTCGGCCCTTTCCACTCTTTTGAAGATGATAATAATAATAATAATAATAATAATAATAATAATAATAATGCAAAATGGAATGAAAATCATGGCTACTCTCATAAGTGACCGTCTCATTCATACTCTCCTCACAAGTGCAAGCTTGGCACGTATTTAAGAGATCGGAGTCGTTCATTGGTGGGACCGTATTATACTGAGAAGAATAAGAAAAGATGTGTTTCTAACGTGGACCATTCATCGAATGGGACCCACTTCATTACAGTCTTGATACTGCTAAAAAATGGAAATACTACTGAAACAATCTGAAATATATTGGTGAGTTTCGGCCAACCTTCACCTTAATAGAAATTTGCTTGAATCATTTGCCGATAATGATTTTGAGAAAGTGGGTCTGCATATTTCTGAATCATGACAGTAATTGATGCCTTACAAGACAAACAGTGATGTGTATATTTTTTAGAAGCGAATTGCATCTTACCTGACCTGGACGAAAAACGACTGCATACTAAGTAAACTTTGTAGGACCCATAGTGACTTATCCACCCCATCCATCAATTTTACGGAGTCAGATTGCGGCCTTCCTTAATATGGATGCAAAGCATCCAAACCGAGCTGTGGAGGGGCCCACCGTGACGTATCTGTTTATCCACTCTGTCATTCTGTTTCTAAGATCATGCCGACCATATGAGACCACGAATGAGGAAAGTCCAATAGTCAGATCGACTACACCAGAAATGACTCTTGCATTTAATGCAACTTGCATTTAATGCAACCCGAGCTCAGTATTTAGTGTGGTCAATCTGACCGTTGGACCTGCCTTATTCTTGGTCTCATATGGTGGGCATGATCTTAGAAACAGAATGGACGGAGTGGATAAACAGATAGATCACGATGGGCCCCTCCACAGCTCAATATGGACGCTTTGCGTCCATATTGAAGAAGGATGCAATATGACTCCCAATTTTACAAGGTCTTTTTAGGGCATTGGCACAAAATTGGAGCATATCTAAATCTCAAGTGAACTTCACAATAGAACAAATTGTGAATTGAATTTGTTCTGTTGAAAACTTCTTGAGGCCCACATAAGCTTACGTGATATTCGTATTTTCCCTTCATCCATGTCTGTGTGACCTCATGAACGAATTGGATGACAAACAAACATCAATGTAGGCCTCAGAAAGTTTCAGCGGTAGATGATATTACCTCCACTGTTTCCTATGGTATGGTAGACTTGAGCTTTGGATATGCTTCTATTTTAGGCACATGTACTAAAATGAGCCCTAAAAGTAGATAGACAATGTGATAAGACAAATATATTAATGGCTTCCCACAAAGTTTAGTGTACTGAGTTACTTGGTATGCAATCCGCTTCCTGCGACTCGAATTGGGTACTACCCCCACCTAGACCTCATAGGAGATCTGTGGGGCCCACTGTGATGTATGTGTTTTATCCATATTGTTCATCCGTTTAAACAGATCATTTTAGAGCATTAACATAAGAAGGAGGCAAATTGAAGGCTCAAGTGGACCACACCACAAGCAACAGTGGGGATTGAACACCTACCATTGAAAAACTTCTTAAGAGACATGAAAGTTTTGGATCATGATGATATTTATGTTTTCCCTTAATCCATGTCCATGTGACCTTATGAATAGGATTGATGGAAAATAAACATCAAGGTGAGCACTAGGAAGGTTTGGACGATAGGTAGGCGTTCAATGCCCACTGCTTCTTATGGTGTGGTCCACTTGAGCCTTTTATCTGCCTCCTGTTTAAGGTCATGCCTTAAAATAATATTTTAAAATAGATGGACAGTATGGATAAAGCACATACATCACGGTGGGCCGCATAGAGCCCCTGTCAGGACCGTCCATCTCTAGCTATGTACCCAATCATGCCCGGCCTAGATGTACTCGGTCTAGGCACAGGTTATGTGGGGCCCACTAGATCCACACCATTCATCCACTTTTTAGATTATTTTAGGAGATAAGCCCAAAAAGGAGGTAGATTCACGACTCAAGTGGAAAATCATGGCTTACGTTAACACCCCACGTGTATAACTGTCTTCCAGTAAAATCTACAAAATACTCGAAAAGTCATGGCTACTCTCCCGAGTAACCGTTTGAATCCTACTCTCCTCATAAGTGAAACCTGACGCGTATTGGAGAGATCCGACTCGTTCATCTGGTGAGGCCAAATACCAACAAGAGGTAAAAAAAAAAAAAAACCAATGGTCCACATTTAATGTTCAAGTACTGCTCTCATTATGAGTGGGCCAGCTTGAATCTCTAGTAGGACACATGAACATAAGGTCCTTGTGAAAAACATGGCAGATCTTACACCCAAGAGCCAACTAAGATGTTCTCTGATGGTAAATGGCATATGTTATACCACCCAGACTACAGGCCACATAGTGCCTCTAATCGGTGGGTCCTTACTCATGGCTAGGTGGTAGACTCACAAGAGTTTCAACATTAGGTCATGGTTCAAGTATCCATTGTGGTGGAATCCCACTGTGGCATGGGTGTGTGTGTGTGGACCCTCGCCGTTTCCGCGCTTCCACACGACGTTCTCGTCCCTTCCCCTTTCGGGAAAAGAAGGAGAGGAGGATGCGTGAGTGCGAATCACCGTTTGTGCCACTGGCTTGCCTCGTTCTTGAGGGCTTTGTTTGGTTGTCGTGTTAACTTGGATGTGTTTAAATGAGTTTATATAAGACCAGAGTCGTCACTAGCCAGTTACTTCGAATCTACAGTCGGCTAGACCCTGTAGAAACGTTAGAGAAGGGGATACGAAGATTCCTTCCTCTAAAATGACTCCTTTTGATCTGCGGCCAGAGATTCGAGGTAAGGGATCACGGTTACAGGGTGGGAAGAGGTTAAGCACCCCACACACTGCACGTACCGAAGTACGGTCTCTACTTCACAGAATCGAACTAATACTTGAAAGTCTGTTTTAATCCTCGTACATTCTCATAGATGACATGATGCATGAATGTGGGTCTGAACAGTTAGAGTTTCTGATGGGCAGATTCCAACAACGGGCAAGCCCAGAGCATACGCTCGAACTGACAGGTGCTTAATATAAGACGTATGCAGTGTGCTTGAATAATCAAGGTGTTTTATAGTGAAGCATGAATGCAGGTCTGAACAGTAAGAGTTTCTGATGTGCAAGTTCTAACAACGGGCAAGCCCAGAGCATACGCTCGAACTGACAGGTGCTTAATTTAAGACATATGCAGTGTGCTTGAATAATCAAGGTGCTTACAGTGAAGCAGGGGGGTTGGAAGAAAAGTAAATGTTGCACTTATGCTAGATGCAAATGAGATGATGCTGGGAAAAGAGTAGCTGGATGGACGGAGGTGTCGCAAGGGTTGGCTTCGAGTGGCTGGATCAAGACTTGGATGGCTTGGGAGACTTGGACCAGTGGTCAGACTGGGCTGGACCAGGGCTAGGCTCTCCTCACTCGAGCTCTCCTAGGTGAAAGAATGGGCTAAAGAGGAAGGAGGGCTCGGATCGCACTCGGGCTAGATGGCTTCGAAGGGATGATGAAATGAGAAGGGGAGGGGGGTATTTATAGCAGCGGGCAGTGGCAGTTTGTGTAATTATTTTTGGGTGGCCCGCTGTGGGCCGCCCGTACGGCCACTCCTTGATTTCCAGCGAGGTACGGTCGCTCCCTCGGGGCTGCTGTTTGGCTCGCTGGGTCGACTCAGTAAGTTGACTCAGCGGGTCGACTCGGTGATTTGACTCAGCGGGTTGACTCGATGGGTTGACTCGGTGTTTTGACTCGACGAGTTGACTCAGCGGGTTGACTCAGTGGGTTGACTCAATGAGCTTGACTTTTTTAGGATTTTTTGACTGGCTTTTCTTATGGAGGTTTTTTAGGCTAATGTTTAGGACTGGGTTGACTGGGTTCAGGCTTGAGTTGGGTTATGGATTGGGGCTTACAAGGGTGAGTTTGGCTGAGTTAGGACTTGGGGTTTGGGGGTATGGTCCTCCATTCATCCAGCTATCTCTATCAACAGTGTAGCCGAAGGTGGGGTGTCTACAGTGTGTAAATAAATAAATAAATAATAGTGGCTCTAATCGGTTGATCACTACCGTTAATTTTGCTAGCTGAATTTGGACCTCTTACTAATATCGTTTTAACCGCTTATTAATGGTTAATTCAGCGTTGATCTTGGAGCCATTCTCCATTGGAAATGACCGTCAGGATTGACATGCACGTACTTATACGATAGATCTAGTTCATTTTTGGTTGAATGTCCTCTTGTGTGGTGCACTTGAATTATAGATCCACTTCATTTTTTTGTCTCATGTCCTAAAATGAGCTCACAATACAGATGGACGGGGTGGATTTCTCACGGACATCTAGGTAGGCCCCATCTAGCATCCCAGCACAGGAACTTTGTGCAAAAGGCTTTCGCAGGAAATCACTATAGCCCTCACTTTACTTTTTAGCAATTGATCTTTATCGTTAAATGCTCTTTTTTTCCATTTCTAGCCATGGTGGGTCCCACCAGATGGACAGTTTTGATTGAAAGATAACCTGACTTATGTATTGTAGCAATATGACTCTGCTATATTTCGGTTCTTGCGAGTTTGTTGTATCATCTCACTTGTTTCCTAAGATCACTTCTATCAAACCACAGTAAACATCCCATCCATTACTTCGATAATGAATGGCTAAAAAATGATAAGCCCTACTTACTATTTGATCGAAAGATTCCATCAGTGTTGTTTTTTCTTGGTAGCCCATGAAATGTGTGTGCATGTAATGGACAGCCAGGATTACTCGATTGGATCGTCTAACTGTCTTGATGCAACTAGGAGCACACAAATTTAGAGTGTTGGAAGAGCACCATATCAGTTCTTTGTGTTTAATTTCTATAATGTTTCCACGAATATGCGAAAAGAGGAGTTGGTATGTGGGCAAGTAGACATACACACATGCATAAAGCCACTGCACGTGGTGGATATTCAAATATCACAGTCCAAATCTTCTTAAACAAGTGGGCCATATTGTAGATGGTGGGCCCCACTTGTATAGAGAGAAAACGGGCATATTTTAAATAATTCTCTGATCTAATGTTTGATGATGCCTCATGACCCATGTTGAAGCCAGTAAGCTATGCTTGGCCTATCCCTCGACTCACGTCGATCAGATCCGTCGATGTTTTAGGTTTTATTTTGGCTAAGCATTGCTCCAACACAATCATGTTAAAATGATGTACCGGACCATTTATTCATGGAGTTTTCAATGGCTAGCATTCAACTAATTCACCCGTCAGAATCATCTCTTCACTCATAAGTTCCATATAATGGCCCATAGAAAATAACACCTTAGATGGTTCAGATCATCATCGATCGAACATTGCTATCGATCTTGAGCCCCACAATAGATTTCATCATCTCCCTCTCACTTTCCTATACATGGAAAAGTTCAAAATGTCAGCTTTTTGAGATAAAACAAACACCAACTATGTAATTGGTCCCTTCATCAACATTAGGTTACTGATTTGATGTGTCATATAGCCACGGCATTTAGAAGGCTTTTAGTAATTTGAGTTTTTTAGACATTGGATGCTTTTGGACATCTAATCTTTAGTTATCTAATTTGGTTATCGATTTGATATGTTACGTAGCTGAGACATTTAAAAGGCTTCCTGTAATTTCAATCTCTCAGGTATAGGATGCTTCTGACGTCTAAGTTATATATTATTTAATTAGGTCACTAATTTGACATTTAAAAAGCTTCCTATAATTTCAAAAGGCTTCCTATAATTTGGGCTTTTCATGCATAGGATGCTTCTAAACATCTAAATCATATATTATCTAATTTACTTATTCGATATATCATTTGGCAGCAATATTCAAAAGACTTCTCGTAATTTAGATGTCTTCTTGGGTATTAGATACTCTCAGATATCTAAGTTATGTATTATCTTATTAAATTACTTGTTTGATATATCATGTAGCCAGGACATTTAAAAGGCTTCATGTAATTTGGATGTATTCTTAGGTATCAAATACTTTTCAAACATCTAAGTCATGTATTATCTGATTAAGTTATTGATTTGATATGTCATATAGCTATGACATTTAAAACGCTTCCTGTAATTTGAATTTCTTAGACATTGGATGCTTCTAGCATCTAAGTTATATATATATATATATATATATATATATATATATATATATATATATATATATATATATATATATATATATATATATGACATGTCACTAATTAGGTCACTAATTTGACATGTCATGTAACCATGACATTCAAAAGGCTTTCTATAATTTGGGTTTCCTAGGCATGGGATGCTTCTGAACATCTAAATTATATATTATCTAATTTACTGATTTGATATGTCATTTAGCGATGACATTGACGCAGGGAGGACGTGGTAGGTTGATCACCTTCTCCTTAACCGATTTTTTCTCGAATCCACGAGAAGAAATAAAAAGATAAAAGAGAAAATTAATTTCGAATAATTATTTTTAATAGATTGAATGTATAGAAACGTAATTACAATGCATATAAATAGGAAACTAAACCCTAGGTCAAGTACCAGACTCCAACTCAAACTCAAACTCCTAAAAAACGCAACTTACTATAAATAGTAAACTTACTATTTATAAAAGTCACTCAATCATACTAGAACTCTTGGTTTTCGGCCAAAAATAGAAAGTTATCAAATAGGCCCAACCATGTTGTTCTACTAAATATTCTAAGCTTTTTTCATGTTGGGCACTAACTCTAAAACCCTACAGATCTAAAGTTATGATCAAATTAAAACTTACTATAAATAGTAAAATTGAAAATAAACTAGCCTAATGACTGTCGATATGGTCGAGTCTCGCGATTCGGGTATGGGCAACCCGGCGTAGCGGGGTTGGGTGGCTAAAGTAGCTCGAGCTATCCCAAAATGATATATTATATGTCCAAAAACTCATTTCGGATTACGAGATATGATTGGTTTATGGTCCTAATGGTCCGGATCACTTTCGACCCCGACCGGTCTTCTTTTAGTCCATCTGGGCCATGAAATAATTAGTGACCCGTTCTACATCAGACATTCAAAAGACTTCTTGTAATTTAGATATCTTATCGGGCATTAGATACTTCTCGGATATTTGAATTATGTATTATCTTGTTAAGTTACTTATTTGATATGTCATGTAGCTAGGACATTCAAAAGACCTCATGTAATTTGGGTGTAGCTGCGATATTTAAGTCATGTATTATCTAATTAAGTTATTGATTTGAAATGTCATGTAGCTGCGATATTTAAAAGGCTTTCTATAATTTGAGTTTCTTAGGCATCAGATGCTTCTGACATCTAAGTTATATGTTATCGAATTAGGTCACTGATTTGACATGTCGTTTAACCATGACATTCAAAAGATTTTTTATAATTTCGATTTCTTAGGCATGGTATACTTCTGAACATCTAAATCATATATTATCTAATTTATTGATTTGATATGTCATTTGACGGAGACATTTAAAAAACTTCCTGTAATTTATATATCTTTTCAGGCATTGGATGGATACTTCTTGGATATCTAAGTGGTTATCTATTATCTTGTTAAGTTACTTATTTGATATGTCATATAATTAGGATTTTCAAAAGGTTTCATATAATTTAAGTGTATTATTAGGTACAAAATTCTTTTTAGACATCTAAGTCATGTATTATCTAATTAAGTTATTGATTTGATATATCATGTGACATTTAAAAAGCTTCTTATAATTTAAGTTTCCTAAGCATGGGATGCTTCTAACATCTAAGTTATATATTATCTAATTGGGTCACTGATTTGACATGTCATGTCATGTAACCACGAAATTCAAAAGGTTTCCTATAATTTAGGCTTCTTAGGCATTGGATGCTTCTAAACATCTAAATCATATATTATCTAATTTATTGATTTGATATATCATTTGATGACAACATTCAAGAGGTTTCCTATAATTTAGATGTTTTTAGGCATTTAATACTCTTCAAATCTCGGACATCTAAGTTATGCATTAAGTCACTAATTTGATATATCATGTAGCTAGGATATTCAAAAGATTTCCTGTAATTTGAGTATTTTTGTAGGTACAAAATGCTTCTTGGACATTTAAGTCATGTATTATCTGATTAAATTATTGATTTGATATGTCATGTACATTTAAACGACTTCTTGTAATGTGGGTGTCTTCTTAGGCATTGGATGCTTCCTGGACATCTAATTTATTGCCTGAATTCTGGCTCCTAAGAGCATATCATCTTGCATGGCTTGGGACCACTTTTACAAATAGAACTTTTGGCTTGTGATGTTCTAACACTTCACCTGCACTAGTACATATAAGATGGTGGATTCATTCATCCATTGATAAGCATGAACTAGTACCACATGGTGTTGAAACTAGACCAGTTCAACTAATTAGCCAAGACATCACATTTTTTTCAATGATATCACATTGATGTTATATTTAATTCATTATTTTTTTCAAAAATTAAATTATCTAGGATTATTAAAAACATAAAAGTTCAATGTATAATCTTAAAAATATGATACTTCGAGTCACCTAAAAAGTAAAATCGGAGAAAATTAAATCTATGAGGTTTCAAGTTTAACAGGCTAGACCATGATTTATACTCCACCCAGCAAATAACTTGTAACTATCTTGAGCATGCGACATTGTTCACTGCACCGAAAGGATCACCTTGTGTAAAAATCAGCCCCATCGATTCATTAGGTGGATCACACCATAGAAAACAATGCATGTGTATTGATAACTAAGAGAATATAAGTGTGGTCCACTCATTGAGTGGATGTAGCTGATTTTTACACAATTTAATCCTCATGATGTGATATGTGTGCGTGTATGATACGTAGATGTGTATTAAAAGATTTACATCTCAACGTATTGCAAAGTACATATTGGATCTTTAACAAGTACTGCATCGGGGTCTTTTCAATGATCCAAACATTTGATGAATGGAATCAACATTGTTCGGGGATACCCAAGAAACTCTTAGCTGATGTATTAAAACCTTTTGATTACTCAAAGATTAAGAAGATCATCCAAATTCAAAAGCAAAAAAAGTGAAATGATCGAAGGGTTGAAATATTTAATAAAAGAGTTTTCATTTATAGATTATCCTCGATTCTGTTGGGCTTAAACGCCTCAAACCTTCAAGCATGAAGACCACCGACCGGTCGGCTGGCAGGTCGGCCACGTTGGAGATGAAGACAGCAGTTTCTGGACCTTTTTTGGGCATTGTCGACCAGTCGGCTGACCGGTCGGCAGGGGCCGTCCGCCGGTCGACGGTAAGCTCCGGCTAGTCGATAAGTTTCCCTTTTGGACAGGGTCTCTTGCGCGGTTTTGTGCAAGGAGTTTCTAATTCTGGTTTTTCTCCTATTTAAGGAGATGTAATCCAAGATTAGGGTTGCTGCCTATGGGCTGAGGGATTGAGAGGGTTCTAAGGTGAGAGAAAGATCTAGGGAGGAAGCTTGGAGTTCTCTGGGTTAAGGGAAAGGACTGTGTTTGTCATTCTCATGTGAGAATTAGCTTCGGGTAGCTTGGGATTTCTTGTAGGCTATGATCCAGGGTTTTCTCCTATAATCTCTTGTAACTTCTGATATCATAGTGGATTGGTGTCACTTTGTGCCATAGTTTTTTACCCGTGAGGGGTTTTTCCACGTAAAAATCGGATTGCATTCTTGTGTGTGATGATTTGCTTGTTGATTGCCATTGCGGTGTGTTCCTCGCCTGCTTTGATTGCTTCCGCTGCGGGACTCTTAATCCCAACAAGTGGTATCAGAGCTAAAAATTGGGAAGGAGGCAGAGAGAATCTGAGGCGAGGCATTAATGACGTCTTCTAGCATGAGATTCGATGTGGAGAAGGATTCCGTGAAAGAAAAACTGAAAAGCGATCGGTATCTATGAAAAAAGTAGAGTTGAAGAAGGTGGATTGGTACGCTAATATCTCAATCAAGTTTATCGATTGCGATTGGGTTTAATTGGGAACACTATTCATGGTGGAGCATTGGGATCAGTAGCGGAATCCACGGTTGTTTGTGTGTGGCGTGCTCAAGGGCCACATGAGTGAGCGGGTGGTAAGTTGTAAGGATAAAGTCAATGAGGCATGAGAAGTGATGGAGCTATGATGATGACGGAGTAGAGATGAAGATGGTGCGTGACAAGTTGTTGCATGAAGATTTGAGTCGTGGTGGAGTTTGTTGGGCTTAGACGCCTCAAACCTTCAAGCATGAAGCCGGCTGGTCGGTCACGTTAGAGATGAAGACAACAGTTTCTGGACCTTTTTTGGGCATTGTCGACTGGTCGGCAGGGGCCGTCGATGAGCTCCGGCCGGTCAACAGGTTTCCTTTTTGGACAAGGTCTCTTGTACGGTTTTGCGCAAGGAGTTTCTAATTTCGATTTTTCTCCTATTTAAGGAGATGTAATCCGAGATTAGGGTTGTCGCCTATGGGCCAAGGGATTGAGAGGGTTCTAGGGTGAGAGAAAGAGCTAGGGAGGAAGCTTGGAGTTCTTTGGGTTGAGGGAAAGGTCTGTGTTTGTCCTTCTCATGTGAGAATTAGCTTTGGGTATCTTGGGATTTCTCTTGTGGGCTGTGATCCAGGGTTTTCTTTTGTAATCTCTTGTAACTTCTGATATCATAGTGAATTGGTGTCGCTTTGTGCCGTGGTTTTTTACCCGTGAGGGGTTTTTCCACGTAAAAATCAGATTGCCTTCTTATGTGTGATGATTTGCTTGTTGATTGCCATTGCGGTGTGTTCCTTGCCTGCTTTGATTGCTTCCGCTGCGGGGCTCCTAAACCCAACACCATCATATACTTAACTGTAACAGTTGTAACATAAGTTATGATTCAACCACCTTTTTCCACTAACATGTCACATCTATAGAACATCATATTCAATAAAAAGGTATGATGCACCATGATTGCCATTTGATATAAAAATCAGGATACTCAGTGCATTGGGTGGGGCACAACATGACACTTAAGTTGTATAAATGTTTGTCCAATGAATTTAACGTTTTCTTGATGAGTGGATCAAATTAATTTTCATAAGAAGTTATCATCTTAATGTGGCCCACCTTGTTGACGAATGGGATATTCTAAAAATGTGTACTGTTGGAAGAAAGACAACGAGTGTATCACAACTTATTATAACACCATTATATTTATTTATTTATTCCTCCTGATGACTTAAGAATTCGTGGAGTTATTTGGTACAATGGAAGAGTATGTGCCTGATGTAGGTACTCAAAATTGTATAAATGAGCTATAATAATTCAAATTAAGCAGACTTAAATTATGAATTCTACTTTTGCAAGGTCATGTTCTCAAAATCAAATTGGCGAAACAATCCTAACCAATGGTTTATGGACACTTGTTTGTTGAAATAGAACTAGAAAATTTTCATTTTAAATTGCAAAAAAATGTCCGTCAACCAATGTTGTCAAAATCATTATCGAATCGCAAATCGTAGTAGGGGTTGAATCATATCGAATTGCAAATCATATTGTAAATCATAAGATTTTTTTTTAATTTGTTAAAATTTTGAAAAAAAATGAAAAAAATAAATAAATCACAATTGTTTTTAAAACTCATCAATCTTCCTTTTGCCATTAATGTGCTCGAAGTAATACCATGTCATGATAGTGTTAAAGGATTCTTTTTTCCTTTATGTTTTTTGCCTTTCAAGAAATTTTTCTTAAAAAATATAAGGGTCCTTTAATAATTTATGTTATTGTTACGTTTCTTGAATGTATAATCATGGTGGAAAAGTAGCCTTTAATATTGTAGATTGAAAAAAAAAAAAAAAGAAGATATTTTGATTTCTAAACATCATTCCACAATGCATATAGTCGATATGATTGTAACTATCCATAAAAACATTATAAGTGAGTCATACATCAATTTGGTATTTCGACTAGTTAAGAAGTAAAAAATCATTAAAAAAATGCTACAAAATTTAACATTGAAGATAATATATATCATTTAATCTCTTATAAAAAAAAAAATAGTTTGCTTTTTCTAAACGATTCTTAAAGCCTCCACCAATTTAAAAAACATAAAATAAAAAGCAAGAGAGTTTAAAATAGAAGATAATAAGTATAATTTGAATCGTAAATTGTAGGATTCAAATTATAGAATCATAAGATTCATATAAATAATGTTGGGATTCAAATCATTTTGCTTAAGATTCGACTAAAATTGTATATCATAAATCGTAAATCTAAAGATTTTGACAACAACCATCATCTGATAGTCAAATTATCAAATAAGTGTGAATTGGCTGTTGATGTTGGAAAGTATGCCATTTTAGTGTAATGGATTATATATTAATTTATTAATGCTTTGTTCATTACTAAATTATTATTAGTTTATGCATAAAATGAGTATGATTGAGACGGTCGGGAGACTTTGTATCCTTTCGCAAGGAAGATAACAAGTTCCATGTGAAATGCATTATAAGGCATTAACTTTCTGGCTCATTATAAACTTAAAATATCATCATTAATAGAAGATAAATTAGGATAGCGTATTCATGCCCCACTATGCACGCGATTGTTGGGTGTTAGTAATTCTTTACAATGGGACAATATCCTACATGTGTGTAGGCATGTGCATTTATACACATTGACTACATTTTGGAAGTCAAGCTAAACTTTATCATCTAGAATTAGATTGTACTTATGCTTGTTGTGCCTATTATTAGACCTCACTTAAGGGCTTTTTTTTGTCTTTTCTTTTTTCCACATGATTAGGTGGTATGAAATTGCATTAGCTGAGATTAACACCATTATTGCACAATGATTGCATGTCTGAAAATACCATGGTATTGTAACCATCCAATCCCCATGTTTGGTATCAAATTATTCCTCAAGAAAAAATACTATATTGATTACTTTTACTCATCAACATTTGAGCCTTTTAAATAAATCATGGTAAGTTAGGCAATTGATTAAATCTCCTTTGGATATTAGAATTCTGAAGAAAGGACCACTGACCTTATGGGTTTAGCCTTATATATAATAAATTAAAATGATTGGTCAACATAGCCAACCAAATGGTTCTAACCCATGGCTCAGTGGTAGACAGAGCGCATTCCAACCCATGGTTCAGTGTCAGAATGAGCGGAATGTCAATGGCAGACTTGGTGGTGGATTGAATGTCTAGAATAAAAAAATTAAGTTTTACTACACTGCGATTTCGATACCAATTTTTTTTAGTAAAATTATGTTTTACCATATACATATAATCAACAAGCGAAGATGCAAGCGAGATTGGGTTTTGGGTTGTGGGGCAGTTGTAGAGGTGGTGATGAATGCCGATGATAGATTCCAGCGATGCAACGGATCAAAGCCGAATCCAGTCGAGCACTTATTGGATTTGCTATACAGTAGCAAATCAGATGAATAGTTTTGAAGCTGAGATTATACGCAAGAATGAGATGATCAACACAGATCGAGTTGGATATGATCAATTGATGATCATGTGGTCCACACTCTAATGAATTATGACCCAAATCTGCGTCTCTAATACTGTAAAAAAAAATCTACAGAAATGGAGAGAAAAAAATTTTGGAAAAAAAAATGACTTGTGTATGTACATGTTCTATATTATCATACATCAAATTCATTTAAAAAAAAAAAAAAAAAGATTCAATCAAATCCTTGAATTGGAGAAATAAGAAGGGAAAAATATAAATAAGAAAAAAAATACGACTATTAATTTAGGACAAAAAGGAAAAATATTGCAAATATATTTTTTTTCTTTTCTTTTTTTTGTTAGTCATGCAATGCAATGCACCCACCATGTTAGCTGCGCAACGCACCCATATGGTTAGTCACATGATGCACCCACCACTGGTGGAGTTAGTGTGTCTCTTAGCACTCGAACTTGAGACCCCGCTGTTGAAGCATTTTCCAGCTGGGCGAGGCACAAAAAAAAATTGCAAATATCGTAACAAGGAACAATGGAGATTCCTAATAGACCTTTTATGGTTAGACAAGTATATAATAATCATAGAGAGATCCCACTATGATTATAAAGCTAGTTGGCTAAGCTATGCATCTATGAATAGTCTAGGAACCTCTACAGTATGCCTAGTAAAGCTTCATTAGCATATAAAGTAGAAACTCTAGGTGCCCAATTCGTAGAGGTCATTGAATGAATGAGTAAAAGTGTTGCATCAATCGTCTTTCAATCATCTTCAAGCTATGAATTTTCATTTGTATTAAATTATGCATACTAAGAAGTAGATCTTGTTTGGTTTGGTTTGGTTTTGCTTCTCCTATACGTTAACTCTTTTACCTGATACAATTAAACTAAGAAGCATAATTGGATGGTTGATTTATATGTATGCAATGCATGCATTTCTCAAGTGTCTGTGTATCATCCCTCATAGTTTATTAAGGTTTCAAAGTTTTTATCCTCTAATTATTTGACATCTCCAAATAAACTATATAATTTTTTTGTAAAAAAAGTTTAAGAAAATAAAATTAGAAGCTAAAAGTTATCTTTTACTAATTACCAATTAAGAGTTGGTGGTAGTAAGAAATACAAATTTACAAATATTAATTAGGAATCACTTTTTGATAATATCTAAACTTTAGAGCCAAGTTCCAACCATGAAGAACAAAATGCATACACAATTTTTGAATTATTAGTTACTAACTAGAATTAATAAGTACGAAGCAGAATTTTGATCCATATTGCCTTACTCTAATTACTAAGTAGTGGTTGTACAATTTTAACTATGACTTTCCTTTTTATTGAATTTATCTATTTTATTTAGTCTTCAAAATTGTTTAAAAAATATCAGATACATAATATTCATGACCCAGTAGGTATCCCAAACGGTTAAAAATGACCAGATTAGTTTTTTGGACGAAAAAAAACCATCCAACTTGGGCAGCCACACTTAGCGTTTGTGTTATATTGGCCGATACTATAGGTATTGATCATCAGTGATACGAAACTACTTGAAAGTGTTATAACTTTTAGTCTTCGGGTATCAATCCCTATTTCGTGGAATACCGCAATAAATCATCGAAATATGGAAACATTGTGATATCTTAATTATATTATAGTTATTTCCTTCTATCGGCTATGACATCAAAATATATATATATAACATCAAAATATATATATATATATATATATATATATATATATATATATATATATATATATATATATATATATATATATATATATATATTAAATGGCACTCCTATTGAAAATTGAAATTTTTCAAAAAAAACTTTTAAATTTTCATTTTCCCTTAGATCTTTTGCTTCGAATGTTAAGAAAGTGACTCAATCTTTTCAATTTTTTTAAGAGAAAAGATATTTTAATATGGAAATCAAGATTGAAGAGCAAGTGGGCTGGATTTGCAAATGGTGAGATTTTTTTCAATTTTAATCATTTTTTTCTTCTTCTTTTTTTTTTTTTTTTGGCTACAAATCACTTAAAGTTATGACTACAACAAAGATGAAAATACATGATTTTGCATATTTTGAATGCTCAATTAAGAACTTTAATCTCCGATTTATGGCTTTGGAAAAATTGAGGAAAATTAAAAAAGTTCAAATTTTTTTCTCATTTTACTTGCAATTAGAGTATGAAATATTGTATTAGAATGGTTGGGGGTTGATCTACAAATTGACAAAAGTTTTTAAAAAAATAAATATGTTTTAATTAAAAACACTAAAATTAAAAAATGACCCTCTTTTTAGAAGTTTCAAATTAATCAATGGCTATTTAACCTCAGAATTCATGTGTTTATCAGAGTATCAATTACGCTCTGATTCTTGAATTTAGGAAAAATGAGGAACATCCATTTAACTTGCAATTAGAACGTGAAAAACCGTATTAGAGCGGTTGGAGGCTGATCTGTAGGAGTATTGCAAATTTTTTAATGTATTCCTTGTTTTTATACCTGTCTTTTAAATTTATAAATAATATGAACTGATTTTAAATATAATTGCATAATATAAGTTTAGGATCATACACGGAGGAAACTTATTATGTGAACAATTTTTTATCATTTTATTTTTAACTGTGTAATGATATCTTTTTAACGTTTACTGAAATTTTATTGAAAATTTTGACCAATTTCTCGACGTTTACCAAAAATAGTGATAATTATGCAATGCATCGATCCGATATTTTCTATATGATACCCGTTAACTTTCCATATGCCGATAGTAAAAATGTTGGCCGGTTTTGCTTGGACTGGTCTGTCGTATTGAGTAGTCCCAGGGCCAAACTGCCGGCTGGCCACTATGACAGCATACCAAGTTTTCCCACAACGTTCCTGTAATTTCGGACCATCATAGTCATTGGTTCAATATCAGGGTAAGACAACCCCAATGGTGACAGCTCAATCGATTTCTACAATTGCCTAACCACATAGATGTTCAATAACATGGCAAGCACCAAACCTACAGCTAAAGTTTGACAATGCACCCAGGGTTAGACGCTTGGCTTGTTTTGGCTACTGCACCCTCGTTAGCCTTCTCACAAGATTAGGAGCCATATCATGGGCCCATGTTTTTGGTGGTCCCATCACAAATGGGGTTATCCATTCTGTCCTTTAGATCCTTTTGCTTCTAGAAGTGGCCAATAAATAGATGGTCGATCAAGAATAAAAATAAAGCAATGGATCACATCCATTTGCAAGGATCTTCTAATTAATCTGGGACATTTTTTGGGGGCATACCCATCTTTGTGGGGCCAATAAGATCAATGGTTGGGGCCACCAAATCTTGGGCCCCACATGTAAGGAATGTAAGATTTTGGCCGACTAAGATGGTACACAAATTGGGGATGTTTTGTGTTAAGTAGTTATGATTTATGAGTGATGTAATCTGTCATTTGAGAAATGATCCAGTGGGCTAAATGTATGGAAACCTTCCCGTGCACCTAGTCCATTAGGTCCAGTCCAAATTTTCTTAGGCACCAAAAAAGAAAAAAGAAAAAAAAAAAAATCAATTGGATGATCAATACAGCCCATTGCACCTACTTGCATGTTGATTCTGGCACCCACGTACATTACCTATCTCGACCGTCCATTATATCCAGTTCGTTCTTCTTCCCCTGCGGTGCAAAAATCATAGAAATAGCCTAAACAGCCATGACTGGTTCCATCTTCCATGAACGATCTTCTCCGTCCATTTTTGCACGCCACTAGCTGGACGGTTTTATGATCCAATTGGTATGGTCTTTCATAGTATTAAGAATGTACTGGACCTAATGGGAGGTCCAGATAGGTGATGTGGATGATGACGTGTCAATATGCAACTAGATGCATACAAAGATTTCCATACAATTAGCCCACTGGATCATTCTCGGTAATTAAAAAGAACTGGAGGAATATTATAGGGTTTCCATAAAAAATACCACTTTATAATTTAAATCTTGTGAGCCATTTATTTCGTGCAGGGATCGTATGATACTGGCCTGTATCTTTGCACATTATATACCTGCTTTTAGTTCTCATAAATGGGCCCCATGATTCTGTAATCCAGACCATTGATCTGTCGATTCCCACCGTGGATGGAAAATACCCCAAAAAATATTCCAGATAAGATTATCCCCCGGTGAACAAAACTTACATCCTTTTCAGCCAAATGTGGACTGTTGTACTTCTCTCTCTCTCTTCTAAACCATCCTTCTGTAGGACAAAACTATCAAGGATATTTTTGAGTCATTGTCCATTCATCTCGCCACTGACTAATGTGGAAAAAAAAAAAAGAAAAAAAAACTTGGGTACACTCTTAAAATAAATAAATAATCCTGTAACCCATGTTCATATCCATGTTGCTGATATTGCACCTGTATAGTTAGGTAGCTCTGGAATTTCTTTTTCTTTTTTTCTTTTCTTTTTTTCTTTTTTTTTTAATTTAGTTTTTAACCTCTCCATCATTAGTTTGGCAACCCTAGCTATCATCCAAGGATTTTAAGACAATAGACAACCGTTGTTGGTATCGTTTCAAGGGCCCCACCTTCTTTTCCTTTTGCCTTTGGTTGGTCCAATCATAATTTTAGGCCACAAGCAGCTTAGCTGGTCATTCCATAACAAACCAATCAAAGGCCTCCATCATTTGAGGACCTCTCTAATCACAAAAGGAAATCGTTTTCATCTGCCCCTAATGAAGTGCAAGTGGTTGGACGATCATCTCCAACGACCTTTCTAGGTCTTTTAACCTAATGAAATGAATAGGAAACCACAGGTCATGTCACGATACTAGTAAAATGTCACTTGGGACACATTACCAGCTATAAATATGTGTTTTTAGGGTTAGGGTTTAGACATGGACCCAAGAAGGTAGCTTGGGATCCAACGCTACCTTTAATCCTAACTCTTTGTGACAGTCACATTCCTTCATCGGGGAAGTTTCACGGCTGGCCGGAGAGGAGTTGGTCTTGAGGAAAGCATAATTAGGGTTTTGCAGAATGAAGAAACGTCAACAGGCTCCAAGAAGGATCGAGCAGCCGCTACGAAGTAACGGTAGTTCATCTTGTGCTAGGCGGGGCGTCAGATATGGAGAGTGCCAGAAGAATCATGCGGCCAACATCGGAGGATTTGCCGTCGATGGGTGTAGGGAGTTTATGGCGAGCGGGGAGGAGGGGACGAGCGGGGCACTTAAGTGTGCTGCCTGTGGCTGCCACAGGAACTTCCATAGGAGAGAGTTCGAGAGCGATGAGTCGTCGGAGTGTACTTCCCCTAGTTTGACAGGGAAGTAATGAGGTTTACTTGTGTTTTGCTTTTGTTTATGGATATTCTTTTGGTATTTCTGGAATTTGTGTGGTTGAACTCTCATGAATCTTGTAGGGCATGCTTGTGATGTGGTTGTGGTTCATGTGTTAGTTATATAATGTTGCATGGTTTCTCGCAATTAATGGCCTTGGGTGCAATTAGGGATGTTTTGATCTCTCTACATGTGTAGTTAGTCTTACATAATTTTGTTGTTCTCTTCACTAATTGACAAGATCCTGGGTGTGGTTGAGAGAGAGAGAGAGAGAGAGAGAGGTGATGATGATGATGTTGATGTAAGGACACTCAAATCCAACCATCTGTTGATTGATCATGTATCGATCATTATAATCAACCTAAGATCTTACACATCTACTAGTCATATTATTGATGGAGAGTAGACATTCTGATAGAAACTACCAAAAATATCCTAATGGGACTCGAACCATTTTGAGGAATGGATTAGACAACCCTTACTATTAAGGAATATCTCATTGACTTTTTGGTCCTTAAGGAGTGTACAGTCTCCTAAGCTAACCTATGACCTGATAATTGTCACTATCAGATCCCCCTTTCCAGGTCCAAAAGGAACACTACCAGTTAATGATCAGGCCCAAAGTGAGTCCAAACATGCTTCTTCTTGCTCAATAAGTTTTTTGTTTATCTGAGTAGAGAAATAGAAGTGGGTTTAAGGCCAGTAGAGGGAAGTATGTCTGGTTGCTAGTGATGCTTTTGTTTTCAATTGCTAAGTTCGTTTTGGTCAATACCAAGTTGGGGTTGGATGATGATACTGATGATATTGTTGTTGAATGTCCCCTTTTCCTTCTTCTTCTTCTTCTTCTTTCAATTTTTGTGAAAGGTGGGAGCACATCACCTGAAGTTATTGATTGGGGAAAAAGTATGTACATCCATTCAAGGGTGAACCAAAAATCTCTGCGCGTTGCTATATTATAAGATCATTGATTACAGAAGCTGCACAAGAAGATAACAGCTGCTACCCTAACAAATTAGCGACCCACTACTGACAGCCCTGGGTCTGTCCCGCCTTCAGCACCCAAACAGCCACCAAAAATAACTTCTAAAAATGTCCCATGGCTCCAAAGGATGTTGTTATTTTCAATTGCTAAGCTGGGTTTTGGCCAATACAAAATTGGGGTTTTGATAATGGCTATGATGATTATTATGATGAAGATGATGATGTTTGTGGTTGAATGATCCATGGTTACTAAGGATTCTCTTATTTTCAATTGCTAAGATGGGTTTAGGCCAGACCCAAGTTATGAATTAATTTGATCGAGGGGGAAACAGGAAAAGATTAGATTCTTATGTAATTTGCTCTCATCCTTATCATCTTTAAAATGCCTGAGATGAATGTGGAGAATTCTCTATGATCAAGAACAAAACCATCACTGCCTGGAAGACCAAATTCATGACTAGTATTGTAGTAATCTAGTCAGCTGCCTGGCCGATTCTTTCCATGCATTTAATGTTCTAATGATCACTCCAATGGCATAGATCATTGGTGTAGCTGAAGCAAGTTCTAGAATGCCATAGGCAGCTAATCTCTCTTTTGACATGTTCTGTTTGGTTTATTTGATTATGACTGTCCATGTTTTCTTTTGACTGTGCCGATCGAAACTAGAGATGTATTAAGTTCTTCTCCATTTAATTGTGTATTCTTCTTCAACTCTCCTTACTCCATAGCTTGGTTTTCTTTGTAGCTTCTTCTATTTCTCTTATAATTTAATGAGAACTATATATATATATATATATATATATATATATATATATATATATATATATATATATATATATATATATATATATATATGAGAGAGAGAGAGAGAGTAGTTTACATACATTAAACAAATTCTACAAGTTCTTAATTAGCTAATATGTCCTTTGATGATAATGCCCTTTCGATTACAACTTCTGTAAATGTTTCCTCGAAAATCCATATGTTATCTGATGCTGGAAGTGGGCCCCATGTTGGATCTTGACCAATCCTCACCCAATTTTATCAGGTTTTCCTATTGACATGAATTGGGTTAGCATTTCTAATGGTGTTTGATGTTTTGAAATGTGATTTACTGATCATCGTCTAATGAAAAGAACTTGGCAGTAAGCAGACTTCATTAAAAAGGGCCACCTGTACGCACGGATTCAACCTGAGTTGGAGGTTGGAATAGTTTTCATAATCTCAAAGGGTTCAAACCAAACCAAACCAAAGTAGAGACATCTATGGTCCTGGTTCGAACTAGTCAGAACATCCAATACCGTTTTTAACATTAGGGTTTTTGAATGCTTGATCAAAGCTAGAAATCCAGAATCTTGGTGCTTGTAGCTTTTGCTAAATCATAATAAAATTGGAAAGAAACAAGCTCGGGCTCGGCAAGGACTCATGCCAAAACTCAAGTGTACATGCAAGAGCCAAAAAGCTGAAAGTAGACCAATCATGTGTTCACCCCAATATCGACTCCACACTATACTGGGCCTCCTTCGTGATAGGAACCGTTGATAATGTCTGTCTCACTATGGAATGGACAATGCAGAAAATATTGTACAAATCAGGCGGTTTCAAAGGGTCCACCAAGTCTTGTAAACAGATGGTAAAGAAGAATCGTTCTAAACGTTTTATTTTCGTGCCGCTGATTTGGACTGCTAAGATAGTAGCAACTGTGTTCCCATATGACACAGACAGTTAAGATCCTGGAATGTGGGGCCCATGTGTGGAGTTTGGTAAATCAGAGGTGGTGGAGTGGAGAACATGGTTTCAAGACTAGGATGTGAGTCTCGTCCAGGTCGACCCGGTCTCGGTAGGACCAAGTCCGGTTCCATACCCTGAGTCACTCCTGACTTGCGCGAGTCGATCCGATTCATTTTCGACTTGGACGAGTCCTGACTCGACTCCAGCACCGAACAAGTCGATCTGAGTCGCTGAGTCTTTGAACTGGTGGAGAAAGGCATGGTACTGCTCTCATCGTGTAGATGAGCTGCTGCCCATTCGGATGCTACTGTCCCCATGCATGCTGGTTTGGCACGAGATCCAGGCCATTCATCAGGTAGGCCCATTTCGCACGTCACATGGCCTGAAACTTGATCCCGCTCGTACATTGAATCTGAACCGTTGGCTACTTTCTTTTAAGCGGCTATTTCTCTCATGCAAGTGACCCACCTAATGACAAGACCAGGTTGTTTTTGGTAATCCACAGTATACACACAGTGGGGCCCAGTGAATGAATAACGTGGATCCCACACACTGCATGCTATTTTGTCACGTGTGAACAGTTGGATATGGATGGCTGCTCCTGCGACTACCGTTTGCATGCAGGGACAGACTGAAGAAGCGATTCCCAGCACACTTGTGCAGAATCTGGGCCACTAATCTGATGGACCACACATGTATGAGAAATCCCAACCTCTTGGTTGGGTACCCCATGATCTTCTGTTCGAGTTTCACTCTGGGGACTTGTCCAGATTTTGACGGACTCGGATTCGGCAGGTGACACCTTCAGTACCGACGCTAGGTTCTTGTCAGTGCTGGAAAACCACTGTGGTCCCCTCATGATGTATGTGTTTTATCCACACCATCCATCCATTTTTTCCAGCGCTTCTTAGGGCACCAAAAAATGAGGCAGATCCAACTTTCAGGTGGGATCACCACACTACGAAACGATGGTGTTAAAAACTTCTTGGGGCTACAAAATTTTTTGATCAAGCTGATAATTTTGTTTTTCTCTTCATCCAGGTCTGCGTGACGTAATAAAAAGGTTGGATGGCAAATAAACATTATAGTGCGTCCTATGAAGTTTTTAATGGCGGGCGTTTAATTCCCACTGTTTCCTGTGGTGTGGTCCACCTGAGATTTAGATCTGCCTCATTTTTGGGTTCATGCCATAAAATGAGCTGCAAAAATGGATGGACGGC
Organism: Liriodendron chinense; assembly: GCA_003013855.2. NCBI lineage: Eukaryota > Viridiplantae > Streptophyta > Magnoliopsida > Magnoliales > Magnoliaceae > Liriodendron > Liriodendron chinense. The sequence continues at coordinate 1,489,384 of PVNU02000736.1, read as the reverse complement.
GTGGATAAAACACATACATCATTGTGGGGCCCGGAGTGGATTAGGTGAGACCCTAGCCTACAGTGGGGCCCACCTTGATGTATGTATTCTGTATCCACGCTGTCCATCCGTTTTCCCAGATCATTTTATGGCATCATCCCAAAAGTGAAGCAGATTCAATTATCAGGTGGATCATACCATAAGAAACAGTGGTGATGGATCATTGATCGCCCTACCATTAAAAACTTCTTAGGGAATACTTTAATGTTTCCGTAGTGTTTATTAGCCATCCATAACTTTCCTATGACCCATTAATAGTCAATCACCACTATTTGTTATGGTCCATCTAATAATTGATACATCAAGGTGGTCCCACGACAAGGGCTGCACCGTCTTGGGTGAGTCCGGGGTCTCCCCTAATCCGCTCCCGAAATTTCAGGTCCTTGTCAAATGTTTTTGGGCCAGGCCTGAAATTTAAGGCCCGTTAAATAGTATGTTTGATACTGGGCTCCCTACTTATGTGTATCCGTTAGATAGCTCGTTTGATCTTCGGCTTCCTATTTATGGGCCTTTCAAGGCAGAGGATGCCTGAAACCGCATTAATTTTTAGATATAGTCCAGTGTCTTCATCATTTAGTCCTGCTGGGCCCGCAGGATGGATGATAAATGTGGGTCCTAATACACACCGTTGGATGGCGTACAGTGATTGATCTGATCCATTCATTAGGTCGTGTGGACATTGGATATGACAAGTGCCAAAAATAGGGTTGTACCCTTTTGTATCTGCCTGATCAGTGTCCACTACCCGATGATTGGTACAGGTCTCTAGATCTCTGACATGCGAGCCGGAGCCATCCAACGGTGGGAGGACACCCTCAAGGTAGGCGTATTCCTGTGATATATCAATCATACGGTTCCTTACTGACTTATCTTGCAATGGACAGATTTTGAATGAGAAAATATAAATACACAATCGTCCACTCCTAAAATCTCTTAAGTTCAATTGGTGTGGCCCGCCTGAGTATTGGATCATGCTGATTTTTGTAATTAGCTTGGTGGGCCCCCGTCTTAAATAGGCAGCCATTTGAATTTGTGACTTAACCGTACACATTGGTCTGAAAAACCGTCCAAGATTGGACGCTAGGATCTTAACTGGAAATTGTCTAGGGTATGATTCACCCAGGGTGGGGTGCAACAGGTCAATGGTCTGCATTACTGAACCATGTGCCCTACTTTACAAGTAATGAGTCAATGAGATGGAACCTTTAATATTCATTGACCGACTAAGCTGGGATTGTTTTGCGCTCCTGGGACACTTCAACCTGTATCTAGGCTCATGGAAATCAACTTATCTAGTGGGCCTTGATATAAGCCCAGTACCCATTGATGGAGAATAGGGTGGGTTTTGTTGGTGGCTGTGTGCGTTTCGCAAATTGTTAGGCCAACCTTATGGGCCATCGGATCAGACCAGTTGATATATCAACAGTCTAGATCTAAAACTTGACTTAATCGAGTTTGGACCCAAAATGTAGCCTTGAGTATCAAATGAGTCAGGCCCGATGCGGCCCACCCCACCCCACCCCACCCCACCCCAGACCCTTATTTTAAATGGGTTGGATTTGGACCACCGAAAAAATAGAAGGCTGTAGACTTGAGTAGAAGACTAACCTCCATCACAAAAATAGCAGTAGCTGCTTAATAAGATCTATTAGGGTGTGCTCATTTCTCATTTCTCATTAAACCTGAGGAGACTGAAAAAATAAAGAGGTTAGCAAGGCTGGGGATCGACGGTCTCAAACACAAGTGTTCATAAATTTCATATGCTCAATCGTTTATTAAATTGCAGGAACTCAGGAAGCCCATTCTTCTGAACACTTGCGTGGGCCATAATCTTATGCTTAAATCCAATAGATTGTATGCTTTTGATGGGTGCTAACAACCGTTTTCAATGGACGTCATGTTAGAAGAAGAAGACGAACAACAACAACAAAAATAAAAAGAGAGTTAAAACTCATTCTTGATGGCTCCTTAACACATCAGTGGCGCCCGCCTTGGATGTTGATTATTCATTGTTAGGGGCTGACCTTTGATGTGGACCGTCCGTTATGTGGGGCCCACCTTGAGGTGGGCCATTCACCATGTGGGGCACACCTTGGATGTGGGTTGTCCATCATGATTGGCCCAACTTCACAGTGTGCAATCCATCATATGGGGGCCGCCATGGATGCGGATCATTCAATGTTAGAGGCTGACCTTTAATGTGGACCATCCATTATGTGAGGCCCACCTTGATGTGGGTCATCCATCATGTGTCGCCCACCTTCAATGTACATTGCCCATCATGTGAAGCCCACCTTTAATGCGGGCGTTCATCGTGCAGGTCACCTTTGGTATGGACCATCTATCACCTGGAGAGATGAGAGAAAGAGAGTAAAATATTGTCTACCCACTCTAGTGTAATAAGTTTTTAATGAATAAATAAACTTTCCTTCACTAAAAAGTTGTCTCTAAAATAGTAGATGTTAAACCAAACTACTATCTAACGATCTCATTTCAACATTTAAAAAAAAAAAAACAAACAAACAAACAAGCAAACAAACAAACAAAGAAACAAACTTCTGTTTACCATCAATGAGAGTTTGTTGGTTTATTTCTAAACCAAATATTCTTTTGCTGAAACTAAATTACTTGATGATAACATAATTTTCCAGCTACAAAATTTAAAAATAAGAGATTTACCTCTTAATTTTTAGCTAAGGAAGGTTTACTTTTTCATACTATATTTGGCAGAAGCGCATACACACCATCTAGCTAACTCTGGACCAGTTTGATCTTGAACTTTTTGAGTAATTCCCATCTTCCTCTTGTCCTCTGTTCTTTACAACTTCTCTAGGGTAGGCTCACATGATGAAAGACCTATTTTGAAGACAGGCCCACATGATGAATGGTCCACCTCAAGGTGGGCCCACAAATGCACGGTTCACATCAAAGGTAGGCTCCCGCATGATTGGATGGTCCACATCAAAGTGTGGCCGAGCATGATGGACAATCCACATCAAGTGGGCCCTACCAGATGAATGGTCCACATCAAAGGTGGGACCTACACGATGGATGGTGGACATTGAAGATGGGCCTAAATTATGGAAGGTTGACATCAAAGGCAGGTCCACATGATCAATGACACATACCAAAGGTTGGGCCCCACATGATGAATGTCCACATCAAGCCGGGCCCACATAATGCATGGTTCACATCACAGGTGGACTCCACATGATGGATGGCCCACATCAAAGTGTTGCCCAACATGAGGGTCTATCCATATCAAGTGGGCTCCACATGATATATGGTCCACATCAAATGTGGGAGCCACATGATGGACGGTGGACATTGAAGGCAGGCCAACGTGATGGAAGACATCAAAGGTAGGCCCACATGATGAACAACCTATACTGAAGGTGGGGCCCAAATGATGGATGTTCCTAATTAAGGTAGGCCCACATAATGAACAGTTCACATCAAAGGTGGGGCCCACATTCAAGTGTGGCCCCGCATGATAGACTATCCGCATCAAGTGACCCCACCTAATAGATGGTCTATATCAAAGGTGGGACCCACATGATGGATGGCCCACATTCAAGTGTGGACCAAATGGTGGACTATTCGCATCAAGTGGGCATCACCCAATGGATGGTTCACATCAAAGGTGGGACCCACAAGATGGAGGGTGGACATTGAAAGTAGGCCCACATGATGGACAGTTGACATAAAAGGTGATGAATAGTCCAAATAAAGATGGGCCCACGTAATGGATAGAGTGGGCCCCACATGATGGATGGCCTAAATCAAAGTGTGGCCTCATTTTATAGAATGCGTGCCCCACACGATGGATGGTGGACATTAAAAGTGAGCCCCACATGATGGATGGCCCACATCAAAGTGTGGCCCTGCATGATGGAGACCCACGTCAAGTGGGCCATACCTGATGGATGACCGACATCAAGTGGGCCATGCATAATATACAATCTACATCAAAAGTTGACCCCTAATGATGAATGGACGACATCTAAAGTAGGCTCCGGATTGCGAACTCTATATGCCTCCTATTTTCATTTGTAAAGACAAAGATACTTATTGAATTTTAAATATTCCTATTTACTGTGATGAAGAATTGAGCCATTACTATATATATTTCTTTTCCTCCTTCCAACTGCAGGATAACCCCAATTGGTTTTTTTTTTTTTTTTTTTTTTTTATTTAACCAATTAAGGCCCTCCCTTCACTACCCCCATGGGGATGCTCTACAAGGTTAATAATTACTCCTCTTACTACAGGACACCTAGCCAACATTTAAACAAGTTACACCCAAACTTTTTTAGTTCACCCCTACATTGCTCACTTGTTGATTGTTGCTTAGCAATTTTTGAATATCAAACGGACCTCCTAGATGCTAATTTAATGTGGCCAATTTACCTTCTTTTGCAATTAATTTCTACATCACATAGCATACTAAGTAAAATTTTGTGTTATGGCCCACCGTGACCTGTCTTATCTATGTTGTCCATTTGTAAGAATGAAGATCCTAGAAATGAAGATAACCCGTGACAAAAGCAGCAGGAAGCTTTGGCTGTCACAAGAACGGTCTATTGAGAAAGTCCTAAAGCGGTTCAATATGAATTAGCGAAGCCGGTTAATACTCCACTGGATGATCACTTCAAATTGAGCGACAAGCAGTGTCCCAAGACGAATACAGAAGTGGAAGAGATGCGGAAGATACGCTACGCATAAGCGGTAGGAAGTTTGATGTATGCTATGGTGTGCACGCGCCCAAGCATAGCATATGCGGTTGGTGTAGTCAGTCGATATCTTGCCAATCCTGGCAAAGAACATTGGGCAATAGTAAAGTGGATACTACAGTATCTGAGAGGCTCATCCAGGTTGAGCCTATGCTATAGTGACAAAAAACCTGCGTTAGAATGTTATATGGATGCAGATATGGCAGGTGACATAGACTTCAAGAAGTCTACATCAGGGTTCATGTTCACGTTTGCAGGGGGGCGGTCTCTTAGCAGATCAAGCTACAGAAGGTCGTAGCATTATCGACAACAAAAGCTGAGTACATCGCAGTCACAGAGGTATGCAAAGAGATGCTTTAGATGAAGATGTTCCTACAGGAACTCGGCCTGAAGAAGGAGGAGCACGTGGTCTATTGCGATAGCCAAAGTGCTATACACTTAAGTAAGAATCCAAGTCAACACTCCAAGTCGAAGCACATAGAGATTCGGTATCACTGGATCAAAGATACTTTGAAACAAAAGGTGCTACAGCTTGAGAAGATCCACACAGATGATAATAGATCAGACATGAGACCAAGGCTTTGTTCAGGGGCAAGTTTAAGGTTTGCAGAAACCTGGCTAGCTTGAAGAAGGTGAATATCTCTTGAGTTGGAAAGGGGGAGATTTGATGGGGTTTTTCTCATCAGAATAAAGGAGAGAGAGTGTGCAAACTGGGTGTGGTCAGGCGCCCGGACCAAACCTGGTCGAGCGATCGAAATTCACCCGGATGGCAGCTAAGCTGTTACACTGTTTTAACAACAATCAAGTGCCCAATGGTCTTATGACCAGGCGCCCAGTATCCTGCAGATTGGTTTTTCTCGCTGGACAGTTTTTTGCTTGGGCGGGCGCCTGACTGTCCACTAACCAGGCGCCCAACCCTAAGCGGACTGCTTGTACGCAGTTTCCTCTTTAGGTTATAATTCCTCCGGTTCTTTATTTAAAGGGTTCCAAATCGAGATATGTTATCCCATTGAAGTGTTTTCAGGTCTAAGGTGAGAGAGAGAGAGAGAGAGAGAGAGAGGAAGAGAGAGGAGAGAGAGAGAGAGAGAGAGAGAGAGAGAGAGGAAGCTTGTAGAAGGGAGATATTGCTTGAAAAGGTGATCTTCGGCGCAATCATCGTCTCAACGCTTCTACATCCTCATGATCAGTGAGTTCTCTCCATTTTCATATTCTCATATTGTTTATCCACTCCTACGCAAGTAAAAAAGGTTTAATCCAAGATGTGTGTGCTTGTGATCGGTTGTAACGTTATACTTCATAGTAGATTGTTTGTATAGACTAGGTCCCATGGTTTTTACCTCTTCGAGGGTTTTTCACATAAAAATCTCTTGTGTCGTGAGGTTATTGATTTGCTTTTGATTATTGCATTATCATATCCCATAATTCTAATGCATTGGGGGGCGAGATCGTAAGGTTTGTGTGAAACGCATTCAACAAATGGACCATCCACTTCAAAAGTAGCTCCCATACAATGAACACATCAAATGTAGGCTCCACTTAATAGGCAGTGGACATTAAAGGGCCCCACAAGAAGGAAAATAAACACTGACAGTGGGCCTCACATGATAGATGACCTCTATCAAGGTGGGACGCACATGATAGATGGTCCACATCAGAGGTAGGCCCCTAAATGATGAATAGTCCACATCCATAGCGGGCCTCGCGTGATGGACAACCCACTTTGAAGGTTTGTCTCCCATGATGGACGTCCACATCAAAGGTGGGTTCCACATGATTGATGATACAAATCTAATGTCCGACATGATGGATGACCTACATTTAAGACGAGAAGCATGAAGGGACATGCTTGTTTGAGATGAAATTGTTGTACTTTTTTTAAAATGACAGCAACTAGCCATAAAAAAAAAAAAATTTAAAAAAAAAAAGTTCATATTTAAACATTTTATCAAATGTGCATTTCAAATAAGAACTCTCTTCAATACTTAAAAAATAATTTTATTAAACAAGCTTATTGTAAAACAAGTGCTAGAATAAAAGGCCTTAAATTTTTACCTCTTATTAGGGTCCTTTATTTTTTTAGAAATAAACCAATAAGCTCTTATTTGTAAAGATGCCAAATGGCCCAATTATGTAGGCTAAACCCACAACTAACTTATTTGTACTTAAACCTAGTCATAATTCTAAAAATCATTAAAATAATGCCAATACACTGTGATACTCAACTCTTATATTTGACTTAGGGCCTGTTTGTTAAATCCAAAGTCTAAAGCCTGAATTTGAAATCTAAATCTGAAGTCTGAATTTGAAGCCAGAAAGCATGTTTGGTAATCGTCTAAAAGACTTGTTGAAGTCCGAAAATTAAGTATTGAATATGAAAAAAATCGTTTGTTAACAAACGTCTAAAATGTCTGAAATATGATAATTTGACAAATTTGCTCTCATCACATATTCATTGTAGAGGTGGGCAATGATCCGGGCCGAGCCGAGTTAGCCCTAGTTTGGTTTGGCTTGTTTTTGTGCCACCCTAGTATGTGGATTGGCCCGATTTGGGTTTCAGACCGACCCATGCAGCTCAGGTTTGGTTTGCTTCAAAAAAATATGATTCAAACCAGGATCGGTTTGGTCAACCCATGACGGCTCTTTTTTTCGGGCCAACCCATGGTGGCTCTTTTTATTGTTTGATTGTTTAAATAGAAAAGGATTAAGAAAAAAAAAAAAATACCAAAGTATCCACGCCGACCATCCGTTTTTACATATCATTTTAGGACATGATCATATCCAAAGCTCAAGTGGATCACGCCATAGGAAACAGTGTGCTTACAATCTATGAGCCAAATCAAACCAAGTTGAATCAAACCAAGCTTTGAGCCGAGCCGAGCCGGTTTTGCCCTAGTTTGAGCTTGGTTTTGTTTTTCAAACGAACTTGACCATGAGGCTTGGTTCGGTTTGAACTTCTATTCAAACCAATCCAAGCTGAGCTTTTTCAAACCAATCTGAGCCGAGCTGCCGAGCTAGCTTGGTTTGTGCCCAGCTCTAGTTTAGTGGATCCCTAACTGTGGGCTCACCATGATATATGTTCTTTACATTCACGCCATCTATCCATTTTGACAGCTCATTTTATGGCATGACCCTAAAAAGCTTTTGTGGGCCACAAAAGTTTCAGATAACGCTGATATTTGTGTGGTCCCTTCATCCAGGTCTTTGTGACCTTACCAACAAGGTGGGTGGAAAATAAACATCATGCCTAAAAAGTTTTTAATGGAGGGTATTCAATCACCACTTTTTCTTGTAGTATGGTTCACATGAGATTTGGATTTGCTTCATTTGTTAGATCATGATATAAAATTCTTGTGGTGTGGTCCAAGAAATATACACACGCTTTCCGCAACTTCAGAGGTGGGTCCAGCATTTCAACCAATCTGAGCTCTTCAGAAGAGGATTGTGTTGGGTGCCACAGACCACCAACCTTGGTGGTGTTGATCACGTCACCAAGTTTTGTGGGTCTCATCATGATGTATGTGTTATATCCACTCTATCCTCATGAATTGGCTGCCTACTGTTGAAAACTTTTTTGGGCCACAAAAGGCTCTGATCAAACTGATATTTGTGGTTTCCCTTCATGCATGTCTGTTTGACCTAATCAACAAGTTGGATGCCAAGTAAACATTACAGTGAGCCCTCAAAAGTTTTTAATGGTGGGCATTCAATCACCATTATTTTCTTGTGGTATGGTCCGCTTGAGATTTGAATCAGTCTCATTTATGGGCTCATGTCATAAAATGATCTGAAAAAATAGATGGATGGCTTGGATAAAACACACACATCATGGTGGGGCTCACAGAACACTATCCAGTAGCCACTTTGCTATTGGCAGCGTCAGCAGGGAAACCGCGAGGATCTCACAAAGCTTGAGACGGATGGTCATGTCAAGGGCTCAGTGTGGGGCATACTGTGATGAATATGTTTGATCTTAACCATTTTTCCGTATCATTTTGGGGAATAAAGGAAAAAAAGAGGTAGATCTAACGCTCAAGTGGGACGCGCCATCGGAAACGGTGGGAATTGAGCACCTATAGTTGAAAAGTTCTTGGGCCATAGAAGGCTTTGATCAAATTGATATTTGTGCTTTCCCTTCATCAAAGTCATTGTGACCTTATGAAGAGGTTAGATGGCTAATAAACCTCACAGTAGATCCTAGAAAGGTTTCAACAACAATAGTTCAATTCTTACTTCTTTTTGTGGTGTGGTCCACTTGAGCTTTGGATGTGCCTCAATTTTTGGGCTCATCTCTAGAATGATTCGAAAAGGTTGATGGATGGTATGCATCTAACACATAAATCATGGTGGGGCCCAAAGAAGTTTCACACATTAAAAATTGGGTTGTGCATTACGCAATCTATTCAGAGAGAGAAAATCCCCATAGAAAAGTGGGAGGGACAATTTTGGAAGAATATTTTTTTCTTTTACGAAGAATCATGAAGCGCATTCTATATTCTGGCAAAATTTCACACCACCTATTAACCCACTCGAAACCCGCACGAAAAAAACAGTGTTCGGGTTCAGCCTTATCGTGTTGCATCACTAATGGGTTGACCCGTTAATATAATGGGTCAAGTCAGTGTTTCACCTCCAAACCCATTAACCCTTAACATAATGGTTTAGATTACCAAACCATGGCCCACCTATAAACCTTGGCACTCCATCATATACAATATTGCAATGTACAAGTGATTCCTCCTCGTCTCACTAGTGAATCCTATTGTTTCCAGTGATATATAGTTTGGACCCACTAGGTGGACCACAGCATGTTGGCTCAGACTGTTAGTTGTCCTCATCAACGGTGTGGCCATCTGATGAATAGACTAGCTTAACAGGTTAAACAAGTCGGGTTATGGGTAACCTGTTAAACTAATGAATGGGTTTGGGTTTCTAGATTTTGACCTATTAGTTAACGGGTCGTGTTTGGGGGAGCAAATTTTTGACACAACACGAACAATATGGTTCAACATACCCGTTGCCAGGCCTAATTCCGAATTAAGTTAAACCTTTATTGACGAAAAAATTTAGGAAAAATTGTGAAAAACTTTCCGAATTCAATATTAACAAACAACTCTTAACACAGAGTGTTTTCTTGATTCCCCATTCAATGGTTTTTTTAAGTGTGTTAACAAACAAACCCTTGGTCTTGGCTTCGCAAGACATCAAATTGGGCTGATCAGTTGTTGACTCATGCAACTCCTAGCACATGGGCCAAGTCACTTAGGACTCGGCTAGGATAACAGCAAAGAAGTTACTTTTTAACTTATGCTAAATAATTGAGTTACTTTTACACTTAATTTAGTTTGGCAAGTATCATTGTAAAAGTAAGTTATGTGCCAAAAGCTACTAACTTAGTAAGTTGTTTTTTTTTTTTTTTTTCGAGTCCACATAAAAGGTAAGCCCCACATGATGGATGACCCCTATATTAATGTGGGCCCATATATGGATGGTCCACGTCAGATGTTGGCCCATGATGATAAAAAAAAACCCACATCTAATGCAGGTTGGTATGATGGACGACTCACTTTAAAGGTGGGGCCTACATTATGGACGATCCACATCAAAGTTAGGCTCCACATGGTGGACAGTGGACATTGAAGGTGGCCCTTACATAATAGATGGGCCATATAGAGGTGGCCCCACATGATGGACAATCCACATCAAAGGTCGCCCCTAATGGTGAATGACCTATATCCAAGCCCAGCCCTACACAATGGGCAACCCACATTGAAGGTGGGGCCCACAGATGGATAGTCCACATCTAAGGTGGTATCCACATGATGGGCAATTACTTTGGGTGGGCCCAACATGATTGATGATCCAACCCACATGATGGACAGTCCACATCAAACGTTGGACCTAATGATGAGTGGCCCATATCCAAGGCGGGGCTGCATGATGGATGACCCACATAAGAGGTGGGGCACACATGACAGACAATCCAAATCAAAGATGAGCTCCACATGATGGGCAGTGGATATTGAAGGTGGGCCCCACATGATGGACAATAACACTTGATGGAGGCCAACATCAAAGGTAAGCCTTACATAATGAATGGTGCACATTAAAATCGAGCCATAGTGATGAATGGCTCATATCCAAGGTGGGTCCCATATGATGGATGGCCCACACAATGAATGATCCATGTCAAAGGTTGGCCCCACATGATGGATGGTGGACGTGAGGGGACCAAACTGACTCAAGGGATAATTGCTTATGATGTTGGAAGCCAAACATACTTTTCAACTTTTTGGTTGATAAGTATGGTGGTTACCAAACATACTTATAGGCTGAATAAGTAGAAAACAAGATAAGATAAGCTATTTAAGTAACTTCCGAGACCAGATCTTGGAGTCAATTGAGTTGGACACCAAGTCCATTTGAGTGTTCCAACTATGGGCCTAGCCCAAACCTAGCTGGTATGTAAGGGCCCACTGATAGTTTCCATCAAAGTTCAACGGGGATTGAACTTTTTGAATACTTTCATCCAGCCAAGTGGGTCTGAAGCAGCTTGTATGGTTGTATTATTTTGTTGTAAATTAATAATTTAAAAAAAAAAAAGGAATTAAAACTCTAGACAAGCTAAATTTTACACTTTAGGCACATTGGCAAATTCGACATAATAAATACTGCATACGTGTCATAAATATGTGATAGCACCTGTCAGTCTCTTCAATATGAATAATCTTAATTTCATGGTGTGTATGCATGCTATTAACACATGTGGCACATTTGGGGTTAAAGTTCGACTCTGGAACACATGGCACACTTAAAGATCCAATGTAGCACATGTATGGTCGTTGAGCCATGTGGGATTCTCATGTGTGGTGCATATGTGATAGCACATCGCACATGTCATCCATTCGTAAGAAATATCAAACTCTCCGTATTTAGTGAAAATTGCCCGAAATTAATGGAAAAACAAGGTCTCCTCCAGACCCGAATTGCGTGGTGATCCAAACGCCAGGTAGCCCATGATGGAATTTTATTTAGCCACATGCCAAAGTTAGAGGTGGGTTCGCTGTAGTTCGTACACAACCTAACAACTTTCAAACATGCTTTGCAGACCATATCTGCATCTATCTTAATCAAATCTTGCCATTTCTCAATACCAAGGGCTAGGGACAGGCGATCTGCATCCGGCTCCAAAGCATCCACGTGTCAGGAACTTCGTCCTATATTTGCATTGTTTTGGGTCCGTAAATCACGTGATCTATGTTTAGGTTAACCGTTCATTTTCACGTGTCCATAATCAGATGGGGGTCGGGTCATTCAACGAGGGCAATCTTTTCGAGCCATCCTAATGTGGGGACCACCACGTGAAAAGTCAGGATCGACGACTGGACTGTCGGGTCACACGTCCCATGCGTCATGTTTGCTTAATCAGTGTCAAGCAATGATTTTGTTTGATTCATTATGGAAAAAGCGACGCCTCATTATAATTAAAAACATGCATTTAAGGCGGGAGTTGATTACTTTGGTCCGTCGCACTGGATCAAGCCGTATTTCCTCGCATTATACCTGGCACTTGGTACATGAGAATTCCAATCCGATCCATCCATGCAGTTGGATCATCCTCCAGGAGGTAAAATAGCTGGAAAACACATCGAACGGACTATTATATTGACCATTTTCTTCTGTAGAATCCTTTTTTGTTTTGACACTTGGAAGGTGTTCGAGTGGATGGGATCATCCGTTGGGTATAAGTTTCAACCACAAGCAATGGTTGGACCTCAGTGACTAAGATGGACAGTGAGGATCTAATGCAACAGTTGCGCGTGTTAGGTATTGGGCGAGGAACACCCTATCTGATTAGGATGCACATCCTCGTCACAAAGATCTAATCAAGAAATCTAAGACATTCCAGCTCGAAGAAAGAAGTGAAACAGCGAGTGTACTTGCATCCCTACCCAACAACCTTCTCCAGGCAGGAATGCTAATGGCCTGTTTGTTTTGAGGATTTGCCTTGAAAACCAAGGTAAATGAGCATTTATTACCTCTATGGAAAATTCCTGAACTCCTTCCGCTATGACAAGTGACCGCTGCTTTTTTTCACTTGACATTCACCAAAACCAAGGGTAAAAATTGTATGGCCACCGTGATGTATGTGACTTATCTACACCATTTATTTTTTCCACAATCTCATTTTAATGAACATATGAGAAAATGAGGGTGATCTAAATCTCAAGTGGACCACATCATAAGAAACAGTGGGAAAACAATGGGAATTGAATGTCTACTGTTGGAAGCTTCTTACTGGCCTTAGGAGTTTTAGATGATATTCGTTATCCCCCCTTTATCCATGTCTATGTAACATCATGAATGGGTTAGATGACAAATAAACATCAATGTAGGCCCAAGGCATGAGATAGCTTTCAATGGTGAACGTTATACAGACCACTATTTGTTGTGGTGTGGTCTACTTGAGCTTTAGATCTACTTCATTTTTGGGCTAAAGTCTTAAAAAAATTTGGTAAAACAAATGGATGGCTTGGATAAGTAATAGACATCAAAGTGGGGCCATTATTTTAAGTGAGTCTTTCTAGACCGGATTTTAAGAAATGAGAATTCCCTCACTTATCAAACGGATGTAAGAAGTAATGATAACTTATTTCCAGGATTTACCTCCATTTACAATGAAACAAACATACCCTAAATGTGATACTCGTTAGAGACACCTGGGATTCGAATTCGGATTTGGTAGTGACCCCTCCACTGCGTAGATCCGGTCGGTGCTGGAAAAGTTATGTGGACCCCACCATGCGGTATGTGTTTTATCCCCATTGTCCATACACTTTCAAGCTCATGACAAAAAATGAAGCTGATCCAAATCTCAAGCAGACCACCATGGGAAACAGTGGTCATAGAACGACCACCATTAAATACTTCCTAGGGCTCACTATAATGTTTATTAGCCATCCAACCCGTTGAACAAGTCACCTGGACGTAGGTGAATGGAAAACAAAATATCAGCTTCTTCCAAAACTTTTGCGTCCATTAAGAAGCTTTTAATGGTGAGTGTTCAATCCCCGCTATTTCTTATGGTGTGATCCCTTCGAGAGTTGAATCTGCCTCGTTTTTGTGGGCTGGCAAAGTGGATGTAAAGAAGCGATAAAACACATGCATCATGGTAGGGCCCACAAAGTTCTTCATACATATACTTGTATCAAGGTTGGGTATGTGGGTACAGGCGAGGTTACTACTAAGAGTCTAAGGGTAGTTTGGGCAGTCGCATCTCAAGGGATAGAATGGTATTAGACGGGACCAACATCATTTATTGTACATTAATTGCATGTCTGCCAATACCATCCTAGTAGATGGATTAACATCTTCCTTTTGTATGTTGGGATCAAATGCTTTCCTCGCTAAGTATATTGTATTACGTGAATTCTGCATTTGGTGGGCCATGAAATTATAATCAGTGGACCACATGTTGCAACTGACTTTCATCATGTGCATACATGTGCACATTGAATGGAACATGTAAAAGACATATATGAATGGACAGCGTTGATAAAACACATGCATCAATGTGGGGCCCACAACTGTAGTGGATATCGGGATCCACCAAAATCCACCCTTGACATTGGAATACGTTATACTGGGATTAATCCTAAATCATTCTTGTATTATCAAACATCGGATGAAATTGGCATAGAATCCAATGTCATTCCATACCACCAAATGTTATCTAATACAGCTACCTAAACAGGCCCTAAGGCACCAACAATTGACAGTAACCCATACACATGAAAAGAAAATGAGCAATGATTATAAACTCCATATGGGCTACCGTCAATATGATTATTACAATCATTATGTCAAATATCAAATATGTATAGTAATTAGGGATATCAAAGTTAAATTAGTAATTAAATTTAAACTCTTGTAGATATATTACATATATAAATTGTGTATAGCTATTTTTAGATCATAGGGGATTTTGAACCCAGGGTGCCAAATACAACTAGAGATTCTTTAATCCAAGATATTTCAAATTCAAGGGATTTTTAATACAAGTACTTTAAATCCATGGTGTCAAAGAATGCCTACTCGATTAAGAAAGAAAGTGTACTTGCTCGTTTAGGTGAAGTTGGTTATCAAACTATGGGGTCGTTTGGTACCATGGATTTGGAGGAATTTGAGGGAATTTCAAATCGAGTATATGTTTGGCACCGTAAAAGCTTATTTGAAGCATGGATTTGGAACTCCTAGATTTGAAACACCCTGGATTTGGAATCCCTTGTAATAAAAAAGTAGTTATGCATAATACATTAACAAGGGTTTGAATTTAATTACTATATCAACTTTAACATCCTTAATTAGTGTGCATATATAATTTTTGACACAATGGTTGTAATAAGCCCATTGAAATATATAATTTGACTAAAAATGACGAAATTCCAAGTCTCCGATGGGCCACAAGTACATAATCACATCCAAGTGACTAACCAATAATTTTAACCGTTGATTTACATGGACAATGTTTAGACAGTGCATATCATCGATGAGCCATGTACCCAATAAATTAGTAGCCTAGTGATACACATGCTACATGTCTCTTGGAAGGATTTTAAATGTAATCCAAGCTTCCACCCTAAATTTCAAACTCCATCTTTGAGGGGATTTGAAACCCCTAATTGCTTTATGTGTCAAACATATTAAGGGGACTTGAAACCCCCTTAAATCCATGGTGCCAAATGAGGCCTAAAGCAACTAGCCCTTGGAGTGTTTGAAATCCAAGGTGGAAGGTAGGATTACATTTAAAATCCTCTCATGAGTTTGATGTGTAACACATGTCACTAGGCTACTAATCTATTGGACACATGGCCCACTAATGATATCCCAAAATAGTCAGATTATCAACTGCATCACTAAAATTACTTCAATAGAATGATATGTGCAATCCAAACATTATCCATGTAAATCAATAATTAAAAATAGTTATACATACATTAATTAGAAACATTAAAGTTAGTAATTAAATTCAAACCCTTGTAAATATACTAGGGGGGATCTAACCATAGCTCTCCTAAGATCTATCTCTAACCATAGCTCCCCTAAGATCCTGTCAAAACCCGCCGGGAGACAACCTCAGCCAAGGGTCCTGACCCATCTTAGTAGCAAGGTGCTACTCCTACCCCTGTAAATATAAAATGCATACCAGGTTACTTCAAATCCAGGCGCTCCCAAACAGGCCTTGAAAGTGTGATAGTTAAAAGTCATAATGCACATTATATCTTCATATCAAATGTTCTGGCGTGATGCTTTCAATCTTAGCTGTCACATATTATAGCTCTAGATCAAACTTTTTAGTCCCATGTCTTTCAATCTTAGCTGTCCAAGATGTCATATAACTTTAGATCAATTTTTTTAAACTGACATCAACTTAACTGTCCATGTGATAGTCCTTAACTTTGTCTTATATGGACATCAGACATGGCCCACTTCAAAGCACCTACACAAACATATCATGTCTTAACCACAGCTCAGTTATCTCAATTGACCTTTTTCGTACATGGGTGTAACACCTCATCAGGGAGGGACTAACGAAGGGTTCGGAGCCTTTACCTCGTTGGAAGACTCTACGAGGGACTGACAAACTAATGGAGCCCCTCACACGTTTGGCGGGTTGACACACCGCGTGTAGGTTTAGGAGGACAGTTGGAAAATCCACATGCATTTATTAACTCGCCCTAAGCACCCACTAGTAATCAGTTCTTCCTTCCCGAGAAATACAAGTAAACACTTAAATTCTCACCTACCAAACAAGGTTGGACATTAATCTACTATCAGTTAGTTCACCCTACCTTCACAGCCCTAAAGATACACTCCCTTCACTTTGAAGAGAAGATAGCAACCAGGATATAAAGCATCTGGTGCTACGCGTGCAATTTTGGTGCACATACTTGGGATCCTGGCTGTTGGATCGTAGATCATGTTGATCGATGATCCAAACTTTATCCTAAAAACCCATTCGTATTCATCAGAGATTCCTCCAATCAGCGGCTGAGATCACCTACACAGTTCATCTTTTGGGGCCCTTTAGTGGGCCACCCACAAATAATCATACTGGCAGTTGATCCAGACTTCATCCTAAAAACCCTTTTCTGATCATCAGAGTACTCAATTGGTGGCTAGGATTACCTACACAGTTCATCTTTTGGGATACATCCAGCCACCCTGCAATGGCAATTGGTGGCTAGGATTACCTACACAGTTCATGTTTTGGGATACATCTATCCACCCTGCAATGGCACTAGACAAAAAGTCTGGATCCCTAAGTGACTTAGGGAGACCGTTGATTTTAGTGGGGATGCACTCTTTGTTGGGAAAACTAGCGGAAGCGTAACGTTGAACACGCGGAGCAATGCGAAATTAAGCACAAGCATTTACCACAAGAGAATTCAATTTTACATGGAAAAACCCATCAACAGGTAAAAATCCACAGCATAAAGCGATCTACTATGAATATCAGAGAGAAAATCTCAAGTTCTCTCTCACACACACCTCTCCCCTCTTCCAAACGCAATTAGGAAACCTTGGACACTTTAGGATTACAACTAAACACGGATTACAACTCTTTAAATAGGCAAAAGTCCGAAATTAGCACCGACCGGTCTAAGCACCCAAACTGCGTACGTTTGAAGGCTCCTCCAACAATCTCCACCGAGGCTTCAAACGACGAATCAACACCATCCTCGCAACGTCATCTCATCTTCAATCATAGTTCCACCGTTTCTCATAGCACCATCGACCCTAACCTTGCAAATTCGCACCATTTACCGCTCTTCTCATGTGACCCTTGGGCACTTGCCACATACGAGCAACCGTGGATCTCGTTGCCTTTCTCACAACTCCACTGTGAATTGTGCTCTCAATCAACATGTAAAGATGACCACACCTCCGTGCATTCATGCACACGAGTGCCCCCTTTATCACTTCATAACAACGATCGCGGCCGATGAACACGCACCCTTTCGCCTATGCACACGAGTGCCCCCTTTATCACTCCATAACAACGATCGCGGCCGATGAACACGCACTATTTCGCTTCGAATGCACCAAGAGAAATCATATTCATCTTCATCTTAGGGACGTGCTTCACATCTTCCAGGACTCGTTCGACCCCATCAAACATCTTGCTGCGCACAGTAATAATACCCACAACCTTTTGAGCGAATCCATCACCCACAAACATTGATTCACCACCATACTCACTGTATGTCGTGAATGAACTCCGGTCAAAACATACGTGACATGAAGCCCCTGAATCTAGGACCCACTCACTACCGTAAGATCCTCGCCAAATACAGTTAAAACTTTACAAATATCGTCACCGTCCTCTACAGTATTGGCTCTCTACAAAAGAATTTTCATACCTCTCTTGCTTCATCCTAGGATTCTGACAATCCCCTCTCATGTGGCTCTCCTGTCCACAATTGCAACACTTCACCTTAGCCTTCCATTTGCCATTGGCCTTAGATCCCGATTTCGAATATCCTCCATACTCGGAACTTCTTCCCCTCATAACCAGTGCCTATGAGGAATAATGAAAAGCCATGTCACCGCTTTTCTTTCTCATCACCTTCGACTAGAGGGCTGAGATAACGGTCTCGATGCTTATGGCTTACCTCCTTGCGCACACAGTCCCTGAACGACTTATATGAATCTGGAAGAGAATTCAACAGGATACATGCTTGATATTCATCCTTCATCGGTTCTCATCGATCCCAACCAACTTGCAAACCTACCTATTGAACATGCTCAAGTGGTCCTCCACTTCTATTCCCTCGGTCATCCTCAAGGTGAACAACTGCATAAAAACTTATTGGCAAAAACCTTATCTAGTTTTGTCATTGTTTCAGCCGCAGTCTTCTCCTTCATGACATAATAGAGAACATCATCCGTAAGGCTTAACAGGATTGAAGTTCTAGCCTTCTTATCAAGCCTCGTCCACTCATCATCTTTCCTAGCCTCGGGTCGTTTTCCAAGAGCTTCTCAAGCCCTTGCTGAACTAGGAAGGATTTAACATTCACCTTCCATAGCTTAAAAGTTATTTTTTCAAGAGAACTTTTCTAGCTCGAACCTTATGTTTGATCCCATCTTCTCGTCTCAGATCCGAATTCTACTCCTACCCAAACTTTATCTCTAATACCACTCGTTGGGAAAACCAGCAACAAAAGCGAAACGTCGAACGCACTAAACAATACGAAATCAAACGAGTAAACAAGATGCATAAATCACACACAAGCATTCACCATAAGAGAATCCGATTTTACATGGAAAAAACCCCTCAACGGGTAAAAAAATACGGCACAAAGCAATCTACTATGAATATCAAAAAATTACAAAGATTGACAGCCCACAAACAAGAAAAAATAGATAAAACTCTAAGTTCTCTCTTACATACACATCTCCTCTCTTCCTAACGCAATTAGAAAACCTTGAACACCTTAGGATTATAACTAAACATGAATTACAACTCTTTAAATAGGCAAAAGTCCGAAATTAGCAACATCTTATGCACTATTGCGTGCTGCGCAAGAAAGTCGCGTTGGCGCTTGACTGATCATTGCCCAACATAAAAAACAGTCCAAGGAGAGAACATCAACACACTGCCTCAAGACCGATCACCCGACCGGTTGGAGCCCCCTGACCACCCGTCAGAGGCATCATGGGTTCTGTCCAAAGCCTTCTATGCATCCAAGCCAAACGGCCAAACGGGTCGTCTGACCAGTCTGAGCACCCAAGCTGGGCACCTTTGAAGGCTCCTCCAGTACTCTCAACATCACATGAAAGACACATGAAAGAAAGATGAAGATCAACGACAACACCAAACAAACTTGAAATGCTAAAATACAAATGAAAATAGGAAGTAGGAGGAGATCCCTACAACATGGTTGCACTCTGGAATTAAATCTGGACCATCAGTTACTGGACCACCTCTCTGATGAAACCATTGTCCCAGTCATAACAATAACTCATGTTTTGTTCCCCTTGCTTATCTCCCACAACAGCCCAATCTGAACCATTCATCAAATCTCATTTTTGAGAGCCAAAAGCTAAGAACACACCACCAGTACGTCAATAACAAAGAAAGGGTGAAACACAACCATTGATCAGATGGGTGCCCTTTGCTGATCAAATCATCATCAATCACCAAATGGGCAGTCTTAGACCGTCAATCTCAACCATTAAAACCTAATCCACCCAAAAATCAAGACACCCAACAAGGCCGCGCCTTCGAATTGCACTGAAAAGAATGCCAAAACAAATCCCCATTTTTCTTCTCTATTTGAAAGAAAAAAAAAGAAAAAACCAACAGCAAAATCATTAAAAGGGGTGGATTAATAACAACAGAAGATCATCTTCTTCATTCTCTTCAAAGCTTAGGAAGAAGAAGAAGAGGCATTGAGGACAACATTGGTATTGGTGTTATTGCTGGGGGTGTTATTGGGCTCGGTATTATTACAAGTGCTATTCCTTTTCGCCAAAGCCTGCTTGTGGTTGTGCATCCAAACCTTCAAAACGCTCTTACCAACCCCAATCTCTCTGCAGAATTCCTCGACAACCCTTTCGTCCTGCCTCTGCATCTTCCACCCCAACTTCTCCGCGAACCCGCACATCTTCTCCTTCTGCTCCCTGCTGAATTTTGTCCGGAACCGCTTCCGCACCGTCGTCGAATTAGCATTCGGCGTCGTTGGATTGTTGTTGTTGTTATTGTTGTTGCTGCCGTTGTATGTATCGTTGTCGGCATCGGCCGGAGTGGAATGCCCGGCGCTGAGAGCGAGCAGCATCTGGGGCGCGGTCGGAGAGTAGGTTGCAGCCAGCGGGGGAGGCGACGAGCTCGAATTGCGCCTTTTGGGTGTGAATTGATCATCGTCATCTTCGTTTTCCTCATCGGTATCGTCGCTGCGGCGGTGGAAGTTGCGGTGGCAGCCACAGGCCGCGCATTTTAGCGAGGTGGGGTCGGAGGGGGAGGAGAGTGGGGAGGGCATGAACTCGCCACAGCCATCGATAGCGTGGGCCCCAAGTGCGGCCGCATGGTTCTTCAGGCACTCCCTGTAGAAGATTTTGGTTGGATGATTGTGGTGGTGGTGGTGGTGGTGGTGGTGGTGGTAGCGCTTGGGTGCGCCGTTGGCGAAGGATAATACAAGGCGGGAATCGGAGGAAGGGTATTTGTGGAAGTTCGAGGGTGTTTCTGTTTTTGGGTGTTTCGCTGTTAGGTCCATAGCAGGGGTTTCGGGGCTGTCTGAAACATCTAGGGTTAGGGTTTTTCCAGGGTTAGGGTTTTTCAAGGTGAGTTTCTGTTTCCATGGCTGGAAACGGTCGGAAGGTGAAGAGCAGAAGATGGAGAGAGAAAGAGAGCTGAGATGAGATGAGATGAGATGAGATGAAATTTTAATAATAAGAATAAAAAAAATGGGGTTTGATTGTAGATGATGAGAGGAGATTACAAGTGTCGCTTCTTAACCACATGTTTTGACCGTGGTTCTAATCTATGGTTAAGATTCTGACTCATATGAGTTAAACTGCTGTCCTTGTAATAAATATCAGGTGACGTCGGGTATGGGTATCCAGACCCGGACACCGACTCTATTCGGGTCTCCTTGCCGCGAACCGGGACGTGCCTCCACGTTTGGGCCTGCATGTAGAGAGATGGTACGATGGTCTCATCAACCGTCCATGAGCCGGAAAGCTTTGTACTGAAGCTTCTTCCGGTCCATATCTAGAGATGGATCGTCTATTTGAACGACTGGAATTGCAACTTACAAGGGCCCACTTTCTGTTTTACGGATCGATGGTTAGGATTAATACTTTCTTTTACGTGATTAGCTGATCATCTCTCCATGTATTGATAATCTGTAGTCGAGGTTCGTTATGCCAACACGTGGCGTGCGTGCGAATTCACATACGTATAGGTACGAAGAAGGGTAATGGTACATTTCGAATACAAGCATATCACGTGCACCGCATGTGACACGGTGACGGGCTTGCTAATCTGCATATCTGTCCGGTGATTTTCCATAGCCCAAAATCTGGCTGGTCCATTTTTAGTAGGTCTGTCTACGGGTCAGGTTTGGGTCATGTCCTAGACATCACGTGCCGGGCTGATTGGATTCCAGATCCTGTTTTGAGGACCAACGTCCGGACTCCATTGAATGGGACTTTGATCTGGACCCAGCTCATGTAGCCTCAGCTATGGGGAACACTGCAATGTCTTTGTAGCATATACTCTATAACAATTTCCCTAACTCTAGTTCAATACGTGGTACGACAGGTGTGTGGCACGTGGAAAGAGGAAGGGAAAGAGATGCTTTTAGCCCAGTGAATTTTGGAAATGCGAAAGTTATAGCCTCACATCTTTTCTTTTCTTTTCTTTTCTCAACACCCGCTCACACTTCAATGGATACTTGAACTCACGACCTTTTGTTGAAACTCTTATAAGTCTACCACTGAGCCATATGGTCGCAGTCTATGGACTCACATCCGAACACAAAATGCAATGCGGCAACCAAAGAATATGACAGATTTCACATGGACATTATGGTAAATCTACCTGCCTTTGTTTGAGAGAAGAAGAATGAGTGGGGCTACAATTAGGAGAAAGAAAGGTGACTATGATAGAAATATCCTTAGCTGAGAGGCAGACATAGAATGCTAGTCTGTTTTATTGTCGGTTTGGCTTGCTGTAATCCTCTGAAACTAGATGTAAATGAATAATAATTATTTACTTTTGTATTTCTCTCAATAATGTACATCTTAAATGATTTTTTATTTATGCAATGTCCTTACTTTGCCTACTTGTCAAAACACCATGGGCCCCACCATGTCCTATGTGTTTTATCGATGTTGTCCATTCATTTTGCCAAATCATTTTAAGGCATGAGCCCAAAAATGAGGTTGATCCAAAGCTCTAGCAAACCCCACCGTAGAAAGTAGTGGGAATGTGACACCCACGGTTGAAACCTACGTACATAGGGCCTACTTATGTGTATTTGACATCTAATCTGGTCATAAGGTCACACAGATGTGGATGAAGGAAAGACACAAATACAAGCTACATTCCAAGCTTCTGATATCCCTTAAATATAAATGTGATTAAAAAATAAATATAGAGGCAGATTCAACTTAGATGTGTATGTTTTATCTTTTCAACTATTGAAATAAAAACTGTTGGAACCCCTTGGAGGTTCAAACCAATGAGCGTGGAGATTTCAAAAACAAAGTCTATTTTCCAAAAGTGATTTCTTTGACTAAAGAACCCATTTAATATTTATTGATGCACATTCCATTAACCCAATCAAGGGAAAAGCCCAATCCATGAATTAGGCCCAAGCTAAGAAATCTTTTCCACTATTTTAAATCCATGTGCATTCTGTAAACCTTAATGTGCAATTGAAAAGATCGTTCTATGCATCAAATATGAAGATCAAATCAACTAAATAAATGCCATAGCTTATTAAAAAGAAATTGTTAAAAGCTAATGCCAGGATCTTCTACATCTTATACCCTTAGAGAAGCATTAAGATGGGAATAGAATGCTTCAACATACCCAGCCTTATTTAAATAGTGGTAGAGTCTGAGGAGTTTGTAACCCATCGAAACTCCTCTCATTTAGGCTCTACACGGATTTTGAATTCCTAATTTATCTAAAACACTATGCGTGTAACACAATTATAGCGCACCACCCCTTACATGATTTTTTATTAACCACAACTTGAGTGGGGTCCATTGGTATGCCTGATTACATTATGCAACCCTTAGAGACATCCAAACCATTGATCAATTAAGCCCACCTTGTAGAACTTCTTACACATTCATGATGCATGACTTTAAAACTGTGTCGCATGCATAAAAAGAAAAGAATTTGAAATTAAAGTATATCTTGATAATATTTTACATGATTTTAAAACTTTTTTTTAATCTTAAAAAGATGTTCCATTCATTTAGAACTCATAATTGATATTAATGTATTTATGAGATGTTAGAGTATTTGGTCTATTAAAGATTTATTTTGTAATAAGAAAGGAGTACATTTTTTAGTTCTAGAAATATATATTATTTCCTAAAATATTTTAGTAGAAGAAAGAGTTAAGTGATTCATCTTTGGTTGTTAGTAAGTCCAACCCATACCAATTAAGTGATTCCCAATTTATATGCAACTTATGGTTACAAAAATTTTAATTCTAACTAATTTAGTGTCTAAGGCATTTTCAACACAGCTAATTAATGGATAATTTTTATAATTTTTTTGGTACTTTATCATCGAATTCATTTTCATCCTATAAAATTCCATTCAATTATGAATTCTAGAAAAAAAAATATTAAAATTTTTGAAGTACTAACTACTTGAAACTAGTAATTTTCTAGGGCTCTCAATGGAACGGGTTAGATCCGAGATTCGATTCGCTCTGAATCCATATAATGCGGATTTGGATCTTAAAATAAGTTCGATTAGTTAAATGGACCGGATTTGGATTCACAAGAACATATCCAAGTTTGATCCGAATCCGTTTAAGATTCGACTCATTGTCACCTCACTGTATATGTTATATTCATGCTAGCCATTTGTTTTACAGATTATTTTAGGCCATGTCCCAAAATTGAGACATGCCACTCTTAGGTCAACCATACCATAATAAATGGTGGGATTTGCATCATTTTTCTACTAAATTAAATATATTATATTATATATTTTTTTAGATTTGTAATGGGTGGATTCGGACCTAGATCCGACCCAAATCCAATAGTTATATGGATTTTGGATCGGAAATGGATCTAACAATTTATAAATGGATCGGATATGGATATCACCCTTTGGATTCGAGTTGGATCTGAATCCGATCTGAATTCATCTACAGATATACGGACTTGGAGCCTGATCCAACTGGATCCAATCCTGATCCGACCCATTGAGAGCACTACAATTTTCTAGACAATTTCAAAACGTCCTAAAATAAATTGTCCATAAAATTGGTCTTATTTGAATTTGGATTTTATTTTCTTTTTATTTTTACTAAAACTATACTCATCAAGGTTCACTTTATCAAACATGGGACCTAGTCTAATTATCTAAAGGAATGTCAACTTTTCATATAAGTGAGTTTATAGATTGAAGGAAGAGCATGATGATACTAAGCAATTCAAGGTTGGATTGGTTATAAAAAAACATCCTAAAATAAATTGTCCATAAAATTGGTCTTATTTGAATTTAGATTTTATTTTCTTTTTATTTTTACTAAAACTATACTCATCAAGGTTCATTTTATCAGACATTGGACCTAGTCTAATTATCTAAGGGAATGCCAACTTTTTATACAAGTGGGTTTACAGATTGAAAGAAGAGCATGCTGATACTAAGCAATTCAAGGTCAGATTGGTTATAAAATGTTTTTAAAAGAAGGTAGGTATTGACTACACTGAGATCTTTTCTCTTATTGCAAAGATTTCTACTATCGGATCAGTTCTAAATATTGTGGTTATAGATAATTTGCACATAAACCAATTAGACATAAAACAACTTTTTTATGGTGATCTTGAAGAAGATATTTATATGCGTCAGCCATAAGGATATGTTGTACCTTATAAGAAAAACATGGTATGTAAACTTAAGAAGAGTTTATATGATTTGAAATAGGCCCAAAAACAATGGTACAAGAAGTTTGATAGTTTTATGTCTACTAATGACTTTAAGAGAAGTCATACTAATCATTGTTGTTATTTTAAAAAAAATTAACTTCTTATCTCATACTTCTTTTGTATGTAAATGATATGCTTGTTACATGGTTAAAGCATTAGATCTTAATGAAAAACTATCTAAGGAGTTTGCAATAAAGGATTTGGGTGTAGCAAAACAAGCTATTGATATGAGAATCAATAGAGAAAAAAGAAATATGAAGTTGGAATTGTCATAGTACTTAAGCGATTCAACTTGGAAGGTGTTAAGCCAATTATTACTCCATTGGTAAGCTACTTTAGACTCTCAAAAGGACAATGTATAGCAACGCAGGAATAACGTGACTATATGCTAAGGTTTTAGATGCCTCAGTCATTAACAACCTAATGTATGCAATGGTCTGCAGAAGACCAGATATTGCTCATGTAGTGGGAGTTGTTAGCAAGTTTATAAACAACCGTGAGAAAGAACATTGAGAGGTTTTTAAATAGATTCCAAGATACTTGAGAGGTATTATCGATGCAACATTGTATTATTGAGGGTTAAAAATAAGTTTGCAAGGATATGTTGATTCAGATCTAATAGAGAATATTCATAACAGAAAGAGCATTATAGGGTACGTGTTCACTTTGGACAATGTAGTATTTACTTGGGTCTCACAGTTATAAAATATTGTTACTATCTCGACGACAAAAGGAGAGTAATTACTGCAATAAAGGCTTACAAGAAAATGGTATGGTTATAAGGTCTCGTGAAATAATTGGGTAAGAAGTAAGAAAATCTTAAGTTGTACAGTAACAATCAAAGTACAATTCATCTAGCAAAGAACTCAATTTTTCATTCAAGAGCTAAGCATATAGACATCAAATATCATTTCATATGATCGCTTTTTGAGGATGAACAATTTACTTTTAAGAAGATTCATACAAGTCGGAACCCTGTAGATATTTTAGTCAGAGTGGTTACTATAAAGAAACTAAAGTCATGTTTAGTTTTTGTCGGTCTTCATGCTTGAAGACAATGAGAAAATTCACACTAAGTTCTCTATATATGCATAGCTTTTATAGATACAGGAGATTCAGTGGAAGTTACCTATGATCATTCTCCAAGTCGAAGATTGTTAGGATCTATGAAGCCTGATCATCACAAGTGTATTGGTCATCCAACTAGTACTTCGCAAGTCGAGCTCTTTGCTAAGTTTGCTAGGGGTTGAGGGGGGGTAGCACCCTCTTGCTTGGGGGTCTAGGGGTGTGACTATTTTAGAGGAAAATTTCATAATTTCACATGATTTTTCTATATAAACCCTAGCTCGTTTTGGGTAACATGTATTCTACACACACACACACACGGAGAGAGAGAGAGGGCAGTCATCATATTGATAGTTGTTGCTTCTTCTTCTTCTTCTTCTTTTTTGAGCATGGTGGATTGGTGTGAATCATTAGATGTACTATAATAAACCACTTCGATCTCTATGTTGTGGTTTACCTCTTTTTCTGCTTTCCTTATGATTTCAAATTGTTGTGCTTGAGGTTGAAAAGGGATTTCTTCTCCCAACACTGTTGTATAAAATTAACAGACCTCATCTAATTAGTGGACCAATTCTCTCTTCTTCTTTTTTCCAGTGTGATACGCATGGCACAAATGACTTGGGGTGAGTGTAGAGAAGGTGTTGGGGCTACTGAATAGCTAAATGATAATGTAACCTTACTTGAATTGGGTTGGGTTGTGGGTCAACTTGAGGACCCTAGCCTGAACCTACTTAAAGAGGACCTCACCTACAACCGGTCCTGCGTCGATTTTCAATATGAGATGCCCAACTCAAACCCAATCTCAAGTCATCTATACTTGGATTTCTTATCCTTTGTTTTTGTCATGCAATGCACCCACCTTGTTAGTTGTGCAACACATCCATACGTATGATGCACTCACCATTGGGGTTAGTGGGTCTCCTTAGCACTCGACTTAGACCTGATGTCCAAACGCTAGGTGTCTTACCTCGGTGGTAGACTCCCAAGGCTTTCAACACGAGGTCTAGGGTTCAAGACCCATAGGTGGTGACATTCCACTAGGTGTGGGTGTGGGGGTGTGGGTGCGTGCGTAGAAATTATTAAAAAAAAAAAAAAAAAAAAAAAAAAGTTCTCTACGATGGACCCAACCTGACCCCACGCGTTCTCTACGATGGACCCAACCTGACCCCACGCTCAATCCTTTACCTGGCCGAATTTGCTTTACCCGAACCTCAAATCGGGCAACCCGATGACCTTCAGAAGCTGACCCAACGCGACCTGAACAAGGGTTGGATAAATTGGGTTAGGGTCGACACCCGAACCCAGCTACAGCGCGTAGCTAAGCCCACACTCGCCCACTTAAAATGCTCGTGCATCCCTTACATGCGATCTCATCTACCTGCTCAGCATGTTTTTGGAACATCAAAACCGTGCATAAGGTGGGACTCATCATATAGATGATCGACCGAAATAACAGGGTGGTCTATCTAATGATTTGTGAGATCTATGGCTCGGATAACCTGCCCACACTATGATTGATATTTTGGTGATGAAATCATGTAATGTTTTTAGCTCCCCTAACCAGAGATGTCACCTTAGCATGTGAAAAGGACATCCGAGCCGTGTATCAGGTGGACCAGCTAGCAATGTGGGTCATTTTGCCAAACAGTCGGGTTGTTCAACTACCAGGCACGATCTGTCCCACCTCATGCACAGCTCGAGTGTCCTACGCATGTGCTAGCTTGCAAGGTGTAAAAAAGCTGACAAAGCCTGGTGTCGCTGTAGTCCATTAGAATCGAAGTGACATGTGTGGCATGACCCTTGTTTTAATACTGGAAGCTTTTCTACCAGCCCCAGTCTTATAGTCCGCGGACTACCCAATTGATTTCTTAGCCCGTCAGTTGGACTGTGAATATGGATGATCGGAACCGTTCGAGAGGTAGCATCAATTGCCACAAATGATTCTAGCCACTAGATGTATGGATGGATAAAATCAAAGACTGGTCTGACGCTTGCATTCAAGTTCATTTTCCCAATTTTTTAGTATCATCTTCGTGGAAAGAGGGAAACATATGAACTATCAATGGTGGGACCCACATGATGACTTGGCTATTACACTGATCCACATGGCCCAGCTGGTGGACCACGATTGCACTTCTGTAGTTCCGCACAACCAGCCTTTTTATCCTTTTCATAGGCCTGCAGGTATGATGAGGCTGATGGAGGCTAGGGTCTACAAAATCTGCTCCTATATACTGTTAGGATCTAAACCTGAAGCTGGGTGGCCCGGATTCATGACAAGGCATGAGTGAGTAGGCGTCACGGTCAAGCAACAGTTTGTAAACATGAAAAACTCGACTCGAAACCCAGTCGACTCGAGTCAACTGGAAAACTCGGTCGAGTCGAGTAGAACTTCAAAACTTGAAACCCAAACGAGTTGAGTCTCGAACGAGTTTTAACCGAGTGGTGATCAAATCTAGTTTTTCTCCAGTTTTTATCAAATCTGGTCGAGTCAAGTAGAGCTGACTAGGGCCAATGAGTTACCATTTTTTTAGTTTTTAAACTATGGTAGAAGCTCATAGAGGATCAAATGGAATTTTTTGACCTGAGCCCAGATGGCTAAGTTTAGACCGGGGGCAGGCCCATGATCGGACAAGCCAGGAATTTTGATGGTTAGCCTGAAACCATCAAGAACCGTTTATAACCCCATCACCTTGATTGGGTTTTAAGTTAGTTGGCCAGTTTTGTACGTGTCACATACTCACATGGACTTCTTTACTACAGCCATGTGAAATCTCACCCCTCTGACAAATGATGTGGACATTAGGTCTGCCAGGCTAGCCTAAATGCTTGCTCCTTCTCCGACAACATGTGATGGCCCAAACCGTCCATTTAAAAGAGCTAAATAAAGTTGGTACATGAATAAAAATCACATTAGTTAGACCTCATATTTCATCATCCATACAAAGTTTCTTAAGATCAATGGTCCGTAAATGCGCGTGTCTAACTCACCTTGGCAGGATGATATTCGATCATTTACGTTCTGGTCCTTTTTTTTCTTTTTCTTTTTTTAAGTTAGTCATGCAACGCACCCACCTGTTAGTTGGGCAACACACCCACTTAGTTAATCACATGATGCACCCACCTATTAGTGAGGTTAGTGTGTTTCCTTAGCACTCGACCCTGAGACCTGTTGTTGAAACCCCTAGGAGTCTTCCAACTGGGCTAGAAGGATGGGCTAGAAGGAGGGACACATTTACATTATGGCCATCTCGCAAGCATTTCAAGCTGACTACTGTTCTATTAGGGGGGCATGGTTTGATGATCCAAAATGTTAAGATGGTGGGACTCACAGTGGATGGCCGTGAACAAAATTTCCCAAGAATATCCATCTTAGGTGTAGAGTATTTGGTCATTTCCTTTGTTTAACGGCTCTTTTGTCGGTGTGGATTTGAAATCATGCGGAATTGGTTGGATCTTAGTTTGTATGGAATCGAGTGGATTCGATATCAAAACTTTAAGGTGGGAGCTAAAAAGGAACTCTTTTATTAGGGCATTTGGATCCCAAATATATTCCTGCATTTCCTTGCTTCTAAACGACCAAAAACAGTAAATCCTCATAAATGCATCCGATTCCATGCTTCCAAACAAGCCCTATGCTTAAGCCCGGCCAGAGGTTGTATAGCTTGTTTGGTTTTTTCACTTTGCATAGGTGCGGATTTAGTAATCCAACTAATATAACTTGGTTGGAAGATCCTTGCTAGAGAATATTAAGCCTTTCATGTGTAAGTGGAAACTGATCTTGTATTTGTGTTTGTAGTCTTTTCTTATTCAGTGGCTTATTTGTTAAGTATAGAACTTATATATACCTGATTTGACCCCATAGGTTTTTTTTTGTGTTCTTTTTATTTTTATTTTAAGGGTTAGTACACACACCCACACTGTTAGTTACACCCTGCAATGTTAGCCACCCTCCCACGTTGGGAATCCATACCTGCACTTCAGTGTTGAAAGGAGGTTATCTTCACTCAGTTGACCAATGTCCCAAAGGTGTGGGTGTATTTGACCCCATAGCTCAATGATAGATTGGGCTTGTTTCAAAGATAAGAGTCTAGCCTATGTGTGTATGGTTGATCCGGCCTTCCCAAAGCTTTAATTGACACATGGGAGGTGTGGACAATGGTCTGAAACCACCCTAGGCAAGTAGTAAACGTAAGCTTCAAGGAAATGGGCCTTCCAATCTAAAGATGCTAGGACCCTATCTATTCTAGTCGTCTAGACATGGACACACCCTTTTCAGCTATTTAACCAAGTGAAGGGCCTCAAACTCATATCAAGAAGACCACATCTGTCCATCGACTCCCTCCCTTCATACTGGTTGCCACATTTGGCTCAACCCCTGCTTCTCCTCTAGACTACTTATCCTATAGTAGCATTGATAACAAGATATGGTGCAAGAATCACTCCAATTGGATGATCCTAACTATATGAATAAAGCCAATTTATTCAAATCATCTGTTTGTACAAGCCATAAGTCACATGGTTAGAATTATCAAGCCAAATTGCTACTTTGGAATCATAAGTAATACAAAGTGAGATCTATCATATATATATATATGTGTGTGTGTGTGTGTGTGTGTGTGTGTGTGTGTGGATCAAGATGATTTTTAGACCTATTTTGTATCTCTAATACTCAATCTTAACTATCTATTTTCCATGGCATTGATCAGATGCTTAGGATAATCCAAATTGGCATGATTTAGCACCATGGCATGCCCCTAGCCAGTTGTATGAAAGAATGGACGGTCCATATTAATGATTAGGCATCCCATGTATACTTAAATATATTTCTTTCTTCTCTCTTATATCCTTTTTTTCCATTGAATATTTTTTTTCTCTTCTTTCTCAAACCCTAACTTAATCATAATTAACCCAACTCATTACTAACCAAATCGATCCGACCCCACCACACCGTCCGTATGCCTATACAGACATGCCCGTACATTGCATAGACATGTCTGTATAATGTTCATATAACTAAATGACATCCCCCATTGAACATTTTTCTTCTTCTCTGTTTTATAAAATTCTAAAACTAACCTAACCCTCTAGCCTTTTATAAAATCCTAAATTTTCAATTTTCTTGATTTTCATAACCCAAACCTCTAATCCATTCAAATCCTACCAAAGCATAAGTGAATTCTCAAATCTAGAATGAAACCTATACCAGATGGAACTTCTACCTTCCATTGAGCCATGTTTGATCAATAGCCTAAAAGATCTATTTTATGGGATTGTGATGTGGTATTAAACTTGAGTTTAATTAAATATTTGATATTTCTAAGTTTGTGGTAGATTAGTTTTATTTTATGCTTTTATTTACTTTGGTAATCCATTAATTAATTTATTTGCAACAACTTAGTTTAGGACATCGATCATGCATCAAATTCTTTTTTTTTTTTTTTTTTTTTGTCAATAGCTCCAACAACAACAACAACAATGTTTCATCTTCAGCCAATAGAGGAATCTCGCGGGTCTCTACTCTGGCCACTAAACTATTGGTTGTAATGGCATAGAAGTGTGGCCTCTGCTTTCCTGTATTCTCCATTATAGATGAGAGTTATAAGGCAGTTTATCCAGCATTGTTATCCTCTCTCGACCCAGGTAGTAATTGCCTTCAGCTTTAATCTTGCTTCTCAGAGTTAAGTATTTCTTACTTCATGTGTGGTTGATTCGTTTACATGTATAGGTGTGAACATTAAAAATCGACGCCCACACTTTTGCATTTATTTTAGAAGTGCATAGGTTAATTTGGATTGATATAGTAGACTTGGAGTCACCACTAGCCAATTAGCTAAAAAATCTCACAGTTGGCTAGTACCTGCAGAATCTATAAAGCTAGAGAATTCGAAGACTCTCTTGCTTTAAGTTAACTCTTGATCTGCAACCTGTGATTCTGAGTAGGGGACCTCGGTTACAAAGAGGGAAGGTGTTAAGCACCCTCTCTATCCGTATGAGTGTACGATCTCGAATTCATGTGTTTAACTAAATTTAAGGAATAAAAACAATAAGATGTATAATACTAAAATAGGACTAGACAGACTTAGTTTTCTAATATGACAGGATCCGGAATTCTGGCAATTCATAGAGCATACGTCCAGAGAATGTCTAGAAAAGACAAGGGGTTGAAGGAAAATGTGATAATATTGGAATAATATGTAAGAGGACTAGGCTACCATGAGTTTCTGAAGTGACAAGATCCGAAGTTCTGGCAAATCACAAAGCATACATTCAATGACAACCTAAAGAAGTAGGGCGATTGAGAAAGGAGGTGATGATGCAATAGTAAAGTACGAATACCAATGATCATGGCATAATCTTAGGCTTGCACTTGAACTGACTTTGAGGTTTGGGTGCATCGTGGTTTGGAGGGGTTGACCCCAGTGGGCTAAGTAGTTTGAAAGGGGCTATAGGAGGCTAAGAGGAGGTTGAAATGGATGAAGGCTTGGAAGCTCAAGCTCACCTCTCACTCTCACTTTCCTTCCCACTCTCTTACTTTCACTGTCAGTCCCTCTCCCCTCTCCCTCTCTTGGGATTTTTTTTTTTTTTTTTTTTTTTGGAATGAAGAGAGGATGGAAGTTATTATTGGTACTATGGAGGGTAAAAATGAGATGGAAGCTAGTAACTAACTAAAGGGAATGAGGTGTCACATGACACACTCCCATGGGTTGATGAGGCCCTGGGTAAAATTATAAATATGTGGAAGTCTAGGGGTAAGATAGGTCCTAGCACAATTGTCTCTCCAAGAGAGTAACAGCTGTAGCTTGGGGCACATTTATTGAGAGGGGTCGATAATCCGATTACTACCCCCTTTAACTTTTCCTCTATACTTTGGCCAGCTAGCTTTAGCTTGTTGGCTTAAAAATGGTTGGGATATGGCTCTGGCTTTGGGAAGGGCTATGGCTTGGCTTAAACTTGGACATGGCTAGGGTCTGTCTTAGGTTTTAAGGTCTTAATATAAGCATGGTTCGAGGTTAGGTTTGGTTTAGGATTTAGGCGTGGTCCATGCCTCATCGGGTTGCTAGCCTGGATGGGATGTACAGGTTAGTTTAGTTTCACTCTGAACTATATTGGGAAGCCTTTAACTTTTTGTTAGGGCTCGTTTGGTAGCTTATAAATGGAAGTAAATGGGAAATGGATTTGGAGGTAAATGAATTGGGAGTAAATGGCTTTAAAATGTTTTATTTGGATAAAAGTAAATGAAATGCATTTGAAATCAAAATATTCTATTTTGATGAGAGTAAATGGGAGGAATTGGAATGCATTTTAATTTTTCAATATATTCACAGGAATATATATGTGATATCCCAAATCAACTTTAATATCTTAAATTAGTGTCCATATTTGATATTTAATAGAACGATTGTAATAAGCACATTGAAATATATACTTCAGCAAAGAATGAGGAAATTTTGAGCAGTATGCCACAAATATAAGATCACACACAAGTAGCTTTGCCAATGTTTTTTAACCATCCAGTTAGATGGCCATCTTTTAGATGGTTTGGATCATTCTTTTGGTGTGATTTTAGTGATTAGACAATATTTGGATGATTGGGGAGTATCATTAGTATGACTTATGTATGGTACATATGTGAATGGTGGCACCTTTATTTACACGTGCAACTCTCTAAGGAAGCTCAAAAAGGCATTTCACCCCATTTACTTCCAAATCCTCTCATGTGGGGAGGATTTCATTTATATACTCATTTACTCTCATTTCATTTCATTTACATGCATTTACTTCCATCCAAACACAACTCAAATACCATTTACCTCTATTTATTTCCAATTCCACCCATCTACCTTCATTTACTCCCATCCAAACGGCCCCTTAGAGGCTTGGAACTTTGTATAGAGCTCTTTTTGCCCTCAATTAATAAATTCTCATGTCGTGTGTTCTCATCTTTTTCTTTTTCTTTTTTCTTTTTTTAAGTTCAAGCATCCCTCATGTGCACATGGACCAATATCAATCTTCAAGTGCCTAACATGCGGCACGTGTGTTAATGCACACACTAATTATAAAAGTTACATATGCCAAATTGCCACCATCTACATGAAGCTCCCCCATGTGTCATAATCTATCCTTGCTCATTTGGGAGTGTTGATAAATAAGGAAACAAATAACTAATGTAACATCAATGTGACTTCAACGGGATGCCAACATAACCAGTCGTAACCATAGTGGGAAATCTTGTTCTCAGCAATTTCTTAGCTTAGGATATTTTCAAGATTGGAGGTTTTTGTTAAGATGTTATAAAAATATATTTAAAATAAACTTATTCTAAATTAATAAGTAATACATTTATATAACAAGTTCCTTAACGTTTTTACTCTTTTCTAGCTAATCTCATGATAATATCATCATCTATATTTTTCAGGATGTTATTGCAAGATTTTCAAAAGCTTTGTGATTTTTGTCACACTGGTTCCAATGGCATGTCTCGATACAACTTTGCTTGAATCCAAATGTCCCCTAAATAACACCATATTCAACACATCCAGGGTGGGTGGGTTGGGGTAATTAAACAGGGCTTTGGACAAAGGTTGTACTTACAGAGCCACTGTGGCTCGAGTTGGCCTCATGATTCAGTGATCCAAACCATTGATATGACGGGCCTCAATGATGATGCCTATGATCTTAACCACCCAATTGATGGGCCCTCTCATGAATATGCGAATGGGATAAATCATGAACCCTACATTCAAATCATTTAGTTGCAGTCCAAAGGTTAGATGATTGCTAGGTTTACAAGAATCCCATTGCAATCACAAGATCTACAGGGCCCACTGGGATGTTTGTATTATATCCACTCTGTTGGTTGTCCTAGCCCATGTTCGATGTCACCTCTGAAACAAGGCAGATTCAAAATTCAAGTATGCCACACCACAAGAAAGTGTGGATCGATCATCGCCATTGAAACCTTTTTTGGGGCCACCAAAGTTTTGGTGGGAATCACCTTAGGAATGGGGTTTGGTGACATATAAACCTCATGACAGGCCCTAGGAAGGTTTCATGTGGTGGTGGGGCCTACTTAAGTTTTGGATTTGCCTCACAATGGGGCTCACATCTTAAAATGAGCCGGATGCATGGATATAACACAGCCATTACGATTAGCTTCACAGAGCAACTAGGGGGAATTCCTCTTCGCTTCCCCCTATCAGTGAAGACGATTGGTTGTACATTACAACCAATTTTCTGCACCTTACTATGGCTGATTTTTCTATATCCATATTTAAAAAAAAAAAATCCTATAAATTATTGGTGATCAGTGCTTAGCAATGAAATCCTTCCCCTATTAACCATTCAAGCAGTGGGCCCATGACGGGTTCAATGCATGCATCCTTTGAGGAATGATAGGATAGTGCAATACACCAGAATAATTGTTCGGTGTGCCTGATTGCTATCCCATCTTGACAATGTGAAATCATCCAAGGATATGGTGGCACATGGCATACCATGTGTGGACCGGCTTGCACCTTCGGTATACATAGACGGTTCCATTTCGAAAGCTTTCTAAGGTTGTACATGGCCTGAACACCTCTCTTTTGATCTTTTGTAAGGGTCTCTCGATCAATTGAAAATTTTGTAAAAATCCTTCTTAGGTCAGCTAAGAATTTACAATATATTATATAACGAAGATACATGGTTCGCCCACAATCATGCAAATATCTGCACATGAGGTTTCTTTGTGTGCGTGTCATACAACCTATCCAACAAGGTCACCCCACTTGAGCAGCCCGAGAAGGAAACATCGCTCTTCAGGCTCTAATACCAACACAAAAACTTCCATCTCTTATAGGGCTAGTTTAAATCATGGAAGCAGCATCCCAGGCATTACCTATAACCCTAGAGAGAAAAGGGAAGTAGAATTAACTACTCTTTTGCTAAAAAAAAAGAGCCTTGTTCCTGCCTGGGACTATCATTTCTGATATATTGATGCTAATGAAATTCATCGCAATCGTCTATTTTTAAGAAACCTAGCAAAGGTGGCCCTGGGTTGGTTTGCTATGTTCATCAACCTGATCCAATCTAATCATCAAGTATAATATTAAAAACAATGGACAATCACCCAAAACATATGAATACATTTTATAAGCATATATATGACAAAAGTTTTAGAAGTATTTGAATACATTTTACATGCATGCATGAAGAAGTTAGTTTGCAATGGTTGTAGATGAATTGGTCTCTTGTGTAACTAGAAGAATGATTTTGGCTTATTTCAACTAAAATCGTGTTTGAATTCAGGGCTTGACATTTAAATCCTTTTTTATGTTTCTTACATATAACTTTGGTAAAGTTACAAAGGGCAGACCTGTGCAAGGTTCAAAGCTAGTGGCAAAATTTTGCAAGCCATTAATTTTACAAATTTCAAAAACTACACATGATTAATGAACATGAGAGAGTTTTAAACAAAAGTAAAGAGTATTTAAGTAATTAGAGTAAAGTCTACATAGATCACACCAAAAGAAGAAGTCCAATAAAATAGGTCCCACATATCATAATAAGAACAAGTTGGGACTATGGTCATTTGATCTAGGGTCGTGTTTGTGATCTAAACCATTAATTTGATGATGTATATAGTTGATGGTGGTTACTTTGAAAATCTTAGACATTGAAACATCATAAACTTTCAATTAAGTAGCTAACGAGAGTATGGTTTAAAGAGACGGCCTATATTCAAAAGGAAAAGGGTCAAATGATCAAATGGGTTAATCTAATCAATTCTGAGAGGTTATTTTAGGTAACAACCATCCATGATGATGATCGGTTCAGATCATTCAAACATGACCAATAATCTAATGGCTACGGTCTAATGTAACTCATGAGAAGGGAACCCACATGCCGCCCCCCCCCCCCCCCCCCCCCCCCGCCCCCCCCCCTCTCTCTCTCTCTCTCTCCACAAGCATTGCACATGCCATATGTACTGATTGAGGGAAACTAGCATGATGGTCCATAGCCAGCACAAACACAACCATAAAATAGGTGACACTAAGTTATAATGGACCCCACACACATACAAAAAATGTACCATTTGATTTAATTCATGAAAAAAAAAAATTTGGGCCTTTTTTTTATCATCAAAGGGGGACCCTTTGATGAAGTTGTCATTGAAGAGATAGTTAGATGAAAAGGAAATGTCAACATAAATGGAAAATGACTTGTCCACACGCTAGGCCTTAATTTTCTTCATATATCATCATTCATCGCTATGAATTATTCATAGGGTCCACCTCTCCATCAAATGCATTATTTGCTAGCGAGTTCCATTATGCATGTGGGGCCCATGGTTTAGTGATCTAAACAGTCGAAATGATGGACCCCACCAGGGATGGGGGATATCCTGGAAATCTCAAGATTGAAGTATGATACCCTTTTGGTATTTTGCCTTTGAATGTAGATGGTAGCTGTAATTCTTCTCTTGATTGTATTTTTGTTGGCCAAAATATTTGGAGAGTTCGGATCTTAGAATCTTGGAAATCTCTTGCCCATCCTGTATCTGCTCTGAAGACAATTACATCAACGGTTTGGATCCTATCCAGGCCCCACATTCACCACGCACAATTCGTCATGAAATGATACATTTTCCGATCCTATATTTCTTATATTGTGATGCATGGAGACACAAGAAAAGGCCATTACAATATTACGTTTTTACCACTTCGATGATAAATTGCTGAAGTTACTATACAAAGGTAGTGGGCTGTTTGTACTCACTGGACTAGTAAAGCGAACTCTTGGTCCCCCTTTTAGGCCATGGTAAATGTATTGTCTCAACCGTTCCAAGTCGTGGGTCCTTCCATGAGTAGACATTACTTGAAGTATGAATTTATACAAATTGTCCTAGTCATTCAATCAGTGGACATATAAAAATCTATTTACATTCAAGTCCATTTTTGTTAAGTACGGTTAAGATCATCAACATGCATAATTTCCTTCCAACGGCTTGGCGATAGTGGCACGGATGAGTGGTGGATTCTATGAGTTTCAACACTGAGGTCATGGGTTCGACCACCAATTGTGGTGTGTATGGGTGTGATACGTTCCAAGTTTATTACAAATGGTTGCAAACACAGAATGTTGTCTTAAGTTTTATGCTTATTTGGCTTAATTTGGTAGATGTTTGCTGTCCAAATTGGTTCAACAATCCTCTTTTAGCTTGCATTTGAACACTTGAAGATAGGACATTTATGGGCATTGCCACCTGAGACTGTACGTAATTTTCTAGAAGATGAGTGAAGTATGATGTCACCGCTTCTCAAAACTAGTACCAACTACTAAAATTGTATGCAATTGTAGTTGACCTATTTATTCAACAGACCTAATTTTTTAGTAAAGGCCTATTATAGTGATGGCACATCCTCTAAGAATTTTGGATATCACTTAACAAATGGCACATGATTTCAGGCCTGTAGAAGGTAGGAAAAATTTGAATTTTCGGGACAACAATGCCAATTTTGATATGACATTTCCTTGGCAGAAGTATGAAAATTTTAATGGGATTTTCGCTGCTTAATGATTCCATGATTCCGATTTTATCAATAAGTGCCCGCATGAAGCCATATTTCCCTGGCAGTGCTTTTTCACAGGAGAAATAACATGATTATCCTCTTTTTATTTTATTTTTTTCTTTACAAAGTGGAGAATTCAAAATTGATGGGCTCACATAATATGCGTTTGGCATCCAGCCGGTCCAACAAATACACACCAACATGGTTATAAATACAAACCAAAGGTACTAGGGATCCAAACATAAGGTGGGTGGACCTCTAAAAAAAGAAAACATACACCACCCCAAACATCCAAAATTCAAGTGAAGATTTGATTGACCTTATTTTTGGATCGATCAATCACCATGGTGGGGTGTATTGTTGGGCCGGTTCCACCTCAAAATGGCTAGTCATTATTGATGGGCCTCTTCCCAATATATAGCCCAACAATCTCCCAAGCCTCTAACCGATGTGGGACAAACCCAACAATCACTCCCTCCACAATAGATAGGGGCTCCCAAGCACCTGCCCTCCCGGGGCTATCAGGCACTGCCCCCTCGCTTGTGGGCTCTAGGTGTGGGCGGATAGGGGCTCTTGAGCACTGCCCTCCCTAGGCTCTCCAACACTTGCCCTCCCTCACTCACGGGCTTGGGCGTGGGCGCCACCACATACTAGGTTGGCCGGGCCAGCTCTGATACCACTTGTTAGGCTGGTTCCACCTCAAAATAGTTAGTTATTATTGAGGGGCCTCTTTTGAATATATAGCCCAGCAATCTCTCCAACCTCTAGCTGATGTAGGACAAACCCAACATGTATAGTGTCACACCCAAAAGGCTAACCTATTAGCAAATCTCACCCCCTCCAAATCGATGTGGGACAAACCAACAATGCCTCCCCCTATCCCGGCTTACATGGGCTTGAGGGATGGATCGGGCGAATAACCTAAGCTCTAATATCACTGTAGTGTCACACCCAAAAAGCCAACCTATTAGGTGGAGTAACCCAAAATATATGAAGACAAATCCCGACCCCCTTCCAACCAATGTGGGACAAGCCAGTAGGGTGCATATGTTGGATGGCTTGGATGTTATATGCTTACAACGTGGGCCCCACAAGTCTCAATTTTCACTAACTTTTAAAGAAAAATATTGAACGAGGGCATAATTTTGTAATTTCCTTGGTAGAAAAAAAGCACCTCAATGTAGTCTCTACATTCCTAATCGATGACTCATTATTTAGTAGAATGTTGATTCCTAAGGATTTTGCGGTAAAAATCCCAACTTTAAAAAGAGATAAAATCTAATAAAGGAAGTTTAGGGGACAGGTGTTGCAATTCTCTATAACTCTCTCCCATTTTCTCAATCTACATTTTTCTTTCTTTTCTGTAATAAAAAGTAACACTTCCCTCTCTTGACCGGCAAGGATCATCTTGAAGTTTAGTTAATTCGATCAACTACAAAAAATAACGGTATTCTTTTCTATTTAAGCACATCCATCAATACAATAGACGTGTGAGATTAATACCCACATAATTTTTGGGCCAATGCAAATCAAGATCAGGGTCCACATTGAACGGCTTGGATCTTAAACAAACTTCCTAAAGTCTCAAATATTTTGTAGTTGGGCACAGCAGCAGTTGTTCCGACGAGCATAACATGCTTTCTCCAAAGTAATTTCCAAAGCAATGCATGTATTATGCCATTTTATTCGCAATCACAGACTCTGGCGATTTTCTTCGTTGGATAGACACGAGGGCATATTCGTCTTTTGACATCCATGTCAGATTTTGATTGAGTCACAGTCAACCCACCTTTGCAATAATAGAGGCATTTTGCAGGGGTTGATAACACCGTGCAATTTCTCGGGAGATGTTCAGATTGGAAGATTTTATCGTGATGTTACTGGGAAAATCTAGACATTTGGGTCAGCGAACCCGCCCAACACATTTAGACCCGACCCATTTCTTGAATGGTAAGGGCTTAGGTCCAAGAACAAATTCAATTGCTAAATAAGTTTAGATCTAGTTTCATTTATATTAGATCCGGCCCAATTTAACCTAACTTGAACGCATCTAGTAAATGTACAGGTTTGGTTTATGTTGTAAGGGACCGATTTGAACTCAATTTTAAACTCAGTAACAATAATTGCATTCCAAATCCAAACCCAACCTATTTATAAGTGGTTTTGGATATATCTCCCTCTACCTGACTCGGATTCATTTAATCCATTTATAAATGGGTTGACGGGGTTAACTAAGACCTGGGAAAAAAATTTGGACCGAGACTCATTTATAAGTGAGTTTGGATGAATCTCTGTCTACCAAACTTAGACTCATTTAATTCATTTATAAATGGGTTGACAGGGTTAATTAAGACCCGATTAAGAAGTTTGGACCAAGACCCATTTAATTAATGGGTGGGTCTGGTTTTTTGCTAAACCTGCCCTAAACCTAACCATTATAGCCCTGAGCATATGGGATGATTTTGCGATCAAATCATGAATTTCTGAGGTTCTTAAAATATCACAATATCATCCACCGTTCAATTTTCTTTGAAAGTGTCGCAAGAATTTCAAAATCTCGGCGTCACGATGGTTGATAATGATATTACTTGCACGGCTAAGATAAAAAGGTGTCTGTGACAGTCGAAAAATAAAAAAGAAAGGGTAGAAATGGGTATTTTCTGTTGCCTTTATTGAGGATCAGATTCCACATTGATGTGAAAATGGAGTGACAAAACAAAACCAAACCAAACGCCATCCCATTTGCTCTGACAATTAGATAATGCTCTGAAAATTTCAACGGTTGAATTTGTTTCGGCCCCCACCCCACTTATTAAGCATCGCTTACAATTTCATGTTCGTATTGGACCCACTTAAACAATGGTGGTGACTCTTCCTCCCAACGTGTGGAGCTAATCTACAGCTATCCAAACCATTCATGTTGTGGTCCCATAGTAGTAGGAGCATATTTCTAAAACTAAACTGATCAAGCAATCCTAACCTCTGTTCAATTTTTTGTGACTGACTCATTCACAGTTGGGCCAGCAACTCGGACGGTCTGGATTGCCGCCTAACAATGCCATGTGTATGGTTTTAGAGTCATTACCATCTTTTAAATTGTGACAAACTAGCAGAGGAGGAAAAGCGCATTAAGCTAGGGTTTATCGAGTAGACTTCAATGAGGGTTCGCTTTCATTTTGAAAATGATGGTGACTTTTCAATCGTACATACGGGATAGCTGTAAGGCAATCCGGACCATCCAAACAGTCAATAAATTGTGGATGGAGCATAACAAAAAATTCATATAATAAAGTGGCATTAACTATCTGATTTTCCCATTGAATTTGGATTCCTTATTAGCTTATTTTGAACTATCCATTTGTTAGGAATTAATTGGATGGTCAGGATTACCTG
Source organism: Liriodendron chinense (assembly GCA_003013855.2). Taxonomy (NCBI): domain Eukaryota; kingdom Viridiplantae; phylum Streptophyta; class Magnoliopsida; order Magnoliales; family Magnoliaceae; genus Liriodendron; species Liriodendron chinense. The sequence goes on along the minus strand of PVNU02000736.1, from coordinate 1,446,915 downwards.
ATGAGTGTGATTTGAGAGATATGCTCCATCCACAACATGCCCGGGCAATTCGGATGGTCTGGATGTACGCACACGAATCGATATGTGACGAAGATGAATCACCATCATTTTCAAAATGGTGTTGAACTACCATAGGAGCGTGCCGACGAAAAGAAAGGATTAGGACTGGAGACTGAAATGGCGAAATATCGCGACAAAACAAGAGCAAACGACATCCCATTTGCTGTGCTGTGACACGTCATACGGAAAGTGTCACACTATGGTGTGAGTTTACCAACTTTTAATAAAGTTGGCAGCCCATCTGCTGCGTTAATCCGGACAGACCAAATCCGGCCCAGAACTCCCAATAATAGAAAGATCTTAACCGTCTATTTCTATTGAATTTGGACTGATGAGGCTATCTCGGTTGTCCAAACAAATGGTCATAAGAATAAGTGGACCCTGGACCGGTCGTTTGCTTTTTTCTTAAACAGTGCACCATACAAGTCAACCTGCCTGTCATGGTCCAGGAATCTAAACCGGTGGAACCCACCTGATGGATGGCTACGATGTTCGCAAATGTGCCACTTGACACGTGAATGATAGTACGGGGCAGGGTTGTACACGCGCGTGGAGTCAGCAGAGTACGTCCCTTGATACGCGGGTACTCCGAACTGTACACGTGGCATGTCTTAACTCAAACTGAACTGATTTAATTTTGGAGCTCACCCTCTCTAAGTAACAGCACCAAAATCAGATTATTTGGAAAATTCTGACCTTTGATTTGTCCACAATTGTTTGTGGAAATAGGACCATTGGATATTTTTATTTTTAACCGTCCAATAAATTTCCACCAATCCGATGGTAAGATAATCAAATAAATGTAACTTTTGGGTCGTCTTACATCTAAATCATTGCTCATGACATGAACAGTTTAATTTGAATTATTTACATGCCACGTATACAATTTCTGACTAATCTTTAAGTGCATGCCTACCATCCATCACACTCTACCAGAGAATCAAAGTTTTTCTCCTTAAAACAGTGTTTATGATTAGACCCCACTTTTTTTTTTTTTTTTTTTTCTAATTTTGGTAGGAGAAAAGGACAAAAGTGTACCATTCTAACACCGTAAGTAGAGAAATGGGTGTCGAGACGCCAAAAGGATAGACGGCTGAGATAACTTCCCTAAGCACTGTACACCCGGAGGAAGGAGCTTAGCTAAAGCCCACACGCTTGTACGAGGCACATATCTACACGTCTCCATACGAGCCCGTATGGCCCACAGGCACAATATCCTAGAAGTCCATCAGGTGGGCCACAGAGTGCAGATGGCAGATGTTCCCCCCCAAAAAAGAACAATCTGGGCCCCTTATCAGGTTAGCCACAATTTTAGAAACGAGTGGAATTATTATTTAAAAAAAAAAAACTTGGAATTAGATTTTTCAGCCATACATGTGGTTCTGTAAACTGTGGCCACCTGAGTAGTAGACTGATCTAATTCATTGATTCTGGCATCTACATAATGGTACCCCTTTGATGAATGAACTGGATATCTCACGCATTTGTCAGTTGCGGTATATGTGAGACGTGTACATCAGCTGTTTGGTGCACACGCGGCTTGGGCTTTTAGCAAAACCCTTCGGCCCAATGAAATTTTCAAGCACTTGAGATGCGAAAAACCACAGCAGAGAGGATCGTGAACCGGTGAGGGGCTGTAATATTTAGGGGGTGGTGAGTGGATTAGGTGCGTCCCTGACCGTGGGGACCAATTTGATATATGTATTGTATATCCATGCCGTCCATCCGTTTTTTCAGAAAATTTTCGAGCCTCTGCCGAAAAATGAATCAGATACAAATCTCAGATGGGCCACACCATATGAAAAAGTGGTGATTGAACGCTCACCATTAAAAGCTTCCGAGGGCCCATGGTAAAGTTTATTTTCCATCCAACCTGTTGATAAGATCCCACAGAGCTGGATGAAGGGAAAAGACAAATATAAGATTGATCCAAAACTTTTGTGGCCCACAAGAAGTTTTTCATGGTCAATCACCACCGTTCGCTGTTTTATGGTCCACCTGAGCTGGAAAAACGGATGGCCGGCATTGATATACAATAAATGCATCAAGGTGGGCCCCACGGTCAGGGCTGCACCAAATCCGCTTCTTGTGTGGGGAAGGACTCGGGACCGTTCATCAGGTAATGCACCATAAGCATGCTATACGCTAAAAATCAAGATAGTACACTCATCAAGTAAAGTACACGTGCGTTGATTTGAGCTGTTGGGATTGTTTATTTAACCACCCACCCTTTTTTCTTAGAATTTGGACGATCCTGATCAACAGACCAACATTATTCTGGGTCCATGAATGCTGGAAGAGAACCATACCTGACGAATGGCCAAGATCTCTGACACGTATGGCATACAACCAAATCTCCGGCACGGATTCCGCCCCCGCACATGAGCGGCCTCTCAGTGGATCAGAACCTAAACAGATAAATATCGAGTACGTCATATGCCCAGAATTAGGGGCGCGGATTTACTGCGAAAGCCTTGGGCTGGAAGTTCCTGCGCTGAAAACCAAGGTGTGGCCCACAGTGATGTTTTTTGATAAATCCACCCCGTCCATACGTTTTGGGAGCTCATTTTGGAATAGAAAACAAAAATGAACCGTATCCAAGACTCAAGTGAGCCTTAGTAAAGGAAAAGGTGGGTAAATAAATTACTACCGTTGAAACATCCCTGGGTTCCACAGTGATGTTCATATGACATCCATACCGTTCATAACGTCACTACTACTGGGATGAACTGGAAACACAAATATTATCCTGATTCGAAACTCCTATGGCTCCACAAATATTTCAATTGTGGACGTTCAATCCTCATGTTTTCGGCCCACTTGAGTCTTGGATCCAGTTCATTTTTGTTCTCATGTCCTAAAATGAGCTCCCAAAACGGATGGACCAGGTGGATTTATCAAAAAACATAACTTTGGGCCCCACCTTGGTAACCAGTGCAGGAACTTCCTGCGCAAGGCTTTCGTAGGAAATCCGCGCCCGAGAATTAGAGCAGGCATAGGGAAATGGAACGAGAAAAACTTTTATACTCTGGAAGAGCGTGATGGATCATACGCAGGCACAAAAATTGTATATTTAATATACAGATCACTCAAACTATGCTGACAAAATTGTGGATATTGGTTTAGAATAAACTCTTATTTGAATAATTGACTACGTATTCATGGACATTTATTAGACGGTTGAAATGAAAAGTATACAATCATCTATTTTAGTGAATCAGTGATTTTGGACATGCGACTAACTTACAGGGGTTCCACAAATTTCTGCCGGTTTAATTTGTGTTGGTACATGCCATGTGTACCATACATAATTGCCTGCATATCAACCATGATACTCCGCCAGAGTATCAGATAATTACCCAAAGAGAAGTGTATGATACGTTTGAATTGGGCAGATAATACGAACTGGTTCGCTATCACGCGTGTAAAAAAGATTATAATGCAATTACATGACTTTGGGTCCATTGTAATTTAAATCTATATAATCATAATACAATTACATGTGATCTGAAGGTAGCTATTGAATGAATATGTTTTCTAAGAATTATAATATTGAAAAATGAATTTTGATCAATCTAATTCTTAGTGTAAACAAATATTTGTTTTAGTAGAGCTTCGCTCTCATGTAATGGTCCTTTTGATGAGTGGTTATCTATGAAGTGACTTCTTCTTCCATCTTAGGTTCATGTGATTTTTTTTCTCTTGGCACTCTACATTAAGAACAATCTGATTTTTTTTATCTAGGGTTGTCCATAGTAGCCTCACCTGATAAAGGGTTCAAACCTTGTTATAAGCTTCTCATTCATGCTTTCATACTTGATAATTGCAAATTGGAAATATCTTATCTAATGCCATGTGAGGGTGGAATATACAATACTAATGCTCAAGTACCTTGGCCAGTTTCCGTGCTACAAGGGTGGATGTATAAGGGTCCACTTGATGCTAGGTCAACTTATTTGATTAATGTAAACACATTGATTCTTTGGTATCAAAGTTTGATGTTAGAAGAATGAATCAAATCTCTACTCAGTTGGCCTTGAGTCTAGTAGGGACTTACCCTAGTACTACAATCAGAGTCGACTTATGAGTCATGTCGGTCCTGTCCGAAGTGTAGAAACTATGCTTCAGGCGACCTCTTTCAACAAACTAAGCTTGAATCCATCCTGACATATTACAATATTTTGCATTGGGATTATATCTGTACACCAAGTTGTTAATCTGACAAAATACAATACTAAAGGTTGCTGCCTAAAAATTATCCAGACTGGTGATTCGAGACTTTCGAATTAATGGTCCACAAAGCAACGGTGAAAGTGATGGTTCATCAAATATACACCCATGGTTTTTAAGACTGAACGTGACTTATCCTGGTCGACTCAGAGTCGGTAAGACCGGTCCGGTTGATGCCGTGAGTTACCATTGGGTCCAGGCAAGTTGGGCAAATCCAGCCCTGACTCCGGTGAGTCCTGACTCAGACTGTACGAGTTGGTCCGAGCCACTGAGTCTTTCAATCACATAATACCATTTATATGAACTGTCACTATCAGGTGGGGAGGATGCCCATCTAGAAGGCTGTCATTCCATTGGCATTTCATAATAGAGAGTCACAATGGAAGTGGATTGTCAGGTGACCCTGCTGCAGCAGGATTTGATTGAGCCATCTACCGCTGTCAGAGATGAGATTATACAAGACGAAACAACTTAAACATTTCAACATGCTTGGTGTGAGTCCTATCTGTGACGGTGACATATAGGGCCTGAACAAATGCCACCACATCTGGTCACCAAGCAACCCATGTCCCACCAAAACTGCGTATGTGGCATACATTTAAGTCAAAATGAAGGAATAAACTGTGGAATCCGACATGACTTGACAAAAAATTATACAGTTTAGAAAATCTTTACATCTGATTTGTGGACACTTTCTTGTTGGAATAGGACCATTGGATGTTTTCATTTTCATGTACATCTGAATTGGGAACCATAGCTTGGACAGTGCAATTTGACTTGATTGGATGCCATGTATACAATTTGCAAGTAATTTTTAAGTCTCCTGCATATCATGCATCAAACTGATCTGCCAGAGTATTAAAGTTTTCATCTTTGATAATAAAAGGGATTATATTATGCTCAAGCTGAGGACACGAAGTGGGACCGTGGAGAAGCGATCCTGCCCATTGATCGGAGATGTGCAGCCAAAATACCTTTTTATACCTTTGTAAAATGTCTTGCTATGCCTTTGAAATATTCAAAGGTTTTCCAAGGAAAACTAATTGCATGGGCAAAAATGCTCAAGACCTACTCCCGTCATCGCACGGGTGGGTGCTGATGTGTCCGCCATGTGATGTGTTTATATCCTTCGCTCTGACCATCAGATGCATGACCCTTTGGATTCCTAGGTGGTCATGGTATAATAAAGTGCTGAGATCCACGGCATACAACTTTCTCTTAGTCATGACTTTTGTTTGCAATCTCAAGCACGTAAGGTGAATTAGAAAAATTTCTCTCCTTTAACCCATATCTATGCAAGGTTTAAGGCACTTTTATGTATTAATAATGGCATAACCACATGTCCATCTACGACCCATGGTTATAATGATCTGTGGCTAAGATCATTGATACTACATCTACATTGCTAATAGATTAGGTTTCCATTATTTTTCAGGGCACAACTTGAACAATAGTTCAATACTTCAGTGACAAACAACCTGTTTAGAATTGTAAAGTTTTGTGTTGGTCAAACCTTTAGAATCAAGCTAATTAAGATTAGGCCAAACAGATTAGCTAACTTGAACTGCCGTTATTTCTCAAGCATATCTAAAATAAAGAAAGATTATTCATTGCATGTGCACACTTCTAATCTACATTGCCAAATGGATTAGCTGACTGAGACTAGGCCAAACGGATTTGCTAACCTGAACTAACTTGAACTGCTGTTATTTCTCAAGCATCTAAAAATAAAGAAAAAGATTATTCATGGCATGTACACACTTCTAATTTGGTGCCTGAAAATGTATAATGTTGCACATATGCAATATACTTAAAGATGTACAATGTCACATGTGGAAAACTTGACAAATGTATTGGGGCAGCACATGCATAACATGGCACATGTTAGACATGTTGCATATGAAAAGCATTTCAAGCTAAATATGCCAAATTACCGGCAGTTATCCGAACACGAGCACATGTTGCATTTGAATGTGGACCACAAAAATAAGTAAGCCCGCTATCAATGGGCCAAGCATTGGCCAGGCTGAAGCTTGTCTAGGCCTAGCCTACAAAGTAGAACCTAAGCCCAAGTCCAGATCGGTTCTGTGTCAAGACAAATAGGCCCAAGCTCAGTGTACGGATTATGCGTGGCTAGATCTCACCTACCCAATTGTATGCAAGATTTGGGCTGTGTGTTGTGGGTGCCCTTCATGCATGATATATGATAAAATTGTCCTCAAAATACTAAATGGGCGCGACCATGCTAAAATCAAGCAAGGTGACAAGCTCTTGAATGAAGCCTAGGCCCAACCAGATTATTAAATGGGCTTTAGGCCAGGCAAGTTTTCCGATCTCAGGTTTGAAACCCAGTGGGGCCAACCCGGTTCATTGACAAGCTTAGAGATGAGGGGAAACTAAGGGTTTGTATAAATGAGGGTGGCCTCTCAAAAACATATACACTAAAATGGTTTTATTTTTCCATTTCAAAAAAAAAAAATTAATTAATTTTTCTCCTCGTTCACTGGGCTTAACGTGTTATAAATCCAAATCCGTGGACAACATTTGGAGAGTGGATTAGGTGTTACCCGGGTAACACGCCAGTGGGTGTTTCCCTGACCTTGGGGCCCACCTTGATTTTTTTTTTTTTTTTTTTTTATATATATATCCACACCGTTCATAAGTTTTTACAGCACATTTTATAGCTTGGTCCCAAAAGCGAAGCAAATCCAAACCTCAAGTGCACTATACTAAGGAACCAATGGTCATTGAACGCCCACATGAAAAACTTCCTAGGGACCACGTAATGCTTATTTGCCATCCAACCTGTTGATAAGGTCACACAAACCTGAATGAAGGGAAATCCTAAACTTTTGTGGCCCCCAAGAAGCCTTTAATGATGGGCATTCAGTCTCTACTGTGTGGTCCACTTGAGATTTAGATCTACTTCATTTTTTAGAACCATGCCCAAAGTTCAACTGGAAAAACTGATGGGCCGAGTGGATATACAACAAATAAATCAAGGTGAGCCCCACAGTCAGGGCAACACACACTAATGCTATCAAGGTAACACCTAATCTTCTCAATGTTTTCGATGAGTGAGGTCTTTGTACAGCTAGATGGACCATAGGTTAATGTCCATGAAGGAGATAACTTTCAACTATTCATGTTCTTAAAACTGGACATATGGCCACATGTATAACAAACAGCGCCTACTTTTAGTTAAATGTGTATAAATAAATTAGGTGTTGGGCGTGCCAAAGTTGTGTTCAATTTAAATCAAACTAAACACTTATGACCCCAGGTGCCGAATTAACCGAGTTAGGAATAGATTTGTAAAGATTGGCCTAAACCAATGATTTAGTAAGGGGAGGGTTAATTCTTCTAAATGAGTCGTTTCTGCCTCAAAAACAAAGAGTTTTTCAATAGAAGTAACAAAAGATAAACAATGTAAAATAATAATTGATTGATCGTCGATTTTATATACCAAAGCATTACTAAGTACAATCAACAAAAGGAAAAGTAAATATGTAGAAAAGATCACTATCAATGATATGTGCTGATTAAATGCTTATAAAAAAAATACCAAATCATGAGGCAATGGTAGCATAATGTGGTGGAAAATTAAGAACTCAATAATATGAGGATCCAATGATAAGGTCATAAATATTTATACTAACTTATTGGCTTACTACAGTAGTGTACTGGATGGTTAAGTAACTAAGTTAAGAACTAACCTAAGGGCTTTGAACCTGCTACAATATAGTGTTAGATAGAAGTGGAGAAAACTAGAATTAAACTAAGAAATGTTTATGTAAAATGAAAGAAATAAACAACATAGTGTTAGAAGATTCGTGTCTGATTGAATGATGTGGGGTCCTAAGCTCATCTTCAAGTGCTAGCTGTTTTTATAGCTTTGGAGAGGTAGTAGTTGTTAATGCAAGTTTTGTCAATTACCATGTTTAGTATGTCGTCAAGTCTGTAAAACCACTTGCTGCTGAAAATTGAAGACTTGGGACATCTCCGGCAAATGTTATTCAAAAGATCGCCAATTCAGATTGGCTTCAATCTTATTCTCTAAACCATTTATCCCAAAACCCTCTTTTATAGATGGCCACACCCACTTAGGAACATCCTAGTAGCCCATTCTATAGTCCCTCTTCCATATTGATCAGCCATAGAGTTAGTTGTGCGAGCAATTGATGAAAAACAAGTCAAATAGCCTAACTGTTTCTTTCGATAGGATCTCAATCCATCGGAATAAGTTCCGATTGATGCTCAATTGATTGGAGGATATGCCCGATCAATCGGACAAACGTCCAGCAAAAATTCAACTTACTCTAGACATTTTTCAGATCAATTGGCGATGAGTCTGATCAATCGAAGGAACATCCAATCAATCGAAAAATCGTCCAGCAAATTCCAACATCTATCTGGACACATTTTCGATTAATCGGACCGTCTCCGATCAATTGGAAATGGCCCTTCCAATCAATCGGAACCATGTCTGATCAATTGGAGAACTTATTTTCGCAAAATAAAAAATGAGCTGATTTTTATATCCGATCAATTGGAACCTTTTCCAATCCTATTGAGATGAACGTTTTCTATCCGTTATAAATCACTTTGTAAAGCCATCTTGCTTGGATCTTAGTAAAGGCACCTTGAGCACCATCTAGGGTTTGATTGAGCTTCTTCTACTTGATATCTCTCTCCCATTCTCTTAGATTTGTTGAGTTCATACTTCAATCCATGTTGATTTGATCAACATTGAATAGCATTTAAAGCTTGGATTGAATCATGAACTCAACCCCTCTTTAATGGCTTCTTGACCTACTCCAAATAGTCGTACTCTTGTTATCAATACCATTAATGATGGTTTAGGTAGAACCCATCCTTCATATAAAAGCCCTATCCCATAAAAGGTTCTCTAAACCCTAATCTCTCACCTTGGAAGCTACAAGCCAGCATTTAATACGAGGTTACTGATCGAGGGAGTTAAAGAAGAGACCATTCGTGCAAGACGAAGCTTCTTCAAACAACGGCGCTGAATCGGGACTCATCTCTTGTAAGTAATTAAGCTTATAGAGTCCTCTGTTTGATTCCCTCTTCTTATTGAGATTGGGGTCTAGAGATTGTGACCCAATCTCAAAGTTGTCCTTGAGTAGGACATGTGTGTCTTTGTGTAGGACTTGGAAATCCTTGCGTAGGCCTTCGACACGGAAGAATACGTACGTTGTCCTTGTGTAGGTTGTAAAGGTTAAGAGGTAAACCTCATTTAAAACCTCCGATGGTGAATGTCGGTGTGCTCAAAGGAGTTGAGCACTTGAACCAAGAGTGGAGTAGACTCATCGTCGAACCACTATACATTGTGCGTAATGTGATGAATGTATTTTGGCAATTATTATGCCTTGTCTATTAATGCTTATCTGAATGCTCATCTATTAATTGACAGAATACCCATATACCATATTTGAATGATTAGTACAATCATGCATATCAACTATTTGATCGATTGTCTTCACTTGCTAGTACGTAATTGTTTAATTGAAGTGTGAATGCGATTGAGTTTTTATATTAGCAAGAATATTTAAAAAGTTATATTCACTCTCCCTCCAAGACATTAGGCATATCTCCAAGTATCTCTACTTGCAGTACAATTGCAATTTCAATAGTTGTGTGTAAGATTTTGGAAATTGCGTAAGTGTTTTAAATATATGATGGCCATATCCTACTTGATTTTGAAATCTTTATTGTACATAGGCCACCATGAGTAATATGTTTCTATATTTAAATGGCTTCTCATTATTTGCTCTACTTTTCTTATGTCTTTTAGAAAGATATCGAATGTTTTCTGAATGTATTTCCCTTTGGATTAAAGTCTTGAAATAGGCATGTCTTGTGATTATTAGCTATATAAGAATCTAGTAGCAATAGGTTATCGACACTTCCTCTAAACACTAAGGGCTTGTTTGATTTTTTTAGTTCCTACGTGGATACCCTGGACGTAAATAGGTGATTATTACTGTTTCACCCCGTTTGAAAATACATTGGAATTTCTTCTTTGAAAACCTATTCAAAAGAATTGAGATGCATTTACGGGCCCCACTATGATGCATATGATATATATGTTCCATCCATCTGTTTTATAGGTATATTTTGATGCATAAGCCAAAAATTGATGCAAATCCAACATTCAAGTGGCCCACACTAGAGAAAATAGTGGCCCCAGGAGGTTTTTAACGATAAATATTCAATTCCCTTTTTCTTAGGGTGTGGTCCACTTGAGCTTTGGATCCGCCTCATTTTTCGGCTCATTTCATAAATTCAGCTAGAATAATGGATGGACGGTGTGGATAAGCAACATGCATCACGGTGGGCCCTACAAATATTTTCCAACAGTATCGATTTTAGTGTAACAAAAATAGATAGTCAAATCAAGCATTGGAAACATTAAATACTTGGGTGAGTAATTATTACCCATTTACAGAGCATTTATAAATGAATTAGAAAATCAAACAGGCCCTAAAAGTCATGCCTTGTGCCATGTAATAAATGACCGCCTTTCAGATCTTGGTTGTGCATACAACTCTTAGCTGCTGGCCGTATGGTAGGATGTGTCCTCAGTAAATATGCATTGACTGTGTTTTCCTCTTGCCATTACGTTTCTCTTCTATTTCCTTGTAAATGTGCTGACATGTTGTTGCTTCTCGCTTTTAATTTGAGCTATGTTAGGCAAAGTGTAAACACCAACTTGTTAAGTTCATGTGAAATCCACTCGTTGAACATATATGGCTGATTTTTGTATAAGATGATCCTCACGGAGGTGCTAATTTTATTAGAGCAGGTTGGAGATGCATGCACTTGAAAGGTTGGATGTAATCCGGTGGGTGCACTAGGAGTGGTGGTCCAACCGGTTGGACTGGAGACCTCCAGATAAGTCATATCGAGATTGAAATTTTACTGATACAAACATCACCGAAACGAATTATTCAAGATCGGCCCACACATGCCTGCCACCTGTTCCAATGGGTAATTCAAAATAAAATATTAACAATTTGGGTTTTCACCCCTCATCATGTGACGGTGGAACATGCGTTTTGGATTTTGCCGGTCACATCGTAAACTGAAAAGTGTTGCCCAATAGAGAAACATAAAGCAGTGGCCCAGACAACTTACATTATGAGGCCCCGACTCTACATTATGAGGCCCCAGACAACGTACATTACCGTCACAAAGCATGTGCATGTTTGACCTGGTGATCCGGTGGGAACCCAACTCTATGGGGCTCACAATTATGTATGTGTTTTATCCACATAGTCCATTCATTTTTTTCAGATAGTTTTAGGCATGAGTCCAAAAATAAGGCAGATCCCAAGATCAAGTAGACCAAACCATAGAAAATGGTGTGGATTGAATACTTACCATTGAAAACTTCCTAGGGCGAGTCTGTATGACCTTCTGAATATGTTGAATGGCAAATAAGCAACATAGTGGTCTTTAGAAACGTTTCAGTCCGTGCTATATTTCACCCGAGCTTTGGATCAGCCTCATTTTTTTGGCTCATGATCTCAAATGATCGGGCAAAACATATTAAAGGTGTCGATAAAATACATACGTCATGGTGGGCCCCACAGAGTTGGGTCACCGGAGATATCCCTGGTGACCGGGTCCCGAGGCAATCTGCATCCTTGCATAACCGCTTGCACATGGCCCTGAGTGGGCTATTCCATTTTATTATGTTTTACACACCTACCAGCACACCTTTTTATGGCCCTTTTAAATGCACTCACATGGATGCCGACCACAGTCACCTTTTCAAATTTCAAAGGAAGAAAAGAGGAAGCTATGGTGTGATTAAACAAAAAACAAAAAACAGTTCAATCACCTCACAAGTACAAATGAAGAACAAGGTGAACAGATCAGAGCCGGTTATCAGGCAATCCCCACTTATCATATTCCATGTCTCAAAAATCTGGTTGATATAACTATCACATTGTCCACACGTATACAGAATACATCAGTGAACAAGGAAAATTTACCAATAATTTTTTTTTTTGATGGACCGGTGTGGACCACTTGTAGAACATGTGACAATAATTGAAGCATAGAATGTACCCAATGAGGATCTGCGGAATAAACGGATCCGATCTCTCACACCGGTTCCTGGTCTCCATGTATGAGGCAAGTGCACTTGAGGGAATTATTTTAAGAGATTTTTGGACAACAAAGATGCTCTTTGTCTGGTAAGAAAACTAATGAAATGAATCTGCTTAATTCAAGCTTTGCTAATCCCACACGCGCTTATAATTCAGCTAATGCAGACACTGCAATATAAGCCAAGGTAGTGAACATGTGCAACATCCATGCCGTCCGTCTGAAGGGTATCAGTACGTAATTTCTCTATCCAAACAATAATGTCGGTTCACTAGTCAGGTGTCCCACAATTAACTAAAAAAGAATGTATGGTTGTGAAAAAGTCTAACCGAGCGACTTATTTCTAACATCAAGGCTCACCTAATAGGTGGACCATCTTTATCTTTTGGCAGTAACATATGAGGACCACCTGATGGATGGCTTGGATATTTTGCCTTTCAGCAGCCGTCGCTTATGTGGTGGCATGTGAATTAGCTGAGTTTCACACGCGCGTAGGCTTAGCTAAGCTCCTAAGATTATTAGGTTATACAAATACTTAAATGGCGTATTAGCGTAATATATGAAGACCAGATCACAGGTTAAAATCATTCAGCGGTTTGCTCCCAGGATTGGTTCTCGTTACTACCGTATGGAAACTGTGCTGTTAAAATCACGCTTTGTTGATGATCCTGACCTTTGAATCTTAGATTTAAATATGAGCCGTTAATGAATGTTTCTCGCGATGGGCCTGGAAGCATAGAAATGCGGACCATGAACGGTTCAGATCATGTAAGATACAGTCCGGGGGTGGAAACCGACTTCCGTACCGTACTATGGTACTCGGCACTGGACCCTATCAAACCCTATGTTAATCCGTCGAGCCTGATGCACTTGTATATCTTATTATTCAATTTGAATCTGGGCAATGCCACCGCAATCCAACTAGAATACTCTACAACCATTATTGTATACGGAGGCTACAGCACTCGACCTCTATGGGCCCACCTTATTGTGTATGAAAAATCCACTCCGTCCATCAGGTATACCACCTTACGTAGAATGTAAGGACAAAATTTTCTAGCTAAGAAACCACTCCACTTGGAACAATGTAAAACCACTCCAAAAACCTCTAAATTCACATTGTGTGGGCCATCTTAGTTTTGGATCAGGCTTACATTTTATCCCTTGATCCTGATTAGCCACACATGCTGGACAGGCTGGATAGAATTTACACTCCTCGTTTGGCCCAACGAATAATCCGGTAATTTCCATTCTCTATGGCCCCATCCCCACTTCTCCCTGCAGTTGGCCCATTTGAGTGGTGTGATCGGTCTGATACTCGACTCCAACTTCTAACTAGGATGGACGCACCTGATGAATGGAACCGATGTAACCACACGGTATTATGGGCCCCAAATACCAATTGCACAGGATTCCAGCCCTGCAATGCGCGAGCAAGGATGTGGATTCGGTGGATTCGGTGGATCCGAGCAAACCAACCACGTCGGTGGATCCGTGACCATCGGACCCACCGTGACTGCGATATATGTGTATTTTACCAGCTAATTTTTTTGGCAGGAGGCTAAAAATGAGGCAGATCCAAATCTCAAGTGGACCACACCACAGGTTAAACGGCCACATTAAAAACTTCTCAAGGCAAGGTTGAAGGGAAAACACATATCCCAGATTTATACAAAACTTTTGTGGCTCAGTAAATTTATAATGGTAGGTGCTCAATCACCTGTCTTTCTCATGGTGGGATCTACCTGACGGACGGCACGGATACGAAACACATATATCATGGTGGGCCTAACCGTCACGGATTCACAGACATTGGTGGTCCACGGAATCCGCGTCAGCCAGAAAGTGGAACTTCGTAGTGTATCGAGGCTGTTGATTTGGTGAGGCCGGGGTCTCACCTAATCCGCTCTCTAGCCTATGTATCAAAAGGATTGGATTATGGCAGAGTATCTGATACTGCCAACGGTCGAATAAGTCAAAAAGGCCAAAAAAGGCAGCCACCAAGTGGCCACATTTGTCCGATCACCGTTATTTTTGACCGAATGTCAGATTCTTATAGGGGAAGGGAAAATCTGAAAAATCTGATGGACCTGAGATCCTAATCAGATTGATTCGACGATTCAGATGTCAAATCAACTAAACAGTTTTTGTTGAATTCCGAGGTGGACTATTTTGCATCGTAACCATCCATCAGGCGTACCCTCAGATCAGCCATTTATGATTACATGGTGGATATCTGATAAACAATCTATGTATAGTTGTCCTTGTGATTTGGGCGTTTTAATGTGAGGTAGACGAGTGCTTGTGGGCGCGGATTTCCTGGGAAAGCCTTGCGCAGGAAGTTCCTGGAACCAAGATGGGGCTACATTGATGTTTTTTTGATAAATCCACCCCCGTCCATCCGTTTTGGGACCTTATTTTAGGACATAAAAACAAACCTGAACCGGATCCAAGACTCAAGTGGGCCTCACTAAAGGAAAAGGTAGGTAGGTAAATTACTACCGTTGAAACCTCCCTGGGTCCACAGTGATGTTTATATTACATCCATACCGTTCCTAACGTCACTACTACGGGGATGAACTGGAAACACAAATATTATACTGATTCGAAACTCTTGTGGCTCCACAAATATTTCAACTATGGAGGTTCAATCCTTACGTTTTCGGCCTACCTGACTCTTGGATCTGGTTCATTTTTGTTCTTATTTCCTAAAATGAGGTCCCAGAACGGATGGACGGGGTGGATTTATCAAAAAACATCAATGTAGGCCCCACCTTGGTTCCCAGGCAGGAACTTCCTTTGCGCAGGAAATCCGCGCCCTGTGCTTGTTTACGTGATAGTGCACACGTGTCAAAAGTGATACACGCGTGACACATCCAAGGCATGAAAATGTTGGATCTCTGCTTTGGTCATGTTGTTCCCTGAACTCTAGATAACATATACTTGATTTACTAATCTTCCCCATTCATCAGATGAGCATGGCCCATCTTGATGATTGAATTCACACAATTTTCTGGGCAGGTCATGTTGATATTAGGGCTCATGCAGGAGCTTACATTTGAAATGCATTCGATTCCAATTCACAAATAAGGGGATTTGATCGTGAGCTGTGTTTTGTAGCTTGTAACTGAAATGGATTAGAATTTAAAATAGTAATGCATTGAAGATGAATAATATATGTACAAAAATTTGATGTTGATTACTAAATCAACTTAAATATCTCTAATTAGTGTATATATGCGATATTGACAAGATAGTTATAGTAAGCCAGAGGCCCATGCCACGCTCAGGCCTAAGGTGTTAAGTGTGGGGTCCAGCTTGGCTGGGTTAGGCCCAAATTATGCTTAGACTGCCCGTTGAACAGTGCATCTATTGTGGAGAGCGGATTAGATGAGACCCTGGCTTCACCCAAGACGGTGCGGCCCTTATCGTAGGGTAACCATGGGCCATCTTCATATATGTATTATGTATCCATGCCGTTCTTTGGTTTTTTCTGGATCATTTTAGGGCATTATTGCTAAGATTTCATAGTTAAAAGAGTCACTTTGTATGCATTGAAGATCAATAGAACAAGTGCCAAAAGGTGGAAGAAAGAAGCAAGAAAGAAAGAGAAGAGACAAAGAAGAAAATCTGAAATTTTGTTCTTAGACCTGTTTGTAGACCGATCGCTAGACCGGTCGCCAGACAGGTTGACCGACAGGTCTACAGTGTATTTTTGGACTGTTTTTCTCCTCTTAGACCGGTCGCCAGACAGGTCGAGATGAGTCCAGAAACACAAAACTCACTGGATTGTTTTTGAGGTTTTGAGACCGGTTGTTCATGCGACCGGTCGTCAGCATAACAGAGCTTATCCGTGAAGCTCAGATTTTCTCTACGCAATTGCGTGATTTCTTGCGCAATCTGGAATCTTCCGCTCCAACTTATAAAAGGCAACCTCCACTCTCTTCGTAGGGCATCTAGCAACATGGGGAGCAAAGGATTCAAGACTTAGGAGGCTTCCTAGCCTCCTACAACTAGTTTTCTTCTTCTTTTAGTTCTAGTTCTAGTTTTATTTTTAATATGCTTTTTATTAGCTAATCTCTTAACTAGAGCTAAGAGGTGAACCTTATAGTTTTCTTAGATTGTTTAATTCGTTTTATTGGTTTCAAGTTAGATTTCATGTTTAAGAACAATGGTTTGAAGTTTAATTCAAGTACTAAGTAGTTTTTTTTAATCTTATGATGACTCATGGATGTTTGGAAGAATTGCTTGAGTTTTTATTTGTTGTGAACTAGTCTAGACCTGTATGATCTAAGGAATTGGAGTACGCTCTAGTACTATGATCTTCAAGTGGGAACTTCTTACCAAAAGTCTACTTTTATGGAAATTCTGAAGTATATGCACTGTGTATGTGATTTGAATAAATTCAAATCATAATCTAGTTTTGTCTTATGATAGGATTTAATGATGGTTATGATTGTGATCTTAGCCTATTGGAATTGGGACTGACCTGTGCAATTGAGTATGCTCGTCCTAGCTTGCATTGAGTGAATCATATACATTGATCTTACATTTGGAAGATTGTTTGGTTTAACTGCTCTATTATCCGACTAGATAGAACTTAATTTCGATTCTAGTTGAGAAAGTGAGAAACCATAGTGAATTATGCATCTAAGGAGAGCTATAAGTGGATCATTGATGCTCTAGTTATCTTTTTATTATCAGATTTTCTATTTCATGTTCAAAACCGATTTCACAACCTCTTAAGATTCTAGTTATTAGGATAGTTCGAATTGTTTACTTCCTTCCCTGTGGATCGACCTCGATCTTATCGAGATTATTACTACATCGCAACCCTACACTTAGGGAAACGAACAAGTTTTTGGCGCCGTTGCCGGGGAAGAGGTTAAATGGTTCTAATTGTTCTAGTAGCTATAGAGTAATCTTAGTTTAGATAGGATTTTTAGTTTTTCTAGAAGTAGTTTTTTTATTTTTTTTCTAGATTACTGACAATTTTCTGTTTTTGTGTTTTGTAGGAACTTAGTTGCTGACATAGTTCTTATCTTCACGGGTAACATCTCCCCATCTCCTTTTCTCCTTCTCTTTTTCTTCCTAGATTAGGGTAGTTCCAACTCTTTAAAATCTCATTATGGCTGATTGGAAGTGTAGTGCTTATGCATACCTTTTGGAAGATGAGATATCAGACGATGGAATCAAAACTCTTTATGATTGGAACCATTATAAGCATAAGTATTTTTCTGAGATTCAATCAGCCCCCACTACTCCCCAACGTAAGACACTACGTGATTACTGGGTTGAAAATAACAAGAGTATTCCACCGAGTTTAACAGGAGGTAGGAATAAGAAAAAGGACCGGGGGAGTAATGACCAACCGGTAAAAACATTGCGTGATCACTTGTATAGTTATGCCTATCAACCATTTTATTACTCTTCGTCATATAACACGTATGGTCTTCATCGGGAGTCCTCACACCTCTAGTCCAATGGAAGAACTAATCGTGGTCATCAATAATCGTTCTAAAACGTCTTCCTCTTATGATAACATGTACAGACAAAACCACTCGCCATCTCTTGAAGACGTCGAGCTTAAAATTGGGATCACCGATTTAATCCACAACAATGGGGAGGATGAGGCTATCCAAACCCAACCTTCTCCGGATTTAATGATTAAACTTATAGAGGATATTGATCTTGGTGACCCCAATATCACCATCGATTATGGTGAATCAACTATCTCTTTTAGATATCCTGATTTTAATGATGAAGAGATTTCAATAACGGTTGACGAACCTGAGGAATCCATAAAATCTGAAAGTGATAGTGAGATTGCCTACAATGAGGGTTCCATGGATGATTGTGAGCCCATGATTTCTACTTCTAAAGGGCCGAATGTTTATGAGTCACCGGAAGATATTCTTGTTAGAGAGATGGCCAAAGTCGATATTTTTTAGTCCTTCCACCAACAACACATTTCGGATTCTATTGTGGAAGAACTCCCTTGAGTTGAAAATTCTATTTCTTTGGATGACGGGGTGGCACAATTTGAAATTTTAAAAGATCAACTAATGTTAGATGATGTGCTTACCACTGAATCTGAAATTTTTTCTTTGGAAGACCTCCCTTCCATAGAGGAGGAATTCCTTGCCATTGAAACAGACTTTCTTCAATCACTTAGGGAGAACGAGGACCCTTCATCCGACTCTCTCGATTTTCTAGAGGAATGCATGACCCACCCCTATGATCTGGATGATGAGATGATTAAGAAGTTGGATAGTTTGTTAGACATGGTGTCGGTGCCTGAAGAACACCTTCCACTGATTTACACCCTTTACCATTGTTTGTGGAAGCACCATGTAATTCTGAATTTGTGGAGGAGACAAGTTAAACTGGAAAATACTTAATGAATGTCTCTCCACCGTTATGGGTTCTTCAACCCATTGGAAATTTTGATTGAGAGGACCTGTTTTTAATCAATTACAACCCAATTCAGAACTTGAGGAGATATCTTTTTGCTGCTCTTATCTCCTCCTTACATGTGTGTGGTGCACACTATGATTGGACCTTCATGAAGAAACACACCCAGGTATACAATCGAGCAGGACTTTGGATGGTCCTCATGAGAAACCTATTGAAATTCATGAAGATCCTGCTCAAATTTGATCATGTAATCGATCGGACTAATCAAAGGTAGGTAGGTAGGTTAGGATTTCTTTTATACATTTAGGATTGAATAAGTCTCATTGAGATAATAGAAGATGCTAGAATTGATCCACTTGTTACCTCAGGTACTCTCGTTCTTACTCTCCTTTGTTTTATGTCATTGCTCTCATGTCATGCATATTGCATATCTTATTACATTGAGGACAACGTAAGATTTTGGTTGGGGGGTGAGATTCCTTAGATGAATCTACTAGCTTTTGTGACATTTCGAGCAATTATGTAGAAAATTTTCGACTTTTCTAAAATTCAAAACTCTTTTGGAAAACTTTGTTTCTATGCATTCAAGATGATACGAGTATAAGAAGAGGAGATACAAAGTGAGTGATGTTGCAAGCTTTGAACTTCTCTTAATATCATGATTTTATATGTGAATTCCCCTATTTATGTGAGTGATAGAAAATTTGAACACTTTTACACCTAGTTCACATTACACGATTTTCATGGGTTGAAAGGATTATGTGATTTGTAGATTAGCTAGACTTTGATTTAAGGTATTAAGAAACCAAGCTGGGGTACTTTGTCCATCCTTGCCCATGAGAAAATAACGAAAGATACGGATTTCTAAAAATCCTATCTAATGAAAAAGAAAAAGAAAAAGGAAGGATGAATATTGGGAATGATGGAAAACATGGTGGAAAATTCCGAAAAGGGCTACCTATTACCAACCGGGGGATGGTCTACCCGTAACCAAAGCCGAAAATGAGACGTAGTATGAAAGCTGTCGGAAGGACGGTAAGGCAAATTCCTGTCATAGGCTTGTTGTTGATCTGTGCACCTTAAGATTTATAGTTTAGTTGATCTATGAAGAAGATAATCCTGAAAAATCATGAGATGAACATTCACTATGCACACTAGGTTGAATTTGTTCAAGTTCTTCTATTTATCAATCAATCAGCGTGGATTTCATATGAACACTTATTATGTTTTGAGAGTTTAAGTTTTCAACCTCTATCACCTAATTTTCTCACTTTTACACTTGTGTGTCTTGGGATGTATAGAAGAATAATTTCTGAAGGAGAGTTGGTTTTTAGAGAATGGAACTTGTTTCATGCATGTTTTACTCGGGACTAGCAAAATGCTGGTTAGGGGGTGTGTTAAGCTCTTACTTGTGCATATTCTAACCCCAATTCATCACTCATTATGCATGGTTTTCATGATTTAAAGACTAATCTAATGCATGGATTTATGATTGTAGGAATGAGAATGAGACTTCACAAATTCATAGTTAAAAGAGTCACTTTATATGCATTGAAGATCAATAAAACAAGTGCTAAAAGGTGGAAGAAAGAAGCAAGAAAGAAAGAGAAGAGACAAAGAAGAAAATCTGAAATTTTGTTCTTAGACCTGTCTGTAGACCGATCGCTAGACCGGTCGCCCGATAGGTCGACAGACAGGTCTATAGTGTATTTTTGGACTGTTTTTCTCCTTTTAGACCGGTCGCCAGACAGGTCGAGATGAGTCCAGAAACACAAAACTCACTGGACTGTTTTTGAGGTTTTGAGACCAGTCGTTCATGAGCTTAGACCGGTCGTGCGACTGGTCGTCAGCGTAACAGAGCTTATCCGTGAAGCTCTGATTTTCTCTGCGCAATTGCATGATTTCTTACGCAATTTGGAATCTTCCGCTCCAACTTATAAAAGGCCACCTCCACTCTCTTCCTAGGGCATCTAGCAACGTGGGGAGCAAAGGATTCAAGACCTAGGAGGCTTCCTAGCCTTCTACAGCTAGTTTTCTTCTTCTTTTAGTTCTAGTTCTAGTTTTATTTTTAATATGCTTTTTATTAGCTAATCTCTTAGCTAGAGCTAAGAGGTGAACCTTATAGTTTTCTTAGATTGTTTAATTCGTTTTATTGGTTTCAAGTTGGATTTCATGTTTAAGAACAATGGTTTGAAATTTAATTCAAGTACTAAGTAGTTTTTCTTAGTCTTATGATGACTCATGGATGTTTGAAAGAATTGCTTGAGTTCTTAATTGTTGTGAATTAGTCTAGACCTGTATAATCCGAGGAATTGGAGTACGCTCTAATACTATGATCTTCATATGGGAACTTCTTACCAAAAGTCTACTTTTATGAAAATTCTGAAGTATATGGACTGTGTATGTGATTTGAATAAGTTCAAATCATAATCTAGTTTTGTCTTGTGACAGGATTTAATGATGGTTATGATTGTGATCTTAGCCTATTGGAATTGAGACTGACCTGTGCAATTGAGTATGCTCGTCCTAACTTACATTGAGTGAATCATATACATTGATCTTACATTTGGAAGATTGTTTGGTTTAACTGCTCTATTATCCGACTAGATAGAACTTAATTTCGATTCTAGTTGAGAAAGTGAGAAACCATAGCGAATTATGCATCTAAGGAGAGCTATAAGTGGATCATTGATGCTCTAGTTATCTTTTCGTTATCAGATTTTCTATTTCATGTTCAAAACCGATTTCACAACCTCTTAAGATTCTAGTTATTAGGATAGTTTGAATTATTTACTTCCTTCCCTGTGGATCGACCTCGATCTTATCGAGATTATTACTACATCGCAACCCTACACTTAGGGAAACGAACAAGTTTTTGGCGCCGTTGCCGGGGAAGAAGTTAAACGGTTCTAATTGTTCTAATAGCTATAGAGTAATCTTAGTTTAGATAGGATTTTTAGTTTTTCTAGAAGTAGTTTTTTTTTTCTAGATTACTGACAATTTTCTGTTTTTGTGTTTTGTAGGAACTTAGTTGCTGACATAGTTCTTATCTTCACGGGTAACATCTCCCCATCTCCCTTTCTCCTTCTCTTTTTCTTCCTAGATTAGGGTAGTTCCAACTCTTTAAAATCTCATTATGGTTGATTGGAAGTGTAGTGCTTATGCATACCTTTTGGAAGATGAGATATCAGACGATGGAATCAAAACTCTTTATGATTGGAACCATTATAAGCATAAGTATTTTTCTGAGATTCAATTAGCCCCCACTACTCCCCAACGTAAGACACTACGTAATTACTGGGTTGAAAATAACAAGAGTGTTCCACCGAGTTTAACAGGAGGTAGGAATAAGAAAAAGGACCGGGGGAGTAATGACCAACCGGTAAAAACATTGCGTGATCACTTGTATGGTTATGCCTATCAACCATTTTATTACTCTTCGTCATATAACACGTATGGTCTTCATCGGGAGTCCTCACACCTCTAGTCCAATGGAAGAACTAATCATGGTCATCAATAATCATTCTAAAACGTCTTCCTCTTATGATAACATGTACAGACAAAACCACTCGCCATCTCTTGAAGACGTCGAGCCTAAAATTGGGATCACCGATTTAATCCACAACAATGGGGAGGATGAGGCTATCCAAACGCAACCTTCTCCGAATTTAATGATTAAACTTATAGAGGATATTGATCTTGGTGACCTCAATATCATAATCTAGTTTTGTCTTGTGACAGGATTTAATGATGGTTATGATTGTGATCTTAGCCTATTGGAATTGGGACTGACCTATGCAATTGAGTATGCTCGTCCTAGCTTGCATTGAGTGAATCATATACATTGATCTTACATGTGGAAGATTGTTTGGTTTAACTGCTCTATTATCCGACTAGATAGAACTTAATTTCGATTCTAGTTGAGAAAGTGAGAAACTTTAGCGAATTATGCATCTAAGGAGAGCTATAAGTGGATCATTGATGCTCTAGTTATCTTTTCATTATCAGATTTTCTATTTCATGTTCAAAACCAATTTCACAACCTCTTAAGATTCTAGTTATTAGGATAGTTCGAATTGTTTACTTCCTTCCCTGTGGATCGACCTTGGTCTTACCGAGATTATTACTACATCGCAACCCTACACTTGGGGAAGCGAACAATAGATAAATCAATGAAGGATGAATATTAAGCATGCATCCTGCTGAATTCTCTTCCAGAATCATACGAGTCATTCAGAGACTCTTTGTGCACAGGAAGGGAGACGATTAACGTTAAGACCGTTATCTCAGTCATCTAATCGAGGGCGATGAAAAAGAAAAGCGGTGATGTGGGTTCTTGTTTTTCCTCAAAGGCACTGATTATGAGAGGAAGAAATTATAAGCGTGGCGGGGGATATTATAAATCGGGATTTAAAGCTAAAGGTAAAGGGAATGTCAAAGTACGGTGGCCACATGAATGGAGATTGTCAAAATCCCAAGTTAAAGCAAGAGAAGTCTGGAAATTTTTCTTGAGAGGGAGTTAATATCATAGAGAACGGTGGTGATCTTTGTGAAGTATTGACTGTATCCAGAAAGGGGTCTCTCGATGGAGAGTGGATCTTGGATTCGGGTGCTTCATGTCACGTTTGTCTTGACTAGAGCTCATTCATGATATACATGGTGTATGATAGTGGATCAATGTTTGTGGGCGATGGCTACGCTCGCAAGGTGGTGAGTATTGGTACGATGCGAATGAGGATGTGCGATGAGATCGAACGAGTCCTGGAAGATGTGAGGCACGTCCCCAAGATGAAGAAGAATATGATCTCTCTTGGTGCACTCGAGGCAAAAGAGTGCAAGTTCATCACCCTTAATCGTTGCTGGAAAGTGATGAAGGGGGCACTCGTGTGGATGAAGGCACGGAGATGTGGTCATCTTTACAAGTTAATCGGGAGCATGTTTCATGGTGCAGCTTTGGGATCGGCAGCGAAATTCACTATTGTTCATATGTGGCAAGTGCACAAGGGCCACATGAGAAGAGCGATAAAGGGCGTGAAAGTGCAAGGATAGGGTTGATGGAGGCATGAGAAGTGGTGGAACTATGTTAAGTTGAGATGATGAAGAAAGCACGGGAGGTTTGATTCGAAATTTAAAGCCTTTATGGAGATTGTTGGAGGAGCCTTCAAACTATGCTAAATCAGGGTGCTCAGACTGATCGACCGACTGGTTTGATTGTGGCCCAGGATGCACAACAAGGTCTCTAGACAATTTTCAGGTGTTTCAAATCGGTCTGAGGATCGATCGGATGTGTGCTTCGACTAGAGCTGCACACAAGCCAAGTTAGCTCGAAAAGCTTGCTCGGCTTAGCTCGTTTAAGCTCCGCTTGGCTTGGCTCGTAGGCCAGTTCGATCAAGCTCAAACTCGATTCAGGAAGCTCGTTTGAAAACGAGCTAAGCTTAAGCACGAGGGAACTTAGCTCGACTTGGCTCGAAGCTTGAAACTCGAATAAAGCTCGGCTCGCTTTAGCTCGATATATATATATATATATATATATATATATATATATATATATATATATATATATATATATATATATATATATATATATTATACTTATAAAAAAAAACCCTAACCCCACCCGAGACCCCACCCGACCTTTTTTTCCATCCCCCATTTTGGCTTCCTTCCCGCACCACACCTTCAAGTGAACGCCCTAGCATCTACCACCATCAAGTAGGTTTTTATGTTTTTTTTCTTATTATTTATTTATTTTGTTTGAAATAGAAAATACCCTAGTTTTGGGTCGAAAGATTCGGGTAGGGTCAGCTGGTTGGGTCAGTTGGGGTCTTTGGCTGCTTTATAAAAAAGAAAAGAAAATAAAAGGACAAAGCTTGGCTCGTGTGTAGCTTTAGGTCCAACCGGTCGGCTATTGAGACTGAATGTGATGAATTTGAAAGTTTCCTCTCTAGATAGATTTTGTGCTGAGTTTGACCGGTCGGTAGTGTGGAGGTGTCTTACGCAGTTGTGGACCCTCGCCGATTTTTCCGCGCTCCCACACGACGTCGTTCTCCCTTCCCCTTTCCTTTCGGAAAAGAAGGAGATGAGGATGCGTGAGTGCGAAATCGCCGTTTGTGCCACTGGCTTGCCTCGTTCTCGAGGGCTTCGTTTGGTTGTCGTGTTTAAGCTGGATGTGTTTAAATGAGTTTATATAAGACTAGAGTCGCCACTAGCCAGTTACTTCGAATCTACAGTCGGCTAGACCCCGTAGAAACACTAGAGAAGGGAATCCGAAGATTCCTTCCTCTAAAATGACTCCTGTTGATCTGCGGTCAGAGATTCGAGGTAAGGGATCACGGTTACAGGGTGGGAAGAGGTTAAGCACCCCACACACTGCCCGTACCGAAGTACGGTCTCTACTTCACAAAATCGATCGAATACTTGAAAGTCTAGTTTAATCCTCGTATATTCTCATGGATGACATGATGCATGAATGCGGGTCTGAACAGTAAGAGTTTCTGATGGGCAGGTTCCAACAACGGGCAAGCCCAAAGCGTACGCTCGAACTGACAGGTGCTTTATGCGAGATGATGCATGCTGTGTGCTTGAATATTCAAAGTGCTTATAGTGATATGTACGTGAATGCAGGTCTGAACAGTAAGAGTTTCTGATGGGCAGGTTCCAACAACGGGCAAGCCCAGAGCATACGCTCGAACTGACAGGTGCTTAATTTAAGACATAATGCGGTGTGCTTGAATAATCAAGGTGCTTGTAGTGAAGCAGGGGGGTTGGAAGAAAAGTAAATGTTGCACTTATGCTAGATGCAAATGAGATGATGCTGGAAAAGTGATAGCTGGATGGACGGAGGTATCGCAAGGATTGGCTTCGAGTGGCTGGATTAAGACTTGGGTGGCTTGGGAGGCTTGGACCAGTGGTCAGGCTGGGCTGGACCAGGGCTAGACTCTCCTCACTCGGGCTCTCCTTGGTGGAAAAATGGGCTAAGTGGTGGATGAGGACTCGGACCGCACCCAGATTGGCTGGACTTGAAGGGATGCTGAAATGAGAAGGGGAAGGGGGTATTTATAGCAGCGGAGAGTGGCAGCTCTCGTAATTTTGTCCGGGCGGCCTGCCATGGGCAGCCCGTACGGCCGCTCCTCGGTTTCCAGCGAGTACGGTCGCTCCCTCGGGGCTGCTGTTGGACTCGCTGGTCGACTCAGTGAGTTGACTCAGCGGGTCGACTCGGTGGTTTGACTCGACGGGTTGACTCGACGGGTTGACTCGGTGTTTTGACTCGACGGGTTGACTCGACGGGTTGACTCAGCGGGTTAACTCAGCGGGTTGACTCAGTGAGTTTGACTTTTTTAGGATTTTTTGACTGGCCTTTTTTCTGGGAGATTTTTCAGGGTGATGTTTAGGACTGGGTTGACTGGGTTCAGGCTTGAACTGGGCTATAGAATGGGGCTTACAAGGGTGAGTTTGGCTGAGTTTGGACTTGGGATTTGGGGGTATGGTCCTTCATTCAACCAGCTATCTCTACCAACAGTGTAGCCGAAGGTGGGGTGTCTACAGCAGTTAAGTGGTTCTATATAAGTTGTTTCTAATTTTGGGCTGTTTGCTATATATACGACATGAATCTGAGATTAGGGTATATCCTAAGGTGTCCAGGGTTTCCTAATTGTATTAGGGTGAGGGAAGAGTGTTTTGTGAGAGAGAAAACTTGGGTTTTCTCTTGGGTTTCCTTGATTGTGGGCTGTTCATCTCTATAATGTTCGATTAATCGTAGTAGATCGCTTTGTGCCGTGATTTTTTTCACGTAAAATCGGTTTGTCTCTATGTGGTTGATTGCATGTGTGTGTGATTGCATTGTGTTGCTTGTTTGACTCCATATTCTGCTATGTGTTTGGCTTCCTTCCATTGTTGGTTTTTCCCAACAGTGTGAGCATCATGAACAACTTCCATTGTAAGGCATGTATAGGATTTTGCCCTCGCACATGAGTTGAGTATCGTCATTGTCTGTGGCGGATTTTTTTTTTTTACACAAACCCTCACACCCACACACACCACAATGGTACTCCAACCCATGGCATCAGTGTTAAACGGCTTGTTTGGAGCGTGGATTTGGAACCCCCCTGGTTGTGTTTGGCACCCTAGATTTGGAATCTCCTGTAATCTATGTAATTTAAAAGTATGATATTTACAGGGGTTTGAATTTAATTACTAAATCAACTTTATTATCCTTTATTAGTGTACATATGCAATATTTGACACAATAAGCCCATTAAAATATATGCTACAACCGAAAATGATGAAATTCTGAGTCTCAGATGGGCCACAAGCACAGGATAACATCTAACTAACCAACAAGTTTTAACCCTTAATTCACATGGATAATGTTTGGACGGCGCAGATCATCACATTAGATTAATTTTAGTGATGCAGTTGATAATTTAATTGTTTGGGGATATTATTAGTGAGCCATGTGCTCAATAGATAAGTAGACTAGTAACACACATGTTACACGTGTGAAGTTTGAAAGGATTTTAGATGTAATCCAAGCTTTCACGTTGGATTTCAAGCTCCCCATGAGATTTTAAACCCACGGTTGCTTTATGTGACAAAGACAAGTCTACCACTAAGCCATGAGTGATGGAATTTACTTAGACGTACGTCCTCGTTAGAGATGAGGCAATGAAAAATTACTCCCTCACGTACGAACTTGCTCGGCCTATCTCTACCGATATGCTTTCTCGCAATCAAATATATATATATATATATATATATATATATATATATATATATATATATATATATATATATTTATTAGCACATGCAAGGCCGTACCAACCAAGGTCCCCCATTGTACGCATGACATATGCTCAAATCAAAATCCGTAAAATAGTGATACACTGAAAATGGATTGTAAGATCATATTGAAAGTGTGATCCTAACCGTCCAATTATCAGAAAATAGTGGATTGAAAAAAGGAAAGAAAAAAAAAATAGTAAATGATTTAAATTCATCATGCAAGTTTCCATTGATAAGTGGGCGACACTGTTTCATAAAATTAACAATCTACAATGGCTCCAGCACATTAGATGTGGTCAAATAATCATACAATTGTAGTTTTGCTTCATGATATCTAGAAACCGACAGTTTTTAAGAAATTCCTGAGTGCCTGAGCATCGTGGATGACACTACGCCAGAGAATTAAAGATTTTCTCTGGTGCATGATAGTAACCACCGGCTCCCACCGTTTTAAGGCCACCCAATGTAGGTTGATTCCCCTGCTTGGCCGGTGAAACCGATAACCGACGGCAGTGAATGTATGCCACGTGTACAATTCTTAAAGGGGGCGTTCAGTGGTTTCAATGCAAAATGGGGGGTATTTTGGAACATACACCTTATTAAAATCCACATTTTTTTAATTTTAAAATCCACTTCCTACTCCAATCTCATCTATTTATAGCTGGCCCCATTGGACTATCTACTCACCAACACCCCACTCACCAAGTGAAATCAAGACACTCCTCTGTTGTTTCATCTTCTTTCCCGGACGTTGGTTGATATGGCCATGGCAAGGTTTCTTCTCGTCATGGCAATGGTGCTCCTCGCCATCTTATTGGTTGAATCCAAGGTCAGTTTTTATTTTGTCTTTTCTTTTCTTTTTTGGCCAGATATTAAAATGAGGGGTTGGAGAAATGTGCCTAGCATAGCAGCATTAAGTGCACCAGCTGCATTGGCTCATGTTAGTCACACCCAGTTGGGAAATTTTCTTTTGGATTTTATCTTATTTTTTGTTTTTGAAATTCAGGTGTTGGCTCAAGGAATGGATCAAGCTGAGGGGGAGTACCACTTGGACAGGGTATATATGATTTCAAAAAAAAAAAATACACACACACAAAATGAGTTTTTAAATGCTCTAATTCAAATCGTTTTTTGGGTCTCATTTATTTAATTTCTGGATTTTGCATTTTCAGGCTGGATATGGACCGGGCAGTCTGAGGATCAACCGTGAGTATTTCATGATTTCTCTCTTTGAATTTTTTTTGTTTCTTTTTTCCTTTTACTCATTATCTATTTGTTGAAATGTTCGCACCCTACAGTGCGCCGTATTGAGCAGTGAGAGCGGATTAGGTGAGACCCCGGACTCACCCAAGACGGTGCGGCCCTTACTGTGGTATTACCGTGGGGCCCACCTTGATGTATGTATTATGTATCCACTCCGTCCATTCATGTTTCCCGATCATAATATGTCATTATCCCAAAAATGAAGTAGAGAAAATTATCAGGTAGACCATACCATAAGAAACAGTGGTGATTGAACATCCTACCATTAAAAACTTCTTATGACCCATCTTCATGTTTCCGTAGTGTTTATTTACCATCCAATCTGTTGATAAGGTCACATGAGCCTGGATGAAGGGAAAAAACAAATATCAGCTTCATCCAAAACTTTTGTGGCCCATTAGTCGTCAATCACCACTGATCTGCTTCCCTTTTGGTATAATACACTAAAATGATCTGCAAAAATGTATGGACGGTATGGATACATAATACATGCATCAAGGTGAGCCCCACAGTAACCCACGGTAACGGCCGCACCGTCTTGGGTGAGTCCGGGGTCTCACCTAATCCGCTCTCTTGAGCAGTGCGCTAGAAAAAGTAAAGTAAAAACGCGTGGTTTTATAATAGTCCACGGGACTATGTAAATTGCTGCGAATACGAACTTCAATGTACCTACATGGGACCCATATTTGGTGATGTTGGCCAATTGTGTGAGGATCACCGTGAGAGTCACATACATCCTATACATACATCCTATCCATCCAAGTCATATGCCGGCAATACGAATATAATAGTCCATGCAATGCAAGTCTATCTTTCCAGACCGCTCATCAGTTGGGCCAAAATGCGGTGGATCGGCCTGATTTCTTGTGACCTCATGGTGGGGTCTGCGGTATGCATGTCATACGCAAGTTGCATGTTGGCGGGAAAGATGGGCTGCATGACAAGACAGATGTAGCCGGTTGTATGACACTGGCCTCTAACAAATGACAAACATGCACTTGATCCAAGCTGCTCGTGTGTTGTAGATCAGGCCGATCTGATCATCAGCTGGCCTAATCAACAGAATCTATTGATGGTCTAGATTCAGCTTGATTTATGAGACAAGCCATTTATTTGGTGGGTCCCATCCCAGCCTACTGTTGCTTTCAATGATGTGGTCCGTGTTCTATAGTCTTGCCAGACTACTATTTCGCTTTAAGCAAAGGTCAAATCAGATTTACTGACGGTCAGAAATACTTTTGACCAGAATGCCCAACGCAATGCTCGAGGAGATGCAAACAAACACAGTACAAGAAGGCGTGCCTGTTTTTCTGCAACAAGTGCTGCAAGAAGTGCTTGTGCGTGCCTCCGGGGTATTATGGGAACAAAGGTGTTTGCCCCTGCTACAATAACTGGAAGACCAAGGAAGGAGGACCAAAATGCCCCTGAGATATCTGCATTTTCCTTTCTTCTAATCTTTTCAATTTCTTTTACATGTTGCCGGCTTCTTACTACTAAAGCTTTGTGTCGTTGATGTTCTGTCGCTCCTTCGGGTCTATTAGGTATTTACCCGAATGGTTGTGTTTGTCATTTTCGTCTTTTTTGCTGGTGTCAAATCTCCTTTTACTATAATAACCTTACTATATCTTTCTACCCGTATCTCTATACTTTTTCCCACACGAGTCTGGGTCTTGAACATTCACACGTGTACACGTCGCAAATTATTAGACTCAGGTGAGGTCTGAGCTTTTCATCCAGTCGGCCTTACTTTTCGATATCATATTCTAAAAATCAGGCCATTTGAGTTCTTAGGTGGGCCACGGCATTCGAAGACAAATGGATGGCCAGAAAAGAAATTTTAACCGTCAATTTTCTGGGTACCGAAGATCTATACATTATACATATGAAAAGTCAGATCCTTCACGCGCTACATATTAGCAGGTGTGCTTTCGTGTGGATAAGCTGGGCTTCACACGCGTGGGGAGTGAACAAAGGCATTTGATTTACGTGTAGTTGAAATTATTCGAGGAATCACACCCGTACACGTGGCATTCACGCGTCAATCTACAGTGAATAGGCAAAACCCGAAAATCCGCACCGGGATGATTTTTATCCTGCCTGTTGAATTTGGAGTATCGACCCGATAGCAGCGGGTAGAGCCTGGAATCATTCTGAGCCTTGGACGGTTGCCCGCGTAATTTTAAACCAGCAAAGGATGTTGTCAGCAGGGCTGAGAGTCCGGTGGTGTGGTGCTCAACCCTAACGCAACTCGATCCTAACCCAACTTAATCCTTGGTTGAAAATTCTCAAACCCTAGCCCAACCAATAGACTTCTTATTTTTCATGCCTCATATGTAGTTATTTATTACAAAAAAAAACTTCACTTTTTTCTAAATAAATTAGTTAAAATATGAGATAACTACTATTTTAATACTCAAATGCATATCAAATTCCAAATTATATAAATTTACTCTTTAAAGTAATATAAATAATAAGTTTACTTAAGTAAAATATAATAAAATTATAAGTAACTAACCTATAGACTTCAACCTAAGCTCGACCCAAGTTTTATCATGTTTGCTTAGCCTAAGCTCTAGATTGGGTTCAATATTTCCTCGCCAAGCTCAATCCAATGTTGGGTTGGCCGGGTTGAACCCACCCAACTTTCAGCCCTAGTTATCCGATGGATGGCGGAACATGCATACGACGTGTGTGATCTTGGGCAATAAGCCCATCCTCAGTAGAGCCCGCACAATTTGCATGGCTCAGATCTAGTACGTGTCTATCACGTGTATTATGTGCACGATCTTCCTTGTTCTGCCAGCCTGGTGTAAATCCTCTTATTTGTACGAGACAAGCTGGTAGTGATATGCATGCACCCAGAAATAGTAGACGTGGCATATTGGCACCATAAGCGAGTCAAATATCTATATTTATGGGAGCGGATTGGCTGTTACCCGGTAACACCAACCGTGTGGGGCCTACCTTGGTGTATTTGTTGTATATTCACGCTGTCCATGTGATTTTTTATCTGACTTAATCCTAGAGCTGAAGAAGATAAAATCTGAAGTGGACCACACTATTAGAAACAGTGATGAATGACCATTGAGAACTTTTGTGGGCCACAAAATTTTTCCATCAAGTTGATCTTTGTATTTTGCATTCATCCAAGTCTTCTTGATATTATTAAGAGGTTGGATGGCAAAAAAACATTAGGCATAGCTTGCTCATTACAACACATCATCAAGGTGGGCGCCACGGTAAGAGTAACACCCACTAAGGGACTGTTTGGTTGCAGAATCTAGATTCTAGATAAAAATGAGATTCCACTCTTGGAATCTAAAATTCTAGAAGCTAGACGGAAATCAGGTTTGATATGGAACTTGCTGTTTGGTTGAAAATTGTGTAATCTAGATCATGTTCAAACCGATGCTTGTGGCATAGCCCACTTAGACTTCGGATCCGCCAGAGAACTTGACCCCTTGCCTATTGTAGTCCTGCAAGACAGATGGTTGGGTTGGATGGCAAATAGACATTATAGTGGGCCCTAGGAAGTTTTTTATGGTGGATGTTCAATCAACATTGTTTTTTGTGGTGTGGTCCACTTGAGATTTAGATATGCCTTATCTTTTGCCTAATGCCCTTAATTGAGCTTTCAAAATGGATGGACCGTGTGGATATAAAACACATATATCATAGATGCACAACTATATATGGAGGTGGATGATGCTAAGGGCCTCTTTGGTTGTAGAAACCCAAATTCTAGAGAAAATTTAGATTCCACTATTGGAATCCAAAATTGCCGAAACTAGAGTAGGTTTCATCCGTAACTTGCTGTTTGGTTGAAAACGATGCAAAATTCAGATTGTGTTCCAATTATTGCTTGTGGCATGGCCCACTTAGGCTTCAGATCCACATGAGAACCTTACCCTTGACCTATTATAGTCCCACAAGACAGATGGCTAGGTTGGATGGCAAATAAACATTACAGTGGGCCCTAGGAAGTTTTTAATGGTGGACGTTCAATCAACACTGTTTTCCTGTGGTGTGGCCCACTTGAGATTTAGATCTGTCTCATTTTTTGTCCAATGTCCTTAATTGAGATTTCAAAACTAATGGATCATGGAGATATAAAACATATACAACATAGACGTACAACACATACATGGAGGTGGTGACACTCACTTCCCCCTCTTCTCCCTTTGTAGAAATGGTCGCCTACACCGTTTTCACTAATCCTGGTTCCACTCAATTTAGGTTTTCAGACAGAATCTTTTGGCTGGAACTTGCCACCAAACACCCCAGTTAAAATTGAATTATGCTAGAATCCAGATTTTAAGCTGGAAACGGTTTCCAGATGCCAACCAAACGGGCCCCAACTTCCTCCTCTTTTCCCGTCCGTAGAAATGGTGTAGAGAACCGTTTCCACTAACCCCAGTTCTAGCCAAATTAAGCTTCCATGTGGATTCCTATTTGCTTGAAACTTGTTACAAAACATACCAATTAAAATCAGGATTCCAGCTCAGATTCCGCTGGAATCCTGATTTTAAGCAGGAAACAAGTTTTCAAGTGCCAACCAAACGGGCCCTAAGGTGTTACCCCGGTAACACTTAATCTGCTCCCACATACTCTACTGTGACGTGGCAAAAATTGTAGTTTATGGAGGGATTATCAGGGGAGTGGATTAGGTGAGACCTCGGATCCACTGAGGTGGGTGGGACCCCTTAATGCCGGGCCCAGCGTGATGTATTTGACTACAACCACGCTGTCCATCCGTCGTGGAAGCTCATTTTAGGGGATGATCCAAAAAATGAAACAGATCCAACTTCCAAGTCACAGATGGACCATGGTACAAATCAAAGTTTTGAATAGGACGCCCCGGTAGCCTGGCCCTAAACAGTTCAAAATCCAGCCAGAGACCTACTCCAGGCCGGGCCTGTTGACAGCCCTATTTGTGACCTTATCATAAGTTAGAGGGCAAATAAACATTTAGGTGGAATCTATAAAGTTTTTAATGGTGGGGATTCAATCACGACTATTTCCTGTGGTGTGGTACACCTAAGATTTGAGTCAGCTTCATTTTTTATATCATGCCCTAAAATAAGCATTTTCAAAATGGCCGGTCGGTGTGGATAAAAGGCACATGCATCACTGTGAACCCCATAGTCAGGGTCCCACCCACCTCGGTGGATCCGAGCAGGTCTCACCTAATCCGCTTGTAATTCGGTAAAGGAGGATGAGTCTGCGTCCGTTGGACGACCATCCCTTTTTTTTCTTTTGTGGCGGAGTGGACGCTCTTGATGAATGGATTGGATGGCAAATACACAACACTGAACCCCACATTTCGTCTGAAAGTCTCCATGGTGGGCCTCACACCCTCATTATGCCCTTTGGAATGGCCCATAGCTGCTAGTGGACAGTTCATTCCATTTGAATTTTATGCTTTCACCTTCACATGCCTATACAGTTGGCCCCGCTTCAACTCTGCTGGAGCATGAAAAAACTCCCCTCTTTAGTGTTTACCTAAGAGTTGATCAAATACCTCAAGGGGCACGAGAACTTGGGGCATGAATTGATTAGATCTGGACCGCTTATCCCTTGGGCTACTCTGTTGATTAGCTGCTTGCTAAAGAACTTCTTGACAGGAGAATTGTAGCCCATTCAATCATGGAACTTTAGTAGGTGGGTGTAAGGCATTTCTTTTAATGGCTAGTACACCATTGATTAGAAGGTTGGATTGTCCCATCATTTTGATCTATTATCTCTGAGTTCCGAGCCGTTCGCTAATGGGCCCTTTTTATGATGATCCACGCAAATGATAGTCGACATGATGGGCCACAAAGGCAACCTTCAAGTCTGAGAGACCCTATGCATGGCACACGAAAGAATGCGCCTCAACAGTGGTGTGGTGATGGGTGAGATGTGATTTATGGGGTCATATGTGCAGGTTTTCATATGTGTCAGAGATGAAGGCCATGCCATTTGTAACCTTGTACAGCCCCATTAATCATATCTTGCCACGATCACCACACCACTGCTGGCAAAAAAACTGTGGGGCCACCATGTTGTATGTGCCTTACATCCATACAGTCCCACCGTTTTGACAGCTCATTTTAGGTATGATAAAAAAAACGAAAAGCAGATCCAAATCTGAGGAGGGCCATACTATAGGAAACAGTGGTGAGTGAATACCCACCATTAAAAGCATCTTGGCAGCCATGAGAATGTTTATTTGTGATCCACCAACCAGTTGATAAGGTAACAAAGACCTGAATGAAGGGACCACACAAATATCAACTTGATCCAAAACTTCTATAGTCAATAAAAAGTTTTTAATGGTCAATCACCACTGTTTCCCGTGGCATGATCCACCTGAGATTTGGATCTGCTTCATTTATGGGATCATGCCCTAAAATGAGATGTCAAAATGGACGGATGGCGTGAATGTAAGGAAGATACATCACAGTGGGTCCCACAGTCAGGGATCCACCAACCTCTGTGGATCCAGGATCACTGAAGCCGCATCCACTGCTGCCGCAGGTGGTGTGGGCCTAACTACCTAATCCAAAGTAAAGTATTGCACACACCATATCTAACAAAAGTGTAATAAGTGATGAGCTTGGGTTTTTAGTTCGTACAATTAGGGACCACGGGTTACTGATCATACCGTTGTTTTTTTTGGGCCCCAACTATGTAAGGTCCATGCCCTGAAAATGTGGGGTCATATGAGGGTTACTTAGCATAGATGCCAAATTGCCAAGGAAGCTAACTCCAGTTTGCTCAGTTTTTTAGTACAAACTACAAAAATAATTATTGCAATTAGGGGTCTGGCAAATGCGAAATACATTGAGGGAGGTGGATAAAGAGAGAAAATGAAGAGAATTTTGGAGGAGAGAGAAAAAGGGAAGGAGGCGGAGGCAGCGGAGTCTTCTTCGACACCTATTCTACTAACCACGTAAAACACCCAAGCCTGTGGGCCCACCAAGTTTTAAATGTAAAATCCACTCAACTCTGTCAGGTTCTATACTCCAGGTTGGGCTCTGAGGTGAAAAAAAAAAAAAAAGGTAGATCCACAACTCAGATGGGCCAGACGAAAATGGGAATGGGATGACAACCATAGGTTTCTGTGTGGGCCACTATGTGGTGTTTCTTTCGTTAAACATAGTTAAGGGGTTTGACTCACCCGAGATCAAGAGAAGACGCAAAAGACAGCCTGATGAAAAAACTTAGGCCGGCCACACCATGCGAACTTAGTAGCTGTGGGATCAATTGTACATTGTATCTGGTGGTAAGGCCCATGTAAGTTTTTATCCACACTGTCCAACTGATGGTTGGGGGATGGATTTTACATATACAACATGGTGGACTTTATAGAGTGTGGGGTAGAGAGCGGCCTACATGCAAAGAAATGAGAAGTAGCACCCTTACAAGCATTAAAGCAAGTGAAGTAAGCGATCCAAGCCGTCCCTTCTGCAGTCAAATCCCAACTGTTTCATTGCAGGCAGCTAAATTTTTTCTGACAAATTTATTCTCTTCTAACCCACATCATGGAGATTAATTGTAATGGTAAATATGTCCAAAGCTATTGGCCTCATATATAGCAGAGATTCAATTTGGCTGGGCATCCAAACAAAACCTTAAGGGCTTAAATCATGTGAAATCTGTTATTTTTTTATTAAATGAAAAATAAAATCATAAAGTTAACATCTGTTTAATTCAAATAAATTAAAGTACTTAATAGAAAATTAAAATATTATTGTCTATAATGACAAAGCAAAAATAAATAAAATCAATGCTTTACGTCTATAAGGATAGTAGCACATTGGATATAATAATTTATTCAAAGTTTCTGAATACTCCTTCCACTTATATATCCTCATGAAATTCATTGTACTCATTTCTTCTACGATAACACCAATTATCTCTTGTTTTAGATATTTCACTATCCTTGTGAATTAAAAGACTACTGTTTATAAGCGGGTGATCTCCTCTTTTATCCAAGCATCCGTTACACCACATTCCTAATAATCTGATGACTGAAATTCCTGAACTCACCACATCTCTTTTGTGCTGAAAATTGCTTGAGGTGGCCAGAAGAGAAATGATGGCATTTTATATATAATTATTAAATATACTTAGATCTGTATCTTATGGGCTTAACTAGACTTCTATTAGTGAGATTTGCAGATCTCACACGTGCATGGATCCCAGCCATCCCAAAATGGGTGCTAGTCCAAGCCAGATATCGGATGGGTTGCACCATTTATGTCCCCCTAGCCTAAGAATCAGGCAGGTCTACTCATCAAATGAACTCCTAGAAAGACTTGATCGATCTAGTCCTTTTAGCTGCCCATCATTTGTTTCATATACTGTGGCCTCTCTGATGAGTGGATTTAATGGACATCTTGATCTTCCGATCATGGTAAGCTTGACACGTGGTAGCATGTAGAGGGGCTGGAATTAGCAAAACTCCTCATCAATAACATACTCTAGCAACTGATTAACAACAGCCAGACAATCCTTAATCATTTTTCAGACCCATTTCCAACATCATGGGATCTTGGTGAATGCAATGGTCCCATTTGAGAATGTCCTAGATTATTCTGAATTCTGTATCTCTATATCTGTAGTGGAACAAATGCAAAAAAGATAGATTGTGTTTGGATGCACAAGTGAGTTGAATTGCAAACAATCAATTTAATCAATTGAAAATAAAAAATAAAAAAAGGTAATGTTGTTACCTTGTAATTAAAATGAGGGAGTAACCCTCAAATTGCGCGCAGTTGGATTCCTTTGGAGTCCAAAAGTTAGAAGTAGCTTGACTGAAATTTGGAGATGAGAGCCCCCTTGTGAGTGCTAAGCAAGGAAACTACAATTTGGTTATTTTTATTCATCACTAGACTAACAATCGCAAATGAGTCTGGTAGGGCGTTCCAATTTGAAATACATTGCCCATTTCAATTCAATTCGATGGTTCTTTGGTGCCCATTTCAGCAAGGAGATTCCAAACAGGCTATTTGGATAGATGGTTTGTGAGGATTCTGCCTGGAAAATATCCTGTTTGGTTGAAACTTCACATTGACACATACATTTCGACTTGAGCTTATAGAGATGTTCTATCCAGATGAGTGTTCAGAAGGAAAATGAAAAAGTCTAATCACCTTAATTACACAGAAAATCCTCACTGAAATTGGTCTTCAGAGAAATGCAAGATAAATTCCCTGTTGGAATTTCTATTCATAAGTGTCCTGTTGACACCTGAAATTGGTAATTCCTTGTAGCAAAAACATGCAAATGCCTGATTGGGCAATTCTTTTAGAACAGTAATAAGCGGTACTTGCAAGGCCGCCTTTTGGCGAACCAAAAGGTTCCATGGTGGGCCCCATCCCAAATGGGAGATGCGCCAAAAAATCTGGCCCATATAATCATTCTAATGGTTTTACAAGGCCCCCATTAATTGTCCATCTGCAGGCCACCAACTGAATAATCGGGGGTATCGCCTATCCCATGGTGGTAGCCCACTGGATGAACAGATTATGTTGCAAAAAAGTGGGCCCGACCTATACCATTTCTAGTTGAACAAAATGGACTGGTTCTCCCCCGATCAACCTCACATGGGACCTCGTTTTCTTGAGCATCATTTGAACTTGAAGCACCTTGTTGTTTGGCTCCTAATAAAAAATCCAATTGGTAGCTATCACTTTCCATCAAGAACAGATGCATGAACTGTCAAAATGGGGTGAAATAGATTAAACGATTGGAGGTTGACGGGAAGTCGACAGGGCCACATGTGAAAATGACATTCATAGAACATAAATTCCTTTTTCTTGCGACAACATTCAAAAGCTTTTCATAGCCACATGATAAAACAAATATATAGAGAATTTCTTCAGGTCTGAATGAGATATTATGTAAAGATGCTAGCTTTAACATTTTCATTAAAGGATTAAACAGATGTTTTCTCATACCATCTTTCACTTGAAGGCATTAGGACAAGAACCCAAACGGAAAATAATATCAACGGTGAAGGAGAAAACCAAACTTAATTCTAAAATCACTGGATAGTTCAGATTTTAAAACTGCCAGACATTACGAAATTGATCCAACCCTTTGCCAACATCTTCAAAATCATGCAAGAATTTCACTCTAATCTGGACAAATGCAGAAGAATGTAACTCTAGTCTGCAACAACAAACTTCCTAATGCCAAAAGATTTAAGCTCTTCACAAAATAAAACAACCCCACTAAGAATGTCATCATCCCATTAACTTTTCATTCTGTATGATCATTGCCAGTATCTCAGTTACAAATACAAAAGAAGTTGACCCACCAAAGGGTTTTAAGGCCCGCCGGTTTGACAGTTCTGTACATGTCTCTCTATAACAAAACATTTAGCTAATCAATCGAAACAGAGAAAAATAAAACAACCCAAATGAAGAAAGATTCTAAAGCAATACATAAATCATCTACCATCACCTTCTTTCCTTGCTATTGGTATATTTCCTTGCTTTCCGACACTCGTCAACGATATCAGCACTTGTTGTGAATTGGGTCTGATCCTCTCCGAATTCTTCTTTTGTTGGATTGATTAGGATCGAAAACAATTGGTGCAGGTGCCGGTTGCTGCCCGGTATTCAGCTCATTGACAGCAACTTCCTTGAGTTCACGCGGTTTGACGTCAGTCCATCTAAGGACAAGGCCTATGCTTCTCAAGCCAGAAGCCTTTTCTGGTTGAACAGCTAAGGACCAAACACAGATCAGAATGAACAGAGCTTTGTAAGCATAGAAACCCATGTTTTGTAAGCTGAAAACAAATTCAAGAATCCTTCTCAAGACCCATTCCTGTAGATATAAGCCTGTTTGTTTTGTGGATAGGAGGGCGGTCTTAAAAGGAAAAGAAAAGCACAAAACCCGAGGGCCCTCCAAACAGTCCTTAAAGAAATAGGATTCACTTCAATCATATGCCTGTAATCCAAGCAAAATAAGGCTGTTTTGGAAGTCTGTGACAGGGATTGAGTAAAGAGATTTGGAACCCCACCCTTAAGAAGCTAGGTATCTTTTCATTGGTTCCCTCCCTCTTATCATTTGCTTTGCTTTCTTGTCCCCCCATACAAATGGCCCACTACCCTTACCTGTTTCCTTCGACTTGTCGCTGACCACCGCGTCATCACCAGGCCATGCATACTGTACATGAGCATGTTCATCCAAGAGATGGCTAGTTGACTGAGCTTCAAAGTGAATTCTATGATTTGAGTTCATTGGAATAATTTATTAGACTGAATGGCGCCCTCTAAAATTGAATCCTAAACCAACTGTTACATTGAATGTGGAATAATGGATTGTTCATGGATCAACTATGGAAATCACAAAATTGAATCTTAAACAGATATTTAGATAAGAAGACATTCTCATTACTATCATGAGAACGTATTTGATCTTCCGCACTTTACACGCCCTTAAAAACCCTCTCAACGGAACTAGAATTTTCTATACATGTAAGTATGGGGACTTAATATTTATAAAAAAAATGAAGTTTAGTAGTTTAAACCATTACAACTACCCTTCCCTTTAGAGTCTCCCTTTGAATGACAGAGGACCATAGTCTAAAGTGCACCACCTCAAGCACATTTATATTGATCACATCTG
This sequence comes from Liriodendron chinense, assembly GCA_003013855.2. NCBI lineage: Eukaryota > Viridiplantae > Streptophyta > Magnoliopsida > Magnoliales > Magnoliaceae > Liriodendron > Liriodendron chinense. The sequence continues at coordinate 1,406,403 of PVNU02000736.1, read as the reverse complement.
TAGTAGGGCCCACTAGTATGCTTCATATGAATAAATCCAATGGTCAAATCAAAACCAATTATCATGTGTAGCCTAATAGAAGTCTTACATAATCATCCTGATCTTGTTGATTGTTTGGGGGTATGTGGGAAGTTCACTTTATGTCCCAATGTGGATGGTCCAGTCCCAAAAATCTCAGAGATTGGAATTTCCAGAAATTAGTACTAGAACTTTTTCATTCTGTTGAATTTGGATCATCCACACATTCCTCATCTTATCTGTAGGTCGCAATTGAAAGGTTAAGAATATCCCACCCTGACGACTTTTAGTAACTGTCCATTGAAGGTGGGCCACACAGACCACTGGTCTGGATTACTGAACCATGGGTCCCTTTTGTCCACATCAAATTCCTCGATGAAAGAGTGCACTGTATGATAAATCACAGATCACCATATGTTACTATGCAAACGCATTTTTACCCTCGGAACTTAAAGTTATCTCCGAGTGTTGATCATTGCACTTTTTTCCTATGCTACTTTTTTTCCTAACCGTGCATTTTTCTTATATAAATTTGATGTAGCTGATCGACGGACCATTATTTTTTGTCCAAGGTATGTTCCCATCACTGTGTAACTCACCTGATGAATGGCTTAGATCTCTGACATGTGAGCCATCCAACGGTTGGAATCAGTTATACCCCATGGCAGCTGTCATGTGGAGCCCCGCATTGTATCAATATCCAAGGCAAGGGTAGATTGCTAGTGTTGGAAGCAAGCCAGCCTTTTGAAAGGAGAGTGTTGTGGAAGGGAATATAAGGGAAGAACAAGCCAAACACTTGCTTTATGCCATTCTATCTACTTTTGAATTCAGCTTTGAACCTTGAATGAATTCATCTAAGACTCCAACGTTCGTTTTGACCATTTAAAGACTGGTGGTGATTCTCTAACTATACATGTGGAATAGTTATATGGCAATCCAGACCGTTCAAATTGCTGACCCAACTGGGGATGGATCATAACCGAAAAAATTGCACTGATAAGATAGTAATGATCATAATGATATTTCCATTCGAATTTAGATCACTCACTATTTTAATTTTAAGCATCCATTTTATAGCCATTAATTGGATGGCTAGGATTGATCCATGTGATTTTAGTAGTGTACTCCATCTACAATGGGACCCATAATTTGGATGGTCTGGATAGTTGCACATTGGAGGCATATGTGACCAAGTATGAGTCACTACCCATTTCAAAATGGTCTTAAACTAACATAGGAGCCGTTCAAGAAAACAATGTCTTTGGTTACTTGTGCTGAATCAGGTCTCTTTATGCTTTTCTTTGCTATTCTTACCTCCTCTTTTTGTCCTTTAAGATTTGCTAACTAATCTCTCTCTCTCTCTCTCTCTCTCTCTCTCTCTCTCTCCACATATATATAGAGACAGCCATATATCTATGTGTGTAGACCAAGTACACATTTTGTACTTGTTGTGGCTCAAAAATAAAGGCAGCTGGATAACCAGGTGGGCCATACGTACAAAAAATGAAAACTTGAAAAAAAAATGGACCGAATCAATCTTCCATGTACCCCTTATGGCCCAACTGATGACCGGGTCAGCCTGCTTTCCGGTTCCAAAGCCCATGCATGATGGGGCCCACATAATGAACATTATGGAGAGTTTTGTTACAAGTAAGATTGGCAGGGTTGTACAGAATCACATGCAATTGGAAACCTTCCTAAAGCACATGGCTTGCTTGAATCATAGTTACATAAATTCCATATCATTAAAAAGAAAAAAGAAAAAAAGATCTTTGATATATAATTAGGATTAAATAAAATGAGATGTACTAATCATTTTTAAGTGACAACCAAACATGCCCTAAGATTTTACACTTTATAAAAAGAATGCATGGAATTTTATTTTGGTGGTGTAAACCAGGTGGAAGGGAGAATGGTCATGGTCCATGAACCAAACAACCCAACTACGATTCGGTATTTGTAACGTTTATGCTTTTTCTCTTTCAACTAAAGTAAAAGAACAACTGAGCTGTTGCTTTCTGGCATGGCTCTTGGACCATTGGGTTCTGATTCCCTACCTGGGAATGTTTTTACCCTGCATGAAATCCTTAGCAGATAATAGATGGGTTTGGATCTTAATTTGAACTTCTTGGGTGAGAATTAGAACTGGAACCTGCTAAAATATATCTTGACCCGGCTTATCTTAGACGTACATCAATCAGTACCGTTATCTGGACGCTGCTGATGGCACATAGGTACAAGATGCAGTCCGTCTATCAATGGGTACCGTTATCCGGACGGTGTGGCCCAAGCATTTTTATGAAGTAATTGAATGGCTGAAAAAAGAATTGGCCCAAGTTTCTAACTGGTTCACCTGTTTCTAACATCAGTACTAACCTAAGTAATGAAACCATAAATTTTGATTATTTCCACTTATGTAAATGTGTTTCACCCCGTCAACCCAGGAAGCCGTTCCACTTTTTTGGCATTGATTCTAAAATCCAGCATATCCAAAACTCAGGTGGGCCACACAATCATGTAAATTATCGTTGTGGTGGGAATGAGTTTTGAAGTAGCTAGCTTGAATTTTTGGTGAGTCCCTTCATCCTTACGATTGGCATCAGATGAATGGAATAGATGCCATAAAAGCGACAAGGTGAGCCCCACACAATCTAATTCAAACTATTTCCGAGGGTGTGGCCTACCTGAGTTTCGAATCGACCTCATTTTTGGATTTCATGGTACCTGATGGCACAGGTGGATCTCGTGCTTCTTCTCATCATGCAGCGTGCGGAGAGGCAGTCATACCTCTAAAGAGTTATGCTAAACCGGTCCCAAAATGCACCCTAACATATCACATCAATGGTAACCACTTGCCCGTTGAACGGTCAGATGGCCAGTGGGACCCACCACACATTACCTTTCTAGAGGTCTGTTCTTTGGTCAGATCCGTGGGTCCCAGCACCACCACTTTTAGTTTTCGGTCTCCGGTTTTGCCCCCATCACTGCAGCTGTATGGGTCCCTGCACCACCATGCCCCTTTTGGACCTTCCCCTTGGCCTTTCTGGGCCTCAACTTGAACCCACTTCTACCCTTGTGTAATTAGCTCCATTGCACGTAATCAAATCATCTAAATCTACTTTCCCTCATTTTATTATCGATTGATGCACATATGATCAAATCATTCAAGTCTACTTTCCCTCATTTTATTACCAATTGATGCTAAGCCCTATTTTTAATCCATTCATTTTTTGTAACACTTCATTTAAGTTATCCTATGAACATGTTGTTCCTTAACTGCACAATATTATTGTCCTATAAAGCATTGGCAGGTCTAACAGTTAGCCTATAAAAATTTCTGTTCTCCATGCTTGGCATGCAGTGTTCACACAGAACTCCAGAGGCACATAACCACTTCGTCCACCTAACTTGAATTCTATAAGCAACATCCTCCTCACTCTCTTTGCTCTAATGAATTATTGACTAAAGAAATGTTTCCTCCTCCCTCTCTTTCAATGGTTGGCTTTCCTAACATAAATCCAAAATGGTTTTTAACACATTTATCATACCTTAATCTTTGCTCTATCACTATCCCAGAGTTTCATAGTGTAAAGTTTAGTCCAACAATGGTTAATGTAGCTCTGTACATGAGCTCTCTTCTACTCCTATTGGATGCATTAAATTATTATTCTTTATTTAAATCCCATTTTGAGAATCAGTCGCCTGCACGCGACTCGTGCGCTCATTGTTGTATAGGGCTTTTTTAGCCCTTTGACATGTTAAATGAGGAAGATAAAAATAATAATTTGATGCACCCAATGGCTAATTAAGCCCTGCACCATAAAGAGTCATGCAGGCCTGTGTAGGTGATCAGTTTCCTCGCATTCAGTGGATATAATGGTTAAAAACGTTTTATACCACAATCTCTATAGCTCTGCGTCTGCCCTTCATTTCTTTACAGACACTAAGCTGTTTTTTTTTTTTGTTTTTTGTTTTTTGTTTTTTTTTTTTTAATGAACCCAATGCATCCACCCTATTAGCTGCACAATGCACCCACTGGGTTAGTCACACTATGCACCCTTCCACAGGTGGGGTTAGCGTCTTCTTAGCATTTCAATGCCGTTCATTGCGTCAAGAACGTGGTCACAGAGAGCTCTGAGAGGGTACACCACCCCAGCAGTGGTGTCGTGATGTTTTGGGCACTGTAGGGCCCACCATGATGTATGTGTTTTATATCCATGCCGTCTATCTGTTTTGCCAGCTCATTTTAGGGTATGAAACCAGACATGAAGCAGATCAGAAGCTCAAGTGGACCACACCACAGGAAACAGTGGTAATTGAATGCCCATCCTTAAAAGCTTGGGAGGGGGGGGGGGGGGGGGGGGGGGGGGGGGCGCAAAGAAGTTTCGGAGCCAGCTGATATCTGTGTTTTTCCTTCATCCAGGTATGTGTGATCTTGTCAACAAGTTGGATGGCAAATAAACATCACAGTAAGCTCTAAGAAGGTTTCAATGGTAGCTGTCACCCCTGGGGACTTAGTCCCCACTATTTCCACCGTGTGGTGCACTTGAGCTTCATACTGCTTCATTTCTGGGTTCAATGCCCTAGAACGCACCCAACGCATCACCACACCACCACTGATCCACCGAAGTCACTGAGAAAGGACCTAAAAATGTTGTGGCCACTGACCCACCGAAGACTTGCTAGGCATACGTGCAGACCACTTTTAACTGGGAGACTTATTGCACATACAGTACAGTAGACCATTATGGAATCTACTAGACTATCCTAGACCTTCAATTGGTGGCCATGGAATCAATGGCTGAAGCAAAGCATCAGCAGTCCAAATTCCACAGGTGAGCTGATTAACATTAACGTTCCAATCTTTTGCGTGATCTTTGACTTGTGCTTCTTTAACAATATGGGCCAAAGATAACAGAGTGAGCGCTCACTCCCCCATTTCAACCTTCGAGACAGTAGACGGGCAAAAAATCTGATGCCTAACCCTTTCTTTGGAGGGCTGAATTTTGTATCATCATGACATGAATAGTACCATGATTGGAACTGATGGACCAGTGCCCTTTCAGTGACCCAGACTCTTGGATCCGATGGGCCACGCTGGGGTTAGGATGTGGGCTAAAAATTTCCGGCCACCTTTCCTGCTGTTGTGCGTGTTTGCAAAACCACCCGTAATAAATGGACCATGCGCATCACTGTCCATCTGGATCACATCAACTGCCACCTGAAAATTTCATATCCAGCAGAGCCGAGTTTAGGAAACATAGCCCATAATCCCATGTAACATGAAGTGAAGCCCACATGTCAAACTCCATTTATGATTAGTTAACTCTCTTGTTTTTTCCCCTTCCAATTCCGAAATGAATCTTTCAGGGTATAGCCAATGAGAAGTATTACCAAGCAGCCGCTGCTGCTACAACAACAATATAACAAAACCAGACTCGAATCCCCCCTATGTACATTGACTGACAGCCGACCTCTGAACCTCGCCAAGACGAGCACAAATACAAACCCTCAATTCCTCCCCACTACTAGTGTATATAGCCGGCAATCAGATCCCCACTTTTCAAAGTTATTTACCCCTCTTCCAAAGGTGCAGGAAATCTAAGTATGGAAGTTACAGGAGATCGGCTGTTATTGAAGCGGCTCTTGGTGGGGGGTTGCTGCAGGCCCCTGGGCTATGGTAAACTGCAGACTCCTTCCTTGCCCTGACTGCAACACAAATGCTACTTCTGTAGCCGCAAGCGCAGCTGCTTCCTGATTCACAGAAATTTTACAAGTACTAATTAGAGAAGAGTTAATATATTTCTCATGTTATCCAAGAAAATAAACAAACATATATACCAGACCGACTTTCAGGACATCTTGTTCTAAAGTTTATATCGCATGCAGTACTATTACGATTCTTTTTCTCCAACTTCGTTTTTTTTTTTTTTTTTTGTTGGTGATTACTAATATCTTTTTTTTTTTTTACACACCCACCCCACAAAACCCCACACTCATTCCCTAACTGGATTTTCACCACCTATGGGTTTTGAACCCAAGACCTCTTGTTGAAACCCCAGAGAGTCTACCAACGAGGCAAGGTCTCGAACGCTTCAAAAAGTTAACATCTTATGAACTACAAACCCGCAATATTGCATTGTATTTTATTTTTTGCGTGATACTGATATAGCCTCGGTTGTTCAAGGTCATAGTGGGAGCAGGATCAGGAATCACACGAGTGAAAGAGTGGCAGAAGCTGCATCTCACAAAATGTCATGAAGCATAACTCCGCGGAAGCAGAAGTGGCACCTAGGTTTGATGGTTTCCTGCCACTCAATAATTGGTAGCGCAGGTTTCCCGATAAGAGTGGACAAGAAATAATATGGCCAACTGTCATCTACTGCCTGTCGTGAAGATATTTCTATGGTGGATTGACATTTAAAGGCATGCCAACTGTCATCTACTGCCTGTTGTGAAGATATTTCTATGTTGGATCGACATTTCAAAGGCATGCAAGGTTCACCAGCATGAATGGGTGGGTGGATGAGGCAACAAACAGTTTTTACTTAGGCTGAATCCATGGAAATTTCACTTTCTGTACCCTAGGCAATGAGTAACTTGACTCTTTTGATAGTGTTGGATTGTGGACCCGTTGGGTACTCACTGTCAGGAGAAACCAAGTCAAATGAGCTGACGTTTTGAGATGTCCACTAAACTTCCATTGACGGGTCCAATTATCAAGGAATTGTCTGATCTGAATCATCTGATACATATCCTTGAACTCCAGGACCTCTTTTCTTCTTCTTCTTCTTCTTCTTCTTCTTTTTTGGTACTCATGGATGGATGGACCATCACCCAAATATCTCCATCATCAGGCAACCCTTGTCCTGACTGGCAGCATCCAGATTACAGATGGACAGTTGAGAAAAGAAATACCACAATGGTCCACATTCAATTGGGAAAAAAAAATTTGAAGCTTATATATGGTCATCAGGTAGGGTCTATCTGATTACTGAACCATGGGCCCTACTTCTACAAACATGAAACCATTGACAGGTCCTCTTATCAAGGAATTGTGTGATCCGATACATATCCTTGAACTCCAGGACCTCTTTTTTCTTTTTCTTTTTTTCTTTTTTAGTACTAGTGGTGGATGGACCATCACCCAAATATCTCCATCATCAGGCAACCCTTATCCTGACTGGCAGCATCCAGAATACAGACGTACAGTTGAGAAAAGAAATACCACAATGGTCCACATTCAATTGGAAAAAAATATAAAAAATAAAAAATTGAAGCTTATATGGTCATCAGGTGGGGTCTATCTGATCACTGAACCATGGGCCCTACTTCTACAAACATGAAACCCTTGGATACCAAGCAAGACCTCAGGTCAATTATCATATGGTTCCTCTCTGGTGTAAAATATCGACCTACTCATCTCTGTAAAATTTCCAGATGTATTAGAACAACTAAACTCGGAAATACCAGAATCTGATAAGGAATCGATTAAAATCTAGAGCAGTTGTTGGAAGCTGCAAGATGTTCAGAGATGAGAAGCAAGTGCAGATTCTGGTAGATAATTGCTACTATGTTTTTTGAGAACCCCATGCAGTGGGAATCTTCTGCCCTATGACATTTCCCCACCGTAATGGAAGTGGTAAGACCCTCATATAACAACCTCTATGGCCAAAATTCAATTTGTCATTACTGGAGAGAGGACAACTTAAACATAGGGATACTTGTTTTTTATGAATACTCTCCTATTCGAGTGATCAAAGCATAAAGGAAACTCATGCAAAGGGTTGTTAGAGATCTACTAACCTGTCTTTGCCTTCGACGCTGTATGATACTGATGGCCCACGCCATGATATAGCATGGTAACAAAAACCCAGCAGCACGCAGCAGGAAAAGCTGTTCATAGTCAAACAAATATATAAAGGTCACATTTATTAGGAGATTTCAAGCCAAAATCAATACAAAGTAGGCAAGATGTTACACGACAAAAAGATTTTCCAATCCCACTTACAGAGAAAAACGTTGAAGCATCATCATCATCCCCATCAGCATTGGTGATGGTCAATGCATGCCTCAAGAGCAGAAGAGCCATTAACTGTAATTAAAGGAGACTGAGCAAAATAAACATCTAGCACACAATGTATCTGAATTAGTACATAAGCAACGCTGCAACAAAGGGCCTTACAATTAATGCAGCAGAGCGACAAAATGCTGCACCACTGGCATTTGTGGCAGCATACTCATCATACTCGGCTTCCAGAAAATGGCGTTCAGCAGCTGCCATTGCCAAGAGCCGAGGGTCGTGCAAGTCCAAAGGAGCACCTGCGATTGTCCAACCTCCACTGCAACTCAAACAACAGAAAATCATAAGACAACCCAATGATGCTGAAATTCTGTTGTCAATAAATTCATGTTACAAAATTTGACATTCCTGACCAAGGTATCCCAAAACGGTTACGATACGGCCGTATCGGCCGATACGTAAAGGAAACGGTGGTGGCCGTTACGCGTTACGGGATCGTAACAGCCGTAACGGCCGTTACAGAAAAAACAGGCTGTAACGGTCCCGTAATGTAACGGCCGTTACGGCCCCGTAACGGACCGTTATAGCCCCGTAATGGTCCTGTAACGGTCATGTAACTGTTTTTTTCAAAAAATAAAAAGGGGCCGTATCGGCTGATATGGGGTCCGTAACGGCCGTTACGGCCCGTATCGTAACGGTAACGGTGGTGGCCGTTACGGCCACCGTTACCGTTATGGAACACCTTGTTCCTGACTTCATGACTATCAAAGAAGTAACAATCTATCGATGAAGTAACAATAGTGGTAACATCAGAAAATCAGAGCATAAAACAATAAGTCAAAGGACAGCTTGAACTTGCCTGATATCAATGGTGGTGTCATTGGAGAGAGGTCGTGGCGGTGGAGCAGTATAGCCAGGTTTATACGGCTGTAAATCACACAAAGCAGAAAGCCTTCATGAACAGTGGGTGTGGATAGAAATATAGCATTTCAAAACCAAAACTAAGATATTCTACTGAAAGCCTTTAAAGGTATTACTATTATATAATACTTCCTCTGAGAATTATTGACACTCAGATTTTCAGTTTGTAGCATAAAAACATTTAGCCCTTTTTTCTGTAGAAGACAGGCTGTGCCATGTTTCATTCTGAACCATGTACTGCATGGAGATCTATGATGTGGGCAATAACATTAATAGTTTAGATCACTGTACATAGGAACAAAATGAAAACTTGAGCATACTGTATATATTCTCAGGATGAACACTGCATAATACCTCTAAGAAAAACTTATAGGACTGCTGCAGGCTAAGTATAGGACTGCTGCAGGCTAAGGTAACATGTTACTGCAGCATGATATAATACTATGCTACAGTTGCCTGGCAAACTGCCTATGATTCCATGAATAAATTCATGAAAATACAGGAAGAGATCAAGAACTATATACATGATATTTTTCCGAACGCATTCATGAAATCACAGCAGAACATGGAAAACCACACATGATATTTGTATGAGCAAAAATGCTCTCCTGGGAACCGGTCCTCACTATATCTTCATGAGAACTTTTGACACGTGATGTGAGCATAAAATCCTAACGGTCCACTAGATGAGTCACCTCATGAAACACCCAAAACTAACCTTTTGGCCTGATTAAAAAAACTGGTGCGCCATAGCAAAGTGAAAACCTCCAGGCCCTTGATTTGCTTCTCACTTTGTTATGGCCCACCAAAATTTTGGATCAGGCCAAAAAGTTAGCCTTAGGTGTTTCATGAGGTGACTCATATAGTGAACCGTCCGGATTTTGTGCCCACATCATGTGTCAAAAGTTCTCATGAAGTTTCTTGAGAACCGGTTCCCGGGTGAGCATTACTCTTTGTATGAGTTACACTTCATGCAAAACCAAATACTCAGATAAGACACCTACCATGGTTATGCAATATGTTAGCAAAAGGTATATGCTTCAGAATTAACGGAGAATTAACATTGAATGTTGACTGTTTATTCATTATCCTATACACTGACGAAGTTCCTTTTTAATAATTTCAGCGCATTCATCTATCATGTATTTGGGTGCACTTCCCCTGTCCATAAATTGGGACTTGGAAGTACCAAGTAGATGCTTGAGCTATCAAGTGTGTGTTTCTTGGATATTCCCGAACACAAAAAAGATAGAGATGTTATGACCCTATTCTCATCATCTATATGCGAGTGTCGATGTCACATTTTTTGAGGATGCATTCTACTTCGCCCCTATTGGCTGACTTTGCTATTGTAAACATGACACTATCAGGCTGTTGGCAAAAGAGTTCGTTTTCCTAATTTACGTGCCCCTTTCTCCTTCACCCATGGGACCATTCTTCGCTCCTGTTGACCTGGAATTACTGATTGCCTTCAAAAAAGGTATTTGATCTTGCACCTTATATCCTATATCTCATTTTGTTTCTCATCATCGATTGAGTCCTACTTTTTACACCTATGCTGTCCCTATCACATGTATCTATGCCCACAAATTACCATGATTCACTGGCTCATCTTGGTTAGCATAAGGCCATGGAAGATGAGATTGCTGCTATGTACAACACTCATGTGGGAATTAGCTGATTTGCCTACCGGGAAAATGGTAATGGAGCATTGATGGGTTGACACCATTAAGTATAACCTAGATGGTTCCATTGCAACTAACTAAGCTCTGTTTGAATAATAATTTCCATTGCAGCTAACAGAGCTTGGCCACTTTATCATCTAGATGTTAAGAACAAATCTCTTTGTGGAGACTTAGCCGAAGAAGTCTACATGGAGAGACCTCTCAGATTCGTAGCGATTTCGGAAAGCGAAATAAAGTTGATCACCGAGTTCTCATTGACTTGTTGAACAAAACCGGAATGCTTAGAAACCAATTATAAGCAGTGTTATCAAAGTCCTAAAATTTACAATTTACGTTTTGAGTCGAATCTAAGCTTCGCTTGACTTTCATTTTTTGTTTTTAATTTGGTGGAGGCTTTAAGAATCATTTATAAAAGGTAATTATTTTATTTTGTTCTTTATAAGAGAATTTATATTCTGCTCAAGTTAAATCATGGAACTTTTTTTAATGATTTCCTAGTTCTTAATTGGTCGAAACACCAAATTGATGCATTACTTATCTGGAATGTTTTTATGAATAGTTACGATCATGTTGACTTATATCTTTTTTCATCGTCTACATAATCAAATGCCACCTTTCCAATGTGATTCTACATTCAAGAAAGGTAGCAAGAACATAGATTGTTAAAGGATCCTTGCATGTTTTTTAAGGGAAATTTCTTGAAAGATTAAAAAAAAGGAAAGATAAGAATCCTTTAAAACTATCATGACATGGGATTACTTGGTGCATATAGATGGAAAAAGGATGATTGATAAGCTTTTAATTTTTCCTGATTTATTTATATTTTCATTTTTTCAATATTTAAAGGAGATCATAAAAAATCTTACGATTTGCAATTCAATATGATTCAACCCTTGTTACGATTTGCGATGCGATAATGATTTTGACAACATTGGTTATAAGTTTACAGAGAGCAGGTCAACTTTCCAGATAATAAGCATGAATGCAGCTCATAAATAAACATGGGAGAAAAAGACAGATGATAACAGGGGAAGTAAGAGGTGGGGTACTCACTTGATGGCAGATCTCACAAGTAATATCTCCTTTTTCATTGCACCATCGCTGCACACATTTCCTGTGAGCAAACTGAATACAACATATTTTTCATTCAGTCCCAATATAAGAAAACAGTTGCTTGAAATCGAAAACAAATGAAACAATTTGAATGTGCAAAATTTTCCCCAACTAAATTGCAGAAGCAAAACAAAGCCACCAGGAAAAGCACAGCTTGTAAACCTTTAAATAAAACCATGAGATTCTAAAAGTCCATGGAATACACTTAAAAACCATATTTTCCCAGAACTCTGATGCTAAAACACCTATAATTAAAGAGAATTATATACTGTGAATACAAAAAGATAAAACTAGGCCATGACAAAAGATCAAAGGGAGGCAGAAGACCATGTTATTCCCAAAAAATATTGAAAAGTAAATTGTTTTCCAACCCAAGAAAAGAACAAGCTTATTCAAACCCTTCGAAGAGCTGAAAATCTAACAAGAAAACATGACTCGCCACAAAACACCAATCAAGCAAGAGGACCAAATGGCAATATAAATCCAAACGGCACAGACCACAAAGGCATCCTCTAGCTCAATTGCCCACAAGAAAGAGATGTAAACAGTTCGAGTAGGTTGTCATAATCTTTTCATGTGAAGGGTTACTAAAAAATCTAGCAGTCCTTATATTTTTGTCTTTAAGAGCAAAACAGCAAGAGAAAAGACAAACTCCCCTAGATTGCAGATATTATAGAAAAAAATCTAGCAGAAATATACCTTCAGACTGCCACTACAAGCGCAAGGAGTCTCCAGGTTCTTCACATGGTCTTCCTCCTGGCAAATGCGGCATTCCACTGTCTGAATGAGTGGCTCTTCTTCCTCAAACATGATGCGTCCCTCCACAGTATTATCATCTTCTGAGTGCCCTGATGACGCAGAACCAGATGGAACCATGTGGCATGTGGAAGAGCCTTCTCCGGAAGATTCAGCCCCTTGAATGGATTCTAATGTCGCAGGCGTAATGAGGCGGTCGACATACAAAACTAGATGATCGCCCATTCCTCTTAATCAGCTGCTCTCCAGAAATTCAAAACAGAGAAATCACCTCTATTTGGCTGAAACAATTTTTTGAGACAAGGAAAGCCTTTTAGTACAGAACAATACCACAATGCAACAAGATTCAACTTCCAGCAAGCAATAATCAAAACCCTAGTTCCCATATAAGAAACGAGATATGGATCTCCAAATGCTTCGCCATGCAACACTCCCAATGAAAAACACTCCCAATGAAAAACACGAAAGTTCCAAATTTCATTTTTTTTTAACAAAAATATATGAGCAAATACATTAAAAATCCTTCTAAAATTCATAACATAAAAGAATTAAAAAGAAAAGAAAAGAAAAAAAAAAACAGCATTCAATGCTTTAAGAAGGCAAAAACTCAAAAAGATTAAAATTTTCCACAAAACAAAATACGAAGCTTCCTTATGATGAAAATCTCAGACAAACCGTCGAAATGTTCATATAAATCTCTAATCTACCGCAAATTAAAAAGAAAAACCAGATTTCTGAAAAAAGTTTCTTCAAAGACACGATAATCTTCAAAGATATGCACAAAACACAAAATGAAAAAAAAAACTTTCAAAATAGAAAAAACGGAAGGAAAATCGAAAAACCGGAGAAACTTCAGAAAATCAGATCCTCCAAAAAAAATCCCTAGAAATCTCTGACCTCCGTGAAAAATACATCAATTGAAAGTCCACGATCGAAAAAATTCAAAGCAAAAATTCAAAGAGAAATTCGAATCTAAATACCTCAAAAATCTCTCGATCACGTATTCTCCTCGCTCCGAAAAAACCCTCTCTCTATATCTCCCCCCTTTCCGCGCCTCTCTCGTTTGAAGACAATGAAGGGGCTAAGAAAAAAACAGAGCCCTACTTATAGCTCCGATATCAGCGTTCTAGGCTCGGATATACCGAAGCTGTAGGCTTGGCAACGTCCGTCTAACGTTATGCAGTGGGTTAACGATGGCTTTCCTTACACTAACAGACGTTGCTTTGATGACGTTTTCCGTCATTTTTTGCCTGTCCCCACGCGCTATTTATCTACTGGTCTGGCTTACAAAATTCTAGTGCTATTCGCGTGAAGACAGATTAAAGAGAAAAGTCGCGGTACACGTGCCCATTATCTCACGTGTTACATATCTGACACGTTCATTACTTGAGGCTGATGGTTTTATTCGATTATGTAAAACATAGGCTGATAAAGTCATCATATGGATCGTACTGAAGTGATGAAGATGGACGATAAAGAAGAAAATTATGGACCGCATGATCATGCACATGTTGTAATCTTATTAGTAGAACCCTAGATTTGGTGTATAGAAGTTTCACATTGTTCCCCACCCAATAATGGCTAGGATATCTCACACGTATGAGCTAATATGGCATGTGTTCCTGATTCATCCTTTGGATCCTCCCTTGCGCGAATCGCCTTGTCGTCTAATAAATTTTGACAGTAGGGAAAGCTCCAAAATAGCTAGGTTCAGTAGTCCGCGGGCTACTACGAATACCGGATTTTACAAGTTTGGCAATGTACTTTATGGATGGGACTAGATTGGAAAGCCTTTCTATGAGAAGCTAACTTTAGGTCCACCTTGACGCTTGTGAGAAATTCGCTTTATTTATATGTTTTTTCAAATTATTAAAGTACATGGGATAAAAATTGAGGTAGATCTAGAATTTAAGTAGGTTGCCAATAGAAAACAGCCCGTAGAAAACTGCCTACAGTTAAAATCTCTCTATAGTTTATTTTAATGTTTATATGCCTTCTATACAAGTCATTCGGTCATTCCTACTTAGGGTTTACTTGGAAAACCTGTTAGCCCAGCTGGAAGACACCAAGGCATTTCAACAGCAGATCTCATGGGCGTGTTGCGCAGCTAACAGAGTAATATTGACCCAATCCAAAACTTTTGCATCTTTGTGAATGTTTCAAGGGGGCATTTAATCCTCATTGTTTCTTGCCGTGAAAGCCACTTGAGTTTTGGGCTTACCTCATCTTTAGTCCCTTGTCCTCAAATGATATGGAAAATAAGATAAGCTGACTCCACCTGACTCCGCATTGTGCAGAAAGTTCATGCGAAACGCTTCCCCTTACCAATTTCTTAGGGCCCACCGTAATATATATTTTCCATCCAACCTACTGATAAAGGCCACATGAAAGGAAAACACACGTATCCGCCCGGTCCAAAACTTTTGTGGCCTTCAAGAAGTTTTTAATGGTGGTCGTTCAATCACTACCGATTCTTGTGGGTGCGGCCAGCCTGAGATTTTCTACTTAAATTTTGGGCTCATGCCTTCAAATGATATGGAAAAACGGATGGATGGCGTGGATACAAAACATATATATAACGGTGGGCCCGCATTCACGGATCCACCCAGCTCGGTGGTTCTCCGGAGCTACCGAATCCGCGTATGCCCGATGGACGCCCGTGACGAGGAAAAGACTCTGCGGTGGGAACCGGTCACCTACATGCACCCCTACCACAGCTCGTGGTGCATTAAGATCTTTCCCGCTAAAACGCGACGTTTTTAGAAAAGCATTATCATGAAGACAATATTCCATGCTGCGAAGCGGCTTTTGTCGAAAGTCGAGCTGATCTGCTGACTAGGTGGGTCACACCTGGATGTTGATCCCGACCGAGGGTTAACCATTTATTCTAACAGTAGGGTCCACCTGATTATCTGATCGATCTGATTTTTTTACAAGGTGATCTTCATGGCAAGGGTTACCGTTTTCATGGTACTGATTTTCTCCGCAAGTGTCATGTAGCTGGGAAAGTTGGAACAGTACCACAAGCTAGTGGTACGTTCACCGTGGGTGTTCCATTCTCGCAAGCTGATAGTACAACACATTTGTTAAGTTGATGTGTTTCATCCGCTGTGCAAGTGGCACACATGAATGACAATCCATACCGACAAATCACAGATCCCAACGTGGATGGAGCCTAACATTGAAATCAAATTTGACTAATCGAACAAATGCGCACTACAAATAATATGGGCTCCTCACCAAATTCAACTGGAAAAATCAGATGGTTTGGATTGGTCGGCAAGTTGAAAATTTTCTATACTTTTCATCCAAGACGCTTGTTACCATTTGGATGGTCCTGATCTCTGAAAATATAGGCCATGTGTACGATAGATGAGACACCACAACTTAGAATAGGATGGTATTGGTATGTACTACCCAAGTCTTGCAACGGCCGATTATTCCAAAGGAAGATAGGAGGAGGGCTGACGTCAGCATTGCATAGGTTCGGAACCGAACCATATAGGTCAGGGTGGGCCCCACACGTTGGCTTGCGTCGCCTTGGCGTGAAACCGAATGATCAGATACTTTCGGGGACTTTTCCTTTTGGTTGACTCGGCCTTTTTCCTTCTTCGAAAATCCCTTGAGCTTTGTATCTAGAAATCGGATATCAGATTATGGAATATTTGCTATTTCCACGCGCGTGGAAGTTCGTACACGCCTACACGAATGCACACGTGCAAATATGAAGCACGTATGTAAGATCTGAACTTTCCATTAGGTTTTAACTAATGCTTGGGTCATCCTCTGGACATTTTCTCCCTTCAGACGGGCCATAACATACAAAATAAATTGGCAGTTAAATTTCTTTTCCAGCCATCCATTTCTTTCGATATGCTGGGGCCCACATGAGCTGTCAAATGACCTTATTTTTATATCAGAAGATCCAGAAAGTATAGGTCACTTGATGGAAAGCTAGGATCTCATGCATGTGTGACATCATGACACATGCACCTGCCTGCAGATATGTATGGCCCACACGCGTGTGGAATTAGCAAACCTCTGAAATGGTAAATTCAGGGATCCATACCTATCCATCAAGAAAGTTGGTGAATTCAGATCAATATCTACCATCAATCCAATAGTTCCTTCCACTTGGTGGGGTCAACCGGAGATTTCTCACGGTCCGAAGATCTCTTCTCTCCGTCATAGAATCCACAAACTACAAAAGGCCGGCCAAAACAATGACAGGATGTGGTCCACATCTAAGGATTAAAAATCTGAAGGTTCAGATTGTTCGATTTTTTACCTTGAAATCTGATTGGACCATTACGTGGACACTCCCGATCTATGATTGGACCACCATAAATAATATTTGTGGTGGGAACGATCCCTGATCCCTGTGTTCGTTCAAGCTTCAAGCTGTATGGATCTGTGTATGCGGAATTCAAACCATCTCCCTGAGTTACAGATCAGGCTGGATTTTGGGACCTAAGGCCCAATATTGGTCCGCTCAACTAATTGACGGTTTGGATGGCACTCATGCAACGGTCCATGTCTAGATGTTCATAGGCCAGGTCCCACGTATTGGACACACAGGAAAGTGAAAAATCACCGGTCGATGGTTTGGATTATATAAGAAACGGTCCATCAGTTGGATGGGTAGGATCATCCATAATGAGAGATCTGACGATAAGGTCCATCCAAGGGATCCTTCCCAGTCAACATTCCAGATCAAAGAACATCACAAAATGTCCATTAAGTGGACCGTCTATTTTGGAAAGGAAAATAACCCACCAATTTCCTAAGTTGGTTGATCTCTCGTAGAGGTATCATAGGGGTTCATGATCCAAACCGTTCTTCAGGCAGATCTTACAGTGGACCGACTAACGTAAACATATCTCAGCTGATTAGAAGACCTTGACCATCTATTTGGAAGAAAGCAATGTGTCCCTTCTCCTCATGGAATTAGAAGAAGAAGAAGTAGAGCGTCTAGTTTCTTTGAATCGAAGGGAGAGGGAAAAGATCCGGTGCTGAACAGGACGCTGACTGTTGATTTGATGGGCCATGCCATCCTTGGGCTGTGCATCACGATCACCCCAGTCAAATAATACCTGCTAGTTGAAGGCTTCTGGTAGGCACATGGTAAAGGCCACGACCACGGTCCACAATCCATTTCAAAACCTCCAATTAGTCGTTAGGATCATAGACGACCCGTTCAGACCGACAGGGTTTACGTGGTGACTCCAACATCGGTAGCTACTTGGTGTGAGGATACTGTGGGACCCATTGCGAGGTATCTGTTTTATCCATGCTGTCTATCGATCATGCCAGCTCATTTTAAAGCATGGTCCTATAATTGAAGCATATCCAAAGCTCAAGGAGGCCACATCATAGGAAACAATTGAGATTGAAAGCTTATAGCTACTTGAAAATTTCTTGGGTTCACATAACTTTTAGATCCTGTTGATATTTTATGTTTTCCCCTCATCAAGCCTGCGATGTCTGTGTGATCTTTTGAAGAAGTTGAATGATAACAAAAACCATCACGTGGGGCCTAAGAAGGTTTCAGTGGTAAACATCATTGTACCCACCACTGATTCGGTGGTGTGGTTGGATATGCTTCAACATTGGGTCCAAGCATGAGCTGGCAAAGTGTATGAACAGCATGGATTAAACATATATCTTACAGTGGGCCAAGCATATTCTTGATGCTACATAGCTAGGTGTTGTTTGTTGAGAACCACACACTTTTCCTTTCTATGTGCAAATTAATGAAATTAACAATATAAAAGATTTAACGGATGATAATTATTTTCAACATGGGTGAGCAAATCATCAGAATATGTAGAATGTAAGAGACAACAAGATTTTTTACATGGAAAACCCTATAATGTAAAGGAAAAAACTACAAGATCTAATTTGACACAAATACACTATAATAAAAATAATAAATATACAATTTAAAAAAAAAAAATCTATCTTTAATACCCAAACTATTTCACTAAAAGGTGGATTACAAACAACAATAAATAAAAGAAAGTTCTCCCCTATTAGATATAATAGAAACCTTCAACATAATTTTTGAAGAAGATAATTGAAGAAATCGATGTTGTAAATGAACCCCCATGAACCTGGAAAAAGTCGAAGTGCGACCATTTATTAAAAGGGCTAAGAAATCTAAGTCTCAACATGACCTATGATCCATCACCATTGGCCCAACTGACAAACTTAAAATTCATCTACCCAACCTCATCCAACCTATTAAGTTGTAAAGAGTCTAGTTTAATCAGCCTCAGTTAAGGATGATTAAACATGGTTAACAATGGAATACGAGGCCAAAAGCATGCCTAAACCTTGCCCTATTAATGAATAGATGAAAACATGCATTATATGTAATGCACCTTATATTTATTGTGTAAGTGGTTGTTTCACGTTGTATCAGAGTGGAAAGCCAAGTGTTTGAATTCTAGGAGTGACAAATATGCCTATGTAATATATTCTCCTACCAGGGATTAGGAAAATTAAGTTTGGCATGGGGATTGGGAAATCAAGCCTAGCCTATTTATGGTATGAGTGTCCCTCCACCCTTGTCTAGTATAATCCCATGAGAAGTTCCACCATGCACACGTAAGGGAGTGTTAAAGTCCCTAACATACATGTATACACCATACATTGACACACCATCTTCTAATGGCTCAAGCTGTTAATTTAGGGTTTGAGTTGACCATTCCTCCACCATTGCCCAGTATTCTCCTGTACCCTTGCACATGTGGGGCTCGAGCTTCTAAAATAAGTGGTGGTTGACATAGGTTATTAGATCTCTCTCTCTCTCTCTCTCTCTCTCTCTCTCTCTTTCTTTTTTCTTTTTTATATATTTTTTTATGGTTTTGGGTTAAGAAGTGTGGGTCATCTTGCCTAGCTCATTGATAATTAAGCTGTAAGGATGGGTCAAATTGAGTAGGTCCACCCCAAGCCCAACCCACTGCATAAAAAGGGCACATTTTTTTTAACTTGAGCCTGACCCAATAGCCATTTAGCCTGGCCCCACTCAGATCAAAAGCAGGTTAGGCCTACTTAACCCGCAGATTGACCTGTCCCATTGCATTCGTACGTGGGACGGACCTTTTGTTTCTGGCGAGAGCAGTGCAGCTGGTTATGGGTGCCTACTCTCTTGGGCGGGCATGATCGGGGTCAATTTTCTTCCCGAGTTCCAAATGGGAACTCAACCTAAAAATGAAAAGATGGTAAAGGAGACTGGGTCCATATCGATGTCAAATAGCTCAACGATCAAACGACGAAAAGATTCCAATGTGGGTTTCGGTTGTCTCCATCCACAGCACATAAGCAATTTAAAAATTCCAATTTAATCATGTGGTGTAATAATCAAAGATATAAATAATCTTCTGTCAATTTGAAAGGCTATAGAAAATATGAAAATTGGTTGCACGCCATAATATCTTCATTTGGATCTGTGGCTCTTGCAAGCCCTCCTCCCCCCAGGCAAATAAAATCTTGAATAGGCCAATCTGACCGTTCAGATCTAGGTAAGTCGATCCAGGCCCACCTCAGCTTAGACACCCATAAAAATGAGAACATGGGGACCATGACCCGAGCAACATCCCTACGATGGGACCCATAATGTACACCCATATCCCATGGAATCTCTTCCTTGCAATTGCAGGGCCTACAGTCCTTGCCGGGTTCATCGATCCTCCTGAGATTGGCCTAAGATGACTCGATTTGGGATGAATCATCATGTTTCCAAATATCCATAATAATGAAAATTTGTGTCGAATTGGAACTGATTAATCATGAAATTTCATAATGTTTGGTGCAACCAAAGGAAGCTTTAAATTGTGTGGTCGTTTATGTGATTTGTTTGACTTGCTTCTTCTGGAGTAATTGGTTGCATTTATGGCACCTGCAAGAGCCAGTGGCAATATGTCATGATCCGGGTGGCCCTATCATGCCGGTTTGGTGGCCCAAATATCGAGCTGGTCGAATTGTCAGGTGGGCCACATGGTATGTTGAATGTGAACCGTGATATTTTTAATCATCTACTTTTGTCTACATGTGGCCCATCTGATGACCATAACCACTCTTAACTTTCAGAGAACGTGCCACCTGATAATTGCATATGGACTCTGGCCCCAAATCCAACTCCTTGATATCTATGTTCGGATTTGGGTCTTGGTTGGGTTCCAAATCCAACTACTTAATATCTATGTTTGGACATGGGTCTTGGTTGGGTCTAATTCAGAAATAAGCTGGGCCGAGTCAGGTTTAGGTCAGGTCTGCAGTAACAGTTACGATCCATTATCTTCGGGCAAGTCACAATCTAGCTCAAGTCCAAATTGGCTTCCCTAATTTTTAAGCCTTTATTATTATTTTTTTAATCATAGTTTTCTGTTTAGCACTCTTTCACAGGCCATTTGGGCCATTTTGAAGGTTTTAGGCATCATTTGAAGGTTTCCTATTTTTCAGCCCACCAGAGGCTTCGATCAATCTGATTTTTCTGCTCTAAAGTGAACATAAGGGACTTAACACGATGGACGGAGATGATCAGATGCATACATAGTGTCGGCCCGATAATTGCTCAGTGCTACCACAAGTTGTGGTGGTACCGGTACCATGCCAGTGTGAGATATTTTTCATTGCGTCCTAACTTTCTATTTCTACAAACAAGAGGCATGTTTGAGTTATTGAAATGTGGATATGATGGAACTCTCTGCATTAGGAAAGATTTGATTTCTCTATTTCTATATGTATTATTTTTCCTTTTATGTTTAGATTTAATTAAGATATGATTTCATTAGATTAATTCCTGAAATCATATCCTAATCAAATCTAAACATAAAAGGAAAAGAATACATATGAGAATGGAAAAATCAAATCTTTTCTAACACTCTACATTTGGCTCATGCATGCACCAAAAAGCAACAAGAATGGAAGAACCTAAATAGAAGATGTTTGGCTTTCATGGAAACTATTGTTGTATTTTCTCTCCTAACCACCTATTGAGATATTTAAAATATTTCCACCTGCAGAGATGTTTTTAGGGCACGGACGGCTCACAAATGGGTTCAAAATATCCCAATTTGGGTAATTGAAAAATGGGCCCTACCTGTAAACCATGAAAGATCAAACAACATTGTACATCCTCTTGGTCCCACATGTAGTAGGGCTGTCAATGGGTACCTGGATGCTCAGTACCTGGTGGACCTGACCCACATGGGTCCAGGTCCCATTTATTGGACCCATTTAAGAAATTGGGTCAGATATGGGTCTTTCCTTTTGGACCTGCTGAAAGTTGTGTCTATTCAGTCTTGGGCCGGGTCTATTTGATGGACCTGGTTTAACTTGGGTGAGGTTGGGTCTGTCAACTCCGACCTGACCTGACCCATCAGATTGGTGTGACCCCATAAATACTCTTATTTGTCTGGAACCCAACTCAAACCTAGATCCAAAGAACTAAAGGGTACTTGACTGGTAACCAGACCAGATCGGATCTGGTCCAGATCTTCAGGAACTAAACCTAGACCCCACGAGACCTGAACCTAGATAGCCTGGGTATGGGTACTATCAGACCCAACTCAAACTTGGTTAGCCCGGATAAAGGTACCATAGGACCCAACCTTACCCTGACCCATTGACCGACCTAGATAGAAATCGTCTTCATGACCTAAAATTTTAAGGATTGGGTAAAGATTGTGACAAGATGGGAATGAGGTCAGGTCTAGTTTTAGGCGGTTCGAAACCAACCAACTGGGTTTGAGCTAGCCTGGGTCAACTTTGAGACGATTAAAACCTAAACCAGTTAAATGAGTTTATGAATACCCATCCTGTCATCCTGACCATTTGCATCCCTAATCTCAGACACATACCAACGGGAATATAAATGGGAGTGACCGTAGGTTGGGTTGGCCTGCGGCCGGTCAACTGGCCTAACCCACTAATGAAGCTGGTTCTGGATATAGCGGGTCAGGCTCGCATTAGAAAATGTGGTCCGTTAAGGTAGATGGGTCAACCTAACCTGCCCTGACCATATAGGTTAGCCATGGTCTGGGCTGGACGACCCAGCCGGCCCAGCCCCAAAAACCAGGGCAAAATAATCAAAGATAAGCATACACACATACATATGATGTATGTATACTTGGGCTAGGTATACCTTTAGTCCGATACTTCATTCTTAAGCCTGGGTTGGGTCATGCGAGGCAGGTTGGGTCAGTCAAGCCTGATCCATTTACAATTAAATACGTCCGCTCAGATTGAGCTCTGGATTGATAACTTTTAAGTGGGTTGGGTTGTGGCATAGGGTAATCGGCCTTGGGTTGGGTTGGGTAGGGTCTATTCTAGTTATTTGAAACGAAAAAGACGTACCTGCGGATCCAAAGGCGATCCCTGCAAGCTCACCCACCTGTTTTCAAACAAATAAAACACAGAAAGGTCATGCAATATAAAAAAAATGGGAAAATCTCATACGTGAGAGAGAAAGACTTGTAGTCTAGAAACTCCAAAAACTCTACTCACTCGGCTAGATTTCAGCCAAACTCGAGGAAAACTCTATGTGGTAATGACTGGGTCAAAACTCGAGAAAACTCCAACTCGACTTGAAAAAACTGGACATGAATTGCCACAACTGAACATGATTGATATATTATTTGTACCTACAAATATTTAATAGTACTGAAAGAACTCGGAAAAACAAAAACTTGCCTAGGTTTTTGAGTGGACTTGACTCAACTAGGTTTGAGTCGAGTAGTCTATAAATTACATTGTAAATAAGCAATTATTATTCTTTCACTGGTTTGTAAATACATCAGTATTTCTCTTTCGAAAATGGGTTTAAAAGGCTAGCTGAAATTTGATTCCCTTTTTCCTGTGGTGTATTCCACTTGAACTTTGGATCTGCCTCAATTTTTTGCTCATGCCCTAAATTCACCTGGCATAACGGATGGACGGTGGATAAGCCACACATCATGGTGGGCCCTACATATATTTTATGGCATTTTAGCCGTGAAAAGGTAAGCTGAGCTTGGAATGATGCAGTAAATAATTATTACTTATTTTACAAAATGTATTTATGGAGTTCAAAGAAATTACGGCTTTGGCATCAGTCGCAACTGGAGACGTGACAAACATTATAGACTATTTCCATGAGCAGGGCTTGAATATCTGTTCCAGAAGGAGTTGTGGTCCCCACATTATGACGGAGGGAGGACATGGTAAGAAGAACACTGTCTCTCTCACCAGGTAGATAACTTGGACAAACAAGATGATGAGGAAAATAATTCCTAGAAAATTGAAATAATTGTATTAAATACTAAAAACAGAATTACAATGCATATAAATAAGAAACTAAACCTTAAGTAGAATATTAGATTCAAACTCGAACTAAAACTCTTAGAAATCCTCTCTTTAGCTTACTATTTATAGACGTCTCTCAATCCTATCAGAACTCATGGTTTTTGACAAAAAAATTTCAAACAATTTTTATATAATAATTATTCTAAGCCCTATTTATGTTGGGCATGACTCCTAAATCCCTACTGTTCAAAAAATATAATTAAAACAAAATTTACTATAAATAGTAAAATTGAAATAAAACTAGGCTAATGACCATCGATCTAGTTGAATCTCGCAATTTCGACATGGTTAAAGTAGCTTGAGCTACCTCAAAATCATATATTATACGTTTAGAAACTTATTTTGGATTGCTAAATATGACCGTTTTCTAATTCTAATGGTCCAGATCACTTTCGACCCTGACTGGTCTTCTTTTGGTCCATCTGGGCTATGAAATAGTCGGCGACCTGCTCTACATCACATTAGTTATGGGGTCCAGCAGCTGGACAAGTGTAAATGAGGCAACCATTGATCCTTTTAGCTAAGCGATCATATTGTAGAAAGGAACCTACCATAAAAGAAAATTAATCAGCATATATATATATATATATATATATATATATATATATATATATATATATATATATTTCCCCTGCCCGTGAAATGTCCAGTCCCCCTAGCAGCTGGGGCCCACCACGAAGATCACCTGGCACTGATTAGGTTAGGTGGCACATACCATCTAGCCATCTATTTTCATTATAATGATGGTGATAGTGTCGATGGGAGGACCCAGAAGCGTGTTTGCTTGGCTGAGATGGATGGAGTTTCACCCAAGCATGCCAATATGACCCCGTGTATTAGATCCAGGCCATTGATTAGTGCGGGTACATTGTTAGCATGCACTGGCCCCAAAGTGAGGCTCGTCCACCCATCGGATCGATACAAAGCTCAAGTGGGCCCAACAAGAGGAAACAGTGAGGATTCAATGACCACCATTCGGACATTCAAATAGCCATGGAACAGTCAAAAGTTTTTTGTGGGCCCTAGGGTGGACGTTCAATTGAGAGAGAGAGAGAGAGAGAGAGAGAGAGAGAGAGTTGTAAGACTTCTTAAAGTGGGCCTACATGATCAATGACTCGGATCTACGTAAAGACGGATATATGATCGAGCATACCGGTGGACCCCACTAAAGTCGTGGTCACATTGTTAAAGTGTTGGGGTGGGACGCTTCGTTACACTATATTAATGGGCATGAGATATTAAATGTGGAGTCATGAATGAAGGGGAGTTTTGATGGTTTTTTTAATAAATAAAGAAAAACTCCCACATGCAATTTGTTATAAATAGTGACAGGTCCCCAAGCCTACACATCGATCGTTGACACAAACTTTTTCATCCCTTAGCGTCCTCTAAAGGTGTAAGGTGCGGAAAATCCAGTCCATCCATCTCATCCTATGGCTTCTCAAATTGGTACACAACTTCAGATCAGATTATTTCGATTCCTACAATCGATGCATAGATCGATCCTTTATTCCGCATTTCAGATCACAAGAGAGAGAGAGAGAGAGAGAGAGAGAGAGAGAGAGAGAGAGAGCTTCTTCTTTATTTAAAGTATAATTTACACACAAAACTCTACAAGTATTAGGATAATTACAGGCATTGCTTAAAAACATAAAAAGTGTTCCTCCACTGTCCTAGCTGAATTCATGGGCCATCGGAAGAGTTCATTTCAGCAACTTGTCTTTCGCCCCTCTGCATGCGTCGGAGTTTGTGTGAAGATGATCGTGAAGGGAGTGCATGCAGTGGCTTATCCGTCACACGTATTAGATTGTAGGACCACGCCCCGAGCAACGTCCCTATGACGGGACCCACAATATACACCCATATCCCATGGTATCTCTTGCTTGCAATTGCAGGGCCTAAAGTCCTTGCCGGGTTCATCGATCCTCCTGAGATTGGCCTAAGATGACTCGATTTGGGATCAATCATCAAGTTTCCAAATGCTGATATTTTTTTCTTATTCTAGGATGTGTTTGGTTGCATCAAATGTCATAAAATATCATTAAAATTTATACCGAATTGGACTATTAATCATGAAATTTCATTATGTGTGGTCTTATGGCACCTGAAAGAGCAGGTGCCACATGTGCCAATATGTGTGTTCGAGATCCGCGGAGCCCCACCATGCCGGTTCCGTCGGCTGAAACCAAGCTGGTTTGCATTATCAGGTGGGCCACATGGTATGTTGAATGTGGACCGTGATTTTTTTTAATCATCCACTTATTTCTACATGTGGCCCATCTGATGACCATGACCAGTCTAAATTTCAGAGAACGTGCCACATGCTAATTGCATATGGAATCTGGGTCCAAATCCAACTTGTTAATATCTACGTTCGGACTTGGGTCTTGATTGATCGAATAAAGAAATAAGCTGGGCCGGGTCACGTTTAGGTCAGTTCTGCTGTGAAGGAACCCAACCCGATCCATTATCTGATGGGACTTTCTGTATTAGAAAATATATAATTTCCCTTTTTCTATTTGTAATTTTGTTTTTTAATGTTTAGTTTTGATTAGGATAATGATTTCAGTAGATTAATTCCTTAGATTTTATTAGGATATGATTAATCTAATAACTCATATCCTGGTCAAATCTAAACATAAAAAAGGAAATAAATAAATAAATAATACACATGAAAATGGAAAGATCAAATCTTTCCTAATATTCTGCGAATGGCCCATGCACCAGAAATCAACAAGAATGGAAGATACTGGATAGAGAATATTTGGTCTTCATGGGAACCATTATTGTATTTTCTCTTAGCCACCTACTGAGAGCTTTAAAATATTTCCACCAGGGATGTTTATAGGGCGTGGATGGCTCATAAATGGGCCCAAAATATCCCAATTTGGATAACTGAAAAATGGCCCCTACCTGTAACCAATTGAAAGACCAAACAATATTGTACATTCTCTTTTGTTCCACCTCTACTGGGGCTGTCAATGGGTACCTGGGATGCTCAGTACCCGGTGAACCAGGCCTACATGGGTCCAGGTCCCATTTAAGAAATTGGGTTCAGATATGGGTCTTACCTTTTGGACCTATTAAACATTGTGTCTATTTTGGGTTGGGTCCATTTGATGGAATCGATCATTTAAGTTGGTTCAAGTTGGATCCAATTGACTCCCGGTCCAGTTAGTTTTAATAGTAACGACTAACAAGGCATTTATTTAATATATATTGATTATTTTATCAAAAGAAAAAAGTTTTGTAAGCCATAAAAGATCCCCGTTTACACACCATGCATATGTCAAAGTAACACACCCGTGCGTGTGTGATCTAATACTACCACCGGATGGGTGTGACCACATAAATACTATTATTTTTCTGAACCCAACTCATAACCTAGATCCAAAGAGCCAATGGGTACCCGACTTGCAACCAGACCCGATCGGACCTGGGTCCAAATCTACAGGAACTATACATAGACCCAGCAAGACCCAAACCTACATAGCCTGGGCATGGGTAGCTATAAGACCCAACTCAAACTTGGCTAACCCGGATGAAGGTAATATAGGACCCAACCTTACCCCGACCCATTGGCCGCCGTAGATAGAGATGGCCCTGATTACCTAAGATGTTAAGGATTGGGTACCGATTGTGACAAGATGGGAATGAGGTCACGTCTAGTCTTAGGTGCTTCGAAACCAACCAACTGGGTTTGAGGTAGGCTGGTTCAACTTCGAGACTATTAAAACCCAAACCAATTAAATGAGGTTTGGAAAAAAACCATCCTGTCTTTCTGACCATGTACTTGCCTAATCTCGGACACATACCATACCGGAAACTCATAAATGGGGGTGACCGTAGGGTTGGATTGGCCTGTGGGTCAACTGGCCCAACCCACTAATGAAGCACGTTCTGGCCCCACTAAATAGGTAGTGGGTCTGGGTTGTGGTAGAAAATGTGGTCCCTTAAAGTAAATGGGTCAACCTAACGTGCCCTGACCATATAGGTTATGAATAGACTCAGCCGGATGACTCAGCCAGAGCAGCCCCCCAATACCAGGCCAAAATAATAAAAGGTAAGCATACACACATAATGTTTGCATTAGTAGCTTAGGTATACCTTTAGCCAAATTGATGTAAGATGTGGCACAGGTAAATTCCCAGCATGGTTGGACCAAAAGAAAGCCAAACGAAAATCAGTCATAACTTTTGATCCAGATATCATTATAGGATGTCACAGCCTATCAATCTTATCTTTGTTTTTAGTAATTTCAATTTTTGTAGTATTTCCTTATTTTTAGAGTTTTAGTTTTTATATTCTTTTAAAAATTATTTGTAATTATGCTATGGCTCTTTTAGTAAGGTTTATCTAAACTTTCTATTTTTGGTAAATTAAGCTTCAGATAAGTTTTACTATTTTGGATAACTTTTATTATAGATAGAATTTTGTTATTTTTGATAATTATGAATTAATGTTTTATTTTTCTTTATTAATGGTGTAATCGAGAGTTGGTATACAAATATTATACATTATTTGAATAAAAAATATCGAGTTTTATCTCTTTTTTTTTTTTCTTGTGAATTTAAGAAACTACCTTGTCGATTCAAGGTTTCAATCACTTAGAAAGACGATGATCTTTCTTATAATCTCATAGCACTCTTCCCTACGTCAATTGGTATAAAAGCAATACTTTTTCTTGGCTCAATGGCATCTAACCAAGATTGAGGCAACAATTACATGCACGGTACTCCAGGGAATTATCCTTTGACATCAGTGGCATTTGAGGCGTCGTTTGGAGTGGTGCATCGGGAGAATTTGCGATCCATGTAAGGACTGCAGGCAACGATCGAGCGCATGACGAAAGCCTTAGGGCAAACCCGTGTTCATGATGATGAATGACCTCAGGTTCTTGTTGGGGCTTGCGATCGTCAAGTTCATGATACGATATCTGTGGCAAATCATAGGCCACCAATCGATAATGGTGAATTGTAGGGCACGACTTTGATCGTGAGGAGGTTGTTATGCATGCTAAAGGTGGAGATAGATTTGCATAACATTTTTCGAACAAGGTGTATTATAAACCAAAAGGTCTGTACACTTAACCTGATTCCTTTGCCTAAATCACTGGGTATAAGTATTGGGATAGAAAATATTGTGAATCAAATCTTGACAGTCGATATTGAGGTCAAAAAGAAGTTATAACGGACTAATATCAAGTATAAGGAAGATGCTAATAAACATCAGCACTAGAAATTGTACAAGTATCATGAGACATGCTTGTTGAATAACTCAATGATGAGTTTTTTTCCCAAGTGGAGGGGTCTGATGTAGGACGTGGCACAGATACCTTCCTAGCATGGTTGGACCAAAAGAATGCCAAACGAAAATCAACCATAACTTTTAATTTGAGTATTGTTATGTGATACACAACCTATCAATCTTTACTGTAACGAGCCATCTTAGGTAAAACAACCTACAAAGTGGGTCGCGTCAGTCCGTTTTAAGAGAAAATGCACGCTTCCAACTTAAAAATGAGATTAAAATATTTTTTTATTTTTTATTTTTAGTAGTTTCGATTTTTATACTATTTCTTTATTTTTAGAGTTTTTAGCTTTTTCATCATTTTTAAAAAATTATTTGTAATCATGTTAGGACTCTTTTAATAAAGTTTATCTAAACTTTCTATTTTTTATAAATTAGACTTTAGATGAGATTTACTATTTTGAGTAACTTTTATTAAGGTTAAATTTTTCTAATTTTTATAATTACGAATTAGGGTTTTATTTTTCTTTATTAATTGTGTAATTGAGAGTTGATATATGGTTACGCATTATTTAAATTAAAAAATATTGAGTTTTATCTCTCCCTCCTATGGATTCAAAGTTTCAGTCTCCACGCTCTTCTTTGTGTCTCCAACACTTCATTCTTAAGCCTGGGTTGGGTCATGCCACCCAGAGCAGTCTAAAATTCTAGGGCAACATAACAAAAAGTAAGCATACACACATACAATGATGTATATGTGTACGTGGACTAGGATTACCTTTAGCTCGATACGTCATTCTTAAGCTTGGGTTGGGTCATGCCAGGTAGGTCGGGTCAGTCAAGCTTGATCCATTTACAATCAAATAGGACGGCTTAGATGGGTCTCGGGCTTGATAGCTTTTAAGTGGTTTGGGTACTGCCATAGGATAATGAGTCATGGGTTGGGTTAGGTCAAGGATATTATTGTTATTTAAGACAAAATAAAAAATAAAAAAGAGTCACTCTGGCAGTTGGGCTTACCCGGCGAGGATTGAAGTAATGGTAACTGCAGAACCAACGGCGATCCCTGCAAGCTCACCCACCTGTTTTCAAACAAATAATACACAGAAAGTTCATGCTAGGGCTGTGCACGGTTCGGTCGGTTCAGTTTTGAGGAAAAATATCCAACCGAACTGACTTAGTTGGTTTTGAATATTTAACAACCGAACCGACCTGATGAATCATCACCAACCGAACCGAATCGGATAAATTCGGGTCGGTTCGGTTTTATCGGTTTGGGCCCCAATCTAAAACTTTTGTGGCCCATAAAATGCTTCTAATGGTTATTCATCATTGTTTCTAATGGTATTGTTTACTTGAGATTTGGATCTTCTCGAGGTTTGGAATCATATCCTAAAATGATAGATGAAAACAGATGAATGGAATGGATATAGAAAACATACATCAAGGTGGGTCCACACAGTTAGGATAACACCTACTGAACTGTTACCCTAATTCGCACCCTCACTGTGCTGCAGAGTCGGTGTCTACATAAAATTCTTTTACTTGACATAAAATTCTTTTACTTGACATGAGGTAATTGGTAATGTAGTTTAAATGGACCCCACTATCATGCATTTTAAAAATCCACCCCAACTAGCAGGTGACTAACCCAATTTTAAGCCCAAATATGAAAAACCAGCGTCATCTTTGATACATGTGGACCACACAATTGGAAATAGTGTACAAGCCACATTACCTTCCAAACTCTTTTTCTTGGTGTGGCCCACTTGAATTACAGATAAAGATGATATTTCAGTCTTGGGCCTAACTTGGGGTGGCACCCTTACTGGTTAGAGTGGATTTCATGTAAATATTGAAGTGGGGCCAACCTCAACTTGTCACACACACACACACACACACACACACACACATCGGTTCGGTTCGGTTGAAAACGGTTTATAATTTTCACAAACCGACAACCGAACCGACACTCGATTTTTTATATTAAAAAACCGACTCGACCCGAAATAGATTGGAAAACCGACCGAAATCGATCGGTTTGGTCCGATTCGGTCGGTTTTATTGATTCGGTCGGTTTTTTTAACAGCCCTAGTCCATGCTATCTCAGAAATTGGAAAATTTCAAACCTAAGGTAGAAAGACACATAGTCTAAAACTCCAAAAACTCTACACTACAGGACCAGATTTCATCAAGACTTGAGGAAAACTGGATCTGGTCATGACTGGGCCAAACCTCGAGAAAACTCGAAAAAAATCGGAGTAATTCAACAAAACTTGGATTTTTTTTGACAAAACTCCAATTGACTTGGCACACTGAGCATGACTGATATATTATTTATACATATAAATATTTAATAGTACTAAAAAAAACCTCAGAAAAATTCGTATGAGTTTTAAAGAAACTCGCGTGAGTGGACAAGACTCAAGTAGGCTTCGAGTCGACTTTTTGTGTTTTTAAACTTAGAAGGAAAGACTAAACAGGCCCTTAAGAGTTTAAGGAAATTACAGCTTTGGTATCTGTCGCAACTGCTGACGTGACAAACATCATGGAAAACGTTACGACTATCTCCATCACCAGGGCTTGAATATCTGTTCCAGAAGGAGTTGTGGTCCCCACATTAGTTATGGGGTCCAGCAGCTGGACTAGTGTAAACGATGCAACCATTGATCCTGTTATCTGAGCGATCATGTAGAAAGGAACCTGCCATTAAAAGAAATTTAATCAGCATATATATATATATATATATATCCGCATGTTTGAATTGTGTGGCCTGCATGATAGATGGGCCAGTAGGTCTGTGACTTTTCGCATACTCCCATGATGGGGGCGAATAAATGAAGGGTCCAGATCTCGTACAATGGGGAACGGTCATATGTGTTTAAACGTATGGTCGTTAAAATACCATACGTTCGAGCTATGTGGGGCACACCGGCAATGTGTGTGGTGGCCACAGCACAGGTCACAGGTTGAGATGAGATGGTCACCCTTGATTTCTGTAAGTGCTTACCATGTTGCGTATGCTGAATCCAGGCCGTCCAGACGCTTCATCTTCCCTGGATGAAGGGTCAGAACAGATACGAAGATATTCTGCAATCCACGTGGGTTCGGTTGGAATTAAGGGTGAGGGTTCCCTCCCACCTTGTTCCCTGTGCTGTGCCCACCATAGTTATGGATACAGCTGATTTTCAGGTTCTGGGGGTACGTAACCTGAGGGTACCACATGGGCCCCACATCTGCCCGGTACCACTGGAGGGAACCTCTTTAAATAAAGGTTCAGATTGCAGAAATCGACCTAAGGTTGGCAGACATTCATCATTGAGACACCTTTAGCAAGACATGTGATAGTCACTTGTTCATTCATTGCCTTAGCACGTTTACCTGTCGGTCCCACCTAAAAAACGATGCCCGAACAAACTGCCCACCCAATTTTAGCCAATAACACTTAAAAAAAAAAAAAAATGACTTGGACGGCTGTGGTGACATCTAGGTAGATGAGAAATAATCTTGGTCTATTTTTTTTTTTCTTTTCTATGTTTTATAGTTTTCAGTTTGATAAAGATTCTTCGTGGTGAAGTTAATAAAATGAAAAGGCTAGCCTAACTGGAGTTAGGTACAAGGGAAGTGCCTACCACGCGATTCATCCCATGCATTTGCAAACCCGGACCGGACTCGGAATTGGGTCAGAAACCGGTCGGGTCAACCACGGCTGAAAAGGCGAGTCAATTTTTGTACCATTATAAAGGTGTTGACATGTAATAGATGGTCAGGATCTCATCTTCCTCTTTCTTGTTCTCAATCATCTTCTGTAAATGACACAAATTCACCTTTTTTTTACACATCCCACTGTTAGTACAAACACCCACTGTTAGTCCCACTTCAATTGACACAAATTCACCTGACAAACCACTGGATCAACGGTTTGATTCACATAGTAAGTCCGGCTGTTGGGTGGGTCACAACTTATAAATCGTGCCGGACACAATTTTATAACAATGTGTATGTGACCATACTGATGTAGAGAAGGTGGCTAAAGAATATATGGTGCAGATGGATCTACACAAGAGTGGAAGAAAGGAACTGAAGGCCAAGAGAAGTGGACCACCTGAACCTGTTGGCCAGTTGAATTAGGGTCATCGGCCGACTAAATTAAATCAGCCAGGGACCCCAACTCATTGGACTGTTTTGGTCCATTGTTGGCTGGCCAATTTGCCAACCAAATTAATCCAGCTAGGGACTCCAACTCCGTGGACTGTTTTGGTCATCTGATGACCGACCGACCAAGGACCATTGGCCGACCATCGATTCCGCAGTTTCATGTAGATTTGTTGTTTTGTTCCGTTTTTTATTCAAACTCTTTCTAATCTTGGTTTTTAGGGTTTTTATTGTGTTTAGGAGTATATAAACTCATTTTAATTTGTGCTTAGGGATTATTCAATATTTTTCCTATCAAATAAAGCTTGTTTTATCTTTCTTCTTCGTGGATTCGAAGTGCTGGTTGAGGATTCCCGAATTGCTCTATAGATTTAGAGTGTTTATCTCGTGAGAGAGGCTGTGTTCGATCTCACCCCACCTACGGCTACACCAAGTTGGTATTAGAGCGAAGAACAACCTCAGGAGGATGTCATCTACCGACGGACGAGGCAACAATCCCGTTGACGGTGATTAGGGGATTCAGTATATTGCGAAAAGGATGGATGCTCTCCAACGATCATTCGAGATATTTATGTAAGGACTGCAAGCATATCTTGATCAGATCGCAGCGTCGTTGGCCCCACGTCAAGCCTAAGGCGACGCACGACCGCTGATAGTTGTTGTGCGGGACAATCCAGTGTTCCGTCAAGCACTCCCAGCAATGGCTCGTAGGGCGAACCTAGTAGATTCTGATGGCAATGACGATGATATAGAAGGCCTCCTTGCTCAGCAATATATGCGCGAAAACCATCGTGAAGATTGTGCCGAACATGGATACAGAGGTAAAGTTGAACTTCCTACGTTCAATGGGTTATTGTGCATTGAAGAATTTTTAGATTGGATGATAGAAGTTGACAATTTTTTTAATTATATGGACGTCCCAGAAGATAAAAAGGTGAAACTTATAGCCTATCGGCTGAAATCGAGAGTATCCGCATGGTGAGAGCAATTACAAGTTTTCTGAACCTGACAGAACAAGTTACCTAATCATGGCCGCGGATGAGGCAACTCCTTTGAGTGCGGTTTCTTCACCGAGATTATGAATAGGTGTTGTTTCAACAATACCAAAATTGTCGTCAAGGAAGTCGGATTGTTGATGAGTACGCAGTTGAGTTTAATAGGCCGGCGACACGTAATGATTTATCTGAGATGGATGCCCAGAGGGCCGCTAGGTTCATTGGTGGTCTGAGAACCAATATCGAGTATCATGTACAGATGCTTCCAATTTGAACTATGGAAGAGGCTTTGCAGTATGCTAATCACGCGGAAACTCAGCTCGCTAGAGTTCCAGCGCGCTCCTATCTAACACCCTGTATTGCTACGACAATTCCAGTGTAGGATACATCCCTATCTAAGGGAAAGGAGCCTGTTGGTGGGCGTGTGCAACCCCCAACGACCGTGAATCGAGATTCGAGGAGCGGTCCTGCTAAGCCCCAACGTACTGCATCCACTATAGCTGGCCCGAGTCACGCTCCCAATCCATATGCTCGCCCTCAGTCGAACCATTGTTGCATTATGGCCATCCGAGTCACTTGTCCAACGCATATTCGCGACGCCCCCACAACCAATTTAACTACCAACGGAGGAGTAGAAGGAGAATGGGTGGAGGGAGAGCTCGAGAATGATGAATATGAGCAGGCCGTCAAGAAAGGCAGTGAGTGTACATAATGGATAGATGAGGGCCATGACGACTCCTTAATTGTGAGACGATTGTGTTACACTCCTAGAAAAGAAATTCATCTAAAACACTACAACATCTTTCGTACTCGTTACATAATGAACGGGAAAGTTTGCAATGCCATCATTGATAGTGGAAGTAGTGAATATATCGTGTCCAAGGTGACGGTGGACAAACTCTGGTTGCCAACAACAAAATATCCAGCCCCGTACTCCATTGGTTAGATTAAGAAGGTCACCGACATCAAGGTAACCGAGCAATGCTTAATCTCCTTTTCTATTGGTAGAAGTTATAGGGATGAGACATTATGTGATGTTGTAGACATGGAGGCATGGCACATGCTTCTCGGCCGGCCTGACAGTCGAACCGAGATGCGATCCATCAAGGGTGGGACAATACTTACATGTTTGTCTGGGATGAGCGGAAAAGAATCCTAGCTCATATGACATCGAAGAACTGTCCTGAGACTTTTAAAGTGGAGAGGAACACTCTCCTTGCCAGATGAGAATTTGTGGAGGAGTTTAAAGAGACTGGTGAAATTTACACCATGATTGTGAAGAGTGAGAATTCAAAACCCTCAGATATACCTCTGGTTCTAAAGCCCTTGTTGAATGATTTTCAAAGTGTATGCCCTGATGAATTTCCAAACAATCTACCACCCATGAGAGATATCCAGCATTGTATCGATTTTATTCCAGGGGCTAGTTTGCCAAACTGTCCGCATTATTGTTTGAGCCCGAAGGAGAGTGAAATTCTCCAATGTCAGGTTGAAGACCTATTGAAGAAGGGACTTTTGAGGGAGAGTATAAGCCCTTGTACAGTACCAGCATTGTTGACGCCAAAGAAGGATAGAAGTTAGCATATGCGTGTTGATAACAGGGCTATTAACAAAATCAAGTATAGATTTCCTATACCTCGATTACATGATATGCTTGAGGGGTCCAATGTGTTTACCAAATTGGACTTACACAGTGGATACCATCAAATATGAATTCGGCCTAGTGATGAATGGAAAACAACTTTTAAGACCAACGAAGGATTGTATGAATGGCTCGTAATGCCCTTCGGTTTATCGAATGCCCCGAGCACTTTCATGCGTCTCATGAATCAGGTCTTAAAATCATTTATGAGCAAATTCATCATAATTTACTTCAATTACATTTTGATATACAGTCAGAATGAAGTGGAATGCATGGAACATCTTAGGCAGGTTCTCCAAGTACTGAATGAAAGAAAGTTATATATGAATTTGAAGAAGTGTTCCTTCATGATTGACCACTTGTTATTTCTAAGATTTGTGATATCTTCTAATGGTATCCGAGTAGACGAAGACAAAGTGAAGACTATCCGTGAGTGACCAACTCCGACTAAAATCCATAAAGTCTGCAATTTTAATGGGTTAGTCACATTCTACCATCAGTTTGTCCGAAATTTCAGCTCTATAGTTGCCCCAATCACTGATCGCATGAAGAAGTGTCTGTTCTAATGGACCGAGGAAGCTGAGAAGAGTTTTGCTAAGATCAAGCGATGATTGTCCTCCACTCCGTGTTTGGTCCTTTCGAATTTTGAGAAGGTATTTGAGGTGGATTGCGATGCATACTACATGGGTATTGGTACAGTTTTATCGCAAGAAGGAAAGCTTGTAGCTTTTTACAACGAGAAACTGAGCGATGTAAAGAAGAAGTGGTCCACGTATGAAATTGAATTGTATGTAGTGGTGCAGGCTTTATGACATTGGTCGCATTACCTCATCCAAGGGAAATTTGTCATGTATATGGACCATTAGCCCCTTAAGTTCATTAATAGCCAAACCAATATCAGTCGTGTGCATGCTAGGTGAATTTTATTTTTGTAGAAATTCACGTTTGTGTTAAAGCACAATTCGGGCCAACAAAATAATGTTACTAATGCCTTGAGCCACCGAGCCACCCTCCTTGTTATATTGGCCAACTAGGTGATTGGGTTTGATTGCTCAAAGAAATGTATGCTAATGATGAAGAGTTCAAGGACACATGGCTACGTTGCAAGGAAGGCCACCGAGGCGAATTCCATATTTAAGATGGGTTTCCTATTCTACGAGAATCGGTTATGTATCCGCAAAGTTCGTTATGTGACAAGACGAAGACTCTAGTAGAGGAACATTACTATTAACCTCATCTAGGCTGAGATGTGGAAAAAATGGTGCAATGATGCCATGTATGTCAAACTTTCAAGGGGCATGCTCAGAACACCGGACTCTACACCCCGTTACCTCTACCGAAAGGCCCTTGGGAGGACATCTCGATGGGCTTCATTCTAGGTATTCCACGAAAACAACGAGGCATGGACTCCGTGTTCGTGGTGATAGACATGATCTAAAAAATGACTCACTTCATCCCGTGCAAGAAGACATATGATGCGACAAACGTGGCCAATCTATTCTTCCAACAGATTGTGAGATTGCACGACATTTCGAAGACCATCACATTTGACCATGATACAAAGATACGTTGCATGAAACAAACAAGAAGTACATTGAAGATGCAGAAAAGCATCGTCAAGCCAAGGTCTTCGAAGTTGGAGACCAAGTGATGGTCCATTTGCGCACGGAATGTTTTCCATCCGGCACCAACAATAATTGAAGCATAAGAAGACTGGACCGGTACCGATCCTCAGAAAGCTAAACGACAACGCCTATGTGGTGGACCTCCATGAAGAGTTCGAGATCTCCAGGACATTCAATGTTGCTGATTTTTTCGAGTATCACAAGCTTGAGTTGAACTCGAACTCGAGGGCAAGTTATTTTGAAGGAAGAGGGTATGATGTAGAGAAGGTGGCTGAAGAATACATGGTGCGGATGGATTGCGCAAGAGTGGAAGAAAGGAACTGAAGGCAAAGAGAAGTGGCCCACCTGAGCCTGTCGAACAACCGAATTAGGATCGTTGAGCGACCAAATTGAATCAGCTAGGGACCCCAACTACCTAGCTTGTTTTTGTCCATTGTCGGCTGACCAATTTTGGTTGTCGACCACTGAATTAATCGAGTCAGGGACTCCAACTCCCTCGACCGTTTTGATCATTTGATGACCGATTGACCAAGGACTGTTGGCTGACCGACGGTCCCAGTCGGCCGACCATCAATTCCGTAGTTTCATGTGGATTTGTTGTTTTGTTTTTTTATTTTATTCTAACTTTTTTTAATCTTGGTTTTTAGGATTTCTATTGTATTTAGGAGTATATAAACTCATTGTAATTTGTGCTTAAGGATCATTCATTGTTTTTCTATCAAATAAAGCTTATTTTATCTTTTTTTTCTTCGTTAATCTGAAGTGCTGGTTGAAGATTTTTGAATTGTTCTGTAGATTCAGAATATTTATCCCGAGAGTCGGTATTTGATTTCACCCCGCCTAGGGCTGCGCCACATGCCCTCGGTGAATGTGGTATAATGTCTCGTATTGAATGGATAGGAACGCTCAACCACCGGCCAATCCATATGAGGGCCAATGAATTGGTTGGGATGGCGGCGGCTTATTCACCAATAACTTATATTGTTGGTAGCATTAACTAAATGGGACCCACGTACATATGGCCTCATCTAGCCATCAATTTTCATAATTATGATGATGGCGATAGTGTCGATGGGAGGATTAAGAAGCGTGCACGCTTGGCTGAGATGGATAGAGCTTCACCCCAAGCATGCCAACATGGCCACGTGTATGAGATCCAGGCCATTGATCAGTGCGGTTGTACTGTGAGCATGCACTGGCGCCAGAATGAGGCTGGTATGCCCATCAGATTGAGCCACACTTGTAAAAAGGAAGGACGCCATTGCCTGCCAAAGGCTATCGCAGGAACTTCCAGCGACCGGAAGCTAGGTGGGGACCACCGTGTTTGTGAGAAATCCACACCGTCCATAAAAAAAAAGGTAGATCTAAAACTCAAGTGGGCCATATGACAAGAATCAGTGAAGATTGAACTAACACCGTTGAAACATTTGTGTGGCCACAAAAGTTTTGGATCCGGCTAATATTTTTGCGTTTTCAGTATGAATGACCTTATGAACAGTATAGATGGCATATAAAAATCACCGTGGTCCCTAGGGAGAGGTTTCAAGGGTAGTCATTTCCCTACCCACGTTTTCCTTTCGTGTGGTCCGCTTGAGCTTTAGATCTGCCTCGTTTTTTGGCACATGCCCTAACATGATCTGAAAAAACTGATGAACGAGTTGGATTTCTTACAAACATCACTGAGGGCCCCATCTAGCTTCACGTCGCAGGTAAAAGTTCACCATACCTGATGAACGACCCAGATCTCGCACGTCTTCCATGCCACCACGTGTACCGGAAGTCCCCTTTCCATTCCATGTGAGCAACTACACTTTGGATTCTCGTTATGGCCAACTGTGATAATATTCGATCAAGGATTGTGACCAAAATATCCAATAGCTACAATATGGACAACCATTTGCACCAGGGTAGTTTCGTCAAAGGTCTCTTTCGGGGTCAAATTCGAGGCACTTGCGGCAGGACCCGAAGATTCTCGGATCTATCGGAGTTTTGCACAGTGCACGGATTAGTCCGACGGCATCTTCGCAAGTGGGGCCCATGGTTGGGTGATTCATTCCATTACGACCAATGGCTTACTTTTCTTATGAAAAAAAAAAAAACCATATCAGGACTTTCTGATGCTGTTTTTGCATTTGTGTTCTTAACTGTCCAAACCTGGTCCATGAATCAATAGTTTAAGAATATATTATATTATCAAGGATACTTAAATCCATAGTCTATCCATGGTGGAAGATGAATGGCCAATTGATGTAGAACGAGTCGCTGATTATTTCATGGCTCAGATGGAGCAAAAGAAGACCGTTCGGGGTCAAAAGTGATCCGGACCGTCAGGACCGTGAATCGATCGTATCTCACAATCCGGGATGAGTTACGGGACGTATAATATATCAATTTGGGGTAGCTTGAGCTACTTTAGCCAACCAACCTGGCTACCCCGGGTTGCCCAACCCGGAATCGCGAGAATCAACCGTATCGACGGTCATTAGGCTAGTTTATTTTCAATTTTACTATTTATAGTAAGTTTTAATTCGATCATAACTTTGCATCCGTATGGTTTTAAAGTTAGTGTCCAACATGAAAAGGGCTTAAAATATTTAGTAGAACAACGTGGTTGAGGCCGTTTGAAAACTTTCTATTTTTGGCCGAAAACTAAGAGTTCTAGTAAGATTGAACGACTTCTATAAATAGTAAGTTTACTATTTATAGTAAGTTGCGTTTTCTAGGAGTTTAAATTAGAGTTGGATTTTAATACTTCACCTAGGGTTTAGTTTCCTATTTATATGCATTGTAATTTCGTTTTTATTCATTCAATTATCAATAAATCAATCATTCGGAATTTATTTCCTTTTTTTTTATCTTTTATTTCTTTTCGTGGATTCGAGAAACTATCGGTTAGG
Source organism: Liriodendron chinense (assembly GCA_003013855.2). Lineage (NCBI taxonomy): Eukaryota > Viridiplantae > Streptophyta > Magnoliopsida > Magnoliales > Magnoliaceae > Liriodendron > Liriodendron chinense. The sequence goes on along the minus strand of PVNU02000736.1, from coordinate 1,365,974 downwards.
GAGACGGTGATCGACCTACCACGTCCTCCCTGCGTCACCAATGGTCTTGATTACAGAACAATGGGCCTTACTTTTCTGAAATGGAAACCCACGTGTACTGTATGTACAAGATGCGGGGCGATGATATCATAATAAGCAGTAGATTCCTAGGATAGTTCACCAATCACCACCATTTTGAAAGTGGTGAGTGGCGGTGATTCATCCTCCTCATATCGGGCACTCATGCACGGATATCCAAACCATCCAAATTGTGGGGCACACTGTAGATGAGGCATACCTCTAAAAGGAGACTGATCGAGCAAACCTAACCGTCCAATTGATGGCTATCAAATGGATGATTAAAAGTTAAATAATAAGTGGTCCTAATTCCAAAGGAAGAATCAGATACCAACGGTAATCTTTTAATTCATTGTAATTTTGGGGTTATGTTCCATCCACAGTTAGTCAGAGATTTGGACGGTCAGGACTTAATCATTCCTAATGAATAAATAGACACATACATACCTGTTTCCAAGGGAAGTGGCGGACAGCAGCAAAAGCCAGCGTCACGGCAGGATTCATGTGTGCACCCGAGATGTGGCCCACTGAGTAAATCATGACCGTCACAATAAGCCCACCTGCAACCGATGCTCCAAGCTTTGAAATTGATTGTTGGCTGCTTACACTCAATGCAGCCGAACCACACGTCACAAATACCAGTAAAAACGTAGCTATTGCCTCTGCAATAACCTGGAATTAAAATTAAAAAAAAAAAAAGTACATGAGCCAATGAGATCAGATACGTTCATCTGATCTGTCCAAAAAAAAAAAATCCCACTAAATTGGATCATTCTCATACAAATCACATGAGTAAAAGTCCTTTATTATGATGCTTAATTAGGAATTACTAATCAGTGAGATTTTTTAAGTGCCGTTGATCTATGGTAAGTACCAATAGATGAGTAGCTGATCAGATCATGTATTCAATCGCTGTATAGAGTGGAAAATAATCTGCCTCACAACGAATCATTTCTATAAAAAGAAAAAAAAGAGTCAAATAAAACATACCATTTAATAAAAGTAATTAGTAGATTGAAATGCAATTCCATGATGAAATTAAGAAGTCCCTCAAATAAAACTATCAAATTACTCAAATATTACAAAACTTCATACTCCTTTAAAGTGTGTTTGGTTGCACCAAATTTCATGAAATATCGTGATAGTTCTTGATGTATTGCCAAATTTTAATGGTCTTCATGCTTTTCTTTAAATCGTGCAGTTATAACATCTCTGTTGTGACCCTCTTGTTGGTTAATTAATTTGCTGACATATCTATGGCATCTCTTAGCAGATATTTGGTGCAACCAAACGTGCCTTGAGAAAAAAAAAAGTTGCATTCAATGCAAAAGAAAAGAATACCCCATAAAGCTAAACTAACATATAAATAGAAATAAAAGAGAAGATGTGGGAATTGCAGGAGAAAGAAGAAGAAGGCCAAAAGAGAGAAGGAACCTTTCTGGGAAAGGTAGGTGGGAAATGCTGCTCGTAGAGTTTCAAGATGTAACGGAGCTTTGGATTTTTCGATGAATTCCCATCTTGTAACATGTCCTGGATCTGGTTTGTGTTCTCAGGCATCGAAATCAAAGCCATTCTCTGGTAACGACAAAATTGTAGCTGCGATGATGGAGCCAGCTATTTGAATAATCCTCTCTCTCTCTCTCTCTCTCATATATTATGCCTGCCTACATGCTACTTTTATATCAGTATCACTAAAATGGTAGGCTCCAATATGAAAACAATCCTTCTCGACTAACTAGGTGGGCCACAACTGTATGTTTAGTCAGCCAGATCTTTGTCCATTGATTCAGACAGTGTCGCCCACCTGATATCGAGCTGAACGGCCTGATTTTTATCCCAGGTGATTTTCATTGTGGTTGGCCTACCTTTTCCATGGTACTGATTTCTTATACAAGTGGCACCTTGGCTAAAAGTATGGCAGTTACCACAAGCTGTGGTACATTATCTTCAAGTGGTCAGTTCTCCTTTCTAGTTTAGATTGTTGCATGTACCTTCCCTCTGCCAGAGAGCTCGATCTGGTTGGAGGAATTAATCTGCACCAAATGACAATAATACCCTCATCGTATGGGGCCCACCATTTATATATAAATCGTATCCAATCCATCCATGTTCCCACCATCATAATTATTGAAGGCCTAATTAAGAATCAGGCTAATCCGTTAATTAGGTGGGCCCCACCTACTTGAAAACTACATGGTGGGCTACCTGATAATTGGATCGCCCAGATTTTATGGGCTCCCGATTTCAAGGAGGATTCAAGATGGTAAAGAGGCTGGATGACAGACACAGACCGGGGGGAAAATCACCGTAAGTGAAGGTATTTGCAATATTCCAAACAAGGGGGGAGGTCTTCCCAATTTTCAGAAGCCAGAGGGGAGGTATTTGCAATTATCCAACATTATTATGCAGCCAAAACTGCCGATCGAAATTACCATACAAAGCATGGGACCGTACACACAACTTTTTTATACATGTAAGATTCGCGTGCCTCAAATCAGACCATCCAAATAGTGGGCCTCACATTAACGGGTCATGACCAAAGGATGGTGAGGAAAGATAATCCTAAATAACTTACTGTGGACAACACAAGCATGGTTAAAACAAAGAATCGGTAACAGTTGTAACGCCTCAGATTTTCGAGATTTATTTGAAAATTTTTGAAAATTTATTTTTTATTTTTAATTATTGTACATTTACCGTTGATTTGCGAATAACGGGACATCTTTAGGAGATCCGATAGGGGACCCTTTACAAAAGTTGCTTAGAATGATCCCATAAACATCGTAGAAAGATCAGATTTCAAAAATCACGCACTTTTCAGATAATTACGAAAATGCCATTAGTTAAACTTAAGTTAAGATGCCATTTTTAAGTATTATAATTTTTGACGATCACTTTCACGCAAAACTCTGGATTTAAGCTTTTGGGCACATATTAACCATACACGTCAAATTTCAGCCCTTAAATCATAGTAGAAGTGGTCCGATTGTCAAATCAGCCCCTTAACCCTTGATTTTCATGTCCATCGAATGAGGAAAGTAGATAGTTGGTCGTAGTCGAATATTTCTCTTCATATGAGTGACTTGGATCGTATTTATCATGGACCAATAGTATGATTTGAGTGCCCCACCTTGATAAGTCTCTTTCTTATGCGCGAAGTTATCCCGTTTTAAAAATTAACGAGTTACCAACTCTTTATAAATCTGAACCTTTCAATTTACCCACTTCTCAGCATCAATCGCTTCTCAAATTTGGACCACTTATTATACTTATATGACTACGAGTTTACACAAAATTTGGACCTCGATTTATAATCCTACATCGTTGAACCATAAAGCCAGTCCCTTCCTTTTCCGCCAAAAGTTGAAATTTCAGATCTAGGCATTTCTCACCATTAATCAATCACTAAACTTTGTACAATTATTTACCTATCATGACCATATATTTTTCGAAAATTTGAGTCCTGATCATAAAGCGTAGATCGTTAATTGAGATTTAGCCAATTTTAGCACCCGTCAAATCATTTTTAAGGATCGGTCAATTTAGAATGTGGATCATTAAGAAATTTACTTATTCTGACTCTACTCTTCGAGCTTGATAAAATGAACAGATTGGAATTGATCAAAGATCACCCGAATATTGAGATTTGAGAAATCCACCTCAAGAGGTTGTTACGCGCACGCCCTTCTTTTCTCTCCTCATGTACGCACATCCTTCTCCATATTTCTACTACGCATCTCCAAATCCTTCTCCTAACCCTAATCTCCATACCCCAGAGAAAAAGAGAAGAGAGAGAGAGAGAGAGAGAGAGAGAGAGAGAGAGAGAGAGTTCTTTCTCATATTTTTTTCAGTGGCTAGGATCTTCTACAACCCTCTTCTAAGTCCATCCTAAGGTGAGGATTTTCCTTCAAGTCTTTCATTAATAATACACGATTATCATAAGTTTCTTCTGTGGTATATGAATTTATTTTGTTTTAAATTGCTGATCCATATAACATGAAATTTAATGTAAGATTTGTAATGAATATCATTATATAATAATGTGATTCCTTGTTTAAATTTTTGACTAAGAAGCATGTGTATTTGTATTATTTATCTTTGTGAAATCTATGCCCTTATTTTCTTAGTCTATGTGTTACAAGTAACATTGGTTTTCATATTGTTATATATATGAAATATGTGTATAAAATCATCATATAGACATCCCATTATTGTATACTCTTTGTCCCTAAGTTGGTAAAATTATTCGATGTAGAGAGATGGAACCCGTGAGAGGTGTCCATGATGGAAGAATATATCTCGACTTAACTGAGAGAATGAAGTGATTGTTTGTCAATGGATCCTTACATGTACATGATGCTTAATTGGACCCATTTACATTACATGAGTATTTTAATGAATTTGGTCATGATGTACAACATTGGCTTTTTAGGACATGATGAAATCATAAAACGGGACAATAACTGGACACTAATGGTATACAAATTCTCATGAGCTGGGGTTGGTGCTATGGACACTAATCCCGTGCTGTCGGCCTATGCTGGGTAGCTTGCGACTCCTCATAGTGACCACTGAGTTTTATTTAAATCGGTTGTATGTGAAAACACTTAAATAAAGGTGAAACTAAAATCATGCATTCACTTGGCTCCATGTGGGTGTACGGAATTGAGAATAGGCTAGAGTGTCCTACTTCTCCCGTACACTGTCACGTGTAGATTTGGGCTATGAGCGTCCCGTTTCTCACGTGGTCGGGCAAAACTATGGGCTTGCACGTTCTAGGAACCTCTGGTGACTAGTGGCTAATGTGAAGTCGTAACAAGGAGTCTCCCACTTCATGTATTGTGATTCTAGCCAGGGTGCCTTAGCTAGAGCATGCATTCCATGCATCGCATTAACAAAGATTTTTTAGTTGGTTGTTTTGATTTGATTAAATGATAATATCCTGCTTGTGTTTACTCTGTACCGTTATTATTATTCTTGATTGTCTTAGAGGAAATATTCCCTACTATGATAGCGCTTAACACTATCCTAAACACAATTTAGATGATGCAGGTAAAGATCCAGGTATTGAACCCGATTTTTAAGGAGAAGAGTTCGATGGTTCGTACGATCACATGGCGGATAATGATGTTGGAGAAACTTAGTCGATGTTTTCATTTATTAAATGTTTCTTTTGAGTAGTTGATACATTTATGGAATTGTAATAAGTCTTCAAGAAAAGATATAGATTGGTATTTTAGTTAATTAGTGAAGCTATTGGTTGGTTTCCTTATTTAAACATTGATGATGATGTAGTGAGTTTGATAGAATAAGATGACAATTGTTTCCGCCATTGTGCTTGAATGCTATATTTCATTATTTGACAAATTAGTTATTTCATAAGTTACTTGAGAATTCGGTTGTTGTGTTATATACGAGAGTCGAAAATCTTGGGTTGTTACAGTTGGTATCAGAGCACAATCGGGACCTCTGGGTGAGAAGCCTGACCATTTTCATAATAAATATCCCTTAAGGGTTAGGTTCCCATGAAATAGAAACAAAAACACCTAGGTTCATCCCCTATTGGATGCATGAGATGTTATGAATCTAGAGACTCGAACATAGGCCATTGAAATCATTAGGATAGCCGACGAACGTAGAAATTGACAAATTTAAGATTTTTGGAAAGTGAATTTTTACTTTTTCTAGAAGTTTTGGGGCTCTCATCAATTCTCCATATTTAGATTAACGTTACGCTTAGTCATGGGATTTATCTCCCTCAAATTTTAATGATAACTATTTTATTTTGAATTGTTTTTACTAGGAAAAATTTCCTGACCCTTTGGCAATGTCACCACTAAGAATTATATTTTCCTGACCCTTCGGGTCGTTACAATAGTTCTAACTAAGCGGCTGTTTGACGCCTTGAATTTGTGTGTATTTAAGAAGATTTGGGAGGATTTTGCCCCAATCCATCCTTTGGCACATTATATTGGTGGGAAATGGAATCAAAGGTATTTGAAATGCATACCTTTGATCCGTTTTGAAAATCTTAAAATTTTGCTTTGATTTGAGTGTTTTTCATGTCGGAGATGTCTTCAATCTTGACATCGAAGGTCTTCGATCGACCGACGGGATATGACTTGGTTGCCCGAAACTACACTGGATGAGGAGGTTGGTCTCTGAACACCGCTGGAGGATTTTGCTCAATCGACGGGCTTAGCTCGGTTGCTCAAAACTTCTCGGATCAAACTGTGAACTCTCTGGACATTTTTAGCCGAGTTCGACTTGAGCCGCATGCTCTATTAAGTTGGTTTTGTGTAAATTGTTTCTAATTCCAAATTAAGGCTATTTGAGCAGGTGTAATGCGGGATTAAGGTTAATTGCTAAAGGGGTCGGGTATCTTAGAGCATATGAGGATTGAGAGAGTTCTAGGGTGAGAGAAAAGACTTGGGTTTTCTCTTGTGGGGCTGTGATCTGTGGTCGGTTGTTCTTTATTGCTTGTAACTTTTGATTCATAGTGGATTATCTTTATGCTGCGATTTTTTTCCGAAAGGATTTTTTCACTTAAAATTTGGATTGTCTTCTTAGGTGTGTTGAATTTGCTTGCTTGTTGCCATTGTGATTTACCTCATTTAATTCTTGTTTCCGTGGGGTTCCTCCCAACAAGTGTTATAGAGCATACGTGTGGAGGCAGACATAATTTGAGACGAGGTATCAATGTTGTTTATCTTTCATTAAATCACATGTTTATCTTTCGTCTCTGTGCATGAATGCCATTAAATTTCAAATATATGGAAGCATAGTGATATGTCGAGAATTTCATCATTAACACGTCTTAGATAATACCTGAAAATTCGGCCTATCGTGGAATCCACGGGAGCTGAAATCTCGGGGCATTTCAAGATGGTATCAGAGCACAATCGGGACCTCTGGTGAGAAGCTCGACCTTTATCATAATAAACACACCCTAGGGCTTAGGTCCCCATGAACTAGAAACAAAAAAACTTAGGTTCAACCCTTATTTGTTGCTTGTGATGTTATAAACCTAGAAATTAAAACTTAGGGCCCTTGAAATCATTAGGGTAACCGATAAACGTAGAAATCTGTAAACTTTAGGATTTTTAAAAAGTGAATTCTTACTTTTTGCTTAAAGTTTGGGGCTTTCATCAATTTTCCATGTTTAGATCAGCGTTTCGTTGAATTGTGTGAATTATCTCGCTCAAATCTTACGGCTATCTATTTTATTTTGAATTTTTTCGTTGGGTCAGATTTTCAAATCCAATAGCAGTACTCCCATTAGAAAATGTACTTTCAAACTCACAAAATTTTTGTAAATTTTTACAGAGACTCCTAACTTATCTCATAGAACTCTTATAAAATTTCATATCAATCGGACATGTAGATAAATCATGAAAATTCTGACAGTAGTGAATCTTGCATAAAATTCTGCTGACCTATTATACTTTTTGGACTTAATTAGGACAGAAACATATGTTACCGTAGAAATATTGATCTGAGAAAAATTAGGTATATTCCATACCTAACCTACAGCCTACCTTCTAAATTTTAGGAGAAATCGATGCCCATTTTAAGAGAAAGAATTCCAAGAGTGCTTATAGGTCCTACGTTCTAGATTTGGTGCTACCCTAACCTTAGTATTGAAACCCCTTTGATTAGACTTAGTTTGTAAGCATACACTCTTAGAAGTGTTTTCTAACATTTTCTTATACTTCCCTACGAATTTTGGGCCCAACTCAGTTATCATGACCATAGAATGCTACTTACCAACCCCCACATAGACCTTTGACCATGACTAGCGACGGAAGTAAATATGATTCCGTAAGGTTGTGATGTTTTGTATTGATGAATTTCTTTTAGATTTTATTTGTTGATGTTTGCTTTGTGGGAGAGTGTATAAAGGTCCCTACGATGTTAGGCGAAATCGGCCACGTGGGAGCGGAACCGTACCTTATGCGATGTGTAAGCGATTGGATCCAAGTTCAAATCTTGAGGGGTGTCACTCGAAATTTCGAATAAATACTAAAGAACTCAATGCTCAAATGCAAGTAGAAGATTTAAGTATCGGATCCGAATCTACTTGAACCCTTTTTCCTGTGATGCCGACATTATACAAATTGCATCCTTGTTCTAACTTCGAGACTTTTGTGCATCTCTTAGAATGTGTGTGATTGTTTTTTTTTATTTTTTTTATGACTATAATAAGATAGATATATAGACGACCCTAGGATGTAGAAGCTTAGCCCCTTAGACCATATAAAGAGCTAGAATACGGTACCCCTAATCTCATCTTTCTGTCGCACCTTTAGCCGTTTAAGGACCGTTGATGATATCTCATTCACGTAGTTACCCGATCGCTTATCTACTCTTTCACTCGACCATTTGATCATGCTGACCTAATTAAACTCATATCTATCCTCTAAACTCTCGATCAGTCATTCCAGTAGCAATCAGACATCCTTGATAATTATCTTACCCTAATCATTTTAGATCTTTGACTATAAGAACACTCACTCAAACCTGAGAAATATTAAGGGCTAGATGATTGAATGATTTGAGAGACCTATCGATATATTCATAACCGTCTAGGAATTAGAGTGCGCAATGGAAGTATGTAAGGATAGAAATTTGAGAGCTTGTAAAATCAACCTTAATGACAAAAAATCTTATTTTTAAGGGGGGTGGAGTGTGTTGACACCAAGATCGCGACTAACCCGAAATAGGACAAGGATAGCTAAAGACGAGGAAAATGGAGAGATTGCCCACAATCAACGCTTAGAAAACATCAGAGAAGAAGTTTGTTTTTAAGGAGGGTGGATTTGTAACGCCCCAAAGTTTTAGAATTTATTTGAAAATTTTTGAAAATTTATTTTTATTTTATTTTAATTAATTATCGTATATTAACTTTGATTTGCAAATAGTGGGGCATCTATAAGAGATCCGATAGCGAACCCTTTACAAAAGTTGCTTGGAATAAACCCATGAACAACGTAGGGAGGTTAGATTTTTCAAAACTCGCACTTTTTCGATAATTATAATAATGCCATTAGATCCCCTAATTTGCGATTTCTGATTAATTAGATAGGCAGTTCTCGAATCCGTCCGAAAGATAAGCGTAATTTTAGGTGTATTATAATTCTTTGTAGATAAATTTTCAAGTAGGCCCCGTGATCATTGAGATCTTAATCTAGGAGCATCCGTAGCCGTTGATCGAGAAATGTGATCAGAAAAGTAATCATACCAAATTGATCATCTTAGTGATAAATTCCTAACCTAGAATTTGAGTAATTATCTTAGGTATATAGATATGAAATCTTAAGTGCCCAAATGTGTATGACTCATATTAACCTAGACCCTTGATTTCTAGATCACATGGTTCCCATAATCCATTTGACTTGAAATTTTATACCATGCCTATTCACCATAAATTAATCATATATGTCAAATTTCAACCCTTAAATCATAGTAGAAGTGGTTCAATTGTCAAATCAGCCCCTTAACCCTTGATTTTCATGTCCATCAAGTGAGGAAAATGGATAGTTAATCGTAGTCGAATGTTTTCCTTCATATGAGTGACTTTGATCATCTTTATCATGGACCGATAGTGTTATTTGAGTGCCCCATCTTGATAAGCATTTTTCTTAAGGGCGAAGTTATCTTGCTTTAATTGATATCAAGCCCATTTTAGCACCCGTTAGGCCATTTTCAAGGATCGACCAATCTAGAATTTGGATGATCAAGAAATTTACGTATTCTGACTCTACTCTTCGAGCTTGAAAAGATGAACGGATTGGAATTGATCAAAGATCACCCGAATATTGAGATTTAAGAAACCACCTCGAGAGGTTGTTACACAAGACCTCACGCGCACGCCCTTCTTTTCTCTCCCCATGTGCACACATTCCTCTCCATATTCCTACTACGCACTTCCAAACCCTTCTCCTAACCCTAACCCCCATGCCCAAGAGAAAGAGAGAAGAGAGAGAGAGAGAGAACACATTCTTTCTATCCTAGCCATCCACCTTAAGGATCCAACGTGTGGGACCCGTTTTACTAAACTCGTGTGGTTCGTGTTTTGCTTAAATGCTATCTTTCTAGAGATTCTACATCTAGAGTTTCATCTAAAGACAAGGTGAGAATTTTCCCTTCAAGCCAACATGGATAAAAGTGTAATTCCTAGATTTTCTTTATTATTTATTGGGTATCTTAAGCTTGAATGCATTATCCATATTAGACCATGATTAATATTAGATTTATGATTAAATGATATTATGTGATGCTATGATTTCATGTTTAGATGTATATGTGAGAAAGCATGTGTATTTTTCTGTAATATTGTGAAAACCATGTGTTGATTTCTTTGTTTATATTTATGAATGATTAAGATGGTTATGATGATGTATACATCATATGAATGATGATTATCATGTGAATATGACGCTTAAGTACACCTTTGTCCCCATATTGATGAGATCAGTTGTTGTAAAGAGATGGGCCCGTGAGAGATGTCCATGTTGGAAAGATGATATTGACATAACTATGTTTATGTGTTGAGTATTGCCAAGGGATCCTTGTGTTCACATGATGTTAGAATGGATCCATATGTCGTATATGTATGTTTCCTTCGGTTGGCCATGTTGGAAATTAATGGCTATTCGTAGGACTTTGTTGAACTATAGGTGAGACAATGAGTGAACATTAATCGTATATGTTATCTCATGAGCCAGGGTTGTTGCTATGGACAATAATCCCGTGCTGTCAGCCTATGTTGGGTTGCTTGCGACTCCCCATAGTGACCATTGAGTTTTATTGAAATCGGTTGTATGCAAAAATACTTAAATAAAGGTGAAACTAAAGTCATGCATTCACTTGGCTCTATATAGGTGTACAGAATTAAGAATAGACTGGAGTGTCCTAATTCTCCCGTACACTGTCACGTATAGATTTGGGCTATGAGCATCCCGTTTCTCATGTGGTTGGGCAAAACTATGGGCTTGTGCATTTTAGGAACCTCTGGTGACTAGTGGCTAGCGTGAAGTCGTAACAGGGAGTCTCCCACTTCATGTATTATGATTTCTAGCTAGGGTGCCTTAGCTAGAGCATGCATTCCATGCATCGCATTAACAAAGATTTTTACTTAGTTGTTTTGATTTGATTAAATGATAATATCCTACTTGCGTTTACTCTATATCGTTATTATTATTCTTGATTATCTTGGAGGGATATTTTCTACTATGATAGCGTTTAACGCTATCCAACCATATCTCTGATAATTCAGGTGAAGATCCAATAAGTGAAGTGAGCACTACGGCGAGATGTTCGAAAGTTTACAGTACAGATGACAGATGACGAAGTTAGAGTAACATATTGAAGATTTTATTTGATTATGTGTTTTTAGGATAATTTATCGTTTATTTCAAAATTGTAATAAGTTTTCTTAATGAAGACAATAATTGATTATTTGTTTGGTTTAGTTTCAAGAACTTTTTAATAATAATGTAGATTAAAATTTCATTAAATCACATGTTTATCTTTCGTCTCTGTGCATGAATGCCATTAAATTTCAAATATATGGAAGTATAGTGATATGTCAAGAATTTCATCCTTGACACGTCTTAGGATACACCTGAAAATTCGGCCTATCGTGGAATCCACGGGAGCCGAAATCTCGGGGCGTTTCATGAATTATCTTCCAGAATCATATGAGTCGTTCAAAGACTCTAAGTGCGCAGGTAAGGACACCATTAGCATTGAGACTGTTATCTCAGCCCTCCAGTCGAAGACAATGAGAAAGAAAAGCGGTGACATGAGTTCTTTTACAGAAGCATTGATTATGAGGGGAAGAAATTCTAAGTACGATGAGAGATCTACTCGATCCATATATAAATCTAAGGGCAAAAGAAAAGGCAAGATGAAGTGCTAGAATTGTAAACAAAAAGGGCACATGAAGAGGGATTGTTCAAACCTCAAGATGAAGCAAGAGAAGTCTGAAGATTCTTCTAGGGTAACCAATACCATGGAATCCACAGAAAACAAGTGTGATGATTGCAATGTACTGATTGTATCCAGATCGAGGTTCCTTTGCGATGAGTGACTCTTGGATTTAGGTGCATTATATCACATGTGTCTTAACTAAATTTCATTCACTGAATACAAGAAATATGACAGTGATTTAGTATTTTTGGGCGTTAACTACGCCTGCAAGGTGGTGGGTATTGGTTCAATCCACATTAGGATGTTCGATGTGATCGAGCGCATCCTGATAGATGTGAGGCATATCCCTAGGTTAAAAAAAGAATTTGATCTCTCTTGGTGCACTCGAGGCAATGGGGTTCAAGTTCACCAACTTCGATCAGTTTTGTAAAGTGACAAAAGGAGCGCTCATGGTGATGAAAGCACAGAGGTGTAGCTATCCTTATAAGTTGATTGGGAGTACTTCTTCAGGTGGAGTTGTAGCGGCTGTAGCGAATTCCACAATTGCTTGTTTGTGGCATCGCGCTTAGGATAAATGAGCGAGCAGGGCATGAATATGATGGAATGAAGATGGTGGGGGCACGAGAAGCGATGGAACTATAATGGAGACAACGTAGAAATAAAGGATGGAGCAATGGAGCTTGAAGATTGAAGCCAAGGTGGAGATTGTTGGAGATGTCTTCAATCTTGACACCAGGGGGTCTTCGATCAATCGACGGGATATGGCTTGGTCGCCCGAAACTACCCCGGATGAGGCAGTTGGTCTTTGGACACTGCTGGAGGATTTCAGCCAACCGACGGCTTGGCTCGGTCACTCAAAATTCTTCAGATCGGACTATGAAATCTCTGGATAGTTTTAACTAAGTTCGATCACCCAAAGGCTCAGGTCGGTTGACTGATGGTCGCACTCTTTGTTAAGTCGGTTTTGCGTAAATTGTTTCTCATTCCGAATTAAGGCTATTTAAGTGGGTGTAATGCGAGATTATGGTTAATTGCTAAAAGGGCTGTGTATCCTAGAGCGTGTGAGGATTGAGAGAGTTCTACGGTGAAAGAAAAAGCTTGGGTTTTCTCTTGTGGGGCTGTGATCCGGGTTAGTTGTTCTTCATCTCTTGTAATTTCTTATTCATAGTGGATTCGCTTTGTGCTATGGTTTTTTTCCCTAAAGGGTTTTTTCCACGTAAAATTCAGGCTCGCTTCTTAAGTGTGTTGAATTTGCTTGCTTGTTGCTATTGTAATTTGCCTCGTTTAATTCTCGCTTCTATAAGGTTCCTCCCAACAATTCAAGTATACATTAGAAGAGTGAAATGTGTTTTTTGCTCCCTTTAAAGATAAAAAAAAAGTCACACATAGAACAAGGATATAATTAGGGCCTTTAATTTGTTATAGACATGGCATGTTAATGGTACTCAAAACAATCCAATTGTCAACTACAGTACTAAAATCATATCAATAAAATGATTTGTATTGTCCAAACGTTGACCATCTCAATGTTCGGTTAAAAAATGTCAATGAGTCGCTTATTTATGACCCATCTGAAGCTAAAAAATCCCTCCATTTTGGCCATATTATATATTTTAATGAGATTATTACAATCATTTAATTAGCCAAATATCACGTGTATACTAATTCGGGATATTATAGCTAATTTAGTTCATGAATTTTAGATTTAGTTAATCAATTTGAGGTCTTGTAAATATGGTAAAGAATTCCAATGCAATCCAAAAACAAGCTCCCAAACAAAAGATTGCATTCCAATTACAAGCTGATAAACATCATTGAGGATTTGGCTGGGGTAATTGTGATTTGGATTCCAATATATTCCAAATACAAGCTCTCAAATGAGCCTTAAGAAAAAGGAAGGATTCTCTAATCAATCCTGATTTTGGAAGTATGCTCCATCAATTGTAGATGCCAGAATTTGGATGGTTTGTATTCCTGACGGCTCTCATACTTTTGCAGCCTATTAATTCTCTCTCGTACTACTTTAATAAATAGAAAAGAAAGATTGAATGAAAAAATTAATGATGGATGTTGGTCTAGAACCCGGCTACGTAGTGTACGTGTGTGATTTGCGGTGTGCCAGAATCAATTGCAGTCCAATTCAAACTAAATGCCTATGACTCCTGGCATCGAGATAGAGCAACTGAGTTAAATGGCAGTAGATCAACCGTGTATTCTACCAACTATCGATTGCACTTATGATGCGATTTGCGAAGGTGGAGACTCTTCCTCTAATGAGTTCTTTTTACCTTGGAAATCAATGACTTTCAAAAGTGGAACAAGCGTTTGGTCGAACTAAAGCGAAATTCTAAGAGTAACCTTACCATTAACAAGGATCATCGTCCTAGCTAAGAACAATAGGTGCTTAGTCAAGCAATGCGTTGATGAGTGAGGAATACACAATGCTGAGATTACAAGCTAATATTAACCCAGCATATGAGTGTAGGTAGACTATTCCTAAGACTACAGTTTTCCTTCAGATTTAGCATATAGACGTAGATGGAATGGAATTACAGCTAATGGCTACGGCTTATAAATCGGTCCTATGTAAAGTGGAGATGGACTAAACTACTCCTATATGCTAAATGGCTCCACATGTCGATGAGCGGTGGAAATGATAAGGATTGCATAAGAAATGTCACGTTAGAGATGCTTTGTTTTGAGTTTTGTTGATTGGTTTATCATGGATAACTACTACTTCCGTGGTGACATCCTATACCGTCAGCTACAGTGTTGGTTACTTTTAATCATTCATGGTTTGCCTTTATTGAATATGTTATTATTATAGGATATTTGATTATCGTTCTTGCCTCCATGATGATGTAATCTTAATAATTACTTGCTCTTATCCTCACATCAACACGGCTTTTCAAAGATGTGATCATTAATGAACTGTCCTTAATACATTCGGCTCACATTGAGGAGATTTCGTGCTGCCAGATCCTGCAAACAATGCCTACAAAGAGTAACATTAACTTATGAAGTGAACGTGTAGTTAGCCAGCCTAACTAGATCCCGGTGCAATAGCTACTTGAGGAGGTGGACTCACCATGGACAGGCCACTGACGTTCCTGTTTTTTCTGTAAACATGATCTTAACCATTCGATTTATGCTAATAGCCGGAATGGCTAGGATCATTTGTGGCAACTTATAGTTTGTCTAGATGAGGTGTGGGAAGCACTGTGGATTGACCATGTGTTCAAAATCAGATCGATTGGAGCATTCTAGGTTCGATTTACACGTCAACCCACCGACCACTTAGAATCATCCTTTGGGTCTAAATTTTGGACTACAGCCAATCTAGCATGGGGTCCGTTATTTAGCACGTTCCTAGGGTACATTTGTGTGGTAGGATTCTGACCTGTAACCCAGCTACATAGAACGAAGGAAGGTCAATACGCATAAGTCAGGGGTTCTGTGGAGCCCACCGTGATGTATACGTTTTATCCACACCGTCCATCCATTTTGGCAGATCATTTTAATGCATTACCCAAAAAGAAGGCAGATCGAAAGCTCAAGAGAAGCACACAACAGGAAGCAGTGAGGGCAGATCGAAGGCTCAAGTGGATCACACAACAGGAAGCCTTCCTGGGGGACACGTAAGTTTTGAATCAAGCTGATATTTATGTTTTCCATTCATCCAGGTTTATGTGACCTTATGAACGGGTTGGATGCAAAATAAACATCACGGTGGGCCCTAGGAAGTTTTCAACGGTAGGAGTTCAATCCCTAGTGCTTCATGTGGTGTGGTCCAATTGAGCCTTAGTCTGCCTCTATTTTGGGCTAATGCCCTAAAATGATCTGTCAAAATAGATGGGACGGCGTGGATAAAACATATACATCACGGTGGATCCCACAGAGCCTCTTACAGGACCGTGCATCTCTAGCTAACTAGGTTAGTATCCAATCCAACGGGTTCGGAGCCTTTACCTCGTTGGAAGACACTACGGAGTTTCAACAAGAGGTGAAGGTATCGAAACCCATCAGGGTAGTGAAACATCTCCCACTGGTAACCGCACTGGTGGGTGCGACGTATGACTGACCGGGTGGGTGTGTACCGCGATTAACTGGGTGGGTGTGTTGCCAGACTTACAAAAAAAAAAAAAAAAGGTTAGTATCCAATCCGCGTCCTCCCTCCTCGATCAATTATTGACACGTGGCAGGTAGAGGTGGTGGATCCAGACCGCTCATCCACTGCTCCTGTTCATGGACGGACTGCAATCGTAGGAAAAAAAAAAAAATACATACCAAACGTACTACTGGCGTTTGGAAGTGCGATCAGGATGAAAATGTATTCACCTGATCAGGTTTGAATCATGAGTCACTCGAAATAAAGCCAGCGGATGTAATGTTCTGACTCGCTGGACCATCCTTGCATGCGGGCCCCATAGAACGTACATGTCCGTGATCATAAATCGCAACAATGGCATAATAGAGATGACCGTTAATGTTATAAACTATTCTGATGGACGTCACTGATTCTATGATGGTATGAGTTATTTGTCACGTGTTTTTGCGTTGATGCTGTGATAGAAAACAATTTTTAGCCGTTGATATATGGGATAAAAAAAAAAAAAGTGGGGACCACTCGAATGATTTTTGCACTAGGCGATACATGCATACTTGCGTGTACAATAAGCCTCGAGTACATGACACCCATGTGCCGGCATTGTATGGTGCATCTGTGCATGCGAAAGCTGGCAATTGTGAGGAATTTTGGGGTAAAAATCCTTTTTTATAACTAAAATTATTAAATTATATATTGAAGAAACCTACTGGCTTACCCATGCCCTCATTTCTGGTTATCCAAACCATTCATCTAGAGAGGCCTCATCATGGACGGGCCATAGTCCAGTGGTGCCCGCTAGATGAATGGTGTGGATCACCCCTAGATCAGTAGTTGATGGATCATTAAGGTTGTGGGTTCAGAAACATTTGTTGGCTGACTAACCAAGTCAGCATTAGGATCCTCCCATTCAGGCCAATGCAATCCTATAAAGAGAATAAAAACAATGCAGTTCCTGACAGAATTGTTGTATTTGTTCATTAAAGCAACAGGTGGTGTTTCTGATGTCACAAAACGTGATTAACAGGTCAAGGAAAAAGGATACAGGAATTGAATATGAACATGGAGGTCTTGCACGCTACTACATGTGTTTGATGGCACAAAGGTTCAAGAGCTAAGCTGATAGTCAGGTGGGTCTGCAAATGCAGATGATCAGGCCAAAATATCAGGCTGATTCAATAACGCAGGTGACAATAGCAGAAACTTCTGACAGGCTATTTATCAGAAGCGTCCACTTGTTCCTAGCTGATAACTAGTCTGGTCTTTTGGACAAGAGAGTGACACGGGGTGGACGGCTTGCATCTCAAATACCCATGGCTATGCTTGCACATTCGGTTTGCAAATGGTCAGCCTCCTACCAAAAGTTCCTGCTCGAGATCCTTCACTGATTAATGGTTGACTGTAGTTTTTATGCCGTGAAGCATGTTTAAAGACAAGAAGAGGAACTGTTTTTATACTGTGAAGACAAAGCTCAGGAATCCATGAAATGCATGAAGGGATGCATTAACAGGAAGAGGATTACATTCCAAAAAAGAAAAAGAATTGTGAGAAACAACAAGTTGACATGAAAAGCAACAATCATCTATTGACACGTGTAACAATGTAACGCCCTTTCTCTAGATCATATATAGTCTTCAACTGGGGTTTCCACCATCTCGATACAGACCACGCAATGGAAATCAATACCACAGAAACAATGAAAAGAGACAGCAGCGCAGATGAATCATCCCCAACAATACCCGCAACCCAATCAAGGTTTTCGACACCTGAATCTGCTGCCCTCTGCATGATGAAAGCTCCCACTGCCCAATCAAGCGGGATACCACCCACCTGATTTGCAAATGCTATCCTGCTGGAAAGGCAATTTAAACAGTCAAAAAGGTTGATCATCATTATCATCATCTGAGCTTTCCTCCCAGAAACTTGGGGATGGCTTTTGAATGGTAGATTGGCTACTTGGGCTCTGGAACCAGCCATGGCAGAGGTAGTGAAAACACTCGCATGCCAACATGGTCCCACCCAGTACCAATCCAAGCAACTATTACAGCTACACTCTAAAGGGCCTGCATCTGCATTCAAAGGGCAACCATGGAAGGGCAGCTGCCAGGCATTCCGTTGAGCACAAGGGCAAACACCAATGAAGAGCCATGCTCAAGTGGTTGACTACACACGGGTATGAGCCTCCCCCCCCCCCCCCCAAAAAAAAAAAAAAAAAAACCACACTCATGCACTCAAACACACGCCCTTATTATTTTTAGTGTTGTTATTGTTATTGCTACTGCTATTGTTATTATTATTGTTATTATAATTATTCTTCTTCTTCTTATTGTTGTTGTTGTTGTTGTTGTTGTCATTGTTGTTGCTCAAGTGGTCAACCAATTCGTCGTCATCGTCGTCTTCTTCTTCTTCATGACCATTGTCGTCGTCGTTGTTATTGTTGTCGATCAAGTGGTGTTATTCTTATTATTGTTATTGTTATTATTCTTATTCTTATTATTGCTATTCTTATTATTGTTGTTATTGTTGTTGTTGTCGTCGTCTTCATCATCATTGTTTTTGCTCAAGTGGTCGACCAATTCATCTTCTTCTTCTTCTTCTTCGTGGCCATTGTTGTCATCGTCGTTGTTGCTCAAGTGGTCAACCACGTCATCTTCTTCTTCTTTTTATTATTGTTATTGTCGTTGTTGTTGTTGTTGTTGTTGTTGCTGCTGCTGCTGATGATGATGATGTCGTCATCTTGTGGTTGTCAACACGTCGTTGTCGCTCAAGTGGTCAACCACTTCTTCCTCTTCCTGTTCTTCTTCTTCTTGTTGATTGCCTTATCAAATTGAATTGAAATTTATAGTCTAATAAATAGGTAATAGCCAAATTGGAGTTACATTCCTCAGAAATCATATTGAAGAAATTGGGCCCACATAGTCAAAAGACTCGTAAAATACTTTTTTAAGTGGCATTCTAAAGGAATTTAACTACATTTTTGAAAGCTCCTTATAATGAATAGTAGGAAACAACATTTACTTTTGTCGGTTGGTGTTTGCAATTTAATTCACTTATATATCTATATTCTGTCTAAAGCCAAATGAATATCAAAATACAAAAAGACTTGCAAAACTCTAGAAAATTTTAAATGCGTTTGATACTTATCATCATCCTCATATTAGCCTCCCCCAACAATTGGGGCTGGCTTTTAAAAGGTAAATTGGCAAAGGTTTTACGATCGGCTACCCACCATCCATCAAACTTCCTCCTTTACCCCTGCACTTGGAACTGGCCACATGGCAGAGGATCATATCGACACCACTCACACACTAGCACCATCTCACCAAGTATTAGGAGTGTCAATTTGCCTGGATGACCCATCAGGTTTTGGGTCCCAAGCTGCTATGGATCAAACTCGGGCCAGTAAGGTCCACTGCTTGCAATTCAGGTAGGGTAATATTGAAGCCCGATTACTTAATGCGCTAGGCCCGTGTCTAGGTTTTTAACATTTTTCTATTAAGGCCCAACCTGCCCAAGAAGAGGCATGTTAATGTTAATGAGTAGGCTTGGGCCTGAAATCAAAAGCCTAATCTCTGAGGCCCAGGCCTTACTTTTTACCAATTCAATAATCAGGTTGGGCCTGGTGAAAATGAACTAGTCCTGACCCAGCCTGTTGCCACCCCTACCCACTATTGATTCCTGGTCCAACCATTGAACAGGCCCGCAAGGAGAGAACACATAGTAGGGTCATGAAGGAGCAGTTGCAAGCCAACTGCCAAACATGAAGAACCCACATACAAGCAGGGACATACAATGCTTTGTTTTACTTGAACAGTTGGTTTTACCTAGTCTGCCCCAGTTCTAAGTAGAATGTTCAATGCCTGGAGAAGTTCCAGTTTCTTCCCGGGTAGGCACATGGTGACCTGCTCTCACTGTGGGAGCAGCTCAAGCAGTCCACCGACAGCTAACAGGTTCGGTACTGGGACCCCGTGCCCAGCCCTAGTATAAAATTCTTTTCTCCTGATGTACAGATCCATTGTGCTGACTTCTCACATGCAGTACTATGTGGCAAAAGAAATTTTGAATTGGGCCCACAAAGCAGACCTATTAGGGAAAAAAAAAAAAATACAAGATGAACTGGAGAGGACAAATTGTAGTGGGACTGTTGAAGAATGGACGTACCTTTCATCATTCATAGCAATTCCAAGACTATCATGCAGCAAGGCCACAATATATGCTGAAGAAAAGCAATACCGCATCAAATCTTCATCATTGAGAGTATGGTATGTCTTCTTCAGCTTCAACCAATCTTCTTCACAAAATTGTTGTCCAGCTAGGGTCAGATCAGAAAGAAGTGCCGTTGGAGCCAGCCCAAAGAACTGTCCATCAATAGGGGGGGAAAATACTAAATTCTAAGCTTGCATTAGAATGATAACATTCAAAAAGTACTGAGGTTAGCTTCAACGGATGCATGCAATTCTAGAAAGCAGAAACTGTTAAAGGTGGTTGACAACCAAGTGCTTTAAAAGAAAGTTTGGAATAGAAATAATTAAAAATAAATTAGAAATGGACAGGGAACTGAGAATACTCCAAAACCTTTGATGTATAGAAGAAATTCTCCGTGGCCAAGAACTTTCCTCGCAACTTAGGTACAAAAGTTGATCCTATGTGGCAGTGCTGATACAAGCATTCATCTGAATATGGCATGAAAAGGGATCAAATTTTTTGCTTGACTCAAAAGAGATAAATGAAACATTTAAGGATGCAATGATAAGTGATAGCAAGACAAAAATATCAAAATAGAAATTTTATCTGGATGGTAATATAAATTATTTGGCTAACAGGATCCTTCTCCTGTTGCATAAGATTGTAAGACTCAAGACTCCTGTTTCAACAAAACCAGTCCAGGATATTCCTTACCACAAGAAAATTCAAGAAATCCTATGGCTATAACATTGACAGTAGATGGCATCAGAAACATTGTGACTGTAAGGGCCTAGGTTGTTCAGAACTTTTAAAAGAAATTCACAAGCAGAAATAGTGGGTGCAGCTTTATTTCAAAATATATCATGTGCAAGAAAACCCCAACCCACCATCATAGGTCAGAGAGTTACCTATCACCAGTTTTACACAAGAAAATATCACTAGGAAAAATAAAATCTTTATGTACTTGCAGCAGAATTACGGAAAAATTAAGAGAAAGAAAGATACATCAAGGGGGTGGAGGACATGGACACAAGGTGTTAGAAATCAAATAATATAGTATAAGAGAAATTTCATAACTCCAAAACATAATAAAAGTTGCATCTACAAGAAGACATGATTTTTGAGGGTGTGTTGGTTTTCATTTCCCTCAGGTAAATACATTGTAAATGGGTAACGATTATTTACAATGTGTTTCCCGGCACATTTTTCAAGAATGACAATTGATCATTTGCTTTTTGTGCACTGAAATCGAGGAGAGTGCGAATTTTTTGTGGGGCCCACTATGATACATGTGGCGTACCCACTCTGTCCATCCATTTTGCAAGGTGATTTTAGGGTATGCACCCAAAATTGAGGCAAATCCAAAGCTCAAGTGGACCACACTACACAGAATAGCAGGTTGAACTCCTAACATTAAAAACCTTTTACGACCACGATTTCCTATGGTGTGGGCCACTTGAGCTTCGGATTTGCTTCATTTTCGGGCTTGTTCCCTAAAATGTTAGGTTAAAATGGATGTACGGCATGGATATCTCACTAACATTACAATGGAGCCCACGAATGTACGTGGATCCTTTTCAAACCCTTTTTACAAGGAGGAAATAATGGTTCCTCCCACTTACATGCATTTACCCCAGGGAAATGAAAACAAACAGGCCCTTAGAATTTTTACCCAGCTGTTTTGAAGTGTGTCTTGTCTAGAAGTGTCTGACATGGGTGTACAGAAAGGCAATTTTTAAGATAATGGAGCCTCCTTGTCACAAAATGTTTCCGAAGGATAACATCAACCTGGAAAGCCTAATGAACAAATGACCATGCAACTCTTCTTCAGCCAAAATAACTAAAACCACCTGGATTACAGAATTTAGTAAAAGATATCCCCACAACAACCCCACCTTTCAATTGAAGTATTCATTCTTACTCTAAAAGTTACACCCATGGTACTCAATAACGGTAACGGTGGCCATAACAGCTAGCCTTATGACTGTTACAATACGAGTCATAACGGCCATTACGGCCCCACAACGGTCGAAATCTTTTTGAGCTGAAAAAGTATTGGTGCCATATTGGCCTTTTAAAAGCCCATATCAGTCCATAATGGGCAAGGCATTCTGTATCTGTAACAGCGGCTATAACGGTCACTACCGTTACCGATACGGAGGCGTAACAACTGTTATGATCCCCACAACGGTTGGGTTTTTTTTTTTTTTTTTTTTTTTTTTTTTTTGTCTGAAAAATTCTGAAAAAAAAATATTTAGAAAATTCAGAATAATGTACGTATTCCAAATATGTATTCCCTTTTTTTTTTTTTGAACATGTTTATGGTAGCGTAACAGCCCACTCTTTGGTGAGAGTGTTGTATCTGGTTGTTTGGTGAATTGATGAACATGGCCATGTGTCTCTAATATTTACATATCACAATCAAGCATTAGAATTAGAAATCAGGGAAAAAAAAAAAAAAAAAAAAAAGAAGCATAAATACCACTTTTTTTTTTTTTTTAAATGGCCTTCGAAATCGCTTCAATCTACGGTTTTAATCCTAAAAACTATAGGAAAAGTGATCGAAATTTGTTATAGAACAATCTACGAAAGTTTTTAGAACGAGAAAAAAAGAGAGGAGAAAAATAGATTTAAACAGAAAAAAGTGGCTATTTTTCGATCATTACCTTGCCCTGTAACGGCCCCCCGTGACGGCCAATACGATCCCAAAAAATCAACTACCCCATTTGAACCCTGTATCGCGTAACGGTCATGGCCGTTACCTATTCATATCAGCCTTTACAGTTGTATCGTTACAGATACAGAACACCTAGGTTATGGGCCTTTTCCTTTTTTTCAAATCGGGCCTTACAACACTATCACATAATGGGCACCACCATGACTGTTACATAATGGCCATTACGCCCATAACACAACCATTTTTTAATACCCTAGTTACACCCTTCTTGCTCCATGTTACAGAACAGGACATGCGACATCAACAAAGGAAACGAAAAGTGTCATGCAATGTAAGTGAAAAGAATGAAATTAAGGATGCTCCAAGTAATTCCCCTACCCATAAAATTTTGAACCAGAAGTCAACACTGAGCATAGAGATATTTGAAACAAGGTTGAACTTGGTTTCGGAGTGAGACTCACTATGCTAGAACTCTCAGGACTCATTGATTTTTAGACAAAATTGAGTCTTTTTTTCTTTTCTTTTTTCTTTCTCTTGTATCAATGCATCGAGATCGCCAATGCAATGCTGATATTTTCAACTGTGTAAATTCCAGGTGTCACTTGTATCGCCAATGTATCCCTAGGTATTGGGGATATATCGCCAAGTATCACCAATATTTTGGACTTTGTAAATTCCAAGTGTCTCTTGTATCAATGTATCAATATTGCCAATATATTTTACTGTATAAATTCCAGGTGTCGCTTGTATCACCAATGTATCGATTGTTTATAATAAAATTTTCATCTTTATTTTTTATTTTTTTATTTTTTTAATTTTTTTTTAATTTTTATGGGCGCATAGTTGTATGATGAAATGCATGTTTGTATATGTATGCATGCATAGATGGATGGATGGATGGACACATGGATGGTTGGATGAATGAATGGATAGATGTGTGTGCGCATGCATGCATGCAGATATAGATGGATGGATCATGTTTGTGTGTTTGTATGTATGTGCATACATGGATGGATGGTTGGATAGATCCACCATTTTCCCCATGTTTTTGCAATGTTCAACGACGCATGCTTTTGGGCCCCATTAAAGGGAAACACACTATTTGATTTCTAAATACAAATATGTTTCTTTTTGCTATTATGTGATTCTTAAATATGCAAATATGTCAGCATCTCCTGAATTTCACTGAAAAATTCCAACATTTTCCCCATGTTTCACCGCATTTCCGGGAATCAGCGATAACAATAATGTTTCCATATCTGTGGCCAGCATAACTTGTAGCAATATCAATACTTTGGACACTGGAGCGCACACAATTACGTGTGTGCCTTGTGCACACACAAATGTTGCTTGAGAATCTCAATAACAGGAGCACTAAGGCCAACATAGAGACTGGCAATACCATAACACGAGACTTGTGAGAACAGCATCTACCTTTTCCTTTCTGTAACAACTTCAAGGCAGCAGATCTGCACTCCGAGAAGTTACCCCTTGCATTCATGTATGGAAGATGTTCACTTTTTGCACCCGAATCACCAGGAAGATTCAATGATTCTTGATCATGTGAATATCCTCTGGGTGTACAAGGATCTATAAATGTTCCCTCCAGAACAGATTCTGCAGCTGCATCAGTGAACCACTTTTTAAACAAGCATCATGAGACAGAACTGATGAACCAAAGGCATGAAAACACTTTACAAGTTGTTATAGCATGAATGACTAGATAGCAAGTTGTCTAGCAAATTAGCTCAATTACATAAGTTATGAGCAAGGTGACTAAGTCTTATCTTCACTTTATCAATGACTAGATATCAACTTACCAAATTTCAGGTCTCCTGAAATGAGAAGTTCACGCAGCGATTCATATGCGACATTCTGCAAGAGAGGCAAGAGATCAACTTCTGACAGCACCTCCAAGAAGAGAATAAATTCATGATGCCTTATATTCAGGATCTGTAGGCTGATAATTAATATTTCATTTTCAATTGAGGATGTGGTTGACTATTAAGCATAAACTTAAATAAATTAGATGGGTGAATTAAGACCATACTAATCATAGAAGCAGCTGAAACTGCAAATTCTGTGGCATGCTAATGGAACAAGCAGCTGAAATTGCAAAGAAGCTATCATGATCTAACATTTGTTGTAAAAGCTCAGTGACTCATAAATCATACTTTACAAGCATCAAACTGCAATATCAGCTCAACTAATCAAATTCAATTTTGCAGGTGCAGAAGGTGACAGAACCAACCTTCTAAACCACAGAGCAGAGAACCTTATTGACCATGAACAGCTAAGTGTATTCGACTCCCAAACACAAGAAGCAAAGTTTGGTCATCTTAAACAGGAGTATAGGGGAAGATGATACAGCAGAACCAGTTGAACTGTAAATTGTAAATGCAATAAGGCAGAGCCCCAGAAAATGTCAGCTATCTGGCATTTAAAAGTACTTTTCAACAACTTACGAACTTTTGTTCTGTGGAAAGTGATTTTAGAATGCCAAATGGCATGTGCACATTGGCGCTCTACCTTATTACAGTTCAACCAGCTTCACCATAGCATTTCTCATATTTAGATAGATGAAACCAGTCTAAACTGCATTTCAAGTATCGACCAATACCATATCTAACAGCCTTAGGGATGGCGGTGGCGCTGCATAAATGGTCAAAGCCCATACCATCCTCTGCACCTATCATTGTCTAGATAAATTCATATATCCTTACAAATAATTTTTAGCATAGAATCTTATGTCATTGAAAAGTCTATGCATACTATTTCTAGCCAAAATGATGGCTGAATATGGTTTTCTAATTGTTTATCCCTTTTCTCTAAACAGTGTCAACTAAGCAAATAAAGACTAAAAGCTACCACAATAACAGGAATATTTGACCCACAAATAAAGACTAAAAGTTACCACAATAACAGAAATACTTGACCCACACTCAGACCATCCACAACCAAAATATTGTCCCCATGAAATAATTCTAAACTAATTATAAAAAAATAAAAAATAAAAACTAAAGAAAAGAAAAAAAACTGGCAAATATTCATTGGATTGAAGATCATTTTCAAGGAGAGTGCAAAGCAGGGTTATAAAATTGAGAATAGAATTATTCTCACCATTATTCTTGATGGAAGGATTTTTCTCTGCACAGTGCATGGACTAGGGAGGCTTCAGAGTACATTATTCTCAATGTTTCTGTGAGTGTACTCCTGCAGGTCATCGTAATGGAGTTTCCATGGAGCACTAATTACAGATTGGATTGGTCTAAGCAGGAACTGCAATGTGTTGGAAAATCTACCAGCTAGGTTTTTTAATGCTAGCATACTGTTCTTTTAGCCAAGCAAATTAAACAATGTAAGTACAAACTGAAAGAAGTATTAGAATTGACTCATCACTAGGTATTTGTAAGTAATAGAGAATTGTGGATACTGTGCATGATGTCATAGGCCAATTAAATACATCACTGTCGGTGAAATCTAACAGCACAAGCAAAAGCTATAAGGTAATCAATATGAACAAATCATTAGCATTACTGAGGAAATTGAATTAATTTGGCAGAAAAGTCACCTGACCAAAATGAAGCAAGCTGTGACTGTAGAGCT
Source organism: Liriodendron chinense (assembly GCA_003013855.2). Lineage (NCBI taxonomy): Eukaryota > Viridiplantae > Streptophyta > Magnoliopsida > Magnoliales > Magnoliaceae > Liriodendron > Liriodendron chinense. Next base: position 1,339,410 of record PVNU02000736.1, on the reverse strand, counting down.
TATATGAAAATTCCCCAAATTTAAGAGTATGAGAATACTCAGGAGGCAGTGGCTCACTTGAAACAAATGTTACCTGAAATAAAATTGTTCGGGTGATGTAAAACAGTTGTAAATTCAATATAAGGTGGCCCCAAAATTTACTGTACAAAACAGGGAGAAGTATTTCAACACACTTTTCAACAATTCTACAACTGGATTGAGTCATCAATAGTGCTAATTTATCAACATACAGGCATCGTGAAAGAAATTTATCCACATTCAGGCATATCACAGTCTCTATTAGTCTCCAGGCATAGCTCAAGCTCATTATATTGACAGCTCAAAAAATATTTGGTGGTTATGTAACAAAGCAAAATGGTCTTTTTATGGCAAACATGTCAATAAATTATGGTATTTATTTCCATGTGTGATGGAAAATGAATAATTAATGCAGGGGCATTTTCACCGGGCCTGAGTGGGGCAGCCTGTGTGAAGCGGGGGGCACACTCAGGTTGGGGGGCCCGTATGAGGCGGTTGGCTCGTGTGAAGCGGGCCCCACCAGTGGGAAGTGGGTGGCTACGTGTGAAGCAGAACCCATGTGAAGTGGGGCCCACGAAGGAGGGTTCGACCGAGGGCCTAGCCTGTGTGAAGCAGGAGCCTAGGCTATGAGCAAAAGGGATTGATTCGTCACGCTCTATCAGTTCAAGCTTTTAGAGCAAGTGGTTAGTCGTCCTGCGTCAAAGTGGTATTATAGAGCGGGAGGTCTCGTAATCGAGACTCCTCACCGGGGGTGATTAATGTAGGGGCATTTTCACACCGGGCCTGAGTGGGGCAGCCTGTGTGAAGCGGGGGCACACTCGGGGTGGGCAGCCCGTGTGAGGTGGGTGGCTCGTGTAAAGCGGGCCCCATGTAAAGTGGGACCCACGAAGGAGGGTTCGACCGAAGGCCTGGCTTTTGTGAAGCAAGAGCCTAGGCTATGAGATAAAGGGATTGATTAGCCACGCTCTATCAGTTCGAGCTTTCAGAGCAAGTGGTTAGTCGTCGTGCGTCAATAACCATGTGGAGAGTCGCCAAAATTCTCTATACATTCCTAGGACGTGACAAGATTATATGACAAAGGATCATCATATTACAGGTGGACAACCAGGTATTTAAGAATCATGTGATTGCAGGGTTCATGGAAGTGTCTCTGCAATGTCTTATGTGTCATAAGGATCCCTTTCCACAAATGGTGTCTTGAGTCAACTCAATGGAACTGTTGAGGCCAAGACAAGTCAAATGAGTACTGAGTTGACACAGGAAACCAGGGCTCTTCCTCCTCCTTGTGCCAACTCAGTCGACTAGTTGAATCAGGCTCAGTCAACCTGGGAAAGCAGTGTCTTCTTCTTCACAGCCATCTTGTTCAAACCAGGCCAAGTCGACAGAGTCCTAGGTCGGCCCAGGAAACCAGGGCCGAGTCAAAAACAAACCAAGGTAATTCCACATTTCCCAACACAATGACAGTCCCATAACTTGGCTTGGTTGATTCCAGCAAGTCCCTTGACCCATCAGGCAATCAACACCTTCAACCACCAATAATCACAAACAAACTGCATCTTAAAGGCGAAACAAAGAAGTATTGAGAAAAGTTTTGGACTTTGGAAAGCCATCCATCAAAGAAGATTGCAATTCTACATTCACCACAAACACTTGAAGCGCTTGCACCCACAACGATAGACAATCCTAAGTAAAAATGACGTAAAGAAGAGAGCTACTTGCATGCTTCATACAAGTTTGTGAAGTGCTTGTGAGAACATCACCCGCAGTACATGTTGCACTACTTTACAGTGATCAAGACCATTGATCTGGGGACCATCAGGTGGAAAAGCCATAGATTAAAATCAAGGTTATAAGATTATGGTAGCATCAAATCAGTGGTAAATGGATGGTTACAGCAAAGTTAAGCAAAATTGAGCAACTGAACATATTCAATGACCAAAACACAGCCAGATGGTTAGGATTATCTAACCATTGCAATTTCTTGCTACAATCTATCCACAGAGGTCAGCCAATAGAGAAGTGGTCCCAATAATGAATCAGCTGCAACACTTGCCACATGCTGGTCAGAAAAGCACTTCATAGAACTTCTATGAAGCATGCATCATGATAGAACTTCATAGAACTTATAATATTTACTCCCATTGAGAAATTAATAAAGCATAAAATCCTAAAGTTGGATGATCTGCAGTAATATTACTTATTTTTATCACTCTTTGCCACATAAGGCTGTTTGGAACGTGGGATTAGGTGGTATGGAATTGCATTTGGTCCCATGCAAATTCCATCCGGCATTTGAAAAGCAGGAAGGATTGGATTGATCTAGGTATCATATCATCCAGTCCCAGCAGTAGATACAACGGGATTTCTGGTGGATTTTGAAATCCACTACATCTGGGGGCTCCACATTAATGCATGTGTTTTATCCACACTGTCTATCCATGTGCACCCTTCACACATGTCATTTGAGTTGCATATGCGTATCGGTGACCGACATCGGTTGTGAATCTGGTCCGTTGATTACAATTCCGTGGTCCACCAAACGCAGGTTTCGCTTAATACAGTGTTTTTCCCAAAGAAAGAATTTGATCCCAAAAGTGGGATTGGATGGTCCAAATACCATGGTATTTCCAGACATGCAATCATTGTGCAATAATGGTTTTAACTCCATATAATGCAATTCCATACCATTTAATCCCGCGAACCCAACAGGCCCTAAACAAGAACGAGTAATAAAAGAATAGAAGTTATCTTCAGTAATAGGGCTTCGAAAATGAAATGTACAAAACTAAGATTTCACCAAACTCTCACAGAAATTTGAAGGGGCATGCTAACAATAATGCTACAAAATGTTGTCTAGACCATCCTTGGCATTTATCATGAAATGAGATGCTATGAACAAAAATAAGGGGGCAAAAGACAATAAAAGTACAGAAAAAGAAACTAAACCTGAGCAGAAGCCCCACCAAGTTCAACTATCCCAGTTGTTTGCTGAGGATCACCTCCTAGAGTACCAAGGGCATAGTTTGCCGCAACCCAAGCATAAATACCTTCATCAGAGCCTACATCAATAACACCATGCACTATCAAGAATCTAGGGTGGGAAAAACTGGAACTAATACATAAAAATGGTAGGGGATAAAAATCCAGCATGATATGAGATCTTCGGATAAAAATAACTGTTTCCCAATCTTCAGATGCATTTTCATAAAAAGGCACACTATGATGTGGCCCAATTGGGCTTATGATCAGATGGTGGGACTCATGGTGTGCTGTAAAGGCCGTTACGTAAAGGTAACGGTGGTGACCGTTACACGTTACGGGGTCGTAATGGCCGTAACGGCTGTTACGGAAAAAATGACCCGTAAAGGTTGTTACAGCCCGTATAACGGCCTGTTACAGGCCCCCATAAAGGCCGTAACGATCAATTACGGGGTTGATATAGGTTTTTCAGTTTTTTTTTTCCAATAAAAGAAAAAGAGACCATAAAGGCCGTTACATCCCGTATCGTAAAGGTAACGGTGGTGGCCGTTATGGCCACCGTTACCGTTACGGAACACCTTGGTGGGACTATTCTTAGCCCATCTGGTGGGACCAGTGTTCAAAGTTTCGGTATCGCTACAAGTTTCGCTAGCCGGGGATACCGAAACAATATCGATATCGCCGATAATATCGCTGATAACTGGAAATGCGAGGAAAATGGGAATAACAGTGGAATTTTTCAAAGAAACTTCAGGAGTTGATAAAATACACATAGTTACATATTTAGGAATAAAAAAAATTGCATAAAGAATGCATACATAATAGGTTTCTATTTAATGGGGGCCTAAAAGCATGTGTTGTCGTAAGAAGTCAGTCCAACCATCTCATCCATCCAAAATCTGAACTTCCATCCAAACACCTATTGATATTTTAGAATATCGGCAACACATGAAATTTCCAAACAAATCGTTAACAACTGAAAAAGAAACTAAAGATTGTGGTCTCGTTATTACCATATTGCGATAATGATAATATCGTGATATTATCAATGTTATCGTCAACAAATTGAACGCTGCATACAACCATGCACCGATAAGAAATATGAAATGGGAATTTTTTAAATATATAGATTTTTGGCATATCGATACATTGGCGATATTATCGAAATATTGCAGATACATTGACGATACAAGTGACACTTGGAATTTACACAATAATAAATATTGGCAATACACCAACGGGATCAATGTATTGACAATACAAACAGCGCCTGTAATTTACACAATTGAAAATATTAACGATATTGATACATTGGCAATATTTAGTGATACATCACCGATATCAAGAGTTTTTTATACTATCAGTGTTATCGGTATCGCTACCAGTGTTATCGGTATCGCTGAGCTAGAAATAGAGATAATATCGGGGATATTTCGATAATATCGGAGATAATGCAAACACTGGGTGGGACCATGTTTTGAGTTGTGCTTACATATTTTTTAAGAGATGGATCCGATGTGTGGCTGTAGCTTGATTCCTTGAAGTCCTTATTTAGTAAACATTCTGAGGGATTTTGTTAGGATTTTTAAATTAGGGAGTCCTTTGGGTTGTCTTCAGTAATAGGTTCCAAGTATAAGGACCTTATGTGTCATTAAGCCATTAACAGTTTTCTGTTTGGGAAGATTTGTCTTGGGGATCTTCAATAGGTTATATTAATGCCTTTGGGGATCTTTAATAGAATATGTTAATGTCTTGGGAAACATTTAATAAGATGTATTAATGTGTTGGGGATCTTTAATAGGAAAGCAAGGAAAGCATAATTGAATAAAAGGAGAGCTTTAGGTCCATATATTGGTATATTTTGGGATTCTTTTCTTAATTTAGAATAACAAAGTCATGTGTGTCTTCTTCTTTTCTTTCTTTCTTTTTTTTTTTTCTTTATTATTATTATTATTATTTATTTATTTTATTTTTGAGAGAGAGATAACAAGAATTTTTATTGAACAGCCCACCAAGTAAAAGCAATGCAGGGAAAGAATAAAAGCCAGCTGCAACTATGCAAAAAAGGAAAAAAGGGGAGGCGAATCTCACCTCCAACACATTGGAGGCCTAATCTCTCACATGAAATTTAATTTTTCTGACCACGTCCTTGAATGCACATCTGTTATGAAAACAACACCCATTATTTCCCCCCCAAATGCCCCACAAAACGGCAACCATCACTAGCTGCCATAAGGCCTTGTTGTCTTTCTCAGGGACCCCTCCGTCCCAAGCCCATAGTAAACTATTGACCGATTTTGGCATGACCCATCCCATACTACAAATTTTGAGGAAGAAATCCCATATCTTAAAAGTGTATTGGATGAAAAGGTGAATAGATTCTGCATTAGCAATGCACATGATGCAAATATTATGGACGATCATAGATCTCTTTTGAAGATTAACGACTGTTAGCACCCTTTTCCTACCCAAAAGCCAAACAAAGGGCGCCGCTCTCGAAGAAGCCCTATAAGACAAAAAATGGAAAGGAAAACAAAAACCAGACACTGGTAGGAAGTCAAAGAGTATCATGTAAAAGGACCAAACAGAGAAAAGGCTTGAAGTGTGTGCGTGCCACACCATAGAGTCACGTTCCCCTTGCGATGGAGAGAAGAACCAAAGGCTATCCAGCGAAGACACGAACTTCGAGATCTCCTCATCAGATAAATCTCTTCTACAAGGAGGGTAACCACACTCCAAAATTACCTAAAAAAGAGAATCATCGAGCCACTAAGATATCCTTTTTAGAAGCTAAATTGGCCACCCTAAAAAAAGGGTCATGGAGTCTTCTTCCCCCACACCACGGATCCCAAAACTGAATCTGACTACCATCTCCCAAGGAATATGAGACACCCTGTGATGCGGACATCAGTGGCGCACCCTTTAGAGTGTACCAGAGGAGGCGGCGTCGCAGATCGAGTGTTGGAGCAAACGAGCTGATGTGGATGGACGTTGGGCCCATTTTCTGACGCGTTACGAGTACGTGAGCTGCAGGATCGCACAGGAGCATCATGACCGCTAGACAATTGAGCGGATTTACTTTTAGGCATTTTTCTGTTTATTTCCTTGTTTCTATGCGTTTTAGTGTCATTAGTTAGTTTAGGGGTTTTTATATTATTTTTTTATTTTCAGGCACTTTAGTGCACTTTTTATTTTCGTGGCTTATATATACCGTGAGAAACCCTATTTCGAAATTGTGGAATAAATAGAAAATTCGTGTGCTTCTTCTTCTTTGTTTGAGATATTAGGGTTTCAGGATTGGCCCTCGGATGTTGAGGATTCCACCCCGGAGTTTCTGTTTTCTCTTCTCTATTTCTTCAAGGTGCGAGGAAATGTAAGATTCTTTTATTCATAATTCGTACTTCATGAAAACCCATTGTTTTTCGACATCCTTCGTCCTTTTCTAAATCCCCCCCTTCCCTTTGGTACGATCGAAAAAAGAGGGATGCCTAGCTATGAGAACCGAATCCAAACTTGACAGTGGACTAGTCTATGCTAGATCTGGGATATCCTCATATCCCTATATCCTACATATTTTACAATTTTACGTGGTTTTATGCTAAGGGGCATGATCCGAACGGACGGATTTCATCTCCGTGTTGAGATTTGTTAGTTTTCTCTAATTGAAAGTAGTTAGTTTCGTAATTTTATTATTTGAATATCTACCAAGTAAATATACATGCATCTAGGGTTAGGTCATTGCATGCCCCTGCATCACCCTGACTGAATGAGGTCACGACTGACTCCACTGCTTTCCACATCCATGAGGCATGATAGATTGATGACTTCTTTATCTTCCATCCCCCTACATGAGTGTCATACTTGCATACAACAAACTCCCTCCACAGCTTGCCTTCTTCGGTACTCAACCACCAGAAACATTTTCCCAAAAGAGCCAAATTCATAAGCTCCAAAACCCAGATTCCTGCCCCTCTGTCTTTCACTGGCTTACACAACTCGAACCACTTGAGCAAATTAAATTTGTACTTGTTCTCAGCCCCCCTACTAAGAAAGTCTCTTCTTACCTTTTCCAACTTAGCTAGCGTTGGCTTCAGACATTTGAAAAGAGACATGAAATACAACATGTTATTGAAGGCAACTTTGATGAGGGTGATTCGACCTCCCAATTACAAGTGGCGCCTTTTCCAGAGCGACAAGTTTCTTTCAATTCTCTCTATCGCCCTATCCCAAAGATGTTTGGGTGGTTTCCCAATGCACAGAGGTAACCCTAGGTACTTGGAGGGGAATGAACCCACCTTGTAGCCGAACACTTGCACCAAGACACGCACCGCCTCGCCACTTAGCCAGATTCCAAGGATTTCACTTTTTTCTATGCATATCTTTAGATCTACCACTAACTCAAAACAAGAAAACCTTTTGGAGGTTTTCAAATGTCATCCGCATAGTGTAGATGATTAACTTTCACACCTACTTCTACAACTTTAAAGCCGGAGATTAAACCCCAGATTAAAAACCAAGCTTCTTCAACACCGAACGTCGAGTGTTTCGGCCATCTCCGCAGCTTCTCTATTGGTCCATCATTGTGCAGATTCCCTACAAAGAACGGTAGATTGAGATTGACGTCAAGGCGAACGCTAAGCCATACCCCATTAACCTCTATTGGTTTGATTTTAAAATTGTGCTCATTCAAGTTGCAAGATTCAATCAGCCAATGTTTGATTTGCGTGATGGTAGCCCCCTCTTTCGTAATGGCTATCAAGGACCAACACAATGAGTTCCAGGCTTGTTGTATCGCCTCAAGCATAACGCACCTCACATGCTCGTCTCTTGCTCCTTCTATCCATATCCATTTACCCGACCTCCCCCCATTTCCTCCGTCTTGTACCATATCCCCCTTCACCCCACCACCGCATATCTCTTAAAGAACACACCTTATCTGCTTCCCTCCTGTCTGATGCACCGTCTCTTTTAAGCTCTACTACTGCTTCTACAGACCCCCCTCCTTACATTTGTAATAACTCTCCTCTCCCCCAATGAAGTTTTTTTGTTTCCCTCTTCTCTATTCTTCACCTTAGGGCTGAACCTGGCTTTTTGTACTAACAGCTTCCTACCTCCAAAACCCTCTTCGTTCAACAAATCACTAGCCCTCTCTACCTCCTTTTATTCACTCATCCAAAAACACGCGAATCCCCGAGAAGTTCCTGTATACTGATCCCTAGGGATGACAACCTCCATTACAACACCAGCTTTCCCAACGACTATCAAGAAATTGATGGGCATCCATGCCTTAGGGAATCCAGACACGAAGAGAGTTGGGAATTCCGACAGGGGTCTTAGGTTGGGGATTTTGGACCTGTAGCTTCTCCTTCGAACTTCAATCCAAACGCCCTTGCCTCCCTCCTCCTCCTGTCCCGAAGTGTCATTGGTCGCAACATCATCCCCCATTATCTTCTTTCCTTTCCCAATCCTTTCCCAGAAACTACTGGATCCCGTTTGTTACCACCGCCATCGTTGAAGTCACCGCTCATCATCCGTCCACCATCATCGTGCCTTGCTCGCTCTCGCCACCTTTCCTTCACTTTTCTCACCATCAAAACTTGAGAAGAAGTAATCAAAGGTTAGGAAAAGCAGTTGTCGGGGTAGAGGACTATCTTAAATTGTTCTGAACTGATGATGCAACTTTATTAAGGCCAACGGCCAAAACAAAGACAGACAAACAAAAAAAAGGAGGAAAATACAAACAACTAAAGAAAAATGAACTGACAATAGCCCCTACAAAAACCATCCCCGCCAGACAATCATGGCACCCACTCCCTACCCCCCCAAACGCAAGGAGTAACAACAAGAGCATGAGAATAAAGCTGTGTCATAGAATCGGATGTTAGCAATTTCGACAGTGTTCTATTCAATCATCCTCGTACTAGAAGAGAAGATCAATTGGAGGATCATGACACCACTTGTGATGTAAAACTTCCGATTCCCGAATTTTACAAAGAATACGAGAACTTCGAATAACAAATCCAGAATTGTACAATTTGGGGTTGGTTTGAAGTGGTAGATCGACAAAAGTTGTACAATTTGCTGCCCACCAGACACAATCTTCCTTTTTTTTCTGGGAGGCTCACATTCACACCACTCAGTTGCCACAAAGTCCCACCTAGTATTGACTTGCAGCCCGACCATTTTTTGTTGAAAAGGTAACTAGATTCTTTAAAGCTAAAGCAGAGGGAATGGATTCCCAATACAAAGGAAAGGATGAGAAGCCCCCAAACAAAAGCTCAATCACGAACTAAGGGATTGGATCTGACAAAGGAAAGGATGAGAAGCCCCCAAACAAAAGCTCAATCATGAACTAAGGGATTGGATTTGAAGATTAAGGGGTTAAACAAAATGTTTAACCTGCCAATTAGGGATCTAATCACTTTGTGAAAACAATCCAGAATCCAAGGATATTCTTTTTCTCCTTTGATCCAAGAAGAAACATCCAAGAGGCACCTCCACCAAAATATGGAGGCACTGCAAAATCTGAGCGGATGATTTGAATTGCTTCCCTGAGTGCAAAAGCCAAATGAACAACAGAGTCCACAAAAGATGAGCCAGAAAAGGCCCTCAAAATTGAGCCATCTTCGAAAAGGAGGAGACTACCGACCCAAAATGAAAGCCATTCACACTTGGCTTGGAGGCCTCTATGATAAATCTACAACCTTTGTGAATGATGATCGCCCTTCTTGATTGTGCCAGCATGGATGGTAGGGAGTCACGGAGGAATGACTCCCAATTGGAAGTGAAATCAGCAGACCAAATCCTGGCAAATAATTTGTGACTGCTCAGAAGATCAGTTTGGACTGGACTTTTTGGCAGATTTTCTCAATAGGAGACTTGAGGTCTGCAAAGTGCAAAGATATGGGAATTTCTTGGGCCCCAGATTTCCCAACAGATTGAGAAGGGGGCTAGGGGCCAAAGGAGATTGCTTCTGCCTCTAAAAGGACTGCCCTCCCAGCTGACCAACGTGGAGAGAATCTAGTAACCTAGGAACCTAAGAGATGCCAAAAAGGAGCAGCACAAAATGCCACAACACCACCCAAAAGGGCAGGACAAAAAGATATTACAAGCTGATTCTTCGCTCTGTTTGCAAAAAAAGCATCTACTAGGAAGGAGAAGAAACCTCTCTTTTGCAGCAGATCCTAAGAGTTTTCTACTTCGCCGCTGTCCACATGAAGGCTGATATCCCAGGAGGGACAGTTGGATTCCAAATACAAGCAGGAAAATGGGGGAATCTGTCTTTGATACGTCCTCAAAGAAGGATTTCGCAGAAAAATTTTCTGACACTGAACACTTCCAGATTTTAGTGTCTTCTTAGCTTGTAAACACCTGGACCAGCTCAAGAATATCAGACAGTTCAGCCAACCATTACATGCATGCCCCAAAGTGCGAGCAAGCAATGTAGAGTTATAGAGTATAGTTGCCAAGCAAAATGCTAAGCACGAAGGCACATAAATGTAACAACATTGGACCAAAAGTGAAAGGCCATGCTCAAGTAGTTGGGTGCACAGAATGGCAGGGATCCCACTAATCATGCTTAACATTGCACTTTAGCCTAACTATCATGAATTATGGAAATGGATATTTGCAAACAGTTAACCTGTCTAGAATGCAATAATAGGTAGGTTTGTTAGGCACCATTTGCCTCATGTATGTACATGTGTGTGTATGTGTACGTCGACTCTTCATTAACAATTCATTAAAGACCTCTTTCCATGCATGTATACTTCTGCCTGAAGCAAAAGAAACCCAAATCTAATCCTAACCATTCATTAATTCTAATTGTATATACTCCCAAATGCCACTACAACCATATAGCCTTCCGTAAATCAGCCCATAACACACTGAATCGTTTTTTTGTAAATTTCAAATTGCACGATCCTAGCAATTACTTCAGACACGATAAATTGATAAGCTGGATTGTGTTGATTACATTGACATTTTACATCCTAAGATCTGCCCTTGTCATTTTTATTTTTTTTTTAATTTAAATTCAAAACCTACTCTAAGTGTATAAAATTTTCCAATAAATTTTTATGACATCCACAGCCCGTTTGTTTGCAAATGAAGAATTGGAATGTAAAACAGGAAAAGCTTTATCTTTCAACAGCCAATACGAAAACCTGAATCGCTTACCCGTAATGACGGAAGCCCAATCATCCCGGAACCTGAAACCAGACGACCTAAGAACCCGCCTACAAGAATCCAATATCCTCTCCTGAATTTCCACGCCAAGCCTCCGCAACCCTGCAGTCGCCATAAGATGAACCTCTGTCTCTTCCCAAAACTCCATCGGAACCCTCCCCTTCCCAAACTCCAAAAGCTCCAAAATTGACCTCCCCGCACCGCTGGGATCCGCCGCGAAGTCCGACAACCCGGGATTCACCTTCATTGTCGCTGATCCCCCATCGCCAAACTTCAGAATGGGCAATCCTCTTCTCATCGAGAACTCGAAAACATGGATCCGCGTCCCGGTGCTTCCGGCATCGATCACGATCCCATACCCTTTCTTTCCGGAGCCTCTTGTGACGACCGAGAGATAGAAGAATACAGCAAGGATGATGGCGGCAGCCGTAATGAAGATCCAGAGATTTCCACGGCCGGACTTGGGATTTGAGAAGCTAAACCGATGGGAGGAGATGGCGCGAGTCTGGGATTTTGATGAATCCATGGATGGCAGATGATCTATTGCCGGAGAACGGACATTCAATCGTCGCATCAAAGAGGCGGATCGTCGGGAGGATTACTTTAGGGTTTGGTAGTGATCGCGGGAGGGAGGGAGAGGAGAGGCGATCGGAGAACGAGAGGGTTTTTTTCTGTTTTCTTTTCTTCTTCTTTTTCCCCTTTCAGGATTTCTCCCTCTCGCTCCGTCCTCTCGCCATTTCTGATCGGGTGGTGCTCGGACAACCAAAGGGATTCTTGAGTTTTCAACGCCATAATATAGGATGCTGTCCGGCCCGCGGTGGACCGGTGGAACCGGGTTTCTAGTACTTCTGGAGTTATTTCTTTAGAAATACGTTGGTAATCAGGCGGAGTGGGATAGTTGATACGCAGGCAGTTAGAAATTATTGTGCAATTGCGCGTGGAATACAAGTAATTCCAACTAAATCGTCCGATTGGACAATTAAAATTTCAGATTTTAACTTAGTAATGGTTCCATCATTTAGTTGCTTTAATTAAAATAATATATGTCATACGTACAATTTCAAGTGCGTGCATATCAAGCATCGTACGTAGCCCGAGCATCGTATAACTCTTCTTTATACGTAGAAGGTATCTTTCTTCCTTTTTTCCTGTCATTTATTTTTGTCTTCGAAGAGGTGCATACCCGAGTAAGTGGACGCGCCTAGCATTCTTGGTGAGCCCACCTTAATGTTTGTGAGAAATCTATGCCGTCCATCCATTTTGGAGCTTGTTTTAGGTCATATGACCAAAAATGATCCGAATCCAAGACTAAGTAGGCCCACTGAAGGAAAAGGTGGGTAAGGAAATTCCCACCATTGAAACCTACTAGGGTCCACAATGATGTTTGTATGCCATCCATGCTATTCATAATGTCATTTCTACTGAAGTGAACTGAAAATACAAATATTATCCTGATTTAAAACTTTTATGGCCCCACGAGTATTTTTACCATGTGCATTCAATCCTCACTTTCTTGGCCCACTTGAGTTTCGTATACGGCTCATTTTTTATGAGCACGTTGAGCTGACAAAATGGATAAACGGGTGAATTTCTCACAAACATCACAGTGGGCCCCACCTAGATTCCAAGCATTGGAACATCCTGCGTTTTTTTGCAGGAAATGGGCCTCCTAAGCAAGGCATGTGATGATCAATGCAAAAGGACTCATTAGCCATGCATCTTGCCTATATGTGCCTTAGTCTAAACCATCCATGGGGTGGATCCACTTTTCATGCAAAAATAATATAAAGCTAGTTCAAAATATATTACCTTAATGTAGAAAACAATAATATTAAAAATATTTAAATAATGATAAATCAATGACATATACTACTTTACACTTGTTTAGACTATGGTGAAATTAGTAATTACAGTCGACAGAACTTTACAGGGGCTCAATCACTCTCTTTCAAACAATTAGTGCTCCTTCGATATCTCCATGCAGTAGGCTTTTGGTGTGCTATTCCATCATACACTAATCCAACGTAGGGTCTTAATTACCATCTTGATTCAAAGAAGGAGACCTACTCAAGTTTACTAGGCTCAATTCTCCGTGTAGGACTGATGTATTATGATGTGCTCGTATCTCTTGCTATAAGGAATATTTAAAATTAATAATAATAATAATAGAAATTTAACAACCAAGTCTCCTTTAACTAAATTAGAGTTTGGAACGTGTAACAAACATGAAGAGAGGAGGAAAGTTAGAGAAAGCGGGGGGGGGGGGGGGGGGGGGGGGGGGGGGCAGGATGTGACTGCATGCAAAGAAAAGGGGAGGGGGGGGGGGGGGGGGGGGATGTGACTGCATGCAAAGAAAAGGGGGGGGGGGGAGGATGTGACTGCATGCAAAGAAAAAGATTTTCAACTATAAGTGACTCATCCATCTTCACTTTTTCAATGTTAGGGCCTGCTTTTATTTATTTATCTTTTCTAATAATGTCTTAAAATGGGCCAGCACTCAGATGCCTGAAATCAAAGTTATAATCACATGGGCTTCACAAATAACCTCTGTTGTACAGCTCCCAATGAGCTAACCCCAAAGAGGAGGAAATTTGTGAGCCGCATGCTCTCATGAAAGAACTGAAGTGGCAAAAAAAAAAAAAAAAATTGTCATTAATTGAAGGGGCTAAACTAATCCTATTTCTCCCAACTAATTACAAGGGTAAACTTGGGCAAACTGGCCAAAGGCTACACGCATTACATGTGGCAGGGAAGAAATGATAGGATTGACAAATTGGTGCCTAGCCCTATCATTGTGGACCCCATCAAACAGAACGGGAATTGCGTCCTACCCTGCCCATCTACAGCTGGGAATGGGTAGGAGCTTTGAGTGTCCACCATGATGTATGGGTTTTATCCATACTATCCATCCATTTTGTCGTATCATTTCAAAGCATAGGCCCAAAAATGAGGCAGATCCAAGACACAAGTGGACCCCACAATGCGATTAAATTCTCGCCGTCGAAAACTTCTTGGGGGGCTATAGAAGTTTTGGATTGAACTGATATTTGTGCTTGCCCTTCATCCAGGTCCATTTAACTTTATGAATAGGTTCGATGGAAAAAAACCATCATGGTGACCCTAGCAAAGTTTCAACGGTCAATTTCATTACTACCACTGCTTAGTGTGGTGTGGTCCACTTGAGCCTTGGGCCTTGGGTATACCTGAAATCTTTAAAATGGTAAGGTGAAATAGATGGATAGTGTGGATAAACCCCAAACATCATGGTGGCCGCTCAAAGCTCCTGCCAGGTAGAACGCAATACGAGACAATCATAACCCAAACATTATGTATTATCACCGTCCCATGAAAAAAGGAGTGAATTACAAAATTTAGCCTCAATCCAAGACAATCATAACCATCCAATTGGCAGCCATCAACTAGACAATTACAAAAGTAAATAAATAAAAATATATTAAAAATAGGGATTTTTACATACAAAGAAATTGCCTTTTTTTTTTTTTTTAAATATTTAGAGTAAACGGCCTCAGTTTTTTAAATACATGCTAAAACCTGCCTAACGTTACTTGAAGCGACTACCGATTGCTGGAAAGCATGCATTCCGTTAAAATGACTTATTTGCCTTTTTTTTTTTTTTTAATATTTAAAGTAAACGGCCTCAGTTTTTTAAATACATGCTAAAACCTGCCTAACGTTGCTTGAAGCGACACCGATTGCTGGAAAGCATGCAGTTGACGTGAAACGTTGAGAGGAAGTTAGGGCGTCATGAACTTAGGTGGGGCACACCCTGATGTTTGTGAGAAATCCACCCCGTCCATCCATTTTTTCAGGACATAAGACAAAAAATGAGCTGGATGGAAGACTCAAGTGGACCAAAAACGTGAGGACTGAACATCCATAGTTGAAATATTTGTGGGGCCATAGAAGTTTTAAATCAGGTTAATATTGTTGTGTTTAGTTCATCCCTATAGGAATGACGTTATGAATGGTACGAATGGCATATAAACATCACTGTGGACTAGGTAGGTTTCAACAGTAAGAATTTCCTTACCCACCTTTTCCTTTAGGGCGGCCCACTTGAGTCTTGGATCCAACTCATTTTTGTTCACATGACCTAAAATGAACTCACAAAATGAAAGGACGGAGTGGATTTCCACAACCATCACGGTGACCCCAGAACTTCCTGCCAAATGCTTTACAGGGCAGGATTTCTCACAACCGGGCGTGGATTGGGTACGACCCCCACCAGGACGTAGCAGAGGCGGACGGTCCTATTAGGGATCTGTGGAGCCCACCATGATGGATATGTTGTATCCACACTGTCCATTCATTTTGAACAATCATTTTAGGCCATGAGGCAAAAAATGAGTCATATTGAAGCCTCGAGTGGACCACACCACAAGAAGCAGTGGCTATTGCAATATGATTGTACACAGAAGTTTTAGATCAAACTGATATTTATTTTCCCTTTATACATGTCAATGTGAACTTGTGAACAGGTTTTATGGAAAATAAACATCACGGTCGGTCGATGCACTGCATGGCTCTAAAATCCACGTCAGCACATTTGATAGGATTCGAGGGGCATGGTCATACGTACACGGCTCCATGCAAGTTCAATGAATTGCCCTCCCTGCCAAACACGTGGCGCAGATGAATCGTGACCACGCCCATTGTCTAACCATCCGAGTCAGTGCCAAAAACTGACCAGGTTGATTTTTGGTCTATAGGCTGTCCACATGATGACGTGTCAAATCATCAGCCCCCATCTTCATACGGCTTGAGCTTACCTTAAGGGCTTATTTGTTTTTCTTGAGGAATGGAAATACCTTGAAATAAGTTATTATTACTTATTTATCCGTTTGTAATTTGGTGTAATTCCTACCTCAAGAATTAGTACAAAAATAGTTTAAAATTATGGGCCACACTGTGATATATATGATACATCCGCTCCGTCCATTAGTTTTACTTGAATATTTTAAGACATGAACCAAAAAATGAGGCTGATCCAATATTCAAGTGACCCACACGATAGGAAACAGTGGCAATAAGAAGTTTTTAACGATAAGCGTTGGATTCTCTTTTTCCTGAGGTGTGGTCCACTTGAGCGTGGAATTTGCTTCATTTTTTTGGTCCATGCCCTGTGTTCATTTGCCAAAAAAGATAAATGGTGTGGATAAGCCATGTATATAAACGGTGGGCCCTACCTATATATATCACATTCTCCTCTATTTTAGCCCTACAAAAGTAAGCATCAAATCATACATAGGGAATTACATTTACAGTAGATTTGCCTCCTAAATGAAAAATCAAACAGGTCCTAGAAGAAAGGGAGCACAACACCGTATAAACGATATAATCGTCTCCATGAAATGGGCCTATTCCAATGGATGGTATTTAGAAGCCATCGGACATCGACAACATCAAGCTAAATGTTGTGCTTGCTCTAAGAAACGAACACGTGTGTGATGTGCACGACATTCAACGGTAGGAATTCAATCCCCGCTGCTTCCTATGGTGTGGTACACTTGATCGAGATAAAGACACTTGACGGTGTGGATAAAGCATATCCATCACGGTGGGCCCCACAGATCCCCTGACAAGACTGTCCGTCTCTAGCTTCTCTCGAGATCCACTTCTAAGGTACGAGCCCAAAAATGAAGGAGATCCAAAGCTCTAGTGGCCCGCACTACGGATAATAGTGGGGATTGAACACGATAGGTGAAGGAGTGGATAGCACTACGGATAGCGCTGGAGAGGAAGGAGGTGTTGTCGGTGAAGGCTTCGGCTCCGTCGGCGCTGGAGAGGAAGAAGGTGTCAGCCGTGAACACGATCCGCTGGATTGGTGCCGGAGAAGAAGGTGGGTGGGGGTGAAAAGGGGGTAAAAAGGGTTTTGCCTCTCGTTGAAGAAGAAGGAATTTTTGCAATAGTTTTAACCATGGTAAATCTACGATAGTTCATTTTCACCTAGGGCCAATTTAGGAATTACAAAAATACATTATGTGTTTCGTATACTAAAGTCACAGCAGACGGTTATATGCTTAACGTTTAAAAACTGAGGCAGTTTACTTTAAAAATTTTAAAAGAAGGCACTTTCTCACAAACTGACCAAAAGTTAAGCGACTGTACGCAAAAATCCCCCCCCAAAAAAAAAAACGAATGTTTGTGTTCGACATGAAAACTCTAGTCAATACAAATCAGAGATGCCTACGGTTGCATTCGTCGTGTCTTCAAATAGGGCAGGGAAGAACGAACTCATCCAAACAGTACAAAACGTCATTCCCACTCAGGTGAACTGAAAATAAAAACACTTGCCTGATCCAAAACTTTTTGAGCGCACAAAGGTTTCAATGGTTGTTTCCATTCTCACTTTTCCAACATAACTGTCTGTACATAACTACTGTTAATTCCCTGCATCACCTAATCGTGACCACTTGCAAACCCAACAGCAGACGAAAGCTTGCAAGACTGACCCATGTATCATTCTCTTATGTACTTCCTTGGTTCATTCTTCAGAACAAAACCTTCATACAGCTTATTATTCATGACATCCAAAAGCAGAGGCTGCCTGAACTCCGTGAGCAGGTGCATGCCTAGGATAACTCGCCAAGTCCTCGTATTAAAATCATACTCTTCCTTGGATGTATATGGCTCCTAATTGCAACTATAACCCCAATTAAATAAAATTTAGGACCCGTTTGAATACTCCCCAATAAGTTACAACTTATGGTACACGTTTGGATACTACCAAATAAGTTATTTTATGACTGAACTTAAGACCTTAAGTTACTTTTGGCACTTTAAGTTCATTTGGTAAGTATAATTGAAAAGTAACTTCTCTTAAAAATTATTTATCTTAATAAGTTTTTTTTTTTTTAGCTTTTTGACTTTTGACTTTTCTACTTATCTCTCTCATTTTTTTGGGTTAGTACACACCCACACTGTTAGTCACCCTCCAATTTGGCTTTTCTACTTATCTCTCTCAGGTCATGCTACATATCAAAGTTCTCTCTCATACCGTCCATATCAAAGGAGGCCCCACATGATGGACTGTCCCATCAAAGGTGGAGCTCACACAGTGGACAACCAACATCAAAGATGAGCCCTACATTAATTGGTGCAAGATCCAATCCACCAATCAGGTTGATTTGATCTTCTACATCTTTCCCAAAAATGGTTCTAGTCCACTCACCATGTGGACCAACTATTGGAAACAAGTGAATGGGTTAGTAAACTTCAGCCAAGTCTTCTAGAGCTGTACATTTGTTTTGTAGACTATGGCCCACCTGGCCAGTGGATCAACCTGATTCTTATGCCAAGGCATCCATATAGTGGTCCCATTCTGAAGGATGGAATGTATCTCGGACCAATCATGCTATGCTAGCACATGCATGGCATGTACATGAGCTTTATTGCTAGGATTAGAAAAGCTCACTTCGTTAGGAAAACTGCCTCAACTACCTCAACGCTTAGCTTTTTCTTTTCATGTCAATATGTTGCTTATTATATGTAAATTTGAAATTTTCTTTCAAAAGGTTACTTATCAATGTGTTATTACCAAACATACTTATTTACTTATTGGCCGATAAGTATGTTATTTACCGAACATACTTATCTGCTTGATAAGTAAAAACTAAGATAAGTAACTCATCTGATAAGTAGCATATCTTAAGTAACTTATAATCCAAACAGGCCCTAAGTTACTTTTTTCAATTAAGTTAGTTTGGTAAGTATTACTATAACAGTAATTACTTATCTTAACAGTTTTTTTTTTTGGTAGTTTTTCAGCTTCTTACCTTTCTTCTTTTTTCCCTCGCGATCCATGTCTATGGAGGCTCTCTTTCACTATCCATATCAAAAGAGGCCCCACATGATGAATTATCTACATTAGAAGTGGGGCTCACATGGTGGACAGTCCACATAAAAGGTCGACCCCACATGATGGATGACCCTATATTAATGTGGGCCCACATATGGATGGTCCACATCAAAGGTTGGCCCATAATGATAAAAGGCCAACATCCAAAGCAAGCTGATATAACGGGCAATGGCCACTTCAAATAAGGGGCCTACGCAATGGATGATCCACGTCAAAGGTGGGCTCCACATGATGGGCAATGGACATTGAAGCTGGGCCTCACATGATGAATAGCCCATATTGAGATGGCCTCACATGATACACGGTCCACATCAAAGGTCAGCTCGTAATGATGAATGACTCACATCTAAGGCAAGCCACGCATGATGGGCAACACACATTGAATGTGGGGCACACATGATGGATAGTCGGCATCAAAGTTGGGCTCCATATGATGGATGATCCACATCAACGTGGCCCCCACATAAGGACGGTCCACATCAAAGGTCAACACTAATGATGAGTGGCCCATATCCAACGTGGGCTTCGCATGATGGATGACCCACATGATGGACAATAACATTGATGGTGGACCCCACATGATGGATGACCAAGATCAAAGATGGGCCCTACATAATGAACAATGCGCATAAAAGGTTGGACCCTAATAATGAATGGCCCATATCCAAGGTGGGCCCCGCATGTTGAATAACCCACATCAAAGGTGGGGCCCACATAATGAATAGTCCACATCAAAGGTTGGCCCCAAATGATGGAATTTTATTTCTTTTTGGGTTAGTACACACACCCCACTGTTAGTACACCCATCCCCTGTTAGTCACACTGCAATGTTAGCCACCCTCACTATGGGAATGGATACCATGACCTTAGTATTAGCCAAATATGCTTTTATACTCTTTGGCTGACATACTTATCTACTTAATAAGTAGAAACTAAGATAAGCTACTTATGGCATAAGTAGCTTAAGTAACTTACGATCCAAACGCCCCCTTAGGGCCCGTTTGGATGCAACCAAATAAGTTACTTTTTCTACTTACAACAATAGATAAGTAACTTATATCAGATAAGTAAGTTTGGTTTATGCTTAGTAATAAGTAATTTTTTTACTTAAAAGCACATAATCATTTCAGCCAATATTTTTAGCTTTTTCACTTTTTCACAAGTTCCCAGAGAGAGGAACAGGCTAGGCCAAAGATTGGCAAATGATAGGCATATTGTTTACCATCAAGGCAGGCCCCACATGAAGAGATAGTTTTGGTGTGCACCATGGGTGCCAATGGGCAATGGACATTGAAGGTGGGCCCACATGATGGAAAATAACATTGACAGTTGGCCCTACTTGATAGATGACCAACATAAAAGGCGGGGCCCTACATAATGAAAGTGCACATTAAAGGTCAGGCCATAATGATGAATTGCCCACATCCAAGGTGGGCCCTACATGATGGACGGCCCACACAATGAATGGTCCACATTAAAGGTTGGCTTGGCTCCACATTGAAGGTGAGGCTCACGAACTCCACATGATGGGCAATTAATAATGGTGGGCCCACATGATGGATGATCCACAACAAGGTGGGCCTCACATGATGGACGATCCACATCAAAGGTCGGGCTAATGAGAATGACCCATATCCAAGGCGGGCCCCACATGATGGATGGTTCACATTAAAGGTGGGCACCACATGATGAGCATCAGATATTGAAGATGGGTCCCACATGATGGATGGCCAACATCAAAGGTGGGTCCTACCTAATGAATGGTGCACATTAAAGATTGGATGCTAAATGGCCCACATCCAAGGTGGGCCCCACATGATGGATGACCCACATTAGTAGGGCACACAATGAACTATACACATCAAAAGTTGGCCCCGCATGATGCACAATGGATGTGAGGTGGACCAAATAGACTTGAGGGATGGTTACTTATGATGTTGGAAACCATACATGCTTTTCTATATTTTGGATGATAAGTTGATTAAGTAGAAACCAAGATAAGTTACTTATTGGATATGTAGCTTATCTTAAGTAACTTACCATCCAAACGGGCCCTTAGATAATTAAGTAACTTATTTGAGATAAGTTAGTTTTGTTAATAAATAATTATCATTACTTATTTGCTAAAAAATGCATAAGCATTTCAATGATTGTTTCTTGATTTTTTACTTTTTTAGAAAATGGCTTAACATGGGTAGGAAATCTGCGTAGCCTTTTCTGTAGCCTTTTCTGTCTCCTCCTCTTTCTTCTCTCCTCTTCTCTTTTCTTCCACTTTCTTCTCAAGTCTCCCTGAATCTAAGATTTGAGAATTAGATCAGGGCCGGTTTAGAAATTAACAATCATAGATTACTATTTAGCCGATGTCCTGATTGGAGATCAATGTCCTTGAACTATCCAAGCTCATAATTGACGACCGACGTCTAATAACTATAGATCCAAAGTTCTTCATCACTAACATTTGTGATCATCCTCTCATATATCAACATCTTCTCCAATTAGCTTCTCAGATCTACATAGCCTACTGGTCAGATGATGACGGCCATCCATCAGACTGACCGAGTCCAGATCAAAACAGAGCTTGGTCCCTTTTTCGTCTGTTTGTGGTCTAGCTGCAACCTCCATTTCTTGTTGCTGTAAACAACAGCAATCAGATCTACAATAGGTGAAGATCCGTTCATCCAGCGATCGGATGATGTCTTCCTCTTCAGTATTTCTATTGATCAAAGAGCATTCTGTTATCAATCATTCATCAACAATAGATCATGACCATTTGTATACTGTCTTGATCATCCAGAACCATTCAAAGTTAATCATTGACTGTTCACCATCAACATTGATCGACCATCCATTCTCCTTAACAAAAACGTCATAAACCAACAATATGTGCATATGTAGCAGACTCATCTCAACACGTCTACGACAGTTCTCTAAAACATCAACACGTGTGGCACGACGTGAAAAAGCACTAAATTCGACAGTCCAAAACCATCGAATTCTCGGAAATTCAATTGTCCGTGCCGGCGTAGATCAGCGTCTAGAAACAAATTCGACGGTTCATAACCGTCGGTTAATATTCGACGGTCCTTGACAGTCGATCTATTTCGACGGTCTTTGATAGGAAACCTTTTTCCACGGTCCGTGACAGTCGAAATATTTCGACGGTCCACACCCGTCGAACTCGTATTTGCATAATAGGCGGCTGTGAACGGTCGATAACCGTCGGTTGGAAAATCATAAGGTATTTTGACGGTCCTAACCCGCCGTTCTGGGTAAAAATTATAGGAAATTTGGTCAGAACAGTCGAGAAATAAATACGACGGTCAGAAACCGTCGAATTTATGTTTGCACGGAAAAAAAAAAAATTAGTGGGGGCTATGCTCTAGTACATCCTGTAAACCTGTAATTTATAAATAATTTAGAAAAGTAACACTTCCTAACACAATATACAAGTACAATCCTCCACAATACATGACAAACACAATATACAAGTACAATCCTACACAATACATAACACAATACAATCACATTACACAACCAACACAATACAACTAGAATCCACCACAACTACAAACCTCCGCAACCACAATCCTCCACACCCACAATCCTCCAAAGTACCAACAATCCACAACCAAATCATGGGTCCAAATCTAGATTTATCACTACCTAAAATTAAGATTATTTAATCACCACTTAAAATTAAGTGTATAATTACATTGTGCCAACTAGATGAGATAATGGATTAAGGGTCCCACAACTAATAATATCATAGTTGCAAATACCTCATCCAAAGAGTTATCCAAAAGCTGTGGAAATAGAATGCCAAGAAATAAAGTTTACCCAAAATGGCTACTCCTTTGACCGAATCTAAAGTTCAATGTAATTCTTCAAGAAAAAAATGATTTGTAGAAAAAAGAAAAAATAAATACGATTTATGATGATTGTAAGAGGTAAGTTTACCTCCAAGAGCCCACTTGTGGCTGGTTGCATTTGAATGTAAAAACCTTGGGTGGACCCTAACATGATCCATTTTAGCTGCAGAGAATAAAAATAGCTTGATAGTCTACAAGAGGCTTACCAGGGGAAAATACCTTTATATTTGTAAATCCTTTGATCCCATACTCCTGTATATACCAGCAGACATCTCATTAGAAAGATGGAAAAAAAATCGCTATTAATTAGTTTGTTAATTCCAACACATTGATCCCAACCTTCTTAACATACCACCACAATGTCGATTGTTAATGTGGAACACTCGTTGAAGATCCCAACCTTTCTAAATAGTGATCTTCTACCTCAAAACGTAATTGGACCTCAATTTAGGAAACTTTCTAAATAAAAGAATGAACAAGTTTTTAAAAAAAAAAAGTGATCTATACAACAATATAAATTCAAGAGTTCATTGGCAACAAAAAATAACTTACATGAAAAGAAGGTTCCATGATTTAGTTTGTTTAATTTGTGTCAATGTATGCCAAGTGTACAATTTCTGGGCGCATGCATATCAAGCGCCATACACTGCAGAATATCAAATAACTCTTCAAGCTCCTACAAGTTGCATGAGTGTCAAATAAAAAAAGGAAATGTTCAGTTAGCATTTACCTACTGCAACTTCACACTGTTCAAAAAAAAGAAAAGACACCGCTGCCTTGGCTACCATTCAATTTCAAAGGTATGTATACACAGTAGATCGATAGACAAATACTGAGGACTCTTCTGAAGTCATGATAGTAATAATGTAAACAGTTAAGAAGAAAGTTTGTAATCCCAAATAAAATATAAAAAAAAGTAATCTACAAATTTTGCATGAGTGTTGCCAAGGAAGCACCTTTGAGCTTTTGAACCAGCCCTTTATCTTCTCCTCATTTTTAAATTTTGACAACTCTGCTTCATCCTTAGCAAGAGCCTATTTTGCTTGCTCTACTTCTTTCTTCTGTATAATTACTCCTTCCTGATATCAGGAAACATCTATCAATAGTCATAATAATGCAAATGGCCATGCCAAGACTAGCTACAGGGCATAAAAAAAGGTTCACTCTTGATGTGGGTTTCATTCATATGAGCAATAGAACGTGCAGAGGAAAAGTGAGGAAGAATAGTTGCCATTCTAAAGCATATAATGACATACCAGTTTTTTCTTTCCCTTGATAAATCAGACATTGATGCAATCCAATGGTAAATGTGGACAAGTCGTCCCAACTTGTCCACATTTCCCATTTTTAAACTACTTCCAACTCAAAATAAAACAACATAAAAAGAATGTGTACTGTTTGATTCACCTTACTTTCCATTCATGTTCTGCGTCACTATGCACATGCAAGTGACGCATAAAAATGAGTCCTGTCTCATTCCAGTCTCCAATGCATAAATACTGTTAACTGGAATGCGACAAGATTCATTTTTAGGCGTTTGCCAAAGGGGGCCTTAACAGCTAGCTATCTTTGAAGCTGAAGATCATTCTTGTTCGCCACTCTCTTTAACCCAAATCTAAACCACTTTGAGCAAGATTCATACTACCCCTGCAAGATAGATTCCTAAAATGCATGCTTTCTGGCATTTGGGTTGTGAAAGAAATGACTCTGCCATCTAAAAGCTAGAAATTTTACAAAGGCAGCTCAACAGGAAAGGTCCAAGTTTGAAGATTGGATAAAATCAAATTTATGGTTGACCAAAATCCAACAAATTTTCATAATCATGAATCCAACAAATCACTTTTGCTGAACAAAGTTGCTTGCAGTAAAAATTCGTATAAAGCCATACAAAATCAGCACATGTTGCTGACCAAATGTGCAGTAAAATCATACTCGTTGCAGTCAAAGATTCAGGAAAAAAAAAAATCATATTTTTAATCTTGTTGACTAAAAACCAAAAGATAAGATGGGCCAAATGATAATAACCACACATTCACCGCGCAAAAACATCTAAATTCTTGCGCAGCCCATCTCTGATTCGATCAGCCAGATTTTTGGGTGGTATGAATAACATGATGGGTTTTATATGTTAGACAGATTGGATGTATATTCATAAAACCTACCAAGTTATAGAAATGCATCAACCAGTCATGTAACTCATAAAGAGTAAATGGAGGAGTAATACATGTTAGTACTCGGCAAAATACAGTATAAGCAACTAAAACTAAGCAACTCAATCGAAGTCCATCTAAAGAGGAAAAAAACAGACATTGTGGTCCACAGCATTGGACCAGAATCATCTACAACAGCTGATTCACGCAGCATGTAAAACACCCAAGCTCTACGGGTCCGACCATGTTATATCTGAAACTCCAATTCATCCACCATGTTAGAAGCATTATGTTCACATTACGTACAGACAGTCGGCCTGATAAAATTTTCAGATGGGCTGCATCAATGAGAATTGTGTAGAATTTCTCCCAAAACCTTGAAGTACCCATGGTGTGGCCCACATGATTTTTGGATCAGGCTGATTTTTGTATGTTCTCTTCATCCTAGTGAGTTACACCTGATTAACGGATTTGATGAAAGATATGGACAATGGTAGCCCCCCCACAAAAAAAAAAAAAAAAAAAACTATGCTTGGCATCGTTCCCTGCAGTGTGACCCACCTGAGTTATGTATCTGACCGAGTTTTGGCCCCAGGGCCTGGTATTGAGGACAACACATGATGGACAACTCAATCAAAATCATCCAAATCATGGCCCCCACACTTCATAATCCAAAAGTCATATTGATTGGATGATCCTAACCAGCCAGCCAGTGGCCATCAAATGAACAACTAATATGAAAAATGGTCAGCAGTCCGAATTCAACTAAAAAATTTTATGGATTAGTTGATCTGTCCACTTGATGGCACACAAAAGTGG
Source organism: Liriodendron chinense (assembly GCA_003013855.2). Classification (NCBI taxonomy): domain Eukaryota; kingdom Viridiplantae; phylum Streptophyta; class Magnoliopsida; order Magnoliales; family Magnoliaceae; genus Liriodendron; species Liriodendron chinense. The sequence continues at coordinate 1,313,509 of PVNU02000736.1, read as the reverse complement.
ATAGACAAAGAAAAGTAGTTAGCCCACAACATGATGTAGGTGATTGGTTCTCATGATTAAATAATGCATGTCTGCACACACAATACATTCGCACAGATATTACGCGATCTATGCCTAGGCCTAAACTACCGATGCCATGTCTTTAACTTACAACCGACAATTAGCTGGATTCAAAGGGCACGACAGAAATGCCTCACTTGATACACTGAAAGTAGAAAATATCCATGTTAGTTGGATCCTAGAATAATAGTATATTGCAGTGAAAATACATGAGGTCATTACTAAAAAAGACAAGAAATAATAAATAGAATATGGGAAGCTTCCCACTTGACTACTCTACAATAACCAACCCCAATAGCTCCAGACAAGGCTGTGGTGATGACGATGACAATGATATACAGTATACAGGATGGATATGTTTGTCATTTTGAAATGGTTGATGAATTCCGTCATTTACCAAAAGCTAAGTTATTTGTCATTTAAACATGAAAGATATAATATCCATCAGGTATAATGCACAGCAATGTCCTACTATTCTTCACTAGTGAATACTTTCAAATCATAAAGAGGAAAAAATGATAACACTGCAAGTATATTAACCCTCTTCAACAGCTTCCCTTGTAGCATTTAAAGCATATCTAACCCCATCTTTCCTCTCTCCAACTTCTGCCTCATTAGCCCCACCGATCTTTAAAGCATATGGTCAGTTACAACAATAAGAGGCCCATTACCCATACCTACAATATAAGGGACATCAATAGACCTTGAGAACGGCAATGCCTCTTAAGAGCTTTGAATGCCAAGAATCGATGTGCCGTTCAGGCATTCCATCGAACACATGGTGGGTGTCCTTCATGCTCCCAGAGAAACCCATCTTAAATTAAACCCCACCTTCACAAATTCAGGCCATCCAGTAAAAAAAAAAAAAACAGAGAGAGAGAGAGTGAGAAGAAAACTCACTGTTGCAGCTCGTCGCTACTGTCACTGATTGCGTTGACAATCCTCACTTCCGATGATTCCACAACCCCCACACCGTCGATTCAAACCACCCAAAATCCCCAATCGCCGCTGTCTCCATTGATTCCGAAGAGCATTGACGCTCGTCGCTGTCGAAAACAACCCCCATTCCTGCCTCACACCCACGGTGATCTGAACCGTGTCCACGACCACCATTAGATCCAAGTGAATCCATCATAACAGCAGCAGAAGAGCACCATTGACTCTGGAAGCAACCCATCACAGTGGTGATCTCTAGTCCCTGAGCCCATCGCGTCCGATTTCAGTCGACAGAAACTGGAAAAATCTGAAATCGAGAGAGAGAGAGAGAGAGAGAGAGAGAGAGAGAGCCGAGAGGGGTTCTGAGAGGGAGCGTGAGGGGGAGAAATCCCTTTCTAAATTTTTTATTTTTCCGAGTACGCATTGTGCGTTTTCAATAGGGCGGTACATCGAGCCGAGTCAAGTCGAGGTGGGCCAAGCTTGGCTTGGCTTGTCTGTGCTCTCCTCGAGTTCGGGCTCGAGCTCGAGCTTACCATTGGAGCTTGCCTTGTTTGCTAAAACTTTCAAGGCGAGCTTACCTCGAGTTGAGTCGAGCTTGCTCCCACCTCAATTTATTATATATTTTACTACAAAATACAAATTAAAAGTCAACAACATTAAGTTCGAGAAGTCACACATATATTAGGGGAGAATAGTATTTCTACAGGTGCGACCCACCATTAAAATGACCTTGCTCTAATCAGTTTTTTCTTTGGCCAAGTCACACATACATTCAATGCAGACCACTAGTAATTTTTGATGAACCATAATTAACACAATGCATGCATAGCTCACCACGTGAATGGACTGCCCCAATTATTGTGTGGACCATCTTTATGATGATGCCCAGCTAATTCATGGATCAGGTGCACCACCTCCCTTGTAAAATTGCAATCAACAGCTGCATATGGTGTTTGGTCTAACCATAGCCCCTGCTTTGTAGATATGTATGGTGTGTGGTCTCACTATAGCACTTGTGTTTGTGTAGCGTGTAAAACACACAACCACTGTGTGCTCACCATGTTTTGTATTTGAAATTACTCAATCCATTAGATATGCTCAACAAGGAATGTTCTTACTTGAACAAAATAGTAGGATTAAGAAACCCCCAACGTGTGAGGGTTTTATATGTCCTAAGCTTGAACCCCAATGTGCGTGTGGTGGAGGGGGGAGAGAGAACCAAGAAATAAGAAGATTATGATTTTTTTTTTATAACAAATATCTATATGAAACGAGTCGAGCTTGAATTGAGTCGAGTTTTGAGTCGAGTCGAGTCGAGTCGAGTGACCCAATGGTCGAACTTGACTCGATTTCTGACTCGAGCTCCTAAATGAAGCTTGGCTTGACTTGTTCTATTGAGTCGAGTCGAGCCGAGGCGAGCTTTTTCGAGTCGAGTCGATCGAGTTTCTCGAGCTGACTCGGCTCATGACCAGCCCTAGTTTTCAACCTATGTCCATTTTCAATCCAAATGGGACGCTGCCACCTACTTTGTGGACCTCAATATGATGTATCTGTTTCATCCACACCATCCATTATTTTTTAAATATTATGTTAGGGCTTGATTCAAAACCAAGGCAGAGTTAAATCTCAGGTGGACCACCGCGAGAAAACAGTAGTGATTGAATGTCCACTATTAAAAACCACCTAGGGCCCACTCTAATGTTTATTTCACATCTAACCTCTTGACTAGGTCATACAGACCTGGGATGTAGGGGAAAAACAAATCTCAGCTTTATCTAAAACTTTTGTGGCCCCTAAGAAGCTTTTAGTGGTGGGCGTTTAATTAACATTATTTCCTGTGATGTGGTCCACCTGAGATTTGGATCTACGTCAATTTTGGACTCATACCATAAAATGATCTGGAAAAATGAATGGATGGCGTGGATGAAACGCATACATCATGGTGGGACCGCAAAAATGGTACACCTGAGCAATTTAGAATTTTTAATGGTGAGGCACTAAATTACCATTATCTCTTGTGATGTGGTCCACTTGAGATTAGGATCTATCTCAATTTTGGGCTCATACCATAAAATGATATGAAAAAATGTATGGGTGGTGTGGATGACACACATACAACATGGTAGGGCACACAGAGCACCGATCACTAACCAGTGGCTAGTTAGCATCGCTAGCCAATCCACGCATACTACCCTAACCATGTGAGTCCAAGTTGATATATTTTATGTATATTTATCCGGTTCATCTGTTCTTAAATATCATTTTACGATCTCATACCAAACCTTAAGACTTAAGATCCAAATCTCAATGGCTAGATTAGAATTTAGGGTCTAATGACTACACATTTCTTGGATTTTCATGAGGTCAGCAAGTCGCAGTGCAATTTTGAACAAAAAATTTGGCTCAATTTAAAATTCTAATCCAGTTACTTTATTCTACTCATCAACATCTTCGATTTGACTGGTCACTCACCTCAATCGGATTTCGGATGAGAAAGATATTGGGCGGACAAAATTAATCAACAATATGATGGGTCATATCTTGCAATCCAACCGTTAGGTTTGAGTAAAATTTAATCTAAACATTTGAAGTCATTTACTCCTCAATCTTGACAGATTAGATTGTCCAAAATCTGTCTTGATCTAGACAAACTGATCATGCCCATTTAAAGAGTGTTTTGGATGGATCTAATTCATTTCAGGTCAGATTGGGCTTAATTTTGTTCTATAACCTATTTAGCACGTTACCAATATATCTGACCGTTCAGATCAACTTTAGGATTTCCTGATCAATCTCATCATTATAAGTTATTCTTGCAATTACACATCATTATACTTAGGCCATCGTTTTTTGTACAAGTGAACTTTTGGGTATGCATAAACCAATCTGATAGGCAGGTAACTCAATGACTGTAATTTTTTATTTTCAACCATTTAATAAATGTCCATTAGTAAATTTTGTCCACTCATTTCAAATTTCTCAATTTTTTTCAATCTCAAAATTTTATTTTTAATTTTTTTTTCAAACTTCTCAATTTTTTTAAAAAGCTTTTTTTTTTCTTTTTAAAATCTCAAACTTTTTTAAAATCTCAATTGTTTATTTTTTCAAACTTAGAAAAAATTATTTTTTCAAAATTATCAATTCTATTCAAGCATATCAATTTTTTCAATATGTAATTTTTTTAAATGTTTTTTTTAAATCTTAAATTTTTTTTTTTCAAAATCTAATTTTTTTTTCAAACATTGTAAAAAAATTTCCAAACTTTTAAACATTTTCTTTTCTCAAAATCACAATTTTTTTAAATATTCAATTTTCTTATTCAAAATGTTAATTTTTGTGTCAAAACCTCAGTGATTTTTTAAATCTTAATATTTTTCTAAAATCTTAATTTTTCTCAAATATTATCAATTTTTTCAAGATGCTCATTTTCTTTTTTCAAAATCCTAGTTTTTTTAATGTTAGATTTTTTTTTTCAAAATCTTAAATTTCATAAATCATTGATAAATTTTTCTTTTGAAATTTGTAGGGATTTTAAAAAATTGAGAATTTTACTTGAATTGGGAATTTTCCAAAATTCGACGGTTCTGGACCGTCGAAGTTCGCGTTAATTTCGATTGCAATAATGCGACGGTCAATAGCCGTCGAATTTAAGGCCAAAAATTCGACGGTTTTATCGTGCACTGATTCCTTTCAGATTTTAAAATCGACGGGCTACGCGATAACCGTGAAATTATTCGACGGTCTAGAACCGTCGAATTTCATAATCGAATTTAGCTCTTTTTCACGTTGTGTGGGCCCTAGCCAACTTATCTACATTCAGATCAATACAGGAAGAATTGCCAATGCCGTTTCCCTTCACAAACCGAAATTTAAAATTTTCTTTCAAAAAATTACTTATCAACGCGTTATTACCAAACATGCTTTATTTACTTATTGGTTGATAAGTATATTATTCACCAAACAAATTTATCTGCTTAATAAGTAGAAACCAAGATAAACAGCTTATCTGATAAGTAGCTTATTGTAAGTAACTTACAATCCAAACTGACCCTTCGTATCATTGAAAGCGACTGAACACCACCTCCACTTATTCATGCTAAAGCAGTGTCTCCCAATCTCCCATCTTTGAGTTATGAAGCTCCATGCAATCCAACACATTACCTCGAGCATTGACGCTACCTTAAAAAATTGTTCTCTCTATGGCTTGTGGAACCAAAATGGATTCCAGGAGTGTTCATGCGCGTGTTAGAAGACCATGAGTTTGTCACAGTACTATAACTCCACACGTCGTGGTCTTCGACTATGAAAAGGCATGAATGTAGTTTTCTGGTGCTTTTACATAACCAAACTATCCCTGTGAATTCACTCTACTCCACGTACACGTCCTTCATTATTATTTAACCACTATAAAAGGCCAAAATCATTTTTCATATTTTTGTTGTTCCAAATTGTGTAATTTCGGTACATGTACATTAAGAACCCAACTTCACATACCTAAATTCCCTTTCAATGGCTTAAAAACTCTTTTCATATGATTTCATATTGCATGATTCAAATGTTTGGACCAAAATAAATAAGGTACCATACAGTGAAGATGAAAAAAAAGAAACGAGGCACAAAGCTTATTCCTTTGATGTGTGAGCACACAATTTGCCTATTTTTCTGGGGATCGCCCGCTAGCCCGGCTGGTAGACGCCCGGGCGTTTCAACTATTGGTCTCGGGTTCGAAACCCACTAACCCCACTAGTGGTGGGAACATTGTGTGACTGACCGGGTGGGTGCGTTGTGCATCTAACAGGGTGTGTGCGTTGCATGCATGACTAACCCAAAAAAAAAAAAAAAAAAGCCTATTTTCCTCACGTTGATCATTGTAATTTTGGCACTGTGGTCCATGAAATGCAGGCTACACCTAATGGACAGTCTGGACCATTGATTGTACTGTCCACATGCCCTATGCAAGAAGAGCACTGTAGTTTAAAATTGCTCCATGAGGATAGTAATATTCCTTGTTTTCTGAAATTTTGCTGGAAGAAACTAACATGAAGTTGAGTGGGCCTTGACAGCCCGAAAACAAGCAAGACCATTGGAATGGCCCACTAAGCTGCTAAGAGCATTCAAATTCCTTGATGAAGTGTCATTCTCAACTTTACAAAAAGAAAAAGCATTTCTACTAAAAGAAAATGCATAGAGTGGGCCCACATGATTAGTGAGGAAGATTTACACCATTGTTTAACAATTACCACATGTTAAGAAAGAGCAAGATATTCACCATGCAGCTACAAAAGAGAGTATTTGGAAATAGTTGGAACTCCAAGCAATGATGATTTAAAGATGCATCCGCTGTCATTAAGTTATAGTATAAAAATCAGGTCAGTTGATACATGTAAAGTGGTGGTTTGTATAACACAAAAGCAATTTCTAGATAACTTCTAACAACCAGTGTATCATCCATCACACTTTGCAGAGTATCAAAGTATTTCTTTTTAAAAAATGTATTTTGGGAAATACTTGGAACCCTATGCAATGATGACTTGTCTTTTTCGTACCTACTAAAAATTGATGGTGATTCCTCAAATGTACACATGGCATGGCTGTACGTGACTGTGGATGTAGGATGGAGCATAACTGAAAAAATTGCCATGAGAAGATAATGTTAACATTCCAATCCTTCTTACGAATCTGGACCCACTGTTATTTTACATTTAACTATCTATTTGATAGCTATTAATTGGATGGTTAAGATTGCTTGATCATTTTATTTTAAATATATGATCCATCCAAAATGGGACCCAAAATTTGAATGTTTTAGGCAGTTGTACATCATTGGCACTTGTGAGGGCTATGAGCCTTCGACGTATTCTAGTGGCTTAGCTCATTTATTTTTGTCCCTCTAGGTATACAATCATGTTGTGTATATTTAAACAAAATAAGTCCTTATTGTTTTGGTTCTTTTTTATCTTTTTTTTTTTTTTTTCTTTTTGTCTTTTTGTGGTTTTCTTTAGTCCCACATCGGATAAAGTAGGAGAAAGAAAAGTGGTTTATATACATTTGTCCAACATAGGCCTTTGTAAAGTATCTTAAACTATGCCAAAACCTGTATACGAGCATATGGAGGGTGCGGTTGGTGGAAAAATTGGTCCGGAACCCTTTAACCGGGCGTGTCGCACGTCCACACCTACGTATACCGATCGGCCTGGGCTGGCCTACTTGCTTGGAGTCTTGATGGGCGGAAGGGCAATGGAATGTTTCTGGGGAGTTGTATTTTGGGGGTAAACACGTCGGTCCTTTACGCAGATTTGTTTCAGTCACTTATTTTCCATTTTCATTGAAGTAGAAACAACAAATCATCCACACAATGCATCATGTGATCGTTGTCATTAATTATCCTATAAGTAGAATTTCCATTGATTGAACCATCTCACCATTTGATAGAAGGACCTATTCTCATTGAAAGCATAATGTTTGCATGCTAATAATTAAAAGGCTAGAATTGTCCAAAACATTGGATTTTGGCTGAAGACAATTCACTATAATATATAGACACTAATTGAAGGGTTTCAAAGTCGTTCATCTATGTCACATATGCAGAAATGACGTGGAGGGACAGGAATGCCGTGCCTTCAGAGGTGCGAAATTCCATCCCTACTTTTCATTTTTTCTGATTATATACATGATCCGTTTAGGACAAACTCAATCTACAAAAGAGCATTCCTTAGTACATTTTAAAGACATTGGAGCAAAGAAACGCTAAGTAATTTCTTAAGTAAGATTACTAGTTTTCTAATACATTCTAATAGTAAAATTAGCCCAACCAATGCCTTTGTAAAAGCATTTAATGGTTTGCAAGTAATCACAGAATAAGAAGAAGTGGCTGTAAAAAGTATGTTTCTTTCATATTGCATGGTTTAGATGTTTCAAATGACTAATTGTCATTATCAATTCTCACTGGTTCAGCATAGAGAGAAAAAAGGAATGACAGGATATACTCCTGAAATTTAGATAAAATATCTTTACCCAACATGAAGTGGGCCTTAATCACCATTAATCTGTTGACACCCATCTCTGTTTTTCGTCACTGGATCCTTGTATTTGAGGTCCTATCCGAACTCCTCTTTGACATTGACAGAAAACATCAAGGGTCTGGTTTGATTTGATGTGGACCAAAGCACTATCTGATTGATTTGACGTGGAACAAAGCACTATCTGATTGATTTGATGATCTTAACCTTGTATTAATGATTTTTTTTTCTTTCATACTTTTATTTTTTCGGTAAAGGTGGATCGATACCACCTTACATTGTATGGATTAAGCTAAAATGTACACCTATAACCTGTGGAGGTCCCTACCATACTCTTCAACTATGGAGCAATCAGATGTGCTTGATCCAGGATATTTCATACAGACATGAGAGTGGAAAATGAGAAATTGAAGCGAATAGCCGCACACTGCCGGGCTCTATATGAGCATGCCTTTCCAAAATTCAGGCTTGTCACTCATCAGGTGGGTCACATGTAAGTTGGATGTAATGCCATGCTGCATCTAATGGATCGAGCCAAGTAATTTACACATGTGGCGCATGGATCAGTGATCTAGCCGTTGAAGTGATTCATCTTACTTCAAACAGATGATTCCCCAAAAATTATTCTAAATTGGATGATTCTGATTCTATCCATCCAACCCATTACTTGTAGCTTGGACTGCTGAATTATTTTCTCCAAACCGTTTAGTTTCAGGAAATTGATCCAAGGGACAGAATCTTCTAGCAATCACTCATCCATTAAAATGGCCCCTACATGTATGAATTACAAGGTTAGTTGAGTGGAGGTGATTTTATTATTCACTTTTGCACATTCACGAATAGGCTTGCATTTCATTTTCTTTTTATATTTTTGGGGTGGCATCGAGTGGCGCCGGCATAGAGCAGATGGGGGCTCACGTGATGTATGAATGTCAACACGTCCATTAGATTCAGGTGACCGAAATTTGGCTGATCCAACTCCCCGGTGGGCCACAACACAGGTAATAATGTCATGAGTGATGGGGTTTTCCTCCTAAGGATAGAGGAGAGATTGTGCAATAGTAGGGTCTATCGAACAGTCGACTGACCGGTCTAATATTGGCCCTGAGGAGCTTTGCATGTTGGACTTTTATATTTTGTCCAGACCTGTCGATCGATCGGTCTTGGGCCATCTTTTATATTTTGTCCAAACCTGTCGATCGATCGGTCTTGGGCCATCTTTGATCGGTCGACCGACCAGTCAAATATTGAATTTCTCTCACAAATCTCGCTAGACAAATTTTGGTCATTCTCAACCGGTTGACCACCCTGGCTGATCGTTCAATGATTTGTTGCAAACTGTGATAGGCAATTTCCTATTTCGATTGTCTCTCGCAAAGTGCTATATAATAGCTTCTTAATCGAGATTAGGGCACTCTAATAGGTGGTTTTAACATCCAAGGTGAGAGGGAGAGAGAGAAAGAGGGAGAGAAAGCTTGTGGAGAAGAGATTTCCGCTCGTGAAGATTCATCCACGTGCAGTCGACGTCTCAGGTTCTTCGACGTCCTCGGATCCGGCGAGATCTCTCAGTTTCTAATTCCTTTTCATTGTTATCCATCCATATGTGGGTAAAGTAGGCTTGAATCCAAGTAGGTTGTGCTCGTGATCGCTGTGTAAATTATTTTTATATAGTGGATTGTTGATCTGGACGAGGTCCCGTGGTTTTTACATCTGTTGAGGGTTTTCCACATAAACACTCGTTTATGTCGTGTGATTTGATTGTTTGCTTGCGTTTCCGCATTACTATATCCCATAATTCACGTAGTTGGGGGGCGAGATCCTAAAGTTTTTGTGCAACACACCCAATAATGAGGGACATCCACCTTGATTTATTTAGTGCCCACCTAAATTTTGAAACAACCTCATTTTAGGCATCACCCTTCATCCAGACCAATGAAGGGGTCCAAGAGGCATGAGTTTTATCAGCACAATTAGGTAGGACCGCCAAGCAAATAACTCAGGACATTTCCTCCCTTGTTATTTGTGGTGTGGTTACGTAGAACAAGAACCCCCTAATGTAGGACATGGATCAAGTACATTCTTTGCATGGATGGACCAAAAGAAGGCGGACCATAAATCGGCCATAACTTTTGATTTGAGAAGATTTATGGGATGCACAACATATAGATTTCTACTGAAATTACATTTTTTGATAAATTGACTGTCGTGTCCGTCCGTTTCTTTAGAAAACGTGCGGTTACAACAGAAAAATGGAATTTTAGAGAAAATTACTATTTTTTAGTCATTTCGATTTTTGTTATATTTCCTTATTTTTAGAGTTTTTGTTTATTTAAAAGTTCTTACTTTTGCTTAATAATGAGTTTTAGAAAGACTCTACTTAGTAATAATCTTTAATTAGTAGTTTATTATTTGTAGTAACTTTCTATCCAATAAACTTACTATTTTCAGTAAGTACGAATTATGTTTGTTTAGGGTTAATTAAGACTGTTAAATTTATTTTTAATGCAATATTTTATATTATCAATAAAATTTTAGATATTTATCTCTTTATTATCGTAGATTCAAGATTTTTCCTCGTGGATTCGAGGAAGCCCTGTTGAGGAGTCCAGGTAATGTGGGCAGGGCGCGTTGTGGGATCGAGCACCATCTCCCCTACGGATAACTGATCTGAATCTCGGATCTACAATGACTCCTTAACATGTCTTTGTCAAATCCATAAAAGGATATCTCGAATCCACAAGACCTTCTTTTCAAATCCACTAAGAGCGACTCGAATCCACGAGTAAACAAGAGAAAACTTTAAGTTTTTATTCAAAATATATCAAAGATCTCCAAAACGAATTCCAAGCAACATTAAATAGTAAAATAAACCCTAATCTACTTAGCCTAGGTGTCCTAATTGCAAAAGGAAAAAAGAATCCAAAATGAAATAGGAAAGCAATCACAAAAATTGAAGAAAATTTACAAACTTGCGGAGTTTTCTAGACGCCTGTCGGTTGGCCTGCCAGGGGGCTCCGGCCGGTCGGAAACAGTCCAACGAGTTTTGGGTTGCCTTCCTCTATGAAGGCTGACTGGTCGGATGACCGATCCTTGGACAAAATTTGTGTTTCCTCTTCTTCTTCTTCCGGCCCATCTCCATCAGGAACGTATGTGATCGACGCCCTCGATCAAGGGACCTTCTCCCTACATCAGTCTCCCCTACTTGGAGAAAACTCAACCTCGAATTTTTGCCTCAGGTGATGTTGGAGAGTCGCCTTCATCTTCTTTCTAAGTCTTGGCTTATGACTAGTACTTGGACGTGATTGGAGATACTCGTCCTCGGCCATTCCCTAACATAGCGCAGCAACAATCGCCATCTTCCTCTCATCACAAACAAGGAAAATTGCAAAGGGATCTTCAAAGAATCTCGTGTCCATGGTAGCACCGAAATCTTACAATGTTGGCGTAGTATCTTCAGAGATGATTGTGGATCCTTGCGAATCCAGATCCATAATCGCTGAACCAATCACTGGATCATCTTCCTCGTGCATAACATCTGGAATAACTATGTCAGGAACCAGAAAATTTTCTTAGGTGTTGGCGGGCTGTACCTTGTGTTCCTCTTTCATGGTCTCAACATTGATCGAACCAGCAACTTCCTCGTCACGATCCTGGGTAAACACGGAAGGATGATCTTTCTCTTCAAAAACTTCAAGAAGGATTCTCGTATTTGGATGAATGATCTCCACCTCGGGCGATTCAAAAGGAACTCCATCTGCTGATGATCTTTTGTTTTCGCAGGCGCAACATGTGTGTTGTTGACAGGGCTGGAGACCTGTAGTGTCACCACCTCAAATGAATCTTCATTGTCGACTAGGAAATGGGCCAGCAATCGTCGTTTCATTCGTTGCCACGAGCAAATCGTCGCTTTCATCTCCCTCTTCCGATCATGCTGAACGCTTAAATACCATTCCCAAGCATCATCATCCAAGTGATATGATGCGGTTTAGACTCTTTTCTCATATGGAACTCGCATATAGTCGAAGTAGTATTCAACCTCACAAATCCATTCTTCGATGCTTCTCTCGCCTCCCTATAGGGTTGATTTGTTACGAGTGATTGTTTTGGAGTAACTCTGCGAATCGTTGTTGGAGGTGCTCTATGAACCACTTGATTATGGAATCCCATGGAACCTGAAAAAGGGATCCCATTACGAACATAGACTTCGATAGCGTTTACCAAATGGTCGGTGGAAGCTTGCAGCCCTTGCATAGCTTGTCGACTCTTCCGTCCAATCTCTCTAAAAGCCGCCGCTGATAGAGGTCGATCTCTAGAGCACCGTCTAAAGGATTTTGCCGTAACTAACGCCAAAAGTTATTTTGTCGTAGCCAACGCCAAAAACTAGGGACCAACTCAATCAACGCTTTCTAGGTGAGTAATTTCTTAGTTAAAGTTAGTGGTGTGTTTAGCCAAATGCATTCTTAGTTAAGGTTACAATGCGTGCGGGAAAAGAGGAAATGGCTTGTCATGGGACGGCTGGACTGAGAAGCTAGTGGTTGTAAAAAAAAGCAGGGCTCTTGAGAAGGGTCACCAACAAGCTTAGGTGTGTGTGATAAAAGGCAATAATTAATAGCTTTTCCGCTGAAAGAATAATTGAATTGGTGGAGACCGACGCGAATTGCGTCCTTCCTCCATGTATACGCAAAGCGTCCATGCTGATCTGTGAAGGGACCCACCGTTATTTATCTGTTTATCCACGCCGTCCATTCCTTTTATAAGATCATTTTAAGGCATGAAGTTTTTTATGGCCCGTGGTGTGGTCCAATTAAGATTTGAGTCAGCTTCATTTTTGGTATCATACCCTAAAATGAGCTTTCAAAATGGTTTGACGGTGTGGATTTAATAGGCATACATCACTGTGAGCCCCACAGTTAGGGGTCCCACCTACCTCGGTCGATCCGGGGTCTCACCTAATCAGCTCCTGTCTCATGCCTTAAAATGATCTTAGAAAAGAGATGGATGGCCTGGATAAACAGACACACCAGGGTGGGCCCCTCCACAGGTCAGCACGGACACTTTGCATTTATTATAACGGGGAAGGACGCAATTCGCGTCTGGTGGAGACCAGATGATGATGAACATGCACACAGTGGAGCCCACATAATTAATGTGGAAGATTACACACCATTGTTTAATATTGGCACATGTTAGGAAGCGGATTGCGTCATACCCATCCAATCTCTCAGAACGGGCAGATCTGTGTGAAGCCCACTGTGATGTATTTATTTATCCATGCTATCCATCTCTTTTCTTAGATCATTTTAAGGTATGACCCAAAAAATGAGGCAGATCCAATGCTCAAGTGGATCACACCACATATGACTGTTGCATCTAATGCAACAGCAAGATGCTATGTGCATTTAATACAACCTAATATATTATTTGGTTTGGTTCACCTGAGATTGGATGGGCCTCATTTTTGGGCTCTTACCTTAAAATTATCTAAGAAAAGGGATGGATGGCGTGGATAAATAGATACATCATAGTGGGCCTCACATAGATCTAACCATTCCTGGCTAAAGACGGGCGGAGTAGGACGCAATCCCATTCCGGAGTGTTTGATCTGCCTCATTTTTGGGCTCATACCTTAAAATGATCTAAGAAAAGGGATGGACAGTATGGATAAAAAAAAAAAAAAAAAACACTACGGTGGGGCCCACACAAATCTGCCAAGGGGTTGACGCAATCTGCATTGAGACAGCGGTATTGTATTGAGACTTGCACGGTCCCATGTTTCTGTATAGTGCCACATCGATCGAGTGACAGCTGTCGGACCAGCATTCCAATCCTGTGGAGGAGAAATGGCGAGCGATCTTTTGCTGTGCGTGGGGCACCGATGTGGGCCCGCCTCCCCGGATGAAAATTCAGGCCCGTCTCGTCAGGTGAGAAGCACGAGGACGTTGAGTGTGGATGGTCCGTCTATCTTTTCAATCATGATGGGTTAGCCCATCTGACGAGCGGGCCGGCCTATTTCTTTTTAATCAGAGCATGTCAGTGGTGGGGCCGACCAGAAGAACGGTCCGGATCTTTCACACGTGCTGACGAAAGGGCAGCTTGCTCTTTGGGCCAGTATCATTTCTGTGGCTCATTTTAGACATGTAGATCGCTGGTCTTGGCACGTGTACTGCACGTGAAGAGAGAGAGGGAGGACGAGATTCATTTACTTGTGAGAAAGAGCAGAGAAGTGGCTGTAAAAAGGGCAGCGGATTGCGTACCAACTCACGACGCTCAGCTTACAGAGGAAATCTGTGGAGCCCATCGAGATTTATGTATTTTATCCACTCTGTCCATCCATTTTACAAGTATCCAAAGCTCAATTGGACCACACCACAGGAAACAATGTGAATTGAACCTTTACAGTTTAAAATTTCTTAGGGGCACAGAAGTTTTGGATCAAGCTGATATTTGTGTTTTCCCTTCATCCATGTCTTTGTAATCTTATGGACAGGTTGGATGACAAATAAACATCACTGTGGGCCCTAGGATGGTTTCAACGGTGGAAATCATTATTCCCACTGTTTTTTTTTTTTTGGCTCAACGCGTAAAATGATCGGAGAAAACGGATGGACGGCGGGATAAACTAAATACATTCACGGTTAAGATGGTCCATACAAGATTCATGATGGACATGCTTAAATGTCCAACCAGTGGTTGACGCAATCTGCGTCCATGATGTACATGCAGACAGTGGAGCCCACATAATTAATGGGGAAGATTTCACACCGTTGTTTAACACATGTTAGAAAAGACAGACATCTGTAGCCACTTATTGCATTTGGCAGCTGGATTTTAAATAGGCCACTTTGGTTTCAATCGGCAATCTAAGTGGGCTCCATTGTTTGGATCCCCGGGTGTACTGTCCTACTCCAGAAATCAGACTGATTATAACCATTCCAAAGAAATATTTTCTGACGGTCCAGTAATTTTTTTTTTTTTTCAAAGATAGTTGAATCCAAGGGCTCAAGTATCCAATGGGTGTGAACTTTTTGGTCCCATCTAAGGTAGGGACTATATATGCTCAGTTGGATCCTGTAAAAGCCTGCAGCTTGTTAATTTAACCGTCCACTCCTAACCCAGTGGCCCACTTGGTCGTTCACTGATGAATGCGGATTAGTTGCGACCCTAGATCCAGCAATGTGGTTGGGACCTGACCATGGGGCGCACCTCCATGCATGCATTGTATATGCACAGCGTCCATCCATTTTGCCAGCTTACAAGCGATGTCATTTTCGGGCTGATGGCCTAATGCCTTAAAATGAGCTGGCGAAACAGGTGGGCATGGATCAACTTACATCATTGTACGACCCATAAATTTTATGCCCCCAATGGTGGGTAGCAATTTCACTTTTCGAGGCATATTTATCGTAGCATTTCTACCTCCAAATGCATATGAAATTCATATCATTACTCCTAGCCTATTGGAGGGACGTGGATTTCCTGGGAAAGCCTTCTGCAGGAGAACCATTGTGATGTTTGCGAGAAATCCACAGCGTCCATCTGTTTTTTGAGGTCATTTTAAGACATGTGACAAAAAATGAACCAGATCCAAGACTCAAGTGGGCCGCACTAAAGGAAAAGGTGGGTAGGGAAATTCCTATTGTTGAAACCTTCCTAAAGTCCACAGTGATGTTTATATGCCATCCATACCGTTCATAATGTCATTCCTACTTTGATGAACTGAAAACACAAATATCAACCTGATCCAAGACTTTTGTAGCCCCACGAATATTTCAACTATAAAGGTTCAATTCTCACTTTTTCAGCCTACTTGAGTCTCGGAGATGTTTCATTTTTTGTCATTTACCCTAAAATGAGCTCATAAAATAGATGGACTGCATGTATTTCTCACAAACATGATGGTGGGCCCCACCTAAATTCCCAGCTAGGAACTTCTGTTAAAGGCGAACTTCTGTTAAAGGCTTTCGCAGGAAATCCGCACCCCTATTGGAGAAACTAAGCTGTCAAATCAGTGATCCAAATAAACACCAACTTGATAGGTGCAGGTGCATTGACATGGCATGGTTTTGTTGCCCCACTATGATGTATGAGTTATATCCACACCGCCCATCCATCTTGGTAGATCATGTTATGGAAAGAGATGAAAAATAAGGCATATCCAAAGCAGAAATTGACCACACTACATAAAGTAATCAGTATTGAACACTTGTCATTGAAAACTTCCTGCTGTGGCCCACAACAGTGTCTTATGAAGATGACATTGGAGTCATGCTCTAAAACGATATTACAAAATGGATGGATGGTGTGGATATAACACTTATTAGGTAAGTTACATTCACATGTATTTAATAATGGTGAGTATTTTACACACATATCAAAAAATTAAAGACACTAGAGTAGCATTGGTATTATTACAAATATATGCTTTACTTTGGACTACTATCATAGTGATAATCATAACCTATTTACATCTCAATGCAGCACATTACTGCATTAATCATTTAAACAAACAAGCCCTTAGCATTCATTTCCATGCCACAAAAATTAAAGAGTCTAGTTCCTCTAGAAGTTCCTATATGATAAGCTTCGAGCATTGGCCCACCATCTCTATACATGGCATCTAGCATTTCTAGAGTGGTTACCCAACTTTGAATGTTGGATGCCCGCGAGATCATGCTAATTCAACCATCATGTGAGTCAACATGTGAATTTGAAGGTTTTCAGGCTATTATTAGTTGTTTTCTATGGTGAGGCCAACATATAATTTCATGGGCCTAATTTTAGAGCATCCCATATCATGATATAGCTTATTGAATGAGTAGACTCTGCAGGGTTTGGGGCCTTGCCTTGTTGGTAGACTTTGCAGAGTTTCAACAAGTGGTCTTAATCTTGAAACCCATCGGTGGTCAAATATCTACGCGGCTGATAGCACCAATGGGTGCAATGCATGACTGACTAGGTGGGTGGGTTGCATGACTAACCGAAGGAAAAAAAAAAAAAAAGCATACTGAAGGGTCACTTGACTCCCAAGTATGAGTGGCAAACATTGTGGTGTAACTAACAGTAGGGGTGGGTGTACTAATAGTGGGGTGTGTGTACTAACCTTAAAAAAAAAGGAAAAAAAGAAGAAGATGAACATGCAAATTGAATAATAGACTAATAGCGGGTGAATAAATAGGTGAATGACTTTTTGCATACGAGTGTGAATCACTTGTAGAACAGGTCTTGTAATTAAAAAGCTTGAACGCCTCATAATTGAAAAGCTAGAACTGTCCAAAATCAATGTTTTCTGGAGCAAAGCTAATTCACTGTAAAAACGCTTTGTTTTTTTTTGTTTTTGTTTTTTTTTCCTTTTTAATACGTGCCAACACCACCCAACACATGCATCACTCACGGTCCAATTCATCAACTAAATATTAAATCTAGTCTTAGCACGTAGGTCCGATATTGGAAACAGGTGGATGGATCAGAAAACTTCAGCCAAGTTTTTCTCAGAGCAGTACATTTGTTTTGCAAACCGTGGCCCACCTGACAAGTGGATCAAATTAATTCTTCGGCTAGGGCATTAATATAGTGGTTTCATTCTGATAGATAGATCAGATCTTAGACTCAATTTACCATGCTGGCACACGTGGGGCATGAACATGAGCTTTATTGCATGCACGTGTTTGCTTAATAAGGCTCATATACAGCTTTACCCAACATGAAGTGGGTAAAGATACATGTGGTTTTGGTGCTTGATTACATCTGTGGTCCTCCTCGGCATTGCCACGTGCTGGATCATCAAACCGCAGGCCACATTTTGATGCAGTGAGTACCGGCCAGTCCACCAAAAGCTTAATAGCGTTGGGAAAGCCTCTACAGTGAATCCCACCCGGTAGCTAGCAATTCTATTACATCACATAGACCCTACCTCGTGCCAGTCTGTATCACACGTACCCACCTTATGACCATTTTACATCATATAGACCCCACCTCATGGGCCACCCCACCCCAATGTGAAGATACACCAGCATCACATTTGCATAACTCAATTGTGATTTTTCCCGGGGCATGGACCATGTAGTACCTTGTGCTTATGGCTCACATCTCCTTAGTCTTCATGTTGTGGTCCTCGTACTTGTTGTGGTCCTGTCTGTGGTTTGACATTGACTTAAAAGATGAAGGGTTTGCATCGGGCATAACTTGGGTGAGACCTCATGACCAGCGATGTGGGTGAGACCCTGACTGTAGAGTCCACCTCAATGTATTAATTGTACATCCATGCGGTCCATCTGATTTTCCGGATGATTTTGGTAAAAAACACTTAAGATAATACAAGTTTCAGGTTGACCACACCACAGGAAACAGTGGTCATTGAATTCCCACCATTAAAAGCTTCCTAGCGGTAACTTTTATAGACCATCAAACCTTTCGATAATATCATACAGATCCGGATGAAATGAAAATACAAATATCAGATTTATCTAAAACTTCTGTGGTCCACAAAAAGTTTTCAATTGTCATTAACCACTGTTTCCTGTGGTGTGGTCCACCTTAAATTTAAATCAAATTTATTTTTGGGACCACAGCCTAAAATAAGCTGAAAAACTAGATGAACGGCATGGATATACAAAGCATATATCGAGGTGGGCCCCTATGGTCAGTGTCTCACCCACATGGCTGGTTTCAGGGTCTCAGTACCCAAGTTCCGCTCGTCTGCATCATCCAACATTGTACCGCACTGGCGGAACTCACTTGCGTTTCGCAGGGATATTGGACCATGTAGTAGTGCCTCCTTTCTCAAAGAAAATAAATGAGGCAGTACCTATTCCCTGATGTGTCCGCACACAATCATCAAGGTGGTCTCTATTTGATCATGGCTCCATGGACTCCTCAAAATTCAAACTCATCCATTCATCAGGTGGACCACATGTATAGGTTAGATGCATAGGCCTGTTGGGAAAACCGGCATCAGAAGCCGAAACGCATGGAGCAATCCGAGATCAAACAAGTAACCAAGATGAAAACAATCACACACAAGCATTCATCAAAAAAGAATATGATTTTACGCGGAAAAACCCATCAACGGGTAAAAACCCACGGCACAAAGCGATCCACTATGAATATCAGAAGATTACAGAGATTGACAGCCCACAAGTAAGGAATAGATAGAGAAAACCCCAAGTTCCCTCTCACACAACTCTCTCCCCTCTTCCTAACACGATTAGGAAACCTTAGACACCTTAGGATTGCCATCTAAGTCCGGATACAACTCCTTAAATAAGCAAAACTCAAAAATTAGAAACATCTTACGCAGTACTGCGAGTTGTACAAGAAACCCGCGCGCACAGCCGACCGATCGCACCTTGCACAGTAACAATCCAGGGGAAAAACATCACACAGACTCGTCTCTGCCTCACTGCCGACCGGTCGGAGCCCCCTGCAGACCGGTCAGCCGACCGGTCTAGGGCCACACAGATTGTCCTGTCCAGGGGGCCTCCACATGTATCTAGGTTACACAGCCAGATCGGTCTGAGCACCCAATCCGTGCATAGTTTGAAGGCTACCCCAATAATCTCCACCGAAGCTTCAAACGACGAGTCAACACTATCCTTGCAACGTCATCTCATCTTCAATCATAGCTCCACCGCTTCTTGTGCCACCATCGACCCTAACCTTGCAAATTCACGCCCTTTACAGCTCTTCTCATGTGGCCCCTAGGTACTTGCCACATACGAGCAACCGTGGATCTCGCTGCCTTTCCCACAGCTCCACCGTGAATTATGCTCCCGATCGTTATGTAAAGATAGTCACATCTCCTTGCCTTCATACACACGAGTGTCCCTTTCATCACTTCACAACAACAATCGCGGCCGATAAACACGCACCCTTTCGCCTCGAGTGCACTAAGAGAAATCATATTCATCTTCATCTTGGGGACGTGCTTCACATCTTCCAAGACTCGTTCGATCCCATCGAACATCCTGATGTGCACCGTACCAATACCGACCACCTTATAAGCGTAGCCATCGCCCACAAGCACCATTCACCACCATACTCCCTGTATGTCGTGAATGAACTCCGGTCAGGACATACGTGACATGAAGCCCCTGAATTTAAGATACACCCACTATCGTGAGATCCCTCGTCAGATATAGTCAGGACTTCACACAGATCGTCATTGTCCTCTACGGTATTGGCTCTATTTCCAGAAGAATTTTCATACCTCTCTTGCTTCAACCTGGGATTCTGACAATCCCCGCTTATGTGGCCCTCCTGACCACAATTCCAGCATTTCACCTTAGCCTTCCCTTTGCCTTTGGCCCCAGATCCTGATTTCAAATATCCTCTATGCTCAGAACTTCTTCCGCTCATAACTAGTGCCTCTGAGGAATAACGGGAAGCCACGTCACCACTTTTCTTTCTCATCGCCTTCGACTAGAGGGCTGAGATAACGGTCTCGACGTTTATGATTTCCCTCCCTGCGCATACAGAGTTCCTGAACGACTCATTTGAATCTGGAAGAGAATTCAACAAGATGCATGCTTGATATTCATCCTCCATCGGTTCATCGATCTCCACTAACTTTCAAACCAGTGTATTGAACGTGCTCAGGTGGTCCTCCACCTCCGTTCCCTCAGCCATCCTCAAGGTGAAAAACTGCATCAACAAGTACATGCGATTCTCTAGAGATTTCTTGGCATAAACCTTCTCTAGCTTCGCCATCGTTTTAGCCGCGGTCTTATCCCTTATGACATGATAGAAAACATCATCCGTAAGGTTTAATAGGATTGAGGTTCTAGCCTTCTTGTCGAGCTTCATCCACTCATCCTCTTTCATAACCTTAGGTCACTTTCCAAGAGCTTCATCAAGCCCTAACTGAACTAGGAAGGATTTAACCTTCACTTTCCATAGCTCAAAGTTATTTTTCCCGGAGAACTTTACCTCGAACCTTGCGCCCGATCCTATCTTTTCGTCTCAGATCCGAATTCTACTCCACCTCAACTTTAGCTCTGATACCACTTGTTGGTATCAGCGTAACACTTACCAACCTTAGCTCTGATACCACTTGTTGGGAAAATCGGCAACGGAAGCGGAAGCTGAAACGAGCGGAGCAGTTCGAGATTAAACGAGTAACTAAGATGAAAACAATCACACACAAGTATTCACCACAAGAGAATTCGATTTTACGTGGAAAAACCCCTCAATGGGTAAAAAACCACGGCACAAAACGATCCACTATGAATATCAGAAGATTACAGAGATTGACAGCCCACAAGCAAGGAATAAACAGAGAAAACCCCAAGTTCTCTCTCACACAACTCTCTCCCCTCTTCCTAACATGATTAGGAAACCTTAGATACCTTAGGATTGCCATCTAAGTCTGGATACAACTCCTTAAATAAGCAAAACTCCGAAATTAGAAACATCTTGCGCAGTACTGCAAACTACGCAAGAAACCCGCGTGCACAGCCGACCGGTCGCAGTATAGGGAGAAAACATCACACGGACCCGTCTCTGCCTCATTGCCAACCGGTTGCTCGACTAGTCGGAGCCCCCTGTAGACTAGTTGGCCGACCTGTCTAGGGCCACACAGATTGTCCTGTCCAGGGGGCCTCCACATGCATCTGGGTTACACAGCCAGACCGATCACCCGACCGCTCTGAGCACCAAATCCGTGCATAGTTTGAAGGCTACTCCAACAATGGCTTTGTATAGACAACAATAGGGCCAAACACACAACGTGCATAAAAGTAGTGTACCTTTCAAGAAAGGCTAAGGGCTGCATATTAATAGATTGCTCGGGCTTTGGCAATATCGAACATTGCAAAGTTGTTTGTGCACTAAAGTAGGGTTTAATGAGTCATCATGCGTCGATCGACATGCATTTATTATGTTGCTTGCACGCACCTTGAGGCCTAATGGCTACCTGCTTTTTTTTTTTTTTTTTTTTTTCTTCTATAAAAGCTCATTTGGAAGCTTATAAATGAAGGTAAATGGAAAATGGAATTAGAGGTAAATGAATTAGGAGTAGATAACTTACTTAACATGTGCTTGTATGGGAGTAAATGAAATGCACTTAAAATCCATTTTTTTTGTTGGATAGGAGTAAATGAGAGGATTTGGAATGCATTAGAATTTTTCAATATATTCACAGTAATATATGTGATACCCCAAATTAGCTTTAATATATTAAATTAGTGTACATATGTGATATTTAAAAGATTGATTGTATTAAGCCCATTGAAATATATAAGTTAGCCAAAAATAAAAAAATCTTGAGCCTTCAGTGGGCCACAAACATAAGGATCACAAACAAATAACTTGCAAATACATTTTAACCATCCATTTAGATGGCCAACCTTTAAACACTTTGGATCATTTTATTGGTGTAGCCAATAGTTGAATGGTTTTGGAGTATCACTAGCATGTTATGTATATGGTGGACATGTGCATAGCTTATTTAGTCGCGCGACTCTCCAAGGGAACTCAATGGACTTGTAAATGAAATCTTCCCTTTACAAGCTCATTTACTTTTATTTTATTTTATTTGCATGCATTCACTTCTATCCAAATACACTTAAAAGACCATTTACCTTCATTTACTCTCAATTCCTTCTATTTGGGGGGGTGCTCAACTTTTCAAATTCCTTTGTTATTTTTTTTGTTTATTATTTCAATTTTCTGTTACATCTTTATATTTTAGAACCAACAATTTAATGACATTTTTTCTCTAAAAAATCTCCATACTATGGCTACCGTTTCTAAGACTCTTAGAATCAAGATTTTTGATGAGAAGGACTTTAAAAGATAATAGTAGAAAATGGAGTTCTATCTTACTACTCTTAAGCTGATTTACATTATCAAGGAATCTACCCCATCACTTGAGGTGAATGAACTAGCGTCATCCGTTGAACAATTGAAATGTAAGAATAATGACTATCTGTGCCGTAATCACATTCTCAATCCAATGACCAATGACAACTATGACATCTGTTGTGAAAAATTTCGAACTGACCCACATAAGATAGAAAGTCCATAGGCTCAGGGGCTCAAGTAAAAGTTTTCGGCAATATCTTTGAGTTGAAGAGTAAAAGGTCGAGGACGTAGGTCGACAAGCCCCCAAGTCGGGAAAACCTTGAAGGAAAAGTTGGGGCTAGTGAAGCCGTGTGCTCGGTTCCTCGCTAGGCCGAGGACCCAAGTACACATAAACAAGTACACCGTCTATTAGGCCGATGAGCATTAACAAGGTGAGCTTATATAAATAGGGATTGGCCTCATCCACAACTTGGCTCAGATGACCACTGCAAGCATAATTGTGCAATAAGTCTGGAACAGAGCCGCTGAGCATGGACCGAATAAGCATAGTGCGAAGATCACTCTAACAATCATGGGGCAAGACTCCCGCTCTACAATGACTCTCCAATAATGTATCCCAGATTAACTCTAGCACTTAATGCCTATTGGAACCTTATAAAAGAGAATCCCATCCACAGACTCAAGTACGAGATCTCTTCTAGAGAAAACCCTACACACATTCTCTCCCTTTCCACCCACCTGACTTAGGCATTGAAGAGTCCCCAGTCGGTCACTGGCACCTCCCCTCTGCCCATTTTACTCATCTCTTGCAGGTCCCAATGACCTTAGGAGTGCCGTAAGCTTGCTTCATCTTAAGGAGACAAGGGTGGAAAAGATCGTAAGGTCGGGATTAGCCGACCTTATCTGTTGTCCAAATTTCGACGACAATAGGTGGTATCCAAACGAGGCCTTAATGCCCACTTGAGTTTTAATCAGAAGTAACTTTTTTTTTTTTTTTTTTACTTGTGCTAGTAAAATAATTACTTTTCTAAGTTAAATTAGTTTGGTAAGTATCCTTTCAAAAGTAATTAAACATTTTAAAGTTATTTTAATCATTAACAATTACTTTTTTACTTTCATACATTCTCTCACACATTTCTCTACATAATAGATAAACTATATCAAAGTCGCGCCCCATAATGGGCAACCCACATCAAAGGTGTGACCTGTAAGATGGACGGTCCACATCAAAGGTGGGCTTTGGATGATGGGCAATGGGCATTAAAGGTGGGCCCCACATGATTGGCAATTAATATGGATGGTGGGTCTACATGATAGGTGGGCCCCATATAATCGGTGGTCCACATCAAAGGTCGGCCCCTAATGATGAATGTTCCAAACCCAAGGTAAGCCCCAAATGATGCACGACCCACAATGAAGGTGGGGCCCACATCAAAATTGGGCTCCATAAGACGAGCATCAGACATTGAAGGTGGGCCCAACATGATGGATGACCCACATCAAGGTGGGGCCCACATAATGGACAGTCCACATCAAAGGTCGACCCTAATGATGAATGACCCACAATTAAGGTGGTCTCGCATGATGGACAACCCACATCGAAAGTGGGGCCCACACGATGGATAGTCTAAATCAAAGGTGGGCTTCACATGATGGGCGATCGATATTGAAGGTGGGCCTTACATGATGAACAATGATATTGATGGTGGGCCTCATAAGATAGCTGACCCATATTAAGGTGGGCCCCACATGAGGATAGTTCACATTGAAGATTGACCCCCACCAATGAATGTGCACATCCAAGGTAGGCCCCGCATAATGGACGACCCACTTCGAAGTTGGGCTTCGCATGATGGATTGTCAACATTAAGGGTGGGCCTTGCATGATGGAGGGCCCACATCCATTGTCCAACATGATGGACAACACACATCCAAAATGGGCCCCACATGATGGATAACTCATATCGAAGGTGGGCCTTGCAAGGTGGATAGTCTACATTGATGGCAGGCCCTACACGATGGACGGTTCACATTGAAGACAAGGCCAAGGTGGGCCCAACATAATGAACAATCCATATCAAAGGTTAGCCCCACTTGATGTGTAACAGCCCAAGATTTTCTCTCATGGATAGCATGATGGGCCGAGTTCCTGGGTTCATTTAAGCTAATACCGATGGTAGGTGCTGGAAACACTCTGTGGGCCCCACCATGATGCATGTGTTTTATCCACACTATCCATCCATTTTGTTGGATGATTGTAGGGCATGAGCCCAAAAATGAGGCAAATCCAAACCTCAAGTGGACCACACACAAGAATTAGTAAGGATAATGACGTCCAACATTGTGGCCCACCATGATGTTTATTTGCCATCCAACCTGCTCACAAAGTCAGATAAACCTGGATGAAGGGAAAAAACAGATATCAACTTGGCCCAAGAATTCTGTGGCCCTCAAGAAGTTTTTAATAGTGGGCAGCCAATCCCTACTCTATGGTCCACTTGAGCTTTGGTTTGGCCTAATTTTTGGACTTATGCCTTACAATAATCCAATAAAATGGATTGACGGTGTGGACAAAACATATACACCATGGTTGGCCTTAAAGAGTTTTTCTAGAACCATCGGTACTAACTTAGATAAATGTGTCCCGTGGTAGCATGAAACTTTCTCAAAAGTAGAAAGAGGAACAGACTAGGCGAGGCTAATTAGCATGGCGGTGAATAGTAAGTCTTGACATTATGAGGTTTGATGGGGGGGCATGTAATATTTTGTACTTTTTCAACAACGATAGTTTTGTTTTGTGCACTAAATCCCAAGAATGTACAAATTTTTAGTGGCACCTGCTGTGGTACATGTGGCTTATCCACCGTGTCCATCCATTTTTCAAGGTAATTTTAAGGCATGGACCCAACATAGAGGCAAATCCAAGCTTAAGTGGACCGGGCCACATGAAATAGCGGTTCGAATACATACATAAAAAAATCATTTATGACTATGATTTCCTATAGTGTGGGCCACTTGAACTTCGGATATACCTCATTTTTGAGCTCATCCTCTAAAATGTTTTGGTAAAACAGACGGACGACATGAATATGTCATAGAGGTCACAATTGGCCCCACGAATGTATGGCTATCCTTTTTTTTTTTTTTTTTAACATATAAATACTCTTCGTATAAAACTGAGGGGAACGGTGATAATTACTTATTTGCATCCATTTACCTGCATTTACTCGGTGGAAATGAAAAACAAATACCCCTAAGGTGAGTCTAGGATAACAACTTAACTTAGCAGGTAATTCCCTAACTATGGGGCCCACCTTAATATATGTGTTGTTTATCCACTCCATTTATCAGTTATTTTATGCTTATTTTAGCACGTGTTCTGAAAAAATGAAGCAGATGCAAATCTCAAGTGGACCACATCACAAGAAACAGTGGTCATTCAATGCCCTCCATTAAAAATCTCCTAGGGCCCACTGTTATGTTTATTTGCCATTCAACATGTTGATAAGGCCATACAAAAATGAAGTGAAAACACAAATATTAACTTGGTCTAAAACTTTTGTAGCTCATAAGAAGTTTTTAATGGTCAATCACTACTTTTCTTGAGGTGCGGTTCACTTTGAGATTTGGATCTGCTTCATTTTTGGGACCATGCCCTATAAAGCATGCTGGAAAAACTTACATCAAGGCAGGCCCCAGGGACTCACAAACTAAGCTACCATGGACTCACTTAATCCATGCTTAGGCCATGCTTTTTTAAAGTGGTTCGGAAGTCACACAGACTGGCCTATCAGAACTTGCCGGGTCAAGGCCTTACCGCTGTAAAAAAAAAAATTCAAAAGCAAAGTACATAATCACAGCCGCCATCTATATAAAAAGAAATTAAGGCATCACAAAGTCCATAAGAACCATCTTCTCTTTCTTTGATAGGAATGGCGAACTACTCATCCACACACTCTACTTCAATAGACCATGCTCAGATTAGGGCTGATGATTGCCATATCAATGAGCTACTCCTTAGTACCGAAGAGGGAGAGGCCATGGAGTCCTCAAAACACGCACAGCCAGGTACCACCTACCTTGGGACTTTGCTCAATGGCCTCAATGCCTTGACAGGTTTCTCTCTCTCTCTCTCTCTCTCTCTCTCTCTCTCTCTCTTTAATTTTATATATATATATATATATATATATATATATATATATATATATATATATATGTGCATGGTTGAATGTTTTTCTTAGACTGTTAAGCAGAATTCCATAGTAAAAGGAAAAAAGTAGTGATCATTATTTAATAATGATTTCCCAAGGTACCATTTAAGAAGGATTTTAAGGAATTTTATTTTAAATAGCATGTTTGATTTGCAAGTGAAAATTTCTAACTTATTGTATAAAAGCTCCTTTGAATCTTGTGATTGAAAAAACCATAGAATGAAAAGTCTAATAATTTCATTAGTCCTTGATATTCTTAACAAATCAGGTATGATTTTTATTTATTTATTTATTAATTTCTGATTTAGTGCAAAGGCTTGGTACCTTGTGAGAATTCCTAATTGGGGCCATGTGATCCAAGTGGGCCCACCCATGGTCACAATAGACAATTGATAGTACGGGTTCACCGTAGGTAGCACATGCCACCGATGTCATCCTCTTGGGTTCATCCCTGACATTTCAATAAGGCTTGTAAAATCGATGGTTGGATCTTTTTTTTTTTCTTCTTTTTTTTTTTTTTTCGACTTTTAACATGTAGTTGGCAAGCCTTTAAGCCTCATCTGGTGGGCCATTTATCGATCCTCTGGTCTCTGTAACCCACCGACGGTCAGTGGACTTTCTCCATTGCAGCGCCAAATGCGAGGGCGCGAATTAGGTGTTACCCTGGGGAAAACTTAGTGGGTGTTACTCTAACCGTGTGGGGCCCTTCTTGATGTATGTTTTATATATCGACGCTGTCTATTTGTTTCTTCATATTATTTTAGGATGTGATCCAAAACTCTAAGAAGATCAAAATCTCAGGTGGACCATACCACTAGAAACAGTAATGAATAACTATTAAAAATATTTTGTGGGCCACAAAATTTTTGGATCAATCTGATATTTATATTTTCCCTTCATCAAGCCCTTATTGACATTATCAAGAGCTTGGATTAAAAATAAACATCACCAAAACCTTACAATGGGCTCTTTGGAATTTTTAATGGTGGAGCACTCAATGACACTGTTTCTAGTGGTATGGTCCTCTTGAGATTTAGATCTTCATCATTTTTGGAACCTCATTTTAAAATAGGCTGTCCAAAAGGATGGATGGCGTGGATATACAAAATATCATCCATGTGGGCCATACGGTAGGGGTAACACCCACTAGGCTGTTCCCGGTAGCTATCTAGCTAAAGAAGTGATGTCACCAACTTCTGTGGGCCCCACCGTGATGTATGTGTTGTATCCACACCGTCCATCCATTTGGAGAGATCATTTTTGGGCATGAACTAAAGAATGAGACAGATCCAAAGCTCAAGTGGACCCCACCAAAGAAAACAGTTGGGATTGATCTCCTACAATTAAAAACTTCTTGGGGCCATAGAAGTTTTTGATCAAGCTGATTATTTGTGTTTTTCGTTCTTCCATGTATTTTTGAACTTATGAACAGGTTGGATCTCAAATAAACATCATGGTGGGCCCTAGGAAGGTTTCAACGATCGTGTCACTGTCCCCACTGTTTTCGTCCACTTGAGCTTTAGAGCTGTCTCACTCTTTAGTTCATGTGCTAAAATAATCTCTCCAAATGAATGGACACTGTGGATACAACACATACATCACGGTGGAGCCCACAGGAGTTGGTGACGTCGCTTCAGCAGCGAGATAGCTACTCAACTTGTCAGCAGCTAATCCGCGTCCGTTCCCGGGGTAACACGACTGCACTGTCGGTCCGGTCTATTCATTGGCCGCGAATTAGGTGTTACCCCAGGAACAGCTTAGTGGGTGTTATCCCTATCGTATGGCCCACAGTGATGATATTTTGTATATCCACTCCGTTTATCTTTTTCTACCTCCCATTTTAGGAAGAGATTCCAAAACTTATGCAGATCTAAATTTCAAGTGGACCATACCACTAGAAACAGTGTGATTGAGTGCCATACCATTAAAAATTCCAAAGAGACCATCGTAAGGTTTTAGTAATTTTTATTTTCAATCCAAGATCTTGATAATGTCAATAAGGTCTTGATAAAGGGAAATACAAAGATCAGATTGATCAAAGATATTTTTGGCCCACAAAACGTTTTTAATGATTATTCATCACTGTTTCTAGTATTATGGTCCACCTGAGATTTTTATCTTCTTAGGGTTTTGGATCACGTCCTAAAATCATGTGTAAAAATATGTAGACGGCGTGAATATATAGAGAATACATCTAGATGGGCCCCACACGGTTAGGGTAACACACACTAAGCTGTTCCCGGGGTAACACCTAATTCGCGCCCCATTCAGAGCTGCTTGTCTTTCTCCCTCGTCGCACTGACCTACATCAGTGCAGACTACCTAAAATGTGTATGTACACCTTTGATTTTTCATAAGAGTACATCGTGATGATTTTGTGCAATCCACCCCATCCGTCCCTTCCCCATCCCTCTCTAAAATTATGTCTGGGGCCACCTTGGTTTATGTAAGCAACACAAGGGAAACACTTTGGAGAGTGAGTGTTTCTTTATATACTGTTTCCAATCATGTGGTCCACTAAAATCATGGATGTGATTAATTTTTAGGCCTTGAGGCTAACATGGGCTGACACATGTGATGGACGGAGTGGATTTCACATATACATCACTGTGAACCACCTGAGCCCACCCCCACTTTGTTAGCACGTAAGCTCACGCAATATACCGTCTCTCTCTTACTCGCTTAGCGATTGGTGCTGAAAAAGCTCAGTGGCCCACCATGATGTATGTGTTGTCACCTTATTCCCGAGCCTATCGGATGTGAGTCCTTCTCTTCCAGCCTAACCTATTGGATGTGAGCCCATGATCTCTTCCAAACGACCCGTGAACGAAAAAGTCTATGACTGCTAATCCTTCCACCAAAAAACAAGCATTTCTAGCACGTGGTCTCTAACATATAATTCCATATAAATGAGATTATAAGGCATTTCTAGCTGTGTACCAAACAGGCCCTCGACTTTCACTAGTAAACTGTTTGTTTACTGAATTCAGTCAGCTGACGTTTTTTCATTTAATCATCTGCTAATCAGACAATTAGGACATGGATTAGTGCAGTTTTATCGTCAATGAACCATCTAATGCGTATCCAGCAGTTTGAGCACTTTAAATTGTAGAAATTGGGGCTATCTTGAGTGGACTCAGACTAGTCAATTTGGGTTAAATCACGGACAAAAGGAAAGCCGGATAGGGTTTACCTGGTGGAGTTGATCCACATCATGATATTTTATATGCACACACTCACAAATCATACACTAGGCATGATACTTGAAATTTAATTTGATTTTTCAAAGCTTTTATATTGCATTTAATTTGCGAATCGAACAATTAGGACATTGGACGTAAATAGGTAATGATTAAATACCAAACTCAGTATTGTTATTTACCTGGGTTTGATAGTTAAAGAATATTTTTACCTTAAAACTTGACCTATAAAAGATTGATTTAAATCTATAAGGTGAACTGTGATGTACATGACATATCCATACCATCCATCTGATTTACCTAAACATTTTAGGGCATGTGCCCAAAAATGAGGTAGATACAAAGTTCAAGTGGTCCACACCACAGGAGATCATTGATGTAAAAGGTTTTTAATGGTAGGCGTTCAACCCACTCTTTTGTGTGGCATGGTCCACTTGAGCTTTGGATCTACCTCAATTTTGGGTTCATGCTCTAAAATCAGCCCGCAAAATGGATGGATAGCTTGGATAAGCCACATATATCAAAGTAGGCCCCACATGAAATTCGCACCCTCCTTGGTTTTGGTGTAAAAAAGTCAAGCCGTCATTATTAGAAAAAAATGTAGGAATTATATTGATAATTAATCATCTTAAAAATATTTATATTTATTTACATGGGAGAATTGAAAAACACTCACCTCCAAAGTTTTATAACATATTGGTGGAAGAGTAAAGGCAGGTGGGAACAACATCTTAATGCATCTCGTTTACACATGAGTGGCACATGGATCAGTGCAGTAGATAAATGATGCCTAAAAAATCTTTAAAATATAATTATTAAATCCATGCTGTCTACTACTTGGACTTTGGACTGCTGTTTTGTTATTTTCCCAAATGTTTCATTAATGGTCCCTTGTTAGTGACAGGTGGGGATTAGAATGCATCCGCTGGGTGTGGTGTTTACACCTACATATGTATGATTCCATTTTTAGCTATGATTAAATGAGTCAGCAACTCTGCCAGACTTGTTTGGCCCAAGGTGGGTTGACTCATGGTACCGAATTGGATTGGATCCGACCGGCTCGAAGTTGATTAGGATAAAATTGATCAGTCCTAAAACTAAGCTTTAACCCGAATTACTATTTTCAGCAGAGTGAGGGCTAATTAGCTAATTGGACACCATCTTTGGATTTAAAAGGGCAGTTGAGTGCAGATGATTGATCTTCAGTGGATTGACTCCACGCCTACATGACGATTATACCAACAAAAAATCAAGCTAATCTAATAATCAGGCCTAGGTCAACTAACATTTTGGTTTAACCACCACTAATTGGCTAATTAGGACATCAGATTAGTGCACTTTATTGGTAGATGACCCATCTAACGTGGATCCTACAATTTGAGTGGTTTAAAATGTTGAAATTTGGGCCATCTTCAGTGGACTCAGCCAATTTGGGTTAAAACGTGATAAAAGGAAAACGGGGTAAGGTTTTCCCGGCTGTGTTAATAGACATCCGTGCAGTGTGTGATATTTTATAGGCATCCATTCATAACCTTTTTTTTTTTTTTTTACACACACCCACCCCCAAACTCACACTCACGCCATAGTGGACCACCTATGGGGCATGCGTTCAGGACTTGTACAAATGGTACTGGCATGAATTAACTCAAAATAGTGGGTCTACTGTACATACGTCAAGAATCCGAATTAATATTAACTGCCACACTAGTCTTGTTGGAAATGTACGCTTAAAATCTTTATAGACAGAGGCAGTCATAGTAGAGCCAAGGCAGCAATGCTGTTGGATGTTTTTGGGCATCACCGATTGGTCGGCCGGCCGATCGGCTGGTAGGGGTCCTCGACCGGTCGACAGTTTCCTTTTTGTAGTAGGATTCTTGTATATTTTTGCCCAAAGAGTTTCTAAACTCATTTTTCTCTTATTTAAGGAGTGTATTATGGGATTAGATGTATCCTAGATTGTAAAGGGGATTGAGAAAGGTTCTAAGTAAGAGAAAGAGCTTGAGAAGATGGTTTTCTTCTTGGGAAAGCTTGGGATTTCTCTTGTGGGCTTGTGACCATGGGGTTTGGGTTCCATCTCTTGTAACTTTTAATATTATAGTGGATTGGTGTCGTTTTGTGCCGTGGTTTTTTTACTCGTGAGGTGTTTTTTCCGCGTTAAATTCAAATTGTCCATCTGTGGTTGGTTGCATGCATTGTGATTGCATTGTGTTGCTTGTTTAATTCAATTTGTTGCTTTTGTTTGGCTTTGCTTCTGCTACCGGCCTCCTATCCCAACAATTGATATCAGAGCGATCGTTGGGGTGTAGTAGAAATTCGGATCTGAGACAACAGCATGACATCCGGCATGAGGTTCGACATAGAAAAGTATTCGGAAAAAAATAATTTTGAACTTTGGAAGGTGAAGTGAAATGTTTTCTAGTTCAGCAAAGATTACAAGATGCGCTCCTTAGAAAGCGACCGAAGGCTACGAAAGAAGAAGAGTGGAAGAAGATCAATAAAAAAGCCAATGTCTTAATCCAATTATGCCTGGCAGATGAGGTTTTGTATAACGTCATGAAAGAGAAAACTGCGGTTGAAACATGGGCGAAGTTGGAGAATATCTACGCGAAGAAATCTCTGAAAAATCGCATATATGTGAAGCTTCAGTTGTATAATTTGAGGATGGTGGAGGGGACCGATGTTGAAAGCCACATCAGCCACATCCCAATAACTGATATCAGAGCGATCGTTGGGGTGTAGTAGAAATTCGGATATGAGACAACAGCATGACATCCGGCATGAGGTTCGACATAGAAAAGTATTCGGAAAAAATAATTTTGAACTTTGGAAGGTGAAGTGAAATGCTTTTTAGTTCAACAAGGATTACAAGATGCGCTCCTTGGAAAGCGACCGAAGGCTACGAAAGAAGAAGAGTGGAAGAAGATCAATGAAAAAGCCAATGTCTTAATCCAATTATGCCTGGCAGATGAGGTTTTGTATAACGTCATGAAAGAGAAAACTACGGTTGAAACATGGGCGAAGTTGGAGAATATCTACGCGAAGAAATCTCTGAAAAATCGCATATATGTGAAGCTTCAGTTGTATAATTTGAGGATGGTGGAGGGGACCGATGTTGAAAGCCATATCAGCAATTGCAATAGGTTTATTTGCAAGTTGATGGATGTAGATGAACTGATGAAGGACGATAATCAAGCATTTATCTTGTTGAATTCTCTTCCAGAATCATATGAGTCGCTTAAGGACTCGTTGTGCACAAGTAGGGAGACTATTGGGTGGAAATCGTTATCTCAACCCTTCAAGCAAAGGCGATGAGAATGAAAAGCGACAGCGTGGATCCCTCTACAGATGAGTCACTAGTTATGAGGGGGAGAAATTCTAAGTGGGGTGGAAGATCTTCGTCATCGAGATCTAAATCAAAGGGAAAATGAAAGTATAAGGTGAGATGCTAGAATTGTTGGGAAGAAGGGCACGTGAAGATGGATTGTTCGAATCCCGGGAAAAGACAGAAGAAATCTGGAGATTTTTCTAGGGAGGGAGCCAATACCGTAGAAGACGGTGGTGATGTTTGTGATGTATTAATTGTATCTAGCATAAAGTCTCTTGGTGGAGAGTGGCTCTTAGATTCAGGTGCATCATGTCACGTATGTCCTGACCGGAGTTTATTCATGACATACAGAGAGTATGATGGTGGATCGGTGGTTGTGGGTGATGGTTACGCTCGCAATGTGGTAGGTATTGGTTCGGTGCACATTAGGATGTTCGACGGGGTCGAACGGATCTTTGAAAGTGTAAAGCATGTCCCTGAGATGAAGAGGAATGTGATATCTCATGGTGCACTGGAGGCGAAAGGGTGCAGGTTTATCGACTGTGATCGGTATTGTAAAGTGGTGAATGGAGCACTCGTGATGATAAAGGCACGGAGGTGCGATAATCTTTATAAGGTGATCGGGAGCACAATTCATGGTAGAGTTGCAGGATCGGCAACGGGATCCACGGTTGCTCGTATGTCACAATAGGAAAATGGCCACATGAGAAGAGCAACAAGATGTGTGAAGATGCAAGAATAAAGTCGATGGGGGCAAAAAAAGCGATGAGACTATGATGATGACGAAGTAGAGGTGGAGGTTATGCGAGGCAAGGTGATGCATGAAGATTTGAGTCGTGGTGGAGTTTGTTGGAAACGGACACCTAAAATCTTCACGGACAGAGGCCATCGATTGGTCGGTACGATGGAGCCAAGGCAGCAATGCTGCTGGACGTTTTTAGGCATCACCGACCGGCCAGTAGGGGTCCCCGACTGGTCGACAGTTTCCTTTTTGTAATAGGATTCTTGCGCCGTTTTGCGTAAAGAGTTTCTAAACTCAATTTTATCTTATTTAAGGAGTGTATTATGGGATTAGATGTATTCTAGATTGTAAAGGAGATTGAGAGAGGTTCTAGGTGAGAGAAAGAGCTTGAGAAGAGGGTTTTCTTTTTGGGAAAGCTTGAGATTTCTCTTGTGGGCTTGTGATCTTGGGGTTTGGGTACCATCTCTTATAACTTCTGATATTATAGTGGATTGATGTCGCTTTGTGCTATGGTTTTTAACCCGCGAGGAGTTTTTTCCACGTTAAATTCGAATTGTCTATGTGTGGTTGGTTGCATGCATTGTGTTGCTTATTTGATTCAATTTATTGCTTGTGTTCAGCTTTGCTTCCACCGCCAGCTTCCTATCCCAACAAGTCTTTGATTAATGTCCATTTGTTAATTGAATTTAGACCATTGGCTATTCTCATCTTTTCCTTTTTAATTAATTAATTAATTAATTTTTTATGCACACACCCTCACACCCATACACACTACAATGGGTACAGAAACCCATGACCTTTTAGTGTTTGAAAGTCCTAAAAGTCAACCACTAAGCCATAAGTAAAGACCCATTGACTATTCTCATCTCAAGTATGCAAAAAAGTGTTCACAAATCACCCTGTTAGAAAGTCAAAGTCGCTTTTAGAGTAGGGTCCATCTTAGTTAGGACTCACAATTTGTTAGTTTAATCTAAGTTAAATGTTGCACATGTGCATTTTTTCTACTGCCAGCGTATCAACCACCAGAGTTTACTAGAGCATGGAATTTTGCATCCAAAAGGGTGTCTGTGTGGTGCCCATAAGTTTAGAAATCTAAGATGAAGTATCCAAGTGGGGTCCACAATAATAGTAATCTAAGTGTTGGGATAGGAGGGCCGGCAGCAGAAGCAAAGTCCAAAACAAACAACAAATTGAATCAAACCAGCAACACAATGCAATCACAATGCATGCAACCAACCACACACAAACAATCCGAATTTAACGTGAAAAAACCCCTCATAGGTAAAAAATTATAGCACAAAGCGACACCAATCCACTATAATATCAGAAGTTACAAGAGATGGAACTCAAAACCCAAGATCACAAGCCCACAAGAGAAATCCAAGCCTTTCCAAAAAGAAAACCCTCTTCTCAAGCTCTTTTTTTCACCTAGAACCTCTTTCAATTCCTTTTCCAATCTAGGATACCTCTAGTCCTGTAATATACTCCTTAAATAGGAGAAAAAATGAAAATAGAAACTCCTTGCATAAAACTGCACAAGAAACCTATTACAACAAGGAGACCTATCGACCGTTCGGAGCTCACCGTCGACTGACCGACGACCCCCGCCGACCGGTCAGCCAACAAGTCGACAGAACCCAAAATCGGTCCAACAACCTTGCTATCTAATCTCTAACTGACCGGTTGGACGATTGGTCGGTGGACTCTTTGCATGAAGTTTGAGACGTCGGTTTCCAACACTAAGATCCGTAAGTATACAGTAATGTGGACCAACTAGCTAGAAAAGTCCCAATTGAACTTTGCATAACTCTATCACTGACAGTGGCCGGATCGAGTATGTAATAAAATAACTTTTAAATATGCTTCACGTGTGCTTCGTCACCGACAGTGGCTTGCTTGACGTCAAGCAAATACCGTCCGCTTCCAACTCTCACCATATAAACGTGTCCCTAAGACATTTTCAAAAGTAGAAGTAGATAGAGGCCACAGAAGATACTGAAGCAAGGTATGAAACTATAAAAGGAAAGGGACCACAAAGATCGTGAGAACTATCTTCGATCTCTTTCTTTGAAGGAAATGACTATGTACTCATCCACACATTCTACTTCACCAGACCATGCTGTGATCAAGGTAGATGGTTGCCATATCAATGAACCACTCCTCGATACCAAAGAAGGAGAGGGCATGGAGTCTCCAAAACACCCACAACCAGGCACCACATTCGTTAGGACTTTGCTCAATGGCCTCAATGCCTTATCAGGTGTCTCTCTCTCTCTCTCTCTCTGAGTGTGTGTGTGTGTGTGTGTGTGTGTGTGTGTGTGGGTTCACCCTCAATTGGGCAGAGCACCGTTGTCATCCTCTTGGATTGATCCCTGATTCAAATCGACGGAGAGACCTTTCTTCTTCTTCTTCTTCTTGCTTTCTTTTATTGAGAGCCGGCAGAGTTGATCCATAATCTTGCAGAGCAAAATATTTTATACGAACGCACTCACAAATCGTACACGTGGTACGAATTAATTCAAATTAAACGGTCTAAATTGTGTGTCTATTGTAGATACGTGAACGCCTGAAATTGACATTAATTGAACGACCTTGTTCTTTGATTATTGTCCATTTGTATGTTGAATTTGGACCACTGATTATTCTCATTTCAGCAGTCCAAAAAGCATCCACAAATCATCCTGTTAGAAAATCAAATCAGCTTAGTTTTTAGAGTACAAACATTTAAATTACGACCCACAACTTGTGGATTTAATCCAAGTAAAATGTTACACCCGGTCCATAGTTAAAGTGGCAGACTGAGTGAAGATAGCCTCGTTTCAAGACTGAGGTCATGGTAACGATTCCCATAGTAGGGGTGGCTAACATTGTGATGTGACTAACAGTGGTGGGTGGGTGTACTAACAATTGGGTGTGTGTAGTACATTGTTGAAATTAAGCTTTTGCAAAGGTCTCAAGTCCACCGGTTGGACCGCAAGCTAAGGTCCAGACAGTAGGTAACTTTCATCCATTGAATGTGCGTCCAATATCCGACCCATTCAATAGGTTGGGCTCATCATAAGTATCACCTTATTTAAAAATCAGCCACATCAACTCATTCAATGGTCTGAACTTGTATTTTGATATTTATCAGTGGCTATATATATATATATATATATATATATATATATATATATATATATATATATATATATTAATGTGGGGCTCTCCTTATCAGTAGATTGAGCTGATATTTTGCGCTGATGCGACCAACCTATTGGAAGGTTTGGATTTCGTATGCATTCAATAGGTTGGGAGATTTCCACCAAGTGAACCGTAAGTTGCTCAAACCGGTTGGACTTGAGACATTTTCTATATAAACGAGTTACACGACAGAGTAGATAGACATGAAATTCTGGAGCGAGTGGGATGTAAAAAAAGAAAGACATCACAAGGGTGGTGAGATCTATCTTCTTTTTCTTTGAAGAGAATGGCTATCTACTCATCCGCACAATCTACTTCAGCAGACCATCCTGAGATTAGGGCATATGTTTGCCATATCAATGAGCCACTCCTCAATACCAAAGAAGAAGGGGGCATCGAGTCTCCAAAACACCCACAGCCAGGCACCACCTTCTCCACTACTTTGCTCAATGGCCTCAATGCCTTAACAGGTCTCTCTCTCTCTCTCTCTCTGTGTGTGTGTGAATGAGGTAGTGATGGCATTGTTGTTAAGGGCCTATTTGATAAGAGATTCGATGAAAGGAAAACAAAAGAATTTGTAGTAATTATTTAGTGATAGTCTCCTAAGATACCATTTAAGAAGGACTTCAAGGGGTTTCATTTTAAATGATATATTTTATTTATAAGTGAAAATCTTCAATTCGTATTCATTGAAGAAGATCGGTCGCTTTGATTTCATTGCACAAGAGTCTTAAGAATTGTAGAACGGAGATGTACCATGACTTCATTATTAAATCCATGATTTTTTTTTTAATAAATCAAGTATTAAAAGGTGATGTCAAAAGAAATGAGCTTCTTTTTATTTCTTTTCCTTTTTACTATTGCTTATCAAACAACCCCCCTTGGTTTTTTTTTTTTTTCCTCCTCTGTTTTCGGTCTGTGCAAAGTCCTGGTGCCTCTGGGACTTCCTGCATGTGGTAATGGGCCCAAGTAGGCCCACCCATAATCACAATAGACAATTGATAATACGGGTTCACCTGGCCCGGATTGCACATGGCACCGATGTCAGACTCCTAGGATGATCCCAGTCATCCAAATAAGGCTTGTAAAATCGACAGTTATATATATATATATATATATATATATATATATATATATATATATATATATATATATATATATATATATATATTTCAAAACGTTTACCAAGCAATTCCCACGGCTTTAATTCGAATTAGGTCATGCGCAATTGGACTCCTATCCAACCATCTTTCTTTAGTTGGGGCCCACTTTGGAATTGACATTGGTCGTCAATCATGGTTCTTCATTTGTCCCTTTCCATAAAAGACACAGGGCGCAGAAGGCTTACAATGCTAGTGGACCTCTCTAGCACGTATTTGACCCAGTGTTTCAGTTTGTGAAGCCCTCCCTGTTGTATGCGTAAAAATCCACTCAGCTTATCAGGTTCTGCGCTTTGATGTGAAGCCGTAGGCTAAAAATTAGTTAGACCTATGATTCAAATAGGCCACACCACATGGAACAGAGAGGATGAGATGCCACCCATAGGCCTCTTGTGTGGGCCTACCATGATATGTATCCCTCGTTAAACCTACTAATCAAGTGTAGGTACTGTGACTCAGTAGGATGAAGCGAATATACAATATCAGCTTGATGCAACGCTCAATGGGTTAAACTTCTATTTGAACGGTCCAAATAATAGCTATCATCTGAATGACGGAGTAAATCTTATTTATTCAAAATGGTAGGCTATTCCAGCTGCCTGAGCTATCTTAGGTAGACTTTTCCATTGCAGCACCGCGTGTCAGCCGTCCATTCAGAAAGGGACTCGGA
This sequence comes from Liriodendron chinense, assembly GCA_003013855.2. NCBI lineage: Eukaryota > Viridiplantae > Streptophyta > Magnoliopsida > Magnoliales > Magnoliaceae > Liriodendron > Liriodendron chinense. The sequence continues at coordinate 1,274,204 of PVNU02000736.1, read as the reverse complement.
TTGTGTACTGTTCTGAGTGGTGGTATTCGATTTGATCTCAATCTCAGGTGAGAAATGTACTCTTCCCGACAACTTTCAAACATGATAAAGTAGCCGTGCGTCATCGTGACCTAAATCCCACTGATCAATTAATCTTAAGCGTCCAAATAATGCCTAGCAAATGGATGGTTAAATGTAAAATAATGAGTGGTCCAAATTTAAAAGGAAAAATCAGTTGGTTAATGTTATCTTCTCAGTGAAATTTTTAGATAGTGCTTTACTAACAGTTGGTTCAGGGGTTTAGACGGTCTGGATCGCTTTACAGATACCCCACATGTACGTGGGAAGATTTGCTCCCATTTTTAAATGGTAAATAACCGAGACAAGAGTCTTGTGCAAGTCGGACGCTGATTGCCTGTGCTCGGGCACAGAGATATTCCTGTGCCCCTTGTTGTCACAAGCTGTGTGGGGTTCAGAGAGATGCCCGTGACAAATCCAATCCGTCCATCATTTTTGCAAGACTGGATTAGAACAGGAGTCTAAAATTCAGGCAGATTGAAAGCTCAGGCGGGTCAGACCAAACGACACATTGGGAACGGAAACATCTACCTGTTGAACCTATGACCTCTGTCTTGAAACACTTGTGAGTCTATCACTGAGCCATGAGAGGTCTACCTGATGGTTAGATCAGTCCATACGCATGGTGCCCAATAACTTTTTGACTTCTTTTGGGTACTCGGCCCATCTCTCAGAGCATACCGCCCCCACCTAATTAAATCTCGCCACGTTATCTCACTACCAAAGATACAGCAGTCACTTGATATTGCTATTACCTACGTGTACAATTTTGTGAGTGCCCGCGTACCAAGGGCCATGCTCTGCCAAAGTATCAAATAACTCTCCCAATTGTTTCTTACCCTGTAATTCTTATCCCCTTGGAGGTATCCAAGCTACGAAACAAAAGAAAACAATATACGTTGTGGGTGGTCTCCTCTATTTAAGAGGTGGTCGTTCCAATGGACGGTTTGCATCTAAGAATTCATTTAAATGAGTGTGTCGGTTTACTTCCCGTTGTGAAAGTTACCAAAACCCAATGATGTGGGTATGTTTATAAGATCTAGGCATTCATTTACCACGCCCTATTGTCAATGAGTCTACCCAAAAATAAGATTGGTGAGAGATATTACCCATTGATAGAAGGAATTTCAGAATTAAAATTAGGCAGTGAGAAAAAATAATCTAGCCAGTGGTGAAACCCAACAAATGATGGGTCCTTTTCAATGATCCAAACGTTTAGGCGGTGGCCTCAACTTTTTGGATGGAAGATAGCCAAAATACAAAAACTGGTGGTGTGGGATATTTCAACCTGTTGATAATTTCAGTCTTTATCTTTGAATATAAGAGGCTCTGAAAACCTTTGAATGATCAGAAGGTTAGATTATTCAATACGAAAATTGTTTTGAATATTCTCCATCCATAACAAGGTTCATCGTATGGACAGTTTGGGTCATTGAAAAGGACCCCTGCTTTTTTTTTCTTTCACCCACCCACCCACAGCACATGGGTCCCACGACCCCTTGGAGCCTGACCCATTGAAAAGGACTTTGTTGATGGCTAGAGTGGCCACGTATCCTCTTGCAAGGGTGAGGATTAGGTACTATCCCTATCAGGATGCAATGGGAGATGAACATGTATATGGCACATTGGTATTGGTGGAGAGTTAATTAAGGCTTTGGATTTATTATAAAAGTAATGTCATCATGAATGTTCCACCATTCTACTCAGGGCTTTGGATTTGTTATACAAGAATGGAATAAATTTGGCCGACTCTCCTTTATCTAGACTGGAGAGTGGGGACCAACAATGAAAAATTCTCACAAAAATATAATGAACTACTATATAGGTTGATTATAATCAAGCGGTATCTAATAGTTTATTATATAAGTTGATTATAATTATTGAGTCGATTACTATGAGACTTTGTTTGTGATCACTTATTTTTTTTGTGGATTTATTTGATGGGGAGATGATATATGCAACGAAAGGAATTGAAATATGTTAGAACCAACTTCATTGGTGTAAGATGATGAATCAGTAGGGTTTGTCCATCTAGTGGGCCTTGTAGTAGGTGGTCTGCATCTCAAAAGTTCACCTATAAGACATTTCTATTGATCAAATCTCTTCACACACGGTTGCACGTGGAACATTAGCTACCCCTTTTTTTCTGTTGTTACTAATAAATTTAATTTTAACCACCGTACACAATAGAAGTCAGGTACCCCACCTTAATGTGTATATGGCATCTAAACCGTGGATCTGGTGACTTCCCTCCTAAACGTGGGATGTCCCAAAAAATCAGTTGTATTAGGAACTGAGGTGGGTCAGACAATTTGAAATACTGAAAAATATGCCTCAAAAATATAAAATTACTTTGTGGGTCCCACTGAGTTAATGAATAGCCTAAAATTTGGTGGAACCCCTCATCTAGGTGGGACACAATGGATGGGTAGGATGTCTAAACCACATCTCAGTTGGCCATGTAAGTGATTAGGAAGGTTTTAATCGGTTGGCGTCCACTCTCGACTATTTCCTTCCGCGTGATCCACCTAAGTCTTGGATCGAGCAGGATTTCGGGCTCTAAGCCTAGCAGGAGGGAACAGGTTTACTGGTGTCACTTGAACGATGATTAAAGTACATGCATGTGGCTCTCATAATCTACCACTTCACTCACACTGGACACCAAAAATCACTCTCCTCCAATTCCTTTCCCTTTCACGAATGTGATTTGTTTGTTGTAGAAGTATTAGAAACTGATGTTTGATTAAATGGTTTTATTTTTTAGGTGTTGGGATATTATCAATTCCATATGCACTATCAGAAGGAGGATGGTTGAGCTTGATATTTTTTCTACTTGTAGCTATAATATGTTGCTACACTGGATTACTCTTGCGAAGATGTATGGATGCAGACCCAAGTATCAAAAGCTACCCTGACATTGGCGAGCATGCATTTGGGATGAAGGGAAAAATCACAATAGCACTATTCATGTATCTTGAATTGTATTTGGTAGCAATTGAGTTCTTGATATTAGAAGGTGATAACTTAGAAAAGTTGTTTCCCAACACAAATTTTGAGATCATGGGGTTGGAAATTGGAGGGAAGCAAGGGTTTGTTATATTGACTGCACTTGTAATTTTACCTACAATGTGGTTAAGGAGCTTGGGCCTACTAGCTTTTGTCTCTGCCGGAGGAGTCTTGGCTTCTGTCGTCGTGGTGGCTTCTGTTTTTTGGGCTGGTGCAGTTGACGGTGTTGGATTTCATGGAAAAGGGGCCTTTTATAATTTGAGTGGACTTCCTACTGCTATTAGCTTATATGCCTTCTGTTATTGTGGGCATGCAGTTTTCCCTACCATATACACTTCTATGAAAGATAGGAGTCAGTTCTCTAAGGTAAATGAAAACATGGGTACCCTACTCATCTTTGACGCTTCATTTTTTATTTGTTGACACACACACACACACACACACACACACAATGGTAGCTTCAATGGTTTAAAATAAAAAATTTAATTATTAAGCTGCATATTCAAATATTTATGTACTTATCAAGTATTTCATATTTGAAGTACCTCAAATTGTGTATTTAAAATTTCAAAAACTAGCCCACGAAGTCCTTATTCTAGTTTAAAAACACCAAACTTTCAACGGTTAACAAAACATTTTGGACCACTATGATGATTGTGGTATTGGTAGTTACCTAAGGTGCTGTATTATGTGGCTCATAATTGAATACATACACAAATGACATTCATGGTTACCCTCCTTTTTTTCATTTATGGAAACACCCATTTTAATCAAGACCATTGAAAAGTGGAAAACATTATAACCACCCATGCAATGGGCACTCAGATGTATATTTCTCATGAGTGACACCGATTTTATAACCTAGGATTTATATACTTGTTAAGTCGAATCACTAATGCTATTTCTAGATGTTTTATAACTTTGCTGATCTTTTCTTACATTGCCTTGCATTCTAGATGTTGATCATCTGCTTTGTTCTCTGCGCTTTCAACTACGGAGGAATGGCGATTTTAGGCTACCTAATGTACGGCCAGGATGTGAAGTCTCAAGTGACATTGAATCTCCCAGTTGGAAAGATTAGTTCAAAGATTGCAATATACACCACATTGATAAACCCCTTCACTAAATATGCGCTGGTGATTACGCCGATCGCAGGGGCCATTGAAGATCAGTTTCACACCAACAACAACAGAACTATTAGCCTCCTCATCAGGACTTCATTGGTGATAAGCACTGTTATTGTGGCCTTGACAGTTCCGCTCTTCGCGTATCTTATGGCATTTACTGGGTCGTTTTTAAGTAGCACGGCTTCAATGGTATTGCCATGTATATGTTACCTTAAGATTTTCAAAACTTCCCGGAGTCGTCAGCTTGAGTTTATGATTATTTTGGGAATTATAGTAATTGGGATTGTGGTTGCAATCACGGGCACTTATCATTCTCTAAGACAAATTGCCCAACATTTGTAAGCAGAGGTCTCGTTAGAACTCATTGGCATGTAAGTTTCATAGGAAATGCCGAACGCATTTCTATTTTCTTCTCAACATATTACTCTGTAGGGCTGTTATTGTGATAGTTACTGTGTTTTCTCCTAAAGATAGTGACTTTGGAGAAGAAGGCTATCAAGTGTGTAACCGTGTAATGATGAGAAGATAAAATTGTCTGCTTGAGTTTATGATTATTTTGGGAATTATAGTAACTGGGATTTTGGTTGCAATCATGAGCACTTATTATTCTCCAAGACAAATTGGTGAACATTTGTAACTAGAGGTTGTGCTAGAACTTATTGGCATGTAAGTTTCATAGGAAATACCAAACACATTTCTATTCTCTTCTTAACATGTTACTCTATTGGGCAATTATTGGTAATAGTTACTAGGTTTTCTCCTTAAGAATATGACTTTGGAGAAGAGGACTACTGTTTGCCAACTCCAAATATAAGGCCGTAATATAGAAATAATTCGATGAGACAGAGATCATTCCACAAGGATCATGGTAACAACCCCAAACTCTAATAGTTAGCAGTAAGTAAATTCATATTTAAATTGAGTGATGGTTTGCTGAAACATAAAACTAAGATTAATATAGAAAATTCAGAAATAAAAGCACAAGGGATTTAATGATTCACTTGTAATCATTCATAATTTTAGTTTATCGATTCAAGCTGATAACTCAATTGGAATTGAAGTTCTATCCTATCCAATCGGATGATAAATTCAGTTAAACTATAATTTATAATTCAATGTAGAATCTGAACTTCAATAGATAAGTTTTAGATAAAACATAGAGTACTTAACTTGTAGGATTACAAAGCATTCATTGTAATCATAATGAATCTAAGAATTCCACATATCAAAATCCTCATCAACCTGATTGATCAATCTCAGAAAATCAAACATCCCATGTAAACACAATCACAAAAGATGGAAGATTAATCTAACATTAGCAATTTTATTCAAACCAACTATGACAAATTATCATCATTAAAATTCATAATTACCTGAATAAAAGTAAACCTAACATCATAAGCGACTATAAGCTTCCCCTTTTAGCCTTAGTTAAGAGGTTTAGCTAATCATCAACATGACTAAGCTAACCTGTGGAAGAAAAAAAACTAGGAAACTATGAAAAAAATAGAAAAACTTGATATAGAACCCTCCACTTTCGAATCTCTCTCATTCCTTTATGTTCTAGGGCTCCTGGGATGCTTTCGAATGTCTAAAGTCATCCATTTATATAGAAAAATCGGGCATCGTCTCTTGATTTTGCATAAGAAACTGCACACCGACATTGTCCATCGGCTGGTTGAAGTTGAGCTTCGACTAGCCGAAATTTTCTTTAATTGTCCAGTAGAAAACTATCAAAATTCACACGTCAGGTCGACCGACCAAAATTGCACCTTTTAGGATAGACAGTTTCAACTCAAATTGTCAATTTTCATCTAGTCGACCAATAAATTTGGCAGGTCGAAGTTGAGCTTCGGCCGACCAAAATGGACAAAAACTGTACAACAAAGTCATTTCTTGAACTTTTTACATTTTGTTTTTTTGACCTTACGACTTTGTACTTTGACTTTTCTAGCTAATTCAGATCTTGTAACTTGATTTTTCATGCTTTTTTTTCATAGTTCTTTTTTATTTTTAATTTATTATAAGGACTGCAAAATGTAGTGGTTATAGGAACCAAATGACACGTTGGTGCATGGGACATTGTGATGACTTTGTTGAAATTGCATTGACTATAAATTAGCACCCGAGGCACATGTGAGACTATCAATCGAAGGTGAATGGTGACACAATTAAATTTAACTCTTGAAAGCTCATTTTACTTTCATTGTGGGAAAATGCCTTCCGTAGAGGCCGAAAAATTAATTTAATGATTTCTTAATTAAAAGAAGCAAGTAGTAAATTGTATTTCTCACAAATTCTCACAAAAAACGACTCCACAAGCAAAGGAAAGTTTCATAGGAAAGCAGTATTTCCTTTCTTTTCCTCTATATGAATCCAAATATGCCCTAATACTCTTCAATGAAACCATGCACACATAATTGTCGAACCTTGAATCTAGAGTCTAGATGATTGCGAGTCTCCAATAACACATGCTATGGGAAGTTTCTACAACATGAAACCTTGGAGTGACCATTACAATGCCCGTGTGAAATCCACTGTGTCCATAATTCCACCAGCTCAGATTACAATGAGAGCTAAAAAATGAATTGGATCCAAATTAACTCAAGTGGGCCATACAACAAGAAAAAAGTGAGGCTTGAATGACCACTATTGAAACCTTATTAGGGCCCACGGAAGTTTTGTATATGGCTTATATTTGTATTTTCCATTCATCCTTGCGGGTATTGCCATATGAATGGGTTGGATAGCATATAAATATCATGGTAAGCCCATGAAGGTTTCAATAGTGGACATTTTCATCCTCAATGTTTCCTATGATGTAACTCATTTAGGTGCTGGATCTACTTCAGTTTTTGAGCTCTCATTCTGACGTAAGCTCGCCAAAAAAAGAACGGGGGGGGGGGGGGGGGGGGGGGGGGAGGCTGGCAAAATTGAAATTAGAACTATGCTCATAAAATTCATATACAAAATGAATTTCATATAGACATTGCGGTGGGCAACAGGGACTCGTATTGCAGAAAACTCACATCCAGTGTAGACAGGTGGGTCTGCCAGATCAGTGATTGCACCGTTGAACTAATTGGCTGCAGTATGAGTTGATCATGTGCCCCCTAAAAATTTTCCGTTTTAGGAAATCATACAATCCAATCTTTATTTATTATTATTATTTTTAATCACATTCCAGGCAGGTCGCATGAGATTGACAGACTGGATTGCTGAGTCACCACCCCACCTGTCCAAACTTAAAGCTCGAGGACATTCACGTCATGGCATTAAATATGGACCGCCAAAGATCATTTTAAAAAAAAAGAAGAAGGGTCAAACCAATGATTCCATCCATCTATTTAATAGCTCCATCATGGATTAGTTATGATCTATATAATCCAGGAGTCACCACCATTTTCAAAATGGTGCTAGACTCACATTGGAGTCTGGATAGACTCCAAGAGCTAACAAGGCTCGCATGGCTAGTTTCTGTATTTTCATGAAAATTACAGGAGAGGGGACACTCTTGTGTAGTGATTCGAAGAAAATGGAGGAAGAAGAAGGTAAATTAGGAAATAATGGCAGTATGTTCTTCCGAACATTCTTCAACTTCACTAATGCAACCGCTGGTATCACTATCAACATACACACATTCCATCTATATTTGCATTTTTTTTTTATTATTAATAATGTAATCAAAAGTTTCATTTTTAATTGTTTACGATTCACCACCGGCCGACGATGCGTGTGGTCATGTTTGGCGTGTGTTTCTGCCTCTTTTACAGATGCTGGCAGCCTAGTGAGGTCCCTTTGCTGAATGGCTTGGATCTAATTGCAAGCGTGTGCGCAGAAGTACCTTCCCTCTTCGCATCACAAAGAAAAAGTTGAGCCGTTGGGCTCATGTTCGGTTTTTGGACCCAATTCAAGCATGAAAAAAATAAAAATTTAAATAGGTCCAACCAAAAGCCCAACCTAAAACTGTTTAAAATCCGGGCCTACAGGCAGGCCAAACCCTATTGACACTCCCCCACATGCTTTTATTGAGAGTTTCACCTCTCATTCCTTTGCTCTATTTCAATTTGGGACTAAACAACATACCTTTTCAGCTAGTGAAGTCTAGTCAAGTCGAGTCAAACTCGAACCGAGTCAACACAAATTGAGTTTCGAGTCGAGCTGAATCAAGCCAGGGTTAGCTCAAGCTCGGCTCGAAAATCTTCAAGCAAAAAAAACGAAGGCTCGACTCGCGTACAGCTCTAGTCTCATTAGATGAACAGATTTAATAGTTGAAAATGGGCCCATGTATGGTGGGCCAAAATACAGTTCCGGCTAGTCATGCTAGGGTGGCCACTGGCCCAGTAGGAAAGGCTATCAAGGGGGTGGTTGGTCTGACGGGTTTCGAACCCTAGACAGATAGGGTTGTGCTCGACCATGTAATATAGGCGGCCCACTTGATAAATGGCTCAGGTTCAGGACTAAGTTTATATCTTTAGTGACTGGACTTGTCCTATAAATTGAAGGCCAGATTAGAGAACCCGCCAGTGCCAGTCTTGACTCTTAAGCCCGATTGAAAATCAGGATATTCGAAAGCCCAGCCGTCCCGTCTCTAGCTTGTGACCGTGGCACACGTGTAAGTGTGATTCAGTTGTGTGGGCCCTTTAGTAGGTTATGATGGATTAGTAAATTGATTGCATAAATACTAGAATGAGCAGATTTCATGGCCCACCTAGGTGGATATGATATGGGCCAGAAGGGCATTTTCATAAAACTCCAATATGGATGGGACCTAGTACTGCCAATGGGCCAGGCCTGGGGTTGTCTTGTTTCATGATTTTGAATTTGATGGTAGACCCATTCAAAATTTATATTTTGATTGTCCCGGGCCTGGCCCCTATTGACAGTATTAAATTGGGACGATGAGGATTGTCTTTTTTAATTGACACTGTACGTGTGTGTGTGCATTCAATAAAAGATTACATTGGGTGAGACCTACAAAAGATTATATCCACCCGTGGGGCGCGAGGGTTCATCGCTCAAATACATCTAATCTAAAGTCTGGGTCACAAATCCGAACCATCAATCTCATTGACAATGTCTGAAAATCATTGATTCAGTGTTCTTAAGACTAATAGGTTGGCCATCTAGTAAATCTGCCCTACATGATATTCACACCCTCTTTTATTTTATTGTATAGAAGGAAAACTATCAATACCAATCTTAAAAAATGTAATGGAAATTACATTGTAATTAATTATTACTTATTTGCTTGTATTTAAACAGTGTAAATGGAAATCAAACAAGCCCACAAGAATGTGTGTAGACATTGCAGTGGCACCGCCTCACTGTCTCCTGCCTTGAACGGCGTCCACAACCTCATCATGTCCTTTGCTGGCCAGTCGACCGAGATATTTTTTGTGAGAAGTTCACCTCCATTCATTGTTGATATTGCAGCCTGCGCTTCCTTAAAGTTGTGGTATTCAATCTGCACGTACCTTTGGCCTGCTGATGGAAAGCGAGCTGACCTGATCTAAGTACCACCGAAGCTGCTGCCACTCCGTACTGCTGGGCTGGAACTTGACATAATCTACTTCTATAGAGTCCGGATCCTCTGCTCGTCACTTCTCTGATTGGTCAAGATCAGCCTAACTGTGTCAGAGCTGAGCTGCTCTGACACAATCAGGATGAGGTGGACCAATTAGAGCAGCGGAAGCAGAGGTTCTCTGCTCGATTTCAACAGAGGATCCGAATTCACTTCTATATAATCAAATTAGAGCACAAACTCAAGAGCTTGGATCGCCTTCTATTTGAATTCGCAAACTTGAAATCATTGAATCTACCGCATCAGAGAACAAACCTAGGAGAGCTGATCTCTCTCTCTCTCTCTCTCTCTCTCTCTCTCTCTCTCTGTAATGCTCCGAATTTTCACAACCTGAGTTTTAGACCTATGTTTGAAGACCCGGGCGTTAGCCTATGAAGAAAACTCACATTTCCCTCCATTTCCAAGTATCATTCCGAAAAGGGCGTTCACAATAGAAAAATAAAACCAAGTACATAGGAAAGATATAACATATACGACAATAAGTCTAAGTGGTGCCCATAAAGATTATACAAACCAAATGTCTCGACATCTCTTCCGAGATACAGAAAGAAAACAATCTAAATATATTCAACGTAAATTATAATACAGTAATTAAATAATTCTCAATTATAAACCAATTTAAATAACTATTGCCAAAATGCAAAGACATTCAACTCTTCTTTGGACAAACACAATGCATTGTCATCCTTGATCTCATTATCCTGCTCCTCACCAATAGTACTTATATATTGTTCAAATCATCTGCACCAACTATACAGTTGAAATATAACAGCATGAGTGACCATCTCAGTGTGAGGTCCCCTCAAGATTACACACCAACACATTAATCAAGAAGAATAAAAAAAATGTACAAAACATCTATAATGCAGTCTTTCTTAAATGCATGAATGCATGCACATGTCCCTCAGCCTAGGGATGCACATCAGCTGGAAAATGGGGTCTAGAAGTCACTAAGGACACACATTAGCCCCACAATGCAAATTCATCAATTGGTGATCCATAAGTCACTAAGGACACACATCGGCCTCACTCAGTGGTTTGGAAGTCATTAAGGACACACATCAGCCCCACAATATCACGAGTGGTCATTACCAGCAAAAATACCAAAGGTACGTGCTCTCAGTGAATGACACACTCATGGTGGTCTAGAGCCAGCGAAAATACCTCGAGGGTACGTGCTCTCAGCAACCAGACCACCCGACGGTAATATGGCTCGTCACCACACGTTCTGTCTGTGCCATGATATGCATGATTAAACCAACCATTATTGTTCCAATTTACAACCAAACCAATTATGACATTCCCTTACAACTAGTGGCTTTTCATCACAATAATTCTCCAAAATATTTCCACACGAGTCCAACAAGGGACATAATCAATAATTTATCTCATAGGACCATTGGTCCATCAAGTTTATCGGGAATCCCAACAACTCATCTCAATAGGACATTCAGCCAACGAGTCTATATAAAGACATCATAAAAAATATTTACATACTAGTCCAGCTAGGGGCATAATCAAGATCTCATCTCATTTAACATTTAGTCCAATAATTCCATTTAAGGACACCATCAGGAATCTTTCCAATAAATCGCTTCCAAAGGCCACCAGTTTAAGGTCCCATCAAATATAGGTGATCGCAACCATTCAAATTCACATTCCACTTTCATATTTTAAACATGAGGAATGAAAATGACAATTCCAAAATTCGTAAATAATTCACAGTTATAAAGAAATTCATGTATAGCAAGATTAAACATATAATTTATGGCAAAATCAAACAGCAGAGGTAATCATGAGACAGAGCAAAATTTTCATCATATATGAATAAAACTATTACTTAATTAACATGAAAGCGGAAAGCTCAAGGAGAGGAATCATCACCTTAAGAATCGAAGCATCTTTTAATGTTGCTTGAAGCATGTACACGCTCGCTAGAATTCGACCCTACCATGTTTTAAACCATTTATGCGGTTAGGTTATCATATCCATAATTTATACGGTTAAGATCAACCCTATGGTGGTGGCTCTAAATTCAAGTTTTAGGGTTTAAATGACCTATTTAATACTTTAGGAAGGTGGTGGATTCCATGGATGTGACCCCACGTAGATTTTTAATTAAACAGACTTTACATGCATAAATGGTTTTAGGCTAACTCTGGGTCCAATTTGTGATCACAAGGGGCCATCTTCTAGAGAAATAAAATGATCACTACACAGACCAATGTATGGTCTCTAAAACCCATAAGGTAAGGCCTGCTGGATATGTATAAATATTTTTTGGTGCGGGGCCAAACATGAGCACTTGGAATTTCTGCGCAGAAATTCCTGCACAACTTTGCCCAGCCCCATTTTGGAACTTAATTTCTGATCATGTGGGGTCCGCTTTGGCCCAGGTAAAATGTCATTGTTGTAGCCACACATACAGTATTCAAGGTCCAAATGGTGGTTTCTACATTGCTCCCACGTGGGGCCCACCAAGGACAGCCAAACATGGCCCAAAGTACTAAAATTCAATGGTCTTTATTGTTTCTTCCGAAATGGCCCACTTGAGATCTAGATCTTCTTCATTTTTCAACCCCTGCACTAGAATAAGCTGGAGGAACAGATGGACGGCGATGATTAAACACATACATCAAGTTGAACCCCACGAATTAGGCCCTGCTTGGACAACGTGCCTTACACTCACGGCCCCACGAGTTCTAGGTCAGGTTGATATTTGTGTTTTTCCTTCATTCTGACCGCACAGGGTCTCGAGGCAAGTCCCACCTGGCTGACATCCAAATTTGAATGGAAATTAAGTATTATGGTGGGCCGCAGAAAGGTTTTAAGTATGGCCGTTCAATCTCACTATTTCTTGTAATACTACCCACCTAAGATTTGGATATGGCTGATTTTCGGGCCTAATAGTTAAAATGACTGGACAAAGCAGTTGGTCGGTCTGGATCCAAGATATACATAAAGGTAAATAATACCCGTGTGGCTTTTGAATAACCTAACATTTGTATTTTTTTTTTAGGTAGGGACGTGAACATCCACGATGTTTCAATGGTGGGTATTGTTCCTGTTTGTATGGCCCACCTAAGACTTGGACATGCCTCATTTTTGGGCCCATGTCCTAAAATGACCTGGCAAAGAAGATGAACGGTTTGGATAAAACCAATACATCATGGTGGGGTTCTCGAGTGGGGCCCACAGGTTAACGCTCAAAGGGCTTCCGCCCTCACGCTAGCCAGCAGCGTCCTCTGGACGTTGACTGTCCAGTGACTCCTTTTTTTTTTTTTTTTGGTCAGGTAGGGTCCATATGGAAAATCTAATCCATCCATCGGGCCGGCCAGATCATTATGGGTCAAATGAGTCCCATTAAGGACGGGTTAAGAGGAAAACAAACATCACAATGGGCCTTGGAATGATTTGCACCGTGGAAGTTCATTCCTCATACCACGGCCCACCTGACTATTGGATAGGTCTGATTTTTTTTTTCATCACGCCATAAATTGGGCTGGTTAAAGGGATGAACAGTGTGGATCACATATAAACATCAAGGTGGAGGCCATAGTGGTCCCCAACGTTCTTTGGCCAAAAGGAGTCTAGTAACGTCCTTCTCTGTACGTTGTGTCCAGAGAGGGCTTTACCTCTCCATCCATGCCATCAAATGACAAGGAGCTCTAGATGGCATACGTTTCCTCAAAGCGGGGCCCACATCTATGGTTCACCTTGATCCATCAGCAATAAAGAAAATGAGGAAATCAAAGGGAATGAAAGGTGGAGGGGTGTACCTACTCCGATCTCCTCGTTCAATGGTCGATATTGATGGTTAAAGTGAATGAATGGTTGAGATGGAGGGGAGATTGATGAAGATGGCCCACTCCTCTCACTCTCTCTCTCTCTCTCTCTCTCTTGCACACACACACACACACACTTAGGCCGTGTTTGTTTTGGGGAATTCCCTGTAAATACCGGGCAAAAGAGTAATTATAACTCTTTAACCCGTTTGAATATCCATCCCATTTCCGGCCTTGAAAACCGGTCCAAAATGATAGTTAAAATTTATGGGCCCCACTGTAATGCATATGATATATCCACTCGGTTCAAAAGTTTTAACATAACATTTGTAAGCTTTAGGTGAAAAATGAGACAGGGCCAACACTCAAAGAGTCCACACCAAACAAAAGAGTAATTCTAAGAAGATTTTAACGACACGTGTTTATTTTCTTTTTTCATTCTGTGTGGTCCAATTGAGCTTTGGATATGCCTTAGTTTTTAGGTTATACCATAAATTTAAGTGACATAATGAATGGACGGTGTGGATTTGTGACATAATATACAGTGGGACCCACAAAATTTTGTGGCGTCATCGGTTTTAAAAGGGGCGGTCAAATCACCGCTTTGGGAATGACGTGGGATTTCCCCAGAGAAATCATCATTACATGTTTCCCTGTATTTACCATGACTTCGCCAAAACAAACACGGCCTTAGTAAGGGAGTGGATGGCAGATGAATGAAGAAGAAAGGAAGGATGAAGGGGGAGAGATCGTTTCCCCCTTCCATACATCTCTCTTATAATCTTCTTTGTTTTTTTTTTTTTTTTCGTTATTATTTCTTTTCTTTTTTATTAAATGAAGGGATGGTAGAAGACGTGGGGGGGTACAGGAGAGGAATAGGGTGTCATTATGACACTCTATCATTACACCTCTTTCTTTTTTTATTATTTATTTAAATTTTATTAATTTATTCATTTTTTTTTAATAACTAAGTGTAATAATTACAAGGGAGGAGAAATTATTGCCTGGGAGACCGTGTAGTGGGCCCCACATTGGGTGGCCCCACATGAGTATGCACAACCACATTTTTTTGGGTGTTTTGATTAAATGTCCATATCTTTGCGCTCAGGTATCAGATCGACGCACTGTTTTCGCCATTGCGATCGCGAGGACGGCGCAGTCAATATGACAGAGGTTTCGGGATCTCATGACTTCAGTCATTTGGGTGCGAACTACGCACTGTCAGTCCGGGGCACCAGGAGTCGCGCACAAATTGACGAAAGAGTCATGAAAGGGCATTACACATACACATATACTTTGAATTCTCGTGGTAACACCTGAGTACAGAAAAGTAAGGGGTGTTACACTCTCTCTCTCTCTGTTTTGCTTTACCTATAGATTACAATAACAGGACCATCCTAACCACCCATCCAAATGGAGCAATCTTCTGCTGAATTTGTAATGAACTTGTTTTTCCACGTAAGTTCATGCAGTTTGATGCAACCAACGTGTCCTTGCCTGTGATGAAAGAGACATGACCGCATTTCCTGGTCCTGATCATCCAATAGCATGTCCACTTCCTGCTTTTCAGCGTCATTTTCGATGGCTGGAATATCTCAAAGCTTCATTTTAATACACAACTCGATGGGACCTGCACGCAAATAACTGGTGGCCGTTCCCTCACTTGGGAGCGGATTTGGTGCCGCCCCGGCCTCACCTAGCATGGTGCGGCCCTGACCATGGGACTAACCTTGATGTATATGTTGTTTGGACGGTGTGTGTTCCCTGCACACCGTTCAACAGATGTGGTCCACTTGAATCATGCATGTAGTGCATTTATGTGCCTTAGGCATAATATGGGCTGACACATGTAATGGCCAGAATGGATTTCACATATGCATCGCTGTGGGGTCCGCCTGAACCCACCCCTACTTTGCTAGCGTGCGCACATGTGCCTTCTCTCACATTAAGTCACAGTGTCTTAGTTACGTTGGGATGCTTGGTCCAGTCCATTTGTCTAGACTATTCATTATGTCCAAAACACATTTCATTGGCCACCATGAAAACATCACACCATTCTGACAAATTAATAATTTGAATAATGGCCCTCAATATGAATGGCCAAGATTGTGTACACAAAAATAGGTCCAATCAACAATTTTAGTTACTTTGGTTAGGCAACAATAACCATCCAATCCATGACTTGGAAAAGGGACAACAATAAATAATAATGCTAAAGGGCCCGTTTGGATCCCACCAAACTTTTTTGGATGATGGCAGCAATTAAAGTAACTTATTTGAGATAAGTTAGTTTGGTTAATAAATAATTATCATTGCTTATTAGTTGAAATTCAGTTAAGTATTTCAGCATTTTTATTTTGCGTTTCTACTTTTTCACTGCTCACTAAAACAATAGGTGCTTGTCCATAGCCGTAAAAGTGCTTATTTTTGTGGCAACCACTCAGCCCACGTTGACCATCCACCTTGTTAGGCCCGCTGCGATATATTTGATCCACACCGTCCATCTAGTTTGGATGTGAGTGGGGCTAGCATGTGAGGCAGATCTAAACCTCAGGTGGACCCCACATCAGGAAGCAACAGTGGTAATGATGACACCATTGAAACCTCCTTAGTCCAGCGTGATGTGTTTTACTAATGCCATTCATTTGTTTTTCCAACTAGTTTTGAGTGGCCCATTGGGTAGTAGGGCCGTATGCTATGCACATGAAATCCACACCGTCTACCCTTGTTGGTCCATCCCAAAAATGAAACAGAATCTAATCTCAAATAGATTGCACCTCAAGAAACTATGGTCATTGACGCCCACCATTGGTCGGCCCTAATGATGAGTGGCCCATATCCAAGGTGGGCCTCGCATGATAGACGGCCCACATTAGAGTTGGGCCCCACATTTGGGACGATCCACATTAAAGGTGGCTCCACATGATGGGTAGTCGATATTGATGGTTGGCCCACTTGATAGATGACCAATATCAAAGGTGGGCCCTGCATAAAGAATGGTGCAAATGGCCCACATCCAAGGTGGGACCCACATGATTTACTACCCACATCAAAGGCGGGGCCCACACAATGAACAATCCACACCAAAGGTTAGGCCCAAATGATGGATGGTGGATATGCAGGGACCAAACATAAGTAAGGAATGATGTTGGAAACAAACATGCTTTTCTACCTTTTGGTTGATAAGCATATTATTTATTATACTTATTTGCTAATTAAGTAGAAACCAATATACGTTACTTGTCTGATAAGCAGCTTATAGTAACTTACAATCCAAACGGGCCCTAAATTAGGGATGTTTGAACCATCCACTCAACGCAAGGATTTCATGGTAAACAACAAAATCTGTGACAGACTTAACAGACGGTTCACATGGATCGATTGGACTTACGGTGCTCAGAGCACTTGAGCATTTGTCTTATATAATATAGATATAAACTCTCTCATCCAACCAGTTGGATAATAAGTTATTGTACACCCAGGCATAAGATCCAACCACCTTGACCGATAGGTAGGCCCCTTCACAAGGAATACTTTGTGCAAAATCATCGCCATCTATTAATTAGGTGGGTCACACCATGGACAATATTGTATGGCCAATGATAAACTAAACTGTAGTCTGCCTGATGAGTGATGAGTAGATGGGTTAGATTTTTGCACAAGCTGATCCTCATGGTGGGCTAACTTATTGTACGGTTTGCATGTGATCACATGCATGGGCTGCATAAAAAATTTTCAACTCATGACATGTGCACTGGTAATTATTAACATTTACCCCTCTGTTTGATACAACCAGTATTTACTCGTTGTAAAAAGGGCTCCAAAAGGACGTATGTACATTTGTGGGCTCCACTGTGACGTAAGTGAGATATCCATGCCGTCCATCCATTTTACTGGAACATTTTGATGCACATGCCTACAAAAGAGACACATCCAAAGCTCAAGTGGCCCACACCAAAGAAAACCGTTGTTGTAAAAGGGTTTTAACAGTACGAGTTCAATCTACTATTCTGTGTGGCGCGGTCCACTTGAGATTTGGATTTGCCTCAATTTTGGGTGCATGCCCTAAAATCACCTCAAAAAATGGATGGACGGAGTGGATAATTCACATGTATCATAGTGGGCCCCACAAAAAATTCACACTCTTCTTGAAAGAAAAAACTGGTCAATTGTTATTCTTGAAAATTTTGTGCAGGTAAATACATTGTAATTAATCATTAGCCATTTACCTTTCATTTACCAGGGAAATGAAAACAGGCACACCATGGTCCCTAACGAAAGTCCATGAAGATGACTTTCAATTCGTACCAAAAAGAAACATTGTCTGTAATGCATAAATAAATGAGATCAAGGCATTTGTCTACCCAACATGCCTCGGACATTGACCAGTAAACTGTTTGTTTACTGAATTTGGTCAGTTGATTTTTTTTTCATTTAATCATCCACTAATCGGCCAATTAGGACATTGGGTTAGTACAATGTTTTGTTGATGACCCATCTAACGTGGATCCTACAAGTTGAGCGGTTTAAATGGTAGGGGTCAACTTGAGTGGACTCCAATTAGCCAATTAGGCTTAAATCGGGGAAGAAGGAAAGCAGGCAGGGTTTTTCCGGCGGAGTTAATCGATACTCTGGTAGAGGGTGATATTTATATGCATGCACTCGAAAATCATACGCATGACATGAACTAACTCAAATTAAACCGTCCAAATCACAAACCTATTGTAGATATGTAAAGGCCCGAAATTGATATTAATCAAACGAACATTATTCTTTGATTAGTGCCCATTTGTGTGTGTGTGTGTGTGTGTTTTTTTTTTTAATTTTTTTTTTTAATTTTTTGAAATTTGGATCATTGACCATTCTCATTTCAGCAGTCCAAAAGGGGTCTACAAATCATCTCATTAAAAAATCGTATCAGCCTAGTGTTTAGAGTACAAGTCATCTAAATTAAGATTAGGCCCGGCAAAATTCCACATGACCCGTTAACCTACACGAAAAAAACCAATGTTCGGGTCAAGCCTTATCATGTCGGGTCACTAATGGATTGACCCATTAAGACACGTTAACATAACGGGTTGGGTCAGTGTTTCACCTGCGAACCCGTTTAACCGTTAACATAATGGTCTAGATCACCAAACCATGGCCCACCTAGGAACTTGGCACTCTATAATATGCAATATTGCAATGTACAGGTGATTCCTCCTTGTCTCAGGAGTGAATCCTGTTGTTTTCAGTGATAGAATGGGCCCACTAGGTGGACCACTACTGTATGTTGGGTCAGACTATCAGTTGTCATTATCAATGGTGTGGCCATCTGATGAGTAGACTAGCTTAACGGGTTAAATGGGTTGGGTTATAGGTAACCCGTTAATTAACGAATGAGTTTGGGTTTCTAGATTTCGACCCATTAGTCAACGGGCCGAGTTTGGGTGAGCAAATTTTTGACATGACACGACATAAACAAGGTTCAACATGACCGTTGCCGGGCCTAAGTAGGACCCACAATTTATTGTTTTAATCTAAGTCAAATGTTTGGACTTCGCAGTATTTTAAAAAACGCACGATTTAAAAATCCATACATCAAAATTAGTACCAATTGTTTACAAACCCCGATTTAGGCGTGCATATATAGAAATTAGTACTCACATGTTTTTGTAAAGAAGGTCTCAAGTGGACCGCGAGCTACAGTCCACACAGTGGGTAATTTCCAACCTTTGAATGTGCGTGCAATATCCGACCCATTCAATACATCAGGCTCAGCATAAGGATCAACTTATGCAAGACCGCGAGCTACAGTCCACACAGTGGGTAACTTCCAACCTTTGAATGTGCGTGCAATATCCGACCCATGCAATACATCAGGCTCAGCATAAGGATCAACTTAGGCAAAAATTAGACATCAACTCATTGAGTGGTTCAAACTTGTATTTTGATATTTATCAATGGCTAGATTTTTTTTATGCGGCTGATCTCCTCATCAGAAGATTGGGCTGGTTTTTTTGCGGTGATCATCACTGTGGGACTAAACCTATTGGAAGGTTTGGATTTGATACGCACTTACTAGGTTGGGAGATATCTAGTAGTTGAACTGTAACTTGGGGTCGAACCGGTTGGACTTAAACATCTTCTTTTTTATGTAACTCTAGCGTATAAACGTGATGCACGACAGAAGATGGACCATATATAATTCTGAAGCGGATAGGAAACCAAAGATGCCCTGGATGTACAAGGAAAGGCAACAACACAAGGGTGGTGAGATCTATCTTCTTTCTCTTTAAAGAAAATGGCAGTCGACTCATCCACACAATCTACTTCACCAGACCATTCTGAGATCACGGTATATGGTTGCCGTATCAATGAGCCACTCCTCAATACCCAAGAGGAAGGTTTCATGGAGTCCCCAAAACACCCACAGCCACGGCCAGGCTCCACCTTCCCCAGGACTTTGCTCAATGGCATCAATGGCTTATCAGTTCTCTCTCTCTCTCTCTCTCTCTCTCTCCGAATGAGGTAGTGATGGCATTGTTTTTAAGGGCCTATTTGATAAGCGAGATTTTATGGAAAAAGAAATGTAGTAATTATTTAATGATGGTCTCCTAAGGTACTATTTAAGAAGGATTCCAAGGAATTTATATAACATATTCCATATTTATTGAAGTAAGAGTAGCTTTGAATTCATTGTACAAGAGTCTTGAGAATTGTAGAACTGACAAGTACAATGACTTCGTTGTGAAGGGCTCGGCTTCGGTAGTGACCCCTCTAGCACGAGGCCGGTATGGAAAAGCTCTTTGGGCCCACCATAATCTCTGCATCTTATCCACGCTGTCCATCAATTTTTCCAAGCGTGAGCCCAAAAAAGAGGTAGATTCAAATCTCAAGTGGACCAGACTATAGAAAATAGTGGTAGTCGAATGCCCCCACTATTGAAACCTTTCTAAGACCCATTATAACGTTTACTTGCCATCTAACCTATTGATTGGGTCACACGAACTTGGATGAAGGGAAAATGTAAATACCGTCTTGATTCAGACATTTGCCTTTCAATCACCGCTATTTCTAGTGTAGTCCACACGAGATTTGAATGTGCTTCATTTTTGGTGCCCACCCGTAGAAATGAGCTGAAAAAATAGATGAATGCCATGGATAAAACACATACCCTAGGAATTGTAAGGCTCACAGAACTTTTTCGCAGCACAGGGCAGGGGGATGTGTGCTACAGCACCGGCGTATGTGTTTTATACAAGATGTCAATCCACTTTGCTGCTGAAAAGTTTTGTGAGCCCTACCTGATGTATGTGTCTTATCTACTTTGCTGGCTCATTTTAGAGAATGATCTAAAAAATAAGGCATATCCAAATACCAATTGAGCCATATCATAAGAAACAATAATGATTCAAGACCACAATAGTTAAAAACTTCTTAGGAACTACAGTCTTGTGTTTTTCGCTACATCAAGGTCTGTGTGGCCTAATCAGTAGGTTAGATGGCAAGTAAATATTTCAGTGGACCCTAGTAAGTTTTTAATGGAGAGCATTCAATCACCACCATTTCTTATGGTGTGGTCCACCTGAGATTTGGATCTGCCTCTTTTCTAGCATCGTACCACTAAGATAATTTGAAAAAAAATTGATAGACAGCCTAGATAAAACACAGATCATGTTGGAGTCTAGAGAGCTTTTCACGCACAGACCATGACCGAGATGGTACTCGAGGGGTCACAACCGAATCCTAGTCCGACAGGAGTAGCTTTGAATTGATTGTAAAGGAGGGTTGGGAAATGAGCTTCTTTATAAAATTTATAAATCAAGTATAAAAAAAGTCATGTCAAAAGAAATGAGCTTTCCTTTTTTTCTTTCATTTCTGTTCAAACGAACCTTTAGTGTTTTTTTTAATTTTAATTTTTAATTTTTTGGTCTGTGCAGTCTTGGAACCTTGTGAGAATTCCTACATGGGGCCATGGGCCCAAGTGGGCCCACCCATAATCACAATAGACAATCGATATTAGGAGCGCCGATTGGGTACCACCCCTTCAGGATTTGGCCATGGCCCCAAGTAGTGGGCCCACCCATAATCACAATGGACAATCGATATTAGGAGTGCCGATTGGGTACTACCCCACCAGGACTTGGCTAGAGACGGACGGTCCTGTCAAGGGCTCTATGGGGCACACCGTGATGTATATGTCTTATCTACACCGTCTATCTATTTTGACAGATCATTTTAAGGCATACGTGGCAGATAGAAGTTTCAAGTGTACCACACCACAGGAATCAGTGGGGATTGAAATCCTAACGTTGAAAACTTCCTAGGGCCCACCATGATGTTTATTTTACATCCAACCTGTTCATAAGGTCACATAGACCTGGATGAAAGGTAAAGATAAATATCAGCTTGATCCAAAACTTCTGCAGCCCCAAAGAAATTTTCAATGGTATGCTTTCAATCCCCACTGCTTCCTGTGGTGTGGTCCACTTGAGCCTTCGATCTGCCTCCTTCTTGTGCTCATGCCTTCAAATGATCTTTCAAAATGGATGAAGGGCATGGATAAAACATATACATTATGACGGCCCCCCTGAGAGGACCGTCCGTCTCTGGCTAGGCCTTGGTGAGCTAGTACCCAATCCGTGTCCCGATATTAGGGGTTCACCCCGGCTGTCAATACTCTTGAGTAGATCCCACTCATCCCAATAAGGCTTGTAAAAAGTGAAGGAATTACATTGATAATTAATCATTACTCACTTGTATTTATTAATTATCAATAAGCACTTGTATTTATTAATTATCAATAACCATTTGTATTTATTCACACTAGGGAAATAAATGAAAAACAAACACTTTCGTCTGGGTTAAGAATATGGAATCTTTCCCGTCCACCTAGTTCCATTTGGACTCATGGCATTCATGTCCCCTATCTGGACCGTCCGTTAGTTCCAGTCTACTATCGTTACACTAGCGTATGAAAATGTCAGCAATTGGATGCACCAAGCATCCGTGACTGAGCCTATTTTTCACAAATAATCTTATTCATCCGTTTTTTTTTTTTTCACCGGTTAGATGGTTTGGATTATCCCATAATTGTCTGTTTTTTCAAGGCAGTCTATGTAGATTGCACCGGAACTGATTTACAGTCTAGATAAGTAACATGAACACCCACGAGTCCAAATGCGAGATGTGAATAGAAGACTCGCTCGATCATTTCTCCTCTGTGTTTGTCACTGCTTATTGAACCGGAACAGGTGCATGAATCCAAACCGTTTAAGTCATGAGTTCATTTTTTTTTTTTTTTTGAGATGCCAACCATAAGCTTTTGTGTGGGCTTACCATGGTATGTATCCCTTATCAAACCTGCTAATGAAGCTTTTGGATCCGGCTCCATGGCTCATTGGTAGACATAGGGCTGTTCAAAAAACCGACTCAACCGGACCGAACTGATCGATTTCGGTCGGTTTTCAAATCTATTTCGGGTCGGATCGGTTTTTTAATATAAAAAACCGAGACTGTCGATTCGGTTGTCGTTTTGTAAAAATTATAAACCGTTTTCAACCGAACCGAACCGATATATATGTATGTGTGTGTGTGTGAGAGAGAGAGAGAGAGAGAGAGAGAGAGAGAGAGAGAGAAGTTGAGGTTGGCCCCACTTCAATATTTACATGAAATCCACTCTAACCAGTAAGGCTGCCACCCCAAGTTAGGCCCAAAACTGAAATATCATCTTTATCTGTAATTCAAATGGGCAACACCAAAAAAAAAAGAGTTTGGAGGGTAATGTGGCCCGTATACTATTTCCAATTGTGTAGTCCACCTGTATCAAAGATGACGCTGGTTTTTCATATTTAGGCCTAAAATTGGGTTAGTCACCTGCTAGTTGAGTGGATTTTTAAAATGCATGATAGTGGGGCCTATTTAAACTACATTACCAATTACCTCATGTCAAGTCAAAGAATTTTACGTAGACACCAACTTTGCAGCACAGTGAGGGTGCGAATTAGGGTAACAGTTCAGTGGGTGTTATCTTAACTATGTGGAACCACCTTGATGTATGTTTTGTATATCCATTCCATTCATCTGTTTTCATCTATCGTTTTAGGACATGGTTCCAAACCTCGAGAAGATCCAAATCTCAAGTAAACAATACCATTGGAAACAATGATGAATAACTATTAGAAGCATTTTATGGGCCACAAAAGTTTTAGATTGAGGCCCAAACCGATAAAACCGACAAAACCGAACCGACCCGAGTTTATCCGGTTCGGTTCGGTTGGTGATGATTCATCGGTTCAGTTCGATTGTTAAATATTCAAAACCGACTAAGTCGGTTCGGTTGGATATTTTCCCTCAAAACCGAACCGACCGAACCGTGCACAGTCCTAGGTAGACATAATCTGTTTTAACACTCAGACCAGGGATCAAGTACCTATGTGGTGTGTGGGTGGGTGTGTGTCAACTGTGGGTGTATGTGTGAAAGGAAGAAGTGTAAGTAGGCTTCGATGAAGAGGAGATAGCAAAAACCAGCTTGATGCAACACTGAGGGCCGGCCACGCCATATGATCTTAATGCCGTGGGGAACAATTTTACGTTGCTCCCATTGGGGGTGGTTCATATGATCTTTTATGGGGGCTAAACTTCAACTTAGTTCAAATTATAGTTATCACTTAATGGACGGAATGAATTTATGTATACCATGCTGATCAACAAAGTTACAATATGGCATCGAGCTTGGGTGTCGCCCACTATGTAAAGCAGGTGTTGTAGGCTATTGCAGTCCCCCATTAACTTTGGTGGACTTCGCCATTGGCGCACGATGTGTGAAACCATTTTATAGAAGCAGAGCCATCCTTCCTGAATGGAAGGGACTTCGATTGGGTATTGTCCATTTTTACTGCGCTGACCAAAGACATTGAGTCGTACGATTTGATTGGACGGAAGGCTGTAGATGTATAATGCCGAACAAACTTTCAAACGAGTGTGGATCCTAACCATTCAATTAATGCTTAACAAATTGATGGTTGAATGTAAATTAACGAGTTGTCAAGATTTCAATGGAAAAATCAGTTGGTAAATGTTTTCTTCCAGTGAAATTTCTAAATAGTGCTTTGCTCACAGTTGATTCAGCGGCTTAGACTATTTAGGTGGTCTGGATTACTCACACACTCATCTGGCTTTCATAATCTACCAATACACACACTGGACACAAAAACTGGTGGTGTGGAATATTTCAACCTGTTGATAATTTCAGTCTTTTCCTTTGAATATAAGAGGCTCTGAAAACCTTTAAATGATAAGAAGGTTAGATTATTCAATATGAAAATTGTTTTGAATATTCTCCATCCATAACAAGGTTCATCGTATGAGCAGTTTGGGTCATTGAAAAGGACCCCCCGTTTTTTTTCTTTCACCCACCCACCCACACCACATCACATGGGTCCCACAATCCCATGGAGCCTAACCCATTGAAAAGGACTTTGTTGATGGCTAGAGTGGCCACGTATCCTCTTGCAAGGGTGAGGATTAGGTACTACCCCAACGGGAGACGGATGGGTACATGGCACATTGGTATTGGTGGAGAGCAGGTGGGCTTTGGATTTAGTCAGGGCTTTGGATTTATTACAGAAGTAATGTCATTGTCAATGTTCCACCATTCTAGCCAGCGCTTGGGATTTATTATAGAAGTAATGGCATAAATTTCGCCGACTCTCCTTTATCTAGACTAGGGAGTGGGGACCAACAATGAAAGCACAAAATTCAATATAATGAACTATTATATAGGTTGATTATAATCAAGCGCTATCTAATAGTTTATTATATAAGTTGATTACAATTATTCAGTTGATTAGTATGAAACTTTGTTTGTGATCATTTATTTTTCTGTGGATTTGTTTGATGGGGAGATGATACGTGCAACGAAGGAACTGAAATATGTTAGAACCAACTTCATTGGTGTAAGATGATGCATCAATAGGGTTTGTCCATCTAGTGGGCCTAGTAGTACGTGGTCTACATCTCAAAAGTTCACCTATAAGAATGCATTTTTATTCATCAAATCTCTTCACACTCTGTTGCACGTGGAACATTAGCCACTTCTTTTTTCTATTGTTACTAATAAATTTAATTTTAACCACCGTACACAATAGAAGTCAAGTACTCCACCTTAATGTGTATATGGCCTCTAAACCGTGGATATGGTGACTTCCCTCCTAAACATGGGATGTTCCAAAAAATCAGTTGTATTAGGAACTCAGGTGGGTCAGACAATTTGAAATACTGAAAAATATGCCTAAAAAAATATAAAAATTGCTTTGTGGGTCCCACTGAGTTAATGAATAGCCTAAAATTTGGTGGAACCCCTCATCTAGGTGGGGCACACAATGGATGGGTAGGATGTCTAAACCACATCTCAGTTGGCCATGTAATTGATTAGGAAGGTTTTAATCGGTTGGCGTCCACTCTCGACTATTTCCTTCAGCGTGATCCACCTAAGTCTTGGATCGAGCTGGATTTCAGGCTCAAAGCCTAGCAGGAGGGAACAAGTTTACTTGTGTCACTTGAACGATGATTAAAGTACATGCATGTGGCTCTCATAATCTACCACTTCACTCACACTGGACACCAAAAATCACTCTCCTCCAATTCCTTCTCCTTTCACGAATGTGGTTTGTTTGTTGTAGAAGTTTTAGAAACTGATGTTTGATTAAATGATTTTATTTTTTAGGTGTTGGGATATTATCAATTCCATATGCACTATCAGAAGGAGGATGGTTGAGCTTGATATTTTTTCTACTTGTAGCTATAATATGTTGCTACACTGGATTACTCTTGCGAAGATGCATGGATACAGACCCAAGTATCAAAAGCTACCCTGACATTGGCGAGCATGCATTTGGGATGAAGGGAAAAATCACAATAGCACTATTCATGTATCTTGAATTGTATTTGGTAGCAATTTGAGTTCTTGATATTGGAAGGTGATAACTTAGAAAAGTTGTATCCCAACACAAATTTTGAGATCATGGGTTGGAAATTGGAGGGAAACAAGGGTTTGTTATATTTACTGCACTTGTAATTTTACCTACAATGTGGTTAAGGAGCTTAGGCCTACTAGCTTTTGTCTCTGCCGGAGGAGTCTTGGCTTCTGTTTTTAGGGCTGGTGCAGTTGACGGTGTTGGATTTCATGGAAAAGGAGCCTTTTATAATTTGAGTGGACTTCCTACTGCTATTAGCTTATATGCCTTCTGTTATTGTGGGCATGCAGTTTTCCCTACCATATACACTTCTATGAAAGATAGGAGTCAGTTCTCTAAGGTAAATGAAAACAAGGGTACCCTACTCATCTTTGACGCTCCATTTTTTATTTGTTGGCACACACGCGCGCGCGCGCAATGGTAGCTTCCATGGTTTAAAATAAAAAATTTAATTATTAAGCTGCATATTCAAATATTTATGTACTTATCAAGTATTTCATATTTAGAGTAACTCAAATTGTGTATTTAAAATTTCAAAAACTAGCTTACGAAGTCCTTATTCTAGTTTTAAAACACCAGACTTTCAATGGTTAACAAAACATTTTGGACCACTATGATGATTGTGGTAATGGTAGTTACCTAAGGTGCTATATTATGTGGCTCATAATTGAATACATACACAAATGACATACATGGTTACCCTCCTTTTTTTATTTATGGAAACACCCATTTTAATCAAGATCATTGAAAAATGGAAATCATTATAACCACCCATGCAATGAGCACTCATATGTATATTTCTCATGAGTGACGCCGTTTTTATCACCTAGGATTTATATACTTGTTAAGTCGAATCACTAATGCTATTCCTAGATGTTTTATAACTTTGCTGATCTTTTCCTATATTGCCTTGCATTCTAGATGTTAATCATCTGCTTTGTTATCTGTGCATTCAACTACGGAGCAATGGCGATTTTAGGCTACCTAATGTACGGCCAGGATGTGAAGTCTCAAGTGACATTGAATCTCCCAGTTGGAAAGATTAGTTCAAAGATTGCAATATACACCACATTGATAAACCCCTTCACTAAATATGCGCTGGTGATTACGCCGATCGCAGGGGCCATTGAAGATCAGTTTCACATCAACAACAACAGAACTATTTGCCTCCTCATCAGGACCTCATTGGTGATAAGCACTGTTATTGTGGCCTTGACAGTTCCGCTCTTCGCGTATCTTATGGCATTCACTGGGTCGTTTTTAAGTAGCATGGCTTCAATGGTATTGCCATGTATATGTTACCTTAAGATTTTCAAAGATTCCCGGAGTCGTCAGCTTGAGTTTATGATTATTTTGGGAATTATAGTAATTGGGATTGTGGTTGCAATCATGGTTACTTATTATTCTCTAAGACAAATTGCCCAACATTTGTAAGCAGAGGTCTTGTTAGAACTCATCGGCATGTAAGTTTCATAGGACATGCCAAACGCATTTCTACTTTCTTCTCAACATATTACTCTGTAGGGCTATTATTGCCTTATTGGTGATACTTACTGTGTTTTCTCCTAAAGATAATGACTTTGGAGAAGAAGGCTATCAAGTATGTAACCGTGTAATGATGAGAAGATAAAATCGTCTGCTTGAGTTTATGATTATTTTGGAAATTATAGTAACTGGGATTTTAGTAGCAATCACGAGCACTTATTATTCTCCTAGACAAATTGCTGAACATTTGTAACTAGAGGTCGTGCTAGAACTTATTGGCATGTAAGTTTCATAGGAAATGCCAAACACATTTCTATTCTCTTCTTAACATGTTACTCTATTGGGCAATTATTGGTAATAGTTACTAGGTTTACTCCTGAAGAATATGACTTTCGAGAAGAAGACTATTGTTCGCCAACCCCAAATATAAGGCCGTAATATAATAATAACTCGATGAGCCAGAGATCATTCCACAAGGATCATGGTAACAACCCCAAACTCTAATAGTTAGCACTAACTAAATTCATATTTAAATTGAGTGATGGTTTGCAAAAACATAAAACTAAGATTAATATAGAAAATTCAGAAATAAAAGCGCTAGGAATTTAATGATTCAATTATAATCATTCATAATTTTAGTTTAATGATTCAAGATGATAACTCGATTGGAATCGAAGTCCTATCCTATCCAATCGGATTATAAATTTAGTTAAACCATAATTTATAATTCAATGTAAAATCTGAATTTCAATAGATAAGTTCTAGATAAAACATAGAGTATTTAACTTGTAGGATTATAAACATTCATCGTAATCACAATGAATCTAAGAATTCCACATATCAAAATCTTCATCAACCTAATTGATTAATCTCAGAAAATCAAATATCCCATGCAAACACAATCACAAAAGATGGAAGATTAATCTAACATTAGTAATTTTATTAAAACCAACTATGACAATTCATCATTAAAATTCATAATTACCTGAATAAAAGTAAACCTAACATCATAAGCAACTATAAGCTTCCCCTCTTAGCCTTAGCTAAGAGGTTTAGCTAATCATCAGCATGACTAAGCTAATCTCTAGAAAAAAAAAAAAAAAAAAAAAAAAAAAAAAAAAAAAAAACTTGATATGGAACCCTCCACTTTCAAATTTCTCTCATTCCTTCATGTTCTAGGGCTCCTAGGATGCTTTTGAATGCCTAAAATTATCCATTTATATAGAAAAATCGGGCATCGTCTCTTGATTTTGCATAAGAAATTGCACACCGACATCGTCCATCGGCTGGTTGAAGTTGAGCTTCGGCTAGCCGAAATTTTCCTTAACTGTCCAGTAGAAGACTGTCAAATTTCACACGTCGGGTCAACCGGCCAAAATTGCTCTTTTTAGGACAGACAGTTTCAACCCAAATTGTCAATTTTCATCCAGTCGACCAGCAAATTCAGCAGGTTGAAGTTGAGCTTCGGTCGACCAAAATGGACAAAAACTGTGCAACAAAGTCATTTCTTGAACTTTTTACATTTTGTTTTTTTGACTCTACAACTTTGTACTTCAACTTTTCTAGCCAATTTAGATGTTGTAACTTGATTTTTCATGCTTTTTTTTTCATAATTCTTTTTTATCTTTAATTTATTATAAGGACTGCTAAATGTACTGGTTATAGGAACCAAATGACACGTTGGTGCATGGGACATTGTGATGACATTGTTCAATTGCATTGACTATAAATTAGCACACGAGGCACATGTGAGACTATCAATCAAAGGTGAATGGTGACACATTTAAATTTAACTCTGGAAAGCTCATTTTCCTTCCATTGTGGAAAAATGCCTTCCGCAGAGGCAGAAAAATTAATTTAATGATTTTTTAATTAAAAAAAACAAGCAGTAAATTGTATTTCTCACAAATTCTCACAAAGAAGACTCCACAGACAAAGGAAAGTTTCATAGGAAAACAGTATTTCCTTTCTTTTCCTCTATATGAATCCAAACATGCCCTAAAACTCTTCAATGACACCATGCACACAAAATTGTCGAACCTTGAATCTAGAGTCTAGACGAATGTGAGTCTCCAATAACACATGCTATGGGGAATTTCTACAACACGAAACCTTGTAGGGACCATTACAATGCCCGTGTGAAATCCACTGTGTCCATAATTCCACCTGCTCAGATTACAATGAGAGCCGAAAAATGAAT
Source organism: Liriodendron chinense (assembly GCA_003013855.2). NCBI lineage: Eukaryota > Viridiplantae > Streptophyta > Magnoliopsida > Magnoliales > Magnoliaceae > Liriodendron > Liriodendron chinense. The sequence continues at coordinate 1,243,998 of PVNU02000736.1, read as the reverse complement.
CGGCCCACTAGAAAAAAGTGAGGCTTGAATGACCACTATTGAAACCTTATTAGGGCCCACATAAGTTTTGGATATGGCTTATATTTGTATTTTCCATTTATCCTTGCGGGTATTGCCATATGAATGGGTTGGATGGCATATAAATATCATGGTAAGCCCATGAAGGTTTCAATAGTGGACATTTTCATCCTCATTGTTTCCTATGATGTAACTCATTTAGGTCCTGGATCTACTTTAATTTTTGAGCTCTCATCCTGACATAAGCTCGCCCCCCCCCCCCCAAAAAAAAAAGAAGGAAAAGCTGGTAAAATTGAAATATGAAATATGCTCATAAAATTCATATACAAAATGAATTTCATATAGACATTGCAATGGGCCCATAGGGACTCGCATTGCAGAAAACTCACATCCAGTGTAGACAAGTGGGTCTGCCGGATCAGTGATTGCACCGTTGAGCTAATGGGCTTCAGTATGAGTTGATCATGTGCCCCCTAAAAATTTTCCATTTTGGGAAATCATACAATCCAATCTTTATTTATTATTATTTTTTTTTAATCCCATTATTATTTTGGGGCCCACACAACTCGCATATGATATATATATATATATATATATATATATATATATATATATATATATATATATATATATATATATATATATATATATATATATATATATCACTTATGTACGTATTAAACATAAATGGTTTGGTTTTCAATTGAACACTAGTGTTATATACATCTAGTTTAATCCACAAATTAGTTGATCATTAAAATGTGGATCAACCAGACCCGACCTGGTTTAATTTGGGTTGGGTAAGGATTGGGAAAATCCAACCCGAATTCAATTTGGGCCGGGTTAGGATTGAGGTGGAAATGACCCAACCTGAACCCAACCTGAACCGACCCGATGCATTGCCACCTCTCTGGTCGCATGAGATTGACAGACTGGATTGCTGAGCCACCACCCCACCTGTCCGAACTTAAAGCTCGAGGACATTCACGTCATGGCATTAAATATGGACCGCCAAAGATCATTTTAAAAAAAGAAAGAAGAAGGGTCAAACCAATGATTCCATCCATCTATTTAATAGCTCCCTCATGGATTATTTATGATCTATATAATCCAGGACTCACCACCATTTTCAAAATGGTGCTAGACTCACATTGGAGTCTGGATAGACTCCAAGAGCTAACAAGGCTCGCATGGGTAGTTTCTGTATTTTCATGAAAATTACAGGAGAGAGACAATGTCGTGTAGCGATTCGAAGAAAATGGAGGAAGAAGAAGGTAAATTAGAAAATAATGGCAGTATGTTCTTCCGAACATTCTTCAACTTCACTAATGCAACCGCAGGTATCACTATCAACATATACACATTCCATCTATATTTTTATTAATAACCATGGGCGCTCCCATTGCAGACAGACCATACCCCATTGTTTATGATTCACCACCATCCTGGATTGAGGCCGATTTTTGGGATGCGCTCCATGTTTGATGGGTCATGGGCCCACGATGCCTGTGGGCATGTTTGGCATGTGTTTCTGCCTCTTTTACTGATGCTGGCACCCTAGTGAGGTCCCTTTGCTGAATGGCTTGGATCTAATTGCAAGCGTGTGCGGAGAAGTACCTCCCCTCTTCGCATCACAAAAAAAAGTTGAGCCGTCGGGCTCGTTTTTGGTTTGGCTCAGCCGAGCTTTTGAACCCAATTCAAGCATAAAAAAAATAAAAAATTAAATAGGCCCTGCTGAAAACCTAGCCTAAAACTGTTTAAAATCTGGGCCTACAGGCAAGCCAAAGCCGATTGACACTCCCCCACATGTTTTTATTGAGAATTTGCCTCTCATTCCTTTGCTCTATTGGACTAAACAACATACCTTTCCAGCTAGTCAAGTCAAGTCAACACAAACTAAGTTTTGAGTCGAGTAGAATCAAGCCAGGGTTAGCTCAAGCTCGGCTCGAAAATCTTCAAGCTGAAAAAAAAAAAGGCTCAACTCATGTACAGCTCTAGTCTCATTAGATGAACAGATTTAATAGTTGAAAATGGGCCTATGTATGGTGGGCCGAAATATTGTTCTGGCTTGTCGTGCTAGGGTGGCCACTGGCCCAGTAGGAAAGGCTATAAAGGGGGTGGTTGGTCTGACGGGTTCCGAAACCTAGACAGATAGGGTTGTGCTCGGCCATGTAATATAGGCCAGCGGGTCCTGATTGGACCTGATTGTAAGGCCCACTTGATAGATGGCTCAGGTTCAGGACTAAGTTTATATCCTTAGTGACTGGACTTGCCCCATAAATTGAAGGCCAGATTAGAGAACCCACCAGTGCCAGTCTTGACTCTTAAGCCCGATTGAAAATCAGGATATTCAAAAGCCCAGCCGTGGTGCCGTCTCTAGCTTGTGACCGTGGCACACGTGTAAGTGTGATTCAGTTGTGTGGGCCCTTTAGTAGGTTATGATGGAATAGTAAATTGATTGCATAAATACTACAATTGGAATGAGCAGATTTCATCGCCGACCTAGGTGGATATCATATGATGTGGTCCAGAAGGGCATTTTCCTAAAACTCCAATCTGGATGGGACCTAGTGTTGCCAATGGACCAGGCCTGGGGTTGTCTTGTTTCATGATTTTGAATTTGTCAGTAGACCCATTCAAAATTCATATTTTGATTGTCCAGGGCCTAGCCTATTGACAGTATTAAATTGGGATGATGAGGATTGTTTTTTTTTTTAATTGACACTGTACGTGTGTGTGCATTCATTAAAAGATTACATTGGGTGAGACCTACAAAAGATTATATCCACCCGTGGGGCACGAGGGTTCATCGCTCAAATACATCTAATCTAAAGTCTGAGTCACAAATCCGAACCATCAATCTCATTGATAATGTCTGAAAATCATTGATTCAGTGTTCTTAGGACTAACGGGTTGGCCATCTAGTAAATCTGCCCTACATGATATTCGCACCCTCTTTTATAATATTGTATAAAAAGAAAACTACCAATATCAACCTTAAAAAATGTAATGGTAGTTACATTGTAATTAATTATTATTTATTTGCTTGTATTTAAACAGTATAAATGGAAATCAAACATGCCCAAAAGAATGTGTGTAGACATTGCAGATTTGCAGTGGCACCGCCTCACTGTCTCCTGCCTTGAACGGCGTCCACAACCTCATCATGTCCCTTTGCTGGCCAGTCGACAGAGATATTTTGTGTGAGAAGTTCACCTCCATTCATTGTTGATATTGCTGCCTGGGCTTCCTTGAAGTTGTCGGATTCAATCTGCACGTACCTTTGGCCTGCTGATAGAAAGCGAACTGACCTGGTCCGTCTACGACGCGGACTGCCTGCGAAAGCCTTTTGCAGGCATCTCCTGCGTTCGGAATCTACGTGGGGCCCACTGTGATGTTTGTTAGAAATCTACGCCGTCCAACCGTTTTGTGAGATCATTTTAGGCGTTGCGACCAAAAGTGAATGGGATCCAAGACTCAAGTGGGCCGAAAACGTAACGATTGAACTTTTACAGTTGAAATATTCGTGGGGTCACAGAAGTTTCGAATCAGAATAATATTTGTGTTTTCAGTTCATCTCAATAGGAATGAAATTATGAACGGTATGGATGGCATATAAACATGACTGTAGATCTCATAGAGGTTTCAACGGTAGGAATCTCCCTACCCACCTTTTGCTTTAGTGCGGCCAACCTGACTCTTGGATCCTGCTCAGTTTTTGTCGCAACGCCTAAAATGATCTCATAAAACGTTTGGACTGCGTAGATTTCTCACAAACATCACGGTGGGCCCCACGTAGATTTCGAACGCAGGAGATGCCTGCAAAAGGCTTTCGCAGGCAATCCGCGTCCCCTGATCTACCACAGAAGCTGCTGCGGGCTGGAACTTGACAGAATCTACTTCTATATAATCTGAATTAGAGCACAAATTCAGGAGCTTGGATCGCCTTTTATTTGAATTCGCAGACCCGAAATAACTGAATCTACCGCATCAGAGAACAAACCCAGGAGAGCTGATCTCTCCCTCTCTCTCTCTCTCTCTCTCAATCTTCCTTTTTTTTTTTTTTTTTTTTTTTTCACTACCTATAGATTACAATAACAGGACCATCCCAACCACCCATCCAAATGGAACAATCTTATGCTGAATTTGTAATGAACCTTTTTTTCCATGTAATTAGTTCATGGATTTTGATCAGTTCATGGATTTTGATGCAACCAACGTGCCCTTGCCTATGATGAAAGTGTTGGGGAGTCTTCAAACGATGCACGAATTGGATGCTCTGACCAGCCGGACGGCCTGACCCAGATGCAGTTTGAAAGCCCCCTCCCATGTGCAGTTTGTGCCCAGACCGGTCGGCTGACCGGTCGGCTGTGAGGCAGCGTTGGTGATGTTCTCCCTGGACTGATTTTTGTGAAGGCCGACCGGTCGACCGACCGGATTTCTTGCGCAGTCCGCAGTACTGCGCAAGGTGTTTCTATTTTCGGATTTCTTTCTATTTAAGGTGTTGTAATCCGACCTAGAGAGGTATTCTAAGGTGTCCAAGGTTTCCTATTCATACTAGGAAGAGGGGAGATGTGTGTGTGAGAGAAAACTTCGGGATTTCTCTGTTTTTCCTTGCTTTGTGGGCTGTCAATCTCTGTAATCTTTTGATATTCATAGTGGATCGTTTGTGCCGTGGTTTTTTACCCGTTTTGGGGTTTTTTCACGTAAAATTCGGAGTCACTCGTGGTGTGCTTGTGTGTGATTGATTGCATCTTGTTACTCGTTTGATTTCGCATTGCTTCACGTGTTCGGCGTTCCGCTTCTGCTGCCGGCTTCTATCCCAACAAATGGTATCAGATCTAAAGTTGGGGTGAAGTAGATTCGAATCTGAGACGAGAAGATGGGATCGAGCGCAAGGTTCGATATAGAGAAATTCTCTGGGGAAAATAACTTTGAGCTATGGAAGGTGAAGATTGAATCCTTCCTGGTTCAGCAAGGGCTTGATGGAGCTCTTGGAAAGCGATCCGAGGCTATGAAAGACGATGAGTGGACGAGGCTCGACAAGAAGGCAAGAACCTCAATCCTGTTAAACCTTATGAATGATGTTCTCTATCATGTCATGAAGGAGAAGACTGCGGCTGAAACGATGGCAAAGCTAGAGAAGGTTTATGCCAAGAAATCTCTAGAGAATCGCATGTACGTGTTGATGCAGTTGTTCACCTTGAGGATGGCTGAGGGAACTGAGGTGGAGGACCACCTGAGCACGTTTAATAGGCTGGTTTTCAAGTTGGTGGAGATCGATGAACCGATGAAGGATCAGTATCAAGCATGTATCCTGTTGAACTCTCTTCCATATTCATATGAGTCGTTTAGGGACTCTGTGTGTACAGGAAGGGAAACCATAAGCGTCGAGATCGTTATCTCAGCCCTTCGGTCGAAGGCGATGAGAAAGAAAAGCGGTGACGTGGCTTCCCGTTATTCCACAGAGGCACTGGCTATGGTAGGAAGAAGTTCTGAGCATGGAGGATATTCAAAATCGGTATCAAGGGCCAAGGGCAAAGGTAAGTCTAAGGTGAAGTGCTGGAATTGTGGCCAGGAGGGCCACATGAGAGGGGATGTCAGAATCGCAGGTTGAGGCAAGAGAAGTATGGAAATTCTTCTGGAGATAGAGCCAATACCGTAGAGGACGGTGGCAATTTTTGTGAAGTTCTGACTGTATCTAGCAAGGGATCTCACGGTAGTGAGTGGATCCTTGATTCAAGGGCTTCATGTCATGTTTGTCCTGACCGGAGTTCATTCACTACATACAGGGAGTATGGTGGAGAATCGGTGTTTGTGGGCGATGGAGTCGCTCATAAGGTTGTGGGTGTTAGTACTGTGCGCATCAGGATGTTCGATGGAGTCGAATGAGTCCTAGAAGATATGAAGCACGTTCCCTAGATGAAGATGAATGTTATTTCTCTTGGTGCACTCGAGGCGAAAGGGTGCGTGTTTATCGGCCGAGATTGTTGCTGTGAAGTGATGAAAGGGGCACTCGTGTGTATGAAGGCACAGAGTTGTGGCCATCTTTACATGTTGATCGAGAGCACAATTCACGGTGGAGCTGCGGGAATGGCAGCAAGATCCACGGTTGCTCGTATGTGGCAAGTACCCAAGGGCCACATGAGAAGAGTGGTAAAGGGCGTGAATTTGCAAGGATAGGGTCGATGGTGGCATGAGAAGCGGTAGAACTATTATTGAAGATGAGATGACGTTGCAAGGATGTGTTGATTCGACGTTTGAAGCCTCGGTGGAGTTTGTTGGGGAGTCTTCAAATGATGCACGAATTGGGTGCTCCGACCTGCCGGACGGCCTGACCCAGATGCAGTTTGAAAGCCCCCTCCCATGGCAGTTTGTGCCAGACCGGTCGGCCGACCGGTCGTCAGTGGGCTCCGACCGGTCAGGCGACCGGTCGGCTGTGAGGCAGCGTTGGTGATGTTCTCCTTGGACTGATTTTTGTGAAGGCCGACAAGTCGGCCAACCGGCTGGTCGGCCGACCGGCCGGCTGTGCGCGCGGATTTCTTGCGCAGTCCGCAGTACTGCGCAAGGTGTTTCTATTTTCGGATTTCTTCCTATTTAAGGTGTTGTAATCCGACCTAGAGAGGTATCCTAAGGTGTCCAAGGTTTCCTATTTGTACTAGGAAGAGGAGAGAGGTGTGTGTGTGAGAAAACTTGGAGATTTCTCTATTTTTCCTTGCTTTGTGGGCTGTCAATCTCTGTAATCTTCTGATATTCATAGTGGATCGTTTGTGCCGTGGTTTTTTACCCGTTTTGGGGTTTTTCTACATAAAATTAGGAGTCTCTTGTGGTGTGCTTGTGTGTGATTGATTGCATCTTGTTACTCGTTTGATTTCGCATTGCTTCACGTGTTCGGCGTTCCGCTTCCGCTACCGGCTTCTATCCCAACAGAAAGATACATGACCGCATTTCCTGGTCCTGATCATCCAATAGCATGTCCACTTCTTGCTCTTTAGCGTCATTTTCGATGGCTGGAATATCTCAAAGCTTCATTTTAATACACAACTCGGTGGAACCTGCACGCAAATAACTGGTGGTCGTTCCCTCCCTTGGGAGCGGATTTGGTGCCACCTAGCCCTCACCCAGCATTAGGGCTGTAAATGGGTCAGTGGACCGATGGGGTACCCGGACCCAACCCATTTAGACCCGACCCAGACCTGACCCATTTGTTAAATGGTACATGTTTGGTCCAAGAACAGACCCCGTTTGCTAAACGGGTCGGGGTCTGGTTTCCTTTATATTAGACGCGACCCGAACTCATTTAGTAAGTGGGCGGGTTTGGCCTATGTTTCAAGGGACCCGTCTAGACCCGGTTTTAAGCCTTGTAAAATGCTTGTATACTTGATCTAGACCCGGACCCATTAGACCCGACTCATTTATAAATGGGTCTGGGTGGATCTCCCTCTACCAGACCTGGACCCATTTATAAATGCCTCGATTTTGGATGCATGCCCTAAAATCACCTCGAAAAATGGATGGACGGATTTGATAAGTCAAATGCATCATAGTGGGCCCCACAAAAAGTTCACAATCTTCCTAAAAAAGCAACTGGTCAATTTTTTTCTTGAAAAATGTGTACAGGTAAAATACATTGTAATTAATCATTAGCCATTTATCATTTATTTACCCAGGGAAATGAAAACAAACACACCATGGTCCGTAATGAAAGTCCATGAAGATGACTTTCAATTCGTACCAAAAGGAAACATTGTCTGTAATGCATAAATAAATGAGATCAAGGCATTTTGACTCGGACATTGACTAGTACTGTTTGTTTACTGAATTTGGTCAGCTGATTTTTTTTCATTTAATCATCCACTACTCGGCCAATTAGGACATTGGGTTAGTACAATTTTTTGTTGATGACCCATCTAACATGGATCCTACAATTTGAGCACAATTTGAGCGGTTTAAATTGTAGGGGCCAACTTGAGTGGACTCCAATTAGCCAAATAGGCTTAAATCGGGGAAGAAGGAACGCAGGCAGGGTTTTTCCGGCAGAGTTAATCGATACTCTGGTAGAGAGGGTGATATTTTATACGTATGCACTCAGAAATCATACGCATGACATAAACTAACTCAAATTAAACCGTCCAAATCACGGGCCTATTGTAGATATGTCAAGGCTCGAAATTGATATTAATCAAACCACATTATTCTTTGATTAGTGCCCATTTGTATTTATTTATTTATTATTATTATTTTTTTTCTGTTTGTTGAATTTGGATCATTGACCATTCTCACTTCAGCAGTCCAAAAGGTGTCGACAAATCATCCGGTTAAAAAATCGAATCAGCCTAGTGTTTAGAGTACAGGCCATCAAAATTAGGACCCCCAATTTATTGTTTTAATCTAAGTCAAATATTTGAACCTTGCAATATTTTAAAAAACGCCCGATTTAAGAATCCATACATGAAAATTAGTACCAATTGTTTACTAACCCCGATTTTGGCGTGCATACATAGAGCTTAGCACTCACATGTTTTTGGAAAGAAGGTCTCAAATCCAATTGGTTGGACCGCAAGCTACGGTCCACATAGTGGGTAACTTACAATCTTTGAATGTGCGTGCAATATCTGAACCATTCAACACAGGCTCAGCACAAGGATCAACTTATGCAAAAATCAGACATCAACTCATTGAGTGGTCCGAACTTGTATTTTGATATTTATCAATGGCTAGATTTCTTTCTGTGCGGCTGATCTCCTTATCAGAAGATTGGGCTGGTTTTCTTGCAGTGATCGTCACGGTGGGACCAACCTATTGGAAGGTTTGGATTTGATATGCACTTACGAGGTTGGGATATATCTATTGGTTGAACTGTATCTTCGGGTCGAACCGGTTGGACTTAAACATTTTCTTTTTTATAAAACCCTAGCATATGTCGTGATACACGACAGAAGATAGACCAAATATAATTCTGGAGCGGATAGGAAACCAAAGATGCCCTGGATGTAGAAGGAAAGGCCACAACACAAGGGTGGTGAGATCTATCTTCTTTCTCTTTGAAGAGAATGGCGCCAGTCGACTCATCCACACAATCTACTTCACCAGACCATTCTGAGATCATGGTATATGGTTGCCGTATCAATGAGCCACTCCTCAATACCAAAGAAGAAGGGTTCATGGAGTCCCCAAAACACCCACAGCCACAGCCAGGCTCCAACTTCCCCAGGACTTTGCTCAATGGCCTCAATGGTTTATCAGGTCTCTCTCTCTCTCTCTCTCTCTCTCTCTCTCTCTCTCTCTGAATGCGGTAGTGATGGCATGGTGGGCCCACTTGCTGCTGAAAAGTTTTGTGAGCCCTGCATGGTGTATGTGTCTTATCACTTTGCTGGCTCATTTTAGAGAATGAGCTAAAAAATTAGGCATATCCAAATACCAGATGAGCCACATCATAAGAAACAATAATGATTCAAGACCACAACAGTTAAAAACTTCTTAGGAACTACAGTCTTGTGTTTTTCCCTTCATCAAGGTCTGTGTGGCCTAATCAGTGGGTTAGATGGCAAGTAAATATTACAGTGGACCCTAGTAAGTTTTTAATGGAGAGCATTCAATCACCACCATTTCCTATGGTGTGGTCCACCTGAGATTTGGATCTGCCTCTTTTCTGGGATCGTACCCCTAAAATAATTTGAAAAAAAAAATGATAGACGGCCTAGATAAAACACAGAGATCATGTGGGAGTCTACAGAGCTTTTCACGCACAGACCATGACCGAGATGGTACTGGACGGGTCACAACCGAAGCTGAGTCCGACGGGAGTCGCTGTGAATTGATTGTAAAGGAGGGTTGAGAAGCGGAACGGAGAAGTACAATATAAAATTTATAAGTCAAGTATAAAAAAAAGTCATGTCAAAAGAAATGAGCTTTCCTTTTCTTTCATTTCTCATCAAACGAACCTTTAGTGTTTTTTTAATTTTAATTTTTAATTTTTTGGTCTGTGCAGAGACTCGGCACCTTGTGAGAATTCCTACATGTGACTATGGGCCCAAGTGGGCCCACCCATCATCACAATGGACAATCGATATTAGGAGTGCCGATTGGGTACTACCCCACCAGGACTTGGCTAGAGACGGACGGTGCTGTCAGGGGCTCTGTGGGGCACACCATGATGTATATGTCTTATCTATACCGTCTATCTTTTTTGACAGATCATTTTAAGGCTTGCGTGGCAGATGGAAGATTCAAGTTGACCACACCACAGGAAGCAGTAGGGATTGAAATCCTAACGTTGAAAACTTCCTGGGGCCCACCATGATGTTTATTCTCCATCCAACCTGTTCATAAGGTCACATAGACCTGGATGAAAGGTAAAGATAAATATCAGCTTGATCCAAAACTTCTGCGGCCCCAAAGAAATTTTCAATGGTATGCTTTCAATCCCCACTGCTTCCTGTGGTGTGGTCCACTTGAGCCTTCGATCTGCCTCCTCCTTGTCCTCATGCCTTCAAATGATCTTTCAAAATGGATGGAGGGCATGGATAAGACATATACATTACGGTGGGCCCCCTGCTGATAGGACCGTCCGTCTCTAGCTAGGCCCTGGTGGGCTATTACCCAATCCTTGTCCCGGCTTGCACATGGCACCGCTGTCAATACTCTTTGAGTTGATCCCACTCATCCCAATAAGGCTTGTAAAATTGACGGTGATCCCACGCCTTTAATTCGTAGGTCATGCGCCATCCATCCATCTATGATGGATTCCTCTGATCCGATGGTCTTTGCTCAGATGGGCCCCACTTTGGAATTTACATTTTTTTTTTTTTTTGAGATGCCAACCATAAGCTTTTGTGTGGGCCTACCATGGTATGTATCCCTTATCAAACCCGCTAATGCAGCTTTTGGATCCGGCTCCATGGCTCATTGGTAGACATAATCTGTTTCAACACTCAAGACCAGGGATCAAGTGCCTCTGTGGTGTGGTGTGGGTGGGTGTGTGTGGACTGTGGGTGTATGTGTGAAAGGAAGAAGTGTAAGTCGGCTAGGATGAAGAGAAGATAACAAAAACCAGCTTGATGCAACAATGAGGGCCGGCCACGCCATCTGAACTTAATTCCGTGGGGAACAATTTTAGGTTGCTCCCATTGGGGGTGGTTCATATGATCTTTTATGGGGGCTAAACTTCAGCTTACTTGGTTCAAATTATAGTTATCACCTAATGGATGGAATGAATTTTACATATACAGTATGTATGGTGATCAACAAAGTTACAATATGGTATCGAGCTTGGGTGTTGCCCACTGTGTAAAGCACGTGTTGTAGGCTATTGCAATCCTCCGTTAACTTCGGTGGACTTCACCATTGCCGCACGATGTGTGAAACCATTTTATAGAAGTAGAGGCATCCTTCCATTCAGGAAGGGACTTCGATTGGGTATTGCCCATTTTTACTGTGCTGACTAAAGACATTGAGTCATGGGATTTGATTGGACGGAAGGCTGTAGATGTACAACACCGAACAAACTTTCAAATGAGTGTGGATCCTAACCATTCAATTAATGCTTAACAAATTGATGGTTGAATTTAAAATAATGAGTTGTCAAATTTTCAATGAAAAAATCAGTTGGTAAATGTTTTCTTCTAGCGAAATTTCTAAATAGTGCTTTAATCACAGTTGATTCAGCCGTTTAGACTATTTAGGTGGTCTGGATTAGTCACACACTCATCTGGCTTTCATAATCTACCAATACACACACTGGACACAAAAATTGCTCTCCTCCTATTCATTCTCCTTTCACATAAAGTCCCATTTGGAAATTTAGAAGTGGATTTGTTTATTGTGTTAGCATTACAAACTGATGTTTGGTCAAATGGTTCTCTTTTTTAGGTGTTGGAATACTATCAATTCCATACGCACTATCCGAAGGAGGATGGTTGAGCTTGATATCTTTTCTACTTGTAGCAATAATATGTTGTTACACAGGATTACTCTTGAGAAGATGTATGGATGCAGACCCACGTATCAAAAGCTACCCCGACATTGGCGAGCATGCGTTCGGCTGCAAGGGCAAAATCACAATTGCACTATTCATGTATCTCGAATTGTATTTGGTAGCGATTGAGTTCCTGATATTGGAAGGAGATAACTTGGAAAAGTTATTTCCCAACACAGGTTTAGAGATCATGGGGTTAAAAATTGGAGGGAAACAAGGGTTTGTTCTGTTAAGTGCTCTTATAATTTTACCTACAATGTGGTTAAGGAGCTTGGGCATACTTGCTTATGTCTCTGCTGGAGGGGTGCTGGCTTCTATCACTTTGGTGGCTTCTGTTTTTTGGACCGGTGCAATTGATGGTGTTGGATTTCATCGAAGAGGAGCCTTATATAATTTGAGTGGACTTCCTACTGCTATTAGCTTATATGCCTTCTGCTATTGTGGGCATGCAGTTTTTCCCACCCTATACACTTCTATGAAAGATAGGAGGCAGTTCTCTAAGGTAAGTGAAAACAGGGGAATATATATATATATATATATATATATATATATATATATATATATATATATATATATATATATATATATATATTAACAGTAGCTTTGATGGTTTAAAATAAAAGTTTAAATTACTAAGTTGTAGATTCAAATATTTTTGTACTTTTAAATTAGGTATTTCATGTTTAATACCTCGAATTTTGTATTTAAATTTTCAAAAACCAGCTTAAGAAATCCTTTATTTAGTTTTTAACAAAACATGTTGGACCAATATGATGATTGTCATAATGGTGGTGATCTAAAGTGCCACATTATTTGTCTCTATAACTAAATACAAACACAATGACCTAGATTACCATCCTTATTTTAATGGAAAAACCCATGTTTTAATAAAGGCCATTGAATAAGGATAAACTTTATAACTACCCATGCAATGGGTATTCATATGTATTTTCTCTTTAATAAGACCAGTTTTATAACTACCAGTTTTATCATTTATATAATTGATAAGTCTAATCATTAATGCTATTTACTTTGTTGACCTTTTTTCTTATATTGCCTTGCATTCTAGATGTTGATCCTCTGCTTTGCTATCTGCACTTTCAATTATGGAACAATGGCGATTTTAGGCTACCTAATGTACGGTCAGGATGTGAAGTCTCAAGTGACATTAAATCTGCCTGTTGGAAAGATTAGCTCAAAGATTGCAATATACACCACATTGATCAACCCCTTCACTAAATATGCGCTGATGGTTACGCCGATCGCGAGGGCCATCGAAGATCAATTTCATATCAACGACAATGGAACTATTAGCCTCCTCATTAGATCTTCATTGGTGATCAGCACTGTTATTGTGGCATTGACAGTTCCGCTCTTTGCGTATCTTATGGCACTTATTGGGTCATTTTTAAGTAGCACAGTTTCGATGGTATTTCCATGCATATGTTACCTTAAGATTTTCAAAGCTTCTCGAAGTCGTCAGCCAGAGTTTACAATTATTGTGGGGATTTTAGTAATTGGGGTTTTTGTTGCAATCATGGGCACTTATTATTCTCTAAGACAAATTGCAGAACATTTGTAAGCAGAGTTTTTGCTATATTTTACCATATATATTGTTTTTTTAAACTTATTTGTGTATAGGTTTCATAGGACATGCTAAAAACGTTTCTAATTTCTTCTTCGCATACACTCTGTAGCGCTATTATTGGTGATAATTAGTGGGTAAGAAGATAGGGTTGTTACCAAATCTTATATACAGTTTTACAATCTGCTATAAATATATTCTCTAATCCCATGCAAGGATACGTTGGGAAGAGATTTCCTTATTGATTTCCAGAACTCTTCAGAAATAGCATGTGTGTATTATCGTTGAAGCTTGAATCAAGAATCTAGATCATGGACATGAGTTTCCCGCAACACATGTTATTTGGAGTTTCTCTACAAGGCAGAGACCTATAGGGACCATGACCATGCTCATGTGATGGTCCACTGCGTCCATAGTTCCCCCAACTCATGTTATGATGAGAGCCCAAAAATGAAGCAGATCCAAAACTCAAGTGAGACACACCATAAGAAACAGTGGGGACTGAACAGCCACCATTAATGAAACCTTATTACACCCATGGAAGTCTTGGATATGGTGTTTTCCATTCATCGTGGTGGGAATTTCCTTATGAATGGGTTAGATGGCATATAAGCATCACAGTAAGCCCTATGAAGGTTTCAATGGTGGATGTTTCCATCCTTACTGTTTCTTTTGTTGTGACAAATTTAGGTCTTTGATCTACCTCATTTTTGAGCTCTCATCATAACATGAGCTCGAGAAACTGATTTGCGGAGTGAATTTCACATGGACATCAAGATGGGCCCCACAGTGATTATTCTTGTTGCAGGAAACTGATGTCTAATCTAGACAAATTGGTCTTCCAGATCAGCTGTTGAACTTGGACTAATGGACTCTTCAGTATGAGTTGAGCATGCCCCTAAAAATTTCCATTTTGGAAACTTGGACAATCCAATCTTTGTTTTCCTTATTTACTCCATGGAATGTGAACTATTGCAACGTTCTCTTCTTAACCATGTATCCGTTCGTGGTAGCCTTTGCACGGCATACAGACTTTTAAGTGCATTTTTCCCAATTATGTTATTCCAAAGGGAGCTGCACCTTTTGCTAAACCTTGTTCTTTTCAGCGGATTTAGTCCATGTTTCAGAATTTTAGCCGTAGCTTGCAACAGCTTTGAAATTAGCCTTTGCTTAAGATTACAAAAGCAAGGCCCTTCTAAAAAATTAAAAAAAAAAAAAAAAAAAAAAATCCCTGGGAGGGTGCATGAGGGTGACGGACTGGATCACTGAGTCGCCAACCCACTTGTCCACTTGTCCAAACTTAAGGCTCGACGACATGCACGTCATTGGCATTAAATATCGACCGCCAAAGATCATTTGTAAATTAAAAAAAAAAAAAAGTCTAGCCAATGATTCGATGTTAGAGAGCCTTCAAACTATGCTGGGTGCTCAGACCAGCCGCGACCAGTCTGTGTGTTATTGCCCAGATGCACAGCAGGTCTTTGGACGTTTTTCACTTAACCTAGATTGGTCGTCCGACCGGTCTGCAGGGGGCTCTGACCAGTTGGCAGTGAGGTAGCGTGAACAAGTCTATGAAGTTTTCTCCACTAGACTGTTTTGTGCAATGGTCGACCGGTCGACTGCGCACGCGGTTTCTTACGAGGTTTTGCGGTAGTGCGTAAAATGTTTCTATTTTCAGATTATTGACTATTTAAAGGGATGTAATCCAGACTTAGATGGTATTCTAAGATGTCCAAGGTTTCCTAATTGCATTAAGAAGAGGGGAGAATGATTTGTGAGGGAGAGAGCTTGGGTTTTCTTTGTTTTCCTTGCTTGTGGGCTATCAATCTCTGTAATCTTCTGTTTATTATAGTGGATCACTTTGTGTCGTGGTTTTTTTACCCGTTGAAGGGTTTTTCCACGTAAAATCGAATTGTCTCTTGTGGTTGAATGCTTATGTAGTTTAATTTCATTGTATTTCTCGTTTGATCTCACATTACTCTGCGCGTTTAGCTTCTGCTTCCGCTGCCGGTTTTCCCAATAAGTAGTATCAGAGCTATTGTTGGGGTGGAGTAGAATTCGTATCTGAGACGAGGAGATGAGATCGAGTACAAGGTTCGAGGTAAAGAAGTTCTCCAACAAAAATAACATCGAACTATGGAAGGTGAATGTTGAATCCGTCCTGATTCAGCAAAGACTTGATGAAGCTCTTGGAAAGCGACCTGAGGCTATGAAAGATGATGAGTGGACGAAGTTCGACAAGAAGGCTAGAACCTTGATCCTATTAAGCCTTACGGATGATGTTCTCTATCACATCACGAAGGAGAAGACAACTGCTGATATAATGGCGAAGCTAGAGAAGGTCTATGCCAAGAAATCTCTAGAAAATCGCATGTATCTGTTGATGGAGTTGTTCACCTTGAAGATGACTGAGGGGACGGATGTAGAGGACCACTTAAGCATATTCAATAGGTTAGTTTGTAAGTTGGTGGAGATAGATGAGCCGATGAAGGATGAATATCAAGCATGCATCCTACTGAATTCTCTTCCAAATTCATATGAGTCATTCATGGACTTTGTGTGCTCAGGGAGGGAGACCATCAGCGTCGAAACCATTATCCCAGCCCTCCAGTCGAAGGCGATGAGAAAGAAGAGCGGTAACATGAGTTATCGTTCTTCCTCAAAGGCACTGTTTATAAGGGGAAGAAGTTCTGAGCATAGTGTGGGATATTCAAAATCGGGATCTAACGCCAAGGGCAAAGGAAAAGCCAAGGTGAAGTGCTGGAGTTGTGGTCAGAAATGCCACATGAGAGGGGATTGTTAGAATCCCAAGTTGAAACAAGAGAAGTATGAAAATTTTTCTGGAGAGAGAGCCAATACTGTAGAGGACGGTGGAGATCTTTGTGAAGTTCTGATTGTATCCGGTAAGGGATCTTACAGTAGTGAGTGGATCCTAGATTCAGGGGCTTCATGTCATGTTTGTCCTTACCGGAGTTCATTCATGACATACAGGGAGTATGGTGGTGAATTATTGTTTGTGGGCGATGGCTACGCTCATAAGGTAATAGGTATTGGTACGATGCTCATCAGGATGATCGATGGGATCAAACAAGTCCTGGAAGATGAAAAACATGTCCCTAAGATGAAAATGAATGTGATTTCTCTTGGTGCACTCAAGGCAAAAGGGTGCGTGCTTATCGGCCGCGAACGTTGTTGTAAAGTGATTAAGGGGGCACTCGTGTGTATAAAGGCACGGAGGTGTGGTCATCTTTACAAGTTGATCGAGAGCACAATTCACGGTGGAGCTGTGGGATTGGCAGCGAGATCCACGGTTGCTCGTATGTGGCAAGTGCCCAAGGGCCACATGAGAAGAGTGAAAAAGGGCATGAATGTGCAAGGTTAGAGTTGGTGGTGACATGAGAAGCGAAGGGGCTATGATGAAGATGAGATGACGAAGCGAGGATAGTTTGATTTGACATTTGAAGCCTTAGTGGAGATTGTTGGAAAGCCTTTAAACTGTGCACGGTTTGGGTGCTCAGACCAGTTAGGTGACCGGTCTGCGTGTTATGGCCCAGATGCACAACAAGTCTCTGGACGTTTTTCACTCAAACTAGACTGGTCGGTAGTGAGGCAGCTTGAACGGGTCTGTGAAGTTTTTCTCCCCTGGATGTTTTGTGCAATGGTCGACTGCGCACGCGGTTTCTTACGCAGTTACGCGGTAATGCTTAAGATGTTTCTGTTTTCGGATGATTGCCTATTTAGAGTGATGTAATCCAGACTTAGATGGTATCCTAAGGTGTCCAAGGTTTCCTAATTGCATTAGGAAGATGAGAGAGTGATTTGTGAGGGAGAGAGCTTGGGTTTTCTCTGTTTTCTTTGCTTGTGAGCTATCAATCTATGTAATCTTCTATTTATCATAGTGGATTGCTTTGTGCCGTGGTTTTTTTATCCGTTGATGGGTTTTTTCCATGTAAAATCAGATTGTCACTTATGGTCGAATGCTTATGTGGTTTGATTACATTGTATTTCTCGTTTGATCTCGCATTACTTTGCGCGTTTGGCTTCTGCTTCTGCTGCTAGTTTTCCTAACATTCCATACGTCCATTCACACCTCCCATCATGGATTAGTGATTGACCATTAATAGAAACTTCTTGTGGACCACAAAAGTTTTGGATCAAGCTGATATTTGTGTGGTTTCTTCATCTAGGTCTCTATGATCTTATCAACAAGTTAAATGGCAAATAAACATTCTAGTGGCTCACAAGGAGTTTTTAATTGTGGGTATTCAATCACCACTATTTCCTGTGGTGTGCTCCACCTAAGATTTAGATGTGCTTCATTTTTTAGATCATACCCTAAAATTAGCTGTCAAAATGGATGGACGGAGAGGATGTAAGGCACATACATCAATATGGGTCCCACAATAAAGTATCCTAAAATGAGCTGTCAAAATGGAAGAACGGTGTGGATGTAAGGCACATACATCACGATGGGTCCCATAGGCAAGTATCCATCGAAGCCACGCCCATTGATCAAATGGTCATGACCTTCCAATCTCTACTTGTGGGGCATCACCATCCGCCCAATGACCCTGATAAATAGCATACTACTGCACATGTACATAGTCAAGATGTTTTCCTTTTTGTACATTTTCTCCATTCTATTCAACGAAACAGTTAGGGGTCTCAATGGGCCGGGCTCGAGTATGAAAAATCAGAATTTTTCAAAATCCGGGTGAGACCTACCCCAGGCCCGACCGTTGACAGCCCTAGAACAGTCAGGTAATTATATTTGATGTCTAAGAAGAACATGAGGTCATGGGTAGGCCTGGCAATGGTGTGTTGAATCGTGTTCGTGTCTTGTCGTGTTCATGTCATAGCAAAAATTTGCTCACCCAAACCCAGTCGGTTAACTAACAGGTTGAAATCTAGAAACCCAAGTCCATTTGTTAATTTAGTAACCCGACCTGTTTAACCCGTTAGGCCAGTCTACTCATCAGATGGCCACACCGTTGATGAGGACAACTGACAGTCTGACCCAACATACAGCTGTGGTCCACCTAGTGGGCCCATTTTATCACCGGAAACAATACGATTTACTCATGAGACGAGGAGAAATCACTTGTATATTGCAATATTGCATATGATGGAGTGCTAAGGTTCATAGGCAGGCCATGGTTTGGTGATCTAGACCATTATGTTAACAGGTTAAATAGGTTCGTGGGTGAAATACTAACCCAACCTGTTATGTTAACAGGTCTTAACGGGTCAACCCATTAGTGACCTGACACGATAAGGCTGGACCTGAACATTGATTTTTTCAAGTGGGTTTCGTGTGGGTTAACGAGTCGTGTGGAATTTTGCCAAGCCTGGTCATAGATTCGAGTACCCAGGAGTTGTTAAGGCATGCCGATGCATTCTTAACACAGTTTGGACCAAAACAATTATAAATAAATAAATAAATAATCCAGAACGAAAGTGGTAGTCTATCAACCAAACCCAATTCTATGTTGGCCATGACATAACTGGATTTCAAGCATGTTCGATTCAAAGAAATTCATTCCAAATATGAAAGAACTACCATTCTAAATTTTGACCATAAATAATTTTTAGGCATGGCATGAAATGCAGACCTACCAATTTTTACGTAGCGGTACATTCGAGGTCAACTAACTAGTATAGTAGGAGGCGGATATCCATTTTACGAGAAATGTTCATCTTGAAAGTGAAAATTAAAATTTTAGGAAAACTTTACGATTTTAGTAATTTACATTCTTGTCGTATATCTTAAAATTTTTATCTTTTTATAAATTACTTGTAATAATATTGGGAATGGTGCAATAAAATCTTATTGACTTTTTATTTATGAAAATTAGCTTTTGGAGATATTTTGCTATTTTGTAGGACCCGCAAACAATATCCTATGCCAAAAACATGATAAGAAGAGATTTTAAAACGTTGTTCTCTCAACGATTTTGATGGCAGTAAGTACTAGTGGTCGAAATAACTTGAAACCCACCGAGCAAACGGCATTGAAGCTCCGATTTATCATCCTTCCAGCTAGTAGTCCTCAACTCTAATTGAGGAACCAATGAAGAGCCTGCGAATGTTATAAGAGCTTTCTTTTCGATGAAGGGATCGATCACAACAATACAAGAGAGAAATAGACGAAAGCGGATCAGGTGAGACCCTGGCCACACCTAAGATGGTGCGGCCCTTACCATGGGGTTACCGTGGGGCCCACCTTGATATATGTATTATGTATCCACGTCTTCCATTGGTTTTTACAGATCATTTTAGGGCACTATCCCAATAATGAACCAGATCCAATAATAAGGTGGACCATAACTTAAGAAAAAAGTGGTGATTGACCATTAATGGGCCACCAAAGTTTTGGATCAAGCTTATATATTTTTTTTTCACTTAATCCAGGATTATTTGACCTTATCAATGGATTGGATGGTAAATAAACACTACAGAAATATTAAGATGCTCCGTAAGAATTTTTAAACGGTAGGATAGTCAATCACCGCTGTTTCTTATGGTATGGTCCACCCGATAATTGGATCTACTTCATTTTTGGGATAATTCCCTAAAATTATCTTTAAAAACGGATGGACGAGGTGGATACATAATACATACATCAATGTGGGCCCCACAGTAACCAACAGGTAAGGGCTGCACCGTCTTGCGTGAGGCCTGAGTCTCACCTAATCCGATCTCGAAATAGACAGAAAGACTGAGTTCAGTTGAGTAGAGTTGAGCAGATTTCAGAGTTTGATTTCGGGCTTTCGGAATTGGCCTACCATTGAAATCTTCTTGAGATCCACCGTAATGTTTATGCCATCGAAACCGTTCATAAGGTCATTACCCATGGGATGAACTGAAAACACAAAAATTGTAGCCTGATCTACAACTTTTGTGACCGTACAGTGTTTCAACCGTGGGATTTCAATTCCCACGTTTTTCAAGTCGTACATCTCATTTGAGTTTTGGATCTACTTCATTGTTGGGCTCATGTCCAACAAGATCTGGCAAAACGAATGGACCGGGTGGATTTGAGCCCTACCTAGGTCAGGGTAAGCAACTAGGGCTGTCAACGGGCCAGGCCTGGGGTAGGTCTTGGTCCGGATTTTGAACCGTTTTGTTGGGCAGGGCCAACGTGCTGGCCTTATTCAAAATTTTAATTTTTGAGACCGGAGCTCAGCCCGTTGAAACCCCAAAGCAACTAGGGCTCTAGATGGAGTAGCTCAAATTCGAGATCTGATTTGCTGTGAATCCATCTAATGCGGATTTGGATCTTAAATTAGGTCCAATTAATTAAATGGACCGGATTTGGATCTTAAAATAGGTCCGATTACTTAAATGGACCGGGTTTGGATTCACATGAACATATTAGAGTTTGATCAGAATCCGATTAAGATCCGACTCATTGTCACCTTACTGTATATGTTATGCTCATGCTGGCCATCCGTTTCCAAATTATATTTAGGCCTGTCTCAAAATTGAGACATGCCACTCTTAGGCCGACCATATCACAGTAAATAGTGAGATTTGCATCATTTTTTTTACTGAATTAAAGATGTTATATTATATATATTTTTAGATTTGTAACAGGGATGGATTCGGATCTAGATGAAATGGTTATATGGATTTTAGATTGGAAATGGATATGACAATTTATAAATAGATCGGATATGGGTATCACCTTTTGGATCGAAGATGGATCCGAATCCATCTACGGATATACGGACTAGGAGCAGGATCCGATCCAGATCCAACCCATTGAAAGCCCTAAAAGCAACCCACTTTTTAGGGAGCAGATTATGTGTTACCCAGGTACCACCTTAGTGGGTGTTACCCTGACCGTCAGACCCACATGGACCACGTGATGTATATCCACACCTTCCATCCGTTTTTTCCAGCCCATTTTAGGACGTGGTTCCAAAAATCAAGTAAATCCAAATCGTAGGTGGAACAGGCCATTAGAAATAGTGGTGGGGTTGAACGACCATCATTAAAAAATTCCTAAAGACCACTGTAATTTTTATTTACCATCTAATTAGTTAATAATGTCCAAAAGACCCAGATGAAGGGAAACTACAAAGGTTAGCTTGATCCAAAACTTTTGTGGTCCATAAAAAGTTTTTAATTGTTATTGAGCATTGTTTCCAGTGGTGTGGTCTGCCTGAGATTTGGATCTCCTTAATTTTTGAGATAACATCCTCAAATGATAGGGAAAATGGATGGACAGCGTGGATATACAAAATATTCATCAAGGTGGGCCCCACACGGTGAGGGTAACACCTAATCCGCTCCCATTTTTCAACTTATGGACTTTTACTTATTCCATGCGCGTGTGAATCTTAAACATCCTACATGGTCACACATGTAAAAATATGAATTTTGTGTAATATCTGAGCTTTTCATTAGGTGATGTAGAATTCTTAGATAGTTTTTTAGAAAAAAATCAAAATATTTTATGACAGAGGTAGGAGACAGTATAACAACACAAGTGAACGGATGGAAAAATGATTTTAACCGTCCATTTACGTTGTACATTTTGACTACATTAACAGTAATTTATTTAATATTTTAGCAAAAATATTAAGAATTATTTTCTAGACTGTAGAAAGATCAGATCTTAAGACGCGTTTGACATGTGCGCGGTTTCTAGCGTGTGGATGTGTAAGATTCTACACGCGTGTTTGAATTGGCAAAATCCGGAGGAGATAGGATAAGGAAATCACGGTTCTAGGTTTTCTAATTCCACGTGCGTGTGTGATCACATATCCACACGCGAGCAAATGCGTCAGAATGTGATACGTATTTAAGATCTAAGCCTTCCATCAAATGTGCTGCACCTTTTAGATCTTTTGATATAAATATAGAGCCATTTAATACCTCAGGTGGGTAATGGATATCAAAATAAATGAACGGTTAGAAAGAAAAATTTAAGAGTCAATTTACATCTGTTTTCTGGTCCACCTTATAATTGAAATTGTATTAGTTTTAAGAGGAAGATCTAATCATCATTTAAAACATCGTTGAAAACTCAGATCTCGAACAGGTATTTCATATTTGCAGTTTTCCGCGTGTGGAAGTATACATATCCACACGTGTGTTCGAATTAGCAAACATCTCAAGATACAATTCTGCGGTTTCGGGTGTGATGGAATACATCTCGGCGTCTTCCACATGATATGTAGGGCCCGTTGGGATACTACAACAGTGAATAAGTAACTTATTTCAGATAAGTTTGATTTATGGTTAGTAATAAGTAACTTTTGTGCTTAAAAGTACATAATCACTTTAGCAAAAAAAAATAGCTTTTTAACTTTTTTGAAAAGTTGAAAGTGAGAAATAGCAGATAACTATGTTGTTTACCCAACACACTTATTTTCTAAATAAGTAGAAATTAAGATAAGCTACTTGTGGCATAAGTAACTTATCTTAAGCAACTTACGATCCAAACAGGCCCATAGGGATTTCAGCAGTTGGATATGACGTTTTCAATAAGGCTCTCAATGGAGCTAGATCCGACCTTTGGATCAGAAATGAATATAACTATTTATAAATGGATCGGATATAGATATCACCTTTTGGATCTGAGTAGGATTTGAATTCGTTTACAGATATTTGGATTTGCAGTCAGATTCATTGGATCTGATCCGGATCCGACCCATTGAGAGCTCTAGTTTTCATCCCAAACTATTTATATGGTGGGCCTTTGTAACGACCCGAGATTTTCGACTCTCGTGTATAACACGACAGCCGAATTCCCAAGTAAATCATGGACTAATTGATTTGTTAAATAATAAAATATAGCATTCAAGCACAATGGCGGAAACAATTATCATCTTATTCTATCAAACTTACTACCTCATCATCAATGTTTAAATAAAGGAACCAACCAATATCCATACTGATTAATTAAAATACAAAACCATGTCTTCTCTTGAAGACTTATTACAATTCCATAAATGTATCAACTACTCAAAAGAAATATTTAATAAATGATAACATCAATTATGTTTCTCTAACATCGTCATCCGCCATGTGATCGTACGAACCATCGAACTCTTTTCCTTAAAAATCGGGTTCAATACCTGGATCTTCACCTGCATCACCTAAATTGTGTTTGGGATAGCGTTAAACGCTATCATAGTGGGGAATATTTCCTCCAAGACAATCAAGAATAATAATAACGGTACAGAGTAAACGCAAGCAGTATATTATCATTTAATCAAATCAAAACAACCAACTAAAAATCTTTGTTAATGCGATGCATGGAATGCATGCTCTGGCTAAGGCACCCTGGCTAGAATCACAATACATGAAGTGGGAGACTCCCTGTTACGACTTCATGCTAGCCACTAGTCACCAGAGGTTCTTGGGACGCACAAGCCCATAGTTTTGCCCGACCACGTGAGAAACGGGACGCTCATAGCCCAGATCTACACGTGACAGTGTACGGGAGAAGTAGGACGCTCTAGCCTATTCTCAACTCCGTACACCCACATGGAGCCAAGTGAATGCATGACTTTAGTTTCACCTTTATTTAAGTGTTTTCGCATACAACCAATTTAAATAAAACTCAATGGTCACTATGGGGAGTCGCAAGCAACCCAGCATAGGCCGACAGCACGGGATTAGTGTCCATAGCACCAACCTCGGCTCATGAGAATTTGTATACCATTAGTGTCCACTCATTGTCCCGTTTTATGATTTCATCATGTCCCAAAAAGCCAATATTGTACATCATGATCAAATTCATTAAAATACCCATGTAATGTAAATGGATCAAATCAAGCATCATGTACATGTAATGATCCATTAACAAACAATCACTTCATTCTCTCAATTAAGTCAAGATATATTCTTCCATCATGGACACCTCTCACGGGTTCCATCTCTCTACATCAAATAATTTTACCAACTTAGGGACAAAGAGTATACAATAATGGGATATCCATATAATGATCTTATACACATATTTCATATCACAATATGAAAACCAATGTTACTTGTAAAACACAGATTAAGGAAATAAGGGCACAGATTTCACAAAGATAAATAACACAAATACACATGCTTCTTAGTCAAAAACCTAAACAATGAATCACATCATTATATAATGATATTCATTACAAATCTTACATTAAACTTCATGTTATATGGATAAGCAATTCAAAACAAAACAACTTCACATGCCACAAAAGAAACTTATGATAATTATAATATTATTAATGAAAGGCTTGAAGGAAAATCCTCACCTTAGGATGGACTTAGCAGAAAAGGGTTGTAGAAGATCCTAGCCGCTGGAAAAATATGAGAAAGAACTCTCTTCTTCTTCTTCTTCTTCTTCTTCTTCTCTCTCTCTCTCTCTCTCTCTCTCTCTCTCTCTCTCTCTTTCTCTATGGCATGGAGGCTAGGGTTAGGAGAAGGATTTGGAGGTGCGTAGTAGAAATATGGAGAGGGATGTGCACGCGAGGTCTTGTGTAACAACCTCTTGAGGTGGGTTTCTCAAATCTCAATATTCGGATGATCTTTGATCAATTCTAATCTGTTCATCTTATTAAGCTCGAAGAGTAGAGTCAGAATACGTAAATTTCTTGATGATCCACATTCTAGATTGGCCGATCCTTGAAAATGGCCTAACGGGTGCTAAAATGGGCTAGATCTCAATTAACGGTCTACGCTTGATGATCAGGGCCCAAATTTTGAAAAAATATATGGTCATGATAGGAAAACAATTGTACAAAATTTAGTGGTTGATTGATGGTGAGAAATGCGTAGATCTGAAATTTCAACTTTTGGCGGAAAAGGAAGGGGCTGGCTTTGTGGTTCAACGGTGTAGGATTATAGATCGGAGTCCAAATTTTGTGTAAACTCGTAGTCATATGATTATAATAAGTGGTCCAAATTTGAGAAGCGATTGATGGTGGGAAGTGGGTGAATCGAAAGGTTCAGTTTTAAAAAGAGTTGGTAACTCGTTAATTTCTAAAACGGGATAACTTCGCGCATAAGAAAGATGCTTATCAAGGTGGGGCATTCAAATCACACTATTGGTCCATAATAAAGACAATCCAAGTCACTCATATGAAGAGAAATATTCGACTACGACTAACCATCTACTTTCCTCACTCGATGGACATGAAAATCAAGGGTTGAGGGGCTGATTTGACAATCAGACCACTTTTACTATGATTTAAGGGTTGAAATTCGATGTGTATGGTTAATATGTGCCCAAAAGCTTAAATCCAGAGTTTTGCGTGAAAGTGATCGTCAGAAACTATAATACTTAAAAATGGCATCTTAATTTAAGTTTAACTAATGGCATTTTCGTAATTATCTAAAAAGTGTGTAATTTTTGAAATCTGATCTTTCTACGATGTTTATAGGATCATTCTAAGCAACTTTTGTAAAGGGTCCCCTATCGGATCTCCTACGGATGTCCCGCTATTCGCAAATCAACGGTAAATGTATGATAATTAATAAAAAATGAATTTTCAAAAATTTTCAAATAAATGTCGAAAATCTGGGGCGTTACAAACCACCCCCCTTAAAAACAAACTTCGTCCCCGAAGTTTCCTAAGCATCGTCGATAAAAGATTGAGGGCAATCTCAGTTCATGACTTCTCGCCAACTTTTTGAACTATTCCGGGTCAGACGCGATCACAATCCACCCCCCTTAAAAATAAATCCGTACTCGACATCGATTTTTACAAGCTCCTCCAAATTTCTTTCCTATCATGCTTCCACTGCGCACTCTGATTCCTAGATGGTTATGAATATATTGATTGGTCTCTCAAATCATTCAATCATCTAGCGCCCTAATATTTCTCAGGTTTGGGTAGGTGTTCTTATAGTCAAGGATCTAAGATGATTAGGGTTAGATAATTATCAAGGATGTTTGATCGCTAACGAAATGACTGATCAGGAGTTTAGAGGATAGATCTGAGTTTGATTAGGTTGGCATGATCGGATGGTCACTTGAATGAGTGGATAAACAAGCGGATAACAAAGTGAATGAGATATCATCAACGGTTCTTTAATATCTGAAGGTGCGACAGAAAGATGAGGTTAGGGATACCATATTCTAACTCTTTATAGGGTCTAAGTGGCTAAGCTTCTACGTCCTAGGGTCGTCTATACATCTATCTTATTTTAGTCATCCAAAGAAAACAATCACACACATTCCAAGAGAATGCATAAAAGTCGTCCAGTTAGAACAAGGATGCGATTTGTATTGTGTCGACATCATGGGTGAACAGTTCAAGTAGATTCGGATCCGATACTTAGATCTTCTACTCGCATTTGAGCATTGAGTTCATTAGTATCCATTCGAAATTCCGAGTGTCGACCCTCAGGATTTGAACGAAGATCCAATCACTTACACAATATATTAGGTATGGTTTTGCCCTCCCGTGCGGCCGATTTAGTCTAACATTGTGGGGACCTTCATGTATTCTCCAACAAAGAAAACATCAACAAAGATCACTAAATTGAAATCCAATAATATAAAATATTAAAACCTTACGAGATCCTATTTACTTTCATTGTTAGACATGGTCGAAGATTTATGTGAGGGATTGGTACATGACATTTTATGGTTACTATAATCTACTTTAAGTAAGGGGGTTGGGCCTAAAATTCATAGGGATGTATGAGCATACACTAGGGAATACTTCTAAGAGTGCCATCTTACGATAACTAAGCCTAAACAAGGGGTTCAGAGGTTTTCAAAGCTAAGGAACTAGGATAGTGTTGAATCTGGAACACATGACTTATAACCGCTCTTAGAATTTTATCTCTCAAACCGAACGTCCTTTTTGCCTGAAATTTGGAGGGTAATCTAAAGGTTGGGTGAGAAATCACCCTAATTTTTCTCAGAATGAAATTCCTATGGAAAGATATGATTCTGACCTCTAAAAGTCTGAAAAACGTAGCAGTCCAGCAGTTTTCAACGCAACATTTTCTCTACTAACAGAATTTTCACAATTTATCTAGTTATCGGATTGATCTGAAATTTTATGAAAGTGTTGGGTGATGAGTTAGAAATATGTATAAAAATTTTCAAAAATTTATCTATTCCGAAAATATAATTCTTAGTGGTGACATTGCCAAAGGGTCAACAAATTTGTCCTAACAAAAATAATTCAAAATAAAATAGTTATCCTTAAAATTTGAGGAAGATAAATCCCATGACTCAGTGTAACGCTGATCTAAATATGAGAAAATGATGAGAGCTCCAAAACTTCTAGAAAAAGTGAGAATCTACTTCCTAAAAATCCTAAAATTTCATATTTTTACGTTCATCGGCTATCCTAATGATTTTAAGGGGCTTATGCTTGAGTCTCTAGATTCATAACATCTCATGCATCCAATGGGGGATGAACCTAAGTGTTTTTGTTTCTATTTCATGGGAACCTAAGCCCTAAGGGATATTTATTATGAAAATGGTCGGGTTTCTAACCCAGAGGTCCCGATTGTGCTCTGATACCAACTGTAACGACCCGAGATTTTCGACTCTCGTGTATAACACGACAGCCGAATTCCCAAGTAAATCATGGACTAATTGATTTGTTAAATAATAAAATATAGCATTCAAGCACAATGGCGGAAACAATTATCATCTTATTCTATCAAACTTACTACGTCATCATCAATGTTTAAATAAAGGAACCAACCAATATCCATACTGATTAATTAAAATACAAAACCATGTCTTCTCTTGAAGACTTATTACAATTCCATAAATGTATCAACTACTCAAAAGAAATATTTAATAAATGATAACATCAATTATGTTTCTCTAACATCGTCATCCGCCATGTGATCGTACGAACCATCGAACTCTTTTCCTTAAAAATCGGGTTCAATACCTGGATCTTCACCTGCATCACCTAAATTGTGTTTGGGATAGCGTTAAACGCTATCATAGTGGGGAATATTTCCTCCAAGACAATCAAGAATAATAATAACGGTACAGAGTAAACGCAAGCAGTATATTATCATTTAATCAAATCAAAACAACCAACTAAAAATCTTTGTTAATGCGATGCATGGAATGCATGCTCTGGCTAAGGCACCCTGGCTAGAATCACAATACATGAAGTGGGAGACTCCCTGTTACGACTTCATGCTAGCCACTAGTCACCAGAGGTTCTTGGGACGCACAAGCCCATAGTTTTGCCCGACCACGTGAGAAACGGGACGCTCATAGCCCAGATCTACACGTGACAGTGTACGGGAGAAGTAGGACGCTCTAGCCTATTCTCAACTCCGTACACCCACATGGAGCCAAGTGAATGCATGACTTTAGTTTCACCTTTATTTAAGTGTTTTCGCATACAACCAATTTAAATAAAACTCAATGGTCACTATGGGGAGTCGCAAGCAACCCAGCATAGGCCGACAGCACGGGATTAGTGTCCATAGCACCAACCTCGGCTCATGAGAATTTGTATACCATTAGTGTCCACTCATTGTCCCGTTTTATGATTTCATCATGTCCCAAAAAGCCAATATTGTACATCATGATCAAATTCATTAAAATACCCATGTAATGTAAATGGATCAAATCAAGCATCATGTACATGTAATGATCCATTAACAAACAATCACTTCATTCTCTCAATTAAGTCAAGATATATTCTTCCATCATGGACACCTCTCACGGGTTCCATCTCTCTACATCAAATAATTTTACCAACTTAGGGACAAAGAGTATACAATAATGGGATATCCATATAATGATCTTATACACATATTTCATATCACAATATGAAAACCAATGTTACTTGTAAAACACAGATTAAGGAAATAAGGGCACAGATTTCACAAAGATAAATAACACAAATACACATGCTTCTTAGTCAAAAACCTAAACAATGAATCACATCATTATATAATGATATTCATTACAAATCTTACATTAAACTTCATGTTATATGGATAAGCAATTCAAAACAAAACAACTTCACATGCCACAAAAGAAACTTATGATAATTATAATATTATTAATGAAAGGCTTGAAGGAAAATCCTCACCTTAGGATGGACTTAGCAGAAAAGGGTTGTAGAAGATCCTAGCCGCTGGAAAAATATGAGAAAGAACTCTCTTCTTCTTCTTCTTCTTCTTCTTCTCTCTCTCTCTCTCTCTCTCTCTCTCTCTCTCTCTTTCTCTATGGCATGGAGGCTAGGGTTAGGAGAAGGATTTGGAGGTGCGTAGTAGAAATATGGAGAGGGATGTGCACGCGAGGTCTTGTGTAACAACCTCTTGAGGTGGGTTTCTCAAATCTCAATATTCGGATGATCTTTGATCAATTCTAATCTGTTCATCTTATTAAGCTCGAAGAGTAGAGTCAGAATACGTAAATTTCTTGATGATCCACATTCTAGATTGGCCGATCCTTGAAAATGGCCTAACGGGTGCTAAAATGGGCTAGATCTCAATTAACGGTCTACGCTTGATGATCAGGGCCCAAATTTTGAAAAAATATATGGTCATGATAGGCAAACAATTGTACAAAATTTAGTGGTTGATTGATGGTGAGAAATGCGTAGATCTGAAATTTCAACTTTTGGCGGAAAAGGAAGGGGCTGGCTTTGTGGTTCAACGGTGTAGGATTATAGATCGGAGTCCAAATTTTGTGTAAACTCGTAGTCATATGATTATAATAAGTGGTCCAAATTTGAGAAGCGATTGATGGTGGGAAGTGGGTGAATCGAAAGGTTCAGTTTTAAAAAGAGTTGGTAACTCGTTAATTTCTAAAACGGGATAACTTCGCGCATAAGAAAGATGCTTATCAAGGTGGGGCATTCAAATCACACTATTGGTCCATAATAAAGACAATCCAAGTCACTCATATGAAGAGAAATATTCGACTACGACTAACCATCTACTTTCCTCACTCGATGGACATGAAAATCAAGGGTTGAGGGGCTGATTTGACAATCAGACCACTTTTACTATGATTTAAGGGTTGAAATTCGATGTGTATGGTTAATATGTGCCCAAAAGCTTAAATCCAGAGTTTTGCGTGAAAGTGATCGTCAGAAACTATAATACTTAAAAATGGCATCTTAATTTAAGTTTAACTAATGGCATTTTCGTAATTATCTAAAAAGTGTGTAATTTTTGAAATCTGATCTTTCTACGATGTTTATAGGATCATTCTAAGCAACTTTTGTAAAGGGTCCCCTATCGGATCTCCTACGGATGTCCCGCTATTCGCAAATCAACGGTAAATGTATGATAATTAATAAAAAATGAATTTTCAAAAATTTTCAAATAAATGTCGAAAATCTGGGGCGTTACAGCCTTCCCTAGATGGAAGATACACAAGGAAAAAAAAAAATCCTCAATTGAAATATTTTAACCCTTTGATTATCCCAAGTCTAAGAAATTCATGCAATTCAAAGGGATTAAATGGTGTTATCATCCATACCATGAGGGTCCCATCGAATAAAAGTTTTGGAGAGTCGATGGAAGGCCACGTATCAAAGGCTAAGGTCCTGACTTCGGATAAATCCAGGTGGGTGCGCACCTGGCTGTCAATGTGCCGGGCTCGGGTCTGGCAAAATATAAATTTTGAGTAGGACAGAATAGTTCAAAATATGAGCTGAAGCCAACCTCGGCGTGTCGGTTGTATATCCACGCCGTCCATATGTTTTGCCAGCATATCTTAGTGCATGATCTAAAAAGCGAAGCAGATAAAAATCTCAGGTGGACCACACAGTAGGGATTGAATTTCCATAATTAAAAATTTCTTGGGGGACACAAAAGTATTGGATCAAGCTACTATTTGTGTTTTCCCTTCTCCGAGGCCTATCTGACTATATCAACAGTGGCAAATAAACATTATGGTGGAACCTATAAAGCTTTTAATAGTGGGTGTATGATGACTACTGTTTTTGGGTAGTGTGGTCTACATGATATTTGTATCGATCTGCTTCATTTTTTGGACACGCCCTAAAATAAGCTAGCCAAACAGACGGACCAGTGTATATACAACGCAAGCATAAAGGTGGGCCCACAGTTAGGCTCCACCCACCTGGCCGGATCCGTGGTGGCAGCTAATCCGCGTTCCCCGGACGTTAGCTACTGTGGAGCGGATTAGATGTTACCGGGGTAACAGATTAGTGGGTATTACCCTGACCGTGGGCCCACATTGATGAATATGTTGTATATCTATATTCTATGCTGTGCATCTGTGTTTATTTATTTATTATCTCATTTTAAGATATGATACCAAATCATAAGAAGATACAAATATCAGGTGGAAAACACGAATAGAAAGAGTGAGAAATAAACATTAAAAACTTTTTGTAAGCCACGCAAGTTTTGGATCAATATGATATTTCTAATTTCCCTTTATCCAAATCTTTTTAAAATTATCAACTGGTTTGATTTCAAATAAACATTGCGTTAAAACTGTTTTACGGTGGGCCCTTTGGAATTTTTAATAGTGAGGCACTCATTCATCATTGTTTCCTTTGGCACGGTCCACATGAGATTTGGATCTACATAATTTTTAGTATACCGTCCTAAAATGGGCTGTAGAAACGGATCGACGGTGTAGATATACAAAACATCATCAAGGTGGGCCCTACGGCAGGGGTAACACCCACTAAGCCACGTTACCCGGCCGGCCCGGGTGCTCTCAGCTATTGTACATGTATGAGAGCCGTAAACAACTAAACATCCACACGGTAGCAAATGCGTCCGAATGTGATACGTTTGTAAGATCTACACCTTCCATCAGGTGAGCTACACCTTTTAGATCTTCTGGCTCAAAAATAAGGAGACGTAAGTCATATTCTTCTGTAGGATTAGCTGAACAATATTGCCATAGATATACATATTCACTCGTAGGACTTTTTAGTAATTTGGATTTTGGTTGCAATCATAGCCGTTTATTATTCTCCAAACAAATCGCTGAGCCACCACGCCAATTGTACAAATTAACTTAAGGTGAGGATAGGCAAGTCAATGGCCCTGGCATCAAATATGGACGGCCAAGATCATTTGTAAAAAGTCTAACTAACGATTCGATCGGTCTATTTAATAGCTCCCATTATGGATAATTTATTATCTAAATATTCACTTCTACTAGACAATCCTAACCATCCCACCCATAGTTTGGAATGAGAAAAAGGTTGGCTACAAAAAATAAAGACAATTCTATGATGGATTTGCTCATCAGATGCACGGTAGCCCTTGAAATGTGTTCTAGACTTAATGGACGGTTTGGATCAATCTCATAGAGTGTCAAATTTCCCCAATGCAACTAGTAGCACCATAACTTATGTGCTTTGAAAGCAGTGGGGCATTTCTCGATATTATTTATTTATTTTTATCGATTTTTTACTTTTGTATCTTCTAATCTATTTTAGCAACTAAAAGAGGTAAGTGATCTCTAATTTCATGTTTAAACTGATAATTAGGGCCATTTTGGATACCACCAGATAGATTACTTTTCAACTTATAGCAGTAGATTAGTACGTTTGGTTTATGATCAATTGTAAGTAGCTTTTTTTATTTTATTTTATTTAAAGTTACTTTATCAGTTTTATCACTTTAGTTGAATAAGTAGAAATCAAGATAAGCAACTTAAGGCATAAGTAACTTACATTCCAAACGCCCCCCTTAATGACTTATGATTGAGATTCAAGCCTAAGCTGTGATTGAGGTGAGGCACCTGGAGAGAAAAAATGGGAGGATGCTGCTATACGCATAGAGAGGAGAGAAGGTCGTCACCAACGGTAGGTGACCCAGTCACACTTTTCCCATGTCGTATCCTATTCAGGCGTAGGCCAACGGTAAGGGCACACCGTCTTGGGTGAGGCCTGGGCTGCACCAAATCCGCTCCCATGCACCTGCAGGGCGCGGATTTCCAGCGAAAGCCTTGCCCAAGAAGTTCCTGCGCTGGGAACCAAGGTGGGGCCCACAGTAATGTTTGTTGATAAATCCACCCCGTCCATCCGTTTTGGGAGCTCATTTTAGACGTGAGAACAAAAGTGAACCGGATCCAAGACTCAAGTGGGCCTCACTAAAGGAAAAGGTGGGTAGGTAAATTACTACTGTTGAAACCGCCCTGGGTCTACAGTGATGTTTATATGACATCCATACCGTTCATAACGTCACTACTACTGGGATGAACTGGAAACACAAATATTATCCTGATTCAAAACTCCTGTGGCTCCACAAATATTTCAACTGTGGACGTTCAATCCTCACGTTTTCGGCCCACTTGAGTCTTGGATCCGGTTCATTTTTGTTCTCATATCCTAAAATGAGCTCCCAAAACGGATGGACGGGATGGATTTATCAAAAAAACATCAATTTGGCCCCATCTTGATTCTCAGTGCAGGAACTTCCTGCGCAAGGCTTTCGCAGGAAATCCGCGCCCCAACCTGCAGCGTGTCCCCGGGAAATGGGGCTGAATTCGTTTGCGACGTCACTACACAGCGACGTAAAACACCCAATCTCAGTCGGGGTCACCTTGTTTTATACGTAAATCAAGTCCATTCATCAGGTGAGAACCAAATTTCAAAATAATCTATGTTGGTGTAGGCACTATCCCTGTCGTGTGGCCCACCCGATTTTTGGACCTAACATAGCTATTGCAACTGACGAACTGAGTGTATATATTTCGCACAAAAATCATGGTGGGCACATGGGGATATGCTCTTCGTACAATACGTGGGGGCACTGTAGTTCAATGCAATCCAACGGTGAGAAATCGCCCCGTATAGTCTGTGTGATCCTATCAAAACCCTAGCAAATCTGGTGGGACCATCGAGTGAATTTCTTAACAGAATACCAAGGACTGGATTCTATGTAAGTTTTGCACCACTTAAAGAAAATGTCGGTGACTCCTCAACCAGAGACTTGCACGAACAACATCATATTAGCCATCTGAATTTTCCTTTTGGATTTGGACCATTCACTTTTTTACGATGTTAACCATCCATTTGAGAGCCATTAATTAGATGGTCAGGTTTTCTTAGTGATCAGTGATGGAACCCACAATTTGGATGGTCTGGATAGTTTCCACGTGAGGATAAGAGTCACCACCATCTTCAAAAGGTGATAAACTAACAAAGGAGTCTGCCCAGGCTATAGAAGCTAGCAAAACTCTCACAAGTAGTTTCCGTATATTCATGAAAATTAAAGGAGAGAAGACAGATCTCTGACATTAATAAGAAGAAATGGAGGAAGAAGAAAGTAATTTAGAGGAGAGTGGGAGTACGTTCTTCCGAACATTATTCAACTTCACGAATGCAACTGCAGGTTTCAATAACAACCTACACACATTCCATGTACATTTCCATTTATTATTATTATTATTCTGTCTGGTAATTTGTATGGTTTGATTGTTTTGGATTGAGGCTGATTTTTTTTAATACGCTTCATGTTTGTGATAATCGTGAAAGAGATTTATTACTTATCATGTAGATCTTGATTTAAGTAATAGATTCAGAAAAGCATTGAATTCTCCAAATCCCCTCGTGTTCATTGTGTTATTATGGTACTAGAGAGATTTATCTGGGCCATCGATCATTGAACCAGCCTGTCACTCCGTCTGACATTGTTGTCTGTCTCCGCAGCACCATCTCTATCTGCTCTAAGTCCACCACCAGTACAGATGGTTCATGACAAACTATTGAGGTCCCTTTGCCGATAGGGTCGTGCTTGGCCACGTAATAGGCCTGTAGGTTGTGGATGGGGCTGATTGTGAGGCCCGGCCTACTTGATCAATGGTTCAGCTTCAATACCAGAATATATTTTAGTGACTGGTCTTGGTCATAAAACTGAAGCCCATATTAGAGAATTAGCCTGGGCCAGTCCTGACTCTTAAGCCCGCTTGAAAATCAGTTCATTCAAAAGGCCAGCCCATCTCTAGCTTGTGACTGACCATGGCACACTCGTGAGTGCGACGCAGTTGTGCGGGGCGCTTTAGTATGTTATGATGGATTGGTGATTGCATACCTATTACGATTGAAATGACCAGATTACATGGCCCACGTAGGTGTATATGATATGGTCCAGAAGGGCATTTTCATAATTAAACTCTTCCAATCTGGATAAGAGCTGGGGCTATGAATGGGCTAGGCCTGGTGGTTGCTTGTGCAATGATTTTCCATTTGGCAGGTTGGACCTGTTGGGCTGGCCCATTCAAAACTCATATGTTCGTTGTTTCGGTCCAGGCCATTGACAGCGCTATATTGGGTTAACGACAGTGAGGGCTGCTTCATTGCTTAAATGCATCTAATCTAAGTCCTCATAAGTCACAAATCTGATCCGATCATGCTTAAAATCTCATTGATTTTAACGGTCCTTAAATTAACAGGTTCGCCATTTGGTAAATGTACTCCTACAAGAGAGTCAGGTATCCACTGATTGAAAATCCTTGATGAGTGGACCCACAAGATCTGACGGTATCTATGCAATCTTTGAAATTTTCGCACAAAGCCGAAGATGTACAGCCCTCGTAGCGGTCTGCCAACTATTATGGAAATGATTCAGCCACTCCTCTAATCTAATGATTAGGATAGCCCTCAGATACAATCAATGGTTTAGATTGTTTAAAGGCAGTCCTAATGGAAAATGGATATCTCTTATGGGTATTCCTCTCTCCTTTATCGCAATTTTATTTCTCCTTTGGATTCAAATTCAAAATTTAAGTATTAAAAGAAAATTATAAAAGAAAAGACCTGAAACCCACTAGTGGCCCATATCCAACATTGATTAGGTGGCGAGACTGTCCAGATGCGTAGTTAAGATGACTAGACTGAAGGCTCATTGACACATGCATGTGGCCTATCTAATCAGACCACGAGCTTGTTTTTCGGGTTAGGCCGCGAATATGGTCGGTGCCCTTTTTGAACAGCTCGGACACCCACACTCGGGACAGGAGAGTTGATTGGTGGGCCACCCCCATAGGCTAATTTTTTTAATGGAATCTGGATCGTCTGCTCAATTTTAATAGGAAGGTTTTGTTTGCCAAGCACTTGATTGGTCCAGCTCAGTACACATCAGCACTGACTGCATTAAATGTAGGTGTTCTGACAACGCCAATCCTGAGCTTGACCAATCAATGCTCAGCAAACAGGACTTTCTTGTTAAAGGCGAGCAGACCATCCAAATTCTTTTTACTAGTTAGACAATTTTGGGGTATCACGTAAATACAAACCCAACCTGATAATAGGATACTACTGCCACATGCACAGTTGAGATTTTTTTATTTTTTTTTCCTTCTCCTTTTGGAACATTGTTCTTCATGAAACGCAACTAAAACCATCAGGTAATTGCGTGTGGTGTTTGAGACGAACTACTATACTTTTGCAGAGTGTGATGGATGATATGCATCCTGTAAGACATTTCTTAGAATTTGATGCGTGAGACACAAGTAATTCAAACTAAACTCTTCCAAATAAAGGATCCAGTTCAGATGTGTCATGACCTAAAATTTCTGCTTATTTGATTACGTAGCATTAGTCAGTGGACATATATTGAATGGTCCAAAATAAAAATAGAAATGATCCTAATTCAACCGGCAAGTATTTGTCAATCAGATGTGAAGCCGTAGAGTTTGAAGCTGTTATTTAGGACCCATTGGGATACCATCAAATAAGTGATTTTTTCTACTTACAGCAGTAGATAAGTAACTCATTTGAGATAAGTTTGGTTTAAGACCAATATTAAAAAGTAACTCTTTTACTTGAACTTATTTAATCACTTCAGCTTAATAAGTAGAAATCAAGATAAGTTACTTGAGGCATAAGTAGCTTATCTTAAATAACTTACGATCCAAACACCCCTTAATGACGACGGTGGATTCACAGCCTAGTTACTCAATTTGTCAGTCTCTTACCACGACATAGTATAAACTAACTGAGAAATGATACAATAGGTCATCACTTACTGTAATATGGGATCCAATCGAGTTGACTCAGGCAATTCCCACTAACTAATCATGGACTCATGATCGAAGGTCTAAGTAGTCTAGTCTTTTAATCATGATTGTGTTGGGCCATGGTCTAAAAATACAACAATTGATGATAACCCTGACAAATGTGATCGGTGGGACCAAAACAGAGTATTGAAACTCAAAATCGTCAACAAATCCACATATCGATGGACCAAAATGTCATCTGATCAAGGCAATTTTTATTTTAGAGCCTATTTACCTGTGGCTAGTCCATTTAAGCCATATACAGAATGTGGTCCATTTTGCTCATACTCAGTAACCAATACTCTCCACTTCGTTCTTCCTTTCTCAGGTATCGGCATATTATCAGTCCCTTATGCACTCTCACAAGGTGGGTGGTTAGGCTTCATCAGCTTATTTGTTGTAGCAACGGTTTGTTGCTACACAGGAATATTATTACAAAGATGCACCGATGGAAATACACAAATTAAAAGTTACTCGGATGTTGGGGAGCGCGCCTTTGGACGCAAAGGAAGAATAATAGCTAGTCTTTTTACCTATCTTGAGCTATATTTGGTGGCGACAGAATTCCTAATACTTGAAGGTGATAATCTAAGCAAAGTACTTCCCAAAGCAGGCATTGAAATGCTAGGCTGGAATATCAAAGGAAGAAAAGAACTCATCATGCTTGCCGGCATTATAGTTTTGCCAACAATGTTTCTGCGAAAATTAAGTCTACTAGCATATATCTCTGCTGGTGGGGTTCTTGCTTCCGTTGCAGTGGTTATTTCAGTGTTCTGTACAGGTGCAGAAAGTATTGGATTTCATGAGAAAGGAAGGCTGTTCAATTTTAGTGGAATTCCAACAGCAATCAGTATATATGCCTTCTGCTATGGCGGGCACGCAGTTTATCCAACAATCTATGCTTCAATGAGAAATAAAAAACGATTCGCCTGCGTAAGTAAAACTTCGACAATCAATGCTTGTTTGTCAGATTCGGACACTTGAGTTATGGTATGGCAATCTGCTTGGTCGATTCGCCTTGGGAGGCAGCTGGTGTAACATAAACCTCAGAGGGCCCACAATGATATCTTTGTGTGACTGTCCACCGTGTCCATCTTTTTCACTAGATCATGTTAGGACTTGATTCCAAAAATTACACCCATCCAAAATTCATGTGGACCACACAATTGAAACCTTTATGAGACCCACCAAAATTTTGGATAGTGGGAATAGGACACACTCCACACTCCATTGAAACCTTTATGAGACCCACCAAAATTTTGGATCATGCTGGTTGTAATCACCTTATGAATGGATTATATGTCATATAAACATCATTTGGGCCCAGGACTATTTCAATGGGTGTCTCCATTCAACTTTGGTGTTTTCAATCCGCCCAGTTTTCAATATCATACATACATCACAGTGGGCCCCAAAAAGTCATATGTTTCTTCTTGTGGTATGAAGAGGGAACACGTTGGAATAAGAAGGTGAATTGCCCTGTAGAACAAATGGCCCAATAGAGTGCATCGCTGTTGGTCAATTGACAATTTTTTTAAAAAAAAAAAATTCATTTTACATTTCATTTTCTCATTGCAGATTTTACTTTTGTGCTTTCTTCTTTGCACGATTAACTACGGAACAATGGCGGTAACGGGATATCTGATGTTTGGGGATGATGTAAAAGCTCAAGTGACATTAAATCTCCGTGCCAAGATGATTAGCTCAAAGATTGCCTTATACACCACTCTGATCAACCCCTTCACTAAATACGCCTTGATGGTTGCTCCCCTCGCAATGGCAATTGAAGATATGCTTCAAATAGAAAACAGAATCATCAGCTTCCTTTTTATCTTTTCTATAAGAACTCTTTTAGTTATTAGCACCGTCGTTGTGGCCTTAACAGTTCCATTTTTCGGGTCCCTTATGGCTTTTATAGGGTCATTTTTAAGTAGCACTGTTTCGATGGTGTTGCCATGCATGTACTATCTAAAGATTTCATCTGGTCGCAGCCCTAAATTAGAGTTGGTTCTTGTTTGGGGGATTTTAGTAATGGGAGTCTTGATTGCAATCACAGGCACTTATTCTTCCGTGAGACAAATTGTAAAACATTTGTGAAAAATTAAGCTTACTTGATATAACTATTCTCTACATATTTCCCCACTTTTTAAGAGTCGATTGTATCATTCTGTGATCAACCATATAAATTTAAAGGAATTTACATTTAGTAGGAAATTAAAGCAAGCTGAAATTAATGTGAAATTAATTTATGGTATATAATGCTATGATGATTCGTGATTGTAGATGTGATAGATGGTGTGAATTTGGATGGTGGTGATGGATTATTAATAGAATAGCATCTTAGATGGCCTGGATTAGCCCAAATGATGATGTAACTTAATAGAATTAGTGAATTCAACTCACACAATCAATGGTGATCTGAGAACGCAGAGGAGGAAGTTATAACTGGGGGTTTTTTAGTGAGTAGAAGCCAATGGATGGAGTGGATTTGGGAGAAGGAGTCTGCACTGGAGCCCACGTACAGTCAGTGTCCATACGGACGGTTTTGGGGAGTATCCATTGATCAAGCCCTATCTCTTAAACCGTAACTCAGTTGGATATGCAATTGGTCAATTTAGACATCTCGATGTGTTCTCCGAGATGATCCAAATTTAGACCTGATGTGATTTGAGTCATTGATCATTTTTTTTATGGATTGCATCCGTTTGAAATTATTTTGGGCTTAAACTTGAACCCTATCCTAATAATTAATATGTGTTAAAGACATCTAGTGGCTCAGATCAACTGAATGGTTTCCCAATCTAAAGGATCAATCACAACAGCCGATAGGTAATTTTGTTTAAACCCATCCGAATTGTGCATCAATGGTCCCACCATCTTGTTACAGCTTAGGCCTGTAAACGGGCTGGATTGGGCTGGCAGGCTTACAGGCCTGCCTACTTTGGTCTAGGCTTGGGCTGGGCCTAAAACTCAAGCCTATTTATTATCAGAACTGGCTGAGTTCTGTCTGAAGGCCATGCCGGTGGTTTATGATATCCAAAGCATTTAATATAGGAAGGTTTCCTAAGCCCACACAACACCATACATGCCAGCATAGCAAATGGGCATAACATCCAAACCATCGATTACATACTGCTTACCAGGTCCACCACAGTACTAGAAACAACCGGAATGATTAGAAAAACTTACCGGGTTGCACATTGTATATATCCCTTCTATTGATCTGACCTGCCTGATTTTGATGCTAGTACATCAACATGAATTGGACCACCTGATGGATGGATTGAATCTCATAAACGTGCATGCTGGTACTTGTGATGGAATGTAGATGAGATGTCATATACAATTTAAGGGTAGGCCTGGAAATAGGCTGGGCTTAGACCTGAATTTTGAACTTCTCAGACAGGAACTTGGGGCCTATTCAAAATTTTAATTTTACTAGCCCAGGCACGAATCCACTGCCAGCCTCATATTGAAGGCTTTGCAAAGCTCTAGATACTATGTAGAGGAGGATTTGAAGGCCCACCCGAAGGGATCTGATGAGGGCTAACAACACCAATACAGAACAGACCCCAAATGGAAAATAGGAACGTATACAGCCCCAAGAAAGTGGCCTCGATCGTAGTTGAAAGAAAGAATAAATAAAATAATAAATAAAGAATCAGCGCATTTTACACAAACCCACCCCTAAACAACAACAATCACATGAGAATTAGCACCGCCAGGCAACCAATCTCCACCAATTGCAAGAAAAAACTCCTACTCAAACAGCATTTATAATGCACAAATCATAAAACATACCTGAGACTGAGAGCCTGATTCTCTATTGCATGTGATCATCACTGCATATTTCGTTAAGGCCGGTGTTGTTACCATATGTACTGCATTAGCATTTAGGATGCTTTCATCTCTTTGGCGTTCCAAACCTAACCTCCAGTTAGTTCATGCATGTATAGTGCATGCGTATCAATGCTTACATACATATACATAGTGGTAGAGAAGTGGTACGTATACTAGGCTAAAATCTCTCTTGAGCCCTTCTCTCTGTACAAAAGACTACTCTACGTGTGGGCCACTCCATCCACATCTTTGTACATGCCAAATATGCATACAGAAGAGTTGGAAATATTTGTAGACAATTATGTATCATGCATGTGATGTAAAACCTCTATTAGGTGGGCCTCACATGATCATCTCTCATTGGACTACCTTGATTGAGCATACCAATGGGCCTCACTAGTAAGAAATTTTCAACCATCCAGGTACACTTTAGGATTAAAATCTGTTTGAAAAATAATGTATTAATATGTACTTATACATGTACATGCATATAAATAGATCTGATGGTCTGCATGCTTGGTTACGTGCCCATGAAGACATGAGATCATAGTTTATGTCTCATAAATAATGTGTCATCAAGATCATTTTTAGTCCTTCACAAAATCTATATTAGTCATTTATTCTTAACTAAAATGCATTTAAATAATTTTTAAATGGTGACCAAACAGTGCCAAAGAGTGTACGTTTATATCCTTTGATCCCTCATAAGCAAACGAATCGTGTGTTGAGCCTAACGATTTGGCACATGTGGAGCCCAATCTTTGGTGGTCCAGACCGTTTATTCAACTGACCGTACTGTTGATGGGGGATTCCCTGTAGTCTCCCATATTTGAAGATCCTGACCCTTCTAATTTTAGCTTCTTCTCATAATTTGAGTGTTGACTGTCACTGTATTATTTGTGTTTATTATCTGTTTGTAGTTATCATTTCGATGGTTTGGGATATCTTCCTGTCTGGTAGATTTCTAGGGCATCAACCATC
Source organism: Liriodendron chinense (assembly GCA_003013855.2). NCBI lineage: Eukaryota > Viridiplantae > Streptophyta > Magnoliopsida > Magnoliales > Magnoliaceae > Liriodendron > Liriodendron chinense. The sequence goes on along the minus strand of PVNU02000736.1, from coordinate 1,201,650 downwards.
CATGGTACAGGCTTAATAGATTAATGGTTAGAAGGAATTTATTAACATCCTTCTTGTCTAAGAGGCCAAGGTCGAAACCTAGATGTGTGCCAAAGCTGCTTGCACTTTCTTCCCTGGTACGAGATGATCCAGGCCAACTATCTCGAAGGCCCCACCGTACATATATGCCAAAAATCTTACTGAATCGAGATCCTCATCATTCATAGAAAAGTCAGTTAGAAACTGTCTTCATGGACATTCTTTGTAACTGAATTTTATATGGACAATGTGATCTTTGATGAGTGAATTTTTCCATGTGGCCCATCATGGGTCCATATCAACAAATGATCTGGATCATCAAGTGGTGGGTGTCAAACAACCACTTTCCCTACAAGCTTGAATTGTTAGAGGATGGCGTATTAATGTATATCAAGGGACTTCAACACTCCCTCACACGTGAGGAGTTGGGCAAGGGTGGAGGGAACCTAGGTAGAGGGATAATCACAATTCATACCATAAACGGCACCCGTGAGAGAATATATTACCAGTGGCATATTTGCTACTTTCATAATTTGAACACAGGACCTTTCACTTTGATACCATATCAAACAACCACTTTCTCTAAAAGCTCGAACTTTTAGAAGATGGCGTATCAATGTATATCAAGGGACTTCAACACTCCCTTGCACGTGCGAGGTGGAACTCCGCACGGGAATATATTGAGCAAGGGTGGAGAGACTCATAGTTCACACCCAAGTAGAGGGATAATCACAACTCAACTTTTAGAGAAAGTAGTTGTTTGACATGGTATCAAAGCGGAAGGTCCTGTGTTTAAATCCCGAAGTATCAAATATGCCACTGGTAATATATTCTCCCACGGGGGCCGTTTATGGTGTGGGTTGTGATTATCCCTCACAGAGTTCTACCCCGCACGTGCAGGGGAGTGTTAAAGTCCCTCAATATACATTGATACACTATCTTTTAATAATTCGAGCTTTTAGAGAAAGTGGTTGTTTAACTCAAAGATGTAACTTGGGCATTTGTCCTTGGCATTTATTAATAAACATGATGATGATAACGTCAATATTACATCTTATGAGAAATTTTCAAAAAATCAAAATAAATAAAAATAAATAAATAAATGGTGAAATAGCTTTTAGCCATAAAAGAAGTTTAGAATCAAGTGATATGATACTTCACTTAGAAATATAAACCCATCACCAAAGAATAATCTATGCAAAATTAGTTGAATGATTGGAAGTTACCTTTCATTCTAAAAAATCTCAACTTGTTTAAAACCTCTGAATTTCTAGATTTTCAATTCTCATTTTTAAACTAGCCTAGTTCGAACGAAAATCACTCAGCCCAGGTCCCACATTGACTCAGCTGAGTCAATAAGCTACAAGTCCATCCATCATCCAATAACCTGATACGCAAGTTGGTGGTGGATTCATAGGTCTCATTTTATGGGCCAACATGGATGGCCTGAGGTTGAAATCACACCAAATGACTTGTTTCTATGGTGTATTTTCAACCATGGACCCACCCAATGAGTCAGGTGTTGAGTCACAAATTTTTTGAGCATTCGTAGTAACAGTAGCAGTAGCAATAACAACAAAAGAAAAGAAAACGAGAATAGTGGTGTGGGATTGTATTAATTCCCCTTACATTGGCAGCGTGGACGATTTAGGACTGGCAATATACTCTGCCTGGACCATGCAAAATCAATACTTCAAATAGGGTCTAACTGGTAAACCCAGCTCAACCAATTCAAAATCCAGGTTTGAGGCTCGCCAATCGCCAAGCATACTGATGATCTAGATGTTGGCCCAGGTAACTAAGTGCAGGTATTGTGGTCACATGGCCCTGATCACTTACCTACGCATGAACAAGTCTTCCACAACAATTGAGAAATAATCAGTTGTGTGGGAGAATGGACCCAATATTAAGGTGGTTTCTTTAGTTTGCAACAAATAAACCTCAATAGCTAGCATCTTAGATGTGTATAAATAAAGGTACATGACTAACGTGAAATGTGTGCAATAAAGGAAGTTGTATAGTCCAATAAAAAAAAGAAAGTGTTTAAGTGTGATTGGTATGCTAGCTTGAGGAATCAAAATGTTTACAGCCGGTAATCAGGTCCCTCAGGGCAAATTAAGCCTCGATTGACTGTTGATCTTCACACCAACTGTCTTCAATCGTCAATCTCCACCGATCCACACTAGACCGTTGATCTGATTTTTCTCCAAAAAGCCGGCCCCTCATAATAGATAGTTCACATCAAAGGTCAGCTCACAATGATAACTAGCCCACATCCAAGGTAGGTCCACGTGGACAAACTTTTATGCTAAGGAGATGGACTCATAATTAACTAACACTTGGCCAAATTTAGTGGCATGGTAATAGCATAGTTCATTCGATACCCTACCAAAGATAGAAATTATGACAATATAAACAAATATGATAAATTGATAATTTTCAGGCATTTACTATCTATGGTTACCAAACAAGTTTCTATAACAATAGTACTTAATTTAGAGGTACCAAGACTTCTTTCAGACAACTTACTACAAACAAATTTTCCAGTTTATTTTTCATTTTATCAAACAGCACCTAACTTCACTACAACTTACCATGATGTGTTTGTACAAGTCTTCATATGTGGCTTCGTTGGATCTTGACTAGGGGGCCCACCTTGATGTACGTGCCTTATATCCATGCGGGACATATTGATGTCTGTATCGATTTATGGTATGAGCCAAAAAATGTAGCATATCAAAATCTCAAGTACACCACACAATAAGAGATAATGGTAATTGAACGCCCACAATTAAAAACTTCTTAGGGCCATCAGAATGTTTATTTTGCAACTAGTTGATAAGGTCACAAAGCCCTGGATGAAAGGCCCACACAAATATCAGCTTGATACAAAACTTTTTATGGCCCTTGATAAATTTTCAATGGTCAATCACCACTAATATTTCCTGTAGCATGGTCCAATTGAGATTTGGATCTACTGCATTTTAGGGCTAATACTCTAAACTGATATGGCGAAATCGATGGACGGCATGGATATATGACAAATACATTTTGGGTGGGCCCTACAGTTAGGAATCCACCAACCTCGGTGGATCCGAGGAAACACCGAATCCGTGTCCTACGTAATCCCTCCCACTCAACGCTGTAAATCCTACGCAAAGACCCTTAAGTTATTCCACTCACGCTGTCATCCTACGCAGCTAACATTAGACGAGGAAAGAATAGATGCCTTTGATATAAAAACAACAAACACAGTACCACACCCCTTCTGATCTAAAAACAAAGACACCAACCACACTTGTATTTGAGGGAATGGAAAACCACTCATCCACCCGATATCCTTCAACAGACCATCCTGACTACAGACCAAATGGGACGGACCATGTTGAGTTCAAACCAGATGGTCCCCATTTTAGCGAGCCACCTCCCATTAATGAGTCCCAGGAACGCCCACATTCACAGCAAGGCACCACCTTCCTTAGAAATGTGCTCAATCTCATTAATACCTTATCAGGTCTCTCTCTCTCTCTCTCTCTCTCTCTCTCTCTCTCAGGATTAGTTATAGCCAGTTTTTTTTTTTTAATTAAATTTTAATGTTAGATTTATTTACTGGTGCACTACGCACGTGACTGTTGAAATTTTGTTTAAGATCCATGTTGTTCAACATGTGGACCTTGCTCTTAACATGCACTTGCAATTAGGAGTTGAGCAAGTCTGGATATTGTGAGCATTGATCTCAGACGTTTATTGTGTTGAAATGTGTGTGCACGTTTTCTCAAAAAGAAATGACTTGTATGGTCCATGCAATTAATGGTTCTCAATCAGATGGCTAAAAATGAAATAGATGGGACCAGACCTTCAAAGGTAAAAATGTTTTACCAATATAGAATCTGGATCCTCTGTTGACCCGGATCTGGAAAACCTTGCTCGGAGCATTTTCATTGGTCCACATCTCAACATATCCATGTATTCACCTAAATCCAGACCGTTACATTGTGTGACGCATTGTGTATGGTCATATCATGAAACTTTCACTGATCTAAAGGTCCTAGCTTGGCTCTCTAAAGGAATGAAGAAAAATAAAAATGAGGTACATTCTGATTTAAGTCAAATCCACCCGTCCACCAGTTTAGCCAGATCATTTTAGGAGGTGGGCTGAAAAGTGACATACATCCAAAACACAAGTGGGCCATCTCACAGGAAAAAGTGGCCATTATACGCCCAGTACCATCGAAATGGTTGTGGGGCCCACCATAATGTTTGTGAGGAATCCAGCCTGTAAATTAGTTTTTCCATATCATTTTATGGTGTGATCCCAAATAATGAGGCAAATCCAAAAGTCAAGTGCGCCACATAGGGTTGTTCAAAAAACCGACCCAACCGATAAAACCGACCGAACCGGACCGAACCGATCGATTTCGGTCGGTTTTCGAATCTATTTCGGGTCGGGTCGGTTTTTAATATAAAAAACCGAGATTGTCGGTTCAGTTGTCGGTTTGTAAAAATTATAAACCGTTTTCAACCGAACCGAACCGATATATATGTGTGTGTGTGTGTGTGTGTGTGTGTGTGTGTGAGAGAGAGAGAGAGAGAGAGAGAGAGAGAGAGAGAGAGAGAGAAGTTGAGGTTGGCCCCACTTCAATATTTACATGAAATCCACTCTAACCAGTAAGGGTGTCACCCCAAGTTAGGCCCAAGACTGAAATATCATCTTTATCTGTAATTCAAGTGGGCAACACCAAGAAAAAGAGTTTGGAGGGTAATGTGGCCTGTACACTATTTCCAATTGTGTGATCCGCCTGTATCAAAGATGACGCTGGTTTTTCATATTTAGGCCTAAAATTGGGTTAGTCACTTGCTAGTTGGAGTGGATTTTTAAAATGCATGATAGTGGGGCCTATTTAAACTACATTATCAATTACCCCATGTCAAGTAAAAGAATTTTACGTAGACACCGACTTTGCAGCACAGTGAGGGTGCGAATTAGGGTAACAGTTCAGTGGGTGTTATCCTAACTATGTGGAACGACCTTGATGTATGTTTTATATATCCATTCCATTCATCTGTTTTCATCTATCGTTTTAGGACATGGTTCCAAACCTCGAGAAGATCCAAATCTCAAGTAAACAATACCATTGGAAACAATGATGAATAACTATTAGAAGCATTTTATGGGCCACAAAAGTTTTAGATTGAGGCCCAAACTGATAAAACCGACAAAACCGAACCGACCCGAGTTTATCTGGTTCGGTTCGGTTGGTGATGATTCATCGGTTCGGTTCGGTTCGGTTGTTAAATATTCAAAACCGACTAAGTCGGTTCGGTTGGATATTTTCCCTCAAAACCGAACCGACCGAACCGTGCACAGCCCTAGCGCCACGCAACACAAAACAATGGAGATCAAATGGCCAACCCGTCGACCAATTTTTCCAGAGCTTTCTAGGGGTGAGCCCAAAAATGAGTCAGATCCATAACTCAAGTAGGCCACATGGCAGGAAATGGTTGGTATCAACGCCCACTACTCGTGGGGCAGTAATGGGTCCACAGAAGATTGGGATCAGTCTACCATTTTCCTATTTTCAGTTCGTCCCAGTGGCAATGACCTTATAACCGGCCTGGATGGAATATAAACAGCCCGGTGGACCCAGGAAGGTTTCGAAGATAGCAATTTCCCTCCCCACTGTTTCCTACCTTGTGGCCCACTTGAATACTGGATCTCCCTCATTTTTTGGCCCACTCCCTAACAAGAGTTCAAAAATCCGATGGATGGGGTGGATTTCTCAAAACATCACAGTAAGTTAATTGAACAAACATAACCCCTGAACAATGGACCTTTGTAAGTTTGAATTTGGAACCATTTACTATTTTCTCATTTTAGCCATCCATTAGATTCTTCGATTGGAGTTTGCGTGTGCATACATTTCGATGATTGTAGAAGTATTACAAACTGATGTTTGGTTAAACCATTCTGTTTTCCAGGTATTGGAATAATATCAATTCCATATGCAATATCAGAGGGAGGATGGTTGAGCTTGATACTTCTCATACTAGTAGCAATGATATCTTGCTATACAGCAATACTATTGCGAAGGTGCATGGATACAGACCCAGAAATCAAAACCTACCCTGACATTGGTGAGCGTGCGTTCGGTCCTAAGGGAAAAGTTGCAATAGCGCTCTTCACGTATTTTGAATTGTATTTGGTATGTGTTGAGTTCTTGATACTTGAAGGTGATAACTTATCAAAGCTGTTTCCCAAGATGGATTTCAAAATCAAGGGGTTGAAAATTGGAGGGAGACGTGGGTTTGTTATTCTGTCTGCCCTTATAATTTTACCTACCACATGGTTAAGGAGCTTAAGGCTACTAGCTTACGTCTCTACTTGGGGAGTATTGACTTCTCTTATTGTGGTGGCTTGTGTTTTCTGGGTTGGTGCATTCGATGGTGTTGGATTTCATGCAAAAGGGACCTTATGTAATTTGCGTGGATTTCCTACTGCTATGAGCTTAATTATCTTCTGTTACAGTGGGCATCCTGTTTTCCCCACCATCTACACTTCTATGAAAGACAAAAGACAATTCTCTAAAGTAAGTGAAAACAAGGGTACCTTCTCAGTTTCGGCTTTCCATTTTATATCATTGATTTATAGATGACCATAGTGGTTTTTATGGTTTAAAATAAAAGTTAAAACTTGGGTCCTTACCAATGCCTCGGTGGTAGACTCACAACAGTTTCAAGACGAGGTCATGGGCTCAGAGTACCCACTGTGGTGTGAGTGCATATGTGGGGGGTTGCAAGTGTGTGTGTAAAAATAAATAAATAAATAAAAGTTTAAATTGCACACACACAATCAAATATATATTTAGGTACTTAATATTGAGATTAGTTCATAATTTTGTGTCCTAATGTTTTTAAGGCTAGCTTATGAAGTCCATCTGGTTTAAATATATATGTAAGATAGTTTATAAACTCAATTTGACTCAATATTTAATAATTAAAGTAGGAAATGTAATTAAACTAATAATAGACACTTAAAATACTATGAATATATAATTTGCAATTTTCAACGCAAACAACTTCTTGGTCAGCTGGTAAATGCTGTTAATCAGCTTGGTTGAGGTTTACACCTTTTCTTTTTAAATTAAAAATCTCAACTCAACTGAGTTACTTGGTTCAAGTCATGCTGAGTCAATCAAGTAGGTAAGCTGACTTGACGACCCAAGCTAAGTCAGACTCCTCAGTGAGTTTCACAGCGACTCAGCTGAATTTAAGGTCAAGTCACTAAGTTTTAGAACTATGTATCAGACTTTCCATTATTTACTTTACAAAGAAATTGTTACACCAGCCAATATGAAGATTGTTATAATGGTATCAACTTTATTATGCAACTTAATGACTCAATACACGCAAATATTACGTACCTGAAAGCCATTCTTTTTACTAAAACGTCCACTGAAAACCATTGAACAAGGAATAACATTAATTATAACTAGTAACATAAGAAAAATTAAGTTGTCCATTTCTGCATTCTTATTGTTGCATCTCTTAAACATCCATTGTAATGACAATTGGTGTTATTTTCTAGACTAGACGTTTTATAACTTCACTGACCTGTTTTCTTACATTGTCTTGCATTCTAGATGTTTATCCTCTGCTTTATTCTCTGTACCATCATTTACGGAACAATGGGGATTTTAGGCTACCTAATGTTCGGAAAAGCCACGAAGTCTCAAATCACATTAAATCTCCCCACAAAAAAGATTAGCTCAATTATTGCGACGTACGCCACAGTGATCAGCCCTTTTGCTAAATACGCTCTGCTAATGACACCAGTAGCGATGGCCATTGAAAACAAGCTCCATATCAGCAACAACAGAAGCACTAGCCTCCTCATGAGGACTTTATTGATGATAAGCACTGTTATTGTGGCCTTGACAGTTCCGCTCTTCGCATACGTTATGGCTCTTATTGGGTCATTTTTAGATAGCATGGTAGGGATGGTATTTCCATGTATATGTTACCTTAAGATTTGCAAGGCTTATTATAAGGCTTCTCGGTATGGTCAACTTGAGGTTGTGATTATTATCGGGATTATAGTAATTGGGGCTTTACTTGCAACCGTAGGCACTTATAATGCTCTAAGGCAAATTGTACGACATTTGTAAGCAATGTTCTTCTTCTCCTCTTTCATATGTAATTTCTCCTTCCCATGTATTCTATTGCAATATTAAAGGTGACAATTCTATATTACAAAGTTGAATCATATAATCCTCAAGCAAGGATATGTACTGTATAAATTTCCAAGGAGCTACATTATAGAGAATGTGTTGTTATTTTTTTTAATTTTTATTGTGGCATGACTATATATAGAAGAGTGGAGAGGATTTGAAAGATCTTGTGGGAGATTTTTAACAAAGATACAATGCACCAATAAAGAAGTAATCTATTCTAATTAGATTTGTGCTGATCAACTTTAACTTTCCCCTTCAAAACTCAAGGTGGTTTGGGAAACAATATGAGTTTGAAAGGCATATATATTTATACAAGGAAAAAAAAACAAAAAATCTAATTAATTAATCTATACGTAGCATGGAATTATCGATCGTGTGCTGTATCGATTTCTCAAATAATGGAGCCTCTACCAAATCTATCCAAGATGAAGAGAATAGAAAGCCATTATCAGAATCCTCTTATGAACCAAATCTAACTTTTGAATCGTCCTAAAATTGGATCACCACACACAAGTGTGGAAGTGTAGACCTGAAAAGGCTCGGGGATAGCCCACCTCTCTCTCTCTCTCTCTCTCTCTCTCTCTCTCTCTCTCTCTCGGGTAGGGACATCCACCATAAAAAAAAAAGAGTGGTGTGGACATCCAGGTCTATCTCTCCCCTCCCTCTTAGATAAGATCTTAAAAAAAAAAAAAAGAAGTTAACTTAGGGCGTGTTTGGCGCATGGTAGTAGGCGGGATTACGTGGGATGGAATTACCATATCCCACCGTCCAAATTCCTTATGTCTGTTTGGATGGAGGGGATTTGCGTTTGAAATATCACATCGAATCTCGTGCTAGAACACCGGCCATAATAGTGGGATTTCTCAAAACCATCTCGTGCCCTGAGCAGCAATACCGCGGGCGTGGGAATCCATTGCATTGCAGGAGTACATGGGCGCCGATTTCCAACGTACTTGCGCATAATTTTCTACGCTGAGAACTTTGGTGGGCCAACAGTGATTTTTTTTTATAAATCCACACCGTCATTCAGTTTTCGGAGCTCATTTTAAGATATGAAAACAAAAATGAACAAGATCCAAAAATCAAGTGGGCCAAAAACGTAACATTTGAACGTCCACAGTTGAAATATTTGTGGAGCAACAGGAGTTTCGAATCAGGATAATACTTGTTTTTCCAATTCATCCCAGTAGTAGTGACTTTATGAACGGTATGGATGTCATATAAACATCACTGTGGACCCAGGGAGGTTTCAACGGTAGTAATTTACCTAACCACCTTTTCCTTTAATGATGCCCAGTTGACTCTTGGATCCGGTTCATTTTTTTTTTCATGTCCTACAATGAGCTCCCAAAACGGATGGACGGGGTGAATTAATATGAACAAATCAATGTGGGCCCACCCTGGTTCCCAGATAGATAACTTCCTGCGCAAGGCTTTCCCATACAATACGCGACCGGAGTAAACCACTCCTCCCATCCGGAAGCGGATTGACTGGCGAACCGTACACCATCGACTTGGAAGCGGTATTGAAATCAGCAAGTTTTGTGGGCCCCACTTGTAGGTATGTATCATATCCAAATCGTCTACTCATTTTTCATGGTCTTTGTAAGGATTTATACAAAAAATGAGATGGATTCAAATTTCAAGTGGGCCACATTAGCAAAATACAAGTGAGATTGACCATCTACCATTGAAACATTCTTGGTGGTCATAGAAGTCTTGGACCATATTTATTTTTAGAAGCACGAACCGGATGATGGATTGGATCACACCTACGTGCAAGGGCTGGCATTCTTATTGCGTGTACATTAGCTGCGTTGCACGGGCTTAGCAAACGCTTTATTATGTGGGGGAACTGGAATAGTGACCCCGCCACAAGAGGAGCAGGAAGTTCCTGTGGTCGGAAGCTAGGTAGGGCCCACGGAGAATTTCGTGATAAATCCACTCCGTTCATATGTTTCTTAAGCATAAAATAGATTAGAAATAAAAAATGCAGTAGGATCCAAAACATAGGTGGACCACGCCCTGGATTAAATTACAGCCATTGGAAACATTATGTGGGCCACAGAAGTTTTCGATCAGAACGATATTTGTGCCTACAGCTTATCCCAGCGTTAATAACCATATCAACCGTTTGGATGGCATATAAATATCATGGTCGGATCCAAGAAGATTTCAACGGTGCACGTTTCCATTCTCTCACTGGTTCCTGTCTTATGGCTCAAATGAGTTTTGGATCTGTCTATTTATTGTCCCTCTGTCCTAATTGTGATATTTAGAAACTGATGGACGGAGTGGATTTCTCACGGGAATATGTACAGCTATCCGGATGGTTAGGTGGGACCCACTATGGAGAGATCACAGCCAACCATTCATACTCATAGGAAGAACCTTATCCATCTGATCTTTCCAGTTGAGTTAGCCCACTGATTAATCTGTTTTTAACCATTTAATTCGATAGCACCAATCGGACGGTGGACAGATCTCAGGTGGACCACACGACAACAAAATAGTGTTGATTGATCGCCCACCCTTAAAAACTTAAGTGGGCCCACCGTGAAGTTTATTTGCGATCCAACCTGTTCATAAGGTCACACAGACCTGGATGAAGTGAAAACGCAAATATCAGCTTGATCCAAAACTTTCGTGGCCTACAAGAAGTTTTCAACGGTGGAAGTTCCATAGCTACTGTATCCTATGGTGTGGTCCACCTGAGATTTGTATTTGCCTCATATTTGGGCCCATGCCCTAAAATGAGGTGGAAAAATGGATGTCCAGCGTGGATTGAACAAATACATCATGGTGGGGCCCACACAGCTTTGACAGCAGCCCTTGCCTTCCAATCCACGTTCAAGCACTCCACGCACTCCACGTTTCCAAACAAACCAGGCTGTTGCATAACAGTCATGGCACCAACTCACCTCTCTTTCCAAACACATCTGGGAGGGATCTATGCCAAATCTCATGTTGTAATCTCCCTTCCAAACATGGCTACCGCTGGATGCACCATCCCACGGGATTAAAACCAATCCCACCAAAGTGTAATAATTACCTTAAAAAGACTTCCATCCCACCGAATACCACCGAATTCCATGCGCCAAACATGCCCTTAGTGATTCTCCAATCACGACCATCTCAGTACCATTTGGATTTCCCACCACCATCGAGGTTTGAAAGACCGATAGCACCACGGCTATTTCGCCCATGTGAACCACTGTCGATAATTTATTTTACTTTCTTTAATTTATCTATCAATTATACTTCATCTATATCTAGATTAATACTGCATGTGGTCTTTTGTTCTTTGTTATCTATCTTTGCATTATTTTGTTGATCATGAACATGATCTAGCCATCACCATCATAGGAAAAATTATTATTTTCAAGGCAAAATGAATTCATTTGAAGGATTAACCCCTTCCTTTCATAAATCATCTTATCACTATGCCAATTGGTGCCTACATAGATAGCTAATCTTTACGGATTTAATTTTAATTGGTCTATCTCGATGCTTGAGGTTATAAGGTGTTTGGACCGATTCGAGTTGAATATGACTCTGAAACGGCTCACACTTATATACTCACATATACATCACCGAAATCAGGTCATTCATTAGTCATTACACATGTGACCGTATGTCCGAATTGAATAGCAATAGGGCCATACTACTTAAGCATAGTAGTTTTTATGTACAAATTTAAGAGGTGGCCCATTTGAGTGTTTAATCAGCCTGGCTTTTTGGGTTCAAGGCTGGAAAAGGGGTCATACACCTGATGGACGGTGTGGATTTCATGCACTATGAGTATAAAACGGACGGTAAAATGGATGATAAGCGTTTAACCCTTTCAGTTAAGGGGGAAAGGCGATGGAATGGGATAGTTAGAATTGTCCTATTAGTTTCTGAACCATGGGCCATCTTAGACATTACCAACTAGGTGGACGGCACTGATCCGCGGTCTATCACTCCACGTGGACGGTGGGAGGTGGATCTATGGGGACTGCTCTATAAGAGAAGAAAACAAGATATCGGGGCCTCTGGTCACCTGTTTGGGTGTTTGGCGACCCCAATATTTTCATGATATTTTCATTCGCTACTTGAGAGACAGAGACCCCAAGATTTTCATGATATTCTCATTCTACTAAGAGACACAGAGAGATGGCTACCTCAACTCTCCCTCTCAACCCCATATCTCGACAAATCCCAATAACAAACGAGCCAAACAGGCACCCAATTCCCAAACAGAGAAAGCCCCCACACTACCTTCCCTCCCTCTCTCTCCTCTCCAAATGCAAATCCCTCAAACAGCTCCAGCAAATCCACGCCACCATAATAAAATCACAGCTCCATAATGATATCCCCACCCTCACAAAGCTCATCCACTTCTGCTCCCTCAACCCCTCCACAACCATGGACTACGCCCAACACCTGTTCGACCAAATTCCCCAACCAGACGTCGTCCTCTTCAACACCATGGCCCGTGGCTACTCTCGCACCCATACCCCAATTCGCGCAGTGTTGCTCTTCGCCCACATGCTCAGTTCAGGCATCTTCCCTGATGATTACACCTTTCCATCCCTCCTCAAAGCATGTGCCGTTGCCAAAGCCTTGGAAGAAGGGAAACAGGTACATTGCCTAGCTGCAAAGCTTGGGTTGCACTGCAACATCTATGTCCATCCAACGCTTGTGAACATGTACGCTGAGTGTGGTGATGTGCAGGCCGCAAGCCAGCTCTTTGATCAGATGGGCCAACCTTGTGTAGTTTCTTACAATGCCATGATTGCGGCATTCGCACGGAGTTCTTTGCCCAACGAAGCCTTAGCTTTGTTTCGAGAATTGCAATCGAGCGATCTAAAGCCAACTGATGTCACGATGCTCAGTGTTCTGTCATCGTGTGCATTGCTTGGGGCGCTGGAGCTGGGGAAATGGATGCATGAGTACATAAAGAAACATGGGTTTGATGTGTATGTGAAGGTCAACACGGCCTTGATTGACATGTATGCAAAATGCGGGAGCTTGGACGATGCGGTACGTGTGTTTGAGAAGATGGGTTCTAGAGATACACAGGCATGGTCTTCTATGATTGTTGCTTATGCAATTCATGGACATGGAAACAGAGCGATCTCTTTGTTTGAGGAGATGAAAAGGTCAGGAATTAGGCCAGATGAAATTACATTTCTAGGCGTCTTGTATGCTTGTAGTCACACAGGATTGGTGGATGAGGGCCGCCAATACTTCAATAGCATGAGAAACCGCTATGGGATTACTCCAGGAATTAAGCATTATGGGTGCATTGTAGATTTGCTAGGCCGAGCTGGGCTCCTAGATGAGGCTTATAAGTTCATCAAGGACTTGCCAATTAAGCCCACACCTATACTCTGGAGGACCTTGTTGTCCGCATGTGGGGTCCATGGCAATGTGGAGCTGGGGAAGCATGTGATTGATCGGATCTTTGAACTAGAAGAGTCACATGGCGGTGACTATGTGATCTTATCGAATATGTGCGCAGCTAACGGTAGATGGAAAGATGTAGATTATATAAGGAGGCTAATGAAAGACAGGGGAGTGGTCAAGGTACCTGGGTGTAGTTCGATTGAGGTAAACAATGTGGTCCATGAATTCTTTTCTGGGGACGGAACTCATCCCCAATCGGTTGAGCTGCATCGGATGCTCGACGAGTTAGTGAAACAATTGAAGCTGGTAGGCTATGTGCCCGACACTTCTCTGGTGTTTCACCCAGACATGACAGAGGAGGCGAAAGAGGCTAGCCTCCGTTATCACAGCGAGAAGCTCGCGATTGCATTTGGGCTTATAAACACCCCGCCGGGGAAAACCATCCGGGTGGTGAAAAACCTTCGGGTTTGTGGGGATTGCCATTCGGCGGCGAAGTTTATATCGATGATCTTCAATAGGCAGATAATTCTCAGAGATCTCCATCGCTTCCATCATTTCAAAGACGGGTCATGTTCATGTGGGGAGTTCTGGTGATTTAAACATGTGGAAATGTATACTATAATAGTTATGTGATTGAATTCATGCTGCCTCAAGGTGTGTTTGGTTCCACCAATTATCATGATATTTCATGATTAAGCAATCTGATTCGGTGCAAAATTTCATGAAATTTGGTGCAACCAAACACACCCTTGAGCAAGGAATTTGAAGGCCATTTATCACATTCCTTGCAATCGAACCATCTCTAGAAATTAAAGGGTTCTTCTGGATGCATAGACAGCTTGCTTAAGAATGTCCGAGCCCGGAATTTAAATCCTGGACATATTGTGTTTGGGCGACAGAGTTGTCCATGGATGTTGTTGTTTTGCATCTCTACATGATGTCAGACTGTTAGTCACACTTCAATGTTAGCCACCCCCACATGTACTATAAGAGCACATATTGAAGATGTGAGCTGGATCACATGCATCAATATGGCATAAAAAGAAGTGGGTTCTAAAATGTGAACATATCCTCCCTCGGAATCCCATTCAAGTTGGAAGGTTTTATTTGAATTACTTGTATTGCCTTGTACCCAATTTCTAAATAATTTCTTAGGCCTTTGTTTGGTAAACCACCTAAAAATGAGTTCATCCCAATAATTACTTAATGGGCCTTTAGGCAGCTAAGGTGTAGGTATAACCCTTGGCCTCTTGAGCCTCAGTGCCAAACCAGTCCAAAGGACTACTCGAAATTGGGCTGGAGCTGGACTCGAGCCGGTGCGAACCAGTTCAACTGAGTAGCAACCTACACATGCAAGCACCCATATAATGCATTCTTGGATTGAAACTAAAGTAAAGTGGAGAAGAAAAATGTCTTCTATAGATGTGACGTTTTTCATAGAGAAAAAGAAAAGGGAAAAGGGAAAAGGGAAAAGGGCAAAAAAAGAACCTGATAATCTTCTTTTTCACTCTTTAAAAAGCATATTTTACTTTTTGACCATTGATTCACATTGTTACTAAAAGCTATAAAAACTTAAACTTCTTTAGGATTTTTTTAATCTGGAATTTTGTATTCATGGTGTTCTCCATCTACCTTTTGGATTCCACTAATATGAGCATCCTAAAAGCCCGTTGGAATGCTGGATTAAATGGTATTGAATTGTATTAGGTGGAATTAACACCATTATTACACAATGATTATATGGGTGGAAATACCTTAGGTATTTTGAAGGCCCAATCCTACTTTTGGTTCTAATTCTTTCTTGGGGGAAATATTTTATTAAGTGAAACCTATGTGGACCATGGAATTGTAACCAATGGACCAGATTTTACAATTGATGTTGGTCACCTGTTTGCATATGCAATTGATGTTGGTCACCTGTTTGCATGTGCAACTCGATTGTCACGTGTAAAGGGCACATATGGATGGATGTGGGGCCAATATATGAAGTGGATTTCGAAATCCACTAGAATTCTCCCATCTCCTACAAGGGTTTGATTATATTATACTTGGATTAATCAATCCTTTCCGCTGTGTTTCCAAATGATGGATGGAATTTACATTGGACCAAATGCAATTCCATACCACCTAATCCCAAGTTTGAAATAGACTCGGAATGCATCTACAATGGAAACAAAGCATGTTTGGCCTTTGCCACAACCTGGTGTTTACATTCATTTTCAGCACCTTGACATGGACCAATCAAAAGTTGTCATATGTTGACACTACGTGACCACAATTCGTTTGAAACCTACTCTCCCTTAAGAGTATCTTCATTTAATATTCCTTCGACAATATGTATTCAATTAGTAATGCGAAGGCATGAACCCTTATGCCCGCCATTTGGATAAGCAATCAGCGCCCGCCACATGGCCACGATTAATGTGCCCATTAATGAGGCAACGTGCCCACCACGTCTATAAGAGACCTGCTGAGAGAACGGATCTTATCATAAATCTGGCTATCTTCTTAGCGAGGCCGTCTCTCACAATTCTTTCAAAATAAGAGATCTTCCCATAGACATTTGGAGGAGCTGTAACATTCAAGGAGATTCCAAAGATCCACGTATCAGACTGGTGTCCAAGCGAACTCAGTGGTGGATGAGACCATGATCAGGAGGAATGGCCACATCATCCGGTTTGGGTTCACAACCATGTCCTATTCAGAATCAACAGAATAAGAGATCTATATGTAATCCGATTTACCTTCGATGACAGATCAATATCTAGCGTCTAATCCCAGTCATCTTATCAGGAACTAAGTGATATGTCAAATCACTTCAGTAAACAACTGTAACTAAGCGAAAGATGTTCCCTTGATCAAACCAGGAGGGTCTGTTAGAGGAGCATCTATATGTAGGAGTTGAATATATGAGATCCAACGGCTATTGACTTTTCGAAAATCTTTCTGGTTGAGAGTTTCCAAGTCTACCAAGGAGATATCCTTATCTGAAAAGTCCGCGACGTGAAAGAGAATGATCCATAATCAACAATAAAACCCTAGTGAGGGTTTCATTACCTCAATGATCTATAAAATGTGCAATTGAAAAAAGTTCAAGGCGCTACACCAAATACAACAACATATCTTTTACATTCCATTTATCTTTTACTTTTCTAACCTAGCTTAATTTTTACATAACTACTGGCTAGTGGTTTCCACTACAGTACTTTATAAATAGACTTAGTTCTCTACAAACGTAAGTTGTAGATCGTAATCACCTAAGTTCTGATTTAGTAGATCACTCCCGCCTCGATCGTGTATTTTGATAAGCGCAGGTATTTATCCCTCATATTTCATTTTTTTTCCTTATAATTATCTGGTTGTCTTAAGACTTGTCGATTGTAAAGAGCACCATTTTTATTTATCAATAAAATCAGTAACATCTTGCTTCTCTTTATCTCTTTGCATATGTATACTTGTTCTTTTGAAAAATATTGAGCTAAAGGCTGATAAAAGAAAAAAGTTATTGAGTCATAGACTCACACCTATTATCACAAGCCAAAAAGAACTCATTCAGAAGGCTTCGTCTCCTATCCGTTTACAAATTGCCCGAATGGAGCACAATATTAGTAGTCGAAGAGACTCTGAATTTTATGTCTGGTCTCTAATATATCTATTTCAGTATGGGGGATACTAACAATTCAATCAACCTTTGAGTTAGGTAAACTCTAGCATGCCTATGCATCATACTAACACACGAATATATAATCAAACCCCTTGCTCACATTAGTGGTCCCTTTTTTTTTATCGAATTGAAAGCAATCATCCGCTATTATAGCCCAATGATCAAAACCATCCATACTCCATATTCTTAGTCCATGTGGGCCACCGTAAGAATAGATGAATTTACAACGTTGATCACCCTTGGTACGTGATTGTTGAATCGTAATATTGATCCAGTTCATTGGACTGGCGATCCTCAGTCACAACATATGCAATTTGTGCGTTGGCTGGTGACACAAACACCAGCCAACAAGCTGGTGTCAAAGCTCCGTGGTTCCCTCCATGATGTATTTGTTTTATCCACACCGTCCATCCAATTTTACAGCTCATTTTAAGTTATGAAACAAAAAAAAATAAGGCAGATACAATGCTCAAATGGACCACACCACAGAAAACAGTGAGGAGAATGACGTACACAATTGAAACCTTCTTAGGGCTCACATTGATATTTATTTGTCATCCAAACTGTTCATAAGATCACAAAGATCTGGATGAATGAAAAAAAAAGTTAGCTTGATACAAAACTTCTGTCGCCCTCAAAAATTTTCGTATGGTGAATGTTCAATCTTCGCTGTTTCTATGGTGTGGTCCAATTGAGATTTTTATCTAACTAAGTTTTGGGCTGCTTTAAAATAATTTTTAAAAATTGATGTACAGTGTGGATATAATAAATACATCATGGTGGGACCCACAGAGGTTTGACACCAACTTCCTCCTGTCTCGCATACGAATGCCGAACGTGTGCTGTGAAGCCGCCTCTCCATCTGACGCGAGTAAGTACCGTTACCATTCCCGATAACAACCATGAGAGGTTTGCTAGAGTACATTACCGACGTATTGCGAAATGAACCATCTCGGACTACAACCGTTGGATCTCGAGATCCAAACCGTTGACAAGCTGGGCCTTGTGAGGATACCTACTAATAAAATTCTCCAATTGGAATAATTTAGTAGTTTGATTAATATTTGTGTGGGCCAATGATTTTAAACTCTAGGACTTTCCATCTTGAAATCTTTTTGAGACAGCCACCTTTATCGTTGTATTTCATCAGATCAACAGTTTGGATATCTGAATATGACCCCAAATCCAACGGCTGTAATTCCATTATATCATATAGCAATAAGTGGAGATGTATTGTAGCAAACCCGATGGTAGATTTCGGTTAATCCACCCCCCCATTAAATATCATAATCTTGTAACCGGAGGCGGATTGCGTCCTTCCTCATGAGTATGGACGCAAAGCGTCCATGCTGATATGTGGAGGGGCCCAACGTAACGTATCTCTTTATCCAAGCCGTCCATCCCTTTTCTAAGATCATTTTTAAGGCATGAGATCAACAATGAGGCAGATATGACTCTCAGGTGTACCACAACAAGTAGTGAGCTTATTTGCATTAAATGCAAGAGTCATCTCTGGTGTGGTTCACCTGACTGTTGGATATGCCTCATTCTTGGTCTAATGCCTTAGAAAAAGGAAGAACGGAGTGGATAAATAAATACATAACGGTAGGCCCCTCCACAGACCAGCATGGACGCTTTGTGTCCAGACGCAATCCGCGACCCTTGTAAACTCTCATACATGCCCGTCAATCATAATTGCATGGCTCGTTTTTTTCCCTCCCAACGGCGCACGATCTCCTATACATGGATGCACCCCCCACCTTTCTTCCTCTATTTATTCCCTCTTCCTCTATCTTTAGCTCCCCTCAAACTTCTTAGAGAGGGAGGGAGGGAGATTTCTTCATCCAAACATGGATGACGAGAGCTGGCCTTATTATGAGCGAGAAGAACTTCACTTTTACAGGTAATATAGTAGGCTGATATTTTGATTATTTTCATATGAGAGATGCTCCAGTGCTCTAAGAGCACTATCTGTTATAAGTAGTACTCCTAGTTTCATTGGGAAACTTAACTGTCCAATCGATTGATCTAGACTATCCATTAGGTCCAACACACATTTCATGGGTGACCATTTAGATATTACACTTAGGCGATGATCTTAACCATCTGATCAATGGCCTATAATATGGACGGTCAAGCTCATTTGTACAAAAATACGTCTAACGAACAATTCGATCCATCTATTTGATAGTTCCCACCATGGATTGTCTATGTTTCTAAGGACTCACTTCTATTAGGCAATCCTTTCCATGGTTGGAAAAAGGATTGCTGTAAACAATAAGGTCGAATCTAAGATGGATTTGATCATCCGTTTCATTTCATTTTCGCATGGCAGCCCTTGAAATGTGTTCTTGACTTAATGGACAGTTTGGATTGACCTGTTGGACTGTACAAGTTATCCAATGCAAAAGTAAGAAGCTAATCTAGTACCAATAGTGGAAACTAAGGTGCTTGTGTTATCAAAACGTGTGTATATATAATATCACTTCCACTTATATAGATGGTTTTTTTTATTTTTTCTTTTTCTTTTTTAATTCTCTTTTCTTTCTAGTGGTTGTCCTCTTTTGGGCTGGGAATGTGAATTTCTTAGAGAAGAGGATGTGGTTGGAGGCATTCCTTTGATGGAGAGTTATGTTCATGACCCTTTATATTTATCCATGGAGTCCTTGCCTCCGCATAACATCTTGCACGGTAATTTTCTTTTGGAATTCATACCTACATCCAAGATTATTGATTTCCAATCACCCATCTTCATTTCTGAAAATTAATTAATCAAACGTGTGCTGTTTCATTTTCCAAAATGAAAAAAAAAAAAAATAGGGCTGTGCAAACAACCACTGTACACGTGGCATACATTTCCTTCATCCTAACTGTCCAAAGTCGGAGGCCCCACTTTAGATGGGACATAACCCACAAGTTACACGAACCAAATAATACTAACCTGGCGATTGGCGGACAGGTTATGCACGGTGACAGTGCAAAACAGTCAATTATCCGAATTGAAGAAACAAAGGATTGACCAGTCGATCTGATATTGGGGCCATGTTCAATCTACATTGGGTCCCACTATTTGACCGGTTTGGATCGGGTTATATGCATGCCACGTCTACCATGGCTGAGTTCATGCCCATGACTTCCATTCGTCTAAAGTGGGTCCCACTTTGACCTGCACAGATGAGATTTTCAATGGGTTAGATGGTGAGATTGGAACATGGGATTATTCTAGCCTTGGGTTAGAAGGCAACAAAGACAAATCCATGCCTGGGATTAGTTATGAAGAGACTGGAGGAGTTGAAAGAGAAGAAGATTGAGAGAGGTGGAGATTTGAAGAGCATGACCCGCGAGGAGATGTCTCGTTACTATGACAAGACTATAACAGACGCAGCTAAAGAGCTGAAGGTTGGGCTGACGATGCTGAAGAAGAAGTGTAGGGAGCTGGATATCCCTAGATGGCCCCATAGGAAGATCAAGAGCCTGAAGACAATTATCAAGAACCTTCAGGTCCACGACTCTCTCTCTCTCTCTCTCTCTCTCTCTGGTCATTTGGATGCCCGCAAAGTCTTTAAATTGTAAAGGAATTATAGGTAATCAGATTAAAGGGGCTCTTTTGATGCATTTATTTGCCTGTAAAGACTTTACAGGCTATAAACAGATTACAGCTTTTACCTCTAATCTAAAACCCGACAAAAAGATATTTTTCAAATTAGAGGTAGGGCTCGTTTGGCATCTCTACTCTAATTCAATAAGAGCTTTTTGAATAAGAGCTACTAAAATAAGTCATTATTTTTATATATATATTTTTTTAAATAAGTCATTTTTGGTAAAATCTCCAAAAAAAATCTCTTATTTAAAATAAGCACGTTGGGTAAAACTTTCAAATAAGAGCTTTTTTTAAGGGTAGTTGAAGTTATTTTTAAAGATTACTACAACTTTAATATAAGAGCAATTAGAATGGTTGTTTTGGTGGACCGTCCATCATGTGGGGTCCAATATCAATGTTAATTGTTCTTTATGTTGGGCGCCTCAATGTCCACTACCCATTACATAGACTCCACATTTGATGTGGAAAAAGATTGTCCATCATGTGGGGCCCACTTTTGATATCCACCATCCATCATGTGGGGTGCACCTTCTATGTGGATCATCCATCATACGACCCACTTTGGATATGGGTCATCCAACATGAGAGACCTTGGATGTGGACCGTCCATTAGGTGAGGCCCACTTGATGTGAACTGTCCATTATGAAATGCTACACTTTTATGTTGGTCATCCATCATGAGAAGCCCACTCTATCCATTATGTGGGCCCACCTTGATGTGGACCATTCATTGTATGGGGCCCCACCTTCATTATGGGTCGTTCATCATGTGGGCCCATCTTTGATATCAACTGACCATCATGTGGACCCACCTTCAATGACCATCATCCATCATGTGGGTCCCACCTTTGACATGGATTATCCATCAAATGGGACCCACTTGATGCGCATGTTCTGTCATGGTGAGCCACACTTTGATGCGGGCCATCTATCATGTGGGGCCCACCTTTGATGTGAATCTTTCATTACGTGGGCCCACCATGATGTGGAGCCCCACTTCAATATGAGTCATTCATCATGAGGTGCCCATCTTTGATGTCCACCATCCATCATGTGGGTCCCACCTTTGTTGTAGACCACTTCATGTGGGGCCCACTTCATGTGGATAGTCCCTCATGTGGGACCCACCTTTGATGCCCAGCATCCATCATGTAAGTCCACCTAGGCTATGGATCGTCCATCATGTGGGGCCCAACCTTCAATATGGGTCATTCATCATGTAGGCCCACCTTTAATGTCAACCTTCCATCATGTGGTCCCACATTCAATATCCACCATCTATCACGTGGGTCCTACCTTTGATGTGGACCATCCATCATGTGGGTCTCACCTTTGATGTCCACCATCTATCATGTAGGTCTCACCTTTGTTATGGACCGTCCATCATGTGGGGTCCAACCTTCAATATGGGTCATTTGTCATATGGGCCCACATTTAATGTCCACCATCCATCGTGTGGGTCCCACCTTTGATGTGGACCATCAAGTAGGGCCTACTTGATGTGGACCATCAAGTAGGTGGATCGTTCATCATGCGAAGCCACACTTTGAAGTAGGCCATCCATCATGTGGGGCCCATCTTCACTATGGGTTGTTCATTATGTGGGCCTAGCTTGAAGAAATTGTAAAGAGAAGAGAAGAGGGTAATTAAGATGGGAATTACTTGAAAAGGTTAAGGGCAAACTTGTTAAAAAATTAGTCCAAAATGCCTATTCATTTAAAATAAGCTCCGTTTCAAAAAGTAACCCTTCCCTAACTTAATAAAGCGAGGTTTATTTGCTACTTTCTAAATGAATAAACACTTGATTAGACTTTTACCAAACGGTCTAAAAGCTTATTCTTTTAGAAATAAGCTAATAAGCTCTTATTTGTAGAGATGTCAAACCCCGTATAGTCTTTACAACTAAAAAGGCATTATACATAGTGGAACATAATGGTTGATATATACTCATAATACGTAGGGCCTACTGTAATGTGTATGGTACTTCTAATCTATCCATCATATGCTTCCCTTGATGCTCTCCTATAGTACTAACGAAAATAGCTCGTTGATTATCAACTAAGCCATACGAGGGAAGGATGGGACGTCCACCATTAAAAACTTTCAAATTGCATTTGAGGTGCATTATGATGGGTGGAGGACAGCCAATCCGTCTAGTCTTTGCATGTGATTTACAGATTTTGAAAGGCCTACCCCAAGCTCTATGGTAAAAATACCTATTTTATCCACTGGAAACACTTCATAGGCTAGCCAAACACACAATATATTTACCTATAAATAGATTACCACTTAAAAGCCAAAGCATATAAACCATTTACACTTGAAACTCTTTTCGAGTGCAATATGCTTATAACTTAAAATTTTACAGGCATCCAAACAACCTCCAAGTTAAGTTGTTGTGTCCATGCACATGGCATACTACAATCTGGGCTGACCAAATTTTGGGCCCCAATTGGGGATGGAAATTCACACCAATTGAACAATCTCAAATATCTGGTTCTGATTCTTGAAAATGGACTACTGAGCATTTTATCCGTAACTGTCCATTTGATAGACACCATCTGGAAAGGTCAGGATTATCCGATCATGGCATAAATGTAGATCACTTTGGACTGTTGAAATCATGGGCCCCTCTGCATGTGAATCAACCCTCAAAATTCACATGGACTGAGTAATCTTAATCATCTAATTTTAATCACCGAATTTGGGTTTCTGAGTATCTCAATCCATTTGATAGCCACAAATCGGATGGCTAGTATTGTCTAATCAGAGTAATATTTAAGCATTGATCAATCCACGGTCGGCCTTATGATTTGGATGACTTGGATTTAACAAGTAAGCGATGTGTAGTGGTCGAGACGACACTGCTTAAAAGGTAGTGACAAACAAGTGACCTTGATGTTAGTAAAATTGCATAGCCAAATGGGCATTTGCAGGAATTAGATGGGTTGGATGGAGAAGTTGGTGAAACACAGCTGAGGACTGTAGAGATAATGCAACAAAGGAAGGTGATGGAAAAGATACCAGCGATGCAAATAGAGGAGAGTACGAAGAAGCTCAGGCAGGCTTGCTTCAAAGCTAAATACAAGAAAAGAAGGCTTATGGAAATGGTCAATTTATGAGAGAGATAGAGAGAGCTTGTTCTTATATTTTTCTGTTTCTTTTAACTGGTGCCATGCACGGAGCAACAGCATCTTTTATAAGATCCATTTTTTTTTCAACAGTTGGACCCCATTCTTAAGCAGGACTGGAATCGTTTATAAATATGTAAATCCTCTCCATCCATCGGGTGAGAAGCAATATTATTTAACCGTCAATATAAGATATCGGCTTGAGAAAGACTATGATGGGCCACACCAATGGGAACAATGTAAAACTGCTTCTAAGACCTCTTAGTTCAGACGGTGTGGCCTGCTTGATATTTGGAACAGGCTGATTTTTTTTATTTTTCACTTCAGCCTAGTGAGTTAAACGATCAATGGGTTTTATGAAATAAACACAGATGGTGGCCTCACATGCAAACCTATAGTTTCAATCCATCTTTATTGCTCCCTGTGCTGTGACCCACTTGAATTATTGATCACACTGAATTTAGCCCTAGATTCTAGAATTGACTATAGAACCTGATGGATAGTGCAGGTTTTACATGTATAACATGTTGGGCCCCACATGCTTGGGTTTTTTACACACCTAGCTCAAACAGGTTGTTGTAGAGGATTGATTCCGGTCAGTTTAGGGTCTATTGGGTCTGTAAGTCATTTTGTCTAAGCTTCTACTTAATCTATTGGGTCCATAAGCATTTTGTCTAAGCTACTTATGCCTCAGGTTGCTTATCTTGCTACTCAATCCATTGGGTCCGTAAGCCATTTTTATCCTCTCCAATCTCTTTCATTTGGTTTACAAAAGTAATTTTCTCCTCTCCAATCTCTTTCATTTTTTTTAATATCTTTTATTAAAATCTCTTTTTCAATTTTTTTTCGTGCCCCAACTTTAATATGAACCGTCCATCATGTTGCACTTACCTTCAATATGGACCATCCACCTTGTAAGGCCTTGTAAGGCCCACCTTCGATGTGGGCTATTCATTGTGCAGGACCACCTTGGATGTGGGTTGTCCATTGTGTTAGACATTGTCATGTACGGCCCACCTTCAATAAGAACCATTCTTCATTCTAGGCCCAACTTCGATGTGGGCCTCATCATGAGGGTCCCGCCTTGGTAGGCCTTTCATCATAAGGGGCCGACCTTTGATATGGACTGTCCATTATGTGGGGCCCACCTTCATGGTGGGGCATCCATCACTTGAGGGCCACCTTCAATGGCCATTGTACATCATGTGGAGACCACCTTTGATGTGGACCAGCCATTGTGTGGGCTCCACCTTTGAAACTGGCCGTTCATCATGCAAGGCCTACCACTATGCCAAAATCGCATTTTTGCGACGGACCAAGTCCGTCACAAATCTGTATTAGCGACGAGTCCGTCGCATGGGCCGTCGCAGTGTACTATGTGGCAAATTTTAAACGACGGATTATGTTCGTCGCTTTTAAATGACGGATTACGTTCGTCGCTAAATTATGTAAAGCGACGGACTTAGCGACGGACATCGTTCCGTCGTACAAAATTGTTGCCACGTAAATTGGTCCGTCGTTAAATTTATGGGCGACATTTATTTAGGAATTTTAGCGACGGGTTTGGTCCGTCGCTAAATTTTCTGAACGCACACCTATTACGTTTGAATTTATTTTTGAATCTATTACACCTGATAGTCATCCAAATTATTTAAAACAAAAAAATAATTAAAACCTAACAAATCATAATTATATCATATATGAAACTTAAAGTCCTTACATTTCTAGTGAAAAATAATATTAATATTTGTTACAAATCTACACATTGAAGTGAACCATTCTCCATAGAATGAGCAACTAGGCTTTATTTTGTTCCCAATATTGAAACCAATCTCTTGACCATACGTGAAGCTAGCCTTCATTTCTAATCTTTCCTTTGTAGCTACTTCCACCTCATACGTTAGCAAATCCATCAACTGGTCCACCTGCAAAATCTAGAATATAAAACATAAAGAGTATTAGTATTATAATGTAAGAACAAAAGTTATATGAAACATACATAATGTTTTCTTCACATATGTGATTAAGAATCAAAATCTTAATCGGGCTTTCCTTGATCTCCGTGTAGTGAAAAAGATAATCATAAATTTGTATTTGAAGAAATTTCATTCTTAAAAATTTTAAACCGACATATTTTGTTATGCTTCTGCTGAAGAGCCTGATGGGAAAGAGTAGATGACATGACAGGTTAGAATGCAGCTCGCAATAGGTGTTCACTTCTCTAGAAGGAATTAATTGAAATTCACAAATCCGATGGTGTAGACAGCAATCAAATGGAGTTTTTCCTTGATCATTAGATTGCCAAAGTTGAACCACACATTCCTCTCTCTATATATGGTTGCTTGGAATTTTGTTCCTAGCATTTTATTTCCCATGAAAACCATTAACAAGTTAACAAATAATAATTAAAAAAAAAGGTTAACAACAATTTTGAATTAGAAATCTTAGATCATGTTAACGCTAATTATATACCAGAGAAGATTATTATTAACTAAAATAAGATGAACTTAATAATAGGCATCCATTGAACGGGGCTGATCTTATTTCCTTCTTTTTTTTTTTCACTGAAGATACCTCTACCAGATAAGAGGCAATCATACTCGAGAGATCTGAGCCATTCACTAAGTGAAACGCTTGAAGTATGGGCCTGCCTAAATTTTGGCCCATGACATTATTACTATTGATCCTAGCCATCTGACTAATTGCTAGGAAAGTAGATGGTTAAAGCCTTCAGTTGTATTAAATCATTAATTATAACTGAAACTTAATAGTATACGGCTTCTATGAATAGCTCGAAATGCTACATCTCTTTCAAGAGCAGGACCCTTTACCGTAACTTTTGCTAGCTCTTTGCATACCCTGATCATCCACAACGGTACAAATAGCATTTTCTGCTATGGTTTGAGTAGCAATCTTTTCATTAAATAAAAAATCAGATGCTAACATCCAAACAGCTTCCATCCTAACCAATGTGAATCTACCATCCTATGCATCTTTCTGTTTGGGAACTCTATCTGGTTTTAGTTTATAGAAAGTTTAAATAGACTACTTGAAAAAGATGGCGAATGGCAGTACAACAATATTGAATTGTGTAGACATTTCAAGTGATCTTACAGATTCAATGTAGGGATTCCCATGGCATTCATGATAGGCCATTAATAAAAACAAAAGGTCATATGAGCAGCTGGATAGTTGAATAGGCAAGGTGGACTACGAAGTGTATAGCATGAGTAAAAACCAGTTCATTGCTACAGAGCAAATATGAGCAGGTGGATAGTTGAATAGGCAAGTTTCCAGCAAAATGGCCAAAAATATCATTGCTATTTATTCAATAAAAAAAAAAAAACCAATCCAACTTCTCCAAACAGGCCTCTACCAAAACAGCCATGGAAAACTAGTCCTTCATGCATGTTGTTTTTCATGTAGGCCTCTCCACCAAAACAGCTATGGAAAACCAGTACTTCATGCTAGAAGTGCTTCTTTTCAACTTCTGTTCTGCCTCAGACCAGAAGTATATCTCAGTTGTGGGTGACCTAAGCATACAAAGAGATGGGATGAGAGTAGCATTTGACTTGCAATCAATTTCGAACAAAAGTCCATGTGAAATTCAGAGTAATGGACCTTATACAAAGAGATGGGCTGAGAGTGGCAAATTTTTTTTCTTCAATCCAGTACTCCTATGCTAATTTGAATCTGACCAAAGAACCAAAGATCATTCACATAATGATGAGTAGACAGTGGTTGATAAATTGGTGCAAATTTGGGAAGAAAGATGGATTTGTACAATATTCTCAAACATCAGGCTCCCAACCTTGTAAACTTTATCTTTTATTGGATTCCAGCTTCAGCCATAGAAACAAACTAAAAGCAGCATATAAATTGACAAACAAAATGGCAGGCTAGATGAACTTACCAAAGGTAAAAATGATGGATAGCTTAGACATCATCAAAACATCACAAGCGAATTGAATCACAACTTTCATCATTATTCGAAATCACATCAACTTGCTTTTCCTACAGCATGTCCAAAAAGAGCAATGTCCAAAACTAATCAAGATAAAATTTGAATATTTTCTAATTAGCAACGTCCAAAACTATCATGTTAAACTTGCAAGTAATATAATTATAATTTGGAGCTCAGACCCTCATTATGACTGCTACGGAAACTATTGAACTTACCAACTGCCAATAGCCTGTTGAACTAATTCAGGATTCCCTGATTGGCTGCAGACTCTTGCTCTTCCAAAGTTCTCTTCGAAAGACATCTGGGGCCACATGCATTGGTTGGGGGTTGTGTAGGGCCACAGAGACGTCCTAATAAATCCACTCTGTCCATCTGTTTTAAAAGACTGGACATGATTCTAAAAATCAGGCGTGGGCTACACCAAACAAAACAGCAGCAATGAAAAGTCTAAATCAGGCAGATTTTTAGGCAGATTGGTGTGCTCAAAACGTGACCCAACTTAGACAGTTCTGTGGGCCCAAAACATGGTCTAGCTAGGCTGATTTGAGGGTCAAAGATGGCCCAACCGGTGGCCATAATTAAGTCCCACACACTGTCCAAATTTTGGACAGAATTAGACCCACATATTGCACATTTTTTTGTTCCCACACACTGTCCATTTTCGGACAGCTTTGGGTTCCCAAAAAGGGGATCATTTTGACCCCAAACGTTGTCCAATTCATGGACAGGTCTGGGCCCCAAACGTTGTCCAATTCATGGACAGGTCTAGGCCCCAAACACTAGACAGATTTGGGACCATTTTGAGTCCTAAAAATTATGTCCACAGGGCAGATTTTTGTGATCCAAATTCCGGTGACCAACGCAGCTTAGGGACTCACAAATCACTATCCAACTTGGCTAACCTAGGGTCCAATCTGTTGTCAAAACGGATAGATTAGAGGGCCACCATTTCCTATAATCAAACGGTTAGATATTTTGGGCCATTCATGTTGTCCAAACTGGACAGATCCGTGATCCATAATGCTGTCCATATTTGGATAGATTTTGTGGTACAAATGCACTATCCTTTTGGACAGATTTGTGGCCCCAAACTGCTGTCAATATGTAACACCCAACACATATGTCTATGCAATTTTCTCAAGTTACATACATAGAATTGAGAAATATAAACACAGATTTAAACATAACTGTATATTGGTTTGTATTCAATCAAGTCACCATCCCATGTAAAATCCTCATTTAGAGCAAGTAAATTGTACAGAGCAACAAATGCAGCAGAGATGAGCAGGGGATACCGGTAAATTGACTCAAGATGATTGAACCTCCTTACACTCATCAACATTAGGACATGAAGGATGATGTGCAAAATGCATGGACCAAATTTGTGAGAATATTCTGGAAAAGTGGAGGACGAGTTCACATCACGTTGCATACAAAGTTTACATGCCTTCAGTTGGGGACACATTTGAATAACTTCCATTAGCTTACGTTTGTCCTGTGGAATCAATATGACAAAGATACAAAGACAATAGATAGTGCCTAACGTCTGGTATTTGGGAATTCTTCCACAAAGCACCAACAAAATCAGATGGCGATTGGGCAGAATTCACCTGCATTGTTGGCATTCCAAATCTGCTCAAATGGCCCAAATGAAGAATTGAAAATGGTGATGACTTCAAATCGTACCTGATTATGACCCATGGCAGGAGCAACACAATAAAGAACGATTGCTTCAGATAGCTCAATATTACCCTTCCTATTGCCAATCAAAGGGAAACTCCCTGCTACATACACAAAATTGTGTCTTAACAAAAAATTCAAGTTAAAATATAAAAGATTACTGAGAATTAATTAAAAATTCAACTATACCCATACATGGCGCCCTTTTACCTACTCCTTTATCTGAACTTGGGACCTGCAATGCAAGGAGATATGCATTAGCGGAGTTAAAAAAGGGCTTAAGCTCCATTTGATTTGAGGAAAAATTATAGTCATAAAGTTTGACAATTTATATAGTCCCATTCAAGTGATTCCCCTTGAGATCTAAATCTTCTAAGAAAGACAATCCTCCAAGAGCTGCAAGGATATTCCCATTCAACTGATTCCCACGGAGAAATAATTCTTCCAAGAAAGAAAAACCTCCAAGAGTTGCAGGGATTGGGCCTATCAGCACGCAATAGTCCAGAGCAAGGTGTTTAAGATTTTTGAGCTCATCTAACCAATCAGGAATGGCTGCATGCATATGGTATCCGATCATTACCAGCCTCTCTAAATTGATAAGCTTAGTCAATATGGCTCTTGGAATGCTACCTGTTTTTATTATTGAATAACAATTCAATATCCACAAGTGAGGTAATATTTCCAATAGACACAGGGATTCCTCCATACAGCTGACTGGAAGATAGATGAAGTAGCTTCAGCTTACTCCAATTGCCTTTAAGGAACTCTAAGTGATCAATCCTCACGTTATCTTCAATATTATAGCTTTATCCTATCCAAGAGTACTTATATTTATGATCAATCATGTGTCAATCATTCCCAAGATTTAGGAGAGAATTTGCAATCAAATTATTGCATTACCTTGTAGCTGTTGGGCATAAAAGAGTGGAGTCTCCCTTGCTTGATAAATTTTCCGACACGAATTGATACAAGGGGCATGCACAAGCACCTTGCTAGCATACCAACTTTTGGTGCCTCAAAATGCTGTTTAGAACATACAAAACAAGAAGAGTTGATGTTTCTTGTCCTGAGCTTATCTTTGCAACAACAAACTGAATAAAATGCATGCAACAATAGAAAATGGTGCTCTCAAGAGCTCAAAATCAATTATTCAATCAAACAATGGAAAGATAGATGCATTACTTTAATAAAGGCTTGTTCAGTGGAAAGAGAGTATAACAACAAATAAATAATTGAGGGATTATGCATTTCTCGGGCTGAGGGATTGTACAACATGTTTAGGTTTTCAGTTTGAACATGTAGGTGCCCTTTTATGCCTCTGAAAATAATTGTCCAGTTAGACTACAGTCTAGCACCTTAAAATGCAAGCAAGTACCTTAGCACTCACCTCTGCAAATTCAAATTCACCTGCCTAAGAAATTTTTATGTCTATAATTGATTCCCTATAGAGCTTTCATCTCAAATACATTGTTTGAGGCTGAGAGTATAGCTGTTATGGGCACAGAGTGGTGAAAACACGACCACAAAGACTTGGACCTTTCTTCTCTATACACCGTATATGTAGCCAGTAAGAAACTCCACTCACAAAAATACCCTACATCATCTAGTACCAACAGTTACATTCTTCGAAAATACCCTACACACATGCCAACGTTGAACATTTGTGTGGGATTTAAGCCACTCCATTAGGCAGCAGCCACCTTAGCCCAACAATTCAGAACATCCACTTGTATCTGATGAGCGGACAGGCTTGAACTTTGGGCCAAGACATAATCACATAGGCCCAATCAATAAATGGCCCAAGTCTCATAGACATGCCCATGATAGCAAAGTGAAGCACAGTTACCTCCTTTACAAAGTGGATCACAGTTCCAAATCATGATGCACAAGCATGCCCAAATAGCAAAGTGGAGCAATGATACCTCCTTTACAATGAACTTTAGCATGTTTGAGAATTTTCCAATAGCAAGAACACCTTTTGGCTTTCCCAAAGCTACAAAAATCTATCAAGGTGAATCATAAGGTAGACTTCTCAAAGGCTTGCAAGCAACTTCTGAAAATTCCTCTGCTTCAGAAGCATCCACAAAAATAGTAACCTGGAAGTATGTAAATGTAAAAGAAAAGGTAATAAATATGAATTTCTGGGGAAAAAAAGTAAGGAAAGTTGCTTTCCAAAATAATCACTTACATTTTCCAGTAGTTGCTCAGAAATGGTGTTAGTACAGTTGTACCAGAACATAACATGTCCATCATAAATTTTCTTGACAACATTGACTGCATACTCAGCCCACTTGCACACAACAAACATAGCTCCATTCAACTCATTCAAAGGTTTGCTTGACACTAGGCAACAGTGATGGATTCCTCAGCCAAAAAACCATCTACATCATCTACTAGCATCTGCCAGTGATTCATATATATAGGCATATACCTCATCAACATCATTATCATGAAAAAAAAATCCTCCATCTCTTGTTGAAATTTTACAACTTTATATTACAGAGGAAAAATGTTGTAATATATATCATGTATAATGAGAGAGATGTAGGTCTACAGTCTTGTATGGTTTACAGTTATGCATGTTTGGATTGCCGCTTTACCTTCACATACATCACAGATGGTATAGCCCAGGCCTTCACGGTAAGGACAGTTTGCTCCTTCATCAACCCATTCCAAAAACAATGATACAGTTCAGGAATAAAAACAAATAGGACAGATAGTGCAACAGGCAATTGAGCCAAGCATGATTTGAAGCAATACAACCCAATCTAACCTGCAGTTCTGCATTGGGTTCACCAGTACCATCACACCCTGTAATCAAATAGAGCAATTTTCTTAGTGTTGTATGCTACAAAAGCACAACCTTCTATATTCATAAGTGCCAAGACTCCTAACAATTACCAGATGCCCTACTTGATTTAGGGCAGAAAATGTAATAGTATGTGCTGAATGAATGGTTTGGATCATGTACCGTCACATCATGTGCCCAATTTAAGACAGACCCCATAGTTCAGGAATTTTGCCGAACAGCTGCTGTGCATCGTATTAATTAACCAACCTGAGCAAAATCTGATACAGATTTCACAATCAGCCTACTCCTGCAAATGTCAACTACTACTCATTCCCACAACACCGTAAATCGGCCAAGCAATTCGTCAAACACCTATGAATGAACCAACCGAAAACCTCAGATTCGCGCACTCGTAAGGATCTGCGGGCATCAACACTGGCGATTTCCCCTTCCATGCCTCGTTGATGTATTGGACGATGATGAGTGATTCGGGGGGGGGGGGGGGATTGCATGGGCCTGACAGGAGAGAGAGAGAGAGAGAGAGAGAGAGAGAGAGAGAGAGAGAGAGAGAGGCAGTTTGGGGGGACTGGCGCGGCCCAGCAGGGCAGCCGGGGGGAGAGAGAGTTTGGGGTGACTGGCGTGGCATGGCAGGGCAGCCGGGGGGAGAGACAGAGAGAGAGAGAGGTCGGGTGGGGTGGGTGGAGGCCGTGAAGAGACGAGAGAGAGAGAGGTCGGGTGTGATTGCGAGTGTGCGGGAAAGAAAAAAAACTTAGGGTATTCTGTTTTCGGGGGCGGGAGCTTTTGTTTGGGCGCAGGGTCTTTTTTTTCGCTGGACGACGCTAGAGACGGGCGGTCCTGTCAGGCTCTCTGTGGGGCCCACCGTGATGCATGTGCTTTATCCACGCCGTCCATCCATCTTACGACCTACTTTAGGACATAATCCCAAAAAACGAGGCAGATCGAACGCCCAATTGAACAACACAGCATCAATGGTAGGAACTTATCCCCACTGTTTCCTACGGTGTGGTCCACTTGAGCCTTTGATCTACCTCCTTTTTGGGCTTATGCCCTAAAATGAGTTGTCAAAATGGATGGACGGCTTAGATAAAACACACACATTGTGTTGCAGCCCATAGAGCCCCTTATGGGACCGTCATTGGTAGCCATGGCTTGGGGAGGATAATAGCTATGAACGACGGATTAAATCCGTAGTAAGTTAGCTAAGGAATAAATCCGTAGCAAACGATCACCATAGTCCGCAGCCTTTGCTCATTTTTTTTGGTAATGACATCTAATTCATCCATCTGTTCTTTTATATCATTTTAAGATGCAATAGAAAATATTAGAAAAGATCAAATTCTCAATGACTAGATTAGAGTTTGGGGTCCAATGACTATACATTTATTAGGTTTTCATGAGGTCAACAAGTTACAGCGTAATTTGGACCTAAAAATTTGGCCTAATTTGGAAATCTAATCCATTCACTCTATTATATTCATCAATAACTTTGATTTGACTGGTCACTTGCCCTGATCAAGTTTAAGATGAGAAAGATACTAAATAGATAAAATTGATCAATGATGGGCCATATCTTGTAACCTAACCATTAGATTTGAGTGAAATTTAATCTAAACATCTAAAGTCATTTACTTTTCAATTTGGACCAATTAGATTGTCCAAAATTTGTCTAGCTCTAGACAAATTGATTGTACACATTTAAAGAGTCTTTTATACGGATATGATTCGGGCTTAATTTTGTTTTCAATAATAATTACCACGTTCTAAACATATCTGACCATTCAGATCAAGTTTAGGATGACTTGATCATAGAATTTGATCAATCTCATCATTATAAATTTTCCTTGCAATTAATTAACATCATTATATTAGGGCCTTCATTTTTTGCACCAATGAACATGTATGTATGCATAAACCAATCTGATAACCAGTTAACTGAATGAGTGTAATTTTTCATTTTCAACTATCCAATAAATGTCCACCAATAAATTTGGCCCACTCATTTCAAATTTCTCGCTTTTATTTAAACCACAATTTTTTTCCAACATTTTTTTACAAAACCGGTAAAATCTCTCTTCTTTTTTTTTTTATCAAATATCTCAACTTTTATTTCTTTTGAAAATATCATTTTTTTAATCAAACTTCTTAATTTTTTCGAAATACAAAATCTTAATTTCTTTATAAAAATTTCAATTTTTTTACGAACTTATCAATTTTATTCGAACTTCTCAACTTTTTTCAAATGGTCATTTTTTTTTAAATCTCAATTTTTTGAATCTTATTATTTTTCTAAATCTCAATTTTACTAAAAAATTGTTAATTTATTTTCAAACCTCTCAACTTTTTTTGTTTGAAAATCACAAATTTCTTTTTTAACTTCACAATTTTCTTTTTCAAAATGTTTAATTTTGTGAAAATTTGAAAAGAAATTTCAAACATATTAATTTTATTCAAATTTCTCAAGTTTGTTTTTAAAATCTCTTAACATTTTCTTTCAAATTACTAAATCTGCTATTTTAAATATCAAATTTTTTAATTTTTAAAAAATATCAGTTTTTTTCAATATCGCATTTTTCTTAAATTTTATTTTCCGACAGACCTTATTTGGGGGGCATCTTTTCGGGCTGGGATTAGCGACGGGCCAAATTCGTCGTTAAATAGCGACGAACTAAGTCCGTCGGAAATTAAAATTTTGCGACGAACTATGTCCGTCGGTAAATCCTGCCTTAATTTCGCAAAAGCGACGGCATATTTTCAAAAGCGACGAACGAGGTCCGTCGTTAAACCAAGCAATTTTTGCGACGGTCAATATTCGTCGCAAAATCCGTCGCAAAAATGCAATTTTGGCGTAGTGTACCTTGAGTATTGACCATTCATCATTAGGGGCTGACCTTTGATGTGGACCATCCATTATGTGGTGCCCACCTTGATGTTGGTCATGCATCATGTGTGGTCTACCTTATATGTCCATTGTGGGTTATCTGTCATATGAGACCCACTTTGGGTGTGGACCATTATCATTAGGGGCTGACCTTTGATGTCGTCTATTTTGTGGGCCCACCTTCATGTGAGTCATCCATGATGTTTGCCCTATTTTAATGTGGGCTATACATCATGCAGGGCTACCTTTGATATTGACGGCCTACCACATGGAGAGAGAGAGGGAGGGAGAGAGAGAGAGAGAGAGAGAGAGAGAGAGCAAAACATTAAAAGGTTAAAACTTTTTTTACTTACAAACTACAAATATATTTAATTTAATTAACTATTTTTATAAAGAAAGTTAGTTTGATAACCACCTTTTATCAAAGTGGAAGAGCCAAATTATCAAAGGGTTTAAATAGTTCAATTGAAATATCTTATTTGTTGACTTTCCTGGTCGAAAGTGAGACTCCTCATGTAAACAGTTCAGATGGTTTTAAAGGCTAGAGTCCCCATGTATCGTATTGCTATAGTTGGATGTATGTGTGCAAATCTCTTCCAAAATGATAGTATAACTATGTGGTTTACAAAATAACCCCTTATAGGTGGTCAACCAAGTTTGTGAGCCAACTCAACAAGGTGTGCTGAGGGGAGTTTATGAGTGAGTTTCCTATTGACTCTGCTAAACAATTGGACCTTGGTCATGTTGAATTTCCTGTTGATTCCACTAAACTACTCATCCAATGCCCATCTAGTAAAACCAATGATAACAACTGCATATATATTACATGGATAAAAAGATCATTTCCCATACAAGCTCTAAAATATCGTTTTTTCTTTTCTTTTCTTTTCTTTTTTTTTTTTTTTAATTTGAAAGAAGAAACTTTAACAGACCCTTTGGTTGGAAGATCCAGGATAGATCTGCTTAGATCTTGGTAACAATAGTAAAGTACACAGCCCTCCACTTGTAATGAACTCTACAGCTTAACCAAAAAGCATTTAAATGCAACCTCTTGACAATCAAGGACAACCATAACAAGAGCAATACATAACAATTGCAGAAGATGCTAAAATCATGGAATTTAAATGTTTCATCCATTAAAGTGAGAGTTAAAATTAGGCCGAGCTAAAGCATATCCATGTCTGCCGTGAGCTAACTACCAGGATCCAAGCCTAGCCAAGTCCATGAGCTTAACGTGGGCTAAGGCCGGGCCTATTAGATGCCTTGCCCATCAGTGATAAGTAGGCCAGGCGGGTTTGAAATATTGGGCCTCGATGCAGGCTCTATTAAGGTCCAACTTGCAGTAATATAGTCTCAGCCCAAACCCAATCAATTGGGTGCAGTTGCAACCTCAACCGAAGGTGTGTCCCTGAACAATTGGGATATCCACATTGATCAGCTTCAAGTTCTTTTGTCCAACACAAGTGTTTGCTCTAACAATGTCAACTGTCGTAACACTAAAAAGCTTCTTTGGATCAAACATGCCCTTCTGCTTGAGAACCTCTGTTGGAATCGGTACAGTAGAATTAGCCTTTGCTAGCCTAGAAGGCTTAGTGAAATATAAAACCTATGAGGGAGTATTGCAATAGCTAAGATTGTAATGTGGTGGGTGAATATGCATCTCCTTCTCAAAAATAACCCTTGAATTCATCAGGAGAGATGAATCTCTAAAAATGAAAAATAGAGCTGATATCTAAAAATGAAAAATAGAGCTGATATTATCAAATAAGTACGCACTATAATGTATTTGATATGGTTATATAAGCAAAATAAGCCATGAAATAAGAGACTTTCCCAAAACAGTAAAAAGAAGTCTAATCCTACTAAAAATCTTAGAAAAATCCTTATGCAACCAAAATATAGACTTTGAACCATGACAAGGCACTTAAAATCTTAGAAAAAGAAAAGAAAAAAAAAACTTATATTAATAAATTTTAACTGAAAACCCTAATTTTACCCTTCAAGCCCTAATTTGACCCTTCTAACAATTGAATTTTGTGAAACCATTTTGGGATTAACAGCCAACTAACCTTAGATTGTCAGCCAAAACATAGAGCTCATCGATAGCTTTTCAATAATATATTTTACGTTAACAAGTACTATATTATGGCTATTTATCATTTATGTTTTTTATCTTTACCACAATGGGGGATCCTTTGGCTTGAGTTTATGCAGTCCTAGTTCTATCCATCAGTTTGTCATCTACCCATCTACATCAATCAGCAACAACTCCTTCCACATTTGCAATATCATAAAGACGCAAATTTGAGACAAAAGGGGACATGTTGCTTAGAGGCCCAAAGGGTTGACCTATCCCTCCTATAGCTCTGACAAATGGGGATATTTGGAATTTACAAGTCTAATTGTCCCACCGGATGTGGATTGTGTCCTTCCTCAATCCACGCTGATTTGTGGAGGGGCCACCGTGATGTATTTGTTTATCTACACCGTCCATCCCTTTCCTAAGATCAGTTTAAGGTACAAGAATGAGGCAGATCCAATGCTCACATTTAATGCAACTAAGCTCACTGTTTGGTGTGGTCCACTTGAGCGTTGGATCTGTCTCATTCTTGGTCTCATACCTTAAAATGGTCTTAAAAAAGGAATGGACGGCATTGATAAATAGATACATCTCAGTGGGCCCCTTCATAGATCAGCATGTTGAGGAAGGATGCAATCCGCGTCCAGTCCCACCAGGTTTCATATTAGCATTATTGTAAGATGATCTAAACCATTAATTTACTGTAGATACACATAAAAAATACTAAACCTCAAAACATAGTATAAAAAATAAGTTTTTATTCACATGAATTCAAACACACGTCAAGCTACAGGACAAGATCATGCCTTAGATTGTCTAACCTAGCCTAATATCGTGCATGAATTGTTTAATCTAGTATGATATATATATATATATATATATATATATATATATATATATATATATATATATAATCTTCCATAATTTCCCTAATCAAATCTTGTATGAGTTATATATATATATATATATATATATATATATATATATATATATAATCTTCCATAATTTCCCTAATCAAATCTTGTATGAGTTGTACATTGACTCGCAACCATTGTCAAATAAACAAGTCATTCGCTCCATGGCGTGGCTTGCGGAGATCACGTTCGCCAACCAAGAGCCACGTGGGTGGAACTTTCATGAGATTCACCCCTGATATATATATATATATATATATATATATATATATATATATATATATATATATATATATATAATCTTCCATAATTTCCCTAATCAAATCTTGTATGAGTTGTACATTGACTCGCAACCATTGTCAAATAAACAAGTCATTCGCTCCATGGCGTGGCTTGCGGAGATCACGTTCGCCAACCAAGAGCCACGTGGGTGGAACTTTCATGAGATTCACCCGTCCATCAGGTAAGCAGCCTCGTGCTCACTCTAGCACCAGATGATTATAATCCTCCAATCAATCACCAACAAAATGGAAGGCTCAGATCATTCATATAAACACTTCGATCCATCTATTTGTTGGGCCGCCAGGGATTTTTCATGGTATTAAATCAATCAGCTATATCATGAAGTCCTGATTCCTATCCCTGCCATCATTGGATTGGAAAATGTGATGGAACTAGTGGCAGTACAGATCGATGATTGGACCGTCCAAGTGTCCCAATGCAACTATGTGAGTCCATGTGTACGGTGATTGATAGATTGTAGGGAATCTTGACCGGAGATTGATCCATTTTAACTTTTTGAGATGTTTGCTAGAATACATGCAGACTTATTGCAATTTGATACTTTGAGACTTCGATTTTTTTAAACTGCATGGGATTCCAATGATCCAAACAGTTTAAAAGGTGAGCGACAACTTGTATGGTGGATATAATTTTTTTATATTATTACTAAATTAGTCTATTTCAACTATTCGAAATTTGGCCCTTTTGCTTTGCAAACCTGGTGAAATCGAAGGGTTGAGATATTTCAACTATCGGATATTTTTTTCCTTTGAATTTCGAAATTCACCTGAGTGCTTTTTTTAGCCATTCATTTGACAGACATTATCTCACCTTCGAATAGGATTGGTCGATTAGTGTAATTTTTTATATATACTCTATCGACTATAGGACCGACAATTTGGACGGTCTAGATAGCTGTACGTCAATCCCACATGGGAGTTAATATAACTAACATAGGAGTCTCGCCAGACAACTGGATGTATTAAGGGCAACAGTGTTTTTACTTTGAGCCCTATTGTTTTCCAGAATAACGAAACTGCCATCGCTAGCTTATTAGCTGCCGTGAAAAAGGACCATGACCGAATT
The DNA here is from genome assembly GCA_003013855.2 of Liriodendron chinense. NCBI lineage: Eukaryota > Viridiplantae > Streptophyta > Magnoliopsida > Magnoliales > Magnoliaceae > Liriodendron > Liriodendron chinense. The sequence goes on along the minus strand of PVNU02000736.1, from coordinate 1,161,918 downwards.
TCGTTGGAAATCTTTGAAAGCTTGTTGGCATCTGTATTCTCTCCACACGATATTGCATCTGGGAGTACCATAACTAGTCGTTTGATCATCTCTTTCCCACCAAAATGCCACATGTGTATAAAATCAGTACCATGAAAGAGGTATTTCCTACAAATAAAGATTATTTGGCACAAAAATCAGACAGATCTACAGATCAACTAGGTCACAATATCGGAATCATTGGAAAATTGATGGTACTGAATCAAAATATAGGTATGGCCCAAATGATAAGGAAACGGTCTGAATTTTGTGTAAGGTGATCTTAGTTGTGGGACCTACCTTCTTCAAGGAACTGATCAAGTACGAGAATGGAATGATAGCGTAAAAGACACTGTTGGCCGGCGAGGTATGACACTAGCGCCTGTATCTTACCAGCTTCCTTTAGTCAACCGAGCATATATGCGTAAAACACGCAGAAATAAAAGAGTTTGATATATTCGCTTCGCGCGTAACCCGAAACGCGTGATGATCACAAAATGACCTGAAATTACCAAAACGCCATTGTCACTAGGGCTGTAAATTGGCCAGCAGACCCGATGGGGTACCCGGACCCAACCCATTTAGACCCGACCAAGACCCGACCCATTTGTCAAATGGTATGGGTCTGGGTCCAAGAACAGACCCGGTTGCTAAATGGGTCTGGGCTTGGTTTCCTTTATTTTAGGCCCGACCTGACCCAACCCGACCCGACCCGACCCGACCCGAACCCATTTAGTAAGTGGGCAGGTTTGGTCTATGTTTCAAAGGACCCGTCTAGCTCAAACCCGTCCAGACCCGGTTTTAAAGCCTTGTAAAATGCTTGCATACTTGATCCAGACCCAGACCCATTAGACCCGACCCATTTATAAATGGGTCTGGGTGGATCTCCCTCTACCAGACGCGGACCCATTTATAAATGGGTCTAGTGGGTTGACTCGGACCCAACCCGGACCCGACCCCGACCCGCCCATTTAGTAAAAGGGTCTGGGTCTAAACTTTGGACCCAGACCCGTTTAGTAAATGGGCGGGTCTGGTTTTGGCTAAACCCGCCCCGAACCCGACCATTTACAGCCCTAATTGTCACAATCGCCTCACGTTATTTCTTTTGGACCTGTTTGGCTTCGTTGAAATAAATAAATAATCTATTTTTAAAAACTCGCTTTTTTAGGCTTTTAAAATATTTAGGTAGCTACTTAATTTAATTAATTAATTTTTAGAAGAATAATTTTTAAATTTTCACTCTTTTTTCCCGAAATACATACCTCCCGGTTTTCCACCAACTTGGCCAAAATCACTTAGTCAAATCAAAGATCTCTCTCATTGAAAGGTTTGTTAATTGAACAGAGTATAGAGTTATACACCTCCACACATGTGCCATCATGGTGCACACGTCCGAGATCAAATCCATCTACCAGTTGTCCAACTCCAATTTGGCTAAAATTAAAATGGTCCACTCAAAAAGTAAGCTCTAATATATTGAAAACAGGCTAATAGGTTAGAAAACTTCAGCTAAGTGTTTTAGAACTATGCATTTACTTTCCAAACTTTCGTCTACTCAACCAGTGTATCAACCTAATTTTTGAGCTAGGGCATCAACATATTAGTGCCTTCATAATAAATGGATTGGATCTTGAAGATACATATCTTGATGTTAAATGTGTGACGTGTACATGAGTTGTATTGTACACCTGCAGCGTGGGCTTATAGCTAATCTCATCTTTAGAGAAGCCGACGAACATGACTTCCTTATAAATAGTGGTGTAGGACCACTGCCGTCCATACATTTGAGCCAAGAATTAGGTGTGCCATGCCACATAAAATACTGGGAATTCAACCCTCACCAGTGAAACTTTATGGAGAAAATTATTTTTTCCAGAACATGCACTTCTTCACGTAAACAATTCTCAAGAAGTAGTTGGAGATTTGTTAATTTTATATTAGAGTATGCAGTTACTGGAAGCAACGCCAAGTAACTATTGTAATGTGAATACTCTCCCACGCTTGTTTCCATCACACATCCAACAATAAGACTCTGTTGGGCCCACCATGTTGTCTATGGGATATCCATTCCGTCCATCAGGTATCCTCCTTGATGGTAGGCCCTGTGGTCGAAAATAAAATTGATCGAAGACTAAGGTGAACTACATGATAGGGCAACAATTGGTAGGGGAAACCTATGTGTATAGGACTGCCATGGTGTGTATATTTTATCAGATACATTATTAGGTGTCTCACCAGTATGGAGGAAACTATAGAAATTGGTCTCATGCAAAACTCATAGGACTAGGATTAGCTACTGACGGCTTCAGTAGCTATCTTGCTACGGAAGTGACTTCACCAAGTTTTGTGGGCCCTGTATGTGTTGTATCCACACAGTCTGTCCATTTGGAGAGATCTTTTTAGAGCATGATCTAAAGAATTAGGCAGATCCTAAGCTCAAATGGACCCCATCACAGAAAACAGTGGGGATTGAATGCTTACCATTAAAAACTTCTTAGGGCCACAGAAATTTTCGACCAAGCTGATATTTGTGTCTTCCCTTCGTCCATGTCTTGTGAACTTATGAACAAGTTGGATCTCAAATAAAAATCATGGTGGGCGCTAGGAAGGTTTCAACGGTGTTTTCTGTAATGGGCCAACTTGAGCTTTGAATATGGTTCATTTTTTAGTTCATGCCCTAAAATGATCTTGCCAAATGGAAGGGCAGTGTGGAAACAACACATACATCATGGTAGGGCCATAGAACTTGGTGACATCACTTTCGTAGCGAGATAGCTACTGAAGCTGTTAGTAGCTAATCTGCATCCTTGCTCTAATGGGTTTATCCAGGGCTGATCTTGTGGATCTAGGGCGAACAGAGGAACTATCATAAGATGGCCGGATCAGGGACTTTTACAGTTGAGGCCATCGGCTTTTCTTTTTTTATTTTTTCATCTATCATTGCCACCAACCATTTGATGAAGCCCACTTCCCTGAATTTTCAACTATAAGATTTTAATCCCAATTGGTTCATGTGGTGTGGTTCAGTTGAGCCTTAGATCGGCCTCCTTTTTGGGCTCAATCCCTAAAATGATCTGTCAAGATAGATGGACGGCTGGATAAAACATATAGATCACCGTGGGCCCTATGGATCCCCTTACATGACCATCCGTCTCAAGGTAGGTCCTGGTCTGTGGGAAATCTCGAACGTGGATTAGCTCGGACAAGCGGATTTCCTTTGGAAGAAAGTTCCTGCCTTGGGAATCTAGGTGGGGCCCACTGTGATGTTTGTGAGAAATCTATCATGTCCATCCGTGTTTTGAACTCATTTTAGGACATGAGACTAAAAACGAGCCGTATCAAAGACTTAAGTGGGCCGCACTAAAGGAAAAGGTGGGTAGGGATATTCCTACTGTTGAAACCTTCATGGGTCCACAGTGATGTTTATACGCCATCCATACAGTTCATAACGTTATTCCTATTGGGATGAACTGAAAACGTAAATATTAGCCTGATTCAAAACTTCTGTGGCCCCACAAATATTTCAACTGTGGTCGTTCAATCCTCGTGTTTTTGGCCCAACTCACAAAACGGATGGACAAGGTGGATTTCTCACAAACATCAAGATGGGTTCCACCTAAGGTGGCATTTGGTAAACTGAAAAATAAGTCTGAAAATTAATTTAAGTGTTGAAAACTTAAAGTGCTGAATTTTAGTACTGGGTAATTTGTTCAAAAAAATCCTAATATATGAATTTAAGCACTTTTTCACAAAAAAAAAAAACTGTTTGTTAAACATAGATCATAAATGTTTGAAAATTGACAATTTGTCGTATTTACCCCTACTGTCTCAATTTATATCTACTATAGAATATAAGATAAAACTTGTGATTATCATGTTACTAATTTTGGCACATTTATGTCTAATCCATATGTATTCTCTCAAACATAATATTTTGATCGATGAAGCATGTATTCTATCCTTCTTAATAGAATAATTATAATCCTTCAATTGGTGTCCTAGATAGGACAACTAATAAGAGAACCTAAATGACATCTCATATTTAATTTATAAAGGTTGATTTTTAGTCTTATGCTCTAAAATAAGTTGGAAAAATAGATGGATATTATTAATAAAACACATATATCATGGTGGGCCTCACAGGACACTGTTAGGTACAATCCATGTAACTTACATGTGTACTTTCCATCCCCTTGGCCATTACAAGAAAATGAGATGGCCAACCTTAATATCTATATGACTATATGAAATCCACATCCATCCGCAATATGAGACCTCGACTCGCCCAAGACTGTGTGGCCCTTACTATGGGGCTCACCTTGATGTGCGTATTCTGTATCCATGCCATATGTTTTTCCATATCATTTTAGGGTAGTATCCAAAAAATGAAGCAAATTCAATTATCAAGTGGACCATACCATAGGAAATAGCGGTGATTGAGCACCCTGCCATTAAAAACTTCTTAGAGGTACCTTAATTAGTAATGTAATGCACGCACCCTTATTTGCTATCCAACCTATTGATAGGGTAACATAGGCCTGGATGAAGAGGAAAAACAAATATCAGCTTGATCCAAAACTTTTGTGGCCCATTAATGTTCAATAAATAGGGTAACATAGGCCTGGATGAAGGGGAAAAACAAATATAAGCTTGATCCAAAACTTTTGTGGCCCATTAAAGTTTAATAATCATTGATATTATCCACCTAATAATTAATAATTAGATCTGGAAAAGCGGATGGATCAAGATGATGTTTTTTTTTTTTACTTCAGGATTATGTGACCTTATCAACCTTATCAACAGATTGGATAGCAAATAAACACAACAGAAACATTAAGGTGCACCCTTAAAAGTTTTTAATGGCAAGACGTTCAATCACCACTTTTTCTCGGAGTATGGTCCACCAGAGATTTCATTTTTGGTATCATGCCTTAAAATGATCTGGAAAAACAGATGGACGGCATGGATATAGAATAGATACATCAAGGTAGGCCCCACGGTAAGGGCCATACCATATTAGGTGAGGCACTGTCTCGCCATATCCATTCCCGCATGCCAGGAGCAAGGTAGCTACGTGTTGGATAGTGATATGTGTGCTCCATCATGATGCATGTGTTTTATCCATACCCTTCATTCATTTTTCTGCATCATTTTAGGGAATGAGCCCAAAATTGAGGTAAATTTAAGTTTCATGCGACCCCAAGTGGTGATTGAACGCCCACCATTAATAACTTGAAGGGGCCATGAAAGTTTTGGATAAAGCTGATATTTGTATTTCTCCTTGGTCCATTTGTGTGTGACCTAATCAATAAGTTGGATGGAAAACAAACATTACATCAAGCCCTAGGAAGTTTTTAATGATGGTCGTTCAATCATCACTATAATAACTATTTTTATTTTAATATGGTGTGGTCCACTTAAGAATTGGACCTGTCTCACTTTTTAGCCCTTGCCCTAAAATGATATGGAAAAATAGATGGACGGCATGGATAAAGTACATGCATTATGGTGGGCCCACATAACATTGTCTAGTAGCTACCCGAAGGTGACAACGTCAGTAGGCAATCCCAAATTGAATTGCTTCCAAATTCTGTTCACATGGCTGTGAGCCCCACCTTAATGTATTTGTTAGATCCACATTATCTATTTATTTATTTAGATGATTTTAGGTTGTGATCCAAAAAATGAGGCAGATTTAAAGCTAAAGTGGACAACACCATAGAAAACATTAGAACTTGAATATCTACAATTGAAAACTTCTTCAGGACCACAGAGGTTTTGGATCAAGCTGATATTTGCAATTTTCCTTCATCCAGGTTAATATGGCCTTATGAATAGATTTGATGGAAAATAGATAGTATGGTGGGTCCTAAGAAGTTTTCAATAGTGAGCGTCATTATCCCTACTATTTTTATGGTGTGATCCCCGTGAGCTTTGGGTCTAACTCATTTTTTAGCTCATGCCCTACAATGATCCAGAAAAATGGATGAATGGTGTGGATATAACACATAAATCATGGTCGGTACAAAATTTTGCTATATCATTTAGGCGTCAACCCTCCTTCGTTAAAGCTCTTCCCCTATGAAGAGGGAAAGTTGTCATTTAAAAAATATTTAACTTTGAAATCACCTGCTGCTTTTAGCGTTAAGTATTAAGCGAAAGGAAGATAGCTGAAGATAAATTACACTTTTTCAGTGAATTTTTAAATTAAGTGTTTAATAATTTAAACTTGCCAAACAGTCTAAATTAGAAAAATCACTAAAAATATTCATTTTCAATGATAAGTGCAAAAAATAAGTTTTATCAAATAGGCCTTAAGCTTTCAGCGCAGGAACTTACTGCAAAAGAAATCAGCCTCTAGCTCCAACGGTTCAGTAGCAATCTCACTACCATCATGATGATGTGTTGCATCCACACCGTCCAATCATTTGAAGAGATCATTTTATGGGTTGGAAAAAAGAATGTGACAGATTCAAAACTCAAATGGACCTCACCACAGAAACAGTGAGGACAGCAGCGCTGGCTGACAGTTGAAACCTTCCTAGGGCCCACCATGATCCTCACCCTCCACCCTGGAAGAAAATTCTGACTCCGCCCCTGGCTATGATAGGATGGTCCCCTCGATTCCACACTTGGCCACAGCTCATCCATGAGAGGGCCTCATGAATGAACGATGTAGATAAAATGTCCATCCGTGCATGACCCCAAGATCTCGTTCCGCTTGCCTTTCGGTGATCTGATCTGTTCATCTCTTGGCCCCATCATGTTGCCATCATCAGTAACTTTTAAAACATCTTCCATGCACAAATGGGGCTTATCTTATAAGAACTGTGAGGAGTTACAGGTCCTGCTCATCACCAAACGCAGTGTTTGTTGATCCACACGGTACTCCACATGTTTTGGCGATCTAAACTTTTTACGATGGTCTCCTCAACCGTCTTTTGTCGGCCACTATTGGAAAGATTAAGATCTTCCAATCTTGAAGTTTTTTTTTTTTTCCAAGGAAGAGCCTGACCTGTGTATCTCATCAGATCAACGATTCGGATCACTAAAACATGGTCCTGCATGTACTTAATCAGTTTGGTGGAGAAGGTCGTTGGGCTTACCGACTGAAATATTATAGACATTTTCTATTCTCAGAGTTTGCACTTCCTTGTACAACAAGCTTTCTTTTCCGCGGGAATTCACAGTGTGAAAAACCATTCACCTTGCCTATTCATCTATTTACCTTCTTATATCTATGTGGGGCTCAAAGCTTCCATCCAATCCTTACAATAATTGAACCCCACTATGATGATTGGATGTTCTAAAAATCAGGCTTATTGAATTATTATGTTGGCCACGCATAGAAAACAATTGACCACCACCCAAAAACCTCCAAAGTGGTGGCCCAGATGATGGGTTGATAGACTTGATTTTTGAAACATTCAACTATTACGGTGGGGTGGCCCTTGTAGACTGGTTGGATGCCATAAAGACGTAGGGCCTACGGATGGTAGAATAAACCTTTGTACGAGGACTTGTAGATTAACCTGGCTCTCATGCACACGCTAAAAGATTTTATTTATTTTTTATTTTTTATTTTTTATTTTTTTTTATTCCCATTAGAAGGTCTGGTATTCTAGACGCGAATTCGGTGGTGGATCCGGGGAGCCACGTGAATCAGCGACTCCAATACTGATGTATGTGTTTTATCAGTGTTGTCCATCCATTTTTACAACTCATTTTAGGGCATGAGACCAAAATTAGAGCAGCTCCAAAGCTTAATTGAAACACATCATGGTAACACAATAGTGATTAAACGCCCACTATTAAAACCTTTTTGAGAGTCTCAAAAGTTAAGAATTAAAGTGATGTTTGCGTTTTCCCATCATTAAAGTTTGTGTGACCTCATCAATAAGTCGGATGGCAAATAAACAACGTGGGAGAGGTTTCAACTGTTAGTGTCCAACTGTTAGTGTCATTATCCTCTATTTCTTTTGGTGGTTTTACTTCAGCTTTGCATCTGCTTCATTTTTAGGCGGTGATGGTTGACAAAAAAGCAAATACATCACGTTGGACCCATCACGCCTCCACAAAAACATATCCAAAGCTAGCTCAAGTGGACCATCCCACATAAAACGTGGGATAATGACATCGTTGATACATTAGTAGGTTCCACAGTGATGTTCATTGGTCATCTAACCTGTCCACAAGGTTACACATCCATTGATGAAAGATTAAAAAAAAAAAACAAAAACCAAAAACAAATATCATCTTGATTGGGAATTTCTTTAGTCCTAAGAAGTTTTCAACAATAAGTATTCAATCCCCACTTTTCCTATGGTGTAGCCCATGATTGTAAAATGAATGAATGACATGGATAAAACATATATTACATTGGGTCTCATAGAGTCCTCATACTATGTAGCATGGTTGCCTGACTGGAGAGTCATGAGCCTCACCTAAGAGGGTGCTACCCATGTTGTTAATGAATTCTTTCCTTGTCATTTTAGAGCATTATCCCAAAAAAATGAAGTAGATCCGTTTATGAGGAATATCGTATCATAAAAAACAGTGGGGATTGACCATTAATGGTGACAAAAGTTTTGGATCAAGCTAATATTTGTTTTTTTTTCCCCTCGTCTATGCTTAATTGACTTTATCAAAAGACTGGATGGTAAATAAACACTACCAAAACAATAAGGTACTTTCTAAAATGTTCTTAATGGTAGGACAGTCAATCACAATTTCTTATGGTATTGTCCACCTATTAATTGGATCTACTTAAATTTCTTTGTATAATGCCTGGAAAAACCGAATGACAGAATATATCAAGGTGGGAACATGTTATAAACCCTACAATAAGGGCCGCAGGTTTTGGGTGAGGCCGGGGTCTCGCCTAACGGGGTCAACACGCAATCCGTGTCCTTTTGACAGGGACTAGATTCCGGTGTCTGTCTATTCTGTCCTACGAAGTGTACGGCAATCTGGACTATAAAAATCGCGGCCTCGATGCGCATGAATCATGGCCCAACATGCACACTGATATAACGGGCTTACCACCTATTTATTTATTTATTCCCCGTGAATTTGTACTGCCGGCCTTCCAATTAAGAAGGAATCTTCAACGCTCTGGTGGACTGTGATGCTTAATACGCAGGCCTCGATGCGCATGAATCATGGCCTCGATGCGCATGAATCATGGCCCAACATGCACACTGATATAACGGGCTTACCACCTATTTATTTATTTATTCCCCGTGAATTTGTACTGCCGGCCTTCCAATTAAGAAGGAATCTTCAACGCTCTGGTGGACTGTGATGCTTAATACGCAGGCCCTACGAAATTATACACTTGGAATATGGGTAACTTGAATTAAGCTGTCCAAATAGTGGATCCCACTAAGGATGGCTCGTAAACCAAAAATACCACTAACACGATTTTCTAAATGGAGAATTGATAGATATTTGACTGAAGGATTAAAACGAAAAATAGCCACCGGTCGGTTTTCCAGTTAAGATATGCCACGTGTCATTTCTTTCGGAAGGGAGCGGAGAAGGTGTGGAGCGGGTTAGGTGTTACCCGACTAACAGGTTAGTGCGTGTTACGCTTACTGTGGGGCCCACCTTCATGATGTGTTGTATATCCACGCCGTCCATTCGCTTGTCCAGATTATTTTAGATCGTGGTCCCAACAATTAAGCGGATACGACTCTCAGGTTGACCACACCACAGGAAACAGTGTCTCACTATTAAAAATTCCAAAGTACCAGTCGAAAGGTTTTCGTAATGTTCATTTTCGATCCAACCTGCTGATAATATCAAGTAGATTTGGACAAAGGAAACATACAAATATCAAATTGATCGAAAAATTTTGTGGCCCACAAAAAGCTTTTAATGGTCATTCATCACTGTTTCTAGTAGTTTGGTCCACCTTTTGGGATCACTTCCTAACATGGATGTACAAAAAATACATCAAGGTGGACCCCACACGGCTTGGTGCGCCCCGGCCTCACGCAAGATGGTGAGACCTTACTATGGGGGCACATCTAATCCGCTCCCGATTTCTGTAAATGCATGAGACGTATACAGAAGGGAGACAGCACACTTAAGTCTCGGCACGCTCAATCCACGACACGTCCTACTATTTGGACGGTCTGGATTTCTATTAATGCATGACACGTATGCAGTAGGGAGACAGCACACTTAAGTCGCGACAACGTATCTGGGCGGTACTTTCTGGGGATTATTCGTTTTTGCCTGTGTCGTGGCTCGGGATCCGGTCGCATATGGATACCCACTGGGGCCCACATGGTAATACGCCCATATTCTTGTTAATACCGTAGACAAAGTTCTGGTCACGTAATCATGCTTCAGTTGTGATCCTAACTTTTGATTTTTAGAGTTGAAATGGTAGCCATTGATATTTCTCTTTTCATAAATCTATACAGATTTTGATGATAACAACCATCCATTCAGTGTAACTTTATGATGATGGCCCATATACCGTACATTTCACAACATGGACGGTTCGGATATTCAGACCATGTTAGCATGTTGGCCGTCGTGGATGGCGACAGACGTTCATCCCGAGTCGCGACAGATGCAAAACGATCTCTTCTTGGTAAGTGGAGGAATCATCTGGTACTCGGGCTGTATATGACACTTGATACGCAGTCACTTAGAAAATGAAGACGTAGGATATATTAACTCAAATAAACGGACTAGATTGTACAATGAACTATTTTCAAATGATAATTCGAAGATCAGATTTCTTTAACAAATGTAACCTCTGATTCTTGGACACTTGTTTTTGGAAATATTTTAAAACTCTAACCGTTCAGTAAATATCCATCAATCTGATAGCTGGATAATTAAATAAATCTAAATTTTTTTTCAAGATAAATCTAGTATTTTAAACGTATTTTGGACGGTTTAATGCTTACTTCTTATATTCCACATGTGCAAATTATAAGTGACTGTGTATCATCCATCACTCTCTGCCAGAGTATCAAAGCTTTTCTCAAGATAAAAGTGGGGGACTGTTTTTCCTCTCCTTGACCGGCATCACCCTACGAAAAAGGGTAGAGTAGGGAAAAAAAAGAAAAGAAAAAGAAAGAAAAGCAACAGCTTCGTCTTAAGTTCTAACCTCCCTCCGCTTTGGCGTAGACTTCAAGTTCAAAACAAAAGGAAGAGAAGCGAACCTTTGTCTCCTCTCCTCTTGCTCGAATTCCACGCGATCTCGTCTTCTTCTCTCTCCCTGCGCCACCTTCTTCGACCGATATTCCAAGGTGCGCCTCTCTGCCGCTCTTTGAGAGTCTTCTATCTGCTTTCTCCTCTTCAATGGCATGATTTTATGCTAGGTTTCGTTGGATTTGGTCTATTTTTACTGTTCTTTCATCTTTGGGTTTCGAGTCGTTTTTTTGCTGAGTTTTTTCGGGGTGGAGGGGTAGATCTGGTCAGAGGTTGTGTTACTTGTGTGTTTTTGTTCCGGAATTGGAAGTTTTGGGCTGGAATTGTGGAGTGATCGGGTGGAGAACTCTTCTTTTTGTGATATTAGTTGGGAATTAGGGTTTCTTGGACTTTTTTGGGTGATTTTTGCTGGAATTGAGGTTTTTGAATGGTTCGAAGGTTTGTAGAAATGGAGGATTTTGACCAAATGGAGTGGAATGGTTGGTCAAAGAACTACTTTTCTAGTTTTTCGTTGATTTTCTTGAAGAATTGTTCTTTTCTTTTGTCTCTTTCTATTTTTTTTTTTTTTGTTTGGAGATCTGTTTGAGAACTCTTTTTTTCTTTTTGAATTGTGTAATCTGGGTTGAAATAAGGATTTTTTTTAAAATTTTTTTTATTTCCTGATTTTTTCGGTTCATTTTGGAAGAATGTAGCTTGCCTTTGCTTTTGGATTGTGAAAATGTAGATTTTAGCATGCATGTATGCATTATTTTGACTTGGATGGTTTTGGTTGGGAATTTTGGGATTCTTGCCTGATTTCGGATGATTTGGGGATGAAATAAGGTTTTCAAGCATTTAGATGTTGGGGGTTTGGTGGGAGAATTCTTTCTCAAAATTATCTTTCTTTTCTGTAACTCAGTTTAGAAACTGGTTTCTTTTTGAATGAGTTACAGAAGTAGGAGTTGACAACTTTAGAATTGGTTTATGACTGTGGAAAATGATACGTTTGCGAGTTGAGAAGGTTGAATTCAAAACCTTTTTGTTCAGAATCTCTTTTTCTGATCGAATGCGACAATTTCAGCAGGATAGTTCTTCTTTGTTTTTCATCAACTAAATTGGGAAGAAACAGGGGATGTTTTTGGTAGCAGATGAAAATATTTACATGGAAATCTACTTTGCAAATTGGCAAAATCTACTTTGCAAATTGGCAAAACACGTTGCTGTCATTTCGGACAGTATTTATTCAACTGTATTAGTAGTTTCTGTCATCCATTTTCAATTGTTGGGTGAAATCTGGTTAGCTGGATTTCCTTTTCTTGTTCTCTAAATTACAAATAAGCTGCCTTTGTTTCTCATAGTGATGTTGCAACTGTTAACTCCATCTTATGATACTTTGTGGTGACTAGGCTTTAGTAGTTGCTGATGTGTATTCCTGCAGATTCTTTAATTAATCCAGCCATCTCCTTCCGTGATTGCTTAGTCTGTTGAGCCTTTGACCGAAGCTTTTGTTTCCAATTGTCACAGAACAAAGTGAAGAGGTCAGAGATGCTTCCTGAGGAAACACTTTTGTAGTTGCATTATAATAAGACTGATGTTCAGAAATTTTGACAGTAAGCTTGCTGTCATTGCTTTATGCCTGCTTGCAAAGCATACAACTTCGCTGGGTGGGATAATAGATGGATGATAGGAACATGTGTCATTATTCATCACTGTAAAGATGTGAATAATTCTTTCTGTCTGTATAGTTCCTTTTCATTGAAAGGCTGGATTCTGTGCTCTTAAGATGTATTGGTTCATCCTTCATGAGCCTGAAGACATAATGCACTTGGTTCATTGGAAAGAAATCCTCAGATATTCACAGGCATGCCATTTTCCCTAAAGGTATCTCATTCCTGTAAAGTGCGCCACTTCGAGTTGTAAAATATCAAAGTGAAGGTGTTGTTCTCTGAAGATGAAGAAGTGGTCCGGAGGCGTTCTAATAGCGTCCTTGTTTATGTTGTTGGTTCTGAGATATGGTGTCATGGAAAATCCCCTCGGAAAAACATCAATTTTAAGTCCCTTCTACAATACTTCAGATCATCTTCGTTTGAATCAGGTTGGGGTTCCAAATGCAGTTCAAAATCCAGAAAATAATACAGAAGTGGTTTCCACTAACAGCATAGTCTCCAATCTTTTTACTCAAAGAAACTTTTCTGATGAAGAAGTACGGTCTTTACAAACATGGAACCATTTGAAACAGTTAATTAGTCAAGCTGAGGCTTTACCTCATGCTGTTGAGGCTATCAAAGAAGCTGGAACTGCATGGGAAAGCCTTATGGTTTCAGTTCAAGAGGAAAGACAGCTTGGTTCTGTAAATGGAAGCCTGAGCCACAAGAAGAAAGAGAAACAGTGCCCATATTCTCTTCATAAAATGAATGCTTCTGAACTTATGGATGGTAGTGGATATAAGTTACAGATCCCCTGCGGCCTCATTCAGGGTTCCTCAATCACTATTATTGGCACTCCAAGTGGACTTCTTGGAAACTTCCGGATTGACTTAACAGGAACACCGCTTCCAGGGGAACCAGATCCTCCCATTATCTTGCATTACAATGTCCGACTTAGTGGGGATAAGATTACAGAGGATCCCGTGATCGTCCAGAATACTTGGACCATAGCTCACGATTGGGGTGCAGAAGAGAGGTGCCCTTCTCCTACTCAGAATAATGCGAAAGGTATTTATTCCTGTTAATATTTTCTGGTATTCAAAGTGGAAACTTTTCGCATTTGCAGTTCTTTGTAAGTTGTTTTGCCACATGCACGCATACAAAAATTACTTGACAACTTCAGTTTTATTGTCTAGTTATAGATTTCTGTAGAAGCCATTTAAGTTCAATTATCCTATAGTATACTGTCAATTGGTGCAGCTTTTGTCTCTGGTTAGGCCAATGCTTGTTCTTTGATTTTTCTTTAACATTGAATTAATATTTGAGAAGTAGTTCATCGTGTCTAAATTGCAAGGATGTTATAAATTTGATATTGCTTGACAGTCAAGGTATGCCTTTTTGTTAATATTCAGTCTTGTTTTCTTTGTTGATGCTGTTTAGATGGTTTTCTCTGGCATAAGTATCGTATGTGCAATCATCAAGGGTCATATTCCTGTGCTGGCAAGCATTATCCATCTCGGTTTTAGTTTTCTAATGTGTGGATAATGTGGAGATTCAAGGGAGAACATAGAGATCATCATGAGCAATGATTAAAAAGCTAGCGAAATTGAGTCAAATCATCCGAGTCAATTCTGTTTCAGTTGAAAAAACTCCAAAATTCCACACATAAAAGTAGAACACAAATGGACTTGTCTCATTTTGGATAAACCCCACCATGCGATTTGTCATTTTTTGGTCCATTTTGTCTGTTACAAATCAAATTTTTTGTCCATTTTGGTTTTTTCATATTTCTTTGAGTGAAGTCATGACTCTATGTGGCTTTGAGGTAGTAGTTCAGCTTACTTTCTTCTTGGTCTCGTGTCAAAATTCTGAAATATTGTCTCCTAATTTAGGATTGAATGGTATATACAGGATATTTTCAGCCTTGTTTAGTTGATAGCTGATACTTTGTACTTAGAATGAAATCACGGTTTATATTCTCTATTGATGGTTTGATGCATGGCAATCTGCCGTAGTAGGTTGGTAGATTATGGATGATTCTATTACCACACAAATAGGTAAATGATGCTGCGACTTCATTCATCTCATGCGATCTATCATCTTATCTCAAACAATTAGCTTGTGCATATTTAAAAAAGTTTTTATTCAATTTTGTTTGCTTTGGGATTTTGTTGTTCTTACATTACTGTGAACAATGTCAATTTGATTCCGTTACAGTCTAAGGCCGTGTTTGGTAAAACTTAATTTTAGCACTTAATACTGAAATAGGCCTTTTTCAGTGATTTTTCTAATTCAGATCATTTGGTAAATTTTAAAATTTAAGTGCTTAATTTGGATTTTCACTGAAAAAATGGATTAATTTTTAAGCTTTTCTCCTTTGACTTAACGCTTAACTTGGAATGCAGTAAGTGATTTTAAGTTAAAACATATTTTTAAATGATAAAGCTGCCTTTTCTAATTTCCACTGCAAGCATTCTGTTCAAATTGCGTTAGCTACTGTGTTTACCTGGCAAAGTTCTATGGCCTTATCATGGTGCATGCATTTTATATCCAACATGTTCATCAATTTTGCTACATCATTTTAGTGTATGAGCTAGAAAATGAGACAGGTCCAAAGCTCAAGTGGACCACACCACGTAAAGCTTTGAGGACAATGCCCACCATTGAAACCTTCTTAGGGACCACCATGATGTTTCTATGCCATCCAACCTGTTCATAAGATCACACGGACTTGGATGAAGGGAAAACAAAAATATCAGATTGATCCTAAACTTTTGTGGCCCCAAGAAGCTTTCAATTGTTGCGGTTCAATCTCCTCCGATTTCTGTGGTGTGGTCAACTCGAGTTTTGGGTATACCACATTTTTAGGCTCATGACCTAAATTAATATGATAAAACGTATGAACGGTGTGGATCTTCCATCCTGATGGGGCCGTAGAACTTTGTTACATCAACACGTTACTCACAAGGTCTTGTTATGTCAAGCAATCTCGTTTCGCTCTGCACGCGGTTTTTCATGCGAAAGCCTCTGCAGGAGGTCCTTGCGTGGGAAAGCTAGGTGAGCTAATCATGATGTTTGTGAGAAATCCACCATGGCCATCCGTTTTGTTGGATCATTTTAGGACATGAGAGAAAAGATGAGGCATATCCCAAACTCAAGTGGGTTGCCCAACAGGAAATAGTGGGCAGGAAATGCCTACCATTGAAACTTCCCTAGGGTCCACTGCGATGTTTATGTGCCATCCATACCATTCATAAGTCATTCTTACTGGAATGGAACTGAAAACACAAAAATATTAGCCTAATTCAAAACTTTTGTGGCCCAAAAAATGTTTCAACCGTGTACGCTCAATCCTTACTATTTCCTGTCATGAGGCCCATTTGAGTTTTGGATCTGCCTCATCTTTGGTCCCATATCCTAAAATTATCTGGAAAAACATATGGATGAGGTGGATTTATTAAAAACCATCATGGTGGGCCCCACCAAACTTCCAGTTCAAAATTTTCATGGTGAATTGTCCGTCCTCTTGGAGCGGGAGCGGATTAGTTGTTGCCCTAGAAACAAGATAGTGGGTAATTTGCTTTGACCATGTGCCCCACCTTGATAAATATATTTTATATCCACGCCGTCCATCAATTTTTCTATCTCATTTTAGGGCATGGCTAAAACTGAAATAGATCCAAATCTCAAGTGGACCACATCACAGGAAACAATGGTCATTGAATGCCCACCATTGAAAACATCTTAGGGCCCATCATAAAATTTATTTTCCATGCAACCTGTTTATAAGGTCACATAGATTTAGATGAATGGAACACACAAATATTAGCTTGATCCAAAACTTTTGTTGCTCCCAAAAAGTTTTTAATGTCGGGAATTAAATCCCTGTGGTGTGGTCTGCTTGAGATCGGGATCTTCTTCATTTTTGTGACCAATGGTCCAGAAAAATGGATGGACCATATGGAACACGTACATCAAAATAGGGCCCACGATCCTATGGTAACACCTAATCCACTCCAACTTTGAATGGACACTGAATAGGTGTGGCCCACCATGATGTTTGTGAGAAATCCACCCCGTCCATCCAGTTTTTTCAATGATATAAGGGTTTGGGCCCAAAATGAGGTAGATCCAAAACTCAAGTGGGCCACATGATAGGAAAAAAAGTAAGGATTGAACGTGTCCATGTTGAAACATTCTAAGGACCACTAAAGTTTTGGATTAGCTAATATTTTTGTGTTTTCAGTTCATAGTATAAGGAATGACCTTGTGAACAATATGGCTGGCATATAAGCATCCTAGTGGACCCCCAGGAGGTTTCAATGGTGTGCATTTTCCTGTGAACTTTTTCCTGTCCTGTGGCCCACTTGACTTTTGAGTCGGACACACTTTTGGGCCCATGTCCTAAAATGATGTAGCAAAATGGATGGACGAGGTGGATTTCACGATGGGCCTTACCTAGCTTCCCATTGCAGAAAGTTCCTGTGAAGGCTTTTGGAGGAAATTGACTTTCAAAGCGGTCCAACGGAGGATCCAGATTGCATAGTATATAACATGCCACCAAGGTGGTAGCATGGTGATGTGGCGAAGTTGTGTCGGCCCATACAATTTTCGTTTAATACTTCACAAAAGATAGAAATTGATATAATAGGGGCAAATATGACAAATTGCTAATTTTCAGACATTTTTTTATCTATGTTTACCAAACAAGTTTTAATGAAAAAATTGCTTATTTTCAGATACAAGTACTTTTTTCAAATAAACTACCAAACGGATTTTTCAGTACTTATCTATATTAAAATTCAGCCCTTTAAGTTTTCAGTACTTATATTAATTTTCAGACTTTATTTTTCAGTTTACCAAACGCTACCTAACTTCTGCTCATCTTAACTGTCCTTCCAGTGGATGAATTGGACCAGTTTTTATTCAATTTTATTTGCTTTGGGATTTTGTTGTTCTTATTTTACTGTGACCAATGTCAATTTGATTCCATTACAGTCTACCTTTTGCTCATCTTAACTGTCTTTCCAGTGGATGAATTGGACCAGTGCAATCCAATCGTGGGCAAAGATGATAAGTGGTGGTTTCCAACTAGTAAATATTCTAATGGATCGAGACGACCTCCAGTGGCACTTGAAAGTGCTAAATCGAGACACTATTTTCCTTTCAAGCAAGGATATCTGTCAGTTGCTATTCTTCGAGTGGGACCTGAGGGAATCCAGATGACAGTCGATGGAAAGCATATAACTTCTTTTGCTTACCGCGAAGTAATTTCACTCTTGTCATCCGTTTTTTATTTTATTTTATTTTTCACTCCAGTTACTCCTCACATATTGAGAATATCTGCGTTTAATTTAAATTTATTTATTTCTGCTGATGAAATTTCAGAGTTTGGAGCCATGGCTTGTTAGTGAAGTAAGAATTTCAGGGGACCTGGAGGTGATTTCTGTTCTTGCTAGCAGTTTGCCCACGTCGGAGGACTTAGATCATGTCATTGATTTAGAAACACTCAAGGCGGCTCCTCTTCCAGCTCACAAGCCGCTTGATCTTTTTATTGGTGTCTTTTCTACGGCAAATAATTTCAAGCGTCGGATGGCTGTTCGGAGAACCTGGATGCAATATGATGCTGTGCGGTCGGGAGCTGTTGCAGTCCGCTTTTTTGTTGGGCTGGTGAGTACTGAGAACTGAGCATGTAGTATTGATTGATGTTGTTGTTGGTATTGCTGTTTCTCTAGAGAACTGATCGCCTATAACCAGTCATATGCTAACTTAACCCATGACCCATCTCAGATAGGGCTGATATTTGGGCCCTGGGCCTAACATGGGGTGACACCCCTGGTGGTCAGGGTGGATTTCACATAAACATCGCGGTGGGGCCCACTTGAGCCGCAGACCACTTAAAGTCTCCTGCTGTTTAGTTCATACTCTCTCTCTCTCTCTCTCTCTCTCTCTCTCTCTCTCTCCACAGGCGCGCGCGCGTGAGTAGCAGGGGACAATTTTACCTCCACAATTAGTTTTCCTAGGTCACCGAACTTTGCTTTGAATGCTCACAGGACATGAAAAAACATCATACAATTCAGATGTTACCCACAAAAAGCCAATAAACAGCATTGATTTTACCACATAAAAGCTGCATACCCCTCCTCTCCCTGTTGAGCATCTATTGAATCTCTCTTTAGTCTCTACGTGTAGCGCACACTCTTGCTGTTGCATGTAGCTGTACCCTGTATCTCTCTCTACATGTAGCCCACACCTCTCCTCCCTTCTTCTCCCCACGTGCATTGCACATGCCATACCCCGTCTGTGTGGGGTTATAGGACTGTAAGTTCATTATAATAGGTGGCGCGCGCGCACATAGAGAGGGAGGGAGGGAAGGATGATCCCATAAGAACCCCCACCAAATGGGGGGGCTCACTGTGATGTGTCGCTAACATCCAAGCCGACCATCAGATGCATTCCATCAAGTTAGGCACTGGGGCCAAAAAATCAGGCCGATCCAAGGGAAACGGTTGGGATAGGCACACCCACCATTGATTCTGCATGGGGCCCATGTGCTGTGTATATGGAATTTGGACCATCATTCAGCTTGTTCATGGCAACTAGAGTTGGAGTTGAGAAAAAGGAGAGTTCACTCTTGTTGTCTAAACCAAGGTTTTGGACCATTTAGCCCCTTTTATACCTTGATTCTAACCACCATTTGAAGAATCTAAGGTTCAGTTTCCTGTGTCTGTTGATGAAATATTCATCTAGATCTAAATAGTGATGTTCGTGGTTTCTTGCAGCATAAAAACCAGCTGGTTAATGAAGAACTTTGGAACGAGGCACGTACATATGCAGATACTCAGCTGATGCCTTTTGTTGACTATTACAACCTCATTACATGGAAGACTATTGCCATTTGCATTTATGGGGTAAGTTCACACTTCCTTTTCTGAAACTGGGAGTTCTGCCCAATTGAGTTAAATTTCCCTCTGATTATGTGTATCTATATACTTGAACAGACAGAGGTTGTTGCAGCTAAATACGTGATGAAAACGGATGACGATGCGTTTGTCCGTGTGGATGAGGTGCTTGCATCTTTAAATAGGTTAAATGTGACACGGGGCCTGTTATATGGTCTCATTAACTCAGACTCCCGGCCTCATCGA
This sequence comes from Liriodendron chinense, assembly GCA_003013855.2. Taxonomy (NCBI): domain Eukaryota; kingdom Viridiplantae; phylum Streptophyta; class Magnoliopsida; order Magnoliales; family Magnoliaceae; genus Liriodendron; species Liriodendron chinense. The sequence goes on along the minus strand of PVNU02000736.1, from coordinate 1,141,952 downwards.
AATACTGACAGCAAATGGTATATCAGTCCAGAGGTGAACATTCAACTCTGCATTTCTAGGTCCTCTAGTAATTTTGCTTTTCCAAATCTCTCTCTCTCTCTCTCTCTCTCTCTCTCTCTCTCTCTCTCTCTCTCTCTCTCTCTCTCTCTCACACACACACACACACACACACACACACACACACACACCAGCATATTATATATCGACAGTCTAGCCTAATGTTCAAAACCAATGTTACTTAAAACATGAAACCCCCCTCCGGATTGAGTGATCCAGATTATGGGTCATTTGTGATCTAGATCACTATTTTTAGCTACCCGAAATCATGGTTCTATATTCTACTATTGATTAAGTTCATGCAAATTTATGTTTAAAAATGTAGAGATTTATACTTTAATTCATTTAGTTATAATATAACAATAAGCATTCTAGGTTAATAATAATAAAATTTATCACTAAATATATAAATATGGGTTCATATATAAAACTATATTGCTGACACAGTGTCTGTATTAGAGTTACACGTGATAGAGGTGGGGTGCATCAGGTTGGCAGGTGGGGTCAAATTTATGCTATTAGCTTTGATCATGAATCAGATGGTGGGACAGGAATCATGTAGCCGACCCCAATTAATTGGGAAAAGGCTTAGATGATGATGATGCACAATCCTACCCCTAATGTTCTATATATTGGAGGAAGTAGCATCCAGCATACCCATTCCTGCATCACTTGTCCAACCGACCCTTGATCCAGGTAACCTTGGTTCAATCCTTGATCAATTAGAATTTTATGTCTATTGGTTCTGTGTATTAAGTCCAAATTCCCATCTCATATTAAATCAGCAGAATGGCTAGTTGATGCATTTGTTACATATGAGCTTGGTGACTTCTACACTAACAAAGCAGAGTTGAGCTTGTAAGAATCAAAAGACATATTTCCATGTGGTTTCCGATTTCTGAATGCTGCATAAGATCATGCTGCTTGCATCATAATCATAGTCTTGCCTGGTTCTCAGAAACTTCTGTCGGCACAGGCTCCCAGCTCTGATTTTAGACTCTGGTTTCATATAGCATTTCCAAAACAAATGCCCGACTTGGACTGGTTCCCTACTGGCTCAGTCAGGTTGAGTAATTGCAAGACAGTTTTGACTTGGGTCTGAGTTTTTTAATGTCCCTAAACCCTTGGGTAAGGTAGTGGTTGTTCTTGTTACTTTTCTGTTGTCATTATCTTTAGGGTGCTCTTCTGGTTCTTGTCTAAATTTCTCTCTGTCCATGAAGGAATGGCCTGAAGACACATACCCTCCCTGGGCACATGGTCCTGGTTATGTAGTTTCGCGTGACATTGCAAAGGCAGTCTACAAGCGACACAAAAAAAGGCAGTTAAAGGTATGGTATGCATAATTTCTTTTCTCATTTAATTTTAATATCTTGGCTCACGTGATGAACAAAAATAGTTAATGTGCATCCATTGCTTTTGTGCTCACACATGTTCGTAAAAGGTCAAGGTGACACATATTCACTGAAAATTTGTGAAACATGCATGTGCCTACGCATTATGCTTAAAATAGTGTTGCCATGCAAATCCATGTGGTGCATATGGTGAATATTGTGATATGTGCTGCATGGACGCACATGATGCATGATATGTGGCAATGAAGCAATATGAGAAACAGACTTTGAAGTGTCATTTTTTGACATTTGGGTTTCTACTTGCATGCTGTGGCAGTTTTCACCATTTGTGCATGTTCTCATGCCATGTGCAAGTTAGGATTTCCCCTCTTTGAGCTGAGCACTATCCTTACGTTGCAGATGTTCAAGCTGGAGGATGTGGCGATGGGCATATGGATATCGGAGATGAAGAAGCGAGGGCTGGATGTTAGGTATGTGAAAGAGGAGAGGATCTATAATGAGGGGTGCCAGGATGGATATGTTGTGGCCCACTACCAAGAGCCCAGGGAGATGCTCTGCCTCTGGCAGAAGCTGCTGGAGGGAAACGGGCCTAAATGCTGTGGCGGTTAACGTGTGGCACTTGAGTGTTGGATTAGCGTATATAATGCTCAAGGAAGAGATGTGGCTGACTGATGTTCTCAGGATGCTACTAACTCCGGTTTTAGGGCTAGAGGCATATTATCAGGGTTTCGGGATGTTGGAAAATTGGGCCCGAGTAAGAAATATGGTGAGGGTTTAGGATAGGATGGTTGTAACTAGTGTCTTTAGGGAGAGATGTGATGGCTAACTAAGGTGGGGGTATCTAGTTTTTGTTTGTTAATTTTTTAATTCTATATTTTATTTTATAGGTGATAGGAACTAGGGTTTTTGGGGATAGAGATGTCTAACGAGGGTTTTTAGGATGGGAGAAGTGCAGACAACATAACTCTCTCCAAAAAGAAAGCAAAAGGAAGTGCTGACAACATTCCATATTATCACAATTGGGCGGCAGTGTTGAATGAGTTTGTTGAGGAAGAAGGGGTTGTATAGTTTTGTAAAAGGGCGCTATATAAAACAGTCATTCCATTCATTTACAACATATATTGATTTTTAGTTTTCTCACATTTCCGTTCTATGCCTAACATATATTGATATTTTTTAGTTTAGTCACATTTCCGTGCATTTCAATGTCAGAAATTGATTGGTAGATTGGTTGCTGCTCTCTCTCTCCCTCTCTCTCTCTCTGAACCAGTGGGGGCTACGTAATGCACCTTAGACGTTGGACACATTAGTTTGGCAAATGTGCATATGTGGGGACATGTTTTTTTTTTATGTTGTTGTTGGGGTCTGTGTTATGTAGTCGGGTCAGTTAGGACAGTAATCAAGTACAATGGTGGGATTTGTTCCCCCCTATAGAAGGGGTTGTGCACTACCAGCTCAGACTAATTCTGTTGTGAAAATACCCATATTCCAGGTCATGGACAGTACCACAATGACGGTTTGCAAAAAAGGTGCAAATTTCGCTTTAGTTGGATAACTGTGCTATGAGCAAATGGAGGGGCTGGACCAAATGCCAGGATAGGGAAACAGGACTCGGGTTGCCTGCTGTCCAAACTCTGTGGAGCCCACTCTGAGGTATACGTTATGTCCAGGTGGACCATTCATTTCGCCAGCTCATTTTAGGGCATGAACCAAAACATTAGGCAGATCGAAGGCTCAGGTTTGGCCTGGGCCACACTGCAGGAAACAGTGGGGATAATGTTGCCTACTGTTGAAACCTTCCTAAGGGGTTGTTCGGATGGGAGTAAATGGAGGTAAATAGGTGGAATTGGGAGTAAACGAAGGTAAATGGTATTTGGGGTGTGTTTGGATGGAAGTGAATGGACGAAAATGGGATGAAATGAGAGCAAATGTGCATGTAAGTGAAATCCTTTCCACGAGAGAAGATTTGGAAGTAAGGTGAAATGCCTTTTTGAGATCCTTTGGAGAGTTGCATATAGTAAACAAAGGTGCAATTATTCACATGTCTACGATACACATCACGCAAATGATACTCTCCAACAATCCAAATATCGGCTACTTTACTAAAATCAGCCTAAAAGAATAATCCAAACTATCCAAAGGATGGCCATCTAAATGTACATTTAAAAAATGTTCGCAAGTTGCTTGTTCGTGATCCTTGCATATGTGGGTTGTGGCATACCAAGACTTGAAATTTCCTCCTTTTTTTTTCTTCTTCTTCTTTTTTTTTTCGTTAAGGCATATATTTCAATGGGCTTATTACAATCATTCTATCAAATATTGCATATGTACACTTAGGGCTGTAAATGATTGGGATTAGGGTGGGTTTAGCCAAAACCAAACCCCGCTCATTTACTAAATGGGTCTGGGTCCAAATTTTAGACTCAAACCCTTTTACTAAATGTGCGAGTCCGGGTCGGGTCCAAGTCAACCCATCAGACCCATTTATAAATGGGTTTGGGTTTGGATCTAGTATGCAAACATTTTTATAAGACTTAAAATCGGGTCTGGAGGAGTTTGGGCTGGACGGGTCCCTTGAAACATAGACCAAACCTGCCCACTTAATAAATGGGTTAGGGTCGGGTCGGGTCGGGTCAGGCCAAATATAAAGGAAACCAGACCCAGACCCGTTTAGCAAATGGGTCTGTTCTTGGACCTAGACCCATACCATTTAACAAATGGGTCGGGTCTAAATGGGTTGGGTTTGGGTACCTCATCAGGTCCATTGACCCATTTACAGCCCTATGTACACTAAGTTAAGATGTTAAAGCTGATTTAGTATATCATATATATTCTCACGAAAATATTGAAAAATTCAAATGTATTGTGGACGCGGATTGCGTCCAACCACCGGTTAGACTTTTAAGCATCCGACCAAATCAATGTGGGGGTCTACCATGATGTATCTGTTTATCTACGTTGTCCATCCCTTTTAGAAGATAATGGTAGGATATGAACCCGAAAATGAGGAAGATACAACGCTTAAGTTTGCCACACCAAATATTGAGCGGAACCTCACTACTGTAGTGATGACGTCACCAGGTTCTGCTCAGTATTTGGTGTGGCCCACTTGATCCTTGGATTTTTCTCATTTTTATGGTCATACCTTAAAATGATCTTAGAAAATGGATGGACAGCGTTGATAAACAGATACATCACAGTGGGCCCCCATACAAATCTGGTCGGGACGCTTAAAGGTCCGACCAGTGGTCGGACGCAATCTGCGTCCTCTAATTCCTCCCATTTACTTTCATATAAATAGAATATTTTGATTTGAAATGCATTTCATTTACTGCCGTCCAAACACAACTTTGTAGAGCCATTTATTCCCAATTCATTTACCTCCAAATCTATTTTTCATTTAGTTCCATTTACAAGCTTCGTTGTCTGCATTTTCCATCCAATCCGTTCATAAGGTGACTTTGGCCTGGATGAAGGGAAGAAAAAACAAATATCAGCTTGATTCAAAACTTTAGTGATCACCAAAAAAAAAATTAATGGCGGCCATTCAATATTCGTACTGTTTCATGTGGCATGGTCCACTTAAGCGTTGGATCCACCTCATGTTTGGTTCCATCCCCTAAACTGATCTGGCGAACTGGAGCAATGGCGTTGATAACACAAACATCACGGTGACCGGGTAGGGGAATAGAAGGCAACATTTTTACTATCATAAAAGCAATTGTAGTCATCGTGGACGTGGATTGCTTGGTGACCGGATATCCCTTGCCCGGTTCTGTGGGCCCAACACCATGATGTCTGTGTTTTATCTATGCTGTCCATCCATTTTTTCAGCTCATTTTAGGGTATTAGCCCCAAAATGAGACAGATCTAAAGCTCAAGTGGACCATACCACATGAAACAACGGGGTTTGCCCACACACAGTACTATTAAAATTAACCGGATCGTACCCTGACCTGACTGAGATTTTTGTACCAGGTCCAAGATAGTGGACCCCACAGGAACCTACTATACCTGTTTTTTTAACAGGGTCCAAAATGCCAGAGCTGAATCAAAGATTTCTAAATGGGACTGAGAAATTGGATCCAGACACATTAAAATCAGGTCGAGTTCATCACGGACCTGCAGGTGATCCAGGTACCCCTTGATAGCCCTGATAGAATACACTGGTCCGAAATCCTAACCATCTAGGCTTGCCCATCGAACTTGGACCAGTGACCTTCATTCTCTCCAACTGTCCATTCGACGGATGCATATTGGCTATAAGGGTACAATCATTCGGATTTCTGTGGTAACTTTGTTTAATCACAGACCAATTAGCTGATGGACAGCCTACATTTCGAATCATGTCCAGTCTGTCATGTCTTTCATGTCTGAGTAGAATAGTTTTAAGGCCCCCATACTTTTTTCCATCCAAAATTCTATCGTGCCCTGCTCCACGATCTGGTCCATGACTGAGAATGGTTTGGGATTGAGGCACATATATGCCATATGTACTATGTGCATGTTGGTGTTTAGCTTAAATTTAGTTGTGCATGCTGTGCATGTGTACCAAGCATGCCAAAGCAGAATGCAGCTCCAATCAAACCAAACGCCTATTATGCTAGGCGCCCAAACAGACTGAAAGACCAAAGTCTTTACTATTCAGCTGTCCATCCCGACATTGATTATAAGAGATCAAGCGATTTGCAAAGGGAAGGGTTCGTTCTTCTGATAAGTTCTTTTTACCTTCTAGATCAAAGGATTTTCAATCAGGCACGTGATGATAGCCACAAATCAATAATAACAACATAAGCAAGATTTATTTTTTTTGTAAAACTGAAGTTGATCAAAGTAATTTATTAATATTAACAATGAACACTTACAATTAACTTCGATTAGCACGACAATATGTTGGTAGCTCGATGAGGAATAGAGCTTTGTGGCAAGGCAATCATGGTTTGAGATGGTTGTCTGTTCGTAGATCAATGAGAAATCAAATTTCATAGTAAGACAATTGTTAGGTGCATCTGTTTGTCACTTGGTTGGAAACCTAATTTCATAGCAAAACAGTTGATGGCAGGCAGATCTTCGACAATTTGTTCAAGGACCTGGCTGACGGATTGGACAGTGAGAAAGTCAGTGTGGTCAACTCTCTGTTTGGGAACTTGGTGAGAACTAAGCACATAGCAAGATGTTAAATGGTTCATCCGTCTGTTCATTGCTTTGTCAAGAAAATTAGAGTTTTATGATGAGACGGTCAATGAAATCACCTTACATGTAGCTGGAAAGCCCCACGCCCTTTAGTTCAAGACTAAAGGATCTTCGTAGTGATCCAACAGTATGTTCATGGACATAGGATAGAGGGACAAGTAATCTAATCAGTACCTTCTACAGCATTGCACTGCTTCGCAGTGGAGGAGGAAAACTAATTAAGGGCGTTCATAAAAGGACAAAGGATAAGTAGTGTTGCTTTGTAGAGTAGAGTCGTATTTGGTTGGCATGGGTATGGTAGGGCTGTATATGGTCGGGTTCAAGGTGGGTTTAGCCAAAACCAGACCCGCCCATTTACTAAATAGGTATGGGTCCAAATTTTAGACCCAGACCCTTTTACTAAATGGGTGGGTCTGGGTCTGGGTCTGGTCTGGGTTGAGTCCGAGTTAACCCATCAGACCCATTTATAAATGAGTTTAGGTCTAGTAGAGGGAGATCCACCCAGATCCATTTATAAATGGGTTGGGTCTAATGGGTCTGGGTTTGGATTTAGCATGCAAGCATTTTAACAAGGCTTAAAATTGGGTCTGGATGGGTCTAGACTGGACGGGTCCCTTGAAACATAGACCAAACCCACCCACTTACTAAATGGGTTCGGGTCAAGCCTAATATAAAGGAAACCAGACCCAGACCCGTTTAGCAAATGAGTCTATTCTTGGACCCAGACCCGTACCATTTAACAAATGGGTCGGGTGTAAATGGGTTAGGGCTGGGTACCCCATCGACTCCGTTGACCCATTTACAGCCCTAGGTATGGAGCTCTTCCCTCTCAGCTTTATTTATATACATGTGAGAAAGTACTAGCATATAGCCTTAGAAATCCATTTCCATGATTTTCAATCCAATTAATCAGTTAATTACATAATAATTACATTATATTAGTAGGATTACTCTCCATGATCTTTACACAATCAACCAACCATCAAGCAATCATAGCCAATTAAATTATGTCATAAGTAATGAAGAGAATCAATGCCAACTAGCTATCCGATCGTGCGCACTCTTCCAAGCCATTACATAAACTATAGCTTTGTATTTTCTGTTGCATGTCTGTATAACAGCTGCTTGTTCTAATTAATATGATCACGTGACTGCATATCCCATAGTGATGGGCATCTCAGTTTCTTATGATCTTCCTTTTGTTGACTATATTGGCTGCAAGGATCTTACTATGATCTTCAGTATAGTGGTGTTATCACATGTTGGCTTTCTAATCATTTGATCCAGCTATGTCAGATTGAGTGTAAACAATTGGTAAGCTGGCCCAAACAAAGACCTCAACATGATAAGGTATGGAACAATTCATTCAAAGTTAGTTCGACTGCCATACAGCTAGCGTTGTTGGGGAAACTTCCATATACAACATTTAGAGAAGTTAAAGAGGATGAGTACATTGCATTTCCCTAAACTCTTGAGAATGATCCGGAGTTCATCAGCACCGTACATGAAGCTACTTGGTGGGCTCCACCAAGCCCAACAGTACATATATAGTTCTCGCCGACTAGACATTCCTGACTGTCAATTCCTTGTCTCCATTGTGTTATCAAAAGGTGGGGCTGGGTTGGTTTGGGCCCACATTTTGAAGAACTGATCTGGACAGGCCTATAAAAAATTCTTGATTTTGCTCAGCCCAAGCCCAGCCCATTGCCAACCATACATCAACAGGGCAAGGATAGTTAGCTCATGCAACTTTCTACCATACATCACCATGATACAGCCAGTGCACGATTTGGCCGGAAACAACTGCACCCGGCAAAGGTGTAGCATACCCACCCTCCGATGTATGGTCATAGGTGATGGTCCCCACTGGTGAAAGCTGTTGGAATCGGATGCCTCAAATCTATAACAGGAGCCGTCAATCGGTCATGGATGGTGACCGACCAGTCGGAAAATCAGAGGCCAAGACAGCAACTCTCTAGACGTTTTCTGGGCATTATCGACCGGGATCCAGGACTGGTTTAAGTTGGTTTTTTGCGTGGTCTTGTGCAAGAAGTTTCTAATTTCAGGTTTTCTTCTATTTAAGGAGTGTAATACAGGATTAGTGGTATCCTAGACGGAAAAGATGATTGAGAGAGGTTCGAGGATGAGAGAAAGAGCTTCAGAAGAGGTTTTTCTTCTTGGGAAAGCTTAGGATTTCTCTTGTGGGCTTGTAATCAAGATTTTGGGTTCCATTTTTTGTAACTTCTGATATTATAGTGGATCGGCATCACTTTGTGCTGTGATTTTTTACCCACGAAGGATTTTTCCAAGTAAAATCGGATTGTCTCTATGTGGTTGGTTGCATGCATGTGTGGTTGCATTGTGTTGCTTATTTTATTCTATTTCCTACTGTGTGTTCGGCTTTGCTTCTGCTATCGGTCTCTCCCCAACAAAAGTTGTCCATAAAATTTCACGAATGACATCTCTCACGCATTGGGGTTTGTATTTTATTTATTTATTTTTCTAAAATTTTGATGGAAAAAAAGGAGAAAAGAGATGGGCGTTCCTCATTCTCACCTCATTCTCACCATCTTGAGTTTCAACGAACAACATAGCTTGTAGCAGATATGACATAGGGATGACATGAGAGGTCGATCATTGTCTTCCTCATCAAGTAATTCTCGAATCCACGAGAAGAATAAAGAGATGAACAAGAAAATAATTTTTAAAAATATTGAATAATTGATTAAATACCTAAAAATGGAATTACAATGCAAATAAATAGCAAACTAAGCCCTAGGTAAAGCATCAGACTCAAACTCAAACTCTTAAAAACCTGACTTAATATAAATAGTAAACTTACTATTTATAGAAGTCTCTTAATCTTACTAGAACTCATGGTTTTCGGCAAAAAATAGAAAGTTTTCAAATGGGTCCAACCACGTTGTTCTCTAATTATTCTAAGCCCTTCATGTTGGGCACAAAATCTAAAACCCTAAGGATCAAAAGTTATGGTAGACACAAAACTTACTATAAATAGTAAAATTGAAATAAAACTAAGCTAATGACCATCGATCTGGTCGAATCTCGTAATATCAGCACGGGCAAACTGTTGTAATAGGTTAGGTGGCTAAAGTAGCTCCAGCTACCCTAAAATCATATATTATATGTTTAGAGACTCGTTGCAAATTGCAAGATACGACCGTTTTATGGTCCTAATGGTCTAAATCACTTTCGACTCCGACCGGTCTTCTTTTTGTCCATCTGAGCCATAAAATAATCGACGACCTGCTCTACATCAAGATGGGACGGATTGTATTCATCCCTCATGCCAGTGTACACATGGTATAGTGGTACATAATTTAGACCATTCAAATATTAGGCCACATGCTCAATCCAAACCATTGATCTGATGGTTAGGACTGGCCTTTAAGCACTATTTTTTTTGTTTTTTTTTTTTTTTTTTTTTTGTACACACACCCCCAAACTCACACCATAGTGTATTTTCACCACCTATGGGACTTGAACCCAAGACCTGGTGTTGAAACTCCTTGGAGTATATCACTGAGGCAAGGATAAGAACCCGAGACCTAGGTGTTGAAACTCATTGGATTGAAGCTGCAGGCTCCTCTTCTTTGCATGATAAGGTTATTAAATAAACTTATTTGACGGTGGAGCCTGTCTACCCAATATTGAGTTCTCCGGTTTGAGCCCAGCTTACCCGTTAAAAAATAAGGGGAATTTTAAAAACAATACGTAATTAATATTGTATTTACATCGTCATACCTTTTTAAAATAAGTTTTCATCAAACTACCTCATTAATTGATCTCTTGTCAAACAGGTATCTTTATTAGTTTTCTCTTAACTTACATCATAAATTTTCAGAAAATGAAAAAAATACCACCAAAATGTCTTCTGACGCATATTGTTGGTAGCAAAGACGTGGCCAGTAGTTGTGCTCCGTTGTACCTACCATTATGTACGTGTTTTATCCACGCCATCCATCTATTTTTCAGATCATTTTAAGGGCATTAGCCCAAAAATGAGGCAGATCCAGATCTTAGGTGGACCCACCACAGGAAACAGTGGTGATGACACCCACTTAAAAACTTTATTAGTGGTTGTTCAATCACCATTGTTTCCTATGGAGTGGTCCACCTGAGATTTGGATCTGTCTCATTTTTTAGATCATGCTCTAAAATTATCCAGAAAAATGGATGGACAGCGTGGATTAAACAGATACATCATGATGGGTCCACCGTCCAACGCATGCAATCTGGGTTAAAGGCTTGCCTTTTGTCTTTTGGTGTCTTTGCCGAGCACACATGAAGTTACTACACTCGGAAACTATGTGGGGCGCCCAGAGATTCTCGTCACAAATCCCCTCCTTTTATCAGTTTTTCAAGACCACAAAAGGATAGGATTCTAAAGATCAAGAACATCTAAAACTGATGTGAGCCACACCACATGAAAAAGTGGGAATGTAAATATCCACCATTGAAAGCTTCCTGAAGCCAACCATAATGTTTATAGGCTATCCAAACGTTTCATTGGGTAATTACCACTCAAATGTCATCCTGACACAATATTTCAAAGCCCCACAAAGTTTCCAACTATGGGCGTTCAATACCTATCGTAGCCTATTGACCCTGACAATAGCAGGTCATTACTGGTCAGTGCACTGTAGGACCCACTATGATGTACATGTTTAATCAACGCCATCCATCCTATTTTTTAGATCATTTTAGGGCATGAGGCCTAAAATTGAGGTAGATCCAAATCTCAGGTGGATCATACAGGCAGGGAAATAGTGGTGAAGAATCGCCTATCATTAAAAACTTTTTATGGGCTACAAAAGTTTTGGATCAAGCTGATATTTATTTCCCCCCTATCCAAGTTTGTGTGTCTTTATCAATAGGTTGATGGAAAATAAATATTATGGTGGGCATTTCGGTGGGCCCTAGTACGTTTCTAATGGGAGGTGGGCATTCAATCAACACCTGTTTCTTGTGATATTGTCCATATGAGATTTGGATCTGCTTAATTTTTGGGTTCATGTCCTCAAAGGAGCCTGGCAATATAGATGAACGACATGGATATCCAATACATACATCAAGGTGGACCCCACGTTCAGGACTGTACCATGTTGGGTGAAGCCGAGGCCCACCTTATCAGTAAATGACAAAGGAGTCCGATCCTCTGTTGAAACCGAGAAGAGAAACTCGGACGCGCGCGGATTAGCTACTGCCCAGTTGAGTAGCTATATGGCTTTTGAAGTGACGTCACCAACTTCTATGGGCTCCACCATGATGTATGTGTTGCATCCACACCGTCCGTTCATTTTGAGAGATCATTTTATGTCATGAACCAAAGAATGAGGTAGATCTAAAGCTCAAGTGGATCTCACCAATGAAAACAGTGGGGATTGATTCCTACCATTAAAAACTTCTTGAGGTCAGAAAGTTTTGGATCAAGCTGATATTTGTGGTTTCCCTTCTTCCATGTCTATGTGAACTTATGAACAGGTTTGATCTCAAGTAAACATCATGACAGGCCTTATGAACGTTTCAATGGTTGATTCACTAATCCCCGGATTTTTTCTTTGGTGGGGTTGACTTGAGCTTTGGATCTGTCTCATTCTTTACCTCAAGCTCTAAAATGATCTCTCCAAATGGATGGACGGTGTGGATATAATACATACATAACGGTAGGGACCATAGAAGTTGGTAACATCACTTTAGTAGCAAGATAGCTACTCAACTTGTCAGTCGCTAATCCGCGTAACCTGCTTGTGACTTCTCTGATTGGTCCAGCTCAGCTTGACTGTGTCAGAGCTAAGCTTCTCTAACACAGTCAGGATGAGTTAGACCAATCAGAGCAGCAAAAGCAGAGGTTCTCTACTCGTCACTTCTCTGATTGGTCAAGCTCAGCCTGATTGTGTCAGAGCGGAGCTTCTATGACACAGTCAGGATGAGTTGGACCAATCAGAGCAGCAGAAGCAAAGGTTCTCTGCTTAGTTTCAATAGAGGATCCGGATTCACAACAAAGACAAAGGCGGATTACCATGCCCTCTGACTTACTGTAGTTGGAAGCTACGTGTAGCCCATAGAGATTCTTGTAACAAATCCAATCCACTATGTTCATCAGTTTCAAAAGACAACATTAGGAAATCACTCTAAAAATCATGCCGATCCAAAATTCATGTGGGCCACACCATACGAAACTGTATGGATTAAACGTCCACCATTGGAAACTTTATGGGGGCCACAAAAGTTTTGTACCAAGACAATATTTGTGCTTACAGTTTATGTGAGTAGTAATAACCCTATGAACGGTTTGAATCTCCAGGAAGGTTTCAATGGTGGACGTTTCTGTTACCACTTTTTCGTGCGGTGTGACACATGAGTTTTGTGCCTTATCCTATTGTTCTCTTGCAAATCTCGATGGAGTGGAATTGTGATGGGCATCTATGGGCATCACACAGTTTTCAACTATGAGAACTGCCTATGCCTCTGGCAAAGACACCAATGCCTTTAACCCTGATTGCATAAGATGATGCATGAGCTTCACAATGATATATATGTTTAATCTGCGCTGTCCATTAATTGTTCTAAATCATTTTAGGGCATGAGCCCAAAATTGAGGCAGATCCAGATATTAGGTGGATCGCACTACATGAAGCATGGGTGATGAACTCCCATCATTAAAGACTTTTTGTATGCTACAAAAGTTTTGTATCAAGCTGATATTTGCTTTTTCCCCCCTTCATCGAGGTCTGTGTGACCTAATCAATAGGTTGGATAGAAAATAAACATTATGGTAGGCATTACAATAGGCCTTAGGAATGTTTTAATGGTGGGTGTTCTATCACCATTGTTTCCTATGGCATAGTCCATCACTGTTTCCTATGGCGCGGGCCTCCTGTGATTTGGATCTGCCTTGACTTTTGGGCTCATACTCTAAAATGATATGGAAAAATGGATGGATGGCATAGATAAAACACATACATCATGGTGGGGTAGTCACGTTCTACTACATTGCAAGGGATGTCCAGAGGAAGCTCTTTTCCATTTTTAGGAATTTTTTCTAATAATAACACCACTCACTCATATATGTAATTCTTGTGACCCACATTGGTGAGCAATTTTGCCATTTTAGGATAAAATCGTAATTTAAACTAACGGAAGTAAAATAAAACTAAGGGAAGGTATTTGTTTGACAATAAACTGATTAAGGTAGTTTAATGAAAACTTAATTTAAAAAGGTACCATGATGTAAATAGAATACTAATGAGGTACTTTTTTGTAAAATTCTCTAAAATAAATAAATAAATAAAAATCCTCCATGTAGAATTTCTTCAACTGCCTGCCTATGGCCCACCACGTTGCTGACCTGCTCATCAAATCAGCCTCTACCATGTTTACGAGAAGCCCCAAAAATCAGGACTATCTAATCATCAGCTGGGCGACACCAGCGAAGCCAATGAACAACCACCCAACAACCTCCGGCGTGCAGTTGGGGCCATCCTGCTAGATGGATTGGATGCCATACATGTATAGACATCGTTGCATTGGAACCAACCTCCTGGACTGAATTCGCATAAGCATTGCCCTGTCTCTGCCTGAGTATGATCCGTCGTACGGACAGTGGCAAACATAAATGTCACTCAAAGCTATCCAAACCATGAGTAGTACTGTGGATGTAACAAGGCCTAAAAAGTCACACCAAAATTAGGAAGATCCTAACGGTCCAATTGTGGCCATCAAATGGATGGTTAAGGTTGTCTTATATTTGTTTCCGTGTATTGTTGGGGGGCCCACATGTAGTGGGGGAATGAATGGTGGAAAACACGCAAGGTACTTAAAAATGTTCCACATAATTCTGTAGTCAAGGTTATAGAATTGAAGTTACTGTGGGTTATGGGTAGGTGAGCAATAATAGCCTGCCTTGAGCTCCAATTTTCCAGGGTTGGTTCACCCATGTTATACCCCATGAGGATTTCCAAGCGATTTTTGACGTGGTTAAAAGACTCGCTCAGTACCGAGTCAAGTCAGAATTTTCCCTGAGTCAGGGATTGAAGTGGCCCGACTTGGCCTGAGTAAGGGGTGACTCGTGGTATTGAAACGGATGGGTCCCACTGAGTCCAAGTCAACTTGGATAAGTCGCAGTAGACTCGTTTTTGGAACCACGAATTTTTATTTATTTTTTATTATGGCAAAATCCCTAAAAAAAATTCATATTATTAAAAAATGCCATCACTTTTAAAAGTTCCAACTTAAAGGCTGTCGTTACCCAAATTTTCTCTTTAACTTTTCTTTAAAAAGTGGAATTGTACACTGTGGGGCGTAAGTGTACTTGGGGTGTGTATGTGACATCCAACTCTTTCAACAGTCACATTCCACCATGACGGTCTGATGGACCAAAAATTAGGCCTATCCAATGACGAGGTGGGCCACACTGTAAAAGACAATGTGTACCACCCAAAAACCTCTAAATTCACATGTGGCCCACCTGATGATTCGATCCCATCTGATTTTTCGTTCGACTGATCATCATGATGCGTTATGCCTGCTAGATGGGTTGGATGTCATATGCATGCCACATGAGCCCCTCGGTAAGCATCGGACTATTCGGTAAAAACGGAATCATTAAGAATTTTGTGGTGAAAATCCCAACTTCCCAATTAGCTAATTTGGCTAATATTCATTGCCTTAATGAATCATGATAAGAGACCTGAGTTGGTAAATCTAAGCCATTAATCTGATGAGCCCTCATCATGGATGTGTCGTACCAAAGAAATCTCCTTGATTGGTCAATTCTAACTATTCCATTGTTAGCATGCACATACATGGTTAGGAAGAAATACACCAATAGTCCACATTCAATGAAGAAAAATCAAAGATTCTACGGCTATTATCTTCCAATTTGGGAGGGTTTTTGGCCATGGTGCATTATGATAAGGCCATCAGATCAATGACTTAGTCTAACCAATCACGGGTCCCACATGTACAAACCTGCTGACAGGGACGTCCCCGTTCGTCAAAAACAAGAAACTCGGTTGCTGATCATAATAATAGTAATTGTATTTTTATATAATAAGGTGTCATATGCAACTAGCTGGACCACTAATTAAGCTATGGTCACCTTGCCCATATGACATCCAACGCACCCAAAAGTTCGGTCCCACAATGAAGATCGATAAGTGTGAAATTAAGACCAATACATTCATCAGGTGGGCCACACATGTACAATGGATCAGATCATGGCTGTCCATTGTTTTCTAAGGTGTGCCCCACGATAGGCAATATGACTACTATAGTAGCAGTACTAGTAAAATAAAATACAATTATCATTATGATTATGGATGGTCATGATGCATGCTACGGTCACTTTTGACGACTCTCCTTATGTGTGCCAATTCGGCTTATGCATGTGAGAACACGGCAGCCATTCATCAGGTTGGCCCACTATGTATGTACCATGGTCAAAAAATCAGACTGGTCTGATCATCAGGTGTGCCACGTCTGCATTGAATTAGGCTCCCAGCTAAATTTCTTCACGTGTAATTCTGGGTATGACATAGACATATGAATGACGCAGCCCATATGATGAATAGCCGTGATCCCCCACACAAATAGAGGTTGGGCCCTTATGATCGAAGGTCACGAAGACTCGACCCTAGGTGCCTGGTAACCTTCAACAAGTAAGCGCTCAAGTCTACTCAATTAGGCCAACTCCCCAACAATGAATGGACCTACTTCACAACAAAAAAAAAAAAAATAACAATTAGGCTATTGGACTTCAGCTTTGGATTTGAATTTATTTTTAGTAGGTTTGAATTTGATGGTCGGTTCATCCAACTCTTCCCACTTTCTCTTCATCTCTACAAACATAAGTCTCCCAATCTAATTTCCAAACGCCATCCATACCTTGTTTTGGACTCAAAATCAATTTGGTTTTATAAGTTTTCCCCTCTCTCTTTTGTACTCTTCTTATGTTTAAATATCACAAAGCTCTTGGAAAAGATCACAGGCTTTTGGTGTGCCTAGAAAGTTATAGAAATGGAACACACAAGGGCAAGCACGTCGACAATGATAGCGATCGTGGTGCTTTTTGGGCTTGTTGTGGATCAGGGCTCTTGTGAGGTCGTCCAATTCATATTCGGCGATTCATTGTCAGATGTTGGGAACAACAATCGTCTTAGTAGGAGTCTGGCTCAGGCCGCTCTCCCATGGTATGGGATCGATTTTGGGAATGGAATGCCCAATGGGAGGTTTACGAACGGTCGCACTGTTGCCGATATAATAGGTAACTCTTGAGTTAACTTGACTGGGTCGACTCAATAGCCCAAATGGGTTGTGCCCATTTGTTTGTTTTAGATCATTTCTATGGATTATTAAACATGGTTTTCTCACTACTTGCGTGTTTGTTATGAAATGTTGCTAGGTGATAAGATGGGCCTTCCAAGACCACCTGCATTTCTAGACCCATCTGTAGATGAGAATGTGATATTACAAAATGGACTGAATTATGCCTCTGGGGGTGGTGGGATCTTGAATGAGACTGGACAGTTGTTTGTAAGTAATCTATCTATCAAGATGTTTATCATAGCACATATGACACACATGCATGAAATCCAGACTATTCATCTTATGCCCTATTGAGGATGGGGAATACCCGAAAAGCCATATCCACATCAATTGATCTAACTGCCAATTCATGCGACTTTTGGAGATTGGCCCACTCAGGGAAGGGACCAAGATGAATGATATGGATAGGCTACACGTGCACAATGCTTAATTAAATTTTACAATGCAATAAGGAAAAACATGTATGACCTTTTGGGCAGATTCAAAAATTTTCACTTGACAAGCAAATCGAGTTGTTTCAAGGAACACAAGTGCTGATAAGGAATAAGATTGGTAAACAAGAAGCTGAGAAATTCTTCCAAGAAGCTCGATATGTTGTCGCATTGGGTAGCAATGACTTCATCAACAATTTCCTGTTGCCTGTTTACGCCGATTCATGGAGCTACTCTGCGACTGGCTTCATTAACCTTCTCATGACAACACTACAACGGCAACTAACGGTAAGGTGCACAGACCATGCGTAGTTAGGGCATCGATAGGCTAACTAGGCTAACCCAGATCATGTTGGCTAGGGTTTTGGTCTCACGATCAGGGCCGAGCTCTCACTCTGCTTCCAGCCCAATTTGTTGATCCCTTGAGAAACACATGCCTGTATGCATATGCACAACATGATTTAGACTTCTTTTTTTCTCAATTGGATTATATTGGTTGATTATTACTATTATTTCATGTTAAGCAATTAGACAGCTATTTGATATGTCTTTGTGCAGCAATTGTACACCTTAGGTGCTCGGAAGTTGATGTTTTTTGGGCTTGGGCCCATGGGCTGCATTCCCTTGCAGCGTGCCCTAAGTACCTCGGGCGATTGCCAGGAGAGCACGAACAAACTGGCACTTAGTTTCAACAAAGCTGGGAATCAAGTCTTGGAAGGTCTATCAAGCCACCTTCCAAACGCAAGCTTCAAATTCGGAGATGCTTACGATGTCGTCAACGACGTAATTAGCAACCCACATGAGCATGGTACGTATGCATGAAAGATCACAGTTTTTAAGCACCTAAAGGCTGCCATTTTGCTAACTTAGGCCACTCCCAAGGACCGATTAGCCGTCCCAAATGCACCAAAATTCTCAACCCCATTTATGATTGCTAGGAAACATCATTAGTTTTTATCACTTCCTCTTAATTGAACTAATGTTTGAAATTCAACTCACTAGTGCATCCAAACTGGGAATGTTATACGGCATTTACGCTCATGACCATCTTTGATTCGGATGATTCTAGGTTTCAACAACTCAGATGCACCGTGTTGCAACTTGGGAAAGATTCGACCAGCATTGACGTGCACGCCTGCGTCGAGCCTGTGTACAGATAGAAGCAAGTATGTGTTCTGGGACGAGTATCACCCGTCAGACCGAGCAAATGAGATAATTGCGAATGAGATTATTAGAAAACTTGGGTTTTTGAAAGATAATGAAACAGATGCTCCAGCAGGTGCTCCAGCAGGTGCACCAGCACTTGCTCCCTCTCCAGTGTAGTGGGGCCATGGTGCCTGTAGTTTTTATCAAGGGATGTTGTAGCTTATGTGTCCTTTCCACAATTTAGAAGTTTATATATGTATACAATGAGTAGAACTCTCGAATTCAAGCAAGTTTCATATAAATTCAGTGGTTTTATATTTTTTTCAAGAAGTGTATGAAATGCATTGAGGTCAAAAGCCTCCTGTTATATCAGTGAGGGCGTGACTGTTGCAATGGATGTCGGTGATTGGAATAGCCCACAAGGTGTGCCCCACCATGAATGGGCCATAAGATAAGCAGCAGATGTTACAAGTCCTTCGATTGATGGACGGTTAAAATCATAGAATGGTAAAAGGCATAGTTCTAAAACTTGGTGCTGAGTCAACTTGACTAGCCAAGAAATTGAGCTGAGTCACTGTGAAACTCGCTGAGGAGATTTAATGGGTTCAAACTCGGCTTTAGTACCCTGTCAAGTAGGCGAGGTTGGCTCAGCACAACTTACTTCAATTAGCTGTTTTTAAATAAAATGAAGATAGCAATTACACCTCTAACAGACTAGTGCAGTGAACCGTAGTTTCTAATATAAAACTCGTTAACTTGACCTGAAACCCGGCTGGGTCAACTCGAATCATTGAGATTTCGAGCCGAGTCTCTGAGAAACTCGGAACTCAGGTTGACTCGGCCTGGACTCAACAAGACTTAGCATTGTTGACCCGACCCGGGGCTGGATTCGGAGTACAGTCGAGTTTTGAGTTTTTAAACTATATGGTCAACGGTTTAAACGGCCTTTTATGGAATGGATAAGATCATTTTTTTATTTTTTAAGCAGAAAAAGAGGAGCGGCTGTCTCGTGACCTGTCTTTTGAAGTGGGTGTCCCACCGATCGTCATGGCTAATGTCACTAGAATTTGTGTGGATGATGTAAATGGGAGCGGGTTAGGTGAGACGCAGCCTCACCAACGAGACCATTTTAGAGTATTATACCAAAAATGAACCAGATCCAATTATCACTGAAAAATGATTACTTCTCACTGAAAAAGGCCAGATGTTTCTACACTTAATTCATTCTCAGCACCTATTTTGAAGAGATGCTGACATGTACTCATAAATCGTATGGAATTTCACCATGATGGGTTTTGGGTTTCAAGACTGAGACCCCTTGTTGAACTCCGCAGAGTCTACCAACCAGGCAAGGCCCCGAACCCTCATAAATCGTACCTGGAACGATAGTATCTCAGTTAGTCTTTATACGAAATCCTCATAAATTTATACCGGTTCTTGTCATCATCTTGTTATAAATTATTATTCTTAATGGGGAATGATCACATGCATCCAAACATATAACCATTCCCATAGGGTCCAAATGT
The DNA here is from genome assembly GCA_003013855.2 of Liriodendron chinense. Classification (NCBI taxonomy): domain Eukaryota; kingdom Viridiplantae; phylum Streptophyta; class Magnoliopsida; order Magnoliales; family Magnoliaceae; genus Liriodendron; species Liriodendron chinense. Next base: position 1,121,897 of record PVNU02000736.1, on the reverse strand, counting down.
GTGGGGGCCACCATGATGCGTCTGTGTCATTCAACCCGTCCATCAGATGCCCACCCCTGCAAGAGCTCCACCTAACCCAAAACTGAGGTAGGCCACAAAAGCTAGGAGAAATGGGGAGGGAGATACCCACCCTAGAAACTTCCAGATTTTGTGTGGGGTCCATCGCAAAGAGTATATGCCATCCAGTCCGATCATCATACGACTCCCTACTGAGATGAAGGAACATCCTGAAAATCGGTCCATTTCATAACTCCACTGGATCACACCACGTGAACTCATAGGTTTTAGGCATGATTTTACGTTGTACCCTGTGCTGTGGGCCACTCGAGGTGTGGATTGGCCTGCATTTTGACTTGTACGGTGGATGTAAGGAGGCTTCACACCAGATGCATGGTTTGATTCTACATACGCATCATGGTGGGCACTACAGAAGCTCGACAGTACGGGAACTCGCACACTTCCGAACCTATGTGAGCATTCACCACTATTATCTTATATGGAAATCTGGTGGGTCCATAGAAAGATGTGGGGTGTTGGGTTGGTCGTTTGATATGTGATATAAGCTTTGACTTCTTAGTGATTATCCATTGATGTAAAAAAAAAATGCAACAAAACGATTTTAGCCATTTTCTCGTTGGTTGTAACCCGGAGAAATTGCTTGGAAGTTACAAAATGGGACATTCATGTGGTGCTGCTGGCGCCACGTGTTGTAGTTTTGGAATGACTTTTTTGCTCATACGTTTATAGCAAGTAATTCTGGCATTGGCTTGTGGAGTTGATTGAGATTTTTGTTTTCAATGGTCCACATTCGGCGAAACACAACGGTGGCTAGAATCACACATTCAAGTGTAATTTTCTGACTGTTGCCTGCCGTATGGAAGCACTAAGAAAGTGGACGGTTCGAACATTCACGACCTAGAAAGTAAATATGGACCTAAATGGGTCCTATGGCCTCACCTAGTGGCCCAGTGGCCCAAGTAATACTGTGCTCAAGTCGCCTTGTATATATGTAACTAATATAAACTGAAACCCACAAAAAGGACAAATTAGGACCACCTGAGCCTCTTACCTAATAGTTTTGGCACTTAGCTCTCATCCGTTGAAGTTCCATGGGACCCACTTCCAAAAAAGGGTCCAAAAAATGTGACAAGAAACTTGTCAATAGGTCCTCTAACGAATCCGGATCTTCTGTTGAATCCCTGCAGAGAACCTCTGCTGCTGCTGCTCTGATTGGTCCGGCTCATCTTGATTGTGTTAGAGCAGTTCAGCTCTGACACAGTTAAGGTGACTTGGACCAATAAGAGAAGCGATGAACAGGATTTCTCTGCTGAGTTTCAACAGAGGATCCGGACTACTAACTATATTATAAGCAACGTTTGGCCTATCTTAGAAACAAAATAATATACTAATTAAGTTCTTCATGACCTAATAACAACCATAGGGGAATTATAGTTAATCTAGGTTGGACAATTCTATACACACATACTATTTTGGACCATTTCTATGTTTTTCTCAAAACCATTTAACTGGACCAATAATCCAAAGGTTATAATTATCTAAGTACGCATCTATTCTGGATTCCTTCAGATCAACGGTCAGGATTCCTGAATCAGGGCTCCTACGTATGTGTACAAACTTGCATATCACCATACAGTTCCTCACACGCACAACGTATTTTTGTGGCGGACGCGGATTGCGTCCTACCCCCGCCCGTCTCCAGCTGGGAACGGGCAGGAGCTCCGGGGGGCCACCGTGATGTATGGGTTTTATCCACACAGTCCATTCATTTCTTTGTATAATTTCAGGTTATAGGCCTAAAAATGAGAGATATCGAAGATACAAGTGGACCACACAATAGGGATTAAATTCTCACCGTTGAAAACTTCTAGGGGCCCACAGAAGTTTTGGATCTAGCTGATATTTGTGTTTTCCCTTAATACAGGTATATGTAACTTTATGATAGGTTGGATGGAAAATAAACATCAAGGTAGGCCCTAGGAAAGTTTTAACGGTGAGAATCATTACCACCACTGCTTCCTATGGTGTGGTCCACTTGAACCTTGGATTTACCTAAATTTTTTTCCTATTATATAAAATGGCACGTTAAAAGGGATGGACGGTGTGGATAAAACCCATAAATCACGGTGGCCCCTCGTAGCCCCCGCCCGTTCCCAGCTGGAGACGGGCGGGGGTAGGACGCAATCCGCGTGGGATGCCAAACAGTCAACCCATCTCCTTCCTCGATACTTCACTTGAATTAACAAATAACAACCTTGTGAGTTTATATACGCTGAGAAAGCATTGGTAATCTGAACTGACTTTGCCTTACCTTACTCATACAAAGTACAAGGAATCGATGGTGCTTTGAGATGACTTTACTTTCATCATGTTGGCTTACCATTGAGACCATTCTCATACCACATGGATTTGAGAAATGGTATCGCCTTAGCTTCTTCATCCATCCACTTCTGCTTCTTTTGTGCCAGATTTTCATATGGGTCCAATTTCTAGGAAGTGGGATATTGATTTTAGTCATCCGTCCTCTTAGATGCGTTTGGTATGCGTTTTTATGGGTCTTTAGATTCCTAAGAAATCGAGTAATTTCCATGGATTTCCGACGTGGACAGGATGATTATGAAGCTACACAGGGTAGTGAAACGCATGAAGCATTCATTGGTCATGCCCCAATTCAAAGTATAGTGTTATATCATTGTTATAGAGATGCACAGATAATAGATGGGTCAAAAGAAGTATTAAGAGAGAATATAGACCAGTCTGAAGAGGAGGAAGACAATGAGGAAGAATCAGATGTTCATGTGGATTCAGAAGCCGATGAGTCTTCTTCCCTTATTTGCAGCTCTGAATCATCCATTACTGAAAGGGTAGTGGAGAACAGAAGTGAAGAAGAAGAAGGCATACAAATCGATGAGTTTTACAAGAAGTACACTGAAAGAATGCAGTGGTTCGACCTCCTCAACTACGAGCGAACATGCGGAATAAGTGAGTATTTCATCGACCTTAACATGCAGCACAACACACCATGCCACGATCTTTGTCACCCAATTAGCGTATAATTATCAAACTCTTGTTTTGGCACTTGAAAATTTAAGTGCCAAACATGGGTTGTCCACCCAATGTTAAGTTGTGCCATGGTTGTGGCCTGCCCTTCATCCAACTCATTTCATTTGATCATGCATGTTCTTGATTTTCTCACTAACTATTGCGTTGTTTGATAGATGCCGATGCAGGTGCAATCTTGAACAAGAAAATGGGGAATTCAAGCTTATTAGAGAGCATTGAGCCTGTGAATTTCTCTCTCCCATACATAAGCTGTAGCAAGGAGGCTAGAAGAAAGCTTATAAAGAGCTTGGAGAGTGATTTTGAAATGGTGTATGTGGGCCAGACATGCTTGTGTTGGGAGGCCCTTCATCATCAATATAGGAAAGTTGAGGCACTTGCTGACTCTTCTACTTCTATAAGGAGTGCATTCTATGAGAACGTGGCTGGGAAATTCCAACAATTTCAGGTTTTGTTGGAGAGATTTATGGAGAATGAGAGGATTGGAGGTCAAAGGTTTTGGAATTATGTCCATAGCAGGCTAGCTCTCAAATATCTACTACAAGTTCCTGAGATTCCAGGTATTGAACTTCCCCTACAAGAGTTGCAATGGCCATTGGTATCATCCATTGTTTAAAAATACAAAGAAGTTTCCGACTTGAAACCTAGCTGAGTCGAGTGAACTCAAAAACTCGACCGAGTTTCTCAAGAACTCATATGTGTTTTTCTCAGCTTTCTTTCATGAGTATTATCGAGTTTTGCTGAGTTTTTTCTAGTCGAGTCAGGGTTTTCTTGAGTCTTGACCAGATGGGAGTTTTTCCCTGGTTCTGATGAAATTTGATCAAGTCGAGTCGACCTGGGTGAGTGGAGTTGAGTTTTTTCCAGATTGTAAATTATGGTATCATCCAACTCTCCCCACCTTAGGTCAAGTGAGGCCTTCCATCATGTGTAGAGGTGGGCAATGATCCGCGCCGAGCCGAGTTAGCTCTAGTTTGGTTTGGCTTGTTTTTGTACCATCACAGTTTGTGGATCGGTTTGGTTTGGGTTTCGGGCTGACCCATGCGGCCCGAGTTTGGTTTGCTCCAGAAAAATCTGGTTCAAGCCGGGATCGGTTTGGTCGAAAATTTCGAACCGGGCTGGGCCGAGTTCAAACAGGCAGCAGCTCTTTTTTTCCTTGTTTATTTGATTAGAAAAGAATTTAAAAAGTTAGAAAAAAAAGTACAAACGTATCTTACAATATGATGTTTAACATCCTCCAAAGGAGTGTAACTTCAAAATAGACATGTAAGAGTATTTTCCAAACAAAAGTACATAGGCATAATTTTACAAGTGCAAGGAAACAGTGTGCATTCATGCATATGTACTATGTATTATCCATGTCATCATGTATATGTATTATCCATGCTGTCCATCTATTTTACATATCATTTTAGGACATGATCCCAAAATGGAATCATATCCAAAGCTCAAGTGGATCACACTACAGGAAATAGTGTGCTTAATCTACTAGCCGAATCAAACCGAGCTGAATCAAATCAAGCTTCGAGCCAAGCCAAGCTGGTACTGCCCTAGTTTGAGCTTGGTTTGTTTTTTCAAACAAGCTTGACTTTGAGGCTTGGTTTGGTTTGAACTTCCATTCGAACCTAATCCAAACTGAGCTTTTTCGAACCAATTCGAGCCGAGCTTTCGAGCTGGCTTGGTTTGTGCCCACCTCTAATCATGTGGGGCCCACTGCGTATGTGCCATGGCCCAAAGTGAGGCTGATCTGGCTAATGGTAGGGCCATGCGTATAAGGACAAATGGACGGTTAAAGGAAATTGACAACTGTCCATGTTTGGTGTGCATGTGTTGCTTGCTTGGTGGGCACGCACACCGGCTTGCCAGTGGGTACATGCCAGAACCCACCTGATGAACAGCTGGGATCTAGCGCGGGATGGATTCGTGAGTGACCATTGTAGGCTCACATGTCTGTGAAGTTACAAAAATAGCATTGATCGATTTGGTTGGAGATAAGAGAGAGGTCTTGACTTTCTAGACGAAGGGAGCGACTTAAGTGTTACCCAGTAAAAACGAAGGTGTATTGCCTGACGTGGCACAGTCTCATTGGCGCGCAGCACGCCTGTTAGAGAGGGGTTGAGTACATACTCGATCTGTAAAAGCTGCTGGCTCCACTGTGCCAGCTTCTACACGTCAATGGCACCGCACTAGACCTGGCAAAATTTGACCTGACCGGCTAACCGGACCGGACCGGACCCGATTTTTTTTAGTTTAGGATTGAAAATTTTGACCTCAAATCAATCTTTGGGTTGACCTGATCCGACCGAATTTTTATGAGTAGAGTCAGGGTTAAAAGTATAATTGATTTTCTTATTAGTTAAATAACACATAGGTTTTTTTTTTTTTTTTTTTTTTTTTTTAATTTATTTATTTATCTCACACACCCTATTGGGATCGGTCCACATGTCTGTCAATTTAATAAACATGTGCATACCAATGATCACATTTTATGACATGTAGAACTAAAAATCATGAGTTTTTTTTTTTTTTTAAATTTCTGATGCTCATTTATTAGAGAACTGAAACGGTAGCTAATGGTCCTGTAAAATAAATTAATAAAATTATCTTAATGATTATATTTATTTGATTGTTGATAGGAATTTATTGGACGGTTAAAATGAAATGATCAAATGGTTCCATTTCAATAATTGTGTCCACAATTTAACTATTTAAAAAATTAAATATCAAAGGGTCTTATTGATTTGATCCAATGGTCAAAAAATAAAAATAGAATTACTGGACATTAATTGGATGGTTGGGATGAAATATTAAATGTCAATTTCAAAAAGTTGTACGTGCAGAGTATCAATGAAAAGCCATTATAAATTCTCTCTTTCAAAAGCCCAACCCGAATTCAATTTGGGTCAGTTTAAGGTTGAGGCGGAAACTACCTTACCCGAACTTGACCCGACCCGACCGATTGCCACCTCTACACTGCACAACGTCAGGCGTCACACCTCAGTCGATGTTACACGGGTAACACCTAATCTGCTCCCCTACACAATTGGGTTATCAAAATAATCTATGTTTATCTCTTTATGAAAATTAGGCATTTAAAAAATATATTTCCATCAATTTAAAATTTAGTGAATTTTGTACATTTGTTATCATGTTGAGAAGAAATTTCATTTAAAAATAACTATTTTGTTAGATTTACTTTTAAAATAAAATAAAATATTATTTTCCCAATGACCCAATTAACCTGAAGTCACTGGAAGTAAACGTCCATGCGTCGTTGGACAAGAGACTTGACTTTGAGATATAGATGGCTCGAGCCCTCCATGACTGACGCTACGATATATAGGACGTTGAAAACCAACCATACTTCTGCAAATTTGAACATCCAGAGGGATTCCTGCACACCACCAATTTTCATTGAGAGATGTGTGTGCCCATTGGCACAAATGGTTATGCTCGGATCCGTGCCATAGAGAGAGAGAGATGATAAAATAGAGCAGATGATATATCAGGTGGGACCCACCATCTAATTTTCCATACTATGGACGAAATATGATCCAAATTACGCGTCGGTCAAATGATTATAACCATCTGATCACTGGCCTTCAAAGCAACTAATGTAAACAAAAATAGTTGGAGTAGATGGCGAGAGATCACGGTCGCTTCCTACGAGATTCAAATACTCATGGTCAAGCCGGAAGACGACCGTCGCTTGCTATAAGATTCCAATAGTCATTGCTTCATGGACAGGCCAGAGAGTAGAACGGTAACAGGCAAATGATAGCATTCAAGTAGGCTGTTGAGAGATGGCTCTACTGTATTGGGGTTCTTCTAAAATATAGGTGCATGCACTTGTAGTCCAATTAAGAAAAGTGATGGGTAATATATTAACATAATACAATCTTTATGACATCCTCTTAACTACTACCTTATTAAAATAATTACCATGTGAGCCAAAGACATTTGTTTTTGTTTTTCGTGAAAATATTTTAGATGCAACTTGCCGGCAATGGCAAATTGGAAAGGTATAGAATATTCTAACCTCTTCTATAACTATAGATAAGACTATTTTAGAAAAATAATTAAATAAAACTTCACATGTCTGTTTTGGTCACCAGAGAAGAGGTGGAAGAAGAAAAAAGGAGAGTGCAAAAAGGCATAGGAGAAATCCATCTGGAGACTCTGGTTTCCAAAAGACAAACAACAACACAACAATTACTTAGGGCTATCAATGGGTACCCCAGATGCAGATACCCGATGGCCTTAATGGTTCGAGGTCCCATTCTTTGGACCGGTTGAGAACCTGGGTTTGGTTTGGGTCGAGTCTCACCTTTTTGGCCCTGGTTAAATATTCAGTAGCCGGGTCCACAACTTGGACTTGGTTAAAATCAGGTCAGGTCGGAGCAAGTTGGTTCCAGTTAGTTTTAATTGTATTATTATACAAATTAAAGTTGGGTCCTTACTCATGCCCCGGTGGTAGACTCGCAAGAGTTCCAACATGAGGTCATTGGTTCGAATGCCCATTGTGGTGTCAAACCTGACAGGTGTGTACCCTATAAATCTAAGTCCAGGTCATAAAAAATGAGACCTAGACCAGCAAGACCTGGAACACGGTTTCCAACCCATTGATAGCCCTAGTCTTTCATGGACTTCTCCACGAGTTGTAGAACCCCAACCAACCCAATCCCGGTACACATGGCACAAATTAGAGATCTGGACCATTCATCTGTTCGACATGATAATGGATGGGCCTTCAGATGAAAGGCCCGTATCATGCCACATCTACAGAGATTGAGCGCTTCACAACAACCACTCACATTTTATCAATTAGCAACCAATTATCTTCTCTTAATCTGTTTTCTAATGAGCTAACTTTCTCTGATACTAATGCTTGCTTTGGTCAATAAAAAGGCTCTGTGGGGGAAGAACCTGAGTGGATGGAAGGTGTTACCGGCCGTACCATATTTGCAAGAGAAGCGATGAAAGTCATAGAGAAATCCATCACAACCTTTTGGGCTTTCATAAAGACAGAAAACAAGTGGAGATTAAGAAACCTTTTATGGACTAATCCACAGGTGGAAGACCCAAAGGACTTACATCTGCTAGCTGACCTCACAAAGGCTCACCAAAAGGTATGTTCGACTTATCCTTTTCTTTTCACATCTAACTTTTTTTTAGTTAGATTAAGGCAAAATAATAACAAACCTCTTATGGGTTAGTTTCTTGTGTTTTTTTTTTTCTTTTCTTTTTTCATTTCTTTTTCAGAAGGAGCTAATGATGAAGAATTTACAAGGGAGGAGGAGATGTTGTTTGAAGAGGACAAATCCACTTGAAGAATCCCAAAGATTGCAAGTCCTTTTTTGCATTATAGACATGAAACTTGTATCAATGGTCCTCAAAATGTCTCTGATTTCCACACATCAACTCAAATGGTGTCAGCAAAAGCTCACCGACATAGATTTTAAGGACGGTGGGGTTGTGAGGGCTGGCACTAGTTGCTTATTTCCACCTTCCTAGCCATGTTTAGTGATTTAGACCGCTGATATGATGGGCTTCGCTGTGGATGTACTGTTCACTGAATATAACCAGGTGGGAAGACCCTAGCAGTATAATATCTAGCCTCTTTCTTGTTTGGGTGTGAACTATTGCTCTATTTGCTTTCTTAACTGTCTATTTCTTCCAATTGGAAAATTTTGTGCATGGTCCATGCACATAAAGGATCATAATATCAACTGCACTCTAGATCACTGAACCATGGGCCCACTTACCGCCATTTGTAGAAAATGAAGACCTAAGTGGAGGTGCATGTGTATATTGGTGTCATTTCATTGCCTTGCCAACTAATCTTGTGAAAGGAAATTATCTTCTCTTTGTATAATTTGATGAATGGTCCCAAAAGTTTCACGGAAGCAAATTGCCTGTGCCCACACCTACACGAACTTCCATGTGGCATAAGCTATGTGGGGTCCACTGTGATGTCCGTATGACATAGATTCTGCCTATCAGTTTCATCATCTCATGTTAGGATATCTATCTAAAAATGAGGCACATCCAAAATTCAATTGGAGCAGCACCAAGGAAACAGCGAGGATTTAAAGGCACACACCTTTGAAACATCTGTGGGACCACAGGTTTTTTTTTTTTTATCACGATACTACTTGTGTTCTCAGTTCATATTGTTCCATCCCCACTCTTGTCTTATGGGCCACTTTCTTTTCTTTTCTTTTTTTCATTTTTTTCATTTTCTTTTTGGGTTAAGTACACACACCCCACTGTTAATACACTCACCCCCATTGTTAGTCACACAACAATGTTAGCCACCCCCTACTTGGGAATCGATACCAAGACCTTAGTATTGAAATGAGGTTATCTTCACTCAATCTACCACTTGAGCTATGGTTCAGGGTGTCATGGGCCATTTGAGTTGTATGCATGCACATTTTTCCAGTCATGTCCTAACATTAGCGAGCAAAACTGATGCTTGAAGAGGGTGAGAGAAAACTGGCGATTTGAGGAGATACAAAGCTTGCTGGTTTTTTCTGAAATCTGAGCCATCCCATGGACACCATTCACAACCTCAAATCTTAAATTAATTATCTCTTAACTCTGATTAAAATGTCTTATTATGTCTTTAAAATATTCAAAGTTAGGTGTCTAGGAAAGCTGTGGGGATGACAAATGTCCAAGACCTACTTGCTTTATATTAGTAGAGAAACTGTATATAAACATACAATAAGAAATTCTCAAATGGTCGGGCTTTCTTTTTTTTCTTTGGTTAGTACACACTCCACCCCCTTGTTAGTCACACCTCAATGTTAGCCACCCCCACTTGGGAATCAATACCAAGCCTGAAAAAACCTACCCGTTTCAAGTAATTTGGTAACAAGCTCTAGCTCAAGCTTTATATTTTTGGGTAGACCAAGGGCCAATCCTAACCTAACTTGGGCCTAGCCATTAACATCCCTCTAGTGCATGGCCGTATGATTAGAGCAGCTTGGCCTGTTGTGGATGGCCGAGCATTTAGTAAACTTGTAGCAATTTGTTTGTAGGTGGCTCTCTAAAAAGCCAAGGCTTGTTTGATAATTACCACTTAAAAATGAGTTCATCTCATTTTAGTTAGCTCAAACATTTTCACTAAAATTATAGTGCATACAATTGGTTGAGTTCCACTGAAATGTGTTGATGACATCTACTCAGACGATCATGCGTGCCCTTATATAAGTTGAAGTGGGCCCAAAACTCATATGGGTGACAACAAGGGAACACTCAGGAGTGGGCCCAAAAATCAAGTGAACCCCAAACTCATATGGGTCACAACAACAGAACAGTAAGGAGTGGGACACCCACCACTGATTTTGCGGAGGATGTATATTTCTGCCATCCATAACGGTTCACATCAGAACATAGCGGGTCCTCCACAAAATTAATAGTGGGCATCCTCCTCCCAACCATTGCTATTGTTGGTGGCCCACCTGAATTTTTTTTTGGCCTGAAAAATGCTTGCACTTGAACATGCAATATATTTACATAGGGTTTTGATGAAGCGTGGGCACCCAACCCACCCAAAGTCTACTCCAAAAGAGACCATCTGATACACGAGTCAAGCAATATCTTTACCATATTTTAGGCTTCCAATTCGGATAACTGGAACCATTGGTCTATTGGGCCCACCCTGTATGCACTATTGTAGTAAAAATCTACCCCACAGGACATCCCTAACCCTTCTCATCCGCCTTGTCCGTTCAGCTCTACCGTAAACGGTCGTTATCACTGGACCATGGTTCCCACTTGTCTGAACAAGAAACCTGCGTGCACTGTGCAAAGATGGGGACCATGTGTTATATAATTGTTTATTATCGTAACCTTGGATTGTCATGAGCAGCTATAACAATCCTGTGGGACCCACTGAAAATCCAATGGTAATGTGCTGACTGATTGGCTGCCACAGAAAGTAGCACACCACCTCAGCACCATTCATCTGTAACAATGGTAGGGTTGTGTATATCAATGACTCTTGTGGTATCTTCTACTATATCATCACATGCTACGAAAATGACGTCCATTGTGGGCCGGTTCCTCTGCAACTTCTACGAATCTTGCCTGTGGGGCCCACCTGGGTGTGGTTTGTCATCCAATCCTTCCAGAATGATCGCCCTACCGTGAAAATGTGACCCTCCAAAATTCACAGTGGCCCACATATCCAAATACAATAGTTATATTGGTTCGTAACTCCGCATGCTGCTGCAGAGGAACGGGTCTCATGTTAAGAATTGAATTTTGTACAGCACCTGTTTTACGCTTGCGCCTAGGACACCTAGGCACTTTGAACCGACCACCCTTGAAACCCTATGTGGGATCTTATCAGATTACCACATAGCCCCTCGATGGCCCACAAAAGTATCAATAATCTATATTAATTTGTTATTTTCTTTACTGTGGTCCAATTGTATTAAGTTTTACCCTTAATTTTTTGCACATGCCATAAAATTAAAACCCTCACCTTCTGGATGTGGTGGATCTTCCTCCAAACTAGCAACTATGTCACACAAAAGTCAACCAAGGCACTTACATGATGTGGGGTCTGTCGCATCAGCGATTCACAATATACATCTGTGACACACTTCACACATTTGCGATCCATGGCTCCCATCTACGATCCACATCACCTTGGTGGGATCCAACTCACTCATCTATAATCCACAGTACAAATTCGCGATCCAACTCTCCCATTTACGATCCACAGTACCCTACTGAGATCCAACTCTCCCATCTGCGATCCACAATGAATTGGACCTACTTTTAAGCTATCAAATGGTATCCAAATAAGGTGATTCCAAAGCCATTTCAAAGCTCATTCAATTAGCTTTCCAGCAAGCACTTAATCACCCAAATCGAACATGTAACGAAAGAGTATATGACTATTTTCGTGGGACACAATGATCATCAGTGATCCACAGTGTTGATCTACGATATACGGTGACTTGGACCCACTTTTGAGCTATTAAATGGTGTCTAAATCAGTTGATTCCAAAGCTATTTGAAAGCTCATTCAATTATCTTTTAAACAAGTACTTGATCACTTAAATCAGACATGTAACAAGGGAGTTATGACCGTTTTCATGGGAACAAAATGATTATCGACGATCCACAGTATTGATTTGCGATCCATAGTGACTTGGACCCACTTTTGACATATCAAATGATGTCCATTTTCACTTACTGTCCATTTGGACAACATTTGGAATCATCCCATTTGAAATAGCTTTGGAATCACCCCATTTAGACACCATTTGATTGCCCAAAAGTGGACCCATTTTCGTGGGATTTTCTACCTACGTGGAGTTGTGACAATTATGATCGTTCATCAATTTCAACATTCTTCTACTATAACATTTATTCATTTCGACATTCATCACATTCATCCGTTACAACATTTTTTTTATTACAAAATTTATCCCCTTCATAAGCTCTTACCTTTCATACCAATAAAACTAAATCAAACATTTATAAAGGGAATTATTACACCCTCCTCTTTTTTTCACAAACTCGCTTCATTGATACCAAAAAAAAGAGAAACCATTATTATCCTACCTAAATCTACCTTTGGTCATCATAGCTTCTACGTGGGACATTGTGGCTGAAATTTTTTTAAAAACAAAACACTTAAAAGCTCGTTAGAATGGAGGGAATGATGCCGAATGCATGCTGGAAGCTCACCGGAGTGAGTACCATGGAGGTGGCAATGGTCATAACAGCCAAATGGCTTTTCCCGCGCAAGAGATCCATGTATTGAACTCATCTCACGTCTTATGTGGGGCCCACTGGATAGTCTTGGAGCATATCCAAGCCGTCTGCATTAATGAGATTTTAATTTCATGCCATATGCCAAAGTTTCAGGAAAAAAACTCATCACAGATGGATCATACTGGAAGAAACAGTGCGAAATTAACTCATAGTGTTAATGCAGGTGTGGGCCACAAAAAACTTCATTTTTTTTAAATGACCTTTCTATGAGTTCACAACTGTCCAATTAAAATAAACAAATTAGATTGGCTGAGGGGTGGCCCCAATCATGATTTAGTAGGCCCACACCCCCAATTCTCAAAAGGCCCTCTCAACTTCCACGTTTTACAGCTTAATGTGAGGATAGCTAGGCAGAGGGGTATTTTAGTCCAGAAAAAGTCCAACAGTGCCACAAGGCTAGATACATAAAGGGCTTTGACAAAGGGGCAACATCATAATGTCATAAATCAAGGCTTTTTTTAACTATTATCAGCAAGAAAAATAGAAAACTTTAAATAGTCCAGGTTCAACAAAAAATCACACTAATCAAATATGACAATTATTTAATCAATATGATTGGTCTACTGTGCATCATGTTGCTTGGGTTGCATGAACGTAGTGGGTGTTACCCTAACCATGTGGGGGCCATCTTGAGGTATTTTTATATATGGCTGCAGTCTATCTGTTTTGTCCTATCATTTTAGGATGTGATCCAAAACCCTAAGAAGATCCAAATCTTAGGTGGACCATAACACTAGAAAGAGGGATGAATAATCATTAAAAATGTTTTGTTAGCCACAAAAAGTTTTGGATCAATCTTACCTTTATATTTTCCCTTAATCAAGATCTTATCGGCATTACGGGAAATAAGCATTACCAAAACCTTACAATGAGCTTTTAGGAATTTTTAATGGCGAGGCACTCAATCACACTAATTCTAGTGGTATGGTACACTTGAGATTTATATCTACATAAATTTTGAAACCTCATTCTAAAATCGTCTGTAGAGAAGGATGGACGGCGTGGATATACAAAATATCATCCATGTGGGCTATACGGTGGGGGTAACGCCAACTAAGCTGTTCCCGGGTAACATCTAATTCGCTCCCTTCCCGGGTAACATCTAATTCGCTCCCTTTCATGCCGCGTAATACGTGCTGTTCATGAGTGTCACCCATCACACTCTGGTATCAGCGGAGTTATTTGATGCTCTAGCAGAGTATGACGCTTGATGCGCAGGCATTCAGAAATTATATGTGTGGCATATAATTAGTCAAATTAAACGGACTAAATTGTCAAAACCCACTGCACAGTCCCAAATCATAGTGGTTGAACAATCCTAACCTATAATTGGCAGACATTTTTTTTTTATCGAAGTACAACCATTGGATTTTTTTTTATTTTTTTTATTTTATTTTAGGGCGAGTAATAAATGCCAACCAACCGGATAGTCAGATACCCATCGCCATAGGCGTGATTTTTGGTGCATGATACATCTAAGCTTGACCCATAACTTGGACATTTTAGTTTGAAATATTTCCACGCTACATAAGTAATTTCCAAGTGCCTGCGCATCATCCGTCACACTCTATCAGAGTATTAGTTTTTTTTTAATAAAATACTCTCAAAAGAAAACGTGAAAGATCATCTCAACTTCCAAATTTAATATTTCCAGGCCAAAGCGTCAAGGCCGGACCAAAATACTGACGCTTAACCAACAAATTGACGTGTGGGCCCCACCATGATGTTTTACTATCATGCGATACCGTTTCTAATCTTCTTGGATCCCAAAAATCAGGTTAGTATAAAATTCATCTGGGCCACACCTTGTACAGTTACGCCTAAAACCTCTAAAATCGCGTTGTAGCCCACTTGAGTTTCGTGACAGCATAATTTTTGGGTGTCCATTCAACCTTTTCAGATGAAACTTCTGAATGGATTGGATGAAAAATAAAAAAAAAATGCAATCGGCTACAATCTGGAAGGCTTTTAATGGTGAGCCTTCCCATCCCAAATGTTGTGGTGTGACCTATCTACCTTTTGGATCTTTTTTTTTTTTTGGGCATGTAGGAGAATAAGAGGGTGCACACATGATGGAAGGATTGGATTTCATTAAAAAACACAGTGGGCCCCACGCGTTGATTTCTCGGTCAAGCTTTATCCTAAAATGTTTGTATCGAATCCGGCTTCAATGAATCATATTGAGGGGCAGTAATATGAACTTTTGGGGGTAGAAAAACAGAAGTCTCTCTCTCTCCCGATCTCCACGTTTTTCTCAAGCTCGTATCTGTTTGCTTGCTTTTGTTTATGAGCCGCACGTTGCATTATCAGCTTCCAAAATCAAATCTCTGGTTTTCATCTCTGCTGCAATCTCAGCGAGAATCTGGACCTCAATCTGCCGTGTTCAGTCCCCTAGCAATGGGCCCATCTGAACATACTCAGTGGGGCCCAGTTAATGTATGGTTTCTTCCACACCCATTTTCCTCACCTGGGTCTTCTTTAAATCCCACTTCGTTAACTGGGTTTTCTTGAAATCTCATTTCTCCCGACTGGTTTTTCTTCAGTGTCCATTTTCCTCAACTGGGTCTTCTTGAAATCCCATTTCCTCGACTGGGTTTTCTTGAAATCTCTTCCAGTAATACCATTTCCTCAGCTGGGTTTTCTTCAATCTTCGTTTCTTCATCTCGTTTCTCTTTGAACTTTGATAACTTTCTAATTCTCTGAGTCTTTTAGACAAACATAAAGATGACTTCTTCTCTTGGGTCTCTCTCTCTTTTCGTCGAAACAATGATGGAGAATTCTGTTTATCTTTCTAACAGAGACAGTCATCAGCATAGATACGCTTTCAATGCATTCCGTGGGAAAAGTTCTCTTGATTCTGGTGTAAGTTGTTGCAAATTCGGGTTTCAGAAGTTAGCAGGCGGTGAAAATTTTGCTGGTATTTCTTCAAGCGGCAGAAATACGATAGACAAGCATCGTACAAGAAAGCTCGGGTGGAGTAAGGGCCTAAGAGCAACAGGCAAAAATGCTGTCAAGGGAGAGAACGAGGGTAGTGATGATGATGTACCAGACTCACTTCAGGCAACGATCGAGAAGACCAAGAGGGTCCTAGCTTTGCAAAAGGACTTGCTTCAACAGGTTTTTCCCCCTCTTTGAGCTGATTATCTTCTCCGAGGTGGAAATTTTCTTGCCGTTATCTGGGAGTTGTTTGCTTAGGAATGTCAGCTAGTTTAGAGTTGGTTATTTTCTTAAGCCCTGTTTGGTAGACACAAAAACTGAGTTGATCTTATTTTAGTTAACAATAATTATGTATCAGAGATATTGATCTCTAATACATATTTATTGTCAACATGAACTCATTATGTATAAGAGATCAAGATCTCTAATACATAATTACTGTCAACTAAAATGAGATGTACTCATTTTTAGGGGTATGCCAAACAGTGCCTTAGACTATATCTTTACGTGCTTCTCGTAAATTTATGAAGTCATTAGTAAGATAATCCATGAAGGAATTGAAGCTATATTATGATTGAATGGAAAACATTTAATCCCAAACTCCAAAAATAAGAAATGAAATTTAAACATTTTTTAGCAATATAGAATTAGAAATAAGACATGTAGAGTTGAATGAAAAATCCAGAGATGGGGACTAATAAACATTGCCAAAATAATGAGGGGGATGTCCTGAGACTAGTGATCGCAATGGGAGAGTGATTTCCTGATCGTAAGTAGGATTTTTCTTGTGTTTTCTCTTGTTTACTTATGTGTTCTCTTATGTATGGGAGAGTGATTTCCTGACCGCAAGTAGAATTTTTCTTGTGTTTTCTCTTGTTTACTTATGTGTTCTCTTATGTGTTTGCAAAGGGTTGCTAATCCCCTTCTGCAGATTCTGATCCACTAATGTAATGGCGAGATCATCAACTCTCCCAAGGTGAAACAACCCTCGCATTTTGGAAAACGTTAATCCTTTTATTAATCTCAATTTAAGTGCTTAAAAACGGTTTTGTAAAATAATAACGTCAATACTAATAAAAATACAAAATGAATACCGATTAGAAGCTCGATTAACAAGCCGATGAGGGGATTACCCAGGAGCTCCACTGTTAAGGGCTATCATGGCCATTGACCCAACATTGAATTGGAGGTCTAATGGGGAATTCACCTTTAATCACACAAGAACAGAAGGAATTTACTTTCACTCGGTCATATATTGGCAACATCCGAATCCCAAGCACGCTAGGTTTTTGGTCTCAATAGTCAATACTCTTTGTAGATTATGCCTGGTTGAGAACACAATTTGCCATATCTATCAGTTAGGCAACCCCTTGATAAAAGTGTACAATCAACTGATCTTTGTGTGGATGCATGGGCAGCTCTATTTGCAAATCAAGGAGTTTTTTTCCTCTTCTTGTATGAAACTGTAACAGAATTGATATGCTCTCTCCCTGGGCGGGAGTGCTGAATTTATCTCCACTGATATCACACTTTGTCTAGCAGACCAGCACTAATTTCCCTCCAATTAATTTCAAGTTTTCCCACCCACATCGATGAATTTTAGACAAAAGTGTTTGTCTGCATCATAATTGGGGTTTGTCTGCATCATAATTGTTATTTTACAAGTCCAATTGCAGTTGTTTTCGTTTCTTCTTTGGTGCTGTTATCGTAGGTAGGTTCTGATTATGTTCAGGGCTTCTTTAGAAGTCACTGCCAAAAACAGTTGTCATATTTAAAGACGATTCCGCTGACCTTGTTTTATATGTCTATCGACATTCCTTTGTTCTGCTAGTTGTGAACATGATTGTCTCTCTTAATCAAAAGGTATTTACTGAACCAAAGTATAAATGCCAAATTGGTAACACATCTGAAAGTCTTACTCACTTGCTCTTTGATATTTTTAGTAATGAAATACGAGGCAAAATTCTTGAAAATTTTGAAAACCCTTTTCCTAAAGTCATTTGGTCAGTGCTTTTATGAGGTCAAGCCATCAAGGATTCAATTCCATCGGCTGATCAACTGCTAAACCGGTGAGGACATGGAAGGATAAAAATTTTGTACTCTCAAGTTTATACTGCACAAAATGTTCATTCATCAGAAGGCTCCATAAATGGACCATAGGCCATGAGCACAATGGTGAACAATCCTAACCATGTACAAAATGTTCTACAAAAACCAGCGACCAGATTTTAATGTTTTGTATACACCATTGTTAAATAGTTAGGATTGTTGGATCTCTGCCCGTTTTGGTCTATGACGAGTTCATGGATTTCCCTGATGAATGTGAAGTCTGGTACATGTCCCGTGTATGATACAAAAACTTGAGAGGACGAAAATTGTGAACTGAATCTCCTCCCATGTGTATACATCTGGGTGTCATTTCTATGCGTTTTCACAAATCCTTTGGGCATTGGTTCGATCTAGTAGGTTGGATGGAGTAAATTAATGAAGAAGAAAGACCTCGCTGTGTGGTGGCAAGACTGTTATCTTGTCATGCCTGTCTTTAGAATTAGAGTTGGATTTCAAAATCTGTCCAACTGTGGCACTTCATGCGAGATCTGGCCATAAATCCAAGGCCTTTGTATGTGTGGTGGGCTGCAAATGAGGCTGGAAACATGCCCCACCAGATATTGCCCCACAAAGAATGTTAGGCTGCCCAAAATTATGGCTGGTACTTGCCCCACTATGAATGTTCCAATATCAACCATATATGCAGCCATCCGAGAAAAAGAAAAAAAAAAATCCAGGTAACTTGTCCTAGGGACTTCTCTCTCTAAAGCTCCCTTTTTGGGGACCATCTTTCTGAGTCTTCATCTTTGCAGTTGCTGATGGCGTATTTCCTTCAGTGTCTGCTGGTCCACTATACTTATTCCCCACCTGGATGTTCCTCCTTCCACCTCCAAGAAAGTTAATATTCTGGTTGTTGTCACTCTAGTTAGCTACATGCCCGTTTTAAACTCATTTTTGGAAGGGGGGGGGGGGGGTTGCGAAGAAGCTCGACGTAACATCGTAAAAATAGTCTCTTTTTTACCCAAACCAAATTAAACTTGTTAAAAAACACATTTAAAAAAAAATGTTTTTGAGGGTGATTTGAAGATAGAGATTGGTTGTCATCATCCATTGATTGAATTGAGTAGATGGTGGGAAATTTTAGTGGAGAAGAATAACCTATATAGGTCAGGGGAAAAAAAAAACATCTATGTAAGGCTTACTTGTAAAGGAAGGATATGAGAGAGGCAAAGAATGATACTAATCCACTAGTTGAGTTCCTATGTACATTATGACTCATGAAAATATTAATTCCAACCATTTAATTGAGGTTTTCTATTTCAATCTTATTTATATACAAAATATACATACTTATGTACATATATCGTCTCCTATTAAAACCTAAACTTTTCATTCTTCCAGTTTTTGACATTTGTGATTCTTTGACCAAAATTTGACTGTCTTTTAAGGGTCAAAGCTGAATTAAACACGGACGTTTCCCATACTGTTGTTTGCCATAAGGCTTTATGCTAACTATGGTTGTCCTTGGTCATCATTTTAATTATTTCAAGTATTCAATGTATTTCTTGTTGATGCCTGTTGTACTTGTATTTGTCATCAATGTGTCAATTTGTACTAATATTGCAGTAATCCAACTCTAAACTGCTTTGCTTCAACTTCCTCATTTCATTGCAGATAGCAGAAAGGAGAAATCTTGTGTCATCTATAAAGAATAGTATTGTTAACACGGAAGCGGATGCAGTTTTTGATAGAGAGAGTGATAATTCTTTCTCAAATATGGATCTACCTACTGCATCTGGAGAGCTCAATGGGAAATTTAGAGGTGAGATGCTTCCTGACAGTTATGCCCTCTCAACTGCAGTTGAGACATCGGAAACCCTGTCCCTTGATGCCGGCGGAGATTTTGAAGACGAAAAGAAGGAATCTTGGAAGAACTCGTTTGAAGAAGCTTCCTCCACTATAGATTCTTTCAATGACTTCAAAGAAACAGCTTGGTCAACAATAATGCCGTCTTTGCTCCCAGAAGCCTCTGAAACTGACCGTTTTAGAGATGAAATGCTCGAAGAGTTAGCAGAAGCAAATGTAGAGGGTGAGAGTGGTGAACTTACTGCAGATCCTACAGAAGAAGACTTAAAAACCCCTCCTTTGGCTGGGGCAAATGTCATGAACGTCATAGTTGTTGCTGCAGAATGCGCTCCTTGGTCCAAAACAGGTACTTCACATTTTATACTAACCCCCCCCTTAGTGGACCTTAAGAACTAATCACCTACAACCCTGTCGTACGAGCATTACATGACATTTTCAAAGACAGAATTGCAAATAAAAATTCTGGAGGCATAAAAATGGGTTGTAGCATACAACTGGTTTTAGGTGCTCAGTCCTCAATGGACCTAAATGTACTGGGGTTTTTATATAGGTGTTTCATTTGTATGTTGCTTGAACCATTCTAGGTAATCAGTGCTCAACGGACCTAAATGTACTGGCTTTTTATATAGGTGTTTCATTTGTATGTTGCTTGAGCCATTCTATGTGGTTTGCCTGTTTTCTAATGCAATGCAGACTGACTGGTAGTGAGTTCTCTTAGGTGGGCTTGGAGATGTTGCTGGGGCTTTACCAAAGGCTTTGGCTAGGCGTGGGCATAGGGTCATGGTAACTTTTCCTTCATGCTATGAACATGGTTCTTGCAAAGAAGTAAAGAAAAATGTCATTCTTCCCAGATCTGTCAGGTTTGAGAAAAACCAGATGAATCAGCCAGTTCACAAAGAAGTGGACCCGAATGGCTATCCATAGTTGATAGCTTGACCTCAAATTTGCAGTTTTGGGGATTGAATTGCATTGAACTGAGTTGGACCAGCCGGGTCAGGCCATTCTGACTTTGCACTTTCAAGAGGCTGAAATCATTAATAAAATAGAAAGTTCTTGAGTAATTGATACCACCTGTTTTCTTAGGTCGTGGCACCACGGTATAGTGACTATCATGAAGCCCTAGCAACAGGAGTAAGCAAGACGTACAACGTGAATGGCGAGGTATTCCACTATGATACATTGCTTGTAGCTAGATTTGAGTTTCTGTTGGCATATTGCCAAAGTACCTTCTGCTTGATTGTGGCTTGTGATGTTTTAACATGCAGAATATGGATGTCACCTATTTCCAAGCCTACATCGACGGCGTGGATTTTGTTTTTATAGATAGTCCTATGTTTCGCCATCGTGAAAAATATATATATGGTGGAGATAGATTGGTGGGTCCCTATTCACATGATTTGCATATGGTTGCCAGTTTTTTTAGGGGTTTCATTTAGCCATATTGTTTCTTTTTTCAACTGCACTGCTGTAGTTAGGATTGCCTTTCCCAATTTAACCTGTTCAGTTTTTTTTTTCTTTCCAACTTTGGTTTTCTATTTAGCATGGTTGGATCTCCTTCAACTTCTTTAATTTGAAACAGCTTTGATTTTTCGTCGGATGCAGGAGATATTGAAGCGCATGGTTTTGTTCTGCAAGGCAGCTGTTGAGGTATGGTTCAAAATCACTGAATCTGGAACATGACTAAAAATGGTTACTGTTAGGATGAATATTCATTATGGAGTACTGGTCTCTATGAACCTTGATTTACTTGTTCATTACTAATCCTTTTATAGAATAATCTGCTTGTTACTGTAGCACGTGAAAGAAGAGAAGACAAAACAAGAGGAAAGCCCTAATACACCCTGATCCATAGCTCAAGTGGTAGTCTGAGTGATGATAACGTCGTTTCAACACTGAGCCCTCGGTATCGATTCCCAAGTGGGGGGTGGCTAACATTGCGTTGTGACTAATAGTGGGGGTGGGTGTACTAACAGTGGGGTGTCTGTACTAACCCCCCCCCCCCCCCCCCCCCCCCCCCCGAAGAAGAAGAAGAAGAAGAAGAAGAAGAAAGCCCTAATTGTGTTAGTCCTCCCCCTCTCCCTTTTTATAACTAAAAAAATCCAATATGACAATTATATCCTTTAAGTAATAAAAACAAAAATATCCAACATATTAAATAGGTACATGGTGCTAATCTTGAGGGCTTATGAGAAGAAGAAATAAGGAGAAGATGAGAGAGAGAGAGAGAGAGAGAGAGAGAGAGAGAGCATGGGATGCTTATGGTCTATTGAAACCCCAGACCTCTACTCTTATTTATAATAGTAAAAACATGAATGGGAGCCTATGGGCCTTATTACATGGACCTGGGCCCAATGAGCCTTATTTAATTATCAACGTTTCAACACTCTCCCTTAAGTTGGAGCATGCTATCTAGGCTCAATTTGGAATAAGGGCTAACATAATCAAACCTAAGAAAGAAAGAAATTCTTCTCTAGCATAATCAAATCTAAGATAGAAAGAAATTCTTTTCTAACATAATTAAACCTAAGAAAGAAAGAAATTCTTCTCTAACACAACATATCCGCATTAATAGAAACCAAATATAATAAGAGATAAGAGCTAGGGAGGCCTAGGTGGGCCATATCCACTTCCGTTAACACCTTTGAACTAGGTACATCTAGATTCTATGTGGTTGGTTCGGTGGTGTTATTAGCATGATTCATATCTCTGGCTACAACTGGACTTTGTTTCAAGTAGGGCTACAACTTGGGTTTGGGTCAATCCGAACTTAATTGACCCAACCTGAGTTGAAGTCAGATTGTGAAGGTCCTCGGGTTGGGTTCAAGTTGGAAAATACCAACCCAATTTGAATTCAGGTTGGGTTCAGGTTGAGCAAATTTACTTCATGTTATGTTGGGTTGGGAGTAATCACGTGTTTGGGTTGGGTCGCATTGGGTTGGATTGGGTATAGAGGACTTCTTAGTGGGTTCAAGTGACGGAGAACCTAAAGAAACGTAATAAAATGAAGGAAAGAAGAACTTTCTTTCTATAACTTGAATAAAGAGTGCATAGGCTGAATGGGAATAATAGAAGGAGATAGCTTGGAGATTCACTCACGCAAGGGGTGGGGAATTACTTACCCAAGGGGTTGGGGAATCACTCACCCAATAAGAGAGGAATCACTCAACTCTCAATGGAGATAGGAAGGCTCTCACAAACATAAAGCTTGTAGAAAATAACTCTAAAATGCCCTCTCGCATTGAATAACTACTACATATATAGAGGAAAACAAAAAGGCATAAACTCTGCTGATCTAAAGAACTCCGCGAGCGAACTACATTAAATGAACTTTGAATGTTAACAATAAATGCCAATAAACTGCACCTTGAATGATGGAGAGCTTCTCCCTTATATGACCGTTGGTATCTTCAAAGCCACTCTTGAGTATGATATAATGTTTCTTGGTGTACTCATGGTTGCATCAATCTCATCCCTATAAAAATAACTCGTCCTCAAGTTCAGCTTGCTATTTCATTCCCACATTCTTTTGTCAAGATCCCGTAACTCCTTATCGTTGATTTAAGTATCTTCGTATCGGGGCTTGTTCTTTCATTGGAGAAGATATTTAGTATAGGTACCTTGCCTTGTACTCAATAATCGTTGATTTTGGGGTTAGCGACTCCACACTTGCTTTGAGCTTCTCTCCATCCACTTTGATGCCCTAGGATGACACAACATAGCCTAAAAAGACTACATTCTCAATCATGAATGAGTATTTCTTAAGGCTAACATATAGCTTCTCTTCACACAAAATGTGTAGCCAATGGTCTTTGGGTGCTTAAGGAGCAGGCAAACTTTGTAAATAACAAGACTTTGATGTTCATTCAATCCGATCATTTCATCAAGCATTTCATGAGCACCTTTGTTATAAGTCAGGTCATCATCATTAAATTCCATGTGGTTTCGTTCATTTCACCTTTATTTGGTCATTTTATTAAACATTTATGGTCATCTTTGTCATAAATCGCTCATCATCATCAAATATTTCATGGCCATCTTTATCATAAATCAGCTCATCATCATCAAATTCCATGTGGTCTTCGTTTACTTCGCCTTCATTTGGTTCGGTCATTTTATAAAAAACTTAATGGGCATGTTCGTCATAAATCGAAATACTTGTGAAGGCTTGTGCGGGAAATCTTCGCAAAACCTCCTCTATTATGTGTTCTATATTGTTGTTGGCATGCTTCAATTCTTCTATTTTTTTTTTCACGGAGGTGGACATCTTGAATTGAAGTCATCCGTTTGGCCTGATTTCCTCTTCATTTTGCCATAGAAATCAAGCCCGATCCAAAAACCAAACTTGCTCTGATACCAAATGATGTAGCCCGAAGAAACGTAATAAAGAGAAGGAAAGAAAAAGAACTTTGTTGCTATAACTTGGATAAAGTGTACATAGGCCGAATGAGAATATGAGAATGAGATAGCTTAGAGACTCACTCGCCCAAGGGGTGGGGAATCACTTACCCAATAAGAGAAGAATTACTCAATAGCCAATGGAGATAGCAAGGCTCTCACACATACAAAGCTTGTAGAAAACAACTCTAGAATGCCTTCTCTCATGGAATGACTATTACACATATAGAGGAAAACAAAAAAGGAATAAACTTGTAGCATCAAATGCACTTTGAATGTTGGCAATAAATGCCAATAAATATACCTTGAATGTTGGGGAGCTTCTCCCTTGTGACCATTGGTATCTTCAAAGCCACACTTGAGTATGATATGGTGTTTCTTGGTATACTAAGGGTTGCATCATCAAGTTGGGCACCTTAGGTTGGAATTCGAGTCAGGTTGTATCACAGGTTGGATCCTCTTGAAGTCGGTTTCGGCTTGGGTTGACCCTCAACCCAACCCAACCTAATCGAGTTGTACCCCTAGTTTCAAGTAGGGGTGCCTAAGCATGATGTATTCTTCGAAGCCTACATGCACATGGTTGCTACATATGTATGTATAATGTGTGCAAGAGGAACAATGTATATTGTCATCAATGTTTTCAGCATCGGTATCAACAAATGTATCGCACCCTTGGGATACAAAAACATATTGGTTTTCGCATGGGAAATATCAGATGTGTCATATAATGTTTCATTGTTTTGGAAAACAATGAGAAATTGGTTGAATTTTTCAATGAAACTTCAAGGGAAGTTAAAAGAGACATCAGTTACAAACTTAGAAATCACAAGATCACAAAAACCAAGTAAAACATAATAAATTTACCGTATAAGGTCCTAAACTATCCATTTTCTGACATAAGCGATGCAATTATATTCAAACTCAATCCATATCATTTATAAATCTAAGAAAACATGAATGACAACACAATTGGTACATTCAATTAAGGCTAAATAACCACTGATCAATCAGAATTTTTTTGAAAAAAATTGTTTTTACTAACTTTTATATTTTTAATTAAAAATAATTTTCTAAAGAAAAAAATTCAAAAACCTCTGTCCATTTGTAGATCAGCCTCCAACATGTCCTATGGCATTTTTTCATACTCTAATTGCAATTTAAAAGAGTGTAATGGGGAAAATTTCGGGATTTCTCCAATTCCCCCATTTTCTCCAATTTCGCAAATCGGAGTTTCAAATCCATTATTGAGCATGCAAAACATGCAAAATCATGGATTTCCATTGTAGTTCTAGTGTTTCCAAGTGATTTCAAGCACACAAAAAAAAAAAGGATTAAAATTGAAATTTCTCACCATTTAAAAATGGAATCCACCTGCTATTTGATCTCGATTTCCACACAAAAATCCAGTTCTTTCTCCAAATGATAGAAGAGGATTGGTTGGATTTACATCAAGAACAGATTGCAAACAAAAATTTTGAAAAAGAAGAAGAGGTTTGAAAAAAACGTGAGTTGTCAGTGTCGATGGTGTCAACAATACTAACAAAAGTTTCATCGACACCAAGTATTTTTAAACGGCAATATTTTTGAAAGTTTGTCGATACAATGCAATTTCTTCCAATATTTCGACTAAAGTCGGCTTTGTATTGATAGTTTTAAAAACCATGGTCGATACTGATAGTCGGACAATGCTATCGATACTGCTAACACTGATTGTCATAATTCGTCAACTAAGAAATAGTGCAAAAACAAAATGACCAAATTGCCCGTAAGCAGTGTAGAACATAAACAAGAGGTTTACACTCGCCTCCATCCTGAGGAAGGTCAACCCCGTGTCAAAACCTCAAAAAGTCAGGATAAGGCCAGAATTGAAATCCATGTCAAAAAGGATAAGCACTCATCATCTCAGTAGTCTGCAAGTATAGAAAGTATCTTACAGAGCTGTGTGGTGAAATGCTATAAATCTTGGGATCTCTCAATGAAATTGGGCTTCCGATTCCCGAGTTCAATTCTGCCAAGTAACAAAAACTAGAGATTTTGTAAGTTTGTCCAGTTTTATACATGTAACCATCTTTTTATGACCTTGTCGGTTTTCTACATTTAACCATGGGATCTGTAACTTTGTTCAGTTTTCTACTTTTTGTAACTTTGATTTCATGATGGCTTTCATGATGCTCTCTCTCTCTCTCTCTCTCTCTCTCTCTCTCTCTCTCTCTCTCTCTCTCTCTCTCCCTACACACACACACACACATGCACACACTATTCATCTCACTTATTTCAAAAGAAGAGGAGCTAAATTTTTTCCAGGTCGGTTGGCATGTTCCATGTGGTGGCGTCTGCTACGGAGATGGGAATCTGGTTTTTGTTGCAAATGATTGGCACACTGCATTGTTACCAGTTTATCTCAAGGCGTACTATCGTGACCAAGGCTTGATGAAATACACCCGATCAGTTCTTGTAATCCACAACATAGCACACCAGGTTTGTCCCGCAAGCCCCTATGGATTTGGATACTGGTTCTTGAAAATCAGCAGTCTCTTAAGTGTATGTTAATCCAGATTTCTCATCCAGGGTCGTGGTCCAGTGGACGATTTCGGTTATGTGGACTTGCCAGATCACTACAGGGACCTTTTCACATTATATGATCTGATTGGTGGCTACCACTTCAATATCTTTGCAGCCGGCTTAAAGGCCGCAGATCGAATTGTTACCGTCAGCCATGGTTACGCCTGGGAGCTGAAAACATCAGAAGGCGGCTGGGGTCTGCATGAGATCATAAATGAGAATGGTTGGAAGCTGAAGGGTATTGTGAACGGGATCGACCCAAAAGAATGGAATCCAGAATTGGACGTCCACCTAAAATCTGATGGGTACACCAATTACTCTCTAGAGACCCTTCAGACTGGCAAAGGCCAATGCAAGGCAGCCCTCCAGAAAGAGCTTGGCCTTCCCGTCCGGAATGACGTCCCTCTGATCGGTTTTATCGGAAGGCTGGATGACCAGAAAGGCGTCGACCTTATCGCTGAGGCCATGCCGTGGTTAGTAGGCCAGGATGTGCAGCTTGTAATGTTGGGAACTGGGAGACCAGATCTTGAAGAAATGCTCAGGCGATTTGAGAATCAAAACCACGACAAGGTCAGGGGATGGGTTGGTTTCTCAGTGAAAACAGCACATAGGATAACCGCAGGTGCAGACATTCTACTGATGCCATCAAGGTTCGAGCCATGTGGTCTGAACCAACTCTACGCGATGAGTTATGGAACCGTTCCGGTTGTTCATGCCGTTGGCGGACTGAGAGACACCGTGCAGCAGTTTGACCCATACAAAGAGTCTGGGTTCGGGTGGACATTCGACAAGGCAGATTCGAGTAGGCTTATACATGCTCTTGGGAACTGTTTGTACACATACAGGGATTTCAAGAGCAGTTGGGAGGGTATCCAGAGACGTGGTATGATGCAAGATCTCAGCTGGGACAATGCTGCACAGAACTACGAAGAAGTCCTTGTCGCTGCCAAGTACCAGTGGTGATCTTCAGAACGTGAGAGATGGATGGATTGTTTTTTTAGTTTTTGGGAACTTTGGTTTCGGCCATCTCACCAGGCAACTGGCTACAAACAAAGCTTCAAATGTCTGAGTGAGCGTGTCAATGTAATAATATTTTAGCTGCTTCGTTGTATCTTGTGAGTTTTTGTTTTTGTTTTTTTTCTAATCTTTCTATGCCCATGTATGTAGGTTTACGAAGGAAATGTATCTCCATTCTGAAACAGAGCTATTCATCTGTTCTTTTAGAATAGTCCATAGTTTTAAATATATTGGTTGAGCTTTCTTTCACCATTGGCTTTTGCTGCTTCATTGTGGAACTTATGGAGCTGTTTAGCAGTTTATCTTTGAAGTATCATGCATTGCTTCGGCTGAGAGATTGTACTGACTGTTCCCATTTTCAGTTTGTACAAGTGGGGTAGGGTGGGGGTGGGGGGACAGTTCAGTCATCCAAACTGTTGGTAACCACAGATTGAATGATCCTAGCTATATGATATTTGGACGTACCCTTCATGTAAACTGTTTCTGTACCTCCCCAACTTTTATGGACCATCTGTTGAAGGGTTCAGGATTCTTTTAACCTGAGGATTTTTTGGTGCGTGGCCATCCATAGTGGGTCCTATTGTTGTCAACCATTTTCGGTTCACTGAACCATGGGCCCCGCTTGATCCCCACTTCTTCAAACTGCAAACCTGAGCAACACCATACTACCTGCCAAGCATTGTATGATATCTCTTTATATTTGTATTATTCTTTACTAATCCTTGGATTCTTGTGTGTGTGTGTGTTTTTTTTTTTTTTTTTTTTCCTGGTCGTATATTAAAATCCTCAAGCTAATCATTTGTGCGCCCACATGTTTACAACAGTATCCGGCTCATTGTTCAAAAACTTGAGTCAACCCGACATCCAGTCAGATTGGTTGGTTGAGTCAGATTGGGTTGACTCAAAGAATTGAACCGGACTTTATTCAAGTTGACTCGATACCCAGTTGGGTTGGGTCAACTCATAAGACTTGAACTAGTCTATTAACTTGACTCAATATCTCATAAATACATCTTGGAAAATTTAGCAGAGAGAGATCAGGGCAACTCAATGAGTCTTGCCGAGTCAAACTTGAGTCAGGCTCAGAAGCGAGCTTTGTTGTGACTTGGCTTGAAATCTTGTCGAATCGAGTTGACTGAGTTTCGAGTCAATCCACCAAGTTTTAGAACTTAAAGATACTAAATTCCATTGATAGATTGTCTGATAGGAATGACTTTTGAGACACAAAACATCGATGCTAAGGCCCTGCATATGGGTGGACTTGATTGATACATCATACGTCACCCTCCTTTGTCACATGCAGCGTTGCCCTACCATATTTAGGGTTTCTTTCTATTCCTCCAATCTTCCTCTTTTTTTCTTCTGCATTCGCTGAATAGTCAGGCAGTTTCAACAACAACACACCTTGTGGTTTGGTAGAATACATCGGGCCTACTGCTAGAAGATATGGCGAGATTATAGTCATTCCATATGGCCCAAACCATTAATGTAACAAAATACTACAATAAAAGTGGTTTCATAAAACATCTTCATGATTGAAAATTTGTAGACCTTAGAATCAATGGCCTCCAAAGAAACAGTTAACGGGATGGTCCATATTCAAGGGGGAAAAGCTCAATGAAAGCCATCTTATAGACTGTTTGGATAACCGAGTACAACCCTAGATCCAACTGCTACTGTATTGTAGGTAGCGTGTGCAAGTTCATAAAATGATGGTTGTTCGGTGGTTTGGACAAGTACGGATTTTGTTCATATATTTAAGAACGCCAACCTTTACAAGGTCGTATTAGAGGAGATTACTGAAATGCCTTTATGTAACTAAAGGGAAATTTAAGTTTTAGGAGTATTTCATCGTTCTATAAGAAAAAGAAAAGAGACTTTCAAAAAACAAAACGTCATCATCATCTAAGCCTTATTGGGTTGGCTTCATGAATCTTGTTCCACCGTTCCACCCTATTAGGGGTCAGATCTTTATCATAGGTTATCATGTATTTTTTTACTACCTCCAATATCATGCTGAGCCTATCTCTTGCCTTTTTAGAGTCTTCAACCTGTAGCAACTCACTCTTAACTAGTGTGGTTCTTGATCTCCTTGCACATAATCAAACCATCTTAGTCTACATTACTTCTTATTGCCTATTGGTGCTATTCCTAGGTTCCTTTGAGTGCATCTATTATAATTCTATCATTCCTCATCTTGCCATTCATCCATCTCAATACCATCATTTTAGACACATCCTATGAACATTTGTTACTAATAGCTCCTACAGGAAAAAATCATTTAATTTTGAAAGAAAGAGCAGGGACAATAGTTCACCGCAAGTCAATCTTGACTCACTGTGAATTTGTGTGATACGAAACCCAAGGGATCACCCCAGTCAGCAGCTCCCCTCCCTCTACAACTTCCACAAAGCCTCTGTATAGTAGTGGTGGTTACTATTCATGGATGAGAGCAGAGCAAAGGTGTGGCATCTCTACTAATAAGAACTTATTAGCTTTATATATATATATATATATATATATATATATATATATATATATATATATATATAGTTTTTAGATTGTTTGGTAAAAGTCCAATAAAAGTACTAGTTGTTTAGAAAGTAGCAAATAAGCTCCAATTTAATAACTATGAAAGGGGTTACTTTTTGAAATTGAGCTTTTTTTATTTAAGTAGGCAAATGTTTTTTACTAATTTTTGGATAAATTTGTCCTTAAACTTTTCGAGTAATTCCCATCTTACCCTCTTCTCCTCTTTACAATTTTTTCAAAGTAGGCCCACATGATAAACAACCCATTGTAAAGGTGGGCCCCACATGATGAATGGCCCATATCAAAGTGGGCCTACATAATGCATGGCCACATCAAAGGTGAACCCCACATGATGGATGGCCCACTTCAAAGTGTGGCCCTACATGATAAATGATCCACATCAAGCAGTTCCTACCTTATGGATGGTCCATATCAAAGTGGGACCCATGTGATGGAAGGTTGACAATAAAGGTGGGCCTACATGATGAATGACCTATATTGAAGGTTGGACCCCACATGATGGACAGTCCATAACAAAGGTGGGACCTACATGATGGATGATGGAAATCAAAGGTGGGTCCCACATGATGGACTATCCACATCAAGTGGGACCCACATGATATATGGTCCATAACGAAGGTGGGACCCACATGATGGATGGTCCGCATCAAAGGTAGGATCCACGTGATGGATGGTGGATATATGATGAATGACCTATATTGGAGGTTGGGCCCCACATGATGGACGATCCATAGCAAAGGTGGGACCTACATGATGGATGGTGGAAATCAGAGGTGGGTCTCATATGATGGACTATCCACATCAAGTGGGACCCACATGATGGACTATCCCCGACAAAGGTAGGACCCACATGATGGATGATGGATACATGATGAATGACCTATATTGTAGGTTGGGCCCCACATGATGGACGGCCCATAGTAAAGGTGGGACCTACATGATGGATGGTGGAAATCAAAGGTGGGTCCCATATGATGGACTATCCACATCAAGTGGGACCCTCATGATATATGGTCCACAACAAAAGTGAGACCCACATGATGCATGGTCCACATCAAAGGTAAGGCCCACGTGATGGATGGTGGATATTGAATGTGGGACTACATGATGGAAGGTTGACATTAAAGGTGGGCCTACATGATGAATAACCCATATTGAAAGTTGGGTCCCATATGATGGACGATCCACAGCCAAGGTGGGACCTACATGATGGATGAGGACATCAAAGGTGGGTCCCACATGATGGAATATCCACATCAAGTGGGCCACACATGATAGCGGTTCACAACAAAGGTAGGACCCACATGATGGATGGTGAACATTAAAGATGGGCCCCTCATGATGAATGACTCATTGAAGTGGGGCCCACATCAAAATGGGCCCACTTAATGAAAGGTTCACATTAAAGGTGAGCCCCACATCAAAGTGCGGCCCAACATGACAAAACATGCACATTGAGTGGGTCCCATTTGATGGACAATCTAAGTCAAGGGTGGGACCCACGTGATGGATGGTGGTCAATGAAGGTGATGGATGTTGGTCAATGAAGGTGGGCCCACATGATAGTCAGTTGATATAAAAAATGGGCTCACATGATGGACCACATCAAGGTGGAGCCATATAATGGACTGAGTGGGCTTCACATGATGGATGGCCCCACATAAAAGTGTGGCCCCTCATAATAGACAATTCACATCAAGCGGGCCCCACCTAATGGACGGTCCACATCCAAGGTCTCTCATAATAGATGATCCATATCCAAAGTGGCTTGTATGATGGATGATCCACATAGAAGGTACACCCCACATGATGAATGGTCGATATCAAAAGTGGGCCCCACATGATGGACAATCCACTTCAAAGGTAAGGGCCCACACTATGGATACATCAAATGTGGAGTCCACATGATGGTGATGGGTAGTCGATATTAGGGGGGGGGGGGGGGGGGGGGGGGCACAACAAGGACAATTAGCACTGATGTTTGGCCCCACATGATAAACAGTCCACCAAAACAACCATTTGGATTACTCTTATGTTAAAGTTGTCATCTTTAAAAATGATATCAACTACCCTTCTAAAAAAAAACTCTTATTTGAAAGTTTTACCAAAAGTGCTTATTTTAAATAAGAGCCTTTTTGGGAGATTTTACAAAACAAGCTTATTTAAAAAAAAAAAAAAAAAGCTAGAATAAAAGAGGCTTATTGAAATAGCTCCTATTCAAAAAGCTCTTATTGAATTAGACTAGAGATGCAAACACCCCCTTAATTTTGACAACCCAATCGGTGGCTTGCAACATGCAAAATGTTAAAACCTTTTGAAAAAAATAAAAGAACAGTTCCTATTTTACCTGCAAAAGATCTATTCATCATCCATTCAGTTTCTAGTGTCAAACAAAGCTCATTTTGAATGGTGCCCTCTTGATGAAAAGTTCTGATCACAAACCACAAGCTGGGTGCATGGGAGGGGCAGCTCCAATTTTCCCGTATCTCCCAACCAATTGATCCCCGTTGTTTAGAATAAGAATCCAGAGAAATACCTCACATCTAACAAGCACTTCAAGCAGCAAGAAAACATAGTTCAAAATATTATTGTCTCATGAATGTATTTTGATCTGAGACTAACAAGAAAAAATAAAATAAAATAAAATTGAAGTATTGTCTTTACCAACATATCAAAAATAGCACAGACAACAAGCGCCAATACATGATGATTAAGATAGAAGAATGGAAAGGAAGATCATGCAAGACAACTACTAAAGCATAAAAGCATGTGAAGCATCACGTCAAAAACTATGTAAATGAAACTCTCCTTCCCTGATCAAACTGGAAACAGTTGCCCATGGAGAGGAGTCCTTCAAAGCCTTTCAACAGACTGCCCTCAATCGCACATGACAAACTGCTCGAGCGACCTAGCTGATTGTGTTTATTCACTTCCACATGATCGTCTGATGAGTTGGTCTCCCGGGAGGCCTGTTTATCAGCAACAGCAATCTGCCTACTACGCTGGCATTTCGAGAAATTCTCTGATCTCATCGAGTTCCGAGAGGAGTCCAGTGCTTCATTTCCATCAACGGTGGCAAGAGATTTCCTCTTCATACCAGCAAGCGCTCTCAGTCCTGTAAAATAAAAATGACAATATAAGACATTGATCACCAGCATGGTGTACTGTAATGGTTGTTATGTAATGATAACAGTGGTGACCGCTGCCCATTATAGGGTCGTAACAACTGTACCAGCTGTAATAGAAAAAAATGACCCGCCGATACAGGCTTTTTCATTTTTTTTTTTTTTTTTTTAAAGACCGTAATGGCTGTTACAACCTGCATCGTAACGATAATGGTGTTATGGCCAAGGTTCTCTCAAGCAGTCAGGCATACCCTAAAATTTTGGCTGAATGGAAGAAACAGTTTGGCAAAAACCAATCCAAACTGGCAGGTCCAACTGGGCTTGACCTCAACTAGACACCTAAGCCATCTTGTTTCATACTGAGGAACCACTGATATCAATACCATCCAAAACTGATCAAAACCAACCAAACCCAGTCTGACCAGCTGGCTTTTAAAGCCACACAGCCTAGCGATTTTTTTTTTTTTTTTAATTTTCTTGAAAGGTAACACGGTCTAGTGATAATCCGGTTATTTACATATTATTTCAATTGTTAAAGCTAACAAATGATTCCAATGATGGAAAAATCAATGTAGTGGCATTGACTTATAGAACATACCAGCATATGAACCAGGCATGCATGGTTGTGTTTCCATTTCACCACAATCACAAGAAATGTTCCGTGTGCTGCACCTGTTGGATTGAGTTACTCTGTACCTCAGCTCCAAAAGAAAAGAATGTAATATGAGCAAAGGCGATAAAACATCACTCAATGATAAGCATGAATAGTGGTGGTGATTCTTCACATGAACGAATGTGGTTGGTAAGGGAAAAATAAAAAAGAAAAACCATAATCATTTAGAGAGAGAGAGAGAGAGAGAGAGAGAGAGGGAGAGAGAGAGGAGAGAGAGAGAGAGAGAGAGAGAGAGAGAGGCATGTCTATCAACTCAAACTCTGAATGCCAACTGTTAATTCCACCTAAGGATGCATGGATGTGGGTCATATATCTGTACCCCCACCTGGATGGTGGATATGGGCCTAGCCCTTCTTTTATCTCCTTGTTGTTAAAATTGGCTTTTAGATTAATTTATTATTTGTGTTTGATTATTCCTGTTTAGGACATAAGTGGAATTTTTGCTTTTGTTACTAGGGGTATTTCTATCTTTGCAACTTTTTGGTGGTATTTCTATTAATATAAATATTGGGGGGAGGGGTCCAAACCCATACCATCTTTCTTTCTTTCCTCTTTCGTTCTCCAAAACTCTCTTCTTCTCTCTCCATATTCTACATGGAACTAAGGCAGTCTTGATCCTGACACATCTTCTCTTAGTTCTTTTTCTTCCCTCCCATCCTTCTTTTTTCTCATATCTCGTGTTATAAAAATAATATTTTTTTTTAATCTTAAAAAACCTAAGGTTAATTTAAATAAAAAAAAAAAAAAAACCCTTAGAAAACCTAAGGTTAATTCATATAATGGCTCGTGCATGAGATGTTTCAGATCTATGTGATCATCACACCTCCTACAGCGGCGTGAAGATGTGTGGGCTAAATATCTTCCAAGCGTTGTTCAGTCCATGAGAAGCATGCAAGTGTTTGTGAGTCGTGCTATGTCAGCCTGTGTTTGTGCAAAGCGTGGTAATCCTCTTTCCCTTGTTTTTAATGGAGGTGAGAAGTGATTTGAGAACTGGATTCATAAATCCATCTAATTTTAGGGGACCGAATAACCTCTATTAAATTGGATGGAACAAATTATCTTTAATGGTCTAAATCAATTCAAGTGTTTTTAACAATCAAAAGCAAATTAAATTGGAGAAACTTGATGAGAGTGCTAGTACATATAATCAATGGATAATGCTTAATTTATGACCTAATTGTGGAGTAGCATGGAATCACCAATTAAGTACAAACATAATGTTTTTGTATACCACAAAAGAAGTATGGGATGCATTACGGGAGAGATGTATTTAAATGAAAAAAACATCTCTCGTATGGATGCGAGAGATAAAACCCTATGTGAATATTACTCAAAACTTAAATGTATGCGGGAGGAATTGAATGTATATCAATCTTTCACTACGGATTTAGACAAACAACGTGAGCAATGTGAAAAGTTCCAGGTAGCTAAAACCAGAGTAGAAGCCAGCTCGTGCACAAATTTTAGTTGGTAAGGAAGCGTCATTCCTGTATGAGGTCTACACATGTCTCCAATGTGTATCTCTAGGGTCTACTAGTGGAACTAAGGATAGCTTTTCTCTTATATCTTTCTATGGACGAGGCAAAAGTGGCAATCATGGTGGTAGAGGTAATCAAGAAGCCTATCGTGAAGTGGACCTCACATCCAGTATGGGCCAATCAAGCATTTCATATTGGAGACAATAGATCTCGTCTGGTTAGTTCCACTTCTACAGTGGAACCACCACGTACATTTGTAGAGATGGCTATTCTTACATAGTCGAAAAACATAATCTAGTTCCCTTTTCTCTACACGTTTAGATGTTCGGCGACCAGTAAAAACTTCCTAATAGGGGCATAAATATTTGTTACATTCATTGAAGATTTTTCATGTATGAATTGGATTTATTTCATGAGAGTGATTTTTTAAGACCTTTCACATGGAGGTACAAAATCAATTTAATTCAAAGGTGTCTATGTTTCCTTCCAATAATACTGGGGAATATATGTCAGATTCCTTTTGTTTGTATTTTTTCTAAAATATGTATATTGCATTAAACATCATGCACGCATACCCCACAACAAAAAAATGTAAAAAAATGGAAAATCATCACTTGCTAGAACTCAAGCCTTATTACCTGACATGAATGTTTTCAAAAGTTTCTAGAGTGATGCAGTTATTACAACATGCTTCTGGATAAATTGAATTTCCTCAACGATCTTAATGGGTACGTCACCTCATGACACCTTAGTTTCAGATGCTCCACCATTCTCTTTGCCTCCCAGAGTCTTTAGATGTCTATGTTTTGTTCACTAGTTGGAGTCAAGCCATGACAAATTAGATCCTGGAGCCGTCAAATGTGTCTTTCTTAGATACTCTCAAACACAAGCCCTTCACTTCGCAAATAATGTGTTTGCAGATATCACTTTCTCCGATTCCACTCCATTCTTCTCAAATGACAATAAATCTCCTTATATGGGAGTTAACCCTACACCTGTTGCAATTAACGAAGATATAGATTCATCTCCTACCACTATACCTCACTTGAAAGTTTACTTACGTAAAAAATGGACCGACAATGCAACCAGCCATCATGAGCCATCCACCTTATCTTTTTCTGAGCCTTCTGATCCATCGGAGTCTCCAAACATGTTTGATATTCCTATTGCCCTCAAGAAAGGTAAGCGTGCATGCATTAATCATCATATTTCCAAAGTTTTGTCTCCCAAGTCCCAACTTTCATAAATTCACTTTATCTTTGTCATCTTATTTTATTCCTAGGTTGTATCAGGAAGCATCATTAAATAAGGGGTGGAAGCAAGCAATGGAAAAGAAATGACCTCTCTTTATCAAAATAACACTAAGGAGCTCACCAATCTACCTACAGCAATAAGTTTTGTTGACTAAAGATATGTATACAACATTAAATTCCAACTTGACAGTCCAACTAAACAGTTAAAGGCTCGCCTCGTTGCTAAAGGATATACTTAAACACTTAGTGTTGATTATACTGAAACATTCTCTCGGTTAACAAGTTGAATTTAATTCGTGTTATTCTCTCTATTGTTGTTAATCATGGTCGACACCTCTTCCAACTAAATGTAATAAAAAAAAAATACCTTTCTTCATGGTGAGCTCACAGAAGAAGTATATATGGAACAACCACTCGGATTTGTTGCTCAAGGAGAGTCCGCCAATGTGTGTAAATTGCAAAAGACAAGCTATGGTCTAAAGCAGTTACCACATGTATGGTTTGATAAATTTAGTAAAGTTGTATTAAACTACGGCTTTGTTTGTAGCCGTGTAGATCATTTCATCTTCATATAGAGAAGCATGACAGGCCTTATTGTGCTAGTAGTATATGTTGATGATATTACTACTACATGAAGTGATTATAAGGTAATAGAGGACCTAAAGAAGTATCTACAAAGACACTTTCTCACAAAAGATTTGGACATCTTCGAAACTTCCTAGATATAATGTCAGATCAAAGGAAAAAATGTATCTTAACGAAAATATTTTTTCGATTTGCTCATAGAGATTGGTCTTCTTGGTACTTAGCCAGTAGATAAGACTATGGATCCAAATTAGAACTTACTAGTAATCATGGGGAGGTACTTGAAGACCTGAGGAGGTATCAAAGATTAGTTAGTAAACTCATCTATTTAACCACCACTTGGTTGGATATTTCTTACATTGTGTGTGGTAAGTCAATTTATGAGCTCTCTGAGGGTACAACACATGGATGTAGTCGTTCGAATTCTACAATAGTTTAAAAGGGCACCAGGTCAAGGAATTCTATATAGAGGATCTAGAGAGTATATATATTTGTGTGTTTTTGTGCAAGTGTGTGGACTTCTTATTGTAAATGCATGTGTTCCTTCTCCTCTTCTCTTGCAATGTACCATGGTCTTTTATTCTAGTAAAGTTGTGTGTGAGGGTATGTGGCCCTAACACAACATTCCCCAAACTTGCCTCTTCTCTCTTCTTCTCTCACACTCTACTCCTCTTTTCTCCTCACCATTATTATCAAACCTTCTTCTACTTGGTATCAAAGCATAGATCGGGGCATTCTGCATCAACCAAGTTGAGAGGCGACACATCAGCTTGCTAACGTTAGCAGTCGTACAGCCAACGTCAGCGTTGTACGGACGCATGGACCCCATTTGAGCTGGAAGTTTTGGGGTTCGATAGATTGTGATTTTAGAGGATTTGTCATGATTTTTTGAGATTTTTTTAAACCTTCTTTCATGGTGTTTTGGCTGAAATAGAGAAATTCGGAAACCAGCCCCTTGATCAGATTTTCCTCGATCTACCTCAAATCGGTAAGTTTTTCTTTATTTTCTCTCCCCAAGATGCTCCAAGATCTTCCTCCCCAGCTATTCATGGAGGATTTTTCTCACAAGGATTCGTATTTGAGTGGGTTTAAACCTCAAATGGACGTGCGGCCAGGCCGTTTTTCTCTCGTTTGAGTCAGATCTTACTTTTTTTTTTCGTTTTTTTGGAGGATCGTTGATTATTTGGGGTTTGTCTCTCATTCCCTTGGAAGGTTGAGTGAGATGATTGTTTAAGTTAGTTTCTTTTTTTTCCTCGGAGTTACTTATGGAAGACAAAGGATCCTCTTCTCTAGGCATAGGTTCTCTTGAATCCACCCCTCTTCAAATCACCTCCATCAAGTTGAACGGTAATAACTATCTTCAATGGGCGCAATATGTAAAAGTCTTTTTGGGGGCCCGTGAGAAGCTATCATATATTCTGAATTATCCTCCAAGCTCCACAGATGCCACCAACAAGACATGGACAAAAAAGAACTATCAAGTTATTGCATTGTTGTTGAATAGTGTGGATTCTTCGATTAGTCAATCCGTGATGTTCTTGTCTTCGGCTAAAGGCATTTGGGATACTATTCATGGTATGTACTCCGAGTTTCAAAAAATTTCACGAGTATTTCAACTCATTCAAGAAATTGGTCGGTTCCAACAAGACTCAAGATCTCTAAAAGATTATTATTCGATGCTTCGAGGCATGTGGGATGAGCTAGACCTATATCAGCCCCTTCCTTTTAAATGTAAAAACGATTATGAACATACTCGCAAGCAGCGGGATGACACTCGTGTCATGCAATTCCTCGCTGGGTTGAACTCTGACTACCTAAATGTTCGAGATAAAGTAGTCATGAATGATTCTCTTCCCCTGTTGACAATTGTCTCTGCCATGTGCCAACGCGCTAATGTCTTAGCTCTTCCTTTACACTCCTTTGTTCCACCAGAGCGCTCGGCACCCCTTGTTGGTGATCAGACTTCTCTTCTAGCTGAATTTCAAGCACCATCATTGAGTTCGAGACGCAATTTTGGTTATGGTGGACGTGGTAGAGGCCGTGAGGAAGATCACGATCGTGGTGGTCACAGTCTTCGAGCTCGTGGTGGACGTGCACGAGGATGTGATGGTTCCCGCATTTGTACGCTCTGCGGTGGAACCAATCACACTATGGATTATTGTTGGCAGCTCCACGGTCGTCCAATGTATGCCGCTGCTTCAATTACCGCCACCATTACTCCTAAGGAACAACATTCCACCCATGTAGCTGAGCAGTCTTCTTCAAGAGATTCTCTCCTTATTTCTCGAGCAGCTAATGATGCCTTGATGCGACTGAACATGTACCTGAGCGGCTGAGCCTCCTCATGCTGCTTCAGCCCAGTCAAGTACAGCTCTTCTTGCGCCTTCTCTCATACCTCCTGAGTAATAGACTCTGGAGCTTCCTCCTACATGATTGGTAAGTCACATTACTTTTCCTCTCATTCTCTATCCTCCTCACAATACATCACAGTTGCAGATGAAACCCAAACACCCATCTCCGGGATTGGTTCCATCTCTCTTTCTCATTCCTTGCCATTGTCATCAGTCTTACATGTGCTTCGCTTTCCATTAAATTTATTCTCTCAGTTCTCTCACTAAATCGTTGAATTGTTCCATTACTTTCTTCCATTCTCATCGTCGTTTTCAGGATCTACAGACGAAGAGAGTGATTGGTGGGGGGCATGAGCGAGGAGGCGTTTATCTTTTCACTGATACACCCGTCGCAGCTTCAAGTACACCTTCCCTTGAGCGAGAATCCGTTACACGGTGGCACTATTGCTTAGGGCATCCTTCCTTGGCTCAATTGAGGCTTTTGTTTCCATCCTTAACTGTTACTAAGCCTTTACATTGTGATCTTTGTGAATTGTCTAAACATCATCACATTACGTTTCCTCCCAATTCTTCTGGGAGGAAAAGCCCACCTTTTGAACTGGTTCACTCAGATGTTTAGGGGCCAACTCCAGTTACTTCCACTTTTGGGTTTAAATATTTTGTTACTTTTATTGATGATTATTCTCGCATGACTTAGGTCTATCTTTTGAAATCCAAGAGTGAAGTGTTTGATGTGTTTTATCGTGGAGTGTGCACTCCGTTTCAATGCTCAATCAAAACCCTCCATTCTGATAAAGGGGGGGGGGGGGGGGGGGGGGGGGGGGGGGGGGGTGGTACATGTCCACTGCTTTTATGTCCTTCTTGCAAGAACATGGTATTTTGTCTCGGACATCATACGTTCGCACACCTCAACAAAATGACATCACCGAACGAAAGAACCGTCATCTTCTTGAAGTTGTTCGTACTCTTCTCCTTAGCATGCACCTACCTAAGCATTTCTGGGGTGATGCTCTTCTCATTACGACTTTTCTCATTAATCGTATTCCCTCTAGTATTTTGTCTTATAAATCTTCCTTTAATATGTTGTACCATCAAGACAATCCCTTTCTTTTATCACCTAAAGTATTTGGTTGTACCTATTTCATTCAAATTCTGGATAATAGTAATGATAAACTTAGTCCTAGGGCAACTAAGTGTGTTTTTTAGGGTACACTCGGAGCCAAAAAGGGTATAAGTGTTATGACCCCTTGACTCATGAGAAATATATCTCTGCTGATGTAACCTTCTTTGAGGATATCTCTTTTTTCTCGGCTCACAGTAGATCTCCTTGTGATCCTGCGAGTCAGGGGGAGCATAATACTTCACCTCTCTCTCTTGTCTCTTGTGACCATGGTGAAACTCCTTCACCCCCCGTTCCATATTCTCTTGATGCTTTGGGTGATCCTAAGCCTGTACGGGTGTATCACCGTTGTGATAAAACTTCACACACGTAGCCATCCACTCTTCCACTCACTTTGGATGTTGGCTCAGGTAATTCTTCTACTTCTAATCAGGATCTACCCAGTGCCTTGCAAATAGGGACATGATCTTGTACTAAGAACCCCATTAGCAATTTTGTCTCATATGATCATCTTTCACCATCCTTTCAGTCGTTTGCAGCTTCCCTC
The DNA here is from genome assembly GCA_003013855.2 of Liriodendron chinense. Lineage (NCBI taxonomy): Eukaryota > Viridiplantae > Streptophyta > Magnoliopsida > Magnoliales > Magnoliaceae > Liriodendron > Liriodendron chinense. Next base: position 1,080,510 of record PVNU02000736.1, on the reverse strand, counting down.
TCATCACAGGCTATTCCTCGGTCTCTCTCACATTCTTTGCAAGATCCTAATTGGACGAAGGCGTTGATGGCAGAAATGACTGCTCTTGAAAAGAATCATACTTGGGAGCTAGTTCATCTCCCTTCAGGGCACAAACCTGTTGGTTGTCAGCGGGAGTACACGATTAAATATCTTCCAGATGGCTCCATTGGTCGCTACAAAGCCCGCCTTGTTGCTAGGGAATACACACAGACTCAGGGCGTGGATTACTTCGAGACATTCTCTCCGGTAGCCAAGCTTAATTCTATTCGTGTGGTGATCTCCTTGGCCGTCAATTTGTCATGGCCATTGTTCCAGCTTAATGTCAAAAATGCATTTCTTCATGGGGATCTTCAAGAAAAGGTCTACATGCATCTACCTCCTGGCTTTGTTGCTATCCATAATCCTACGCTTGTATGTCTGTTGAAGAAGGGTTTACATGGACTTAAACAGTCCCCGCATGCTTGGTTCGATAAATTTAGTTAGGCTGTCATGGAGTTTGGCTTTGTTCGTAGTCATGCCAACCATTCACTCTTTATATGTCGACAATCGACGGGCATCATGGTTCTCATTGTGTATATGGATGATATTGTTCTATCAGGCAATGACTCGGTTGGCCTAGGAGAGGTTAAAGAATTTTTTAAGAACACGTTTGAAATCAAAGATCTGGGTCCCCTTTAGTACTTCCTAGGCATTGAGGTTGCTCACTCCAAAATAGAGGTGGTCTTGTTCCAACGCAAATATGCTCGTGATCTGCTCATGGAGACAGGCATGTTAGGATGCAAATATGCTACTACTCCCATGGATACTTCACACAAGCTTCAGCCAGATGATGGTACTTTCCTCTCTGATCCTGGAATGTACTGTCGCTATGTAGGTCGACTCATTTACTTAACTATTACTCGCCTAGATCTCTCCTTTGCATTGGGTGTTGTTAGTCAATTCATGCAAGCTCCCTGTTCTTCACATCTCACGACTGTCTACCGCATTCTCCGGTATCTTAAATCTACCCCAGGCCTTGGCCGCCGCTTTCAGTCTCATAGTCATCTTCATCTTTTGGGCTAATTCCGATGCTGATTGTGCGGGCGGTATCTATGATTGTCAATCTACGTCCAGGTACTGTACCTTCCTAGGTGGCAATCTTGTCACATGGAAAAGCAAGAAACAGTTGGTTGTTGCTCTGTCCTCGGCTAAAGCAGAATATCGTGCTATGGCTCATGCGACATGTGAGCTCATGTGGCTTTGTACCCTTCTTGACAAACTTGGTTATTCTCCTTCTGGTCCTATTCCTCTTCATTGAGACAACCAGGCGGCCATACATATTACGCGTAATCCTGTTTTCCATCAACAAACCAAGCATATTGAGGTTGATTGTCACTTTATTCGGGAAAAGGTAGCTTCTAAGGACATCACTCATTTTGTTCAGTCTGGTGATCAACTTGTAGATGTCCTTACAAAGTCTTTAAGTCGAGATGCTCTTCATCATGTTCGTCACAAGTTGGGCATGATCAACATCCATGCTCCAACTTGAGGGGGAGTCTAGAAAGTATATATATTTGTGTGTTTTTGTGCTAAGTATGTGGACTTCTTGTTGTAAATGCATGTGTTCCTTCTCCTCTTCTCCTGCAATGTACCATAGTCTTTTGTTCTAATAAAGCTTTGTGTGTGAGGGTATGTGGCCCTAACACAACATTCCCCAAACTCTCATCTTCTCTCTTCTTCTCTCACACTCTACTCCTCTTTTTTCCTCACCATTATCATCCAACCTTCTTCTACTAAGGAAACCATCATCTTTAGATCATCTGACTCTTTGGAAGATAGGTGGATCTGCTACTGAATACCGTACGTTTGTGGAAGAAAATCTAGTCACATAAAAGAGTAAGCAACAGAGTGTTATGGCCAAATTAAGTGCGAAAGCATAATATAAAGCAATGGCTCATGCTACTTGTGAGTTGGTGTGGATAAAAAAAAAAAAACTACTACAAGAAATGGGATTTGTGGTGAATTTACCAATGCAGTTGGTTTGCGATAATCAATTTGGTTCCCATATTGACGATAATCCGATCTATCATGAAAAGAACTAAACAAATTGAAGCAAATTACTACTTTATGTGTGAGAAAGTCTCTGATGGTGAAATCTCTACACAATCTTCGATCCCGGGATCAACTTGCAAATGTATTCACCAAGATTTCTTCCCAGTTGGTCTACGCATATATATTGCAAGCTTGGCATCAATAACATATATTCTCTAGCTTGAGAGGGAGCATTAATATAAATAATATGGACCATACAACTATATGTAGATGTGTGTCGTACAGCTATATGGCCCACCTAGATGGTGGATATGGGTCTAGCCCTTCTTTTATCTCCTTGTTAAAGCCAAATTAGGCTTTTACATTGATTCATTATTTGGGTTTGATTACAATTCATGTTTATGAAATAGGTGGAACTTTTACTTTTGTTACCAACGGTATTTTTGTAATATCCGTGATTTTTTCGATGATTTATTTGGTATTTTATTTAATTTAAAAACCTAGATTAAAATTTATAAAATTAAAATAATAATAATTGATGTGTGTAATGTTGATAACATGTTTAATGTACGTTTCCCTTGGAATAATTGGATAAAAAATTGAAACTTTAAAGCACATTTCATGCACATAAACTTTAGTAATTCATTTTAAATTATTTGTATCATCTATGGAATAGATCTGAGCCATTGATTGATGGGTTAAATCATGTCGAATCCAATAGTGCAATTTGATCGACCCACATCCAATCATAGATCCTCTATCGTGGCCATTTATCCTCATTTCGATCACCGTGGCCCCCTGAATTGATCAAATCAAAATTTTGTTTCGTTGGAATCATAAAGTGTCCTTAGAGGAACTTTCGTGACCATTGAAATCCCCATTAGAATCTGATCAAGCCATTGAACCTCATTCCGACACCAAACCAATGGTAAAGGTGAACCCCCGTGATTATTTATCTTAATTGGTGTGTCAGTTAGCCGTGGGATTTTCCTTACACCTTTGTTATGGTATTTTAACCATCCATGTGAAATTTCATCAATGGATGATCTTCCGAGACCGTTTAATCAAAGATTTATTGTGCAGGGCCATGTGGACCACCAATCAAGGTGAAATCACTTACCTTTTTCATATGCTTAGGTGACCTATTGGATTAAATTCCATCGTAGGGTCCTAGATATGTCCATGTGGATCGAGAAATACCGAAGTCCCATTCGATGCGACGTACCAATTCAAAATCTAAATTTTAGGGTAGGGAGAGATTTCTATATTCGTTGTGGACCATCCATCTTTGTATATGGACATCGGTGTGTGTCTAGATTTTATGCATTCTATGTTTTCTAGGATGGCCCACGTCTCTATGTTTTCATAATCTTGAACCGAGGTGTGTCCATCGTCCATCGCATTTTTGATCAATTACTCTCAAACTGAAAGGAGAAACGGTGAGTTAACGGAATATCATCTAATCCATAACCACCCCAACCAATGGTACAGACCGTTTTGTGTAACTATCAACGGTTGTGATTTAATTTCATTTCCAAGCGGTCAAGCCTATCTTGAAAATCTCATCCGATCTCTTGTAACCACTCCGCTACAATGTGGTGTTTGCCACCGATTAAGCCTTTTGTGTCCTTGTTAGATCATAAATGGGGACACCACAAAAACTTTTCAAAATCACCTTATTTTATCAGTTTTTCGAGGCTGTTGATATGATAGATTCGGATTATTGAAAGATGGGCCTGATCTCAGAATATTGAGGATTGAATCTAGAGAGTCCGTATAAGACCCTTATTTGTGTCGACCATTATATATCCAATTGATGAAGTTTTGGTACCAAATTTTTTGTAGGACTCTTTGAGGTGGGTTATTGTGTGATGGAGGTCCTGGATTTAGGAAGTAAGCTTTAGGTGGGCCTACGAGAAAAAGTTTTTATCATCACCATCAATTACATGTCTAACCCATATTTGAATTTTAAATCAAACTACTTTCTCTGTATAACGCATACGAGGGAAATCCATCAGAAAACCTTCATATCTCCATCCTAACACTACGACTACCCATTATAACTCTAATCTCAACCGTCCATTATTTGCATCTTGTGCGTGAGACCGTCGAATCGTGATCGTGTCCGTTGGATCGAGATTTCTGTTCTACCTTTCATCAGATGCTCGGATCAGATTATCAAACCGTGAGTTTAAAGAATTACTAATTCGATTCCCTCTTATGAATTGTGCATTACATTGTTTAGATTCATTTAATTAAAAGTACAAGTGTCATAGATGATTCGGACCATTGGATCTATGTCCCGAACATTGGTAATTGGTTGATAAAGGGACGGATGGTGTAGATTTTGGTTGTAACATGTTCAGATTTATTTCATTGCATGTGGACCATAATTGGTTGAGAATATATTTGTGTGTATGTTGATTTATGAAAATGTACCAAAATCAAAAGTTTATTAGTGGGCCCCATTCATTACAAGATGAATGGAGTGGATTTCTAAAAAGAGGGCCCCACAAGAGAATAAAAAAAATTTAATACAATGTTACAGAGGACGCGCTGACCAGCAACGCCCTCACATGTGGACACGCATGGAGAAAACGAGGGGGGGGGGGGGGGTTGGATGGGCTGCCCAACTGAGCCCCACCTTGGTGTATATGTTAGGTCTACACCGTCCATCATCTCCTCCTTGTTTTCATTTGATGGCCCACCAATTTCCACTTTGATCCAATATTCGAATGGGCCCCACCATCACGAACATTGGCAACGTTTCTAAAATATAAAGTTGACAGAAAAGTGTAGAAATATACACGTTTCTGTCCACAAGTCAAAAAATATACACTTTTCTGTCAACTTTATATTTCAGAAACGTCACCAATGTTCGTTATGGTGGGGCCCATTCGAATATTGGATCAGAGTGGTAATTGGTGGGCCGTTAAATGACAACAGGGAGGAGAGGATGGATGGTCCCCCCCCCCCCCCCCCCCTTTTCTCCATGCGCGTCCACGCGTGAGGCCATTACTGGTCAGCAACGTTATATTAAAAAAAAATAAAAAATTCTCTTGTGGGGCCCTCTTTTTGGAAATCCACTCCATCTATCTTGTAATGAATGGGGCCCACTAATAAACTCTTGATTTTAGTGCTTTTTCATAAATCAACATACACACAAAATATATTCTCAACCAATTATGGTCCACACGCAATGAAATAAATCTGAACATGTTACAACCAAAATCTACACCATCCGTCTATTTATCAACCAATTACTAATGGTCGAGACATAGATCAAATGGTCCGGATCATCCATGGCACTTGTACTTTTAATTAAATAAATCTAAACAATGTAATGCACAATTCATAAGAGCGAATCATATTAGTAATTCCTTAGATTCACGGTTTGATGATCTGATCCAAGCATCTGATGAAAGGTAGAAGAGAAATCCCGATCCAACGTACACGATCACGATTCGACGGTCCCACGCACAAGATGCAGATAATGGATGATTGAGATTATAGTTATAATGGGTAGTTGTAGTGCTAGGATGAGATAGGAAGGTTTTCTGATGGATTTCACTCGTATGCGTTATATAGAGAAAGTCGTTTGATTTAAAATTCAAATATGAGTGAGACATGTAATTGATGGTGAAGGTGGAAGCTCTCTCTTTCTCTCTGAGGCCCACCTAAAGCTCACTCCCTAAATCCAGGACCTCCATCACACAATAACCCACCTCAAAGAGTCCTACCAAAAATTTGGGACCCAAACCTCATCAATTGGATATACAATGGTCGTCACAAATAAGGGTCATATACGAACTCTCTAGATTCAATCCTCAATATTCTGAGATCGGGCCCGCCTTTCAATAATCCAAATCTAACATATCGACAGCCTTGAGAAACTGATAAACTAAGATGAATTTGCAAAGTTTTCGTGATGTCCCGATCTATGATCTAACAAGGACACAAAAGGCTTAAACAGTGGCAAACACCACATTATAGCGAGAGTGGTTACAAGAGATCGAATGAGATTTTCAAGATAGGCTTGACCGCTTAGAAATGAAATTAAATCACAACCGTTGATAGTTGCACAAAACGCTTCGTATCATTGGTTGGGGTGGTCATGGATTAGATGATGAACTGTTAACTTACCGTTTCTCCTATCGGTTTGAGAGTAATTGATCAAAAATGCGATGGATGGTGAACACACCTCGGTTCAAGATTCTGAAAATATGGAGACGTGGGTTATCCTAGAAAACCTAGAATACACAAAATCTAGACATACACCGATGTCCATACACATAGATGGATGGTCCACAACGAATATAGAAATCTCTTTCTACCATGAAATTTAGATTTTGAATTAGTACGTCCCATCAAATGGGACTTCAGTACTTCTTGATCCACATGAACATATCTAGGACCCTACGATGGAATCTAATCCAATAGATCACCTAAGCATATGAAAAAGGTCGTCCATAAGGGATTTCACCTTTATTGGAGGTCCACATGGCCCTACATAATAAATCTTCGATTAAACGGTCTCGGAAAATCATCTAGTGATGAAATTTCACATGGATGGTCAAAATACCATAACAAAGGTGTAGAGAAAGTCACACGGCTAACTGACATACCAATTAAGATAAATCATGGGGTTTCACCTTCACCATTGGTTTGGTGACGGAATGAGGTTCAATGGCTTGATCGAATTTCGATGAGGATTTCAACGGTCACAGATGTTCCTCTAAGGACACTCTATGATTCTAACAGAATAAAACTTGATTTGATCAATTCAGCGGGCCACGGTGATCAAAATGAGGATAAATGGTCACGATAGAGGATTTATGATTGGATCTGGGTCGATCTGACTATATTATTAGATTCTACATAATTTAATCCATCAATCTATAGCTCAGATCTATTCCACAGATGATACAATTAATTTAAAATGAATTACCAAAGTTTATGTGCATGAAATGTGGTTTAAAGTTCCAATTTTCTATCCAATTATTCCAGGGCAAACGTACATCAAACATGTTATCAATTTAATTTCATAAATTTTAATCCAGGTTTTTAATTAAATAAAATACCAAATAAATCATCGAAAAATCACGGATATTATATCCTACCCCCATTACAAGAATTTCGCCCTCAAAATTCAATCTAACATACTAAACTCACAAATGCAGATTCTACTATATGGTATTTATGTCCTACTAATCCTAAGTTGAAGTGTTCACAAGTGTGTATATAATCATTTACATGAATTTGGGTTCTTACAATGCACCCTCCTTACGGGAATCTCGTCCTCAAGATTCAAACACTTGCAACTAAGTTACTAAATCGCCTAACCTTCCATAAGCTCAGGATATGGGTTCTATGTTGGTTATAGGCCTATCGCTCTAGGATATTTACTATGGTTCCCAAATGCCCTAAATAATCTTTCATGTCTCACCCAATTATAACTATCATCAACCAAACTACCACCTTAATTCTTTGGGAATGTTCTAACTAAAACTTAACTAAGCACCATAACTCTAATTCTACTTCACTAGGTGTTAGCCCTAACCCTAGGTACTTCGGGATTCTAGAAATATCTAAACATTGTTTAATAAATAAATGTTACCATTATTTATATTTCTGTAATTATTATCTTAGTAACGCTTGGAAATTCGTACTTGAGCGGTATATTCAGGAGCTGAATTTCGAGGTGTTACAATTTCTATCTTTTCAACTATTTATAAATATAAATAGGGGGGACATCCAAACCCATTCTCTCTCTCTCTCTCCTCTTTTCTTCTCCAAAACTCTCATCTTTCTTTCCTTTCTTCTTTCTCTCTCCATATTCTACACCAACCATAGTTTGAAAACCGAGAAAAAGTCGGCTGAACTCGATGTTCACCCAAGTCGGGCCGACTAAAAAACTCGAACTCAATGTTCAACCAGGTCGAGTTGACTCAAACACTTACCCAACTGTAGTTTAAAAACTCAAAATTTAAACTCAACTCAATATTTAATAATTAGAAATAGCATGTAACCAGGAATAGATAATATAGTATTAGCATAGAAATATGCAACTTTAGTCAAAGCAGAGCTTAGCTTACTAGTAGGCACAACTGCCTTGACAACATGAGGTAATCCCATCCTTGAAATAAATAAATAAAAACAGCATGAGGTAATAAGTTTGAATGCCAACCATTGTTACAATTTTTTTATTTAAAAAGAATAAACTTGGCAAGTGACTCAATTCAAGTCATGCTAAGTCATGTCAAGATTGACTGAGTCAATGAGCCGACTTGACGAGGAACATTGAGTCTAAACCTAGTCGAGCTTGCCAACAAGTTTCATAGTGACTAAGCTCAATTCTATCTAAGTAGACTCGACATGCAGGACTCATATCGAGTCATAGAATTTCAAAACAATGGACCTAACTTGATCTTTAATATTTTAATATTAATATTAAAATTAAAATTACTAGAAACAGTGTTATCAGAATCGTATGATTCAAGGAATGAATCGTACAATTCATATTGTATCGTATGGGTGTACGATTCAAACTGTACACCTAAATAGCAAATCCTAAATAAACGTAAAATAATTGTAGACTACGTAAATGGCCCGAAAAATTACTTAAAAAATCAAATTTTTTTTCAGTTAGAAAAAGCATTAAAAAGGCACTCTTATTGAAAATATCCTCATATTTTTCTTTTGAGAGAGAGAGAGAGGAGATTTAGGGATTTTGATATTCGAAAACCCAAAACAAAGATATCAAGATACCTTTTTGTTCACAATGGAATCAAATGCCATTTTTTCTAACATGATTCTACACTCAAGAAATGTACTAACCTGTACAAAATTATTAAAGGACACTTGCATGTTTTTTAAGATAATTTTTTGAAAGATAACAAAAGAAAACAAAGGAAAATAACAAGAATCCTATATATAATGATATGTATAGTATACTATATACATTTTGTTGATTGATAATATCATGATATGTATTATTTTTTTGGTACGTGTCGATTGGGAAATAGATGATTGATTAATTTTTTTATCTTTTCTGATTTACTTATTTTCTTCATGCGTTTTTTATATTTTTTAAAGAAATCAGAAAAAATCTAATGAGTTACAACACAAATTTGCAATTAGATATGATTCAAACCCTATTACGATTTGTGATACAATAACAATTTTGACAAAATTGTTTAGAAATACTAATATATATCTAATATACTTGGAATTAGTATCATCATCATCATCATCATCATCATCATTTAAGCACTATCTCAATTAATTGGGGTTGGCCATGAATCCCATTCCGCCATTTCACTCTATCAAGGGTCAGACCTTGGAATTAGTACAAGTAATATAAAATTGGAAAATTTTCCATCAAAGCTACTGGTTGACATGGCAGTTAAGCACGTTTCTCCTTTTGCCAGTGGTTGTGGGTTCAATTCCCATGTTTTATACCTTACATTCCCAAGACTGATTTTGCTGTGGTGAGTTGCGCCGAATTGACTCAATGAGTCCTCCTAAGTCTCGATCGAGTCAGGCCCAAGATCGATTTTCCAAGCGAACCTGGCTCAAAATCTCATTGAGTCAAGTTGACTTAGCTGAGTCTCGAGTCAAGTCAGCAAGTTTTAGAACTATGATACCAACCATGACGATGTCACATTAAGTGTATGTCAAAGTCAATCTAAGAGAAATTCTTGAAAATCTAAAATATCAAACAAGCAGCAGCTGCAATCATGTAGATATCTGAATGAATAGCTGTCTATGACAGCGGATAACTGTCAAGAGAGGATAATTTCAAGAGGAAAGCCATGTCTACGACCTCTATTTGTGAATATTAACTATGACGACCTCACAGAAACTGTATATCAAAACAATCTAAGCCAATTCTTTGAAAATCTAAAATATCAAAATAAGCAATAGCTGCAATCATGAAGATCGCCAAAATAAAAGCAGTCTATAACAGAGAATGGTGATGCTTCAAGAACTTCCAATAAATGAATTTCAATAATAAAAACAATTCATGGATAAAAGCTACAGATCACATAAAGCACGTAATATGGAAGATAATGAACCTGTACATATGCTCCACAAATTCATCAATGAGAATGGGCCAAGCACCTGGGGATGAAGGCACAAAGAATTTTATGATAGCATAAAGAATTCATGAAAGCCTATTTTCTAGCAGCATATTCTTAACTCAAGCCATTCATGTGCCAGTTCTGATAAACAAAATTGCAAGGAAAAGGAACTGTTTTGTAAGAGAAGCATCCCAGTTATCAATAACTTTAATTCATGTGGCATCCAAGGGACAGTTTCAACTCTCCCATCCGATAACTCATTTACCACCTTGTCCAGAATGGTTTGTGTCCAGTAGGCCCCAGAACTAACCCAACTTGACTACAGGATCTCAAATTACTATTATTGAGCATATCTCCGTTAAATGTTATGCATAGCAAAAACTTTCAATTCGAGCAATTTCACGACATACAGTGACATGGATTCACTATAGACCAACGACAGTCCAATCAGCACAATCCAATTCAAGCAATCATGATTTTACTCTTGATTACACAGGGCAAATGGCCATAGCAGATTGCCGTTTGAACCAGACAAAAGATTATCAGAAAACCATAAATTAGTCTTTCACTTGATGGCTACAACTATCATTGTTGTTTGCCACCTCAAAAGTTGTAGAGATATCACGGATGTTTGTCTTTTGCACCAAGCTCATGGAAGAACAGAATCTAATAAATTGTGGCCATGTTTTGTGAGAAGTTTACAGAAGCCTCTGGTCTATGACTCTGCAATCTAGTTTTGTTCTATATGTGAATCTATAAGAAACTAAACATGGAGAGACTAGCTTTAAGATCTTGATTCCATGTCTGCTAAATGCTACATGATGTTTCCAAGTCCCAAATCTAATGTGTGCATGTTCCACATGTACATTTATAAGATGAGTGGATACCTTTAGGGTCATATCCTTCAAGATCTTCATGTATGCATCTGCTAAATGGTAGAAGCTGTTGCCAAGTGTCCTCAGAAATATTATGCCGATGATGTTTCTAAATACAACTCAATAGATTAGTGACCTTGGACCAGAGCAATAAGAAACCAACAATAGATACATCACCACATAAAAAGGAATTGGATTTGTGACATGGGAGCCATTCTCCAAAATTCATCAAAGGCCTGCTTGTTTCACCAATTACCACTGTAATGTAAAGGAAATGTGCAATGATTACAAATTACTTTACCTCTTTTGAAACCAATTGTATTTGATCACCGATTCCTGTGTTTGTTCTATCAATGGTAAAATCGTAATGGTGACACTTTTACATTACGTTAATATCAAATCATCACCGAAATGCACTGATATCACTGTTTGGATTAGAGATTTTCATAGAAATTCCATGAAAAAGTGCAATGATTACAAATTACTTGTCTGTTGTATACATTTTCTTTAAGGGGCCGTTTGGATGTGTAAATGGAAGTAAATGGGTGGAATTGGGAGTAAATGGCATTTGAGGTGTGTTTGGATGGGAGTAAATGCATGTAAATGAAATGAAATGGGAGTAAATGGGGATGTAAATGAAATCCTCTCTACGAGAGAGGATTTAAAAGTAAATGGGGTGAATGCCTTTTTGAGTTCCCTTGGAGAGTCGCACGAGTAAACAAAGGTGCCATTACGCACATGTCCACCATACATGTGGCACACTGATGATACTCCAAAACAATCCAATTATCGACTACATCACTAAAATTACACCAAAAGAATGATCCAAACCGTCCAAAGGTTGGCCATCTAAATGGATGGTTAATAAATGTTAGCAAGTTGTTTGTTTGTGATCCTTCATTTGTGGCTTACCCGAGGCTTGAAATTTCCTTATTTTTTGCGAAGTTATATATTTTAATAGGCTTATTACAATCATTCTATTAAATATCACATATGTACACTAAATTAGGATATTAAACCTGATTTGGGATATTACATATAGTCCTGTGAATATATTAAAAAATTCAAATGCATTCCAATTCCTCTCATTTACTCTCATCCAAATAGAATATTTGGATTTCAAATTCATTTCATTTACTCCCATCCATACACAATTGAGTCAGTCAATTATTTCCAATTCATTTACCTCCAATTCCATTTCCCATTTACCTCCATTTACAAACTCCGAAGCGATGATTCCCCTGTTTGGTTTGGCAGTGGCAAAATCATACTATGTCACATTTCCTTTATATTACTGGTGTAATTGGCGAAACAAATAGGCACCAAAGTAAATACTCATTTGCATGCAACAAAGACAGGTCCAACATTGAAATGAACAATTATAGAGAGAGAGAGAGAGAGAGAGAGAGAGAGAGAGATCATGAATGAAAAGCAACTTAAGGTAGGTAATTGCTCAGAATTATTGATGAATGGCCTCATTAAAGTGGAACAGACATCAGATGGAGGTGTGCTACAAATCCCCAGTACAAAGATCCACTTTCAACAGTCCCACTCGCAAGAAAACCTGCAACGACATTTTCATCTCTATCCACTTTCTTAAATGAAATCCTTAACCCTGATAACTGGGGACTGGTGGGAGAAATTTAATATTATTTAAAGTGAATTCCCTTGATTCAGAGGTAGTTGCCCAGAATCAACACATATGCAATGACAAGACTTTTACGCAGATCGAAATGCTAAAGGCAGACACAGTAGGAGACTAGAACACAACACAAATTGTCAAGTGAAAAAACAACCAACAGAACAAATTGTGGGGCATGCACAAGATGGTTATGAAAAAGAAGGGATCCAAACCTAGGCAAGTCAACATGATAGGTGTTCTAACACCCACATCACTGGCATTTTAGCAGCATGTATGAGGAGAGTAACTTCCTGGAGTGGACTAAAAGTTGTAAAATTGGCATTTAAATGGATTACGTAGCAAAAAATATGGTGACAATGAAATAACTTCAAGATTCCAAGGTCAACGACTAGAATGATTACATAGCAAAAAATAAGGTAGCAATGAAATAACTTCAAGATTCCAAGGTACCCAAGTCAAGGACTAGAACAGCCCATCAGAATTCTTAACAATCCAATTGCCTCATTATATGCAGCTCCACAAAGTTGCTGCAGTAAAATTTTAAAAATAAAAATTCAACCACATAATAAGTTACTACCTACCTTTTTATTCAAAAGAATAAAGTACCAACTACTAATTCAGGCGTACATAACAACAGGGAACTAAACTGTCTACTGTCAGTCAGGTTTGAGACAGACTGAAAGAAGAGTAAAAGATACGATTTAGACAAGTATAGTATAGAAAAGATTACCAAGATCAATGAAGTGATGGCTCATTACTATACTCATAAATTCTACCTCGACATTTTTTTTATTGGTTGTTCCTAGTGTTCCAAATATCAGCAATATTATCCATTATATTGTCGGATATTATCGGTATCACCAAGTCAGCGATGACAAAATTGCTGGCAGTTTAAAATATTCCAAATATTGCCCGTATTTTCAATAATATTGGTGATATTATCGGTATCAGTGATATTCTGAAAGAATCTCTAATAAAAATTCCCTAATATCGGCGATACTAACGATAATATCTCATCAAAACCCTGATACTAGAGAAACATCCGTAAATAGGCGAAAATTGTCAAAAAATTGGGATATTTCCAAAAACCCAAAAATCTCCACTTTTCGGATTTTTTTATTTTATTTTTTGGAATTTTATTCCTTAAGTGATTCGATCATTCTTAGTTTTTATTAAATCGAATTTTGGATGTGAGGAGAAATCTCGACTCGAAACAAAGACGAGCCGCAACTCAAAGGTGACGGAAAATCATAGAAAAATAAAAAACTTTTTTCAAATGTTGGCATGGATTGCAATGGAAATCCATGTCTATACATGATTCTCATGCATTAACATGGATTTGTGGCAAAAATATTAACATTTAGGTGAAAAATGGGAGAAATTGATGAAATCCTAATTTTACCCTTTTAATTAATGTTGAAAATTTATATATTAATGAGTGTTATCCAATCTATTGATTGGCTACAAATTTTATATATTTAGTCCCCCCCCCCCCCCCTCTAAAATCACCAACAAGACAAGCAGAGCCACACCACTCTTTTTCCCAATGTTTCCCTTGGACAATAATATTTTTCCGAGTATCGGCGTTGCCGATACATGTTTCCATATCCCCGATCATCAATACATGTAATGATACTGATATTCTAAACGCTATTTGTACCTCAACAAATTCACACCATTGGTTAAGAAGTCGAAACCTTCCTGTCAAAACTAATCTCCAAACAGCTACAGCCCTTCTTACACCTGGAAAGAATCCCATAAAGAACAAGAAGTCAAGACAACTGAGGGAGAATAATAGCATTAGATAGTTTAAAAGGCAACATGAGATACAAAAGACAGTTGTTAAAGGATTATATTAAACTAAGGTAAGAGAAAAGGACTTACCGATGTTCTTTTGCCCATTTTCACGGCAAATGAAAAAAACAAACCCATAGAAACATGTGAATGAATGAGAATCTACCTACAAAAGAATTGTCAACAACGACAATTTTGTCACTTACAAAGACATAACAATCACATAACTAGTGATAGAAGTAGCAAACAAAGAACCTTGTAAATAGCATAAAAGCTTATTATGAAACAAAATTCAAGAGCACTTTAGAAACCGATATAACATAAAAATAAAATAGAAAGGTGGTGACTCACTGTCAAGTTTAGGAGTGACATGAGCTTGGAAAGGTCGTCAAAAATCACACTCCTGTCACTAGAAAAATTACATTTCTTAATATGGTAGCCAAAATAGGAAATGGTAACGTTAATTTCCATGGCCAAGTGCCATAACTTTCCAGTAAGCTATATGAAAAGGGTTCTTGGTAAAGATCTGTAGCAATCAAGGATTCAAGTTCTATCTCGTTGACAATTTGAATAAAGAAGACAACATTTATAGAAGAACACATATGTGACTAAGTGAGTATCAGTTTTCAAAACCCAATTCATGCATTTGGTCCATAGACTCACAGACCAACCTACCATATCCTTTATATGTAACTTGAATACACTTCTATAACAATGGGTATGATGGGTAGATTAAACTCATTGTACCCTTTATAAAAGAAATGGCTAACATCGGCTAACCAGGCATTGGTCCATAGAACTAGGATGGTTTGGATCATTGAAAATTGGCATAAGCTCCCACATACACATTGCGAACAAGGCAACCAAAAGCTAATTAAGTTTCCATAGGTTGCAATGCAAACAAAGAGCTTCAAATTAGTATGAAATCTATGATGGACAAAGTGGAGCTTAGAATTGTCCAGCAAAATTTGCAAGAATGGGAAAGCAAAAAAGATGAATTGCACCGAGTATATGTACACATAAATGTTACAGCTCATCATTCATTAGTTTGACACATTATGTGTGTATAACTTCAAATCATACTTCACATGGGTTAGGGAGAGGGATTCTTTAGTTGTCCGTGGGAACTTGAGATTAGACACAAAAGCCTTAGGCCAAGGGGGAGTTGTGGGCCATGGATCTTAGTCAAGGTATTCAATAATGATAATGGTGGCTCTTACGAAACAGGCCATAGAGGCTGTTACAGCCCCTGTAACGGCCTTTAAAAAGAAAAGAAAGAAAGAAAAAGAATAATTGTGTCAGCCGGCAAATTTTTCCATAACAGCCATTATGGCCATTCCTACCATTACCATTATGTAATGGTCGTAACGGCCATTATGTAAACGTTTTTTAATACCTTGATCTTAGTACCTTGTTTTGCCATAACCACTTAATAGATATGAAGACGATTGTGGTTCTTCTTATGTGGTCATCCAATGTGAGGGGACTAATGGAAAATAAGGGAAGGCCTCCACCATCAGGCTTGACAACAAAATGGTGCCTTTGCCCTACCCCACATGGGACCAAACGTGTCCTGGATATAGGATCCTATGATTGAATAGTTAGATACTTGCATTGGCAGATCCCTTCAAATCTCTAGACCAAGAAACCCGTCATGCTTGGACTAGATCGACTTGTGTGTGGAATAACTTTGAATAATTCTTAGACATGAGGGTGTTTGTAGAGTTCAAGGTCTTGGTGTATGTGCTTTGGCTCACTTTACAAGATTATTCTAATGGCCGACATGTAAGTGCATGTAATAAAATCCAGTTGAGGGACACATGATCCAATATGGGATTCACTTGAGGCACACATGATCCAATATGGGATTCACTCCGGTTGAGGCACACATGATCCAATATGGGATTCACTTGGTTACTCAAGATATTATTATTGGACTGATCTTATGGTTTGGGTCATTTGTGAAGTGTCTTTTAAATTGGCCAGCATCCAAAGATTTCTAATGGCTGGCCAAAGTTTTTCAACCGTTATTTTTTAGTTTTAACCGTTGATTTGTTTTAAATCAAGCTTGATGGACATCCATTGTCTAAGATCTATTCATCCATCCTTTGGACTTGCATGGGATATTAAGCCTAGAATGATAGTTAAGAGATTTGGTCAATTTTGGAACATGGTTAGGCAGAATTACAAACTTTTGATGTAGTAAGGGCCGGTTGGGTTTTCCAATTCCCTATGAAATGCAAAGTAAATGAGCCATCATTATCATTTATGTGTTTGTTTCATCAGGAATTATGGCTTGTAAATCAAGGGTCAAGTACACTTATAACGGAAATGGGTAAAGTAAATTGTAATCATTATATTTTTCACATTATAAAACTACCGTTTTTACAGTAATATCTGGATGAAACAAACAATCTGGTAAAATCATTATTGCACTCAAATGTAAGTGATGTCATCACACAATTACAAGAGTAAATAATCATTACCCATTTACAACCATTTACCATTGTAATTGGTAAACCAAACAGACCCTAAGGCATAGAGAAGACTGTAGGGTGGTGGAGCACCATAACTTGTCTCTCCCCGTAACCCTAACTCCTTATATATAGATCATATGCCAGAGGGATTAGGAGTGAGAACATTTAGATGTCCCAAGCCCCCTTAGATGTCACCACTAAAGAAATAAAAAAGAGAATGGAGAAGAGAGATAGATCCCTCCTTTCCCATGTCCACGAGTGGGGTCCACTATGGATGGCTCTCGTGTGCCTACCTAGCCCTACTCTAGATTGGCAAGTTGGCCCCCATCCTTCCACTCCATCCAAGGCAGATCGATGAGAAACCTACTTTTGGAGAATCGGCATCGATACTTCGTCAAAATTAGCATCATTGATCAAAGTTATAGAATTTCAGTGTTAGTGTTTCTGGAAACTTGATAACATCTAGATGGGAATCCTAGAATTGTAACTAATTAAATATTGATTTTTTAAACTTTTATTTTTCCACTACATTTTGAAAATCCTAACAATAAATATATGCATGCATATTGCATACATAATGCATGTATATATTGATAATTTTGCATAAATTTGTTAAGAAGAATTCATTACAAATATATACCTTGACTGTCTTCTTGAGTTGACCAACTTTGAAAGAAGAGCTAGTTCCTCCTTTGATTTTGCATGTTCATTTATTGATATAATCTCTGTATTAAGAAAATCATAATACTAAATATCAATGACAAGAGCACACATAATTCATTCATAATACATGTAAATAAAACAAAAGCGTCCACCTACCATATGAACGACTATGGGGATATTGGAAAAGGAAACAAATGGATTTTTTTTCCTCAAATTGGAAATTAGTAATGCAGTGTCCAAAGAAGACCTAACTACCACATAAAATGCATACTAAACTTCAAGACATTAAAAAATTCTGCTACGGGCTGGGTTTCAAATTAATCACACTAAATGTTTCAAATTAATAAGAAAGTAACTCATAAGAAAAGGATTTTATTAGGTTCTAAGCTCATCATCATTGCCATCCTCATCATCATCCCAGACTTTTCCCAGCTATTTGAGGCCTGCTTTACAAATCTTGTTTCATTGTCGAAAGATAAATGAAAAAATACTTGACAATTGATAATAGCAACAAGATCATTATAACTTGCACCCCTTTTCAAAGAAGTTCAATCAAGGGATGCTATCCGATAGTTATCGCACAAGGGCTAATATTAGTAACCATTGACTGAGGGTCCATGCCCAACTGAGCTAAATTACATTCATGTAGAAAAAAAAAATGACCAAAAGTGAAGGTAGCACTATTTTAATTCTGATTAAGTAGAGGCTAGCTCCTTGATACAAAATTACAAATAGAGTGAGTGATACCCAAAAGTGGCCATTTCTTCTTCTTCTTATTTTTGCTTTTTTAGGATAACGGGGGAAAAAAAATTGATTAAAGAAGCGCCGAAACGGAGAGAAAAAATTACAATACAAGCCTAAAAAGGAAAAGAACAATCTTTCAAAACATCTATACAATGAGCCAATTCCACAACATAAAACATCACCTTCTAATGACCCACTCCACATTATTGCCTTTGTTTTGAAAGCATCCCTCATTTCTCTCGCCCCAAAAGTGGCCATGTCCAGTTTACCGAATTGAAAAAAGGAAAGAGGTTGCTCGAATACATCCTGATGTACTTCAGTAAAATATGTGGGGATTTTAGCTTTTGAATTTGGGCCATCATCCAATGATCCAAACCATTTATATAATGAGTCTCACTCAGTATGGTGGAAAGCAAACATACAAAATCTCTGACTTGGATTATTTCAACCCTTTAATAATTTAGCTTTTTTTCTTTGAACATGAAAGGTTGCTATAACCTTTGTATAATCACCTGGTTGAAATATTCAATCAGAGAGTTTTTTTGGGCATCCCCACCAAGCCGAGGCTATCAAGTAAACAGTTTGGGTCATTAAAAAAAAACTAAATCCAACAGCTAAAATTCCAATGTATCTTATTGCAATATAGATGGATGTATTCAAGCAAACCTCCAAAAGAAATTCAATTGAAACACGCCCTAAAGAGGGGAAGGAAAAAGATGCTGAGGCATGAAAGTGACAGGGAAGGGTGAATGGCCAACTAAAGCAATGCTGCATTGTGGAGTTAAGTGAACTGAGCTAAGCACACTTTTTGGCAGTCATCACTCAGATCGCACCAAGGCAAATGTGCAAGATCCAAGCCATTCATCAGCCGGATCCCACTGGGTGGGTGCATCATTTCGTAATTGATGCTAATCTGATCACCATATGGCAATATGCACTTGTAGCATTTCAACCATCTCTCTCAGCTGTTCATTTATTTTTGTGTATGGCCCATCTGATAATCAGAATGACTGGATTTTTTAAACCGCACATCTACACATTAGGCCCTAGCTGACGAGCAGCTGGCATCTCGCACATGTGCCATGTCCCCACGTCTGAGAAGCGACCACAGAAATAATGTATCACTATAGCTCAGTAAGCATTCCTCAGGCCAATTTTGTCTAAGGATGCGTTTGGTTGCACCAATTTCATGATATTGCTAGGTTAATGAGTCTAATTTGCTGCAAAATTTCATGAAATTTGGTGCAACCAAACAGTCCCTAATACTGAATGCAGATGGCATTCGAGAGTACGAAATTCGCCTTTGACGTAGTAATTTCAACAGTCTTGTACGAGAAAGATCTCGTAACAACATCGAAGCAAAAATACCTCAGCCAAGGAATTATAAATATTGCGATCGCTATATCGAAAGAATTGTATGAACGATGGAACCCCAGATTGAACTTTTTCTTTCCAAGAAAAAAAAACCCTAGATTGGCAGGGAAAGTGAGGAATCTGCGTACCGCAATATCGGGCGTAGATGTCGACCAGATTCGAGCCAGGAGAGTCCATCGATTGTTGAAATAGATCTCGGAAAAGCTAGGGTTTTTTATTTTATCAATTACAGAAACAAAAACCCTAGCTTAGAGGGAAGAACTCTGTCCCCCCCTCTTTCTTCTTCTTCCCTATTTTACAAGGACGGTGGAATGAGTGTTTTAAGAGCTCGACTCGGTTCGCCGTTCCGACTGGAATCTCACCAACGAGAGGAGTGCAATGGCTACGGACGCGACTTTCCTGTAACACCGATCTGTGGGGCCCACCTCGATGTCCGTCTGACATCCATTCCGTCCATCAGTTTCGCGAGCTCGTGTTAGAGCATTGAATAAAAAATGAGGCAGTTCCAAAATTCAAGTGATCCACGCTGCAGGAAAAAGTGGGGATTGAAGGCCTACCATTGAAACTATCGTTGGTGACCGTGATGTTTAGATGCCATCCAAACCGTTCATGAGGTTATTCACACCAGGATTAACGGACAACATAAATATTATCCTGATCCAAAGCTTCCTTGCCCTCCACGAAGGCATTCAATCCAAAGCTTACACTACAGGAATTCCGGGAGCGGATTAGATGAGACCCCGGATCCACCGAGGTGGGTGGGACCCCTGACTGTGGGGCTCACAGTGATGTCTTTGTATTAAATCCACACGGTCCAACCATTTTGAAAACTTATTTTAGGATATAATACCAAAACGGAATCTAAATCTAATCTTAGGTGAAACACACCACAAAAACAGTCATGATTGAATCTCGACCATTGAAAATCTCATGGATTTTCAATAGATTCCACCGGAATGTTTATTTTCCATCCAACCTGTTGATAAGGTTACAAACATCTAGATGAAGAGACCACATAAATATCATCTTGATCCAAAGCCTTTGTGGCCCACATGAAGCTTTTAATGGTCAATCATCACTATTTCTTGTACTATGGCCCATCTGGAATTTGGAACTGCTTCATTTTTTCGGATCATGCCCTAAAATGATCTTTCAATGCGGATGTATAGCGTGGATGTAGTCACATACATCACAGTGGCCCCACAGTCAGGGTACCACCCACCTGGGTGGATCCAGGGTCTCACCCAATCCGCTCCCAGGAATTCCATGTTTGCCGAGGTACGGAAAGTAGCGTGCTTTCCCACCAACCAACCGGTGTGTGAGGGGCGCGAATTAGGTGTTACCCCGGGAACAGCTTAGTGGGTGTTACTCCTACCGTATGGCCCACATGGATGATATTTTGTATATCCATTCCGTCCATCCGTTTCTACATCCCATTTTAGGATGTGCTTCTAAATATTATTTAGATCAAAATCTCAAGTGGACCACACCACTAGAAACATTGTAATTGAGTGCCCCACTATTAAAAATTCCTAAGAGCCCCTAATAAGGTTTTAGTAGTGTTTATTTGCAATCCAAGCTCTTTATAATGCCGATAAGGTCAGGGAAATATAAATATCACTTTATCTAAAACTTTTGTAACCCATAAAATGTTTTTAATGGTTATTCAACACTGTTTCTAGTGGCATGGTCCACATGAGATTTGGATATTCTTATGGTTTTGAATCACATCCTGAAACGACATGAAAAAATAGATAGACGGCCTAGATATAATATATATATATATATATATAATATATATATATATATATATATATATATATATATATACACTAAGATGGGTCGTACACGATCAGGGTTAGGGTTGTGCATCGAGTTGAGGTGGGCCAAACTTGGCTTGACTCGTCTACGCTTTCCTTGAGTTTGAGCTCGAGCTCGAGCTCACCCTCAAGCTTATCATTGAAGCTTGCCTTGTTCGCTAAAACTTTTGAGGCGAGCTTGAAGCGAGCTAGTGGATCGAGTCGAGGCGAGCTTACCTCAAGTCGAGTCAAGCTTGCTCCCATCTCAATTTATTATATTTTTTACTACAAAATACAAATTAAAAGTCAACAACATTGAATTCAAGAAGTCATACATATATTAGGGGAGAATAGTATATCTACGGATGGGACCCCACCATTAAAATGACCTAGCTCTGATCAATTTTTTCTTTGGCCAGGTCACACATGCATTGAATGCAGACCACTAGTAATATTTTTTGAACCATAATTAACACAGTACATGCATAGCTCACCACATGAATGGACTGCCCTGATTATTGTGTGAACCTTAGCTGATTTATAGGTCAGATGCACCACCTCCCTCGTAAAATTGCAATCAATAGCCTTATATGGTGTTTGGTCTTACCATAGCCCCTATTTTGTAGATATGTATGGCGTGTGGTCTCACCGTAGCACCTATGTTTGTGTAGCGTGTAAAACACACAACCACGGTGTGCTCACCATGTTTTGTACTTGAAATTACTCAATCCATCAGATATGCTTAGATATGCTCAACAAGGAATGTTCTTACCTGGATAAAATAGTAAGATTAAGAAACCCCCCAAACATGTGAGTGTTTTATATGTCTTAAGCTTGGACTACAATGTATGTGAGGGGAGGGGGGAGAAAGAACCAAGAAATAAGAAGATTATGTTTTTTTTTTTAACAAATATCTATACGAAACAAGTCGAGTTGAGCTCGAGTCGAGTGACCCAATGGTCGAACTTGACTCGATTTCTGACTCAAGCTCCTAAATGAAGCTTGGCTTAACTTGTTTTACTGAGTCGAGTCGAGCCGAGCCGAGCCGAGCTTTTTCAAGTTGAGTCGATCGAGTTTCTCGAGCTGACTCAGCTCATGACCAGCCGTAGTCAGGGTAACACCCACTAAGCTGTTCTCGGGGTAACGCCTAATTCGCGCCCGTATGGGACCCATACGATATCGTTAGAAAGTGGGCGCACCATGTACGTGGCCCAAAAGTCGTCCGATATGATCGGGTAGGAGACGTGTACAAAAAATGAACGGTCATGAAAGATTGCATCAAATATGTACGCGTGGCCAACTGGTACCCTGACCTATTTCTATGTCGGCATGTGGCGAACACACCATAAACCCATGAGGTAACCCACCTTAGTGGACGATAAAAGGTCGACGCAGATTGCCTGCGAAGCCCTGTTGCAGGAATTTCCTGAGCTCAGAAGCTAGGTGAAGCCCACCATGGTGTTTGAGAGAAATCTACCCGGTCCATCCTTTCTCCAGATCACGTAAGTATATGGGCCCAAAAATGAGGCGGATCCAAAATTCGTGTGGGCCTGTCAGACCTGTAAGACAATAAAAAGTGGGTGAGGAAATGCCTACCTGACACCTCCCTGGTCCACGGTGATGTATATTTGCCATCCAAACCGTTCATATGGTCACTCTTACTGCGATGAACTGAAAACACAAAATTATTAGCGTGATCCAAAACTCGTATGGCCCCAATGATGTTTCAATGGTGGACGTTCAATCATCATGGTTTCCATCATACGGCCCACTTGAGTGTTAGATCTGCCTCATTCTTCAGCTCATATCTTAAAATGCTCTGAACAGATAGACGTGGTGTATTTCTCACAAACTTGTGGGTCCCACCTAACTTATGAGTACAGGAACTTTATGCCAAAGGGTTTAGCAGGCAATCCGCGTCCCCACTAGGTACCCCCATTGGTACCTAGCCAGAGACGGATGGTCCTGACAAGGGTTCTGTACGCCCACTGATGTATGTATTTTATCAAGACCGTTCGTCCATTATGACCGATCAATTTAGGGCATGATATGGGAAAGGGTAGCGGATTGCGAACCACTGATCTGGGTGGTGTGTTGACGTCACCAAGTCCCATGGGCCCAACCATGTGTATGTGCTATATCCATACTGTCCGTCCATTTGGCAACATCATTTCAGGCCTTGAGCCCAAAAATGAGGCAGATACAAAGCTTAAGGGGACCACACCAAGGAGAGGAATGGGACCATGATTCCCACTTAGCCCAAAAATGAGGCAGATACAAAGCTTTAGGGACCACACCAAGGAGAGGAATGGGAACCATGATTCCCACCGTTGAGATCTTTTTAGGGCCCACCATGATGTTTATTTACCATTCAACTTGTTCATGAGGTCAGGCAGACTGGATGAAGGAAACAAACAAACATGAGATTGATCCAGAACTTTCCTGACCCACAAGAAGTTTTCATGGTAGATGTTCATTCCCCACTACTTTTATGGTGTGGTCCCCTTGAGCTTTGGATCTGCCTCATTTATGGCATCAAGCCCTAAAACAGTCTGGCAAAATGGACAGATGGTTTGGATATAACACATATATCATGGTGGGCCCACACAACTTGGTGACATCAAAATGAACACTTTTTTCTAGGTTAGTGCACACTCCTGTTAGGCCATGTTAGCCACGCCTTGGCAATCGATACCATGAGCTCAGTGTTCCACTTGAACTATGAATGTGAGCGGGTGGGGATTGAACACCTATTAGTTAAAAACATTTTGGGGCTACAAAAGTTTTGGATTAAGCTAACATTTATGTTTTCCCTTCATACATGTCTACGTGACCTTATCAACAAGTTAGATGGCAAGTAAACATGGTGGTGGACCCTAGGAAAGTTTTAATCGTGGGCATTATTGTCACCACTGCTTTCTATGGTGTGGTCCACTTGAGCTTTTAATCTGCCTCCTTTATAGGCACATGACCTAAAATGATATGTCAAAATGAGTAGACAGTGTAGAAGAAACACATGTATCATAGTGGGCCCATAAATCCCCTGACATGACCATCCGTCCCGGTGGGAGTAGTACCCAATGTGGAGGGATTCCCAAAAATAAAAACCCTCATATTGACCGTTTATGTTCATGAGGGCCAAATTTTGAAAAGGTTGAAGTAATCCAAATTGAGAGCTTTTTATTTATTTTCCACAGTAAAAAATGATACATGTCGTATAAACGGTCCGGATCATTGAAAGATGACCCGGATTCAAAGGCTGAAGTTCGGAGGTATGATATTCCAATGCGTGGGGACGCATTCGAGCAAACCTGTGCATCCGGATGCATTGCCATATCTACGTCAGTTTAGTAGCCATTGGATCTGGGTGATGTTGCAATCATCCAGACAATTCACATTATGGGCCTCACATTAGATGGGTGATGCCAATAAAATCTTCAAGATCAGAAGATCCTATCAATGCCCCACTAAAAAAGGTAAAAGGAGGCAATCCATCTTCAAACGAGGGGTACCATCATAGAAACGGTTTAGATCACTGCAACATGACTCAAATACAACTAGGGTCCCAACTTGAGTTGGGCTCAAAACGTGAACTTTCTGTCCACGTGCCTAAGTCCAATGAGGCCTGATTCACATTCTTAATGGGGCCTAATTCGGGCCTACTTGCTGTCCAACTCAGAACCCTGTTTTTGGACGAATACCTTAATGATCAAGATCCAATTTTAGCCCTATTTGATGCTCTTGCGAGCCACACCTTCGTATTTTAAGTTAATCTTTTCTTTTGGACCCACTTTTTTGGAGCCCAGAGGGTCATCTGACTACTCTGAGATGTGGGGCCACCTAATACAGGTCTTACATTAGGTACTAGTAGTGAGTATTAACTCAACTCAACCAAACTTAATCTAAGCCGACCCAACGCAGATAGTTAGGGGTGGCAACTGGGGGGCATCCTGCCTAAGGGCCTGAGGGCCTGCCTCATAGATGATTTGAATCGACATATTACTTCATTTTTTCTTTTTTCCATGTTGATCCGATATGGGTATGCTCAAGGTAATACCATGATTTGTATTGAACTGATTCTAAGGCAAATCCACCCATGACCAGCTAATTTCCGTTTACATGTGTTTTTAAGGGCTCGCAATAACATATATGTTTCCATTTTTTATCCTCAGCATATCTAAGGATGACTTTAAAGGTGTCCCATCCATGTCCCCTTCAATACGGTTCCACAGGATTTCCTCCTGTCTTTTTCAAATTCGAATATCTTCCATTATATATATCAACTGTGCATATTCTGTGCCCCTTTATCTCTACCATATGTGTGTGTGTGAAAAATGGTACTATGAGGTTGAGCTGTGTGGGCTCCACCGTGATGTGGATCGTACATCAACACCATACATTTGATAGGTCCCATATCTTAAATGAGATGTCCGAAAAATCAGCCTGGGAACTCTAGTGGGTCCATACCATCTAAAACCATGTGAAGGCATGCCTAAAACATCTAAAAGCACTTGGTGGGGCTCACCCGAGTTTTGGATGTGGTTGAAACTTGGTCCGACCCCTCATCCAAGTGACAAACACACAATGGATGGGCTGGATTTGTGAACCACATCTCAGTGGGCCCAATAAACAATCATGAAGGTCTTAATGGGCGAGTAACCCCTCTCAACTGTTGTATGTGGTGTGGCCCACCTAAATCATGGATTGACTTGATATTGAAGCCCATCACCCATCATGAAATGGTGCATCTAACTGATGGGGTAGATGTTCGACACACATCACAGTGGGGTCTACATAGCTCCGACCTTGACCTCACATGTATCATTTCCCTATGTGGAGAGAGAGTCCTACCGTCGGGTGCATAAGTGCTCACAAGAACTCGTGAACACCTTTTTGAAGACTCATCACACTTTATGTGAGCCCAAAATATGAGCCATCCACATGATGAAGCACCTAGAAAGGCCCCAAGGCCTAGATTTCAACCTAATCCGAAACTTTGGTGGGGCCACGAGAAAAGGAAACAACTTCCTCCCTCATTTTCCTTCTTCTCTTCTATGGCCCACTGTGTAATTAGTTAAAGAAGTGGCGCTAGTAAGGTAGGTGTGTTAGGTCTGTTAACCCAGCTGGAAGACGCTTAGGTGTTTCAATAGCAGGTCTCCCGTTCGAGTGCTAAGGAGACACACTAACTCCCATGTGGGTGGGGGGTGCATCGCTGCAACTAACCATGTGGGTGTGTTACTCGTGGGTGCGTTGCAGGACTTCAGAGAATTAAAAAAGAAAAAAAAAAAGAAGAAGAAGAAAAAGGTTGATGTGTTTTCCCTTCAACCAAAGGGTATTTTTTGTCTTTTCAATTCATAGATAAAAGTAATCCACTCCTACTAGTGTAGCCCGGACGTCACATAAGCAAGGTGTTAGGGGACCATTATGTGGAGCCCAACATGATGCTTATGTAGCATCTGTACCGTATATCCATTTCAGCAGCTCACGTTAGAACGTCATGGAAAAACAAAGCAAATCTAATGCTCGAATGGGCTATACCGTTGGAAACAGTGTACATGAGTCATACACCATATCTCTCTCTCTCTCTCTCTCTACGTGTAGCCTGAAATAAGTTAAGGCAAATCATTTCTCTCCCCCCACTCATCTTGGGATGTAAGATTGGAGAGATTGCCTTACTGATTTTCGGTCTTTCATGGCATCAAAGCTAGCGATACACCTGTGAGTGAATCCCAACCCTTATTTTATCAATAAAGACCACCCTTATCCATCCAAATATATCCTAACAGTTTCTCCCCCAAAATACCAATCTATATGGTTTTGGATTGTAATTCTTCTCCTATGGTGTCTTTTTATCTTTAGAATCACCCAAGAGCCTTTTTCTATAAGATGGCATTCATCAGCTTATTGGAGAGTCCATGGACATATCAAATTCATATATATATACTCTTTAAATATCTATGATTAGTAAGATATCAAGGTGTTTTATGATGAAATCTAGTTGAATTGGAAAACCCAATCCTCTTTAATACATGTATTAATTTCCTCACTTTAGATCCATATGCCACAATATAAACAAAATAGCAGTTTCTGATAACTGGGAGAGTCCATGCCATGTGAAGCCCAAGGCCTTTCTGATATGACATCCTGAGAGAAGACCTGAAACAAATGACACATCTTAGTTCCAACAATTCAAGTCTAGTTCTTGCCGGCTCGAATCGAATTCACACTGATATTTGCTATTCAGATCGAGTTCTTCCAATATTCTGAACTTTTTCGACTTCTCATCAGAATTCCCTTGATGGGGTGGTTCTTTGGTACTCGATTGCTCGATCCAATCGTCACCAGACATGTTGTCGTGAGTCCTTTTATCTCCCACAGCTCGATCGCTCACTTGGATCTTCCTTGGGCTGCTTTTATTTGGATTGGTTTCTGTTGATGGGAGCGTGGAAGTCGGTTTATGATCGTCATTCCAATTAGAATGGAACTTCTGCAGTTTTTCTTCCTTTCTTTCTGAGCTTTCTGAAGATGTTATGCAGCTATCCATGGAACACTCTGTAGGATGAGATTGGTGAGGGATAGATCTCTTCCCTTGCAAGCTTACTTCAGACATTTCTGTTAGTTCTGAAAATGAAGAGCTCGGGCATTCAACATCGACCATGGAGACCAACTGCAAGAGTTCTGCTTTTGCAGCTTCTAGGCCAACAGAAGATGAATTATACCTAGAAAGTGTTTCCTTGCGCTTTCTTCAATACCGACTGTAAATACTTCCCCTGCGCTTCGATTCTGAGCTGCAGGTGTCTCTGCACCTAAAACAAACGCCAGACATGAAGTCAGGTTATTATTGATTTTTAGCCATAGCCCAGATTAGTAACAGTTCTACACGTTGAATGGGGCCATCTGATCTTACCTCAATCTGTTCATGAAGTTTCTTCTGCACCTCCATTTGCATCCGCAGAGCTTCAGAAATCTGCAAGCTTCTGAGAAACAGAATTCAGAATCAGCAAAACATCTCTTCTGAACAATTTCTGCCAGACGAATTGCATGCAAGAAATTAAGGCTCTAAGGTTCACATCTTACTCGTTAATCTGCATGTGGGTTCTTCCCATGTCATTGCCGTTGATTTCGACTCCTGTAATCTCAGTGTTTCTGTAATCTGCCACTGTGTGATCTTCTATAGAAACCCATCAAGACCCAGATGAGGGAAGCTGAAACCAATCAGAAATTTTCACTCTAAACCAACAATCTCACCTTCTTTCTTCTCCTCGCTGCAGGTTCCGGACTGTTGATTCTTACCTAGCCTATACTTCTGCAATAATAAATAAATAAACGAACATATTTAAACTTATGGGTAATTGAATTAAGATAGAAAACCAGATTCTGCAGAAAAAAGGATACCTGCAAATGACTCTTTAGGTGGTATAATGTTAGTCCAGGGACTCCCATCACCCTCATCACAGCTTTAGGTGTCGCCTCTATCAAAAGAGAGAGAGATTAGAAATTAAATTCACATTAGAAGCTGTTACAAGAACATGAATAGAAAGATTCCACACTTACTGTCAGCACCTCCGAGCTGTGAAACTGCGTCGACGAACCTCTGGTGAAGCTCTGGAGTCCATTTGAGCCTGGGCTTAGCATCAGCAGATAAAACCAATCCCATGTCTCTTTCTCCATGAACCAAAGAAAACCCGTTCTCAATTGGGTTGTTCATCATTCTCTGAAAACCAATATCAGTCAGGATTAAAAGCTTGCCATATCATATAAGAACATAGATATCTGTTTCTCACATCTGCTTCAATACATGGAAGCACTAGCTCTCTTTATATACTGTTTCTTTTCTTTTTTTTCATTTTTTCCTTTCTCTTTCTTTCTTTGGTTCCTCCATATCTGAAAACAGAAGTGGTTTAGGTTGAAGAATATATGCATGAGCTGGGGTTGTTCCTTTCTCTATCTCCCACTCAATATCATCTTTTATTATTGTTTTGTTTTTCTTTTGTGATTTGAAAGGGAGAGAATCTTTGATGCAGGAAACAGAGAAAAAAGCACAGTTCAATTGAGTCTCAAAAGGAGAGAAAAGGGAGGAAAAAAAAAAAAGAAGAGTAGCCAGTGTTTTTTCTTGCTGTTTTCCCACTCCTCTCTCTCTCTCTACTTGATTCTCTACTTCATCAAGTGGGGCCCACCATGATGGATAACGGGTTGAATAGTAATTTCACTATTACAAGAGCCTATCTATAATGAGGTGGATTCTCTCTCTATCTGATTGGTATCCGGTCGGGTCCGGGTAGTATCCGGTCCTAGAGTTCTTAGAGCCAGGCTGATCGGCTGTAGGATTTGCCAGTTTCAGGTCCTTTCAGTCCCGGGTTTCTTTTTCAGGACTCAGACTTGAATCCGACGGATTGAGTACTGTCTGTGGACCTTGGTTTTTAGTTGGATCCAGGTGGAGTCAACATCAAATAAGGAAATTTAAATGATTTGGCCTACTTGGACGGATGGATTAGACCACGCACATGTGCCACCGAGACATATCCAGGTTATAAATAGGCTATCCTGCATCTGCATGGCTTAGCAGACTTGACTCCATTGCTAGAAAAATCAGTATAAAGTAAATATAATATAATATAATATAATATCACAATTGAAATTAACTGGACCCGACCCGACGTGGACTGGTATAAACAGTCACGTAACCAGGTCTAAATTGGCAGACCCAAGCCCGACTCAATTTCTAACAGGACAAGAAATTTGGACCCGGACCTGTTAAAAAATCTGGTCAGGACGGAGTCGGATTGCGTCCTTCCTCAGTATGGACCGAGCTGTGGAGGGGCCCACTGTGATGGATCTGTTTATCCACTCTGTCCATTCCGTTTCTAAGATCAGGTTGACCAGATGAGATTAACAATGAGCATGTCCAACGGTCAGATCGACCACACCAGAAATGAGCTCATTATTTGGTGTGGCCGACCTGACCGTTGGACCTGCTCATTCATGGTCTCATGCGGTCGGCCAGATCTTAGAATGGGAATGGACGGAGTGGATAAACAGATCCATCATGGTGGACCCACACATTCCGACTCCGGTCAGGACTATCACCATCGGGTACATGTAAGTACCCGTTGACTCCCAAAGGCCCCGACTGAAAATCACTTAGACGGACACCAATCCCATTCCACTCGTTGAATTGTAATAAGGCGGGTTTAACGGTTTAACCTGTAAGCATTTGCAACATTTCATGACGAAATTTTACAACTTTTTTAGGGCCCATGGATGGCCCTCATCGGGAATTGATATATGCCCAAACAATCAGCCGGATGAAGTGATCTTAACCCTTCAATCTGCAGCATGCAAGCAGACGGTCACGGACATCAAGATTCCACCTTTAACGGTGAAAAGGCGCAACATTTGATGGCCAGGATCTTCCAAGCTTAAAGATGTATGATTTCCATGGTTTGGATCAGCTCTAGAGATTAGTTTTTCAAGATGTATAATACTCGGGACGAAAGATTGTAAATTACGTTTGATCTTTCAGTTTGTCAAGGTGGGCCAGTAATTCAGTGGTCCAAATCGTTGGTATGATGGAACTCGCCATGAGTGGCCCATGCAACCAAAATCGCCCAATTTGAATATCTTAGCTATAGGGTATTTGGCCTTTATTTGGTTGAATCGGAGCCCTTGTTGTATTCCCTTTCGTAAGTGGATTGTGTGGTAGACCTCAGCACCACCGATATCCCTAATGACCGGACTCTGTGGGGCCCACCGTGACGTATCTGTTTTATCCACTCTGTCCAAACGTTTTTCCAATTCATTTTATGGCATGATCTCAAAATTGAAGTACATCCAAAGATCAAGTGGACCACACCACAGAAAAGAGTGAGGATTGAATGAATACTGTTGAAAACTTCTTAAGGGCCACAGAAGCTTTGGATCAAGCTGATATTTGTGGTTTCCCATCATCTAGACCTGTGAGACCTTAGGAAGATTTCAACGGTGGACGTTGTTATTCCCACTGTTTCCTATGGTGTGGTCCACTACAGCTTTGGACATGCTACAATTTTGGGATCATGCCCTAAAATGAGATGGAAAAATGGATGAAAGGAGTGGATAAAACACATACATCACGGTTGGGCCCACAGAGTTTGGTCATCAGGGATACCGGGGGTGTTGGGGTCACTACCTAACCCGGTTTCCATTTAAAAAAGTTTGGACTTTCCCATCTGGGAGATGCAAGATCCAAGACACACATCTGGTGCGGCCACTACGTAGATGTCCCAGGATAAAAATCATGTGGCTCAATTCATTAGGTGGGCCACAATTCAAGAAAACAAGCCATGTGTCTTTTCAGCCATCCAAAGAAGGGTCCATGTGGCACGTGCGGAAGAGATGTACCATTCATCAGTAGTGCCCCAGCATGGAGGGTCCATAGCCCAAAAGATACACCGATTAGATGATCCTAACCCTCTAATCGGCGCTCTACAAATCGGTCGTAAAAGACAAAAAGTAATTTTTTTTAAGGACGAGTAAAAGGCAAAAAAGTAATGGTCCACAGCCAATAAGCAAAATGCGTTTAGGATAGGTTTAGGTTGTGGTCCAATCAGTGTGATTTTTTTTAAAGCAGTGGACCATCATGACTAGTGTGGACCTTATTCACCGTGCCAAGTGTACGGTTTCTGAATGGTGGACCCAGAACTTTGAGTCTGGTTGACATTGAAACATTTAGGATCATTCCATGTCCATTTGAAATCAGTGTCCTAGTCAAATCAGGAAAATTTGGACAGTCCAATCGATTGATCCTAACCATACATTATGTCCAACACACATTTCATGGGCTCCCATGCAGAAGTTGCACCGATCGCGGCTATTCAACTAGCTGATCAATAACCGTTATGGATGGTTTATTGATCTAAATAATCATATTTAACGAATCCTGACCATCAAATCCGTTGGTGAAAATTGAATACTCCACAACAGTAAGCCAGCAGCCTTATAGATGGATTGGATAATCCAATGGGTGTGAATTTTTTCATGGTTACTCATGAAATCTGTGTTGGCATAGTGGATGGTTAAGATCAATCAATTAGACTGTCCAATGTCCTGATTCAACTAGGAGGAGAGCACTGGATGATTTGTCATTTATATAATTTAAGAATTATTCATGATCCTAAGGTAAGAAGCAAGCTTCTGATTATCCAAACCATTCATCTCAAAGACCATATCATGATGGGTCTAAAATATCCACCTCTTTACGATCCTAATCACCCAATCGTCGGACGCATTCTTCAAAAGTGGAGCTAGCAAACTGCTATTCCATAGTTAAAGATCATCTGATGAAAAGACCATGGGAAATTTCCCTTCCCATGATGTGGCCCACTAGATCAACAATCTGGATTACCCAATAAACAGCCCTATCTAAATGAAAGCTGCCTGGCGATCCATTTACTATTACTGGCTCTTTAAGACGTAACCAGAATCCGCCAACACTGCTGGAATCAGCAGCTGATTAACTCATTTAACTGCTGACTCATAAAAAATTGCTTTGGCTGATCCACAACACTGAATTTCCCTGCCTAAAATGAAGTCTACATGATTCTTAAGTTCAGATCCATTTCTTGTTTTGAATTATTGTAACAGTCATCATGGTATGTTCACATGCATCATCAATGATGTCTCCCTCCCTCCCACCCTTTCGAAAGATACGTGTGCACGGTGTACACGCGCTTTTGAAATGACCAAAACTACCCTTACTCTCTCGTCCAACCTATCTTTTGAATTGATAGAGCATTACCTTGCAAGCCTTAACCTTTTTTAAAGTTTCAAAAAGAGAAAAAAAATAAAAATAAAAATCAGTGATTGCAAAAGAAAAATATATGCCAAAGTAGTTGTGGCTTTGCAACCATAACCAACAGCGGAAGTGAACTGATGAGAGGAAAGAATTTAAGCAATGGCCAATAGAATATGAGAAAAAGAATCCGATCATCGTCGATCGTATTTCTCAGGATCCGGGTGTGAATTAAATCGCCCCATATCAGAATTTTAATCATTGGCCTTATAAGTGCTGCCATCTCAGTGCCATACATTCAGTTGGTCTGCTGCATGGATCAACCCTTTAATGATTCAAAGGTGAAAGGTTTAAAAAGGAAGATAATATTAAAAACAGACCCAAAGAAAAGTCTGTTTCTTGTTTAATCCAGCGAGGGTGTTTCGGTCATTGTAAAAAGTAGAGTAGCGAAAGGTTGTAACTCGTAACAGTGTTGGTGATACATCGGTGATGGCCGAAACTAACCCTTACTTGTCTCTGCACTTTGATTCGAATAGGAGGGTAATTGGAGTCTTGCTCTTAAGTAATAGTTGCAATAGATAAAGAAAATTGTTCATTGCTGCTAACTTGCAGACTCCACAGATGCACCCACACGCCAACATGGCAAACGGCATGGGATTTGTGAGGGCGGGCCTCACCAGTAATCAGTCCTGACTGAGAAAATCAGGCCAGTCCGCTCATCAGGTGGGAGCCAAACATGTATTATCGAATATGGACCATCAGTTATCGTTTTAAAACTATCCTGTGGACCCACATCATGAGAGGCCAGGACCCACCTGATGAACAACCTGGATCTTGTACACGTGGCTATGCTGGCACGTGCCAGGCATCTGGGGGACTGCAAATGCATGTCATCTGCCAGTAGCATTCCTCTATATAGGATAACAGCAAGCTTGTGGTGGTGTCACACCACAATCACAATCTATGGGCCCAATAGACCTCTAGTTTTCTTGCTATCCCTCAATGGTAGATTAACCTTCAAATCAATAGATAGGAATCTGAATCATTTGATTATGAAAGGGGCAATACATACCTGCCCAAAAACATTTGAAAGAAGGGAGCAATTCAAGTACCTTTTGCTTTAACCAGCTGCTGTACTTCTATCTACTTTCCTGCTTTAATATATTCCGAAACGAGTAAAGGAGATTCTGGGATGATGCCAAACGTCCCTCGGCGTGTGTAGGGGTAGTAGGAGAAGGTCCGGGGAATCGAAAGTTGTTGGCAAAGGTACCCATCCATTATTCTTCATGGGCCCCATCAAAGCCAATCTTCCAAACCCAAAAGCATCGACAGACAGACGCTGAGAATATGGCCTAAGGAATCAGAAAAAGAACAAGAAAGACTCATCAGGATCCCACAAACACAAAAAATAAATTCAAATAATACCATTGCAATTTCATGGATGGAATACAGCTACCTACCAATATGAGGCAATCACTACACCAAATTGAAAAATTAAAATGACAGAGTATGTTTAGATGGTGTGACTGTTTCACCAATTCTACACTATAAAAAGGGTGTATGCATCCAAAAAGAGGGTGTAAATGCCAATGTGTGTGTGTGTGTGTGTGTGTGTGTGTGTGTGTGTGTGTGTGTGTGTGTGTGTATATATATATATATATATATATATATATATATATATATATATATATATATATATATATCGTAGATTTTATTTGTTTTCTTCGTTACGACAAGGATACATTTTGAGGTCTGTAATTTTAAAATTGAAGACTTGCAGAAGTCTATCTCAATGCTTCTACAAGACCGCGCAACTTGCTTGACAGAGAATATTGTAGGAATATAGAACGACGCTGTGAGATCCACTCGAATCTTTGGCGCTGGGCCTTTTTCTTTTTTTATTCAAAAAGCTATGGCTAAGCATATCAAAACCTTGGTGCATCCTGGTCGAGAAGACCTGGACCCTGGACTTGGCCACCAATGGATTTGGTGGATTGGAAATTGGAACTTTGAAGATGCAGAGCTACCCAATTGGCTCCAAGACCTACCAATTTGATTCATAAAGAGTGGGAACAGAATATAGGACCTGACCCAAGGCAATGATTCCCACGAAATTGCTTGGCAATTTAAAATCCGAATCGTTAGTAAGTCAGGGCTTGCATGACCGGAAATGCTATGAATATAAAAGTGGCCCCGACAGGACTTTTTGGAGATCTTGGCTGGTTTAAGCATTTCTTGTACCAATGCAAGACTGAAGAATTTTGAAGACGCAGAGCTACCCAATTGGGTCCAAGACCAACCAATTTGATTCATAAAGATTGGGAACAGAATATAGGACCTGACCCAAGGCAATGATTCCCACGAAATTGCTTGGCAATTTAAAATCCGAATCATTAGTAAGTCTGGGCTTGCATGAATATAAAAGTGGCCCCGACAGGACTTTTGGAGATCTTGGCTGGTTTAAGCATTTCTTGTACCAATGCAAGACTGAAGAATTTTGTGCTAACTGGCTCTCTTTATGTATGGAATTTCAAAAATTCCTTTACGAGCATCTTAAAACTACCACAAATATACTCAAATTTCATTGCACAAGCATAAAATTGCAACGACAGTTCACATCTGACCAAAATAAGACCCAATATTGGGTGGCTATGAGCTTCCAATCTTGGGGTTTATCTTGGGCATGGTATATCTATGCCAGGTACCACCAAATCAATGGCCTGGATCACCGAGCTGCAGGACCCAGTCATCTGAACTCGAGCTGCTAGGATCTTTTACACATCCTTGGCTCAATATCCATATAATTTTTCACTGCTAAAAGTGGACCTTCTTTCATCTTCCTAAAATCGGAAATTCTTCTCATCATTTCTCAATATCAATGTTTGTCAGAGATGCGCATACCCCAAACTGCAGAATCACCCAACGCAGACACTTCACAACTTATGGCCTTAGTCTGGGGGCATGCCATTGCTAAAGTTGGTTTCGTCAATTGTGATACATGCACCAAACACCATTAGAACATTTAGGCTACTTAAAGCTTTGATTATATCTCATAGATATTTATTTCTAGCTGTGGATCTCACATACTGCTTATGTTAGCCTAAGTGATT
This sequence comes from Liriodendron chinense, assembly GCA_003013855.2. Taxonomy (NCBI): domain Eukaryota; kingdom Viridiplantae; phylum Streptophyta; class Magnoliopsida; order Magnoliales; family Magnoliaceae; genus Liriodendron; species Liriodendron chinense. The sequence continues at coordinate 1,044,126 of PVNU02000736.1, read as the reverse complement.
TCATCTGTGAGTGACCTAAAGCGCAAAACATTCCAAATGCATCTTGCCAGTCCATCCCTATAAGGAAAACCCTGCGGATGCTTTTGGTTCAAGGCATCTCAAATCTTTAGTCACGGCATCATTATAGAACAAAGTCCAAATTGAATCTTATAGCACATGTTGGTGGCTCTAGGTCAGGATGAGGGCTGCATCACAGTGAGCTATGTTTCATCAGACAAGCTACATAGGTATGTTTGGATGCAGTATTGAATTGAGTTGGAGTTTTTAGTTTCAGGCTCTAACAATGTGGATATCACCAAATCATAGTCACCTTCCTCAGCATTCATAGTGGGGGAATGAGCTTCAAATTGCGACCTCCCAAGTTGGATTGAAAGGAATGTAACTTCAATTGAATGGCTACTTTGTCATGATGGAAGCTCTGGGAGCATCATCAACTTTTTTCATTTCCTCTCGATTAAACTGAACATTCAAAATTTGATTCACTTGTACATCCAAACACAGTCTGTATGTCTTGGAAAACATGGTTCAATTCACAGTATAATTCGCTGTTGTTCTGAAAATGATAATAAAATATCCTTGTGGAGTTCCACAGATGGACAAAAAAGTCCAAATGGATATTAGTGCACAGGGAATGTGATTTTCACCTGATATCCCTCCCTACAGTCAACTTTGTTTTCTTCCACGGTAGGTTTTACAAATGGGGAAATGACATATTTGTTTGATTTTGAATCTTTGAACTACATAGCATAAGAAGGAATGCCCATAGGGGAATATACAAAAAATGGAACTGTTTTGCAAAATAATTATGACTAGAGTAACTGTTTCAAAATCGTTATGACTGGAGTAATCAATTAGCCACCGAGGAAATTCTCCTTGGAACAATTACAAAAAGGGTGCCATTCATGTAATTGATTGGAAACTGGAAGTGTGGCACATGTGACTGATATCTAAATTATTCATCAGGTGGGCCTACCACAAATGTCCATATCTCAAAAGTCTCATTGATCAGACATTCCAATTCATCCAAGAACTAGCCTTAATAATTCACACTTAAAGATGGTTAGAATTATCTAACCAGTGGAATCTTCTAGCTATGAACCATCCATGGTAGGAGGGCCCACTGGATGAACCGTCTCAACACCACTCAAATTTGGATCTTAAATTCTGATCCCAGTTTGGTGACTATTTCTGTGTCATCTTCGTTGCTTTATGAAAAAGAAATGGCAAAACCAGAATGCTAAAGACCAACAGCCAACTTTCAACTCCTCACAGAAGCATCCACGAGGAGTGTGCTCTAACTCCTTTATATATGGTGGCCTATGAGGTTGAGAAGAAACAGTCTACTACATGCTTAAGAGAGCCTCAGATGGCAGATGAAGTTATTAAAGATAATACTAGCAAGTAGGAATATGATACTGCAAGATAGTTAAAAACTCAACATATTAGGTGCAACCAGATGTAAAGATTAAGTAAATTTCAGTGTGCAACATTTATAAGGAAATTTACTAGCATCCATGCCATCCGCAACAGAGATGTTAGAGGTAGCTAGGCAATTACAAAAGGACCCACATGTTCTAGAGAGGTAAATCATTATGATAAATGCCATATAAATAGAATGGTAAGAGGAGGATAAAAGAGCTGGTGTATCAACTTCCATCTGATTCAATATCAACAATTCTTCAAACTGAGCGAAGAAAGCACTTAATTAACAGGAGCTCATGCCTCTCCACATATACAATTTGATAACTAAAACAACCAAAATACCCATCACTGGAGTACTACAATAACAAAATGACAATACAAAAATGCCCATTTAACATAATTATTTTCTTCATTCTTCATTTACATATTTAGCATAGGCACAAACCAAAGGTGTTGTTGCCCATCCACCTTGGCAAATCCAACATGTCAGTACAGTCGTATGGTAATGTATGTGCATGAATATTAGAGAATATAAGTATATTTTATTACAAATAATGGGTCTATACTTTGTTAGTTCAACTTTTAGATATCCTAGTTATATATAAATAGATGTGTGCTATGTGTCAAGTGAGTTATATAAGATCCTTAGTTCAAGACTAATGGGTTGCTTAAGCACCTGACAGAACTTAGATACATATGTACTAAAATAAAGGTTCAAATCTATAAATAAATCTATAAAATACCTTTAAGTACACACCTATTTATACTGATATGTCATACGTTCTCGCTATTAATTTTATTTTTGAAATTGTGGAGGATTGTTGTGTTTTTATTATAAAAATAAATTTTGAAAATAAAAAAGTTTATTTTTAGAAAGTAAACAATATATATATATATATATATATATATATATATATATATATATATATATATATATATATATATATATATATATATAGTTTAGTGGTAAGAGGAGGGGTCTTTGCTAAAAATCAGGGTTCAAATCTCCACAAAGATAGTGTGAAAAACCATAAGCATGTGTGCTTGCTACAAAAACCAATGTCCACAATGATAGTGTGAAGAACTGTAAGCACGTGCACATTCGGCATGGGCTATAGGGATGCTTGAGCACTTTTTGACGCTTTATTAGACACATTTCGCACATGCACATTATCACAAGGAGCCTAAGAAGCCTAATACTTTTTGCACTTGGGTCAGGCCCGTCTAAGCCATGGTACAATTAAAAGTGAACCAAGGTCAAGTAAAAGGTATGACTTACTGACGCCTAAGGTTTGTAACCATAGTATTGATGAAGAAAGTGATTGAGACATTGTTGTACATGTGGCATCGGTGCCATGTGTCGTACAGTGTTGATAGTTATGATGATTATAATCTGGGTCACATATGGCAACAGTTTTAGACCGTTGAGTAACCACCTTTGTCCAAAAAGTGACAAAAATAACTGCCACGAGATAAAAGGTCATGTCCATTCATGGAAGATTGATTGTTGCAATGAATGGGTATGGATGTCCTAAAGAGGCGCAAGAGTATCTCTCTAGGAAGGACTCCATGACCCTTCAATTTCTATATATCTTGGACATCAAATACAGAGAAATTATACCCCATTCCCTGATCAAACTATCCTTAGTCTAGTGCTCTCAAATCTACCCTCTTGCAATTGTTTTTTTAGAGAATGTTCTATAAGGAATACTAGTGTCTGAAGTGGAGATCTGTTAAACACTTAGAAGTGCAAATCTCCGTGTTGAATTACATATTTGTGAGTTCATCATATCCAGAAGAAAATTGCTGTCTCCCTTCTTTGCATTTACTGGAATAGCCAGGAAAGGGTATCAAATCTGTCTTGAGATGTTGACTATTTGAATCAAGATTTGAACCCACAAATTTGATATTTTCATCTCAATATTTCTCAATTTCCTACATTGTGTACTTCAATTTTCCAACATACTCCAGTTAGGAGTGCATTCAAAATGTAGCACTATTAAACCACAACAAAAATGAGATCACTGGTAAGTAGCGCTTGTCCCTAACACTCCTATGGGGTGTGTCCAACCCAGCATTTTTTCAAGAATAAGTATGCTTGATGGAACTTTTCAGATAGAGAGATTCACATGAAGATAACTGAAGCAACCTAAAGAAGATACTTGATGTTATTTCCTTTCAGACATAAAGAAACCACATACTGAGGCGATCCTGGAAACTGAACCTGCCATCAGCATCGTTGATGAAGATTTCAACACTAACAGTACCGTCTCTACTAAATGCCGAAATTACTGAAATATAGAATACAGAACTTCCTATGCCTTCTTGCATTGGTGATATATCACCTTCTTCAAATCCTTGGCAATAACAGAAAAGTTGGATTTGAAGTTCTCAGACTTGTAAATGCATGGAGTTTACCAGCAAATAAGAATTTTTGAATCAACAAGTGAAATCTGAATGCATGGAGTTTACCATCAAATAAGAATTTTTGAATCAATAAGTGAAATCTGAATGCATGGAGTTTACCAGCAAATAACAATTTTTAAATCGGCAAATGAAGTCGGCCAACCATAACAGTTAGGATGTAAACACCATTGACGTGAACAGTCTTGGAATGCCTATCCTGCAGTATAGTGTCAAGCATTGTTATCGGAATCTATTTCCCCTTGCCAGTACCTATGCCTCCCGCTTCTTGTTACCTGCTTTCATTTCACACATATGCACTAATAGAAAAAAAAAAAAATGTCAAGGAATGAACAATCTCACTTCTGTTTACCACATCTATCTCTGCATTCATCTTCTTACAAGATACAAACTAGAGTTAGGAGGTATCGAGCAATTGTCCCAAAAGCTTAAAAAGCATTGAACATGTTGACAATAGGCGCCTATACAAACTTCCCAACTATACCTGAAAATCAGAACCTAAAGATCATCCTCATTAACTTTCGGTCTTGACCCCTTCCACAAAAGGAAATAATTCCAAAGGAAAGCAAAGTGGAATTAGTATTATGAGAGAAACCCCAACCACGATAGGATTAGAATGTAAGGACTGCTCAAAATAAGCTCAAAATAAAAGAGGGTCATGCATTCCCAATTATTTCAAAGTTAACGCCTGCATTTCGATGCACTATCAAATTGAATTGCAATTATTAATCTCAAAAAGCACAAATAATCAAATAGTAATTTGCTTCCTTAGTACTTGTATTGAGGGTTGCAGTTACATCGCTTTCAAGTTGCAGTTGTAAGGATTGAGTGCTGCCTCCTTACCATGAATAGTACAAAATGTCATCAAAATTCGTTATTTAATGAAAACCAAATACTCATAATTCAATTGACTTGTCCATCCAAACACCACATGAACATGGAGTTTCACAATAGAGCAAAGTACTCCATACAAAAATATAAAGACTGATAGGATGTTATATTCCCTTTATTGACAATAATTACATGGATACTGTTCTCCTCTTATTTAAAATTTTAAACCGTACAGTTTGGAAACAAGTATTACTATCCCAAATCGAATTGGAACCGGAGGAGATAAGTATCAATAACTGATATTGATCCCTTGATATCTATCATTCTCAGTCTACTTCTTGATTTTGCGAAGCTTTTTCGGTCCCCAAACTTCCATTCTACCAACAGAACATCCACACCTGCCCCGAAACACGAGAATAGCCCTCCCATTAGGAGGTGCCATACTCCTAAGCTCAGCTTCCAATTCTCTGTGATGAGCTTCTGCCAATTCAAATAGTCCTTTCGCAACATCACCTTTTGCCACCGAAGAACTCAAATTCTTCACACACTCCTCGGTCTCAAGCTGGATAGCAAATTCTGCTGCCTTACGAAGTCCACGGCAATTTGGCCTGTCACACTTCCTATCCATGCAGAGAAAAATCCCCCAAACAAATATAAAAGCAAATAGGAAACTAAGTCCTAGAACTGCATAAACGATGGGAGCCTGGCCCACCTCGTCTTTCACCACAGAAAGTGTCACACCACCAACTTCGACGATTCCATGGTAGAACAGCTGAACATAAGGAAAGACCAAAACCCCACAAGCACCAAGAACTGCGACCAAGATTACAATATCGACAGCAGCTGATTGAGACTGCGTGCAAGGCGGAATCTTTAAGGGACTCGAAGAAGGGGGCAGTTTTCTATTCTTATGAACTTGATTGGGTTGTTTCAGATGAGTGAATTCATTGGTCGAAGTAAAAGAATGGGCCATGTTGGCGTGATTGTTTAAGTACTTCCGGGATGAAATCAAACCACGGTAATCAACCATCTGAAAAGAACCCAGAAAATGAATTCTCTGGAGAAGACCAACCAGCAAAAAACCAAGAACAGATGAAACCAATCGTCAGAGAGACTCAAAGAGGTGTTTGAAAGCACCCGAAGTCTGATTTCGATGAAACCGATAACGCTATGTCAGTTTAGCCAAGCTGAAATCATTTTTCTCTTTAAACAACTAAACCGCAGGACCAATGAAGAAAACCCCAGAAAATCAACTTGATATCGGGTGTAGGCATACCAATTGAAATCCAAGCACATATCAAACCCACCAGTAAACGGACGGGATGAGGTCTTCAACTGCACCTGAATGTCTGATTCTAATGAAATCGATGCTCAAATTACGAAACCAATATCCAGAATTCGATCATTTGGGAGGAAAGAATCCAGATGACGAAATCAATATCGGACTGAAAACCCGACAACCGAAAACTGTAAACAGATCAAACCCGCCAACAGGAAGAACAGGAAGATATCTCTGACTGCATCTCTAGGCCTCACTTCAATGAAATTGAGACCCTTTGCCGGGGCGAAAATCCAAATTTCTACTCGAATTATAAATCCAACAAGCGAAGCTCGTAGATTGGAGAAGTAATCAGATAACAAAATCGATCACTGATGAAAACCCAACAATAAAAACCTACCAAGGAGAAAGACGAGAGGGAAGCGTTTGGCTGCACCTATAAAGGTCTGATTCTGATGAAATAGACATCTCTATACACCTTCCTTGGAGCTGAAATCGAATCTGTGGTCGAATTCTTCTTGTATATTGAGTTTGAGATCGAAACCGATGCTGGAAATCTCAACCTCAGGAATGAGGATTTGGTCTGCCGGCGAAGAGAAATCTAATCCAAGTCCAGAAAAGGACAAGAGGTGGGGAACAACTGCTCATATCATAATATCGTCTCCTCTTTTTTACCATAGCTCGAAAAGTCGGTGGCCAACTTCTCCTTTTCATACATTGACTACTGTAAAAGAGAAATGATCCGATACAGCGGCTGCATCATAAGCTACGATACACACCTCAGGGCTATTTCAGTACAAATCCCTCATACAATTTGGTGTCCATTGATTGGACGCTGATTAGCTACTGTAGCACTCGCTACGTCACCATGTTTTGTGGGCCCAGCATGATGTATGCCTTGTATCCACACCGTCCATCCATTTGGAGAGATCATTTTAGGGCATGACCCAAAGAATGAGGCAGATTGAACGCACCGTTGAAAACTTCCTAGCCCACCATGATGTTTATTTGAGATCCAACCTGTTCATAAGTTCACACAAGCATACAAGCACGGAGGAAGGAAAACACAAATATCAGCTTAATCCAAAACTTATGTAGCCCCCAAGAAGTTTTCAAGGGTGGATGGCACTGTCCCTACTGTTTTATGTGGTGGGGTCCACTTGAGCTTTGGATGTACCTCATTCTTTGAGTCATTCTCTAAAATGATCTCTCCAAATGGATGGACGGTGTGGATACAACACATAAATTATGCTGGGCCACAGAACATGGTGCCGTCACTTCAGTAGAGAGATTCGCTACTCAACCTGTCAGTGGCTAATCCGTGTCCGATTGGTTGGTCTGATTTTCACAGCAAGAGGTCCCAATTTCAAATAGGATACTGTAAACAAGGCGCGGCTCCAGTGGTTCCCCAGATCCACCCCGACCGTGGGCCCATTGTGATGTATGTGTCTTATATCCACACCTCCATCCGTTTTGAAAACTCATTTTAAGGGTGTGATTCAGAAAAAAGCTGATGTTTGTGTGATCTCTTCATCCAGGTCTTCGTGACCTTATCAACGGGTTGGATGGAAAATAAACATTCCAATGGCCCATAAAGTTTTTAGTGGTGGGGATTCAATCACTACTGTTTCCTATGATATGGTCCACATAGGATTTGGATCTGCTTCATTTTTGGATAATGCCTTAAAATGATCTATCAAAATGGATGAACAATGTGGATTTAAGGCACATACAACAAAGTGGCCCCACAGTTAAGGATGCACCCACCTCAGTGGTTCCAGGGATCCACTTACACTAGCGAAAAAGAGGGATGTTACTTAAATAGCCTTGAGGTGTGGCTATTTATACTAAAAGTCCAATATCTCATCTGCTTGACCTTTTGATGAGAAATTAAAATTTATGGTCGAAAATGCCCCTCCCACCTATTCCCCGTAGGTACTTATGGATTCCTCCAGGGGCACGGTGGATTCCCCTTGAGCACATGGTGGGCATTTTTTACTGTAACATTTTCAATTTCTCATCAAATGGCTAAAAAATATGAGTTACGTGGGAAATTAGACTTCCAGTAAAAATAGCCACACCTCAGGATTATTGCAGTAAAAATCCCATTGTATTTGTAAGGGGCGGTTTGCATGCATGCAAATTAGTGCAATGCACCGTGTCATGCAATGCAAAATTACCCGGTTTCTTGACCGACTAGGAAATTGAGCCATGGAACATGCATTGGGAGCTTCACATGGTTGGTGAATGGTGAGGGATGTAGCATTAGTCATGGCATATACGGTGGATGTGTATATTAATTGTCACATATGGACAATCTTCCAAATATAGTTATTTAGGGCTGAAAGTTGGGACTGACCCCGGACAGACGTAGCAATGGGGTCAGACCTGGCATTGGGTTGGGATTGGGCTATGCAAGCACTAGCCGGATAAAGCTTGGGTCAGGCTCGGGTTGAAGTCTTGGGTTGCCCAACCCAACCCAACCCAACCCGACCCGACCCAACCCAACCCAACCCCACCCCACCCAACCCAACCCGACCCGACGCAACCCAACCCAATCTGCATATATATAAATTACTTATAATTTTATTATATTTTAGTTAAATTAACTTATTAGTCTATATTACTTTAATAAGTTTATTTAACTAAAGTAAACTTATAATGCTTGAATTTGATATGGTTGAGTGTTAAAGGAGTAGTTGTCCTATATTTTTACTTGTTTGTTTAGAAAAAGTTAAGTTCTTTACCATAAATAACTATATATATAATTAATAAAGCCACAAGTACAAAAAAAATAAGACTTGTATTAAAATATAATAAACTAATGTAATAACGAAAATATTAGCATGTATCAACACGATTGAACCCGCTTGGGTTGGGCTTGGGTTGAGAATTCCCAACCCAAGGTTGGGTTGGGTTGGGTTGAGATATAAGAACTTTGGGTTGGGTTAGGGTTAAACACCAGCTCGACCCAACTCGACCTGCTCGACTTTCAACCCTAAAGGTTATATTATCCATATCAAGTGTTAAAGTTCTTTGATATACATTGATTCACCATCATCTAATGGCTCTAGCTTTTAGATCAAGTATTTATTTGACATGGTATCAAAGCCGAAGGTCTTGTGTTCAAATTCCAGAAGTAGCAAATATGATGTCACTTCCACCCCACCAGCTCGAGCTTTAAAAATTTCAAATATTGGCAATATTAATGATATCAATAATATTCTGAGAAGAATATCTAATATAATTTATGTGGCATTGGTAATAACATTGATAATAACTTCATTATCAGTGATAATAATTATGGTACCAAAGAAAATTCTTAAGTTAGACAAAAATTGACAACAAATGGAAAAATATTTTAAAAAATTAGAAAAAATTGGAATTTTGCTCCGTAAGTGATTTCATTTTATCAAGTTAAACCTTGAATTTATAGAAAATATCAACTCAAAACACAAACACCAAGAACTCAAATGTGACAAAAAATCATAAAAACTTCATTTTATTTTTTCAAAATGTAGCATATATTACAATGATGTCTACGTGTGAATCTCATACATTGACATGAATTTATAATGAAAGAAATTATCATTTAAGTAGAAAACCAAAGAAATTGGTGGTCTTATTTTTTAATATTAAAAAATGTGTTTTTTACTGTTAATTATGTGAAAATTTCATAATGAGTGTTGGCTGATCAATTAATTGACTGCAAATTATGCACACACGCACACACATTATTATGATTTGTTGACAACATATGGTTAGGTCCCTGTAAAATGAAAATTTATTTTGTATAGTTGTTTTTTACAATATTTTAATTTTTACATATATAAGCATGTGCCTTTTAAAAGTTTAATTAAAAAATTACCTTTTTTCAAATCTTTTAAAGGCAACAAAAACTTTATTAAGCAAAATGTTAGTGAAAATCAAAGGCTACAATGAAAGAAGATAAATTACAATCATTACAGGACTTTGAACAGGAGATCCATCCAGCACTTATCTATTGTTATTCTGGAAGCATTGACTACTCCCTCCAAATAGCCCATAAAAAAATCACCAAGACAAACCATTAACCACCATTTTTTCTCAACATTTCCCCAATGTTTACCTCAGGCAATAATATTTTTCTGAGTATCGACAATATCAATGTATGTTTTTGTATGCAAAAGAGTCCATGACATAGGGTGCACATGACATGGATGCTATCAACGCAAGATGGCGTGTACAGTACACACCACTATGCATGCATCCAAATAGCCCCTAAGTGTACAGTACTGTTGCGACCCATTCAATGATTGTACCCCTTGATTTCTATTCATGGACTATATTAGACCTTCGCATAAGCATTGTTACAAATATCATTGAGATTTTTAAAACATTGCTTTTGATCAAATGATATTATCATTAATAATATCATGATATTTTCAAATCTATGTCATTTTATTTTTTCCAGATATTTTTGCAATTTTAAAGCTAAGTTTATGTAACGGTTAAAATAAATAAATTTTCACCTATAATTTTTTAACTTTTAAAATTATTTACAATAAATAATATTTTCATATTTTACTTTCAGCAACAAGTGATAGTTTCCTGGTAATATTGTGCGAAAAAATGTGAACTCTAAAAATCTCCTGAGAAATTGCCGCTAACCAGATTTACAATATAACAACATGAGGGCTTATTTGATTGTTGGGGAATCCATTCAATGGTTTTTATGTTTCCTTAAGAATGTTAGGGTCTCTTACTCTTTTATGGGAATTCTTTAGGTCTTTCATTCTCCAATAAAAAGTTACGGCATGTTTATTTATTTATTTATTTTTTCTAAGGAAAAGATGTAGACTATAATTCCTAGAATGTAAAATTCAATAAAAAAAAGTATAAGCTACACTTGATTTTTTTATTAAAATCTGAGAAATTTTTTAGTAAACTAAAAATCAAAAAATTATGAAGAGGAGAAATATAAAAACCAACAACCAAACACCCCTCAAGTAGCATAGATGTAACATGCACCTAATTTGCAGCTGTAATTTCATCTTTAGCTTGGACTCTTTGAATTTATGCCACATCCTCAAGACAAGCATTGGTGTTTTACTCTTTCATCATTCACGGGTTTATTTACTTCAATCTGTTTTTTCCAATCCATGGACCCATTTTGAATGGGTCTTATCATCTAAAATACATTAATAGATAGAGTATTCCTAACTATCCATTTGATAGCCATTGAATAGATGGACTAAAGACTAATTGGTCAAGCTCTATCTTCAATGAGTGAAATCAAACGGTTATTGTTAAGTCAGACTTTCAAGAGGGTCCTTACTCACGCCTCGATGGTAAGCTCACAGGAGTTTTAGTACAAGGTCATGGGTTTGAGTACCCATTGTGCTGAAATCCCACCGTGGTTGAGTGAGTGGGTAAAAGAAGAAGTTAAGACTTTCAAATAGAGCTGGTCACAAGCCACACCAACTCGAAAGTCGGCTTGGATAGGTTTGAAAAAGTCTAGCTTCGATTGGTTCGAATAGAAGTAACCAAGTTCAAACCCAATTTGATTTGCCTCGTAGATTGTAAGCACACAGTTTCCTATGGTGTGATCCACTTGAGCTTTGGATATGATTCAATTTTGGGATCATGTCCTAAAATGATATGTAAAAATGGATGGATGGTGCGTATAACACATATAGATGACAACTTAGATAATACATAATACATATACATGAATGCACACTATTTCCTTGCACTTTTAAAGCAATGCTTGTGTGCTAATGTTTGGAAAAAGCTCTTACAAGTCTATTTTGAAGTTGCACTCCTCTTTTTGAGGATGTTAAATATCATGTACTATGATGCTTTTCTATTTTTTATGTTATTTTTTATTTTTTAGTTCTTTTTTATTTAAAAAAACAAATAAACAAAAAAGAGCCACCACCTACTTGAACTCAGTCTGGCCCAGTTCAAAATTTTTGACCAAACCAATCCTAACCTGAACTAAATTTTTCTGGAGCAAACCAAACTCAGGCCGCGCGCATGGGTCGGCCTGAAACCCAAACCGGGCCTATCCAGTAACTAGTGTGGCACAAAAACAAGCCAAGCCAAACCAAACTAGGGCTAACTCGGCCTGGCCTGGATCGTTGCCCATCTCTACTTTTAAGGCTGGACTCATAAATTTGTATTGCTCATTTCAGCTCTTCACTCCAGGACTAAGCCGATCTAAAACTTAAATGGGCGGCAATACAAGAAACAGTAGGTTTGGGAATGCACACCCTTTTCCTTCCTAAGTCTCTAATATCTTTAGCGAAAATGTTCTCCCTAGTTCAATTATTAAACAATATAGAGTTGAGTTGAATAAAGAATTTGAGTCAACCCGACTCGGTTTGTCGAGATTTTGGGTTTTTAAACTATTCTCTCCCTGTGTGTGTGATCCATGATAACGAGTGGTGCTGATAGTTTTATAACAACCAGTACTAGTCAATGGGTTCATCCCCCAACCATTTGTAAAGCAAGTTTCTTGGTGATTTACTTTCTTTTTCTACTCATAATCAAAGTGGCTACTAAAATGAAAATGAAAGGGAACCACAGGCTTTTTTGGGCCTTTAATTTGTTTGCTTAGTGGGTCCCACCACTGGGACAATGCTCAGATTGATGGGGACGGGAAAATAGTGGTTGGAAAGTGATCACCACCTCACCCTCCACTTCATGTAAAGGAGATATACATGATCCTGGGGCCAAGCATATGCCTAGTCTTCTCTGTTTTTCACTCTGTACAAGTGGGGCCCATTGTTTAGCATCAAGAGAGTAATTCTGTCGGTCTCAACGCCGATAGATCATAACCCAATAATCTCCTCCAATCATAGCCTTTCGATTTGTAGCCTGCAGATAAACATTGAGATGATAAAAATATATATGGTCCACACCAACAAGGTCCAGAATTACACCTAGGTCCATAGCTCAAGTGGCAGTCTGAGTGAAGATATAGCCTCGTTTCAACATTGAGGTCATGGTATCGATTCCCATGATGGGGGTGGCTAACATTGTGATGTGATTAAGAGGGTTGGGTGGGTGTACTAACAATGGGGTGTGTGAACTAACCCATAAATAAATAAATAAAGGTCCAAAATTGGTGGCTAAAATCTTTTGATCTGGAAGAATTTTGTGGTCTAGGAAATCTGCGGTGGGCCACACCGCATGCTGATAGACGGTTGGGATAACTAAACATTGTACACAAGCCGAAAACTGGAACACACTGCATATCCTCGGTGGTGGGGCCATGTAAATGCTCCTCCGCTCATATATATATATATATATATATATATATATATATATATATATATATATATATATATATATATCAAAGAGAAAGTGGGTAACTGCATGATTGTGGACTTTTAAAAGGGTCTTTTAAGTGGTTCAAGTAGTTGAACTAACGTATTGTCCTAGTCCCTCTTTAGTTAGTCTGCAGGACTATTATGTAATGCTTTTGTTTGGTGGGCTATCCCCGAACAATGGTCTTGACCGAATCAGATCAGTCATTCGATCTAAAGTATGCCGGTGTGGCCCACAATTGATTATCATGAAAATATGATTGGGGTGGTAACAATAATCGACATTTGTACGGATGGTGAGGGGCTTTCATCATCCAAGCTTGTTTATGCCATGTAGCTAGCCTCATGCAACGGATCTTTTGGATAACCGGTCTGGATCACGGCTGCCATATAAACTCGTGGATTTGAAGGCCCGATGATAATAGGGAAGTGTAGAGTGTGTTGACCGTTGGTGGAGCCTTCAATCTAGACAAAACAGGGTGGTTTTGGGTGACTGATTGCACTAGTCAGGTGACTGAAATAATCCTAAATATGTCAGATAGATCTCTGGACAGTTTTGGCTAGTTCGGACGACCAAACTTGGGGCTTCGACGATGGACAATGCTCAGAATAAAAGGAAAAACTTTTTGAACATTTTTAGGTAGTTCAGGCGACCGAACTTTTGGTTGTTGGGCGACTGAAGTTAAGTTTGGACAGTCTCAGGTGTTTGACTAGGTGACCAACAATTTCCGCATTTTCGCGTAATTTTGTGTAAATTGTTTCTATTTTTTGTTATGGCTTATATAAGCGGGTGTAATCAAGTTATAGAGGATGTCTAATACATTCTAAACGGAGATTAGGGTTTTGAGAAAGAGTTTTGGTGAGAGAGAAAGCTTGGGTTTTCTCTTAGGGTGCTTTATTCAGGTTGTTTATATCTTGTACTTCTAGTTTTAGATAGTGATATCGTTTTGTGCCGTTGTTTTTATTCCATAAAAGTTTTTTCACATAAAAATCGAATCATCTCTATGTGTGATTGCTTGTGCGCTTGGATTTGCTTGTTTGATTCTCCTCTATACTTTTGCAAGGCTCCCAACATTGACTCGGACAATTCTTACACAGAGAGATATGGTCCAGTACTCCATATGCTGAAATAATGGGCCCTACTTGTATGGACTGGGACGCTGGATGCCGTAACTTAGTGATGCATGTTAATCCAAGATTGGATCACATGCATCACTCCAATGCATACAATCGATATGCAGTATAGATTTACAAGTGAGCTCATATTATAATTCACATATGCGGAATAATGAACACTCTCTACTCATGCCTCAATGGTAGGCACAAGAGTTTCAACACGAGATCTTGGGTTTGAGTAACCATTGTCGTGTCTATGCATATTAACGGATTGGTAAATATGGCCTTTCAATTTGACACATGTGAGGCTTTTGATGGCACGTGTGTTGCACTTGCATATAAAACAGTATACACTAGCCTCTACTGGCATGAAAACTATCTTAAAGAATATGAGGTGTAAGTAAAATACGGCAGACAGGCTATAAGCATGTTACTTCACAAAATTTTATAAATGCCCCTGACTTTCATTGGAAATGGAAATCTCATTAAAAAATGTATTCTTAAATCTCAAAGTTTACATCTCTCCAAACAATAATTGCATGGTCAAAATTTTTCTATTAATCCTCCCATTGTGTATAATAGACATGCTATCTTGGCAACCATACTGATTTGATTGCTTAGATCAAGTGTCCTAGTAGTCTGTGGTGGCTTACATGGGATAGAATTTTAATTGCATCCAAACAAGCCATGAAAGAAATTCTTTCTCACCTTTGTTGGTGCCCACGTAATTTTATGCAATTAGGTTGGACCGGTAGGTCCTATAAAGGATGCAGGTGTTTACGCTCAGTTTTTACACATAAATTTCTCACCTTTGTTGGTGCCCAACTAATTTTATGCAGTTAGGTTGGACTAGTGCATGCTATAAAAGATGCAAGTGTTTATCAATGAAATGCCATCATGGGTTAGCACTACAAGTCTAATAATGACAGAATCATGCTTACACTTGAGGATATATATTTTTTTCCCTTATCCTTTAATGATACGCCTTCTGTCATAAATGTAATGGCACAAGACTATACATATGCCTTTAGAGGAAATGAAAAGCCGAATGACACGTAGACCTAATTTATGTAGCACGTGACCAACGAAACACATCTAACACATCTATAAAAGATCCATCGAGGTAAGGATCCTATCACAGATCTGGATATTCTTGGTAAAGTTGTCTCTCACAATCTTCTAAAATGGGAGAACTTCCTAAGACGCTCGAAGTTATCGCTGCGATTACAGAGATTCCGAAGATCAAACTAATATCTAAGCGAATTGGAATTGATAGATTATGGCCTGATCTGGATCCAGTGAGGTCAATTCCACCAATTCCATGAATATTCATGGTCACAAAAGTAGATCTCTAAAGATGATCTGTGATAAAGCTGGATTTAATGAGATAGAGCCCTGAAAATGATTTCCGATATACAAAAATCATTGCAGCAACGCTGGCAAGAGATTTAAAAACAATTTCGGATTTATGGAGAGCTCTTGTGAGAAGAGCACATAAAAAGCCATACCTCCAAAGAATCTATAAAAAAGGACTAACCTCTATCTTTTCACAAATTGCCTGATTGCTATTATAATTGGTGTGGCTAACGAGAGTGGCTAAGTCCTACAATTCGATCTTAAATGGTCCATCTCAGCACAAGGGTCACCAACATTCAATCAAACATTGAGTTGAATATGACCTTGGTAAGCCCATACTTTTCTAATAGGACATGTTAACCAAATATAGTCCCTTACTAACATATATGAACTCATGTTGGATTGAATTGTGTGAAAAGTAGGACCATCCATGAGTTAAGGGCCCAAGTACAAACTCATCCCAGCTGGTGAGCCAAGGACTTACATTAGGCAGTGGATGATCGGACTATATGGGGCCATTGTGATTTATGTTCTTTTATCCACTGTCCATTCATTTTGCCAGCTCGTTTTAGGGCATGAGCCCAAAATTGAAGCATAACCAAAGCTTCTTTTTAAATTTTTTTTTTTTTGGATTAGTTCACACACCCCATTGTTAGTACACTCACCCACCCCTGTTAGTCACATCACAATGTTAGCCACCCCCACTATGGGAATCGATACCATGACCTAGTGTTGAAACGAGGCTATCTTCACTCAGTCTGCCACTTGTGCTATGGACCTGGGTGTGAGCATATCCAAAGCGTAAGTGGACTAAGCTGCAGGAAACAGCAAGGGTAATGATGTCCACCATCGAAACCTTCCTAGGATAGCCTCCAATTGCTCGTTGGCCCCGAAAGCTGGGGCCAAGCCCAATGATAGCCTCTTTAAGAACTTCAAAGTAATTGAAAATGTCACTGTAGTTAGTATACCTTGTCAACAAAACATGTGATAGGATGGTCTCTCAATCTGAACTGTCCATTAGAGGACTGCATTATGGATGGCCTATGTTTCAAACATTTCGCACTCATCAGGCAATAATAGCCATCTATTTAATTTTTACTTTCTCACAAGTGTTTCACTTTACCATCGTCACGTCCAAGGTTGATGTTACGCAGATCAGATGATTTGATCTTTGTATGTCTAGGACCATTTACTATCTATAATAGGAGCCACTGCAAATGACCCCACCCTGATGTTTATGTTATATCCATTCCGTCCATCCATCCATCCATCTCGCAGCAACAAGAGCCAAAACATGAGGAGATCAAAACTTCAAGTGGGACACACCAGAAGAAACAGTGAGGACAGAAACCACTCCCTTGAAATCTTCCTAGGGCCCATCCTAATTTTTATATGCCATTTAACGCAGGTGTTGCCACCTGGATGAAGGGGAAAAAATCAACTTTCTATCGGATCCAAAACTTCTGTGGCCACTAAAAGAGTCTCAACGTAGGTGTTTAATCTCCATTGTCTCTTGTGGTGTGACCCACTTGAGTTTTGGATCTCCATCATGTTTGGGATGATGCTCTTAAGTGATCTGTTGAAAAGGATGAATCAAAGTGCATAAAAAATCAGTGAACCTCGCAGAGCTTAGGGTTATAGGCAAGTCACGTGGTTAGGCCATCAGGAGAAATGGATTGCGTTTTTGTGGACCAGCTGCAATGAAAATAGGAAATGACGTAAAAAAGGTAAAATTGTTGGAAGGAAAGATCCTCCTTAGCTTTTAATGGCTCTTGGGCCACCACAATCTTTCCTGTGGCATCCGATTCCGTCCACCAGTCTCATCTGATAGGGTGTGGGCCCAAAAATGAGGTGGCTCCGGAACTCAAGTGAGCAATGCCACAGTAGCACCGACCATTGAAACCTTCCTAAGCCCCCCATTATCTTGTATGCCATCCAACCTGTTCATAAGGTGATTATATCAGGTTGTGGAGAAAACAGGAATATAAAACATTCCGTGGTCCGAATGAGGTTTCAATGGTGGGCAATGAGTCCCCACTGTTTCTTTTAGTGTGGCCCACATGAATTTTTTTTATCAGTCTCCTTTTTGGATTGAATCTAGATCGTCTGCTTGGATTCAACAAGATTTTCCTGTTTGCCTGCCCTTGATTGGTCCAGCTCGGACTGACTGCATTAAATGCAGCACTGCTAATAGCGTCAGTGATAAGTGGGACCAATCAAGTGATAGACAAACAGAAAAATCCTGTTGAGGACAAGCAGACGACCTGGACTCTTTTGGATTACATCCTAAAATGATCCGGTGAAATTGATGGATGGAATGATGCCACATAGACATTGCTGTGGGCCCACATAGCTTTGGGTTACTTGGGCTTCGTGTGATGAAATATTATTGTTCCTGAAACTCATTTTACCCATGTTTGGAGGCCTAATTTCTTCCCCAGAATTTGTGAGCATCATTTTCCACTTTTATTTTCTCACCTCTGCCTTAGAAAATGTATTTTTCCATGGCAGAAGGAAAATAGACTTTTCAAAGGTTAAGCTTAAATGTATCACCATTTATCTTCAATTTTCTTAATGAGCCATTGTCCATCTTTAGTTATCCTCCACACATGTTAACATCTATCTTCTCTTGCAAACCATATATGTTAAGGGTCTCACGTGCTGACACATGCCCAATATGTACTAATGTGCCATGTATTCCCCATTCATCTTATTTTGTGCCCCACATATGTAAAGCATGTATATTGATTTACATGCGCCAATGTACCACATGTGCTATTATTCATCTTCAATCACTCCAAATATACCGCATATGCCAATGGTGCCAATGTGCACAAGTGTTGCCATCTAGGCTTATGTGTCCACTTGTCAAATGCGCTAATGTGTGCCTTGTACAACATGTGTTATTGTTAGGGCTGTCAACGGCACGGATTATGATCCGTATCCGATCCGATTTAATCGGATTCGGATCAATAATCGGATCATCGGGTCGGATTCGGATACCCAAAGACGATCCGTTTAATATTCGACCCGTTAACCTTGATTCGGATCAACCTTGATCCGGCCCGTTAACGACCCGATTAAAAAAAAAAAAAAAAAAAACCCAGCCGTCTCCTTCGTCTCTATTCTCCACGCACGCAACCATGGGCTGTATCATATTCGGATCGGAAAGGAATTTCAAAATATTTAAACGCGTCGGGTTCGGATCATATACTTGTGATCTGAATCGGATTCGGATAGGATTCAGGTTGGATATATCCTTAATCAGATCGGATACGGATCATCACTAATCCGACCCGTATCTGACCCGTTGACAGCCCTAGTTATTGTACAACTTCAAGCACCTGCCATGTACCACCTTTGCTACAATTCAAGTGCCCATATATGCTAGTACTATTATTATCCATTTTCAAGCATCTCATGTTCTTATTTGCATGCACTAGTGATTAGTTATAATTTTTTTTCAAAAATGCCCTTTTATTTTCCCAAACAATAAATTTGAAAATAGATCCTAAATTTTTTTTATAAAAAAACAAACAAGGAAAATAATATATCCTTTCACAAAGTAATCATAAATAAAATTTTCAAGAAATACTGCTTTCTTTCTCTGCTTTCTGTGAATTCAAACATGTCATGAAGAATTTCATAAAATATTGCAACCTTCTTTTTATCTAAGAAAATAGAACCTATCCAAAAGAATTTTCTTTGGATATAACCACTTACATTTTGGAGAGTTTCTTTATTTTAGCACTTCTTGGCAAATTTAAGTATCAGTCATTAGCCTATTTTTTAAAACGACAAAAATGTCCCTGAGAAGTAGTAGCCGTGGACACAATGTAAACCATTCAAAAGTATGTGCCCAACTATCTAAATTGTTCCGAGATAGTAGGCGAGGATGTAGACCGTTCAAATTAGGTAGCTAGTAATTTGGACCATTCAAAAGTTGGTGGATGGATATCTAGACTGTTCAAAAATATGTAGACAATGATATGAACATTTTCAAAATAATAGACAATGATTTAGACCATTCAAAAATAGGTGCACACTGATGTGGAGCATTCCAAGATAGTGGATGTTAACGTGGACTGATCTTCCATCATTATGTGCCAAAAACATATGACTTTTTTTTTTTTTACTAGTTAGATAGAGCTACATAAAAGATTTTTTTTTCTCAGATGTAACCAGCCACATGCTGAGGAGTCCCGTTATTTTACCACTTTTTTTTTGTAAAATCTAAGTAATAGTAATTAGCCTATTTATAAAATAATGAAAATGCCCTAACAAGTGGCAGCCTAGGATGCAATTTGGAGCGTTGAAAAGTACGCGGACAGGCACTGTCCTAAGGTAGTGGGTAGTAATCTAGACCACTCAACACTAAGTGGCTGGCAATTTGGAATGCTCAACAGTAGGTGCACGACTATCTAAACAGTTCAGAGTACGTGGACAATGATCTGGCCTTTCCAAGATGGTTGATAATGATCATGATTGATCATTCCAATGATATATGTAAAGATATCATGACTACTTTGTAGAAGATAGTTTCGTTATTTTAAAAAATAAGCAAACATACCTGATTTGAATTTGATAGAAATTCATACGTGACTTGAATTTGAAAGAAAATGGTAAAAGAAAGGGACCATATCTAAAGAAAATTCTTTGAATCGTTATACCTTATTATGGAAATCTCTTTATAACTAATGGGAGCTGGTCAAAAGCCAAAAGTTTCTAAGCAGTGAATAACTGTACAAAGAAGCTAGGATGTACAAGGGGAGGTGTTATCTGATTCTTGGGTCAAAAGGTTGTTCATTACCCTTTTTTGGGTCTCGAGATTGTTTAAGTGGACCTGTGATTCAAATATCCAAACCATTAATTAATATAAGGCCCCACTTTCAATGAACGGTGCTCCATCGAAAACCCTCCAAGATTGGAAGTATGAGCCTTACAGTGTCCTTCGCGGTAGTTGAATGTGAACCATATTTGTATTTTCTTTCTAAAGTGTTTACTCGTTGGCTACCTAATGATCAAGGGCAAAATTTCTTTCCAGATGACTAGTCTGATTCGTTACATGGCAGGACCTTGCTATCAAACCTCATTTGGGAAAATAACCATATGAGAAGCGATCAACTACAACCAGCTGCAAGTGAGATTCACATGCAACCCGCTTCACGTGCCGACATTTCACGTGTATAAGACTGAGCTAAATCATCCATTGAATATATATGCACAAGGTGGTCCATCTAATGAGTGGACTGGCCAGGCAAATCTCCATGGTAGGGGCCACCTTGTGCACCTTTAGGATGTCCTAAAAACGTGACCACATGCATGCCACGTCCGCACTAGTTGCATGATATGCAACTGTTGCAAGTGATCATTCCTCAAATTACTTTTATATGTATGAAATATATTTGTGATCAAGCATACCCAAAACAACAATTGTCTTTGCAAGAAAATTGTATTGTGTAAACATGGGCCCATCGATTGTGCTACGAATGACTTTGAGATGGACGGCTGATGTCCAGTATTCAATGGACAGCTGTATTTAGGCAACGGTTTAGATTAGAACAACATAAGAAGCTCTTTAAATCTCTTAATACTTTCTTAAGATTCATGATCTGGAGCTAACAAATGGATACATGGGCACTGGAACCTTAAAAACTACCACTATATTCCAGCTAAGCCATTCTAATTACAAAACATGGCTACTCTTTCTTAATTTCTACCCTTTAAGGGTAGGCACTTCTCTATTAAACTACTAAACTAGTAGTTTGGACACAAGGAGCAAATACTTGTTCTTGGAGGTTTTCTTAAGTAGTAAGATGCTTTAATATCACCACCACCACCTAGAGAAAAATTTGTGTAGTTGGAAATCATTCTCAGTTTTTTATTCCTGGTGGCCTTGGAGTGTGGCGATTATTAGCACCTGATCCTGGATAATCTTGGCTCTCCAAATCCATCCGGCCATTGACGAGGTCATTCTCCCATGCTTCCTTAGGGGTTGTCTGTCGTCATGGAAAATATTACACATTAATCACGCTTGCTTAGAAATTTGAGTTTCAATAACAAGAAACAAAGCTATTAGAAAAAATATCTAGAATGTGTTAGTAACCTCTTTTAATTTGGTCTACTGCACCTCTAAGGGGCCTGTTTGGTAGACGCCTAAAACTGTGTTCATCTCATTTTTAGTTAATCATGATTAAAGTCTTAGAGATGCTATTTCCTTTTGGTAAGGATTAAAATCACTCTTGAAAACCAACAATCAAGATCTCTGATGCATAATTACAATTAATTAAAATGACAGGAATTCATTTTTAAGCGTCTACCAAACAGGCCCTAAGGTTTTGGAATTACTAAATTGTTTATTTTCCAAAATACCCTTCTCTCTCACGAGGATTTACTCGAGAAAACCAATTAAAATCACCTTTTTCTTGCCCAATCCTTGTGAAACTGATGACAAGAAATTATCAAACTGGATTGATTGATGATTGTATGATACCTTTTGCGAATTGCCGGAAGCCATGAGTCCCTGTGGCTCTTGCAACATCTTTTGAGTCCCTACAATCCCACAAGAAAATTATCCTTAACAAAGGAGTTAATGATAATTAAAGTGAGGATGGCGATGATGATGATGGTGATGGTGATGGTGATGAGACTTACTTGTTAAAGGGATGGCATTTAAGGCAATAAGGTGAGAAAAGCCCAACAGAATCACAAGGAGATGAAGACTCCTCTTTCCCATTCCCATCAGAACTCTTTTCATGTCAGTGGTAGTACTCTCATTAACCTTGTTTTCTCACAGAGGCTAGTGCTCCTTCCATGCATTCTTATAGTAGACTCCCTTTGGGTATATGTTGTGTTGGTGGACACACTCATTTCACCCCAAAGTCAAAAAGGTGTGAAAACACCATGTCATGTTATTGGAGGTCTACCTAACTTTTAGTTGCCTTCAATAATGTCAATGACAAAAACATGCTTCCCTTGTGAAATGACCAAAATGCCCATGTGGGTTTTCTATGAGGGCACCAAATTTGGATGGATAGATCATGGGTACTCTGTAAATACATGTGGGCTTTCATGGAAACTTCCCTAGACGAGTGAGATATCTGGAGTTGAGTGGGATGATATCATGATGTGTTGAAAGCTGGAGAAGAGGATAGATTATTCAAGGAGGAAATTGATGACAGATGTAAGTCAAATGGGGGATTAAAAAGAAGAGGTCCACCATGGAGAGTGGGGTATGACATGAGAATGATTTTTGCAGCATTAGAAA
Source organism: Liriodendron chinense (assembly GCA_003013855.2). NCBI lineage: Eukaryota > Viridiplantae > Streptophyta > Magnoliopsida > Magnoliales > Magnoliaceae > Liriodendron > Liriodendron chinense. Next base: position 1,021,118 of record PVNU02000736.1, on the reverse strand, counting down.
TTTAGAATTCCTACTCAAGATGTGTCTGGAAAATGTTAGTGGATGTGAGCATAAGATACAAGGATTTCAAAGGTTGAGATGATGAAACGGGCCCCATTAGTTTCCAAAGCTGAGGAAGCAATGCCCTTGATCTTTCCTACAATTACAGATATACCCTTTTAATTATTGTTCCAAGAGCTGGTAGACATTCCATTTTATTAAATGATTCTCAACCCATGAATATGTATAGTATCCTTGAGTTTTCAGTTTGTATAAGTGGGGGCTATGGTTTAGTAATCCTGACCGCTGATATGATGTACTTGGTCATGGATGGCCACGACAATAATGATGATGAGCAGCTGAGGTAGAGTTAAATGCATGAGCACGAAGCACAATTTAGGATTAGAATTGATCAAGTATGGTTTGTGTTGGATTTTGTTGCTACCAATTCAATCAAACACGGCCATACGTGCAAACGAGGGGCTGTATTCGATTTTCAATGTGTGGTTATATGTTGAGCCATGAATATTACATATTCTAATCCCTTTTCACAATCACATTATACATGATTTTTATGTTTAAAAACTAATCTAATATATGTTTTTGTGACTGTAGGAATGAGAGGGAGACTTCACCAATTCATCGTTAAAAGAGTCAATTTGTATGTATTGAATATCAATAGACCAAGTGTCAAAAGGTGGAGGAAAGAAGAAGAAAGAAAGAGAAGAAAATATGGACAAAAAACTGTCTCAAGACCTGTCCCAAGACTGGTCGCCAGACCGGTTGAGCACTCAACAGGGGAGGATGAAAATTTCAAAAGCTTGCTGGACTGTTTTTGACGTTTTACGACCGGTCAACAGGGTAACAGAGCTTGTTCTACAAGCTTCGAAATTTGCTGCGCAAAGCGCTATTTTTGCGGGATTTCTCAAAGGTTCTTCGCAATTGGAGTCCGAAACCTATAAAAGGACCTCTCATCTTTATACCCAATCATGTGAGGACGTGGAGAATAACAAGGAGGCTTGGGAGACGGATTCTACTTCAAGTTTTCATAGTTTTTCTTCTAGTTTTTATGTTTTTTGAGTTTTTAGTTCAAGGATGTTAGAGATGAACTAAAACCTTTTAGCTAGGGCTAAGAGGTGAACTTTTTTATTCGTCTTTTATAGATTGATACAACCTAGGTTTCCTTTTTATGTTTTAATTAAAGGATTTAGTTTAATTTGAATTTAAATAAAGTACTAGTTCAGATTTTGCTTTGATCTCTTGATGACTCCGGGCTCATGCGCTTCTTAGTGAATCTAACTTAGTAGCTTACCTTTTTGGCATTATTTATACTTGTGTACTTCATTGATCTATCATCGACTCTGGACATGGTAAACCCTTTGATTGCCTTGTGTACAATGACACGATCTTCATGTGGGAACTCATTCTAACTAAAGCTCCTATCTTTTGTTATAATCTGAGATAGTTGTTTGCTTATTGATTTTGATTTAATTAGAGTTCTAATCATTGGTCGTAATCAAGTCTAGTAACAGGATTTGATGAAAGCTATGGTTGTGAATCTCAACTAGATTGAAAAGAGGCTTGGCCTATATAATTGAGTGTGCCCAAGGCCTGAGCATTGTTGTGGGAATCAAATCAGTGAATAAGCAACTGTTTTAGATAAGTGTTGATTGAACCGCTCCATATTTCGATCGGAGAGAGATATGAATTCGATTCTTATTGAGTTATGAGAGACCTAATTGTGTTGATGCATTGAAAACAGTTAAAAGTGGATCCTTGGGCGCTCTAGTGCTTTTTAGATTATTATTATCTTACACATTCACTGTTTAAAACTAATTCTCTATTGTTTAAATTTAGTTCTTAATGTGATTTTAATTATAAGTTGTTTTCGATAAATTCTAAGAATACCTATGCATAAATCTCTGTGGGAACGATACTTGGTTCTTCCGAATTATTACTACTTCGCAACCATATACTTGGGGAGTGAACAACAAGTTTTTAGCGCCGCTATTGGGGATCTCTATGCGGTATTTTTAGAATTTTCTGAGATAGCTTTTAGTTGAGATTGTGTTAAGTTAAGTTTATGATTTGTTTTTCTTTTTAGGGTAGGTTTTCTTTTAATATCAGAATACTAACTTAGTTTGTTTTTATTTTGCAGGATTCCAACATAGATCTACAATTCAGGTTCTATCTTTCTAACCCCTCTTGCCATAGATAGTTTCAGATTTTTGTTTTTAAAAATAGGATTAGATTTTAGGATTGTGTTGAGTGGTTCATACCCAAGTGGGTTTGTGATCACACTCGGAGATTGTTAAGTGACGGCGTAATTGTTGAAGGGATTGATAGAGAGCCTTGTGCTAGAAAACGTCAAAATCTTCCTAAAATTGCTAGAGAGATGGCTGAAAATCAACCCAATCAAGGGGCTAATCAACATCAAAATTAAGCCCAAAACTTTACTGAATTGGATGAGAATGAAGTAGAGGATATACCTCAACCTAGGACTTTACGTGACTATTTACAACCCCCTAGGACGAGTACTCTCTCATACATAATATTCCCTCACAATGTGGGAAATATTGATTTTAAATTAGGGTTGATCCAACTTCTTCCCAAATTTCATGGACTCGACTCTGAAAGCTTTTATCTACACATTAAGGAGTTCAAAGAGGTTATTGCTACAATAAACTATGATAATGTAACCAAGGATATCATAAAACTTAAATTATTCCCTTTTTCCTTGAAAGAGAAGGCCAAATCATGGCTACATTCCTTAAGGCCAAGGTCCATTAGGACATGGACTGAGATGACTCCGGAGCTTCTTAAAAAATTTTAGCAAATTCGAACCCAACAACAGAAATCAACAAGATTCTAGCATCAGCAACAAAGACGGTGGAGTTTGGCTTGTGTTCGAATAGTTGCAAAGCCACCACTCCACACCACCAATCAGCTCTTTCAATTGAAGGAAAGTGCATCACAAATCGCTCCAGCTACAATCTACTGTCCAAGTACTGTCGATCTATGTTGGACTACAAAGGTCACTCCAGCAGACCCGACGAATGCAACTCCCCCAACAGATTAGGCCCCGACTATAGTAGTAACACACTGGAACAAGGTGGCATATACTATAATGGAGGGATGCTGCTCGATGCTTCAACCTTCAAACCGACAGGTAAGATTGGAGAAGAAAGGATTTAGGAGGCTGAGAAAATAAGGAAATGATGAAGAAGAAGCAATGGAAGGGTCAACAGTTCTAGATCTAGGGTTTCAAATAACTGGTTTGCAAATCAGAAAAAAAAGAATTCCCTACTTTCTTTTATAGCCGCCTACTAGTCCATGTGCAAGGGGTATGGACGACTAGGATTGCACAAAACTCTTCCTAACAGATTGTTATGGATGGCCAAGATGCATTTTAGAGGATCGGACATGGATTGCCAAGTTGTTAATGGTATTTTCGGAAGAAACAGTTCCACGGACGGATTTTGATGAGTCCCCAACTTGCACACACTAGTCCAACTAAGGAAAGTTTTCAAGGTTAAACAAAGGGCTTACCCCTCACCAAAATGAACGGTTTGGATCAACAAAAAACGGGACATGCTGATCGTAGTTTGATGATTTTGTAGTTGTAGAAAACACACACTCAATTTGGACAACCTAAATTCTGGCCTAAACTACCTTACTTTTGAAGCATGGTGGGTGACATCGACACCAAGGTTTTGATTGGCCATCACCCACGAACCGCTTGAACGGTTGAATTGTCCCAAACTTTCACGAAAAGTGGGCCATCTTTACTCCAAAAATGGATAGTGGTCCGTCCGCCCGTTGCAACCAATTCACGAAAGAGGAAAAAATCCTCTTCTGGACTGAAAGTCGTGTGGCCTTCATGGTCCAGTGTACAACATGTGCACGTTTACTGGTGCACACACATACCCATACAGTGGGCCCCACGATACTCTCCTATGAAATCCACTCCGACCACTAGTCTTTACTAATCTAATACAGGCATATGGTCCACTCTTGGTCCATTCATCAACCAGGTGGGCCTTGCATCTTAATTAAACTCCAGTAATGGCATTCTTATGTACTCCAATAGTAGTAAACAATTTTTTTTTTAATAATGAAACATCTCTACATTATAATAGCTCACTGATTTATGTACAATATTATTTTCAACTGTATATTTTTATACAATAAAAAAATTATTGCTATAATACAATCATTATTATAATAATAATTACAATTATTCCAATTATTGACTTTAATTTATTATAATTAGTATGGTCTTCATCAAATCATTATTGTATATAAAGATGTTTTGTACATGTAAGATATTTATTTTCGTACAAGTAATTTAATTGGTTTGTGGTTTATTGTGTGGATTTGAGTATTCTTCTTCAAATTAAAGTTATTATTTAATAAAAAAAATCTCTTTACTCTACTTTGTTGATTCCTAAATTTACATAACCTTAAAATACATAGTAGGTACGTGATATTACATGAGCCCAACACAAAAATAATGAGTTCCTAATCTATTAGATCTTAGAATAAACATGTCTTTAAAAAAACTAGTGAATCATTTATTATTCGTAAGAATTAATGGATCTTGATAGATAGACTACATCTAATTTTAGCAACCACATGTTGGTCTCTCTCTCTCTCTCTCTCTCTCTCTCTCTCTCTCTCCACACCCACCCACCCACCCACCCACCCACATGGGTGCTCAAACCTATGACTTCAACGTTGAAATGTAGTGCATCTACCACGTGCTAGTCTTGTAAAAAAGAAGAAGAAGAAGAAGAAGAAGAAGAAGCTAAAGCTATATAATTAGAATCATAACCCTTATATGTCCTTATGTCTAATGATTAATCAATTACCATACATCATCAACTTTGATCAAGGTTAAGGCTAATAAGCCCTTCAACTAGTGACATGATCTTTGTTATGGGTAAATTCGAGCTGAGCTCAAAATATGGAAAGCTTCCCACTAGTTGTTGTAGACAAATTTGGCTTTAAAGGGAAGTGAGGAATTGCGGTCGCATCTCCAAAATGCGACCAGCCTGGCTCGCGCACGACGAAAGGGGTCGCATCCCCAAAATGCGACCAGCCCGGCTCGTGCTCGACGAAAGGGGTCGCATCCCCAAAATGCGACTAGCTCGGCTCGTGGTCGCATCCCCAGAATGCGACCAGCCCGGCTCGCGCTCGACGAAAGGGGTCGTATCCCCAAAATGCGACCAGTCCGGCTCGCGCTCGACGAAGGGGTCGCATCCCAAAATGCGACCAGTCTGACTCGCGCTCGACGAAGGGGTCATATCTTCACCATGCGAGCACTCTTGATATGAGCAGCTTCCGTCATGTGGGCAGCTCTGGTCTCTGGTCTCTGGTCTCTGGCGAGAACGTCCTTCAGCTTATAGTACCAGCAGCCTATATAGGTCGATTTTGGCTTGTTTCTATTTGTAGCTCCGAACCATGGGGGATCTCCATCAAGAGACGTAATCAGTTAGACGTGTAAAGTGGTTAGGCTATCCCCTTATCTAAGGATTAACAGGATAAGTGCCTTATCCCCTGAAATCAGCAGTGATCTTAACAGCTTGCGTAACAGATTGGATCACCCGGATCTGCATAAATAGATGACCCCACAGATGATAAAGGGACACAATCTCTAAGCCTACATTTTACATTTCATCTTACTATCACAGTATCCGTACTGAATTTGTCATCGGAGGGCCATAAGCCGGGCCAACCAGCGGTGGTCCTAACCTTTCTTGGTGATTGCAGATTCCCCAATCTACATCATTCTTCTCCGATTGAAGGTCAGACGACGAAGAATCAAAGTTGGTCTCTGACCAACATCTGTTAGCCAATTTTTGACGTCAACAATCTTAATCCATTAATGCAAGTACTCAAAGATCCAACAAGATCCTTTCTATGGCATATCACACTCCCCTTTAAGGTAGGGTGAAGGCATATGATTGACACTACGTTAGTCTTTGATGGTGGAGATGTTCCATTTGATTGAAGTCTATTCCCTCACATAAGATAACAATTCTTCATATTATGCTATGACCACATGTTCGTCCTAAAACTTATAATATCATAGTACAATATAATAATAAGATTCATGGACTACCAGTCTCCCTTAATCAATAACTGTTGTGTCTAATCTTGAGTTCCTGAGGATATCAAGAGGAATCACTCCTCAACTTAATCTATATTCATAGACATTTACCCTAACACCATATATCAACTAAAACACAACATTTTATCCACCAACGCTAGTTGATCATCATGATCTGCGGTTTAGATCACAACTGTCTCATTCACATGGACAGTGGATCAAGCCCATATTAATTTTTTTAGGGCACAATTCCAATAGTTTGATAGGCTTCCAAGCTTAGCCGTTATTACCAAGCATGGCCCTTTATCGTCCCACTAAATAAATGGGCCAACCTGGCTTAGGCTTGATGAGTTTCCACTAGAGTGAAGGGCAAATCTAGGTTCATAACCTTGATGTTTTAAACCTGAATTTCAGGACCCCAAATTAAAAATGCAAAAAAAAAAAAGGGGCCAAGCTTGGGCTTATGTCGACCAGAACCCAACCAGCCCATTGCCACCACCTGAAAACCTTAAGTGTGAGTTTGACATAAAACAATAATACACTTAGACACACTAAGATGCATTTTGTACTACTTAAACATACAAAGTCTTGTATTAGACCCAACCTCCTTTTTTGTTTGGTTGACATTATGGGCTGTAACTATGTTGTTTGGTTCGCATCCTGGACTCATAAATTCCGAAATTTTTGGGTTCATAAGTGAAAAAAAATATTTGTGAGGAATACAAGATGTAGAGAGAAAGTGGGCCCACTGTTAATTCATAACCACCAGCATCTCAAGTGTGTATGACATCCAAGCTGTGCAAAGTGGGGTCCACCATGAATCTTGATGCACCAAAGTGTCACGTATAATACATAGAAACCATTTCAAATGTCGATCCACTGTCAACATCTTTTGGTGCAATTTAATTGTAACCTTTGATTATTGATCATCCATCATCGCCAGATCCAACCGTTGATAATCCATTATTTCTGGATCAAACCATTGGCCGCCCATTATTGTTAGATTTGACTATTAATTGTCCATCATAATAACATCGGACCTGATCATCTAGTAACACTAGATACATTCAATCATCATCAATTATCATTAGCTCACACCCATTGATCTTTCGTACGTTATAATCTTATCTACCATTGATCTTCTCTTATCAATAGATCTGATCTTTGATCTTCTATCATTGTAAGATTTGGCTATTGATCTTCTATTATGGGCAGATTTGACCATGGATCTTCAAATATCACTAAATCTAACCATTGACTTTCCATCACTTTAAGATCCAACCATCTATCATCCATTATTACTAGATATGACCATCGATCTTTCATCATTAGTACTAGATGGAAACATTGACCTTTAGTTATTCTTTATCCAACTTCAATCGTCCATTGATCTTTAGTGGGCCAGCCTGATTTTTACGAGAGGACATATGGACTGTGGGGCCCATCCTACCTACATCCTAGATTCTGGACACACCACATTAGCACGTGTTGTGACTTGTGAGACCTGAACCTATATTTGGGCCCTAGCATGTCAACAGTTAAGAACCTAAAGCCCATTACAAGATCCACACAACAAAGATCAAGGCTTGCCCTTCATAAGCCCACGAGCTAAACACAGAGCCCACGGCTCCACACTAAGAATCCAGGCCCAAGATTGGCTGGGTGGACCATGACATCCCACGGGCCTTTGAAAAGTGTTCGTCTAAGAGCTACGGCAGTTTACTTAGTGGGTCTGAATTCAAGCCCAAGGATGATCTTTGGGCCTTAAGCACCACGCAAGGCAACCTAAAGCAGGGTCTGGAAGTCGTTTTTCCGATCCATTTGCAGACCTACTTAAGAGCTCCACTGGTTGGTCTACCAACGATGGACCCACATGGCTGCATCATTGGGTGACATAGACCGTCCATTTGGGTGGATGGGTAACGAATCTCCCCAGACTGACCAGTAGCTTCGAAAGGTGAAAAAAGAAAGAAAGAAAGGAAAAGTTCACTGATCAGATGACGTTAGTCCGACCAATGTGATTTTAGTATACTGGACCATCCTCGATAAGACCCACTATTGGAATGATCCGGGTCATCTGACCACGCAGCCCCATGCGCTCCATTCCCCGGGAGATGGACAGATAATGCAAATTGACACGAAGCATTCTCTTTGCAAAGGAACAAAGAAGAAATTGGGTAGCGTTTGGCCCCAAATCCACATCTAACTTAATGTAATGCACATATTGACTTCATTTAGGGCCTGTTTGGATACAACTAAATAAGTAACTGGTTGGGTGAAAATCATTATAAAAGTAATTTGATGTCAATAGCTACATATTTCAATAAGCTTTTTTAATAGTATTTTTTAAAGCATTTTTGGCTTATTATTTTAGTACTATTATCCTTCGGTCTGCCAACCTGGGTGTACTATTTCATTGGCTTTAAGCTGTACTTAAACCAGCCAAATGTTAATTGAGAGAAATTTTGATATTCTGGCAGTGTGTTGGATGACACGTAGGCACTCAAAATTAAAGTGCCTGGTATATAAGTAATTCAAATTGGACTGTCCAAATTGCAGACAGCAGTTTAAACGTATCGTCATCATCATCATTTAAGCCTTATCCTTAATTGGGGCCGCAGCATGAATCCCATCATTTAAGCTTATACCCTAAATGATATGGTGAAATGGATGGAAGGTATGGATAAAACCCATACATCACGGTGAACCCCCCACAGCCCCTATCCATGCGTAACTAGGGACAAGCAGGGCTAGTACCCAATCCATGCGTAACTAGGGACAAGGTATGGATATAATTATTCAATTTAGAAAAAAATTGGTTTTTTTTTTTTTTTTTTGTTTTTAGTCATGCAACGCACCTACCCTGTTAGCTGGGTAATGCACCCAAACAGTTAGTCAAATGATGCACCCGCCCACTAGGGTGGTTAGTGTGGCTCTTTAGCACTTGAACCTGAGACTTACCGTTGAAACACCTAGATTGCATGGATGAGGTTTTTGGATTTAAGTATATATATATATACACACAAACTGTATAATAATTGCATGAATGAGGTTTTTTTAGATGTTTATAATGAAAGCTGATTGCATGTAGCGGAACCTGGCCCAAGATCTGTGGGGTACAGTGATGTTTTTGTTTTATCTATATTGTCCATCCCTTTTGCCTGCTGATTTTACGTATGAAATGAAAAAGGATAAATATTTAAAGCTCAAGTGGACCACACTATGGCAAAAAGTGAGAATTGAACGGCCACGGTTGAAAACCTCCTAAGCCTACCGTGATGTTTTATTTGCCATCCAACTTCTTCATAAGGTCACACATACCACAAATATAAATATGATACAATAGGCCCCAAAAAAGTTGAAAACTAAATCGTTCAATCTCTAATATTTTTCTTGGTGTGATCCAGTTGAGTTTTGGACCTGCATTATTTTTAGGCTCATGCTCTAAAATAAATAGGCAAAACGGATGGACAACATGATAAAACACATACATTACAATGGGCCCCACCGAACTTGGGCTATGTTGTGCCACGGGTAATCCCTGTGGCACCAATTGACTTCATATATATATATATATATATATATATATATATATATATATATATATATATATATATATATATTAAATTCTGTGAGAAGAGGTCAGCAGTAGGCCACAATATAGGCTCGACTGAGCCAATAGATTAAAAAAGTGAAAATAACTTAAAAAGGGAAAAGAAAAAATATACGACTAGCTATTAAATCTTTTTGTCTTAAAAAAGAGATTAAAAAACAAAAAAATAACTTAAAAAGGGAAAAGAAAAAATAGATTATCTGCAACGAATTTTATGGTACCTTTCAAACGTCCAATTTCAACAACAAGGACATTTCGACGCTAATGCTATGGCAAAGTGAAATTTCAGTGGAAAGAAACCCCCCCCCCCCCCCCCCCCCCCCCCCCTCTCTCTCTCTCTCTCTCTCATTGTTATCCAAGAAAACGAAGACAACACTTTAATGATAGCTTCTGGTCCTTTTCGTACCTTTTCATTAACAAAAGCTAGCCATACATCCACATTAAAAAGTCATTTTTTATAAATGATTTTTTTTTTTCCTTTTTCATTTATGAGTTCCATTTAGGGTTAAAAAGGTAAAAGTAGGATATGAAAAATGCTTAGTATTTATCTTTTTCTTTTATTAAATGCATTTCATGACTATCTTTTCCATTCACCCTTTAAATTAGGCCCAACAATTTCGTCGGGCCAAGCCTAGATTTTGAACTGGTTAGTCTGGCCCTATTCAAAATTTTGAGTTTGCTAATCACAAGACCGATCTTGTTGGGCCGGTTCCACTTCAAAATGACTAGTCATTGTTAAGGGGCTTCTTCCCAATATATAGCCCAGTAATCTCCCCAGCCTCTAACCGATGTGGGACAAACCCAACAATCCCCCCCTCCACAGCGGATAGGGGCTCTCGAGCACTGCCCTCCCGGGTTTTTGGGCACTGGGCTCTCAGGCACTGCGCCCCCCCCCCCCCCCCCCCCCCCCCTCGCTTGTGGGCTCTGGGTGTGGGCGGATGGGGGCTCCCGAGCACTGCCCTCTCTGGACTCTTGAGTACTGCCCCCCCTCGCTCACGGGTGCCACCACATACCGGCTTGGCTGGGCCAGCTTTGATACCACTTGTTGGGCCGGTTCCACCTCAAAATGACTAGTCATTTTGAGGTGGAACCGGCCCAACAGATCTGTCGTCTGCTTTACTTTCAATTACACTAACCATCTAAGCCCAAAATCAATGACATGGATTTATTTTTGAGAAAGAGGAAGATTTTTTAGGCTCAATCTGATGGTTGTCACATTCAATCACGGTGAAGAGCAATGGTCGTAGATGAAATGGCGAGAATTTAGTTTTTGCCCAACTTAGTTACCTCTCTTCCACTCAAATTCTTTCTTTTAGTTATTTGCTTAAGTTTAAAGATATTTTGATATGTTTACATGTTATTAGTTTATATTATTAGTTTGTATGGTAGAGTGAGAATTTAGGATAGAAAATAAATAGCTTTGATTTTAATGTAGAGTACTGGGCCACATATGCATTCTTGGCATAGTTGGACTAAAAGAAGCCCGAATGAAAGCTGAAGCAGTCTGTTCGATCTAATTAAGCCTAGCCCTACAGAGGGCAAGACATAATTGGGCCTCAAGTCTGTTCGGATCGAAGAAATTCATTCCGATAGAGATACATTGTCATTCAAAGTGTGGACCGTAAATAAGTCATAAATTTTTATCTGAGAATCGCCATGGGATGCACGACCTATTGATCTTTATGTAGAAGGCCATCCATGTTGCGGAAAAATCACTTCTCGACCACACGCATAGCTAGAGCTATACACCAAGTTGAACCAAATCGAGCTGGGCGTAGCTCGGCTCGTCTCCTCCAATAGGCAACCTTGGCTCGAGCTCAGATCATCTCCACCACCAGGCAACCCTGGCTCGAGCTCGGCTCGACCTTCGAGCTGGATTGGTAGGTTCGACTTGGTTTGATTGATCTTTCAAGCCAAGTTTGACCTTGAACTTTTTGAGATGAGGGTTGAGCTTGTTTATACAAAATTAGGATGTAGAACTTGCATAAAGTACAATCTGTCAAATTCAAACATGTTTAAAATGAAAATTGAAAAATATTACAAACCCTGACTTGATTCGGAGAGAGAGAGAGAGAGAGAGAGAGGGCAGTGACTTGCCACTCAGAGGGCATTTGTTGTCCGCTCGGGTGGTAGCCAACCGGGGGGGGGTTAGGCAGCAGCACAACTAGGGTTGGGGTTAGGGGCGTACTTGTGCAGGGATGGGTAGAAAGAATGAGGATTGGGTCAGCTCAAGCTCAGCTCGAAAATCCTTTCAAGTGTCAAAAAGCGGCTCAACTCAGTTCGAACTAAGCCTTCGAACCGAGATGGTTTGAGCCGAATCAAGCAAGCTAACCAAGCCAGCTCGACTCGTGTTCAGCTCTGCGCACATCAATATTGAAATAAAAGGAAAGCAGAAAAAAAAAAAGATAAACCATAATATAGATATTACGTGGTTTTCTTTCAGAACGTCCACTGATTCACACCAATCCACTATGCTCAAAGGCAAAATATGAAGAAGCAACTCCTAATATAATGATGGCTCTCTCTCTCTCTCTATCTATCTCTCTCTCTCTCTCTCTCTCTCTCTCTCTCACACACACACACACACACACACACACACACACACACATACAAATATATCACCCCAAACGATCTAGGGTTTGTATAAAAAAAATCATGCAAAACTATGAAATTGCCCCTAGATTGGGGGCACACCTCCAAACCCCCAAGCAAAGGGGTGCTGCCCCCAATGAGCTTAACACAGAGTTTAACCCGCGAAAGTGCTAGCTAGATTAACAGTACTCCTCTGATGATTAGGCTCCATAGATCCTAACAATCCAGCGTCAACAAACCCCCATAGCAGGTTGCGTCCGTCCTCTTTGTGAGAAAATGCACCCTTCGAGTTCATAATTATGATTTTAAGGGAAAAAATTACTATTTTTAGTAATTTTTATTTTTTTCATCTCTTTATTTTTAGAGTTTTAAGATTTTAGTTTTTTTTTGTAAATTGCTTATAATCATGCTAAAAATTCTCCGATAAGTTTAATTTAGACATTTCTATTTTAGGCAAAATTTGCTATTTCAAGTAATTTCTATTTTAGTTGAATTAGAACTTCTATTAAGATTTTGGCTCTTCCATATAAGTGATGTAACCGAGCATTCCAAATTAATTATTCTTAATTATTCTATAAATTTTATTCAAAATTTCTCTTTTTCCTGTAGACTTAAGAACTTTATGAAATTAAGGTTTTGATTGGTTGGAGAAGACAATGATCTTCTTAATTATTTTTTACTCCATTCCTTCATTGGGTTATGTATTTAGTATAAATGCCTTCTTTTCATTATATATATATATATATATATATATATATATATATATATATATAGAGAGAGAGAGAGAGAGAGAGAGAGAGAGAGAGAGAGAGAGAGAGAGTCTTGATCTCCCACGCATCGGTGCCCACGAGACTTCGTGAGCACCGGTTTGATAAATCATCACTTAAGATGTGAGCCCAAAATTTGAGTCGTTCATGTGATGCAGCACCTCAAAAAACCCCTAGGGCTTAGATTTCAACTTGATTCAAAACTTTGGTGGCCCGTAACATAGAAAGAGGGTCAAATCAAGGGAGGAAACTGTTTTCTTTTGCTATGGCCCACCAAAGTTTTGGATAAGGTTGAAAGCTAGTACCTAGAGGTTTTTTGAGGTACTGCATCACGTGGAAGGCTTAGATTTTGGGCTTACATCACGTGGGATGATTTATCAAACCGGTGCTCACGAAGTCTCGTGAGCACCGATGCGCACAGAGCATTCTTCTATATATATATATATATATATATATATATATATATATATATATATATATATATATATATATATATATATATATATATATAAATGCTCTTTTAGTTAATGAATTGAGTTTTGCATTTTTCTGCACCCGAGTGAATTTGTGTCTAAGCGCACACTAAGGAAAAATCATTGGTTGTTACAAGTCACTTGCGAACTTCACATTTTTTTTTGCAGTTTTTCATATCCCTATTCCTTAGCCTTTCATAAGGCGTTAAAGCACTATTTAACGCACCAATTTCATTTGTGTACTTATCTCAATCAGGCATCCATACATATCACCAGCCACTCACATGGTCTAGCCACACACCTCCCTTTTTTTTATTACAAGCATTCTTCCCTTAAAAATGTTCAATATTTTTCACTAGCCATGCTCATTAGTAGGGTTTGATTCGACTATTAATCTCCACCAATGCTAACTTCCATGAGGATCCATGGCAACACATGCCAGCTGTACAAATCATGAACCATACAGGAGGAATCATCATCTACAACCGTTTGTACCTCAATTTGTGCTTTTCTTTTGTTATTTCTATATCTACTTGAGAGTCAAGAGTCAAGACCTTTTGTCTATACTGATGCTGACCCCATCACACCATTTGATTTCGAGGGCTTTCTTTCATGTAGCATCATGGTTTTTTACCTCCCAACTTGGACTAACTCGTTTAGCCCAGTGTCAAGCCGGACTGAGTCACCCTCTATTCTCAATCCTGACTTGCACGGCCAAATAGGGGTGCAACTGGGGTTTGAGTTGAGCCAAAACTGATTGACCCAATCCGAGTCTGGGTTGGTCTAAGTCGGATTGGGAATAATCACATGTATTTGGGTTGGGTTAGGGGAATTTGGGTTAGGCACCTCAGGTTGGGTCGTCTTGTTGTCTGGTGGGGCTGGCTTGAGTTGACCGCTAGCCCGACCCAACCTGCCTGAGTTGCGCCCCTACTGCCAAACTAGGATTCATCGTGTTGGAATACGAGGGCCGGCAACGGAAGCAAAGCCGAACACAAACAGCAAATTGAATCAAACAAGCCACACAATGCAATCACAATGCATGCAATCACCCACACATAGATAATCCGAATTTAACGTGGAAAAACCTCTCACGGGTAAAAAACCATGGCACAAAGCAACACCAATCCACTATAATATCAGAAGTTACAAGAGATGGAACCCAAGATAAAAAAACCCAAGCCCACAAGAGAAATCCTAAGCTTACCCAAGAAGAAAACCCTCTTCTTCAAGCTCTTTCTCTCACCTAGAAGCTCCTTCAATCCCCTTTGTAACCTTAGAAACTTCTAATCCCGTATTACCCCTTAAATAGGTAAGAAAAACTGATTTAGGAACCTCTCGCATGCAAATCGCGCAAGAATCCGTGTTACACAAGGAAACTGCCGACCGGTTGCCCGACTGGTCGGACACCCCTACTGACCGATCGGATGGCCTAAAAAACTTCACAGCAGCAACGCTGCCTGGATCTTCTGTGTGACCGACCGGTCGGTGGTCCCTGTCATGTGATTGGTGTCGAATTTTTTCAACAAACTCCACTACGACTCAAATCACCATGCACCACCTTGCCACGCACAACCTCCACCTCTACTTCGTCATCATTATAGTCCCGTCGCTTCTCATGCCCCCATCAACCTTATCCTTGTATCTTCACACACCTTATTGCTTTTTTCATGTGGCCCTTTTTCTCTTGCCACCTGCACCCTTTCGCCTCTAGTGCACCAAAAGATATCGCATTCCTCTTCATCTCAGGGACATGCTTCACACTTTTAAGGATCCATTAGACTTCATCGAACATCTTAATGCGCACCGAACCATCGCCCACAAACACCGATCCACCATCATACTTCTTGTATGACGTGAATGAACTTCGGTCAGGAAATACATGACATGATGCCCCTAAATCCAAGAGCCACTCTCCACCAAGAGGCTCTATACCGGATACAGTCAATACATCACAACCGTCACCACCGTCCTCTACGGTATTAGTTCCTTCCTTAGAAGAATCTTCAGATTTCTCCTGCCTTTTCCTGGGATTTAAACAATCCCTCTTCATATGACCTTCTTCCCCGCAATTCCAGCATCTCACCTTATGCCTCCACTTGCCTTTTGATTTAGATCTCGATGAAGGAGATCCTCCATCCTACTCAGAATTCCTCCCCATCATAACCAGTGCCTCATCAGTAGAGGGACCCATGCCGCCGCTTTTCCTTCTCATCGCCTTCGCCTGAAGGGCTGAAATAATGGTTTCTACGCCAATAGTCTCCCTACTTGCGCACAAAGAGTCATTTAGCGACTCATATGATTCTTGAAGAGAATTCAACAGGATAAACGCTTGATCCTCGTCCTTCATTGGCTCATCTACATCCATCAACTTGCAAATAAGCCTATTAAAATTGTTGATGTGGCTCTCAACATCGGCCCCCTCCATCATCCTCAAATTGTACAACTAAAGCTTTAAAATATATGCGATTTTTCAGAAATTTCTTCGCGTAGATATTTTCCAACTTCGCCCATGTTGCAGCCGCAGTCTTCTCTTTCATGACGTTATACAGGACCTCATCTATCAGGCACAGCTGGATTGAGACATTGACATTTTTATCGATTTTCTTCCACTCTCATTCTTTTATAGCTTCTGGTCGCTCTCCAAGGAGCGCATCTTGCAATTCTTGCTGAATTAGAAGGCCTTTTATCTTCACCTTCCAAAGTTCAAAATTATTTTTCCCCGAATACTTCTCTATGTCGAACCTCATGCCTGATGCCATGCTCTTGTCTCATATTCGAATTTCTGCTACACTCCAACGATCTCTCTGATACCAGTTGTTGGGATAAGAGGGCCGGCAGCGGAAGCAAAGCCAAACATAAACAACAAATTGAATCAAACAAGTCACACAATGCAATCACAATGCATGCAATCACCCACACATAGACAATCCGAATTTAACGTGGAAAAACCCCTCATGGGTAAAAAAACCACGGTATAAAGCGACACCAATCCACTATAATATCAGAAGTTACAAGAGATGGACCTCAGGACCAAAAAACTCAAGCCCACAAGAGAAATCCCAAGCTTACCCAAGAAGAAAACCTTCTTCTTCAAGCTCTTTCTCTCTCTTAGAAGTTCCCTCAATCCCCTTTACAACCTTAGAAACCTCTAATATCGTATTACCCCTTAAATAGGTAAGAAAAACTGATTTAGAAACCTCTTGCGCGCAAATCGCACAAGAATCCGTGTTACACAAGGAAACTGCCGACTAGTCGGACACCCCTACCGATCAGTCAGTCGACCGATCGGATGGCCTAAAAAACTTCACAGCAGTAACGCTGCCTGGATCTTTTGTGTGACCGATTGGTCGGACGACCAGTCGGTGGTCCCTATCACGTGATTTGTGTCGACCGTTTCCAACACATCGGACTCGGATGATATCATTGCTCAAGCGGGTGATGATATTCATGTTCATGAGGCCATATGAACCGTTAGATCAGATATAGGCAAAACGAAAATTTTCCTTTAAAAGGAGAAATTTGGGGTTAGCTGAAACCTTCCCTGATGAAAGTGGCTTCATTACTAATTTGCCACCTAAGAGGTGGACACATTGTCGTATTCACGTGATATTTTAAATGAAGGTCATTGTCTTCCACTTGAAAAGTATAGTAATCCAATATAAATGACAACAAATAACAAAAAAAAAAAAAAAAAAAAAGGAAGCTAGAGCATTTTACCACGAACCTTTAGACCATTCAGGTCCACTAAACAGCATGAACATGCAGTCTCCCAGGGTGGGCCTGCAGGTCAGTTTGGCACACTTTCAGCCCGGTTTGTACCACAAAACACGTACTTGGTTTGGTTGATGCCATAAAATGAGGCCCAGTGATTAAAGTGGTATTACACCATCGGAGCAAGCACATACTTTTGAACCAATTACTGTAAATTCAAGCTATTTATGAAAATCCAGACCGTGCATCTGGTGCCCCTCCTCAAGTTCACCATCATCCTGATCCAGAACTCGGGACTCACCATAGGGACAAATTTAAAATCACGGCTAAAATCTGTATATGTTCACTTGTTGTGGTCCACATGAGTTTTGATGAGCCGAGGTTCGATGTTGCCTCTTCATCCCTGTGGGGTGCACCTAATGACTAGATTGGATGACATATAGGTCCAGCTTCATGGCTCAATGGTAGACAGACTGTTTCAAGACTGAGATCTTGGGATTGGAAGCCATGTGGGGGTGTCTTGTGTTGTTGGATGTGCGTGTAAAACAAAAACAAAAAAACAAAAAAAAAAAAAAAAAGTGCTGATATAATAGGCCTCACCGAAGGTCAATGGTGCATTTGGACGATCTTAGATGAGAGCTATGCTAATGCTAAGCCCACGCACTTGGAAAAGCAAGCTGATTCACACGCCACCACCTATGCAAGCGTGGCCGAAAGCTGAAATATCCAAGCCATTCAATGGGTGGACCTCACAGTATAGATGTTATTGCTCAAAGACAAAGGTGGTCTGTTCGCTAGGTGTATTAGAAAATATACGACAGCTTAGGAAACTTGGGCTGAATTTCACAACCGTACATTTATTTGTTCAGATAGTGGTGGCTCTCTTGATAGTGGAATCATCTGCTTCTTGAGATGCCGAATCTAAATAGTGGTACCCTTCTGATCGATGACTTGGATATTGTACCTGTCCGCTATGCTGGCATATGTGATGAGGTGGCGCAATAGCTGTGTTGTACACACGTCTGTACTTAGTGAAGGCCACCTGTAATATATGTGTGCGATGAGCTAAAGGCACTTTTTTGCCATCCAATCAGCTTTAAGGAGAGTCGGGCCTTTGGAATTCCACAATCTACGGACATTGAGTTAGATTTTCAACAAAGACCATGGTACCTCTCAAAATAAATGAAAATCTGAGTAGTTATAAATGGGTGGCTTGGATTTTAGCCGCCTCTACAGTGGTTAGATTCTATCCGCTCCTTTTTTTTTTCTTAGGCAAGTAGCCTGCTCCCACCACTATTTGCATTATCGAATAGGGCCGAAATTGAAAGTCTGGCAAGTTCAACCTGCCCACCCGTGATTGACCCAACATTAGATTGGGCTCGGGCAGGAAGTATCGAAAGCTTGGGCTTGGGCTTGGGCTATGCAAGCACCAATCCAATAAAGCCTGGGTGGGTCTCGGGTTGCTGGACTCAACTCAAACTTGATCGATATATAAGTTACTTCTAATTTTATTATACTTTAGTTAAGTAAATTTATTAATTTATATTACTTTAGTAAGTAAACTTATAATACTTAAAATTTGATATACTTGACTATTAAAGTAATAGTTATGAAGTTCTTTGTGATAAATTACTACATATATAGTTAATAAAGCTATAAGTACAAAAAATAAGACGTGTATTGAAATATAACATGCCTTAACATGTATTGACCTGTCCAATCCAACCAACTCAATTGAGCCCGCTTCAGCTGGGGTTGGGTTGAGAATTCCCAACCTGAAGTTGGGTTGGATTGGGTTAGGGTTGAGGTATAGAAACTTCTGATTAAGTTAGGGTTGAGCACCAACCCAACCTAACCTGTATAATTTTCAGCACTACTATCCAACGCAACAAAGGCTATGTGAGGCCACCATGATGACTTAAGTAATATTCGTAGGCAAATCTGCTGCACTGACTCATGCAGCAGCCCAGACGAGGCAGGCTTAAACTCGAGTGAGCCACGAAACAGGAGGAAGTGTGGATGATCACCCACCGTTTGTGACCTTTTTTCTCTATCTGTGTAACCTTCGATTTTTCTCTCCATTTTTTCCTCCCAATCATCCAAAAACATCTCTCTCCATGTGCATTGCACGTACGTGTCAATTTCCTTAGCTGAATGAGAACCTTTATTTGTTTGACATTTAACCAATGGCAGGATTCTTCTGTCTAGGATATATTTGGTGCCCGTGACCATTTAAAGTGAGGCATTGTGATACCAACCGTTTTAGATCTCTAAACAATAGGTTCCACCATAGAATCTGATAAACCAAACCTCACTATGTGATGTCTCCTTCATATCTCTTAATAAATGTTGGCCGGCAGGGTCTGTCCTCTGCCGGACCCAACCAGCCCTCTTATGACATCTCATGGGTTGGCCCAGCTGATCCAACCTGTCATGACTGCTGCATGACTCGTCCTCACTCATATGGCCCATGGTTTACCACGCTGACCTGACAATCATAAAGTCATCGCTTTCCTCACTTTTCCCATTAAATGTCCGGTCACACTGGGCTGGGCTGGGCTGGGCTAGACTGGATTACCACTCAAATTTAAAGATTGCGACGAGCTCAGGCATAACCCCAACCCGGCGGCGCGAGCCCCAATTTCCACCTCGACCATGAGAGCACTGGAATTCATGAGTAGCATTTGCATGCACTTCATAGAAGGGTGAGGCATTAACAATGAGTTTTGGAATGGGGTTGGAACAATGATAGAGAGGCTCTTTCTACATGCGTATGTAGCTTGGAACTGGGTGTAAAAGTTCTCTTTCTCATCTCTCTCTCTTCCCTAGTAGTGTTGCATGATCTGCATGTGCCATGCCCCCTAGCATTTAGTAATTTAATCATTAAATATAAAGTTGTGGGGCCCTTGAGTGGTTGCATTGTGGATGGACATCCAATCAAAGGGGATTCCCCCTCCTTTTTTCAAACTATGAGAAAAAGAGAGGGTGGGAAAACTCCTTTGTCCAAATGGACCTGGAAAACCCAGAGCCTCCCACTTGTGCGAGGTCACTCTATGTATCTTGATTTTGAGAGGAAAAAACAAAACACTTTTGCATACAGTAGAGCGTTCACATGCGCTTGAAGATCCAAAAATGTTGTTTTCACAAACAAGCGTCCACAAATCAAATATAGGGTTGTTAAAGCATTTTGATCTTGGGATGCGGACTTGGGCGGATTATTGGAGTTAATATGTGACACGTGTACAATTTCTAAGTGACTGCATGTCAAGCATCATACAGGGAGTGACTTAGTGAGTATCATATGCCTCCTTGATTGTCTCACCTGCTAGCCCAGCTGTAAGACACCTTGGGTTTCAAATGCAGGTCTCATGTTCTAAGGGCCTGTTTGATTTTCCATGATACACGTAAATATGTGGTGAATGGTAAATATGTGGTGAAACACCTCGTTTGGAAATGGGTGAGTAATTCCACCTCGAAAATCGGTCCAAAAGTGTTGACTCAAACCTGTGGGCCCCACCATAATGTATATGATATATCAGCGCCGTTCATATATTTTATTAGCACATTTTGAAGCATGAGCAAAAAAAATGAGGCAAATCTAACACTCAAATGGCCCGTACGAAAGGAAACAATGGTCTTACTTCATCCACCGTTGAAAGTAATTTCTTTCGTTGGGCCCTCATTGAGGTTTATTCATCATCTAACCGGTTCATATGGTCACACAGACATGGATAAAGGGAAAACATAAATTTCAGCTTGATCCAAATCTTTTAGGGCCCCCAAGAAGTTTTTAATGGTACGCGCTCGATTCCCACTGTTTCTTTTGGTGGGGTCCACTTGAGCTTTGGATCTGCCTCGTTTTTTGGTCCACGTCCTAAATTCAACTGGCATAACGAATGGGCGGTGTGGATAAGCCACATACATCACAGTGGGCCCTACATTTATTGTACAAATTTCTCGATTTTAATGTTAGTAAAAGTAACCGTGACTGTCTTCATGGGGAATGATGAAGTAATTACCTAGGTAAATAATCATTACCCATTTACACGGTAATTACAGTTGAGGGGAAAAATCAAACAGGCCCTAAATGCTAAGGAGATACACTAACCCCATTGGTGGATGGGTGCATCGTATGGCTAACTGTGTGGGTGTATTGCATAACTAACTGTATTGAAATCATTCTGTCCATCAAGTGGTAACCTTTATTTGCAACATACATACAAAATAGGAGCCCTGTAAGAAACTCAGCATGTACTGCACAGATAGCAAAAATGTTAAAATACGTACGCATAAAACTTTTAATTCAAGGGTTGTGGATCGCCTGTGTTTTGGGTCAGTCAGATTTTTGTACCATCCCTTCATCCTCATAATTCATACTTGATGAAAGGGTTTGATTAATTATACACACCATGGTGGCTCTAAACATAAACCTATGGGTGGCATCCCATCCCTTTGTTCCTTGTGGTGTGGCTCACCGGTTTATTAATATGAATGATTTTGGCCTAGTCTATTATTGAGGAGAGGATCCGATGGATGGACGGATTGGATTTCACGCATACAACATGTTGGGGTGGCCCCAAGTCTTTTATTGTAGGGGATTGAGGTAGATTATGCACACCTCATACTACTGCAATGGTAGGGTAGGGTGCCAGTTTCTAACCGCGGAGTGCATCATTTAGATTGATCTTAACCGTTCATGTTCTAAATTGTTAGACCATATAAAAGCTATGATATTGATTGATGATCCTGACTATTGAATCTTGGATTTGAATGTGAGCCATTAAATATTCATCTTAGTATACAATTACTCGTTCAACATATTTCTCTTAAAATGGCCATGATAGAAAAGAATACAGACGATAAACGGTTCAGATCATTATCTTATTGGCTTTTTAATTAGTAATTAATTAAGAGAATTATAATAATTAGAGAATCCTTACCAAAAAGGCAAAAAAAAAATAAAATAAAGATATGCCTTTTGCTTTTATTTTAACGCACTCTCCGCACAAAACGTGTCCGTCTCGTTGGAAGATGTCTCCTCTCAATCGCAGCGCTAGCATGTTGACAAGAGAGCAGACGATAGCCACTCAAAGAAGATTCTTACAGCTGCGTCTCAGGGTCTACACTTTGCACGTGCTACTAATGCAGGAACTTATCGATCTGAAGTAGGATGGATGACGAGTGATGAGCGCTGGATACTGAACCAGCTGACCTACTCACTTTACTTTTACGAGTGGGGCCCACTTTGAATAGGGAGCTGACGTGGCATGAGCCTGCCGTCTCCAAGAGGATTCTTTCCTTCGAATACCTCATTGCTTCATACGCCGAAGTGAAGCACACGTGTACCATAGAGGCTCTCGTGAGGCAATCCTCACAAGACAAAATTTTCTTTTGGGGTCTGTTTGATTGGATACTCCAGGGGGGTTGTGTATTTTACGCTTTATAGCATTAATTACTTACGATAGTAAGCTGGGGACGGACAGGAGCTCCGAGTGGCTACCGTGATGTATGGGTTTTATCCACACCGTCCATCCATTTGGCCATATCATTTCAGCAAGTAACACAATTGGGATTAAATTCCCACCATTGAAACTTCTTGTGGGTCATGAAAGTTTTGAATCGAGCTCAGGTCTATGTAACTTTATGAATAGGTTAGATGGCAAATAAATATCACAGCAGGCCTTAAGAAAGTTTTAATGGTGAGAATCATTACCACCACTGTTTTCTATGGTGTGGACCACTTGAGGCTTGGATTTACCTAAATTTTGGTTCCATTCTGTAAAATGGCACAGGGAAATAGATGAACAGTGTGGATAAACCATCACGGTGGCCACTCAAAGCTCCTGCCTGTTCCCAGCTGGGGACTGGTAATGGCCGAAAATGAGAAGGGACTCTGTGGGTTCCACCATGTTTTATACGTTTTATCTAGGCAGTCCATTAATTTGGCCAAATCATTTTAGGGTATTACTCCAAATATTAGGTAGATGGAAAGTTCAAGTGGACCACATTATAGGAAGAACATTAAAATGGTTAATGCTCAACCTCCACTGTTTTCTGTTGTGTGGTCCACTATAGGCTTTCAATCTGCCTCGTTTTTTTGACACATACTATATGTAATAACAAATGGGTGGCAGGGATATGACACATATATCATGTTGGCCCAC
This sequence comes from Liriodendron chinense, assembly GCA_003013855.2. Classification (NCBI taxonomy): domain Eukaryota; kingdom Viridiplantae; phylum Streptophyta; class Magnoliopsida; order Magnoliales; family Magnoliaceae; genus Liriodendron; species Liriodendron chinense. The sequence continues at coordinate 997,707 of PVNU02000736.1, read as the reverse complement.
AAAGTTTTGGTCTCGAGTTACCCACCCTAAAATGATCTATACAACTCCTCACTTTAATGTAGGTATTTATTGCTGGTTTGACAGAAATTATAATTGGTAAGTTATTTGCATATTTTTTCAGTTTTTTTTTTTTTTCACAATGAAACGCCTAGTTGTCTTCCAACTGGGATGGTAAGTGAGGAGCTCAGATTAGGTACCACCGGAGCCTCTGCAGAGCTCGAACAATGTCCATGTGTCACACCTGTATTAGTGGAGAGCAAGTTTTCAAGAGACCTTAAAACTTGAAGCCATGTTTAAAATTAGCTAAAAAGACATTATGCGCAATAGAACACAATAGTTGGTATAAACTTGTGATGTGTGGGACCCACTATAATATGTGCGGTACATTCATTTTGTCTATCATGTGCTTCCCTTGATGCTCTCCTATGGCCCACCAAAAAGAAGATTCGATTAATCATCAAATGAATCACATGAGTGGAAAGGATCGGACATCTACCATAAAAAAAGAAAAAATAAAAAATAAAAATAAATCTAATTTCTTTTATTTATTTTGGAGGACATTCCATCTATCCAGAGCATGAATGCTTCGATGCTCTCCTAAGGCTCCAAAAAACTTAAATATCTTTACACGATTTGCTAATTTTAGCAGGATTTACCTTACTAAGCTCTGGGAAGTAAATGCCTACTTTATACATTTGTGTTACAAATTGGTCAAACAGAGTATGTTTATAGATTGTGTACACTTTATATATTAGGTCTTTATTTATGCCTTAATGGTAGACGCCCCATGAATTTCAACACAAGGTCGTGGGTTTGAGTATTCATTGTGGTGAATGGTGAAAGTGCGCTGTGGTCGTGTGAGTGCGTGGGTTGTTCACACACCTAATCACACACACGATAAGGTAAAATTTTACTTTTGCACATCGAGACGGTCAGCCCAAAGTGGGCCAATCTGAGAAATGATCTGCCCTATGATAGGCTGAAGAGGCCATCTGTGAAAAACATGCAAATTCGGCACATGTGACAGATTCGGGCATTCAATCAGGTGGGACCCACTTTAAATATCTCTGCCCGAAATCAGGTTGCCCATTCATCAAGGGAACACGTGTCAATAAAAGAAAAGGGATTTTCAGGCAAACGGGTTATCTACATGGCCCCCCTTTACTGCCTTTTTTTTTTTTTTTTCCTCCTCTCTTATTTATTTTAGTTCTAGCAATTTTAGTGAGAAGTTACAATGTAAGTGTTTTTATAAGGTGGACTTAATTGATCAACGGTTTAGATCTACCCAAAGGTTGAATATTCTGATCACAAAACAGTAATTTACAAAAGATTTATAGGAATTCCCTGCAACAGGATACAAAGCAGATACAACATCTGACCTCACGTGACATCTACTCCATCGAGCAGGCAGATGAGCCTCTCATGTTAGGCCTGGTACCAAAAAATCAACCTGTTCCACAGCTCAACTCCCCAGCATGTGGGGGGCATAACATGGTGTCTATGTTCTATCCAACCTGTTCATGAGGATGCACATGAATGCTCTAAAAATCTGCATGAACCAAAATTGAGGTGGACCACAGAGCATGAAGATTTTACATTGTTGCCATGGTGGGGCTCACTAGAGTTATGAATCAGGCATATTTTTTAGATTGTATCACTAGAGCAAATGCATCATCAAAATATAAAACGTAGGTGCCCATCTGGTGTATGGCATTGCTTGATTCATGAGCCAGGGCATGATTTATAACACTCCACTTGTAGGATAGTGCAACAGTGGATCACTCAGTTCGTGCTTAGTACATGCGGACGGAGGCCTATCCGATCCTGTTCATCTGACTGGCTTTACCGTGGATGGACCCCCCAACCAGGAGATGGCCATTGATTGGACAAACCTAACACCTAAATCAGAGAATTATTGACGTAAAAATGGACGGTTAATATTGGAGTGTTTCTTTATTCATTGAGTACCCTCTATCTATTATAGGACCCATCCGTATGATTTTTGGACTCTGGCCCACCAATGCTGCGTTCGTGATGACCAATCACGTGAGATTTGTAGTAAGCCAGATTCGATGGTAACTATATAAGCAAACTAAAAAGAAAGAACAAAAGGTGGAGATGTCACGCCCCCCTTCCCCAAAATCGAATTAGACAACACCTTTTGGTTTTATTGACTAAATTAAGGAATGTCTTAGAAGGAAAAATATCCCAATCCTTTCGTGCATACATTCATCATTTTATTTAACAAAAACCAAAAGGCAAAACTGCAGGATTTAAAGATTTCATACTCTGGCAGAGTATGACGGTTGATAGTCAGGCACTAAGAAATTGCATACTTTGCCTGTAGATTACTTAAATTAAACCATCTAAGATTGTAGGTTTTCAATTTTAGATGGCTCGAAAACTAAACATTTTGCTGATTTGATTTAATAACCAACTGATTGGTGGACCACCAAAAGGAAACACAACCGATTCAAGTTCAACAAACAAATGCCCATTAATTTCAGACTATTGGATTTTTTAACCAATCTGAAATCTAGTGGATAATCTATTTACATTATTTACACATGTAATTTTATTGTACGGCTCTTTGTAACCTAAAGTTCCATCGGATCCACCATGATGTTCATATTACACCCATTCTGCCCATTCTTTTTGTCAGCTCATTTTAGGCCATGAACTAGAACTTGAGGGAGATCCAAAATTTTTGTCAACTCATTTTAGCCCATGAACGGGAACATGAGGGAGATCCAAAATTCAAAGGCTAGACAGTAAGAACTCAACGCCCGCCATTGAAACCTTAGTGAAGATCATTGAAGTTTTAGATCAAGGTTATATTTGTGTTTCCCTTCATTTGGGTGGGAGTCACCTTATGAATGGGTTGGATGGTATCTAAACATCATGGTCCGCCTTAAGAAGATTTTAACACTAGGTGCCTTCTTGCATTGACCTCTTGATTTTTGAATCTCTCTTACAGTTGAGCTCGTCCTAAAATAAGCTAAAGAAATGGATGGATGGAGTGGATATAACACAAACATAGTAGTGGCCCAGCGAACTTTGGGTTAAGGGGGCTGCGTAACTTGATTTACATGCATAGTGTTTACACCCGTTTTTTGGCACACTTATGTGGGTAAATGAGATACTGCCACATGTTAGCACTATGTGTTAAATGATGAACGAAATCTTACTGGTATATCAAGAATATTGTTTACAGGTAATCTAGTGCACCTAGATCAAATGGTCTAAGAGACGCCACATGGTAGTCATGCCATGTGTGGGGTAGATGACTTCAAGAGGATGAGTTAGAAAAACCACATGAGAAAGCATTAAATGATTAAGTTCTACCAAAAGTACTCTATGCAAATAGGGCTCTCAATGGAGCAGGTTAGATCTGATTCGCTCTAAACTCGTATAATGCGGAGTTTAATATTAAAATAGGTCCAATTAATTAAATGGACCAGATTCGGGTTCACAAAAATAAATTTGAATCATATTTGGATCAGATTTGGATCTAGTAGTGAAATCTGATTGGATCCCCATTATAGTATGCTTCAAGCCTTCAATCATTTCGTATCTTGAGACGAGATTTTAATGTGGAGAGAGCGAGCTCCTCTTTTCTCTCTCTCTTTTGAAAATATCTCTAAGAATGGCAAGCAACGAGAGCATATGAACTATTATGTGGCTACAACTTAGTGGGTGATACCCTAACCGCGTGGGGCCCATATTGATGTATTGTGTATATATCCATGCCATCTATATGTTTTTCCATCTCATTTTTGGATGTGATACCAAACCCTAAGAAGATCCAAATCTCAGGTGGACTATATCACTAGAAACCGTGGTGAACAACCATTAAAAACTTTTTGTGGGCCACAAAAGTTTTTTTTTATCAAGCTGATATTTATATTTTCCCTTCATCCAGACTTTCTTCATATTATCAAGTGGTTGGATTACAAATAAACACTACTAAAACCTTACGATGGGCTCTTTGGAATTTTTAATGGTGGGGCACTCAATCACCATTGTTTCCAGTGGTATGTTCCACCTGAGATTTGGATCTGTATAATTTTTAAAATCCCATCCTAAAATGAGCTGAAGAAACAGATGGACAATGTGTATATACAAAATGTCACCCATGTGGGCCACACAGTAGGGGTAACATCCACTAAGTTGTTCCGCGAGTAACACCTAATTCGCTCCCGCAAGCAATGGATACGGATTTCCTGAGAGAGAGAGATTTCCTGAGAGAGAGAGAGAGAGAGAGAGAGAGAGAGAGTATGGGCCCCACCATGATGTTTATGAGAAATCCACCACAGCTATCCATTTTGTGAGCTCATTTTAAGACGTGCAACCAAAAACGGATCCTAGACTCAAGTGGGCTGAAAATGTGAGGAATGAATGTCCACAATTGAAATATTCGTGGGGCCACAGAATTTTGAATCAAGCTAATATTTGTTTTTTTAGTTCATCTGAGTAGGAATGACATTATGAACAGTATGGATGGCATATAAACATCATTGTGGACCTCAGGGATATATTATCTTATATATTTTTTTAGATTTTTGATGTGGTGAATTCAAACATAAATCCAACCTGAATCCGATGGCTATATAAAATTTTGGATCGAAAATGGATCTGGCTATTTATAAGTAGATCGGATATGGATATCACCTTTTGGATCCGAGTTGGATCCAAATCCTATCCAAATCTGGCTACATATTTTTGGACTTGGAGTCAGATCCAACTGGATCCGATCCAGATCTGACCCATTGAGAGCCATATATGCAAAAGCAAGAGTCTTATTAAAGCAAGTCTCTCTTAGCATTAAATGCCAAAATCCTACAAAAACATATCTCTATCTAACATTAAATGATAGAATCCTGCCAAAAGTTACTCTCTACAAATGTCAAAGCTAAGTGACGTACCACAACAACTTTCCAATGTGGGAGTCCAGAGACATGAGGACTTCAGTTGACACACAATTCGAAGAAGCGAGAATATATCTCTTGTATACGTGGCCACACGTGATAAGTTACACTGATGTAGAAGAATTAAGAAGATTTTCACAACTGATCGTCTAAATCCTTCACGATGTTGAAGACTATGTAAGGTTACCACCTCCCAAAAATCTATATAAACAATACTTCATGAAAAATTTCAAGCCTCATGCGATTACAATAAATCTTAGCATTATTTTTCCGTCCATCATGGATATTTATCTTTTTTTATATTTACTTTATTCCCTTATCGTTGCTCATAGTATGGAGCCTTAGTTTTTAATTAGTAGTATATCTCTCCACCTTTCATCCATGGCATTCCACTGGATCGCAAGGAAAATAGCTCAGTTTTGAATGGAATGTTGCGGGGCTTTTCTACAATATTCTAGGTGATTTCGTTGGCTATCTCGCTATGAAGTTTGGCTTATACCAGACGAAGAACGGATAGTCGAATTATGACTGTCTCGCCACGCACTTGGTTCCCTCTAAGTCCATGAACAAGTTGTCACCTCATCGGCTATCTTGCCACAAAGCCCGATTCCGACCGAGCAACTAACGTAGAGAGGGCGTGGTAAGGTCAATCACCGTCTCCCTCACAAGATAGTTACCTTGAATCCACAAAGCCTCTGGGACTCCATAACCAGACTTCCTCGAATACACGAGGGAAAGAAATAAAAAACAGGAAATAATTCTTAAGAAATTTGTATTAATTAATTAAATGAAGAATAAATAATTACAATACTTTAAATAGGAAACTAAACCCTAAGGCAAAGTATCAAACTCCAACTCTAATTAAAACACCCAAATTTCGTGACTTACTATGAATAGTAAACTTACTATTTATAGACATCTCTCATTCCTATTAAACTTTATATTTCAGCAAAAACTAGAAAGTTTCCAAATGGGCCTGACCACATGATTCTAAACACTTTTCTAAGGCCTTTTTATGTTGGGCACAACTTCTAAAACCCTACGGATCAAAAGATATGATCAAAACAAAACTTTATTTATAGTAAAATCAAACTAGAACTAGGTTAATGACTGACAATCAAGTCGAATATCATAAATCCCGCATGGGCAACCTAGCATAGTAGGGTTGGTTGGCTTAACTAGCTCGAGCTACCCGAAAATCATATATTATATGTCCAAAAACTCAACCTAAATTGTGAGATACAACTGATTTATGGCCATGACAACCCAGATCACTTCTGGCCTTGATCAGGCTTCCTCTAGTCCATCTTAGTCATGTAGATGTCTGTGTCCCGCTCTACATCAGCAACGAACAAATTGTCAAAGATCCACCCTCCTTTGATTATCTCACCATGAGGCTTGGTTTTGAATTGAGCAATGAACAAACATCTCACACATCACAACCCTCCCGCTACAAAGCTCAATTTGCGATTGGGCAATGAGCGGATCATTGTCCCCAAGCCAATCGTGAGTGCCAACATTATAAAATTATTAATAGAAGAATACTTTAGGCTTTTATCTGCCTTTTATATTGTTTTTACTATTAAACCATGGTAGCTATCATGCTGGAAGAAAATTTCTGAAGTTGTAAGGTACAAAGAATCCACCAGGAAGGACTCATCCCTACCATTTCGCAAATCACCTGATCGTTGATCACTATCGGTGGCCAAGTTGATAACTGGTTTTCTAAATTTAGTCTAACGTAGTTGTTTTGGTGCAGAGGACACTGGTGCTTAATCAAACATTAAGTCGAGTATAACTCTAGCACACCTGCACTATTTAATCGCAAATGAAATCTGAATACAAACCTTATTACACGTGTGGCCTTGTGTTTAATTGAATTGGGCAAACACATGGCTAGTCCCATCTGCACAACATAACCCAAGTTACATGAATCCCTATAGCCGTAAGCTACCTTGGCCTGTCATGTTTGTGTTATATCCACTCTTTGCATAAGTTTCGACCCCTCATCTTAAGACATGGATCAAAACTGAGGTGGATACAAGATTCAAGTGGCTCACACTGTATGACATAGTGGGGATAGAAAATTCAAGTGGCCCACACTATATGAATCATATAGTGGGGATTGATGAGGGCCCAATGTTAAAATCTTGTTGGGGGTACCGAGGGCGATGGAAGTTTTGAATCAGGATCATATTTGTGTTCTCCCTCTTTCTCGCCCTCATATCTGAAAATAATGGGGGAGAAATGGATGTACGGAGTGGACATAACACGAACACCAAAGTCCACCAGGGAGAATCTGACGCGCTTTGGCTGGTCACGCTGCCACTAGCCAGGTAGCTAGTTGTCGGTGTTCTGTGGGCCCCACCATGATGTATGTGTTTCATCCACGCTGACCATCCGTTTTCCAGATCATTTTAGCGTACGATCCAAAAAAAACGAGGCAGATCTAAATCGCAGGTGGACCACACCACAGGAAAACGGTAGTGATTGAATGTCCACCATTAAAAAACTCCCAGTGCCCACTCTAATGTTTATTTGACATCCAACCAGTTGATAAAGTCATACAGACTTTGGATGAAGGGAAAAAAACAAATATCAGCTTAATTCAAAACTTTTGTGGCCCTAAGAAATTTTTAATGATGGGCATTCAATCACACTGTTTCTTGTGATGTGGTCCGCTTAAGCCTTAGATCTGCCTCATTTTTAGGATCATTCTATAAAATTATCTGAAAAACGGATGGACGGCGTAGATGAAATGTATACATCATTGTGAGGTCCACAGAGCACCGACCACTAGCCAATGGCTAGTGGCAGGGTCACTAGCCAATACGCGTATGGGAGAATAAGGGCTACGAGGCATTCGAAATGCGCGTCCATAGATTGTGGTCATCGGGAAAGGGCGGGCGCAGCTTCTGTGAATCCCCCGATCCACCAACGTCGTCTGGGATCCCTGAGTGTGAGGCCCACTTTGATGTATGTGCCTTATATCCACACCGTTCATCCATTTTGAAAAATCATTTTAAGGCATGATAAAAAAAAAAAAAAAAAAATGAGGCAGATGCAATTCTTAGGTGGATCATAATACAGGAAAAAGTAGTAAATGAACATTAAAAACTTCTCGTGGGCTACCAAAGATATTTGTGTGATATCTTAACACAGTTCTATGTGACCTTATCAACAGGTTGGATAGCAAATAAAAATTCTGTTGGTACCGCAATAAGTTTTTGATGGTGGGAATTCAATCACGACTTTTTCCTATAGTATGGTCCACCTAATGTTTGGATCTGCTTCAATTTTTATATCATGCCTTAAATGAACTTTCAAAATGAATGGACGGTGTAGATGTAAACAACACAGTGGGCCCCACAGTTAGGGATCCAACCACCTCGGTGGATCAGGTGATCCACCCAAACAGCGCCCGAAAATCGGAATTGTGGTAACGTATCGGCTGCACAAGTGGCATGATCTAGCCCATGGGATTTTGGAAGTGGATTGCCCGTGGCACCACGTAGCCCAAGCTCCTTGGAGCCCACAGTGGTGTATGTGTTTTATCCACGCCGTCCATCCATTTTGCCAGCACATTTTAGGGCACGAGTCAAAAAATGCTGAAGATCCAAAGTTCAAGTGGACTACCCTACCATAGGATCAATGCAGATCTATCCTGTCCATTAAAAAAAAAAAAAAGCATGCTTATCGGCCAAAACTAACCATCGGATCTGTGACTATTAAATGAATAGTCCACTTTCAAATATTCAGCCGTCCATATTTGAGAAGCAGAATCAGATGGTTAAGATCATCCAATCAGTTTAAAGTTTAGGCCGTGCTTCACCTACAGGATATTAGACGGATTTGGAAAGTACGAATTGCCTTACAACACGGCACGTGGAAATCGGTTACGAAACCACAGCTTGAAAATGGGTGGTTAACTCTCACCGATCTTTTATATATCCATCGCCGAGTTATTGGGTGCTGACTAGACTAGAACCGCTGCGCATCCACTTTCTTTCCGTTGGAATCAATAGAGCGATCCCAACGCCACAAGAACTTGTGGCTGAGAGTCTTCCCCTTTGATGACGTGGCACCTCCTCCTCATTTAACGCAAGCGAGAAAACAGAAAAAACTCATCGACGACGAACGAGCGAGCGAGCAGGAGGCGAAACGGACGGACGAACGACACCTCAACCCGTCTTTTTCGCGTATCGGATTTCGGATCTCCCGTTACGTTTCGGTTTCGGAAACTCAAGAAAGAAAAATGTCGGAGAGCAGAGACCCGGCAATTAAGCTCTTCGGGAAGACTATTCCACTACCTTCGACGGACGAAATCTCGTCGGTATCGTCCGTCGCAGGTGATGGACATGAAGATCATGAACCGTCTTCCACGAGTGAGAAGAAATCCAACGGTGGAGAAGATGAAGAAGGAGAAGAAGAGAAGGTATAAAAGGATAGTTTGTTGTTTTGTTTGATTTTCAGACGCTATTCCAGTCCTGAAATCTTGGGTTTTCTTTTTTTGAATACCTGAGATCTGAGAATTTTTATGTTCTTTTTGCCAGAATTCTCAGGCTTTTGAGGGTTTTGCGTTTTACCAGAGTTGGGTTTTAGTTCTTTCCTTCAGTTGATTGATTTTTAGAGGTTTGGCTTTGATCACAATGGAAAGGATGAGAAATTTCAGTTCAAATGCTTGATGAAATGGAAATCTATAGTTCTGTTTGATTATTTTCCTGAAAAGGAAAAACTGTAATTTTATCCGTGTTTGGCAAACGTGGGTTTTTTTTCTTTATAAACATATCTAATTGGAGATGTCCGGATTTTTCTGTTTTAGATATGCGCCTTTGGACAAAATACAGTTTGATTTTTCCTGAGAATTTTGTGATTCATGTTGGAGTTTTCTACTGTTATTTAGTACTGGTTTTTCTAATCTGGAGGACTTGTGGTGGGGAGTTTTTCATGATTATTTCTGGAGAACTACTCCAATGAATTTTACTGCCACATTGAAAAGTTCCTGATTCTGGACGGTGCATGATCAGATAATCTTTTGCCAATATTCGAAAGCTTTCTGATCATATCTTGTATTTTGATATGCTTTTTTCTCTTTCTTTTTCATACCGAGTACCAGATAAATTTCCGTTGGACTTGCGCTTGTTCTAGTCTACCTATCTACTCAATCAAACATGGAAATTGAGGAATGTTCTACTGACTAAAGGTGTGTTTGGATGTACCCAAATTCACGAGCCTCCACAATTTTGTGGCTGGAAGGATAGGTATTTGTTCCACACCAGGTTTTGTTTGGAATGGAAAACAGAACCTCACCAGAGAGGCTTGGTATTTGTTCCACACCAGGTTTTGGTTGGAATGTAAAACAGAACCTCACCACAGAGGCTTCTGTTTTTCCCAACCTGGCCCCCCAACAATCAATACATTTAGCATCTAACCTGAAATTATTGAGCTGGGAATTTGTGTAGAGAAGCATCCAAACACACCCTAAAATAATTACCCGTAAATGGTTGCATGCTATTGTGATGATCTCTTGTTTCATTACCTACTTCGGTTGGTAAGGTTCTTTTCATGATCTAGTTGGTTGCTGAGTTCTGATGTTAGAAAACATTGATGAATTAAACATAAGATTGCTCTTCTCCGTTAATGATATTATGATCAGAACGTTCTTTTCTACCTTCGCAAACTAGAACTGATGTCTCTGATGAATGCATAAAACTGCAATTGTTTCACGTTTCACATTAAAGATCATTCCATCCAAACCATAAAAGAAAATTGTGTTTGATGTACATTCCCTACTTGATTTTCTCACAAGTAAAACAGAAAAATTGCTTTTGATGTGCGTTCCCTATTCTACTTTGATTTTGGTCCATTGCCAAACAAAGATCACAGTTACCGATCATTTGGTGTGCAAAGTAATTTGAGTAATTATGTAGAAATGACTGTAACTTGTGCTTGATCATTTAGTTCTCGCTGTTTGATTGTGGTTTCTCATCCAATAAAAGGTTTGAAATTTCAGGATTGGGTGAATACAAAATCTACTGAAATCAAAGATAAAGATCAGGCCGCACTGATTTCAGAAGATGATGTAACTGAGCCAACAACATCTACAACAGTAAAAGAGAGCTCTAAAACGCCTTCTGCTGATAAGGAAACCCCGCCTGTGGAAGCTACAAAGGCCAATGAAGAACAAAGCGACACAAGCATATCGAAAGACAAGATTCTAAGGAAGCCGGACAAAATACTGCCATGCCCTCGCTGTAACAGCCTAGACACAAAGTTCTGCTACTACAACAATTACAATGTCAACCAACCACGGCATTTCTGCAAGAACTGCCAGAGGTACTGGACGGCTGGTGGGACTATGCGGAACGTGCCTGTGGGAGCCGGACGTCGCAAGAACAAGAACTCCACCTCGCATTACCGGAACATAACTGTGCCCGAAGCTCTTCAAGTGGCTCGAACCGACATGACTGAAGCAATTCATCGTGCCCCATTAAAACCCAATGGCAACTTCCTCAGTTTCGGCTTGGATGCCCCTCTCTGCGAATCCATGGCATCTGTTTTGAACCTTGCGGACAAATCGATGCAGAACTGCCACAGGAACGGGTTTCATACAACAGAAGAACAGAGGATTCCAGTTTCCCGTGGAGGAGAAAATGGCGAGGAGCAATCAAGCGGGTCTTCTTTCACAGCTTTGAAATCCACAGACAGAAATCATGCAAATTTGCAGGAGCCTGCAGCACAGAACGGTCAAGGATTCCCTCCTCAGATGCCGTTCTTTGGCGGAGCTCCTTGGACATATCCATGGAATTCAGCTCAATGGGGCGCTCCGTTGGCACCACCCCCTTTTTATCCCTCGAGCTTCCCGATACCATTTTACCCTGCGACCCCTTACTGGGGTTGTACTATTCCAGGCACCTGGAATGTTCCTTGGGTACCTCTCCCATCTTCTTCCAACAATGGATCCTCTGGCTCCAGTTCTAATTCCCCAACCTTAGGAAAGCATTCGAGAGAAGGAGACTCACTCAAAGAAAGGGAAACAGAGAAAGATAACACATCCAAACAGAGCAGCTCAGAGAGGTGTCTGTGGATTCCTAAGACGTTGAGAATCGACGACCCTGGTGAAGCTGCAAGGAGCTCTATATGGGCAACGCTGGGCATTAAGAATGACAAGGCGGACTCGATCAGTAGTGGAGGGCTTTTCAAGGCCTTCCAATCGAAGGCAGATGACAAGAACCATACAGTGGAGACCTCTCAGGTCTTGCATGCCAACCCTGCGGCATTGTCACGGTCGCAGAACTTTCACGAGAGCTCGTAGACCAACAAGCAATTGAAAATATGTTGTTGGGAGTTTCGGCTCATTGAGGGAGTTTGGGCCATTGAGCTTTATAACAGCTCCATCAGAGATTAGTCGCTGCGAAGGGTCGCATTGAAGGAATGGGCTCAGCAGCCATGGCATGACAAGGACTCAAGGAACATCTCTGGTTTCCTTAGTAGGAATCTCGAAGCAGCTCAAAACGGCTACTAGTTTGAGCTCTTTTGTAGCAATAGGAAGTAAGAACATGTCGTTTGCTTAGTTCTAATGGTTTGGCGAGTTTCTGTACGTGTATATATCTATATGAGATAGTGAGAAAACAAGAGAAAGAAAGAGGGATTCTCAGATGTACCCAAATAAACTTATGAATCTAACTTCTTTTTTCCTCAATATTTTGAACTGAAACGAGGAATTGTAGCCCTAAAGGATCTGTCTTCTTCATTCCCAAGCAAGCTATATCCAATGCTATTTTCTATAAGATATTTGGTCTCTACTATGAATTTCAGAAGTGGGTTCTGTTTTTCGCGCTCTTTCATTGGATTTCTCATTCTGATCTGATCAGACTCATGAATGTACTTTTATCTGATTTTGGAAAAAAGAAAAAAAGGAAGCTGGATTTTGATCCAGCTTCTCCCTCTTCATAAATTACAGAACGAATTTCTTATCCTGTGACAGGTGAAGTAGCAAGACCGATGTCTTAATACAGCACCGACTCAAGTTTGAGTCACTCACCTATTCAAATCCTTCGGTTCCGATATGTCTGCAACTGTAGCCTATCCACTGAAAATCCTCAAAGAGAGCAAGAGATCGGATAGAGAACTTGAAAATATCAGGAGCAATAAATGAAAAATTGCCTGCCTTGGTTGTTTGGAAAGATCCAAAAACTTCAATTATATGTCTCAATGAGGCCAAGGTGATATAAGCCACTCGCGAATGTGCTCAAAATAATAAAAAGGCAGAGCAAGGTGGAAACGAAGTGGACAATAAGTGGGTCGTACAAGAGGGAAATTTCTTGTGGGGCCATTCCTCTGGTGAGGATAAACAAGAATTTCTCTTGCAAAAGGCCGAGCATATTTTCTTTTCATGGTCTAAGACCAGACAGTTACTGGCAACAATTAGAAAGCCTACCAGACAGTTACTGGCAACAATTAGAAAGCCGCTAAAGGCAACATCATGGAAAGTCCTTTCTTCCTTTCTCCCACTGAAAAAAGCAAGATGAAATCACTCCCTTAAGAAGCAATTCGGTCTCATTTTTTTACCATCATATAATTTTTTTCTTCATCTGTGACTCTTGACTTATAGCAACTGCACCAGCTGGTCCCCAGTTCAATTAAAGGAAGGTTGATGTGAAGTGTGGGCAGTTGGTCATCGTATTTTTACTAAGCCACCATGAGAATTATCATTTTGAATCTTGATCCGAGTGATGGGTGAAACAGGGTTCATAAAGCAAGCCCAAATAGCTGGGACAAGGCTATGGCGATGAGGACCATATATTGTTTAAATCATGATATTTCATGATGTTTGGTGCTACCAAACACACCCTTATCTTCATGCTGATATTGTGTTTTCAGCTCAATGGTAAGTGGTGAAATTCACCCAAATTCTTCACCCTTTCTACAAAACAAGGCTGCAGTAACTGCACAAAAGAATGCATGTGGGAATTGGGACCAAACATCAGATATTTGTCTATGGCGACTGTGACCACATGATTCGTATAAGTCGAGTTGTAATGGGACCCAATGCATGTGAGGTCTTCCACTGCCCTTGGCCTTTGTTGTCTTCCTTCTGTATGGAAGCAAAGAAGCCTCTTTCCCAACAATATTCTTGAATTCCTTTTAGTCCCACTCAAAATTACTATAAAAGTTGTGAGATTGATGGCAATTTGATCTTTCCTTTTTCCGAAAAGAATGGCATTTAAGCAAGTTGGGAGCCATACAATCCTAGCCATTCGACTGAACCTAGGATGTTTGCAATTTCCAGCCCATGATGGTGAGTGGACCTTGATTATTCTTTCATATGATTGGCAGCCAGACGAATCTAATGGACCAGATCACCCATCTTCAATCAAGTACCTAACTATTCTAGTCCGTGCCAGCAGAGAACCTCTTCAGTGTATTTGGTTTTGGAGCCTGTTTGGGTGCCACTTAAAAGTGAGTTAATCGCATTGTTCTTCATTGTAATTATGTATTAGAGATCGCATTTTTTTTTTACCTTTCTGGTAAGGAGTAAAAATGATTTTGATAACCAACAATCATGATCTCTAATACATAATTGCAATTAACTAAAATGAGATGAATTCATTTTTAAGTGGCACTCAAACGTGCCCTTAGCTTTTATTTCAATTATGGGCTCATCACTAGAATTACAGAAGAGGGGAGTTTTGTTCTGAGGAGGATTTTGAGCTTTTTGGGAAACAAAGGGCTTGTGTGTCTAAGATGGAGGCCAGGTAATGTTAGCCAACTGATCAGATGAGCCTAATGATCTCCATTTCACATTGATTGTGGCCCACATAACTGAAACCCAGTAAACAGCCAAGATGATTTCAGTCTGACTCTGCCATTATTATCACAGACCCTTCATTATTCGATTGCTGCTTGTCTTGAGAGTTAGCCACTTAATCCCCAGCCAACTATCGGATCAGATCTGCCTCTGATTTTTGCAATTTCTGCCCCACGATCTTGACCACACCTAGACTGTACCCCATATGTTTAGTACTTGGCACTAGGGCTATAAACAGGCTGAGCCACACCGTTGGTTGGCTCAACATGAGTTGGGCTCAGGCAGTCTGCCGGGGACCTGGTGATGAGGCCCATGTTGCGCAGCACGCCAACAACGCCGGTGAACCGAGATCCAATCTCCGGTCTCAGCCACAAACAATAAACAGGAAGAAAATAATAACTAGAAAAGAATCACACAAACCAACATTCCACAAGACAGAGATTTACGTGGAAAAACCCCAACAAGGGTAAAAAACCACGGGTGCAAACTTCACTATGAAGAAAAACGAAGTTACAAGCAATGTACTTACCTTCTCCTATGCTCCCATGCACAGAGATGGCCCTTTTGCTAATCCTCTCGCCTTTTTCTCACCTTGGACGTATAGAAGCCCTAATCCCTATCTCTAATCCCGATTTACACCCCTTTATATAGTAAACCACGTAATTAGAACACAAAATAGGAAACCCGCGTGTTAAGCCCGCGGCCGGTCGGGCGCCCAGACATAACTGGGTCGGGCGCCCGGCTACTCTAAAAAACAGTCCAGCGACTGGACAGCAAAACTGGATGAATTTCGGGCGCCCGGCCATTTGACCGTCCGGGCGCCCGGCCATGGATTGGTGTGGTTGTCTCCATACTCAACAATCTCCCACTTGGAGACAATCACCACATGTTCCTTCGTCTTCTACATCCGGAGTGCACCACCTCCCAGTCTTCAAGCCTGAAGACCAACCAAAGCTGAACAGAGCTTCAGCTTCTCCCGTGTGACCGCCTTGGTCAGCATATCTGCAGGATTCTCACTTGTATGAATCTTCTCCAAAGCAATCGATCCATCTTCCAGTAACGAACGTATGAAGTGATATCTGATGTCAATATGCTTGGTCCTTGAATGAAAGGCCGAATTCTTAGCCAAGTGTATTGCACTCTGACTGTCACTGTACAGCTTGCAATCTGCTTGCTTCTTCCCCAACTCTTCCATAAAACCTTGCATCCACACCATCTCCTTGCACGCTTCTATAGCTGCAACATATTCTGCTTCCGTTGTACTGATAGATACTATCTTCTGCAACTGAGAGATCCAACTGACTGCAGCACTACCCAGGGTAAAGATATACCCTGTAGTGCTCCTTCTGCTATCGATATCTCCTGCCAAATCTGAGTCGACGTAGCCTTGTAGCTTGATTTCCGATCCTCCATAACACAGCCCTACATCCACAGTGCCTACCAGGTATCTGAGGATCCACTTCACAGCTTCCCAATGTTCCTTCCCGGGGTTGTTCATGTACCTGCTAACAACTCCCACTGCTTGAGCAATGTCTGGCCTCGTGCTAACCATAGCATACATGAGGCTCCCTATGGCTGACGCATAAGGGACTTTAGCCATGTAGTCCCGTTCCTCCTGTGTCTTAGCTCCTTGCTCCTTAGAAAGCTTAAAGTGGTTGGCTAATGGAGTGCTAACCGGCTTAGCACCTCCCATGCTGAATCGATCAAGTACCTTGGCTATGTACTCTGCCTGTGACAAAACCAGCTTCTTATTTTTCCTGTCACGCTTTATCCTCATGCCTAGGATTTGTTTTGCAGCTCCTAAATCCTTCATGGCAAACTCTCCAGACAGTTGTCTTTTGAGATCTGAGATGTCCTTCATGCTTGATCCGGCCACAAGCATATCATCAACATACAGAAGAAGAATGATATACGACGTATCAAACTTCTTCAAGTAACAACAGTGATCTGCATGACATCTCCTATACCCGTTTCCCGACATGAAACTGTCGAACTTCTTGTACCACTGCCTCGGGGCCTGCTTCAGACCATATAGACTCTTCTTCAGTCTACACACCTTGTTCTCCTTTCCTGGTGCCACGTATCCTGTCGGCTGATGCATATATATCTCTTCTTCAAGATCTCCATGAAGAAAGGCTGTCTTAACATCTAGCTGCTCTAGATGTAAGTCCTCTGTAGCCACTATACTCAAGACCATGCGAATCGTAGACATCTTCACCACAGGTGAAAATATCTCTGTGAAATCGATACCTGCCTTTTGTTGGAACCCTTTCACAACCAGCCTAGCCTTGTATCGTTTCGAACCATCGTGCTCCTCCTTCAGTCTGTAAACCCACTTGTTATGAAGAGCTTTCTTGCCCTTGGGTAGAGTGACTAGCTCCCACGTACGATTAGACTCAAGAGAGTCCATCTCATCTTCCATGGCTTGCTCCCACTTAACCCGCATATCTGACCGTAACGCCTCTTCAAAACACTCTGGCTCACCATTATCTGTCAGCAGTAGATAATGTAAGGAGGGTGAGTATCGGACCTTGGGTCTCCTCTCCCGAGTAGACCTCCTCACAACCGGTGTCTGCGGCTCTGCCTCATCATGCTCTTGGGCATGCTCATCCTGTGGCACTGTAACACCCGTGTCCGATAACTCTTCCAACTCTACGAATTCTTTCTCATCGGCCTTGTCCTGCTTTTGCTGCACACTGTCCTTATGCATCACCTTTTCATTGAAGACTACGTCCTTGCTTCTGATAATTTTTCGGTTCTCTACATCCCAAAACCGGTAGCCAAAATTATTCTGCCCGTAGCCTATAAACGTGCACCTCCTGGACTTCGCATCCAGCTTGTTTCTGTGCTCTGCATCAATGTGAACATAAGAAGTGCAATCAAACACTCTGAGATGTGCAAGGTTCACCTCTTTCCCAGTCCACGTTTCTTCTGGTAGCCCACCATCCAATGGTGCTGAGGGACTTCTATTGATGAGATATACGGCAGTATTCATAGCATCTGCCCAAAAGGTCTTGGGCAACCCTGCATGTAGCCTCATGCTCCTAGCGCGTTCAAGGATGGTCCTGTTAATGCGCTTAGCCACACCGTTCTGCTGCGGTGTCCCTAGAATCGTTTTCTGATGTTTGATTCCATTTGCTGCACAATACTCCTCAAATCTCTTGTCACAATATTCTCCCCCATTATCTGATCTGAGACACTTCACAGTTTTACCGGTCTCATTTTCTACCATAACCTTTCACTTCTTAAATACATCGAATACATCTGATTTGTGTTTTAAGAAGTAGACCCACAGTTTTCTACTAGCATCATCAATAAAGGAAACAAAATAACGTGAGCCACCAAGAGATGATACCTGTGCCGGTCCCCACACATCAGTGTGTACAAGCTCCAATAGATGCGTCTTTGGAGCGCGTCCTGTCTTCTTGAAGCTAACTTTCATCTGCTTGCCATACACGCAGTCCTCGCAGAATTCCAGATCGATTGCCTTCAACCCTGGTAGCTTCTCCTTTGACAATAGCACTTTCATCCCCTTCTCACTCATATGTCCCAACCTCTGATGCCATAACTGCCCGTTCACTCCAGTTGATGCGACTGCGAGTGAACTATATGATCCGGAAGTCACATACAAAGTACCTTCCTTCTTGCCTCGAGATATAACCAAGGCACCTTTTGTGACCTTCCATGCATCGCTCGTGAATGTCGTCACATATCCGGTATCGGCCAACTGCCCCACTGAGATCAAATTCCGTCTCAAACTCGGTACATGTCTGACATCCTTCAGCTTCAAGACCGTTCCATCTTTCTGACTTAAATGAACGTCTCCTTTGCCAACAATACTGCATGGCTCATCATCACCCAAGTAGACTCTTCTAAAGTTACCTGAGACATAATCACGAAGAACTTCTTTTAATGAAGTGGCATGAAACGAAGCACCCGAGTCTATAACCCAAGACTCATTACGCGCATCAAGAGACAAGATCAACGCCTCTGTGTCACTCTCATCAGATAGATTCACTGAATCCTTCCCACCTTGAGAGCTTTCTTCTTGTTTCTTAAGCGCCCTGCAATCACGCTTCATGTGCCCCTTCTTCCCGCAATGCCAACACTTGTCCTTGTCTTTCGGTCCCTTTGACTTATTCCTCGACTTAGAACGCCCGTGTTTATTGCCTCATTTGTTTGAAGATCTTCCTTTTCCTTCAACGTTTAGAGCTTTTGCTGAAGTTCCTGATGTCTTCCTTCTAGATTCTTCGCTTAGAATTAGACCGGCCACATCATCGAATTTCA
Source organism: Liriodendron chinense (assembly GCA_003013855.2). Taxonomy (NCBI): domain Eukaryota; kingdom Viridiplantae; phylum Streptophyta; class Magnoliopsida; order Magnoliales; family Magnoliaceae; genus Liriodendron; species Liriodendron chinense. The sequence continues at coordinate 978,681 of PVNU02000736.1, read as the reverse complement.
ACTTCGTAGATCCTGAAGAATTGCTCACGGCAATCACCAAACCATCCCAGCTGTCTGGCAAACTTGACAAGATCAATAGGGCCCTGACCTCGTCATCAAAAGTGATGTCAACGGATTCCAATTGGCTCATGACTGTATTGAACTTGTTTAGATGTTCAGTCACGCCCCCACCATCTGACATCTTCATATTGAATAGCCGTTTTATGAGATGAACCTTATTTGACGCCGAGGGTTTCTCATACATCGTAGCCAAAGCCTGCATCAATTCTTTTGTGGTCTTTACTTTGGATATATTGAAGGCGACGCTCTTAGACAAAGAGAGTCGGATCGTTCCTAAAGTCTTTCGATCCATTAAAGCCCATTCATCATCTGTCATCTTCTCTGGTTTCTTCTCTTTTCCTTCTAGAGGAATGTAGAGGTCCTTCTGATACAGATAATCCTCCATCTGCATCTTCCAAAAGGCAAAGTTTGAACAATCAAACTTCTCAATTCTAGTTTTCCCATCTTCCGCCATCGCTCCCAGTTGAACTAAACCAATAGCTTTGATACCAGTTGTTGCGAAGCACGTACGCCAACAACGCCGGTGAACCTAGATCCAATCTCCGGTCTCACCCACAAACGATAAACAGGAAGAAAATAATAACTAGAAAAGAATCACACAAACCAACAATCCACAAGACAGAGATTTACGTGGAAAAACCCCAACAAGGGTAAAAAAACCACGGGTGCAAACTTCACTATGAAGAAAAACGAAGTTACAAGCAATGTACTTACCTTCTCCTATGCTCCCATGCACAGAGATGGCCCTTTTGCTAATCCTCTCACATTTTTCTCACCTTGGACGTATAGAAGCCCTAATCCCTATCTCTAATCCCGGTTTACACCCCTTTTTATAGTAAACCACGCAATTAGAACACAAAATAGGAAACCCGCGTCTTAAGCCCACGGCCGGTCGGGCGCCCGGACATAACTGGGTCGGGCGCCCGGCCAATACAAAATACGTCCAGCAACAAAAAAACAGAAAACAGATGAATATTGGGTGCCCGGACACTTTGACCATCAGGCGTCCGGCTACTCTCAAAAACAGTCCAGCGACTGGACAGCAAAACTGGATGAATTTCGGACGCCCGGCCAATTGACCGTCCCGGCGCCCGACCATGGATTGGTGTGGTTGTCTCCATACTCAACAGCCCATTGGGTGCTTACTTGGGCATAAGGCCTGTGCCAGCATGGTCATCCATCCTTGGTCAAATCAGGAGTCACTGAGGTAGGGCTGCATCTGCCCATTGACAGCCCTAATTGATGATTGTTCAGATTGACTTAAGGAGAGTTCATCATCTACAACCGGTCCTAGCCTAACTTAACCAACAAACCATTTATACAAGCGATTTGCCCTTGAAATAGCCGAAATCAATTTTCAATGGGAAAATTGGAAACAAAAATTCTGAGGGCATTAAAAAAATAAACAAATAAATAAGTCACCTGATAAACTCCATGACACCTTGATTATAGTCTACATGCTGTTTGCCCCTATAAATATCTAACGGCCCAGATCATCTGGCACTAGTTAAGCATCATACACCACTGGCGCACATTAGCAAGCACCATTTATCTTAAAGTACTATTAGTTGACATTCCATTTCCACTCAAAGTCAAACCCTTTGTCATCACTTTTCTTTTACATGCTTCCTCTCCCAAAGTCACTAATACTAAGTTCTTAATATAAAAATGGAAGTATGGTACTTGAAAGTTAAACTGAAAGAGCATTTTCTTTTTCAAACAAGCACTTTCCCATAGAAGAGAGAAAAGTTGCAACAAAGTCCACAACTTTCCTTCTTTTTTTTTTCTTTTTTCTTTTTTTTTTTCTAGTGGGAGGAAACCTAACTGGGTGAACAAACAGGCACATATGATAAGTGCAAGGAAAAGCACCCAAAGGACCCACAATTCCATTAACCTTGGCAATTTCAAAATAATAATATATAAATAATGGTGATAATTATAGTAATTACGAATGGCACCATTATATGGTGGGTGTAAAGCATGTTACTGTAACCCATTTTAGCCATCAGGTGGGCCGTAGAAATTAATGGACAACCAAGGAAAAAAAAAAATTTGAAATTCATGGAGAAATTGTCATTTATTAAAATCTTTTCTATTAGGTAATCTATTTTCTCTCATTCACTCATGCTTCCAAATCTTATTCTGAAGCTAGTAAAAGTGGGTCACTGTAGAAATTAATGGCAACCACAAAAAAGACTTCAAAATTCACAAAGAAACTATCATGTATTAAAATCTTTTCTATTAGGTAATCTATTATCTTATGTCCACTGATGCTTTAGCAGGATCTTGGGTCTAAGGAAACCTTACACTATTTGAATTTAGGGGATTTTATATTGAATGACATGTGGTTCTGCGAAGACAAGGAACAAGAAATGAATTATGTAATTTCTTTTTTATATACTGAAAGAAGCTGTGTAACTAGGTCAAAGGAAGGATAGCTATACTGATTCAGTATACCCTATGTTCACCTTTGATACCCACATTGACGATCTCTCAGCGCACCTAATTTTTGGGTGTACCATTTTCATGGTGGGATGGCTTACTTGATGGGTTCGATGCATGAACCCACCATGTGGGGCCCTCCACATGTAACTCTAGTTGCATAAACTTTTCATCTATAGCTAGTTGTGTCTGAGACACTCTCTAAATAACCATAAATTATCATGAAGTATCGGCCACACTTTAAGACTTTCACTTTCGATGGCTGCCCACCAATTAAAAAGTAAAATAAAATGGTGATTTAAAATATAAAAGACTAATAAATTATTTGCATGCAATAACACGACAAGGGACAGGTCCTTGTCGCCAGATGCATTAGAGAGGTGATACATGCATGCCCACATATGCATGAACACATGAATAACAGCGTTGATGCATGCGATAGATAAAATGGCATAAAACTCAAACCCATGAAACCGAATGGTTAATTTCGCATTGAACTGTGAAAATTCAGTTCAATAAAGAGGAAATAGCTACATTGTAATGGTGTTTCTTGAAATTCAAGTAACCTAGTTGTAATTTTGATCCTGATCTCTCCATGAGTAATTGCAATTTAGCTCAATCATGCAAGTATCTGCCCTCTTATAAAGGATAAGAATTTACAAAATACCAATATATATATATATATATATATATATATATATATATATATATATATATATATATATATATATATGTGTGTGTGTGTGTGTGTGTGTGTGTGTGTGTGTGTGTTTTCCTCTTTTTGGGTCAATTATTTTTAGTATTTAAATTATTGAAAGGTCGAAAAATATAAACGCATTTTTTACAAATAGCAATAATGAAGAAAGTGACTAATATATATATATATATATATATATATATATATATATATATATATATATATATATATATATATATAGGGAAATGGTACTATGAGGTCGACCTCATGGAAGTTCCCATGAGGTCGAGCTATGTGGGCCCCACCGTGAAGTGTGTCGAACATCTACTCCATCGGTTAGATGCACCATTCAATGGTGGGCCACGGGCTTAAAAAACAGGTCAATCCATGACTTACATGGGCCACACCATAGACAACAGTTGGGACAGGCTATCTGCCCATTGAAACCTTCATGATTTTTTATTGGGCCCACCGAGATGTGGTTCACAAATCCAGCCCATCCATTATGTGTGTTCCACTTGTACGAGGGGTTAGACTGGGTTTCAGGCACATCCAAAACTCATTTGGGCACCACCAAGTGATTTTAAATATTTCAAGCATATCTTCACATGGTTTTAGATGGTATGGCCCACCTAAGTTCCCTATATGGCTGATTTTTAGTGTATCTCATAACCTAAAGGGGACCCATCAAATGCACGGTGTAGATGTTCGACACACATCACGGTGGGGCCCACATAGCTCGACCTCATGGGAAGTTCCCATGAGGTCGACCTCATAGTACCATTTTCCCCCCTCCCTCTCTCTCTCTCTCTCTCTCTCTCTCTCTCTCTCTCTCTCTCTCTCTCTCTCTATATATATATATATATATATATATATATATATATATATATATATATATATATATATATATATAGATTTGGAGTCCAACTAAGGAAGAATAAAATGGCACACATGAATCTGCTGAATATATTATATTTATCAGGGGGCTTTCCTATAAATTAATGTCTTAGAGTATTTTAGCAAAACTATTTATTGATTTACAAAAGAAAAAAAGAGAAGATATATTTCTCTACTGCATTTGTAAAATGATCATGTGAAGAATGATATTTATCATGCCGTCCTTAACGAGCATGCGCCCACGACCGTTGCCAGGATCGTGGCCCTCAACTACTCTCTAATGCCCTATATAATGCATCTTCCACAACTTAGTGTATGCTCAATCATCTACCTACGAGACTAGCCTCTATCATCTCCTATACCCAACTGACTTAAGCATCGGAGGGCTAACGGCCGAACCCCCGGCCACCCCTTTAGCTTTCTTTGTGCTCCACGGGATCCAACAGATCTCCGATTTAGATCCAGACCGCACACCTATAGCAGATCAGTGGCATCCATCCGTCCAAGGTGGAGATGAGGTCACCTCATCTGTTGTCCAATTTCCAGCAACAACAGTTTAGATCTAAGTGGCATGAGTTATATATATTCATGGTACTCTTCCAGTGTATGGTCACACCTCATTAATTATGGACACGGATTAGGTACTACCCAAGCCTCTGCAGAGCTTGAGACAGGCTAGTACGTGGCACGTGCATATTGGTGGAGAGCAGACGTGACAGGCTTTTGTCAAGCTTGCTGACGTGGCAGGTCTCTTCTGACAATGTGCTTTCCACCAATACATACGTGCCATGTCGAGCTTGTCTCGAGCTCTACACAGGCTCAAGTAGTACCTAATCTGCTCCCATTAATTATGCCCTAAAATACAATTTGCAGCAGCTAAGAGTTGATTACAACTTCCCTTATTTTTTCAGAGTTTGTTGCATATACACCCCTCCCTTTTATCTATATAAGAAAAACAGCCTCTCCTTTTAACAACGCTAAATCATTTTCGTATTTATGCAAAAAAGACACTCTTGTGGTTAAATTCCCTTAATGGATGATGTGAGGATAAAATGATAATTATATCTATTGAAGAGGGATAATGTCTTACACAATAATAAGGCCTTGTAAATATTGTACATGATATTTTGGTGATTTAATCGATGCAATGTTTTGTTGATGGAGCATTTACACATGGAATTTGACCATTCAAATCATAGGACTTGTTTGAAATTTTTTTACATACAACCCTCCATTGTTTGTGTTGTCGCAATGATTTGGACAACGGATTTAGATGATTGAGATCAGCCACGTAGCCTTGGACTTACACGTGAGAGCTTCTTGGGCCATCTGAACCTACAAGAGAAAGATGAGTAGTTAAGGGAGAGGAGCCGCTAAGTGACAATGGACTCTCTGATGCCTAAATTAGGTCCAAGAACAAGGAAAATAAGTGTTTGAAGGCTAAAATATTTCGTATCTTTGAGGTGGAGATCCAAGTCCTATGAGGGCGGTTTGGAGAGTTTGATCTTGCTGGAATATGTTAGTAGATTCCCTGTTTTAGTAAGACTCTCTTTCCAACTGTGTCGGAGAGATCCTGTTGCTGTTAGGGATAATGGTAGATCCCGAAATATTCGGATTGGATATCTAGCATCTTCGGACCGCCTTTAGGTGGTCGATCATTCTCATTGAGGAGCTCGGGTACTTGGGTCCGTTTCGGATTGCAGACCTCGGGCGAGATGAGGTCTTCAATAGCATTAGTCTCCTAGGTGGAGCATTAATGGTGACATGTCCTTTGTCATCGGCCATAGCTGACGACCAAGCCTCATCATGCTAATAGCAGTTTGTCGAAGTCGGTGTACGCTATTGTCGTATGTCATCGGCTTGTCCCAAGCTGAGGACTACTATTTAAGTCTTTTGAAAGCACATTTTTGGGCGATGAGTCAACTCTAATTATCCCTATAACAGTTTGCATGCTTATTTCATCTGTGCTCATGGTTGACCAATATTATGGATAATTTAATTTTAAGATCTGACTATACCTTGAGTGTCATGTGAATCAACCTTCATATATATACAATCTAAGCAGTTAACATTCTTAACTTAGAGGGAACATAGGTAATTTGGTAGCTTAACTAAGATTAGTTAAGCTGCCATCTAACAAGTGTTGGTTTGGGGATTTCTCCATTAGGTCAAAATGGAAGGTGCAATTTATAAATACAAAAAAGGAGGGTATTTTTTCTTATGTAGATAAAAGGGAGGGGTGTAGTTGAAGAAAATTCTTTTTTAAGTGGCTTGCTAGAATAATGTCGAACGTATTCGTACAGTACACTACACGTCGGTACTATAGCCGGTGGCTCTGAGCTCATATTCCGTGATCTGATCTGACGAGGTACGTGGCTAAGGAACCGGCCCACCATGATGTATGTGTCTTATCTACACCGTCCATTCATTTTGCCAGCTCATTTTAGCTCAGGGGCCAAAAAGAGGTAGATCCAAATCTCAGGTGGACCACACCACATGAAACAGTGGTGATTGAATGACCACCATTAAAAACTTTCTAAGGCCCACTGTAATGTTTACTTCCCATCCAGCCTGTTGACTAGATCACAAAGACCTGGATGAAGTAAAACACAACATCAGCTTGATCCATAGCCCGTGGGCCCAGGAATTTTTTAATGGTGGCTGTTCAATCACTCCTATTTCCTATTGTGTGGTTCACCTGAGATTGGATCTGCCTCATTTTTAGGCGCATGCCCTAAAATGATCTGGAAAAATGAAAGGACGGCATGGATGAAACACATACACTGTGGTGGACTCACAGAACCGACAAATACCGAGCCGAGGGGTCACTACTGAAATGGAGTCATGGCTGAAGGCTGTAAAGACCAATGGCACACAAGACCATGGTTAAGGAGACGGTCTAAAATCATAGGAAAGAGATAGAGGATCTTGAGTGTGTTAAAATATTTCAATATTATGTTTGACTAATAAGTATCAACTATGCACTGTGAGGCCCATCATATAAACGGTTTAGATCATCGAACATGATTCCAGATCTAACGGCTATAGTCCCCACATATCTAACAGCAACACATTGCATGTATAGTTGCAAACCTCTTTCTAAGGACGCAAACAAAATGTTAGTTCACCACCGTTTACTCCTACTAAAGCATGACAACTCACAAAAGTAGGTGTCATACATGCAAGCGAATCCGGTGGAGAGTTCCTGGCTTCTTAGAGAGAGAGAGAGAGAGAGAGAGGAATTTCTCAGATCCGAGGCAAAGCAAAGCTTTCTTTTTTCTTTCTTTTTTTTGTATATCGCTTCCAATTTCGATCATTTCAGGTCCGGCAAAAAACCAAGAGCTGGATTCGCGAATCTGAGAGGAACTCATTTCTCAGAAAGGCGAAACAAATCATGGGTCGATCTTTCTTTCTCATGGCTCTTCTGATTTCAGCTGTTTTCGTTCTCTGCTTCTCTCAAGGTTGGTATTTTCTTTTCTTTTCTTTTTTTCTTTTTTTTTTGGGGGGGCACTTAGGCCTTTTGTCCTCTGTTTTGTAGGATCCGGAAGAAAGGAGATGAGATTTGAGAAAGGAGCTTCTTTCAATCAAATTGAGGTGGGTTTTTTTTTTTGGTATTATCGACAGATTTTTCTGGCCATGGTATTGAAATCTTGCTTCTTCTTTTGTGGGGTATTCAGGTAAAAACCGAAAAAGGAAGGGTGATGATGGGTTTTACAATGGATTACGAAGATCCTGGGGCCAACACAAACCCTAGCGCTGGATATCTGTTCCCGCCTCCACCAACTTCTCCTTAATCTACCGTAATTAATTTTTTTATGCTTCTTACTCAAATAAGGCCTGCTTCCGTGACACGTGGCAGCCTATTACTATGTCCAGCTGTAACAATCTTTGTCCGTTCTTTCTCTGTTCATTTCTATTTTCTTATTTTTCAGGGTAGGGATGTTTGAACTGTAGAGAATAGGGATGGGTAGTTTTAGGTTTTGCAACGTCTAATGAAAAAGGTCGTGATTTCTCTATTGCAAACACGCTGAGTCGACTCAATTACGGAACGGCGGGCATACTCTGGCAAAGTGTGATGGATGATACGCACGCAGCTAGACCAAATGATGGGTCCCCGTTTAGATGTAACATGAACCAATGTGACTGTCGGGTTGGTGGGCCATCGTAGACGGTTGAAAATGAAAAACATCCAGCGGTCCTACTTCAACAAACAAGTCTCCACGACTCACACTCAGCATGTTTGATTTCAGTTAGTGTCTGCCACGTACAATTTCTGACTTGATTCGTGCCATAATCTGCCGGGCGCGACTTAGGTGAGACCCCGGAACCAGCGAAGTGGGTGGGACCCTGACGTGGCGCATCAAGATTGGTTCACTTGAGCGGGCACGTGTGAGAGAGTCACACGTGAGGGACGGCATCAGCTAACGGCCGTTACCTGGCTCCGCCTCTTCCTCTTATTTCTCTCTCCGCTCGTTGGCCGCCTCTTCCTCTCGCTCTCCCACGTACCTCTAATGAGAGTGGAGAGATCCTGTCCGGACGTGGATTAGCTACTGACAGGTTGAGTAGCGATCTAGCTACTGAAGTGACGTCGCCAACTTCTGTAGGCCCCATCATGATGTATGTGTTGTATCCACACCATCCATTCATTTGGAGAGTTTATTTTAGGACATGAGATAAAGAATTAGTCAGATCCAACGCTCAAGTGGACCCCACCAAAGAAAACAGTGGGGCTTGATCTCCTACCATTAAAATCTTCTTGGGGACACAGAAGTTTTCGATCAAGCTGATATTTGTGTTTTCCCTTCTTCAATGTCTGTGTGAACTTTTGAACAGGTTGGATCTCAAATAAACATCATGGTGGGCCCTAGGAAGGTTTCAACGGTCGTGTCACTGTCCCCACAGTTTTCTTTAGTGGGGTCCACTTAAGCTTTGGATCTGTCTCATTCTTTAGCTCATGCCCTAAAATGATCTCTCCAAATGAATGGACGGTGTGGATACAACACATACATCATGGTGGGCCCCACAGAAGTTGGTGACGTTACTTCTGTAGCCGGATAGCTACTCAACTCAACATGCCAGTAGTTAATCCGCGTCCATCTTGTCCTCTCTCTCTCTCTCCAATAATGACAGCGGGAGCACCCCCAACCCAGTTTTTTTTTTTTTTTTTCTTTTCCAGATTAACTGATCCCACTGTAAATGCATGTGGTTTATCTACACCGTCCATCTGTTTTTCCAGCTCATATAAGGAGTTGAAACCAAAATTCAAGCATATCCAAATTTCAGGTGGACCATATCACAGGAAACAGTGGGTATAATAATTCCCACAGTTGAAACCTTTAAAGGGCCCGTAATGATGTTTGTTTGTCATCCAATCTGTTCATAAGATCACGCAGACATGATGAAGGAAAAAACAAATATATCAGCTTGATCCAAAGCTTCCGTAGCCCTCAAGGATTTTTAATTTTTCAATGGTATACGTTCAATTCACACTTTTTCGTGTGGTGTGGTCCACTTAAGGATTTTATATGCTTCATTTTCTATCTCCAGCCATAAAATTATCTGTTAAAGTGGATGATCGGATTAGATTAAATACATAAATCATGGTGGACCCCGCATACTTTAATGCTAAGCGTATTGAGTTCGTACGCAATCCGCTTCGGTACGAGGGAGAGGAAGAGACGTTGACGGCCGTAGGGACAGTGAAAACGGCCGTTTGACGATGCTGTCTCTCACGTGCTCATGTGCCGGCTCTCTCACATGTGCCCGCCTAACTTGACGAATCAGGGTGAGACATATCAGAGTCCTACCCACTTCCCTGGTTCCGGGGTCTCACCTAAGTCGCGCCCTAATCTGCCAGTCTTAACTATCGGAGGAATAATCAATGCTGAGCACGAATCGAGCTGGCTCGGTGGTTAGCTCGCTAGATTCCAAGGGAGGATTGGAATGGAGCCGAGTGGATTTTCTTAGCCCGTTTCATAGTTTGAGCTGCACATGATCCTGCCTAGGATCGATTCAGCTCTATATATATATATATATATATATATATATATATATATATATATATATATATATATAAACATAAAATGTCTAAAATCCTAAAACCCTTCCCATTTCAAACCAGCGCTCCCTTCCTTCCCCAAAATCCTAACCTCGTTTGTCCGGCCACCATTGCTTGGCCAGCCACCCATCGGCCACCTCCCTCCCTCCCTCCCTCCCTGTCTGTCTCCCTCCCTCCCTCTTCAATCCGGCGAGGAGGGAGCCAGCGACAACTTTCTCTCTCTCCCTCTCCCTCTCTATCACTCTCTCTCTCTGGTCCATCCGACGACCACTAATGTCCAGTCATCTCTCAATCTTTCTGTTTCTCTCTCTCTGTCTCTCAATCTCCCTATTTATTTCTGAAATTTTTTGAACACATGTAAAAATTGTGTCCAAGCTCGACTCTTAGCTCGAATTTAGCTCGAAAGGCTCGAGCTCAAACTCAGCTCGAAGCTCGGCTGAGCTAGCTCAAACATAAAAGTCCAGCTCGATGCTGAGCCAAGCCGAACACGAGCCACGCCATTCAGTGAGCCTAGCTCAAACATGGCTGAGCTGAGCTCAGCTCAGCTCGTGCTCAGCTCTCTTGAACCGCCGTATTTTACAGTACCCACAGGTTTTAAATTTGTGATCCAGACCACTGGTTTGATGAGCCCCACCGATGATGGACCATGCACGGAAATCCTACTGGGTATGATGATCCTAAAGCAGGCCCAAGATTGGTGGCTGGGATCTTCCGGTCTATAAGATGATGTGCCTATCGTCCAGAAGCTGGGGCTCAACACACCAACGTTCTTGATTACCGACAGAAGGGCCAAACATGTCTGAACTGTAGACGTGACAGTATACAATGCAAAGCCTCGGATCCAAGATCATCGTGCATCTGGCTTTAACCAGATGGTGCTTTCCGGTGTTACCCAGTCCTACTCAGAACTCGCTGCCAGGATTGCAAAGGCTGAGCTTCACAAATGGGACGAACCCATAATCACTGGATTTCGACCAACGATGTCATAAGAGTTAACTGGGCCCGCCCACGCATCTACCCCCACTTTGAGGCAGCCACGGGTGCCAACATGATTTTAAGACTAGTCCGAGTCAGGTGTGGATTGGACAAGTCGACAACCAATCAGGTTCGACACCCTGGGTCACCCCGACCAGTAACTCGGGGCCAAACGGAGTCGATCCGAATCACCGAGTCTTTTAAGCATGGTGCCAACCTTCCACACGTTGGATGTCTCAGCCGTGCAGGACAGGCCACACCAGGTAAGATGGCCAGGCCCAAAAGTCGTCAGAAAGGTGGTCATCACATTGGATGGGCGTGCATGAAACAAAATGATGCACAGCCCATCCTGTCGGTAGAGTACCATTTCCAAGTGCTAAAGACCTGAGGAACCATAGTTTTTAACTGAGGATATAGCCCGTGATATAGTGGAAAGGGATTCGTGTAACTAACCCCAAATAAGTTGAGATGAGGCTCAGATAACAATGATGATGAAGAAGTCTGGCCCTGTCAAGCACGGGGCAGTCATGCTGGACCTTTATGCGTTCTCGGATTGGTAAGGGGCTTTAAAACTCATGCCAACCCAGCCTGCAAACCATTACTACGAGCATGGATCCAGCCCAATCTGGCTCCGAACAGACCAGGCCGGAGCATCCAGCCTGCGTTCACCAGACATGGTGGCACCATCAAGTGCTTGGATGCTGACGTCCAGGTAAGGGAATGGATGAAGGAACAAGCCTAATGCAAGCCATCATCTTCATCTGAAAGGAACATCCATCATCTTCATGTTGGGGACAGGGATCGTTGATTGTGGATCCAAGTCAACTACATCCTTTGCTTTGAAAGTGATTTGCAAATTCCATATGGAATCTGATATAAACAACAGGCCTTTGAATTGCATATGTAATTTAATGTAGAGAATAGCAGTAGAAGGCGCACACCCGTGGACCAATTCTTAGAATGGAAGTGAGTTCATGGCCAAGACAGAATACATGTATAGTTTCTTGATGTTATCTAAACCAATATAAATGCTGTTGGAACTTTCTCCCTTCATCACTGAATCCTACAACCGCCTGTGTCCTGCCCACGGCGAACATTGCCATAGGCTGAAAGTTCAAGGAGATCCATGTCCCGACCTGCAGTATTTCATGGCCCAAGTGATGCAAGTTAAAAATAGAAGGGTTTTCTGTCAATTCTATGGAATTTGGAAGATTACCTGCAACTCGACAGTACGCACTCTTCTGTATGAGATCAGCTTTGGATATCTCCATCCGGTTCCCCTTCGACCGATTAACTGTAGCCTGTAACATGAGAGTAATGCAATGTTCTAAAACTTGGATTCAATGGGACTGGACCTGTTTCTGGAGGCAGTTTCATCCCTCCGGTCAGACCCTTTCTGGCTCGGAAATCTGCCTAAATTAAAATAATGAGAGAGTGAGAGAGCACAACTAATCTGCTGTTAGCCCAGTTGTTAGTGTTTGGAATTTCTAGTAGAAGTCATGCATCTGACTGCCTTTTTTTTCTTCTTTTTTCTTTTACCAAACCGATCCATTTTAACACGACCCAGGCCCATTCAGGTAAGGCCAAGGATAAAAAAGAATTAGCAGCAGCACTTTCATAGACTGATCATTCTCATGGGCCTAAGTCGTGGACTTGGCCAAATTTATCCTCATCTTGTACATTGGAGAGATTTTGTACATAAGTGTAGAAAATTCAAAAATAGAGCTGAAGTGTGGAAAGTTGTCAAGAATGGTAGAAAGAAATCAAAATTTGTTAAAAGCTCTGGAGTTGTGTAAAGATCTCTAGAAGTTTCTAGAGAACTCTAGTGAGATCTCATGTAGAGAAGTGTGGAATATTCTAGAACTATTCTAGAGAATTCTTGATCATTCGATAAGTGCCATGCGGCACAATCCTACCCATACATGTGTAGGTTCTAGAATCTTCCTACCTCTATATAAGGGTCGGTCCTAATTTGTAAAGCATCCAAGAGTACTAGTTTTGAAACTATTTAGTGAAATACAAAGCATTCTTCCATATACTTGTGTTTTCTTGCATTCTAGTGAGTTTTGATACTTAATACATATGGTGTACACTTGGTGAAGGCTGACTCGTTTGTGAAGGGACTGTGAGACAAGTGCTGCACATCTATGCTTGGGGAAGCATTTCAGCCAAGACAAGTAGCATGGAGAGGAACAACAATGTGAAACTTAAAGGGCTCCCCAGTATTCAATATTTACTTGGCAACATCAATTTGATAACAAAAAAAAATACATAAAATAAAATAAAATAACCAAAAGGGTAAGGAAAAGAACAGAACCTGTAAAACCTGGCAATTCTCCAGAGTGCTCTTTCCTCCCTGAAAGAAAAAAAAATATATACATTATTGAAGCAAGCATGGGATTTATACAACAATAATCGAGTCATTTCCAGAACATGAGAAGTGTTGCTTAATGGCATTTCTTACTTTCCAATGACTTTTTTGTGTGTGCACTGTTCAAATGGCAACGTACTTCTTAAGTGTTAGCTTTACATAGAAACTATGAAAGCAAATTCTAATCTGCCAATTTGACTAAAATAATACATTCCATGCTTGCTTCAAACATCTCCCAACTTGGCAAACCAAACATCCACGCCCAAAAAGTCCAAACTCAATTGCTAAGTACGTGGAGAAGTAAATCCTACAAAAGGGCAAATTTAGTAGTTCCCAAACTCAGCCCAAAAAGCACCCAAAACAAAGCAACATGAAAATTTGGAAGTTCCCAAACTCGGCCCAAAAAGCACCCAAAACAAAGCAACATGAAGAAACAACAAATTCAACAACATATATCATCTCAAGCATGGTTCAAAAGAAAAAAGGTTCAGATACAGGCATACTGTAACCATATTGGTCATGTCTGCTCCACAATGAAGGCGTCAAATGGTGGGGGAGGCTGAATTGACTGATACAGACTGTATCGGATCTCTGTGGGGCCAATATGACCATATAGGCCCCCCTTTTGACAAGTTTTTTTTTTTTTCTGCTTGTTTCTTCCTTTCAATCACAAAGGAAACTTTAAAACTCATTTTAGACTAGATCTAAAACTATTTTGAGAATTAAAATACAAGAATTGAACTGGGTTTGATTAATCAAAGCAGAATAGATTGTTTTGGGGGAAATCGGAAAAAGAGGGTAAACCATGAAAAAACAATTTCTTTATTCATTTTTTCACTTCTTTTTATTGTATTCAATATAATAAGCCACAATATATCATTTATTGGGAAGGCCGATATGTCCCTGAAACAGACATAAAGGGCTTTCTTCATACCAGGGTATCAATTGCATACCTTCCCTCTTGTGCTAAATGGGCAAAAACCAGGGTGAGAGAGAGAGACTTCTTCGTGAAGATCTCCATAAAGAAGGCAGTCTCCACATCTAGCTAATGAAGCATCCAATTACGATGAGCAGCAACAGATAGAAGAACACAAAGAAGAATGCTTACTGTGTTCAATGTTGCTACAGGAGCAAATGTTTCCTGATAATTGATACCAAATTGATGTATAAACCCTTTTGCTACAAAATGAGTTTTGTAACTAACAATTGATCCATTTGGATTATTTTTCAAGTTGAACATTCATTTGCGATCAACAACATGCTTCCCTTCAGCCAGCTCAACCAGATCCCATGTTCCCTGTTTCTCAAAAGCAGTCATTTCCTCCATCATAGTGGCTTTCCAACTAGGATGATTCAAGGCATCTGCAACACGAAAAGGAATGGAGACAAAATATAAAAGAAATGAATGCCTTAAGAGAAGGTGAAACATATTGATATGATATGATTCAAAATTGCTAATTGGGTGAGAGCTATGTGAATGTTTGGCCTTTCTGAGTGCAATTGACAAATCTAAAAAGGATGAGGAAGGGGCTAAGTCAGAGGATAGGTTGCGGTGACGTTGCCCTTATATGAGATGGCCCCTGACGATTTCATATGCTACCATAACAATACCTATGTGTTATGGAATCGAAAGCGGACCTATCCCTCCTACAAATGAGTTTTGATCATGATATTAATTAGCTAATAATTGCCTACATGTGAACCTCACTCTCTCCCAATCTTCCTTGTTCATATGAATAATCTAGATTATATCTCTGAGGACGGATCCTTGCATTTCCGCCAAGTTTACACCTTCAGTAGCTATTCCGCCAACTCAGAAGAGACTTGACTAGGACTAGAGCTGTACACAAACCGAGCCTGTTCAAAAAGCTCGCTCGGCTCAACTCGTAGGGTTGAACAAACTAAGCCGAGCCAATTTTATGGGTTCATTGAGAATTCAAACCAAGCTCGAGCCTGACCTGAGCTCGATATGGCTCGGCTCGAACCAAGCTCGATTCGACTCGACTCGTGTACAGGCTCAATATTTAAAAATACATTATATATTATATATATTAACATTATTATATAATATATAATAAAAAAGTTTAAAATTAAAAAACGAAAAGTAAAAAACCCTAAAACCTTTCCCATTCGAGCGCCCTACCCCCTTTCTCTCGCCCGCCCCCCTCAGCTATGATCAATAGGATGCCATCCTCATTATTTGGAAATAGGTATCTTCTCAAACTTTTAAGGGCCATTTTACAGTTGTTTAGTATTCCTCTGAAGACTTTTGGATGTGTGTTTTGTCCAAATATTATGGTCGTCTAGAGATAAGTAGGGTCCTTAGTCTGTAGGTTGTTTTTTTCTTAGGATATGCTAACACACAAAAGGAATATAAATGTTACTGCCTTGTGACTGGAAAAGGATACATCTCTGAACATGTTACATCTTTGAGAATGTTCCTTATTTCTCCTTAGAAATAATTGCACTTATCCTATCCTATGATGATGTTCTTCCTCTTCTTGTCATGGTGGCCCCATGTGTCCTAGTTAGGGTTGTACACGAGCCGAGCCGAACCGAGCTTTGCACAATTTGGCTTGGTTTGGTCAGCAGGCGACCTAGGCTCGGGCTCGGCTCGGCTCGGCTCGGCTTGGTCCTCGAGCCCAACTGGTAGGCTTGGCTTGGTTTGGTCGAGCTTTCGAGCCGATTCGAGCCTGTTCGAGCCTATTCAAGCTTCAAGCTTTCGAGCCGAGCTTTCGAGCCACTATCGAGCTTGGGCATTTAAGTCGAATCGAGCTTGGGCTTTCGAGCTAACATTGAGCTTGCCTTTCAAGCTAACATCTTTCAAGTCTATTTTGAGCCAACATCTTTCAAGCCTATTTCAAACTCATTCAATTCACTCATTCAACTAACAACAAATCACTAGTAAAATAGTAAAACTCATTCAATTCACAATTTATAATTAATATTTAAAAATTAATAAACAAAAATTTCAAAATACCTCTGTCGGTCGGCCGTTGGACAGGATTGGGGCGGTCGGCTGGAGAGAGTGGGCTGTCGGACAGTGGGGGTCATCGGTTGGAGGAAGGTCAACTGTCGGACAAGGAAGGTCGAACTGTCGGAATGGGATTGCCGGAATGGGCGTTGCCGAGGCCTGGAGGGAGGTCAACTGTCGGACAGGGCGGTCAACGAGCGGAGAGAGAGAGGGAGGTCGACTGTCGGATTGGACAGGGGTGTTGGCTGGTCGGGCGATGAGCGGAGAGAGAGGAGATGAGAACTGAGAAGAGAGAGAGAGAGAGAGAGAGAGAGAGATCAGAGGGTCTCCTCGTGGAGGCCGAACGATCGGAAGTTGACTAGGGTTTCTAGGGTTTGAGATTCAGGAGGCTTATGGACATTATGGATATGGTTACAGTCCTCACGGATACACAGAGCTTGTTCCGTCACTTTCATGTTGGAGTAGTCCACCTTATCCAAATCCAAGTTATTCATCATCAGTATCACGATCTCAGGAGTATGAGCAGTAGCTGCAATATGCCTATTCATCTGGCGCTAGTGAATATCCTAGTCAGGATCAGCCTTCCTCAGGTTTTGTTGATATACTCTTCCCATCTGGCTCTAGTTATTATGGATATGATGCAACACATGTTGCACAGCCACAGGGACAGTCGGAGGATGATGAGGACGTGGAGGTCGACCAACCACAAGCAGCTAGATTTTCATTTTGGTAGTGATTGGTGAGGTGATTGCCTTCATGAGTTTTTATTAAGATTTAAGAGTAATGTTATTTTAAATGTTTAATTATTCACATTTAAGGAAATTGGTAAGTACTAAGTATTTCAAGTTTTCTACACTTATATTATTATAGACAAGTGAGTACTAAGTAGTGATACTTCTTGGACATATTAGACAGACTATTAACAATATATTATATCAACTTATAACATATAGCAACAATTTATATAAAGAAAAAATCAACACCAGAACTTACAGAAGCTCAACCTGTCAGGACAGCATTCTTACCAAAGAATGGTCCGATACACCATTGCATACATGGTCAAAATACAAAAAAAAATAAAAAAAAATAATAGATTTGTGAATATCTCATTTTATCCTATTTTTCTGATTTTTTTCATATTTTTTTGCTTTAAAAAAAAAATTCTTACCGATACAGGCTGATACAGGGCCCGATTCCGATACGCGACACCGTATCGTATCATATTTCCGCAGGGCCGATACGCCGACCGATACCGACATTCAGAACCATGGATCATATAGACAGCAATGAGAACTGAGAACAGCCCCATCCCAATAGACCTTTGGAACTTTCATCCTAATTAAAATAGATCTGGTTAACTCTAGGAGAGGTCGATTTTTTTGTTCTGCAATACCATTCTATTGAGTATATGGACAAGAGGTTGGGAATTTCTATGCCATGATCACACAGATAACTCTATAAATCATGACATAAATAATTCTTTTGCATTATCTTATCTCAGTACTTTTCATATCAAATTGGGCGAGAATCATTTTATGGAATAGCTTCACAATAGATGGCACTTCGCTTCTACACTTCATCAAATAAAGCCAGGTAAACCAGGAGTAGTCATCGATAAATGAAATAAAACACCTATAACCAAAAGCAGAAACAACCGAGATAGACCCCACACATAGGAATCAACCAAAAGAAAAAGGGTTAAACTTTCATGATTACTCAGGGAAAAGGTAGTTTGACAATGTTTTGAAAGTAGACAAACATCACACTGAAAATCAACAACTACTCAGGGACAAGAACTGCACAGATGTCATGCATGAGGCATCAAATAAGTATAACCTATAGCTTCATGTCCACCACCAATCCTCCTCTTGGTTTGCAAATCTTATATAACAAAATGAGAAGAAAAGAATGTGACATTAGAATTTAATTGTTTAATAAGAGCACTAATATACAAGAAATTAGAAGGGAAAGCAAGAAAATGAAAACAAACGGCAACACAAAAGAAAAGATGAATTAAACCTGAAGTGTCGTGAAAGACTGGGATGGGAAACGAAACGAGGATGTACTGGATTTTTAGCATGTGCAACCATCAAACCAAAGACCAAAGTAGGGCTCAACGAAACAAAAAGTATCATGGTACGTCGTCCTTCCCTGAAATGGAACTTTCATGCTGGAGCAAGAACTAGCATTCAAGTCGATCTATTATGACCAGCACGGTTGTTCGTATTTCATTTTCTTCTTACTAGCCCAGCCCTTCTTAGAAAGCACTCACTGAGTTACTTAACGGAATCTCAAATCTCTCTCGACGCCGAGAATGATTTATGTATGTGTCCAGGTCGATTAGAGGTTCGGTTTGCTTCTGCCAGGCTCATTGTCCAAAGGCTTTGGAAAAGGATCCATCAGGAAGCTTTGTGAAACTCAAAAGAATTGGACTAAAAAAAGGACTTTACCTACCTCGCCAGTCATGTGATATGTGGCACCAAAGTCAATAATCCAAGATGTCAGAAGTTTGGAGTGAAACTGGACTGCATAATTAGCAGATGTACCTAACTGCTCACTAGAAGCATCACCTGAATAATATGCATGAAAATCTGGAAGCTCTTGATGAAGGTCACTGATAGTCTGTCTCTAGTATCTGGCGCGCTTGGAACAAGTTCCCCCTCAATTTCAACATTGTTAGCTACTCTCTTAGCCACTTGGAACAAAGGAGTTTATCCTTACCATTGTTTTAGAGAAGCAAAGCTGCCCTTTTCCTGAGGGTCCTCCTCAAGAAGATTTGGACCCAGCTACAAGGGCCAATCTCTCTGGAAGGACGGAACATTGCATACCGGAAGTCACCCACCGACTAGCTTTCCCTCTGACATAATTATAAACTAATGCCAGGGAAGGATTCCCTTCCCAAGATTCAAATAGGTTGAAGCTTAAAATCAAGGTGAAGCCAACAAGAAACTCAAATATATGTTGTTGTTCCACCTGTTTCTGAAGCTCTCAGGGAGTGGAGGCAACTAGTTGCTAGTGACCAAGCTCTTTCCACTTCTGTCAAAGTGCTCCAAAGAACTCTTTCAAAGAAGATTATCCTGGTGCATATTGGTGATCTCTAGATGCAACTGATATGTTTGGGAATATCTTATTGTGAATACGCCCTAGTAGTGGCATCCAATATCTCCTTTGCATTTTCATGAGCAACAGATATGGCTAATACTGGGTCGTATAGAGTGAAGAAGCCACAACATGACCATTGGATTTTCATTTTCTTAATCATCATGGGATGGATCATCTGTGGTTGGCTCCTCATTTCCAGTGATGTAACGCAATTTCTTCCTCCTACCAATGAACATCTAGACTAACTAAGACCGTTCTAAATAGCTCTTCCCCTTCAAATTTGACAGTGGTGATCATTAACCCTGGATGGTGGTCTTGCAGACTAGACCACAAAGATATGATGGTTTTCTGATCACTTGAACCCATACTCTCTCATAATGTCATCTTACATCCACAACCTGAAAACTTGAGTAATTTAAACAATCCATCAGATTTTATCACAACCCCCCAAATCAGATGATCATCTAACAAAAGGCTGAACGGCGACAGGGTGACGAATAATGCTGACAAGGGAAACCTAACAAAGGCAGGAGGCTGAAGGCTACAATCGATAACACCAACTAGATGTGCCGGCTAGAGACACTAGTTGGTGTGCCAATTGTTGTTGCTGGCTAATGCGCTAACTATTGCTGCAGATTAGTGTGCCAGTTGCATGGTGTTCCGCAACGGCCATTACGAGGATGTAAAGGTCGTTGCATAAAGGTAACAGTGGCAACCGTTACATGTTTTAG
The DNA here is from genome assembly GCA_003013855.2 of Liriodendron chinense. Lineage (NCBI taxonomy): Eukaryota > Viridiplantae > Streptophyta > Magnoliopsida > Magnoliales > Magnoliaceae > Liriodendron > Liriodendron chinense. The sequence continues at coordinate 958,374 of PVNU02000736.1, read as the reverse complement.
GGTCATAACAACCGTAATGGCTGTTGAGAAAAAAAATGACCTGTAACTGCCATTACGTCCCCTGTAATGGCCCGTTACACCCTACGTAAAGGCTGTAACAACCCTGTAGCAGTCTGTTAACGGCCATTGAGAAAAAAAATGACCTGTAACTGCCATTACGTCCCCTGTAATGGCCTGTTACACCCTACGTAAAGGCTGTAACAGCCCTGTAACAGTCTGTTACGGGGCAGATACAGGTTTTTCGATTTTTTTTTGTAAAAAAAAAAAAAGAAAAGTAGAGAGAGAGAGAGAGAGAGAGAGAGAGAGAGAGAGAGAGAGAGAGAGAGAGAGAGAGAGAGAGAGAGAGCATAACAGCTGTTACAACCCATATCGTAAATGTAATGGTAGTGGCCATTATAGCCACCGTTACCATTATGGATTACCTTGGGCAATTGTTCCTACTAGCTTGAAGGAAGAGTAAAATAAAGGGGGGGAGGAAGGGGAGGAAGAAGAGAAGAAAAGAGAGCTTTATTTTTCTTTGAAGGTGTGTAATCAATCACATTGTCTGAGGAGGAGAAAGGGTATTTTGGGAGAGAGGTGATTATTGTGATAATTAATTTACCATCTATGTATATCTTTTGATTTACCTTTCATGTATTCTCGTTGTCCATCTCTATATAAACCCTATTAGGGTTTGGGAGAGAGGTGATTATTGTGATAATTAATTTACCATCTATGTATATCTTTTGATTTACCTTTCATGTATTCTCGTTGTCCATATCTATATAAACCCTATTAGGGTGAAGTAATGAAGACACGAAAAACTGGAGAATTCTCCAAAAAATTTCTCTCGTTATCATGGTAGATAATACCATAGTTGTCCAAATTACCTCAATTCCTGTTTTTCACGAGAGGGCAAAATACGTTGAGGTTGATTGTGAAATTGCAATATAAGTCTAATTACTGCACTTATAGAAGCAAGAAACTTGGTTCTAGTCCTAAAGGGGGGTGAATAGAACGATTTTTAAATTTTTAATTTAAACAATCACACAAGAATACAAGTGAATCAAGAGTATCTATAAGATAGGCATGATAATGTAAGAAACATCATTCAGTCATTTCTACAAACACTTGATATGCAGGAATCTATCTATTTGCTAGAATTATGAGATTGAATTGCAAATGTATCTATCATGTGAAAAACAGTTTATCTTAAACTTGGAAAGGCTAGAACAATTGCAAGCACATAGATAATATTCATTCACCACATAACACACGATATATAGTGGTTCGACTATGTGCCTACTCCACTCTCAGCTAATCCACTCACTCCTTGAGTGGCCGGATTTCACTATCACAATGGTTTTAAATGAAGTTCACTATAAACTTTTACAACCTACACAAGGTCTAGACTCCCAACACCCGTCAGTGACTAACACATAGATTTGTCCTACCTAAAGACTTATCCAATACAAACACTTATCCTACACAAGGACTTGTCCCACCAAAAGACTTGTCCTACACAAGGACACACTCGAGTTTGGGTCTTCAAACTCTGAAACCCAAATCTCTACTCAAGAGATAGTTTCATTGAACTCTTATACTAAGAAATACTTAGCTGGATGAGGCCCTTGAAAGTGCATTAGTTGAAGAAGCATCGACTTGCACGAACGACTCCTTCAGCTCCCTCGATTAGCAACCTTGCATTGAATACTCCATTGTAGCTTCTAAGGAGAGGGATTAGGGTTTGGTTGAAACTCTCTTTAGGATTGGGTTTTATTGAAGTAAGAGGGGTTTCACCAAGAACATCATCAATGACATTTATGACAAAAGATATAGCTATTTCGGATTAGGTCAAAAGCCATTAATGAGGGCTTGAGTTCATGTTTTAATCCAAGCTTTAAATACTCATTAATGTTGCTCACATCAACATGGATTGAAGAATGAACTCAAGGGAATAGAGCACTTGGCAAGAAGGGATGAGAAGTAATTGACCTAGCGAAGCTTTAATGAATACTCTCCTTGGATATGACCAAACTCTAGCAAAGGAGTTAAATAGACAAGCTTACAACGGCTAGAAAACGGTCATAAAACGGCCACTTCGATTGTAGAAGTAAGTTTCAATGGGGTCGAAGAAATAGTTCAGAAGGATAATGCATTTGCTGAACATGATCTTCGATGGCATTGAATGCCATTTCGATGGGGTCGAAACTCGAAACCTATTTCGACGAAATCAAGATCTTGTCCAGGTATGAAAACAAGGTTACTGGACCAATCTTCGATGGAGTCGTGTCAAGGTTTCGACGGCATCGAAGGATCTTCAATGGGGTCGAAATGGGTTATTCGATGCGGTCGTGGGATTGTCCAGTGAGTTAGTCTAATTGCTGGACAATTTCACAATGGCATCGAAGTGCCATCGAAACAATTCATGACGGCATTGAAGTGCCATCGAAAATGCAGATTGCATATTTCATTTGGAGTTTTTCTGCACTTTTCTCCACGGGTCCAAAGCTGATCTATTTGGACTCGAATCTCTTGTAATGGCTAAGGAGGTTTATCTAAAGGGTTCAAGCCATCTAAAGACAAAGGATTTTGGGGTTTACAAGGTTTGGGAAAAGGTTGAGTTTTGCATTCAAGCTTAGAATTGACGATCTTCATTCATTTCTTCAAACCGAGGATGCCGGAGGTCTTCAAGTCTTCAATCTTCAGCTTCCAATGAGCTCACCAGACTTGACGAAACACAAGACACACTGATTGACAAACATATGCACTTACAAATTGTCACTTCATTTGTAAGAAGTTTCAGTTTCGGATTATTTCTCTTCCATATGCAGCGTCTCAGGATCATATTGCAAATTTTCTTACAAAGACCATGACGATTGCTAGACATTCTTTCCTGATCCATAAACTACTGCTAGTTTATCACCCACATCAATTTGAGGGGGGTGATGGTTGTTCTAATTGATTTACCTTTCATGTATTCCCATCGTACATCTCTCAATAAACCCTATTAAGGTAAAGTAATAAAGACACGGAAAACTGGAGAATTCTACAAAACTTCCCTATTGTTATCAAGAGGCAAGTGGCTTGTGAAGCTATTAGATTAATCTCTCACACCCTAATCTTTTATTATAGAATCCTAAATAAAACGATGTGGTGACCCGAGGGAGCACCAAAACAAACCACATGCCCAATGCCCATACACATGCATCTACTCCACACTCAAACACACAGTCTACTACATTCCCCAAAACTAAAATCACTCAAGCAAAGAGAGTCCAGTTAATGAAAACCCAAAAATCAACAAACCAGCTAGTACATCACATGAAAAAGGCAGCTTCCAGCTATTTATAAATGCGAACATTTATGTTGTTTGGGTTATATCGTCAAAAGAGCAAAACAGATATTGTCCCTCGTTTCTTCCCAAAATCACCGAAGCCATAGAACACAATTCCTGCCTATTTACAGAAGTTCATATAATCAGACCATCTCAGTCAATTCCAAAAAACAAAAAAAAACAAAAAAAAGTACGATACAATACAGCATCTCACTCCCAGATATTCACCAAACCCACCCTAAATCAAAGGACCTCATTTCATAAAAACCGTAGAATTCAACAAAAGAACAGCCAAAGCCCAATAAACAGCTGATTCCATCCTAATCTATACAAAATTCAACTACCTACACCATCAGTCTTCAACTCCAAAAAATGTCAATAACTTCCAAAGCACATCATTTCTACAACATCTCTTCCCACAAACCCGAATTGAAACTTTCCTACTTTACAAAGAGGAACACACAATGCTGGGCCCAAAGCACCAGCATTTTCCAATCACCCCGGGCATGCGGTATATGCAGAGCCCACCTCCCAGTGATCCAAACCGTTCATCTGATCTGGTGGGCCCAACATTGCTCCTCTACATAAATTGCAACGGAAATGCAGGCAAATCAAAGGAGGCGGGAAAATAATCTGAGAACCTTGGAGAAAGGGATGATGTGATCATAGTCGTGACATAGGCAGCCGGGGCAGCCGACAAGCTTACGGAAGACGGTGTTGCCGAGTGCGTCGCGCCTCCATCGATCAGGGTCCCGCCCTTTGATCTTCTCGGCCTTGTCCCAGCACTGCTGCTTCACACTGTGAGGGAAGCTTCTAGGGTTTGAATCGCTGCTATTGCTGTTCTTGTAGTAGTAGTAGTCTGGTGGGAGTCCAAGGTCCTCCAATCGAGCGCCGTCCTCTTCCGTCACGAATTCACGGTCGAGAAGAGAGGTTGAAGGAGAAGGGAGCCTTGATGTGTGGGACCCAGATGGAGTGGGGCCGAATCCGAGATGACGATCTCTGGTGGGAGATGAAGAGGGCCTTCTTGTTTTCCCACCCCTCTCCTTTCTGGGCCTCATCTTCTTCTAACGTTATCTAGGGCTCTAAGGATTTTTTAAAACAGGGAGCGGATTGGGTGGGATGTGATCGGAAGCTACGTGGGGCCTACATAGATGCCCGTGACAAATCCACTCTGTCCATCATTTTTGCAATGCCACAGTAGGACAGGCAGATCCAAGACTTGGATTAGGTATTACGTGCGTGGCACCTCGTCCTTGGTGGAGAGCTGGTCAGGCCACACCAATGAGGCGGGCCAATGTGACATCGGTGCGGGCCGACTGGCTCTCCACCAATGACAAGGCTCCACGCACCCGATCAGTCTCCTCAGCGTCCTGTGGTGGGGTAGTACCTAATCCTATCCCATAAAACAGTGAGAATGGAAACGTCACACTGATGTTTATATGTCATCCAAACTGTTCATAGGGTTACTTCCACTTAGATAAACTGTGGTCACAGATATCATCCTGATGCATGACTTATGTGGCTTCCATGGTGGATGTTCAATCTCCACTGTTTCGTACCCTGTGGCCCACCTGAGTTTTGAGTCTGCCTGATTTTTAGATTCATGTCCAAATGTGGTGTTGTGAAACTGATGGACGGAGTGGATTTTTAACAGGCATTTCTGTGGGCCCTACATAGCTTCAGGCAACAGTAACTTCTTGCGGCTGGGGCACAAGCAATTCGCACCCAATTGGGTGGGATGCGGAATTGCTTACCAGTGTCGCAAAAAGTTCATGCGTCATAAGGAAGGGGGGCCCACTCTAATTTTAATGATAAATCCTCCTGTCCATCTGATTTGCCTGATCATGTCAAGAAATGAGTCTAAAAATGTGATATATTCAAAACTCAAGCAGCCGCATGACAAGAAACAGTGAAAATGAGGTAGATTCAGAACTCAAGTGAGCTGCACGATATAAAAAAACAAAAAACAAAAAAAAAAAAAAACAAACAGCGGAAGTTCAAATGTCCACGGTTGAAACATTCAAAAGACTACTGAAGCTTTGAATGAGGCAAATCTTTGTATTTTGGATTAATCCCAGTAAGAATGACTGATGCAGGATGGCCTAGTTATCATGCATGTTTATAAACACAATTATTCAGCGAAAATAAAAGGCAATAATAATCTAAAATTTTAGCATTAATCATCATAACTGAGAAAATCATAAAGTAAACATGCAATGGAGCGGGCCATCATCACAATCATGGAGTATGGAATTCAATTATTACATAGGTTGGATCCGGCGAGGGATGAGACCTCCCGATCTTGCATGGTCATACCTAATCGATCAATGAAGATCACTAGTCCGAAGAATCAGGAAGTTTCTCGGATTAAGGATTTGAGAATTTGGGGATTTAGGTTTTAAATCAATTCTCAAGGTTTGATCGATGAAAGATTAGCAAAACTGGAAAATAGAACGAAGAAGATAGTTACCTTGAAGAATTTGGAGGGGCACAAGAAGAAGTTAGAAGAAGAAGATCGAGGATAGAGAAGAAGCACCATGAGAGAGAGAGAGAGAGAAAAGAGAGGTCACCAAAGAGGTTTGCTTTTCATTAATAATCAACTAATCACGTTATTAGGGCTTAGCCCACTTAAATAAGCAAGAAGAAAACATAAAAGTACCAAAATACCCCTAAAAGATTTCTAAAAAACAACTAAAAAAAACAGTTCGTACGTTGGCTGGTCGCCCGGTGACCAATTTGGCCGGGCGCCCTGCTAAGACAAAAACTGTCAAGCAAGAATACTGAAATTTTGCTGAATTTCGGTCGCCCGGTGACAAATTTGGCCGGGCACCCGACCACCTCCAGAAATGCAATTTTCTATTCTTTCAATCGGTTCTTCTTCCATCCTACACACGTGTCTTCTATGTGTCAAATCACATACGTAGGGTCTTCAATGCTCCTCAATCATCGCCTAACCACAAGGAAGATGCTTGTGGTGGGCGCTTTCTTCGCCGATAGACTTTGAAGGCTAGATGTCCGCATCATTCTCCTCGTTTGAGAAGAACTCGACTCCGACGAGTTAAAACTCTTGTGGCGCTCTAGTAAATTTAGGTTAACACTCTGTAACTCCACTTCTATCAACCATGTAAATTCTGACGGTGGCTTATTCTTCCATTTGACAAGGTATCTTTGGAAACCTCCATCTCTAGTAAAAATGATTTCTTCATCCACGATTTCCTCAATTTTCTCTTTATGAATAATGGGTGGAGGAAGGGGTGGGGTAGGTTACAAAGAAAACTTAGAGAAAGGCCATAAAAGGGACGAGGGATCAATGTTAGGATTAGGGGAACGGACTAGATCCTCCACATTAAACGTTGGATTAATGTCCATTTCAGGTGGAAGGTCGATCCGGTACGCGTTGGACCCAATTTTCTGTAATATCTTGAATGGTCCAGCACTACGCGCTTGTAATTTCTTAACGAAACCCTGTGAGAACCACTCTGGCCTTATCCTCACCATTACATAGTCTCCTTCTTGAAAATCGTGTGATCTACGATGATTATCAGCTGAAGACTTATAATTATCATTGCTTTGATTAATCCGTTGTCTAATATGTGTATGCAAATCATGGATGTGTCGTGTAAATGTATCGGCTGACTCTGAAGACCTTTGGGTGACAGACGTGAGTGAAACTAAAGGACTCTTTGAAAAAGCAACGAACTCGAAATAAATAATCCTATAACCTAGAACTTGAAAAACTGAAACAAAAGGACACTTCTCATGGGTGACACATAATTTCTCATTATAAATATTATAAACAAGGATGATTTTCAAGTATCCCAACACTTGAGAACACACACTATTAATACCAAGTCTTGAGCAGATCTTGGCATCAACCATTATGTCCAAAATGTCATCAAGATGCGGGATAGGGACTCTGGCCATCATATTCACCATGAAGTGAATACATCACAAGGTAGCGTAACACTTGACTGAGGCTTTGTTGACGGCCAGGATATGCCCACGTGTGCGTCATATGCCATTGTTCTTGGGAGTGAAAAGGGCAGACATGACACACAAAACAAAACTCTAACTCAAACTTTCCTTATTGAATTCTTCCACAAGAAGTTTATCAAATTGACGCTGCATTTCTATATTTTCTGCGGGGTTCACCTGGTATGGAGGAAAGCTTGACAGGACCGACCCAGGGATAAGATCGATTGTGTGTTGAATGTCCCATTTGGGTGAAAATTTATCCCATAAATCATCTAGTGGGATATCACAAGTCATGTGGGTGTTTATCATCATATCCTCACTAATCTCCTTTTCAAATTCATTCGTGTGCATTATGGTAAAAGACTTCGATTGGGACTCTACATCACTTAAGTCACACATGACATCTGGAAGTGGTGCGGTCTCAACTACTTCGACCTTTTCATCACTAACACACACTTCCTCATTCTCAACGATGATGAGCGATGCCTCAATTTCTTCCATTTCATCACTAGTGACGTTAGGCACGTACTCTTCCACTTCATAAACATCATGTTTGGATTCTTTCAACTTGTCATTCACCAAGGCATGATATTGATCATCTTTTCCATACCTGGGGGCTAGTTTGGTTGAATGCCTCTAATTTGTTGAAGAGATCCTGAAAAGATTTTCTAAAATGGTTTTCAATGTTGTCCAAACATCGAGATATGGCGGCCAAAGCCTCTGAAATCTGATCTTGATTCATGGTAGAGATGTGTAATCTAAAACCATGACCAAAACGAATGGGCACACAACGGAAGACTTGTCCTAGGTTCTTTCTAAACTCGACTATATGGACTGGATGACTCACAATATGACTGTTACGAATTTAAACTACAATAAACTGACACTAATTAATTCTAGATGATGCGACTCAAATCTGAAAAATTTTCAATTTAGGAAACTTTCTAAAATTGAAAACTTTCTAAATCTGGAGATTTCCTAAAACAGACTTAAAAATTAAAACCCTAATTTGATAACTCGATCTAGACAAAACCATGCAAGCATATTCTCTGATACCAAATTTGATGCAGGATGGCCTAGTTATGATGCATGTTTATAAACACAATTATTCAGCGGAAATAAAATGCAATAATTGTAACGCCCCAAAATTCAACGCCCGAATATACCGCCCGAGCACAAATTTTCGAGCGCTACTAAGGTAATAATTACAGGAATACAAATAATAGTAGCAATTTTTTTTTTAAAGTATTTTTTTACTTATTATTTTTCTACTAAACCATATCCATACTCTTATTCCAACTTACATCATAAAATAAATTATAAATATTCATAATTCACAAACATGACACTGATATACTTATCTACGATTCTATTAACTTAAAACTAAATAAAATATCTAAAAATAAATAAAAACGTCTTCATTAGAGTTGGCGTTCTCCTCCTCTTGGATTTTCACTATGTCCTCAACTTGTGCCTTGTCCTCAAAAGATTCCATGTCACCTCTTGAACTTACAGTTCCCTAAGAAGGGTGAGCAAAACAATGCCCAGCGAGTAAGAGTACTTACTCCACTCCATAATATGAATCACGCATCCAAGTAAACAGATAAAAAGAATCAAAACATAACTATTTAGTTTGTAAATTGTAGAATGCCATGCTCACATTTTTTCCACCCCACAATGACACATTCATTAACATTAAACACACATCTCATAATGAATTTTCATGTGGCACGCATAAATCAACCATATACGTGGCCTTTAATAGAAAGTCTTTAGTCAGGTTTCACACAAGTAAATCAGTCATACAAGGTTACATCTGAAAAATAGTATCACAACCAGTCACAACCAGACAGGTGAGGTACATTCCGATCCTGACACGGTACGCCCGATCCTGACACGGGTCGCATTCCTAACGAGACGCAATTGCTCAGATCCTGACACGGTACGCCGATCCTGACACGGGTCGCATTCTCAATGAGAAAACAATTGCCCCGATCCTGACACGGGTACGATCCGATCCCAACACGGGACGCATTCTCGACGGAAAAACATACCACACTTGATGGTTTCCCATATTCCAGTTCATTCAATGATGTATCCATTCATAGGTGTCCCATAACCACACCCATATCCATCCCACACAAACTTAACCACACTTAACCACGCCCATATACACCGACCATGCTTAACCGTACTTGGATAGTCATGGTTAAGAACCATTTACATACCCCTACTCTGATTTAATTCCGTGGACTTGACCTCACCATAAACCGCTCTATGCATGGGTCCATCACATGTGATCATATAAACATAAACATGTGATAATGAGAATTTACTGCATGTTAACACAATTTAATGAATCATACAACATAACTATTTAAGAAACAAATCAAATGCATAAATATCAAGATGGCAAGAATGCATCCACATTATGAAACACAGCATTTTGAGGGATTTAAGAACTTTAAACTAAACTATAACCATACATTCAAAGAGAATGGACAGTTGTTGTCCCCACAATTTCGTTTAATCTGACTGTTTGGGAGGTCTGATGTGTACCAAATTTATTTAACAGTTTTAAAACTTGATGGTCTAAGCATTAGACAGCTTAGATTGGGAAAAATATTCCTCAATGGGACCCAAAAGTTGGAGTCCAATCAGATTAAGATTCTGTTATTTTTCAAGGTGTCAATCCCATTATTTCAAGTGGTGTGGGCCACCTGGAACCCCGTTCTGGCCCATATTTTTATGGTGAATCCCACACAACCCAACAAACAGTGTGGACGAGGTGGATTTATCCAAAAGTTCACATGTGGGGCCCATAAGTTCCTGTTGTTCCCACTTTAAAATCTGCTCACCTTCAGATTTATATTGTATTACATCATCCACTATTTGAGACAGTGTGGCCCGCTTGGTTATCGAAACCCTCTGAAATTTAATTTCCAGCCTCCTGACATAGTAATGTAACAAATGAGTGGTATAGATTTGACAGAAAGCTTAGGGTGGGGCCCATGAATTACCCGCTGTTCATGAGAGATAAATTTAGAATTTTCTGCACAACTGCAGAAAATTCAGTAAGATAGTCCAATTTGTAGAAGTTGGTGTGGTCCGTTCGGGTCTCAGATTAAGCTGAAATTTGGTGGGCTATCAAAACACATGATGAAGTAAACTATGGTCGGAGCAGATATAGAAAAGTACATCAGGGTGGGGTCCACATCCGTCCCTTACGTCAGCAGCCATGACGCTGCTGGACTGGCAGCGTCCTTGGGGTACTGACTGGTCCAGTAGCCCATTGTTTTATTTATTTATATATTTTTTTATATGTATCCACACAAGGCGGGGCCCACTAGGTTGAGATCCAATCCATCCATTGAATTATTCGGGCCTTCAGTGCACTCAATAAATTTGATTTTTGCATAGATCGAAAATTATAAAACAAAGATAGTGGTTTTATTCCCTTTTTAATGGTTGGGTCTATTTCTCCCACCCTGGCCCACTTAAATATCAGATTCCTTTTAAATTTGGGCCCACAAGCAAACGTAAACTATAATACATGATGAATGGCATAGATTTAATCAAAGTAGCATAATTGATCTACTAAACAAAACACAAATGCGCAAATTCAAACTATGATGTAGAGTGAGTATTTCCGTAAACTCACCAATTGTCAATCCGATCCGAGATTTTGAAAATGAAAATAATAAAGAAAACCAATCTTCGGCCCACTACAAAATACTACCTCCTTCCTCCCAATCAACGGTCATATGATGATGATGATGATGGATGGATGGTGATGATGGATGGTGATAATGGATAGTAGGGATTTGAAACTATTGATGATGAATGGTGATGGGATGGCTACGATTCGGTCGTAATTGTAAAAGTAGTAGAATAGGACTCTCTTACGAGAGTTTAAATAAAGTACATTAGCTTATAACATAAATATTTGTGGTGAAAATAGAAATAATATTTTGATGGTCCACCTAGTGATCCCTTCTTGGATCTAAGACGTCCATCATACAGAGGATTAACACAACAAGTAGTGGGTAAACTCTCAGGTCAAAGGGTCGATGGATGGACATAATATGATCTATATAAGAGTTAGCCTAAATGAACGCTCTAGAATAGATGTGTAACATCTTAAAATCGGGCCCACCTTTCACAAATCTGAGACCATTATGACATTGGACTCGAAAAACTGACAAAGTGGTATGAATTTGGGAGAATTTGGTAGTGTCCACACCCACGATCTAATAAGGACACAAATGATGATCTAAATGGTGGTAAACACCACAACTTAAGGTGGTTAGTTTCTAAGGATAAGCTTGACCACTTTGAGGTGAGATTAAATCATGACCGTTGAGTTTTGTGCGAAGTGGTCCGCATCATTGGTTAGAATGTCCATGGATTGAATAATAGACCGTTGGGTCGATAAATCTCTTACTGGTTTAAGAGTAATTGATAAAAAATGTGATGGACGGTGAACACACCTCGGTTCAAGATTTTGAAACCATGGGGACGTGGGCCATCTTAGAAAACCTAAAATACTCAAAATCTAGACACACACCGACGTCCATACATAAAGATGGACGGTCCACAACGAAGATAGAAATCTCTCTGTACCAAACTCCGTAACCCTATCCTAAAATTTAGATTTTGAATTGACACATCACAACGAATGTGACTTCTGTACTTCTCGGTCTACATGGACATATCTAAGACCTTATTAGGGAATCTGATCCAATAGGTCACCTAAGTATATGAAAAATGTCGCCCATGAGTGATTTCACCTTGATTGGCGGTCCACATGGCCCTACGCAGTAATTCTTCGATTAAATGGTCTCGGAAGATCATCCAGTGATGAAATTTCACATGAACGGCTAAAATGCTATAACAAAGGTGTGGAGAAAATCACACAGCTAACTGACACACCAATTGAAATAAATCACGGGGGTTCACTTTCACCACTGGTTTGGTGCTAGGACAAGTTTTAATGGCTTGATCGAAGTCCGATGAGAATTTCAACGGTCATAAAGGTTCTTTCAAGAATACTCTATAATTCCAACGGAACCAAACTCGGTTTGATAAGCTCAATGGGCCATGGTGATTAAAATGAGGATGAATGGCCACGATAGAAAAATCTATAATCGGATCTGGGTAGATCAGACTATATTATTGGATTCTGCATGATTTAATCTATCAATCTATGGCTCAGATCAATTCCATAGATAATATAAATAATTTAAAATGAATTACTAAAGTTTATGTACATGGAATATGATTTATAATTCCACTTTTCTACCCAATTATTCCATGAGAAACGTACATCAAACATGTTATCAACTTACACACATTAAATTATTATTATTTTAATTTTATAAATTCTAATCCAGATTTTTAAATTAAATAATAAATTATAAAAATCACAGATATTACAATAATAATCTAAAATTCTAGCAATAATCATCATAATTGAAAAAATCATAAAGGAAACATGCAATGAAGCGGGCCATCATCACAACCATGGAGTATGGAATTCAATTATTACTTAGGTTAGATCCGGCGAGGGATGAGACATCCCGATCTTGCATGGTCATACCCAATCGATCAATGAAGATCACTAGTCCGAAGAATCAGGAAGTTTCTCGGATTAGGGATTTGAGAATTTGGGGGTTTAGGGTTTAAATCAATTCTCAAGGTTTGATCGAGGAAGGATTAGCAAAACTGGAAAATAGAACGAAGAAGATAGTTACCTTGAAGAATTTGGAGGGGCACAAGAAGAAGTTAGAAGAAAAAGATCAAGGAGAGAGAAGAAGCACCATGAGAGAGAGTGTAATATACTGAACAAATTTTAGGTGTATAATTTTTTTTTTTAAAACAATTAAGATAAAATCTGACCATTGAGTGGATCATATGACACTTGAACATAAATATAGATCAATTTGTTTTATGAAATACCGATCAAAACCATGGATCGTACATCCATGTCATATAAAACGTAAACCTACAGTCGGATTGTCAATTCGAGTGCTATAAATGGTCCGATCGATGGACGGATGACTTAAATCCTCTAAATTGACTATCTTAGAGAATGATCCATCCAATGTGTGCCGATCATCTTGTAAATCGTATTATAACGTTCAAAATGGTATAAGTATGATAATTTTTCCTAAGTAGAACTTGAGATGTGAGGCCGGATATATGAATGGTCATAATTTATCGAAGATATTAACCAATCTAGTAATCTGATTTGTGTAAACTTACTTTCATATGATTCATCTTAAGTAGACCCATCATGCTATCTGATTTGATCATAACATATATATACTTAGATCTTTCTAATCATGTGCATGTGTATATTGCATCATCATGACCACTCATTACCTCATCTATCGTCCATAGTTGAAAATTGCCGCTATTTTTCCATGTATATGTATATCATGATCTATGATTCTGTGTGGTTAGAATTTAATATTTCATAACCATGTGTAACATACAAGGTTGGCACATACACAAACATGGATATACTCCCACCCATGATATTGAGAGAGTACATTTGATAGGTGTGCCCTCATGGCTATGAACGATAATACATCATATCTCGTTATCCCAGTATCTTTTGAGAGTGAAATAAATTTTAATAGGATGTGATCACTTTTAAGGAACAAATAAATGTTTTAGATGATGATGACCACCTATGTGGGACCCACTTTGAGAGTGGCACGTGTACGTACTCTAAGCTACACTCTTAAATAAGATTTTCTCTTAAATCCCTCTCTCGTAACCTTTTTCTTAAATTTCTCTTTTCATAACTTTTTCCTTAATACCTCACACGTTACATAAAATAAACCCTTTAAAAAGAGGTGTGCACCACTTTTTACCGTTATTGCACACATACACACAAAGTGAGAAAGAGGTCTTAATAAGTGGGCCCCATTTCGACCCTACTTGATCTGAGTCGCTCAATCTTATCTAAAGTGCGCCTTAGAGGTATTTTTCCAATTTGATCTACATCTAATGGTTTAGAATACATTAAATCCCTTTTATCAAAAGACGCGCCAATTTAGATTAAATCATGAAAGAATATAGATTTTGTTATTTATATGTTGGAATTCTCATCATTTGTTAAGATCCACCATGACCAAATGGTAGATTTTGCATAACCAAACATTGTATTATGTAGAGCATCACTTGATCATGATAGATCACTTGGTAGGGATATAGGTCAACGGTGTAGATCATACTTCGATCAAGTGTAGTGGGCCCCACATTGAAGGAATGATCAATAATCACACTAAAAAAATAGATCCGTTCAAATACACGTGATCCTGCCCATGGAGCGGACCACATATCATTACTTGTGCCGTTAGATGGTGGCTCACCACGAGATCAAGATGTGTGGATGATAAATGATGAGAAATCTTAAATTTAGATTTAATGTTGTACTTGAATGAGATGCACAATGATCATCTCATATGGTGGACCTTACAATGAGTGGTCACGATCACTCAAGGTGGGCCCCATTATATGATCTTGATCTATTTAATTAGATTGAGAACGAGATATGAAATCCATGTTAAAGTAATTGAATTTGGGAATAATAAGATCCACCCGACCCAGATCTAGATCGGATCATCTGATCAAGGATCAACTAGGGTCGTTGGACCAAAATTGTGAAAAATAAGGAAATGAACGGTCGGATCGGATGGATCTTAACACATAATTGTTATAAAGGTTGATCTTGACCTTAGACCCACTTAAATCATGATTTAAACCCATGATTCTTGAGATATGAATAAGATTTGAATAGTGAATGGACCCGATTATTCACTTAAGGTTGCAAGTGGACCATCTTAAAACCAATATGATCTGGTATTGATCTTGATTATCAAATTATGAATCAATTCAATCTAAACCATATAAAATTTGTCTAAACCCTTGGATTAGTAATTCAACTAGTCATAACCGTCCATCAAGTGGCGAATTGATCAAAATGGAAGATTAAGTATATAGGAACCTAGATCCAACCGCCATATCTTAAATGAACGATTCTAATTAAAGTTTAACGGTCGGATCGAAAGGATCTCGGGTTTATATGAAAATAAAGCCAAAATGAACGGTTAAGATTGGTAGATCATGAACTAAATGTGAAATATGACTAAACCAAAGGTGTGGATCGTTAGATTGATGATCTAATTATCAAATCAACGGTCATAATTGTGTATTAACGGATAATAATTGATTATATCATGAAATTAAGTATGAAAGTAACCCTATTCGCATAACATTTAAAAGGGAACCCAACGAGAACGAAAATCGAGAACCCGTCAACTAGTCGCAGAGGATTGTATCCAAGGAGCTCAAGCAGAATAAAACTTTTGAGTAAGTAATACTACACCAGGATGGTATTTCCAGCATGCATTCATCATGCATTCATGAATCTTATGATATAAACTGCTTATTTGACATATGTCATTATCGGAAATGTGATGTTGAAGTTGAACACCAGACAACTCGGGGATAGAAATCCCTTAAATTCTAGGGCAGAGTTCCCAATCGGAACCCGAGTTGGTACCAATAGGGCCTCCTCCCAAAGCTACGGCTCAGGGCTGGAGAAGGAGTATAGTCAGCTCTAGAATAGACTACTCATCGTTGAATGGGTGTTGGCAGGCCGGAAGCTGTGCGCAGCCATGACCCTGGTGATTCCTGAGTATGGAGTTGTTAATATGATAGATAGCATATTTTATTGTTATTTTGGTAAACATGATATGTATTGAATCATGCAAATTATTATTACTTATTGGGCTTCTAGCTCACGATGTTGTATATGGAAACCATCCAGGAAAAGACATAGTGGAGGCGTCTCTATGAAGATGACTTCGACAGAATAACTAGTGGAGGAGCCAGAAGGAAATAAGAGAATTTAGTCTTTATATCTATGAAGTTATTTATGTTTTGAGTGATTTAGTTCGGACATAAGCCTTAGGGCCATTTGATACTTTGAGACAATCAATAATTAGTTATATGCTATGATGATGATTAAACTTTTATTTTAGTGGGTGAATGTGTTACGGTTTAATTTTAGCACAATATGATAGCTAATACCTCGAACTCGATACCCGAATTGATGGAATTCGGATATCCAAGGTTGGGGTGTTACAGAGAGAGAGAAGAGAGAGGCCACTAAAGAGGTTTGCTTTTTATTAATAATCAACTAATCACGTTATTAGGGCTTAGCCCACTTAAATAAGCAAGAAGAAAACATAAAAGCACCAAAATACCCCTAAAAGATCTCTAAAAAAACAACTTAAAAAAACAGTTCATACGTTGGTGGGTTGCCCGGTGACCAATTTGGCCGGGCGCCCAGCTAAGACAAAAACTGTCCAGCAAGAATACTGAAATTTTGCTGAATTTCAGTCGCCCGATGACAAATTTGGCCGGGCGTCCGACCACCTCCAGAAATGCCATTTTCTATTCTTTCAGTCGGGTCTTCTTCCATCCTACACACGTGTCTTCTATGTGTCAAATCACGTGCGTAGGGTCTTCAATGCTCCTCAATCATCGCCTAACCACAAGGAAGATGCTTGTGGTGGGCGCTTTCTTCGCCGATAGACTTTGAAGGCAAGATGTCCGCATTAATGACCTTACTAACAATTTGGATGGCATATTAGCATTATGGGTAGACTGTGGGAGCAAGCAGTCTGCATCCGACCCCGAAACTAGGTAGACCCAAATGGACTCGGCAGTGACCCATTTGTACTCATCATTATCCATCCATTTTTCCAGCCTAATTTAAGGCATGAGCTTAAAAAATGATGCGGAATCAAATCCTAAGCAAACCATACCACAGGAAATACTGGCGGTTGAATGCACATCACTAAAAACTTCATAGGGATGAAGATAAACACATAATGTTTATCTGCCATCCCGACTTGTTGATTAGGTCAGGTAAACTTAGATGAAGGGAAGACACAAATATCAGCTTAATCCAAAAGTTTGCTGCCCTTAAAAAGTTTTTAACAGTGGGCGTTCAACTACTTCACATGGTGTGGTGCATATGAGATTTGGACCTGCCTCATGTTTGGGCTAATGCGCTAAAATAAACTAGCAAAATGATGGATAACATGTATAAAACACACATATATCATGGTGGGACCCAAAACACTAACCAGGACTTAAGGTTAGGTCAGCACTAGGAGTCAGTATATTAGAAGGGTTGCTAGTGAACTCAAGTCTGCATGGATCTCATGGAACATTGACATGGTGATGTTTGATGGGGCCACATGTCATTGTTAGAGATTGGGCCATGCGAAGCACATTTGAGATGGAGGGTGTGGATTAGGTGAGTTAGGGGAAACAACTTTGGTGGGTGAGGCCCCGACTGTTGGGCTCACCTCACTGTAGGTGTTGTATATACACACCGTCCAACCATTTTGCCGGCTCATTTTAAGGCATGGTCTAAAAAATGAAGCAGATCCAAAACTCAGGTTGACCAAACCATTGGAAAATGGTCATGACTGAACACCCACCATTAAAAACTTCCTAAAGCCCATTGTCGTGTTTATTCCCCATCCTACCTGTTGATAAGGTCAGGCAAACTTGGATGAAAGGAAAACACAAATAACAACTTGATCCAAAACTTTTGTGGCCCTATAAGTTTTTAATGGTGGGAATTCAATCCCTAATGTGTGGTCCGCTTGAGATTTAGATCTACCTCATTTTTCGGACCATGCGTTAAAATGATTTTGCCAAACTAGATGGACAATATAGATATACTGTCACGCCACGAAAATCAAAACCCGAGTACAACGACCCAAAGCTCAAGTTTCAAGATGTGAATATAAAATTCAAGCATAGATTTCTTGAGATTCCATCCCACACATGATATATCTAAAATAAATTTCCAAATATAAAATCTCTTTTCCACTAATGCCTTATTACATTGAATTTTTACAAAACTAAAATAAATCTAGCACGATTGACACTTAAGAAGGATGAGATCTCCTGAATACTCTCATTTGCCTATGTCTTGTTCTTCCTGAAAACCTGCAATAACTGTGGTGATTTTGGTGAGCTAAAAGCCCAGTGAGGTCATTTCCATCACAGGTAATATTCCAATTAATAAGAGATGGGATGCGAATCATCAACGGATAGAATTGTATGAAATATATGAGGATAAAGTTATAATTGATACACTTTATGATTTATTACCAATGGAACATGATTATCATGATGTCATGTATATTATGATACGTGTGAGAGCAATAAACGTATAAGAACTCGCTGCCACTGAACATTAGGAACCTATCGCAAATTAACCATGCTCACCTAACCGGTACAGAGAGGCGGCAAATCAACCATGCACGCCAGTGGGCAAATTAACCATGCACCACTGATCCAACCGAGAAAATCAACCATGCTCAACAAGTGAAACGACCAGAACTCACTACTACTGAATATTAGGAACCTGTCGCAAATCAACCATGCTCACCTAACCGGTACAGCGAGGCGGCAAATCAACCATGCACGCCAGGAGTCAAATCAACCATGCTCCTGTTCTGTCGCGGTGTATAAATGTATGTACATGTCATGAGTTATGGAAGCATTCATCAAGCATACAATGCATATCAAACTCAAGTCCATTCACGCCATGCATGTGTTACCATTATTTTAGTAATTCTTCATTTAAACTTAGGCCGTGGTTAATGAAAAGGTCGTTAGGTAAAGTATTAGTATTTTGACGAATCATCAGGATTATTTCACGGGCGACGTCTTATCAATGATTCAAACCTAAGTTATCTCAATTCTTAAGTTAGGTTCACCTCAATACGTGTATTTAAAAAGGAAGAGTTGAGAAAAGAGAAACTAATTAGGAAGAGCAATGGTTAAAAGATGAAAATTATGAATAGAAACATAGGATGGATTCCTTACCTAGAATCTATATTATACACAATAATAAAACACAACCCAAAACCCTAGATAAGGAAGAGATTAAATGGCATACATTTGCTTAAGATTCCTTACGTGAATTTCTATGTAAAATTGAAAATTGGATGCCAAAGAAGGTAAGCCTATGGAAAAGAAAATCAACCAGAAATTTTGACATGAATCACTCACCTGTGGTGTTCCCTAGACTCCAAACAAGCTTACTTCGAAATCTGAGTCGACTCGGCGAGTTGACTCGCTGGGTTTACTCAAAACAAAGTTTCTTCTTCTTCTCCTTCTCCTTCTCTTTCTTCTTCTTCTTTTTCTTCTTTCTTTCCTGGCCCTGCAACGAGGCCTTAACAATAGCAGTAAGGGGGTGAGCACATCAGCACGCCACTCTCTCTCTCTCTCTCTCTCTCTCTCTCTCTCTCTATCTCCATGATTTCTCTTTCTCTGTGAGCTTTCTGAAGAGACAGGGACGAACATCTAGGGCCTAATATAAAGGGCCAAGGTCGGTGTATAAGCAGTGGTGCGGTGGGAGAAGGTTTCGATTGGGTCCGAGTTTGAGTATGATAGGGAAAAGACTAAGAATTCGAAGCTCTCTCTACATCAGCACTTAACATCTTTTGAACCGTTCAAATAGTAGGTGGGTTCCACGAAAACAGTCCCCTAAATTTTCAAGGGCCCATGAGTAGGATCGGTCCCGATCTTGAGCGTTTTGTTTCATTAAGCTCCGAAGATAAACGAACTATGCGGTCCACTCTAGCTTCTACTTACAAAAAGAGATTCACCCCTTAGTAGTCCTAGGAGGGGCTACATAATGGACGGGGTGGATTTCTAGATGGGGTCCACCATGATGGACGGTGTGGGCCGATTGGGTCGGGTCGGCGGACGTTGCTCGCTGTTACAGCGGCAGCGTCCGAAGAAGACGCTTTCTTTTCCTTTTTCTTTTTTTTTCTTTTTTTAAACTAACTTGCATCGCAAGCACCGGCACAAGTGGGGTCCACTAATGAACGGTGTGGATCAATCACTGGGGCACACTTTGCTTGTCATTCGGACGGCCCAGCGTCGACAGCGACGAACGTTGTAACAGCGTCCGCTGAGGAATCGACGAAGAAAAAAAAATTAATGCCGCACGTAATACGGATTATATGTTTCACTTGTATGTGGGGTCCACATGTGGACTGATATAGTCTCCTCCTACCAATAGGTGACCAACAATAAGTTAGCCGTCGATGAGAAAAACGAGGCAGATCCGAGCTACGGTGGCTCACTTATGAAATAATTTCTGATTATGGTATTTGTAGGATGATTGGAGGGCTGATATTCGACATGTACGGTTAAATATATCCCAGAACTAGTGTATGTAGTTTTGTGTGAAAGTGATCGCCGGAAATCATAAAACTTAAAAGTGGCCATTTATTTTAAGTTTAACTAATGACATTTTCGTAATTATTATAAATTTATAAGTTTTGTGAAATCTAATACTTTTAAACTGTTCTAGGGTTTATTCTAAGCAACTTTAATAAATGGACCATACTAAAATTCCCTACGGATTATTTAATATTAATTTATCAATATTAAAGTTATTTAATTTATTAAATAATTAACTAAATTATAATTTAAATGATTTTAAAATCCTAGAGTGTTATAAACACGCATGAGCAGGTTCATTGGGTTGGAAAATCAATGATCTAAGCATATATATGTTTAGTGATAGACGAGATGTACGGATCAGATTTATGGACAGATATGTGTACAAGACGATGTGAAGATCGTACGACGTGTTTGCGTTGATCATGGAATTCAAAATCGAAGCGGACGGCTAAATATTTCAATCTTACAATGACAGATCATTCTAACGGTTAGTTTATTGACATAACTAAGTACGTTAAGTTTTTTAGAGGTCTAAAAGTGTCAGAATACGTATAAAAGTGTACACGTGTGTATGTGTGTGAACAACACGGCCTATAATTTAATTTCTCACGTGTGAACATGCACTCGTGTACTTATTCGTGTGTCCAAATTTTCGGGATATTACATTCTACCACCCTTACACAGAATTTCGTCCTCGAAATTCAATCCACCTACTCATGTACTAAATTTCTGAGGTGTTACATACTACCACCCCTACACAAAATTTCATCCTCGAAATTCAATCAAGTTTACTAGATTAACGGATGAAGATACTACTCTTCTATATATCTGAGCGTTTGCTATATTCGACTAATCCTAAGTTTACATATACACAAGTGTATAACTACCTGTATGAATTTGGGTTCTTACAATCTACCCCCTTATGAGAATTTCGTCCTCTAGATTCAACCATACCTGCAACCAAGCTTTCGCTATGCACTTTGATGTGCCTAAGCGTACGCTATAACAACAAAAGAAGAAAGTCAACAATAACATCCCAACAGAAGCAACGTCACGACAATCAATCACAGTACAAACAATGAAGCAAGCAAAACAAACAGTCCAAACAAAAGAAACATCACAGACAAAACCAATAGACACCCTAACCTCAACATTACAGACATGACCCTACTAGTAACGTCGCTAGTAAAACAATGGTCACAGTACAACCACACCCTTATGTAGGAGCGAGCAATTTGACAACTTTACAACCAAAACAAACATCAATAAAAACAAAAACAAACATCAAATACAATAGCAACAAAATCATATATAGCGCACCCATTCCTATTTGTCTACAAGCTATCCTATTATCCGGTTCTCTACAACACTTACCTATTTTCATCTACAAACCCTATTTGAATTTCACTAGGTGCTAGCCCTAACCTTAGCCACTTTGGAATCTCGAAAATCTCTCTGATACCAAATTTTCACGCTCCGAAAATCGAAACCCGAGTATAACGACCCAAAGCTCGAGTTTCAGGATGTGAATATAAAATTCGAGCATAGATTTCTTGAGATTCCATCCCACACATGATATATCTAAAATAAATCTCCAAATATAAAATCTCTTTTCCACTAATGCCTTATTACATTGAATTTTTACAAAACTAAAATAAATCTAGCACGATTGACACTCGAAAAGGATGAGACTCCCTGAATACTCTCCTTTGTCTATGTCTTGTTCT
Organism: Liriodendron chinense; assembly: GCA_003013855.2. Taxonomy (NCBI): domain Eukaryota; kingdom Viridiplantae; phylum Streptophyta; class Magnoliopsida; order Magnoliales; family Magnoliaceae; genus Liriodendron; species Liriodendron chinense. The sequence goes on along the minus strand of PVNU02000736.1, from coordinate 936,054 downwards.
TCCTGAAAACCTGTAAGAACTGTGGTGATTTTGGTGAGCTAAAAGCCCAGTGAGGTCATTTCCATCACAGGTAATATTCCAGTTAATAAGGGATATGATGCGAATTATCAACGGATAGAATTGTATGAAATATACGATGATAAAGTTATGATTGATACACTTTATGATTTATTATCAATGGAACATGATTATCATGATGTCATGTATGTTGTGATATGTGTGAGAGCAATAAACGTCTAGGAACTCGCTACCACTGAACATTAAGAACCCATCGCAAATCAACCATGCTCACCTAACCAGTACAGCGAGGCGGCAAATCAACCATGCACGCTAGTGGGCAAATCAACCATGCACCACTAATCCAACCGAGCAAATCAACCATGCTCAACAAGTGAAACGACCAGAACTCACTGCCACTGAACATTAGGAACCTGTCGCAAGTCAACCATGCTCACATAATCGGTACAACGAGGCGGCAAATCAACCATGCACGCCAGGAGTCAAATCAACCATGCTCCTGTTCTATTGCAGTGTATAAATGTATGTATATGTCATGAGTTATGGAAGCATTCATCAAGCATACAATGCATATCAAACTAAAGTCCAATCACACTATGCATGTGTTACTAGTATTTTAGTAATTCTTCTTTTAAACTTAGGTCGTGGTTAATGAAAAAGTCGTTAGGTAAAGTATTAGTTTTTTTTATAAATCATTAGGATTATTTCACGGGCGACGTCTTGTCTATGATTCAAACCTAAGTTATCTCAATTCCTAAGTTAGGTTCACCTCAATATGTGTGTTTAAAAAGGAAGAGTTGAGAAAATAGAAACTAACTAGGAAGAGTAATGGTTAAAAGATGAAAATTATAAATAGAAACATGGGATGGATTCCTTACCTAGAATTTATATTATAAGCAATAATAAAACACAACCCAAAACCCTAGATAAGGAAGAGATTAGATGGTAGACATTTGCTTAAGATTCCTTACGTGAATTTCTATGTAAAATTAGAAATTGGATGCCAAAGAAGGTAAGCCTATGGAAAAGAAAATCAACCAGAAATTATGAGATGAATCACTCACCTGTAGTGTTCCCTAGACTCCAAACAAGCTTACTTCGAAATCTGAGTCAACTCGCTGGGTTAACTCAAAATAAAGTTTCTTCTTCTTCTTCTTCTTCTCTTTCTTCTTCTTCTTCTTCTTCTTTCTTTCCTGGCCTTGCGACGAGGCCTCAACAGCAGCAGCAAGGGGGTGAGCACATCAGCACGCCACTCTCTCTCTCTCTCTCTCCTCCCCATGATTTCTCTTTCTCTATGAGCTTTCTGAAGAGGCAGGGACGAACGTCTAGGGCCTAATATAAAGGGCCAAGGTCGGTGTATAGGCGGTGGTGCAGCAGGAGAAGGTTTCGGTTGGGTCCAAGTTTGAGTAGGATAGAGAAAAGACTAAGAATTCAGATCTCCCTCTACATCAGCACTTAACAGCTTTTGAACCGTTCAAATAGTAGGTGGGTTCCACCAAAACAATCCCCAAAAATTTATAGGGCCCATGTATAGGATCGGTCTCGATCTTGAGTGTTTTGTTTCGTTAAGCTTCGGAGATAAATGAACTATGCGGTCCACCTTAACTTCCACTTACAAAAAGAGATTCGCCCCTTAGTAGTCCTAGGAGGGGGCTACATAATAGGGCTGAAAGTCGGGCGGGTTGGGTCGGGTTGGTGTTGAACCCTAACCCAACCCAAGGTTCCTATACCTCAACCCTAACCCAACCCAACCCAACCTCGGGTTGGGAATGCTCAACCCAAGCCCAACCCAAGCGGGCTCGGTCGGGTTGATCGGGTTGATACATGCTAATATTTTCGTTGTTACATTAGTCTATTATGTTTCAATACACGCCTTATTTTTTGTACCTATAGCTTTATTAATTATATATGTACTTATTTATGTAAAGAACTTCACTTTTCCTAAACAAATAAGTTAAAACACAAGTAAACATTATAAGTTTACTTCACTAAAGTATAATAAAAGTATAAGTAACTTGTATATAAATCGGGTTCGGGTTGGGTCGGGCTACCCGAGACCTCAACCCAAACCCGACCCAAACTTCATCGGGTTGATGTTTTCATAGCCCAAGCTCAAGATCGAGTTCGATACTTCTTGCCCAAGCCCAACCCAATGTCGGGTCGGTCACAAGTCGGTCGGGTTGAACCCGCCCAACTTTCAGCCCTACTACATAATGGACGGGGTGGATTTCTAGATGAGGTCCACCGTGATAGACGGTGTGGGCCGACTGGGTCGGGTCGCGTGGACGCTGTTCGCTGTTACAGCGGCAGCGTCCGAAGAAGACGCTTTCTTTTTCTTTTTTTTTTTTTTTTAAACTAACGTGCGTCACAAGCACCGGCACAAGTGGGGTCCACTGATGAACGTTGTGGATCAATCACTGGGGCCCACTTTGTTGGTCGTTCGGACGGCCCAGCGTCGGCAGCGATGGACGTTGTAACAGCGTCCGCTGAGGAATTGACGAAGAAGAATTTTTTTTTAATGTATTACATGCGTCGCATGTAATATGGATTATATGTTCTACTTGTACGTGGGGTCCACATGTAGTGGACTGATATAGTCTCTTCCGACCTATAGGTGACCAACAATAAGTTAGCCGTCGACGAGAAAAATGAGGCCGATCCGAGCTACGGTGGCTCACTTATGAAATAATTATTGATTAAGGTATTTGTACGATGATCGGAGGGCTGAAATTCAACGTGTACAGTTAAATTATGTCCTAGAACTAGTGTATGTAGTTTTGTGTGAAAGTGATCGTCGAAAATCATAAAACTTAAAAGTGGCCATTTATTTTAAGTTTAACTAATGACATTTTCGTAATTATTATAAATTTATAAGTTTTGTGAAATCTATTACTTCTAAAATGTTCTAGGGTTTATTCTAAGCAACTTTAATAAAGGGACCATACTAAAATTCCCTACGGATTATTTAATATTAATTTATCAATATTAAATTTATTTAATTTATTAAATAATTAACTAAATTATAATTTAAATGATTCTAAAATCCTAAAGTGTTATAAACACGCCTAAGCAGTTTCATTGGGTTGAAAAATCAATGATTTAAGCATATGTCTGGTGATAGACGAGATGTACGAATTAGATTTATGGACAGACATGTGTACAAGACGATGTGAAAATCGTACGACGTGTTTGCGTTGATTGTGGAATTCGAAATTGAAGCGGATGGCTAAATATTTCAATCTAGCAATGACAGATCATTCTAACGGTTAATTTATTGACTTAACTAAGTACATTAAGTTTTTCAGAGGTCTAAAAGTGTCGGAATATGTATAAAAGTGTACACGTGTGTATGAACAACACAGCCTAGAATTTAATTTCTCACGTGTGAACACGCACTCATGTACTTATTCGTGTGTCCAAAATTTTGAGATATTATTTATACAACAGATACTTTCAAATGATCCCCAAGGTGAAGGCCTCAGGCTCGCCCTTCACCTAATCCACTGGCACTCCATGGAAGGGAAGGGAGTGGATTAAGTAAGGGCCATGAGGCATAGGTAAGAGCTTATATGTGTTGCTTATATATCTACACCGTACGTCAGTTTTTTTAGCTCATTCTAGGCTATGGTCCCAAAAATTAAGTAAATCCAAATCTCAAGTTGACCACACAATAGGGATTAAATGCTCACCATTAAAAACTTAGTGGGGGCACAAGTTTTCGATCAAGCTAATACTTATGTTTTCCCTTTCGTCCAGGTCTGTGCGACCTCATCGACAGGTTGGATGCCAAATAAACATTATGAGTGAGCCTAGGAAGTTTTTAATGGTGGATGTTCAATGACCACTGCTTCTCGTGGTGTGGTCCACTTGAGTCCATAGCTAGGGCCAGGCTGTGCTTGATACGTTGTTGTTGTTTTTTTTTTTTTTTTTAATTTCATATTTGATAGTCGGTATACAGGCCTACTGCTGCTGTGTATGTTCTGTGATCTGGAAATCAGGCTGGTCCAATCATTAGTCCACACAAGCAAACACATAGGAAAGAATTTGCCGACAGTTAATATCTGACTTCCACCGGTAAGCATTTGATCATTGCTTTTAAGACTTGCCAAAAGTGATCTAGACCGTTTGCAGTTCCAAACAAGGGACATGGATTGCGGAAGCCTTTCATAGGAACTTTTGGGAAGCTAGGTGGGGCCCACCGTGATGTTTGTTAGAAATCCACCCGGTGAGCCCAAAAATGAAGCAGATCCAAAACTCTAGTAGGCCACATGACAGAAAAGAATGAGGATTGAACGTCCACCGTTGAAACATTTGTAGGGTCACAGAAGTTTTGGATCAGGCTAACGTTATTGTATTTTCAATTCATCCCGTAGTAATGAAATTATGAACAGTATGGATGACTTATAAACATCACCGCCAACCCATAGTAATGAAATTATGAACAGTATGGATGACTTATAAACATCACCGCCGACCCAAGAAGCATTTTCCTACCTACTTTTTCTTCACCGTCGAGCACACTTGAGTTTTGAATTTGCCTCATTTTTGGGCACACGTCTCATAAAATGAATGCACAGGATGCACTTCTCACAAATGTTAATTGGATCTGCTTCATTTTTGGAATCATGCATGATATGAAAAAAATGGATGGATTGCATGGATACAGAATACGTATATCAAGGTTGGCTCCACAATATGGGCTGCACCTAATTCGCTCCTGTGGAACGGACGCACCTTTTACTTGTTCCTACCCAATAATGGACCCGCCAAATGATTGACCCATGCTTCAAGAGGGAACGGATTAGGTGCGGCCTAACCTCACCCTGGTGCGGCCCTTACTATGGGGCCCACCTTGATGTATGTATTGTATATCTATGCCATCCATCTGCTTTTTCAGATAATTTTAGAGCATGAGCCAAAAAATGAAGCAGATCCAAATATCAGGTGGACATGCTATAGGAATCAGTGGTTATTGACCAATAAAACCTTCTTGTGGCCCACAAAAGCTTTGGATAAAGCTGATATTTGTTTTTGTTTTTTTTTTGTTTTTTTTTTTTTTTTTTTTTTTTTTTTTTTTTACTTCATCCTAGTTTGTGTGATCTTATCAACAGGTGGATGGCAAATAAATATTGAGCAAACATTAGGTTGGCCCTAAAATGTTTTTAATGGTGGAGCATTCAACCGCCATTGTTTCTTATAATATGGTTTACTTAGGGTCATGCCCCCAAGATAATTGGCAAAATAGATGGAGGCGTGGATATAAAATACATAATTAAGGTGGGCCCATGGCAAGGGTTGCACTCTTTCGGGTGAGGGCGGGCCGCACCTAATCAATGGTCATATTTGATATGCATGTACGGCCCGCTGCATGGTTCTCTTGAATTTTTGGGCTGGCTAGATACACTGTGGGAGTGCTTTTGGCAAGTGGATCAGATGAGTGGATGGGCCCGGTCAGGTTCAAGAAAATTCAAATATATTAGCTGTCTCAAGACTTCTTTAAAGTGGGAGATTGAACATATCTCAAGAGAGGCTAACACGCCAGTTAGCTGATTCCTTAACTAAAGGACCAGATGGGAAATTTCTTCCTTCCTTCTTTTTTAGATAAGCAACGTGGAATGTAGGAAGAGAATTTCATGATCTTTGTGGGGCTCATCTTGATCATTTATGATGATCCGTTCCGTCTATTTTATAGAGTTGCTCGACGCCAAGAAAATCCAACAAGTTTCATGTCGATCCGAATTAAGGATTGACCGTGGCGTCCAAAATAGTACGAATTGTTCAAAAAGTTCCGAATTCCGCCGACTTAACTTGGAGATAGTTTAGGTAGCCTACCACTGCTGATATGAAGAATCTGAGCCGACCATCTTGAAGAGTACATTGATATCAGTAAAATTATAAAGTTTTGTGGCCATCAGATATGTGGATTGCTTCTACCAGTAGAAAGAAGACGACGCCCAATAGGTGTTATACAATTTACGCATATTTTTTTTATTTTCTTTTTTATTTCACATAGGAGTCTTTTCTTATCAAGTAAGTTAGAGTTTAGAGTTAGTTTATTTTTATTTAAGTTGATTAAATTTATTTTTGTAATTAGCTTTGATTATTTTCTTAATAAAATTAAGTTTATACTCTGCTTTTTCTTCGTGAATTCGAAGATAGGCTCATGGATTCGAGTATCCCGTCATGGATTCGATGAAAACAGGTTGATAAGTCCCTGTAGATCCGTTGATTCGGATTAGTTATCCATGGGAGGGACGGTGCTCGATCCCACAACACACCCCGACTACAACTACAAGCATTGAGGGGCCCACCATGATGTTTGTGACGCAAAGAGGACGTGGTAGGGCGATTACTGTCTTCCTAACCGATTGTTTCTCGAATCCACAAGAAGAAATAAAAGATAAAAGATGAAATAAATTTCGAATAATTGCTTTATTGATGATTGCATGAATAAAAACGAAATTACAATGCATATAAATATGAAACTAACCCTATGCAAAGTATCAGACTCCAACTCTAACTTAAACTCCTAGAAAACGTAACTTACTATAAATAGTAAACTTACTATTTATAGAAGTCGTTCAATCCGACTAGAACTCTTGGTTTTCGGCCAAAACTAGAAAGTTATCAAACGGCCTCAACCACATTGTTCTACGAAATATTCTAAGCCCTTTTCATGTTGGGCACTAACTCTAAAACCCTACAGATGCAAAGTTATGATCGAATTAAAATTTACTATAAATAGTAAAACTGAAAATAAACTAGCCTAATGACCGTCGATACGGTCGAATCTTACGATTCCGGCTTGGGCAACCCGGCATAGCAGGGTTGGTTGGCTAAAGTAGCTCGACCTACCCCAAATTGATATATTATACGTCCCGTAACTTATTCCGGATTGTGAGATATGACCAATTTACGGTCCTGACGGTCCGGATCACTTTCGACCCCGTCCGGTCTTCTTTTGCTCCATCTGGGCCATGAAATAATCAGCGACCCATTCTACATCAGTTTGTGTTATATCCACGACGTTGATTCATTTCAATAGGGAGATTCAGACCTAAAGTGGGCCGCACCACAAGAAAAGTGAGGATTGAACTTCCATAGTTGAAACCTTCTTCAGGGCCACGCAAGTTTTTGGATCAAGCTCATATTTGTATTTTGACTTCACCGAGGTGGGAATCATATAGATTTGGATTTGGAGCATTTACCACCGCCCCAGGTGAGAGAAGGCGAGGAGATTTCACCGGCTTAGATTTTTTTTTTCCCTTGCAGATGCATCCCAAATATTTGCTATTTCTTACCTCGGCACTTTGGTTATCGGACCATCTTTCAGTGATCCAGTTGGAAGACCCTAAAAGTGTACGCGAGAGAGCATTTAAAGGAGAGGGCCAATGAAAATAGTTAAATGATGAAAGTACTGAAATATTCAGATCTAAATATTTATTTATTATTATTTTTTAAGTCTGTCCCCATCCACGATAATCTTACCATATAGACGGTTTGGATCAGTGGACATGATTGAACAACTATAGATAGTCCCTGCATAAGAATAGCAATACCTCGATATGTATTATATAGATACCATGATTGATCCACCATTATCTCTCTCCCCATTGCACGTGCCATGTCCAGCATTCATAATAAATTATCAAAAACAAATACTGGTTGAATGCATTAATAGCTTTTTTTTTTTTTTTTTTTTTTTTTTTTTTTTTTTTTTTTTTTAAATTTTTAAATGCATTAATAGCTACCAAACTGGTTGTTCATCCCACTGGCAGAGCTGAGCTCGGCCATGTACGAGCTAGGCTCGGTCACTGAATGTCTCAACTCAGCCATTGAGCTGGACTAACATGTACAAGCTGGCCGATCAAGCTTTCGAGCTGAATTCGAGTCCAATTTGAGCCCAATTCGAGCTGAGCTCAAGCTTGAAGAGAACAAAATTTAAATAGGCCCAGCCTAAAGCCAAGCATGAAACTATTAAAAATCAGGCCCAAAGTCCATTTACATCTCCCCACTTACTTTTATAGGGAGTTTCACCTCTCGTTTCCTTGCTCACTTCTAATTCTAGCTAAGGGTGCGTTTGGTAAAACTTAATTCCACGACTTATCACTAAAAAACGATATTTTCAGACTGTTTGGTAACTAAAAAAATTTAAATGCTTAATTGGAAAAATCACTTAAATTAAGTGGATTATTTTAAGTCATGCTTACTTGACTTAAAGCTTATAACTGAATGCGGTAAGTGGTTTTGCTTTAAATTTTTAGATAAAAATTGACAAAAGTATCCCTATTAACATTTAAAAATGACAAGATTACCCATCTTTGTTTACTTTCCTATCGATGAAACCACCCTATGCAAATACTTGAAGTCACCAAATTCTATAAGCCTCAATATAATGTATGTATTATGTCTACATAGTTTATCCATTTGGAGAGATGATTTTAAGGCATGAGCCCAAAAATGAGACAGGTCCAAACCTCAGGTGGACCACACCACTGAAAGTAATGGGGACAATGATGCCCACCATTGAAACCTTACTAGGGCTCACCATGATGTTTATTTACAATCAACCCTGTTCATCATAACACAAAGACCTGGATTAAGGGAAAACACAAATATTAACTTCATCCGAAACTTTTGTGGCCGTGATAAGTTTTCATTGGTAGTTTTCAGATAAATTACCAAACAGATTTTTCAGTTCTTATAAGTACTTAAATTCAACACTTCGAGTTTTCAGTGTTTAAATTAATTTTCAGACTTAATTTTTCAGTTTACCAAACGGCACCTAAGTTAGCTGAGTCGAGCCAAGCTGAGCCGAATTGAGCTTCGATCGAGCTGAAATTCGATCCGAGCCAAATCAAGCTTGAGTTAGCTAAAGCTTGGCTTGAGAATTATTTCAAGCTTGGAAAAATAGCTCAACCTGGTTTGAACCCAACTTTCGTATAAGCTGAATCGAGCTGCTTCGTGCTGAGTTGAGTGAGCTAACCAAGCTAGCTTGGCTCGTGCACAGCTCTACCCACCGCAGCAACAAAGAAAGATAAAAAGGCCTCTTGTTCCCCTTGAAATGGCCCCCTTTACGGATGGTTCCACAGTTGATAAATCCAGACCGTCCATCTGGTGGCCTCCCTGGATGACCCCAAGAGAGAAACCATATATATACCAACCAGTCAATCCTTGCTATCTCATGTATATAAGTTCAAATGGACTAAAAATAAAATACAGTCAAATTTCCACATTCAACAGACAATGCATATTGTTAACTGGCCAGCTAGGATCACCAGAGATTAGGTTCTTCTAATGCACACTGCCGTGGTAGGTTAATTACAACGGATGGACGGTCCGGATTCATCAAACGTGCAACGGGACATACGGTGGTGATTATGCATCGAATGATCAAAATAGATTTTTTGTTCATGGCAAGACCATGCGTCGTTTAGGTCCCTGAAACTGACATTTGGAGTATTATTTCTACCAGTCGCCTGCCTCTTTGCGTTACGAATAGTCTTGCTTGTCGCATGTAAGCGTTAGGTATATCAAGAAATAGAGGAAACTTCCTGTTAGTTTCACACAGGAAGTTAACTGGATCAGTTTGTAGATGGGGCATGCTTGGTCTATCCAAGCCCTTGATCTTACAGCCCCTAACATGAATGGACCATTCCCAAAAATTCCCCTCAATAGTGTAAATCTATACTCTTTTAAGTAAAAAAAATTAATTAGCTCTACAACTTTTTTAGGCCACACCATATGGAATAGTGTGGATGGGATGTTGACCATAAGTTTATGTGTAGGCCATCGTGTATTGTATCTTTCAACAAAACCATTAGCCAAGCACAGCTCATAAAGATGAGGAGAAGATACAAAAATTAACCTTCTAAAAAACTCAACTGAGCCATTCTATACGTGTTACCTATGTAGTTTTATGAGCTATTTTACATGGTTTTCATGGTTGTGGTACTTATGAATATTTATCAAGTTGATATCTTGAATTTACAGTTCAAAAAATAGTTTTCACTTGGTGGACAAAAGTGAATTTTACATGTATGATATGGTGGACCCAAGCAGTAGGAAATATCCTGTTCAAGAATGGTAGGCGTGGAGAAACGAAGTCATTGTTAGCTACTTGCAGTAAAGGTTGAATCTTAACCATTGAGTGCATTCATGGGTAAACTTTTAGAGGCCCCACATTGTTAAACATGCAAATTTTTTAAATTTCAAAATGTCCACCACACTACTTAAAATACAATTTCGAAGAGTTAACCGTTGAATATATTTACCGGTGAAATCTTAAATGGACGTTGTGAAGCATACACATTTTGAAAATTTCAAAAGATTCTGTTTAAAATGCCTTTTTGTGTGTACAAAAATTAATAGTGGTGCAATGTAACCGGCAATTGGCGTTATAATTTGAATGGATTAGGACTAAGGAGGAAAAGGCACCTTCCAAGAAACTTCAGTGATGGTCTTTGCCACCTTAGTCCAGCCGGACTTTTGCTAAAAATGATGTGAGCAGACAAAGACATGGAACGCAGCAGGCCAAAAGCTGCAAAGCAAGCGATTTTTTTTTTTTTTTTAGCTTGGACAAATGGTAATGGGTCCCACTACCACAATAGGTGACCACAGCAAAATATCCAAGATCAGAGGATCCTAGCCATTAAATAGGCTGCCTTCTTTGAGTACTGTTTAGATTGCTACTGCATTTTCTTTCTTACTCGTCCCTCTATTACGATGGGGATCAATTGAAATGATAGTATTTTGCACATGGGGATCAATGGTCCATCCATAGAGCGGCCTTGGGGATCTTTGGTGTCCATCCATAGTGAGGCCCTTTTCATCAACGTCCATCCATCTGTTTTTCCAAATCATTTCACGACATTATCCAAAAAAAATAAACAGATTCAATTATCAGGTGGACTATATCATAGGAAACTGTGTTGATTGATCATTAATGGGCTACAAAATTTTTGAATCAAGGTGATTTTTTTTTCTTCACCCAAGTTTATGTGAGCTTATCAACAGATTGGATGGCAAATAATGTGTGCCCTAAGAAGTTTTTAATGGTAGGATTGTCAATCACCACTGTTCCTTATGGTATGGTCCACTTGATAATTGGATCTGCTTCATTTCTTGAATAATACCATAAAATGATTTAGAAAAACGTATACAAGTGGGCCATGGTAACCCCATCATGGTTAAGGGCTGCACCGTCTTGGGCGATGCTGGGTCTTACCTAATCCACTCTCATAAACTGAAGACAAGAAAAAGGGAGCGGATTGGGTGAGACTCGGGATCCACTGAGGTGGGTGGGACCCCTTGACTGTGGGGCCACTTTGATGTATGTGACTACATCCACACCATACATCCGCATTGAAAGGTCATTTTAGGACAAGATCCAAAAAATAAGCAGTTCCAAATCCCAAATGGGCCATAGTACAGGAAACAATGGTGATAGGCCATTAAAAACTTCCAGTAGGCCACAAAAGCTTTGGATCACGATGATATTTATGCGGTCTCTTCATCTAGGTGTTTGTGACCTTATCAACAGGTTGGATAGAAAATAAACATTCTTCCATTGAAAATCCATGAAGTTTTCAATGGTAGAGATTCAATCACGACTGTTTCTGCGGTGTGGTCCGCCTAAGATTTGAGTCAGCTTCATTTTTTAGTATCATGGTTGGACGGTGTGGATTTAAGACACATACATCACTGTGAGCGCCAGAGTCAGGGTCCCACCCACCTCGGTGGATCCGGGGTCTCACCTAATCCCCTCCCCAAGAAAAAGTGATATTCTCTAGTCCAGCATTTTTCTACAACGAAAAAGTGATAAGAGATGTGCAGTAAGGGGAGACTAAAGAAGCAATTCACACCACATGCAAACGGAGCAAATGTACTTTAGATCTGGACCGTTCACCATATGGGACCGATAGTGCGCATAATCTCTTCCAAAAATATCTCAGATCTACTCGTCACATATAGACTACTGCTTATCTTTTACTAACTCTATTCTTGTCGAACACTAGTGGCCCATTTTATGATCGTACCATGTGCGAGATATAATACTATCATCATGGAAAAAACGTAATGAATGGATCAGATCTCTCTCACACGCGCAATATTGTCACATGTGCCGCGAATCGTTTCATTAATCTGTCTTCGCGCGAACCTCGGTAAAACTTCTAACGTGTAAAATGCGGTAGCGGATTGCCTGTGGCACCGGGCACAGAGATATCTCTATGCCCGGAGTTATGTGGGCCCAACGTAGATGTCCGTGAAAAATCCACCAGTCCATCTTCTTTGAAAGGAAAAAATAGTACAGGATTTTAAAAAATCAGTCAGATTCAAAACTCAGATGGGCCACACTAATAAAACAGTGGGAACAACAACTTCCACCGTGGAAACCTTTCTGGAGCTTAAAATGATGTTTGTATTCCATCTAAACTGTTCATTGAATTACTAACACTCAGATAAACTGTATGAAAAAATAGCATCCTGATACAAAACTTCTACCATAGCCAGGCGTTCAGTCACCACTGTTTTGTTTGGTATGGCCCACATGAGTTTTAAATATTCTTGGTTTTTTTAATCCTGTCCTAATGTCGCCTTTAAAAACAGATGGATGGAGTGGATTTATCACATAAATCTCTATGGACCCCACACAACTCCGGGCACAAAGATATCTATGTGCTCGAGGTCACAGTCAATCCGCTCCCGTAAAATGCCGCCTTTCTTTCTCAACGCTACAATTTCCTAGGAAATTCAACCAAAAGCGTGCGCGAAGGGTATGAGAAACTTCCTGCATGGACTTCTTTATGGTCTTTAAATCTTGAGTATACCCGCTCGCATGTGATGAACGGCAGGCTTTTAGGAACACGTTCAGACATCTAACACGGTTTATGATCAAGTCAATTAATTAGGTACGAAATAATGTGACCCTTCCTCTCTTTCAATATAAAACTGGTTCTCTCATTATGAGGGACCAACTTGTATGAAAGATCTAACTTAAAATTTTATGTAATAGAATTCTGGTAGTGCATACTACATGATGAATGGATTTGATCTCATATTATTATTTCAATTTGATAATATTTATGCGAAGCAGTAAATCTATCTCAAGCGAATTAGTGCGCTTAGCAGCCACAATTCATGCTCTACTTTTTTTTTTCCAATTCTTTGTACCTACCGGGGCGATTCGCGCGAGGAGAAATCCAAGGGTCCAACTTCCTCCCACTAGCCAACGTGGCATGTGATGCACCATTAGATCTATGAACTGGATCAAATACCAGGCTAGTACATTCATCAGGTGGGCCGAACGTGCATGAAAAAATCGAGGACGGATTGGCTGCTACCCCACTCGGACCTTGCAAGAGATTGACGATTCGGTGGGGCTACTATATATAAAGATCATTTTAAGGCTAGTACAATAAAAATGAAGAAGATCGAAAGCTCGAGTGGAACACACCACATGAAGCAGTGGGATTGAACTCCTACCATGACCTCATAAACAGGTTGGATGGCATATAAACATTATGGTGGGTCTAGGAAGTTTTCAACGGTAAGAGTTCAATCCCCACTGCTTCGTGTGGTCTGGTCCATTTGAGCCTTCAATTTCTCTCTTTCTTGGGCCGGTGTCCTAAAATGATAGGCCAAAATAGATAGATGGTGTGGATAAAACATATACATAACGGTGGGCCCCACAAAGCACCAAACAGGACCGTCCGTCTCCAGCTAGGTCCTGATGGGGTCATTGTTCAACATTCACCAGTGGCTTACTGATAAGCGCAACTTATTAAATTTTTGTATGATCCACCATCAGAGTGGACCTTACAAGATGAACCGTCCGGATCTCGACAAGATGGCACAAAAGTCATATGCCCACTTCAATCTCTCTTCACGCGAATCGCCTCTGCAATCCTGGCTTTCTAGTCTGATTTACTGAGAGTTTACTCCTCACTGCACTAGCAACTTCCGAGCAGGACATCCATCTCCAACTCACATTATATATAAATAACAAACGTCTCCAAACATCTCATCTTGCATTGATTTCTCCTCTCTTCTTTCTCTCATCTGATCTCTTCCATACCAACAACCCCAAATCGCTATTCAAATGGATAAGGAATCTCCAAACACCCTATCATCCTTTTTCCCATCGCCTTACTTCGTTCAATACCTCTTACTCAACATAATCCTCATGATCTGGAGCCTCACATGTACTGAGAATTTCTATTACAGTTTCATCTCTTTCTTCCAAACCCAACTCAAATTCTTCCATGTGGATTTGACGGTTCACTCCGGGAGGAAGAACCCAACTCCCGAAACCGATTCCTACCAACAGTCTTGCATCGAGAAGGGAGGAGATGCAGAGCTGAGGAGAGACGACGTAGAGATGGTGATGGAGAAGATTGGGATCTTTTGTATCCCTGACGGTGAGAAGATTAAGGAGTGTTTGGGGTCGGACGATATTTCGGTCTTGTTCCTGGACGACGAACCGAGCTTGCCGGAACTAATGGAGGCGTTCCGGGTGTTTGACGTGGACCGAGATGGATTCATCGATCCCAGAGAGTTGCAGAGAGTTTTGTGTAAGTTGGGTTTTTCGGAAGCGTCGAATTTGGATGTGTGTGAAATGATGATCAGAGAATTTGATGAGAACGGTGATGGACGGATAGATTTCAAAGAGTTTGTAAAATTAATGGAAAAAGGACTTTGTTGAATTTTGTATTTATACCCTGAGGAAAAAGAAATTCAAAAAAGTAAAAAAAAAAAGAAAAAGAAAAGAAAAAAAGAAGAAGCAAGCAAAACAGATTAAGTATGATTGTGTGCATGTTTAAGAGAATCAACAACTTGGTCCAACTCATTTATTCATGAGTCGAGGGTGAATCACGGTATCAAACCATATCCAGTCCTAAAGTCCGAGTCAACTCGGATGAGTCCACACTCAGCCGATAATGAGTCAGCGCATAAAACAGGATCGAGTGTTACCAAAGTCGACTTGGACAAGTCACGGGGATTATTTCGAGTCTCAAAACCATGCTTAGATACACCGTAAAATTGAGTTACAGCTATTAAGGGTGGTTTAAATTCAAACAAAACTGTGTCTAGACAAGCTGTCCAGATCCATGGAGCTTTACGGACTGCTACTTCCAACACACGTCCATTGGCATGCATTGCTAGTCGTTGTGAGAAGGCAGAAGTGTTCGTTCTCAGTTTGGTACACATGAGCAACACTTTCTCCTATGCACATGCATCATATGTGGCGAGTGAGTCACACGTGCAATCAAGTTCAATCACACGAGTGCATGTACCGCCATCAAACTTCAAACATCTAAGATGTAGAATAGGCATTAATGTGCACATGCACTATGTACGCTATTCATGCCACTCTCCATGCTTTTTTAATTTTTTTTATTAACTTAATGTTTTTGTTAGTCATGCGACGCACCCACACTATTAGCTGCACAACACACTATTGCCACTGTCCATGTTAAGCGAGGAACAAAATTCCCACCATGTTAAGCTCCCTAAATATGTCACAATCCATCATTCCTTATTGTTTTGGAGTGTATGACAAGCGAGGAACAAAATATTTAGCTTGAAAGTGTGATTAAAATAAATTGTGTACACGTATATAGTTCCAATAGTCATCTAAGTAAGTAAACTTTTGTTCCAATTGGCATCTTTATCTAATCCAACGGGAGTTAGAGAATTAAGACATTTTGTTCTAGCTCTTGTTTTAAAATAAATTTGTTTTGTAAAATTATTAAAAAAAAACCCTCTTATTTGAGATAAGCATGTTTAGTAAACATTCAAATAATAATGGTTGCTTCATTTTTAAAAATTGCAGCAACTCAAATCTTAAACAAGCTGGCCTTTTCATGCCTCTTACCTTGAACGTGGGCCGTCCATTGTATCAGACAATGAATGTGGATTGTCCATCATGTGGAGGCCACCTTCAAAGTGGGCCATCCATCATGCGAGGCCTACCTTGATGTGGACCATGCATCATTAGGGGCTGACATTTGGTGTGGACCATATATTATGTGGGGCCCACCTTGATGTAGGTCACCCATCATGTGGGGGCCACGCCATCAATTCCATTGCCCACCACGTAGAGCCCACATTTAGTCTGTCCATTGTGTGGGCACCACCTTCAAAGTAGGTTGTCCATCATGCAGGGCCTATGACCATTCATCAGTAGGGGCTGGTCTTTGAAGTCGACTATCCATTATATGGGGTCCACCTTGATTGTTGGCCATCCATCATGTGGGGCCCACCTTTGATGTCCACCATCCATCATGTGGGGCACACCTTCTATGTGGATCATCATTGTGTCGGGCCACTTTAAATATGGAATGTCCATCATGAAAGACCTTGAATGTGGACCATTCATTAGGTGGGGCCCACCTGATGTGGACCGTCCATCATTCAGGGCTACACTTTGATGTAGGCCATCCATCATGTGAGGCCCGAGGCTTGAACCACCTTAATGTAGACCATGCATCATGTGGGACCCCACCTTCAATATGGGTTGTTCATCATGTGGACTCACCTTTGATGTCAACCGTCCATCATGTGGGCCCACCTTCAATATCCACCATCAATCATGTGAGCACGCCTTCAAATTCCACCATCCATCAGGTGAGTCCCCACCTTTAATGAGGACCGCCCATCTGGTGGGGTCCACTTGATGTGGGTAATCCATCATGCAAAGCCACGCTTTGACCTGGGCCATCCATCACGAGGGGTCCCACCTTCAATGTGACTCATTTATCATATGGTCCCCCTATGATGTGGACCATCCATTAGGTGGGGCGAACTTGATGCGAATTGTACATCACGTGGGGCTATACTTTGATGTGGGCCATCCATCATGTGGGCCCACATTTGACCTTAACCATCCATTATGTAGGCCCACCTTTAATATGGGCTATTCATCATGTGGGTCCACTTATGAGAGAGAAAAATATTGTTAAGAGAAGAGAAAAGAGCAAGATGGAAATTAGGTAAAAAGTTCATAGATGAAGTTTATCTCAAAATTAATACTGCTTTAATAAAATAAGCTCTTAAAAAAAGAAAAATAAAACACTCCATTTCTAAATAATGAAGAGGTAAAACTTCTTTTGTCTAAAATAGACTATAGAAAATAGAAAATTATCAAATAATCCATTTTTGAAATAAACACTTATTTTTTTTTAAGAAATAAGCAAATAAGCTTTTATTAGTAGAGATACAACACAGAGACTGTTGTGTCACACCCAAAAGGCTAACTTATTAGGTAGAGGAACCCCAACATATATAAACACATATCCTGCCCCCTCCCAACTGATGTGGGACAAACCAACAATCCCCCTCCCCATAGTGGAACCTGGGGCGTGCAATACACATGCACATGGGCCTCCCCCTCCATCTGCGTGGGCTTGGGATCACCATGGTCCTGGGCAGATAACTTGGGCTTTGATACAACTGTTGCTCTTCATATGTGGCCCAGTTGTTGGGGTTAGGAGGCCCGCAGCGGAAGCAATCAAAGCAGGCGAGGAGCACACCTCAATGGCAATCACAAAAGCAAATCAACACACATAAGAAGCAATCCAATTTTTAAGTAGAAAACCCCTCACGAGTAAAAAAACCACGGCACAAAGTGACACTAATCCACTATGATATCAGAAGTTACAAGAGATAGAAGAAACACAACCCGGATCACAACCCACAACATAAATCCCAAGCTAACAAAGCTTATTCTTACATGAGGAGGCAAACACATCCCTTTCCCTCATCCCAGAGAACTCCTAGCTTCCACATACCTTTTTCTCTCACCCTAAAACTCTCTCAATCCCTTGGCCCATTGGCGGCCCCCTAATCTCAGATTACATCCCCTTAAATAGGGAAAAATCAAAATTAGAGACTCATTTTGCAACAAATCGTGCAAGAAACTAAGTCCAATTAGGAAACTGCCGGCCGGCTAGCCGAATGGCCCAAAAAACGTTCCAGTGAACTGCTGTTCCAAACTCCATTGTGACCGGCCGGCTGGTGGCCTCCATGCTTGGAGATTTGAGGCGTCCAATCCCAACAAACTCCACCATGACTCAAATTTTCATGCAACACCTTGCCACACACATCTTCATCTCTACTCTGTCATCATCATAGCTCCATCGCTTCTCATACATCATCGACTTCATCCTTGTACATTCATCACCCGCTTGCTCATGTGGCCCTTGCGTACACGCCACACATGAGCAACCGTGGATCCTGCTGCCTATCCTGCAACTCACCATGAATAGTGTTCCCGATCAAACTCGATCGCAATCGATAAACCTGATTGAGATATTGGCGTACCAATCTACCTTCTTCCGCTTTACTTTTTTCATAGATACTGATCGCTTTTTATGTTTTTTTTATGGAATCCTTCTCCACATCGAATCTTATGCTAAAAGACGCCATTAATGCCTCGCCTCAGCTTCTCTCTACCTCCTTCCCAACTTTAGCTCTGATACCAGTTGTTGGGGTAGGAGGGCCGGCAGTGGAAGCAAAGCCGAACACAAATAGCAAATTGAATCAAACAAGCAACATAATGTAATCACAATGCATGCAACCACCCACATATAGACAATCCAAATTTAACGTGGAAAAACCCCTCACGGGTAAAAAACTACGGCACAAAGCGACACCGATCCACTATAATTTCAGAAGTTATAAGAGATGAAACTCAAGACCCAAAACCTAAGCCCATAAGAGAAATCTTAAGCTTACCCAAGAAGAAAACCCTCTTCTTCAAACTCTTTCTCTTACCTAGAAGCTCCCTCAATCTCATTTGGAACCTTAGAACCCTCTAAACTCGTATTACCCCTTAAATAAGAATAAAAAATGGAATTAGAAACCTTCTTACGCAAAACTGCGCAAGAAACAGAGTTGCAGTAGGACACTGCCGACCGATTGTCCGGCTGGATGGCCTATTTTTTGTCCAGCGTGCATGCTGCCTTGCGTCACCGTGACTGACTAGTCGACCCCCATCACATGAGATTTGGGTTGTCCGTTTCCAACAAACTCCACCATGACTCAAATCACCATGCGTTACCTTGTCACGCACAATCTCCACTAAGAGATTCTATGCCGGATACAGTCAATACATCACAACCGTCACCACAGTCCTCTGCAGTATTGGTTCCTTTTCTAGAAGAATCTCTAGATTTCTCCCGCCTTTTCTCGGGATTCGAACAATCATTCTTCATATGCCATTCTTCCCCACAATTCCAGCATTTCACATTGTGCCTCCACTTGCCCTTTGATTTAAATCTCGATGAAGGAGATCCTCCACTCCGCTCAAAATTCCTCCCCCTCATAACCAATGCCTCATCAGTAGAAGGACCCACGCCGCTACTTTTTCTTCTCATCACTTTCGCCTGAAGGATTGAGATAATAGTTTCTACGCCAATAGTCTCTCTACCTTCGCACAAAGAGTCCTTGAGCGACTCATATGATTCTGGAAGAGAATTCAACAGGATAAATGCTTGATCCTCGTCCTTCATCGGTTCATCTATATCCGTCAACTTGCAAATACACCTATTGAAATTGCTGATGTGGCTCTCAACATCGGTCCCTTCCGTCATCCTCAAATTGCTGATGAAGCTTCAAGTATATGCGATTTTTCAGAGATTTCTTCGCATAGATATTCTCCAACTTCACCAATATTACAGCTGCGGTCTTCTCTTTCATAATGTTATACAGGACCTCATCTGCTAGGCACATCCTGCCCCCCTCCCAACCAATGTGGGACAAACCAACAATCCCCCTCCCCACAACGGAACCTAGGGTGTGCAACACGCATACACGGGGGCTCCCCCTCCATCCACGTGTGCCTGGGATCACCATGGTCCTGGGCAGATAACCTGGGCTTTGATACCACTGTTGCTCTTCGTATGTGGCCCACTTGTTGGGGTTAGGAGTCCTGCAGCGGAAGAAATCAAAGCAGGCGAGGAACACACCTCAATGGCAATCACAAAAGAAAATCAACATCCACAAGAAACAATCCGATTTTTACATGGAAAAACCCCTCACGGGTAAAAAACCACGGCATAAAGCAACACCAATCCACTATGATATCAGAAGTTACAAGAGACAGAAGAAACACAACCTGGATCACAGCCCACAACAGAAATCCCAAGCTAACAAAGCTTATTCTCACATGAGGAGGACAAACACATACTTTTCCCCCCATCTCAGAGAACTCCTAGCTTCCACATAGCTCTTTCTCTCACCTTAGAATTCTCTCAATCCCTTGGCCCATTGGAGGCCCCCTAATCTCGGATTACATCCCTTTAAATAGGGGAAAACCGGAATTAGAAACTTCTTGCGCAACAAACCGCGCAACAAATCAAATCCAATTAGGAAACTGCCGGCCGGCCGACCGAATGGCCCAAAAACCGTTCCAGCGAACTGCTGTTCCAAACTCCACTGTGAACGGCCGGCCGGTGGCCTCCATGCTTGGAAATTTGAGGCGTCCAATCCCAACAGAGGCATCATCAATTTTTGTCATTTCAATTTAATTAAACCGGAGGCTCACAATACTATTAGTTTGTGTACAGAAACACACCATAAATTTTCAATTATCCATAAGGATTGCAAGGCACATCCGTGCATGTACTTGCTTAGAAATTTCAATAGAGCCAGAGACTTTCTGAGCCCATTTAATTCCTGTGCTCTGTTCTTGGTTATGAAATTTCCTAACATATTCAGCGTGGAATTTGGAAATTGGTAATCAAAATCCCAAGTCCAGCTTGATGCGGAGTCCAGACGCAGCCCGGTCAACGAAAAAATGGAAGTGAAATAAAGGGGCAAGAAAATTAAGGAGAGAGATGGTCCATTGAGGGAAAAAGAAAATTGCATTGACACGCCAGCACATGATCAGGTGGGTGCCAGCAATGGTCTGAATGATGCTCAAATACACGAAACCCAAAGTCTTGGATGCCATCATTATTTTAGCATGACTCATGATAGTCCCCAAATTAATGAAGCTTCCCAGTCATCGCAGCAATGAAGAAGTAATCCTCGAATTGCATTTGCTTTTCCTTCAAGACCAACTGGAAAGGGATATAGTTGCAATTTGGAGCCCAGACCATGATGTAAATGCTAAGGAAAGGAAATTACGATTTGGTCATTTCTTTCTTTGATTGGACGACTAATTGCATCTCACTGCAATAGTGCATCCAAATGCACCCTTACGCATAAAAGGGTGATCAACATTATTTGATCAATTGAATTAGATTTAAACATTGATATTCGATTATAATTAAGAAAGGAATTGTGGTTGCATTTGAATGCATGAATGAATTGAACTTTAAACTTTTGAGTTTAATAGAAAGGATATTGGAAATTTTGTTAGGGACTGTTTGGATAGAAAGAATCTAAAATGTGGATGTAAAAGAATCCTATGGGCAGGGAAAACCGCAGTTGTGAATCTAGTCTATATTGTTTGTTTTAAATGGTTGATATTTGTGGAAATGTTGAATGTTAATGGTTGAGTGATGAGAGTTGCCTCTTATGAACAAGAAAGGAGAAATTCAAAACCTTTATTTTAAAAGGAAATTGATTTCCACAAATTTTGAGGAAAACCTTAATTATTACTTATTTTTCATTCATAAACAGAGAAAAATTAGATTTATATGGAAACTAATTCATTTTTTATTATTTCCTTGTTTTCTAATCTAGTTTGCATTTTTTGTCATTTTAAGCCCAACCGGAAAGTAAGACAATGCATCTTGGAGCCAAGTGGATGTCAAGGAAAGGAATTACCATTTCATTTTTCCCACTATCATGGTTTATTGTATTAATGATTGCAATTCAATTTGATTGTGCATCCTAATGCACCTTAATGAAAGATCATGGAAAACAGTGCTCTTAGAAATGCTTTTGCAACCTATCTCAACCCTAGAAAGTTGTATTCTATATAGGGCTGTATATCGAGCCGAGTAGAGTCGAGGTGGGCCAAGCTTGGCTTGACTCGTATGTGCTCTCCTCGAGCTCGAGCTCGAGCTCACCCTCGAGCTTATCATTGGAGCTTGCCTTGTTTGCTAAAACTTTCGAGGCGAGCTCGAGTCGAGCCAGTGGATCAAGTCAAGGCAAGTTTACCTCGAGTCGAGTCGAGCTTTCTCCCACCTCAATTTATTATATTTTTTGCTACAAAATATAAATTAAAAGTCAACAACATTAAGTTCAAGAAGTCGCACATATATTAGGGGAGAATAGTAATAATATTTCCACAGGTGGGACCTCACCATTTAAATGACCTAGCTTTGATCGATTTTTTCTTTGGCCAGGTCACATACGCATGGAATGCAGACCACTAGTAAGATTTTCTGAACCATAGATTAACACAAAACATGCATAGCTCACCACATTAATGGACTGCCCTGATTATTGTGTGGACCATCTTTATTATGAGGCTTAACTAATTCAAGGATCAGATGCAACGCCTCCCTCATAAAATTCCGATCAATAGCTGCATATGGTGTTTGGTCTTACCATAGCCCCTGTTTTGTATATGTGTATGGTGTGTGGTCTCACCATAGCACCTGTTTTGTGCAGCGTGTAAAACACACAACCAATGTGTGCTCACCATGTTTTGTACTTGAAATTACTCAATCCATCAGGTATGCTCAACAAAGAATGTTCTTACCTAAACAAAATAGTAGGATTAAGAAACCCCCAATGTATGAGGGTTTTATATGTCCTAAGCTTGGACCCCAATGTGTGTGTGGGGGAGGGGGGAGAGAGAACCAAGAAATAAAAAGATTATAATTTTTTTTTATAACAAATATCTATATGAAACAAGTCGAGTTGAGGTCGAGCCGAGTCAAGCTTGAATCGAGTCGAGTTTCGAGTCGAGTTGAGTCGAGTGACCTAGTGGTCGAACTTGACTTGATTTCTTATTCGAGCTCCTAAATGAAGCTTGGCTTGACTTGACTTGTACTACTGAGTCGAGGTGAGCCGAGGCGAGTTTTTTCGAGTTGAATCGATCGAGTTTCTCAAGCTGGCTCGGGTTGTGACCAGCCCTCCCTAATTCTATATAGTAATTCAATCACATATGGACGTATGGCCTGTTTGATAGTTGAGAAATGAAATGTATTAAATGTAAATAAGTAATGATTACTTACTTTTACATTTAGTTGTCCCAAAAATTCTCTCATTGGCACCTTGCTATGTGCCAAAATTATGTGGGCCCCACCATTATATATGTGTTATATCCATGCTATCCATTCATTTTTCCAAATCATTTTTGGGCTATTTTAGGGCAAAGCCCAAAAATTAGGTAGATCCAAAGCTCAAGTGGCCAACAATAAGAATAATTAAGTCTACCATTGAACCTATTGTTATCTGTGGTGTGGTCCACTTCATCTTAGGTTTTGTCTTAGTTTTGGGATCATGTCCTAAAATAATTTGAAAGGATGAATGAGTAGTGTGGATATAACACATAAACCATGGTGGGTCCCATAGAGTTTTGCTATGGAAAAAAGATTGAAATTTGAATCATTTTTTAGGTGGAATTTCATCTGTCCATCAAAGGGGTGGTAAAAATCATCACTATACTTTTACCACGATTTACTTTCATTTACCTCCAATCAAACATGGTGTGAATGCTTGCAATGGGCCCACTGTGCCATGTATGCCTGCCATCTGATAGGAAAGGGCTTCAAGTCTCCACGTGTGAATGAGTCACCTAATCATCAGCAGTAATGGAGAGAGAAGTTTCCTTGTCGTTCTCCTTCTCTTCCAAGAACCTTCTCTAAGTCTCCTTCTCCTTTTTTATATCTCTTGCAATCCTATAAATTAAATAATCTTAGCAAGAGGGTTCATACGTTTGAATGTGTGAACGCTCACCATCCAACCGGCATATTAACTAAAAATTAATCCTATTCAACAGATAGGTGGCCATACTAAATAAAACGATCAACAACTTCCATAAACCTCCAAATTCTCATGATGGCCCACATGATGGTTAGATGTACTTGATTTTTGCGGCTTCCAACTTTCATGGTGGGCAACCTTACTAGATAGTTTAGATGTTGTACACAACATGGTGGGTCCATGCGCTCCAAGGACTTGCGAGGAACTGACCTCATCTATTTATTTGCATTTAATGTGTTTGGTTAATGATTATGCAAATTATTTATGTAATTTAAAATTTTGCTAAGCCCACAGGCATGTACAAGGCAGCTTATACACACACCTCACATCTTCTCACATGGCTCATTGCCTTGATATATATCCAATCCTCTGTTAAGCCCACACGCATCCACAAGGCAGCTCATGTACCACTTTCTAAATGCTCTTTGCCAAGAATGAAGACAGTCCACTTTTTTTGGTGTGGAAAATCTATGTAAAGTATATACACTTGGCTGAAGCTTTTTGACAATCCAACTGTTTCTCAAATCATGGCCCACTTGCTGAATGAATGAGATTTATTTAATGTAAGAGCTTCTACATAGTCAAACCCATATGATGGATGGCTTGGATATTGCACAAGTTGCATTAGATGCAACTAGTTGGCTTAATTTTGTGCTTTCGTTGCCATACCAAGCTCGATAAACGAAGAGAGTTGTATCAGCTGGTGTGAAAGTATTTATGCCATAACTTTCATTATGAACACAGATTTAAGATTCCACAAGACTCATCATCTTGTTTGTGTGACACCCACTCTGTCCTTCAGGTGGGCTCATTCATTCTAGGCCCTAGGGCCTAATATCAGCCGGTGGGCTCCACCAAAGGGAAAAATGGGGATGGACATCAATCATTGGTTTGTGCTGGCAGTCACCATGGGTTCGGGCCCTTGCCTCATTGGTAGACTCTGCGGAATTTAAACAAGGGGTCTTGGGTTCCAAACTCATAAGTGGTGAAAATCCACATTGCTGACAGCACCAGTGCGTGCGTTGCATGACTGACTGGTGTATATCCACATCATTCATATGGTTTTGCAGATTATTTTAGGCCACGGTCGCAAAAATGAAGTAGAAAAAAATTTCATATGGACCGCACCACAGGGAACAATTGTTAATGACCAATGAAAACCTTATGTGGGCCTCAAAAGTTTTATCCCAAGCTGATAATTGTTTTTTTCCTTTCATCCAGATCTTTATGACCTTATCAATAGGTTGGATGGTAAATTAAAATTACAGTGTATGCAAGGAAGCTTTTAATGGTGGAAGTTCAATGACCACTATTTCCTGTGGTGTGGTCTACCTGAAACTTGCATCGGCTTCTTTTTTGGTACGATGTCCTCAAATAAGTTTTAAAAACAGATGGGCAGCATAGATATTGTTGCGCAGCACGCCAACAACGCCGGTGAACCGAGATCCAATCTCCGATCTCACCCACAAACGATCAACGGGAAGTAATAATAACTAGAAAAGGAATCACGCAAACCAACAATCCACAAGACAGAGATTTACGTGGAAAAACCCCAACAAGGGTAAAAAACTACGGGTGCAAACTTCACTATGAAGAAAAACGAAGTTACAAGCAATGCACTTACCTTCTCCTATGCTCCCATGCACAGAGATGGCCCTTTTGCTAATCTTCTCTCCTTTTTCTCACCTTGGACGTATAGAAGCCCTAATCCCCATGTCTAATCCCGGTTTACACCCCTTTATATAGTAAACCTTGCAATTAGAACACTAAATAAGAAACCCGCACTTTGGGTCCGCGGTCGGTCGGGCGCCCGGTCATAACTGGGTCGGGCTCCCGGCCAATATAGAATATGTCCAGCGAGAAAAAAAAACATGAAATAGACTAATTTCGGGTGCCCGGTCACTTTGACCGTCGGGCGCCCGACCGTTTGTAAAACAGTCCAGTGGCTGTTGGGTAAAACAGCCTGAATTTCGGGCGCCCGGTTCACAAACCGTCCGGGCGCCCAACCATGCTTAGATGTGAGTGGTTTCACACACCACATGTAGTCTCCACACTCAACAATCTCCCATTTGGAGATACATCACCACATGATCCTTCGTCTTTTACATCCAGAGTGCACCACCTCCCAGTCTTCAAGCCTGAAGACCAACCAAAGCTGAATAGATCTTCAGCTTCTCCCGTGTGACCACCTTGGTCAATATATCTGCAGGATTCTCACTTGTATGAATCTTCTCCAAAGCAATCAATCCATCTTCCAGTAACGAACGTATGAAGTGATATCTGATGTCAATATGCTTGGTCCTCGAATGAAAGGCTGAATTCTTAGCCAAGTGTATTGCACTCTGACTGTCACTGTACAGCTTGCAATCTGCTTGCTTCTTTCCCAACTCTTCCATAAAACCTTGCATCCACTCCATTTCCTTACACGCTTCTGTAACTGTAACATATTCTGCTTCCGTTGTACTGATGGATATTATCTTCTGTAACTAAGAGATCCAACTGACTGCAGCACTACCCAGGGTAAAGACATACCCTGTAGTGCTCCTTCTGCTGTAGATATCCCCTGCCAAATCTGAGTCGACGTAGCCTTGTAGCTTAATTTTCGATCCTCCATAACACAGCCCTACATCCACAGTACCCAGGTATCTGAGGATCCACTTCACAGCTTCCCAATGTTCCTTCCCGGGGTTGTTCATGTACCTGCTAACAACTCCCACTACTTGAGCAATATCTGGCATCGTGCTAACTATAGTATACATTAGGCTCCCTATGGCTGACGCATAAGGGACTTTAGCCATGTAGTCCCGTTCCTCCTGCGTTTTAGCTCCTTGCTCCTTAGAAAGCTTGAAGTGGTTGGCTAATGGAGTGCTAACCGACTTAGCACCTCCCATGCTGAATCGATCAAGAACCTTGGCTATGTACTCTGCCTGTGACAAAACTAGCTTCTTGTTTTCCCTGTCACGCTTTATCCTCATGCCTAGGATTTGTTTTGCAGCTCCTAAATCCTTCATGGCAAACTCTCTAGACAGTTGTCTTTTGAGATCTGAGATGTCCTTCATGCTTGATCCGGCTACAAGCATATCATCAACATACAGAAGAAGAATGATATACGACGTATCAAACTTCTTCAAGTAGCAATAATAGTCTGCATGACATCTCCTGTACCCGTTTCCCGACATGAAACTGTCGAACTTCTTGTACCACTGCTTCGGGGCCTGCTTCAGACCATATAGACTCTTCTTCAGTCTACACACCTTGTTCTCTTTTCCTGGTGCCACGTATCCTGTCGGCTGATGCATATATATCTCTTCTTCAAGGTCTCCACGAAGAAAGGCTGTCTTAACATCTAGCTGCTCTAGATGTAAGTCCTCTGTAGCCACTATACTCAAGACCACAGGTGAAAATATCTCTGTGAAATCGATACCTCCCTTTTGTTGGAACCCTTTCACAACCAGTCTAGCCTTGTATCGTTTCGAACCATCGTGCTCCTCCTTCAGTCTGTAAACCCACTTGTTATGAAGAGCTTTCTTGTCCTTGGGTAGAGTGACTAGCTCCCACGTACGATTAGACTCAAGAGAGTCTATCTCATCTTCCATGGCTTGCTCCCACTTAACCCGCATATCTGACCGTAATGCCTCTTCAAAACACTCTGGCTCACCATTATCTGTCAGCAGTAGATAATGTAAAGAGGGTGAATATCAGACCTTGGGTCTCCTCTCCCGAGTAGACCTCCTCACAACCGGTGTCTACGGCTATGCCTCATCATGCTCCTGTGCATGCTCATCCTGTGGCACTGTAACACCCGTGTCCGGTAACTCTTCAAACTCTACGAATTCCTTCTCATCGGCCTTCTTTTGCTTTTGCTGCACACTGTCCTTATGCATCACTTTTTCATTGAAGACTATGTCCTTGCTTCTGATGATTTTTCGGTTCTCAATATCCCAAAATCGGTAGCCAAAATCATTCTGCCCGTAGCCTATAAACGTGCACCTCCTGGACTTCGCATCCAGCTTGTTTCTGTGCTCTGCATCAATGTGAACATAAGAGGTGCAACCAAACACTCTGAGATGTGCAAGGTTCACTTCTTTTTCAGTCCATATTTCTTTTGGTAGCCCACCATCCAATGGTGCTAAGGGACTTCTATTGATGAGATATATGGCAGTATTCACAGCATCTGCCCAAAGGGTCTTCGGCAACCCTGCATGTAGTCTCATGCTTCTAGCGCGCTCAAGAATGGTCCTGTTAATGCGTTCAGCCACACCGTTCTGCTGCGGTGTCCTTAGAATCATTTTCTGATGTTTGATTCCATTTGCTGCACAATATCCCTCAAATCTCTTATCACAGTATTCTTCCCCATTATCCGATCTGAGACACTTCATAGTTTTACCGGTCTCATTTTCTACCATAACTTTCCACTTCTTAAATACATCGAATACATCTGATTGTGTTTTAAGAAGTAGACCCACAGTTTTCTACTAGCATCATCAATAAAAGAAACAAAGTAGCATGAGCCACCAAGAGATGATAGTGGTGCCGGTCCCCACACATCAGTGTGTACAAGCTCCAATAGATGCGTCTTTAAAGCGCGTCCAGTCTTCTTGAAGCTAACTTTCTTCTGCTTGTCATACACATAGTCATCGTAGAATTCCAGATCGATTGCCTTCAACCCTAGTAGCTTCCTCTTTGACAATAGCACTTTCATCCCTTTCTCACTCATATGTCCCAACCTCTGATGCCATAACTGCCCGTTCACTCCAGTTGATGTGACTGCGAGTCTATACGATCCGGAAGTCACATGCAAAGTACCTTCCTTCTTGCCTCAAGATATAACCAAGGCACCTTTTGTGACCTTCCATGCATCGCTCGTGAATGTCGTCACATATCCGGTATCGGCCAACTACCCCACTGAGATCAAATTCCATCTTAAACTCGGTACATGTCTGACATCCTTCAGCTTCAAGACCGTTTCGTCTTTCTGACTTAAATGAACGTCTCCTTTGCCAACAATACTGCATGGCTCATCATCACCCAGGTAGACTCTTCCAAAGTTACCTGACACATAATCACGAAGAACTTCTTTTGATGAAGTGGCATGAAACGAAGCACCTGAGTCTATAACCCAAGACTCATTACGAGCATCAAGAGACAAGATCAAAGCCTCTGTGTCACTCTCCTCAGATAGATTCACTGAATCCTTCCCTCCTTAAGAGCTTCCTTCTTGTTTCTTAAGCGCCCTATAATCACGCTTCATGTGCCCCTTCTTCCCGCAATGTCAACACCCGTCCTTGTCTTTCGGTCCTTTGGACTTATTCCTTGACTTAGAACGCCCATGTTTATTGCTACCTTTGTTTGAAGATCTTCCTCTTCCTTCAACGTTTAGAGCATTTCCTGAATCCCCTGAAGTTCCTGATGTCTTTCTTCTAGATTCTTCGTTTAGAATTAGACCGGTCACATCATCGAATTTCAACTTTGTAGATCCTGAAGAATTGCTCACGGCAATCACCAAACCATCCCAGCTATCTGGCAAACTGGACAAGATCAATAGTGCCCTGACCTCATCATCAAAAGTGATGCCAACGGATTCCAATTAGCTCGTGACTGTATTGAACTCGTTTAGATGTTCAGCCACACCCCCACCATCTGACATCTTCATGTTGAATAGCCGTTTCATAAGATGAACCTTATTTGACGCCGAGGGTTTCTCATACATCGTAGCCAAAGCCTGCATCAATTCTTTTTTGGTCTTTACTTTGGATATGTTAAAGGCGACGCTCTTAGACAAAGAGAGTCGGATCGTTCCTAAAGCCTTCCGATCCATTAAAGCCCATTCATCATCTGTCATCTTCTCTGGTTTCTTATCTTTTCCTTCTAGAGGAATGTAGAGGTCCTTCTGATACAGATAATCCTCCATCTGCATCTTCCAGAAGGCAAAGTTCGAACCATTAAACTTCTCAATTCTAGTTTTCCTATCTTCCGTCATCGCTCTCACTTGAACTAAACCAATAGCTTTGATACTAGTTGTTGCGCAGCACGCCAACAACGCCGGTGAACCGAGATCCAATCTCCGGTCTCACCCAGAAACGATAAATAGGAAGTAATAATAACTAGAAAATGAATCGCACAAACCAACAATCCACAAGACAGAGATTTATGTGGAAAAACCCCAACAAGGGTAAAAAACCATGGGTGCAAACTTCACTATGAAGAAAAACGAAGTCACAAGCAATGCACTTACCTTCTCCTATGCTCCCATGCACAGAGATGGCCATTTTTCTAATCTTTTCTCATTTTTCTCACCTTGGAAGTATAGAAGCCCTAATCCCCATGTCTAATCCCGGTTTACACCCTTTTATATAGTAAACCCTGCAATTAGAACACTAAATAAGAAACCCGCACTTTGGGTCCGCGGTCGGTCGAGCACCTGGTCATAACTGGGTCGGGCGCCCAGCCAATACAGAATATGTCCAGCGAGAAAAAAAAACATGAAACAGACTAATTTCGGGCGCCCGGTCACTTTGACCGTCGGGTGCCTGACCGTTTGTAAAACAGTCCAATGGCTGTTGGGTAAAACAGCCTGAATTGCGGGCGCCCGGTTCACAAACTGTCCAAGCGCCCGACCATGCTCAGATGTGAGTGGTTTCATACACCACGTGCAGTCTCCACACTCAACAGATATATGCATGCATATATTGAGGTGGGCCCTACAGTCAGGGTCTGACCCACATCGCTGGTTCTAGTCTCACCCAAGTTGAGCCCTTTTTCAGCAGTTTTACATTATTCTCATTGGTTTAGTGCACGTGTTTTTAATAGTATAATCTTTTGGTAATTTTACAGAAGGGTACCTCATTAATATGGTATTTACATCAATACCTTTTTAAATTAAGTTTTCATTACACTATCTCATTAATCACGCTATTGTTAAACAGAATGAAGTAGCTTATAAAGGAAAACTTAATTTAAAAATGTACAGGAATATAAATACCATATTAATAAGTTACTATTTTGTAAAATTCCCTAATCCTTTTTTTTTTTTTTTTTTTTTTTTTTTATGTGCAATGAAAATTAGGGCTCTCACTTGATGAAGGAAGTGGATTTCACGTATAAGACATGGTGGCCTCTCAAAGCTATGCCGTTTCACGGGCTGCATGGAACAGGTGTTGCAAACGTGTCCGATCCTACAGGAGGGCGGAGCACACGGATTGGCTGGATAAGGTGATGCAGTGAGTTCTGACGGTGAGAAGCTAGGTGGGTCTCACCATGATATTTCTGAGAAATCTACCCATTCATCCATTTTACCAGC
This sequence comes from Liriodendron chinense, assembly GCA_003013855.2. NCBI lineage: Eukaryota > Viridiplantae > Streptophyta > Magnoliopsida > Magnoliales > Magnoliaceae > Liriodendron > Liriodendron chinense. Next base: position 904,847 of record PVNU02000736.1, on the reverse strand, counting down.
TCATGTTGCGACATAAGCCGAAAAACAAGACACATCATCCAAAACTCATGTGGGCTGTAGAACAGGAAAAACTGGGTTGGGAAATGTTATCATTGAAACCTCCTGGGTCCGCCATGACGTTTTATGCCATCCAAACCGTTCATAGGCTTATTACTGTTAGGAAGTGCTAAAACACAAAATTAGCCTAATCCAAAACTTCTATGGCCCCACGATTGTTTTAACTGTAGGCATTCAATCCTCATTGTTTCCTTTTATGTGGCACATTCGAGTTTTGGTCATGATCAGGAAAACAAACGGATGAGGTGGATTTCTTCCAAACATCATGGTGGGCCCACCTAACTTTTGACCCTAGGAACTTCTTAGGGGTGTCCTAGGCACTTGACAAGATTCTGTGGGGCTTACTGTGGACGTTGCCTGTGGGATCTATATCTAGAGTTGGTGAAAAGGATGTTAGGTGGCCGTCGACATACAGCGGGCCAATGATATGTCAAGTTCCTTCCTTTCCAGCGATAGTCTACGCCATCCTTCCTTCCTGCTCGGTTTATTTCTTGGTCGAACCCAGGTTTACAAGGTCTATGATTAGGTGATCCTCCAAGCCATTCACTACCTTGTAGGAGAGTTTAGGTTCCAGTGTCGTTTTTTGAGCTGGCTTTTAATGTTTCCTTTGGTAGGTAGTTGTAGTTTGTTTCCGACAAAATTGACTATGAGCAACGGTTGATGCAAAAAGGCTTTTGCGACCATTTTGGGATTTTTAACTACTCTTGTGTTAGTTTAGCACCTATTTAAGATTAGTGGGCACTCATTCTTGTTACATGTGGCAGTCATATACAATCAGTCATTGGTACCATCTAATTTATGGGTCCCGATTTAGATGGTGCATGTCTCTGAAAATAACTCTCACCAAACAATCCTAACCAATGAAACTATGGGTCCTATTCAAGACGAAGCATATCTCTAAAGTCACATTGACCCAGCAATCCTAACCATCAAATAAATTACTTAAAAAAAGAGGACATTTATTGGTCCAAGAATTTGAATTTAAAATTAGAAACAGGTAGGCTTCAACAAATTTTATAAAAACTTGCAGGCCGTTTGGCTGATGACCCCAACATCAGCCAGCTAGCTGGTGTCTAAGCACTGTGGGCCTCACCATGATGTATGTGTTTTGTCCATGCTGTTCATCTGTTTTTTCAGCTCATTTTAGGTTATGATCCAAAAAATGAGGTTCATCCAAAGCTAAAGTGGACCACATCACAGGAAACAGTGGGGATTGAGTGCTCATTGTTGAAACTTCCTGAAGGCCATGGAAATTTTGGATCAAGTTTATATTTTCTTTTTCCCTTTATCCCGAGTCACGTGACTTTGTGAACAAGTTGGATGGCAAATAAACATTGCTATGGGCCTTAAGAAATATTTCACGGAGAGCATTTAATACCCGCTGTTTCCTGTGGTGTGGTCCACTTGTGTTTGGATTTGCCTCATTTTTAGGCTCATGCCCTAAAATAATCTGACACAATGGTTGGACGGAGTGGATAAAACGTACATCATGCATGGTAGGGCTCACAGAGCTTTGACACCCTTTAGCTGCTGGCTGGTGTTGGGTCACTAGCCCAACCGCGTCCAAAGACTTGTCTTTAGCGAAGGGCTTCAGAAGCCGGACATGAGCAGAACAGTATTGATGTAGCTAGACAAGAAAAAAAAGGACAAGCCCCTCCCATACGGGCCGGCTTGAACTTTTGCTGCAGCCAATCGGGTCCTAACTAATGAACAATCAGGATACGCGGCAAGTCTTCTATGTGGTAATACGTAATTGGGTAATCTATGAGCTGACCAACTAATCCAAAAAGCGGCCCACCTGATGTACAGTGTACGGTCTGGATGGACGCGGATTGCATGTGAAAGCCTTGGGCAGGAATTTGCTGTCACCGGAAGCTAGGTGGGGCTTACCATGATGTTTGTGAGAAATCCATCCATCGATCCATTTATTTTTTCAGATCATATTCGGGCATGGGCAAAAAAATGAGGCAGATCCAAAACTAAAGAATCCGGATCTTCCCTGCTTTTCACCTCTTTGATTGGGCCAGCTCACCCTAATTTGTCAGGGTGAGTTGGCCCAATCAAAGAGGCAGCAGAGGATCCAGATTTGGAACTAAACTAGGCTGCACGATGGAAAAAAGTGGGTAAGGAAATGCGAGCACTGTGGATCCCCGCACGTGGAGTCCACTGTGATGTACGTCTTCCGTTTTGAAAGCTCATTTTAAGGCATTATGCAAAAAACTAAGCAGATCCAAATCTCAGGTGGACCATATTACAGGAAGCAGTGGTAATACATCATTAAAAATTTCTCACGCGGCACAAAATCTTTTGATCAACCTTATATTTGTGTGGTCTCTTCATCCAGGTCTTTGTGACCTTATCAATAGATTGGATGGAAAAAAACATTTTAGTGGCCCCTTGTGAAGTTTTTAATGGTAAGGATTCAATCAAGACTATTTCCTGTGTATGGTCTCCTAAGATTTTGATCTGTTTCATTTTTGGGGTCATGTCCTAAAATGAGCTGTCAAAATGGATGGATGGTGTGGATGTAAGGAACATATATAATAGTGAGCCCCACAGTTAGGGATCAGCTCCCAGGAAATGCATACCGTTGAAAACTTCTTAGGGTCCATTGTGATGTTTATATGCCATCCATATAGTTCATAAGGCCATTCTGACTGGGATGAACTCAAAGCACAAAAATATTAGACTGATTCAAAAAGTCTATAGCCCTACGAATGTTTCAACGGTGGCTATTAAATCCTCACTGTTTATTGTCATGCAGCCGACTTGAGTTTTGTATCTGGGGTGGGGTGGATTTCTCTCAAACATCTCGGTGGCCACCCAACCAGCTTCCCCTAAACAAGAAGTTACTGCGAAAGCGTTTCGCAGGCTGTCGGTGTCCGGTCTGGACGTCTCATGCACATTCCAGATTGGCAAGTGCGGCTGAATGTAGAGAGGTGCGCGTTGGTTTAAAGCAAAAGCACTTTCATGGGAATAACTGGGCGAGTTCTGATACTCGGCAAAGCTGAGTTTGGACTCGGTCCCGTCAAATGACGTGTATTCTAAGTATCTTTCGCAATGAAGGAAATGTAAATTGCCAAAGCCAAACACATCATCCAAACCGACCTGCTTTAATATTCTTTGATGAAACTTCTCTTGAAATTCCAGCAGTCAACGCCATTCCTCCCAAACAAATTAAATAAAAAAGAAATTACCCAGAATTCTTCCCGCAATCCCGCTTCAAAATCTCCTTCGATTCGACTAGACCAAAGCTTCAACCATCACCCAATATATAAACTAACCTCTCTGCCTACATATTTCTCAATCCAGATTTTTTCCATTTCTCAATCTCATCAAATATCAATCTGCTCATTTCGCAATCTCCTCAAATCTCTTCAAAAACCAAAAGGAAATGACATCAGCAGACGCCCTTTCATCCTCTTTGCCATTAGCTTACTCTGTTGGAATTCTCTTCTTTCACATAGTTTTCAACTGGATCACCAAATATCATGAACTGTGCTTCGAGTTCATGTTGTTCTTCCGCTCCATAATCCTATTCAATGTCGTGGAATCAAAGTCTCTCAACGATAGAAAAATCCGAGATTCTGATATCAATGAAGAGGTGCAGAGCATGTCGACACAGCATGTCGGCTTCAGTGATGAAGGGGATTCAATGCTGGATAGAAAACATGTTGAGGCAGTAATGGCAAAGCTGGGAGTTGCTTGTAATTCGGACGCTGATAAACTCAGTGATTGTTTGGGTTCAGATGAGATTTCGGTGCTGTTCGCGGAGTTGGAACCGAGTTTGGAAGAAGTGAAGGAAGCTTTCTATGTGTTCGATACGAATGGAGACGGATTCATCGATGCGGAAGAGTTGCAGAGAGTCTTACGTAATTTGGGCTTTGGGGAAAGATACAATCTGCATGGTTGTGAAATGATGATCAGAGCTGTCAGTAAGAAAGGAGATGACCGGATAGATTTTAGCGAGTTTTTGAAATTAATGGAAAACAGCCTCTCTTGATTCATCGTTTGGAGAAGTTTTTTAAAATGCCACAAATTCGAAATTTTCTCATTTCTCCCATAAAATGAACAGCAGGTTTTTGAATTCTGCAAAGCTGGCATTTTGAAAAACTGGTGATCCAAACACTACCTTAATTATGATTTGTTCGCAGGTTTGATTGAAGCATAGATAATGGACGTGTTTTCTCATGAGCGCATGTACTTTGCAACGAGAATAGGATGATTAAAACATTTAAATGATAGCACAAGATTCCTATCAATTTTCTTCGTTTTTTTTTTTTTTCTTCTTCACTTTCTTTATAAATGTCATGGTTGAACGGGTCGAGCGCGGATTGTCACAGGAAATTTCGTTGCTGGGGCTTCTCAATTTCTCATTCAATTTTTCCGAATAGGTGGAGAGCATGATTCAAAAAATGAGGTACATCCAAAGCTCAAGTGGACCACACCAAAGAAAGCAACTGGGATTACACAAACTATGGTTGAAACCTTCCTAGGGCCAAGCGTGAGGCTATCTGACATCTAACATGTTCATAAGGCCACCAATACCTGGATGAATGCACAACACAAATATCTGCTTGATCAGAGCCGCCTGTGGCCCTAAGAAGTTTTCAACAATAGCATCACTTCCACTGTTTCCCATGGCGTGTTCCACTTGAGCTTTGGATCTGCCTTGTTTTTAGGCTTATAACTTGGAAAGATCAGAAAAAATATATGAGCGAGTGTGTATAAGTGTATATCGGAAGTAAATCATCATGGGCTGCAAAAATTTCCCACATCAAGAAATTCCCGCTCGCTTAGAGAGAAGAAAACCGGAACGGTTGAAATGTGGAACTTACGTGGGGCCATCAAGATGTATTTATTAGATCCACACCGTCCATCCATTTTTTTCATACCTTTTAGTCACGTTATTGAAAATGAGTTAGATCCAAGGCTCAAGTGGGCCACACGACAGGAAAGAGTGGGAATTGAATGCCTACCATTGAAAACTGATCGGAGCCACAAATGAGTATGATCAAGATGATGTTTGTGTTTTCCCTTCACCTAAGGTTTGAGTGACCTTATGAAGAGGTTATATAACAAATAAACCTCACAGTGGACTGTATGAAGGTTTCAACTATACTCGAACATCTCATGCTTTTTGTTGTGTGGTCCACTTTAGCTTTTAATGCGCCTCATTTTTTTGTCTTATGCTTTAGAATAATTTGAAAAAAATTTATGGATGGTGCAGATCTAATAGATAGTTCATAGTGAGGCCCACGGAAATTCCAGACGGTAAAAGTGGGGTTGTCTAGCACGCAATCCATAATTGAGAGAAAAAATTGGCCTGCTTTGTGAGCTGACGTCATTAGCAATGACGTCGAACAATGAGAATAGATGGCATTGAATTTTTTCTATGCCTTCAACACAGAATCCGCACTTTAAGCATTTTTATTAGGGGTGTTGATGGGCCGAGCTCAGGCTGAAAAATCAGAATTTTGAATATGCCCGGATCGACAGCCCGGCCTGAAACAGTTCTAAATCAAGGCCGAAACCTACACCAGGCCCAGCCCTTTGACAACCCTAATTTTTATATAAGAGAATAGGCCTACACATGGGTCGGGTTAGGGTCGGGTTGGGCCCAATCCTGGACCGACCTAAACATATTTTAACGGTTGGAGTTTCAGTCCGGGCCGTGACCGGGTTGGGCTGACCCAACCCTAACCTTGCTCTACTTGCAAAAGGGTCAACCCTAACTCTACCCTACCCTATATGCTAAATCGGGTCGGGTCGGGTCGGGTTGGGTTGGGTAAAATCTAAAAGATTTTTGGCCCACAAAAAAAGTTTTCAATGGAAATTAACCACTATTTCCTATGGTGTGGTCCACATGATATTTTTATATGCTTCATTTTTGTAACCATGGCCCAAAATAATCGGTCAAAGAAGATGGACGGCGTGGATCTATAATTCATACATTGAGGTGGGTCCATACGAGGTCTTGCCCGCATTGCTAGTTCCGAGGTCTCACCAAAGTTACTCTCCCATGGGACGAGGATTGTGGGGCCCACCGTGATGTTTGTGAGAAATCCACCTCGTCCATTTGTTTCTTGGAAGTTACCATCAAAAGTTCCAATTATTAGGGCGGTTCGGGTCAGGTTGAACTGGTCGCGTATACATGGGTCGGGGTATGGGTCGGGTCGGGCGAGTTTGGCGTGTACTCGAAATCGTACCTAAATTAAAAATAGTCCAGCCGCATCCACCCAAGACCAGACCATTTTCTCTGCCGGGTCGTGAAGAATCAGGTTTCTACTCGGTCGAGCGGGTTAACCGGGCAGATGTGCAGCCCTATAATTAGAGAAATGCTCTATCGCTCAGAGAGCTCTATAATTAGTAATAGTGCTTCTAGTTGAATAAGATAATTTAGACAGTTGATCAATCGATCTGAACTGTCTATGAAGTACAGGATACATTCCATAGGTTATGATATAAAAAGGGGATTTTGACTGTATGGCTCCTAGTATGGTGAAATTTTCCACCTATTTGTGGCTCGAACAAATTCCTCAACTAGCCCCTTGACCATTTTGAAAATTTTCTTTGGATGAAAATACCCTTGTGTCTTGAGCTTTGCGCCTGCCAGTTATTTATGTGTGGAAGGTGATTGAGCTGGATGGTAAGAGATTTAGAATGGGGCCCATTGTGAGCCATGTTTTTTATCCACACCTTCCTTCCCTTTCAAGAGTTAATTATAATACATAATGGAAAATTTTGGAACATAAAGCGGATCACACCACAAGAAACAAGGTGATTTTTCTGAGACCATTGAAACTTATTAGTGGCCCTAAACCATTTGGATAAATATGATATTTGTTTTTTCCCTTTCACCATGTATCTTTATTACTATGAACAGGTTTGATGATATATTACCATCACTGTGGCTCCCACAGAACATAGTATGTACCATTTCAGTTAGTTGCAAGTTTGGACAAAAAAATAAAATGTTTCGTTAGAAGTTAAGTTGTTACCTTTCCTTGATGCAAATTTTGTATCCATTTGATTAAGTGGACCATCTAATGGTAGATCCAATTCGTTCATAATATCTGTGGCCCAGATTTTTATCGATTTTGTGTTAGATTCATGATATTTCTGTTAATATACTTTTCCATGGCATACTTGTGTACCTTATTTGTCAATCATGTGCGTCCATGTGTTGTAATGTCGGTTGAGCCTTAGTAAGCTGAAGATCAAAGATTTAAGTGGACAATCATTATCAAAGAAAAAGAACAGGTAAAGGAGATGCTTTAGTGACCTTAACCATTTGAACCAAAACACCCAAAACCTCTAGACAATTTCGACCAATTAGTAAAATCCTTAGTCATCTTCATAATTAACCTTAAAACACTTAGAAAAACATGATAAGTTAGGCTAAAAAAAGATGTGAAAGCTGTTGTAATCAATCTAGCCCAAACAACAGTTTTCGATTGCACTTCGATGTCATCGAAATATGTTTCAATTGGTCTTCGATGTCATCGAATATAGGTCCAGCAAAATGTAAAGTCTTTGGACAAGTTTCGATCCCATCGAACAACCTTTCGACCCTATCGAAGTGGCTTTTTTGTTGCCATAATAATAATGTTCGATGCCATCGAACTGGATGTCCAGCAACTTCAGAAACTCTCTGGGCAGTTTTCGATCCCATTGAAGTTGGGTTTCGACCCATCGAAGTTGGATTTTTGACCATTGGAGATTTGCTTAAAAAAACAGGGGAGTTCGTTTTTGGGCTTCAGATAGAGATTTTAAGGATTTAGAAGCCACCATTGTTAAAGACCATTAAGAGCTCTAATCCTAACCCATTGCAAGTCATTCTCCTTTTGATTCATTAAAAGCATGGAGCATTCAAAGCTCAAATGAGAATGATATTATCCCCTCTTGTTCTCTAGGAATTTAGGCACCTTGACCATAGGTGGATCCTCTATCTAAACATACCCTGGAGATCCTTTAGGTGATTCTCCAACTTGCAACCTAATCCTATCCTTAAGTTGTAGAGAATTCACCACCTCATAGCACATTAGGCATCTCCAATGGAGCATCATATGCAATGGAGCTGATCGTTGGAGTTAGAGCATTGGCGACGCAATGACAGTAGTGATTGAGGGAGTAAAGGAGAGGTGATTGAAGCACGGGAGAGTGGATATCAAGCAACCTGAAGCGGCGCATCAACATGGCTTAATTCTGACAAGTAAGGTTGCCAATTATAGAGTCCCACATACTCTTTCCTCGTGGAGGATTAAGTATGAGAGTTTGGATTGTCAAACTCGATAAGTTCGATTGTAGGACCTAGGCTCAGTGAGAGGGTTAAATCAAGTCTCCATGTGGAGTCTCTGGCGAGAGTATACGTATGTTGTAAGGTTGGGAGAAACCTAGTTAAACTCCATGGTTGGGTGGAATTATTAAACACCTTAATAGGCTGAGAAGAACCTTGTCAAACTCCCCGGTAAGGTGGAACTGATTTAAAACACGTTGGTTGGGAGGAATGTTGAGTTCTGAATTGTGCATATTTATATCTCAATTCATCACACATTTACTTTGATTAAACTATTAAAACATCCGCTTTATGTATGTATTTGTATTTGTAGGAAAAAGAGAGAAACCTCATGAATTCAATGCCAAAATGACTTATATGAAGCACTTTGAAGATCAAATAAAGAAATGAAGAAGGCAAGAATTCGAGTGGAAGAAGTCCAAAGTTAAAAATAAAAAGAACGTGGAAATAGTAATTTTCAAAAGGTGTTTGATGTATCAGAAATTACATTTCGATATATCGAAATTGGTTTTTGATCAATCAAAAATTCATAATTTAGGGGCCGAACATTTGAACTCTCTGGACTGATTTTTTATGTATCGGGATGATTTCAATCAATCGAGATTTAAACTTCGATATATTGAAAAATCGAAATCTCAGGACTGAAAAACTTGCAACTCTTTGGACACAATTTCGATATATCGAATTGAGTTTCGATTAATCGAAGCCAGTTTAATCGATCGAAGTATTCATCGAAACCGAGTTTCTGCTGCGAACAAGTTACATAGTTCTCAAAGATTCCAAGTCGGTGCGTGGTTTTTACTATATAAGGACACATCTACAACTTTCTCAAGTCATTCTAAAAGAGTCATAGACGTGCTGGAGGTGGAGAGGATCGAAGTAGAGCATCTACAACTTTATTTTTCTAGTTTGTTTTCTAATTTCTTTTATTTTTAGTTGTTTTTCTTTTATTTTCTAGTTCAATCATGTCTTTAGTTGGCTAGGTTAAGAGGTGGAGCTTATAGTTAAATTTAATATTTAATTCGTTAAAGCAAGTACTCCAAATTTTTGTTTTGAAATTTTCAAGTTCTAGTTTGAATAAAGTTAATATTTTAAAATAATTTTGAGAGCTTGTGTACCAAGTATATGAGTTAAGAGTTTCTGATATTGATCATTATGATTTTATGAGAATTGAGTTATCGAGATCCTAGATCATACTTATTCAGAGGATGTGGGTGATGCTTCAAAGTGCCATAAGTTCAAGTTCTCCATGCTTCAAGAAGAACTAGAATTAGAGTTTCAAATTTGAGTTTGGATTGTTTAAGTGCTTGTGAATGTGATATCTTCCGATTGGATAGAGATAAGACTTCGATTTTAATCGTGTGTATATGCTTGTTGAATGAATTAGCATTGAAACTACTACAAGTGGATCCTTGGTGATCTAGTTATCTTAAGTTTATAAATTTTTCTTATCTAAGTTCCTGTTTATACTTTATCCTAAATATCTTAATGCTCTAGTCTAGTTGTTAAAATAGTTAGAATTAGTTCAATTATATAATTCCTGAGGACGATCTCAGTTTCACGATCAAATTATTACTACATCGCAACTTTACACTTGGGGTTGGTGAACAAGGAAACATGGTTGTGTTTGTGATGTATTTGAACACATTGTTATCTTAACATTGTATGTTTAATTACTTAATTATGAATGCTTGATAGGAATGTATGCTAGATACTAGATAGGCACATTCACACACAAGACAAGATGTGTTTTAACTAATTAGTGTAAACTTGAACTCTTATGATCCATTCTCATATAGTCTACATAGGTTGCATAGATTAAGTGCTTGATTAGTTAGATCATTTGTTAATCTATGCTTATTAGACTAGTAATTGATTAAGACTAGGTTGCTTAATTGTGTAATCAATTACTAGTCTATGTGATTGGACCCACTAAGGTTTTGGAAGCTGAATTATTCTTGTTTACTTATCTTAAATTATAGAATATTTTAAGCAGGCGAAAAGAATTTAAAAAAAGTCCTAATCACCCCATCTAGGACTTAACCATAATTCTAGTAGCTCCATCAAGCTTCTACACATATAGCGTAGGGTGTCGTATTAGACAATCTGACGCACTTTCAATTTTAAGGTATTGGTCGCCCACAATGATGGAAAATGCTAAATGGTTTCTAAACAATACATTTTTTTATTGTGTTGTGGTTAACCTGATCGGAAGCTTTCGGTCATCTTCTAGACAGTTACATTCCTTGAAATTTTGGAGAGAATTGACGGAGGATCGACCCTCAATGGAGGACAATCTTGACCTTCTTCACACATTGCCAATCTCGACCCTTAGTAGATAACGATCTCGACCTCGACCGTTCCAAATAATAGAGAGATTTCACCGATCCGAGGGCTTTGAAGAAGTTAAAAACAAATCAGTGTCGTAGATGAATTATCACAGACACGGCCTTCTTTCTCTTTGATCTTTCTCTCTCACCTTTTCTTCTCTTCTTCTTTTGCCTTTTCTCTCTCTTGCTCTAGAACGTGTAGGTATTGCTTAGGTTACCCTAATTCTATATTAGGAGTGGTTAAATAGTACAAGAGTCGAAATTAGAAACATATCACGCAAAATAGGAAATTTTATAAAACAATCGTACACACTGTGGTTGGGCGCCCAACCACGGCCAAAACTCTTTCGAGAAAAACTGAGAAAACACCACTAAATTTCAGTTGTCGGCCCGAACTCCCAACTTCAATCACTTGATCTGGGCCTCGGTCGCCTAATTACTAACTGTAAGTCTCCTAATAATGTCTCAAACAATCCAGGAAGCAACCGACATATTTTGGAGAGTTTTGGTCATTTGACCTAACCTGGTCTATCACCCGACAACCCAAGAATTGCACTTCTCTCCTCACACTCCTGAGGAGGAACACCACATCACTTTGTAGATCAGGGTGGTGTGGTGATACGACGAGATTTGATTGGTGGGGCCATGAGGATAAGGCGAGTATGTGATTGGCTGAAAATCCATTAAAATGTCCCGAGCTCATCTCTAACAGCACTGGCCCCTACCAATCAAATCTCGCCACATCACCACTGAAGTGATGTCACTAAATTTTATGGGCCCCACTATGATGTATGTGTTGTATCTACACCGTTCATCCATTTGGAGAGATCATTTTAAGGCATGAGCCAAAGAATGAGGTAGATCAAGAGCTCAGGTGGACCCCACCACAGAAAACAGCGGGATTGAACACCTACCATTAAAAACCTCTTTGGGAGCCACAAAAGTTTTTGATGAAGACGATATTTGTGTTTGCCTTTCGTCCATGTCTGTGTGAACTTAATAAACGTCATTGTGGAAGCTAGGAAAGTTTCAACAGCCGGCGTGACTGTCCCTTCCATATTTTCCACGTGAATATCTCTAATTTATCCGTTAATAAAGTGGGCCACACATGAACATAGAAATAAACATATTTAGTGGCATTAAACCAACCAACTACGTTCAAGACGCATTGGCTACCTAAGTGAGGATTGGAATGGCATATATATTTGTAAGATACAACATATGTACATATATAGTCTGAAGTTGGGTCCAGTAAAACAACTTGAGTCCGAGCCTGTTGTGAAAATTGATCCAGACATGCATCCAATGCCAAGGCCAGTCCACAGGCCAAGCTAGTAGGTCCAAGCCTAGCTAAAAGCCAGGTCGGGGACGTTGAGCTGGGCAACCATTGCCACCCTTATTTATTGCTCACCAGAAATACTGTAGTCTTATATACCATTGCCATCCTCGTTATTTATTGTTCACGACTAAAACCTTATAGAGCATTATTTTAGCAATCTCTAAGGAGGGAATTGTCATTTTTCATGATCAATATTCTATCATTTCTTGCACTGGGGTTACTTTCATCAATGTTATATAAAAAAATAAAAATAAAAAAATAAATAATAAAAAAAGCACACTAATGATCGTGAGTTGAATCTAACCCCTTATGGTGAGATAAAAAGGGAGTTTGGATCGTAAGGTACTTAAGCTACTTATACCTTAAGTAACTTATCATGATTTCTACTTATTAAACTGAAGTGATTAAGTAACTTTAAAGAAAAAAGCTACTTATAATTGATCATAAACCAAACTTACTCATATCAAATAAGTTATTAATCCACTGCTGTAAGGAAAAAAAGTAACTGATTTGGTGGTATCCAAACAGGCCCAAAGAGACCATGAAAATGTAGGAACTGAAATCTAACCTCAAAAGAGTGGCTTTTTGTAAAAATCGTCATAACGAACTATAGGTATGGCATGTGCAACACACATAACGAGAGGAAGGGAGAGAAAGCATGGGTGTTGACTACCGGCAAGGAGGGAGAGTTTTAGCCATAAAATCTAAGCCGTTGTAACGTTTTTTCAGATAAAATCTAAACTGTACATTGCCAGCCACTCACCTCTAATTGGACTTAATTACCACCTTTAAAACCCCCGGAAGTTCAAGACTTCCTCATATCATATCTAGTAGAAAAATGTTGAATGAAAATAGAGAAATACTATCTGTTAAGGAATATGATATGCATGTACATAGTGCAGCTCTATTATGTGCATAATGCTTACGTATTCTGTTTCTCCAAAAGGCTCTGGTGTAGCTTGTTTGTCTGCCTCTTTTGCTTCAGCAATGCCAAATGGAGAACATCTCACTTACAAGACGAAGTAATTGACGTTTTCATTGGGTATGACACGGCTGACTGAGTCATGGAAACTCACTGTTTTTTTTTAATTACATATATTTAAAAACATAAATAAATAAATAAAAGCCGTTGTCACAACGGCATGTTCCTGTTGACATGGGAATCTCGGTCGAGGCAACTCTTTCCAAGCCCGAGTTTTGACAAGCCGCATTAGCCCCCACAAAAATAAGTTGACACGGTTGATTTCTGAGTAATGGCAAAAAGATGGCTTTGGTCTTTGTTGGGATGTGGTTGAGCAGTTTTTTTATAATGTGATACTCCCGTCTTTAGCCATACACGTGATAAGATGCATCATCCTAGTGAGGTTTACCTTAGATGGCCCATGGTTTTCTATCTCTCTTTAGTCTTTTGCAACCTAAATCACAACGTTTACGGTTTTAGCATTTCACCGTCTATTTGAAAGACTCCAATAAAATGTTTAAGAGTATTCATCTTGGGTTAAATTCTAATCATGGACCATTGATGGTGGGATCCATAATACGTACGGTTAGGATCCACTATCTACCATGAGACTTGAATAACGAATCCACTATCTACCATGAGACTTGAATAATGAAAGAAGAGATCTATTATAAATACTGTAGAGACGGCTCTATAATATCGTTACGCCCCGTGGCAGATGCCTTTGGAAAATAATGCTGATGACGTAATCCAAATAGCCAGACCTCTTCTCTGCTCTCGTAACTTGGAAGTTCCTGCGCTAGGAACCTAGGTGTGGCCCACTGTGATGTTTTTGAGAAATCCACCCCGTTCATACGTTTTTTGAGATCAATTTAGGACATGAGACAAAAAAATGATCGAGATTCAAGACTCAAGTGGGCCGAAAACGTGAGGATTGAACGTCCACAGTTGAAATATTCATGGGGCCAAAGAAGTTTTGAACCAGGATATATAGTATATGTTTTTTCAGTTCATCCCAGTTGGAATGACGTTATGAACATTATGGATGGAATATAAACATCACTGTAAACCCCATGTAGATTTCAACGGTAGGCCTTTCCCTACCCACCTTTTCCTTTAGTGCGGCCCACTTGAGTCTTGCATCTTGGTAATTTTTGTTCGTATGTCCTAAAATGATCTCAAAAAACGGATGGACGGGGTGGATCTCTCACAAACAGCACGGTGGCCCCCACCTAGGTTCCCAGTGCAGGAACTTCCCGCGGAAGGCGTCCAAATAACAGCGATTTCGCAGAAATGCCCTGCTAAGGTTAGTCGGGTAAGGAACACGTGCAAGCTTGGGGTACGTGTGCTATCATCGGGCGAGTACGTTCCTAAAAAAAATTCTGCCAAATCCGTTCATTAATGAAGGGCCTGGATTGTTCATGTGTCCTGATGGAGGCATTTAGTCCTGATCTTGGAATGATTCTTTCGATCGAGGTGGCCCACAAAAGTGAATAGCCCGATCTTTCAGTCAGCGATCAACTAAAGTGAATTGTAGACCACTGGTTGGGGCCATGCATAGGGATGCTGGAAGCCATTCAAGGTGTACGTGATCATCTTGACTAGCCATTCGATTACGGACGGAAAAGATTAGGTTATGAAAGAGAGAGAAAGGTCCCATGGCACAATGAGACTGAGTTGACTCGGAGTGACTCAGTTAAATAAAACTCTTTAAGAGACTTTAACCTCACTCATTTAAGTACCCAAAAAATCCTAGAAATCCTCATTCTCATTTTCATTTGTGTGAAGTTGGAAAATTAGTTTTTTATTCTTTTTTTTCTTCTCTAAAATGGAAACTGAAAGGAAAAAAAGAATAAAAAAAAACATATTCAAGTTTCTCCCAATCTAGACCATCCATCATACCACCTTTAATCCTACTAGTGGCTGGGCCTTCTTCTTGTTCCTCACCTCCAGGCAGCCTCTTTGCTCTATTGCCGACTTGAATCTCTAACTTGGGAGGTTTTTGAGTCGTGCTCCATCCTAAGAAGCCAAGTACTTGGACCACTGAACAATGAGCCTCATTTGTGGCACCCATGCAGGCATGCATAATTCATCAGGGCTTGTTTGGCGTGGTTGTAGAATTGATTCTCAAAAAATTATTCTCCGCAATTACATAGCATGATTTTTATGGAGAATTGCTTCTTTGAAAAAGTACATGTTTACTAAACATGTATGACAAAAATAATTTCACGCCAAGGTTTCACTGGCCATGGCGTGGCCAATTTAAGTCTTGGATCTACCTCATTCTTGTCACCAGGATGGAGTGATGTCGCACTCATCCATGCATAAGTCTGACATATATATAAGTCTTGGATCTACCTCATTCTTGCAAGATCATTTTTCTAAAATTGATTAATTAAATAGTTAACACACTTAAAACATTAAAAAAGTAATTTTCAAAATCAAAATAACAAAAAACCTCATTTTAGCAAAGCCATATTGCCCTATTCAATATAACACACACACACACACACACACACACACACACACACGCACACACACACATCGCAATGCTCACCTGCGCACTGGTTCTCATGAGCACTTTTTATAACTCATCACACATGTGAGCCTAAAATCTAATCCATCCGTGTGATGAAGCATCCCAAAAAAACCTCAGGGCCAACTTTCAACTTGATCCAAAACTCTGGTGGGCCGTAACAGAGAGAGAGAGAGAGAGAGAGAGATAGAGAGGCAAATTGAGAGAGGAAACTGTTTATTTTTTCCGTGGCCCACCAAAGTTTTGGATCAAGTTGAAAGTTATGCCCTAAGGATTTTTTGGGGTGCCGCATCATGTGGATGGCTTATATTTTAAGCTCACATAGCGTGTGATGAGTTGTCAAAAAGTGCCCACAAGTTCTTGTGAGAACTGGTGTGCAGGTGAGCATTTTTCTCTCTCTATACACACACATCTTGTGTAAAGACTTCATAATCTTCAAGTGGACCCACCAACTTGGATGATAGGACTGCCATGGCATGGATCCCACCTACTGGGGCATGTAATGTACGCTAACTTGGTGATCCCATGGACCAGCAAGGTAGATTACTTGAATGCCCTGGTGAAGATGGCCCAGAGCCTTTGTTTGATGACTCTTTCCTTTTTATTTTTTAACTCTTGTTAGCTTGCGCATGGTTGCACCAAATTTATAATTTATAATATTTAGTGCCACCAAACGTGCCCTAAGACTTTGGGGCCACTGTCTCTCTAAACCCGACATGGTTATATTAGATTAAAAAAAGGCGGCACACTTGGCATGGCTTTTTTATTTTTTATTTTTACACACGCACTCACACCCCACATACACTCACGCACTCACACCACAGTGGCTTGAAAATTACACTCAAGCATCATCCTCGACCTAATTGATAACTGTAATGTTTTTAAAGGTAATAAAATGCAATCCCTACCTAGGTCAAGCGCCTACGACTTGTGTATCACACATGTGGCACATGCACAAGTTGATCGAATCAGGCGTGGGATTATACTTTGATTATGTTGCTATCAATTCAATTAAACACAGGGCTACATATGTGAACGAGGCCTGTATTCAGATTTTGTGTGTGTGCATAATGCACAGGCGAGGCAGAGTCTCCTCAACTCAATGTTTGATCGAATAGCTGGTGTCGCTCGTGTTAAGTCAAACTGATTAGAGACTAGACGCATGATCCAACTATCATCTCAGCCACTGGTTGTGCTTAATGATCAAGAGATTTTTGAGAGGGTAGGGGTTAGCCCTTTTGAATAGATTCTTTTTGCCTTGTATGAATAGACTCACATCTGCAAACTTAAGGAGTTATTCTTTCACTAGTATTTTAGCTCGATATTTTTCAAAAAAATTAATGAAGATGAACAAATAAATAAAAGAAATGCTAAACAATATCGATTCTTTTTAATATTTGAATGATTGTCCATTATAATCGATAAAGCGTCAACCAGCCAAAATAAATAAATAAATAAACGAGAGATAAATACCTGATTTGTTTATTAAAACAGATGATTAAGGCGAATGGTTTGCATAATGTGACTGAATGGTTATGATCACCAAAATCGAAACTAAGTTAACCATGATCCAACAACTTTATAAGGTTGTGAATATTTAATTTACTCCTATGGTACCATGGCAGGAGCTGCTAAGTAGTAATGATCTATGTTAGAACTATGCTAGGCTATGTAAAAGAAAGATGAATTGAAAAGTAAATTGAAAGGTAGATAGATGTGTTAGGCGTAGGGCCTTGAGCTCTTCTTTGCGTGCTCCTTGATTCTTCCACGTCACTATAGCCTACTATGTGTGGTCACATGTTTAAGAGAGACTCTTACTTCTTTGAGTTGTGCGTTGGTTGGAGTCCTTATGTTATTTGGCTTTGGCATCCGTAAATAGTTGCTTTGGTAGGATTATAACATTTAATATTAGATAAAAATTTCTTTTGGTAGAATTCTAACATTTAATGCTAAGAGAGAAAGAGACTTACTTTAATAAGACTTTTGCTTTTTGTAAATAATATTTTTTTTATAGAACTCTAGCATTTAATTCTTTATCTCCCATACATTTTTAATTCCTTCTCTTGAAGTCATCTACATCACATATTGGCTAGTTGTCACATAACGTCTTCTGGGTCATTTGATCTAGGCATGCCATATCGGATGTAAACTATGATAGGGGCGTAAGTAGGATTTCATCTATCATTTAGTGCGTAGTGTCAACACATGACCACATCTCATTGATACACATAGGTATATGGCAAAAATAGGTGTAAATATATTGACCCCTAATCAAATTCATCAATTGACCCATGATCAAATTTTACCTTGATTCGACTATACTAATCATCTAATAAATGGGCCTTTCCTCAATGGGAGCCATTGCTAATTTTAGTATTAAAATGGAAACTGAAAGGAAAAAAAGAATAAAAAAAACATATTCAAGTTTCTCCCAATCTAGACCATCCATCATACCACCTTTAATTCTACTAGTGGCTGGGCCTTCTTCTTGTCCCTCACCTCCAAGCAGCCTCTTTGCTCTATTGCCGACTTGAATCTCTTACTTGGGAGGTTTTTGTGTCGTGCTCCATCCTAAGAAGCCAAGTACTTGGACCACTGAACAATGGGCCTCATTTGTGGCACCCATGCAGGCATGCATAATTCTTCAGGTCTTGTTTGGCGTGGTTGTAGAATTGATTCTCAAAAAATTATTCTCTGCAATTGCATAGCATGATTTTTATGGAGAATTGCTTATTTGAAAAAGTACATGTTTGCTAAACATGTATGAGAAAAACAATTTCACGCCAAGGTTTCAATGGCCATGGTGTGGCCAATTTAAGTCTTGGATCTACCTCATTCTTGTCACCAGGATGGAGTGATGTCGCACTTCATCCATGCATAAGTCTGACATAAATATAAGTCTTGGATCTACCTCATTCTTGCAAAATCATTTTTCTAAAATTAATTAATTGAATAGTTAACACACTTAAAACATTAAAAAAGTAATTTCCAAAATCAAAATAACAAAAAACCTCATTTTAGCAAAGCCATATTGCCCTATTCAATATAACTAACACACACACACACACACACACACAGCCCAAAATCTGATCCGTCCGTGTGATGAAGCATCCCAAAAAAACCTCAGGGCCAACTTTCAACTTGATCCAAAACTCTGGTGGGCCATAACAGAGAGAGAGAGAGAGAGAGAGAGAGAGAGAGAAGCAAATCAAGAGAGGAAACTGTTTCCTTTTTCCATGGCCCACCAAAGTTCTGGATCAAGTTGAAAGTTGGGCCCTAGGGGTTTTTTGGGGTGCTGCATCATGTGAATGGCTCATATTTTAAGCTCACATAACATGTGATGAGTTGTCAAAAAGTGCCCACAAGTTCTTGTGAGAACTGGTGTGCAGGTGAGCATTTTTCTCTCTCTATACACACACATCTTGTGTAAAGACTTCATAATCTTCAAGTGGACCCACCAACTTAGACGACAGGACTGTCATGGCATGGATCCCACCTACCGGGGCTTGTAATGTATGCTAACTTGGTGATCCCATGGACCAGCAAGGTAGATTACTTGAATGCCCTGGTGAAGATAGTCCAAAGCCTTTGTTTGATGACTATTTCCTTTTTTATTTTTTAACTCTTGTTAGCTTGCGCATGGTTGCACCAAATTTGTAATTTATAATATTTGGTGCCACCAAACGTGCCCTAAGACTTCGGGGCCACTGTCTCTCTAAACCCGACATGGTTATATTAGACTAAAAAAAGGCGGCACACTGAGCATGGCTTTTTTTATTTTATTTTATTTTATTTTATTTTTAAGTTTTTACACACGCACTCACACCCCACGTACACTCACGCACTCACACCACAGTGGCTTGGAAATTACACTCAAGCATCCTCCTCCACCTAATTGATAACCACCATTTTTTTAAAGGTAATCAAATGCAATCCCTACCTGCGTCAAGTGCCTTCGGCTTGTGTATCACACATGTGGCACATGCACAAGTTGATCGAACCAGACATGGGATTATACTTTGATTATGTTGCTGTCAATTCAATTAAACACAGGGCTACATATGTGAACGAGGCCTGTATTCGGATTTTGTGTGTGTGCATAATGCGCAGGTGAGGCAGAGTCTCCTCAACTCAATGTTTGATCGAATAGCTAGTGTCACTAATGTTGAGTCAGACTTATTAGAGACTAGACGCATGATCCAACTATTCTCTCAGCTACTGGTTGTGCTTAATGATCAAGAGATTTGTGAGAGGGTAGGGGTTAGCCCTTTTGAATAGATTCTTTTTGCCTTGTATAAATAGACTCACATCTACAAACTTAAGGAGTTATTCTTTCACTAGCATTTTAGCTTGATATTTTAAAAAAAAAATTAATGAAGATGAATAAATAAATAAAAGAAATGCTAAACAATACCGATTCTTATTAATATTTGAATGGATTGTCCATTACAATCGACAAAGCGTCAACCAACCAAAATAAATAAATAAACGAGAGATAAATACCTGATTTGTTTATTAAAATAGATGATTAAGGCGGATGGTCAGCATAATGTGACTGAATGGTTATGATCACCTAAATCGAAACTAAGTTAATCATGATCCAACAACTTTATAAGGTTGTGAATATTTAATCTACTCCTATGGTACTATGGCGGGAGCTGCTAAGCAGTAGTGATCTATATTAGAACTAGGCTACGCTATGTAAAAGAAAGATGAATTGAAAAGTAAATTGAAAAGTAGATAGATGTGTCAGGTGGAGGGCATTGAGTACTTCTTTGCGTGCTCTTTGATTCTTCCACGTCAGTGTAGCTTACTATGCGTGACCACATGTATAAGAGAGACTCTTACTTCTTTGGGTTGTGCGTTGGTTGGAGTCCTTATGTTATTTGGCTCTGGCATCCATATATAGTTGCTTTGGTAGGATTATAGCATTTAATATTAGATAAAAATTTCTTTTGGTAGAATTCTAGTATTTAATGCTAAGAGAGAAAGAGACTTACTTTAACATGACTCTTGCTTTTTGTAAATAATACTTTTTCTTTTATAGAATTCTAGCATTTAATGCTCTATCTCCCATACATTTTTAATTCCTTCTCTTGAAGTCATCTACATCACATATTGGCTAGTTGTTACTTGGCGTTTTCTGAGTCATTTGATTTGGGCATGCCAGATCGGATCTAAACAATGATGGGGGCACAAGTAGGATTTTGTCTATCATTTAACGCGTAGTGTCAACACATAGCAACATTTCATTAGTACACATAGGTGTGTCAAAAATAGGTGTAAATATATTAACCCCTAATCAAATTAATCAATTGACCCATGATTAAATTTTACCTTGATTCGACTATACTAACCATCTAATAAATGGGCCTTTCCTCAATGGAAGCCATTGCTGATTTTTTTTTCTTCTTCTTCTTTTGGTGTTGCTCATTTGAATGCGGCCAAGAGCTAGCTGTAGGTATTTTAAGAACCACTTATCCCTATATTTTTTTATATGCTAGACTATTCTCTTCTAGTACATATTCTCAAGATGTGCCAATGTGCCACAAATGCCACCTACGTCAGACCCACATAATGTACTGCATTTGCCAGATATGCTATGCTATACATGTTGCCAATGACCCGTGGGTGTCATCATATATTATTGCCAGGCTTCCCATATGTGCTACTGTGCATCTTCCAGTGCATGCATTTGCCACCTATATGCTACCATATTACTTTTAGGCATCAGGCATGCATCATAAGTGCCAGTTTTTAATCAGCATGTGCCCCATGTACAAGTTGTCAATGGGCTAGACTGGCCCATTGGGCTTCTGAGCCTAACTAACCTTCAGCTCCAGTTAGGCTGACATGTAAATCTCATGACCTGTGCTGGGCCTAAAATTAAAGTATTTTTAGGAATGTGGATGTCTTGG
Organism: Liriodendron chinense; assembly: GCA_003013855.2. Classification (NCBI taxonomy): domain Eukaryota; kingdom Viridiplantae; phylum Streptophyta; class Magnoliopsida; order Magnoliales; family Magnoliaceae; genus Liriodendron; species Liriodendron chinense. The sequence goes on along the minus strand of PVNU02000736.1, from coordinate 883,407 downwards.
GCTATATTTAAAACCAGTTAACCCAGATCGGCCAAATTAAGGTTTTCAAAAGCCACTTTCCTAACGCCTCACCTGGAAAGGACAGAGGATAGCTACCTTATAGCAGAGATGCAAGCGTTGCCAATGCCAAGGGGGAATAGAGTACTAGTTGATCACCAACATTTTGAAAATTTGTGATGATTCATCCTCCTAACATGTCACAGTCATGTACGGCTATCTGGGCCACTCAAAACGTGGGGGACATTATGGATGGATTATATATCTAAGATTACACTGATCAAAACAGACTTAACCATCCAATCTATAGCCATCAAATAGACGGCTGACATAGCTGTCCAAATTACATTGCTTCATTTTCTCAGTGTAATTTTTGCATTATGATCTGTCCGCCATTAGTTCATAAATTTTTTGGGAGCCATACTTTGATGTGGGCCATTCATCATGTGTAATAGTAATTGTTCTTATGTGGGCTCAACTCGATATGGACAATTCATCATGTGAGTCCCCACCTTCAATATGAGCCATTCATCATGTGGGTTTACCTCAGAGAGAGAAATATTGTAAAGAGAAGCAGGCAAGATGGAAATTATATAAAATGTTTATGGACGAAGTTGTCCCACAATTAGCCCAAAAAATGCCTACTGCTTTAACAAAATAAAATCTAAAAAAAAAAAAAATATATCTACCATGAAAGAATTAGATGGAAAATAAACCATTACAAAACAATTTATTTTTGGAAAAAAGATTTACTTTTTCATAAATAAGCAAATAAGTTCTTATTAGATGAGATGCCAAACCCCCTCTCAATTTCCTTAACATGAGAGTATGCTCTCTTATTGAGATTACTTTCAAGTTATAAACCTCCTTGCTATAAATTACTAGAAGCATCGTCAATTTTTGTCATTTCATTTTAATTAGACCAAAGGCGATCACGATATTATCAGCTTGTGCATCCAAACACACCCTTAATTATCATTTATTCATAAGGATTGCAAGGCACGTCTGTAGACGTACACGTAGAGCAAGAGACATTCTGAGCCCATTTAGTCACCCTGTGCTCTATTCTTGTTCTTGAAATTTCCTCACATATTCCGCATGAAATTTGGAAATAGAAAATCAGAACCCCAATTCCTGCCTAGTCTAGAGTCCATTCTCCAGTCTCCAGTCTCCAGTCTCCAGACACAGTCTAGTCAATGAAAAGTGGAAGTAAAATAAAGGGGCAAGAAAATTAACGAGAGAGATAGACACAGAGGGAAAAAATTGGCATTGACACCCAAGCATGGGATCAGGTGGGTGCCAGGAATTGTCTGAATGTGTGGACACTGGATTGCGCTCGCGCGTAGGGCCCACTATGTTTTTGGCTTGGTTTGGTTTTGTCTATTTTGTGGGGTGCACTGTTACAATAATTAGCTGCCTTGATTGTACAAAACTTTTATGAGATCAATGGAATAGCGTCCACGGACAGTTAGTATTTGAGGGAGTCGCCACCAGCCGGAAAGAAGCTCTTAAATCCACAATCGGTCAGAACCATTGAAAAACGCCTAAATGACGAGGGTATTATGGAGAACCCCTAGTCTTTAAATGACTCCAAGTTTGGCAAGTTCCGTCTGCACCGTGAATTCTGGGTACAGGTCGTGGTTAGAAAAGGGGAAAGTATTAGGCACTCCCTTATCACCTGTGCAAAACACCGTCTCTACTTTTCAAGGCTTAATGATTTATTAAGAGATTTTGAAGAGTGTTCCAACCCGCAGGGTTAGGCCATACTTCACAGGCTTTTTAGGTCCGGGGAGGCAAAATAACAAAACACGATAGTAACTTTAATGTTTGTCAGGTTGCCATGAGCTTAGAGATCGAGGGAATAATCATTTTCTCCCACGGGGCAGGAGCTCGGCCGTGCCACTAGACTTGGAATGCTTGGATTGGGCAGACCTTCGGCTCAAGGGCTGATGGCAGCTCGAATCTTAACTCTTTTTTTTTTTTTTTTTTTTTTTGCGCAGGCAGGTGTCACATTGTGATTGGACAATCAGTCGGTAGGGGCGACAGATGGCGGGCTCTGATTTTTTCTACTCGGATGCGGTTACTGAGTATATGCATCCATAAATGCGGTTTTCTCAGTAATCGCATCTGGATGAGAAATTCCCATGCTTTGCGGGTGCATTGCCATTGTGCTCGCTCAGGGCTGAATTTTTTTCTCTGCCTTGTAAGTGTTCCCAAGGTCATGTTCCTCTATATGAGTTCCTGCTAATGTGTCTATGTTCCAATCAATTTGCACCGATAGGTGACCTCAGGATACTATTTAAGCCGTACAACTGCCATCGCCTTGATCCCCGACGAATAACGTCGAGCATGCTCGAAGGTGGGGTGTCTGCATGCCCCATATGACCACGCATGCAGATTACACATTCACCGCATCCATGGATGTGGATTACATACTCACTTCCATGGATGCGGTTTATGCACATTTGCACCCAAGTGGGGTGTCTACAGAATGATACTCAAATACGTGGAAACTCAAGTAGTCTTGGATGCCATTAGTATTTTAGCATGACTCAGGATAGTCTTCAAATTAATGAAGTTTCCTAGTCATTGCAACAAAGAAGTAACCCTCAAATTGCATTATGTTAACAAAGAAGTAACCCTCAAAGTCCAACTGGAAAGGAATATAGTAACAATTTGGAACCCAGACCATTATGTGAATGCTAAGGAAAGGAAATTACAATTTGGTCACTTCCTCTTTCATTGGACTACTAATTGCATCTCACGGCAATAGTGCATCCAAATGCACCCTTAAGCATATAAGGACGATCCACATTATTTGATAAATTGAATTAGGTTTAAACACGTGTATTAAATTATAATTATGAAAAGAATTGTGGTTGCATTTGAATGCACGAACGAATTGAATTTTAAACTTAGGGGTTAGTTAAAAGGAAATTGGAAATTTTGTTCGGAACTATTTGGATAGGAAGAATACAAAATGTGGATGTGAAAAACTCTGGTAAGGGAAAACGATGAAAATGAATCCAGTCTATATTGTTTGTTTTAATTGGTTGATTTTCATGGAAATATTGCAAGTCAATGGTAAGTGATGAGAGTTGCCTCTTTTAACTATGAAAGTAGAAATTTAACACATTTATTTTAAAAAGAAATTGATTTCCACAAATTTTGGAGAAAAACTCAATAATTACAATTGATTCCGCTGTAACTTTTCATTCATAAACAGAGAAGACAAAGTAGACTTCCATGAAATGCAATTTCATTTTTTATTTTTTATTTTTTTTTATTTCCTTGTTTTCTAGTATAGTTTGCATTTTCTGTCCTTTTTAACACCATTTGGAAAGTAACACAATGCATTTTAGAGCCAAGCGAATGTTAAGAAAGAAATTAACATTTAATTATTCCTGCAATCGTGGCTTACCGTGTTAATGACCACAATCCAATTTGATTGTGTATCCTAATGCATGAGCTTGGATTTGGTACTACCCTTACCAGGACGCAGTGAGAGATGGATGGATACGTGGCAGGTCGATATTGGTGGATAGCAGATGGGGCCCACACCTTAGTTTGCTGATGTGACGGGTCTGTCTGTATTCTACCAATACCGAGGTGCGGGCCCTGACTCTCCACCTACACCAACCTATCACATACCCATTTATCTCCCACTGCGTCCTGGTGGGGGAAGTACCTAATCCGAGCTCATAATGCACCTTCATGGAAGATCATGGAAAACAGTTCTTTTGTTAGAAAAGAAATGCTTTGCAACCAGCTGTCTGAACACTAGAAAGTAGTATTCTATATGGTAATGCAATCACATATATATGGATGTTGCTTTAGGTGGGAATTCAGACATGGTGTGAATATGATAGCTAGAGTAGCCATCTATCAACTGACAATTTTATCATGAGGCCGGCTCCACTACAAGTCTAGTTCAACATGCTTATTCTACAATTTATGCCCCTGTGTGTAAGAAGTTATTCCCCTGCATGTAAACACTTATTCACCTGCTTACCCACTATTGCTTATGATGGGCCCACTGCCATGTGTGGGGGGCTTCTGATAAGAAAGGGCTTCAATTCTCCACATGTGTGCATGAGTCACGTGAGCGAGAGGTGTAATGGAAAGAGAAGTTTCCTTCTCAAAGTCTCCTTCTCCTTCTCCTTTCTAGGAACCTTCTCTAAGTCTCTCTTCTCCTCCTTTTCTTCTCTCTAGTGATTCAGGGTTCATAAGTTAGAGAGTGTGAACGCTCACCATCCAATGGAATTAAGTTAAAATTAATCTTATTCAAATATTAGGTGACCACACCATATGAAACAGTCAACAACCTCCATAAACCTCATGGCAGCCCACATGATTGTTGGATGCACCTGATTCTCATGGCTTCCAACTTTCATGGTGGGCAACCCATGAAAGTTGAATGACAGGTTGGATGTCGTTCACACACCACGGTGGGCCCATGTTCTACAAGGACTAGCAGAGGAACTGACCTCATCTATTTATTTGCAATTAGTGTGTTTGTTTAATGATTATGCAAGTATTTATGTAATTTAGGAATTTTTCTAAGCCCAAAAGTATGCGTGGCTCATTGGCTTGAGATCCAATCCTCTGCCAAGCCCACAAGCATTTAAGCAGCTCATGTACCACTCTCTAGATGCTCTTTGCCAAGAATAAGAGCAATCCACTCTTTAGGTGTGGCACAATTAATGAAAGAATATACGTCTGAAAAATACTTGGTTGCAAGTTTTTTTTTTTTACCCAATAGCCCACTTATTGAATGGATGAGATTTATTTCATGCAAGAGCTTCCACACAGTCAAACCCACATGATGGACAGCTCAAATATAGCCCTGGTTGCATTCGTTGCAACTCGTTGACCAACATTGCAGTGTGACTAACAGGGGTGGGTGAGTGGTAATAACAATGGGGTGTGTGTACTAACAAAAAAAAAAAAAAAAAAAACACTCATGGACTATTATCAACCTACGTAACAGTCTATTACATTACCAACCCGTGGGAATTTTGTGCTTTCATTCCCATACAAAGCCCAATAAAAAGGGCAGCGGATTGCGTCCTGCCCCTGTATAGAAAATTGGTCCAGGCGGGCTATGTGGGACCCACCGTACGATGTGTGGGTTTTATCCATGTCATTCTTCCATTTTTCCATCTCGTTTTGGCACACCAGGCCAAAAATGAAGCAGATCCTGCTCAAAAAGGCCAGTGATAGTCATGGTCACCATTGAAACCTTCTTAGGTCCCACAGTGATGTTTATTTATCATCCAACCTGTTCATAAGGTCAGGTTGACCTGGATGAAGGAAAAACAAAAATACCAGCTTGATCCAAAACTTATGCGGCTCTCAAGAAATTTTTAATGGTCAGCGTTCAATCCCCACTCTGTGGTCTACTTGAGCATTGGATTTTCCTGGTTTTGTGTTTTGTTACTTAAAATGACCTTTCAAAATGGATGGATGGAGCGGATAAAAACCATACATCGTAGTGGCCCCACAGAGTCTCTGCCTGGACGCATTAAGCATTTAATGCGTCCCGCAATCGGCTTCCAAACAAAAGGGAGAAGGCTGCGTTGGAGGGAAGCGGACTGGGTCCGGCCCCCGCCCGTCCCTAGCAAGGAACGTGCGATCCGGAGAATGTGAAACTTATGACACAACTTTCATCATGACCGGGATAACCGTGTTGGTGCGACATGACTCATCCTTCAGGTGGGCTCATGAATTCTTAGTCCCTAGGGCCAAATATCGGCCGGATCCACAGCTCAGGTGGGCGGCACCACAGGTAATGGTCATGAACATCAACCATAGTGTGTTCCGGGTCACCTGGTGTGCGTCTTTCATCAAATCGGGTCTCAGAAATAAAAATTAACCCGACCCAAAAACTCAAGTAAGCAACGTGGCATGAACTGAGAGGACACGTTTGACTCGCAGCTGCAACACCAGCCAGCTAGCTAGTCGCAAAGCTCTGTGCGCCCGCCATGATGTGTTTTTATCTATGCTGTTGGTACATTTTACAAGCTCATTTTGCGACATGAGCTCAAAAAAAAGCTTAAGCGGACCACACCACAGGAAAGAGTGGGGGTTGAAAACTTTTTGAAGGTCACCAAAATTTTGGATCTGATATTTGTGTTTTCCATACATCCAAGCCGGTATGAACTTATGAACAGGTTTGGATGACAAATAAACATCATTATGTGCCCTTAGGAAGGTATCAATGGGGTGGACATCATGTGGTGTGGTTCACTTGAAATTCGAATTTAGATCATAAAATGAGCTGGCAAAATGGATGGAAGGTGTGGATAAAGCACATACATCATGGTAGGGGGCGAGACTTGGGTTGAGACACGGAACAAGCCATGTGGGTGGGACCCTGAACCTAGGGCCCACCTGGATGTATTATTTGTAGATCCATGCCGTCCATCTGTTTCTTTATATTATTTTAGGATGCAATCCCAAAAATGAAGCAGATATATATTTTAAGTGGACCACACCCCAAGAAACAATTTTCATTCAACTATGACCATTAAAAAACTTCCTGGAGTCCACCGTAATGTTTATTGACCATCCAATCTGTAGATAAGGTCACGTAGACAGGAATGAAAGGAAAAAAACAAATATCAGGTTGATAGAAAACTTTTGTGGCTCACAAAAGGTTTTTAATGGTCATCGACCAGTATTTCTTACGTTGTAGTCCACCCAAAATTTTCATCTTCTTCATTTTAGGTACCATAGTAGAAAATAATCTGGAAAAGAAGATTAACCGCATGGATCTACAAGGAATACATCCAGGTGGGCCCTAGGTTCAGGGTCTCACCCAAGTCGCGCCCCATGGTAGGGCCTATAGAGATTTGACAGCAGCTATCTAGCAAGTGCTGGGGTCACAGTCAAACCGCGTTCGAACTGAGAGGTTTTAGCCGCAACTTTACATTTTTTTTTTTTTTTTTTTTTTTTATCAGAGTTCTCACCTGCTGAAGGGAGTGGATTTCACACATACAAGATGGTGCGCCCCTCAAAGCTCGGGTGTTTCGCTCGCTGCATGAAACAGTCCTGACTCCTGATGCACGCGTGTCTGTTTCCATGGGGATCAGGAACCAGCGATGTAGGTGTGACTCTGACCGTTGCGCCCTTCAACAGTGAACATCCAATTCTCATTGTTTCCTGTTGAGCGGCCCTCTTGAGTTTTGAATCTGTCTTATTTTTGGACTCATGGCCTAACATGATCCGACAAAACTGATGGAGTAGATAAATTTCTCAAAAACATCCTGGTAGGCCCCACCCATCTTCCAGTCACAGGAAGACTCTGGCAGGCAATCAGCGCCCTCTCCGTCCTCCAATTGCACTCTCAACCTGCCACTGTGGACATCCTGGTCGATGCTGTATGCTTCAGATCCACTTAATGAGGAGGTAAAAAAAAAACAGGAATTCATATAGTCTGCTCCGCAATAATAGAATTTTCCTGTTTTGCCCCCACCTCATTGGTCTATGTGAGGACTGACATTGTCAGCATCCTGTTATGGACGCGGATTAGCTACTGACAGGTTGAGTAGCGAATATCGCTACTGAAGTGACGTCACCATGTTCCGTGGGCTCCAACATGATGTAGGTGTTGTATCCACACCGTCCATCCATTTGGAGAAACCATTTTAGGGCATGACTCAAAGAATGAGGCAGATCCAAATCTCAAGTGGACCCCACCACAAAAAACAGTGGGGACAATGACATCCACCGTTGAAAACTTCTTAAGGGCTACAGAAGTTTTCGATCAATCTGATATTTTAGTCTTCCCTTCCTCCGTGTCTGTGTGAACATCTGAACAGGTTGGATCTCAAATCATTATCTTCGTGGGCCTAGGAAGTTTTCAACGGTGGACGTTATTGTCCCCACTGTTTTCTGTGGTGGGGTCCACTTGAGCTTTGGATCTGCCTCATTCTTTGAGTCATGCACTAAAATAGCCTCTCCAAATGGATGGACGGTGTGGATACAACACATACATCATGTTGGGGTCCACATAACATGGTGACGTCACTTCATTAGGTTATTCGCTGCTCAACCTGTCCGTTATTGGGGGAGAAACTCGATCAACTCGACTCGAAAAAACTCGCCTCGACTTAGTAGAACAAGTCAAGCCAAGCTTCATTTAGGAGCTCGAGTCAGAAATCAAGTCCAGTTTGACCACTGGGTCACTCAACTCGACTCGACTTGAAACTCGACTTGATTCAAGCTCGACTCGGCTCGACCTCGACTCGACTCGTTTCATATAGATATTTGTTAAAAAAAATCATAATCTTTTTATTTCTTAGTTCTCTCTCCCCCCACACACATTGTGCCATATGATCATGAAGATGGTCCATATAATAATCAAGGCAGTCCATTCATGTGGTGAGCTATACATGTATTGTGTTAATTTATGGTTCATAAAATGTTGTTAGTGGTCTGCATTCAATGTATGTGTGACCTAACCAAATAAAAAATCGATCAGAGCTACGCCATTTAAATGGTGGGGTCCCACTTGTAGAAATACTATTCTCCCCCAATATATGTGTGACTTCTTTAACTTAATGTGGTTGACTTTTAATTTGTATTTTATAGCAAAAAATATAATAAATTGAGGTGGGAACAAGCTCGACTCAACTCGAGGTGAGCTCGCTTCGATTCGATCCACTAGCTCGAAAGTTTTAGTAAACAAGGCAAGCTCCAATGATAAGCTCGAGGGTGAGCTCGAGCTCGAGCTCGAACTCGAGGAGAGCATGACGAGTCAAGCCAAGCTTGACCCACCTCGACTCGACTCGGCTCAGCTCAATGTATAGCCCTAGTTGGCAACACCACCTAATCAGTGACCTGCCGAGACAAAACTAGGGCAAGCCTAACCCATATGACCTCGGCTTTGGGAGCGGAAAACACCTGATCCACTCTGGCTAGGTTGGCTTGAACTTTTACTGCCACGAATGGGATTTGGTTGGATATTGACCCCTCCAACGTCGGGTCAGTATTGTTGGTGCCAGAAAAGGTTCGCGGGCTCCACCTTGATGTACGTGTTTTTATCCATGCTGTCTATCCATTTTGGCGGATCATTTAGACCACGAACCAAAAAATAGGTAGATCCAAATCTGAGGTGGACCACACCATGGGAAGCAGCAGGAATGTCCACCAGTAAAAACTTCTTAGGGGCCATAAAAGTTTTGGATCAAGCTGCTAATTGAATTTTTCCTTCATCTAGGTCTGTGTGACTAAACCAACAGTTTGGATGGCAAATAAACATTACAGTGTGCTCTAGGAAGTTTTTAATGGTGGATGTTCAATCACCACATTTTATTGTGGTGTAGTCCACTTGAGATTTAGATTTGCTTCACTTTGGGATTACGTCCTAAATTGAGCTTGTAAAATGGATGGCGGAGTGGATAAGACACAAACATCATAGTAGGGTCCACAATACCAACCAATACATGTAAAACTGTAATTATGAAATTGAAGGACCGTACATTGCATCGGATATGAAGATCGGGAAGGAATCAAGAAAGAAGGATGACTTACTTGCTTGGGCCATCTATTTCTCCGGTCTAGGATTTTCCACACCTGGAACTGCTGTATAGAAATTTGGAGATGGGGTATTCGTTTTCTATGTGTTTCGGTTTGGGGACTCAGTATTCCTTAAATAAGAATGGGTAGATAGGTGTATAAGAGTCAGAATGCTGTTGGCACCACCCCTCACGAGTGTATAAGAGTCAGAATGCTGTTGGCGCCACCCCTCTGCTCCTCACGGTTTTGGCTATATAAATCAGAGTCCATGTTCCACTGTAACAATGTTGGCCTCCTTTATACGATGCCAACTATAGTGGGGTCCGCTGGTTAGTCCACGGTCTTTCGACATCTTTCTTAGGTCCGGCCATTGATAAGTTGGGCCTACCATATAGAATACTTACAGTACTGAGATCTCGAAACTGGAGGGGTCACCTCCGGGTCCGAGTCCACCGAACGGGCCCTAACTGGGGCCCACCTGATCTAAGATATACGGTCTGGATGCCTCACCCACTTTCTTGATTGGAAAGTATCTTTTGCTTTCCACATGATGAAGCAAATATAAATTGCCAACACATCATCCGAACCGACCTACTTTATCTATCTTCGCTGGAGCTTCTCTTGAAATTCCAGCACTCAAACTCATTCTACGCGAACAAAATAAAAGAAACTACTCAGAATTCTTCCCGAAATCCCCCTGGGATGCCGCAAGACCAAACATCAAGCATCATCCACTATATAAACTAATCTCTCTGTCCTCAGATTTCTCAGTCCAGATTTTCCCATTTCTCAATCTCATCAAATAACAATTTGCCCATTTCGCAATCTCCGCGAATCTCTTAAAAACCCAAATTGAAATGACATCAGCAGACACCCTTTCACCCTCTTTGCCATTAGCTTACTGTGTTGGGATTCTCTTCTTTCACTTAGTTTTCAACTGGGTCACCAGATATCATGCGTTGTGCTTCGAGTTCATGTCGTTCTTCCACTCACTAATCCGATTCAAGTTCGTGGAATCAAAGTCTCTCGACGAGAGAAAAATCCCAGATTCTGATATCAATGAGGAGGTGCAGAACATGTCGTCACAACATGTCGGTTTAGGTGATGGAGGGGATGCAATTCTGGATAGAGAAGATGTTAAGAAGGTAATGGCGAATCTGGGAATTGCTTGTAATTCGGACGATGATACGCTCAATGAGTGTTTGGGTTCGGATGAGATTTCGATGCTGTTCGCGGAGTTGGAGCCGAGCTTGGAGGAAGTGAAGGAAGCATTCTGTGTTTTCGATGCGAATGGAGACGGATTCATCGATGCGGAAGAGTTGCAGAGAGTCTTACGCAATTTGGGCTTGGGGGAAAGATACAATCTGCATGCGTGTGAAATGATGATCAGAGCTGTCAGTAAGAAAGGAGAAGACCGGATAGATTTTATCGAATTTTTTAAAGTAATGGAAAACAGCCTCTCTTGATTCCTCGTTTGGATGTGAAACTTTTGAAATTCTGCAAATTAAAAAAGAAAATTCTCATTTCTCCCATGAAATAAACAGCCGATTTTTGAATTCTGAAAGGTGGCATTTAAAAAAATTGGTGATCCAAACGCTACCTTAATTATGATTGGTTTGTAGGTGTGATTGAAGCATAAATCATTGGAGCGTGTTTTCTTGATAGCACAATATTCCTATATATTTTCTTTTTTTCTTTTTTACTTCACTTTCTTTATACATGTCATGGTTGAACGGGTCGGATTGAACCTGTTTGGACGGAACCTTCAAGTTCTGATCCTGGTTCTAAAACTTGGAAAGGAAGGACGATTATAACTAAGCATTTTTATTGAAAAGAAATGCTCTATCACTATCAGATTATAGTGCTCCTAGTTGAATCAGTTCATTTTTACAGTTCATCAGTCGATCTGAACTGTCCATTAAGTGCAGGATACATTCGATAGTCTATGTTACAAAAACTGTACTTATTGAATGATCCAATCCATCTTTGATTTGTGCTTATTATCTGCAGCCATCTGTTTTCTAAAGCCAGGGATGGAATGGTTATGAGAAATCCATGATGGCCCTAAGGTTTGTGGAGATAGTCGGTTGATAGGACGCGGATTAGGCAGTGAGGCTGTCACCACCCTCAGCGGGCGGGTTGTGGTTACGTGGTGAGATTTAATTGGTGGGGCGTGAGAACAGGCCGAGTATGTATTGGGCCCATCTCTAGCAGCATATGACCCTACCAATCAAATCTCAGCACGTCACCAGACACCACACCGCTGAGGGTGGTGAGTTCGTCGTAGCTGCCTTTGTTGGGAATAAAGCCTCACACGTGGTTTCCTTACCATGCAAGATTTCAGGAACGCGGGTGAGGTGAGGATGGAAACACCGACTTCAGTGTGGCGGTGACCGTGGGGCCCACCTTGATATATGTATTATATATCCACACCATTAATCTGTTTTTACGGCTATATTTTAGGGCATTGGCCAAAAATAAATCCGATATAAATCTCAGGTGGACCACCAGGAGAAATAGGAGTGATTAAACGCACACCATTAATAAAGTTTTAGATCAAGCTGATATCTGTGTTTTGCCTTGATCCAGATATTTGTGACCTTATCAACGGTTTGGCTGGCAAATAATCATTACAATAGGTCCTAGGAAGTTTTCAATGGTGGGCATTCAATCACCACTCTTTCCTATGTGGTGTGGTCCACCGGAGATTTTATCTGCTTCATTTTAGGGTATGGGGCTCATGCCCTAAAATGATATGTCATAATGGATGGATGATGTGAATATACAACACATACATAAAGGCAGGCCCCACAGTCACGGCCTAAGTGAAGTAAGTGTTTCCCTCGGATCAGCATGATTTTTGGGATTTTACATATTATGAGCCTCATAGATTGCACGGTGCCACACATACATCAAGATGGCCCACAAAACAATTAAATGCAAATCACGAATTAACATGTGAGCCCTGTTGTGATGGTTATACATGTGTGCCCTGTTGTGATTTAAATTTTGAGGGGAGTTCTCTGATTCTCTAAAACATTTTAAAAAAAAAAAAAAAAAAAAAAAAAGCAAACTACGAATTAACTCAAATTGAACCGTCTAAATTGTATAACAAACTATTTTTAAGTTGCCATCCCAAAATCAAAGTGGGCGAATGATCGTACCCTTAATCCATGGATACATGTTTGTTGGAAAATGACCAATGGATGTCCTTCTGACATGTCAAGGACATCACAGTGATCAAGAAATCCTAACCATCTAATTCAGAAGTAGTGATGCGTAGTGGATACATTCAAAGAAACGGTATCATTGGTGACTGACATGGTAATCAAAACCGATTTCTAAACCTTGCAGTCAATGGTTGAGATCATTTCCATTGATTAATATCTCCATTATTGCACAGTCCAGATCCATGTACCACTCAACCTGCATCCTCTTGGGCAGGCCCCACGCATTCAAGTGAAAAATCCACTCAAGGTCTGGCCACCGTTCGTTAGTGGTGGCAATACGGGACGGGTCTGTGCCAGGCCTCCAAAGACACTTACGACCCAAGGCCCAAGCCTGCCATGGGACTGGCAAAGTACGCGTAAACCCATGCCTCAAAAGGAAAAAAAAAAAAAAAAAAAAAAGGTTAGGCCTCTGCCTCAACTCGGCCTGAATTTGATAAAATCCCATCCGCTTGAATGTTTTTAATTTGATAAAATCCCATCACACATGACAATAAATAAATAAATAAAAGAAAGCATTTTAGAAGAATGAAACCAGCCACCTATGCTCAAGATGCATGGGTTGCCTGAGTGAGGATTGGCATATTTCTAGAGATATAGCATATATACATATGAAATCTGAAGCTGGGTCAGGTAAAATTACCTGATCATCCGAGGTTGGCATGAAAATCGATCAGGGCAAGCATCCAATGCCCACAGGCCAAGTTAGTAGGTCCAACTTAAGCCTTGTTAAAAGCAAGTCAAGCTTATTGAGTCGGGGTACCTTTTGTCACCAATTCAATCAAACTGGGCCACTTGTGTGATCGAGGGCCTAGATTTAGTTTTTGTATGTGGGTAATGGCAAGGGCGTACCAAAGTCAACTCAACTCAAAGTTTGACTAAACCGCTGGTGTCCTCCCATGTTGAGCTGAAAAGATTAGAGACTGGGATGAAAAATCTAAGGCCATCTCAACCACCAATGTTTGTGCTTTGATCTATTAAAACGATTTGTGAAAGAGAAGGGGTTAGCCCTTCCGAATATATTCTTCTTACCTTATAACAATAGATGTGAGTTTATAACTTAAGGACTTGTTTTTTCACTAACGCTTTCAGTTTAATATTTCTTAAAGGAACAAGTATGCATAAATAAATTAAATTTAAAAAAAAAAACGTTACCAATTTTATTAATATGTAGAAATGATGCTCATTACAATCGAAAAGTTGTAAGATAACCAAATAATAATAAATGAGAAAAGGAAAAGATAAATACCCAATGCATATATCAAAACAGACGATCGAGGCAGGAGTGATAAACTAAATTAGAACTTAGGAGATCACGGTCCTACAACTCAAGGTTGCAAAAAATTATTTCTACTCATAAGGTGCTGTAGTGGGCCGTTAAGTAGTAGCTTTGTAAAACTACACTAGGCTAACAAAGATAAATGAAAGATAATTTAAAAAATAGATTGATGTGTTTGACATAGGGCTTTTGCTCTCATGCCATTGCTCTAGATATGGGTATCTCTTGATTAATTCGAAACTCCCACCTTGCATTGGAAAGAAAAGATTTTGGCTAAATCCTAACTCGTTGGGTCTTCGGATATTCTTTTCATAGTTAATCCTTCGCGAGGACGTTCATGGCTCATTACATGAATCAAGTTAGAGACCACCAAAGTTTTACTAGATTTGAGGATCTCAAGGGTTGATTTGGGTGTTAGATTAATCATGGCCATTTAACATCTCTTATCAATGGCTCACCTTATCGTTCTCAAGGTGTTGGACAGTCTAGATCAAACCACCTACATTTAATCATCCCATAGGTGATGGTTTGGATTGATGGAGGGATTTGACACCTGACACTAATATGTCATCGCCCATATCTTATCTAATTCTCTTATTCTCTTAATTCTGATTAATGTACGGTGGGGAAGACCTAATCATGCCAATGTGTTTATTCCTCTGGATATGGGTCCGAACTGTGGTTGGATTTTCTTCGACATTGCTCCAATTTGCAGTTCTTTAAAATCTTCTCGAATGCTACAGTCTCTCTGAATGTCTATATAATGATCTCCTATTTTGGAAGGATGTGAGAGACAGCTCCATCGAGAAGATCATGCATGGTTTGTAAATCCATTCTCTCAGTAGGTCTCTTATAGACGTGTTGGGTATGTTACCTCATTAATATGTACGATAAATGTGCCCACGTGGCATGCACTGATTTGTTCTTCTAATGGCGGGCATGAGGGTTCATACCTTTATATTTATAATCGAATGTGTATTGCTGAAGGAAGATTAAACATGATACTCTCAGACAACAGTAGGTTTCACCCCAGTTGCGGTCACGTAGTGTCAACACGTAGCATCCTTTAATTGGTCCACGTCAAGGCATCGAAAATGGGTGTAAACAACACCTATTGCCAAGCCAAGTTCAAAGTCGGGCCGAGTTTGTTGAGCCGGGCACCTATTACCACATTTATTGTTTATTATTCACCAAAATCCGAAGTTTTATTGCCACCCTTGTTGTTAATTGGTCACAAGTAAAACTTTATAGAAGTATTTCAACAATATCCAAGGAGGTTATGGTTGTCAATTTCCATGAACCACATTTCCATCATTTCCTGCCCTAAGGACTCATTTGGCACCATGGCTTCAAAATACCCAGGTTGAAAATTCGTTGGATTTGAAATTCTTCGGTTATGTTTGGCACCCTAGGTTTAGAATTCCTTATAATCCAAAAGTGGTTATGCACTTAAATTATATAGTATATTTACAAGAGTTTGAATCTGACGCAGTTAAATTTAGTAGTATATTTATGTGAGTTTGAATTTAATTACTAAATCAATTTAATATCCCTAAATATGTGATGTTTGACATAATGATTGTAATAAGCCCATCGAAATATATTCTTTAGCAAAAAATAAAGAAATACCAAGCCTCATATGGGCCACAAGCATAGGATCACAACTAAGCAACTAATTGCCAACGTTTTTCAACCCTTGATTTATATGACCAATGTTTTGATTGATTAGATCATTCTATTGTTGTAATTTTAGTGATCCAGTTGATAAACTAACTATTTTGGGATATCATCATCAGGTCATGTGCACAACAGATTAATATCCTAGTGACACATATGTTACACATGCGACTCTCTTACTTTCAAAATTGAGAAAAAAAAAGAAAATAATTAATAATCGAAGTAAAAGAGAGGGTTTTGCAAAACTCACAAAAAATGGGGATTGGAAATCCCCTAGGTTCAAAATACCCTACTAATTCACCCAGCCAAAAGTCTTATGAATTCAAAATACCCTCAAATCTCCTCAAATCTAGAGTGCCAAATGACCCCTTGAGGGTATATTCATAGTTGTTAAAAAAAGATAAATAAATAAAAGAAACACAATAAGACCATGAGTTGAATCCAACAATTTGTGGTGAGATAAAGAGACCATGAAAAATTGACATACTGAAATCTAACCTCAATAATTCATTTCATTTAGGTGGTTCTGTCTAATTAAGCAATAAAAGGGTGGCTTTTTGTAAAAATCCTCATAATAGGTATGGCTAGGGCTGAAAGTTGGGCGGGTTCAACCTGACCGACCCGACATTGGGTTGGGCTTGGGCAAGAAATATCAAACCCGATCTCGAGCTTGGGCTATACAAACACCAACCCGATAAAGCTTGGGTTGGGCTTGGGTTGAGGTCTTGGGTCGCCCGACCCAACCCGAACCCGATCTATATATAAGTTACTTATAATTTTATTATACTTAAGTAAACTTATTGGTTTATATTACTTTAGTAAGTAAACTTATAACGTTTGAAATTTGATATACTTTTAGTATTAAAGGAGTAGTTATCCTAGCTAATTTGTTTGGAAAAAAGTGAAGTTCTTCATAATAAATAACTACATACATAATTAATAAGTCATAGGTACGAAAAATAAGACGTGTATTGAAACATAATAGGCTAATGTAATAATGAAGATATTAGCATTTATCAACCCGATCAACCCGACCGAGCCCGCTTGGGTTGGGCTTGGGTTGAGAATTCCCAACCCAAGGTTGGGTTGGGTTGGGTTGGGTTAGGGTTAAGGTATAGGAATCTTGGGTTGGGTTAGGGTTGAGCACCAACCCGACCCAACCCGCCCGACTTTCAGCCCTAGGTGTGGCATGTGCAACACACATAAAGAGAGGAAGGGAAAGAAAGCATGGGTGCTGACCACTGGCAAAGTAGGAGAGTTTTAGCCATAAAATCTAAGCCGTTGCAAAGTTTTTTCAGACAAAATCTGAACCGTACATTGTCAACCAGCCTCACCTCCAAATGGACTTAATTACCTCCTTTAAAACTCAAAATTGAAAATTTCCTCGTGTGATATATAGTAGAGATTTAACATATATATCAATATTCATCTTTCTCAATGAATCTTATATCATCTTTACCAATGAATCTTAATAATCTTAATATTAGAAAGGAAATGTTGAATGAAAATAGAGAAATGCTATATATGTGTTAATTAGGAGAATATGATATATATGTGTACATAGTACAGCTGTATTCTGTGCATATGCTTATGTATTCTGTTATCCTGGAGGCGTTGGTTTAGCTTGTTTGTCTGCTTCTTTTGCTAAGCCAACGCCAAATGGAGAACATCTCAATTACAGGATGATGCAATTGACGTTTTCATTGGATATGACGTGGCTGACTGAGTCATGGAAACTCGCTGGTTTTTATATTACACATGTCTAAAAAATTTAATGAATAAGAAAGCCGCTGTTACAACGGCATCTTCCTTTGGATATGTTCCTCTCGGTCGAGGAAACTCTTTCTAAGCCCGAGTTTTGACTCGTCGTATTGGTCCACAAAAATAAGTTGACGGTTGATTTCCAAGTCAATGGAAAAAAGGATGGATATTAATCCTAGTTGGGATTTGGAGCAGTTTTTGTGATAATATGATCCTCCCGTCTTTAGCCATACATGTGGATAGTAGACGTTTGATCAGGGACATCCACCTAGTGGGGTCTACCTTAGATGGCCCATGGTTTTGTATCTTTCTTCCCACCCTAAATCGCAACATTGACCAGTTTTGCCTTTCACCGTGCATTTGAAAGACACCTGTAAAATCTTTAGCAGAAGTCATCTTCGGTTAAATTTTAATCATGGGCCATGGATGGTGGTTTACATAATACGTACGGTCCGGATCCACCATCTACCGCAAGATTTGGATACAGAAAGAAGGGATCTATGATAAATAAGGTAGAGACGGTTCTATAATTACTCGAAACTAAGGATGAGATAACGCAGAGGACGTCATCCATCCCGAAGGGGATGGCGTGGTGTGTTGATGTCACCAAGCTCAGTGGACCACGCTGTGGAGATTAAATGCTTACCATTGGAAACTTCTTGGGAGCCACAATGTACGGGTTAGATCAGGTTTTCGATCAAGCTAATATTTGTTTTTTACCATTCAGGTTTGTTAAACTTATGAACGGGTTAGATGGCAAATAAATACCATGGTGGCCTTGAAAGGTTCGGACGATGGATTTTCATCAAGCTTATGTTTGTGTTTTCCTTTCTTTCAATATTTGTGAACTTATGAACGGGTTGGATGGCAAATAAATATCATGGTGGGCCCTGGGAAGGTTTTAATTGTGGGTGTCATTCTTCGTACTGCTAACTTTTGTGATAACGATCACTTAAGCTTTAGATCTGCCTCATTTTTTATATGATGTCTTTTAAGTGATTTGGCAAAATGAATAAACCTGGCAGATGCAATACATACATCATCACATGCCCATAGAACTTGGTGACGTGTGTGGCACACCGGGCAATCCGCTTCCCATCCAGATAGCCTGGCCTCTTCTCTGCTATTGTAACTAGGAAGTTCCACGAGGTCAAGCGGACCGGAGTCGTCTCCAACACCTTTTTCACACAGCGCGCAAAACAGCCTACCTTCGGTGGGCCTACCATGTTGAATACGTAAATCCACTCCGTCCATTAGGTGAGAAGCCCTAGTTGGACCGTACACGCAAAAGATCATCTCAATAGAAAGGGGAAAAAAAAAAATCCAGATAGGCTACCCGGATGGAAAAATGTAAAATTGCTTCTAAAACCTTTTTGTTCGTGTGGCCTGCCTGGGTTTTTTGTCATACTGATTTCTGCCTCTTCGTTTCACTCTGGTTAGATACACCTGAAATGAGTTTGATGAAAGATAAACGCTATAGTGGCCCCACACAAACAAACCTATGCTTGGCATCCATCCCCATCATTCCATGTGGTGTAGCCATCTGAGTGTGGCTGACCCTTTTTCTTTTTCTCTTTTTTTTTTTTTTTTGTTTTTTAGAAGGGCCTGGAATCAAGATAAAAACCTGATGGACGGAGTGGATTTTATATATTCGACGTTGTGGCCCCACATAGCTTTGGGTTTTTACGCTAGGAGTAAAAAGCCGAATGGGATTCCGGTCCAAGTCACCCTGCTGCTTAATGCCAAGGTAACAGCGTTTTCGCAGAAGTGCCTGCCAAGGCTACTCGGGTAAGGAACACGTGCAAGCGCGGTGTGCATGTGCTATTCATCAGGCAAGCAGGTTCTTGTAAAATGTTCTGCCAAATCTGGTCATTAGGTGTGCCGGGGTCCACATAGTACGAGAAATAGTTGGTACCCATACACTTCCCTTAATGAATGGCCTGGATTTTGCATGTGGTACATGAAACCGGGCGTAAGTAGGAGTGGGATTTAGTTATGATCTTGAAATGATTCTTTCCCAGTGGCGTACAAAAGTGAATAGACTAATGGCCTATGTTGGGAATGTCTTCAATCTTGACACCGAGAGATTTTGGTCGATTGATGGAATTGGGTCGGCCCCGAAACTGCTTTGGATGAGGCTTTTGGAACCTGAATACTATTGGATCTATTTTTTTTTATTTTTTATTTTTGGATGTTGTAGGTTGCTTGACGGATTCTGATAGGGCGCCCAAAACTCCCTGATTTTTTTTTTTTATGTGAACTCTCTAGATAGACCTGGCTAAGTTAGGATATCCGACGGATTCCGATAGGGCGGCTAACGGCTGGCGAACTATTTAGGTTAGTTTGAGCAGTTTTGCGCAGTTTGTTTCTAATTTCGATTTTTATCCTATTTAAAAGGGTGTAACATGAGATTAGGGAATTGCAGCTGGGAACACAAGAAGTCATAGACGTGTTCAAACGGGTTGAGAGAGTTCTAGGGTGAAAGAAAAAAACATGTGGTAATTAACTTGGGTTTCTGTAACGACCCGAGATTTTCGACTCTCGTGCATAGGACGACAGCCGAATTCCCAAGTAATTTATGGAATAATTAATTTGTCAAATAATGAAATATAGCATTCAAGCACAATGGCGGAAACAATTAACATCTTATTCTATCAAACTTACTACGTCATCGTTAATGTTTAAATAAGGGAACAAACCAATATCCATACTGATTAATCAAAATACAAAACCATGTCTTATCTTGAAGACTTATTACAATTCCATAAATGTATCAACTACTTAAAAGAAATATTTAATAAATGAAAACATCAACTAAGTTTCTCCAACATCGTCATCCGTCATGTAATCGTACGAATCATCGAACTCTTTTCCTTAAAAATCGGGTTCAAAACCTGGATCTTCACCTTCATCATCTAAATTGTGTTTGGGATAGCGTTAAACGCTATCATAGTAGGGAATATTTCCTCCAAGACAATCAAGAATAATAATAACGGTACAGAGTAAACGTAAGCAGTATATTATCATTTAATCAGATCAAAATAACCAACTAAAAATCTTTGTTAATACGGTGCATGGAATACATGCTCTGGCTAAGGCACCTTAGCTAGATCACAATATATGAAATGGGAGACTCCCTGTTACGACTTCATTCTAGCTACTAGTCACCAGAGGTTCCTGGGACGCACAAGCCTATAATTTTGTCCGACCACGTGAGAAACGGGACGCTCATAACCCAAATCTACACGTGATATGGTGTACGGGAGAAGTAGGACACTCTAGCCTATTCTCAATTTCGTACACCAACATGGAGTTAAGTGAATGCATGACTTTAGTTTTACCTTTATTTAAGTAATTTCACATCCAACCGTATTAAAAGAACTTAATGGTCACTATGGGGAGTTGTAAACAACCCAACATAGGCCGACAGCTCGAGCTTAGTGTCCATGGCACCAACCTCGGCTCATGAGAATTTGTATACCATTAGTGTCCACTCATTGTCCCGTTTTATGATTTCATCATGTCCCAAAAAGTCAATGTTATACATCATGACCAAATTCATTAAAATACTCATGGAATGTAAATGGGTCCAATCAAGCACCATGTACATGTAAGGATCCATTGATAAACAATCACTTCATTCTCTTAGTTAAGTCAAAATATATTCTTCCATCATGGACACCTCTCACGGGTTCCATCTCTCTACATTGAATAATTTTATCAACTTAGGGACAGAGTATACAATAATGGGATGTCCATATGATGATATTATACACATATTTCATATCATAATATGAAAACCAATGTTACTTGTAAAACATAGATTAAGGAAATAAGGACGCAGATTTCATAAATATAAATAGCATAAATACACATGCTTCTTAGTAAAAAACCTAAACAAGGAATCACATCATTATATAATGATATTCATTACAAATCTTACATTAAATTTCATGTTATATGAATCAATAATTCAAAATAAAATAACTTCATATGCCACAAAAGAAACTTATGATAATCGTGATATTATTAATAAAAGGCTTGAAGGAAAATCATCACCTCACGGACCGGACGCGATAGAAGGCCGTAGTGGCTAAGTACATCGCTGGAACAACCAAACAAACTCTCTCTCTCTCTCTCTCTCTCTCTCTCTCTCTCTCCCTCTTCTCTTCCTTCTCTCTCTTTCTCAAATTCGTGCATGAGGGTTATTGTTATTGGGAGAGGCTTCTTTTAGGTTGGGAGGGTCGGATTTTAGGGTTAGAAGAGGGTAGCACGGCTACATGTGCGTGGTTGCGATAGAAAGTGGTTTAAAGCGAGATTTCAGGCTAGATTTGGAAAGTGCATACATAACGAATGGAAATGAAGTTTTGTACATGAGCTATGATGGGTATGGGACACAAAATGGACGTGGTAGGTTATGGAATGGGGTTTACATGCGATCGAACAGTCGGCGTGAAGTTTTAAGGAAAAAGATGTGATGAAAATAGAAATTTGCAAACAGACGGTTTATCTGTCAATCTAACACCTACGATGGGTTTAGATTAGTCCATTTAGGTAGTTGGGGTCCACAAATTGAAGCTCCACAGCCTTTTGATAGGTCTCTTGCATATGAGAAAGTTCTAGAGAAAAATCTTTAAAAATTTAGAAAGCTCGGTTTTGGAGGGGATTCTCTACGTTAGTTAGCTTGGAGGGATCTTCAGGATCCTCTAGAAGCATCCCTAACTTCCCGTGCGAAAAGGATTTCCAGATTGGAAGTTCTTGTATAACAAGGGGTGAGTTTGAAGAGAGATAGCAGCGATGACACACGATGAAATCGAGCAAAACTATGTGGGAGGGGGTTTTGGATGATGTAGAAGAGGATGAGCGGTTTGGATCAATGAAATGGGGCCCACATGGAGGCCAGTGGAGGGGCAACAACGGCCAGCGGGTGAAGGAGAAACGGAAACTTCCGTTTTGGTTGTGTGGGTTTGACCGTGCACTAAACGTGCATGCGATGAACGTGGGCCCCACCATAATGTATATATTAAATCCACTCCATCCAGAAGGTGAACCATGTGATTTTAGGCGTTGACACAAAAATTGGATGAAATTCGAGATCGGGTGGCCCACTTATGATCTATTTTCTGATTAGGGCATTTGTGGGATGATTGGAGGGCTGAAATTCAACGTGTACGGTTAAAATGTGTCCAAATACTAAAATTCGAAATTTTGCGTCTTAATAATTTCTACAAACTAGATTACTTAAAAATGACACTTTAACTTAAGTTTAACTAATGGCATTTTCGTAATTATCATAAATTTTTGAGTTTTGCAGAATCTAACCCTTCTACATTGTTAATGGGTTTATTTTAAGCAACTTTAATAAAGGGTACCCTATCGGATCTCCTACGGATAGTCCGTTATTCTTGAAACAATGGTAAATGTGTGATAATTAATTAAAATAAAATAAAAATAAATTTTCAAATAAATCTTGAAAATCTGAGGCGTTACAGTTTCTTTTGTGAGGCTTGATCTAGGTAAGTTTTTTTTCTTCTCTTTTAAACTTCTTATTCATAGTAATCACTTGGTGTGGTGGTTTCTTTCTAAAAGGGTTTTTCCACATAAAATTCGAATTATCTTTTTTAGCGTGTTGAGTTTACTTAATTGCTTGCCATTGTGGTTCACCCTTGTTTGATTCTTGCTTCTGCTGCGGGTGTTCCTCCCAACAATCTAGTCAATGGTTTACTAAAGTGAATTGTAGCCCATTGGTAGGGCCATGCTTAGAGATTATGTGAATCATTCAAGGTGTAGGTATTATCATGACTAATCATTCGACTATGGACGTAACAGATCATGGGGTGGTAAAACGTTCTACATTTTGCAAGTGGTAAGGACCATCTTAATTGAGAGAGAGGAAATAATCACGTAATGGGCGCAAGGGTAAGGTGTAGGTATTATCATGACTCATCATTCCGGAGAAACTATTCTATAGAATTGCAATATAATTTATTGGGAATTGCTTATATGAAAAAGTATATATTTGCCAAACATGCATAAGAAAAACAATTTCTTGCAAAAGTTTGAATTCCCACCATTTCGAAATGGACTTGGTCCACTTAAGCCTTGGATCGACCTCATTTTTGTCGTACCCTAATATGATATGAAAAAATGGATGGATGGAGTGATGTCACACGGTCATCACACATCACAAATTTGCCATTGTTGTAGGTAGTTCGAGGTCCAATCCATCAATTAGAAAGGCACAACTATATTAATGCCCTGGCCTAGGAATTAGGTTGACCCACAGGTCAGGTGAGCTACAATTTGCTAAACAATTGAATGGTTGTAAAACACTTTAGTTGAAGTTTCTAATCAATCCACCTTTTAACTGAATCAGATTAATTTTAGAAAAAAAGATGCTTGGACCAATTGATGGATGGATTGATGTTGAACCTGTTGGAATTGGTGAATCAAATCTATGTTGAGATAGGGCCATCGATCGATCAACCAAGCAATTACGGATCTTTGCACAACGAGCTCTTTGGATAGTTTTGCAGTCCGGCGATCAATTGACTAGGTTGGCCGATCGATCAACCGAGGTCGTCAATCAGTCGACGACGGTGTGTTGTGTTATACAGTTTGCGCGATCTTATGTAGTTTTGCGTAAGATATTTCTAATTCAGGTTTGTTACCTATTTAAATGGGTATAGACATGAATTAGGGTATCCTAGATGTGCGAGGGTGGAGAGAGAGAGTTCTAGATCCGAGGGTTTGAGATTTCTCTTGTGGGGTTTAATTCTGAGGTTTTTTTTTGTTTTTTCATTTTCTTATAACTTTTGATATCATAGTGGATTCGCTTTGTGTCGGAGTTTTTTTACTCATGATGGATTTTTTCCACATAAATTTAGATTGCTTTCTTGTGATTGTCGATTGTTGCTTGGTGTGTGTTATTTTAAAAATATCTCGTTTGATCACTTGCTTCTTTTGATGGCGGGTTACCAATAGAACCCACGTGCCATAATGGTAATTAATAATCCTTCCAATGAAAGAGAGAGGAGAGAGAAATCATTGAAAGCTTCTAACAAGTTTGTAGAAGATGAAACAACCCTAGGAAAGAAATAGAGGGCTAAGCATGAGAAAAAAAAAGCATAAAATTGAAAATTTATTTAATTTTTTAAATTGATTAATTAAATATTAACAAAACACACAAAAAGGGCTAAAAAGGTGATTTTCAAAATCAAATTCACAAAAAAAAAAAAAAAAAAAAAAATCACTGTGTTCTGTCAACTTATTCCCTATCGCGAAGGATTAACTTCGATTCTATATAAACAACACGGTGAAACCCACGAAAGTCGAGGGTGGGCGTTCCGTATCAACTTATTCCCTATTGTGTGAGCCACATGACAACGTGGGCCGACGCATCTGATGGACGGGCTGGATTTTATTCATACACCACATGGGTCCCACTTCTGCCCGTTACCTGGCTACCTGCGTAGGCTTGGTGGTGCCGGTACCACTAGAGTGCATCCCTTCTCATAAACCATCTTTCTGAAAACAGTGGCAGATAGCGGAGAGAAACAGTAATCTATCTTGTATCGTTTCCAGCAGTTGCTTTCGGGCCAATCCTCAGGTAAAATCCAATCTAAATACTTCTCTACACTTCTCTTTTGTGTTGGATCTCTCTCTTTCTCATACAGAAAATGTATGCTGCAGATGCTTTTCATTTCCTTTTTTCTTTGAAAATGGGTTGGGATTTCCCCCTCAGTTTAATGGATAAATGAACTGGGTGTTATCCATTTTCACAGTTTGATGCATGTAAAAACCTACAAACAAGGGTTTGCCAACATATTGTTCGATAAAATGCCTACGATTTCTAACAGTATGTTATGATGATATGCGGTTTCTTGCTGTTGCATATTCCATATATATATGTGGTGTCTAACCTGTGCATCATGCACAGATTAACCATTATGTGCCCCTGCACAAGATAAGCAGCATTCCCCTCCCTATCCCTGCTGCTTATATCTGTGGGTCTTGCTCCTCCCTGAAACCTATCCATGATGGAAATACAGCCGATTAACAGTGTGTGCAAAGAGACGTACATGGGCATGGCCTTTCCGTCTGTGGACGCCATCGAACAACTACTTCTGCTGCTTCGTCAAGTCAAAAGGGGTTCTCTGTTCACCGTGGGTGGTCCAACAAAGACACAAAGGAGTTCTGTGTAATCAGTCATGGGTCTGTTCATTCAGCGGCAAACCCATCATCCTATGTCGGCTGCCTGGTTGGACTCTGGGTCTCTTCGTACAACTTTCAGGAGTGGAAAGTGATCACCTGGAACCCAGAGCACAACCATGCACTGCTCAGCAAGCTTGAGACCAATGCTGTCACAGCATACTTATTGATTCCAAAGGCAACATCATCTCCAATCTGGTCGCTGAAGAAGGAAGGAATAAAACCAGCCCAGATCATGCGGTTGATTGAACATGAGAGTGGGAGAAAGGAGAATGTGAACCTTTACACGGAAGGATTTTTCTAATTACATAGCAAAGAAGACAGCCCACCTGAGCGCAAGTGATGTTCAGGCGCTGATGCAGTATTTCATTGCAAAACAAGCAGAAGGTGCAGAATTTGTCAAAATCAACTTTGATGAGGAAGGTCATTACAACATTGCTTTTGGATCGACAGTGGTTCCCGCCATTTAGGGCCCGTTTGGATACCACCAAATAAGTTGCTTTTCTTGCTGATGGCAGCAGTTAAGTAACTTATTTGAGATAAGTTAGTTTGGTTAATAAATAATGATGATTGCTTATTTGCTGAAATTCAGTTAAGTATTTCAGCATTTTTATTTTGTTTTTCTACTTTTTCACCACTGACTAAGACAAGAGGTGCTCGTCCATAGCTGTAAAAGTGCCGATTTTCATGGCAACTGCCCAGCCTACATTGACCATTCAGCTTGCTGGGCCCACTGCGATATATTTGATCCGCGCCGGCCATCTGGTTTGGATGTGAGTGGGGCAAGCATGTGAGGCAGATCTAAACCTCAGGTGGACCCCACATCAGGATGCAACAGTGGTAATGATGACACCGTTGAAACCTCCCTGGGCCAGCGTGATGTGTTTTACTCATGCCATTCATCTGTTTTTCCAACTAGTTTTGAGTGGCCCATTGGGTAGTGGGGCCACATGCTATGTACATGAAATCCACACCGTCCACCCTTGTTGGTCCATCCCAAAAATGAAACAGAATCCAATCTCAAATAGACCACATCTCGGGAAACAGTGGTCATTGACGCCCACCATTGGTCAGCCCTAATGATGAGTGACCCATATCCAAGGCGGGCCCTGCATGATGGACGGCCCACATTAGAGGTGGGCCCCACATTTGGGACGATCCACATTAAAGGTGGCTCCACATGATGGGTAGTGGATATTGATGGTGGGCCCACTTGATGGATGACCAACATCAAAGGTGGGCCCTGCATAAAGAACGGTGCAAATGGCCCACATCCAAGGTGGGCCCCACATGATGTACTGCCCACATCAAAGGCGGGGCCCACACAATGAACAATCCACACCAAAGGTTGGCCCCAAATGATGGATGGTGCATGTGTAGGGACCAAATAGACTTGAGGAATGATGTTGGAAACAAACATGCTTTTCTACTTCTTGGTTGATAAGCATGTTGTTTACCAAACATACTTATTTGCTAATTATGTAGAAACCAAGATAAGTTACTTATCTGATAAGTAGCTTATCGTAAGTAACTTACAATCCAAACGGGCCCTTAGCGTCCATCTTCAATGATGTGATTGTTTTCTATATGAAATACCAGCTGAACCATTATGGATTGCCATTCGCTATATGAAATACCAGCTGAACCATTATGGATTGCCATTCGCTCCGCTCATCAGAGTTAACCAACAGGGGCAGACAATCATTCTTAGCTGTGCACTCCCATGTGATGAAAATTGAGAAACTTTTATATGGTTGTTTGAGCAGTGGAAGTCAGTCATTGGAAAAGCACCAGACACTATTTTACCGATCATGATCAATGCATCCCTAAAGCAGTTGCAATTTCATTTCTAAAAACCCGAAATGCCTTCTGCATCTGTCATATCACCCGAAAGCTCCCAGTCTAGTTAGCGGCCAAGTTGGGCACACAATATGCCAATTTTCTACAAAGGTTCTACCAACTTTACAGTCAAGATACGAAGTTGGCTTTTGTGGCAGAATGGTATTGCCTCTTGAGTGATTTTGTCCTTGAAGATGGTTGAAGTCGATATTTGACTCGTGCAAGCAGTGGGCGCCTGCATATTTGCAGTAGTTCGTTGCTGGAATGACAACGATTCAATGTGGCGAAATCATTAACTCCTTCCTCAATGGGTTCTTCCATTCTTCATTGATCTTGCAGGAATTCCTACATTGATATAAGGACGCACTGGGGCATACACGTTGAGGAGGCAGAGGTTTCAATGAAACAGAACAAATACACGACGAACCCATGGGGCCTTATCGCCGAGAAAGAAGCATCACGTGTTCTTACACCATAGCTCTAGAATTATTACAGGAGGAGCTGGCAAACGTGGTTGAGTATGGGACTAATGTAAAAGTAGTGGAGGTTTACATCATCCGGCACTACTCAAAGGGTGACGGTGGTCGGATTGTGAGGTGGGGTGCAAATGAGGAAACAATCACTTGTAGCTGTTGGGGTCAGTTTGGTGGAATCTTATGTTGGCATGCGTTCTGTGTGCTCAGGCACTTCAACCATTTTCCATCCCTCGTAAATACCATCTACTTCACTGGATAATATTAAGATGTTTTCAGATCCACTGCTATTCAGGGTGGAGAACTCTGACATCCAGATTTCTCATCTTCAATTTGTCGACAACACAATCCTATTCCGCAATGCTAAGGACAGGGTGGTGGACAATCTTAGGAAAATAGTGAGGTGTTTTGAGGTGGTTTCCGGGTTTAAAGGTTAATATTCTGAAGAGTGAATGGTTGGACCTTCCCATTGCTGTTTTAGAGCCTTCAATTTGCACCAACTCATTCCTTCTAACTGATGCAGTTCTTGGTCTCTGTTGCACATGACCAACTCACTCATTCTTTTGCCTTCAATTCTTTGATACATTCTAAAATCATTATTTTTGTTACAGTATGCTTTCAAGATCTCTGTTGCCTCCTAGGCATGATAAGAACATGCACATGGCAAGAGTTATTTTTTGACAATTTCATTATGCTGATGATATAACTTATTATTCTTTGTTAAATGCACCAAAGAGGCTGATTTTCTTGTTAATACTTGATGAAAATGCAATTTGACTGATTATTGAATGCATGGAATTGCCATAGTGCTCAGGTATATTCAGGTCCTTCAACAATTGCAGAAGTTCCTCGAAAGCTTCTCAATTCTAAATTACAGAATAATTTGCTGGAATTACGATGTTATTTGGTTGCATATGAAAGTAAAAGATAACAATAGTGTACCCATGGCAAACAACTTCCAATACAAGAAACAAGAATATTGACTAAATGCCTCTGGACAGCTAAAAAAGATACACCTAACCTTTTTTTTTTCAGGGAGAGAGAGAGAGAGAGAGAGAGAGAGAGAGAGACGAATACTGCTAATAGCTACTATAACCTATGCACAAAATCTAGTAGCTACTCTAACGTATGCACAAAGGCCTTTCCTGTTAGACTTTTGGTCTCGTTGCTGGCTACTGAGAGATGATGAAAGGACAATGGCCTGACGAGAGTGTGACCTCAGAATTTTGAAGTTTGATGCCTGATTCTAAGGACCTTATCCTTGTATAGTTTGGTGATGTAAAGTTCGTTTGCTCTATCCTGGATTTAACAGGATCACCTTTCTTTAGTTGACCCCTGATTGGGCTCAGGGGAAAGGATTTTAATGCCTCAACTCAGGATGAGGGCCATACAATTCATGGGTCTAAATTTTTCCGAATGGACAGTTGGCTTTGTTTGCCTTAAAAAAAAATCTTGCTGCACTTTGCATGATTTAACTTCTTCCTATTTCAATAACGTTTATGTTACCTTATAAAAAGAAGATAATGCTTTGAGCACACCATTTTCTTTTCACTGACACGTGCAATCATCAACATCTGACTGAAGGTCATTTAACATTACTCACTATCCATATCAGGCATGACACCATATTGAATTTCTAAATCCGATGATGGACTATTTACCAACAAAGTCTACTTTCATCAAGAAGAGAATTGCTGCTATTGGAAGCCATTTCTTAGTGAGACCTGTGCGGTTAGAAGCATGCCTGAGTGCAACATTCCCTTAATCGACCAGGCTGCTCACAAAGCAAGAATTGGAGGAGGCTTTTGTCATTTTAACCTCAGCAGTGTTCAACAATCTGGATTATTATCAACCGTTGGTCTGCAATCAACGGCAAAATTGGTAATCTGAAAGCAATTGAAAGTATATTTTCTAGAGGTGATTTGAACTATACTAAAAGAGTGTTTTTAACTGTGATATTGTAATTCTTGTACATCCAATTTATAAAATTTTCAGTCTACTATTCCTCTCTTTTTTTTTTGCCAAAGTTTATTTTCCTTTACATCCTTTTGGTCTTTAAAGAAGAGATATAAGTGCATGCATATTTTAGCTCCCATCTCAAGTTTTATTTATTGCAGGCACTTTACTCTGAAGCTGTGTAAATAAAATATTCTTTCTTCTTTTAATCTGCAATCTGTGGTGGATTCTTCCCATCCAATGTTATATGTTGGCCATAGTTCAAATATAATTACTTTTTTAATTGTACATTGCATACCAAACTACAAATGTTAGAATTTTGAAATTTGCATAGAAAATTGCATATTACAAATCTGATTGAGTTTACTATGGTGTTGATCCATTCAAGATAGTGATAGATGTTGGCAAGAGCAAAAGTAGCCCATTCTACCAGCTGTGTTCTAGTATGTAAAAGTGCAGAGTCAACAGGATTGGTTGGAGTTTTTTTTTTTTAAAAAGGGGGGGGGGGGGGGGGAAACCATTACTTTGTACAAGGCAATCCTGAAAGGAAGTTTTAGTATATTTCTCATAAAATGCACTGAGTGCCTTTTTTTTTTACACATGCATTGTACATGTGCCATATGTGCCACATGAGCCACACGTATCATTGTGCCACGATTGAGACAGCCATCTTCAAGCATCCCGCATGCTACATCGAACCTTCAACCATCCCACATGTGCCCCGCCCATGTGCCCCATGTACCAATGTCTATGTTTACATACTCAATATGTGCTACATGTGATACCGTGCATGTTCAAGCAACCCATAGGTACCACAGTGTATATTCAAGTTACCCACATGTGCCACACATGTTAGTATTAATTTATAAACCAGCTGAGTTGCCCGCACATGCCAATGCGCCAAATGCATACAAGAGCCACATATGCTTCTTGTTTAACAAACAATAGTCAGTACAACAGAATAATCCATCCATGCAAGCCTATTCAGACAGGTCTTAGCTGAAAAGATGTGTCCAAAATAGCCCGTCTGAACAAAACATTAATGGTAAGGGCCTGTTTGAATCCAAAACTACGTGTTTGATTTATCCAAAACACCTAGGGCCAAAGTGAGAACTGCTCAAAATGTGATGCTTAGGGCCGGTTTTTCGTATAAGAAACCTACCAGGTTTTCAATTAGAGACAGTCTCAAACAAGGTTGCTACATCAGCAGGCCTTGTCAGGCTGCCTGAATTAGAAAGAGCCCATTGAAGGCCTCTTTCCTGAAAAACAAGAAGGCCTATTTCTGTAAAAGTAATTTGTTAGGATTTCAATTAGAGAAAGTCTCAACAAGGTTGTTGCATCTGCCGTAGCCTTGTCATGTTGTGACGATCAGAAAGAACCCCTCAAAGATCTCTTTACTGCAAAACGACAATGCCACTACTGACACCACAACTCTGTTTAAAACTCTAAGTGGAAAGATAGTGGAACGGTGTGATGCAAACTAGCCCTTACGCATATGTTTACTTACCATAGCATTCCATATCCTATCCAATTTTATCATGCAAACAAAATGTTTTGGATCTTTGTCAACCAAACCAAGAAATTAAGAGACCATTTGGATCCAAGCAAAGTTGTGTTGGAACAGGCTGTCAAGACTAGCTATGTAGGCATAGGCTATCCGGGTCATATGCCATCAGGACCTTTTTTTTTTTTTTTTGTTCATTGTTTGTCAACCACCTTCGGTTAGGGAGTAGGAATGGACCATGGAACATGTGGGAAGCTTAATGTGGAGAGCTGGAACATGTGGGAAGCTTAATGTGGAGAGCGGTATATGTAACATTTATAGCGCATTCACACATTGACACATTTACCACATGTTAGGGACATTGTGTTCCTAGGGAAATGCTTTTTCCAACTTTTAGCAAAGAAAAGCAAACCTTGCTAATGGTCATATTTTGGGATATATTCTCCTTATTTTTCCAAAGTTTCTGTGTATAAATGGGTTTGACAAACCACAAAAAAGCCATCTATTTGGACTTCTAAGTTCCCGTACAACTTTGCTTGAATCTAGACAGCCCCTGAAGGTGATGCTTGCAGAATCTAGATAAGGAAATGCATCTCACAAGGAGAAAGCAAAATTGGCAAGCATAGCCAATTGCACCATTGCATTTGCACCTGTCTTTTCTGTTCTCCTTTTTTATACTACCAACTTATTATTACTGTTGTTGGATTTATTAGCTTTCTGACTTTTGTCTTCTCTAGTGAACCCAAAAATGAAAAAGAAAATGTAATGTATGTTTAGTAATTTCACCCAAATATCTTTTAGTGTTTCACCTTTAAAAAGCTTCCATACAAGGGTGGTAGGGTGTTACATGGGAAGGGTAAAAAGAAAAAAAGAAAAAGAAAAAGAGGAGGTTCTTCAGAAGTATTTTTGCTAAATACGATGTTCTAGCCACCCAACTGAAAAACTCTCAACTCTGCATCGCTAGTCGGTAATGGGCGCTTTTTCCCTTCATGGGTCATTCCATCATGTAGCTCCAACTCCAAGGAAATCAATGAATGGTGGTGATGAATTGGGGGTGTCGAAATGGCTGTTTACTCCCTTCTCTACAGCAGGTGGTGATTCAGTGGCTGAAATTTGGGATTTTGATGCAGTGGAGTCAGAGAAATGGTTTGGCTGTGCCATCTTCAGTAGAGGTTGTTGGTGGTAATATCCTTTGAAAGAATCATCATTCTTTGGCCCATCCCAAAGCCTGCTCTTGCCGAAAAAGCCTGTCTTGTCATAGTTCTTGGAACCTACACAAAGAAACAGCCTTGAAGAAAATGGGAATAAAATGTGACCCTTTGAAGCCTAATATCTCTCTAAAAGACCTGATTCTTGGGTTTTTCCTACAATTCATGGTTTTCAAAAATCAGGAGTTGATAAAATGAAAGAAATTGTATTAGGCATATTTTGAGATTCTTGGACCAGGGAAATGGCACGATACACCATCTGCTTCTTACAAAGACACCCATATGCTAAAAATATGGTTAGTAGGAAAATGGATGCATCTATGAAAAAAGAGGTGGTAGATGTCAAAGAAGGAGAGAAAAAAGTGGTACAGCTGATTTACGTTCAGATGTGCATGTTAATGAATGTATCCTTTGTTAATCGTGGAAGAAAAGCAATGGAAACCACCACAGAGCATGAAAAGAACACTGACTTTAATAATGAGAATCAGCACAGAAACCTATATTCACAACAGCAGAACTAACACTCTATAGGGATCAGAAGGACACACCAGAAATGAAATCAAAAGGAGCCTGCTCTGTAGCACAACACTCACTTCTGGAAGAGAGCTTGTTGTTGGTGGTAGAACCACGGCACAAATCCCTGTAGGTTGAAACTTCTGAATCTTCTCCACCATTTAAGATATGAATGACAGAATCAAATGGAAGAAGTGTTTTGCTGAAACTAGAGAGATTAAGACACGTGGCTTCTGTTCTTGTAGCTGTATCTTTGCACCCAAAGCTGCAAGACTCTTCCAACCTTCTCTGAACAGCTTGGCTCAGCTTCCTCTTCCTATAAGCACTGGACTGCTCCCTGTATTTCCTAGCCATGATCACATGCCAATGGTTCTTGACTGCATTGTCAGTCCTACCAGGGAAAAGCCTAGAAATCATAGCCCATTTGTTACCATACAATCTATGAGCTGCCATTAGCCTCTCTTCTTCTTCTTCACTGAAAGCTTTCCTGTTGATCCTGGGGTCTAACTGGTTAAACCATCTTAATCTACAGCTCTTACCTTCAATACAACCAACCCGAAGAAGCCCCCCCCCCCCCCCCCCAAAATAATAATAAAAAGTTAAAAAGAGTTTCAATCTTCATAAGCTTAAACAAGAAAGCCATGCATGAAAAGAAGAGAAGTGGACGAGTTTCGTTAGGGTTTTGGAGTATAATACCTGATCTTCCTTCCAGCTTATCTGCTATAAGATTCCAGTTCTGAGGGCCATAAAGAGCTACAAGCTCCTTGAGTTTGGTGTCTTCTGCAGGCCTCCAATGGCCTCTGGCACAGAACTTGGACTGCCCACTGTCTGTTTCCTTCTCACACATTGAATTCTCCTTTGGATTCTCTTCATTTGGGCTATTCTCCCCTTCCATTGCATTTTCTCCTCCATACCCATCACTGGAATAATCGCCGTTCCCATCACCCTGCTCACCGCTTTTGTTGTTGATGATGTTGTTGTTGTTGTCGTGGTTGTTGCTGGCGTTGTT
The DNA here is from genome assembly GCA_003013855.2 of Liriodendron chinense. Taxonomy (NCBI): domain Eukaryota; kingdom Viridiplantae; phylum Streptophyta; class Magnoliopsida; order Magnoliales; family Magnoliaceae; genus Liriodendron; species Liriodendron chinense. The sequence continues at coordinate 849,231 of PVNU02000736.1, read as the reverse complement.
GTTATAGCTGCCTATAGGAGGAAAAGCCCAGCAAGCTCTCATATCCTTCTCAGAGCTGTTAGAGTAATAGCTCTCTCCTGAAGAAAAGGCTGTTGAAACTCCTAGGTAGCTAGGCCTAATGGAGAGAGAACCAATGTCTGCAAACACCTCCATTGAAGTAATAAAGGAGAAGTAGGTCCTGACAGGTTACGAATTCTCTTTTGCATGGATATGGTTGGTGGTCATGCCTTCATTTTCATGAAGTTTGAGGCTGGTGGTGTTGTTAAACTGTTCAAAGGTCGTCTTCATTGCCAAAGATGGAAATGGAAAGAAAACAGAGACGGGAGAAGGAAATGAAGGGTGATGGAGGCTGCAGAAAAGTATGTATTCAACGGAAACAAAGAAGAGGAGGTTTGAGAGAGAAAACAGAGACAGAAGAAGGAAATGAAGGCTGCAGAAAAATGTGTTTTCAACGGAAACAGAGGAGGTTTGAGAGAGAGAGAGAGATGTGTTTTCAACGGAAACAGAGACGAGGTTTGAGAGAGAGAGAGAGAGAGAGAGAGAGAGAGAGATGTTTTTTCAACCGAAACAGAGAGGAGGTTTGAGAGAGAGAGAGAGAGAGAGCCCCTGATCCTAAAGTTGCTGTGTTTCGTTCTTGTCCTTACCTCTCTCTCATTTAACAATCACATCATGCACACGTGTGGATGTTAACTCATGCACACGTGCGGATGTTAACTCATGCACACGTTTGGAGATGAAAAGTGGGACACTTTTCCTATCATCTCTCTGAAATAGCAGCCCCTTAGAAAAACTGAAAAACCTACTGTGCCGTCTGCTGGCTTCATTGAGGTTGCCAAGACAAGCCTAGACAACATTCTTTTCAGCACAGGAAATGAGCTTCTGACAATTGACACCCCATCTGTTGTGAACCATAGTAGATGGCCCATGCATGTATCCATCATCCCACATCTCAATCAGTCCTTTTAACTTGAGAAGCTAACTTGAGTTTCGTCTAACACACCTGTAGTGGACCTAATAACATGCAAGCCATGACTAGAATAACATAAACAGCTTAGCTTACCAACCAATGAAAACGAGTCCAAGTGGGCATTGAATTCAGATAAGCTAACCCCACCCTCACCAATTCCTTTTCTTTTTCTTTTAGTCGTTTTAGGCAAAACCCACTTCCTAAAATCTCTAGCTACTCCCAATAAATACAGGGAATTGATATCTACACCCACTTTGTTTGATAGATTACGCACTTTCTTTCCTCCCTTCACAGTTCTACCTGTAATTATTCAACCCAACTTTCCAAGAAGTCAAAAAGCTTGGGTCTTTGTGAAAAATGAGGGCCCCAAGGAAAGTAGTTGAAAATGCAAACCAGACCCCAATAAACCCATTAAAGGGTTTGTGTCTTTTCACAACAGGAATGTACACAAGCTTGTAAAAGCAAACAAAAATTCGTTCCAATACTAGATTGGGAGCCTCTATTGCACCCACCCTGATTGATTTTTAATACACCCATTTTTTTTTTTCATATTTATAATGGATATAGTACTGCTTAAGTGTACTAGAGCAATTCCAAAAACAGAAAATGGCTGTGTGCAAATCGATAGGGTGGGTGTAGATATCCTCAATTCAATACAAATTTTTACACCTGGTGAAAAAAAGGGTGGGTGTAGATACCATCAATTCAATACAAATTTTTACACCTGGTGTAAAAAAAAACCTGTGAAAGACATTTTTGTTGGATGAGATAATGGGGAAACAGACTTGTACTGCCTATGTTCTCAAGGGGACGAGTGGGAATTAAGCTTGGTGCGGTCAAGAACATTGAAAATGGCTTGTTTGGGGATAAAGAAAAGCCCAACCAAACGACCCCATAAGTGCAAAAAACCATTATAAGAAGACCCAAAAAAGAACTATGTGAGTGGTCCTATTTCAGTGACCCTTATAAACTGAACTGCGCTTCCACCATAAGTTATTCTGTATGCTGGCAGTATATGACCATTCACGGTGCGGCCAAAACAATCCAACCCGTCCAAATCTTGGGCCCGACTGTAGGTGGGTCATATCCCTAAAACGAGATTGATTGGACAATCTTAACCTCTTACGAGTGGATATCTGTTTATTGAATTTGGACTGTTGAGTGTTTTCATTTTAATTGCCGTTTCGTTGGCTACTGACAGAATAGCTAAAGATGATCCTTCAGTGTGATTTTTGGGTTGTGGCTCATCTACAGCGGACTGCTGTTTGACCAGTTTGGATTAGGTACTTGTGCAATGTGTATAGTTTCTCAGTTTTCATCATTGTTGGAGAACACAGTTGCTTGCGTGCATCTGTAAACTTCTGTATGCTCACATGCATATGACTGCTGACTTTTGAAGAAGAAAAAACAATCAAACTCTAGTGTGGGCCCATCCATTGGTCCACTATCGAATAACTATAACTTTCCTTCAATCTGTTTTTTGTGTTGACCCATCGACAGTAGACTACTCTAGTATGTATGGTCATACTCTGTTAGAGTATAAAAAAAATTATTTTTTCGTTGTTGCAGACCGTAGTGTAATGTGTTTGCATGCATGTGTTTGTTGAGGAAAGAAAACCCATGAAACTTTGGTGTGGACCCATCTACTTATAACAGGGCTAGTACGGACGCGGATTAGCTCCTGAACACGATAGTAGCCAAACTCGCTACTGAAGTGACGTCACCTTGTTGTGTTGGCCCCACCATGATGTATTTGTTGTATCCACACCGTACATCCACTTGGAGATGTCATTTTAGGCCATGATCCAAAGAATAAAGTAGATACAAAGTTCAAGTAGACCACAATCACAGAAAAAGTGGGGGCTGAATGCCTACCATTAAAAACTTCTTGGGTCCACAGAAGATTTTGATCAAGCTGATATTTATGTTTTCCCTTCTTCTATGTCTGTGTTAACTTATGAACAGGTTGGATCTCGAATAAACATCATGGTGGGCACTAGTAAGATTTCTACGGTGGTTACCATTGTCTCCATTGTTTTCTGTGGTGGGGCCCACTTGAGATTTTGATCTGCCTCATTTTTTGGATCATGACCTAAAATGTCTCTTCAAATGGATGGACAGTGTGGATACAACACATACATCATGGTGAGGCCCACAGAACTAGGTGACGTTGCTTCAGTAGCAAGTTTGGCTACTGTCGTGTTCAGTAGCTAATCCGTGACACGCTCTCGGAAGTGTGCAGATGTACATTAGATCCAGACCATTCATCTGAGGGGCCTACTGTGTCTATGCTGCAGCGAAATAACAGGCTTATAAAGTCATCAGGTGGCCTGCATGTGCCTAATGGCTACAAATAATTTGCCAACATTTAACATTTAATGTGCATATGGGAGCACCTAATATTTCGACTGGCCTAATTTTTGGACCATGGTACATATTAAGTAGGCCCACCTGATGAATTGGCTGCCTAACACAGGCCGCGAAAATATTTCCGCACGAAGATATGAGAAAAATTTTGCTACACCCACGAGTTAGCTACGCTAGCTACACTAGGTGTAGAAATGACCCAACATGATGGATGTGTTGTATCCACGCCATCCATCAGATCTCAAATGGATGGATGGTGTGGATACAACACATACATCATGGTGGAGTTATTACACCCACCAGTGTTGGAATCCAAAAATGGCTGGAATGGGGATTAGTGGAAACCGTGTGGGGACGTTTTCTACGTAAGGGAAAAGAGGCTGAGGTGTTGATAATACCCCTAGGGTGGTGCCCACCTCGATGTATGGGTTTTATATCCACACGGTCCATCTGTTTTGAGAGCTCAATTAAGGGCATTAGACCAAAAATGAGGTAGATCTAAATCTCAAGTGAACCACACCACCAGACAACAGTGTTGATTGAACGTCCACCATTAAAAACTTCGTAGGGCCCACTATAATGTCTATTTGTCATCTAACCGGGCCATTTGTCTTGCAGGACTATTATAGGCTAGGGTTAAGTTCTCAGGCTGATCTGAAGCCCAAGCGGGCAATGACGCAGGTAATGGTTGGATTATATAGTTTTTAACCAAACAGGATCTAGATTATACGGTTTTCAACCAAACAACAAGTTTCTGGTTGAATTTGGACTTTCTCTATAATCTAGATTCTGCAACCAAACAGACCCTAAAGAAGAAGACCATGGAAACTAGCAGTTGGGAAAATTTTCTTGTTCAGAGAAACCTTAAAAGTTATGTGCTTACTTGGATGTTTAAACGGTGTTTTGACCTAAATCATATTTTGTGTTGTGTGTTTGGATGCATTTTTACAAACACATCTCATCCCTCACTTAGGCACAAAAAGCCGACTCTCAGATTGGTGATTTTCTTCAAGTGGACTGAAAAAGCCAGACTGAAAAGTTACAAAAGCGCATACAAACAAGCACAAGGAAGTTACATTTTGATTTTTAAGGTGAACCATGGTAGCCATTGCTTGGAGTTGCGAAACTACGCTAGATGACTTTGAACAGACTTTCTTTTGAAGCCTATAAACGTGGAAGATCCAATTCACTTCATTAGAAAAGGTGTGAATCTCACGAACCTGGCCTTGATTGCCATTCCCTTCTTTAAGGGTGCGTTCCGTTGCACCAAATATCATGAAATGTCATGACATTTCATCATTATTCAATCTAATTTGGAGCAAAATATCATAAAATTTCATGATATATGGCACAACCAATGCACCTTAAATTAATTTATTGAATGTAACCAAATTTCTAGAAAGAAAAAGAAAAAAAAAAAAAAAAAAGAACAAATGTTTACATCCATTTTTTACATTTTTAGCTCAAAGCAGATTGGGTGCTGTTTGGATCGAAGTTCTGCCCGAAAGCAATTCTAATGTTTTGGGAAATACTTTTTTGGTAGCGAATGAGACGGATTGATCCATGTAGCATCATTTTTTTTTTAGTCAGTTGTGCAACGCGCTCCCCCAGTCAGTCATGCAACGCACCGCTGACGTGGATTGTCGCCACTGTTGAAACTCCGCAGAGTCTACCAATGAGGCAAGGCTTGGAACCCATGTATCATCATCTAATGAACGTGCATTGCCATCCATGCTGAACCATTGGATACATCCATACCATCGAGCATTTTCCATTTGATCGGTCCATGTGGTCCCCAATTAAACAACCAATGACATGAGGTCGTTAGGCGGTCACTAAAAGGTGTCTTGATAAGTGGTGGTCTTAGTCCTTGTTCATCACCTCAAGGGGAGTAGTTAATAATGGGATGAGCTTCGTAAGGCTACAATGATGTACAAGTGAGCTAATGTGCATGCCACCATGTACGATTATGGCATACAGGCAAAACATCCAAGCCATCCATCAGTTGGTTACCTCTATGTAGATTACCTATCCCAATAATCAGGTTGGTCCTTTAGTCATGTAGGCCACAATTAACTGATCAAAGCTATGGAGAGAAAAACATGGGCTGAAGTTTTCTAATCACTCAACTTCTAATATCATGGCACACTTATTCAGTGGACCATCTTTTTTCTAGGCAGTAACATCTATACAGTGAGGTCCACATGATGGATGGCTTAGATATTTTACCAATGTACCAGGCTGGGCTATATGGGGTGGCGTGTGCATTAGCAGACTTGTAGACGCGTGTATTGGCTTAGCAAAGTTTTGATGGGATTAGGCGATGAAAACACATTTTCTCACATCTTTGAATCTTGGAGCCATCAAAGGAATCCTAGAAATGGGTTTTTATTTTGAGAGGTTTGTAGTTATGTATTCAAAGGGAAGTCTAAACAAATGGAAAATATCAAAGGGGAGGCATTGCATGATACTCTGTAGACCATGATCTAAAAATCTTCTGGATTGAAAGATCCTAGCCACCCAATTTTTGCCCCTTTCTTAAATTGGATGTGGGCCATTGTTTGTGTTTTTTTTTAACCATCTACTGTTAGGACAGTTGTCCTATTGAGGATCATTTTATGGGTCATGGTCCATCCACTGTGTGGTGTATCGGATTAAGGCTATGGATCATCAAACCCTGGGCCCAATAGTAAAAATTTGGGGTAGAGGATTACTTTCTTGTTCCGAAACACACAACTTGACTAGTAGGGCCCACCATGGGGTTTGTATGACATCTCACCCGTCCAGCGAGGTTGTCCCACAATGAAAGGATGCCCTGAAAATCAGATCCATCCAACCATTAGATGCATCCCGCATGAATGTAGATTTTTTTGGGCACGGTGTGCTCCACCTGAATTTTGGGGTGTTCCATTTTCATGGTGGGACGACCTTTGTGGATGGGTGAGATGTCATACAAACACCATGGAAGGCCCACACCCCAACTTAGTTGTGTGTGAGCACTTAAATACACGTCTGTGTGTGTATAGTCTCTCTTTTTCCGAGACAAGAACAAGAGCTCATTCAATTTCCAACTTTTCAGATTACCCAAAGAAAGCAAAGATTGGGAAATGGTGCAGTGACTTGTGACTTGCAAATAGAATATCTCTCTTTCATCACGCAATCTTCACCTTTCGCCAAATCAGGCAACTTTCTTTTCTTCTATCTCCGACCATATCTCCCTCTCCCACGTGATGCGTCACTGACACGTGTGTCTTTTAATTGCAAGTTCCCCATGAGTGATTGGTTCAGGAGGAATTATCTGATATGGGCCTCCGTCTTTGCGGACGCGGATTAGCTACTGACAGGTTGAGTAGCCATCTCGCTAATGAAGTGACGTCACCAACTTCTATGGTACCCACTGTAATGTATGTGTTGTATCCACACCGTCCATCCAGTTGGAGAGATCATTTTAGGGCATGATCCAAAGAATGAGGCAGACCCAAATCTCAAGTGGATCTCACCAAAGAAAACAGTGGGGATTGATCTCCTACCATTTAAAACTTCTTGGAGCCACGGAAGTTTTAGATTAAGCTGATATTTGTGTTTTCCATTCTTACATCTCTGTGTGAACTCATGAACAGGTTGGATCTCGAATAAATACCATGATGGGCCTTAGAAAGGTTTCAATGGTCGTGTCACTGTTCCCACTGTTTTCTTTGGTGGGTCCACTTGAGCTTTGGATCTGCCTCAACCTTTTGTCTCATGCCCTAAAATGATCTCTCCAAATGGATGGATGGTGTAGATATAACACATACATCACGGTGGGGCCCACATAAGTTGGTGACGTCACTTCAGTAGGCTACTCAACTTGTCAGTAGCAAATCCGTCCCGTCTTTGCACTGATACGATGGGAAGGGGATTGCATACTGAGTAAACTCTGTGGAGAGCGGATTAGGTGTTACCGGCGTAACAGCTCAGTGGGTGTTACCCCTACTGTGTGGCCAACATTGATGATGTGCTGTATATCCACACTGTCCATCCGTTTCTACATCCCATTTTAGGACATAATACCAATAATTATGTAGATCCAAATCTCAGGTGGACCACATCACAGGAAACAGTGGTGATTGGGTGCCTCACCATTAAAAATTCTAAAGGGCCTATTGTAAGGTTTCTGTGATGTTTATTTGCAATTTAACCTGTTGATGATGAAAAATTAAAAAGATCAAGATTGCTCCAAAACTTTTGTAACCAATAAAAAGTTTTTAATGGTTATTCCTAACTGTTTCTATTCGTATGGTCCACTTGAGATTTACACAGTTAATAACTAATCCACTCCGAATTATGTGGGGCTCTCTCTGTGACATATGTGTCTAATCCATGCGGTTCATCTGTTTTACCAGTTCATTTTATTGAATGAGACCAAATTTAAGTATATTCAAAAGACCACACCACAGGAAATAATGTGAAATGAACACTTGTAATTAAAAACTTTTTAGGGTTATAGAAGTTTTGGATTAAGCTAATGTTTGTGTTTTCCCTTCATACGTATCTGTGTGATCTCATGAATAGCTTGGATGGAAAATAAGCATCACTATAGGTCTTAGAAAGGTTTCAACTGTAGAAGACATTATTCAAACTGTTTACGATAGTGTGGCCCACTTAAGCTTTGAATGTACTTCAATTTTAAGCTCCTGTCATAAAATGATATGGAAAAACGGATGGATGGCGTGAATAAGGTACCTACATTCACGCTGGCCCCACAGAGTCGCTTCATTTTCAATGCCCATAAAGGGGCCCTGTGATTTTGTACTCCAGGTCATTGGTCTGTTTTATCCTATTAATGAATGTCCATGGATGGAAACTCTCCTCGATGGGACAATCTTAACCTTTTGATTTCTGTCCAACAGATAGACAGTGAAGAAGAGAGATGCAACGGTCCGTATTCAACTAAAAAGAGGTCCTGGTAATGGTAACTGGGGTCTTCCAATCTGGTAGACCCTCAATGTACTCCATCCACGATGGAAGGATCAATGGCTTGGATTACCGAACCATGGTACCATTGTCAGAAATAAAAACGCATGCCTACTATGAAAAGATGCAGGCCATTGTATCATAAAATCCATTCAGATTTAATGGTCTAACCTTCTCCTCTCGAGTCTCTCCTCATAACGTGTTGCCAGTCGCCATTCAATGCTGACGGGCTATCTATCCTTATAACAGATATGCACGCGTGGTGTGAAATTCAGGCTCAGCTGATGGTTTGATGACCTGAGAATAGTACGGTGATAGCATTACACCACAACTGCCGTGCAGGTGCATGTACTTTCCCGTGCACCTCAAATCCAAACCATTTACATAGTGGAACCCACCATAGACGGATTATAAGACTACAATTGAAATAAAGAAAATGCATACCCTCTCACTACTGATGCGGAGCCCACAATGTTGTATATGTAACATCCACTCCGTCCATCAGTTTCTATCCTCTGTTCTCAGCTCAGCAGCAAAGAATCATCCAGACCCGCAACTCAGGGGGCCACACCACAGGGAACGATAGGGATGGATCCAACCATAGGTTTGTGTGTGAGCCATTATGGAGTGTATCTTTCATCCAACCTTTTGGTCAGTTGTAACTCGCAAGGATGAATTGAAGATACAAAAATCAGACTGATCCAAATCTCAGCCGGGCCAGACCGTGTGAAATGAAAGGTTGAGGAGATATTTACATTGTTCCCATTGCTATGGTCCATCGGAGCTCCCCATCAGGCTGATCTTTTGTATGAACGGTTGCAATATGGGTTCTCACCTAGTGGACGGTGTGGATTTTCATATACAACATGGTGGGTCCCATATAGCTTGGGTGTTTTAAGCACTCACTACCTAAAACAGGTTTTGGAGGGGCCCACAAACTCGGCGGGGGCAAGTTCCAAGCGTGGTTTATAATTCCTTTTTTTTTTTTTTTTTTCCTGTAATAAAATGAATGCAGACACCCCATGTGAAGTTTGCAAAAGGTGGGCCACGTCACGAAGATCACTCTGTTGTGAAACCAAAGCCGGTCCGCTCATCGAGCAGGGCACGGCATCAAACTCAATGGACAACCGATGGTCTGACTGGACGACACGTGTGAGCCACGTAGCGAGTGGGTTGGCCTGAATTCTCATGCCAGGTGATCTTCAACTGGGCCACCTTTTGCAGGGCTCAGATGACCTACAGATGGGATACTTTTGCATAGGGCTGTAAATGGTCTGATTTGTGGTGGGTTTAGCAAAAACCAGACCCGTCCATTTAGTAAATGGGTCTGGGTACAAATTTTAGAACCAGGAATTTTTACTAAATGGGCAGTAAATGGGCAGGTCTGGGTCAGGTCCGAGTCAACCTATCAGACCCATTTATAAATGGGCCTAGGTCTGGTAAAGGGAGATCCACCCAAACCCATTTATAAATGGGCTGGGTTTAATGAGTCTAGGACTAGATCTAGCATGCAAGCATTTTGATAAGGCTTAAAACCAGTCAGGGCTGTATGGATTCCTTGAAATATAGACCAAACCCGCCTACTTACTAAATGGGTTCGGGTCGAGTCAGGCCAGGACAAATATAAAGGAAACCAGACCCACACCCATTTAGCAAATGGGTCTGTTCTTAGACCCAGACCCGTACCATTTGTCAGGTCTGGGATGGGTCTAAATGGGTTGGGTCTAGGTACCCCATCAGGTCCGCTGACCCATTTACAGCCCAACTTTTGTAGGAGGGACGGGACTACATGAGAGCGCGCACGACCTGATTTTCACCTCACATTGGGGCCGGCCCATCCATAAGCTCCACTCTTAGAACAGATCTCTTTCCAACACGGCCTACACGGCCTACGTGTCATTGATCTACTCAGATTCCTTGGACACATGGCATTGAAGGGTGCTACAAAGTGCTGTCAGTGGGCCAGGCTAGTGCCATGTGAAAACAAAATTTTGAATCTGGGTCAGCTAGCAGGCAGGGTTGGAAATAGGCCGGGCCTGGCCCGGACCGTACCGGTCCAACCTTCAAGACCAAGGCTCGAGCACCAACCGAGCTCAAAAGTTGATAAAATTACTATTTTCCACACGTTACTGATCTATCTGATCAAATGGGCCACAATACCATACATGCCCAAAGAAATAGACAGTTTAAAGGGACGAAACCAACAGTCTTTACTCAAGATGCATCTGTCACCTGAGGATAGGATGTGACACACGGTATGGGTACATACGAAGTCCGATCAGGCCGGTCTAGCTAAAATGCCTTAAGCACAGGCCCAGCCTTGTTGAAAGCCCTAATTCTACCTAGATTTACAGGATACATGCCTTCATGGAAGCCGTGTATGAGCTCCGGGTGGCCTCTGATCTCTTGAGAATCGGGATTTGGGAAAAAAGTCCGTTGGAACTTGTAAAACACAAAGACAAGCTAACGGGGTGGCCGGGGTCCGGCTGTTAGCCCTCCAATCCCCCTAAGTAAAGTTTTTGGGAGATGTTAAGGCTTGTAGGTGGAGATCTATGCGACCTTTGAGTGGGTGCCTTATTTATAAGGTTCCCTCAGGGTTGTAGAGGGCTTGAATCGTGGGCATTACGCCCTTAATGGCCAGCGTGATCCCCGGGCGACATGTGTTATGCTTATAATCATTAGAAATGTGTCTGTAATTTCTGGGGTCTTCCCTAGAGTACTCTCATGCGCCATTATGGCAGTCGTGGTCCAGGTCGGCCCTTGATCTTATGAACCGAGATCGAGCTCTCAATTCATCAGCCGTGTCAGTGTAACAACATAATTCGAATTGTTTTTTATGTATTCAAAATGACCTTCATAAAGGCTGAACTGTCATGCCCTTGGTTTTGTGCAACGACTCTGTTCCCTCATAGTCGGCCATCTGCTGTCCGACACTAAGGCGCAAGCCGAGGACATGTGCTTGGGCGTGTGGGCTTTCCTCGTGGATTAGGTCCAGCTCGGATTTACCCACAACACTACACACATGTGCCAGCTGATGTCTTCTTCATTCTCTTCTTGCCGGAGTCATCAACATTTCTTCACGGCATTTTAGACATAAAGAAAGGCTGGTGGATGGGCCTGGGCCCAGCACAATTAATATTTTGAATAGGTCTGAACTGGTAGACCTGGTTTTGCCAGTTCAAAATCTGGGCCTGAACTCACCCCTAGTGTGTGAGTCAAGTCTTGGATAAGTCAACCGGGTAAACTTGCCTTATCCTTATAATCTCTACCAAGTTTTCAGATTAATAAAATAAATAATTTTTAAACAAAACAAAAAATCAAGTGATATTATATCATTTTAAGTTAAAATAGAAACAATAAAAAAAAAAAAAAAAAAAAAAAAACTTATAGAGCTTTGAAAAAGCATGTCTTTCCTCATGGCGACTCACGGGACCAATAATGTTATGGCTAAGATTGATTGCAGTTGATTTTTTAGACCATAGTCAATCTCAATATGAATGGTGTCCTATTTTGGATAAGAATCTTCTTGATTAGAGATCTCATATCATCCATTGGTGGGTTGGAGTATTAAACCTTTGTGGAAGGAGAGGCCAGGATTTTCAAAGTGAAATTTTCATAGTGGATAGGTGTTCCTAATGGACAGGTCACTAGGTGATCCACATCTCATGTTTACGTGGAGACCGCTAAGAATATTTATATGGCCTAGGCGCTCCTGAACATCTCTTATATTTTTATCATATACAACGAAAGTGGCTAGGGACACAATTTTACATTTGTTTTTTAAATTATAAGGTAAAGGGTTTCAACCAAGTTAAAGGGCGTTAAGGTACGTAATTTAGAAGGTGAAGCAAGGTGTTATGGTGGTGGAGAAGTGGAGACGTCTCCTACTAAGAGATGGTCTCTCCCTCTTCTTCTTTTTTTCTCCTTCTCTCTTTATCTCTTCTTGTATGTGTGTATGTACATATAGTCAAGTGAAGGCTTAGTTCCTCTAGGCTTTGTTACTAGCACTAATTCATACAAAGGAGAGCACAAAGGCATAGTTCCTCTAGGCTGTTTCCATTAATTCATCTTCTGGGATTTTTTTTTTTGGTGGAAAGTTCTTGTTATTGCCAAATCACATAGGTCTCTTTCATGTCGCTAATTATTAATTTTTTTTTTTTTGTCTTGTCTTGTCTTTTGGGTGTTGGGCCTCTTGGCCTGTTTCTTTTACAGTTTGGTTTGTCTTGCATCGATCAATTAACATGCGTTTTCCAGGTGCTATGAGAGGCTCTTCATCAAAGAATCCTACTTTTTTTCAAAGCACAATCTCCACTCCATGAGCACTCCACATACCATACCTAGCTAGTAGTTCAAATAATTGAAGCAGCATTTGTACATGGCATACGCATCTCTCTCTCTCTCTCTCTCTCTCTCTCTCTGCGATTCTTGTGTAGCCCTAAATCAGGTCATTTTAGCTCTCCTAAGTCAGGTCAACCTGTTCTAGAATCGACCCACAAGATTTTCAAACAACGGAGTGAGAAGAGGTATTATCCAATGATTCCCCAAGTGCTATAAGTCTTCAATGTGTGGAAGTCGAGACCTTGTTTCAGTATTGAAAGAGTTGATATGATGGGCATCACCTGGAATGGCCTATGCGCACCAAATAAAATGACATTCACTTGAGTGGCTTGGGTTAATCATATTGAGTTGGCTGAGTTGACGAGCCAGTTTGATGAGTCTCAACGATTCATCAAGTCTTAGAACTATGATATGGACCGTCGTCACTCGATCTAAGGTTCCCCCTTTGGCATCCCCATCCAAGGTGAGCCCTCTCAGATAAATGGTTTGGATCACTGAATATAATCCAAAATCAATGAATAAATGCCCAACATTATATATTGCAATTCATCTAGATGCATTCTAATAATCCTCTCTCCCAACCTTTATACTCTCTGGCAACCTCTGAAAGGATAGAAACTTTTGGGCAAACCCATGAATATGGGAGCTGAGAATTGGCAAAACGTTGTATTCATGTATTTCGAGTGATTGAGGAATTCACTATAGGGGGTTTTTTGCGGTGAGCGATTGCAAGGAATGTTGAAATCCATGAATTTCAAGATTTCTATGGTTAGTTTTTTATTTTATTTTATTGGAGATTTGCTAAATTCTTGGATTTTTCAAACCTGTCTTCACAGTCCATAGATTTGGACAAGTCTAAATGCTCTTGCAATATATGCTCTTCCATGCAATAGCATACTAATTTTATATATTTGTAATTGAATTGATGTAGAGTGGGTCACAGGTAGGGGCTGAAAGTCGGGCGGGTTGGGTTGGGTTGGGTTGGTGCTGAACCCTAACCCAACCCAAGGTTCCTATACCTCAACCCTAACCCAACCCAACCCAACCTCAGGTTGGGAATTCTCAACCCAAGCCCAACCCAAGCGGGCTCGGTCAGGTTGATCGGGTTGGTCGGGTTGATACATGCTAATATTTTCGTTGTTACATTAGTCTATTATGTTTCAATACACGCCTTATTTTTTGTACCTATGGCTTTATTAATTATATATGTACTTATTTATGTAAAGAACTTCACTTTTCCTAAACAAATAAGTTAAAATACAAGTAAACATTATAAGTTTACTTCACTAAAGTATAATAAAAGTATAAGTAACTTGTATATAGATCGGGTTCGGGTTGGGTCGGGCAACCCAAGACCTCAACCCAAGCCCGACCCAAACTTCATCGGGTTGATGTTTTCATAGCCCAAGCTCAAGATCGGGTTCGATACTTCTTGCCCAAGCCCAACCCAATGTCGGGTCGGTCACGGGTCGGTCGGGTTGAAATCGCCCAACTTTCAGCCCTAGTCACAAGCACTTTGATGGCAAAGATAGACCAGAGAATGCCTGACGCAGAAATGATCCAGACCGTCAGAACCTTAAATCAATCGTATTTCACAAATTGAAATGAGTTTTTCAACATATGATATATGATTGTTGGGTAGGAGAACCTACTTGGGTTGCCCACGCCAGGTTTGCAAGATTCCATCAGATCAATAGTTAAAAGCATAGTTTAATTTCGTTTTTACTAAAAATAGTAAGTTTTAGTTTACATATATCTCTTTATCCTTTGAGTTAACATGAAAGAGCTTATGGCCCATTTGGCACCATGGATTTGAGGAGAAGTGAGGAGAAGTGGATTCCATGATATGAATTCTCATCAATTCCAATTCTTACCAATTCTAGATTTTCTGTTTGGTAGTCAAGATTTGCAGAGAAATCAAACATGAAGGAATGGACGGTGTAAATTTTAATCCCACCGTATGCTCACCGTATTAGCCTTGATTTTTAAATCCATGCCATTCATCCATTTTTATCGATCATTTTATGCCAAGATCCCAAAAATAAAGCAAATCCAAGTGGACCATAAAAGTGTGAAACCTTTATGATGGAGAGTGAAACCTTTATGATGCACAAAAGTTTTGGATTAAACTGAAATTTGTGTGGTCCCTTCATCCAGGTCTTTCTAACCTTATCAACAAGTTGGATGGAAAATATACATCATGTTGGGTCCCATAATTAGGGACACATTACGGTGGGTCCCACATTGGGAAGGATTTCTCCTCAAATCCTACTTTTTTTTTGTGAGGATTCGAAAAAGGGCTAAAAGTGTCTTTTTGAGTTCCCCTGGATTCTTCTCAAATCCACTTCTTATCAAATTTACGGTGCCAAACAGAATAAAGCAACTAGTTTCTCCTCCTTTCTCCTCAAATCCATGGTGCCAAACGGGCCATGAGCTTACAAAAGTTAGGAGAATAATGTGATTGGGACAAATTAGACACTTATTATTTTTTAGCGAAAGCCATGAAGTCTAACCATCTATAAATAGCAAGTTTACTATTTATAACAAGTCACGTTTTTAACTTGTTTGAGTTGGATATAAGTCTAAAACTCCATTCTAAGTTTGATTTCTTATTTAAAGGGTTGTAATGTTGTTTTTTAGTAGTCAATTAAATTATTTTAAATTTCTTACAAATTATTTCTATTTTTTTTTTTGCTCATGAACTTGAGAAAGAAGCCTGGCTAAAGAGGCAAGGGACCTCCTAGGATTCAGAGTAATTATTCCTTAAGGAAGACGGTAATCTACCTCACTATGTCCCTCTGCGTTAAAAATTCACTTTGGAATTTGTCAAATCCAATTCCTACGCAAATCCTTGATAAGTTTATGAATTTACTAATTCCCCTTCTCATTTCCCTATCCAAGAAGAGCTAAAATACTCCACAATGTTCCATCCAGTGCAAACTCTGCACTCGATGACAGCATGCGTATCCCACAAATTCCCCGATTGACAAATCCTAACCCTTCCATCACTGGCATGAAAATAGACGGTTAAGATGGAAATGCGGCAGTGATCCACTTTCAAAGAAAGATGCACGAGTATTGGATATCTAGATGATTTCTGGCGCGTGGTAGGGAACAGAACACCGTGTCAAGGGCCCGGACCACCAAGAAGCGGGTCGGACACACTCGGGATAGTGACTCGCGGTATCAAACCGGACCGGGTCCGACCGAGTCCGAGTCGACTAGACGAGTTGCACCAGACTCATCCAAGGCTTAAAACCATGATTTGGGGGCGCGGTTTGGGAGATGTCCCACGTCTCCCGATTCTCCCGCTCTTTTTAGTGACCGGTTTTAACAATCAGCCAGCGACGCAGTGTAAGCTCTGTCTATATATCTCTTCCTTATTTTCGTCTCTCTTTTATGATCGTATTTCTTTCCTTTTCGATCGGTTGATTGAAGATTTTCTTTATTACTTTTTTATGGGGTTGATTGGATTCCTTTTTATTTCCTCAACTGGGTTTTTTTCCAATTTTGAGTTTTCGATTCTGTTTGTTTTGGTTTTATTTCTATTGAATCCTCTGATTGTGTTTAGAAAAGGGTTGAATTCTCTTGATTTTTGTCGGCCGGTGAATTTTGGCGTTTTTGCTATTTGGGTTCCGCAGATTTTGATTTGGTTTATAGCGGGGGGCTGCTTTTTTCTTTTAATTTTAATGTATTCTGGTAATTTCTATTGCAAATTTTCAGATGGTATGTATTGAGTTATAATTTTTTTTTTTTTTCTTTTCGGTACATTTTGCAGATGACCTTTGTTGAGATTTGAGTTGTTGCGTTTTGAATGTCCCGAGATTCGCCATTTGGGTCTTGTAAATTTGAATCTGATTTTTCATATGATTTTCAGAACTTGTAGGAATTGGGAATTTGATTTTTTTTTTTTTTTTTCTTCTTTTTAAAGTTAGCTTAGGATTTAAAGGGCTTTTCTGGGACAATGGAAGGATAGGAATTGAGTGGTTTTGTTGGAGAAGTTAGTAGGATGGGAAGGGTTAATCTAGAGATAAAGAGATTGGAGAATGCGAGCAGCGGGCAAGTGACGTACTAAAAAAGGAGGAGTGGGATTCTTAAGAAAGCCAGGGAATTATGGATATTGTGCAATGCAGACATCGCCCTCCTCATGTTTTCACCTACCAGCAAACCCACATTGTGCCTCAGAGAGCATAGTTATTTCGATTTCCTTACATTTAGTGACTGATTGATGTTTGAAAGAGATTAGCATTCAACTTTGTAGTAGCAATCAATTGTAATTCGTCAGACTTAAGATTCCACTCATGGGGCTGAATAATTCTCACGTGTCGTGATGCGTTTATTTCTTTCTCTATGTTTAGAAATGGATCATTGGTCATTTTCTATAGCTTAATAGATCTTTGATCTTGATGTTAGTTGATTTTGGCTTTGAAATGGCCTCATGAGTAGTGCCACTTGGGTATGCATTAGTGATGTGGTACAGATGGAGCTGATATAGTTTGCTAGCTTCTTCTTTTTTTCTTTTTTTTAACTTTCTTACCATAAAACTGTCTGTCTACAAAACATAGTCTGGATTAGGCAAGCAAAAGTGGAACCATGACCAAAGCTGTTGAGTGGAACTATGATTTTGAAACTTGCCCTTATTGACTTGTGGTTGGGTTGAATACACGGATGCAGGTAATATCTCTCCAATAAAAGATAAACTTGAGGTCATCCTTGTGATGACCATCAAGAAGAAAATTGCTCAATGTGACATTATCTTTTATGCCCAGTGGATAGGCCTCTGGGCATCGCATATATGAAGATAAAGTGATTGCATTTGTAATTCTGTGATAAGATAGTTTCTTTCACTCTTTCAAAGATAGTTTCTTTTTTCTTGTTATCCAATCTTCTCATCATTATTTTTCAGCAATATTGAAGAGGTCATTGTGAAGTTGGCTCAATTAACTCCTCAATAGAGGGCGAAAAGGTACAGACAAACTCATTTCAAATTGTGATCCTTATTTTGTGTTGGGGATGTCGATGTCCTTTCTTCTCTGTTTTATTGGAGCAGGAAGCTGGAGAGCTTTGAAGTGAGTCATTCCTTTGTAACATTGTTAACTCCTGCAAATTCCATTTGGACACTGTTTATCTTAATGGGCCTTTGTGTAACACTTCAATGGTTACGTTGAAATATATATATAGGCACTAAAAAAAAGACATTCAAGTAGTTGGACCATGATGTTGTTGTACAAGACTTTTTGGGTACAAGGTATTTCAAGTTACAGTGAAGTTGTTATTTGTCCATGTGAATTAACACTAGTCCTGACGTATGTACATTTATTTGTTTCTGTTGCATCACACAAACTATAGAGGTATATATCACAAATTGTTATGACTAGAAACAGCAGTTTTTGTTCTGTTTAGGCAAACTTTCATCTTCTTCATTTCCTTTAAATGTTTGCTCTTGACGAGTTTTCTTTGAACAGGAATTGAGTAACCAGTCAAGGCTACTGCAATCTCAACTATCTGAAGTACAGGAGGCTGAGGTACTTCTTTCGAACCTTATGTTGGTTAAATAGTGTTTTTTTTTTTTTGGAGCCTTGTGATGTCTGCAAAAGAAGTGGTGGTTGGAAATTTGAACTCATGAGTTCAAATTTCCAACCTTTTGGGAGCTTTATGACATGGGCAAACTTGCGATTCTATGTTGGATATTAGTTTACATTTTTCAAGTAATGGAGGAGGTGCCCACTTTCAACTGCAGTAGCACCCTTAGTCTTCTGTAAATTCTCTATGTATTCAACTTAGAAATAAGCATCGGGAATGGCAATATTAAAAAAAATGGCAATCAACATCCTGAAATCATCAGCCTTAATCAACATCCTGATACGTAAATTTCCATTCTTTTAGGGCCTGCTTGTTTTGTGAATTCCATTAGAAATGTAATGTAAATCCATAAAGATACAATTTACATTACTTGTCCCCTCCTATTAGAGGAATTTGACCTTGAGACACTTCATTTTTTTTTTAAGATGAGATACTTTGTTTGTTAACAACAATGAAAAGTGTAAATGTATGACTTGTGAATTTATGACGCTTGTTTAAGTCATGTAATTAACATGTCAGTGATGCCATTATCTTACAGCGATCTGTGGTCTTCAATAAATAATCACATTTTGTACATTTGGATACAACACGACCAAATTACTAAAAGTTAAACAGATAACTGGATAGATTATAGATATAACATGTATATAAACTTAACAACATATCGCTAAATCAGCGTTTATACAGGCCCATGTCAATACCATGTTCTTTTTTCTTTTCTTTTTTTTTCTTTTCTTTTTTTTTTTATGACCATGGGGTAGACATTATCTACTACTGTGGATCCAATGATGGAGCTACAAACCCAAGCACAACAACATATATATAATAGTGGATCCGAAAATGACATTATTAGTAGAAAACAAATTACATTCAATTAGTTTGGTGGTCTAACAGAACCAATATCTGATTCTTACATCAAAACAGATAGATTGGCAGCTATTATGATCTCGGGTAGTGACATAGATACAAGCCTCAATTATGCCTTTGGGCTATTAGACCTCATCCAAAACATGCAGATTAAGCTAAAAGAAGAACAAACAGACCCTCAAGACATAAAGCCGTGGAGAAGAGGACGGTGCAACTAGACTATTAAATTAGGAAAACGACGTAGGCAAAGATGAACAGAACAATATGGCCAACTATAAAACCACGTAGTGTGTGTGCATCCCTCGAGTAGAGATCCAGCATCGGTTCCAACAGTGGTGATGCACAGCTCAATCCGCACTTTGCAGACTGCAGCAGCATTGTAGGTTTTACTGTAGGAGGGTCCTCTGTGACTTGATATGCCAGAGATAGTGGAATGACGTACGATCCCAAAAAGGTGGACCCCACTATTAATGCCTTTTCATATGATTGGTAGGAGCGGAATCGATATTTGCTAAACTGTTCCACTTGTTCTCGACAAGCTTCCCAATTGATGTATATACCTAGAATCCAGCCTACAAATACCACGTATAAGCGTGCCATCATGAACTGCAATACAAAGAGGAAGAATTGGGTCTTACAAAACAGGTATCAGCAGATAATACTGCACCTATAGATGGTCGTAAAGTTTGTAGTTGGGGAAGCTGAAACTTACCTGAGAGCCGGTTTATAAACTGATTGTGGTAAGTGGCTGATATGCAAGAAAATACTGTCCGACTTCTGGTGAAAACAGGGGCATAATCTTACCACAAAATATATATTACAATTTCCAAATTATACTTGTATTAGCTGTAGCAAGTATGTCTCACACAGAAAAGCAAAATACAACCAATACCATATGCTGTTTATACCAACAAACATAGTCAAGTAGAACCAATAGAATGAAGATAAATCAATAATATATACCACACCTGTTCTTCTTACAAATACGCAACATACGAATCAAACTGTATTAACCAAATTAATGGAGAAACCAAGGCATGTACAACTATTCAATAGTCAAGTATAAAGATGCATGTAGAATGCCAAATCCATCTTTTAAGTTGCCCCACAACCAGGATATGAACTTTATACTATCATCAGTTTAGTGGCATAGTCATGCATTCAACGACATTTAGGTGGGCCGCAATTAGTTGTCTAATATGACATATACTAGATCCATGATAAATATATGAGGATAACAATGTTTGAATGTAGCTACGATACTTAACAACATTATGCTGGCCCACAGCCCACCTAGGTCCACTTAGGGCCCAATAATAATGTAGGCCTACAGCCCACCGTAGGGCCTGTTGGGAATAGGAACACTGGCAGCGGAACCGGAAGCCGAACAACACGCATAGCAGAATATGAGATCAAACGAGAAACACAATGTAATCAAAACCACAGAAGCATTCAACCACAAGAGACAATCCGATTTTACGTGGAAAAACCCTTCAACGGGTAAAAAACCACGGCACAAAGCGATCCACTATGATTAACAAAAGATTACAGAGAATGACAACCCACAAGCAAGGAAAACTGAGAAAACCCAAGCTCTCTCCCTCTCAAAACACTCTCCCCTCTTCCTAATGTAATTAGGAAACCTTGGACACCTTAAGATTACTCTTAATCCCAGATTCATGCCATATATATAGCAAGCAACCCTGAATTAGAAACGTCTTATGCAAATCCGCCCAATAGTGTAAGAAAACGCTTGCTACGCAAGACATCGTGTAACTAGCCGACCGGTCAGACCGGCCCAAAAACGGTCCAGGCGTAAAAATTCCACAATTCACGTCTGCCTCAAGACTGGCCGACCGGTCAAGACCAGTCGGCCCCCACTGTTCGACCGGTCATGATCGGTTGGTGCACAGTCCGGGGGTCAGTTTGAAGGCTCTTCCAACAAACTCCACCGAGGCTTCAAACGTCGAATCAGAACATCCTCACTTTCTTCGTCATCTTAACTTCATCATAACTTCACCACTTCTCGTGCCACCATCAACCCTAACCTTGCACTTTTATGCCCTTTTCTGCTTTTCTCATGTGGCCCTTGGGCACTTACCACATACGAGCAACCGTGGATCCTGCTGCCGATCCCGCAGCTACACCGTGAATTGTGCTTCCGATCAACTTGTAAAGATAGCCACACCTCCGTGCCTTCATTCACACGAGTGCCTCCTTCATCACTTTACAACAACGATCGCGGCCAATGAACACACACCCTTTCGCATCGAGTGCACCAAGAGAAATCACATTCATTTTCATCTTGGGGACATACTTCACATCTTCCATGACTCGTTCGATCCCATCGAGTATCCTGATGCGCACCCGTCACCTTATGAGCGTAGCCATCACCCACAAACACTGATTCACCACCATACTCCCTGTATGTCGTGAATGAACTCCGGTCAGGACAAACGTGACATGAAGCCCCTGAATCTAGGATCCAATCTTTACCGTGAGATCCCTTGCCAAATACAGTCAGAACTTCACAAAGATCACCACCATCCTCTACGGTAATAGCTCCCTCTCCAGAAGAATTTCCATACCTCTCTTGCTTCAACTTGGGATTCTAACAATCTCCTATCATGTGGCCTTCCTGACCACAACTCCAGCACTTCACCTTGGCCTTCCCTTTGCCTTTGGCCTTAGATCCCAATTTTGAATATCCCCTACCATGCTTAGAACTGCTTCCCCTCATAATCAGTGCCTCTGAGGAAGAACGAGAACCCACGTGACCGCTTTTCTTTCTCATCGCCTTCGACTGGAGGGCTGACATAACGGTCTCGACGTTAATGGTCTCCCTCCCTGCGTACACAGAGTCCCTAAATGACTCGTATGAATTTGGAAGAGAATTCAGCAGGATGCATGCTTGATATTCATCATTCATCGGTTCATTTATCTCTACCAACTTGCAAACTAGCCTATTGAACGTGCTTAAGTGGTCCTCCACATCTGTCCCCTCAGTCATCCTCAAGGTGAACAATTGCATCAACAGATAAATGCGATTCTCTAAAGACTTATTGGCATAAATCTTCTCTAACTTCGCCATTGTATCAGCCGCAGTCTTTTCTTTCATGACGTGATAGAGGACATCATCCGTAAGGCATAACAGGATCAAGGTTCTAGCCTTCTTGTCAAGCTTTGTCCACTCGTCATCTTTCATAGACTCAGGTCACTTTCCAAGAGCTTCATCAAGCCCTTGCTGAATTAGAAGGGATTCGATCTTCACCTTCCATAGTTCAAAGTTGTTTTTGCCGGAGAACTTCTCTATATCGAACCTTGTACTTGATCCCATCTTCTCATCTCAGATCCGAATTCTACTCCACCCTAACTTTATCTCTTATCTCACTTGTTGGGAATAGGGATGCCAGCAGCGGAAGCAGAAGCTGAACAACACACAGCAGAATATGAGATCAAACGAGAAACACAATGTAATCAAAACCACACAAGCATTCAACCACAATAGATAATCCGATTTTATGTGGAAAAACCCCTCAACGGGTAAAAGCCACGGCACAAAGCGATCCACCGTGATTAATAGAAGATTACAGAGATTGACAGCCCACAAGCAAGGAAAACCGAGAAAACCCAAGCTTTCTCCCTCTCAAAACACTCTCCCCTCTTCCTAATGCAATTAGGAAACCTTGGACACCTTAGGATTACTCCTAATCCCGGATTTATGCCATATATATAGCAAGTAACCCCGAATTAAAAACATCTTACGCAAATCTGCGCAATAGCATAAGAAAACGCTTGCTATGCAAGACACCACGTAACTGGCCAGCCAATCGGACCGGCCCAAAAACAGTCCAGGGGCAAAAATCCCACAATTCACGTCTGCCTCAACACTGGCCGACTGGTCAAGACCGATCAGACCCCACTGTCAGATCGGTCGGTGCACAGTCCGAGGGCCAGTTTGAAGGCTCTTCCAACAGGGCCTACACATACTGATTTTTAGACTGTTTATTTATAGATCTGGGAGCTTAAATCAAGTATTACAATTTTACTATTTTTGGAAGATATAGGGGTTGATTTAAAGATGCGATTGAAGATATGAAGGGGATGTGATTGATGTGATTGAAGACATGGGGCTGATTTAGATATGTAATTAGGATTATTTCTATGTTTGCTTTTGCTATTATTATGCTTTTACCATTTTAGCTATACTAGATTAGTTTGATATAAATTATCATTGATTCGAAATCAATATCTTAGTTGGGAGGCTTTCATTAAAGATTTATTTAAGGTTTATAAAAGGGGAGGTGGTGTAAGAGTCAATCATCCCAATAATTTTGTAAGTTTTTCTTAAATATTGTAAGAAAAGTTTGATATCAATAAAGTTATTTCTCCCTCTCCACTCAATCATTCTTGTGGGTGTACTCTTGTCTATTTCTTTGCAATTTGGGAGTCAAGATCTCATTGCCTCGATAACCGGGTTGCACGGTTTTGATATTAGAGTCGGTGATCATTGGGGAACTGTCGACTCTACATCTCTTAATGGCTTCAAAGGAGGTGACACAAGAAGAGTGCGTGCAATTAATCCACACACTCACAGAGCGGGTAGATCAACTCACACATGTGGTAGGCAATCTTACTAATCAAGTGAGTGAGCTTTAGAGTGGAGGGAATCTAGAGTCTGATGTTGGAGCATGTGGACATGTAGGGAAAGGTCCTAACCAAGAACAGCGGCCCCGATGTGTGAAGACACCAATGCTCGAATCATTTGATTGTCGGAACATGAAAAAGAATCGAAATTAAAGTTGACATCTGAAGTGGTCGATGCACTAACGTTAGACCTACAATTAAATTCACGAATGGATCAATTGACAAATCCAATGATTGTGACAGTTATATTGATAAACATGCAAGTGGAATCCAATAATCAAATTGACACACTTTTGCAAAAGATAAGTGTGGCACAAAAAATGGGGAAAATATTTTATGATCCACGAAGAACTTTAAAGTTACAACAAGCAAGTTGGTACCCACAAAAGCGCAAGTGAAAAAGACATCATTTACAATGGACTCCAATAAAGGTTGTGCCAGGCTGATGCTTAGGGTTACACTATCAACTGTCACCAAAGAAGAGCATGATACGTCGTAGAGGTATTATAAGTCCAAAGGTTGAGATTGGTTTCCAACTCAAGGACAAACGTTTTTTTTTTAAGCCGGGGAGAATTAATGCAGGCAAATGGCCCACTTAGGCCCATCTATGCCCACTATAGGGCTCGGTAAGCATAAGCCCATAGCCCACCATAGGGCCCAACATGTGCTGATTTTTTTATTATTTTTTTGTAGATTTGGGGGCCTAAATCAATGATTACAATTTACTATTTTTGGAAGTTGTGGGGTTGATTTAAAGATGTGATTGATGTGAGTAATAAAGGGGATGTGATTGAAAATATAGAGCTTATTTAGAATATAATTAGGATTATTTTTTATGCATGCTTTTACCATCTCAAGTAAATTAGATTGGTTTGAAATCAATCTCTTAGTTGGGGGATTTCATTAAAGATTCATTTAATGTCTATAAAAGGGGAGGTGTTATAGGAGTTAGTCATACCACTATTTTTCTAAGTGTGAGTTTTTCTTAAATATTGTAAGAGAAGTTTAATATCAATAAGGGGTTGTTTGGATGGTGGTAAGTGATTTGTGTTGTAAGTGATTTACAGCCTGTCTATTTGGCTTTAAGTTGTAAGTGACTATAAATCATTTACAGCCAATCTGTTTGGCTTTAAGTTATAAGTAGTTTACTAGTAAATCATTTACAATGTTTGGATAGCCTATAAATGGTTTATATCCTGTAATTGTATATTCACCCCTGAGATAGTTTAAAGAAGTAATTCAGCAAATAACATTCAAATTGTATATAAGAGTGGACATTAAAGTGGATCGTTGGGTTAAGCCCATCTCAATAAACCTTAGGGTTAATTCTTACATAAAACCAAAAAGTAAGTGAGCCATAGAAGTGGGCCCACGAATTCAAATGCTCTTTTGTAAGGTTCTTTTAATCCCTTATTCTCAACCATTCCTCCTCATGTTGTGTGACATTTATAAGCAATCGCCCCTCATCCACAATGTTCACATTTGCAGGTGAAGATAAGATGTCCATCTGACTATTAATCGTTGAATTTTCATTAATGGAAATCTCACCTTCATCAAACATGCGGATGAAGTTGTGTAGCATGCAACATGGTAACACAATCTTCACTTGTGTAGTTAGCTTGAACTATGGAGCCATCTTCAGGATAGGGAACCTCACTTTTAAGATTCTAAAGCATTGTTCGATCACATTCCACAGTTGAGCATGCCGATAATTGAACAATACCTTCTTGGCTGTTGGTGTTTGCCCAATTCGAAACTTGCGGAGGAGGTAATGTACATCTCGGTATGGAGCCATGAAGCCCGATGAATGGGCATACCCAGTGTCAACTACATAATATTTCCATACAGGACTAACAAAATATAAATATGCGATGTCTCATCAACGGCCGAGGGTTAATACAATCAACGATGGGGTGATGGGTGTACCATTAGGCATGACCAGTCGATCAAACATACGATTCAATGCATCATGCAGTACACACACATCCGAAATGGATTTGTCCCATCCGACCAAAGCATACAAGAACTTCATATCAAAGGAACATGCAACCAAAACATCTTGTGATATGATACCCTTTCTATTATGGAAACTTGGATTTTCAAATGCTAGGAGGAAAGCTAGTACGTGGGTCCCGTCAATGGCACCAATACAATCATAGATTGAATATTTCTACACATTAGTGGATGAAGTTGACTGAGGAATCATGCATCAAAAAACCAACAGGAAGACTTCGATCCTTTACGTGGAAATATGTCATCCATGATGGATTTGATGATATTTTAGGGGGTGTTTCAACTCCTGGTTGCTTGAAGTAATCAGAATATAAGGAGACAACTGCATCTATCACCCTATTGAAATGCCGATTGATAGTTTCAACCAAATGTATGAATTAGTGTCTGATAACTTTGTTACAGACATTATAGCCAATCATGTGGAGGAACATAGCTACTTGTTCTTCTAGACCAACTCGTTTGTGTTGTCGCAGACATTTCTCTCTCAAGACCGTACAGTGACGGAATAATGTTCCCTTGCTTATTCGTAATTATGCTATACATTCGAGAGCAGTCTTTCTTATTATACCATTCTTGAACTTGCTTCATTCAAGATTTCCCTGCCTTGATGGAGCTCTTAGGACGTAGTTGTGGCAATACTCGACAACTACTATTAGGCTTGAGGGGCAAGGGCGGGGAGGGGGGTGGTAGTAAGTATTTTTTGGGATTTGGATTTTAAGAGGATCGAAATCCCTCAAAAGAGCCTTTTTTGCATTCCCACCTAAAAGCTGATTTGTAAAATCCACTCAATCCCACAAGTTGCAAAATCCACTGAATTCCAAAGGATTTAAAATCCATTCTGCCAAGCAAGCCCTTAGTTGGTGCCATAATACTCATGCATATGGATTGGTGTTGGCAATGCCTTGATTGACCACCATCCTATCCAATAATTCGTTGATTTCTATTGTTGTGGTGGTTTTTCAGCTATTGGGTGGATCCAGATATGATCAATAATGTTGACCATATTAGGGCAATGGAAGTATCTTTGAAGGCCTCTCTTAATAAAATTCGAAGACATAGGTATATCCTCGTTCCTCACTACCTGGAGCTTTATGTTCTGTGGTATGTGCTCATTAGATAAATACAAGCCACATGCATTTGCTTATCCACTTGTCATGTCAGTGAAGTAGATCACCATTGTGTTGCAGAAAGAACTTTTTGGATTGAACTACCGCAATCGTCAAGGAAATTGTGTCAAATTCATATATTTAGCTAGTGGGAACATTTAAATCCTGTGAAAGAATTAAGTGGAAGTGCATTTTTTTTTACAGGCTGTTTCCCTGATTCCTGTATATTGTGTGTAAATTGGTGTTTTTGTATGTTATTTATGAAAGTCATAGAGCTGAGATAGAGGAAAATAGAAATCGCAGATTAACTTGATTGTCAATTTGATTAAGCACTAATGATTGTGGATTTTATGATTTACTTATTGAGGGTGAATGGCTAAATTACCCTTCACGAGCAAAGGAGTAGCAACTCCATTACTATCAGGATAAAATAGATACAACACCTCTCAATAGTGGGAAGAAAAGCAGTATGATGGGGTCCTTGTTTTTTTCTTATGCATGCTTTTTGGCGTTCCTTCTTCCATCAGGACTAGTCTTACATGCCCAACTGTTATTGACAAGTCCTTTTCCTGGATTTTCTTAATTCTGGTTTATCTTGTTCGGGAATATCCATTCTCATCTATGTTTTGGTCATAAAAAAGTTCTTTTCTGCATGAAAAATCTATATTATATATTGACAGTTGATAACTCCTAATTATTCTTGACAGGAAGATTTAGGAAAGCAACAATTTATCTCCCTAGAATGCACCGGGCAGGTAAGAAACGCTGCCTTATGGTGGCATTACATTCGGTTTTGCTAAGCCCACACACACTTCTCCCCACACAGATACACAAAATCATGTGTGGGACATTGGATCCGTGTCTTGTGGGTCCTACTGTGTGGATCTG
The DNA here is from genome assembly GCA_003013855.2 of Liriodendron chinense. Taxonomy (NCBI): domain Eukaryota; kingdom Viridiplantae; phylum Streptophyta; class Magnoliopsida; order Magnoliales; family Magnoliaceae; genus Liriodendron; species Liriodendron chinense. Next base: position 821,502 of record PVNU02000736.1, on the reverse strand, counting down.
GCCCACAAATCAGGTTAGTCAACTCATTAGGTGGGCAGTAGAAAGACAGAAAAATTGCCGACAGTCCACATTAAACGTGCTTATGTGATTGCCTTATCAGCTAACCAAACTTGGCTGGCCCATCTAAATGGTGGAATCCGTGACAAATTACAGAAAAATAATAAAGAAGAGGGGAGGAGAGAAGCAAAAGAAAAGAGGAACGAAGCTAGAGTGGAAGGGACATGAGACAAAAAGGAAGCTTGAAAAGAGTGAGATTTGGATTGGTTTTTTAGCAACACTAAGTAGCGGGATAATGCTCTTTATGACAATATATACACTGACATTTTAACACCCCTACAAGTTGAAACATAAATATTAACCGTGCCTAACTTGTATACAATACAATTTTTGTGATTGTGGATGAGAGATTTGGTGAACAAATCTGCAGGCTAGTCATGAGTTTGAGCATACGGACTTACAATCTACCTGAGCACGAAATTTCAATCTCCTTGAGCACAAAATTACAGTTAACTTCAATAGGTTTGGTCCGTTCATGAAAGACAGGATTGGTGGTAACCACAGTGCCACCATTCCCATCTTTCATGAGGTGTAAAAAAGATTCACCATGGCAGGAAAAGATGATTAATTATACTTGAAAATAGCCTCAACCTAAAAGAAAACTCATGTCCATCTCACGTTAAATTCACTGGAACATACCGGGATTGAACCAAGGCAATAAAGGACACTTTTGGCTCCCACATCTAATCATTATATACAGGATCTGGTCCAACTCTAATTCTCAACTTGATACAGGATATGATCCAACAAACACCAGATCTTCACCAGATCACCAGGATTTCCAGATAGACTCCACTCTTCTTTTAAACTGGTATCACACACAAGATCTCAGGCCACATGATCTGATTTCAGATCCTTGCAAGGAATTCATTGCATATCGTATGGCCAGAAATGCCAGCTGTGCAGCCTTTTAGGTCTCACCCAATTTGGAGTACAAAGATGAATAAAGAAGAACAGAGGAGAGGAGGATAAAAGAAAAGAAGAAGAAAGGAACATGCGAAAGAAATCAAGCTTGGAAAAGAGAGAAATATGGGTTGGTCTGTTATCAACCCTAACTGGCCTGCTTACACTCTTTATTCACAGTAATTATAAGAATAACCACACTGCCCTTATACTTGTCCTTACATGATAGTCCATATTTACACTCCTTACAAGCACTTACATTACACCTACTTGATGCGTTACTTGGATGTCCCATGCATGCCATGTTTAGCATGTGTGGCCACATTTGGATGTGTGTGTGGGCCTAGCAAAGTCTCACGTCTGTGTCTTATCTCTCTAAAAATTGGTTATTGATGTTATCCCAATTTTGCAGTTCAGAATGGCATGCATTTACCATTAGAAATGGTTAGCGAGCAACAGGCCCAATCCCTATCTTGGCTTCATAAAAATGTTGGTCAGCATATGATGTTATCTGAGGACCCAAATTTGCTGCCTCAAAGGTTAGTTTGTTTTTCAAGAGTTCTGTATTAGGGTGAAAGTGCTTCTCTATTTTTTATTTTATTTTTTTCAACTCCAGGGGTGTGGTTCCTTCAAGGTTCTAATGCATCTCCCATAACAATGATTGACTTGCAAAGTCAAAGCAATGGCAACCAACTAAATGATCTCGGTAATTTAGATATAGCCACAGTGGGCAGCAACCCATCTTTGATGATATTAGTTTTATGGCTCAGTGACGGTGACTTGCAACCAATATTTCTCTGATGATACTATTTCAACTGTCAGAAACTCTCTCTGATTTACTCCAATCTCAGCTGATTCATCTTGGTTCTTTTGGGCCTTATGTACAAACTTTGGATCCTGACTTAATAAAAAGATGAGGTGATGAGTCAAATCGAAAGAGTGGAAAAGTAGGTTACTAATCTAAGTTTCGAAGAGTGGATTTTATCCATAAAAATTTTGAGATTTCTGAAAGGTAAAACTTTGTCGGATTAGTAGGTAGCATTTTGTGGCTAGATATGCTCTTTCATAACTCCCACTTCAAACATTGGAGTTTTCTTAACAAATTGCTCTCGATCAAATCTCATTCCTTGATGCTTTGGGTCCTAAAATATCTTGTTTTGTACTCTCTAGCTGCTTCTGCTTCCAAGTGCTTCTTGTCACTAAATACCTGATATCTATAATTGGCTTTGACTTTGGTGTTTTAGAGATATCAATGGCTCTACAGGTGCCTCCATTTCGAGCTATTCAGGTTACTGTGGCGCCGAAAAGCAAACTGAGATTGATAGTTCAGGCCAAGAATGTTCCCTGGACGAGTTGAGTAGAAATGCGTTCTTGAGGCTACAAGTAGGAGGCCGGTGCCCATACCAACCTTACGATCTCAATTTCCTTTGTGAAAAGAGTTTCATAGATTCGGAGATGAACTTACAAGAATCACCTATAGATTATCAAGTTAATGGCTTAGAACCACCCAGGCCTGCATATACAATGCCAGCCATCCAAATTGGGCTGCCACATCTGACCCTTGTGCCATTGCCATCTTTGATGAACACTCGTACCCTCAAGTGGTTTTGTGAAATATTATATTTCTTTTATTCAACTTGGAAAATTTTTTGAATCGCTATTTATGTAACAAGAACTCCATTTTTCAACAGTTGGAACAAGTCTCATCATGGCTATTGGCAGAAGAGCCTTGATGCATCTTTTTCTTGATGTTGTCATTGTTTATCGGGTCTATGATCGTGCACGAATTCTTTGCACCTTATTATGGTTGGAATTCTTAATGTGGGGCCCATGTGTTCCCCCACCTATGGCTCACAAAGACCAGAAAGAGGAATACAACATGCATGATTGGATAATTACATCCCATGCAATTAAGGTCATGCAAACGGGGCAGTGAGAGTAAAATTTGTCTTACCCTCCATTTTGCAGGACTTCATTTGTGTGGCTGTGATCATCCGATAATAGGTGGCCCCACAAATAGATTTGCACCATAATAATGCAAAATCTTATTTTTAGTATAGTATCTCCGTTCTTAGTGTTTCTATGAAAATGGCTGTGTTCTATGGTCATGGTGTTTGATACCTGCGTCCATGTGTCCATATCAATGTTACACAGATCATCGACCCGCTATAAAAGCATATTAGGGATTGGCCCGCTTTCAATAGTGAAGCACAATTCAAACTGAACTGTCTCATTTGTCCTAGCCATCGTTCCTCCAATTCCCATTGTTCTGAAGCTCTTTGATTGCTTTTTGTAGGAACTGAGCTGAATTTCAAAAGTGGTTCTTTTTGTCAGCCTACCCAGCTGGACCATGGACTTTGTGACCATCATCGATAGGTTGTCACAGAATCTGCATTAATATTGATTGACCTTTGAAGTTGGGATGGTCTCCTTCTCCGCATAACTATTGGAGCCCTGATGCAACCGAATTGGTGGTTATTGTACATGCTTTAAATAATAGTCAGAAATGTAAATTGCATCATTTCTCAAGGCTTTCCTGCTCTGTGTTAATCAGATGGTTTTAGCTGTGAAGGGTAATGGAAGTTTCTTCTTTTTCTCTTCTTTTTTCCCCCTTTTTTCCTCCTGTTAGGCAACCTATTATTTGAAAAAACAGCAGACGTGGAAAACCATGTAGCCATGCGTAGTAAGAAATCCACCAACCCATGAATAGTCATGACTGTGGTTCGACTGGAACAGACGCGTTCTTGAGAAGCAATGAATGCTAATAAGATTTTGAGGTCACTAGTCTAGTTTCCCTCCGCATTGTAGAAATCTTCTTTCGATTGAAGTTTTCATCTCACAACAAAAGACACATTATCCACGTGAATAGGAAACAAAAATTATCTATTCTAGTTCTTTCATCAGCTATGAGTTCGAATCTAAGAGAAATTCCATATAATGTTTGCTACCCTAAAATTTTCTTGTCTTTCCCGAATGATAAGGAGAAAAAAAAGATTGGGTCAAAGGGAAAATGTCATTTTGTAGTTTTATCAATAATTTGCTTGTGTAGGTGGGGATCCGGTATTTTCTGAATCCGTATGTAAGGAATTACAAAAGAAATTTTTTCAACAAAGATGTGAATTAGGAAGAATTGGTTGATGAAATATGAACCATGGTTAGATCGAAAAAGAATGCATTCATCTCTCCCATGCGTTTTTGACCCCCTTGAATGTTAGATTGAAAAGGTGGAGGGCAAAGATTGGAAGTGTCATCTCTCCCATTCTTTTCGTTTAATGGTGGTCCTCTTGATGATTGGACGGGGCCAATGGCCAGCTGGGCCATTCATTTTTGGCCCCATCGTGTCCTGTCCCATGACCTAGATTTCAGTACTGGGCCGAGCCCTCAGGCCTAGTTACAGGCCCTAGCCCTAGCTCTATGTGGTTGGGCTGCCCATATCAAGCTGGCCACCCAGCCCTAATTTTGGTTACATAACATGACATCGAGAAACCACTCCTGTTACAGTGGGGTCCCATGCATGGGCTTTATTTTAAGAAAACCTGTTCGATGCATGCCCATGCCGAGGTCTTCGCAAGGTATACATGGGTCTTCAATTTTGACTAGTGGTGCCTATGTTTCCGCAATCCAAACTATTGATCTGTCAAGTCGGACCGTGGATGGAGAATGCCTCAAGATCACCAGAATTAGGAGATTCCAGCAACCAATATTATGACCACTTTCAGTAGAATGTGGATATTTCTCTAATGTCTCTCATTAACCGACTTTATCTGTCTATACTCCACAAATCAAAAGGTTGTTACGATTGTCCATCAAGGGGGATTTCAGAGGGTTTACTCCATCCATGGTCAGACATGGATCAGTGTTCTGAATTACTGAAACTGGACCCCACTTGTCAGAATTTAAAACCTGCTATACTTTGCAAAGATGCGGTCATAAACAGTAAGTACCCTAGAGGTTAAAGTGTCCAGTTGAATGTAAAGATCCTGAGGTGGGTCCATCTAGCAGATTGAAACCCCAAAAGAATATATTTTGGCACATGGACTTCAGTCAGGTTTACCATTTCTTCATTATAAATAGTAAAAACATCAGGTTGAAAGTTAAAAGGGAACATGAAATGGACCCATTTGAAAAGGAAAGGTGACCCAACCAAAGGACAGCCATGTGCATTCCTCTGTCAAGGTTTCCTCTCCATGAAAAGACACATTCAAATCAAAACTATAAATTTCAGAGCACCCAAATGTGTGTGTGTGTGTGTGTGTGTGTGTGTGTGTGTGTGTGAGAGAGAGAGAGAGAGAGAGAGAGATGTGAACACAAAAAGAAATGGGCTCCAAATTGTAACCACGCCCATGATTCATATGGACTGTTTGCGCTTCAAATTGCAATATACTTTAATTTTACGGGAAAGATAGGACCTGGGAAGTTATACCACAATAAAATGCAGAGGCACCTTCCCCGCCGGACAGATGCCATTACCTTCAACCTGAACCAACCAAATAGTTACTGCAGATGGATGTAGACCTAGATGATGTAACTGACCACCTGGTGGACATCTGACGGCCAGTGAAAACAAAAAAGGTCGTCCAGAAACCAAAATTCAACGAACAAATATCTATTAATTAGACGCAATTTGATTTTGAAAATCTGTACAGTTTGTGATTGATTTCGCTAATTGGGCAGTTTGGATTTTGGGTACATGACATGTGTGCAGCTGTGGCGCCGCCCACCACTGTTGATTTGATATTATGTCTAGTAACCATCATCACCATAGTCATTGTCATCATCAATGTCAACTGTATAATGTGTAGGTGTGGCTATAAACCACACATGTGATTTTTACTTGTCTTTAAGTAACTCAATTCTAATCAATTTAAGAAATCTTATTAATTGGTTAATGTAAATAGAGAAAGTGATTCATTATAGAATTTAGTCTTTAAGGAAAACTAAAATCTAAAATAGAGGACTCTTAGCCATCTTCATTAGCTCTAAAGCATGAAGAGCTACCCATCCTCAGCACACACATAGATTGAGAAAAAAAGAGAAGGTGATCCAATAGAGATCTACATCGTAAGATGTATGGACAACCAGATCGTGACCCTTCATCATTTGGCCCAAGCACTCTCAAATGTGACCATACATTTCTTGATCACATGGCTCAAAGTATTTGCTTGATCCCTACCATCTTTTCTGGTTTTCAATTTAATAACTTGTGTGCGTATGCATTTCCAATCCTTGATCCATATCCCTAACCATTGCTCTTGTTCCGATTAGTGATAACAGATGAACCATTTGGAATTTTTGGGGTCCTATTTTCATGGTGAGGCGATGCAGATGAACAGGTTGGATGCCATACAAACAGCAGGGTGGGCCCAACATTAAGCTAGTTGCAGGATATTGTCATCCACAACAGCTGTAAAGGAAGTGGCCTCCAAGAAGAAAGGTGAGATGGAGTTTGATTAGACAAGTGAGTTGTAGTAAGAAACAGAGTCACCATCAGGAGAAACACCGACGAGAAGAGAATTGAATGGAGAGGTGCAGCAAAGCAGACAAGTGCATCAAAGATGGTAATGGTTTTCAAGAGTTGTTATTGAAGCCGGTGTTGGATTCTTCAATGCTGTTACAACAACTTCATCATTTACACATCCACCTGTGTATACAAATAAAAGGCAGATTTTCTCTCTAGAGTTCTAATTTATATCTCAATGCCCACAGTCAAAATATCCAACTGCCAACATCACATTAACCTTCTTTCTACCTAAGATACCTTTTACTAGTACAATTTAAGGCCATAAATTTACTGCATTAGGCAAAACAATAGGTAAATGGAAATCCATTTTCACCCCCATGAGTTGTTAGTTCTGCCACCTACAGGCCACAGGGGTAAATGGGTAATTAAGATAGAGATCAACCTTTGATACTCTGGTGAAGTTTGTTTGTTGACACACAGGCACTGAGAAAATGCATGATGTGTCTCCCAATTTAGATTGATGGTGTACCAAAAATTATGATGATTTGATTTCTCATGTGGATAATTGATGGGCACTCCATGGATGGTTGGAACAAAAGTTATTCAATGGAGAATGGGATCATCCAATAAAATTGAATTTTTACCTATGACCTACCTGTTCTGGGTCACAGCAATCTGGACGGTGTAAATTTAATTTGAGTTATTATGTGTGGAATGTTTAATAATTAGTGCACTTGCATCAACCTGCACACTATGTCAGAGTATCAAATAACTCCCCTTTCAGGAGTGAAATTACATTCCTCAAATGGACTACTTTTCGGCTGTTTTTTACCAGCACATGTGCATAAGGTTTTGATAGTACGTGGGGCCCCAAATGACAGTTTCAATGCAGTGCCTGGTTCCTACCATCTGATGGCACACACATTTTAAATCGTGGCTGTTCATCAAGTAGGGTGGGCTGTGAACATTTTATTGGGCCAATTCAATGCACATGTGTGCCTCACCTGATGAGTGCACATCCCCTATTTTTAAGACATAGCTTGTTCACAGTGTGGACCACCTGATGGATGGTCTGGATCTATGACACATCTGCCATCATAGTGAGAAACCACGAACCACATCAGCATGGTAACCATCGCGTGTGTGGCCGGGCATTCTATCAAAAACCCTGTAAAAGAACTCAACTACTCACAACAAAGAATCTTCATGGGGTAATTTGATACTCTGGCAGTGTCATGATTGATATACAGACCCTGTGAAATTGTACATTTGGTATATATTGTCTAAGCGACTAAAATGGGAACCTTGTGTCAGTAGGCAACAGTCCTTAAAAAAGATTAGTTGAGCGATCCTAATATTTGATTCTTGTACACTTGTTTGTTGAAATAGGACCATTTTATATTTGATATTTTTAACCATCCAACAAAATGTCAGCCGATCACATGGTTATATAATCAAATTATAGTAATTTTTAGTTACATGCCAAATATGTAATTTCTATTTGGAAGTTGGGAATTTAGTGAACCTGATCACCCAATTTTAAGTGTGATGATGTGAAATTGAAAATGCTTACTATTGCAAACCGGGTTCAGAGTTCAGGAATTTAGCAAGCCTGCTGGTCGCTCAGGACCTAACAGCATTGCACAAAAAAAAAAAAAAAATTTGTCACTCTTGGCGCCGGATTTGAGAACCGGAAAGTAACATTTTCAGTTTTCGGATTCGAAGTGCGACAACCTGATATTCTCAACCTTCAATAGCTCAGTAAATAACATTAACTAATGTAAGGAGAGTAAACCAGCTAGAATTTTGTGAATGCATCTGTAACCGTTCACTTCTAGGCCTTAAGAATCCCATCTAATCCGGTCGCTATGCATACCCTTTTTTCTTTTTCTTTTTTTCATTTTAAGTTAGTCATGCAATGCACCCACCCTGTTAGCTGGGCAACACACCCACTTGGTTAGTCACACGATGGCAGGGCTCTCAATGGGTCTGATCTGGATCGGATCCAGTTGGATCCGGCTCCAAGTCCGTATATCTATAGACGGATTCGGATCGGATCGGATCCAAAAGGTGATATCCATATCCGATCCATTTAAAAATTGTTAGATCCATTTCCGATCCAAAATTCATATAACCATCAGATTCGGGTCGGATCTAGGTATGAATCCACCTCATTACAAATCTAAAAAAAATATATGATATAAAATATATAATATAATATATTTAATTTAGTAGAAAAATGATATAAATCTCACTTTTTACTATGGTATGGTCGACATGGCCTAAAATAATTTGTAAAATGGATGGTCAACATGAATATAACACATACAGAAAGGTGACAATGAGTCGGATCTTAATCGGATTCGGATTGAACTCGGATATGTTCCTGTGAATCCATATCCAATCCATTTAAGTAATCGGACCCATTTTAAGATCCAAATCCGGTCCATTTAACTAATCGGACCTATTTTAATATCCAAATCCGCATTATATGGATTCGGAGCGAATTGGATCTCGGATCTGACCTGCTCCATTGAGAGCCCTACACGATGCACCCACCCACCAGTGGGGTTAGTGTGTCTCCTTAGCATTCCAACCTAGGCATCTTACAGTTGTTGAAATGCCTAGGCATCTTACAGTTGGGCTAGTGGGCGAGACACAGCCGTCATGCGAACCTAGTTTGTCGATGCCTTGTCTAAAAGACAAGTTAATCTGGACATCAGGTGGGCCACATGCGATCTCTTTAACTTGTTCATACTTAGTAGGGATGTGGCCCGCCTGATAATCGATGATCAGATTAATCTGATCTCTGAGAGAAGGCATCTACATGGTGAGACTCCCATGACACGATTCTTGGATCCGGCACAAGTGGGACACAAGTGTTGGACCGGTTCCACGAGCAGTGTGTGGTTGCTGCCAGTGCCACACCCAACAGTGTCTGTACCACAATGTAACAACTTACTGCTAGAAATTGCAAATTACCTTTGCCAGAAGATTACATTGACCTTATAAACCCCACAAGGAAAAAAAAATAAATCTCAACAACCCGAAATCAGTAGTCAAAAGGGGAAACGATTTGATACTCCGGCAGAGTGTGATGAGCCATGCACATCCATACCGACATGTACCGTCTTTAGCCTCAGAACATGTGAGGACACAAAACATGGGTCCTAAAAAAATATCCTACCAAACATATGATCTTAACTGACTGCATTATGGACATGTAATGGACAGTTAGATTAAAAAATAGACACCAATCCGACGTCTATTCATCAAAGGTCAGGATCCTACAATCATTTGTATGGTGGGACTATGATGCATGTATGGTGGGTTCCGCTGTGCAGGTGGTGTATGCAATTTCAATGCGCTGAGTATGGTTCTTAATCACTTTTCATTAATTAATTAGTTTAGTCAGTGCGTTTAAGGATGGTAAGTTTGCAGAATGGAGAAACAATTTAAACCCACATTCACTTCTTTTCAATTCATAGACTGGGAGTGGTATGAAAGTGCATCCTCATCTGAGTCTTCAAATCAACGGGAGGTATAACACGACAATGCACATGTAGAGAGAGTACAAAACGGCTAAGAAAAAAGCGTAAGCTACACGGTAGTTTTAATAGTGAGCTGCCTATCTTACTCTTAGTCATGCTATGGCACATATGAGTCTCTTGTGACTGCTTTGGTTTTAGGTTGATGTCTTAACATAAGCTAAGACATCAAATATGTAGAGTTGATATCACACCGTCATTGTGGTTGATTATAAATTTTGTGCAAGCTACATGTGGATATGAGGAGAGGTGGGCACAAACTTTTTGCATGAAGGAATTGAAAGAACAAAAATGTCATTTGAACGGAAAGTTCGAATATTATGTTTGTTAGCATTATCATTATAATGGTATATGTGTTAGCCAAATGTAAAACCGAAATTGTTTAGTGGCTTTTTCTAGGTGAAATTTAAATAGAGCATTAGACTGTCACATTTTCTAACTTCTAAAATACCATTAACTTTATTTAAAATTGGCCAAGCACTGCTCATGTTATTTGTAACCTATATTATTAATAAAGGAGTAGGTATCAACTACTCAGCACACACAAAAATCTTTAAAAGAAAAAATTTAATCACTTTAGAATTTCAGGTGGACATTTCCACAGACATCCATATGACAAGAACATGCTCAGCAAATAGCTGATTCCACAAAAGAAAACTACCTAAATCATCACACCCTATTATCTGATTCAATCGCTTCGATTAGTCCGATTGAAGAAGACAAATTGATACAAACACATCATACCATCAACACCAAATTAAAGATAAATTCCCTTTCATTACCAGGAATTTAGAAATTTACATTTACCGTCTCATAAAGCAACATATAAGAAGTGCACATGCTCAGCAACTAGCTGGCTACAATGACTCAATAAGAGTAAAATGCCCAATAAATAGAGAAAAATAAAACCCTCTACACATATACTACTGGCGGGTGGTAAAAGTCCACCACGGCTAGCATCAGTAACACCAGAACAGTAGACTACTTTCAATCCTCTCATTAAAGCCCCTTTTTTTGAAAACAAAAAAGCCTCCAAGAATAGAAAACGCCCAATTAAAATAATAAGGACCATTTTAAAATAAGCCCCTTTTCATGCAGTCCCAACACTAGTATTTGCTACTATTTACTATTAACTGGTCCACTCCACCAGCCAAACATAGTGGCATTGCTTCATTTAGCTTAGAGAGAGAGAGAGAGAGAGAGAGAGAGAGAGAGAGATGGTCTAGAGGAATTGGCGACCAGAAAAGGTCTGGCCAAAGGACCAGCCAGGAGGAGCGACATTAAAGGACACCACGCTACGGCCATCACTAGTAGTGACCTTGAAAGAGAGGGCCTGGCCATTGAGGTATGAATTGCTTTGCCAGTTCTGGCCCCAGTTTCTGGACATTGGTTGCCATGCTGTCCTTGATCCTTTGATGGAAACGGCATGCACATCACCAGCGCCTCCCACGTTTGTTATCAGGACCAGGTTGAAGTAGGAATGGCCGTTGATGGTGAACCTGATCCCTCCCCTCTTCCTGCAGGGTACCCTGCAACACCCACAAAACACAGCCTCTTAACACCCAAATAACAAAATGGGAAGCAGAACAACAACTAGTGTCATTTCTCATATGGGACATAACCCCAAAGAAAAGATCCAAGAGTCATATGCAAATAGGAAAATCTGAAGTAAAAGAAAAAGCATACCTTCTATAAGCAACAGGTACAATCCCAGCTCTGTATTGAGCAATGTGCTGGAAGACAGGCTGAGAGAGATCAAAATGCTGGTTGGGTGAGTCACACCATCCTCCAGGTGGGCAGAAATTGGTGGCTGTGACCACAATGACGCCTGGGAGGCACCACTGTGGGTCATTCACGCACCTAAGCTCAAAACAAGCCCCACAGCTCAGCCCATTGTTGAAAAGGGCTGTGCTCAACGCTGCTGTGTTTGTCCCATACCCTTGACTATACAGGTTCCCATAGCCACAAGCCCCACCTACAAAAACAAAACAACCACATCAATACACTACTTCAAAAACAACAATACCCAAAAAGGGTCCTCTCAAAAAAATGCGCCTACGGTTCATGCAACCACAATTTAGAACATACCCATTGTCCCAGATGCATCACCACCTCCATAGAAGGTGGCGTGAGCATTAATCCAACCCCCACCATATCCATACCCATGTACAGATTTCAACACACAGAGAAAACCAACTAAGAAAATCCCAAGATGGGCCATTTTCCTGCACAAAAACCAAGTGTTTTTCAGCAACTGTTGTACCATTCAACCTCCAAAATGGATGCAGACTAACAAAAGGAAGGAAGACTAGAAAGAAATGGGAGAGATTATTACATGGAAACGATGAGAGAGAGGGAGAGAGAGGGATTGTGTGGGAAATGGGAAGGATTTGTGACGAGTGTGATGGCGCTGGGGCGCTATATATAGAGGTTAAGCGGTCCAAATGTCACAAGTAACTGATACTTGAGCTGTAGACCGTAAAAACCACTACATGCAAGCGGTTTTATGGTGTGGGAAGCGGTTTTATGACTTCGAAGCGCGTGGTTTTGGACTGGTCCCATGTGGCTACAGGCCCACATCCAAGAGGAACAAAGCGGTTTTGTGAGGTGGGGCTTACAGCACAAAACCACTTGTAACCACCACTAATTTTAAATTCCGGAAATGCCCATCCACTTTTTCCATTTTCCACTGTTCGAATGAACTTTTCCTCCACCCTTTTGCTTTATGAAATTTTTGACATGTTATCTGATATTACTAGCACTTTCAGTTTGTACGGGTGGGCCATTTTTAGTGATCCAGACCGTTGCTCACCATCGGTAGGGAATTCATGACCTTTCAATTTACGGCCTGCAAGTAGAATGTAGGGAGGAGTAAAGTACAGAAACGGTCCACATCCAGCTGAAGAAAAGCCCATGATTTGGGGCAAGGATTCTTCTATGTAGTAGTTTTCGAATGAACCTTGAGCCCCACCTTCCCAAACTGAAAAGTCGCGTATAGCGTGCGTGTGTCCTCGGGTCCAGGTTGAGGTGGGTCCCCCAACCTGAGAACCTCTCTCTCTCTCTCTTGCAAAATCGTACCAGATTTGGATTGACCCAACGTGATCGACGGCACTGATAGACCATTTTCTTGGGTGTTGTAGTTTGACTACCGTAGTTACCGAATAGTTACCGAATTTGTCATTGACTGTTGACGGAAAATTACCGTACAAAGCACGTGAATGGGTTTTACGGACGCGGATTGCCAGGGGAGGGGATTAGGTGATGATCTTGATCCACCGAGGTGGGTGGACCCCTGACTGTAGGGCTCACATTGATGTATGTGCCTTAAATCCACACCGTACAACCATTTTGACAGTTTATTTTAGGCATGATCCCAAAAATAAAGCTGGCTTAAGTTGTGATTGAATCCCTGCTATTAAAAACTTCATGGATTCCACCAGATTGTTTATTTGTCATCTAACTCGTTCATAAGGTCACAAAACCTAAGTGGCCTACAGGAAGTTTTATCTTGATTCAAAGCTTTTGTGGCCTATGAGAAGTTTTTAATGGTCAATTACCACATGAGGTGACCGGTGGGATTTGATATGATGCTCAAAATGGAGTCTGTCCATAACTCGCCCAGAGCACCGGCATTGGTAATGAATACTGCAGAGAAAGGCCATGGATGTATGTGTGTTTGACTATACTATCAATCTATTTTGCCAACTCATTTTAGAGCATGAGCTTAAAAATTAATCTGGGTCCCAATCTCAAGTGGACCATGCCATAGGCAACAGTGGTTATTAAATCGCCCACCATTAAAAACTTCATGGAGGCGACTTCTATTTGTGATTTCCAATCATCTAGGCCTGGGCGACCTAATTACCAGGTTGGGTGGCAAGCATTAAAGTGGGAACTAGGAAGTTTTTAATAGAGGGCATTCAATCACCACTGTTTCTTGTGGTGTGGTCCACCTGAGATTTCTACCTACCTCAGTTTTACCCATTACCTGAAATGATATGGCTAAATAGATAGACAGGGTGGATAAAACACATGAATCATGGTGGGGCCATGGAGCTTTCGCGACACCATCAGGCTGCCTTACACTTGCGTGCCCTCATCTCTACGCCAGGACGTTGCCCAAACAAAATCCCACCCCAGTGAGCGGGACATAGCTGGTGTGTTTTATCTGGCCAGTCCATCTATTTTGCCAGCTCATTTTGAAGTAAAGAAAGGAAGGATCCAAGCTCAAGCTGACCACACCACAAAAAAGTGGGATAGTGATGCCCACTGTTGAAATCTTCCTGAAGCCCATTATCATGATTATTTGCCATCTAATCACCTAGACTTGTCCAAGGGAAATTTCAAATGTCAACTTGATGAATAGGGATCCTCCGTTTGGTTTTAACAGGAAACCCTGTGCTCGGCGCCAAACATTTCCCGTTAAAACTGAACAGACCCAACAATAGGCATCCAAACTTCGTTGTATCTTGTAGTGTGGTCCACTTGAGTTTTGGATCAACCTCATTTTTGTGCTCATGCCCTAAAACAGATGAACAGTGTAGATAAAACACACGCATCATGGTGGACCCCACAGAGTGGGGATATACCTGGTCATAAAGCACTCACAATAGGAACATGAGAACTTCCTGTAGCCCTAAGCACTGTGGGGCCCACTGAGATGTCCGTGTGACATCCACTCCGGCCATCACTTTCGCCAGAGTTCATATTAGTACTTGAGCCCAAAAATGAGGCTTATCCAAAACTCAAGTGGGCCACACCACCAGGAACAGGGTGGATGGAAAAGCCTACCAGAATCTTCCTGAGCCCACCGTGATGTTTATTCCCCTTCGTAAGATTATTTCTACCGCAGCGACGGGAAAACACAAATATCAGACTCGGCTGAAACTTTCAAGGCCCCCGGGAAGGATTCGACGGTGGGTGTTCAATCCCCACTATTTCTTGTGGTGTGGCCCACCTCAGTTTTGGATCTGCTTCAACAATAGAAGGAAAAACGAGCAAAAGCTACAACACTCAATGGTCCCGCCGTTTGTTAGGACTTTGAACGGTGTGAATGGTTTTAATGTGAATTTGACGCACGTTGTTCTGTCTCTGATCTGATGAAACCCCTTCCGCTAATTCCTCTTCACCCCTCAGCACATGGGTGATGACATATCTCGTATCTTTTTTCTTTTCATTTGATTTTGGGTCATTACATCACTTGGATTTTCAGAATTTTGTCATGCATTCACCCTCAATCCAAATCATGGTCCCCACTACAGCTGGTACATATTCCTAATATGATATTGATTTGATTATTCTAACCCCGATTAGTTGTCATTTATTGCAGAATGTGGACGACTCACTATTTCATTTTAACCATCCATCTGATGGCCACTAATCGAACGGTTATGATCATCTTGTCTTGTAGGTTTCTGGGTTCTGGCCCATCTGCGAAAGCGGCCAAGATTTCAGTCAAGGCGTACAGGTATGCCACGTAAAAAGTGATTATTGCATGCGCATGCATGATCATACACTTGCAAAGCATGGAGGAGTTGCACTCGTCCAAAAAGCAGAAGACACAAGACCTGAAAACTGCATGGCATGTGGAAATAACCAAGCCGCATGCATGAGTAGTGAAAACTGCTTTCCACAGCTGTTTTCTTCCATTGACAGTTCTTTTGTTCTCTGGCCTCTACTCTCTCTCTCTCTCTCTCTCTCTCTCTCCCTCTCTCTACGAATACAACCTCTCTCAATGTGGGATCTACAACACACACTTTCTAGGTGTAACTAACACAAGCCAAAGCAATTAAAAATCATTAAGGTATTACAATCTAGTCACCGAAAACGTACATTAAAAAAATGAAGAGTTATATCTTGATCTTCTGACAAAATCCAGATGTCCGGAATTCACGGCGTGAGCATTTAAGTCAACCAACCATCTAAGAATTAGATGAATAAAAAATTAATAAATAAATTGGACATGAGGAATGATCCTATACAGCCCCTTGCACGTTTTTTCCCACCCATGCATGTATCACCTGGTACAAAAATTAGGCAGACCCACTCATGTGGGTGACCCAAACTTGTACATTGAGTCAGGTATTTGGTCCATTTATTTCAATGTTGTGGCCCACCCCAACTGATGAGTGGACCTGCCTTATTTTCACACCAAAGTGATCTTCATGATGTGGACCCACGTTTTGCATGGCTGGGATGCCCTCTACATGTTACCCGTTGGCGCCGAATATGGTGCAGCATATGATAAATTGCTGGAGGTTATTTGATTCTCTAAGCTGCGTATGGCACTAGAAACGCAGGAACGTAGAAATGGTACAAGTCGCATATGTGCACTCAATTTAAATCGATTACAGTGCAGAACACACTGTTAATTTCTAAGTTATGGTCCAAAAATTCAATTGTTCGTACAATCCTCACCTTTGATCCATGGGCACTTCTTTTTCCAAATAAATTGGACTTTTTTTCATTTTTAACCGTCCAACAAACATAAAACCATCTAATAGTTAGATCACCAAATAAGAAGTAATATTTTGTTCATTACACAACAAAAATGGTACCCATAACTTTTTGACTATTTAGTTAACTAGCTACTTGTATGCTATGTAATTAATCTTCCAGTAATTCCTAATTGCTTGCCTACCATCCATCACACGGTGCAGGAGTATTGGAGTGTATATTTATCTTTTTTTAATACCATTGATCTATTCTTTTGACCTGGGTCCCTTGAAATTCGGGACAAGATTATGTTTCACAATTGTTTTACCTTTCTACTTTTCTTATCACATTAACAAAAATTTACTTGTGCATCCGCGATGGTTTTCATCTCACGCAGTGAAGAGAGCCAATGCAAGCAAAATGCAATTATCTACCTTTCACCAGGTGAGGTACAAAAAGTAGAACCATGTAGAAAGAGAGAAATTAAGAGACGCGTCCTTAGCACTGGGTGACCCATCGCTCACTTTTCCAGTGTTGTACTCCACTCGATTTTCGCACTGACATCTTAACAGGCGCTAGGGTAACAAATGTACGCCGTGGATGTCACATAGTTATCATAATGGGCCCTATAGTCTTTGTTATATGTTCCATAAATTATGTGCAGCCAAAGAAGAAGAAAAAGTACCAGTATATATGCAACTCTCATCTGAGAATCCGGATCCTCTGTTGGTTCCAAGCAGGAAAACCCTGCTTGAAGCCTTCTTATTGGTCTACATCATCACATAGGTCTGCAACTTGATCACACTGACATCATACTGTGTGATGTGGACCAATGAAAAGGCTCCAAGCAAGGTTTTCCTACTTGGAAGCCAACAGAGGATCTGAACTCCTCATCAAATTGAAAAGACGAACATATAATGGATGCATGAAGAAATAAAAGATATTACTGTCTTCTTCACAAGAATAGCCCTTGAACTAATATTATTAAGAAAAAAATGAGAGAGTAAAATTAATAATATTATAGAAAAAGTATGTTTAAAAAGAATTTTCATATGATTTATATAACCTAAAACCTTAAATTCATAACTTTCAAATACACCCACACCTTTGGAATAGTGGTAAACTTAGCGAAGATAACATCATTTCAACACTGAGGTCCTGCCATCAATTCCCAATGTGGGGGGTGGCTAACATTGAAGTGTGACTAATAGTGTGAGTGTGAACTAACAGTAAAACTTTCAAAAATAGTAAACAACTTGTAGACTTACTCAAACTTTTTTTACTCCTTTCGAAATACCTTAAAATAGTAAAATCCTAACTTGCCTTTGACATTTACCGAAATGTAGAGCTCATTAATTAATGGTTTTATAATAACATATCATGGGCACAAAATGGGTAATTGATTGTAAAATTATGGCCGTCAGAAGCTATAATGTATGTAAACCCTTAGATTCAAATTTCTAGCTTAATTCATAACAATATTAGTCATTTATGTGATTGTCCTTGACTTTGTCCTACATTAAATCCCTCTACTTGAAAAGTTAAATCTATCTTTGAATTTAAAACGGTAATAGTCTATGACCCACCTTTGTAGCACATTTTCTTTTTCTCTTTTTTCTTTTTTACTTTTTTGAAGCAACTAATGGTGAAGGTCTACACATCGAGTTGGAAATTTATATTTATTATGAGACTTTAGAAAATGAATACTTATCTTCTATTTCTATTCAATCATTTGCATTTGGGTCTCGACTTCCACTTCTTTTGTAATGACAAATTTGTGATTGGTCGCTCTCAATTGACATTGACCAACCACGTTGTTATTGTTGTCACTACTAACCTTTTAACTCTACATGACTTTGATTATTGTGGAGATGTATCCATCAATCCATTAATTTTTTCTATAGGTTTATTCATAGATCCATCAACTAATTTGATGGTAGATTCATAAGTAGACACTCCATCTACATAAATCTACCATTTTTCTTTGTTAGTAGATTCTCAAAAGCCACTCCTTGATTTGCATTAGTCCACCAGTGCGTAGTCTTTACCTTCATCCTGAGATCTTCCTCTACATCCTTGATTGGGTTTGATCGGTAGTCATCCATCTCTTTTGAACTAATACCTAGGTTAACTGTCTACCTCTAAGCTCCATTAATTGGATCAATGCCCAAGTTAACCACACATGTAACACTTGGCCAACTAGGGTGGTGCACAGAAGTTCAAGGTTATGTTTCTGGTGTTGGGTGCTCCTCCCTATTGTCTGCCTTGTCCACTTCTAAAATCTCAATTCATTGCAGCGGGAGGTTAAAAATATTCGTTTATAAGCCCTTTGTCTTGAGTTGTACAATGGCCCATGTGCATTCGAAAGTAGTCTTCCCCACCACTTGGCTTCTCATGGTAGGTCAATTTAATTGTGTATCTACACTGATTGCCAACTTGACAGCTCATTAGGGGTTCAAAGAGGTTGCATCGATCATGACACAATCATATATAACCATGCATAGTCTATAAGTGAACCTTGCTACTTTTTACAATTCAATCTCTACCAAGTCATTACCTGAGGATAAAAAATAGAATTCTACCACATAATCCTTACAAGTGACTTAGTAGCAATTTTGGTATACTATCAAGTAATACCTAATCGTAATCTGTTTATAAGAATTACGCTTGCATCTTCTTCATCCACAACTAGGTTTATATTAATTTCTTCGATTATCACTTTTATGAAAGTTGAAGTTACTCCTACCATGTTGAAGCTCTACCCTTAAGTTTATCTAGTGCCATCTTCTCCTCAAGAATCTTTATATATTCAAAGAACCTGTTTACCTCTCTGGGCCAGTTGAGGAAGTCCTCAATGTCAAACTAGCTATTGAAGGAAGAGAAATTTATTAGATTTACCTTAATTCAATAGTCTCAATCTTGTCCAACCACTCCTCACCTTCCTTATTGGAAGATGATCTCATCTACATTAATCTCATTGTTAGACTTGTTACTATGATGTTAGGGTTTATAATATGGCATATGTGTTGGATCTAGTACTGCAAACTGATCAACCGTGAGCCCCTTCAATTGTCTTAATACATCATCTACATTTGTTGTTCGGTTTTTTATTGAAAGGATTTAAACTTTGCCTTAGATGATGCTTGATTCCCTAAAACACTACTGTAGGATTATAGCTACCCGATTCGGTATGGGATACCATGACATGAGGAAAAACCTCGCTTTGGTACTAGATAATGTAACGGGTGTAGGGAGAAAGAGGAGATCACCATCTTCTTCTTAAGCGTAGCTCTTGAATTCCCAAGGAAAAGCCTCTAAAATGGAGAAATTAAATTACTATTATTAATAAAAATAAAAATAAAAATAAAAAATTTATTTGTAGAGTCCTTTCATATGACTTATACAAGCCCATAAATCCTAAATTTGTAACTTTTTCAAAATAAGATATTTTTTTAAATAGTAAACTACTTCTAAATTGACTAAAATTCTTTTTTATAACTCAAATAGCCGCTTTAAGTTATTCCAACACTCTTCAAATCCCAAAATTACCCTAAAAAAACTAAAGCCTATAACTTATAAAAAAAATAATAAATTTTAACTTAAAACTTGGTTAAACTCCAGTGGCCTTTACAGTTGGTTATATAGAGTCCATCGATAGATTTTCAACAACATAACCATGTGCACAAAACAGATAAGTGACCGCAAAGTAATGGCTAGCGGAAGTTACAACGCATACTACTAGACTTGGATCGAACTTAATTTATAACCCAATTTCCTTTGATCTTAACCTTTGATGTAATTGTAGATGACTTTGTCCTACGTTAAAGTCCTAGTTAAAGGGCCAGGCACGTTAAAATTACTTGTTAACATTCCTCCAACTAATTGCTAATTTTGGGGCAGAAATGTTGAAAAGCTACTCACTATATGGTATATAAGCGATGTTAACATGGTTATTTTTCTGACTAGAGTGAAAGCAGGTGAATTGGGAGCTGTTTTGATCTCTGTTGTGCAAAAAAAAAAAAAAAAGAAAAAAAAAAAGAGGAACATTTGAGTTGATTGGCATGTGCGACACATGGCCAGTGACATCTGATACTATACTTTTGTTTTCGTCACTCCACCGTAGTAAAAAAGATACTAAAGAATGAAAGCCTTTCCTTTGTCCTCTACCGTTAAAAATCAAAGTACTTTCGATGGGGTTGTGCTGTCTTTTGAGAGGGACGTCTGTCATTTAGCTATCAAAAGTGATTTTGCAACAGTTGCTATGCTCCCACGTATCCAGTGCACATGCTACCTGTTTGGCCCATTCTGCAAATTAAAGCACATCTGGCCCTTCTTTTGCGGTTGTTGAGCATTAGCTTCTTTCCATTTCTATGGATTCTTCTGACTTAGTGCAGTGAAACCAAACAAAAAGATAAGAAATCCGTAACCAACATACTACGGTTTCCTTTGCTCGACTCCTCTACTGACCCGAATACTCTACAACACCTGTTTTCCAAATTGCGCAAAACGCTCATGCTCTGTGGCCCCACCATGTTCTGATTTTTAAAATCCATTCCGTCCATCAGGTTCAGTCCTCAATGTTATTACACAGAGATAAACATATTCTAGATATACAACTTAGGTGGGCCACACGACATGGAACAGTGGTGATGGGACACCAACTATAAGTTTGTTTGTGGGGCCACCAAGCTGTGTATCTTCCATCAAAACCGACCATTAAGTGTGTCTCGCAAGGATGAAGGGAATATGCGAAAATCAGCCTGATACAAAACTCATGCGGAACCCACTGGGTGTAGGTTTTAGACCCAATTTTTACATTGTTCTCATTGGTGTAGCCCATCTGAGTCTTGTGTTGAGGTGGTATTTTATATGTATGATAATCGTAAGGGTTTTCACCTGATGAATGGAGTAGATTTCACATATACAACATGGTGGGCCCAAAGGGCCTGAGTGTTTTACTCGCTGCTTGAGTAGGTGTGTAGTCGATTGCGGTCCGTCGTTTTCTGTACACGCGGCTCTTGGTCTATTTCCACCCTATGATTCGGTGGACGCCGATTTCCTGCGAAAGTCCTGAACTGGAAATCTGGGTGGGGCCTATCGTGATGTTTGTGAGAAATCCACTCCGTCCATCCGTTTTCTGAGCTCATCTTCGTAAGTGCGACAAAAAATGAGCGGGGTCTAAGACTAAGCGGTCCGAAAATGTGAGGATTGAACTTCCACAGTTGAAATATTCGTGGGGCCACAGAAGATTTGAGTCAGGCTAATATTTGTTTTTTCAGTTCATCCCAGTATTAATGACATTATGAACGGTATGGATGACATATAAACATCACTGTGGACGCCAGGGAGATTTCAACGGTAGGAATTTCCCTACCCACCTTTCCTTTATTGCGGCCCACTTGAGTCTTGGACTCGTCTCACTTTTGATCTAACGTCTTAAAATTATCTCACAAAACGGATGGACAGCGTGGATTTCTTAAAAACATCACGGTGGATCCCACCTAGATTTCCATATCAGGAAGCTCCTGCGAAAGCCTTTGGCAGGAAATCCGCGTCCCAGATTCGGTGGGATGACTGATTTCCCCTTCTGGGCTCGTTTGCAATTACAGGTTGTCTGTCGCGTAACTGAAAGGTCGTCTCCCCCCCTCTCGTTCGTAATTACAGGTTGTCTGTACCGTGAAATGACATTCGCATCATAAGAAATCTGCTTCGAAGGTGGACCATAAAAAATTTACAGCTAAGATCTTCCAAGGGGGCTTTTGTTGGATTGTCATCAACAGTGGAACCCACCGTATCAACGGTCTGGATCCTGTAGAAACTGAAAGGCCGTACGTACTACCATTCATACTCACAAGCGCGGGCACTATTCTCCTCAAGCACGACTTAAATGCGCCATGTGAGCTCTGCGAGTCAATTGTAAGCTTTCAAATCCCACTTTGAAATACATGTTGAGATTCCCGCCTGCCATGGTTAGACGGTGGGAGATAAACGCCACCGACTCTTGTTTCCGACCCGGCAACTTCCCTGGCATTTTCCCTTTCAGAATACAAGTACAAATTGAAAGCTGTGAAGAGCACGCGGTCATCTACATGCGGCTGACTACGACACTGGGAACAAAATGTAAATGATCCAAACCGTCGGATCTTGGATGGCCATAAATTAAAACCAGGTGGGTGGTCATCAAACTATAATAGAAGAATACCTACGAATAAATGACCACTCCTAGATCGTAGCACGTATTTGTGAGAGCCTGAATTTGATGTGTGTTGCCATTTACCGTAGAATTCATGTGAAATCTGGTGATTATTTGGCAACTTATATTTTGATGAAAGAGTGTGAGAGAAAGCACGCGTTCATCTACATGCGGAACAAAGGTCAATGATCCCAACCGTTGGATCTTGGATGGCCAAACTATGAAAGAAGAATACCAACGAATAAATGTCCACTGGTAACGCATAGCAAGTATTTGCTGGAGCCTTAAATTTGATGTTCATGGAATTCATGTGAATTAGAATCTTATCATCTAAATATTCACTGTGTTTGGTAACTTATACTTTGACAAGAGAATGAGAAAAATGACTCTTTAGCTTTCAAATCAGTAATGAGTAGTAATTGAAATCAATGAAAAATGAAATTACATAGTTTCGTTGTGATTTAAAAAAAAAAAATGTTTTTTTTATTGTAATTGATGTGAATTGGACATTGATTTACATCAAATACGAAACCTCTCAAACACACCAATAACCACCACTTCACGAGTATTTTTGTTATTTTGAAGGAATATTAAGTCCACTAGAAGACACCTAGGCGTTTTAACACCAGGTCTCAGGTTGAGTGCTAAGGAGACTCACTAGCCCCACCGGTGGGTGGGTGCTTCATGTGACTAACCATGAGGGTGCGTTGTGCAGAAAGGTGCCAAAAAAAATGGCCACTAGATTGTCAATTTTGGTCCCTCACCTGAGTCTTACACCCTATATCTCATCTTTCTCCACGTGTGTTGTTGCACGTGCCTTACCTACTGAGATCCTTAGAGATTTACTAGTCAATTCGAATTCCCAGCTCAACTCTATCAAGTATCAACATTGGGCCCACGATTTGGGTAGTTTGGATTAGATACATGTATGCCACGTGTAGCGTGGCTGTATCCATGAGCTACTGGTGGTCATGCTTCTTGCAGTCATTCCATTAACTCCTATCGAACCCAAGAGCTCAAAGCAGCCCTATTCTCGTGATATGATTGACCGACTCAGTGATGGGCCCACCTTGTTTGCCAAATAACTGATTTAGCCTCATTGTACAGGACGCGGATTGCCTACTACCCCGGCCTTGCCTCTAGCTGTTTCCAGGCAGATCTGTGGGGGCCCACTGTGATGTATCTTTTTATCCACGCCGTCCATCCCTTTTCTCAGATCATTTTAAGGTATGAGCTCAAAAATGAGTCAGATCCAATTCTCAAGTGGACCACACCAAATAGTAAACTTGGGTTGCATTAAATGCAAGAGTATCTGTGGTGTGGTCCACCTGAGGGTTGTATCTGCCTCATTTTTTGGGCTAATACCTTAAAATGATCTGAAAAAAGGTTTGAACGCCATGGATAAACATATACATAATGGGTCCCCAGCGGCTAAAGACAGGCGGGGTAGGATGCAATCCGCGTTCCATTGTACACTGCAATTCTGGTTTTCAATAATGACACCGGCTTTAATTCTTGAATTTGAATATGAGCTATTAAACTTTTACTTTTCAATGTTTCAGATCAATCTTTGTACCCGATCATTCTTTCACCGATCGTTTCTTCAGATGGCCCAATAGCAGAGAATACAAAATATGAACGGTTCAGATCATCATCTGAGATGCAAACCCACGTCCGTAATGTGGGCCGTGTATATCCTATCAAAACACCGTGAAAAGTAGATAATGACCATTTTGTCAATGTGATCCTATCGGATTTTGAAATTGACCTCAATGCCTGGAAAACGATCTCATTACTCCGTGCAGTTGTGGAACCATATATTCTTTAATCCATACGGTTAATCTGATGGGTCCCACTGTAGATGGACCATGCCCCAAAATCTCCCCTCGATCTGATGACCTAATTCCCTTCAATATGTAGCCTGAAAATATATGGTCGATATAAAAGGCAAACAAGATTTCATGTATATCGTGATTTTTGGCATGACTTGACCATGGGCTTTGTAATGTATGTGATCTGATCCTCAGGAATCATATGACAACACGGGTATGGGCCCACGGATTTACTAATTCAGAGTATTGATGAGATGAGATCCACTGGATTGGCCATGCGTCATAAAATCCTGTCGTGGGGCAATCCTAACCCTCTGATCAGTAAGGGAGAGATATGGTTCATCGAAAGACAGGAGGTCAGTATTGATAATATGATATCTTATCTTTCAACCGTTGATAAGCAACTTGTCGTTTTGATGTGTCCGACAACCATCACTTTCTTTCCCTCGTTTTTTCTTTTACTTTTCGCCCTTTAGTTTAGTCTAGATTATAGACCGTCAATCTTTTCTTTCCCGTGACAACGATCTGATGTTGGATCCGCCGGTTCCCAGCTTTTTATTTATTTATTTATTTATCGCTTTTGTACTTTGTGCGGGAGCTGATATAACTGACTCCGGAGACCCGGCATTTTTGTGACTCCAGATCATGTACCGTACACGTGGCACATGCATTTGATCATCCGTTCCAGTCATCATGCGGGCTCCTCCACTAATGATAGGAAACCAGTAAAAAAAATATCCTAACCATTCAATAACCGGACCCTTTTTTCACCATGAAAACTGTGCGATCCTTAAATTATCACTCATTTACTATTTGGCCTTTCAATGAACGGTTCAAATCCAGTCCACGTATGCTACCAGTGAAGCTATAACATGAAGGTTACCGGAGTACCTCCCGAAGTCAGGAGATCCGTCCGTTTCAGATCTAGTCCATGCATACAGCGTTATATGTTAACTTTCGGTGAAACGCTTTCATTCTCCACCGATGTCACTTCATTAGATAATCCATCTCCCCAAAGATGTGTACTATGCATTGAGCCGGGCACAAACCAAAGCCAACCCTCGGATTGGTTTGAAAAAGCTCCGCTTGAATTGGTTTGAAGAATGGAAGTTCAAACCAAACCAAGCATCGGAGTCCAGCTGGTTTATAAAAAAACAAACCTTTAGAAAAACAAACCAAGTTCAAACGACGGCAGTATCGGCTTGGTTCGAAGCTCGATTTGATTCAGCTCGTGGATTGTAACATTCTTTCTGTGGTGTGATTCGCTTGAGCTTTGGATATGATTCAATTTTTAGATCATGCCCTAAAATGATATGTAAAAATGGATGAAGGATGTGGATAATACATATACAACGACATAGCACTTTTGTTTGGAAAAATCTCTTACATGTCGGTTTTGAAGTTGCAATCTTCCTCCAAATGATGTTAAACACGTAAGGTATTTTTATATTTTTTGTGTTATTTTTAACTTTTTTTATTTCTTTTCCATTTAAACAAATAAGCAAACAAAAGAGCCGCCACCTGTTCAAACTTGTCCGACTTGGTTCATAATTTTTGACTAAATTGATCCCAGCCTGAACCAAATTTTTCTAGAGCAAACCAAACAAGGGCTAACTCAGCCCGGATCGTTGCCCACATCTAATAGAGATTGCCCCAAAACTAAAACCCAAATTATTCACTCATCAAGTGAGCCACACATTTATGTCACAACATTAGTTGTCCATTGATTTCAATAGTGTACTACCTGCTTGAACCGAGAATGCTGATTTTTTTTACAGGTGATCTTTAAAATGCAGCCCACCTTTTGTGCAGCTTGGACGTCATACACCATTGACCTTTTGTGCAGCTTGGACGTCATACACCATTGATGTAGTTGAATGGAAAAAGATTGAGTGTAGATCTCTCTCACACACTTCTTGATCCATGACAAAAACCTAAATGTGGTGTCAAGCTATTGCAACAAAAGAAATTACATGCTCGGCCCAATGTTCCAAACCTCCACCCTCCCCTCTCGCACGCATGTTATAGTGGGATTTCACCACCTATGAGTACCCCAAACCTTGTGCTAAAATTCCTGGGAGTCTACCACCAATGTGACAAACCTAGTTAACAAAAGCCTTGGTCTCAAACACTACCTCCAAAGTTTAAGAGTATAAATATGACATATGCCTAGCTTAAACATGTACAATCTCACGAATCTAAGAAAAAATTCATTTCGGATGGAGGAAAGTTGTCATTTGAAGTGTAAACCATAAATTGGCTATAACGTAGCCATAACTTCTTATCCAGATATCAGTATGGGACTCATGACCTATGAATTTTGACTGGAATAAGCCATCAGGGACCAACCAACCCCGTTAGTGGGTTGTATATATATATATCTGTTTCACGAAAAAACACTTCCTTTCAATTTAGAATCACAATTTTAGAAAGAAAGAAAAAAATAAAAAATAAATAACTTACTATATCTATTAAGTTTTTTGTTGAATGTATCTTCTTTTGTTTTAAAGTTTTAGCATATGCAGTCTTCTTAGGATTTGCTTCTAAATATCAACACTAAGGTAAGAAGCATTCATGGCCAAAGAACTTCACAAGTGGCATGACTTTTTCTTTTTTTTTTTTTTCTTTTTAGGGGGGGGGGGAGTAGTACACACATCCCATTGTTAGTACAGTACCTAGTGGTTGAGAAATTATCATTGGAGGACCCAAATACATTTAAAAGATCACTTTATAAAAATGATCATTGGATTAGTACACACATCCTACTGTTAGTACAATGCCTAGTGGTTGAGAAATGATCATTGGAGGACCCAAATACAGTGCCTAGTACACACATCTCATTGCTAGTATAGTGCCCAATGTTAGACACCCCCACGTTAGGATTTAATACTTAGACCTCAGTGTTGATATCGGGTTATCTTTACTTAGTCTACCACTGTCCCAAAGGTGTGGGTGTGACTTATAAAGTGATGTTTGCATTTAAGAGAAGAGTAAGCAACTGTATATTACTCTTATTTTTAAAGAGATTAGATTGCCATCAACAAATGTACAGAGCCTAGTGGTTAAGAAATGAACATTGGAGCACCCAAATATGCTCAAAAGATGTCTATTCTTACACTTTATATGTTGTGAAGGCCTTAATATTGTGCAATTACAGTGTCCACCGATCGGTCATTTGACCGATCGGCCAGTGGACAGCGTGGTGCAATTTGAAGCCTAAATTCTCTAGATGTTTTTTGTTGTTTTGAGATCGGTCGTCAGACAGGTTTGAGTTGAGGCAGCGGACAGGTTTGAGTTAAGGCAACTGGCTGGCTAAACTCTCTGGATCATTCACGACCGGTCAGCCATAGTGTGAGATTTGAATGTTTGCGCAGCTTCGCGCTGCATGTTTCTAATTTCGAGTTTCCTCTTATAAACAGACTTCCTAATCGTGTTTGGAGTTATGCTAGGCAATACCAAGGAGTCCTAATAAGAGATTAGGATTTGGGGTGAGAGGATTGAGAGGTTTTGAGTGCGTTGTTCATTTTTGAGATCTACTCAAGTAGTTCTAGCTCTATAACCATCTGTTTATCATAGTGGAGGTGTCGCTTTGTGCCGTGGTTTTTTCCCACAAGGGTTTTCTACGTAAAATTTGTTTGCTTTTGCGTCGTGTGCTTGTGTGGCTGATTGTAGATTGGCTGATTGTAGATTGTTTGATCTTCTTCGGTGCTTCCGCTGACTGAATTTCCAACAAGTGGTATCAGAGCTATCGTTAGAAGGTTGAAGAAGAAGTTTTCTAAAATGATCTCATGGCTTCAAGTACGAAGTTCAATGTTAAGAAGTTCTCAGGCAAAAACAACTTTAAGTTGTGGAAGGTGAAGATGCGTGCCGTCCTAACTCAGTAAGGGGTCGTGAACGCCCTTGGAAAGCGATCTGCCGAGATGAAAGATGATGAGTGGACGAAGATAGATGATAAGGCAATGGCCTCAATCTAATTATGCCTGTTGATGATGTCCTCTATAACGTCATGAAGGAGAAGAGCGCTGTAGAGACATGGACCAAGCTAGAGAACATCTATGCGAAGAAGTCTCTAGAAAATCGCATGTATCTAATTATGCAACTCTTCACTTTGAAGATGGCAAAGGGGACAAATGTGGAGGATTACATTAGCACGTTCAACAAACTGATTTGCAAGTTGCTCGATTTTGGTGAGCAGATAAAGGACAAGTATCAAGCCTTGATCTTGTTGAACTCGCTTCCTAGTTCATATGAGTCACTTAGGGACTCGTTATGCGCAGGTAGGGACGCTATTAGTGTCGAAACCGTTGTCTCAGCCCTTCAATCGAAGGCCATGAGATAGAAAAGCGGTGATACTAATTCCTCCTCCAAAGCACTGTTTACGAGATAAAGAAATTCTGAGCGAGGTAAAGGATCATCGCGTTCTTGATCCAAATCAAAGGGCAAGGCCAAAGGCAAGTTGAAGTGTTGGGGATGTGCCCAAATTAGAAACATGAAGAAGGACTACAAGAGTCCTAAATATAAGAAGGAGAAGTCAGATGATTCTTCTAGGGAAGCCAATACCGCTGAAGCTGAGGAAGGTGGTAGTGATGTGTGCGAAGTCTTGATAGTGTCAAAGGCTGGATCTCTCTACGATAAGTGGATCATGGACTCCGGGGCTTCATATCACATGCGCCCAAATAGGAGGGTCTTTACTTCCTACAGGGAGTATGAGGGAGGCTCGGTATTTCTAAGTGATGACTATGCTTGCAAGGTTGTGGGGATTGGTACTGTGCGCATCAAGATGGTCAATGGGATTGAACGGACCTTAAGGAAAGTGAGGTACGTTTTTAGGTTGAGGAAGAATCTTATCTCCCTTGGTGCAATCGAAGCATTGGGGTGCAAGTTAACCGGTTTTGACCGGTTCTACAAAGTTTCAAAATGAGCCCTTGTAATTACGAAGGGACAGAGGCATAGTAACATTTACAGGTTGATTAAGAGCACTTCAGTAGGTGGAGCTGCAGTGATTATAGCAGATTTCACGTCTGCACGTAATGGCATGCACGTTTAGGTTATATGAACGAGCAGGGCATGAAGGTACTCTCTGAATTATCTATGATTCCTTCATTTAAATCTGTAGACTTTAGTATGTGTGAACATTGCATGTATGGGAAATAGTCTAGATTGTCATTTAAACTGGAAAAACATGTATGTAAAAGGGTGCTTGATTATGTCCATTCCGATGTATGGAGACCGTCGCCCGTTATTTCTGTTGGAGGGTTATCGTGGTTCATGTCGTTTATCGATGACTATAGCAAAAATGTTTGGGTTTATTTTCTGAAAAATAAATTCGATGTCTTCATGACCTTTAAGTATTGGAAGGCGATGGTGGAGAATCAGTCAGGGCAGAAATTAAAAATTTTGAGAATCGATAATGGACGTGAGTTTACTTCTTAGGAATTTAACACGTATTGTAAGGAGGAGGGGATCATAAGACACAATATAGTACGCCACACGTCAGAGCAGAATAGTATGGCAGAGCGGATGAATTAGACTCTCTTGAAGAGAGCTTGATCCATGATTAGTAATGCTGGGTTGGGCAAAGAGCTATGAACTAAGGCCGTTAACATAACTTGTTACTTAATAAACCGGACACCCTCTATGGCAATTGAATGTAAAAAGGGATTTTTGCGAGCTGTGGTGATAGTGTGAAGGGATATCGACTATATGGCACTGTCACACGGAAGATCACCCTAAGCCGTGATGTCAAGTTTGATGAGGGTTCTTTGTTCCTTAAAGATGCTACAAATGAACCAAAAACATCAGAACAGGTTGATACTCATGAGGACAGGGATGAGACACGGGCCGATACTGAGGCGCAAACAGAGGTACAGGATCAGGTGGAGCAACCACCTGTGCGAAGAAATCCACTCAAGGATTGCAAGTTACCGACAAGGTACAGGGATGACTCGAACATTGCATTCGCTCTTATTACAAATGAGGGGGATCCGTCTAACTTTGAGGAGGCACTACAGGAAGTAGATGCTAAGAAGTGGAAGACGACAATACAAGACGAGATGGACTCCTTGTACAAGAATGAGACTTGGGAGCTTACGGAGCTTCCAATGGGCCAAAAAGCGATAGGGTGTAAGTGAATTTTTCAGAAGAAACGAGATGGATACAAAGCAAGGTTGGTAGCGAAAGGTTATGCTCAGCGTGAAGGCATGGACTGCAATGAGATTTTTGCACCGGTTGTAAAGAAAGTATCTATTAAGTCCGTGTTGGTGTTGGTTGCCCAATACGACCTCGAGCTGGAACAGATGGATGTTAAAACTGCTTTCCTGCATGGGGAATTGGAAGCGTAGATATACATGGTACAACCAGAAGGTTATACAGTGCAACGGGCCAAGAACAAGTTTTGCAGGTTGAGGAGATCGTTGTACGGTCTCGAACAGTCACCTAGGCAGTGTATAAGAAATTTGATTTCTTCATGATGAGTTAGGGCTTTACCAGGAGCGAGTACGATCATTGTGTTTATTTTAAGATACTGAATGATGAAAAGTTTCTCATACTGGTGTTGTACATCGATAACATGCTTATTACCAGTCATAGCATGTCTGACATCGATGTATTGAAGACTCAACTTTCAGGGACATTTGAGATAAATGATCTAGGGGCTGCAAAGAGGGTTCTTGGCATAGATATTCATAGAAATGGGAAGAGTAGCAAGTTGTGGTTATCTCATGAAGAATACCCTGAGAATGTATTGAAAAAGTACGAGATGGACAATTCCAAACCGATTAGCGTTCATCACACGGCTCACTTCAAGCTTTCTTCTGAACATTGTCCCAAAACGGATGAAGAAAAGCATATTATGTCTCATGTGTCCTATTCAAGTGTTGTGATAGTTTAATGTATGCCATGGTCTGTACAAGACCAGATATTTCACAGGCTATGGTGTTGTAAGCCGATTCATGTCTAACCGGGCAAATAACATTGGGAAGCTGTGAAATGGCTTACTTCAATATATTTGAGGTATGCAAGACTACGTCTTGACGTTTGAAAAGTCCAAGGACAAGTTGGTTGGTTACGTCGATTCTGATTACACAGGTAATGTGGACAGTAGGAGGTCGACTTTAGGGTACTCGTTTGTATTAGCGGGTGGAATGATTAGTTGGATATCTAAACTTCAGTCTGTGGTGGCTCTTTCCACTACTGAAGCTGAGTATATGACAGTGATAGAAACTTTCAAGAAAGCTGTTTGGTTGAAAGGGATGATAAATCAATTGGGGCTTCAGTAGGAAGCCGTGCCGATTAATTGTGATAGCTCAAGTGCTATAAATTTGGCTAAAATTGTGTTTATTACTCACGTACAAAACACATTGATGTGTGTCACCATTTTATTCGACAGGTGCTTGAGGAATGAGATGTGACTCTGGACAAGATTCACACTAGCGTAAATCCGACGGATATGCTGACCAAGGTGGTCCATATAGAGAAGTTCAAGTTCTGCCTCTGGAATTGGTGAAGGCTTAACGAAGACATAGTGACGCATGAGAAGCGGCAACTATGATTGATGAGGTGCTGATTTTAAAGAGTAGAAAAGGTGGTTTAAGGTTATGATGCCTTGGTGGAGTTTGTTGTGAAGGCCTCAATACTGTGTAATTATAGTGTCCACCGATCGGTCGGCCAGTGGACAGTGTGGTGCAATTTGAAGCCTAAACTCTCTAGACGTTTTTAGCTGTTTTGAGACCGGTCGCTGGAGACTCAAACCGGTTTTCAGACTGGTCTGAGTTGAGGCAGCAAGTTGGCTAAACTCTCTGGACCATTCACGACCGGTCGTCCGACTGGTCGACTATAGTGCAAGATTTGAATGTTTGTGCGGTTTTGCATTACATGTTTCTAATTATGGGTTTCCTCTTATAAATAGACTTCCTAAGCGTGTTTGGAGTTATGCTAAGCAATACCAAGGAGTCCTAATACGAGATTAGGGTTTTGGGTGAGAGGATTAAGAGGTTTTGAGTGTGTTGTTCATCTTTGGGATCTACTCTGGTAGTTCTAGCACTGTAATCATCTGTTTATCATAGTGGAAGTGTCGCTTTGTGCCGTGGTTTTTTCCCGCAAGGGTTTTCCACATAAAATTCGTTTGCTTTTGCATCGTGTGCTTGTGTGGCTGATTGTAGATTGTTTGATCTTCTTCGGTACTTCCACTGACCGGATTTCCAACACTATAATACCATTTTATTACATATATACTAAAAGATTACGTAGTTTGAAAAACGATTCCCTTCCTAGCCAAGTAATTACTAAAGACATGACTAGCATATTCCTAATGGCATGATTTATGTTGCACATCTCATATGTATCAAGAGATTGTCACTATGCAAGCAGGTGATATGCCAATTAAATAGTATTATTCATCCATCCGGCAGGGATCGGAAGAGTTAGATCATTGTACACTTGTCGTCACCATCTTAGATGAGCTTAATCTAAGACGGGAGAATTGTGGATTATTCGAATTTCTCAATGGACTAAATCTGGATTTATATGCTTAACATGCTCAAATCCTTAGCTAGGAGTTTTTACCTTTAGAGACTGTTCATAACTACATATGCAGTGAGGCACATTGGCATACTACCTCAAGTGTAAGGTCCCTCCTTGAATGTAGAACTTGAGTGTGGATCTCTCTTCCACTCTCCTAATTTATTTACAACAAACCCCTAATGGATATGAGCCGAAGCCCAATGCAACAAAAGAAAATACCACCCATTAGACCATACCCAGGGAAAAAGCACTCATTTCTCTAATAAAAGTCCATTCATTAACAGACAACGTTTGCGGCCTGGAAGTTCATATAGAACAACGTTGCACGTGAACATTTCTCTTTTCTTTTGCCAGTCATCCATGTCCAAAGGATACGGTCACCACGTCCAAAACAAAAGAGCCCAATTATTAAAATGTTGAAATAATTCAATTGAGAACTTTCATTTGCTCTCTCCACCAGACAAAGTGAAACTCACCGTTAAATAGTTTGGATCGTTAAATAATTACCCAAATTCAAAGGCTAAAGCCTCAGTGCATCAAATTGCAGTAAGTCAGCGTGTATTCGCAAAAACTTCTCCAAAAGGTGGCTCCACCATGCGTGTGCCAGGACCAGAGTGATCACTTTTGTGGAGATTCTGATAATCTTGTAAGATTTCATTGGAAATAAGTCAAATGGTATTTTGCTGCAATAATCTCATGAATTTTTCAAAATATTAGTGATTTTGAATTTTTTGTTTTTATTTCGCAAAATTGTTGTGATGTTTAACTCAACAATCATTGAAACATTAACGAAGTGATCCTTATGTAATTATATATAGAGTTTTAAAATATTTATTAATTTATAATAAGGATTTATATATTTTAGCAAGAGTTTCCTAATAATATCCTCAAGAAAACCTCAAAATTCAAAAATATCTCCAAAAAATCCTTAAGAACAAAATTTGCTGTAATGGCTAGGAATCAAAATAAAGATAATAAGTGTTAATTAGTTGCACTTGTATGAAAGAAATTTGCTGGGATGTGTTGGGAAAACCAGCATGCAGAAGCCAGAATCAAGCGAAGGCAATTATACCATATACATGGCACCACTCACTTGGATCTCTTCCCCTTGTAGGCCCATTCACGAGTCAAGAAAAAGATGTGGTGTTGGCTCTAATAGAGAATGTAAAGAACTTAACTAGTAGGCCAAAAGCCTCCTTGATTAAGGGAATGTATCAAGCTAACAATAATCCTAACATGGGTCTAAGAATATTTTAACTCCCTTTCGGCCTCAAGGCTTTATATGATTGTCCGCTCCAGGATATGCACAATGTACTCTGGTTTTACGCCTTTTGTGATATGGGTCATTGGTATGTTGTCCCCCAACTTGGATGGGACACTTGCCAAAAGTCTTTAGGGTTGGAAAACCCAGCCATCAAAGCTGTCGCACCAATGGTCTGGATTCCTGAAGCATGGGCCCACTGCTACAGACAGAGATACGTGATCCAGACCATCACAGTGATTGGCCTAGTAGGGGAGTTATGCCAGGAATGGTCATAAAGTCCTAACTCTTCTAGCTGTGGCCTAAATACAGCAACCCCCCATGTATGGCCTAAGCATTGGATGACTAGGACCTTCCAATCTCCTTTTTTTTTTTTTTTTTTTTTTTTAAATTTATTTTTGTTCAAGTTTTGGGTGGGACGGTCTATCCACATTTAGCCCAGTTGGATCAATGGTAGGGACCCGAGGGAGATGTGGGTCCCACTTGTAAGTGCATAAACGGTCGAACATGGGGTGCATGTGTGAGTCACCAGGTTGTCCGGTCATTGGGGCAAGATCTTTCGATGCTGTCATTTCACCAGTTGAATTTTGACAGAAGGAATCAGGCCTTGATTTCATAACAGAAAACTGAGAGGCCATGTTCTACTTATACCAAAAAGCCTGGATTTCTGATGGGACATGAGCCCGTGATTAATGTCACCCTTGCCCAACAAAGACAGTGCTCAAATCTTTTTTAACATATTGGGTGGGCCATCTCCAACTAGTAACTTTTCTTAACCCACTCAATATGGTAAATGATATCATAGAGCAGTGATAGACCTACTTTCCGCCGTCCACGTGGAGGGTTTGATGGTGGATCAGGACCATTCACGTTGTGGACACTGCCTCAGATGGGCCAATTTCAAAACCATACGAATAGGATAATCTAAGCAATCCATTTCTCTAAGGTTTCCCTTCTAAATGCATATTTGAAGGCCATCAATCTGAATCCTTTAGGAACATCCTTTTTAAGCTGAATTTGTGACAATGGGCCGTCCATGATCTGTTCCACTAGGTAAACGGTCTAGATC
The DNA here is from genome assembly GCA_003013855.2 of Liriodendron chinense. Taxonomy (NCBI): domain Eukaryota; kingdom Viridiplantae; phylum Streptophyta; class Magnoliopsida; order Magnoliales; family Magnoliaceae; genus Liriodendron; species Liriodendron chinense. Next base: position 786,223 of record PVNU02000736.1, on the reverse strand, counting down.
CACTGTTTTCCCTGCCAATAAAAAAGTGCCTATACCATATTGCAATATAGGCTGCTCTACCGTATCATTACCCATGAAATAATACTTAAAAAAAAAAAAAAATCAAAGAATTTGATGATGGGGGGCTTGTTTGGAAAAGCGTAAAAAGGGTTGGGGGGAGGAAATGATTTTCGTTCTGAGAAAGTACAGCGAACAATGTGTAATCATGGCCGTTTGATTAAAGAAGCTGAGCTTGAATTCAGGCAGCGTGCACAGCAATACCGAAGAAAAACACTGCCGACACTATCATAGCAACAGGTTCCAACAGAGTACCCTTGTTTTGAATTTTAAATAAAGATTCTTCTTTTGGTAAAATGTTTGAAAGGAAAACATTTGATACGCCGGCGGAGAGTGATGGATGATACACAGCCACTTCGACGGACACGACCCATACGTTTCAACTCAAATTATATAGGTAAGGTAATTGGCCCGGCTTTACAGGTCTACAAAACAATAATTAGAGTGAAAGGATATATGCCTCAACTCCTAGTTTGGTTGATGTTTAGTGGACAGTCATCATAAAAATAATTAACGGTTTCAATTCAACAAATAATTATTCATAAATCAGAAATTACTATCATTAAATTAATATTTTGTTTTAGACATCGAATTCAAATGTTGACCATTTTCTTTCTAGCAATTAGTGGGACAGCCATCAATTAGAATACCACAAACATGCAATGAGTGTGGGAGGCGGATTGGGTGGTGAGTTGCTCATTACCCACTGCGATGGTGAAATGACATAACGTGATTGGTGGGGCGAATGCTGCCAGAGATGAACTGGAGCCCTTTTTCTGGTTTTTTTTGGAGGAGTACATACTCTCTACTTCGCTCATCCATGAGGCCCTACACTCTTACCAATCAAATCAGCCTATCTCTGATAGCATTTGGCCCGACCAATCAAATTACCGTGTCATTTCACGCTGAGATGGCTGAGGTGGGTGGTGAGCTCTTCACCAGCCACGTAATATACATCCATAAGTATGATTCTCAGTTATGATCCACCCACAGCCTGACCCACGGTTGTGAAGCGCGTAGATAGCTATTCATGCCGTTATATGCATGTCACATGGAACATGGATGAGTTGCCACAAGAGATCTAAGACATCAATGCTAATCCAAACCATCCAGGCTGTGGGCAAATTATGGATGGAGCATATAAAACTGAACTAATCTGATGGCATGGACCATGGGTTGGTGGACATCAAATGGATAGTCTAAGAAAAACTGATCAACAGTCGTAATTCTGCATCCAACGGTGGAGATTTGAAGGTTACAAAATGCGAAATGCTTTGTTGGGCTTGGACGCCTCAAACTTTCAAGCATGAAGACCACTGACCGATCGGCCTACTGGTCGATCACGATGGAGCAAGACAACAAGTTTGCTAGAACCTTTCTGAGCCATCCGACTCGCCGGCGGGTGGGGGGGTCCAACCGGTCGGACGACCGGTCAACAGTTTCCTTTTGGACTGAGTTTCTTGCGCAGTTATGCGCTAGGAGTTTCTAATTCCGATTTTCTCCTATTTAAGGAGATCTAATCCGAGATTAGGGTTGCCACCTATGGGCCAAGGGATTGAGAGGGTTCTAGGGTGAGAGAAAGAGCTAGGGAGGAAGCTTGGAGTTCTTTGGGTTGAGGGAAAGGGCTGTGTTTGTCCTTCTCATGTGAGAATTAGCTTTGTTAGCTTGGGATTTCTCTTGTAGGCTGTGATCCAGGGTTTTCTTCTGTAATCTCTCGTAACTTCTGATTCATAGTGAATTGGTGTCGCTTTGTGCCATGGTTTTTTACCCATGAGGGGTTTTTCCACGTAAAAATCGAATTGCCTTCTTGTGTGTGATGATTTGCTTGTTGATTGCCATTGAGGTGTGTTCCTCGCCTGCTTTGATTGCTTCCGCTACGGGGCTCCTAACCCCAACATGCTTTTCCCCATTTCCATATGGAAGAGATGATGAGAAGATTTCATTTATAATGAATAAAAAGCCCCAAGTCCAAAGACCCCCCAGTAGAGTTACATTCTTGATGGTATTTAAATAATTATCTAACCAAAATCCGTTTGAACCCCACAATTAATAAAACCATCAAAAGGGAAAATCTAGTTAGATATGAATGTCGTCTCTCTTAAATAATTCATTACAATCCCATCTAAACAAACACTCAAAATTTGGAACCAGCTAGGTTCTCTCTCTTAATTTCAAGGCAAGCATAGCCAGCATTTGAACAGTGTAGATGTAGCACATCATAAAGTTGTTTAAACTTTTGAACCAAGTTAGATGGAAGGGATGACGCAGGGAGGACGTGGTAGGTTGATCACCGTCTCCCTAACCGATTATTTCTCGAATCCACGAGAAGAAATAAAAGAATAAAAGAGTTAATTAATTCCGAATAATTATTTTTGATAGATTGAATGAATCATAAAAAATAAAAATAAAAACATAATTACCTTGCTTTAAATAATAAACTAAACCCTAAATTTGTACTTAACACTAACTTGTAAAGGAAAAAAAGAATCCTAATACAATTAGAAAAAAAATAAAAAAATCTGCACAAACTGTATAACGCATGTCGGGCGCTATCTTCCTTCAGCTGATACGAGCAACCCACATATCTGATTGCCACAAAACTTTGTAGTTTTTCTGACATCGACGTACTCTTCAAGATGGTCAGCTCAGATTCTCCATATCAGTAGTAGTGGGCCACCTGGACCATCTCCAGTTTCAGTGGGCGGAATTCAAAACTTTCTAGACAGTTCGTACCATTTTAGACGCCACGATCAATCCTTAACTCGGATCGACGTGAAACTTATTAAATTTTCTCGGCATCGAGCAGCTCTACAAAATAGACGGAACGGATCAGCATAAATGATCAAGATGGGCCCCAGGAGCTAATCCGAAATCCAAAAACTGGAATAACAATTTCTTATTTTTGTTGAAACTCCAAAATCGAAAATTCCTTAGTTTCCTCTTGTTTTTCTTCATGTCCATCTCCCGCAGAAAGGTGCTTGATCCACACCCTCGATCATGGGGTTCTTCCCCTACATCATTTTTCAGTGGGCGAAATTCGAAACTTTCTGGACAGTTTGTACCATTTTGGACGCCACGATCAATCCGTAACTCGGATCAATGTGAAACTTGTTGAGCTTTCTCGGTGTTGAGCAGCTTTACAAAATAGACGGAACGGATCAGCATAAATGATCAAGATGGGCCCCACGAGTTAGTCTGAAATCCAAAAATTGGAATAACAATTTCTTATTTTTGTTGAAACTCCAAAATCGAAAATTCCTTAGTTTCCTCTTGTTTTTCTTCATGTCCATCTCCCGTAGAAAGGTGCGTGATCCACACCCTCGATCATGGGGTTCTTCCCCTACATCATTTTTCAGTGGGCGGAAATCGAAACTTTCTGGACTGTTCATACCATTTTGGATGCCACGATCAATCCGTAACTCGGATCAATGTGAAACTTGTTGAGTTTTCTCGGCGTCGAGCAGCTCTACAAAATAGACGGAACAGATCATCATAAATGATCAAGATGGGTCCTACGAGTTGGTCTAAAATCTAAAAATGGGAATAACAATTTTCTATTTTGGTTGAAACTCCAAAATCAAAAATTCCTTTGTTTCCTCTTGTTTTTCTTCCTATCCATCTCCCGCATGAAGGTGCGTGATCCACGCCCTCGATCATGAGGTTCTTCCCCTACATCAAGGGACCACATATTTGTCCACAGAGACAAGTGAATCTGACCTATGAGCTCAAGGTTGCAAATCACAAGTTCTAACTGCCAATGGCATGAGCTCAACCTAATCTCTTTCTATGTTTAGTGAGTGTTTCCTTGGGCTGCATTTCAATTTTTGATGCAGTATAAAAGTTTAGTCAAGAGGAAATGATGAATGACAAGAATTTTTCTTAGCATTTGGAATAGAGAAAAACTCTCAAAATGCACTTACATTCATTTTAAGTTAAACTTGAAAGCAATGCAACTTAATTGCAATTTTATGCCTCTATATAAATTAGGTGAATAGAAATGTGTGATGCAAGTGGGGGGAGAGAGAGAGAGAGAGAGAGAGATGGGAGGAGAGACAAAAGGAAGGAAATGATGTGGCTACATGAACAGAGAAAGAAAAGGTTGTCAATGGTGGTGACCATCTATGCTTTTTCATGTTTTGTATTCTATTTGAATTTTAAATTTGCTTTGTTTGGGCTAATGTCCTAACATCAGGAGGCACAACAAATGTACAGATGAATGTTACATGGTCATCACAGGGGAATATACATAGCATTCGTTGGATGGGCTCTTTGTTGGGGCTGCACATGAGAGAGGTGGAAGGGGACCACGAACACATGAAAAATAAGCAGGTAAAAATTAAGTAGTCAGTTGTTGCAGCTAAAATCCAAAATGTGGGTTTGTAAGCACATAGATTTTCAAATTTTCCAAAATACAACCTGTTAGTGCACTTTTCTGTGGCATACTAGTGCACCTTGTTTGTCAATCACTTACGTTAGTGAGTCTAGTGTCGATTGAGCCTAATGAAGATGAAGACCAAAGACTCAAGTGGCCCCGCTGCATCAAAGAAGAAGAAACAGGTAAAAGTAATGCCTTGATGTGCCTTAACCTTGACCAAAACCCAACCCTTTAACCTCTTTGATGACCTTGACCATGTTAGGAAAACTTTAGTCATCATAGATTGGCCCTAGGTTCACCAAAAGACCATCCAAAACCTTGGCCATTATAGAGGGTTGTAAACTAAGTGGGTCAGTTAGCAAACAGGCTGAACCCAGGCCTGTCCGATCGGTCACGACCAGTCGTGGACTCCTGGCCGACCGGTCGGACAGACAGTCCAGATCAAACAACAACTCGCTGTGTGCAGGCCATTGGGGCTGACCGGTCTTAACCGGTCTGCTGGGCTGGTTCGACCGGTCACAACCGGTCGGATAGTCTCTTCTACAGACAGCAAACTTCTGTCTTGTGGCCGACCGGTCTTGGACCCCGGACGACCGGTCATGGACCCCTGGCCGACCAGTCACGACCGGTCAGGACAGGTCGGCAACTAGCCGTTTTGCCCGTTTTATGACCGTTGGAGCTCATTTTCTTTATATATGGAGTTCGGTGTTTGGGCATTTGTGAGAAGGTTTTGAGTGCCTATTACCCACACACTTTGTACATCATTTGGGGCCTCAAAGAGGAGGAGTTTCAAGTCATATCCCTTGTATTTTATCACAAGTGGGGGCATTCAAATGCAAACATAGAGATGACTTGATTCCTCTCTCAATTCTAGAGGTGAGACACTATACCCCATAGTTATATCTCTTGTTCCAAACCTCTAGAAGACCCTCTAGGTGAATCTCCTAGTTAGAACAAGCTACATACCTCATGTAAGATATTCAACCATCCTCCTATCACCTTGGGCATCTCAAAGGCATCACAAGCGAAGTGATTGATCAAGTGTAGCTGAGGCATTAGCAACGCATCGGCAACACGATCGTGGGAGCAAGGGAAGCTGATTGAAGCACAGGAGAGCGGAGATCAAGCAACCTGAACCGATGCTAAACAAGGGGCTCATCCGACAAGTAAGGTTGACTTTATTGAGAGTCCATCCACTCAATTCCCTTGGGAGTTGAGTGTAGAGTTTGTGAGTCAAACTCGATCTAGGGACGTTAGCCGGGCCTAAACTAAGTCTCCAAGGGGGAGCCTCCGACACGGGAGTGAACGTGTGTTGGGTTGAGAATTAGCCTATGTCTAAAACTCCGTTCGAGTTGAGAGTTAGTCATTTGTCCAAAACTCCGGTTATGGTTAAGAGGTGAACCGGTAAAACCTCTGTGTAAAGGTTGAGAGGTAAACCTCATTTAAAACCTCCATTAGTGAATGCCGGTGTGCTCAAAGGAGTTGAGTACTTGAACCGGGAGTGGAGTAGACCCAAAGTCGAACCACTATACATGCTTGTGTTTGTGATTGTATTGAGCACATTGATATCTTATCATTGGATGTTTAATTGTTTAATTATGAATGCTTGATAGGAATGTATACTAGGCACTAGATTGGCACATCCACACACAAGATGTACTTTCACTAGGTGTGTAGACTTGAGCTCATTGATCCATTCTCATAAGTCTACATAGGTTACATAGGTTAGGAGCTTGATTAGTTAAATCATTTATTTACCTATGCATGCTTAGACTAGGATTGTTTATTGCTTAACCATATGCTAGTCTTGTGATTAGACCCACTTAGACTTGAAAGCCGAAGTGTTCTTGCTTACTTAGTTTAATTTGTTGAATTATGTAAGTAAGCGAAAAGAATTTCAAAAAGGTCCTAGTCACCCCCCTCCTATAGGTTTAGCCATAATTCTAGTTGCTCTTTAAGCTTTCGCACATACGTAGGTGTCGTATTAGACTACCGACATACTTTCACAACCTACCTCTATTGAAAATCTCATTTAATGCTCACAGAATCTCAAAGGCTAAGACTCTCCTAAAATTAATTGCATGGTAAAAATATCATTTGTTCATAGCATTATATATAGTAGAGATGGTAAAGAATGAAATTTAATTGTGCAATTGCAATTTGATTTGATTTGATTTGGTGGAGGATCCAAACACAACTTTAATGCCCTAGTTAGTTTAATTGTAGAATTTCGAGGATTAGATAAAGACAATGAGACAAAAGAAAGTCGAGAGATCTTGGTCCCGGCTAGGGAAGGCATGGGGCAAGACCAAATCTAAGGGGTGGGTATGATCTCTCTTTATAAATATATTACTAAATGTTTTTGTTTCTTCTTTCCATGTAAAGGCAGTGATTATGCCTTCCAAATTGTATAAATTAAAGGAAGAGTTTTCAACATATAACAACCCTAATTTTACAGGTACACTGTATACACCCTCCTCTTTTGATTATTTCCAAATAAATCCCTGCCTTTCATGTCATTAGTTGAGAAGTGCCCTGCCATTGGTTCGCCTAATAAACCATCGGATGTTTTACCCCTAGTTAAACTGAAATGAAGTTTCACCTGACCCCTCTTTTGACTCTCCTCTTTATCTCCCTAAACACTAACATGGTTCACGTTTACAAGACCCAAGCGCTTTAAGCTGAGTACCATCTGACAATCCATATTTGGGCAAACCGGGAGGGTCTTGTCACGTCTGAGTTTAGCTCTTGATGGCCTGGAGCTGGATCCGACCCGTTCAGGTACCCTTCGGGTCTTTGGATCTAAGTTGGGTTTGGGATGAGGAAGAGCATTTACATGGTTGAACCCACCCAATGAATGGATCAAACCCCATTTGCAACTTTGACACTTGCATAGTATGTAAATGGGCTCTCTTACATGTGTGTGGCTTAGGAAACGTTATTTCTTTTGCTAGAATAATATATATATATATATATATATATATATATATATATATATATATATATATATATATATATATATATACACTATTAAAACTAAGTGGACCTAACTTAAACTGGGTCCATTACATGGACCCGAACCGAACCTAACTAGACCGGGATTTTAACTATATACGAAAGGTGAGACCAGAACCTGGCTCAATTTCTTAACAGAAATGGGACAGCCATTCAGGTCGGGTTCATCAGGTACCCACAGGTCCCTGTACCCATAGCCGCAGTGGTTGATTCTTCTCATTACCATTTTAAAAAGGCTTGGGTTCCATTAACAGGCTCAGTCATTTTTGGTTTGGAGGTGGACAGCTAAACCTGACAAGCTTTGATGGTCCTGCCCCAAAAGCAATTTTCAAGGCCATCTGGCTTGAATAGGCTACCAGCTATGGTCTAAACCAATTCAACTGCTCAATCTTAACTGAGTTTTAAACTGCTGGTTAGGAAAGTTGGATCAAGGCAATCTTTGGTAGTGACCAATAATATTAGTGCATGTTGTGATCCATGATTTGAATGATTGCACATGTGCCGTGTAGGTACATACGCTATGGAGTTAAAAGTTCTATGCCTCCCAGGGCATTGGATCTCCACCAATGATTAGGGTGGCTTGTAACCTCTTCTGTAATCAACAATGGATAGCATGCATAGCTAGCAAATGTTTATCAATTTGGGGCCTTGCAAGCTTTGTGCATTGAGCCACTAGGCTTGACGTCCAAAGTGCTTGTAAGTTCATCTAAGGGCTTGTTTTGATCATCAATTACACGGATAATGTATTAAAAAAAAAAAAAAAAGTACAATAATCGTAAATTTCTTTATCTATCTCATAGTAACTTATGTATTTTACTACTGATTCTTGTGCTTGGTTTATTAGTAGTAAAATTATAATGATGGTATTCTTCATTACTTTAATGTCAAATCATTACATTTATACCCTAACTTCACTGTTTGGATTTGAGATTTTCATAGTAAAGTCATGAAAAAGTACAATGATTAATAATTCTTTCACCTCAATTCCCTAAAATATCTACATTTAACCGATGATTTCCATGATTCGTTTTGCAATAGTAAAGTCATAATGATGACACTTTTTTTTTTTCTTTTTTCATGATAATTGGTAATCCAAACAAGCCCACATGTATTGAGTATGTCCTTGTTCATCGAAGCTCATATGTATTTAAGATAGACTTAGATGCACTTTGAACATTAAGCTTAACATGCATAGCTTGTATTGGATGGGCTCAAGGAAGCCCTAACTTACCCCAAAGGCCCCATAGTATGTTGCTAAATGGCGCATTAATAGTTGGGTAGACCATTGGTACAACACGATTCTCACTTTAAGTTTGTACAATGTCACCCATGCACCTAAAAAATGGAAAATACTTACTGTTTAAACATATAAACTATCAAAAAAGAAATATACCAAAAAAGGGCCTTATGATTCAAAAGTTAGGATCATCCATTTTGTTGGTTTTTTGTGCATGGGCAATCCAAAATGAGGCCCGTCATAAGAACAGATTAGATTTATGAACCATGGGCTAAACTCTTACTAACCAAAATATTACATGCAGCATACACACCTCAATGGTAGGCATAGCATTGAGGTCTTTAGTTCAAGCCCACACTTACTTTTAAGGGTCATTTAGCAACCTAGATTTAGAGGTAAATGGGTGTATTTTGAATCCAAGTAACTTTTTTTTTTTTTTTTTGCTTGCATTTGGATGCTCTGGATTTTGAGGTAGATGAAATTAGAGATACTTGGCATACACACTTTTTATGTGTTTTGAAATTCTAGCAAAATACTATGATTCAGGTTTAATTCCAATAAAATGCCTTTTTAGCTTTCTTTTAAAAGCAAGAGAGTCGCACATGTAACAAAGGTGTTGCTAAGCTACCCATCTATTTTGCATATGGCATATTGATGATGCCCCCAAAACAATCCAATTATTAATTGCAATGCTAAAAACTTCTTTTACAAAATGATATAAATTGTCTAAACCTTGGCCATTTTATGGACGGCTAAAAAACGTCAACACTTGTCTATGATCCTTATGCTTGTGGCCCACCCAAGGCTCAAAATTCTTCATTTTTAGCCAAAGGATATATTTGAATTGGCTTGTTAGAATCATTCTATTCTATGAAATATCACATATGTGTATTAATTTGAGATGTTAAAGCTAATTTAGTTAATCAAATTCAAGTCCAATAAATATATTAAAGAAATTTGATTGATTCCAAAAGAAAAGGTTTGGATTTCGGTGCATTCCAACTAAATACAACTGAAGATTCAAGATCATCTTGATTCCACTATAATTGTGAGTTGGACTCCAATGCATTTCAAATACAAGCTCCTGAATAGATCATTAATGCTTTTTTTTTTTTTTTTTTTTGCCAATTACCTTGCTAATGTTAAGGAAAAGTATCATCATTATGTTTTTATTATCATCGTACTAAACAATCGTCGGTTAAATGCAAATGCATTTAGAACATAAATAAAAGTATTTATAATCATTACACTTTTTATGACATCGTTGTAAAAATCTTAAATCCAAACAATGACATTGATCTATTTTAATAGTGATTTGACATTGAAGTAATGTAAAAATCTTATCATTACGATTTACCACCAATAAACTAAATAGAATCAACAATCTCTGATAAGATTTACCACCAATAAACTAAATAGAATCAACAATCAATTGCAGAGTTTATCGAGAAATAGGTAAAGTAATTTGTCATCATTGTACATTTTCGAATTACTATGGTAATCTATAAAACAACTGACGTAAATAAAAAGGAGAGAGAGAGAGAGAGAGAGAGAGAGAGAGAGAGAACACAACACCCTTAGCCAAGTATCATATGATGAGCTTTGCTAAACACGCATGCTAGTGCAATAGAGATTGTGCCCATGCCACCCATGTGCTATCATGGCACCTACTTTCAAGATGTTCATCCATCGAGTTTTGTCTGGCGTAGTAAATGTTTTCTCAAAATACAGTAATATTAGAAACAATTAGTTAGTTGTAAGACATCTATTTTTCTTTTCAAAACCATACATTATTTATTTATTTATTTTATTATTGTTGTTGCTGTCGTTTTTATTTTGCAAACCTTGGCCCACCTAACCAATGGATCAACCTAATTTTTAAACATCTTCATTTAATAATCGTCACCTTATATCATGTGCTCAAAGACTTTTTTTTTTTTTTTTTTTGCAACGCATCCACCCTACCTTGTTAGCTGCACAACAAACCCACACAGTTAGTCACATGATGCACCCACCCACCAATAGGGTTAGTGTGTCTCCTTGGCATTTCGCACCCACCCACCAATAGGGTTAGTGTGTCTCCTTGGCATTTCGCACCCACCCACCAATAGGGTTAGTGTGTCTCCTTGGCATTTCAAACCTAAGGCCTGCTGTTGAAACGCCTACGCATCTTCCAGCTGGGGCTAACAGGCGAGATACTGCTGAAAGACTTTAATTGTGAATGAAGTTAATTGTTACAGAATTAACTGAAAGACTTTAGTTTACAGAATTAACTGGTTTTTGTCTTTATAAATAGCCGCTTCTGCCTGATTGAAGAAATCTTCTTTCTTTCTTTTTTCATTGTAGGTAGAACTTAGAAGGTGCAGTGTGCCAAGGTCTTATAAAATGGTAAATATCTTCAAGCCGCGCATTGCATGTGGTGTAACGAGGCGAAGGCATGTGATGTACATAAAAGTAGTTCCTGTTCTAGTGTTAGACGAAGTTGTCCTTGTGTTGAAGTAAAAGAGGGAAATGATTTTACTTCCTTGCGGCAAGGTGGTCCACGAGCTATAAATGTGACAACTACCTAGCCTAGGGGACAAGAGAGAGAGTAAGCACATGGACGGGCCATCCAAAAGTGATTTTAGGGAGTGGGCCATTGGGAGAAGGATTGAAAATGCTGAGGAACCGAATTCATGAGGCAATGCCCAAAACAGTACCCCTCTCTTTCATGCCATATTTATAATTTACATGGAGATGTGAGGGAACCGTAGCATGCAGCTAGACTCTTCATACGTGTGCCACAACTTAATGTTGGACTCAAAAAGTTCATCCACTAATTAACATTCTAGAACGGTTTGAATGGTGGGTGTCTTTATTCTCATTATTTCTTATGTTGTGGTCTACTTGAGCTTTAGATGTATTTTATGTTTGGGCTCACATTAAAAAAAAATGAGTTGGGAGGGGAGGGGGGATGCCAAATGTACAGGGCTTTAAACAAGTCTTGTCCTGGGATTGGATCTTCTATTTGTAAGCGAAACAGATTTTGTGTTTCTGTGGGGCCTGCACACCACATGGCCTCTTAGTAAGAAGATCCGTGCTGTCCATGTCTTGGGCTCTGCTTAGTCAAAAGAGTCTTACTAAAGATCCGTGCTGTCCATGTCTTGGGCTCTGCTTAGTCAAAAGAGAAAACTTTTGATACTCTGGCGGAGGGCGATGGATGATACGCATGACCCTAGCAATTACTTAGAATTCCACTTGTATAGCTTAACATCAGTCAAATTAAACTGTCCAAATTATGGTACACATTAGGATGGATCATAAAATAAAATTTGACCTTATTCGATCACGGGACTGTCTGATTGAGAGACATTTATTGGACGGTTAAGAATAAAAAAAATATCCAACAGACCTATTTCCACAACCAAGTGTCAGAAAATCAGAGGCTAAGATTGGTCAACCGATCTAATCTTGGGATTATAAATTTGAGAAAGCGGGATGCACAATCTAGTCGGTTTGATTTGAGTTTATTTGTGCCACATGTATAATTTGCGAGTGCCTACATATCAAGCATCATAAGTAGCCTGAATATTAACTTGCGGGTCTCAGTGGTAGAGTCACAAGAGTTTCAACAGAGAGGCCATAGGTTCAAGTACCCATTGTGCTGTGTGTGTGAGAACTTAAAACAAAACAAAACAAAACAAAAGGCTTTGAAGAGGATGGTGTGGACCATCCGGCCCATGAGATCATGACGAGTTAGAGTGAGAGATTAGTAAAAGGTCCACACACCATTGTATCAGAAAACTGAATTTTGCATGCAAAAGGATTCATCTCATGCTAATTTCTCAAAGGGGGAGGTGTCACGTTTAGGACATTGCATGGTATAACACCTAGTGATTTCAATTCCAATAGATATGCACTTGATTGTACGGTTAACAAGATATTGCACCATGAAAGATAGTTGTAGGAGAAAGGAAAGGAGGATGACCCTCACACCACATGGGGGTCACATGGCCGCATCAGATAACTTAAAACCCATGTAATATGTGGTTCAACACATGTAAGACATCACAAGGTGCTCTCACCTTCAACCTTTTTATTGCACCCCCAACAGCAAAAGGACTCCCTTCTCATTAAAGCATGTGCCATTTTCCTGTGGCAAGGCATGCTACGAAAAGGCCCCATTTCAATCACGACCCTCCAAAGAGCAATCAATGGCACAATTTCATTGTACCCTTTTGGCTGGGAAAAACACGAAGGATGCTCCATCTTTTTCTTCTTTTTTTTTGGGGTTAGTACACACACCCCAATGTCAGTACACCCACCCCGTTAGTCACACCGCAATGTTAGCCACCCCATTTGGGAGGCCATACAAGGTCCTTATTGTTGAAACGATGCTTCATCAATTTGACCACACCTTGAACTGTGTAGCCTACTTGGTGATGGGTTTGTTTGTCCATGTGCTTTCTACCGTTCCTTAGGTGGTGGCAACTCATCCACACCGTAGGCATGAGTATGTGTTCGTGAGTCATTCCATACCATCCCGATCGTTGGCCTGGGTGAGGCATATCCAGATTCCTGAGAATGGCATTGATCGGATGATTTTAGCAATCAGATAAGGCCACCGGGTTTGGGCACCGTGTGCTGGCCCTTTTTTCTTTTTTCTTTTTTTTTCATACCATCCATTTTGATGGCCACCCATGGGATGGTTAGGATCATCCTATTAATATGGTTTTCTCCTGACCATTCGACTCCATCCCCCTCTATGATTTCGCTCTAAGACCGTAGCTGAAAGTTGAAAGTTGAAACCCTTCTGATATGATGATATGACGTTTATTAGTCCACACACACCCAGCTTTACATGCGGAACACGTGTCAACCTGCCAAGATTATGGGACATACCAGCAGATCATAAGGTGTCACTCACTGTGAAGATTAACATATGAAGAATCTTGATGGAGCCTTTAAATCATGCCGAAACAAGGTCTCATGACCCGTTGGTCACACTGGCCGACACGTTTAAAAATCAGGCCAGGATGCATGTGGTTTCTGAATAGTTTTTGGACATCCCAATCAATTGCCGACCAATTAACAGGATGCTCCAAAATTGTGGCTGAACAGACGTTTTTAAAGCCTAACTTTCTGGATTGTTTTTTGTCAATTTTGATTGGTCGATGAAATGGTGATATTCTACATGGTTACGCAGCAAGTGCATAACATGTTGCTAAATTTGATAAGAAGCCTATATAAACTCTTCGTAATCGTATTTAGATATATTCTAAAAAGTTTCAAGGTTTCCTAATTTGAAATTAAGATTTGAAGAGAGAATTGAGAGGGGAGAGAGAGAGAGCTTCATCTCTTGAGGTTTTGTTTATAAATAAATCATCTATATAATCTTTTTAAGTCATAGTGCAATTGTCAATTTATGCTGTGGTTTTTTTTTCATGAGGATTTTTCACATAAAAATTGACTTACTCTCCTCTGGAATTGAGTATGGGAGTATGGTGATTGTTTGCTCCTCGGCGATGTGTCCACAAGGCCTTGTCCAAGCAAAGAAATCATCATGATCTACTCATCAAGTACGACACACGTATAAGATGAATTTGGACCGTGAGCAAGCTTTTCTGAACTGTCCATTCTTTAAATGTAGGAATGGCAAACCTGATCAGCACATGTCAATCTCCACGGAAGGGCCCACCTTATGGCATTGCTCAGATGTCCTGCACGTTAGCCATATTTGCTGAGCGGGTATAGATGCGTCAAGAGTCCTGCCCATCCACACGAAAAACACGTGCAGGACGGGTCGTAAAGGCTGGTCAATGATCTTATCTTCCGCCTCAAAAATCAAACCATTTTACTCGGGTGGACTCCAACGTACAAGACAACCGATTCTGGCGGACGTGGATTTCCTGTGAAGTTACTGCGCTGGGATGCTAGATGGGGCCCACCGTGATAATTGCGAGATATCCATCCCGTCTATCCGTTTTGTGAGTTCATTTTAGGACATATGACCAAAAATGAGGTGGATCCAATATTCAAGTGCACCACATGAGGGGAAACAGTGGGGATTCAGTGACCACCATTGAAACATTTGCATAGCCACAAAAGTTTCTTATCATGCTATGATTTTTTTGTTTTCACTTCATCCCAGCCGGAGTAAACTTATAAACAGTTTGGATGGCATATAAACATTAAGGTGGAGCCCAAGAAAATTTTAACAGTAGGAATCTCTTTTCCCAGTTTTCCCTTGTGTGGCCACGTCAGTTCTGAGTCTGCCTCATTTTTTGTTGACGTCCTAAAATGAGTTCGAAAACAGATGGATGGAGTAAATTTACGCTGGAACCTATGCAGTGCCTAGGGTGATGTTTGTGAGAAATCCACCCTCTCCGTCCGCTTTGGGAGATGAATTTAGAACGAACAACCCGAACACGTGAGGATTGAATGTCCACTTGAAATATTGGTGGGGCTACATGAATGGAATATAAACATCACTGTGGACCCAGGGAGATTTCACCGGTAGGAATTTCCCTACCCACCTTTTCTTTTAGTACGGCCCACTTGACTCTTGGATCCGGGTCATTTTTGGTTGCGTGGTCTAAAATGAGCTCACTAAACGAGTGGACGGGTAGATTTCTCAGAAACGGTAGGTCCCACCTAGATTCCCAGCTCAGGCTTTCCAAGGAAATCCGAGTCCATGCAATTGTTATTTTCATTGTGGCCCACCTGACTAAAGCTTGGATCTTATCAACGCATACCATATTGGCACGTGTGCATGCGTGTAGATGGCCAGGGCTTCACACGGATGTAATTAGCTTAGTGAACCACTTGTATGGAAGTGGAACATATGCTTATGCACATAAGATAGGACCACCGTCCGTCCACCTGGATGGGAAGATGGTGGATCAGAGGCGTCCCATCATAGCTCTACCTTAGATGTCCCATGGTTCCAAAGAAGAAATTCTAATAAAACAATCCTGGCCATCAGTTTGTCTCAATTGAAAACCTGAACACTTTCTGCGATTTGCCGTTTCTTTTAGAGGCCACCAATCAAAAGTCTAGAAATATCCGCTGTGTCTGACTTCTAAAGAATGGGCAATCCATGACAGGGTCCACTTGGTGTACGGTCTAGATCCATAATTTATCCTTCCACGTGGATATTAACAGGGTGGATCTATCATACACATCAAAATTGCCCGAGTTTGTCAAAAATATAAAATGCAACACTACATGAGTCATGATCTTACTTTAATGGGGCATCGATTCGGAGCTAATATGAGTAGGAACTATATCCATGTGTGAAAGGGACAAGGGCGTTGGATGTAGCGAGTCAGTGGGACATGTTACGATCAAGTAGACCCACTTGAGCTTGTGGTTGGAGCTACAGAGACAAGCACACGTTAGCTTCCGTGGAGAATCCAGCTGTGTGTCGTGCTATGTTGGATGTGCAATTCCAACGGACACATGATCAATAGAAGAATTATAGGGTTCTCATGGTTCACCACATATAAATCGGATTTTTTTTTTAATGGACCCCTTTGGTATAAGTGGGGACCATGGTTGATCATGACCACGATCCAGGAGATGTGGCCCATAATAGACGGTTAATTAAGAAAGAAATACAGCAACTGTCTCAAAAAAAGGCTAAAGAATAATGGACGGCTAGGAACTTCAACAAAGAAAAACTTGTCCTACATGTCAAAGTCGGGACAATCAGGTGAACGGTCCAGATAACCAAACCATGGGTCCCACTTGTCAAGAATGGAAGCATGAGGACACACTAGCTATTCAGATCCTGACGCACGACGTACGGAGGAAGATGGTCCCTTATAATAGACCCAAAGATGTCATAAATCATGTAAGGGGTGTGATTAATCGTGGATGAGCAGGACCTTTCGTTGAAATGGTGTGAAGGCTTCTAGGTTCACAAAAACTACCAGCTGGTGGAGAGAGATTTTATGAAGCTGGATGGTATGTGTGTAGGTTGAGGGAGCGCCTTCATTACACCATGGTACATCTTTGTTTAGATAGATTAGGACAGTTATCATACCATGGACATGTTGCATGGGAGTGGGGCCCATCTCGGATGGACGTGTGCTTTCTACCCATGTGCATGAGATGAGTACTTTTCATTTTTGGGGTCCCGAGGATCTTTTTCCATATCTATTAGAAAGAGAAATGAGACGGTCCAGACTGCTCAGCCATGACATGGGAGAGGCTATGGCCCCACCCTCTACCGTGCACGTTTCAACCGACGCGGATTGCGCGGTGAACCCAACACCCGATAGCTACGTGGTGTAAGGACTCTGTGGGGCCCACCACGATGTATACTGTAAATGGTACTGTAAGGACTCTGTGGGGCTCATTTGCATGCCGCGGACTTTCTCTTTCATCTGTGTGACCTTATTAACTGGTTGGCTGACAACACCAAAGGAAAAAGTGGGATTGAATGCCTACTGTTAGAGACTTCTTAGGGGTTAAAGAAGTTTTGGATCAGGATGATGTTTGTGTTTTCCTTTCATCTGTGTGACCTTATTAACTGGTTGGCTGACAAATAAATATCACTGTAGGCTCAAAACAGGCTGATATTTGTGTTTTCCCTTCATCTGTGTGACCTTATGATCTGGTTGACTAACAAATAAATATCAATGCCCCACTGTTTTCATGTGGTGTGGTCCACTTGAGGACTCATGCACTAAAATGAGCTAGCAAAATGGATGGATGGAATGGATAAAACACATACATCAGGATGGGCCCCACAGAGTCAATGGTGAGGCACCTTCGGCAACATATCCACCTAAAAACGCTCACATATTCATGTACATGGACCACATTCATCTAAACCACCTGTGCTTAAAACACACTAGCTCCATTAGGGTCACCACGTTGTATTTGTGAATCCATTCCATTCAGCAAGTGATCACTCTCATGTTGACCGTTGATAGAAAATATCAGCCTGGAAAAAAATTCCAATGGGCTACACCTAATGGGAATAGTTAAACATGCACTAAAAGCCTACAAGTTCGTGCCTTTTCGCCTAGCCTATTTTTTGGATGAAGCTCATTTTTGCATCTCCCCTTCTCCCTGGTACAGCAAATTAAATGAACGGATTTGATGAAAGACACGCACCATGGTGACCACCCCCACATAAAAACCCATGGTTGACATCCCATCCCCATTGTTCCCTGTAGCACGGCCCATATTAGTAGTTGATCTGATCTGGCTGATTGTTTGCCCCAGGTCCAACAAAAAACGGCGTACCTGATGGACGGAGTGAGTTTCATATATACATAGCCCACGAAGAGCCTGCGTTGCCAAAAACAACAGGTGTTATGCATAGAGAATTCCAATCCCATGTACATCTGCGTAGACCTTCCAGATTGTGGGCCCATTTGCATGCCGCAGACTTTCAGTCAAGCAACAATTGCACTCTTGCTAGCCTTGAAGGTAAGCTAACACTATTTAGAACTTAATTCAGTAACTCAAAATTGTGAAATTTTCATATTGCATTATCCCCGGGTGTGCCGACAATGTTAAAGGTTGTGGAGTACATGTCACACATTCGTTTGTGAAATTTTCATATTACATTTATAAGGGTACATCAAGAGAAGCCATACACTAAAATTAGTGTTGGTTTACCAATTAAGTAGGTCAAACTTGTATGGTGAAAAATGGGCTGTTAGATAAAAGAGCCCAATACTAAAAATTCGACATACAGGTCTAGCTCACTCGATGAGTGTAGTATACATGTACAAAGTAAGTCCTACTTGATGAATGGCCTGGATCTTTTACACATATGCCATATATGTGTCTGTAGGTCCTGATCCTATATTGCCTACTCTACCATAAGGTAGCGGGCCTCGCCAAATGAAAAAGTGAAAATGGCTTATCCACAGTATAGTGGCCTTCAAACAAAGTTTGGGTGGTTTTATTAGTTGAGGACCCTCCTCCGAGCTGAAGAGCATGGAGCCAACCAAATAGGTCAACAAGCCCTTCAAGCATGCCCTTCATTATGGGAGTAATGCTATTCGGGTGAGAACTTTTTATACAACACTTTCACAATAATAAGTGCACATCACTTAAGGGGCAGAATATGTGTTAGATCCACAAGTACACGACAAACATGTAGGGGTCTAAGCCATTCATGGAGTAGGGTGCACTATGAAAATCATCCTTGTCTTTATTTAAGCCTTAGCCCAACTAATTGGGGTCAGCTACATGATCCATTGTCCGCTATTCTACTCCATTACACCATGAAATATATATATATATATATATATATATATATATATATATATATATATATATATATATATAAAATCGGCAAAGCTATACATGTACATTGAACCCAAATTGTAAGGTTTTTTATAATAGCCCATTTTTCTTATACAAGCTTCATAAACCTTACGAAGAAAACTAACATTAATTTTTATCAATGACATGTTCACAGTGCTCCCTACTCAACGTGGCCCAGATCTCTAATAGAATAGAAACAATATGGTGGGGATAAGAAGAATTTTACCATGTGTGTCCCTATCTCTATTGTTTTATATGGTTTGACACGCCTAAGTATTGAAATTTTGATTTTGGTGTTAAGCCGTAACTTGTGGTTTCTTAACGGTTAGATGAAGTGAATGCCACAAACAAACTATGGTGGCCCACAAAACCCATTTCCACGTGCTTTTCGTACCGTAAGTGTTATAGAGAATTTTTTATTATCTCTAATTTGATCAAGAGGTTTGTTAGAATATATCCTAACATTTTATAATAGGGTACTTTCATATTTTAACCATTAGATGTTATATGATAGGCCTCTCCTTGGACGGTGGATACCAAAAAGCTCTCATATTAAAATAATTCAACCCTTAAATTATTCAACGGTTAAGCATGCTATTCATAATAAAAGAAAATGTGTCAAATGATTAACATGTTGAAATATTTGAATAAAATCTATTCATGTTTATGTTATACTCTAATGCAAGATGAAGGCCCATGGTATAAATTATTTGGATCATTGAGAGATGGTCCAGATTTAAAAGCTAAAGTACCGACTTACCTTATTATAATCAAAATTACGGATCATCTATGTTGAAAGCACATGAAATTTCAGTGCCCGAGCTTCTCATTGATCCACGTCATTTCTAATAAATCCCGCTCGCAAGATATATGGAATTTCTCTCTTTCAGATAGATTGTGTTGCACAACATCATTTTTAACGTGTGGAACTTATTCGGGTCCACCATAATTTTTGTGTTAGATCCAAACTGTCCATCAACTTTTCCAAATAATTTTAGACCATGATCAGAAAAATAAGATACATTCAAAGCTTAAGTGAATCACACCACAGAAAGCCATGGGGATTGAACAAACTACCGTTGAAACCTTCTTAGGGCCAACCGTGAGGCTTATTTGCCATCTAACCTGGTCATAAGGTCACCCCATACCTGGATTAAGGTAAAACACAAATATCAGCTTAATCAGAGCCGTCTGTGGCCTTAAGAAGTTTTCAATGGTAGCATCAATTCATATTGTTTCATGTGGTGTGGTATACTTGAGATTTGGATCTACATTGTTTTTTCTAAAAAAATGAATGGACGGTGGAGATCTAATAAATACATCATCATGTGGCCCACGTAAATTTCACACATGTAGAAATTTCATTGATTGCTAGAGAGAGAAAAACTGATAGCTTTGACATGGGGAACATTCATAAACCCCATATGATGTATGTATTAGATCCACACCGTCCATCCATTTTTTTTCATACCTTTTAAGGCATGAAACCAAAGCAAGGCATATCCAAGGCTCAAGTGGGCCACACTACAGGAAACAATGGGAATTGGACGCCTACCGTTGAAAGCTTTTCGGGGCCATAGGAGGCTTTCATCAAGCTGATATTTGTGTTTTCTCTTCATCGAGGTTTGTGTGACCATTATGAAGATGTCAGATGGCAAATGAACCTCTTAGTGGACCCTATGAAAGTTTCAACGTTAGTAGTACAATCTCTGCTGCTTTCTGTGTTGTGGTCCACTTGAGCTTTGGATGTGCTTGGCTTTTGGGCTCTTGATCTAAAATTATTTGAAAAAAAATTGATGGACGGTGTGGATCTAATACATGAATGATGGTGGAGCCAAGAGAAATTACACATGGGCAATTTGGGGTTGTATAATGCGCAATCCATTTCTGAGTGAGATAATCGGCATGTTTTGAGAGCGGGCGTCATCGATGATGATGTGGACCAATTAGAAGATATGGCGCTGGATTTTATTTTGCCTTCAACATAGATGATCCCCACTCGATAATCAAGGTTTTAACAGTATTAGGTACCCTATTATTCGGTATCAATACGGCCACATATCACTTGTGTTAGTTGTTTTGAGCCTACACATTTGTATAGCCATATTATTTATGTATGATGCTAATGCATATCGAACAATACATACTAGTTTTGGATTGTACTCTAAACCTTGATTGCAATACTTTTACATGTATTTTAGAAAATCTCTTACATGGGCCAAAAGAACTTACAAGAATGGAGATATGTTTGATACTCTGACAACAAATAATGCTCAATAATAAAGCACTATAAAGTGATACGTGAGGCATATATCAACTCAAAGTAGCCCATCTAAGTTATGGTATACAATAAAGCTAATTAATAGTTCCAAAATCAGATTAGTTAATTAATCCTAACATCTTATTCATGAATAGTACTTGTTTATCTTAAGATAAATTTTGTTTTAAATTATTTAACGTTGCCTTTCAATTTGGTAATTAGATAACAAATAAATGTAATATTTTTCTTGTGATACTTGTAGATTGAGACCCATAATTTGTATGATTTAATTTGAGTTAATTGTATACCATATATCTAATAAACACTCCTTTTGATCGTTGCCCATCCATTATCCTTTTTCTTTATGAATTTACAAGCCACTAACAAAACAATTACACCCATCGTATTGCTAGTGGAAAACAAATAGATAATTCGAATACTGTGCATATGAACTTGCGTGATACTAAAATGGCTTAAAGATTCCTACATTTGATGTTGGGATACATGTACAATATACTCTCATTAGCTATTGAAATTGAATTTTTTTTCTCACAAATCGTATAGTATTCACTTATTCTCTAAAAAAAATAATTTGAAGTTTAAAAATAAACTATTTGAATATTATAATGACCATGAACCAAAATGCATTGTGGGGCTTACATGAGGTATATATACATGACATCTAAATTGTTTAACAAGTGCACCCGCCATATGTTGATCAGATGACAAAAAAATGAGGCTAATCCAATTATAAGGTAGACAACACGCAAAAGTATGGCTGTGGGGTTTTAACATAAAGAGGGCTAAATAGATGAATATAATACTTCCTTAAAATAATTTACCTCCATTTACTCCTAATTCCACCCATGTACCTCCATTTATTCACATCCAAATGGCCCATAAAGTATAGAGTAATTGTTTACTAGTGCTAGAATATATTAGAAACGGGACTTCTTATAAGTATATAGTAATATAGTAATAAATGAAGTAATATAAAATGTTAGGATTATCTAGACAATAACAAAAAGTTAAAAAGAAAACATTAAAGGCTCGTTTGAGAGTTTGTAAATGGAAATGAATGAGAAATTGATTGAGGGTAAATGAATTGGGAGTAAATAGCTTTACACACTTGTGTTTAGATGAGAGCACATGAAATGCATTTGAAATCAAAATATTGTGTTTGGATGAGAGTAAATGAGAGGAATTGGAATGCATTTGAATTTTTCAATATATCCATAGGAATATATGTGATATCCTAAATCAGCATTAATATCCCAACATAGTGTACATATACGATATATAATAGAATAATTGTAATAAGCCCATTGAAATATATACTTCAGCAAAAAATGAGAAAATTTTGAGCCTTGGGTAGGCCACAAATGTAAGGATCACAAATAAGCAACCTGCGAACATTTTTTAACCTTCCATTTAAATGGGCATCCTTTGGATGGTCTGGATCATTCTTTTGGTATGATTTTAATGATGTAACTGATAGTTAGATTATTGGGGAGTATCATTAGTGTGGACATGTGCATAGTGGCACATTTGTTTACATATGCGACTCTTTAAGAGAGCTAAAAAAGCATTTACCCCATTTACTTTCAAATCCTCTCGTAAGGAGAATTTCATTTATATTCACATTTACTCCCATTTCATTTCATTCATTTCATTTAAACACACCCCGAAATACCATTTACCTCTGTTTACTTCCAATTCCACCCATACCATTTACTTCATTTACTCTATTTATTTCCATTTAAACGACCCCTATATGATTCCTCTTTTCGGGCAAGTAAGAATTGCACGATGGAGAAAACTTTTACAGTATAAAAACATAAGGGTCTTTTTGAAATGGTGTATTTCATGGTGATTGTAGTGTATTTTACCTTTTTCTACATTTATTATTTACCAAAGGTATTTGGAGGCTGTACGAATGTGACAATAGAAACTTTTTTGATATGGAAAATGAGAGGCGACTCTGTGGGTCCCACCGTGATATACATGTTTTATCCATGTTGTCCATTCATTTGGCCATATCATTCAATAGTATGTCTCAAAAAAATGACATGGATCCAAAGCTCAAATGGATCACATCACAAGAAGAACATTTAAATGGTTACCTTCAATTTCTACTATTTTCTGTAGTGTGGTCTACTTGAGCTTTGAATCTGCCACATTTTTAGGCCCACGCCCTAAAATGATCTCTACTAAATGAATGGGTGGCATAGATAAAAGACATATTTTATGGTGGGGCCCATGAAGTTTTTGCTTTGAATTCTGTGTCATGTGAGGAAAGCAAGCACTCCTCACTTTCAAACACAATGGTGCATACATTTATTGATGATGTAAGGGAAAATACATGTAAACACACCATTTCAAACAGGTCCTAAGTGAACTTAACTTTCTGGTCTACAGGCCTACTTGAAATGGATGGTAACCCTAAGGGGGTGTTTGGGGGCATGGTATTAGAAGGGATTAAGTGTGATGGAATTGTATATGGCACTGTGCAAATTTCATCCAATATTTAGGGAGGTTGGGATTGGGTGGGATGGAATTGCATTTGGTTCCTCTTGAAAACTCGGGCTATAGCCTTGCTTCCTACCCAAAAGTTTGAAAT
The DNA here is from genome assembly GCA_003013855.2 of Liriodendron chinense. Classification (NCBI taxonomy): domain Eukaryota; kingdom Viridiplantae; phylum Streptophyta; class Magnoliopsida; order Magnoliales; family Magnoliaceae; genus Liriodendron; species Liriodendron chinense. The sequence continues at coordinate 762,387 of PVNU02000736.1, read as the reverse complement.
ATTTTGAAAAGGTGATTCAACATCAGCAATTTCTATGGGTCCCACCATGATATATGGACTATATGCACACCGTCCATCCATTTTTCGAGATCATTTAAGGTATGGGCCAAAAAATCAGGCAGATCCAAAGTTCAAGGGGACCCACCACAGAAATTAGTAGATATTGAATGCCTACCAGTGAAACTTCTTGTGGGACTAAGTTTTGGGTCAAGCTGATATTTGTGTTTTCCCTTCATCTTGGTCTGTTTGACCTTATGAACAAGTTGGATGGCAAATAAACATAATGGCGGGCCCTAGGAAGATTTCAACGGTGGGCGTCATTGTCCCCACTACTTTATATGTTGTGGTCCACATAAGCTCTGGATCTGCTTCATTTTTGGGCCCATGCCATAAAACGATGGTGTGAAACGGATAGATGGTGTGGATATAACACATACATGCTATTCTTAATGGTTCCAAATGCTGATTGGTATGTCTATTCAACAACCAACAAAACAAAGGACGGAATGCCATCGTGACTTAAACATGGTGTTGTATTATGTTTGTCCCATGGTATGCCATGATAACAAGGGATAATCCCCTGCCACATGCAATAATTACACTTTTTTAATCTCATCCCATCTAATCATGTCTAATATCATGCCCCTATTCGGGTAGCTATATTAGATGGGTATAGGTGGTATGGAATTGCATTGGCCCCATGTCATTTCTATCCAATGTTTGATAACAACAAAAAGATTTGAATTAATCATATTCAAGTGTCCCAATGCCAATGGTGGAATCCATTGGATTTCTGGTGGATTTCAAAATCTGCTATAGTTGTGGGCCCCACATTGATGTGTGTGTTTTATCAACACCATTCAGCCATACCTGTCTTTTACATGTGACAATCAAATTGCATACGTGCACAAGTGACTAATATCAGTTGTAAAATGTAGTCTGTTGATTACAATTCCATTGTCCACCAAACGCAGAATTCACATAATACATTGTATTTGTTAGGGGTAGGACTTGTACCAAACATAGGAAATGATGATGTTAATCCCATCTAATAAGAGCGTGTTTGGCGCACGGGAGTAGCTGGGAGTCGGTGGGATGTAATCTCCCACTCTCGTATTTTACTTCGAAGATAGGCGTTTGAAATTCGGTTGGGGACTGTGCCAAAACCACCTCGTGCCCTGCGCGGCAATACCGCGGGCGTTAACAGGTGGGATTTCAATCCCTTGTAGGAGTAAACCACCCATCTTCCAAAGCCGCAGTGAGATGAAATCATCGTACGATCCTCTCTCAACACCACATCTCCCGTCCAAGACCTACTGATCTAAACCGTTGGATAGATGTTCTGAGATTGCTCCAACTATGACAGCCGTATCTCCCATCTCACACCATCGATAACACGGTCTCTTTTATTGTAATGGCCATCAATGATCGGATAGGCATGTCCACTCATTTAGTAGAGCCGTTCGAGAGGATTGCGTATCTTCCCTCCACCATCTTCCACCTACAACTCTCGAACTGGATTTGCATATATACCAATTTATGTCAAGATCCGTTCCAGTATCCTAACATTAAAGATCCAAACAGCTCTGTAAGTCTGATTTTTTTATTTATTGTATTGAGCAGCTTCAGTTGATCCCTGAGCGATTAGTAGAACTCTCATGGCCGATGTTGGCTTGGTATTTTATGTAGGTTTTTCAGGTGCGCGTTAATCAGCGGATCGAGAGAGAGAAGCATGCCATTACAAGAGAAGGCCACCTACAGGTACGCATCTTGATCCTCCCCTTCTTGGGGTGTACTTTTTCTCAGAATCCCTCCCTCTTTTTTCTTCGGACCTCTCGAAATTATTGGACGGTTTCGATACAACACATTCATCACTGCGGACCCATGACGAGATTTCTGCACGATCTGATCTGTGAACGTCAAAGGCCGAACAGAAGAGTCCACGAATTGTGTTTCAGGATGTGGACTCTTGTTGGGCCACTGTCTGAGTTTTGAACAGTGTCCGATTCGTATAATAGTTGTCCAAAAGTGGTCTTCCAAAACATATGGATGGTCTGGATTTCTCATACATTCTTCCGGTGGGGCCCACAAAGCCACGCCTACAAGGATGTAATCTGGGGCCGGTGTGACGGGCAATCCGCTCCCCAAGATTTTATCATTTCCAAATCAAATAGCAGATTTCACTGGGAGCGGATTAAGTGAGACTCCAGAACTACCAAGGATGGTGGGACCCCTTACTGGGGGGCTCACAGTGATGTATGCGTATTAAATCCACACCGTCCTAACCATTTTGAAAGCTCATTCTAATTTAATATCTAAAAAATGAAGCTGACTCAAATCTTATATGGACCACACCACAGAGACAGTCGTGATTGAATCAATAACCATTATAAACTTCATGGATTCCACCGGAAAGTTTATTTACCATCCAACCTGTTGATAAGGTCACAAACACGTAGATGAAGAGACCACATAAATATCATCTTGATAAGGTAAAAAACACGTAGATTTTTTTATTGCTTTATTTTTTGGTTCATGCCCTAACATGAACTTTCAATACCGATGTACTATGTGGATGTAGTCATATTCATCACAGTGGCCCTACAGTCAAGGGTCCCACCCATCACGGTCGATCCGGGGTCGCACCTAATCCACTCCTGATTTCACAGTAACAAATCGGGAGAAGGATGCGGATTAGCTACTAACAAGTTGTGTTGCCATCTCACCTACTGAAGTGACATCAGCAACATATGTGGGCCCCACCGTGATGTGCATGTTGTATCTATACCGTCCATCCATTTGGACATATTATTTTAGGACATGAGACCAAAGATTGAGACAGATCTAAAGCTCAAGTGGACCCCACTAAAGAATATATTGGGGATAGTGACTGATCGTTCGAACCTACGTAGGGCTCATCGTGATGTTTATTTCAGATCAAACCTGTGCATAAGTTCACACAGACATGGAAGAAAGGAAAACATAAATACATGCTGTTGTACAAACAAAAACTTCTGTAGAACTCTGAATTATTTATTGGCAGGAGATCTATCCCCACCGTCAGTAATGTTTTTGATATGCACTGTGAAATTTAGATCTGCCTCAATCTTTATATCTTGCACTAAAATGATCTCTCCAACTTTATGGACAGTGTTGATACAATCCATTAATCATAGTAGGCCCAAACAACAGTTGGTAACGTCACTTCAATAGGGAGATGTTGGATGGTTTGGCTAAATGATCTGTGACCCCTGATAAGTTTGTAATGGTGGCCAGTTTCGTGCGTTGTACGCATGTTGCATATGGAATGTTGGCTATATGTATATATTTTGTGCACTGTCTGTCGTCGGACTTCAAATAACATCCAGGATAGTTTGATGGAGAAGATTTTCCAACTGATCACCAATCCATGGTGGGCCCTGCCAGATGAATGGACTTGATCAATAAAAGCAGCCACCACCTGCAGTCGTGCTGACCCTAAAATTTAAGCATACACAAATCAGTACACGAGACCATGCCATGAGAAATAGTGATGTAGATTGATTTGAACGGTATGGATCACAAAATCATTCTACTTGTCATCATAGACTGAATGTCACAAATCTCAGGTGGACCACACCACGTGTGTGCGTTTTGTACTGAATATTCATCGTTTGATCGAAGTTAGGGCCCACTTTCATTGAATTTTCTAAGAATGTGCTGATGTGTGCCGAGATTGGATTTGAACTAAAAAAAATTGGCCGTTTCGAATGGAAGATGGACCGCAGCACATGATACAATAGTGATTGAACTCGTACAGTCTTAGGCTGCGTAGGGTCAACTATAATGATTGCTTGGTATTTTCATGTTGGCCAATTAAGGTTCAATGTCGACTGTACACAAACACGTGATTATCGAAAAATTGAATATGTGATTACTTTTTATGCATAACTGTAGGACAAGTCGAAGAGATGGAAAACATGGATGAGGAAGACAGGAGTGCATCGTATCTCTTGCAACCTTAGCTTCTGTAGCTGCAGTTGACGAATATTATAGGGTGTACATACTTAGGAAACCACTACGACAAGAAGATGATGAGCGGGCGAAGTTCATCAATTCTATCATCCGTAGCAGTGATAGGGATTGTGTCCATCAATTAAGGATGACTCGACAGGACTTTTTTCCAACTGTGTGACGTACTTAGGTATAAGACAAACTTGCGCGATAGTGGCAACGTAAGTTTAGAAGAGCAGGTAGTACTTTTTCTCCACACCGTGGGACACAACGTTAGAAATCGGGTGCTTGGACACCGATTCATACGTTCAAGTGAGACTATTAGCCACCACTTTCACCGAGTCCTAGATGCAATAATGTCCCTCTACCCCCAGTGCGTTAAACAGGCTCGTCTAGAAACTCTAGTAGAAATTGAAAGAAATTCTTATTGGGCCACATACTTTTAGGTATATTTAGCCTTTTGAACATCTTGATATATATGTCTATTGTTTTACTGCTATCGTTAAGACTTATAAATCAAATTTCTATAATTGAAATTTAGGATTGCATGGGGGCAATTGATGGCACACACATACCTGCCTACATACAATCTGCCAACCATGCCGCATTTCGCAACAGGAAAGGGTTCTTATCTTAAAACATTCTCGCAGTGTGTTCGTTCGATATGAACATTTTATGTCTTAACTGGTTGGGAATGTTCAGTGTCTGATGCTAGAGGTTCTTCATAACGCTCTTACAAGGAGTGATGATCATCTCACAGTTCCACATGGTAATCATTGATGTCATTGTTACAATCGAATAACTTTCCATGTATCTGGATATGCCCAACAACTCATATATTAATAGTAACTTGAGATTTGTAGGAAAATACTATGTCGTAGACGCTGGATATGCCCATTCATTGGGTTTCATGGCTCTCTACCGTGGTGTACGGTATCACTTACAAGAGTATCGAAGTGGAAGAACTCCAACCAACATGAAAGAACTTTTCAACTATCGACATTCGTAGTTGAGAAACACAATTGAGCGCACATTTAGGGTTATGAAAGGCCGTTTCCCGATATTAAAGGCAACTGTGCAGTATCCAATCGAAACACAGGTCAAGGTTGTAGTTGTATGCAGTGTGCTGCATACTTTTATCAGAGGGGACACGATTTGGACGAAGATTTATGTGACACTGGTATACCAGTGGTGGATATAGAGAGCAACCCAACACCATATGAGGTCTCCTCCGTTAATAAAAGGCAGTGACTGATGCGGGTCACCCAACATGAAAAAGAAGCGTGGACGAGAATGCATGATCAGATTGCGGAGCGCACTGTAGGTAGACGCCCAGACTAATAGTAGGAACAGATAGGTAGATTCTAGCTGAATTTGTTAATGGAAGAATATGTTTAATAATGTACCTTATCTTGTTTACGATGTCGACGTTACTTTTCGTTGACGATATAAACCGAAAAGTTTTAAGGTTGTTGTTAATCTACATCTTGAAAAATGACTTATTTAACCTTCTCAACTGCTTTTTACTTCTTCTATTCACTGTCTTACATTACCTTACATCATGAGTGTTGTCCTATTCGTAGGTACTATCAGAGAAATGTGGCCATTTCCAACTTCGATGCCGAGACAATCGTCGGGTGACAGGACACCTGTTTTCCCTACTCGTTCATCACCACGTGAGATGCCACCTGTTAGATCACTTGCTGAACCATCGTCCCGTGCACCAAAGATGAAGTGGACTGCTCTCATGGGTCAAGTACTGTTTGATACTCTACTTGAACAAGTGGCGTTAGGCCTGAAAGCGGACAACAGCTTTAAACGGGAAGCATACAAAGCTGTTGCCAATGAAGTAAAGAAAGGAGTGCATATAGACATGACTTGGCAACACGTCCAAAACCGTTGGAGATATTGAAAGCGAGAGCATACAGATGTGAAGGACATGTTGACCACTAGTGGATTTGGCTGGGGCAGCGAGCGAATGATTGTGCCAGCTCCTGACAACGTATGAGAAGAATATTTAAGGGTAATAACATTTCATATTTTCTAGTATTAAGATAATTTTTTATAGTAGCAACAATTAGTGTACTTACTATCATTAATTGTTTAATGTAGTCATACCCACAATCCCAACAACTTCGAGGAAAGAGGATCGAAATGATGGATGATTTAGCGGTGATATATGGCGATGATCAAGCCACAGGACGATATATTCAAGGGAGTCGTGGTATGGCTTCTTCCTCATCTCGCATTCGGCGGGATTTGAATGAATAATGAACTGAACCGAAAAATGAAAATGAAGATACTGTTAACTTGTCGGATGAAAACCTAGACGACTCAACGGGCGGACAACGATTTTCCACTAATAGTCAGCCTCAGGGCAACCGTTCTTTCGTGCAACGGACTCTGACACCAATCGTTCCGAGAATAATTCAAATAAGAGGATGCAACCCTCTCGTCCATGTGATGTACTTGCACAATCTCTGAACAAAATAGCTGATGTAATGCGTGAATTTGGACTAGTGAAGGAGGTTAACAGGACCAGTAAAGTGCTGGATATTTTAGAAGAGGTTTAGGGGTTGATAAACAATGAGTTCATCACTGTTGGTTAGCTCCTCAGCCGATACAAGAAGCTCGCATCCTTCTTTGTCAGTCTTAGATCGGAACGTCGTGTCGCATGGTTGAAACAGACTCATTGATTGGCCAGAGTTTGGCACAGGTGGTTCTAGTCGATCCCTATTGGTAGGGATGTGATCGACGCTTTTTGAACATTCTATTGAGAAGGTTAACGCTCTTTCTTGCTTAGCTGCTATCTTTATTTTGTTTATAAGAAGGACATGTACTTAAGTATCGACTGTTTGATGTATGGTACTAGGACGATATCACTACACCTACTTTGCTAGAACTTCTTTAATAGTATGAACTGCTACTTGTATGTTGACTTTATCATTGGTGGATTGCTTTTTATGATGCTTTTATGACGAATCGTTATGGGTAATTTTCATTCAATTATGGTGATTGCAATATTAATATGAAATAGTAGTTGATTATTAGTTATTCACAAAATCCAATTCAAGGGATTAATTTATTCGGAATAGAATATGTACAGTATGGACCGAAATTCTATTAAGAAAATCAATTGCATATGCAATCAAGGGAGGTGCAATATCTTAAGATCAAACACGTCTAAAAATTCGGGGAGATGGTTCTACAGATGTCCAATGAAGGTAAGTATTTACATTCTACATACATTTGTTTAATGGTGATTCAAATTAATAGGTCCAGGATATTTCGCTGTGACATTGTTATTTAATATATGTGTAGGGCATAAGAGATTGCCAATATTTTTGTTGGGTTGATGAATTTGTGGCAAAAGAAATGGGACCGACAATAACGGTTGAGAAAGATGTCCTGGTTGAAAAGGCAAGAGAATTGGATGAAGAAGAGCGTGAATTGATGAAGAAAGAGTTACAAATTGTTAAGAATGAACTACAATTAACAAAGAAAGAAGTTGATGCGGTTCGAAATGTTCACGATGTAGAAAATTGTTTATGTAACTTTCATACACAAATAGACAACGTGGACGTCAAAGTAGCTGTAAGGAAAAGTTAAAAACTGTTATAACATCTTCAGCAAGTCAATTAGACAGGTTGTTATCGTTTGTTTTCTTTTTGTAATTATTTCTTTGTGTAATGGATATCTATATTGTGTTAAGACTATTATTTCCCTTGTTGTTTACTTGTCATCACACTATTGTAAAAAATGGTCACTATTTGATATGGTGTAGTCTACCTTAGATTTGTATCTCGCACTTTATTTTTTGTATCATCTCCTAAATTAAGCTCGAAGAAAGGCGGATGGCTAGGACATACAACAAATACATTAAGGTGGGCCCTACGGCTAGGGCCTCACCCACTTGGCTGGAGGCGGGTCACACCTAACCCATTTTCCCCTACTTTATGCTACTGGTGCAGGATGAGAACCATGGAAATGGTGTGCCCCACCGTGAATATCACCTACCACAAGAAAATCGATCAGGTTTGCTCTTCAGTTGAGCCTTATCAATAGGTTTTGGATCAAGATGATATTTGTATGGACTCTCCATCCAAATCTTTGGGACCTTATCAATAAGTTGGATGGAAAATAAACATTTGGGAGCTCCCATGAGTTTTTTAATGGTGTGGATTCAATCACTACTATTTCCTATGGTATGGTCCACATAAGATTTGGATCTACTTCAGTTTTTGGATCATGCCCTAAAATGAGCTTTCAAAACGGTTGGACGGTGTGGATTTAAGGTACATACATAACTGTGAGCCACATAATCAGGGGTCCCACCCACCTCGGTGGATCCAGTGTCTCACCTAATCTGTTCCCGACTTTATCTCGCAAGGAGAACTCTGCGCGTGAATCGTCCACAAATGATACGTAAAGTAGTGGGCCCTGCAATTCCACTCCCGCCCGGACACGGATTCCCTTCAAAATCCTTGCGCAATAAATTCCTGCGCTGGAACCTAGGTGGTGACCGCAGTGATGTTTTTGATAAATCTAAACCGTCCATCCATTTTATAAGATCATTTTAGGACATGAGACCAAAAATGAACACGTAGTCCAAGACTCAAGTGGGCCGAAAACATGAGGATTGAACATCCACAGTTGAAATATTTGTAAGGTCACACAGACCTGGATGAAGTGAAGACACAAATATCAGCTTGATCCAAAACTTCCGTGGCCTCCAAGAAGTTTTCAATGGTGGATGTTCAATTGGGCTTCTGTTTCCTTTGGTGTGGTCCACCTGCGATTTGCATCTGCCTAATATTTGGGCCCTTGCCCTAAAATGAAGTTGAAAAATGGATGTCCAACGTGGATTAAGCAAATACATCATGGTGGGGCCCAGTAGCTTTGACACCAGACATAGCATTGTAGTGGGTTACGTAATCCAATCCGCCTCCATGCACTCCACAATTCGCATAACTGTCAGCCTTAATTCTCCACCTTCCAAACACGATGGGAGGGATTTGATCCAAATCCTAAATTTTACTCTACCGTGCCAAACACTTCAACCACTGGCTGCAGCATCCTATGGTATTAAAACAACGAATTCCAGTCAAGTGTAATGATTATAATGAAAACACTTCCATCCCACCCAATCCCACGGAAAACCATGCACCAAATACGCCCTAATGGTATCGTTAGACATGTAACTAATGTGCAATAAATGATGTCTATCCCATCTAATACTATTCCATCCCATCCCATTGAATACAAGAAAGAAGGAACCCATGAAGGCTGACTGGTGGCCATGGGACCGGGCTCGGTTGTAGGTGGTACTTCATGGGTTGGGCTTGGGCCGGCACCGAGCCCGCCCGTTGACAGAAGAGACGTTCTTAGGCAAAGAAATAGGCCCGAGTTTCGCGCATCCGGGCACGTGCGGCGGTGCGAGTGCGATGAGCTGTCGTAGCCGCGGAATGCGGTCAAAAACCCTAGAAAAATCAAAAGCCCTGTATACAGCATATATTCACTGCCCATTCGCTAGCCCTACCACACGCGTCCGAAGAATAGATAGACTCTATCCTTCTCTCTGGTTCCATTCTAGGGTTTGTGGAAAACCCTCAAAAGGTAAATCTTCTTCTTCTATTGGATTTACAGTTCTTTGCAGCTGTAATTGCTACCATGTAAAGATGCATCTGGAATCTAGGGTTTTCTGTCCTGGTCTGAAAACCCGTCCTTTCCTGTAATCTTGCATTTTAGATTCGGAGCTTGTTCATATTCCGAAAAATGTCTATGTTTCTTTCGTCTTTCTCTTTCTTCCCTTTCCAAAATGCCTATTGGATTTGTGATTGTGTTAGCTTAGATCAGTAAAATTTCCGTATTATTGATGAAATTAGTTTCTTTAACGCAATCGGTAACAATTTTTAACGCAATCGGTAACAATCAAGATCGTTGCCATTTTTACTTTTTTTTTTTAAAATTATTTTTTCAACATAGAGAAGAAATCCACGAGATGCTGTTCGATGTAACAATTTCCATTTTATAAGGGACATCTATTGGAAAATATTGGTGGTCCATGGTGCGACACAATACAACGCTTTGGGGTTGTTACCATCCTCTTATCTTTTTTCTGAAAACTGAGTTTATTTTCTGTATTAGTTAGAACTTAGATCTTCTATTATGTATTTTCAATGCCAATGCATCATTACTATTCTGTTCCACAAGATGAAAGGGAATGCTGCTTGAGCAGGATGGTACAAATGCTATTCTCAGGAACATGTGTTACTGTGACGCACCTGCAATATCTGGGCGGTTGACCTGGTGCAAAATTGAGGACACCCTGTTGACTAGGCGGGCCGCACTTTAAATTGAATGTGGACTGTTTGTCAGCCTTTTCAAAACTGTATGTACTTTCCGTATGCATACAGGCAGCCTCATGAGTTGATCTGCCTGAATTTGGTGTCAAGGTAGATATATATGGGGTGAACTATCTAATGGAAGGGCCAGATCTTGCACGTGCATTACAGTGATATGATTGGTACCCTACTTGCTTGAGTATAGCGTTAGGAGGGTTTGATCATCAGCTGTTTACAGCTCTTAAGTAGCTCTCCAAGTATTTTTCTGTACTGTTTTACCTTTTAAACGTGACTTTAATAAATTAAATATCTGATTCAGAAGTAGGTTAGAATGGCTGGACAAAGAAATAACCATGGTAAACGATCCCACTCTCAATCTGACTATTCCGACAATGGAGGAAGTAAGAGAAGGAATCCTGGTGAGGAGCGAGAGCAATATGCTCCAGGGCCAGATGATACTGTCTACCGTTACTTGTGTCCTGGGCGGAAGATAGGAAGCATCATTGGGAGGGGTGGCGAGATTGTTAAGCAATTGAGGCAGGAGAGCCAATCCAAGATCAGGATTGGTGAGTCTGTGCCGGGCTGTGAGGAGCGCGTTGTAACTATCTTTAGTTCGAGCCAGGAAACTAATGCATATGAAGATAGTGGTGACTTTGTTTGCCCGGCCCAGGATGCTCTCTTCAGGATACATGAGAGGCTTGTTGCTGATGAGGCGGCGGGTGAAGAAGATGTCGACATGGGCACTCGTCAAATTACAGTTCGTCTGCTTGTGCCGTCAGATCAGATTGGATGTGTCATTGGAAAAGGTGGACAGATTATTCAGGGTATACGAAGTGACACTGGTGCTCAAATTCGCATTGTAAAGAATGAACATCTTCCTGCTTGTGCCTTGAGCAGTGATGAACTACTCCAGGTATTGCTCTTCACTCTTGCACTGTGACATCTGCATTGGTCTGCTAAATGGGTTGAATACTCATTTTTCGAAAATTTGAATTTCTTCATTTTGCATTTAGGAACTGCATAAGATACTATTTGTGTTATACATTGAAAAAGAACATAGTTGGTGTTGCACCGCAACATGTTCGGTTTTAACTACCGTCTCTTAAACATTATTTGCATGTTAAACATTAATCTTAAACTTTTGCTGTGTTTTGAGTTACCTCATTGTCTTTTTAATCCAAATTTCTTGATTCGTCATAACTTGAAAAATGCTTACATAGATTTCATTTGGTCTCAGATATCCGGTGAAGCTGCGGTTGTAAAGAAGGCTCTTTTCCAACTTGCATCTCGCCTTCACGAGAATCCATCTCGATCACAGCATCTGCTTGTTTCTTCCATGTCAAACATGTATCAGCCAGGTGGTCCATACATGGGTTCAAATACAGGTGGCCCAGTCATGGGCATGGCTCCACTCATGGGTCCTTATGGAGGATACAAAAGTGATGCGGGAAGTGAATGGTCCTCGCATTCTTTTTATCCTGCTCCAAGGGATGAAAGCTCTTCAAAGGAGTTCTGTCTTCGTTTGGTCTGTCCAACTGCCAATATTGGAGGTGTGATTGGTAAGGGCGGGGTCATTATCAAGCAAATCAGGCAGGAGTCCGGAGCATTTATCAAAGTCGATAGTTCATCTTCTGAAGGAGAAGACTGTATCATATCTATCTCATCAAAGGAGGTGAGAAGTTTCATTGAATGGTTCTTGGGTTATCTGTCCACAAGGAATGGTCTATTTGCATGTCATGTCATGGTTGTATTGTGTTTCTGATGTCTTACTATCCTTTCAGTTCTTTGAGGACCCAATCTCGCCAACCATTGATGCTGCAGTTCGGTTGCAGCCTAGATGCAGTGAGAGAACTGATAGAGAATCTGGTGAACCGTCATACACGACCCGCCTGCTTGTGCCAACCTCTCGTATTGGCTGCCTGATTGGTAAAGGCGGATCCATCATTTCTGAGATGAGGAGACTTACAAGAGCGAACATTCGGATATTTTCAAAGGATAACCTTCCCAAGGTTGCTTCAGAAGATGATGAGATGGTACAGGTAAATGCATATTGCTTCTGGTGGTTTACTTGTTTTGAATTTCTCCTTTGCAATGGTTTATTGTGCCAACCTTGTATATTTGTATCTGATAGAAAAGGTTCCTATGTATTCGAATGGTAAAATGATGTCCAGATCAGTGGAGACATTGATGTTGCTAGGAATGCACTTGTACAAGTGACCACAAGGTTGAAAGCCAATTTTTTTGAAAGGGAAGGTGCTTTGACTGCATTTCCTCCAGTTCTTCCATACCTTCCCATGTCTGGAGATGTTTCTGATGGCTCAAAATATGGAGGCAGAGATGATAAAGCACATGGACGTGGGTACTCTTCTTATTCTGGTGGATATGGTGGTTCAAGTGACGTGCCCCCATCTGACAGCTACGGAAGTTATGGCGGTTCCCAGGTAACATTATTTTGCACATGAAGTTTTTTTTCCCCTACATGTTGGGTTTATCAAATTTTTATAAATCTCGAATTTCAGTGGACAATTTTGAGGTTATATTGTGATTATCCTTGGTTGATCTTGTTTGTAAACTAGCTAAACTTATCTCTCATTATTATTTTGTATTATTTTGCTTAACACTTTTTTTTTTTTTGTTATTTTTTAAATAGCGTGGTGGAGGTAGTGGTTATGGAGCTTATGGTGGGTACGCATCTGGCCGTTCTGGTAGTTCTGGGTAAGAGGTCTTTTCTTTGTCTTGACTTCTTGATATGCAGCTTTTGCCTCTCTCTCTCTTTTTTTTTTGTTTTGTTTAAGACCTCCTCCTGGGTAAAAGGTCTTTCTTTTGTTGCTATTTTAGCACTTGCCTTCTCTATTCTTCCATGTTGCATCATTATATGGGTTTCTGATTTTAATTTGTAGAATTAGCCCTCCAATTTTGTTGTGCTTGTTCATTTACCTCTCAGACCTGAATCCCTGATATATAGCTTCTATTACCAGGTTATCTGGTCAGAACCCTGTTTCCCATGGGAAACATCATGGTTATTAGGATCCTGATGATTAGGGCCTGCAGGTAGATCATTGTCCTCCTTTCCAAGTTTTGTCCTTTGGATTAAATGACAAGTAGCTTTGATATATGTTGGTCTATTAATGACAATTTTGCTATCTTAACCTATCCATCCCACCTATATTTAGATTGCTAATACTCCTTTTTTAACCTTTGTTTCATTCGGTTCCTATCAAAACAGCTGAGATCCATGAAGCCTGGAGCCTGCCTACTGTCTCCTTTGCTGAAGCCTCATGCCTATACCAGAAGACCAGATGAAAAGCGTTTGAGAAACTTGTGGCCCCCCTTGGAAGCTTTGATTAGGAGGACCAATGCAACCTGGCCATGTTATTCACCGTCCAATCCCCTCCTGGCCTTGACATCACATTTTACCAAGCTTTAATATTGTATGCTCCCAACCGAGGGCCCACATAGCCAGCCCACCTCTACGCTTGGCAGCAAATATACTTTAAGTAGAACTGCATTTACTTGGAGGTGTTGACTATATCTTCTTGTTCTAGGCTCCATATTTAGCTTGTATTAGATCTCATCTGTTAGGAGTTAGATTTTATTGTTTGTTGTCTGTTATTTGAAGCTTGTGGACTTCAGGTTTTGGAATATTGAAAAACTGAGTTTGGAGTCTTAAAAGCATCAGTTTAACTGAATTGCAGACATAATTGCATTGTCCTCAGTTCCATATGTTTATCCCATAGTTGACAATACCCTGTTTTTCACTAATATTCATTTACAGTGTGTTTTCCTTATTTCAAATGCTTCTATCACTTCATTTTTTCTTGCATTCTGCCTTTTGGTTTTGCACTTGGGATTGTCTCTGTTCTGCACATGAGTGTATAACAATGCACCCTGAATGCAATTAACTATAGTCTCCTGTGAATGCAATTGACTCTAGTCCAATTTTTCCACACGAGAGAAAAAGTGATTCTTGAAGCCATCTGCTACCTGCATGTAAATATGATGTTTTTTAATATGTTACTTATCGGCATTCTCTGGTGATAATGAACATGGGCTGGTATTTGCAACACACTGTGTTATTGAGCTTCAAAATGGTCGAAAGGGTGGTCTATTTGGCTTGTTTTGGAGGTCACTTTTGGAGGCAATAGTGTAATGGTGGAGTAGTGATAAAGTGTTGGAACCATCTGAGATATTGGTACTTCGGATCATTGTGATGTGCATTTAGACCATGGTTGGATGCTGGGATTGGGAACAAATCATTCCGATGTGGTTATAGTGATTCATTTGTTAAAAGGGCAGGTGTGTTAGATAATGCAATGCATGTCTTGATTCCCAGTCAATTTAGGGGCTTGTTTAAAAGCAATTTAAGGATGCGTCAACTAAATTTTGCAGGTTTCAAGAACTCTTGGTTTCTCCATTAAACAAGAAGGTAAGCATTCTGTGGTGAGGGTTGAAGTGAATTCTTGCTTTACTTGTTCTTGGATGCTTGAATATGACTGTCATGTCTTATTTTCATGAGCATGTCCTCTGATTTTTTTTTTTTTTTTTGGTTATTTTCTCATTTCATTATATTGATCCTTTTCATCTTGGAGTGAAAATCTTTCTATGCTCAAAAGTTATAGAAATCTTGTCAATCCATTCTTCATCGTTAATGTTTTTCTTTTTTGATTTTTTTTTTTTTTGGTAATTTAGGTATTAAGCTATTGTTAAGCACATATGTGCCTTAGTGCAATGGACCATGCGGTCCATGCCCCATAAATATACCAGAAGATGCAGCCATTTAATGTTTTACCTTTTTCTCCTTTTGAGTGTGGACTGTTGATGTATTATTTTCGTTACTTTCTATCCCTTGGATTTTGATCAAAGGGTTAACAGTGTCTAGTTTTGTAGATGTTTGAAGCATCCCCATCCATGAGCAGCCAACAAGGTCAATGGTTTGAAATGCCAGAACCAAGGCCTAGTTGTATGGTCTTAAGTCTGATTGGATGATTTTGGCCCAGGGATTTCTATAGCATCAGTCAGTCTTGAGTTCTCAAGTGTGGGTGACAATTTGATGATCGAGGCCGATATAGCTGATGGGACCCATGTCATCAAATCCTTTGCCTTTTGTTGAGTTTGGGCTTTGGACTACTGCCACATTTGATGTCATTGATTGAAGGGTCAGAATTATTCCTGTCTCGGAAATTTGGGGCATCCTCATCCATGTGGGGTCCACCATATCAAGGGTTTGGAAATCAAACCTTGATCCTCACTCTTAACGACTCATAGCACGAGGAATTATATGATTTTCAGCCCTAGGATATGATCTTCTTTGTGAAATGCTAGCCCCTCCCTTTGGTATGTTTATTGGCAACTCATTATCACAATGAACATGGCATTCGTGCATATTTGCCTAGATCATCCAATTATTGGGCCCATCATGAAATCTTGCTGTTTCGGCGATCTTAACCATATGACCATGGTTATCAACTGCTTTAAAAGGGAAATGGTCAGAGGTCCATATCCAATGGGCGAAATTGGTTATATGGTAATTCAATGACCATCTGTCTACTTGCCATCAATTGTCATTAATTGTTTTTATTATTTTTGTTGTTATTGCCAATGTTGTCAAAATCGTTATCGCATCGCAAATCATAATAGGGGTTGAATCGTATGGAATTGAAAAATTGTAAGATATTTTTTATGATTTTCTTAAAAAGTTGGAAAAAATGAAAATGTAAATAAAGAAAAAAAAATAAAAACTTATCAATCATCCTTTTGCCATCAATATGCACCGAGTAATACCATATCATGATACTGCTAAAGGATTCTTCTTATCTTTCCTTTATTTTTCTTGTCTTTCAAGAAATTTCCCTAAGAAAACATACATGGATCCTTTAATAAATTATGTTCTTGTTACCTTTCTTAACTGTTGAATCACATGGGCAAAGCGGCATATGATTCTGTAGATCAATGAAAAAAGATATTTTAATTTCTAAGTATTATTTCACAATACATGTAAGTCAACATGATTGTAACCATCCATAAAAACATTCTAGATAAGTCATACATCAAAGTATGAATCATAAAAAAGTTGCATGATTTAATGTTGGAGAGAATATATATCATTTAATCTCTTATAAAAACCAAAATAAAATAATTTATCTTTTCTAAACGACTCTTAAAGCTCCCACCAATTTAAAAACATAAAATGAAAGTTAAGTGAAGCTTAAAATAGAAGAGAACAAGCATAATTTTAATCATAAATTGGGATTTGAATCGTGAAGCTCCCACCAATTTAAAAACATAAAATGAAAGTCAAGTGAAGCTTAAAATAGAAGAGAACAAGCATAATTTTAATTATAAATTGGGATTTGAATCGTATAGCTCCCACCAATTTAAAAACATAAAATGAAAGTCAAGTGAAGCTTAAAATAGAAGAGAACAAGCATAATTTTAATCATAAATTGGGATTTGAATCATAAATCGCAGAGTTCAAATCATAAAATTTTGAGATTCATATAAAAAGGGATTGAAGGTGGGATTCAAATTTTTTTGCTTAAGATTTGACTAAAATTGTAAATTGCAGGATTTTGATAGCACTAGTTATTGCTATTGTTATTATATTATGGTTGGCATGTAGAAATTTCATTAATGAAAAATGATAAGGATAAGATTTTCATTGAGATCATGGATAAGGTAGGTTGCGAAACAAGTCAACATCAAAAGATAACGGAATCAAAATGTGATAATAATTCAAAAGATAATAGGTTGCGAAACAAGTCAACATCAAAAGATAACGGAATCAAAATGTGATAATAATTCAAAAGATAACGGAATCAAAATGTGATAATCCAATTATCTTCTTTAGGGAGGGTGCTGGGCTAGGTCTTCAATAATGGTAATGGTGGCTGTAGTGGTTACTTTAATTACCGTTATGATATGGCCATATATTGTAGTAGCCAATGGGTGTTACGGGCCATTTTTTCCATAACGATCGTTACAGCCCCCCCTGATCTTGTAACTATTATGACGTAGGATGCCCTAATTTGAGATGCATGCTCATGAACACAATTAAACAACAGAAAATAAAAGAAATTTATAATCTAAAATTCAGAACTAATCATCATAAACAAAGAAGATCATAAGGAAACATGCAATGGAGCGGGCCATCCATCACAATCACAAAGTTATGGATTTTAAATATAGCTAGGGTTGGATTCGGCAAGGGATAGAACCTCCCGATCTTGCATGGCCATAACCTAATCAATCAATGGGAATCTCTACTCCGGAAGATCAAAGGATTTCGGATATTCCTTTAGAACCGACGTTACCTTATGGGGTAGCTCTGATGGAACCTCAGGTGTAATCTCTCTTGCCACAAGGGCATACACCATGGAATCCTCCTTAGTCTCTTTCTCGATTCTCTCTCATTGATTATATGAAGAGACTTAGCTTTGGATTTCCCCCACTTCCTTAGGCTCACTCGCCTTCTTAACCATTTTCTTCCCTAGTGTGCTTTCAGGTGGCATATGATTAAGCTTGATCTTTTTATCGTTATTAATGAAGGTACACGCATTCGAACGGCCAAAGATAGTGATGTCATTGTCGTATAGCCACAGCTAGGGCTGAAAGTCGGGCGGGTTGGGTCGGGTTGGTGCTCAACCCTAACCCAACCCAAGGTTCCCATACCTCAACCCTAACCCAACCCAACCCAACCTCGGGTTGGGAATTCTCAACCCAAGCCCAACCCAAGCGGGCTCGGTCGGGTTGACCGGGTTAGTCGGGTTATATTTTCGTTATTATGTTAGTTTATTATGTTTCAATACACATCTTATTTTTTGTACCTATGGCTTTATTAATTATATATATAGTTATTTATTGTAAAGAACTTCATTTTTTCTAAACAAATAAGCTAAAATACATGATAATTATTATTTTAACATTCAAGTATTTTAAATTCAAACATATCAAATTTCAAACATTATAAGTTTACTTAACTAAAGTATAACAAAATTATAAGTAACTTATATATAGATCGGGTTTGGGTTGGGTTGGGTTGGGTTGGGTTGGGTTGGGTTGGGTTGGGCAACCCGAGACCTCAACCCAAGCCCAACCCAAACTTCATCGGGTTGGAGTTTTCATAGCCCAAGCTCGAGATTGGGTTTGATATTTCCTGCCCAAGCCCAACCCAATGTCGGGTCGGTCACGGGTCGGTTGGGTTGAACCCGCCCGACTTTCAGCCCTAGCCACAGCCTACCTAAGATAATGTCCAACATCCATAGGTATCACATCGCACCATAGGGACTTCTTGTATGACCCAAATTCGATAGGAACTAAGCACTGATAGGTGACAGGAAGAGATGTCTTATCAACCTAAGAAACTTTGTATGGGTCAGGATGAGGTGTGGATTTCAACTTCAACCGATCCAGGGTGTTAGCGGAAATCACATTTTGACAACTTCCACTGTCCACTATCGCCCTGCAATTCTTTTCTCCACACTTGGCGAGAGTATAGAAGATAGTGTTTCGACGCCAATCAACACTACTTCTAGACTGAGATAGCACACGCCTGATTACTGCAAGCGTTGCTTCATCGCCTATTTCGTCTTCATCAGTAAGACCTCCTTAGGGTGATATTCTTCCACTTCATAATCACCCCGATCATCAACACCCTCGTGGGACTCACCTATAACTAAGGCTTTACCACGGTTCTTCGTGGGACACTGATTGGACATGTGATCGAGATTTCCACACTCGTAGCATCTCACTTAGCTACCCCCACTAGGACCGGCACCAAGGACCCCCTTGGCCTTTATCATCCCTAGGCTTTAGGCGGAACAGTTGCCTGCGCCCTAGGTTGACTACCCAATGTTAGGTCTAGTTCCTTAGGAAGTAAATTTAGCATTAGGGTCTCGGGACTCAAAACGTCTAATGACAGGTGCTTTCAGGTATTGCTCTAACTCCTGCACAATTTGATATGCTTTATCCAAGTTCGTTAAGGGCCGAGTCATAAGCTCGCGCTGAACATCTGCTCGAAGGCCTGTCTTGAAACGCAAGAGCGTTACTAGAGGGTCCTCATGGACATCACATTGCATCATATACTCCTCGAATTTGGTGATATAATCAGCGACATACATTGACCCTTGGCGTATGGATTGCCATTGGTCAAGGAGCTTTTGTTGGTATGAGAGAGGAAGATATTTCTCATTCAACTTCTCTTTCATCTCATATCAGTTTGTGATAGGGGCTCTACCAATTCTTTATATCTTTCGCTCAGTATTGGTCCGAAATAGCTTGGCCTGGCCCACAAGTTTCATCTTTGCAAATTGCATTTGACGGTTTTCTGACATGCCATACCACTCAAAGTGGTGTGGTCCATGTTAGCAACCTAGTCAAGGAATGCCTTGGGATCCAGTCGCCCATCAAAACTCGGGGCCTCAACTCTCACACTCTTCATCGCACGCTCATCTGGATTGTGGCGGTTTTGATGATCATATGTGGCTTGTGCTTTTCGCACAACACCATGACCGGTTCCACGATCTCTACCACTATTGTCTCCAAGTGCGGGAGCGCGTTCTTCAATGATCCCTCCCACTTGGGAGTGCGCATCATCCCCAACAGCGGGGTTCTCCCTTTGGGACGCCTCTAATTGCTCAATTTTAGTCATGGTGGTTGCGATTTGGTTATCCATGTGAGTGAACTCTCGCTTTTGGCTTGTTTCTAGAGCGGTTATCTTTTGTATCAATTGAGCCAATTGCTCAGATAACTGCTCGTTATTCATGGTGGGTTGAAGTCTAAAACTTCTACCTTTTCTCGTGGGCATACAAGAAAAACTCGAACCAAACTCTACCCAACTTGACCACTATGGATATGCAACTCACAAGATGAATTCGATGAATGTAAACTATGATGAACTGACATTTACCAAATTAGAATAGAAGACTACTCAAATCTAGAAATTTTCCAAATTAGGAAACTTTCTAAAATTGGAAACTTTCTAAATCTGAAACTTTCTTAAAACAGTCCTAAAAATCAAAACCCTAGTTTGATAACTCGATCTAGACAAAACCTTGCAAACCTGTCTCTGATACCAAATTTGACGTAGGATGCCCTAATTTGAGATGCATGCCCATCAGAGCTACCCCATGAGGTAACGTCGGTTCTAAAGGAATACAGTGACGTGTTTCCTGAATATTTACCGAACGAGTTGCCACTTATGAGGGACATTCAGCATGCCATTGACCTCGTCCCAGGGTCGACTCTACCGAACCTTCCTCAGTATAGGATGTACCCTACAGAACATGCAGAGTTGAAGAGGCAGATTGATGAGCTTCTGCAAAAGGGTTTTATCCAGGAGAGTATGAGCCCGTGTGCCGTGCCCGCGTTATTAACGCCAAAGAAAGACGGCACGTGGCGCATGTGTGTGGACAGCTATGCTATAAACAAAATTACCGTCAAGTATAGGTTTCCCATACCTAGACTTGATGATATGCTTGACATGATGGCAAGGTCCACCATATTCTCCAAAATTGATCTCAAGAGTGGATATCACCAAATCTGTATACGCTCAGGAGATGAGTGGAAGACTGCATTCAAAATGAAAGATGGGTTGTACGAGTGGATGGTCATGCCCTTCGGCTTGACTAATGCACCCAGTACTTTTATGAGGGTGATGACATAAGTCTTAAGACCGTTTATGGGTAAATTCCTAGTGGTGTACTTTGATGTCATTCTTATTTATAGTACCACCAAGGAATCACACCTTGAACACCTGATGCAGGTCTGTGGCGTCCTTAGGACTGAAAAGCTGTGCGCTAATCTTAAGAAATGTGCGTTCATGTCTAGTCAAGTTGTGTTCTTAAGATTTATAGTGTCTTCAGAAGGAATGTGCGCAGACCCTGAAAAGATCAGGGCCATAGTTGAGTAGCCTAAACCGAAGAATATTCATGAGGTGCGAAGCTTTGATGGTTTAGCAACTTTTTACCGTCGGTTCATTAGGGGTTTTAGCATGATTATGGCTCCCATTACTGAATGCATGAAAAAGGGAGAGTTCGTGTGGTCTAAAGCCGCAGTCAAGGCTTTTAGAGAAATTAAGGGCAAAATGATAGAAGCTCCTGTCATGCGTTTACCTGACTTTTCTAAAGTCTTTGAGGTGACGTGTGATGCGTCTGGTGTTGGTATAGGTGGAGTGTTGAGCCAGGAGGGCCATCCAGTAGCCTATTTCAGTGAGAAACTGAATGAAGCAAAACAGAAGTATTCCACCTATGATAAAGAGTTCTATGTGGTAGTGCAATCCTTGAGACATTGGTGTCATTATCTTCTACCGCAAGAATTCGTCTTGTTTTCTGATCATGAGGCCTTGAGATATTTACATTCTCAGAAGAAACTCAACCCAAGGCATGCTAAGTGGGCAGTGTTTCTTCAAGAATACTCATTTGTTCTGAAACATAAGGCCGGGTTTGAAAACAAACCAGCAGATGCCCTTAGTAGAAGAGTGGCGTTGCTCAACTCCTTGAGTGTAGAGGTCATTGGATTTGACCAACTAAAAGATGAGTATCTCATATGTCCTGATTTTGGGAACACTTATGCGTCACTCTCTAGTGATCAGCATGACATGGGTGATTATGTGCTTAAAGATGGTTTCCTTTTGAAGGGAGACTGACTTTATATTCCCCGTATGTCCCTTCGTGAATTCCTCGTCTGGGAGCTTCATTCAGGAGGGATAGCTGGCCACTTTGTTCGTGATAAGATCATTGTCCTCGTAGAGGATCGTTTTTATTGGCCAAGTCTCAAGCGAGACGCAGCTAAGGTGTTAGTGCAGTGTCGTACATGTCAGCTAGCAAAGCAATGAAAGCAAAATACTGGGCCATATACGCCATAGCCAGTGCCACATGCTCCGTGGCATGATATTAGTATGGATTTCATGCTGGGACTTCCCAAGACGATTAAAAAGCACGATTCCATCTTTGTTGTTGTGGATCGTTTTTCTAGAATGACATATTCTCCCATGTTCAAAAACGTCAAACGCGTCTCATATTGCTTGTCTATTTTGATGGTGTGGTGCGTCTCCATGGTTTGCCTAAGATCATAGTGTCTGACCGTGATGTCAGATTTACTAGCTATTTTTGGAAGACATTATGAGTCTATGACATATGATGGGTACTCGTTTACAATTTTCTACTGCCTACCACCCTCAAACAGATGGGCAAACAGAGGTGGTAAATCGAAGTCTTGGAAATCTTCTACGTTGTCTAGTGGGTGAATATGTTAAGACTTGGGACCTAGTTTTACCTATTGCTGAATTTGCTTACAATGGGTCAGTAAATCGATCTACAGGAATGAGTCCATTTGAAATTGTTAGTGGTTATAAGCCTAGAATGCCAATAGATCTCTTACCCATGTCAGTCATCCAAAGGTCTTCTGAATCAGTTGATGCATTTGCACGACATATCCATGAATTGCATACACATATTAGATAGCGGATAAATAAGAGTAATGATAATTATAAAATTTCAGCTGATTCTCATTGTAGATTACAAGACTTTCAGGAAGGAGACTGTAATGGCGAGGATAAGGCCAGAGCGTTTCTCACAGGGTTCCGCTAAGAAATTAAAAGCGCGTAGTGTTGGACCATTTAAGATATTGCAGAAAATTGGGTTCAACGCGTAC
Source organism: Liriodendron chinense (assembly GCA_003013855.2). Taxonomy (NCBI): domain Eukaryota; kingdom Viridiplantae; phylum Streptophyta; class Magnoliopsida; order Magnoliales; family Magnoliaceae; genus Liriodendron; species Liriodendron chinense. Next base: position 739,402 of record PVNU02000736.1, on the reverse strand, counting down.
CGGTTCGACCTTCCACCTGAGATGGGCATTAATCCAACGTTTAACGTGGACGATTTAGTCCGTTCCCCTAATCCTACCATTGATCCATCGTCCCTTTCATGGACTTTTTTTGAGTTTTCTTCACAACCTACTCTGCCCTTCCTCCACCCATTATTCGTAAAGAAGAGATTGAGGAAATCGTGGATGAAGAGATCGTTTCTACGAGAGATGGAGGTTTCTAAAGATACCTTGTCAAATGGAAGAATAAACCACCATCAGAATCTACGTGGTTGACTGAAGAAGAGTTGCAGAGCATTGATCCAAATTTACTAGAGCATCACAAGAGCTTTAACTCGTCGGACTCGAGTTTTTCTCACCCAATGGGAGTTGATGAGGACACAAGACCCTTCCAAGTTTATCAACGAAGAAAGCGCACGCCACAAGCATCTTTCTTGTGGCTTGGCGGCCATTGAAGGAGCATTAAAGATTTTACACATGTGGTTTGGGGACATTTAAGAAGGTCCCACCATGGGAAGACGTGTAAGAGGAACAAGAAAGACAGAAATTTCCGACGACTTTCCTGACACTTCTGGGCCGTCGGCAGGAAAAACAGGAATTTCAGATTCCCGATGGTTTTCTCGACGTTTCTGAGCTGTTGGCAATCCCGACGGTTTTGGACCGTTGGGCGCCCGACCAAGAGTCACTGGGCGCCTGAAATTCGTCAATTTTCAGCTTTTACTCGCTGGACATTTTTGGTCTTCATTGGGTGCCCGACCAAGTGTCACTGGGCGCCCGGGCCGTCGACAATCTCGACGGTTCTGGACCGTGGGGTGCCCAACCAAGTGTCACCGGGCGCCCGACAACTGCGCGAACTCAAATTTTTTAATTTTGTTTTTATGGAACTTTAAGGGGTATTTTATTCTTATTACTGTTTTGTAGTGCTTATTTAAGTGAGCTAAAATTCCTAAACTTGAGATCAACTTGGATTATTGAATGAAAAGCCTCTTTCGGTGTCTCTCTCCCTCCCTCTCTCTCTCTCTTATGGTGATTCTTCCTCTTCCTTGATCTCTTTCTTCTATCTTCTTCTTGTGCCCCTCCAACCCTCTTCCAGGTGATCTTATCTTTCCTATTTCTCTTGCTTATTTAAGTGGGTTAAAAGCCCTAAACTCGAGATCAACTTGGATTATTGAATGAAAACCTCTTTTGGGTGCCTCTCTCTCTCTCTCTCTCTCTCTCTCTTTCTCTCTCTCTCTCTCTCTCCTTTCTCTTATGGTGATTCTTCCTCTTCCTTGATCTCTTTCTTCTATCTTCTTCTTGTGCCCCTCCAACCCTCTTCCAGGTCATCTTATCTTTCCTATTTCTCTTGCTTCACTAATTTGAGATGCATGCTCATGAATACAATTAAACAGCGGAAAATAAAAGAAATTAATAATCTAAAATTCAGAACTAATCATCATAAACAAAGAAGATCATAAGGAAACATGCAATGGAGCGGGCCATCCATCACAATCACGAAGTTATGGATTTCAAATATAGCTAGGGTTGGATCCGGCGAGGGATGGAACCTCCTGATCTTGTATGGCTATAACGCAATCAATCAATGAGAATCTTTAATCCGAAGATTAAATGATTTTAGATTAGGGATTTTGGAAATCTGAAAATTTAGGATTTAGGCTCAAATTCAGATTTTGGGATTGAAAGTAATGAAGCAAGAGAAATAGGAAAGATAAGATCACCTGGAAGAGGGTTGGAGGGGCACAAGAAGAAGATAGAGGAAATAGATCAAGGAAGAGGAAGAATCACCATAAGAGAAAGGGGAGAGAGAGAGAGGCACCCAAAAGAGGCTTTTCATTCAATGATCTAAGTTTATCTTGAATTTAGGGCTTAAGCCCACTTAAATAAGCACTAAAAAATAGTAAAAAGACTAAAATACCCCTTAAAGCTTCATAAAAACAAAATAAAAAAATTGAGTTCGCGCGGTGGTTCGGTGCTTGGTGACACTTGGTCTGCTGACAGCCCGGGCGCTCAATGGTCCAGAACCGTCTGGATTGCCTGACGGCCCGGGCGCTCGGTGACACTTGGTCGGGCACCCAATGAAGACAAAAAATGTCCAGCGAGTAAAAGCTGAAAATGGACTTATTTCGGGCCCTCGGTGACACTTGGTCGGGCGCTCGATGGTTCTGGACCGTCGGGATTGCCGATGGCCCAGAAACGTCGAGAAAACCATCGGGAATCTGGAATTCTTGTTTTTCCTAGCCGACGGCCCAGAAGTGTCAGGAAAGCCGTCAGGAATTTCGTCTTTCTTGTTTTTTTTATACATGTATTTCCATGGTGGCGCCTTCTTAAATGTCCCCAAACCATATGTGGAAGGTCTTCAATGCGCCTTCAATGGCCGCCAAGCCATAAGAAAGATGCTTGTGGCGTGCGCTTTCTTCGTTGATAAACTTGGAAGGGTCTTGTGTCCTCATCATATTCCCACTGTTATAATTAGAAAACTGTTTTTGTAATAACTTTGGCATTTGCCATCTGAAAGAAAGGAATTTATCCTACCCATCCTTTGGCCATCTAGAAAGAAAGGAATAATAGAACTTTCAATAATAAAGATGAATTAGTGCTCCAAGTAATTGAAAGAGTTTGACGCCTCATCAGCTTGTGGGCTTTGCCTTTAAAGGAAGTTTCGGGGTTAAGTGAAGATGTATCTCCTGGTGATTGGTTGGTGATTTCGCTATAATGGGGTAGCTCTAGGTTCTAGTTGTTTGCCCCCACGGGCTTCACATTTAATAAACTTCACTTGTTGATTAGAAAAGTTCTACCCCCATGTTTTCAAAGGGCAACCTTAATTTTTTTTTTATCAATATATTTAATAGAAATGAAATCTTATTGAAAGGTAAAGAAAAGAGCACAAGCGTAAGGATCCATACATGAAATCAGTTGTACGTTGATGTAGATTCCATGATAATTCCTTGGGGGCTGATTGGGTGGGAGTAAACAAAAGTGCCGCTACGCATATGTTCGCCATACACGTGACACACTGATGATACTTTGAAACAATCCAATTATTGGCTACAACACTAGAATCACACTAATAGAATGATCCAAACCGACCAAAGGTTGGCCATTTAAATGCACGGTTAAAAAAATGTTGGCAAATTGGTTGTTTGTGATCCTTACGTTTGTGTCCCACGCGAGGCTTGATATTTCCTTAATTTTTGCCAGAGTATATATTTCAATGGGCTTATTACAATCATTCTGTTAAGTATCACATGTACACTAATTTGGGTCTTAAAGCTAATTTGAGATATCACATATGTTCTTGTGAATATATTGAAATTTTTTAATGCATTCCAATTCCTCCCATTCACTTCCATCCAAATAGCATATTTGAATTTCATATTCATTTCATTTACTCCCATCCAAACACAACTGAGTAAGCAATTTACTCCCAATTCATTTACCTCCATTTCCATTTCCCATTTACTACCATTTACAAGCTACCAAACGAGCCCTTAGTGTACAATTTCAATTCCATAAGCCTACTTTTACTTTTGGAACTTCTAAATGCCTCGAACTCCATTCTGTTATGCACCTTCCTCAATTGCGTGACAACCATAAAGAGTATTTTGTACCAATTCTACTACTGTTGATGCTGGCAAGACATTATAAAATGGTTACATAATTACGATTGTTACGTAATGGTGGGGGGTACCATTACAACTTATGGAGCCACAACGGCTGTTACGAAAAAATGGTTGTAACAGCCGTCATGACCTGTATTGTAGTGGTAATTACAGTGACCGTTATGGTCACCATTACCGTTATTGAATACCTTGTCTCTTAGTACTGTCATTATTATTAAGACATTGTAAGGCCCAACAAGAAAATATGAGTATCTAGTATCACCTTGCTAAGATGTGAAAAAGTTTCAAGGACCGGGAACCATGTTTGAGGCCCAAAGCTATTAAATTTGCAGAGGCACCTTCTTCAACTAGCTTGCCTGAAAATGTGTTCCTAAACAATTTAGTTACTTCTAGAAGGACATCCAACATCTTCACAGGACCCTCTTTCCCCTAGAGTAATGGCAAAAACTCGGATGATTTCTCACTTGTCATTCCTATGTGCTTCTCCAGTAGCTGCTGAACTTGGGATCCCAAATGGGCATCCTTTAAAGCTTACCTTTATGGTTCCTGACTTCCTAATAGGCTTGGTTTTATCCTTCCAGCAGCCTTTCATCTACAATTTTGTTCAATTTCACTTAATACTAGTGAAGGAGATTTACTAATTCACCCCCCCCCCCCCCCCCCCCCCACAGAGCATCAAATGGCTAATGGCTATCAACCTATTATAAATGTTTTGAGAGATCAAAGTTTATTATGGGAAAAAGAGATGAATGCTATAGCTCAAAGGTAACCAAGAGCCAATTATTAGCGACCCCATTGTCATTCCCTTTTAATGAGGATATCGGTTAATTTCATTCGCAACCTGAGAAAATCATTCTCAAATGAGAGGACAAGGCCTTGATTCCAGGAATAACACAATCTAATTTCTAATGATCTAGGATTTGACGATGAAGCCCACTTTATAGCTTTGAGTGAGCTCCCTTTGATGATGATGACCTTGAAAGAAATTTTGCAAACCTAAATGAATTGACAAGAGCTGCTTCATTAGAACTAAACACTCGACGAGGCTTTGAGAAAGACTACAAAATCTCCCTGCTCATTGCTTAGCTCCCCTCCCACTTAAGTAGGTCATGGATTGCCCAAGTAACACCATCACAAGATTTGAAGATCTCCCTTTTCATTCCTTAGCTCCCCTCTCACCTAAGAACGACATGAATTGCTTAAGTACCAACCATCATAGTTGAGCTTTAGGTACTATGCCCCTAGTGGTTTCTTACGTGCTTTGCCTGAATTCTGAATTCTGAATTCTGAATTCTTCAAAGCCCTTGTAATAATGGAAGCTCCCCCATTCTAAAAGGAAACCAGCATTTGAAGCCCTCATGGAAGGGGTTACACGCCCTTCTCCGCCTGCACTTACGTGCAGTCTCTACTTTGCAGGATTTTGAAAATTTTGGGGGTTCTGGATAATCTTATTAATTAATTGGTTGCAGACAAGATTCAAAGCTGATTAGAGAACTGCTGTTTGACTCGAGTCACTACTTGGGGGATTGTGTTGTCTCGACCTCGACGGTAACTTGAGGGGCTAGTTGTTGCGAAAATGGAAAGGAAACAAGGTAACAAATTAATGAATAAAGGGGATCAAATGACACTTGATCTCAGATACACCAAGATCCGAGAACTCGACAAGGCTTAGAGCACACATTCAAGTGTTGCTTGAAAGTAGAGCAGGGGTGTATGAGAAGGGAAATGTACAACATAAAGAAAGCAAAATAAAATGGACGGTCAGATCACCATCCATGCACGTAGAGATTTGAGAGCTACTACACTCTCCTAAGAGAAGATGACCGTGGATCTCAAACCCTGACTCTACTCCGATCGACTTTGAACTGTTGAGATGGCTTGGATGTGGATATTTGCTAGGATTAAATGGATGGATGGATGAGGCTCCCTCCCCCCCCCCCCCTCCCTTGCACCAAAACCAAGCTTCAAGGTTCTCTTGTTGAGAAAAAATGGTGTAGAGAATGTGTTTCCTAAATGAGGGGGTTTTTATAGGTGAGGCGATGGCATTTGTGTAATAAGTGAAGATTAAGGGTGGAAATGCCATGTGGAGAGGTTTGATTGGCTATTGGGACGTGGTATCTCAGCTAGCAGCGAAACTTGTAATTTCATAGCAATCCAGGAGCAAATGGCCTTTTTAGCATTTCGGCGGCAATCGGATTGCCATTGGGTGGCTGAATCTCTCCCAGCCGACCTAGAGATCCGTGCACGATCTTTAAAGTGATGTTGACAGGTAGCGGCAATCGGATTGCCGCCGTCCTACACATGTGCATTTTCTTCACATGTGATGCTCTAGGTGGCCCTCTCCATCAATGGGTCCTGAGTCGCCAAATGGTTCCTTGCAGGGTTTAGGTGGCTCAATGGGTTCCCTAAGGATGAGGCCTTTGGAATGATTGACAAACAGGATTCGTAAAGCTGACCCAAATGGTTGGGACAAGGCTATGATGATGATTTTATTTTATTCAATCTGTTTGAATGCAAGAATTGGTCAGACAATTTTTGAGACTTTGATGAGAACAATAAAAAGATCTGCCTGGGTGCGAGATGTGAGCTGGTCCCATGTCTTGGTAAAGGAGGCTGCTGGTAGCCAACCTTCTTCCAAGAAATCATGAAAATTCTTTGTTCTTATGTTTTGGTGAAACATGATTTGCAAAGCCAACCCTGACTAGCTGGTATTACGCTTTGTTGATTGTGTTGATGAGAACTTATGCTTTCCATTGGGTTTCATGGTTCTAATTGAATTATTGAGAGTGTTTATGATGGTATCATTCATACTTTTGAGTAACCACTATGAAAAGAAATTGAGCCAGGCATTTATTTTGTCGGTATCATTCATTTCTTTTTACTTTCTTAGCATTGTTTTCTATGAACTTAATAAAAAATACTGTTAGGCTCCCAGGAGCCTTGGTTTAGGCTTTTAGCTTCATATGAGGGCTTTAGCTTTCGATTCTGAATTGCGGCTGTGCTGTCTCACTTAGTCTGGCCTTCTATTTTATGTGTTCTTTCTCGTTTCATTCCATAGCCATATTGCCCTTTGAGCCTGTGTGCGCGCGCGCGCGTGTGTAGATAGAGGGAGGGAGGGAGGGAGGGAGGGAGTGTGCAGAGGGAAGGAGGGAGGGAGCAGTTCATATTTTGGGCTCATATCATGTGAGATGAGTTCTCAAAAAAGTGCTCACCAGTTCCTATGAGAACTGTTGTTTGGGTTACTACTATCGTATTGGTTTGCTTAATGAATTTATGGTGGTATGGTAACTGAAAGATTGCTTTGAAGCTTGTCTTCTGTTTCCGAACTGGCATGTTCATGAACCACTGATTCTTAAATTTTCCATGTGCGCTATCATGCTTGCAAATGATATATCATTGCATATATTATCGGATGAATTGATGATGATATATTGTTGGTCACTACCTCTGAGGCAGCTTTCTTCTATCACCGTGTTCTTCTTTTCATACTTAACTCTAGATTGTGGTTGTGACTTTTATCATATAGGTCTGTTATGCCCCATGTGTGTAAAGACCTGCCAACACACACACACAAGCACCATGTGCTAAATTAGAACTTTCCATCATGTGGGCCACGCAGATTAGATCTTCTGGATAAAAGATCGGGCTGTTTTACTCAGGTGGGCTACATTTTACAAACAAATGGACTGCTAAATAAATAAAAACGATCCTTTTTTTTTTTTCTAGCCATCAATTTGTTCTGTATGCTGGCCCACTCGTGAAATTGCTCAACTTTTACGCCGGAAGTATAACAGTGGCCTGCCTTATGGAAAGCTCGGATCTTACACACGAGCCACTTACATGTAGATTGGGCAGGGCTCTAGAAGTGAAACTCATCTTAAACATCTTTTTATTGGGTCTATCTGGTTAGAACTCAGCTAATTCTATGTATATGGCCTGTGCATGCCACACTTTTTTGATATGGCCCATGCATGCCACAGCCAATATGTTCATTGGGTTGGACTGACGGTGTAGATACCCTGTCCCAAGACTTGGTTGGTTCATCAGTTGGGCTATTTATGCAAAGCTGATTGTGGACCATTTGGAGTTTTAGCCATCTACTGTTTTTGACATGTGGTCCTTGATGGTTGCACCTACTTTCTGGTCCAGGGAATGTACATTGTGGGGTCCATCTCATGCATACAGGCGCTGCGTTGGCATGTGTGTCCATGTGTAGTTCTGCATGTAGAATCAACAAAACTATCCTGCTCCAGCGCAGCTTCTGCAAACCAATGTGCCTGAAAGGACCAGCGGTTTGTCACGAATTTTTCCACGGCTGCTTACCTGTCATTGGCCCTGTTCTGTCGAGCATTTCCTAAGCATTCAGTGTCCTTTACTTCCATTGCTTTTTGTGAGGGTTATTATTTACCAAAGGTACTTGGAGGCTGTACGACTTTGACTTTTTGATACACAAAATGAGATGGGACTTCCCACCATGATGTAGATGTTTTATCCATGCCCTCCATTCATTTGGCCCTATCATTTTCGGGTACGCTTCCAAAAATGACATGCATCCAAAAATCAAGTGGACCACATCAAAGGAATAACATTCAATTTCTATGAGCTTTAAATCTGCCTCATTGTTTGGCTCGCACCCTAAAATGATCTCTACTAATGAATGGATGGAATGGGTAAAACATATATTTCATGGTGGGGCCCACAGTTTTGGCATCGAATTCTGTGTTATGCAAAGACAACAAGTTCTCCTTAGTCCTCACTGTGTCAAACAGGGTGATGTATGCATTTATTGATTATGTGAGGGAAAATACATGTAATTACACCATTTCAAACAGGCCCTAAAAGGTTATGTGATATATCCGGTATGGAAGTAGGCCAAGATTCCTATTGGGGATAAGGGGTTTCCAAGTCCATGAACACGAACTTATCACTTCTAGGGTCTTAAGTGCTATCTTATGAGGTTCAGCATTGGAATCCACAAACCATTTCTATTGGAACTAACATTTCTATTGGAACTAAGTATCTATTTATTTTCGTCTCTAGCTGGTTACGTTCTCTTCTACCTCAGAAAATCATACAGTTACCTCATGGGTTTTTATCGCTCCCTCCTTCCATAGGAATTGATGTGCATAACCCTTCCTCCTAATTTCCATTGTGCCCCTGTTTTCCACATCTAATTCCCAACTTTCAGATGGACAGTATGGTATGCGAAGGCTATAATACCATGCTGTTAATCAAGTGTTAGTCTGTCGGACAGCATGGAGTGCAAAGGCTAGAGTACCATGCTGTTAATCAAGTATTAATTGGCACTGTTTGCCAGTTTTCGATTTATGTGTCACTGTGGTGTCTTGTTGGTTTATAATAAGTTGACGTACTATGATGGTGGTCTTAAAGCCTGATGATTGTTTTGTAAGAACGGAGATTTGAATGGTATTCTTTGTAGAAGCCTAACTTGGGTTGGGCTCCAAAGGGTATCCATGAAATTATCTTTGTCGAGTTATGAAGGCTTTCATGATATGTGTTCAAATGCAATCCTTTGTTCACTTCCAATTTCTTCAAAACTTCCACTTGAGAATCAAATTACTTTGTTACTGCCCCTTTTGTTGTTGTTGTTTAAACCGTGGCTATTATGTGCAAAACATGCCATGGATGTATGAAAAGTGAGATGATATAAGCTTTTTGGTTTCTATCAATGGTATCTCTGATTAATTACTGAGCCTATTTCTAGTCTACCTTGATTAAATAAATAATTGCAAAACAAAATCTATTCTGGGTTTAAGATGGTTTGTGTATGGAGGATCAGTTGTCTCTGATTGCCTTTCAGAATGGGTGTCATGCTAAAGGGCTGTGTTTGCGAAGTGTGTTGTTGGTCTTTTTTATTTATTTATTTTTTATTTATTTTATTTTTTATTTTTACCCCCTGATTTAGGGGCTTGTGACAGTGGAACATGAATTTCACTCCTGTTAAATGTGCACCAAGTAATATTGCACAGCATTGGTAACTTGGGGACACCCTCATGGTGGGATTGTTGAAAAGTTTGTTGACCCTGCTGATCAATGTTTTATCACCCTAGATGCGTGCCACTATGTGGACAATGGTAGTAGGGATTGGAGGGTAATATGCTTTAGGCAGCAGCCTGCTGGTGGTCCATTTTAACAGGTCCACCACCCCTCTGAAATGATGCTGCTGGACGGACCCAATGCGTCCCTTATCTTTCTCTCCCTCTGGTTAGAGCGAAGTCTCTCTATGCATGATCTGGTACTTGAGTGTTGGTATTGGCTTGCTGAGGAGGTGGGCCGAAACTCTACAAATGAACATGGACTCGCCCAGCGGTGACATTTGTTCCTTAGAATTGGGCATAGCGGGTCACATAATCAGCCGCTCAAATTCAATGTACATATTGCTGGGGTTTTTGGGTTGGCTTCTTGTCCTCCATGTTTTTGGTGTGTGGATGTTCCAGTGTGTGCCTGTAGTATCATGTATCTGAATTGTTGTTATTATTTTTTGAATGGGAAATGTCCTGTTATGCGTCATTTAAACTTCTTCGTTTACTATGTTTTTTTGTCTGTATGTTTCTATCTTGGTCAAATACCTTGTATTTTTGCTCCTCTTTTTTTTTTTTTTTTTTTTTCCGCCTGTATCTTGCCTGGCAAGAAACAGTAGGACGTGGATTGTTTACAGTGCTCAGCTGCACGGAGCCTGTTTAGCATAAAACTGTGGGGTCCACCTGACATCCAGTGCTCGCACCACACGAAACAGCAGGTATTGAACTCTTGGGCCCCCCCCCGCAATTTTTTATAATCACGTTGATGCGTGTTTTCCCTTCATCCTGGTGGGAATTTTCTTATCAACGTGTCAGATGGCATATAAAGATTATGCTGGGCCTCAATGACTTTTCAATGGTGGGCGTTCAATCCCCACCTCTTGTTGTGGTGTAACGTGAGTAGAGAAACTGATGGTAAGATTGGGTGTCCCACGGACATTGCTGTAGGCCCCACAGCTCTGTGCAGCGTGGTGCTGCACACAACCCACACTCTTTGTTTTCCTTCATAAAGAAGAAAAAAAGAAAATTTGCGCTACTCAGTTGATGGTTTCATGTTTTAGGTTAGATTTCTCAAAGTGGTATTTCTGACGCTTTTGAGGATGCGTCTCGCTTGGCCCCTTGAACGCACGCGAATTGCATGGGACCCTGGTTACAGGCATCAAGTAACCCCTCACGTGGCCGGATAAAAATGTGTCAGGTGTGTGGGTTTGATGTGGGCCCAACAGTGAGAAGGGTAATATCGTTATTTCATGAAGAGGAATCTTTGCTAGGGTCCCCAGCTCTCACGCGCACGTGATGTTCGTGGGGGACTCTTTTTAACTCCGCCAACAGGTAATTCGCATACGGCATTAATGGTGGGGGCCCAAGCGGTTGGACCTATATTTATTGACCATTATGCTGCCATTATGGGGATGGACAAGCCTGATTTTAACTGCTAAACATGCAATCCTGTTGGCGGTTAGTTTTTTGCCTTTTAAACTGCTGCATCCATTGCCCATGTTGCTTGTTTTAGATGTGGCCACCCAAGTAATAGGCCAAGATATATGTTTTGTTCATAGAAACAGTTGGAAATATGAGCAAAGATTTTAGTCTATATGATAATTCCTCCAGAAAAATCCATGTCCGATTGGGGATATCATGCTCGGAGTGAGTTATTTAGATTGTTATAGTACCCTCTGTTTTGCTTTGTTCTCTCCTCTACTGAATGCTGAAATACTGGGCTTAAAACTATTATTTCTTCCATGTTGTGAACACCTTTTAACTTCAAGAAAAATAGGATGTAGAGGAGGGTAAAATGTATTTTAGTCAATTTTTGCATCCAAAATTCGAAATTTGTTGATGGCTAAAGTCAAGTGGCTTTCTCCTTGCTAGCCTCCCTAACCATTTCATTACCCCTAAACCGGCTGGTTGAAACTACATCCCGAAACATTTATGTGATAGAGTCCCCCCTTCAAACTTAAGAAAAGAAAAGAAGAAGACAAAAAAGATAGCTATCTATTGACTATTTTGGTCTCCTGATTATAGGAAGGTTATGATAGCTGCCTACGTTCAAACCCACAAGGGTTGAAATTATCCAACTCAGGAGCATTTTATTTATTTGTATCCACCATACAAAGTGAAGCTGGGAAGATAAACCAGATTCAACAGCTGAAGTTCCGTTAAATCTTTAGAAACTAGAAAAAAAGAAGAAGAAAAGATGCTCTTCACTTCTGATTAATGGTAACATTTCTTTTTTTGGAAATCAGACCATTGACTAATTTTCATCTGACCATCACTTTGATGTCGGCACCAGTTTTTTTTTGGGGGGAGGGGGTTGTAGTACAAACACCCCACTGTTAGTACACCCACCAACCTCCACTGTTAGTCACACTGCAATGTTAGCCACCCTCACTTGGGAATCAATACCAAGGTTATCCTCACTCAAGTCTACCACTAGAGCTATGGATCGGGGTGTTCATATCCTCCGTGCACTGTTTTTTCTTTGACCTTTTCACTCCATTCTTCCGAATGATATTTCTTGAGCTGAAGAAATTTATGGACGAGATGTAATGCCACTCTCTTGCAGAGAGAGGTTGGTGAGCCTTAATGAACGTCCAGTTTGCATATCCAATGGAGTGGGAAGATGGAAAAAAAAGAAAAAAGAAGAAGAGAAGAAATAGAAATTCAACCATCTAAAATAGAAAGCAACAGATACACAAGAGGTTAGGGATGGTCAATTAGTATTGGATTACAAGATTCTGAGTGGACCATGATTTGGATGGCTTTGGATTATTGGTACATGTATGCCATGCCTAAAGCTGCAGTGTGCAATGGCGTGAATGATACTGCCAGCGTATCTTATTAACTCGTATTAAAAGCTTTGGGTCGTATGGATGCTTATAGTACAAGGCCTTTAGTGGGTGACGGTCAGCTGTTAGTGCAATTGCTGTTCGAGGCCATAAATATCGAAACGTTGTGATGGGTCCCATTTCCTACACTTTCATCATCTTTCATTAATAGCCTCTTTGACACCTTTTGTTGTGTTTTTACATCACGCTCCTTTGTATCTTTTCCAGATACATCTATCCTCTCTCTCTCTCTCTCTCTCTCTCTCTCTTCTAAGGATTTCTTCTTATAGATAAGTGATCGAAATTCATGTTGGTATATGTGAGTGTACTCTCCTAGTTGTTCCCTCCCACTTGCAGCGGATGACTGGCACCGTGCATCTGAATTTTTCAAGATTTGAAGGCAGTTTCTCCAGTAAGTGGAATGGAAAAACCTAAACATTGATAGCTCTATGTGGCAACCAATGGAAGCAACTATAGCTCAACGGCTCTACGGCAGTTCATTGAGCATGTACCGTGTGTGCACACCCGTTGCTTGCTTTTACAATTCATTATTTCACCAATCAATTAACTGTTACAAAAAAAAGAAAAAGAAAAGAATGTAATGTGATAAAACTTATTGGGCCATCCAAATATTATATATAAAAGGTGTCATTTGTAGCCTCAAAACATCCACAGATATCACCAATACCTTTAGTTTTGGTCACAACTTGGACGGTGTGGATTGATTGACATTGGTAAACTCCATGTTTGTAGTGGATGATCAGTTCCAACCATTTAATTAGTTTGTAGTAGTGGCTAACAAAGTAACTGTGATCTTTTGATAGCTTCCTAATCTATTTAACGAGTGTGTGCAATATAAAGCTCATTTAAAGAAAGATAATGCCCCTACACCAACAATCAAGTTGACCCACTTCTTATGTGAGCCACAGTTTGCAGAACTCGTCTGGCCCATCCACCTCTTTCTTCTAATTAAGACAGTTGACCTCTTTCTGATCAACAGTTCATTTGGTGGATTCCCGGGATAGCCAGGGCTGAATATTTAGACTTTCTGGATTGGTACACACACATACATGGCTAGGGACGTGTATGGAGGTACGGTGTACGAGTCACACCTGTGTAAGAGAAAAGGTAAAGAAAAGCATAGTACTGGCAGTAAAGGCCTAGCCTGGAAAGCTTAAAAAGGCAGTAGAAAGTAGAAAGAAAAAAAAAGAAAGAAAGAGGAGGATTTGATTTTTGAGCTCCACGAGGAATCATCGCAAGTAGGGACCAAAGCGAGAAAGAAAGAAAGGAGAACATAGCAGTACCAAAAATGTATACGTGGCAAAATATGGGATGTTCAAGATTAGTGGTCGATCGTCTATTGGACGGCTAATATGAAAACGAGTCAATGGTTTGAATTCAAAGGTCCGTCACTTAGAGGTTAGGCTTCTTCAATCAATCCGATCTTAGATCTATAATCTATAATCTATCTACTGCAGACATCACAGTCTTGGACATTTAATTTCAGTTGAAGTGTGGACATGTGCCGTTTGGGGCGCACCCACGTGAACTATTGCATTCTGACATGGCCGTGATTGTAAAGCATCTGTGGGGCCCACCGTGATGTATATGTCATTATCCACGCCCTTTTTCCAGCTCATTTTGAGGGTTTGAGCTATCAACATTGAAGCATATCCAAAACTCAAGTGGACCATACCACAAGAAAAGTGGGAGTTGAATGCTTACCTTCCAAAACTTCTTAGGAAGTTTTGGATCAAGCTGATATTTGTGTTTTCCCTTATCCTTGTCTGTGTGACCTTATGAACAGGTTAAATGACAAATAAAAATCATTGTGGGCCTTAGGAAGGTGTTAACGGAGGGCATCCCCACTTTATGATCTGTGGTATGTGGTCCTCTTGAGCTCAGGATATGCTTCATTAATTTTGGGCTCATGCACTAAAATGAGCTCTAAAAATGGATGGACGGCATGGGTAGTGATACATACATCACGAGTGGGCCCCACAGTTTGCTCACCGTGTTATAGCGTGGTGAGTTCCTCACTACATGATCAGAGAGAGAGAGAGAGAGAGAGAGAGAGATTTAGCCTCTGTGAGACACATGATCCAACTTGTTGCCTGCATTGACCCTATGATCGGAGCCATCCATGTTGTGGAATCTATGCCATATGGTTTACTATAAAAATTTATTCTGAATGAATCACTGTGATCATAGTCATCTCTAGATGAATATAGAACAATGAAAGAGAATTTTCAAGGGTTTGCATTCATCTCTACATATCAATGGATGGGATCATCAGTGAAGCATGCTTGGGTCGATAGCTTATCAATAGTAGCAAAGAGAACAAGGACAATTCATATCATCGATCCATCTCAGATTATGGGCCCTATTAGGTGGCTACACACACTACCTTATTTTATTTGTGGTGAAAGATGGAAAATGAACTAAAGAAAACACCCATGTCAAATGCCGTCCCAAGTACTCCCTCCATTTTTGAGGAAATGCTAGAGCCATTTGGTAGAGGAGACATTTATTGGAAAAAACACCACACTATCAGTGCAAGCTAAACAAAATAATAAAATAGAAATTGAAAAGCAAAAAAAAAAAAAATACAAATTTATGTGGTTCGACAACATGGCTACGTCCTAGGGACAACAATATGTAGATTTCTTCTTCACTACAATAAGATAATATAGAAATATAAGACTTATCTCTCTTCAACTATTCCACGGTATAATAACTCCTACCAAGGAATACTCAAGAAAAATGACTAATTCCTTCTTTCTACAATGCTTTCCTTATATGGATAATCACCAAAGAGAACATGCATCTAAACCTTAAGAGGATTTTAGTTCATATGCATTTGTACAAGAGTGAGGGGAGACGTTTCTCAAAAGGAAAATGTATGTCTTGTACGCACGAGACACCACTCAGTACCTTAACATTCTTCTACTTGAAGATTAGTTTAAATGATAGTGCAAAAACATTTTTAATAACAATTGGCCAAATATCACCAATCATTAAGTAATAATAAGTTTAAGAGAATTTTTGCACCAAACAAACTTCTTCCATGCAATAGGCATTGTTAGTATATCTACTACAACGTCGTCATTATTCGTCTTCTATAATGAGATATATCCATCTTTTACCATATTACAAAGAAAGTAATATTGGACATCAATGTTTTTTATCCGAGCATGAATAAATTCTTAACCAAGTGTAGTATATATGCTCTAACTATAACATTGAAGCACCACCACTTTCATATTAAATTTTAATATTCTAGCAATATCTTTAACGAAATACATTCCTTACATTCTTATATATATACTTGACATGTACATTGTTCCTATAGTAGATAAGGCACCACTGATTGTAATTTTGACATCCAACTAACTGCATTGTTTGCAAAAGAGAAAACATAATCTGAAGTAATTTTTTTTTTTTTTTTTTTATCACGATTCTTTGCATAATTTGCTCCCACGAACCTACCTAATTTTAAAGTTTGGCCATTACAACAAATAGTCGCCTCATAAGTACCCTTCAAATAAGAAATGGTCCACTTCATTGTAATCCAATGATTTCTACTTAGGTTCACCGTGTATTTATTGACTACTTTTACTGCTTGTGCAATATTTAGTTTGGTGTACAACATGGAAAAATAAAGTTATCTACCATTGATAATATAACAGTTGAGATAAAAAGAAAATCCATACAAAAGAGAACAATTTTTCATACGAACTCAATTGTGATATTAGACTATTCCTCTTTGTAAATTTATACACATGCATCACAACAAAAATATGGATGAACGAGTAATTAATAAATATTTTAAATAATATATCTATAGGAATCTTGCAATCTGGTACAATTGTAAGAGAACAATTTAATAACTTGTATTAATGATTTTAGAATAAAAACACAGCTAGAGCCTAGTCAAACTCAACATGCTCATAAGAACGGTTCATATGTTCAACAATTCTATTTTATTGTGGAGTACCAAGGATTGTGGAGTGCCTTTCTATACAATGCTCTCCACAAAATTTATTGAAGTCTTTCGATGTGTACTCTCTTTCATTATTGATTCTTAAATATTTCATGTTCATTTCCTTCTAGTTTTTAACTAATGTTTAAACTTTATGGAAAAAAAAATCACTATTTCGTTTGAACATGTAAACTTATATATTTTTTTAAAATATTAATAAAAGAAAATATTTCGATCCTCCTAAAAAATTAACAAGAGTTTTCGAAGTGTCAGAATAAATTAAATTTAACACATCATTATTTCTAATAATGAAATAGGAAAAATAAATTCTATCAAGCCGTCATAATAAATAATCCCCATAAAAATTTAAAGTAGTAGATTTTAAACAAAGAATTAAGCTTTGATGTAGAAGTATCTTTAGTCTTTGCTAGCGCATGTATCCCAACTACTTGTACTAGATTGTAACAGATTTTGTCACGACATTGGTAATAATAGCATCACCAATCTCACTATCTCTAATTACTGACATAAACTGTTCATCAACTCTCCATCTGCAGGACTCTTCGGCAAGTAATATGGACACGATCAACTCCATATTAATATTAGGACGTTGTGGAGTTTCATAATCAAACCATCTCATGAATCTGATTCGAACAAAGCAGAAGTGTAACATTTTTTCTGTTATTAATATGTACATGGACCAGCATTAATTTGCTAATTAAGGTATTAAACCCATTCAAATGTTCTTACATAGAGGATTTTTCTTCGTCCTCAAGTTGTACAACTGTCATTGGAAATTTTTTTATTTGATATTGTTTTATTTTTATACATGTTTCGTAACTTATCTCATAAACTTTTAATAGTAGTTTGATTGGACCCTTTGAACAAAATGAATTATTTATTATAAAAAGAAGATTCGCTATAGTTAACTAATTTCTCTTTAGATACCCATCTTTCATATTTACGGGCTTTTTTTCTTTTCTTTTTATTGTAATTGCACAGTTTTTCTTCACCACATCTTTAGTTTCTACAACATGTAATTGGATATATTGAATTTCAGTATCTCGAATATGGTAGAATTCGATTTGACTGTCTGAAATACAGTTACAACATGAATGCCAACACTGATTTTGTGATAAAAGGCTTCTCAACCTTTAGGCCTGAAACTAATAAGTGGGAAAAAGCACTTATACATGATCGATGAAAAAAAGAAAAAGAAAAAAAGAGAGTCGAACCTAAAAATCTAAAATCTAAAGTAAAAAAAACAAAAGACAAGATCTCAAGATTTATGTAGTTTGTCAATATGATTATGTCTACAATACAACAATATAGAGCTTCTTCTTTACTAAAATAAGAAAATAATTCCCTCTTTTTCATTGTGGGCTATCCCAAAATAATGGATAATTCCCTCTTTTTACAATGCCCCTCCTATATGGATAATTATGGGGAGAGAACATACACCTAGAACTTAGGGCTTGTTTGTTTTGCTTAAAATGGAGGTAAACGTATGTAAACATATGTAAGTAGGTAATTATTATCATTTACCTCTGTTTGATAGAAATATGCATTTAATTTCCTCCTTGTAAAAATCCTTTGAAAAGGATTAACATATATTCATGGGTCCCACTGTGATGTTTGTGCATATCCATGCCGTCCATCCATTTTATTGGAACATTTTAGGGCATTAGTCAAAAAATGAGGCAGATCCGAAGCTCAAGTGGCCCACACCATAAGAAATCGTGGTTGTAAAAAGCTTTTAACGGTAGGCGCTCAACCAATCGTTTCATGTGGCATGGTCCACTTGAGCTTTAGATTTTGGATTCATGCCCTAGAATAACCTCACGAAATGGATGGACTGGCATGGATAGGCCACATGTATCACATGGGCCCGACATGAAATTTGAACCCTCTCCATTTTAGTATACAAAAAGCAACTTATCATTGTCAACTTTAAAAACATGTAAAAATTACATTGTAAATAATTGTTACCTATTTACTTTACTTGTATATAAATGATGTAAATGCAAAACAAACTGACCCAAGACTCCATATTGAAACTGTACAATAGAAGGGGAGACGTTTCCTGGTAAGAAATTAGCCTACTTTTCATGCACAGAGGTTGGACCCACTGCCTCAGCTGGTGAATGATGGATGCGGATTGCCTGTGAAAGCCTATGTGGGGCCCATCATGATGTTTGTGAGAAATCTATGTTGCCCAACCATTTTGTGAGATCATTTTAAGTGTTGGGACAAAAAATAAATAGGATCCAAAACTTAAGTGGGCCAAAAACATGACGATTGAACTTCCACAGTTGAAAATGTTTGGACGGGCATAGATTTCTCACAAACATCACGGTGGGCCCCACCTAAATTTCGAGCAGCGCAGGAGATGCCTGGCAATCCGCGACCGTGAATGATGGCACAAGTACCAAATGTGAGAGATCCAGTTCATGTACAAACAACATGTCTACTTTGAATGTCATGCGGATTTAGTGGATCTGCTGAACCATCTAGAGATTGCTTAGTTGCTTTGACACAATGAGATATAATTGCACCATGTGCTCCTACCAAGATGTGGATTGCCTTATGTGGGGCCCACCGTTGAAAGCCTATTTAAACAGAACAGCTTTCAAAACAATGATTCGATTGCCATTTCTGAATGGCCCAATTAAATCCCACCACGTCAGGAACCTAAGTTGCTGTCTATTGAATCGGCGTCCCTTTGAACGTGCCTTGTCTCCGAAACGAAGGCTAGTACAAGTATCATATGGGCCACGTGTTTGCATTTAATACAGGCCACCAGTTAACGTTATGTGGTTAAAACCGAAATATAGTAGCGCTCTCTTTCAACCGTACACGTGGAAGTGGAGCTGACGAATCGAAACTATCAATCCTGTGGAATCTAATTCAGATAGATCCGGGTCCAAAACCTACACTAGCCAGACGATCCTACCCGTCAGATCAGTGGCCTTCGAACCCACGAAGGAGAAATGAGTTAATGCAGAGAGAAGTGGTAGAATTGTCCAATGCGCCTGGTTTCAAACAATGGGACATTAATGATGGGGTCCACTAGATGGATGGTTGGTAATAACAATGGACAGGTGTAAGGCTGGATAACTCTCTCTCTTAATCAAATTCATTTGAAATAAAATAACACAAGAATTGTATGTTTGCTGTTGTTGTTGATTGGTCCAGCGAAAGGACAGTATTTATTGCATGGAATGTACTTATCTGACACAAATTGATGGACCGTAGACCCATCTCCTATTCATGTTCCACGCCCTTCTTCGCATCATTTCCCTACTTTTGTACAAGGCGCCATCCCATTGTACAGGTCCTTAGGGCTTGCTTGGAGCTTAAGATTTGGTGGGATCAGGTGGTATGGAATTACATTTCTTCGGTGAATTTCATCTAGCAATTTGGAAATGACGGAAATGATTGGATTAATTCAGGTATCATGTGATCCAATCCAAATGTGGCTGGAGTTTTGGTGGATTTCGGAATCCACTACATGTGAGCTTATATGCATGTGTTTTATCTAGGCCGTCCGTTCATATCTGCCCTCCACATGCATATATACAGGTGACTGACATCACTGATCGATTTAGTCTGTTTGATTATAATTCCATGATCCACCAAAAGAAGAATATGATCCCAAGGGTTAGATTGATCGGTCAAAATACCAGCTAAAAATGCAACCATTGTGCAATAATGGTGCTAATACCATCAAATGAAATTTCATACCATCTTGCGGACCAAACTGGTCTGAAATTGGTCCACAAGATTAAATGATATGAAATTGCGTTAGATGTAATTAACACCATTATTGCACAATAATTATGTCCAAAAATATTATGATATTTTAATTAGTCCAATAAACTGTTTGGGGACAAATTTTTCCTTCATGAAAAACAGGGTATTAAGTAAAACTCATGTAAGGTGGACTATGGAATTGTAATCACCAGGGTAGATATTGCAAATGATGTGGGTTACTTGTATGCATATGCAACTTGTACGTCACGTGTAAAAGGCACGTGTGGATTGGTAGAGTAGATAAAACACATGTATCAACGTGGGTCCACAGATGTAGTTGATTTTGAAATCCACCAAAAATCCACACCGTATATACTATTGGATGATATGGTACCTGGATTAATTTCCAAACGCAAGATGGAATTTCCATGAGACTAAATGCAATTCCATAGCGGCTAATCCTACCTAACCTAAGGGTCTCAATGGGTCGGATCTAGTTGGATCCAGCTCCAAGTCCGTATATCTATAGACAGATTTGGATCCAACTCGGATCCAAAAGGTGATATCCATATTTGATCCATTTATAAATTGTTAGATCCATTTCCGATCCAAAATCTATATAACTATCGAATTTAGGTTGGATCTAGTTCCGAATCCACTCCCGTTACAAATCTAAAAAAATATATAATATAATGTATTTAATTTAGTAGAAAAATGATGCAAATCCTACTATTTACTATGGTATGGTCAACATGGCCCAAAATAATTTGTAAAATGGATGGCCAGCATGAATATAACATATACAGTAAGGTGACAATGAGTCGGATCTTAATCGGATTCGGATCGAACTCGGATATGTTCGGATTAGGAGTGAATTGGATCTCGGATCTGATCTGACCATCTCCATTGAGAGCCCTAACCTAACCCCACTTTCTTAATAAGCCCTTTACCGCTCAAATAGTCCGACATGCTGTAGATTGATTGTAACCCAAAAATGACACTGATGAAGCCCCGTGCAGACTCTTATGTTGGTTATCAACAACTTAAAACATGGTAGTGATTCATCCTTCTTGCATGTGACACTTGTGTACATGTATCCATACCATCGGTGGCATTATGGATGGAGCCACAATCCTATCCATCCAATTCACGACTATCAAACGAATGGTTAAGATAAAAATAGTGACCGGACCAAATTAGAATGGAAAATTCAGATGGTTATTAATATTATCTTTTTGGTGTGATTTTTAGTTTATCCACACAGCCATTCACAGTTGGGTCAGCCATTTGGACGGCCTGGATTGCACTACAACTATGCCATTGGTGCTGTCAAAAGTCGTCCAAAGTGTTTCCACTATTTTTTAAGTTGTGCAAAACTAACACACAAGTCTAAGCCCAGGAGCCTAACTGGAAGCTTGGTGGAGTTGTACTGAAAGGCAAAAATGGTAGTAAAATTTTCACATTCAACTCATAAATGCTAATTCATCAGAGGTCCAGATTTTTCTGAATGTTTTTTTTTTAAAATTTTTTTTTTTTGAAGACAGCAGTTTTTTACGATCAGTGGTCCAGATATTTTTTTGAAGACAGCAATTTTCTAAATGTTTTGAATTTGGAGTCACGATCAACCTCCTGTGGGTCCCACTAATTGGAGGGTTCTAATTTGAGGTACATGCAAGTGGGGAGGCGCCTGAGAATATATGGTTGTCAATCGTGGTTGATGCCCTACGCCGCTATCATGCTCCCTGTGTATACTGCTGCTCATTGAAGAACTTGGGAGAAGTAATTGGCTCACAGCTGTTCACCCAGATTAATCGGAAGGAGTTCTTATACCCCACTTGCATGCGTTCCCACCAGGCGTATCAAAACTCAAAATCTTACTAAATGGTATTCGTAAGGCAAACAAAGGACCGTTTGAAAGCACACCCACAACCTGATGGGTTCCACCTCTCTAGCTTAACAATTCCATTATGCTTTTGGGGTTTAGAACAGTAGCACACCACATTGTGCTGTCTCTTGCTTCCTCACTCTCTCCCCTCCAAATCGAAGCAGCTTCAGAAGGGCCATACCACTTCCGATTCGGGCACAACCTTACACATCCAAACAAGATATTTTAAAAGAAAATTCATTATTTAGCTTGGTTCACCTACCTTCAGGTTCATTTTGTAGTGTATGGACAATGCAAACTCGTACAAGTAATACGTTTTTGGCACATTGTAACATTGCCATCCAAACACTTTTAACGTGGCATCTAGTAAATTTCTTGCCACACATTTTCTTTCTTAATATGGTACCACAAATTTTATATTTGAAGATAACATACAATCGTTGTATCTGACAAATGCATAGACAAGATCTCTTGGCTCTGAGAAGTTAACAACTTCTGTTGCTACTGAATGGCCCCTTAATGAAAACTATTATATAGAAAAATAATGTTGATGGCACACATGAAATTAAACAATAAAATAAAGAAAAACATATAGGAAAATATGGGTTTATGAGGATTATTACATTGTGTTAAGTGATTCAAGCTAGCAAATTAACAATCAAAGAGTTTTCACTGTGCAAAATTTTTGTAGTAGAACTGAGACCCACTTCTAATATTGAGATTTTATGTAAGATGAATCTGAATCTTATATTAGGATTAGTGTATAACACACTTACCCATGCAAAAACATTACAGAATGTTGGTTAGCGAAGGAAAATCACGTGATTTTGTCTGAAAGGATAGAATGGGAAGATGGGAATGTCAGATAAAACGACTAATAAAATTCTGTCGTCTCCTTCGCTAATGATGCTCTAATTATTACTATAACGGTGAAAATTTAAAAAAGAAGTAATGATGAATTCAATGGCACGCACGTCCATAGAGTTTTTATTTTTATTTTTATTTTTTTATTTTTTTATTTTTATTGCTGTTGCTGCTGATGCTAAAATAGAGGATCCAGTTATAACATCTGATGATCGAGACCGTTAGGCCAGAAGGTCCAACCGAAATGGGTCAGATGACGAAAGTTTCACTGATCAGTGATTGACTACCATTAGCAACTGTTTTAATGACCAATTTTCCATGTAGCCTATCTAAGGTGTGGACTGATAGATGAACGGTCCTGATCATTCGATGGTGGGGCAGAACAGGGGTTAACGACTAGGTATGTTGGTAAAAAAGTAATTATAGGATGAGTAAAGTAAAATCAGGAAAGGAAATATCAATTAACGAACTTAAGAGATGCCCACGAAGTCACCCTAATATAGTAGGCATCAGAAAGTCAAGGAGTGTAGGCTGTTATGCTGTCAAAACTAGAACGAATGCTCCTGACTCCCGCGAGTACACTGTTTTTAACACTCGCCTCTTGCAGGAGGAAACGTGTCGTACGTGTAAAAGATCCAACCGTCTCACCAGGTGGGCCTGCTCTTATTGGCCACTTATCTAAAAATTGTCCCAGCCCAAGATATCTTTTGGTGCGCTGACTATGCAAAATACAAATAGACCGTGATGAGATTTTTTAATGGACCCAGTTAAACGTAAAGATTTCCCAATGTGTGTGATGTTTATTTTCGCCCTAATTTTTAGAAGAATAATATAATAATATTTTATCTTGATGATCGGGTTGGATATTTGATATGTGTTCTGTGTTTCCATGTGAGAGAAGCGAGTGTAAAGAAGTGTACTCGCTCGAGTACACAGGTCACCGGCCCTGTAAAAAGAGAAGCTATCATAAGTAGGTGATGGGAACAGAGTCTGAGGCCTTAATCTACCCTTGGTTTTAGCACTGATGCAACGTCAAATCCAGAGCCTTTCAAATCACATCTCTCAATCTTTCCTCTTTTACCCCAATGGTCAAAAACCACTCATGGACCACCAGATATTAAGCCGTTCCCTCTCATAACACAAGTCATAGATAGCAATCAATGATACAACTTCACTCTTCCAAAGAATTCTTTATAAACAATGCTCAGCATCTCCTCTCCTCCTCCAACCTCATTCGTCCATTTCACTGCCAAGAAGCTTCCTAGTCCAATAGGATTCTTCTTCACTCACTCTCTCTCCCTGATGCTTGTGGGAAACCTCTTTTGCTCTTTAGGGCAACCTTCCTTTTGTGTAGGAATAAAGAAGAGATGATTGTCTCCTTGTTTTGGAAGTTACACAAGGTTTCTCCATTTGGGGTGGCTTTGGATTGGCTGGAATGCCTGTGGTCTCCTGCTATTTTATTCATCTAAGGTTTTGCATGTGGGGAGGAGGTTCTATGGTGCAGCCAAGGATGACTTGCCGGGGATACTTTCCTTTGTGGGAACTTTTATTTATTTTTATTTTTTTATTTCTTATATCTTCCTCTCTTAAATACTATGGTATCTCTCTTTTTGTTCTTCTTTTTTTAACGGTGGTGATGATTGTGTGCTCTTCTTTGAGTGTGAGATCTGCCTCGGAAAATGGTTCCTGGGAGAGAAATGCCACCCGGCAAGTTGTCTTTGGCTACATTTTTGCCTCCTTTTCTCATGCTAGACTTGTGATGATGATGATGATGATGTTGTGGTGGTGATGGTTACACTGGTATATGGGGCCTATGGATCATATATGCTTCTATTATTGTAATTTAACGAGAAACGATCACATACAACCTTTTGTTTTCGCATGCAATGTTTTGATTTTCCATTGACAAGTCAATCAGTGTATAACATTTGAGCCGTACAAAAGTTGGGCCACATCATAAAGATCACTTATATACAAAAACCAGTGATTTCCCAATCATCATTTGGGCTCCACCGTTGAAATCAATCTACAGACAAGGGTCTAACCCAAAGGGTGTGTGGTCCATCTTTAGTAAAAAATCTTCAGTGTATGGTCCACTATTTTTAAGGCTCGGATGTTCCATTGAAGTGAAGAATAAGTGGAAAATAAAACTGTTGCATGTGTTAGTCACTCTTTTCTAAAATGCATCGGACGGACAACACGATGTTTTTCATTAGCACAACGTTATTACCAAAGTAGCTCACCACTTTTTCTTTGTTTTCTTTCTTTCATTTTCATGCCTTGGCCATGTGATGTTACATTTGTTCTTCATACCAAACATACGAATACGATGATTATGATGGAGATGTCTGTTATTAATGTTGATTAAAAACCATATCCTTTATTGTGGGGGTGCTTTAATCTATAGCAGATTTCTTCCCTTCTTTTTCTTTCAAGAGCCTTTTTTTTTTTTTTTTTTTGGAGCATATCTGATTTATATGTTTGCTGTGGCGACTTGTACCTAAGCTCTTATATATAAGTCTGTGATTTCATTTTTATTTCTATTCGTGTAGGTTTTGCGAGTGAGGCAATCAAGCACATCCAGTTAGTTACAACCGCATCAGCTGTCATGGGTTTCCTTATTTTGTGCCCATTTTGCTCCCTGGTGTAGCTTTTCCAAAAGTCCACACGCGTGTATAAGGCAGCTCATGAACGCACCACATATGTGTAGTTTAACATATAGTTATGAGATCTAACCCTATCCATCAGAAGGGTACGACTGCGTAGATGCCTTGACCCAAGAATCATGTTAGTCCATTAGTTAGTCAGGTGGGCCACAGTTGACGGAATAAACAAATGGCTGAGAAGAACTTAGCTGAAGTTAGACACATGCAAGCGTCTCTAATATCGTGGTCCCACCTGCTGAGCTTACCAGATTTATTTTAGGCAAGGTCGGAACAGTGGGACACACCTGATGGATGGCGTGAATACCCGTCTGCCAGGCCGGTGTATATATGTTGAGACGTGTAAAAGGCTCGCCTTCTTCAGCGTGTGGGCTTAGCAAAGCTCTATCAAGTGGAGAAAGTAAGCTAACGTCGCGACGAACGTGTTATCATCATCCTGATTTTATGGTCCCATCATCACGATTCTCTCTCTCTCTCTCTCATGAAAGATGAGAGCTGTTTCTTTATTTATAGGAACCGTGACGAACCCACGAAATTCTGATGATTATGTAAGGAGGTCTGGTTCAGTAACCCGTAAGAAGTCAATCTGAATGCTCTTCTTTCGGACGAGTGCCAATATAGTAAGTATGAATGAGATTCGGGTTGTTAATCTGATGGGCCTCACCTTGGAAGTGCCATGTTTCATAAATGAGTCTGGGCTTGATCATCAGCGGACTACCAGGCAACGTGTCTATGAAAAACCATAGCGGACTAAACAAGCTGACGACGCTACACCCAATCTCCGTGTAGCCTCTTCAGTTAGCCGACGAACCAGATTTTTGGGCTACAAAAAATACCGATTGAGGCGTGCCTGATGAATGGTGCTGATCGCCAAATTGGCACGTGGGGCACCAGTGTTGGCAATCGGGGCCATTCATCAGGTAGGTGCCATGTCAATTGGCTGGGGCCATTCTAGTCTAAGTCGTTACCCTGGATGAAGAAAGTAATATTGGTCAGCTGACCAGGCGGATCACACACTAACATAGCACGTGAAAAATAGGTTAGGGCACCGCAGGTGGTTAAAAAAATAAAAAATCCAAAAGCAACGCCCAAATTCAAGTAACATGTGTGGCTCACTTGATGAGCGACTACCCTGATTTTCTGTAAATAGCATATTCATTCATCATAGGTTCACACTCACGAAAGAATGAATCAGATTGGTCACACTTCATTAATGTTGGACTAACTATATTGATTACCCAGATCTGTGATGGAATATTAATGCTCTAGAGACTAGAGGTATGACATGCCTTCCCTTCAATTATCTCTAGAATGACTAGAAAGAAGTCATGTTAGGTTCAAAATAATTTAGAGGGAGTTGCTCCATCGTGTCAGAGGCTCCATAGAAGAGGTGGCATGGCATTCGTTCTAAATTCCTGTGTCTTTATATTCTATAAAACAGTTCTGATTCAAACATTAGAAAGGATTATTAGTGCTTCTTTATTCTGTACACATTGCATTTTATTCTTATCCTGCATGAAGAACATGATAAGACAGTGAGGGAACTGTGATTGTTTTGCCAAATTCATGAATTTGAAATCTCTTTTATTTTCATTGTGGGATTTGCCACACCTCAATAAATTCACGGATCCAAAAAATCCTAAACCCCAAAATAGTTAAAAACTTGACATGTGTTGAGGTTGTCTTCAATCTTGACATCAGGGGGCTTCAGGTGATCGATGGGATCTGGTTGGGCGCCTGAAATTGCCCAGGATGCGGCTTCTGGAATCTGGACACCGCCGGATCGAAAAGTGGGGTTGTCGATTGTTCGAAATTCTCTGGACAAGAAAGTGAACTCTTTGGACAAATGTGGCCATTGTTGGTCTCTCGACAGGGCTGGGTCCGGCACCCGATGGCTAGTGAATTATATAGGTTAATTGCGCAGTTTTGCGGGGGATTTGTTTCTAATTTCAGTTAATTTTATGATATTTAAAGGGGTGTAATGTGGTATTATGATAGAACACAAGGAGTCTTAGACATGTTCAAAGGGATTAAGAGAGTTCTAGGGTGTTTAAAGGGCTACGTTGGTATTTCTTTGTTAGCTTGAGTTTCTCTTGTGGGGCTTGGATGGTAAATTTTTCTCATTCTCTTGTAACTTCTGATTCATAGTGGATCACTTTGTGTCGTGGTTTTTTTCTCATGAGGATTTTTTCCACGTAAAATTCGAATTGCCTTCTTGTGATTGTCGATTTATTTGATTGTTGTCGTTGTGATTGCTTCGTTTGATTCTCACTTCCACGGGTGATTTTTGAACAAGTGGTTTCAAAGCGATGCTGACATAATTTGAGATGAGGTGTCAATGGCTTTAAGCATGAGATTCGACATAGAGAAATATTCCGGGTAAAACAACTTTGAGCTATGAAAAGTTAAGATGAAGGGCCTCTTAGTTTAACAAGGATTGGAAGAAGCACTCATTAGAGAGCGACCGACATCTATGAAAGAAGCAGAGTGGAAGAAGATGGATCAGAAAGCCATGATTTCAATTCAGTTGTGCCTAATGGATATAGTCTTGTACAAAATCATGAGGGAGAAGACTGCAACTGATACATGGGCGAAATTAGAGAACATCTACGCGAAGAAGTCTCTTGAAAATCGTTTGTATTTGATGCTCCTGGTTTGTTCAATCTGAAGATGACAGAGGGGACCAATGTTGAGAGCCATATAAGTAATTTCAATAAGCTCATTTGCAAGTTGTTGAATGCAGGTGAACAGATAAATGACGAATATCAAGTATATATCCTGTTGAATTCCTTTCCGAATTCATATGAGTCATTCAAGGACTCGTTGCGCGCAGGTAGGGAGATCATTAGTGTTAAGACAGTTATCTCAACCCTTCAGTCTAGGGTGATGAGAAAGAAAAGTGGTGGCGTGTGTTCTTCTACGGAAGATGCACTAGTTAAGAGGGAAAGAAATTCTGAGCTAGATGAGGGATATTCGCGATCAAGATCTAAATCTAAAGGTAAAGTGAAGAGCAATGTGATATGCTGGAATTGTGGGGAAACATGACACATAAAAAGGGATTGTCAGAATCTCAAGACAAGGTAAGAGAAGTCTAAAGATTCTTCTTGGAGGGCTAATATTGCGAAAGCGATAGATGGTGAATGTGATGTTTGCGATGTATTAACTGTATCTGTATTAGAGTTACTCTGTGATGAGTGACTCATGTATTTAGGTGCATCGTATCACATGTGTCCTGATCATAGTTCATTCATGACATATAGCGAGTATGATGGTGGATCGGTATTTTTGGGCGATGGCTATGCCCGCAAGGTGGTGGGTATTAATACAGTGCACATTAGAATGTTCATTGGGATCGAACTAGTCCTGACATATTGAGGCACGCCCCTAGGTTGAAAAAGAATTTGATGTCTCTTGGTGTACTCAAGGAGATGGTGTGTAAGTTCATTGACTTTGATCAGGTTTGTAAAGTGTCAAAGGAGGCACTCGTGATGATGAAGGAACAGAGGTGCGGCCATTTTTACAAGTTGATCGGGATCACTTCTCATGGCGGAGTTACGGTGGATGTAGTGAAATTCACGGTTGCTCATGTGTGGCGTGCGCGCGAGGGCCACATGAGCGAGTAGGGCATGAAGACGCGGGTATAGAGTCGATGAGGGCACGAGAATTGATGGAGCTATGAAGGAGATAAAGTAGAGATGAATAATGGAGCTTAGGAGTAGTGGAATGATGAAGATTGAAGTCCCGGTGGTGATTGTTGAGGGCGTCTTCAATCTTAACACCAGGGGGCTTTGGGCGACTGATGTGATCTGGTCGGGCGCCCGAAATTATCCAGGATGCAACTTCTAGAATATAGACACTGTTGGATCGAAAAGTGGGGTTGTTGGGCGCTTGACGAGTTGGGTCGGGGGCTCGAAATTCCAGGACAGGAACTATGAACTCTCTAGAAAGATGTAGCCATTGTTGGTCGCCCAACAGATTCGGGTCGGGCGCCTAATGGCCGGTGAACTGTATAGGTCGGTTGCACGATTTTGTGCAGGATTTGTTTCTAATTTCGATTTTATGCTATTTAAAGGGGTGTAATGCAGGATTATGGTAGAACACAAGGAGGCCTAGACGTGTTCAAATGGATTGAGAGAGTTCTAGGGTGAGAGAATTAGCTTGAGAAAGGGCTATGTTAGTCTTTCTCTGTTAGATTGGGTTTCTCTTGTGGGGCTTGGATACGGCTAAGTTTTCTTCATTCTTTTGTAACTTCTGATTCATAGTGGACCCTAAAAGACCTACACTCTAGTCTTTCTCAAGCCTTAGTACTTTCTCAGCCTTAGTACTTTTAAGCCTAGGCCCTAGTTGGATTAAAAGACCTTCACTCTACGTACGTAGCCAAGCAAAGTTGACCTTAAAGGAGTGAAATGATCGAAGGCTCGCAACTGTTTGTCGATATGCCCTCCTTCCATGATGAGTCCTGTTGTATACAAGGTTTTGATCATTAAACATGACCACAAATTCAATGATGCCTTTAACTACACATTGCTCTAAGAATGCCGTATTGAGGGAAGGGAATTGCCGACACAGCAACACCACCCATTGGAGATATCTATGGTGGTGTAATTTGGCCCTAGCTTTGTGGGGTCTATACCGTGATGTATGTGTTTTATGCACATTGTCCATCTATTTTGCGTAGGGGTGTCAATGGGCCGGGCCTGGGGTAGCTCTCGGCCCTAATTTTACACTATTTTGAGCCGGGCCATAGGGCTGGTCCTATTCAAAATTCTGATTTTTCAGGCTCATGCCTGGCCCATTAACACCCCTAGTTTTGCGAGCTCATTTTATTGTTGGTGCCCAAAAATTAATCAGATTCAAAGCTCTAGTGGACCACACCATAAGAAGTAGCAGAGGCTTGAACATCCATCACTGAAAGCTTCTCGGGCCCTCCATAAGTTTTTGATAAAGCTGATATTTTTGTTTTCCCATCATCCAGGTCTGCCTATCCTTCCAAATAAGTTGGGTGGCAAATAAGCATCATGGTGGGCCATAGGAAGGTTTCTTTGGGTGCCATCGTTCACATTTCCTACAGTGGGGTCCACTTAAGTTGTTGAACAGATGCATTTTTTTAGGTTCATGCAATAAAATGAGCTGTCAATACAGATGGACAGTGTGGATAAAACACATACATCATGGTGGGCCCCAGAGAGCTTGGGCCACGTCATACCATCGGGGATATCTTTGGTGGCGTATATTGTAGCCAATTCGCTTCCCATATTAAATGGGAACTATTAAAAAGGTTGTGTTAAATCATTGATTTTTTGTGTATACAACGATGGTGTTGGGAGAAAGATCCCTTCTGGACCACACACACAACAAGATTGGAATAAAAAAAAAGAGGCAAATCACAACATGAAAATTTATGTGATTTTCTTTCGGCATGTCCACAGATTTACGTCAATCCACTATGCTCAAATGCAAAAAGCAAAGAAGCAACTCTCCATGTGAAATAAAAAAATTTGCCCTCTAAACCAAGGGCACCTCCTTGGTCTCCCAAGCAAGGGGGTGTTGCCCCCCTATGACCCTTAGCATAGAGTGAGACCTGCAAAAGTGCTAGTTGGATGAACAACACACCTTTGATGATCAGGCTCCATAGATCCTGACAATCTCTCACTTTGAAACTGATCATAGACAACCTCTACTGAATTTGCTATATTTGCAAAAGTTATGCCTTCATAGATAACTTGGTGTGAATTTCCTCTTGATTTTCAAGTTTGAAGACCAACAGAGATACTGAACACAACTTCAATTTCTCTATAATAACCACTTTTTTTTTTCACATGCACGCACACCCCCAAACTCATGCCATGGTGGATTTTCACCACCTATGGGTCTCAAAACCGAGACCTGGAGTTGAAACTCCTTGGAGTCTACCACAAGGCAAGGGCAAGAACCCCTATATAATAACCACCTTGGTCTACACATTATGGTGGCTCTTTTTTTGGTCCCTACTCATGGCTCAGTGGTATACTCACAGGAATTTTAACACCTACCACTGAGCCATGAGTTCAAGTACCCGTTGTGGTGTGTGTGGGTGTGTAGCTAAAAAAATTTCAACAGCATGAGTTCAATCCCCACTGCTTCCTGTGGTGTGGTCCACTTGAGCCTTTGATCTGTCTCTTTTTTTGCTCATGACCTAAAATGATTTGTCAAAATAGATAAGACTGACCACAAGGCATCTGACAGGACCGTCCGTCTCTAAGGGCATGTTTGATTTTTTGAATATTTGGTAAATCTCTAGAAATGGATTGTTATTACTTCTTACATCCACTTTGACAAGCAATGGAATTCTCATTTCTTAAAATCCGATCCTAAAAAGACTCAGTTAAAATAATAGCCCCACTTTGATGTCTATGACTTATCCAAGCCGTCCATTTGTTTTACTAAAAATTTTTAGGACTTTAGCAAAAAAAATGAAGTAGATCCAAAGCTCAAGTTGACCACACCATAACAAATAGTGGTTTGTATAACGTCCACCATTGAAAACTTTCTTAGTCTTTGGGCTCACATTGATGTTTATTTGTCATCTAACCCATTCATGAGGTTACATAGACATGGATAAAGGGGAAAATGAATATAAGATTCATCCAAAACTTCTAGGGCCCACAAGAAGTTTTCAATTGTAGACGTTCAATTCCCATTGTTTCTTAAGATGTGGTCCACTTGAGATTTTGATCACCCTCATTTTCATGGTCATTCTCTAAAATAAGATAGTTGAAAAAATGATCGAAGTGGATAAGTCATATACAACATGGTGGGCCACATAATTTTTCCCTTGATTTTGGTGAATGTCAAGTCAGAAAAGCAGCTGTCACTTGTCACATTGGGAGTGGTGTCCTCTTTGAACATTTCGAATAATTTTCGCCTGGTAAACTAGTTCAAAAGAAGTGATTTTAAATTATGAGCCCCTACAGCGATATATATGATATATCTGCACCATCCATCAATTTTACCATAACATTTTGAGGCACGAGCCAAAAAATGAGGGAGATCCAACACTCAAGTGGCCCACACCAATTGAAACATCGGACCGAAGAAGTTTTTAATGATAGTTATTCAATCCCCTTTTTTCTGTGGTGTGGTCCACTTGAGCTTTAGATCAGCATCATTTTTCGGATCATGCCTTGTATTCATCTGGCAAAATAGATGGACGGTGTGGATAATCCACATATATCACGGTGAGCCCCACCTATATCTTGCACTCTCCTCAATTTTAACAATGAAAACGTAAGCTGTGAAATCAAGCATGGAGAATGGTACGATGATTTCCTAAGAAAACAATCATTACTTATTTGCATTGTATTTACCATTTATTTAAAAAATCAAACAGGCACTAACTTCTTCGTCATCCACCGACTATGCAAGTTAAGCAAGGATCTTTCTTACGATTTTGAAACGCGCAAATCCAGTAAGCAAGGATAGTCATCCACCAACAACGCAAGGTTTCCAACCCTTGATGCAGCCACGAATACCAACTTGGCTCGTATGTAGGAGGAGATCGGACCCCTTATGTCAGGTGGACCCCACCGTGCGGTTGATCCGGCTATAAGGAGGTTTTCTAGTCCAATCTCCTCTCGCTTTCTACTCCCCATAACTGATCTCAGCATTTGCACGCGGAGGTGTCAGAAACTTCTTTTTCTGCATTGTTTTCCCTGTGTAACTTCGACGTCTCTCGTGGATGACATTTTTTCCTTTTTTTTTTTTTTTTTTTTTTTTCAAAAAATCAATCTTCTACAGCGGGAACTTTAAGATGAATGATCTGGATCATTCCTGCCCATCTGAAAGGTTGCGAGCTTGATATGTATGCCATATCATCTGCATGTTCCAGGCCTTCAAATTGGAAATGTTGAATAACAATCCACCATCCAAACTTTCTGGTGCATCCCTTTGGATTGACTATATCTGTAAATCGCAATCGATTGGATGCTCCTACCCATCCAATTAACTTGCATTGGGGGGGGGGGGGGGGGGGGGGGGGCTGGCTAAGGCGGATCCATGTGGGGCCCACCTTGATGTATGTGGCTAACATCCACATCATCCATCCGTTTTTACAGCTCATTTTAGGGCATGAGCGCAAAAATAAGGTTGATCCCAATCTCAGGTGGATCACACCACAGGACATGGTGGAGATTGAATAACGACCATTATAAACTTCTCGGGGGCTACGAGAATGTTTATTTACTATCCAACTTGGTGATAAGGTCTCCATTGTTTCATCTTGTGTGGTCCACTCATGATTTGAATTTGCTTCATTTATGAGATTAATTATACCCTAAAATGAGCTGTCAAAATGGATAGACGTGGTGTATGCAACGCACATACATCACAATGGGTCCCAAGGTTAGGGATCCACGAACCCACGGTTGGCTATAAATGCCTTTCCAACGGGCAATGATGATAATTTGCTTTACCAGATGTCATATGTCATGACCACAATGACCATATGCATTCATTGCTTGCTTTAGGTATGAAATATTGCACCACGTGATTATTACACATGCATTTATCTCTCCCCACTTGCATGTACATTGTCCTCGATCAGTTCTCATATATCATAACATTTGCTGTTTAAACATAAAAATGATGGCCCACTTATATTACTTCAGTGTAAAATTTGAAAACATAAACAACCCTGAAAAAAAAAAAAAAAAAGGTGAATTTACTTCAGTGTAAAATTTGAAAAATTAAACAACCCTAAAAAAAAATTGGTGCATTTTCTTCGGTGTAAATTTGGAAAAAATAAACAACCCTAAAAAAAAATGTGAATTTACTTCATTGGTCTCTTTGATTTCCAATCCTAAATAGGTAATAATTACTTACTAATGTAACTCCCACGTATTTTGAAACCGAGGAAGATGGCAAATTTCATGTGCCGGAAGGTGGCAAATTTCATGTGGTTCCCATTGTGATGTATGCGGCTTATCGGCGCCATCCACATGTTTTGTGGGCTGATTTTATGGCACCAGCAGAAAATTGAGGTAGATCCAAAGATCAAGTGTACTATGCCACATGAAACAGTAGGTTGAACGCCTACCGATAAGAACATTTTACAACCACAATTTCCTACAGTGTGGGCCACTTGAGCTTTGGATCTACCTTAATTTTGGATTCATGTCCTAAAATGTTCTTATAAGACAGATGGATGGTTTGAATATGTCACAGACATCACAGTGGGGCCCATGAATAGACATTGATAATTTTCAAACAACTTTTACAAGGAGGAAAGTAACAACTATTTACAGCCTCCATCAAACACTAACATTTGCCATAATTATTCATTTACGACCTTTTATTTGCATTGATATAAAACAAATGGCTCCCTCGCATAAAGTGCCTTTAAATATTCCTCTCACCTGTGAGAGTCCAACTGTCCATTTTGAATGACAGCAAGCTGCTGCACCCCGACGACAGGAAGCTTCTGCTGTAAGACGCTGTGTGAGAAATCCACCCGTTGAGGAGTTTGGATCCTCTGTTGGCTTCCAAGCAAGAAATCCCCACTTGGAGCCGTTTCATTGGTCCACATTATCACAGGAAGCTTCTGCTGTAAGACACTATGTGATAATGTGGACCAATGAAAAGACTCCAAGCATAAGTTTCCTGCTTGGAAGAAAACAGAGGATCCCAACTCCCCATCGAGATACCCTAAAAAACCCATCCCATCCATCCGTTTCTGATATAAAAGTAAGGCAGATGCAAAACTCAAGAGGACCACACTACAAGAGAATGGATATGGAATGCGCCCACCACCAAAACCTTCACGGGGACAGAAGTTTTGGATCAGGTTAATATTCTACACGGGACATAAGTTTTGGATCAGGCTAATATTTGTATTTTCAGCTCATCCTAGTTAGGATGACCTTATGAACAGTTTGGATGGCATATAAACATCATGGTGGGCTTTGACACATTTTCAATGGTGGGCATTTCCCCACTGTTTCCTGTAGTGTAGTCCATTAAATTTTGGATCTGCCTCATTTTTGGAATCATGTCCAAACATGAGCTAGAGAAGCTGATGGAGGGTGGATTTCTCACAGATATCTCAGTGGGCCCCATGTAGCTTCTGACAAGAAGACCTCCGGACGCTAGCAATTGGCGTCCATTTCCCACAACATTGTCAACTGATATTGATCTGCGAAAGGCAGGCACGCCAAGGTCCATGTGCAATGGGAAAAAGACTGTCAATGACACAGGGCCGAGATCTTGGACACAGGAGATTTGTTGTGTCATCACCCACCACAATAATCAGACGAGGTTCTCAGCACTGATAGCATTCAGTTCCATTTTTAATTACGAGTAGACATGGAAATGCTAAAGCCTCATTGGAGACAATCTGGTTCATTACTGGACATCATATATGACACAGGGAAGGACGTGATGAGGCCTTGATCACCGTCTTCCTCAAAGAGATAACCACCATTGAATCTACAAGGCTCTTTGGAATCCACCAAAGTTTTCTCGAATCCACCAAAAGAAAATGACAAAGTCGAAATTTTATTGATAATATGGGAGATGATGATCACAAAAAACAAATTCTAAAAGAGTTTATACAGTCTAATCAAATCCTAGATATGCATTAAAAGAGTCTAATTAAAGAAGGAAGCTAAACCACGCAAATCTAGAAATTTCTGCACTTTCATGTAGAACTGTCGACCCAATTGATAATGCCAAAACACATTCACCAAAAAAAACATCTGGTGTGAATCTGGGATTGCTGTCAATTTTCTTTGAGAATGTGTGAGAGATGGGTGTTTGATCCTCGTCTGACATCAATATATGATAGTGCATTCTTATATTCGAGTAGCACATTTTAAGTATTTGATAAAATAAGAGTAAGAGATCCTATTTTCTTCTTGAACGAAAAGGAGGGTTTCTTATACACATGAAAAGGCGATCCAGAAGCAAAGGTCAGCTAGCTACATAGTGAAATTGGTTGGTGACGCTAATGATTTTTCGTCCTTGATTGAGACGGTTTACAGTAAAACCAGTGTCCTTTGTTCTTTAATCTCTTTGATTGCATGCCTTTTTGCTCTACCTTTTCTTCACAGTCCATTTCCAAGGCCAACTAATGCCATCGCTATGATAGTTTGGTGGCTCTGATTTTGAGGCATAGCTGTTTTTAGTGGTGGCTGACCACATCAGCAATACCTGTTGTTGCATTAGAGGTGACACATCAGATCAAAGTAGGTAACTTGATGGATGTGGGTAAAATACTATGGAGAAACCATAATTTTTTACTCCCTAGAACATCAATTACAGCCAAAAGTGTATGTAACCACACAAAAGTAGCAATGATGTGTGGTGATGTTGGGAGAACCAATGATATTTGTCATTTGATAGCAACAGACTGGGTCTGGCCCAGTTCAGGGTCGGCCCTAGCCAGAACCGAGTCATTAATTGGGCTAAAATTATGGCCCTGGCCCAGGCCCAGATTGGGTAGTAATCTGGAGTTCGATATCAGGCCCAGGCCTGCCAATTAACACTACAAATGGGCCACTTCAAACAGTTAAGCACCTAGTCATCAAAACTCTGTTTTGAACTTGTATTCTTTTTAAAATAAATTGTGTAAGTGATCAAACATTTAAAACTCCATATATTTCAGAATACAAGGAAAAAAACAACACCATTTAAAAATAAAAAAAAAAACGAATTAACCAGGTATTTTTCAAGGAAATGTGTTTTATTGAAAAAAAAAAAAACATTTTTGGGGAAAATTTAAAAAATAGAAATTGGTGGTTGCAACCCATTGATAAGATTAAGCGAGGGTAATTTTTTCTTTTCAAGGAAATACGTTTATACAAAAAAAAAAGAAAAAAAAGAAGAACTTTCGGAGAAAACTTTAAAAATAGAAATTGGTGGTTGCGATCCATCGATAAGATTAAGGAGTAAGGTAAATTCTTTTTAATAGAGATGGATCAATATATATGAAGATTACTTCAAGAGGATGGATTTCATCATCATCATCTAAGCTTTTTCCCAATTAAACAGGGTGGTTTAGAGAGGCAAAGAAAAATGTTTGGTTGTCTATATTCATTATTGTTCATTCGTATAGACATTCTAAATCTTTTAATTATGATATATGCACACACATATGAGCATGTATAGACATTTTTTTCAGTTCGCTTTATTTTAGTCTGAACTTTATTAAGCACGAACTTTCCATTCTCTGAATTTTTTACATTTTTTTTTTTTAACAAATTCTTGACTGTATTTTTGAAGATCGATACCGAATTAAACACAAACATTTCCTGTACTAGTCTTTTGCCATTTGCTATTTTCCTAACACTGGTTTAGCGTCAATAGAACATAACCTATGCTTGACCCAGCCTGCATATAAATGAGCTTCAAACCTTAGGAATTCCCCCCACCCATGGGCCTCTTTCAAACCCGAGTGCCTCATTGAAGAGGAAAGCGGTTCATACACTAAAAGATATCTCAGTCACTCCTAGTCATGGCTGCCTGAGCCAATGCCATTGGAGATGAAGACACTGATGCTTTTGCAAAGTCTTCTCAGTTTCATTTGGTACTAACTTCCATATCATAAGCTAATCACCAAAAGAATCATAAATGAGACAACTTCATTCTGTGATGGGGAGCCAGTATGGACTGGTTACTGTGTGTAATGAAAACGAGGTTCGATGGAAACAAGCTTACTAGCAGCAAATATAATGCAGACTATGAATGAATATGGGATTTCTTCATTACATGACATGATTTTTAACAAAAGGTATCCCACTAAAAGAGAATGTTGTTTGTGAGAAACTTGCAGCGGAAGTCGTTTAGGGGGCGTTTGGATCGTAAGTTACTTAAGATAAGCTACTTATGTCTTAAGTAGCGTATCTTGATTTCTACTTATTAAACTGAAGTGATTGAGTAAATTTAAATAAAAAAGCTACTTATAGTTGATCATAAACCAAACTTACTTATATCAAGTAAGTTACTTATCTACTTCTGTAAGTAGAAAAGTTAACTTACTTGGTGGTATCCAAACGGGCCCTTAGAAAAATGGGCATGAACATCATTAGTTCTTTGGAGGCTAAGGGAACCACAGATGGATTCCATCAGAAAAGATTTACTCATTTTGACAGATATCCTATATGTGTGAGAGCTGAGGTCTATTCGACCATGTATCCTATCTAGAGAAGCAGGGAAGCTTATTTTTTATGTGTGAGCATGTGGGTCTGTGTACAGTCCGTTCCATATAGGGAGGAGATTTATCGTGCCATGTTCTATACTGTACATGCAGCAAATACCTTTTACTTCATCAGAGACAACCATTAATTAATTGATCAAAGGCTACAAGTCACAGGGTTCAGTGTTTTTATGTCTTTGTACATGGTTAGGATTGTTCGATAGGTATGGTTTTCAATCTATGGTCCATATGTGGAGCGATGAACGGTTTGGGTGATGGGACACATATCGTCTGTGAATGGTATAAATCTGGAAGGATGAGGTGAAATAGATCTTCCCCAACTCACGCGCACACCCAAATATCAAACAGTAATGTATTTCTTCCTAATATCCATAAATCTAGAAGAGTTTGTGAAAATGAAAATCCATTTAGGAAAAAAATATAAACATTCATATAAAACATATTGTGCATGGCTTGGAATTTGAATATCGAGGTGGACCAACACCAACACCACTGCATCAATCATCTCCATTTAAGAGCAAACCTGTGGAATTTGAATATCAAGGTGGACCAACACCAACACCAACACCAACACCAACACCAACACCACACCAACACCAACACCAACACCAACACCACTGTATCAATCGTCTCCATTTAAGAGCAAACCCATGTGAGATGCACAAACAGTATTACCAATCTGTTCCATAACAGGGCTTTTCCGAATCAAATTATGCTATCCTAGTACCTAAGCAAAATCTATTAGCCTCCCAATATAACTCTTCCAGTGTGAGTACCACTCTTCCATTGATCAAAAGATAAAGCAATAGGTAGGGTAAAAACATTTCCGTGCTGCATACTCAAAGCAATGAGAAACTGTGTTTGTCTGGTCAATCTAAATTAAGTATTACAACAATTAGCTGATATATGTAGCACTCATGGAAAACCTGATCAATCAATCATCATCTTAGTCTTCTCTTGGCAATTTGGAGTTGGATTTTAAATGGAAGATTGGCAAAAGGTTTATGATCTGGTGAAATGGAAAACCTAATTAAGAACAATCCTAATTCTTATCCTTAAATAATTGATTACTAGCTTCTCTAAGTAAGTTCCCCAATCAAATCTAACACATTTCTATAATATCTATAAGAACTTTCCAAATTGGACCATAGCAGTCTCACTGAAAAGGCCTCACATCAACTACTAAATGATCCTTTTTTCTTAATAACCCAAGAATAAAACTACCACGCACCCCTCAAAACACAACAATTTTACTAGAACCTACTGAAATAAAATAGACACCAATAAACAAATACCAATTGCATAATATAGACACCAATAAACAAATACAAATTGCAAGAAGCTAAAACAATACTTAGGGCCTGTTTGGTAGATGCTGAAATGAATTAATCTCATTTAAGTTGATCATAATTTCGTATTAGAGATAATCATAATTTTGTATTAGAGATAATGATCTCTAATACATAATTATGATTAACCAAAATGAGATACCCATTTTCAGGTGTCTACCAAACAGGCCCCAAGTAATTTCTTTCTTATTTTCATTAGATAAACATGCAGATGAATTACCCTATGAAAACATCACTTTGTAGGATAATCTTAGGATATTGGCAAAGCTAGTTGTGGAGAGACGGGTGGAGCTGGTGGGGCCACATCAACTTTTAGCATGTCATTTTGTGGTAGGCGCCCGAAAATATCATATAAATTAAGAAACGGGGTCTGATTTTTGCAGCACCTCCGGCAAAACGACATGCTGAACTCCCAAGAATCTGGTATCCTGACATCCCAAGATTCTCCTACCATGCAAAGCCTTAATCACCCACCAAACAGAATCCAGGAAAATGTCATGACTCAATATGCCCAATTAGGGGTCGTTTTGATGCTTCTAAATGGGGCTAACTGTAAATGAATTACAGGTAAATGGTTTACAGTGTGTTTGGATGCTGAAAAAATGACATGTACTTTTATCCCCTTGGCACCCTCCACTTTTATGTAGTTTCATCAACAACGGTGTCAAACAATGTACAATTCAATTGAATTGTTACTACTTCTATTTCTATTTTCCCCCTTTCATTAAATGCAAGAGCACATGAATTAAGAAACAAAGCAATAAAAAGAAATTCTTCAACAACACTCCAAATCATCACCATCATCATCATCATAGCCTTGCCCCAGCTATTTTGTTTGCCGCCTTCAATTCTTCATTGACCCTCCAAATAAAATATCACAAATATTCTGAATAGCTAGGATTGTTTGTGGCAACTCATACTTTGCTATAGCCTATTTATGGTGGAAAACAACGCTTGAACGTTCCGGCCATGAATGCATAAGGCCCAACACAGAATTTATTCAACAACCCAAATAACAAAAACAGAAATATGAAAATCAAGACACCCAATTATCCATCCATACATCACACCAAAACTAACTAGAGTTCAAGCAACCATTCGTCTTATTTCATCAAAGTGCATGTGTACTATCAATTTACATAAGGATAACTACTCAAATCACCATACAACAAGGTAGAAGACACCTCAAAATACAAGATACTCAATTACAAAAGTCACCGAAAGAAAGAAGCCCAGAAACTCTATTTGGAATTGAAATAGGGGAAAAAAAACAAAGAAAAGAGAAAGGAGAGATTAGAGAGAAATAAGACCTTCTTTGACAAGGAGGCCAAAGATGAGAAGGAGAAAACCAATGGCGACGCACTGGGTGGGAGTGAGGAGACTCTGTTCATAAGCAGACAATGTAATTGCTGCCCCCACAGCTCCTATCAGGAATCCCTGCATGTTTCTATTCATCTCTCTCTATCTCTCTCTCTCTCTCTCTCTAGTGAGAGATGTTGCTTTCCTTCCTGTAGAAAACGGCCTAAAGCCAAAAGTCAACTTAGCTGTGGCCCCTTGGAATGGGGAAAGGACGGGACGGGACGGGAGGCGGTGAGTTGGAGCATATCATATATATGTCGTGGGAGGGTCGTGATGCATCCACATGGATAGCGTGTAGTTTCCTCATGTGGCGAAACCTTGGGTCTAATGTGCCCGACATGGATGGGGGTATGCCCCAAATGCCTTCCACAGTACTGGAAGATCCTGACCATCTCTTTAGACACTTCGCGGACATTTGTTATTTTTTCCCCTCAGCTGATTAACGGGTTAGGTTCTTCCAAACAAAGTGCATTTGGTTCACGCTCCATCCACGATATGGATCGTCAAATCAACGGTCTGGATCACCCGATTTTGCACCTCGTTTTAATGGATTGGGAATATCAGGTTCCACTCTTTAAAAAGAAAAGAGAGATGTAAAGAAAGAAGGAAAATAATAATAATAATAAAAGGGCGACTCCATAAGTTTTAATCATTAGTAGGCCTTGATACGAAATTCAGCTTCCAACCCTTCAGCCATTGGTCAATATGGATCAAACTCTATAACCTTAGTAGAAGAGTCATTTTACATTATAGGTGTACGCCAGCCGAGCTGATTCGAGCTTTAACCAGTTCTGCTTGGTTTGGTCAACGAGCGACTTGGGCTCGAGCTTCGCTTGGCTTGGTCCTCGAGCCTAGGTGGTGGGCTTGGCTTGGTTTGGACGAGCTTTCGAGTCGAATTCGAGCCTGTTCGAGCCTGTCCGAGCTTCAAGCTTTCGAGCCTGAATTCGAGCCGAGCAGTTGAGTGTTGGGCAAAGCAGCAAAGATGAGAGAGATCTAGAGAGGGAGGAGGTGAGGCTTGGTGACGGGAGAGAGAAATCAGAGATGAGGGAGAGCCGGAGAAGGAGAAGGTGGGGCCGACTGCCGGAAGGAGAGGTGGGGCCGACTGCCGGAGGGAGTCGCCGGTCAGGCCAGGGGCCGCCGGGCGATGTTGATTCGGCCGGAGGGGAGAGGGTTTTGTTTTTGAGATTTTTAAGGGTGGGCGGGTGAGTATGAAGGACACTGGAAGAAAAGAATTAAGGCGGGCGTGGAAAAAAAATATTATATATATATATATATATATCAAGCCTTTTACGAGCCGAGCTTGATTTCGAGCCGAGCCAAACCGAACTCAGGTCAAGCTCGGGCTTGGCTCGAATTTCCAATGAGCCTATATATTCAACTTGGCTTGACTTGATACGCCCTTCGAATCGAGCTGAACCGAGCTTTTTCGAGTCGAGCCGAGCTTTTCGGGCAAACTCGTTCGTGTACAGCTCTATTTTCCGTTCACGTTCACCTCTCTCTCATCATTTCCTTTGCTGAGGTTTCCTTAATTTACCAATGTGGAGCACATGGATTTGTTGAGATCTCGACCGTTGACTTGATTGCCCACCAATGGTAGGTGAACTCCCTTAAATCTCTCAGACATTAGGATAGTAAGCCATCCGACCCAGCCTATCTTCGTTTCAAGATGGACTGTTCTCGTACTTGTTTCCTATCCCTTTTGTAGCCACGGACTCTGATCCGAAATTAGCATCTTCCAGTGTGGGTGAGTTTTGGGGCATTCTCCAATCCACTGTTGGTGGGACCCATTGAATAGACGGTGTAGAAAACTGAAGCATTTGGCCGTACACTGTATAGAAGAACTGGATCCCTAGACTCCCATTTACTGGGCATGTGATATGTGGACACATTGATGGTCCTTGAAAACCCTTTTGCATTCTGAGTTTTACCACTTATGAGGTCCATAGCTTTGGAATCGATGATGGAGGGCACCAGATCAGGTGGACCTTGCAATGGATGGGGTATGGTCCAAAAATTTGCACTGGT
Organism: Liriodendron chinense; assembly: GCA_003013855.2. Taxonomy (NCBI): domain Eukaryota; kingdom Viridiplantae; phylum Streptophyta; class Magnoliopsida; order Magnoliales; family Magnoliaceae; genus Liriodendron; species Liriodendron chinense. Next base: position 695,847 of record PVNU02000736.1, on the reverse strand, counting down.
CGGATATAAGCTGGTGGGACTGTCCACTTAAACTGGTCTCCACATTTGATTCTTTTTATTTTTGTTATTTTTGTAAGTAATGCAGCAGGATAAAATAGTAGCAAGTGCATAAATAGGGAAATATATACAAAGGTATGGTTCTCCCCCGAAAAATATAATATTTTTGAGACGACAAAGGAGCCTAGACACGGAAGAGATGGTGATGCGGTAAAGCCATATTCACTTAAACAAGCTCCTCCTCTTTCTTCTTGCCAGCCTCTTCCAACTCCCTCAGCCCTCCAACCTTTTGCTCAATCTCCTCTATCAGCTCCTCTCGCCACAACTCCGCTCTTGCCATCTCTTCTATATCTTCTTGCTGCACCCATAATATTGCAATTTCATTTGTTATACTTCTCAAATAAACAAAGATCTATTCTTCTTTTCTTTGATGCTGTGACTTTTTTATGTTCTTCTAATTGCCACTGCATTAGGTGAAGCTGCCATGGATGGTGGTATGATCCAGGCCTGCTTTAGCATATATGAAATTTGGGTAAGGTAATGTTTGGAAGCACCACCGAAATGAACATTTAGTGTAGTATCTTGGCAAAATGACTTCATTTTGAACTTACCAAGCATTTAGGTGTATAGTATTGAGTAGACAGATGAACCCCCTGAAATAATGTTCTGTTTATTTCAAGTACTGCTTTGAAGGAACCAGATATTACTTTGGCTTTGTGAAAGCACTCGATCAAAAACCAATTTCCCAGGGTACCATTGTGCATGTATCCAGGTATCTGGTACAAATGGCGAATCATAGGTATGTGGCTCCAATGGAGAAGTTCCATTTATCACAGTTCAAACTGATATAAGTTAATTGAAATAAACAAAGATTCTGTTTCTACGTAAAATACCATTTATGGGTATATTCCAATTGAGATACCGGGAACAACATGGTGCTCTTTTCAGTGTCACACATGTCCAATGAGTAACTTTTATCAAGTTCTGAAGATAAGCAATAATACTATTTCTATGTAAAATACCATTTATGAGTATTTCAGTTGAGATGCTAGAACAGGGCAATATGGCACCCTTTTCAGCGTCAGACATGTCCAATGAATTACTTTCTTCAGGTTGTTGAGATAATCAAGAATACGATTTCTATGTAAAATACCATTTAGAGTATTTCAGTTGAAATGCTAGAAAGGGGCAATATAGCGTCCTTTCTGGCATCAAACATGTCCAATGAGTAATTTTCGTAAGCTTGTTGCGACAAGCTAGAATACTATTTCTATGTAAAATAACATTTGTGAATGTTTCGGTTGAGTTACTAGAATGGGACAACATGTTGTCCTTCCTGGAATCAAGCATGTCCAATGAGGCGGCTTTTGGATAGTAAGTTACTTAAGATAAGCTACTTAGCTTATCTTGATTTCTACTTACTAAACTGAAGTGATAAAGTAACTTTAAATAAAAAAAGCTACTTATAATTGATCATAAACCAAACTTAACTTATCTCAAATAAGTTACTTATCTACTGCTGTTAAGTAGAAAAAATAACTTATTTGGTGGTATCCAAACAGTCCCTGAGTGACTTTTATAAGTTCTAAGATTACAAAGGGAAATATGGAGGAGCTGAGAAAAATGAGATTAAGAAAAGCATACCTTCTCATAGACCCAGTGCCCTGTTCCATCTCCCCCGTCTTTCCTATATTGTTCCCCATCATAATATGGATCCTACGACAAAGTCTTTGCATTATCACTACATAATAAAACAGTAACCCAATACACATTGAAAACGTATACACGATGGTGTGATTATGCTACATTGTAAGTCAGAATTAGCGACATGTCCACATTTGGCATGTCAGCATGATCAAGCAATCTTAACCAGGTGAGCTCTCCAATAGAATCTGGAACATGGAGAATTGGTCATTTCATTTTAAATGTCAATTTGGATAGCCACCAATTAGACAGGATCCCCTGCTCCATGCCATTTCTAAGCTCTGGTCAATCACAATGGGGCCCATGATTTGGATGGTCTATGTCATGTTAGTTTGGATTTGTTTCTGACACTCCATTGGGTGTAGTTAACTCACACCGGATTCTAGCCGGCAGAAAAAAAATGGCAAATAGCTTACTTTCATGGCTCCAAAGAAACAGCATCCCCAACAAGTGAACATGATGTACATGGTATCTACAATGGAAGATCATTATCATAATCTCAATCTCAATGTTCCAACCTTGTATCAAATCCATATGAAAGAGGAGGAAATGTAACAAGAAAGAGAGTTGGGTACACTTACAAACATTCTTTATAGCTTCGTCATTGAGATGCCAAACAGACTTATGGACAATCCAATCTCTTTGACCTTCAATATGTTGTACTACAACTGCCATAAGAGGCCAGTCTGGTAATGCATTTGCCTTCAACAAAGATCCTCTTTTGCTCCTCTTGCCTTCTCCCTGCAAGTTCTCATCTTTCATCAAATCTCATGATTGTCGATGTACGATGTGCGGCCCGATGTCGGAAATACCACCAAAATCTCTCACATCAGATGGTCCTAACCAACTGATTTTTTCCCGCACTAAATTTGTACCACCAGTTGTAATTTTTGTCAGATGGCTAGGATCATATGATAGGGGAGATATTTGGGCATGGCCCATTGCTTGATGTGGCCCATCAGATCAAAGGATTAGGCTACCAAAATGGTGTTTTTGAGAAGAAAAATATTTAATGAATTGAAGCTGTAGAGATGGTTAGGTTGGTCCATGCACAAGTGGGACATCCAGAAATGATAAGAATATCTATAATACAAGGAGAATCAAGTAGTTATGCATTCGGAAAGATGTACACCTGAAACCAGCAAGTGTTCCACCTAGAGAATGAGCACTTCCTCAGCTGCAAACACAAAATCAAACCCATTTGGGCAAGAGGAAATTGAAGAGAATTCGACTACAAAACTGCGAAAAGCAACGCATGAATACCGATTTCGGAAACTGGTTCATCTCCATCTTGGTTGTTTGGAGAGTAGGAGGGTTGTGGATATGTGGCTTGGGCATTGTGAAACCCATGGTTACCTCTGCCATTGCTTTGAACTAAGGTTGGGTTGTGTTCTTGGAGGGAAGCCGTTGTTTATCTCTTTTAGTTTTCAGACAAGTTCAAAGAGGATAAGGAGACCGTTGGTGTCCACCCCTTTCCACCCACATAAAATAGCTTTGGGTGTGAGAAAAGAGGTATCGTAAAATGCTCCGCTCAACGGTTTTTACAGTTGGCACGGATTTTTAGTTTGTACAGGTGGGGCCCAAGATGACAATTGATAGGACGGGTCTATCTTGGATGGCCCATGCGCCAGAATTCTCTCAAATCAGTAGATCCCGGCTATCGAATGTTTCCCCTTTTTCCAGTTGAATGTATTGAATTGAAGAGATCGGATTTTCCAAGCTGGGAAGATTTTCATTTCATCAAATGGGGCACCCAGAGTATAGCCGATTGAATGGCTTGGATAATTGGACCTTGGGTCCACTTGCACAGAAGAAAAATTGTTTTTTTTTTTTTTTTTTTTTGGTAATCCATCACAGTGCGATGGATAATAGGAAATTACTTGTAAAATGCATATGTGGCGTACAAGTAATTTCAATTAAATCGTCCAAATAATGTCTCCAACTTTAAATGTGTGCCATGAACAAAAATTATGAACACCGCTGGACTGACTATGGCGTAGTCAATGGGGGCGTGCCTACAAGTTACGGAGCACTACCTTGTGGAATCGTGCATCAGATCCACGCGGTCCATCAGGTGCGCTGTCTCACCTCGAAAATGAAAAATTATGTCGGAACAAAACTCTGGTAGGCGGCATCATAAAGAAGAGTTGGGAAAACACTGAATGTTAGTTCTACATGGCCCAACATCTTAATTAACACTGAATGTTAGTTCTACATGGCCCAACATCTTAATTATATGTCATCGAATTCATTCGTATGACTCTTCTCACCAAAGTAAAGATATTATCTAAATATCATACTATTCTGAACCTTATGTTGGACTGCACAACGTGAATTTAGATATTTTTAGGTTGATTTTACACTGTTCCACATGGCCAAGTACACCCAATTTTTTTTTTTTTATCAGTATTATTTCTGGGATCAAGCCACCCGAAGCCGTACTGCGTACTGAGTAAACTCTGCAGGGTCCATTATGATTTATGTATTTTATCCACTAGGTTCTTCCATTTTAACAGATAATTGTATGGCTTGACACAAAAAAATGAAGTATATAAAGCTTAAGTGGACCTACCACAGGAAACAATGTGAATTGAACGGGTACCGTTGAAAAATTCTTCGGGACCATGAAAGTTCTGGATTAAAGTGATATTTGTTTTTTCCCTTTATCAATGCTTGCGTGATCTTGTGAACAGGTGGCATGACAAATAAACATCACTGCAAGCCTTAAAAAGGTTTCAACGGTGGAAATCATTATACCCACTGTTTCCAATGGTATGGTCCACCTGAGTTTTGGATATGCTTCAATTTTGGTTTCAACCACTTAAATGAGCTGGAAAAACAGATGGACGGTGTAGATAAACCACATACATTTACAGTGGGCCCAACTGAGTTTACTAAGTATGATAAGAACGCCCTGACTAACTCAGCACGCAATCGGATTTCCAAGCCACCATGGATGGCCCTGTTTTACACGGTTAGCAAATGCGTCAGCTGCTCAGGAGGTCGCACCATGATGTTTTTGTAAAATCTATACTAACCATTAGCCATGCCACCATATGCTAAGCCAAGGGCCTAAAAATCACGCCCATTAATGCTTCAGGTTGATCACATATGACTGAAATCACCCTATTTCCCTTGGTAAGGCCCACCTGAATCTGAGTGGGCCTGAATTTTAGCCCCAAGCCTAAATGTTTAGGTATCCATCTAATGTTGGAGTCGATTTCATATAATCATCGCATTGGGCTATGTGAAAAATCAAGGGTGGATGTCTCTCTCCTAATTATTTTATTTTGTGTGTCTCACTTGAATTACAAGTTAGCCTGATTTTTTTAATAGCTTGGTGCCTAAACTAGGATCACGCATCTAATGGTCGGAGTAGATATTAAGTAATGTTGAGGGCGTGCCCGCCAAAAAAAAAAAAAAAAAACTCCGGCCTCCCTCTCTCCAGCTGTACACAGTATTTCCGGAAAAAAAAAAAGGGAATTGTATACAAGCCACTCTTGATTTAGATGGGCCATTATGATGTTCATGTAAGATCCACTCCAATCAGTAGATATTTAGTAAAATCTTACGCCCAGAGACAAAAACTCAGATGGACCTATGAATCTGGTGGGCCACACCAAAGGAAACGGTTGGGAGAGAGACATACACCCTTGTTTTTCCAGGGCCCACCTTGATGATTATATGAAATCCACCCCAATCATTAGATTCAATGCTAACATTTGGGACAGTATCCTAAAAATCATACCCATCTTGGTTCACATTAATGAAAAAGGTTTGCAGGGCAAACATTGACCAGTACACTGTTTCCAATCAGGTGGTCTACCTAAAACACAGATGGAGCAGATTTTAGAGCTCTTGAACTAGTATGGGGTAATGCACTTGGTGGTTGGAGTAGATTTTACATAAACATGACGGTGGAGCTCACCCAAGCAACCTAACCATTTGCCCTAACAGTGGCCTCGAAGGGATGGCAGTAGAGTGATAATTATATACATTAATGAGGTGTCTTTTTGGGGTGGATTTGTGTGAGAGGATTCCATTTGGGTAGAGCTGATTATGGGATTTGAATCTTAATCGGCTTCTAACAACAAACCTGTTTAGGCCTGATTAACGAAGGGCCCATTTAGCCTTACTAGCTAATACAATTCTTGTCTCTGTAATAGTTGTTGGTCGAGAGGGGGGGGGGCATTGAATGTTGATTCCTAGGGCTCGTTTGGAGAAGGGCTTTTCATGTCAAATTGGGGCTCATTTGGATACTACCAAATAAGTTACTTTTTTTGCCTACAGCAGTAGATAAGTAACTTATTTCTAATAAGTAAGTTTGGTTTATGTTTAGTAATAAGTAACTTTTTTACTTAAAAGTACATAATCACTTCAGCTAATTTTTTTAGCTTTTTAACTTTTTTGGAGAGATAAAAGAGAGAAGCAGTAGATAAGTAACTTATTTCTAATAAGTAAGTTTGGTTTATGCTTAGTAATAAGTAACTTTTTTACTTAAAAGTACATAATCACTTCAGCTAATTTTTTTAGCTTTTTAACTTTTTTGGAGAGATAAAAGAGAGAAAAAGCTGATAAGTATGCTGTTTACCAAAAATACTTATTTTCTTAATAAGTAGAAACTAAGATAAGCTACTTGTGGCATAAATAACTTAAGCAACTTACTATCCAAACGGGCACTTAATGTTTGGACAAGAACCAGTGTGTCGTCTCTAATCTGCTTCTGCTGTTGATGTTGGGCCTTAATATGCACATCCAATATTCTTTTTTAAGGAGGGGTATAAATGGGCTGGGCTGGGGTAGTCTCAACCGAAGTTTTTGCATGACATGTCAGCATAGGCCCAGCTCATCCCTCTATCTAAGAAGCTAGGTCCATGACTGACCTAACTCACTTACCAAGTATTCAACCAATACTAATAAATTAGTTGGGTTGGTCCATGCTGTCTCCCAGTGTCTTTATTCATTATCAACCCTATCTCAGATGAATCCAGTCATATGAATATAGAATGGGCCGAATATTAGATGGCTAAGTTCTTCCAATCAGAGAGGTATTGACAATATCCTCCATCCACAGTTGGAACCACCAGATAAACGGTCTGGATTACTACAACATGTCTTTTCATCATGGAAAATTCGGAGCTGAGGACAAAAGCCATAATTCCTCATTGTCCAAAACCAGGCAGGTGTGGCAGAAGATTACTCTCATCTCATATAGTATATACGTCTAACTCGCTATATAAGAATTCCGACCCCTACTCTCTTTCTGATCCAAAATCACGTGTGTGCAAATCCAGGCGTTCATCAAGAGGTCCAAAAATCAAGATAAAACGGATCACGAATGGAGTTTATTTTCACATAGAATGTGGACCGTTGATCAATTCATTTTAACTGACAATTCTGTATGAACCACTGGATGACTGAAAATGGTCTCATATGGGCGGGGCCCACGTGAACTACTGAGGAACGGGTTCATTTTCTCTACGAGCCCCGCTAGTGCAGCACACGTGCCAAAATTACATGCATGCGCAAATTCCTGTATGGTCGTTAGATGGCCCACACGTGAACAAAAAAAAATGGAAGGTAAAAACAGAAGAAACCGTACACGTGTCCATGTTCACCGATTTCGTGGGACTCAAGAGTGTGACGATGGCACGTGGAAATGTCGCTAGATTTTTTTATGTTGCTCCGTATCAGATTAGCTACACCAAAACCACATTTCCAAGCTGTATTTGGAACGGATAGGACAGGCACATTCCCGATCTTACCCCTCTAAATTTCACTATTTGAAGGACCAATTTACCCTCAGTGAGTTTCTCTAATTATTGGGTTGTCTCCTATCTAATGTGGGGTTCCCGAATTGGATGATCTGGACCGCAGACATACTTGCTTGGTGGACGGTGGATGCGCTAGCATCTTATAATTAAAGGAGTAAGTGGATTAGGATCATGAAAAAGGTATGCCAATCAATGCTCTTCTATTGTCTACTCACCAACTAACCTTGGGAGCGGATTAGGTGTTACCCGGATAACACTTACCCGGGTAACACCTTAGTGGATATTACCCTTTTCGTGTGGGGCCCACCTTGATGAATTTTTTTTTTTTTCATGTATCCACACCGTCCATCCGTTTTCCCATTTCATTTTAGGACGTGATCCCAAAACTTAAGTGGATCAAAATCTCATGTGGGTCACACCACTGGAGATAGAGGTGAATGACCATTAAAAGCTTCTTGAAGGCTACAAAAGTTTTAGATCGATCTGATCTTTAAATTTCCCCTTCACCCATGAAATGTGAACTGGACCTAATGGACAGCCTGGCCTGGATCAATGGATTGGATTATCTACGTGTCCCAACGCAACCAGCAGCTCTACAACTTACAGTTTCATGAGAGCAGTTGAGTTATTTATTTAAAGTTAATATCAGGATAAAATCTCACGATATTTTGAGAATAGCACGGTATTATTCTCATCAGGACTTACCAATTAAGGCATGTTTTGTTGAAGAGAAAATACGTGCATTTCCACATTAGGTAGTCAACTTTATTTAGTAGGTACTCTTTTAAGGGCAGGTATAACTGAGAGAACCCCACCCAAACTTTAGTAAGTAGGATCATATCATGCATCAGGGCGTGAATAGTGAGGTCCATTTTCCACTGATCTGGACCATTGATGAGTATTTTCCAGATTGGAAGATCTTAACAGTTCAATATCTGCACCTTTTCCAGACTATTGAGATATATTTATATTTTTTTCTTAAACATCTATTTATTGTCCAGTAACTGAAGGGTTAGGATCTTCTGATATTGTTGGTTTTGGGCCATCCCAAATCCATGGTGGGCCCAACCAGATCAACAGTCCGGATCGGTAAATGATGGGCCTCAATCGTATGAACCGGCACATGAGGACATTGTTCATGTCCCAACGCTCTCTATGTTATCACGTGGCTCGAGAAATATATGGGCCCAACCCCATGAACAGGCGTCAAACCTAATATGCACTATGATGATCTGTTCTATGAGGTGGACCCCACGATGAATGTTCTTTTGATATTCAGCATGTATAAATACATCATTCGTTCCTCTCCATCTTATTCAAGCAACCAGATCAAGCACTAGCATCTTGTAAAAGCTTTTTTCACTTGTATTTTTGTTAGTAGGCATTTCTTTGAAGACAATGAAGGCAGGAGCATTAGACGGTGGAGAAGCTTCCACGGCTTCAGCTGCTAGGGGTGGGATGAGTAAAGGGATCTCTATACTAGATTTCATTCTCAGGTTGGTTGGAGTCGTGGGCACGTTAGGAAGTGCCATAGCCATGGGCACGACTGATGAAACTCTCCCTTTCTTCACCCAGTTCATCCGATTCAAGGCCAGTTACGACGATCTCCCGTCTTTCACGTATGTATTCCTCCTTCACAACCAATAATGAGAATTGGGTCGGGCCCGCTGATGGTTTTTCTGAACCGGGGGTGCAGGCCTGGACCACCTCACTAATTAAGCATTAATGAGCTGGGCCTGGCCAGGCGTAGTCTATGACATGAACCGATTATCTATCATGCCTGCATGATTGGGCCATATCGAGATGGTTTGGGGCCCACCAGTAAGTTTTCTACTTAATTTATCTTATGGTTGAAGTAATGTATTCCTCCCACAGGTTTTTCGTGATTGCGAATGCGATCGTGTGTGGGTATCTCGTGCTCTCGCTGCCGCTGTCCATCTTACACATCATCAGGAGTCGAGCGAGGGGCAGTAGGATAATATTAATATTCTTCGACACGGTAATTCCATTATGTTAATATTAAGCTTGTTTTTTTATGTGTTAATGCATGGCACCTTTAGCAGTTTTCCGTCAGAAACACACACATAATTAAGCTTCCTTGATTTTGCGCGTTAGTAGTATTTTGTTACGTGCTTGTAGTCGACTACATCAGTAAGTTCTATTTAATTGATCGCTCATGTCGAGTAATCAAGGAGATTTGAAGTGTGCATTTTTTCACCATTTGAAGGCAATGCTAGCACTCCTAACAGCTGGAGCTTCGGCAGCGGCTGCAATAGTGTACCTAGCTCACAAGGGCAATGCTCGGGCAAATTGGTTGGCAATCTGCCAACAATTCAATTCCTTCTGTGAACGTATCTCAGGCTCTCTGATTGGCTCCTTCGGCGGCGTGATCGTGTTTGTACTGCTCATCTTGCTGTCTGCCTTAGCAATCTCGAGGCGTTGATACGGTTTGAGCAGTTGGTATTCATGTTTAATAGCATGTGTGTCAATGGTGCATGCATCCCATATTCCTATGTATTTGTACGTTTGTGTTTGCGTATTAGTGTATGTGCATATGCCAGTGCGAACGCAGGCTATGCAATCTTTCTATGATTGAAAGTGTAAAGCTTGTAAGCTGGAATGTGAAGTGTGGAAGTTTGCTTTATCTTATGCTACGCTTTTATATGAAATGAAAGGAAGTTGCTCAAAATGATGTATTAAAAGCTTATCTAGTGGTCTACTCTCATTTATTTCTGTAGATTCACCATATAGCGAGCAAGCATAACCAATTTATGGTATAGGCGCTCCAGTGTTGCCGCGAAGATGTGGGGCCCACGTGATGAGTGCAGGCCATCTAACCCGTCCATCAGCAAGTTTAACTGATATTATCCATAAGTGATAAAAATCAGCCGGATCCATAACCATGAGAGAGGGCACCCACCCTTCATTTGCACAGACGTCCGCCAGAATTGAAAAGCATCCTCAGTTTTGGTTTAACCCTGCATCCAGGCCAGATGAAAGGGTAGGAAAGGCCTAGATTCCATATAAACAACATGGCAGGCCTTCCACATCAATCAGGCGTTGGTGTTCCCTCCCAACTTGTATACAATGTTATGGCCCACCTAATTGCGGATCAGCCTGATTTTCAGGCATTGTGGGTAATGTTCGTCGATGGATGGTTGGATTTCATTCATGAATCATGCGGGGCCGCATCTTTCCAGTGCTACTGTAGTTTACGACAGTACGGGTACCCTGGAGCGTGCCCTTTTACCAAATGGGTTCTCCTTTAACATCAGTCCATTACCCCCTCCCCTGCTCTCTTTTATTTATTTATTTTTTTTTTTCACATTAGCGCTGAGTTGTTCCTGCAGAAAGTTAGTATAAACCTTATCCATTGATGACATAAATGTGATATTAATTATCTTGGCAGTAAATTATAACAGCCATGGACCTTTGATAGGCATGTAATTATGTTATAGTTAATATGCAGAGTATCATCACACATATATAGACATAGGTTAAAGAAGAGGAATTCCTTCAATTGTCCTTGGGAGCTTAAAATTGGACACTATCTTCATTGACAAGGAAGAGTTGTATTGATCTATGGATCTCAATACCCTATTATACCATAGGCACTTAGCATGTTTTAGGATAAATTTATGGCCATTACTTTACATGTGGTCATCCTATGTAAGGAGATTGATGATAAATCAAGATAACATGTTTCTACTATTTGGCATGACAATGAGTCGGTGTGCTTTTACCTTACCCAACATAGGAGTTTGACTATGTCATTGATAAACTCTTGCATGGACTTAATTAGATAATTGTTTTAGTGGATCAAAGTTAAGTTTTTAGGTTAGGAGGCTCATCATGCTTGAATTATGATCAACTTGAGGTTGCAATGAAATTGATTAATCCTCACTTGTGAGAATGTCTAAGGGCTTAAGGTCTTAATTACATATGCTTTAACTACTTTAAAAGTCATTATGTAACCAATAAAAGTGAATGTAGTTGAGTACATCTATCAAGGTTCATTGAGACTCAAATAGGCAAATAAAGAATTCACTAATTTCCTAAGAACTTACTTAATAATTTAGATTTAAGAGATTAAATTTTCATCAAGTAATTTTTTTTCACTAAACCCAATAATCAAAAGGTTTTAACATGTCATATAAGTGTTTTCAATCCTTAAACTTTTGTTTTGATTGTTAAAAAAAATTTGATCTTATTTGATGATGATATAATAGTTTAGATCTAGGCATCTATCACTTGATTGAATTACATTATGTCTTTGGTGGATGGCTATGACATGGGAGGAATTGGATTAGATATATATGTATGAGATAAGGCAAGATTATAGACTTTCCGTGTAATAGAGCATATAAAAAACTATACAATAATTAAGTACCATAATTGGTGTCTCTTTCCTAAGGGTGCCACTGGGCCAGGTTTGGGCCTGAAAAATCAGAATTTTGAGTAGGCCCGGCCTGTTGACAGCCCTACTCTTTTCCAAATGAGAGGCTTTACATAAGTGTAGAAAGAGTCTTGGAATTTCCCCCTTTGGTATCACCTTCTAGCGATAGAAAAAAGAGAAGAAGATAGGCCTCCCTTCTTCCATCACGCATGTGACATGTGTAGAGTTCACCTTGTGGTCGACATGTGCCTCGCTTAGCCCCTACACGAAAGGCCTGACAAATGGAAGTGAATTCGTAGGTTGGAGGAATAAGGCATCGGCAAAATAATAGTTAATATTGCAAGATTTTGATAAAGTAAATTCTACCCTCTAGTTTCAAGTTTTTCTTGTTAAAAAACGTACAAGAATATTTGAACATAGATCTTTAGAATGGTAAATTTTAAAATTTGAATTTTCAAAAATTTTTATATTATGCTGCATTTCAAAAATCTCAACAAAAGCCTCTTCTCCATCTCCCTTCTTCTCGCAAGCAGGTGTAGAAAAATAACATGTTGGGGCATACAGGCATTAAGAAGAAATGAACTAATTATACAAAGAAAGAAAGAAAGAAGAAAAGAAAAAAGGTGAAACGAAACCCGAGTTTCTATGAATGAGAATTGAGTATACATGGAGATGGTAGAGATGTGGCACTGGCACTAATTGAATAATGGCCTGTGAGGGTACACTGACACATACCAGGTCGCACGTGGGATGGAGCTCCACCATTCATTAGGCAAGTAGAGCCACGAGATCGTCCAGTGACTTTAGTGTCTTCTCGTAGTAGAGGTACGACTCGTATATTTTGGGCGTCCTCACGTAATAATCCAGCTGATACAATTTGTTTAAATACGCATATATCATTTCAAAGGGGTATAAATCGGCATTTCTTCAAATTGGTAAAAAAAAGGGTGAATTTCCGAAAAAGAAGATCAGTCATATATGTATATAGTAAAATAACGGCCACCAAGAATAATCGAGCTACTTCAGGTGGGCCACACATGCGCATATAAATGGACAATTAGTAAAGGATGTCCAACGGTCCACATTCAACAAAACATATGCAGGCCACCCGATGAAAGGGAAAGGCCTGACTTTTGGACCAGGCCGCATTACTGGCCGGCCCGCCCGGCCCCTGATTAACTAACCAGATCTCACATGCTAATTAATATCATGTAGACACGTGCGGCATATTTGGATTCGGAAGATGCTGACTTAGCATTCCTCTATCCCAAATGAAGGCGATTCATCCGCTGTACACGCGGTAAGCACACGTGTAACTCAATCCAGACTGTCCAAATCATTTATACCATCAAGGATGGAGAAATAAATCATTCTAAGCAGCTGATTTGATGACCCACGGATCTGGACTGTTGACTACATGCGCCCCCTCATTAATGGGCCATGCTATAAAATCTCTCAGATTGGAAGAAATAGATAACTATCCAATGTTGGATCCATAGTTGGTATAAGCGGGGACAACGGTCTGGTGATCACGGCTGTTGATTCGATGGGCCCGACAGTGGTGGGCCGCTACCCCAGTCTCCCTGATGTCACTCATAATCCCAACACAATCCACTTGATGGGCTGTAAAAAGACGGATAAAAGAAGCTCTTCGGCCTATGGTCACTAGGCTTGCAAGGTGGGCCATCAAATGGCCTGGTGTGGGCCCACCCAGCCCAAAGAGAAGAAGGAAAATAGAAAGAAAGCTAAAGAAGATGAGTACCTCAGCCATGTTATCAACCAACTCATTGGCAGTTTTGACGTAGGAGCTCCGGCGACTCTCAGGCAACGTCCCCATTGCATTTTTCAGGTCAGATGAAAGGTAGGCCGACTTTAGTCGGACGTAATAGATGACATACCTCCACGACATGGTGTCTAGCATCTCTCTCATGGCCCGCATCCCCTCCGCTGTATGTCGGATACGGGCCGCTGCATCTTCTGGAGAAAGCCCAGGTTCAAAGAACCGTTCCTTGATGAAGGACCGTGTGCCCCACTTCTCTGCTAAGGCTAACGGTGCTGATTGTAATCCCACTGCTGCTGATGTTGCTAACAACGTCGAGATGATGGACCGTCGTCCGGCTGGCTTATTCTCATCGTGAGATGGTTTGGAAATGGTGGGCTGCTGGTGATGGTGGGCTTTGGGGCCTGTGGTCATTTGGGTGTGGCACAGTAGCATTTGCTTAGCGATGCTAGCCATGGAAGGAGATATTGGATGAACCCAAATAACAAAAGGATTTTTATTGAGAAATGTATATTACATGGGTCAGTTTGTTCGTTGGTCCTGCAAGGAGATAACTTTTCGCCACGTGTCAGTCTTTTATCTTCTTGTTTGGGATAAGGAAAGAGGCTTGCTTGTTGCTAGCGTCGCTCGCGAGCAAGCCCACCACTAGCAACTTCATTGTACGTGTGACGATTGGCTGCGGTGATTGCCTCTGACCTGATAGCTCACAAGGCCCACAAGATCCACGAACAATTGCATATAAGACGAGAAAAGTGGACCATTTTAGCCGTAGGTATCAGTGGCGTGCAAATGGACCGTCTTAAAAATGTCAAGCAAAAAGGGCAATGGTCTGCATTCATTGGGAGAATTGGGATGGTTTGGATTGTCTGATCACCATCACCTTTGGAAAATCTCATCTTTGCATGCTGTGGCCCACAAGATTAACAATGGTGATACGTGCAGCCATCTCCATCTCCAGCGACAACACAAGTATATATTGCTTTTTGGAAGATGGCTGATGCAGGTCTGTAATTGTCTGCATGCACCTTGGGGCTACTGAATTCTGTAACCTAGCATCATGTCGTCTTCATTCACTCTCATCTCCATCACACCAGTTTTGTTCTCCAAAAACCAAATTGCAACAAAAAAACCCAAAAATATATATATATATATATATATATATATATATATATATATATATATTTGAAAAAAAAAAAATCAATATCTTTCTCATACCCTTTACCATAATCGATAAAAAGAAAAGAAAAGGAAGAAGACATTTCTTTTTTATTTTTTCCTACTTGAAAGGGGAAGGGATTGTTTCACCTAAGATGTCTACATCACCCAACCGTGAAAACTACTTACACAAGCTCAATGTCCAAGGAAATTTATACATATCATAGGATTCATCTTTGATTGAATTGGGTTTTGGATAGTTGGGGTCATGTTACTAAGCCTTTCTTCACTTTCTATCACTCATTCTTGTTTCATTGCTTTGTTATCTTTGTCCTTCTATTTTATTTTACTTTACTTTTTTGCTTTCGCTGGGATGATGCATTGTGCTCTTGGTAATTTAGCTAACTTGTTTTCATTTTGTAATTTATAATATAAACTGACATACAGTAGTTACATAGCTCCTGATCTTATCTAGTCTGATAGTAAGTATTTAGTCTTTTTAACCGTCTAGAATTATAATCATCATCATCACCCAAACTAATTGGTGATCTCTGTCTAGCATTGGAAATATAAGTAATAATATCTTTTGTCTCTTCCTCTTTCATAAAGTGGATGGTTTTTTTTTTCTTTTTCTTCTTTGAATCATGTTATCTTTTAAGCATCTTTCGTTTCTTTTTTCTTGCTTTGTATTGTTTCTTTCATGTATATCGTTTTCATTTCTGTATGCCACTCAAAAAAGTAAAAAAGTCATTTCTATAAAATTCAATTGTGGATGC
The DNA here is from genome assembly GCA_003013855.2 of Liriodendron chinense. NCBI lineage: Eukaryota > Viridiplantae > Streptophyta > Magnoliopsida > Magnoliales > Magnoliaceae > Liriodendron > Liriodendron chinense. The sequence goes on along the minus strand of PVNU02000736.1, from coordinate 680,265 downwards.
AAGTTATTATAGCTTTCTGAGTGGTTTATTGGAGAAGTCATTCGCTTGGTTTTCCTTTTCAGAGTGGATGTTACTGATAACTAGGTAAAGGGAATTCTCACCTTTGGTGCAAGATTGACAAGCAAGTAGCTGAGTACTAGTCAATCAACTTTTACCACTGAGAAGAGTTCCTCAATGCATTGGGTTAACTTGATTCGTCAAGGGTTCAGGGCTTGTATGATTCAATTCTGGATATATGCTAGGAAGAGTGATTTAGGCTCCATACGGGACCTTGCTGAAATTACAGGGCTCTCCTGTAAGTCAACATAATTGCCATCTCCATATCATTGGAGACAGTTCTTTATCTCAGTGACTAGGGAAATGGTCGGGAAAACTTGTTCAGAAGCTGCATTTGCCTAGTCTTGATGGAGTTCGGTGCTATGGTTAGGAATTGAGACTCCTTATTGAGTTTTCAGTGGAGATTTGATGGGGAATTATTGGTTGGGGAGAGGACTCATGTCCAAGTTACTGAGTGTTAGTCCTCGTTCCTTGTACAGGGGGCTATTATGCATAAACACATGCAGTTTCTCTTTTTTCTAATGGATAAAGTAATGCTGCAGTTTGATGTGCACGTCCTACACATTTTCATAGAATAATAAGCATGGCAAAAAACTACTATACCGATGACTTGCTTTACATTACCTAACAACATATTATTAAATCTGATGACTTTAGTTTAGAAACTAGAACATAATCTACTATATATCTTTAAAATAAAAAAAAATTTCCATCAGTAGACTTGAATCAAACTCTTAAGTGTGACTAGGTTTCCTTAAATCCCGAAAAGTAGATCAGGTTTCAGAAAATCTGAGTATGAGATAAGCTCTTTTAACTCGACTATGTATTGCGTCCTTGAAATGGGGCCCTTGTGGAATATAAGTCCTGAGTTTTTTAAGTGATGATCTCAACATAGCAGGACATAGGCCTTAGGAATGTGCTTTATTTCTGGTCGAGCTTAAAATATTTAAGTGTTCTGATTTTATCTCTTGTAGTAACATAGATCATGTCACTCAGTTGTTCTGTTGGATCAGACAGTTTATAGGCCCCAGAGTGTTTGAGGTACCTATCGCCTGATTTACAATGTCAGCTGTTCAGCTTCATGCATCATTTGAAGAGGCTTCATCACTGCTAGTCAAATCAGAATGACTAGTTTGTTGATATCTGCAGAAGCGAGTGCCTTTTTTATGGTTCCCAACATCATTTTGCTTTAGGTAATTATCCAACCAGTTGAATTCATGACGTGCCTGATCTGAAGATGAGAGGTTTTTGTGATGTTGATCTTCCAGGCTCTTCATTCCTATGGTTATGAACCATCCCAAGTTTTTGTGCCGGCATGATAGAAGCTGATTGCAAGAAAAGGCAGGTGAAGGAGAGCATTTATTAGATTTCAATACCTCTAGGGTGGAGTACTTTTTCAGTTTTATGGTAGTGTCATGGCCAGATGTTGATATCGCCTCAGTGGGGTTCCATTGCAAGTTACCATTCCTTCTGTAAGTAAAATGACTAACCAATGTATTTTTAATTTGGATTGCAGACTTCTTAATGTGTATAAATACTCTTAAGAAATAAGATATATCATATATGTCTTGCATATTATTAAAGAGCTTCTATTTGTTCGAAATGGAGTTTCTGATAATTTTTCACAATTCAGCATTTCAAGACTTTTTGTAATCATACTGAACAGACATTATCACAAGTCGATGCCAGTTCAGAGCCAGGTTCTTATTATATTACTTAGAATGCGCATATGGCTACAAAAATAAATGTGTTTGCTTATTAATTAACGAGCTTCCAATTGTTTGAAGAGGATTTATATGTTCCTCGAACTGAGGAAATGCATAGTATCCCCATGCTCTGTCTGGAAAAGTGGGGCTTGTGGTTCGGTGATTCAAATTGTTTATTTAAAGGGAATCACTATGAATGGGCCATAGCCTAAAATGTTTACTGAAGGGACAATCCTAAACTTTTGACGGGTAGCCTGCAAATGAACAGTTAAAAATGCATCAATAATCCACATTCAGTCGAAAGAATAACCAAAGATTGGAAATTTGGGTTCTCCTCATCTGAAGGATTTCAGTCTGCATCCTCCACTTGCAGAGAGGACCACAAGATAAAAGGCCTTGATGACCAAACTGCAGACCCCACATACAAACTTCCTGGGGGATATTTGTGTTTTCCCTTCATCCATGTGGTAATCACCTCGTGAATGAGTTGGATGGCATATAAACATAACGGTGGGCCCTAGGAAGGTTTTAATGGTGGGCATTTCTATCCCCACTGTTTCCAGTGGTGTGGTCCACATGATATCTGCCTCATGTTTGGATTCATGTGCTAAAATGAGCTATTGAAATGGGACGGACGGAATGGATATAACATAGACATCACAATAGGCCCCACATAACTTAGGGTTATAGGGGATTCTTGTAACCCTGGTTACAGGCAAGTCGCATCCCCATTCGAGGATCCCAATCCCACCATTTATGGCCTTTTTATTTGTGTTGAATGTGACATTTGCTGAGTTTTTTCTTCTTTAATTCATAACCCTCTATTTATTAGGCCTGCACATTAAAGGGTTGGGATCTTCAAATCTAGGAGCTTTCTGAGGTACCCCCATCCATGGTGAGCCCCATCATAATAGTGATTTGGATCCCTGTACCATGCCCCATGGAAAACTATACTATCGCAGATGATAGGACTGGATAATTACTAATAGCTGATGTTATCTATAGGACTCTCAATCTCAAAAGAAAATGGCAGTACTTTTTTTTTCTTCTGAATTTACCCAAGAAGGAAATGCATGCATAAACTCATGTTTTTGCAGTACCAACTGCTTCATTCCATTTTCTGGTTGATTCTGATTCAAGCCAAATTGTTGGATGGACATCGATGAGGCTGTTACCTGGCTCTGGTTTCTGAACTCCTCTGCTTCTCATTGCCTCTCTCACTCTTGTCACTTTGTTCCATTGGCCAGCACTTGCATACATGTTCGCTAGAAGAACATAATCCCCGCTGTGGTTTGGCTCCAGCTCTAGAAGATGCCTCCGCACACGCTCCGCCAGTTTGATGTTCCCGTGAACACGGCAAGCACCCAATAATGCCCGCCACACAATGGCATTGCAGTCCATGGGCATGCTTCTTATCAGTTCATAAGCATCGTCCACAAGTCCTGCTCGTCCAAGAAGATCAACCATGCAACCGTAGTGCTTTATCGTGGGTCTGATATGATAATCCCTTCTCATGCTATCGAAATAGCTCCTCCCTTCATCCACCATTCCTCTGTGACTACACGCGCACAGAACTCCAAGGAAGGTAACCTCATTGGGTGTTCCACATTCCCATTTCTGCATTCTAGAGAAGACATCTAATGCGTCATCTGCATAGCCATGCATAGCAAGTCCTAATATCATGGCATTCCAAGAAACTACATTTTTCTGATTCATTGAATCAAAGACTTGACATGCTTTATCAATTGCTCCACATTTTGCATACATATCAATCAACGAATTTGACACTGAAATGATGCGATCGAGTCCAGTGCCATTGATATGAGAATGGACCCATCTTCCAAAATCCAAATCACCCAAATCTGAACATGCAGAAAGGACAATGACCAATGTGGCTTCATCTGCTTCAAATCCGCTTCGATGCATCCTCGAGAACAACCTCAGTGCTTCCTTGCATTGGCCACAATGGACATAGCTGTCAATGATAGTATTCCATGACACTAAATCCAGTATAGATATTTCTTCGAACAACTGACGTGCATTCTCAAGGTCATGGAGCAGGCCATACATATGAATAAGCGTGTTCCTTACAAAGACATGAGAATCCAGGCCATGTTTCACAGTAGAGCAGTGAACCTGCTTGCCCAATTCAAGCGCTTTCAGCTGCCCGCATGTCTTGAGCAAGAAAGAGAAGGTGAAGTTGTCTGGCACCTCAGACTTGTCCACCATCCGCTTGTAGAAAACAAAAGCTTCGCGGGGTTGGTTGGCCTTCCCATATCCTCTTATCATGGTGTTCCAGAGAAACCCATCTGGATATTCGATCTGTTCGAAGACTGAGACCGCGTAGTCCATTGATCCGTCGTCGGAAACAGTGCAGAATGAGATGATCCGGCCGGCCACGTAGATGTTCTGTCCAAAGCCAGTGTGTATGATCTGGGCATGTATTTGCTTCAAATCCATCATGGTAGAACATGTCTTGAAGAGAGAGATGAGCTTTTGCTCTCTTGAATGGATGCTGCTTTGTTGTGGGTTCTCTATGGATACTCGTGTTGTAAGATGAGAGAGAAATGGAACAAAAGGGACTCTTTTGAAATGAGGAAATGAAGTAAAGCTTATCAGTGTTAGCCTCCAAAAGTTATTAGGATTCATAGCCTTCAACAACGAGAAACGGCTCTTTGGGTTTCACATGGTTTCCGAGTGAGATTGAATTGGAGAGAGTAACAAATGAAGGTGCAGATGAGTTATCTCATTCATTTTTAGTAGGAATCCTAAAGTATTTAAAAGAGTTGAACAAATGACACCGTGATGAGAAATCATGTTCTAACCACTTTGTGCTCCCAAATTTTCTTTTGTATGATGTGTACCATTTAATCCTAAAAGCAGCTCCGAATGCGCCATCATACCCAAACTTGGCACCTGTGCACTACATGTGAGATGGGCAAAAGTGTAGTTTGATGGCGCAAAAATCAGGTAGTCCGCTCACCAAGGAGGCCCAAGTGTATGCTCAACATGTATTGTTGGCATTGGTAGCTTTTCTTTAGACCGTTTGTTATCCTTGCACACTTTTTGATCTGTCTGATGGGTCCACTTGATTTTCATCTCGGAAATAACCCTGCTCTGCGCCTAGGGGAGGCAATGGGTTGGCCAGGGTCAACCCAGCCTTACCTGTTTACTAAACAGGCCATGAATTAAGGCCCAAACACAACCCTCAAACTCGACAAGAAATGATCCACACTAGAGTTTAATAGTGGAATTTTATTTTACACACTCACTCACACTACAATGGGATTTCACCACAATGGGTACTCGAACCCACAACCTCATGTTGAAACTCTTGCGAGTCGGCATGAGTAAGGACCTTAATAGTGGAATATGAGGCTAATGGCATGCCAAGCCATACCAATTAGTGAATACAGACAAGCATACATAAATCATGTGTATGCATCTATACTTATCATCTATTAATTTGTTTTGGGTTTTGTCCAGGTCTTGGTTCCGCCCATTGATAAGTTTTATAGGCGGGTTGGGCTGTATAGAATTCACACAGAGGCCCACCCATATGCTTTAACAGGCCACAGTTTCTAACCCAGCCCAACCGTTTAACCATTTAGCTTGCCCCAGATCCTCAGAGTAGGTCGGGCCAGCCTGATCCCAGCTTACCTCTGTATGCACCCCAATTGATGCACGAATTGGTACATGCAACTGCACTGCAGGGGAAAAAAAAAAAAAAACTGGGACTATCTCGATTCAATCGTCCATTTTGATGCAACCGGTCAGATGATTGGGATAGAATTGGTTGCCACAACTTGTGGCTCCCAAACATTTTTCCCACTGATGTGCCACTTGTTTAGGAAATCAGTACCATGTAATCAATGGGCTCAACAATGAAGATTACCCTGCTAAAAAATCACGCTATTTGCTGGTTAGGCGGGCAATATTGAGAGACCATCAATAGCACATTGATTCCAATGGTGTGGTTCACCTAATCAAAGGTGCAGCCTGGTTTTTGTGCCAGTTGAGCTTCATAATAGGGCCTAGAGTTTTCCTTATACAGATGTCCTACGCATTACCATGTTGGCTGGAAAGATGGCAAGGTAACAATGCGGCACCTTGCCTGTAGATCAGCTGTCTAGAGTAGCATGATTTGATGAAATGTTTGTTCAGTGGTCGTGCTGTTCTGGCCCAGTGTATTCGTTGATTCTAGGTGCTGGTCTCACTCATTTTCATGAGGTGATTCGTCTGTTGCAGGAAAAATCAAAACTTCCACCCTGGGTTTATCCTTCATCAAGACCCAACCACATTGCAATTGGGACCATTAATCTAGTGGGTCACGCCATGATTGAGCCATATTACAGAAAAAAAAATGACAAGAATGGACAGACCATCCAAGCCAATTCAATCAGCCATTACAAGTATGGTACTAAATGATGAAAGTCAGATTATTCTTAAGTGTCCATTAAAAAGCCACTGTTAGAATTAGGAACGTCGGGAGACAGAAAGCTTCAATCCATGGGCCATGGACAAAATGGTCATCATTCTGTATCTTATAGGATGCTCTGGCACCAGGTTGAAGGTGAAGAATCTGCAAACGATAGCGAGTGTCATCTTCATCTGCAGATATGCAGAGTCTTTCCCCAGACATATCCTTGGCCCACCCTGCAACTCACAAGGCATGTCAATCATGTAATGTTAGGATGCAAAACAAGCAAACCAATCTACCTGCCTAATTGTCACAGAGAAAGCTGACCATGATCAATCAGTGTACACTGATTGTTAGTCTAAATATCACTCCTAATCAGATGGTAGATTGAAGTGAAGATGATTCGCTAGTAGTACCTGGAATGCGGTGAACTTGAATGGGGAGAAGGTCTGGAGGACGCCGTCTTTAAACCATCTCTCGGGCTTGAATGATGTGGCATCAGCACCCCAATTGTACTCCATTCTACCCATGGAATAGGGGACATAAGTCACCATCCCTCCAGCTCTTACGTGGGTTCCATCCGGCAAAACGTCATCATCTAAGATGCCTTTCGGATCCTGTGATCATGTTCATATCTAAGATGCCTTCGCAATCCTGATAGGTTTGTTCATGCACCAGATCCGGGCCATTCATTGGGTGCACACCCACTGTGTATGTGCCATGGCCCCAACATCAGGATGGTCTGGTCATCACAAGTAAACATGCGTGTGTTGAATATGGAAATTTGGTCATTTGATTGCTCGAACAGCTTCATGTTTAGGCCACAACATGTACATGATGGAGAGAACCTGATGAATGACTGGGAATGTGGATTGACTTGGCCAGTGATCAGAGGACATTGTGGTTCTGTTTCCATGTATGATCCCACCTACATTGTGCATTGTAGATTCATATTCAATGAAGGTAAGTACCTGAGGAACTGCTGGGTATAGGCGAAGCGTCTCTGAGACAGCCGCGTGCAAGTAAGACAGCCTTCCCATTGAGTCGTATGTCAGGAGATCTGCAAATTGAGCCATTCTTCGATTGAAAGATTCGGGGTCTGATGGGTCACATGGAACCCATGTGACCTTCTCTTCCTTGGACCTCTCTTCTTCGAATGCTCTGAGCTCAGAGTACAGCCTATCTGCTACATGGGGATGAGTCATGATCATGTAAATGAACCATGAGAGGGTTGTGGCCGTTGTGTCGCGGCCCGCTATCACAAAATTCAAAACCACATCTCTGAGGTTCTTGTCACTCAAATTGCTATCTGGGTTTTCGCTCAACTCAATGAATCTTGAAAGTATATCATGCTTTATCTGTTGCATTTCCATCATAATTACATCAGAATTTCTTAGTTCTTGTAAGTGGATCGAATCACTAGGAATGCATTTGGGCGCTCGATTTAACTGAATTGCAATTCATTCAGGCCATCATTAGAGGAAATGACCAGAATAGTAATAGCACCATTTTAATAGCAATTTCATTTCTGCTCTTGCCAAAGATAGTAATTGCAATTGAATCGAACTTTTACAATTCAGTTCCTTTGAACATCCAAATGCAGCCCAAACAACATAATCCACACAATGTGCATCGAAGTGGAGATGATTACCTCATCTTTCTTACCACTTCTTTGGGCTTCTTCTATCTCGGCTTTCCTTTTGTGAATCATGGAGTATGTGAAATCATCAACAGTTCTAATGCTCTGATTAAGTAAAGCCTCCGACCCAACCTGAAGGAACCTCTTCATCCTCCACAAAGGGTCAATGAATCGAAGAGTGACAATTGTGTTTGCAGTGTCAAAGGCTCTAGCGAAACAATTTTCTGGTAGCTCGGGAGAGAGAGTTCCTATCTCTACACCAAAACCCACCTTACATATGGAATCAAGGGTCATTCTCATCAATAATTCCTGAGGAGAAGCAATTTCACATCTTTCAGCCATGCAACATGCTGTTGATTATAGACCATAGTATAAAAACCTGAAAAATTGACTCGATGTTCATTTTGGTTTTGGGTCAGGTTGACTCAAAGACTCAACCGGACTCGACTTGGTAGTTAATGCCAATAAACTGAAATAGGAAGGAAAATTTAATTGGTTATCTTTGCTATTAGTCTTACAAAATGAGAAATCAACCAATCAATTACAATTGCATAGCTTGCTGGTTTAGTTCGAGCCTGTGACAGAGGTCAGCGACACAATGCATTACAGCCTAGCCACTCTAAGATTCGAATTTTACCAGTTTCGAGTCGAGTCAGTGGGTCATAAATTTTTTTTCTTTTTTTTTTAAGACCAAAAACTGCACAGCAAGCTAATTTAGCATGATATACCGTTGCTGCCTTGCCGGTCAGCATTGCACATGCGTAGAACATCCAATTCTTGCAAAATGTGGATTCCACCATGAAGATTAACTGACACGAAAAACAGGCGTATCGACACATCAGTTGGGCAACAGCTGTATGTTGAGTCAGATCATTGGCTGTCTGATTTTGACATTACGGCCTACTCACTGAGTCGACCTGTCCAATTTTCAGGCCAAGTGCTCATCCTGATTGGGCCCAGCTTTTTGCACTACTTGGACATCCTACACACTACACAATTGAGGGGAAAGAAAAGTACAGCATGCTATGAGTTGTATGTGATCATTACTCGAAAGGAGCACATCACATGCATCAATACACATGATGCAAGCATTAGAAGATTGTTTCTTGGGTAAATGAGAAAAACCTGCATGTCTACTTGTTGGTTATGTATACAAGCTTGGCATAAGATAGTTGATAGCTTGAGGGCGTAGTCTCTGAATACAAGAGTACTGAAATCTCTCAAGTTCTTTGATGCGAACTCCAAGCTTGCAGTCTTTCTTTGCTTCCTCCACATCTCTCCATCTGCATTGAAAATCCCATCTCCGAGTAACACTTCCATGTACGAATGATACACTTCACCCTGCATCATCAAACACTCATCTCCTTAAGATTTTAACTATAAATAAAATAAAATAAAATAAAATAAAACTACTGTCAAAACACCTATTGTAACAGCCATTGCAACAGGAAAGGTCACTTTACAGTGTGTTATAGAACGAAAAACATCTGCTAGATAATGGACAGTCATCTTCTCAATAGTGACATTTTAAGATTAAAAAAAAACTACAGTTAGCACAGGCCTTTTCCGTTTTTAACTACAACATGAATATATGACTAGTTTGTGGGCGTTCTCTCTACTAAATACAATGCCAATAGCGTTTGGAAAATTCTGGCCCTGCAATTAGTCAGATGGGCATATAGAAGCATAAGGGGTGTGTATCTGGCCCTTCCAAGTGAGAGCACTTTTGTTATTTCAATCCATTCATGTGAGTAGTCCACGTAGTATCATAGAGACCATGCAACTAAGGCTCTATATATCTTTTGCACCGGCTCATATTAGAACATTAGAGTAAAAATTAGGAAGATCTAAAACTCGAGTGAGCCACAGTACCAGAGAAAGTGGGAATGGTAGTCCTCCATTGAAACCATTCTGCTTACCCTTCTCTCTTTTTCTTTTTCTTTCTTTTTTTCTCCACCAGTGTGTAGTCCCCACCTCGCTCTCTCTCTCTCCCTCTCTCCCCTTCTCCTTTTTTTCTCTCCCATATTCTCTCCATTTGCAATGCACGTGCCAACCTAGTGGATTAAAATTCCATTTTTTGGATAAAAACAAATTTCAATGTGATCATGACTTCTTGCATTTACATTTTTCCCCATTTATTGGTTGATGGTTTCAGATTTTAAAAAAAACATTGTTATTTCAATGTCATCCTGACTTATTGTATTTAATTTTTTCTCCCATTTCTTAGTTGATGGTTACCACTGATATTACGTGCGAGACAGTCGGGCTAGTATGGTTTCAAAACTCTGTTTTCGCAGAGTGTTTGAAAGAGAGGAAAGGTTTCTAAGCCCACACTCACATGTAAGGATAGTGGCATCCATACCACACTAAGGGCCAAGCCCCAAAGGACCAGATGCATAAAGTTGGTTGCTGTCCATTTCAATTTTGGCCACCGAAAGGACTAGAGAACAACAAATAGTATTTTTGAAGATGACTGGTCTTCAAGCACACTACACAAATAAGTCCCAGCAGTGCCAGACCAAAATGGCACATGTTTGCTGGGACGTTCATGGAACAGTCCAATTGTCAATATTCCTGCTGGCCCACAAATCTGGTAGTGTTGGCGTTGCATATATGAAAAAATAAATAAAAAATGAACTGTTAGAAAAAAAAAAAAAAAAAAAAAAAATGGTAATCATCCCACATTCAACATGCATGTTTCGCCTACCTGATGAGTGGTTCCCCCATAAAGATGACCACATTCAAAGTTTATGCCCATCTACTTATCAGGCAGGCCTCATGCCTTTAAGCTGTACATGGATATTGGGTAATTTTATCGAAGCCGCCCATTCTTTGTCTAGGGGTGGCCTAACTGATGAGTGGACCAGCCAGAATTTTGTTCATGCTCATTATCATGGTGGGGCCACACGCTGCATATGAAAGTGCATATGGAGATAGCAGACCTGTAGAACAATAAGGTTTGCCAATTCCAAAAACGTGTTCAGGCCAGCCCCATACATGCTTCGATGTGGGTCCCACAATCTAGATGCCCTTGCCCGTAAATCAGGCGGATCCACTCTTCAGGTGGGCCCCGGATGACTGACGTATGCAGTCAACCGTGTACATGTGCATGTGGAATTAGCTAACATCTATATCCATAGGACAAAATTCATTCCTAACTAGTACAAAAAAGAAGTTCACCTTGGGGTAATTGGCAAAGTTAGTCTTGAGAATGTGTTCTACATTCGCTGGATCAGCAATGTAAGTGTAAGATGTGAAGGGCATTGGGACGGTGATGGTTTTGGATTTAGATAGGTACTCGACAAGCCAGTCATGCATCCGGTCGTAGTTCATTAGCTGTTCGATTGTGGCGCCAATGATAGGCCATGTCTTAGGGCCTTGCTTGTTCCTTTGGGCCCATCTATGGATAAAAACCCATGATAAGAAGGCGCAGGCCAATGTCATGGCTATGCTGAATCCACCTGGGTTTGAAGAGATGGAAGAGACATGATTTTCCTCATCCATTGCAAGGAATGTGGAAGAGAGGGGAAATGTTAAAAATGGGTGAGTTGAGATTTAGGAGAGGAATTGCTTCTTATAAAGGAAAAGGGTATTGTGGGCAGTAAACAAGTGGAGAAATGATGAAATAGCTAACATCATGCAACAATCTTGGTGTGCATTAGGGTTTAAGATGCTTTCATCTCTTTGGCATTCCAAACCTAACCATGCATCTATCAATGCTTACATACATATACATATAGGTAGACAAGTATATGTATATTCATATGTATAATACGTTAAAATCTCTCTTGAGCCCTTCTCTCTGTACAAAGGACTCCTGTACATGTGCACCGCTCCATCCTCGTCTTCATATATGGGAATTTCCATACAGAAGAATTGGAAATATATGTAGACAAGTATGTATCATGCATGTGATTGAAGAAAAATATATTAGTATGTACTCACACATGTACATGCATATAAAAACAGATCTTACAGGCAAATGCATCTTCATGCTTGTGTACATGTGCATACATTTAAAAATCATAGTATATGTCTCATAAATAATAGATCATCAAGATTATTTTTTTGGTAATTAACAAAATCTCTATACTTACTTATTGTTAACTAAAATAAGTTGAAATAATTTTTAAATGGTGACCAAACAGGGCCAAAGAATGTGTTTATATTCTTGATTGATTAATAGTGTCCCTCAATAGAAAACGAATCGTGTGTTGAACCTGACTATTTGGCACGTGTTCAACCCAATCTTTGGGGCTCCAGACCATTTATCCGATGGACCACGCTGTTGATGTTGATGGGGGATTCCTTGAAGTCTCCCATATTGGAAGATCCAGACCCTTCTATTAATGTTACCTTTTTTTTTTTTTTTTTTGGGTCAAATGTTGATTTTTACATGTCTATTTCTCTTCATTATTTGTTTGTAGCCATCAAATCAATGGATTGGGAACTTCCAGTCTGGTAGATTTCTAGGGCATCGACCATACATGGTCCTGGCCTAACAGATTAATGGTTCGGATCACTAAATGGGATATCATGCCCATGTGTCCCGTTTTTAGGTGTGAGGTGGGTACACCGTGCACTTACAAACTTCAAACTGCACTACTTAGTATTCTGTATTCCCATAACAGGATGCTCACCAGCATCATTCTTCTTTCGTTGAAGCATATTCTATTCTATACACTTAAAAATCCTACACGATTCAATACCAAAGTAGAAAAGGAAGCTAATATCTATGTTGTTGTTAATGTAGGTTTTGTCATGTTCAAAATCACTTAAAACACTTTTCTCTCTCTATGGGCGGCTTGGATCTTGCACATGTGCCAGATTAGCAAACTGTCTAATGGTTAGGCTACACATTCTTGTGGAATTAGTAAACCTTTAATATAATAATGTCTCTAAAGCTTAAAAGATTAGAGAAAAAAATAATAAGAAAAAAGAGAATCCTTTGGATATAGATAAAGAAGACCCCACATCAGTTCCATAAACTACTAACCCAATCTTATCTCTATCAATTGAATTATACCTAATTACCCAATCAATAAGATTTGCGTCTTCCAGCAAAACCAAGCAATTATATATAAATAATGCAGTCTCATGATCGTTTTAAACCTGAGAGAGAGAGAGATGATACAATACGGTGGAGTTCTTAGAATCAAAACATTGGAGAGCCATCTCTCCACAGTAGACATAGCAGCATAAAGTATCCATCCGGACCGCCCACCTAGTGTGACCTGTCGTGGATAGCCATGGTTCAAAAATCGTACCTGTTAGTCAATCCCACCCATCTGTTTTCTTCAATTTTCATTTGGTGGTATTAAACGGTTCAGCTGGTTTATGTTTCCTTTCATTGCTTTGAAGGTCCCTGATCAGATGGCTGAATCAAAGTATACATATTTGAAACTTGAACCATCAGCTGTTCACAATAGTGAAAACTAGGTGGGTGGGGCTCACTGATAAGTTGACATTGAATTAATATGCACTGTGGAGAGATGGCTTTACTTACTGTATTCTGGCATTCCTATCTTTAATGTACCATATGTATCTCGTGGAACGTATGCATAAAAGAAATTAAGAAAATGTAGGACCCACTAGTAGAAAACGAGCCACACAAGAATAAAAAAATAATAATAATAATAATGAGAGCTAATGGAAACAATGACATCAGCTTTTGCCCTAATGAAACCGTTCAAACCCTTGATTAGCCTCCTAGTTGGGGTACCATATCATTGGGGCTTCCATGCTTTTAGACACATTTCTTTTCTTCTCATTTATAAACTAATCATAGTTACTCTTCTGCAAGACAAAAATTACGTCAAACAAGATTTGCCACTTGGCCACGTTGACCTACATCGATGGTTTAGATGCCCCCATTTCGAAAATTCCTAATATTCTCATGGTCCACTGTCCTAAAATCTCTACAAAATAACAAAAATAATTAACCTAGAGACGGTAGGCATAGAAGAGAATGGGCTTTGATAATTGCACACGTGTGCGAGATCTAATCCATTCATCAGGTTGGTCTGACCTTTTACATGGTTTTCCTCAAAATAAGATCTGGTACAATCAGCATGCGTGCCACAATATTGCAAACAGGTGAATGGTTTAGAAAACTTCAGCCGAGTTTTTCAGAGCCCCGCGCATATATTTGTTTTGCAAACTGTGGCCCACCTGACCATTCTATCAACCTGATTCTTGGATTAAGGCATCAATACAGTGGTGCCACTTTGATGGACGCATTGGATCTAGGACCTATGCTGCCATGCTGGCACATGTGTGGCATGTACACAAGCTTTATTGGACACACGTCTGAGCTTTGCAAAGCTCCAAACTTTGTTTAATTTCTTGAAAAGTTGGAAGTCTATTCCATGTAGTTTGCTTGAGAGGCGCTTAAGGTTATTAATACAACAATGAAGTTTGCTTGGGAGACTTGCATCCGTCCTCTCACAAGACGTTGTCTCTGTCATCTCCGTTCATAGGCTCCTCTCAGGCAATTCGGACTGTTGACTTGGTGGGCCATCACAATGATGTGGCTGTACGTAACTTAGATATCTCATGGATCGATCCCACTGTTTTAGCCGGCTGGGGGCATTAATTAAAAGCCTGAAAATGACAACAAAGAAAATATTGAGCAAAAGATGAGCCATAGACTGCATTCATTCACCGAAAATTCGGTCTTCGGTTGGCAGAGACTGATTATCTGGCATGCCATTACAAGTGGTGGCCCACAATAGCAAAGGTTCTGATGCCCATAGTAATTAAATTGGAGGTCAGCTTGAAATTACCAGTTTCCAATTTCAATATCTACTTCACTTTGCTAAAATTGTACGGATTCGAACATCCTAGCCATCCAATTGGTGGGACCTTTGACGTTGGCCAATATTGTTTACTACCATCCGTATGTTGGACGCATATCAGGCAGCTAAGCAGGCAGGGATACTTCCTAACCCCGCCTAATTCTCGGTGGGACCCACACAGTGTGCGGCTCATGATAGGAAGCGAGTTGGCTGCCACCCACCCCAGTAAGTTCATGTGTAAGTGAACGGTCTGGATGGCATATAAACGCCGCGTTAAGCTCAGATGACAGTTAAAATAATGCGCATTTCCATCTCCATCGATTGAGTGTAATGCAGTCCACTTGAGTTTTGGATCTCGGAACATGTCCCACAAATGGACGATGTAGATTTCATTGTGAATCCAGACGTAGCTTCCGACAGCAGGAATTCCCCTCGTAATAGTGCACACGTGGAAGGTGACCCGATCAGATAACATAGGTTTTAAATGGATGACAAGATCTCAGTCGAAGTGAATCGTATAGAGGCCAAATTCTCTGACCGTAGAGAGAATTGTCAAACAGTACCGAACCTCGCCTAACTCCAATCAACTCCGAGATCAGTTCCCGGGCTTCCCTTCCAATCAGACTCCTCCACGTGGCTATCACTTGTCCAGACTCGCTGCTGCTGCCAAGGAAACAGGCCCACACTGCCAGCTCATCGCCTGATTAGGGTTAGCGGTCAACCCTCTGGTTAGTTAAGCAAAGATAGGTTTGGTCATTTCTCCAGTAACTCCTCTCCACGTGTCGGTAGTTGGTTACCGCCTCTCTCATTTCGTGCCTTTCTCGTGGTCGTGGTGCTTACGTGGCAAGATGTGGACGTTGACCGTTGAGACGTGTCCCAGCCGTTGGATCCTTGAGGTTCCCCTGCCGATTGAAATTGCTTAAAGGGACGAGAGCGGGCCACGCGTCCGCATATAATTGGAGATGATTCCCGAATAGGAAAGAGGTGCTGTATATAATAATCTCGGATTAGGAAAACAAATTTCTAATTAGTTTGATAGAGATGAGGAGAATCCGGAAATTTTACCATTCATTCCTCTCTCAAAACGACAGATAACGCTTCCGAAAATGACAGCCATACCCTTTCAACATTACGACCTTTTGAACGGCGGATGAGGGTATTTTAGTCTTTTTAACCAAACTTGGAGGATTTTCAGTGGTTCGACGACTTGAAAGGCCCACCAAACCGTCATGATAAAATGTCTACATGATCGAAACCATTCATCAGGTCGGCTATAACTTGGATGGCCCACATCCTGAAAATCAAATCAACCCCGCAATAGTAACTGTTCCATTGGATGATTTTCGGGGAAAGAAAATCCAATCCAATCGGTATGAACTTTGGGGTATGACCCACCAAACGTAGGGCATATATGATGATTGGTTCGGATCCAATGTGCATTTGCCATGTCTATGAAAAGCGAGTGATGACAAGTAAATGGAGAAACGTGGCGGACATTTCAGGTTTTCTCAATATTTTAAACCTAGTTTTGTTTGGTCAAGATATTTCTTGATTAATTAGGTTAAGCTAAACACCAAGAGCCCCTTTGGTTACCACCAAATAAGTTACTTTTTCTACTTTTTCCCTGCTTACGGCAATAGATTATAAGTAACTTAGTTAAGTAAGTTTAGTTTATATATGATCACTTATGAGTAACTGTTTTATTTAGGCCCGTTTGGATTGTAAGTTACTTATAATAAGCTACTTATCCGATAAGTAACTTATCTTGATTTCTACTTAATCAACAGATAAGCATATTGACAAACAACATACTTATCATCCAAAAAGTAGAAAAGCATGTTTAGTTTCATAAGTAATCATCCCTCAAGTCTATTTGGTCCCCCTCACATCCACTATCCATCATGTGGGGCCAACCTTTATGTGGATCGTTAATTATGTGGTCTCACTAATGTGGGTCATCCATCATGTGGGGCCCACCTTGGATGTGGGTCATTTAGTATTAGGGTCCAATCTTTAATATGCACTATTCATTAGGTAGGGCCACCTTTGATGTTGGTCATCCATCATGTGTGGCCCATCATCAATTTTATTGTCCATCATGTGGGTCCCATCTTCAATATCCACTGTCCATCATGTGGTGCCCACCTTTGATGTGGAGCATCCATCATTTGGGCCCACCTCCCATGTGGGCCATCCATCATGTGGGGCCCACCTTAGATATGGGCCATTCTCATTAGCCCAACCTTTCATATGGACTGTCCATCATGTAGAGCCCACCTTGATGTGGATCATCCATCATTTGAAGCTCACCATTATTAATTGCTCATCATGTGGAGTCCACCTTTGATGTGGACTTTCCATCATGTGGGCCCCACCTTCAATGTGGCTATTCATTATGTGGGCCATCCACCATACCGGGCCCAACTTGGATGTGAGCAATTCATCACTATGGCCCAACCTTTAATATGTACCATTTATTATGTAGGGCCCGCCTTTGATGTTGGTCATCTATCAAGTTGGGCCAACCGTCAATGTTATTTTTCATCATGTGGGGCCCACCTTCAATATCCAGTGCCCATCATGTGTACCCACCATGCACACCAACACTATCTATTCATGTGGGGCCTGCCTTGATGGTAAACAACATGCTTATCATTTGCCTCTGCTGTTCCTCTCACCAACTTGTGAAAAAGTAAAAAAGCTAAAAATAATAACTGAAGTACTTATGTAATTTTAAGTCAAAAAGTTACTTATTATTAATTATAAACCAAACTTACTTATCTAAAATAAGTTACTTATCCACTGCTATAAATAGAAAAAATAACTTACTTGGTGGCATCCAAAAGGGCCCTTAAAGTTACTTGATCACTTCAGTTTAATAAATATAAATCAAGATAAGCTACTTGAGGCATAAGTAGCTTATATTAATTTACTATCCAAATGCCCCCTAAACAAAAATTAAGATTATTTAATAACTTTAAAAATTAGTTTAAAGAAATAGAAAGGGACATGGTGTGGGCACATGCAAACCACACAGATTGCCAGTTGGAGAAATAGGGGCCATGAAATTGGTGTCACACGTACCATCTCATCTCACCCGTTGAATTCAGTGGATCCAGCTCAAAGCTCTATCAGCTAAAGACACCTCTTGGCATCAATGGTCCACCCCATCTTGCCGCTGTGTTTGGATGCAATCATGAGTTATATTGCTAACATGTGTTTCAATCAAGTAGAAAGAACATAAATCAGTGATGCTTCTCAACAGTTACGTTTCTTTCTAGCCCAACTTAAAATTAACTAAATTATAATTTGGAGCCCAAATCCTAATTAGAATTCAAGTCAAGGTAAATCATCTTAATAGATAATAGTTGCAATTCAATCTGAGGGTGCACCTGGACACCCTAAGGGGGTGTTTGGGGCATGGTATTAGATGCGACTAGATGGGATGGAATTGCATTTGGTCCCATGCAAATTCCATATGATGTTCGGAAAGGATGGGAGGCCATGGGATTAGGTGGGATGGAATTGCACTTGATCCCATGTGGGATTTATGTGGGATTTCAAAATCCCACACATGTGGGCCCCACGTTGATGCATGTGTTTTATCCATGCCATCCATTTATATAAGTCATTTATACATGACACTATGGTTATATACATGTTCAAGTGATGGACATCCGTTTTGAATTTGGTCCATTGATTGCAATTCCATGGTCCACCAAATGGGATTTTGCTTAATCCAATGGTTTTCCCATGGTATGTATTTGATCACAAACATGGGATTGGATATGAGAATACCATGGGATTACTAGACATATAATCATTGTGCAATAAATGATGTTAATCCCACCTAATACCATCCTATCCCTTCTAATACCATGTGCTAAACACGCCCTAAAGTCTCAGGTTTGATCTCATCTTAATACGCAATGTTGCAAGTTTGGTATGTGATTGCATAAACGAAAGGGTATAGCACGTGCAAAGTAGGTGGAGCGAAGGTGGAGCAACACTGGGAGAAAGGGGAAGAGAAGTGAGATCTAGGGGAAGAGAAGTGAGATCTACATGCAAATGTGTACTATTCTAAGAGAGAATGAGATGCAGGAACAATTTGCAATCGACCTGATGTAGAACAGGTCATGGATGCATTCATGGATCATATGGACCGGAGGAAGGAGGGCAAGAGAAGATAGCAGAAGAAAACAACATGGTTTGGTTGACTGACCAATCTATTCGGTCGATCGAAATTGAGTCAGAAAATTTAGATTGGTCACCGGACACTTTTGAGTCTTTTCGGTCGACCAATCAACCTACATCAATCAATCGAAATTATTCCCAAAAAACAAGTTTGGTCATTGGACAATTTGGAGCCTTTTTTATCGATCGACCTATAAGTCACCTGAAAGTTCGGGTTAGTCGACAGACCATAATCAACGAATGACAGAAGTTTTGCACGTTTTAGCGTTTTGTTTCCTTATTTGCTTAGTAGCTTCCTAATTATATTTTAAAATTTTCTTAGAATATTTAAACATTTTTTAATTTCGTTGTTCGGGTTAACTCTTTCATTATTATTCAATCAAAGCTAACTTTTTTTTTTTTTTTTACTTCTGGTTCTCTCATAGATTCGAGAGAGCCCTAATGGATTTAAGAGGGCCTTGCAAATTCATGATAATTATTCTTTAAGAAGACAATGATCAACCTCATCATGTCTTTCCCACATGATATCCTCAAGCTTTCTTAGGCCGTAACCCATTCAAGTTCCAAATCTCTTAATTTTTTAGCTAATGTCGTAACAATAGCATATATGCAATACATGCATAGAGTGGCTATCATATCATCAAAGTGGGCCCCATAGAGCATCGGTGGGATTGTTTCCCTCTTAGACGTGCAGGCTACATGCCTGATGTCATTGGAGGCTATACCAATTAAAAGAAGTGAAAAGAACTGGTTCAATTTTTGCCATTCATTGTGTGGTAAAATATCAACCGCTTCCGCCAAGCAACTAGGTTTTTATGACAAATTTACCCTTTGTTAACCAAAGTTGTGAAGACTCATTGCAAGGGCAAAAGTGTCCAAAAGCTATTGGTGCTATACAGTAGAGATGATCATGCCTAATAATAAGTTTTCTTAACAAATATAAAACAAAAGTAGTTTTAAAGAGAATTTGAGCACACGAGCCATGCAGAGATGATTGATTGAGTGTCCTTTTAAAATTTATATTGAACGAAAATAAAAGGAATGGGGTCATGTGGGCCTCTTTTTTGCTGAAATATGAGCAATTTTGTAAATATGTGGAAGATGGGTGGTGACCTCTGTTAGCTTCTTTGCATTCAGACCTTTGATGTTGTAACAGGAAGTTTTGTTGGGACTGTTCTTTTGTATTTAAGGAAAATGAGACGGTGGGTTTTCTTTTTCTTTTTCTTTTTTCTATTGTTCTTGTAATTCGTCATATGTCAATAGTCAGCTGGAGTAGATAATATATGGATGGAACGGTAGCAACTAACATTCAGACCAAACACCAAAGGTCTCATTCTCATCTATTCAAAATTTAAATAAAAAACTAGTTGTGAATATTTATAATTATTAAAAAATTAATTTCATATATATATATATATATATATATATATATATATATATATATATATGGATGGAAAAGGTACTATGTGTGGGTCCCACTGTGATGTGTATCTGACATCCACACCATGCATTTGGTGGGTCCCCTATTATTTATGTAATATCTCAAAAATCAGCTCTATACATAACTCAAATGGGCCATACCAACTGTAACTGTGTAAAATCATGCCTACAATTGTGGGGGACGAACTGAATTTTGGATACAGTTAAAACTTGGTATGACTTCTTGTTTAAGTGGGACATGCACAATGGATGGGCCACCACGAAGTGGTGCATCTGACTGCACAGGAACATAATGGCCCCCTATTTGGAGAATATATTACCAAGGCATTTTTGTTGTACTCGGGATTTGAACAGGACATTCCACTTTGATTCCATGTCAAATCACCACTTTCTCTAAAAGCTCAAGCTATTAGAGGATGCTTATTAATGCATACCAAGGGACTCTAACATCATGAACCATTCTTTGTAACTGAATTTTGTATAGGCAATGAGATCATTGATGAGTGAATTTTTCCATATCGTCCGTCATTAGGAAAATAAGCCATATGCAAGAATAATCCATGCAAAATGGCTTTAATGTTTGGAAATAATCTTCTATTCTCTAAAATCTCAACTTGTTCAAAATATTTGAATTTCTAGATTTTCAATATCATTTGTAAACTAGCCTAATTGGAACGAAAATCACTCAACCCAGGATCCACATTTACTCCCCTGAGTCAAGAAAGCACGTTCATCCATCCACCAATAACCTGAGACGTGGCACATTGGTTGCGGATTCATAGGACCCACTTTAATGGCCCGTGGTTGAAAATCACACCACAGAAAGAACCCATTGGGTATGATTGGTGTGATCTTCGAACATGGACTCAATCAGTAAGTCAGGTGTTGAGTCACGAATTTTTCGAGAGCATTTGCGGCAGCGGCAAGAGCAAAAACAAGAAGAACAGAAAGGAGGAAAACGAGAAAGGAGTGGGGTGGGGTTCTATTCACATTACAACTGCAGCATTTCGGGATGAGTTGTCTTTGGTCAGGATATAGAAAAAGCATACATGAGAAAAGGTTAAAAAAAGCAGCTAAAACAACCTACCTTAGTTGCCTTACATGCCACGTATCTTTCTCTCCCAAAACCCGTATTTAGAGCCTTCTCTCCTCCCTCTCGATATTTCTTGTTTTTCATAACACCCTCCCTCCTTTCTGTTTCTCAAGGTTAGATACTTTTCAACTTCCAACCTTCTTTCTCTTCTCACCTCTGCTCTCATTCTTCTTATTCATAGACATTTCCAGTCGTTTCTTCTTCTTTTGTATTCCTGTTTGGATTGGCTGTAGTAGTTTAAACTAGAGCTGATTGATCAGAAGCCATTTGATTCTTTTTTCCCCTTCTTGGTATTTGTTATCTCTTCCAACTGTTAAGTTCTTTTGGATGATAGAAATTAGAGTTTATTAGTT
This sequence comes from Liriodendron chinense, assembly GCA_003013855.2. Lineage (NCBI taxonomy): Eukaryota > Viridiplantae > Streptophyta > Magnoliopsida > Magnoliales > Magnoliaceae > Liriodendron > Liriodendron chinense. The sequence goes on along the minus strand of PVNU02000736.1, from coordinate 658,566 downwards.
TGAACCCATTTCAATTGTTAGAGAGACTTTTCAGTTCTGGATTCAGAAAAGAGTTTCTTCGGTTCTGTTTTTTTTTTCCTTCTCTCCGTTTTATTTTTATTTTTTATTTATTTTTATTTTTTTGGAGGAAGAAAATTAGAGCTTGCTTGATACAACCCATTTGAATTTTAAAGAATTTTCAAGTTTGGTTTAGAAACAAAAAAGAAACAAAGAAAGCTCTTTCTGTTATTTCCTTCTTTTTTATGTTGGGCTACCTACTAACAACAATTTGAGCTACTGGGTAACAACCCATTTGATTTTATGAAGAATTTCATGATTGACTTAGAAAAATGTTTTTTCGGTTGTTTGTTGTTTCTGTTAGTTGGATTATCCAGAGAAATAAAAAAATAATAATAATAAAGCGAATTAGATTCAGTTCATTTGAATTTACAGGGTTGTTCATGGTTTCAGACAAGGCGGCTGGAACTCAGAGCAAGGTGCTTCAAGCAATGGAAAACGGTTCTGTTCTTACCCAAAGAGAGGATCAAATGGAATTGCCTCCAGGTTTCCGATTTCATCCCACTGACGAGGAGCTTATCACTCACTACCTCTCAAAGAAGGTGGTCGACGGCAGTTTCAATGCGAGAGCAATAGGAGAAGTGGATTTAAATAAATGCGAGCCTTGGGATTTGCCATGTAAGTCATCCATAGCTTGTTTTTCTCCTCCCATACAAGAGTTGAAGTTATCTTGCCTTAGTATATGCTTTAAGGTCTTGAATTATACTGCTGATATTCTTTCTGTTTCTCCCCTCTTATGAAGGGAGGGCGAAAATGGGAGAGAAGGAGTGGTATTTCTTCTGTGTAAGGGATAGGAAATACCCAACTGGATTGAGGACAAACAGAGCTACTGAATCTGGGTATTGGAAAGCTACAGGGAAAGATAAGGAGATTTACAGAGGAAAGACGCTTGTTGGGATGAAGAAGACCCTTGTTTTCTACAAAGGTAGAGCTCCCAAAGGAGAGAAAACCAACTGGGTTATGCATGAATATAGGCTGGAGGGGAAGTTCTCTCTCTATAATCTCCCAAAGACAGCTCAGGTACATACCAATTCCTCTGTTTTTCTTGCTCTTTTGAATTGATTGCTTGTCTTTTCTTGTGTTGATATATATATATTTTTTTCTTTTTTGTAGAATGAATGGGTGATTTGCAGGATATTTGAAAAGAGCTCCGGAGGGAAGAAAACCCATCTTTCAGGACTTGTGAGGATGAGCTCTCTAGGAAATGATTTGGGTTCTTCTCTTTTGCCACCACTGATGGATTCTCCCTACAGTGGCAAGATGAGAACCTCTGTATCCGATACTGCTCACGCGTCCTGCTTCTCCAACGCAATGGAGGGACACAAAAGCCAGGAAGACATGATGGACTGCTTCAACTCCTCTCTTTTTCTAACTTCTTCAAACCCTCCTGAGATCTCACCTTCATTCATTTTCTCAAAGATCACCCTCCCAACCTCTTTCTACCCCACTCAAGGAGCTCCAAATCCAGGCAACCTGCAATACCCAAGTTCTGGTTTGATGCAAGACCAGGCCATCTTGAGGGCTTTGCTCGGAAGCCACGGATCCAGCATGAAACAGAATTGCAAAACAGAGAGGGAGATGGTTAGCATTTCACAAGAAACAGGGCTGACTACTGATATGAACACCGAGATCTCTTCAGTTATCTCAAATCATGAGTTGGGTAGAAGGTGTTTTGAAGAACAAGAAGACCCATCAGCTGCAACAGGTCCTGTTGATCTTGATTGCCTTTGGAACTACTAAAAATGAGAAAAGGAAGGGGAAAAGAAAAAAACAGCAATAGCATCAGTTGCAATTAGTGTGTATAATTGGACGGTTTGTGTATAAATTTTCAGAACTCAAATAACAGTACCAGAAAAAAGATGAATGTTTTAATGTATTAGAAGAATTTAAGGTCCTCTCTCTCTCTTTTCTTTTCTTTTTTTTCTTTTTTAATATTTAGGGTGGTTTTTGAATCTTGTATTGAGCAGCGTCAGTCACTTCCATTCAAAAATTCTATCATATTTGAGATTCATTTGGTGGCTGACTGATTTTGTATGATTTTTCTATGGTTATTTTCATTGCTATTCAACTCTCTTGGTTTTAATCCTTACATCATTTGCCTATACCTAACTCATGAATTTCCATGTTTGTTTGTTTTTTATTCATTTTATAGTAAGATAAGAAGTGGGTCCTTTGATAATTCAGCTTCAGATTCAGTTCATGGGTATTACCTGATTTTCCGTGGCCATGTCATCTCCTTATTTCTTTGTGCTTTCATTGGTGCAGTGGGGACTCAATTCGTTGTTGAGATCATATTGCGTGATGTACTGTTGATTGTTCTTCTTCTTCTTTACACCATTTAATACAATACCTACATGGAGACTTATACATGGACATGTATAACCTTAAGTTCGAGCTTTTGGGTGCCGTGATTTTTGCTTGGAATCGAAACCATTCATCCGGTGAGCCGGCTCACTTTCACTTCGTACCCAAAAAAGCAGGCTGATCCAAAGCCTAGGTGGGCCACACCAGTGTAAAAAATGTAAAATCACACTTAAAACCTCTCAGCAGCCCACCTGAGTTACCAAAATAGCCTGATTTTTTTTTTATCGGGTGTCCCTTCATCTCCACGGAGCATGCCTGAAGACTGGATAGAATGGCATATAGCACATGGTGTCCCACACAATCTATGGTGGGCGTCCCTCTCTCCATTACTCCCCGTTGTTCACTATAGCATGGCCCACTTGAGCTTTTTCATTAGGCTGACTTTTCACATTGTATAGATTGTTTGGAAGACTCACACATAACAGCCGGCCCAACACAACTTGAAAGTATGGGAATTCACAGACTCCCGAAGTTTCTGTGCATATGCACGTATCATTTTTCTAACTTTCATCCAACAGCGATCAGTTGATGACAAGATAGTAGGAGAAAATGTCCAGCATCTTTGGTATGCATGCATGGTTGAATCAAGGACCCTACATATGGTTTGTGTTTTTTAATGGAGTCAAGTCATAGCAGATGCAATGTAGGCCTAACGAAAGCGATATTATGGATTAAGTCTAAAATAGATTTGGTTGAGTGAGGTTACGAAAAATCCTATATGTGAGTGAGTATATGTGTATGGTTGTGGTACGGTGTGGGGTTCATATTCCAGCAGCTGAGACGTAGCTCTCGCACCTTGGTGGCATCTCAGGTTCGGAATTTTTCATTGTCCTTGTGCCTTTTGTCTCTTGTTTTGTTCTTTCTATAGTTTTTGAATTTCTTTTTACTCTTTTTTTTTTTTTTATGATTTTACTTTATTTGCACTAATTAGAAGGAAAGAAATTAAATGTTTGGGAACAGATGATGGAGGAGAGTAAATTTAAAATAAATTCAATGGTTTTTTCAGTAAGCATATTGAAAGGAACTACACTACTTGTATTCTATAATAAAATGAAGTAGTTGAAGATATGACCTATGAGTTGATGGATCATGTTAGTTATGCCTTATCAGTATTTTGAGGCAAAAGTTACAAATTGTGATACGACCAAATAACTTACTTTTTCTACTTACAATAGTAGATAAGTAACTTATTTAAGATAAGTAAGTTTGGTTTATGATTAATTGTAAGTAGTTTTTTTATTTAAAGCTACTTAATCACTTCAATTTAAGCTACATAAGGCAAAAGTAGCTTAGGTAATTTACAATCCAAACACCTCTTTAATGAATTATTTTTCCACAATTGAACTAGATTGCAAAATTTCAAAAGAGATTCAGTTTAAAAAGCTATTATGTATTTGTTCTTTCATTTTTTTTTTTTTTTTATAATGTTTATGTATGGATTCTCAAAAGAGTAAAATATAATATTAAGCTAGTTGTAATGTTCAAAACTGTTTTTTTAATTATAAGTGAACTAAAAATGTATAAATTATATGGCTCATAAGTTGATAATTATTCAAGATGTTATTTTTAACAAAGATTCAATGCGGAAAGAAATGAACAATCAAACTAAGAGTTATGGTAAATAATTGAATTGAAATTTTCAAACAATGTTTAAAATTAGTCTATTAATTTAAAAGATCAATAAGTTAATGATACCATTAAAAATGAAGTTAATGAAAAACATTTAAATAAGATGTCGGATTCTCAAACTCAAAGTAATTAAGGTCAACCAAAGAAAGCTATAAAACATTTTATTTGGCTTAAAAATTGTATCACTGCTTATGCTTATATAATAAAAAAGCGTAAGCCTTGTTCATTCTAAAAGTCATGTGAATTAGTAGATATTAGTTAGTGAGAAGTGTCGATGAAGGAAAAGATAAAAACTCTTCGTGAAAAATAAAACTAAAAATTAGTTGAATTATCCAAAGGACAAATGGTTATTGATTGCATATGGGTTTAGAAGCTAAAGAAAGAGATTATGCTTGATATAAAAGCACATAAAAATGCATCGATAAAATTGTTGAAAAATATAATGCCTGAATGAGTGGTAAAAAAGTATGTTAAAAAATCAAGTATTGACTATTTCTATTTTCCTGAGCATAATAGAGGTGACGCTTGATACATAGGAACTCATCCTAACTTAAATTAAACTGGCTATATTGTTGAAACCATTGTTGTTGAGTTTGGGTATTAAAATTAACTTGGTTGAACAATCATAACCTCTAATTTGTAAGTACCTTTTAAAAAAGTCATTAGATATTTTTTATTTCTAACCACATAATAAATGTCCATCAATCTAATATTTTTTACTAGTTCGAACAAGCTTGAACAATTTCGCTTTTTTCACTTGAAAATATTTTTTCTACTACTAAATAGTGAATACCGATTTGTTCATAAATTACATATTACAAATGAAAAATCATAAGGTTTAAAGTTTTTAACTAACTAAATAAAAAAAACCATAACATAAAGGATTAACATCCCCATTGTTTCCTGTGGTGTGGTCCACTAGAGCCTTCAATCCACTTCATTTTTTAGATATGCCATGAATGATCTTTAAAAAGTGGACGGACGGCTTGGATAAGCAAATATATCACTATGGGCCCCATAAAGCACTGACAGGACTGTCCATCTCTAGATAGGTCCTAGTAGGGGTAGACCAGTAGCACCCAATCTGCGGACGCGACTTGGTTGGTGACGCGAACACCAGCCAACAAGCTGGTGTCAAAGCTCTGTGGGTCCCACCATGATGGATTTGTTTTATTCACTCCGTCCATCCATTTGTACAACACATTTTGAGGCATTAAACAAAAAATGAGGCAAATACAAAGCTCAAGTGGACCACACCACAAGAAACAGTGAGGAGAATGATGTCCACTATTGAAACCTTCATAGGGCCCACAGTCATGTTTATTTGTCATCCAACCTTCTCTCTCTCTCTCTCTCTCTCTCTCTCTCTCTCTCTCTCTCTCTCTCTCTCTCTCTATATATATATATATATATATATATATATATATATATATATATATATATATACACTGAGTTGAGTTGAGTCTGTCAATAATCGAGTCAAGTTTGAGTTCGAGTTCGAGTCGAGTCAAACAGGGCTGTGATTAAAACTAACTCGAATTTTTTATAAACAGACATTGTGGTTCGAACACAAAGACTTTTTGTTCGAATAGAGTTTTACCGAGTCATACCGAGTCAATTTGAACAATCAAACTTGATTCATGTCCAGCTCTATGTATAACATCCACTTTGTACATCATATAAATCCCCAAGATTACTGTACTGATACCAATCCAAAGCTCAAGGTTGTCGTAACAATGGCAACCGTGCAAAGTAATGCCTAAAAGATCCAACTTCATGCGCTGCAAGTAACCTAATTTTTCATATGGTCTTTTTTCTGGAGATGCCCTTTTGCTCCAATGGGGACTTGACCCATAAATGGATTAAACAGCACATATATACGCACCACTGTGAACCCTACACATAATCTAGGTTTTAATGGACGGGCATCCCATCCAAACTATTTCGTGTGGGCTGGAACTACCTGCTTTTTCCAAAGGCCTAACTTTTTGCTCTAGGCAACAGTTGGAGTAGATACCATGCTTTCATCAGGGGCAGCTCATTTTACATAATACATCATTCAGATCTACTTTGAAAATGAGGCCACTTCACAACTGATCAAGTGAGCCACAGCTAAAAATAATTCATGACTGCCCGAAGAGTGAAACTGCCTCATAGTTTGGCAGAAGATGTAAGCATTACTTTCAACTAGATTGAAAGCTCAGATCCTGTGAACGTGTTCTATACTTGTTGTGTGTGGATATGCAGGGGATTTCTGCACGCGTGTGGGAATTAGCTAACATTATAGTACATATATAGTATATTCATGTAGCCGATTTGCTCAGCCAACACACATGTAGAATCATGCACATCCAGAGACGAGCTCACATGAGATTCGAGAGCTTTCTATCAAGTGAACCACTGCACTTAGATATTCTGGCCTAAAAATCAGGCCATTCCCTCCTCAAGCGACCAGTATAAAAACAAAAGGGGTGGCCAGAAAAGTTTCTTTCGTACAATGTAACCGGCCGAAGCAGTGAACGGCCTGATTTTCAAGGAGGAAGATTAGTGGGTCCCACCTCAACTGATGAGAGAACTCAAAATATTAGTATAATAAACGTAAGTATACAGCGTCTTCCACAACGGCACGTGTCTTACCATACGGATGGCAGGAATCTATGTACGTACGTGTGTCTTATCAAAGGTCCACTTACGTATAGAATGAGGAGAAAGCACTCAGGCATTGATGGTTATGTCAATATCCACATATGATATCAGCTCATTTGTACGTGATCAACTGTTGGATTCATATCTGTTACTAATTCTTTGTTAGGCCACCTACTTTAAGCTAATCTAATGCCCAAATCCCTGATTTTCAGCCTTTCATCATACACTCAAATGTTGTGTTGACGTCACCAAGTTCTGTGGGCCCCACCTGATGTGTGTTATATCCAAACCGTCCGTCCATTAATTTGGCCAGATCTTTGTAGGGCTTCAGCCCAAAAATCAAATCTATCAACCGATTGGACGTTTTACAACGTATTCTTCGTCTGCTTCCTTCTTCTCATTATTTTATCTCTCTTTTTTTCAACAGAATTGTCGTTTTGCGAGAGCAGCTCATATCCTACCTCTCTCTCCCCCACTCGCGCTGTCTGTGAGATCTGGATTGCTCATTATCTATGCACCCCTGCTGGAAAGTGAGGCTGGTGATGAACTCACACCCATCTAGTCTGCGACATGTATGTGAAAGATTGTTTGAATTCTAGCAGATTTCTACATTCAGCGTGCATACGTAGCCACCTGATGACTGGACCAGTGTGGTGGCAATGGCATATAAGCCACGTGGCTCACTAGGAACGGCCAGGATCTCGAGCACAAATAACGCATCAAACGGGTTGAGAGAGGACTTGCATAGTTCCCATGTGCGTAGCCGTGGCATTGCTCTTTCCAAGAAAAAAAAATGCACTCGATTTGCACTGGAACACGTTTTGTACGGATGAAGTTGCTGCGATGGAAACCTAGGTGGGGCCCACCGTGATGTTTGTGAAAAATCTACTCCTTCCATTCGTTTTGTGAGCTCATTTTAGGACATTATTAAAAAAAAAATAGCAGGATTGAAGACTCAAGTGGGCCGTACTAATGGAAAAGGTGGGTAGAGAAATTCTTAGCGTTGAAACCTTCCTGGGTCCACAGTGATGTTTATATGCCATCAATACCGTTCGTAAAGTCATTCCTACTGGGATGAACCGAAAACACAAATATTAGCCTGATTAAAAACTTCTATGGCCCCGCAAATATTTCAACTGTGGATATTCAATCCTCACATTTTCAGCCTATTTGAGTCTTCGATCTGGCTCATTTTTTTTTAATAATGTCATAAAATGATCTCACAAAACGGATGGGCAGGGTGGATTTCTCACAAACATCAATGGGCCCCACCTAGGTTCCCATAGCAGGAACTTCACTTCACTTCCTACGCAAAGCCTCAACAGGAAATCCGCGTCTCGTTTCCGTTGCGTGTGGGGCCACTGTGGATCTATTTCTCAAGCTCACAATAGGGTGGGAGTCCAAAACCAGGCAGATCAAAAACTCAGGCGGGTCACACGGCAGAAACACTAAGAATTAAAATGTCCGCCATCCAAACTTTCTTGGAGCCGATGATGATGTTTATCTGCCATCCAAACCGTTCATAAGATTATCACCACTGGGATAAATTATAGGCACAAATATCATCCTCGTATAAAACTTTTATGGCCTCACAAAGTTTTTAATAGTGAGCATCTAATTTCTACTGTTTGATCACGTGCTGTATATGGCCTACCTGAGTTTTGGATCTGCCTTTTTTTTTTTTACTTGTATTCTAGCATGAGCTTGAGAAACTGATGGATGGAAGAATTTTGTCGTAATGTGAACTTGAGAAGAAGTGGATTTCTCACTGCCGTCTCTGTGCACCCACTAGCTTCCAACCACGTACAGGAAGTCCTGTGAGAGGGACGCGGATTGCCTGGACGGGTCTTTGTGAGCCCACAATTATTTGTGTTTTATCCATTCTTCTATCCATTTTGGATCATGGTTTTAGGGCCCAGCAAAAATAAAAATAAAGCAGATCCAAATATCAAGTGAACTACATCGCACGAAAATAATGGTGAGTATTCAATCACCATTGTTTCCTATGGTGGGATCCGCCTGGTGTTTGGACTCATAATAAAAAATAAGCTGTGCACGAGGTGGCCGGCCGAGCCATGAAAATAACCACTTAACCAAAAATCACACAATCTACTCATAGGTTCACACACACACACATGCGCGTTGAATGTTGTTTAAGCTGTCCACATCCTTTTAGCATAACGTTATACTACCTGTCCTGATGAGTGGTAGCTGAATTCATTTGTTGCAGTCCTGAGTTCACATGTGCGCTGCGTGCGAAGGTCACCTTAATTCTACTTCTTCAGCTATTTCAACTTTCAAGAGTCGTGTAATTACCCATCTATAAGTGAAGTTAGTTGATGCTCTGGTTGCCTATGACCCTTGATAAGCATGCAGTTACCATATATTAACTTAAATAAAACCAACTAAATTATGGAAACATTAGAATTAAGTTATAGTCCGAAAAGTTAGATTGGTTGAACAATCGACACTTAATATTTTGAAACAAGATCATGTGATGTTTTATTAAATAAGCCTAATGTTTGGTTAACCATACATCCTGGTACACATAATCTGGACAGCTTAATTTGAAATTTTTGCATGACGTGTGTGCAATTTTAAATCCAGAGTAATATGAACTAATTGCATGGCCGAGATTGCTTCGTTTAATGCCGATAAAAATCCCAGAGGCAGTTTGAGACTTGCACGAGAAGTCCATTCGTTTCGTCCACAGAGACCCTTTCTACTTATAGAATAATGACATTTGGTCCATAGAACTTTCCATCTATTAAAAGCCCTGAGGTTGACCAGATCTTCTCGTTCACCTATAGTTAATTTACTAATATCGACCCTGTGGTTTTAACTGATGAGACGCGTGCAGCTCATTTCGTTATTGAAAGTCACAGTGGCAAAATAGTCATTTGACATTTTGGGGCATTTTTTTTTAATCCTCTTGTACATATTATTTCGTTGTGGGGGCCGGTGCTGTCTGTTTGCACCTAGTGGGCCCCACCGACAATACGATCTCACCCGTTAAATCTGGAACGTCCGTCATTTCCAATTGTTAGCATTTTATTTGGTGGTCGCCAATTGGTCGGTTGAGGGTGTTTCTTCAGTTTGATTTTCACGGTATGCTCCCTGCGCCGTGGGACCCACCATCTGCTCCCGTGTGCTGATAGGGACGCAGATTGCACCACGGAGCTACTCTGGGCCCACTATGATGTATGTGTTTTATCCACGCTCGTCCATCCGTTTTTCAGCTCATTTTAGGTCATTCGTCCAAAATTGAAGCATACCTAAAGCTCAAGTAGACAACACCAAAGGAAACAGTGGGGATTGAATCGCTTACCATTGAAAACCCTCCTAGGGGATCCAGAAGTTTTGGATCAAGCGTGTATGTTCGTGTTTTTCCGCTCACCATTGAAAACCTCTTCAGGGATGCAGAAGTTTTGGATCAAGCATGTATATTCATGTTTTACCTTCATCCAGATCTTTGTGACCTTACCAACAGGGTGGATGGCAAATAAACATCACTATGGGCCCTAGAAAGTTTTCAACAGTGGACGTTATAATCCCCATTGTTTCTTATGATGTGGTTCACTTGAGCTTTAGATATGCTTCGATTTTGAGCTTATTACTAAATATGAGTTGGAAAAACGGATGGATGGCATGGATAAAACACAGACATCACTGTGGGCCCCGCAGAGTCCTCCACTAGGGTTCACCGCGAAATCCACGGCCATGCTGATATGGTGCAGACCGTAAATGGGTAAATAACCCGACTAAATGGTCAAGCTAGTCTACTAATCTGGTGGGCCACACATGTAAAATGAATCGGACCATTGGTTAAATTCCTTTAGCCGTTGATTTCTCAGACTCGTGTGTGCCCACGTGATGAGCAGATTGGCCTATCATGAGCAAGGCATCTCAATTTTCACGCCCACCTATAGCAACTCCAATCTTGCACACGGATTACATGGTATGCGTGTGAGCAACGGGTAGCCGACAAGTGCACTCGCTTGAATGCGATTAGCACAGCTGAACCAGGGAAGCACGATGCTTTGGCTCAAGAGGTGTGCTTCAATTCATGCCTGCTTATTGCCATTTTTTTAAGTGGGGACCGTCTCTTTTTGCACTTGGGATCATTTTACAATGATCCAAGCCATTTATCTGATAGATTCCAAAGTATAGGTATGTGATGCCTAAAAAAAATCGTCAAACTTGTAAAATCCAGCCAACCGACCGCCAAACAAAAGTTACAATAAACAACCATTTAAAAAAAGGCCAAATAATGAATGGTTTGAAATATTTTGATCAAATCCTCCCTGTTCTTCTTCTTCTTTTTTTTATTTTCTTTTTCTTCTTGTCTTTTTTTTTTTTTTTTAGCCTCTCTAAGTGAGCTGTATGTTTTAAGTTGTGGTTTTTCTTTCTTTTCATTTGTCCTATGACCTAAAAAAGAAAAAAAAAACTGCTGAGGTAATCGAGGAAAGGATGTAAAACAAATAAAGAAAGAATAATATCTACTCTATGTGATGTGACATGAACCTTGAAGCCACAAGAAATAAGGAAAATTTGAAATATTTTTATTAATGTCTACCTCTAAAGTGCATGAGATTACAATGCTTTAAATAGTGAAACGCAAATCCTAATTAAGAGTCCTAGTTTAACTAGACTAGAAATTACTCAAAATGATAAGAGTATAAAAAATAAAAAGTTCTCATTTAATCGTGATGAATGACTCCTGGCATGATTAGACGTAATTCCTAAGAAGACGTCATATATTAAAACTTTAAAATGAATGAGATATGCCTAAATCAAAACTTACTAAAAAAAGAAAGTGTTTTCTAAAATTGCAATTTTTAGTGGGAGAGAGTCGTTTTCTTGTGAAACGGATTAGCAGTAGAAATTCACATGCGGTGTGTCTTGTAATAATACTCGAGTAAAAAGTTATGGTTGATTTTCAGTTCGCACTTTGAACAATAATTTCTTCCTATCCGGAATGAATTTCTTCGATTTAAGCACGCTCGCGGCCCAATTACATTATGCCTTATGTAGGACTGGACTCAAATCAGACAGATCTTCTGTTCAAATTTCTTCTAGTCCAACTGTGCCGAGAATAGGTCTACAGCCCTTTCCACATCACTAGGGCACACCTAAGCTACGCGTAGTCTTTAAAAGGTCTCGATCCCTAAGAAAACTCATTTTCTTATAAAAGTGATTTGGTGCTCTTCCCTATTTAACATAGGACAAACATGAGCTTAATATATATATATATATATATATATATATATATATATATATATATATATATATATATATATATATATATACACACACGCTCACTTGGGCACTTCTCTCACAAGAAATTCATGAACACCTTTTTATTGCTCATGGCACATGATGTGAGCCCAAAATTTGAGCTATCCATGTGATGCAGTACCCCAAAAATTCCAGTGCTCATCTTTTAATTTGATCAAGAATTTTGGTGGGCTACAACCGAAAGCAAGAGGCAAATCAAGGAAGGAAGCTGTTTCTTTCTTTCATGGCCCACCAAATTTTTGAAACAAGTTAAAAGATGAGCCCTGAGGATTTTTTGAGGTGTTGCGTCACGTGGACAGCTCAGATTTTGGGCTCATGTCATGTGTGATGAGCCATGAAAAAATGCTCACGAGTTCTTGTGAGAGAAATGCGCAAGTGAGTATTCCTCTCTCTCTCTCTCTCTCTCTCTCTAAATATATATATATAAACACAACTCACATAGGTTTGATGAGATACAGTGCCCCTAATCACATTAGCATGGGAGGTAGGTTTCCTATCAGGATTGCATCTTAGGTGATCAAAATCATTCATGTTCTCATTACTATCATACAGAAGCTATGATCTTATAATTCTACTTCACTGGTGATTATGACCTTTGACTCTTGGATTTGAATACAAGCCACGAATAAATTTTAGCTTTTAAATCATTTCCATACCCAACCATCCATTCAACAAACTTTTTTTTTTTTTTGGATGGCCCATTCAGCATAATCCAAGACACGAATAATATTAATACCTTGACCTTGGATGCATCCGACAGTGTAAGCCTACCATAGAATCCTATCAAAACCCACTTAAGTAAACGTGGATGTTCATTGCCAGCTCGCTCACAGTGGGAGCTACCATGATAGAAGTCATATGCAACTCTCTTACCACAATCACATAAAAAAATGGAAAACACGTGTGATGACAGGGACTGTTGATCTGGCAGCCCACCATGTGGATACGCCGTATCCTAAAAGCAATAGGAGAACTTTGGTTGGGTTGTCATCCGATCAATGGCATGCAAAGTGCAAATCTAATGGTCAGAGCAAAGAGGTATGTGATGTGAGAATACATCCTCAAATATTGCAACATGACATGCAGGGACTAGCCTTTAGATATGGGTTATATTTCAATGATCCAAACCGTCTATATGATGGGGCATATAAAGTCAATTAAAACTCCCAAATTAGGGTATTTTAATGCTGCATTATTTGACCCTTTTCCCTGAAATTTGAGTCTCTCTGAATAATCAGATGTTTGAAGTATTTAAATTCAATAGTTTTTCAGCTACTCCTGCATGCAGGCTGAACCCGATCGTGTATGCGGTTTGGATTGTTGGAAAGGACCCCAATCCAACCGCAATGGACTATTTGTAGTGGCAAAATTCCTAGCTCTAGCTAATTAGTCAATGGCAACTCTATTGCTCAACGTTTGTCCATTACCTATTTGCACCAAACTGCAAAACTACAAAAATTACTTGTCTAAATTTTTCATGGTAGAAGAGCTTTTCCAGTCCCTACAAAAAGCCGAGACAAGCTACTCTTTACGGGGCGACACAGAGAACCATGCTCTTATAGTATTGTCCACATTCAAGTATCACAAATACTTACATTCAGCCTCTCATGCCCGTTTTGTGCAAAAATCGTAAAGTACTAAGTTGTGTATGTACCACTTATACACCATACAGTCCCAAGCACCCCACATGTGATGTTGTAGATCTTTAAGCACTCCTCATATATCACATATGTTACCTTATGCTTTCAAACTTCATTGATATATCCTTTATTAAGTTTTCAATGTGCACGATCACCACATCCGCCAAATAATACCTCTTAGTTTTTCAGTGCTTCACAAACAACATGAGAAAGACCATATCAATGGTTTGAATCATCCATTCATTACCCTACTTTTACAAACTCAAAGCTAGAGGATGGTGTGTGGATCCTCAGCTGAGTCATTGTAATTTACCTGATGCCTCGAGAAAGAGGCGCGGGCCTGCTTGTCATTCCCCATGCCACCACCTGGATGTGGACTGGGTACTGCCCCCTCCTGTACCAAGCGGAGATGGGAGGAGACGTGGTGGGATTTGATTGGCCTACGGACCAACCACTGTCTATATGTCCGGCCAACCAATCAAATCTCACCACAACGCATGGTCTCCATTGGGTGGTGTACCACACTAGCATTTACGGCCCTCCTAAGGAGGACGCGATTGGGTACTACCGCTGTCTATTCCAAGTTCCGCACAAGCATGGACTTTGAGGGGCCACCATGATGTATGAATTTTATCCATGTTGTCTACTCATTTTTCTTCATATAATTTTAAGATGTAAACCCAAAAAAAGCACAGATCCAATGCTCAAGTGGACCCCACAATGTAGATTGAATTCTCGAAAGCTTCTTGTGGGCCAACAAAGTTTTGGATCAAGCTGATATTTGTGTTTCCCTTCATCGTGGTCTATATGACCTTAGGAAGAGGTTGAATGGCAAATAAGCATCACAATGGCCCTAGGAAGGTTTCAACTATAGGCATCATTATCACTGCTGCTTCCTGTAGTGTGGTCCACTTGAGCCTTGGATCTGCCTCATTTTTTGTGCTTATGCTCTAAAATGATACAGCAAAATGGATGGACAGTGAGGATAAAACTCATGCATCATGGCGGCCCCTTAGAGCCCTTGCCTTTGCTAAGCTCCGGAGAGGCAGGGTAGTACCCAATCCACGTCCTGCTAAAGGTGGACCAGTACAATCCCATAAAACAGCTGTTGTATGCAGCTCACACAATGACCAAGCTCCATGTGCCCACTTTATTATGTGTTTGACATCCAATCCTTACATTTGAAACACCACGTAATGTTAGACCCTAGGGCTAAAAATCAGCATGATCTAGCCACACAATGGGGAACCATGAGGGATGCTAACCATAGGTTTGTGTTTGGGCCTGTGATGGTGTTTATATTACATCTAACCTGATCATCAGATGAATATGAGCTCCAAAATTCAGCCTGATTCAAAACTCACACGGGCCGCATAAATTCATACCGTTTAGGAGGCCTACCAAGATTTTCATTAAGCTGATTTTTTAGCATGCACAAAGTTCCACAAATCAGCCAGAACCACAGGCTACACCCATAAACTAAGACATTTTAGGCATGATTTTATATCATTGCCCGTCATGTGGTCCACTGGACTTTTAATTGGGCCAATTTTGCTATGTACATAATCTCCAAAAATCAGCAAGATCTAAAATTCAGGAGAGTCATGCGTAATCCAGGGCAGTTGGCCAATCCTACACCTGTTTTTCCCATGCACAGGTGAAAAAGCTGATGATCAAACTGGACGGCTTTCCAGATCAGGGCACATGCCCACTTCATGTATCAACCGGTTCCGAGTATTTGAAATGCTAGGGCCCAACCAGCCTAGGCAAATTTCCTAATTTGGCCCACAAGTTTTTATAGCCCAGACAGCCAGCGAACCACTGGACCACAGCCAAGTAGCACCAATGACACGGAGTGAGAAGATATGTGGCAAAACTATCCTTCACATGATCAGACGGCTTATATTTAGGCCCGTTTGGATTGTAAGTTACTTAAGATAAGCTATTTATTAGATAAGTTACTTGTCTTGGTTTTTACTTATTAAGCAGATAAGTATGTATGGTAAACAACATACTTACCAGCCAATAAGTAAATAAGCATGTTTGGTAACAACACATTGATAATGGGGTGTGGTGTGTGAACTAACCCGCCCCCCCAAAAAAAAAAGGGTAACCTTTTGAAAGAAAATTTCTAATCTACATGTAATAAGTAACATATTAACATGAAAAGAAAAAGCTATGCACTGAGGCACTTTTCCTAACAGAATGAGCTTTTCTAATCCCACATGTGTGCAATAAAGCTCATATACATGCCATGCATGTGTTAGCATAGCACGATTAGTATGAGATACATTACATCCATCAGAACGGGACCACTATATGGATGCCCTGTCACAAGAATTAAGTTGATCCACTAGTTAGGTGGGCCACGGTCTACAGCTCTAGAAGACTTGGTTGAAGTTTTCTAACTCATTCACTTGTTTCCAATAACCGGTCCACATGGTGAGTGGACTAGAACCAATTTTGGGAAAGATGTAAAAGATCAGATCAACCTAATTCTTGGTGGATTGGATATTCCACCAATTTATGTAGGGCCCATCTTTCATGTGGACTGTCCACTGTGTGAGCCCCACCTTTAATGGTATAGTCCATCATGTGGGGCCTCCTTTGATATGGACGGTATGAGAGAGCACTAATTGAGTGAACCATGAGAGAGAACTTTGATATGTAGCATGACCAGAGAGAGGTAAGTAGAAAATCAAATTAAAGGGTGGTTAATTAATATTGGAGGGGTGGCTAACAGTGTGGGTGTGTACTAACACACACACACACACACACACACACACAAAGGTGGACATGAGAGAGATAAGTAGAAAAGTCAAAAGTCAAAAAGCTAAAAAAAAATATTTATTAAGATAAGTAATATTAAAGAGATGAGTTACTTTTCAATTATACTTACTAAATGAACTTAAGTGCCAAAAGTAGCTTAACGGCTTAAGTTCAGTCGAAAAGTAACTTGTTTGGTAGTATCCAAACGGGCCCTTAGGGACCACACTACATGTTTCCAAACAATCCGATCACTTCAATTGTCGTGAGGCAAAAACATAAGAATATTAGCATTTTAATTTATGGCCTATAGAAGAGAAATGGAACCAAAGTCAACATGTATACAATTGAGAAAGATTCTGATATTTGCCTCTCGAATCTTTCCATCTACGATATTATCTGAGCCAAGATTGACAGATGCAAGTCCAGTATCACTGTCACATTCTTTCCCTTTTTCTTTTTCTTTTTTAAAAGCTTGTTTAGGACGCGACTTCCCTGCCAACTGCCCGCAGGAAGTTCCTGCTGTCCGAAGCTACGCGGGCCTACCGAGATGTCCGTGTGAAATCCACCCCGTCCATCAGTTTATTCAGCTCATGTTAGGACATGACTTCAAAAATAAGTCGGATCCAAAACTTAAGTGGACCGCACTACAGAAAACAGTAGTGATGAAAATGCCCACCAATGAAACTGTGCGAGAGCCCACCATGCTGTTTATATTCCATCTAAACCGTTCATAGGATCATTCTAACTGGGATTAAATGAAAACACAATTTCTAACCTGATTCAAAACTTTTATGTCTCCACGGAGGTTTTGACGGTGGGCATTCCTTTCCTACAGTTCCCTGCAGCATGGTACACTTGAGTTTTGGATCTATCTAATTTTAGATCATGTACTGGCAAGAGCTGGAGAAACTAATTAATGGACGGGGTGGATTTCCCACAGCCATCTCAGTGTGCCCCACGTAGCTTCCCAGGGAAGAAAGTTACGGGGTCGCACCCAGCTCACGCCCTCGTAGGACGGAACAAGCCTGAAACCCGAGGTTTTGAGAATTGCCGTGACCCCAAGCTATGTGGGCCCTACTGTGATCTCTGTATTATATCTCTGTATTAAAATATTATCTAAAAAAAATCAAGTATATCTAAAACTCAAGTGAGCCACATGACAAGAAACGGAGGTGGCTAACGGCTGCTATTAAAACCTTATCAAAACCTTATCAGAACCACAGAAGTTCTCGATCAAGTTGATATTTGTGTTCCCTTCACCTCGATGTGAGTCTCCTTATGAGCAGGTTGGGCAGCAAATAATCATAACGGTGGGCCCCAAGAAGGTTTCAACAGCAGGCATTTTTTATCCTCGTTGTTTCCTCTGGTGTAGCCCACCTAAGTTTTAGATCAGTATCATGTTTGGGGTCATATCCTAAAATGAGTTGAGGAGACCGATGGACAGAGTGGATATGACACAGACATCTTGATAGGGCCGATGAAGCGTTAGGTTACAGGCGAACCACGTACCACTTGTTAAAGAGGAAGAGATTCCTGTCCAATAGCAATGGGCTCGTTGGGTTAGATGGGGAAATTCATCACCCAGCCGCTATCATGTGACAGTGTTTTTTTTTATTATTATTGTTATTATGGGTTAGTCATGCAACCCACCCACCCACCCACCCACCCACCCAATCAATCGATGCAATGCATCCACTGGTGCTGTCAGCAGTGTAGATATTTCACTGGTTCATAAGTTAAGTAGCTCTCAAATGGATGATGAAAGTGAAAATGGTCAACGATCAAGATTTAACTGGTAAAAGGTAGGCTGGGATCACCTGTTCCATTTCAACAGCGCTCATCCATGAAAGGATGCCAACAACTTTCGGACCTATTTTACACCATGCGGAAAACACCCCAAGCTCTATGGGGCCATCATGTTGTATCACTGACATCCACTCCGTCCATCAGGTTCTATCACCTACTCTAGGCCTGGGAGAAAGAAACATTAGACAGATCTAGAAATCAAGTGGGCCACAACACTGGGGAACAATGAGTATGGGATGCCAACCATTAGTTTGTGTGTTGGACCACCATGGTGTGTAGCTTTGATCAAACTCATTATGATGAAGATGGTATGATCTTTCCATTGTTCCTCGTGTTCTGGCCCACTTGATTTCTAGGATCCGTCTGATTTTTACTTTTTTTTCCAAGGCCTAGAGTAGATGATAGACCCTGACGATGTAGTGGATTTCAGTTGATACAACATGGTGGGTCCCACATAGCTTGGGTGAATCTGGACCATTCATTTTGGGAGATCAAAACCCGAGAGAAAAGAGGTCTTTTATTAGATGCCGGCACTTATGAACCAAAGTGTTCTTCAGATCGTATGTCACCAATATGTAAGGGCCAGCCTGTTGGACGGCCCGGATCCACCGGACCATACAGTCACGTGTCCTGTGGAGCGGTAACCAGCAATAACATATACACAAGCAACGAACCAGAAAGCAAGTTCTCCCGTTCGTTTAGCATGCGTGGCTCCATTCCACCTATGAAGATGGTCGAATGATCGGAACCTTAAATGTTTTTTTTTTTTTTTTTGGTGATGGTTTGAATGGTCAATGACAAAATAACCATGTTCAAATGGTTATCCTGACCCTTGATTTCTAGAATTGAACCTGAGGCGTTGTGTTCTTTTCAATGGCTTGCATTCAACCGTATGCATCAATTGGACAGAATGATAGGTTCACTGTGAAGCACAAAAGGTACCTAAGCACCAGAATGTGCAACGCATGACGGTGATTATGAATCGCGGCGTAAGGAAAATAAAGTAGGGAATTTAAAGAACCATTAACTCATTATTATGATATTGACGCCCATAGGACTTTTCCGTAACGGTTTTGAAGAAGTTACTCGTTAATTTTATAATTATTATTAGGAACATTCCACTAAATTACTTTAAGATAGTAAAATCGATCTATTCTAAAGCGAAGCATAACAGGATAATCACATGATCTTTGCCGAGATATAGGAGCATTCAATAGAATGGTAAACTACACTTGCTTCTAGATAGATGTGTGGGACAGGGCTCGGGGTACATGCTACCCACCCTTCCTCTGCTTTAAGAACCGTGTGGACGAAGAAAGGGCAGAAGGGGAGGAAGTTGGAAGCTGTGTTGGACATGCGAGAGAAGGGGTGGGCGGATTCTGTGGGTACCTTAAGTAGGACTTACCGATATGTTTTTGTAAAATTTACTCCAACCATCAAGAGTATTATTCTATGTTTGGCCAAAGGCCTAAAAGTCAGCCCCATCCATAATTATTGCATGATTGGAAACAATATTTATGGCAACATACCTTCCAAATTATTTCTCTTGGTATGGCCCACCTAAGTCACCAATGGATCTAATTTTTAGATCTAAGCTTAAATTTTGATGTGACATCTAATAATTAGAGTGAATTTTATATAATCATCATGGTGGACCATGAAAAATTCAAGAGTAGATGTTTCTCTCCTAATTATTCAGCCCATCTGAATCACAGGTTTGCTTGATTTTTTTGCCCCAGAGCTAACATAGGATTATATATCAAATAGCTGAAATAGATGTCACATATGCATCACAATCAATGGTGGGCAACTCTTATTGTGATGTGTATCTAAGTTCCACTCCAACCATTAGACATGATATTTGGCTTAGGCCTAAGGCCCAAAAAAAAAAAAAAAAAAAAGTTGACGTGTCATTTAAGAGGGGTGTATTAGAAGAAACAATGGGGAGAGAGCCATCCAGCCCTGATTTTTACAGGCTGCACCGTAAGCCCATAATGGTCATATGAAATTCACTTTTAACCATTAAATGTTACACCAAAATTTAGGAAATGGCCTAAAAATCAGGCAGCCAACACTGATGAAAATAGTTTAGAGAGCAAGTGTTGTATTGACCTCCCAAATCATGGATGGGGTTCGTAGTTAGGTCCTTGACCTACATGGGGGAATGTATCCATCAGTCGGGGTGGATTTCACCTAAACATCTTGGTAGGGCCCGCTCGAGCTGCTAACTCCTTTTCTTGCAGGGCCTACCTGAGCTTCGGTTTCAAAATATCTAAGCTAGGGTACTTCAATGATAATTACCTAAATGAATAGGCTGGCTTATCTAAAATCCTTCAGACAACGATAGTGGGATATTATTTGTAAAATTCCCAATAAACCATGAAAGTTCCATCAAAACAGGGGACAGACCCTATTAGCTTTGCACCAGTTAAAAAATGGTGGTGACGGATCCTCTCTCACCCATGGCACTGAGGTACACCTCATCCAAATTTTGGGTCTCATTGTGGTTCGGATGTATCTTTAAATCGGACTGATCAAGTAAGCCTAATAATCCAATTAATGGGATATCAAATGAATGGTTAAAATTAAAATAGTGAGGGGTCGAAATTCAAAGGAAAGATCCTGATAATTAATTAAATATTCTCACTGAAAATTTTATTATGCACCACCCACAGTTAGATCAACAATGTTGTCCGTAGATGGTGTAAAACAAACATAGGAGTGGGGCGGAAGAGATTCCATGAGGTGATTGATAATGACACAATGGAGACGGTTATATCGTAAATAAAACAGAGCCGGAGCCGCCTTTTTTTTGTTTTTTCTATTTTTTTTTATCAGTCATGCGACGCACCCAACCAGCCAGAGCCGCCTTAGGCGAAATGCTTTTATTGGTGCTGAGTAAACTCTGTTGGGCCCACCATGAATGTATGTGGTTACTCAACGCTGTCCATCCGTTTTTCCATAGATCATTTTAGGGGTTGAGACTGAAATTGAAGCACATCCAAAGCTCAAGTGAACCATACCATAGGAAAAAGTGGGAATAATGATTTCTATGGTTGAAACCTTGCTGGGGCCACATTGATGTTTATTTGTCATCCAACTATTTATAAGATCACACATACTTATAAATAGAAAAATAAGATATCAGCGTGATTCAAAACTTCTGTGGCCCCCTTCAATTCACTTTTTTATGTTTTTAGTGGGGTCCACTTGAGCTTCGTATGTGCTTCATTTTTGAGATCGAAACCTAAAATTATATGGTTAAATAGATGCACGGAGTGGATAAAATACATAAACCATGGGGAACCCCACGGAGTTTACTCAGTACGCAATCCGCTTCCGCCTTACATAGCCCACACTGAAGATATAAAGTGGATTTCTCTCAGCTCTCTCCTGAATTATAACGATTGACTCTTCCTGCATTCAAACATCCAATGAATACCGACAATCTAATTCTTAGGGATGTCCATCGTGTTTCAGTCTTAAAAATTGTTCATCGAGTATGGTCCCCACTGGATGTACGGTCTTGATCAATAATTAACTCAGGCCAATTGAAGAATGGAAGAGTAGCTCTACAATATTATGATAGAAAACGATTCTTATCGTGTCATTTTTCGAAAAGGAGTCCGGTTGGCGTTGGCAAATCGAGACGTTCCATATTCAAGCGCTTAAAACTTATCCACCACACATGCCAACGTGGCTTGTATTTACCAGATCTGAAACATTGAAACGCAATATCACTATTGAATTTATCTAATCAAGAAATAAGTCCGTCCAAATAATTAATTGAACAATATTTAGATGTTGAACGTGGACCATTGAACTTTTCCTAAAAAATCATTCATTCGTTAAACGTGTGAACATTGTCCAACGCGATTAAATAGAAATAGTGCATAACATTCGGCGCATTACTACATTGTGAACGTCTAGGATCGTGAAAACGTGGACGTTTGTGATGCGTTTATTATGGAGGGTTGAAGAATGGGCGTGTGGAATTTGCATTTGTAAAGTAGGAGGGAGAGGGATTAGGCGGCGGCAACGCCATACGCGTAGGATGGGAAGGGAGCCCCCACCAGAAGATAAACAGCTCAAGTCGACACGCGTTTCCGGTTATGGTGACGTCAACGGGTCCTATCAGCGTAACGACGGGAGCGTCACCCTCGTTTTGATCGACACGTCCTAACGATAACGATGTGGCCGCCGCTGGCCACATGTCGGGCATGATGTGTGGGGTCCACTGTCGTGTAGGGGAGGAACTTGACGGTGGAAGCGGATTGTGTGGTGACCCCAACCCAACGTATATCACTGGTGACCGGACTCTCTGGCCAGTTTTCTCAGTATCAGTATCGCGTTACGTTTCGTACTTTTTGGACAGCAGATACGTATTACATATCGGTAGGAAATATTGGTTATATCGTAGTATGTATCGCACTTTTTTGAGAAACATAGGGAAACATTGAAAAATTGATTGAATTTTTCAATGAAATTTCAAGGATTGTTAAAATAGACCTTAATATATACATTTAAATCATAATATGTAACAAAAAAAAAGTCCACATAATGAAGTTCTTTTGTAAAAGGGTCCGAAGCTATGCGTTATCTAACTGAACTGATGCAACCATTGTATAAATTGATTCCATGACATGTACAAATGTAACGAGATATTAATATAAAAACAACCAATACATTGACAAAGTTAAATAAGCAAGAGAGTTGAGAAATATACCTATGGATGCAACTGACTGTTGCCTAGACCCACGTAGAGTTGCGCGGTGGCTCGTAATCATCGACTCCATCTCGACAGGGTTGGAAATAGAACTGCTGCTTCACAAAACGACAGTATTGTGCCCAAGTCATAATAGAATGGTACCAGCTAAGATACTCCCTGACATAACGTTGGTACTCATCCGTTTCAAACTGAACCAATACGTCCATCCGTGGGTACTGTGTAATCGTAACAGTCTGTGACTGATATGGAGCTGAGATGGGCATAGATGGTGCTCCAGAATATCCATATTGTTCGCCATATGTGTACTGTGTCCCATGACCCTACCCATATGCAGAAGCGAACTCCTAATCGTAGTCGAAAAATGATGTGTCGTAGCTGCTGGAGTCGCTCACCGCATATCCACCAGGTTTGTATCCATACTGTGGCATTGAACTCGAGCTCCCCTCCCTTGAACGTGATGTAGATCCAGAGTCACAACGTGCCCGATCCCTAGTGTCACGTAGACACCGACGACCGTATGTGTCTCTCATCAAAATACCCAATAGTCGCTCCTCTATATTTGTAAGTGGCTGAGTTTTCTATTTCTCACACAACTTCTTTCTAGTGTATGCTTTGTTGATTACAAGCCGCGGACGTGGTTCATTTGGCCAAGAACCGTGATCGGTGTCCTGTGTGGCATGATTAAACTCTCTCTCCCCTGTAAATGGGCTAAGTGGTCTCTGAGACTGACTCCCAGTATGAGACTCGCTCTCACCGCCACCATCCCCGTCATCATCATCATCATCATCATCATCATGCCGTCCTCATCCCCATCATCATCATCATCATCATCATGCCGTCCTCATCCCCATCATCATCATCATCATCATCATCATCATGCCGTCCTCATCCCCATCATCATCATCATCATCATCATCTCCACCACCATCACTTGTCGTATCTGATAATGTCTCACCTTCACGTGACCCGCGTGATAAAGATTATCGCGGGCTCCCCTCTGGATCCCTCGTCAAAGGGTTGAATGACTCAGGTGGAGATCTCTACTCCTGTATATGGGCATCAACATCAATGCCTTACTCTACTACCTCCGCCTCCACATGTGGCTCTGGTCTCCCATCAGATGTATCAAAGTCATCCGACCTAACCTACAAGTAAAGTGGGTCATCATCATTCGCATCCACATAAGCATGATGTCTGATAGTCATCAGATCCAATGGGTTTTCCTGCCTTTCTTCTTCCTTCAGTACGGAGCACCCTCTCCCGTAGCTTCATGTTATAATAGCATTAGACCAGCTTCTAGAGCCTGTCGTACTCTATCCGATTCCGCTTGTTCGTGTAGATCAGTGCGGATGTACTCCAATTTCTCTCATAGAGTGAGGAGGACACTGTCTGTGCCAACACACGAATAGTCAAGCGCTGAAAGACCTCGCAATTACAGTCGTACATGGCCCACCATTCACCTACAATAATTGTTTCTCATTACTATAATATCCACCAAAATAGTACGAAAACTATAATTTGCTTCGAAGAGATTGTATGAATTACGATTCACGCAACAACTCACATAGCACCATAGACGTCCTCGACCTCATCGTTGCTTCATTCCTAAACATCCCCACAGCATCACGAAATCTAACCATCTAATAAATGTATGAAGCAATAATGATAAGTTTAGAGTGTTTTAAGATATAAGATGAAACTAGTACTACGATAAATACAGACATGTTTACCTCAGAACCGAAAAGTGGCTTTCCCATCACAATGAGGGAATAATTTTACTTACACCTCGGGCCTTCTTCAATGAGTTGTCTTGGTAGAGCTTGCAGGTTTAGTGGTATTTTGGATTCAAAAAGTATACTGAATGGCAACAACATACACATATTTATAGATTTAATCAATATAATGGTACATAAACATGTGTAAGTGAATGATTCAAGTACATACCAGCATTATGAAGTGGATGTGATAGAGTCTTTTCCCAATGATTGTCGATTATTTTATGCACCCATTGATACGACTTAGGATTTATAACCTGGATGACATCTTTCATCATTTGTATGGATGCATACAATGATCCCATTGATGGAGTCACTTCATTGTTGACCATCCTCAAGACACTATATATAGGCCCGATAATGGCCAACACACCGCGCACACGTTCCCAAAATGAATGACTCAACACAAGCTCATCATACCTCCAAGTCACTTTCTTGAGACGCTTTTCCCAATCATCATACTCCTTAGAGGAGAAGAGCTCCCGTAGCCCCAGCTTGCTTGTGTTTCAAATGCTCTTCAAGGCTATGTAATTTGTGACGAACCGTGTCACCCCAGGCCGCACTATATCCCCACCACACATTTTTTTCATCTCAACCAACAACCATGTGTGGTTGTAAATATAACCCGTGATGAGTCGTGCGTCTATAATAGTCGTCTTTACAGCCAGCCTATCTCCAATCGCTTCTAACATTAGATCTATGCAATGGGTTGCATAAGATGTCCAGTACAAACTATACTTTTGTTCGAGATCGCCTTCACAAAAGCGTTTCCGTTGTCTGTCACAAATTCAACAATATTCTTTCTCCCAACATCGTTCATCACTCTGTACATTAATTTGTAGATGTAGTTTGAATATTTAATTTTGTCGCTTCCATCTACAGATTTAAGAAAAATTGTCCTTCCCCTGCAGTACACCATAAAATTTATGATCGACATCTTCGTCGGTCCAATCCAACCGTCACACTGACGATGCAGCCATACATCTCCCATGACGGCTTGTACGAATCCACATAGGCCTTCATCTCATTA
This sequence comes from Liriodendron chinense, assembly GCA_003013855.2. Taxonomy (NCBI): domain Eukaryota; kingdom Viridiplantae; phylum Streptophyta; class Magnoliopsida; order Magnoliales; family Magnoliaceae; genus Liriodendron; species Liriodendron chinense. The sequence goes on along the minus strand of PVNU02000736.1, from coordinate 632,823 downwards.
TACTCTTCATCAAGATACGTCTCTATTATCTCACAGGGTGAGGGGGGCACCACACCCTTACCCTCTCGTTGCACTTCAGATATCATATTCTTAAACTGCGCGCTCCCTGCTACATTTACAAGAACCTAACTGTATATGAAAAATATCGCAATGAACTTTCCAACTTTCTTTCTCACATCCTCCACCAAACATGTTTTTCAACTTCTTTTGTGTGCCCACGGCCCCCTTATACATCCTCGGCTCTGAAGGAGTATCCAAAATTCACATACTACCACCACGTGTCAGTCCAAAAAAATCTCACCTTGTACTACCCCTGGCCCCACTTCCCCTATCCCCAGACCAACCCCCCCCCCCCCCCCCCCCCCCCAATGCTCATGAGTAGACCCCTCAATTCTAAGTTTGCTCGCCTCCACCCTCCTCATTTGATCATCCTCTCAACGTTCTTGCATTGATTCCTCAACCGCACACCTATAATCTGGATCCTCGTCCCCATCTAGATCCACCACAACAAATGGTGGCCACCCCAACTCCTCTCTAATCATCCTCTCTCTTGTAGCTCTTTGATCTTTTATCTTTATATTTTTTTAAAGCCTCCCTAATCTCCTCTCTCACATCTTTTGGACATTTTGGGCAATCTTTAACATTTTTGTACCCGCCTGCTAAATGTTCCTTCAAGTGGGTTACACCACCACTCTGTGACACATGGCCATAAAAACTACATATGGCCGCAAATCAATTATTGGGAACAGCACGGCCATATTTCCATCCAATATCTAGCTGTCTCCCTCCTCTGCGTTCTCCTCCACCTTATGACATGTTTTACCTACAAACATGAAATCAGCAAACAACAACCACACTTAGGAATGAATTTATAATAATCAAACAAAAAATTGAAAAAAATAATTATTAAATATAATTATTAAAAAAATAATTAATTATTGTTGTCTTAGGGGGGAATGATGCAAATCGATAGATCAGCCCCCTTATGCCCTTACAATGTTGATTTTGATCCATCATTACTCTCAATTTGGGAGGAATTGGAAAATTTCGAAGTTCCCCCAATTTTTTTCAAATTGGGCCACATACACTCGAATCATGAAATTGGAGTATGTGTGATGTATTATTATTTACATAATAATTTTTAATTTGACTTACAAATGGATTGACAACTATTTCAAAAGAAATTTTTGAAAAAAAGTTATAATTAATTATTTTTTAAGTAATTAGTAATTAAAAAATTAATTAAATATTTTCGATTTTGAAGAAAAATGTTGCCAATCAATAGATCAGCACTCTTACATCCTTAAAATGTTGTTTTTAATCCAACATTACAAATAATTTGGGAGGAATTGAGAAATTCCTCCAATTTCCCTCAAATCGGGCCACATACACTTAAATTATAAAATTGGAGTGTATGTGATATAATTACTAACATAATAACTATTATTCTAACTTACAAGTGGATTTACAACTGTTACAAAAAAAAAAAAATCCGAAAAAAATTCATAATTAAGTGTTTTTTAAATTAATTAGTAATTAAAAATTAATTAAATATTTTTAATTTAGCGAAAAAATGCTATCAATCAATAAATCAGCCCTCCTACATCCTTAAAATATTTTTTTTTAATCCAACATTGTAAATAATTTGGGAGGAATTGAAAATTTTTTAAATTTTCCAAATTTCTCCCAAATTGGCCCCCATATCTCAAATCTCCAAATCGAATGTTGAAATACTTGATTTTTCGTGTAAAACATGAAAAATCAAGTAGTTCAACTCATTTGAAGCAAGTTGTAGTCGAATTGAACGAAAATAAAACTAGATTGGAAGAAAAAATCCTCACCAAGTTCAATAGTGGGCCACCTTTGGATTTCCTTCGAAAGCAACCGTATCCTTTTAGATTCTTACCATGGAAGCTCCGTAATCTTCCTAAAATCAACTTAAGTAAAAGAAAATTGAGAAAAAATAGGCCTTCAGACGTTTTTTCTCAAAAAAAAAATTCAACTTCTCCAACGTTCCAGTGGTTCTGAACGATACCTGGATGATATCATCCAGGTATCGACGATATCTAAAACCGTAAATTGAAAAGGTTACGATATTTTGACGATATATCGTGTAATATCGATACATAGTGCGATATTATCGATATCACACGATATATCATGTGATACCAAGGAATCAGGGTTTTTTTTTTGTTATTACTGGACCGATATTTATCGGCAGCCAGTGATACTGATAATATCGGCCGATATTATCGATACTGCAAACACTGCTCTGGGCCCACCATGATGTATGTTTATTTGCCATGCAGCTTGTTCATATAACAAGGGTGGGTGGGTGTACTAACAATATGGGGTGTGTGAACTAACCAATTAAAATAAAAAATAAAAAATAAAAAGAAAGGTCACCTAACCTGAAACTGTGTCTGGCCTGCTAGCCCAGCTGGAAGATCCCAAGCGTTTCAATAGCAGGTCTGAGGTTCGAGTGCTAAGGAGTGCCTCGCCTGCTAACTCAACTGGAAGACATTGGGCGTTTCAACAGCAGGTCTCAGGTTTTAGTGTTAAGGAGACACACTAACCCCACCGGTGGGTGGGTGCATCATGTAACTAACCATGTGGGTGCGTTGCCCAGCTACATTAACCCAACCCAGCGGGTACATTGTGTGACTAACCGTGTGGGGTGTGTTGCACAACTAACCGGGTGGGTGCGTGTGAACCAAAAATCAAGTCTATACGCTCATCAGGTAGGCCACACCGAAGAAAAACATGTCTATCCACTCAAAACTTCCAAATCCACATGCTGTCAACGTGATGGTGGCAAGGGCCATATTTTTGGGGCATCCTACTTTTATAGCAGGGCAACCCTTTTGAACAGTTGGAATCGTACACAAACCACAGTAGTCCCACAAGCAGAGCCGTCAATAAGCTTATTTCACAGCGAAGTTGTAGAGGATACAGCTTGCATTTACATACGAAAGAAAACATCAGTGAAGGCCGACCCTATCTCAACATTGGACTAGGTTCAAAGTAAGCCAACTTGACTTTTAGACCCTATAATAACTAACTGCGGCGGACATCAGGCTTGATATTTGTCGTATTGATCAAAATTTATATTATGGCCTCATGTTTTTCACGTTCAAGCCCATGCCTTAGTGGTAGACAGAGTATATAACTCAACAATGGGTACTTGGGTCTCAAAGCATGCTTTTACCCATCAGAAACTAATAAAAAAATAAAAACTCTTTTGTAAGGAAGACATGCATCTTGAAGTGTGCATGCATGTCACCTTATATGTACCAAGTATTGGTCATGGACATGAAACCCTTATCCACCCATATAATTAACCTTTGGTCGCATCTACCTAAAGGCCTAACACTGAGTTGGACTGATTTGACGTTGGTAGGTTGAGTATGATTGATACTTGGAATGCTTTGGAATGGAATGGTTCAGAGTAGATTCATGAATGGAGAAGATCAAAGGCTTGGATCAAATCTTTAATGCCATGTTAACTACAAAGATGATTGGAACACTTGTGTATATTGCTTTGGGAGTACATGAAAGGGAATTTTCCCAACAAAAAAAAAAAAAGAAAACTACCTAAATAATATAAAACTTATGTTCCAATACCTTTTCGACTGGATACCTCATTAATCTATATAATTATCTTTTCATTGCCTTTTGAATGCATTTCTCTAATAGTCGGTTGGGTGGGTGTGTAAGCAAATTGGTCACATACTTAGGTGGGACCCACTGTGATGTTTATGTTGTAAAATCCACTCCAACCACCAGGTAAATCATCCCATATTAGACCAAAGTCTCAAAAATCACCCCCATCAATGATTCAGGTGGACCACATGATTGGAATCAATGTACAAAGCAACGATCACCCTTCAACTATTTCCCTCCATGTGGCTCACCTAATGTTTTGCTCTAAATTGTGTAAATTAATCCCCAATTCCATCATACATTTGCATGGAAGATGCTATTAAAAGGGATAACTGACAAATGTTTTCTTATTTGCCGATGAATGAGAGAGATTTAAAGGATTTCAAGATAAATAGCACAACTTAGGATGTCAAGAGAACAAGCCTTAAAAAACCAAAAGATGAAAGAATTCAAAGATCAAGTTCAAAAGTGTAGAAAAAACTTTCCTTGATAGGTGTTCGATAGAATTCGATCCCATCGAAGTGATCTTCGAGAGGACGAGAGGACGTCGATCCCATCGAAAGACCCAATGAGCGTACATGACCTGGATTGATATTTGGAAGTTGTTGGACTATCATCGAAGAGACCTTCGATCCCATCAAATGGGGGCATTGATGACATCGAAGCGAATCAAATTTTAGAGCCAACTCTCTAGACTATCTGGACACATATTCGATCCCATCAAAGTGTTGTCGATTCCATCGATGATCCTATTGAACACCTTTGATCCCATCGAACAACATATTGACAGAGGCAGTGATTTGTGCGAATTTTTTAATGTCGGTGGAATATTTCAAATCTGCGTAAATTGCTGGATCTTTTGCATTTAGAGGCTTATCCCCCACACGTCCAAAGTACTCCTAGAAGGCTTAAAAGCTAAGGAGCAAGAAAGATTCAATGGTGGAGAGTTCTACTTTGACTTTTTTGAATTTTTCCAGTTCTAATTTCTTTTTCTGTTTTTGAGATATTTTAATTCAATCATGTCTTTGATTAGCTAAACTTTTTATATAGAGCTAAGAGGTAAAGCTTGTAATCATTTATAATGCTTTTACTTCATTAATTCAAATATATTTAGGATTTAATATTGAATTTAGATAATTCTGAGATCTCTTGTGCTTGTTATACATAGGATGCTTATGAATTTTTGAGGTTAATCAGATTGGTTTTATGAAAATTGATTGATAGAAACCCTAGATTCGTCGTGATTTTCAGATACGGTGAATTCTGTGAGTTCTCTATTAATTCAAATTCTCTGAGTTGAAATAAAACTACTCTTTTGAAGTTCAAATCTTTTGTTGGGTTTATGAATATGCTTTAAATAAATTTATCATCTAATTAGATAGGGTAGGACTTCAATTCCAAATGAGTTATTTTATACTTGAATTGATGGTTGGCATTATAAATTGATTACAAATGGATTCTTGGCGCTCTAATATTTTTAATTCCTGAATTTACTTTAAAAATCTAATTGTTGATGTTTCTGAATTTCATCATATTCATATAAATCCAAATTTACAATAAGTAAGGTTAATTGATTTGGAATTGTTACCTTAAAAAATAATTCCTATAGAATGGGAATGTAATTAGGTAGTTTTCTATAAAATTCACTATGAAGTATGCACAAGAGCACAATGTGTAGAATACGCATGTCTGTCGACATATCATGACAAATGGTCATGCTAATATGAGTATACATACAGCTGTATCCACCTATCCTAACAATGCGAAAATCATAGGTTGGTGATTAGATGTAGCAGGTAGCACACGGAGAGGTGTCACATGTATCGATCTTTGGTTAAAACAGAACAATCTATCTTCAGAAAGGGAATGGTGTGCTGGCTACTCGATCATGCGTTTTCCATCAAAGCAACCCAAAACAGAGTTGGGGATAATGGAGCTTATAACCCAAAATCGATTTTTTTATAATACGTCATTGGATGTCCAGAAAATGAAGTAACATTCAAACAGAGTCTCATCTGCCAAAAAACGAGGTGGGGATCATCGAACATATCACCTCAACGTTGTGACGCAATGCAGCGGATGCTTGGGCCTACCGTTGCTTGGACTCTACCGAGTTTGCAATTCCATCCTTTCCATTACGTCAGTTCCGTTGGGGTGGGCCAAAACTCAGGACATGGTCAGTTGAGGCACACGTGATCAAGGAGACTCCACCCTATGATTTCTCTTGCTTGGGTAATGTCTTTTTTGTGTGATCAACGGATAACATCCTCTACAAGGACAATGATATCCAAACCACTCTCCCAACATAAAACTAGGTGTATAAAAATCAATCAGGCAATGAGTTGTGTGTAACCCTTGTTACAAAGAGCCTGTGCAATTCAAAGCTCTATGTGGTCCACCGCATCGTCTGTGTGACATCCACTCCGTTCATGTGTCTGATCCAACCCATTACCACCCCTAGTTATGCTTAATTTCTTTTTGGGCTCAGACCTGGGCTTGTTGTGATAGGCCCATGTCAGGCATGGGCTAGGCTCAAGAGTAAGGGTCAGCCCAAGCTGTATCAGGCCCAAACCCAACCTACTACCACCCTTAGTTCTATATTTAAGGGAGTGAGAGAGAGAGAGAGAGAGACATGTGAAAATGGTTAACAAGAAACTCTATTAAGATATTAAAAAATCAGTTTTTGAAGGTTTTTTTTGGTTAAAAATATTAATCAAACATGGTTTATAAAGAGTTTAACAGATTTGTTTTAACTTAATCGGTTATTGATGTATCCAAACAGCACCTTATTTTTGGGGAGAAAAAGCGGAGGCTTGCTTAAATACATCCGGACGTGGTATAATGAGATACACAGATTCTTTAACTGTTGGATTTGGACCTTTTTGAATGAGACAAACGTTGATAAGGCTCCCCTTGGATAGGGATGCCAACGTAAAACAAAAAAGAGGTATCAGTGAAATTCAACGAGGGGCTGCACCTATTGGAATTTCAACCATTGGCTATGATTCAGTCCATTGGTGTCTTCCACCAAGCATATGATGGGCCTAATATTTCTGTGGAGGCATGGTCACGTGTATGGAAGGTGACTTTGCCTGAGAGATTTTTTAACCACAATGTCAATCCACTCGTTGGAAATGGAAACAAATGATAAATGGGTGTCATCCAAACATTGGAGGTTGGCTTGAATACATCCGGGCGTATTGCAACACCTTTGAATTTGGATACTGTTCCAATTATCCAGACTGTTTATTCCATTGGTCCCACCCTTTTATGTTAGACAACAAACAGATTCTCTAAAATTGCATTATTTTTAACCCTTTGAAATGTGGAGCTTTTGCTTTGGAAGTGGATGGTTACCATAATCTTTTAATAATCAGACTGGTCAAAACATTCAATTTGAGAGATTTTTCAAGCATCCCCATCTGAGAGAATCCTTATCACATAAACATAAACAGTTTGGATCGTCAAAAAAAAATAAATAAATAAAAAATCCAAAGACTAAAATCTCGATGCAACAGACGGATTTCCCAATCCTCTAACAGCTCGACCTTTTAGAACAAGTGGTGATTTGATATGATATCAGAGAGGAAGATCCTGTGTGCGAATCTTGAAAGTAGCAAATTAATATGCCGCCAGTGATATATTCTCCCATGGAAGGTTGTTTATAGTGTAAGTTGCGAGTATCCCTCTACAATCATCTCTATATATAAGCAAATTAAATATGGGATGGCATTTCACTCTTTCTTCTCCTTTGTGGAAAGGAAGAATATTGGAAAAGAGTCATTCAAGGTGGGGATGAAATGGATGTTGCATTTGATTTTTTTCCTGTATATGGAAAGCAGCGTCTGATCGCTTTCTAAAATAATCAATCCCATGAATGAAAGGTCATGAGAGGACATCGTGGTCATGTGATGGAAATAAATCAGACCCACTTTACTAAGATGGTACGTCTGTACAGGGACACAACCTAAAAGAAGGGTATGAACACGTGGCAATCAGTTGTGAAATGGCCAGTTAAGATCAGGAGCACAATCAATGACACCTATGTAAGGATAAAACAGTGATGGCTGCCTTTGTGGGCAGAAATTCAATTTTGACTGGGAGAGTAGGAAACGTGGAGTAAGGAGTGTAGTTCCTTTTCCTTCCAAACTCTTTCTTTCTTTTCTTTTTTCTTTTTTCTTTTTCCCCTGAGATTGATTTGGAAGGATGAGAGCTGTAAACCGTTGAAAGGAGCGCACCCACCATGTGTAAATTGATGTAAGGGAATTGGGTTCATTGCATCATAGTCTGGTGTGATGGCAACTGACCAGATGGGTCTCTCTCTCTCTCTCAATGAACAGGATGTTATTTTAGGCTGGAAAGGCAGAAACAGTGGCATTATTGCTGGGGTTCCATTTTTTGCGTCACCCCAAATGCGGGGTGAGCTCAATTCATTTTAGTGGCACCATGTTGAAAAAAATTTTATTCTCGGCAATTTCTCTGTCAGGGAATGTATCGAGGATTTTGAAGTTTTTCTTGCAATATTATTGGAAAAAAAATATCCGAAAATATAAAATTTACAAGTATTTACATATATTAATAAATCATTTTAAGGGCTATTTAAACTCCTAATTTAATTGATATAGCTATAATTTTATGATTAAAAAAAATCATAAGAAAATCTCGCAATGTTCATATACGATAATACCATTTGATTAATATTTCCTCAGAATAGTATTTGATTTTTAATATCTCGGCCTTAGATAACAATTCTAGATGCTACCCTAGTTGAATGTTGACTGGAAAAAGAAGGGAATCATTCGTGGGTGTGGAAATGTTTCTAAATTATCATTTTGTGGTCCGCACACTGGTTCAATTTAGAGAACTAAATCACTACTAAAGGATTTTAAAATACAGAAATAAAGTAAGATATCACGTTTGTCACCACAAAATCCTTTGTATTTCTTATTCTACTAAATAATGCTTGACTAATGAAAACTTCAGGGAGCTACTTTCCAAGGAATAAAATGATTAAACTAACATTTTTTAATATTTTATTTAAAAAGTGGAAATGTCATGTGTATGACATCCAACCTATCCAAGCATTTTTATTTAAAAATTAATTAATTAATTAATGTATATTACTGTTTAACAGTTCATAAATACAAGGTATTTAAAGGAATGACTAAGGCCATATTTGGTAGACACCTAAAAAATGAATTCATTTGATTTTACCAAACAAGTTGTTTTGGACCAGTTCTGTATGGTTCTGACTAAGTCTCGCATCCTCAATAATTCAGTATTAAATCGAACTAGGAGTGTTGGGTTTTATTTTGGTACACGTGTGAACATTGTTCCACTAAAATAAATTAGGTCGATCTATGTTAATATGGTTAACACGAGGCCTTTGCTCAAGCTAAATGCATGGCTCACACGGATGAAGAATCGTGCTGGGACCACCGTGATGTTTGTGAGAAATCTGCTTATCTGTTTTTTCATATCATTTTATTGATTGAGGCTAAAATTGACACAGATCCAAAACTCAACTGGGGCACATGGGAGGAAAATGTGGGGAAAGAATGCCAACCATTGAAACCTTCCTGGGTCGACCTTGTTGTTTATATGCCATCTAAACCATTCGTAAGGTCATGAAAACACAAAAACTTAGCCTGGTACAAGATTTCTATGGTCCTTCGAATGCTTCAACATTGGTCATTCATTCCCCATTGTTTCTTCTCGTGTGGCCCACTTGAGTTTTGGATCCACCTCATAATTTGTCTTATATCCTAAAATGAGTTAGCAAAACGGATGTAGGGGTGGATTGCTCACAAACATCACAGTTGGCCCCACCTAGCTTCTAATTATGGATACCTTGTGGCATGCAATCCACCTCCGCCATTTAGTAAGCAAAATCTTTGGTATGACTGCCTGGCGCCTGCATTGCATGCATATAGACAGAGGGGGAGAGATCAAAAACAAAAGTAGGAGAGAGGGGCAAGGGGTAAGGGTAAAGTAACATGCACAAAGAGAGAAAAGGACACCTTGAATGTATTTAATGATAGGTAACCTAACCCACTTTTCTAGTGTCATGTCTCACTCAAGTTATATAATGCAGACAGCAGATGTCACAAAGTCAATAGAGTAAGCCATGCAACCACAATGTCAGCCACTTCCACTTAGAAATTAATACCTAGACCTCAATGTTGAAACGAGGTTATCTTTGCTCAGTCTGCCACTTGAGCTATGGATCGGGGTGTAACAAGCCATTCAACCAAAAACTCCACTATCGGTTGACCACCCATTGAAAGGTTAGGATTTCTCTCAGTTTGAGGGATTTTTTTGAGTGGCCCATGCACAGCAGGCCCAGGTATTGACTGTATGGATCACTGAATCATGGCTCCACCTGCCGGCACTTGTACAATCTGAAAACTCAAGAATTAGTGATCAGCTCTAGCCCGGCATTTTATGATAACCCATAGAGGATTGACGTGACATATAGAAGGGACGTTACTGTCCTTTCAGACCTTGTACCATACACATGAAAAATGTGAATGATCTGAATCCGGAACCATCCATTCAGTAGGCTCCACCATGGGTTGATCACAGCCCAAAAAATTACCCAGACTTGGATAGCAAGGGCTAAAATTCCATCTACCATATAGGATGGCTTGAGAATCAGTCGTGATCCATTTGGACCCAGCAGGCACCTGACTACCAGCTGACAGGCATGAGTCCAGGCACAGCCCAGCCTAAAATGGATTGGACCGGGTATCAAATAACTTGGTGGGCAACGGCTACTTTTCATGGCTCTTTAACCAGATGCCAATTCCAGCCCAATTAATTATTAGGCCTGAAACATAGGCGCGAGTCCAAAGTGAGCCAATGTTGATATGAATAGTGCCACTGTGGATGAGGTCACACAGAGCGTATTTGAAAGTGGTGGGAGTGGATTGTGTTGGGTGCGTTTCACACAAACCTTCGGATCTCACCCCCCAATACACTAGAATTATAGTCTATGATAATGCAATAATAAAAAATAAACAAACAACCACACGACACAAGGAGTTTTTACGTGGAAAACCCTCTAAAGAGGTAAAAACCACAGGACCTAGTCCAGATCAACAATCCACTATCTCAGGGAACTGTTACAACCGATCTCAAGCACACACAGCTTGGATCAAACCTTCCTCACCCACTTGGGATGGATAAACAACAAGAGAATAACAAAGGAGGAGTGATCTCACCTATCCCGAGGATGTAGAAGCGCTGAGACGACGGTTGCGCAGAAGAATCCCTCTTCGAGCAACTTCTCTCTTCTACAAGCTTCCTCTTTCTCTCTTCCTCTTTTTCTCTCTTTCTCACCTTGGAGGTGCAAATACTCTAATGGGATACCCTAATCTCGTTTTGGAACGCCTTAATTACAAAAATGGAAGAATTACAGCCCAAATAGGAAACTACGTACAAGCAGTCCGCGCCGGGTCGGGCGCCCGGCCAATCGAAAAAATGTCGAGTGTGAAAACTATAGAAAAGAACCAATTTCGGGCGCCCAGACCAACATGGTCGGGCGCCCAGCCAGGTCATCGGGCGCCCGGCTGTAGCCAAAACTGCCCAGCAGCATTGTTGTCCAAAAACACCCTCCTGATGGAATTTCGGTCGCTCGGCCAAAAATGGTCCGGGCGCCCGACCATCCAGAGGAGGAAAATCCATCAGATTAGGTGTGGCCCTTACCAAGGAGTCCACCTTGATACATGTATTCTACATCCACTCTGTCCATCCTTTTTGCCAAATCAATTTAGAGCATAAGCCTGACAATAAAGTAGATCCAATTATCATGTGGACCATACATAGGAAACAGTGTTGATTAAATATTCTTATCATTGAAAACTTCCTAATTAAGGCTCGCCACAATGTTATGGTAATGTTTATTGCCATCCAACCTGTTGATAAAGTCAAAACTTGGATGTGTCTCGCCTGCTAGCCAAGCTGGAAGACACCCAGGCGTTTCAACAGCAGGTCAGGTTTGAGTGCTAGGAGACACGCTAACCCCACTGGTGAGTAGGTGCACTGTGTGACTAACCAAGTGGGTGCGTTGCCCAGCTAGCTAATAGGGTGGGTTCGTTGCATGAAAGGAAAAAAAATAAATATCAGTTTAATCCAAAACTTTTGTGGCCCATTGATTAATCACTACTGCTTCCTTTGGTATGGTCCGCTGAAAATTGGATTTGCTTCATTTTTGGCTCACGGTAAAATGGGCGTGGCTCCGGTGGATCCCAAGGTGGGTGTTTCCTTGATTTTGGGGTCACCGTGATGTATTTTCCTTACATCCATGCCGTCCATCCATTTGTACAGCTCAATTGAGGGCATGATCCCAAAAATGAAGAAGAAGAATATCTCAGGTGGACCACACCATAGGAAATAGTGATGATTGACCATTAAAAACTTCTTGTGAGACACAAGTTTTGTATCGGGCTGATATCTGTGTGGTCCCTCAATCCAGGTCTTTGTGACCTTATAAACAGTTTAGATGTAAAATAAACTTCCGGTAGCCCTCTAGAAGTTTTTCAATGGTGGTATTCAATCACCACGGTTTCGGTGACGTAGTCCAGCTAAGATTTGGATCTGCTTCATTTGTGGGATCATGCCCTAAAATGAGTTATAAAAACATATGTACGGTATAGATGTAAGGAAAACACATCACAGTAGGCCCCACAGTTAGGGATCCACTGAAGCCCGCTCTTCATCAAGGTGGGGACGCGGTAAAGGATGGGTGGGTGATGACAGATGACTTTGGTTTTCAGAACCTGGAATATGCATTGAACCTGATTAACTACACGTGCGAATACTATAGTCTAAAAATTAATAAATTGTTTCTTCTTGGACATGTTGACATAAGACCCATTGTTTCTTCTTCTTCTTTTTTAATTTTTTATGAGCTATAGCCCTCTTAATGTGGTGGCCCACCAGATCAGTGGCTCAGTTCTCCCTGAAAGGGTCCCACTTGTACATCGAAGATGCTGGACCCAGACCCACTTTGAAACTTTTTTTCAATGTTGTTCGTGGCCCACCCCTTAATTCCCCTCCCACTTTTTTCGGTGGGCTTGCCAGTCCCACTTGACCTGTTGACTGACATATGCGGATTAGGTAGATCTCGGGTAGGAGGATCATTGATTGTGGGTTTTATATCCACACCGTCCATCCATTTTGCCAGCTTATTTTATGGCATGAGTCCAAAAATGAAGCAAATCTAAGTCTCAGGTGAACCACACCACAGAAAACAGTGGTGATTGAATGACTCTAATTAAAAACTTCCTAAGGCCTACCATAATGCTTATTTGCCATCCAACCTGTTGATAAGGTCATGCAGCCTGGACGAAGGGAAACCACAAATATCAGCTTGATACAAAACTTTAGTGCCCGCAGAGAAGTTTTTAACGGAGGCCATTCAATCACCACTGTTTCCTGTGGTGTGGTCCACCTGAGATTTGGATCTGCTTTATTTTTTTACTCATGCCCTGGCAAAACAGATGGACAGCATAGCTATGAAACACACACATTAAAGTGGGCCCCACCGACCTGGGTGGTTCCCCGGATCCACCAAGTCCGCGTCCTGGAGTACTGTAGTGTAGCCCGATCATCTAGTCATATATGCTACGTGTGCAACCATGACATGGAAGCATAGTCCATCAAGTCGTGCCTATGTTTGTGGTAAACAATGGGCTTTGAATTAAAAAAATTTAGACCCAAGCCGAAACCACGGGCTTAAACCCAGCCCCTGGCAAGCTTGGACCAAGAGCCTAACGTACTGGCCGAGCTCATTGACAGCCGTAGATGAGTAGACTCTAGCCACCAATCATAAGCCCCCATTTTTTAAAGTTGAATATGAACTAATGCTGCTTTTCGCGTACAGTAGATCGAGGACCATATAATTCTTCTTTTCACGTTAGGGAGCACCGGAAGGTAGCCCAATCTCACACATATACATTTTCAGATCAGGACTCATATTAATTCCTAATGGAAAACCAAGCAAATTACTAAGTATCATTTGATTTAGTAACTTTATACAACTTAAAGCAGGTAAAGAGGGTCATTATTGCGTTACATCAAACCCAATTCGCCTCTCTAATCACATCTATATCACTACAACTCCACTATTGGGTATGTGAAGCTTCGCTGGTTCAATTTCGGATTTGAGTTTGCTTGTAATTGAGTTGAATCCACAAAATGATATGCTGTGTTTGGCACTTGGGTCTTATCTATGTCACCGTTCCCACTTCCACTGTTCATGCTTTCAAATCCCTCCATTGAATTGAATCCATAATCGCCTAAAAGGCGGGACATGTAATCAAACTCTAACAAATGAGAGAGTGAACACGGTCTGGGAAACCTTAGTGGTTGTGGGTCACTATCATCGACAGCCATTGATGTCACGTTTTCGGCACATGGCTCGTCTTGTTTTTGCTCCATAACTCTCGCAGCGGCATGTCGCTTCCTGTAGATCCTACAGAGGACCCATTCATCTAACTGCAAAAAAATTTATATACGGTTAGTCCACCACCGAAGAAAACAACAGCTGATCCATGTACATTCTTAGCAGAATTTTGAAAGGACTCGGATCTTAGTCTTAGAGGGATAGCCAATCAGGCTGTGAATGGAGCACAGGCCGAAAAATAAGATGATTTGGATAACTTCAACCATCTGATGTGTCCATTGAATTTTGATTGTGAACCATTTTCTGTTTAACCACCCATGGCAACTAATCAGATGGTTATGATCATTCAAGGAGTGTTGTTTTCCTGCTATAATTCCATCACAAAGCATTCAATACTCTTAGCAGCCTGGATTGACGCTCAGCAAAGGCACAAAAGATCCCGGTCCTAGATAATTAGATAAAAGGATAATTTTGCAGAGAAAATGAAGGCCATCATAATCATAGTAAATTTGGGTCTAACCATAACCTAGCCTTACTCGCATGGAGCCATCAATCCGTTTAGGACCCGAGCTTGACTCGCTGAGTCGGTATTCATGCATGATCCAGTCTGTCTTGACTCCCTTTGGGGGCCGACCCTTGTAAAACACCAGAGCTTTCTTCACTCCAACGTACTTGGACCCGCTATGGATGGCTTTATCTGTGCCCGTTGCTTTCCAGTACCCTGATGCTGTTGCTCGATTGGGGCGTACACCGTTGGGGTATTTCCGGTCCCGTGGGCTGAAGAAATACCACTCATTCTCTCCGAATTCCGCCTTATCTAAAACCCACGAATAATCAAATATAAGTTACCATAATCAAATAATTGGACGACTGCAGGCGATTAACCCATGAACTAACAAACGACCCACTTTGAAAGCATTTGCCAACAAAAAGGAATCATAACATGGATTTAATTCAAAACTAACCAGGCAAATCCCACGGGTCGAATTTGTAAATATCTACTTCTGGGATAATCGAGACAGGGCAAGGCTTGGATTTCGCTTGATTTCGAAGATAAAAAATGATTAATTCCTCATCAGTTGGATGAAACCTAAATCCAGGAGGAAGATTAGAGCTGTTTCCTCTCTCCATGAAGCCTCAATTAATTAACAAAATAGATTGAGACGAAAGAAACAATGGTATATCAAAAGAAGTAAGGGAAGAAGATGAGAAGAAGAGGTATTGAAATGTTTGAAAGGAAGGATGAAGCTATTTTATCTTTGCTCTTTTCTTGTCATCTAGTGAGGTAGGCCAATCTATGGATTTACATCTTCTTTTGACTTGTAATCCTAGGATTGGAAGACGCAGTATTCGGTCCGGAAGATTCCTTAAGAGTTACCATCCAATATAATATCTGCACCTTTGGCGGGCGGACACGCGTCATCTCTGACTAGGAAAGGGCAGGATAAGCGTGGAAATCAATAGAACGCTTGGGTGGTTCTTATCCTGCCACGTCACTAATCGGATCCTTATTGGCGCAGTGGGGCCCACCAATCTAAGGGTATCATTTTGTTTGCTCTGGGTCCATTGTTTTTGGCTTTATTTATTTATTTATTTAAGGGGGGTAAGGACTCCACTTTTAGGAGTCTGATCGGATGAGGAAAGATTGGTATTTCCCAACCGGAAAGACTCCTCTATTAGTTTTTCACAGCTTAGAAAATAGTGGGGACTTATCCTTTCTCACTTGTGGCATTGATTGATAGCTATCCAAATCATCCAAATTGTGGGTCCTGATATGAATAGAGCACATCTTTAAGATAGTACTGATCAAGCAATCCTAACCATCCAAATAATGGGTATCAAATGGATGGTTAGAAGTAAATAGCGAGGGGTCCGAATTCAATGGGGAAAATAAATCAGATGGTTGATATTATCTTTCCAATGAGATTTTTCAGCCATGTTCCATCTACAGTTGGGTCAACAATTTGGACGGTCTGAATTGTTGAACTGCTATTGCCTTATGTCAGGTTGAAGCATCTCCATCATTTTCAAAATTGTGCAGAAATACTTGCCTATGAGTCTAGTCCTTTCCCGAGTACACACATGAATGGATAAGGAATATCCCACACGGGTTCTTTGGATCTACTCTACCGTATGGTAAGTGCATGACAACTAGTTTTTGACAATTTCAGAGATGAGAAATGGTCGCATATGCTAACTTTCACATACACCCCCTTTGTGATGTGGGACAAAGTCAAGGATTATCACGTGGACGGCTTGGATCCGGGGGGAAAAAAAAGTTATAAAATTCAATCCAAGGGTTGAGCAGGCACTGTAGCTTCATGATTTTGTTACCAGTTATCTGTTTAACCCGTATAATATGCCATTCCGAAGAAATTGACGAGCTCCACATGGCTGACTAATGTCAAAGGCAAGTAGCCCCAAACAACTTTATAAGACATAAAAAAAAAAGTGTTAATTTAAAGTTTTAAGTCAAAATTTATTATTTATGGTAAATTATGTGTGTTCTTTTTAGGGTACTTTAGCATTAAAAGAGTTGTGAAATAGCTTAAATTCAAAAAAGAGTTTGACCAAATTCAAAAATCATTTACTACTTTTAATAAATTCAGTTTAGAAGTTTTGAGGAGGCACTTAGGACCCATTTGGACGGTAAGTTGCTTAAGATAAGCTACTTTTTGAGAAGTAACTTATCCTGATTTCTACTTAATTAGAAGATAAGCATGTTTGGCAAACAAAGTTATCATCCAGAAAATAGAAAATTATGTAAGTTTAATTTCCAACATTATAAGTAATCATCCCTCAAGTCTATTTGGTCCCCCTCACATCCATTGTCCATCATGTGAGGCTAACCTTTGATTTCGATCATTCATTTTGTGGCCCCACTAATGTGGGCCATCTATCATGTGGGACCCATCTTGGATGTGGGCCATTTACCATTAGAGTCCGATCTTTAATGTGCATCATTCATTAGGTAGGGCCCACCTTTGATGCTAGTCATCCATCATGTGTGGACCACCATCAATGTTATTTTCCATCATGTGAGGCCTGTCTTCAATATCTGCCACCCATCATGTGGTGTCCACCTTTGACATGGACCATCCATCATCTAGGCCCACCTTCCATGTAGGTTGTCCATAACGAGGAGCCCGCCTTGGACATTGACCATTCTCATTAGCCCGACATTTGATGTAGACCATCCATCATGTGGGGCCCACCATCGACGGGGATTGAACTCTTACCATTACTTTGCCTCCCAAAACTTAAAAGAGATCCAAATCTAAACACACCACAGGAAAAGGTGGTGATAGAGTGCCTCACCATTAAAATTTGATGAAGAGAAAATGTAAATATCAAATTGATCCAAAACTTTTGTAACTTATAAAAAGTTTTTAATGGTTATTCATCACTCTTTCTAATGGTATAGTCTACTTGAGATTTGTATCCTCTTAAGGTTTGGGATTGCGTTAAAAAATGAGCTGGAAAATCGAGAGAGCAGATTAGGTGAGATCGTGGCCTCACCCAAGACAGAGTGACACTTACATAGGTTTATTGTGGGGCCCACCTTGATGAATTATTATGTATCCACACCATCTAATTGTTTACACACATAATTTTAAGTCATTATACCATAAATTAAGCAGATCCAATTATCAAGTGGACCATAGCATAAGAAACAGTGGTGATTGACCATTCATGGGCCATGAGAGTTTTGTATCAAGCTGATATTTGTTTTTTCCCTTCATCTCGCCTTATTTAACCTTATACACATATTGGATGGTAAATAAACACTACAAAAACATTAAGGAGCGCCCTAAGAAGTTTTTAATGGTAGGACGGGCAGTCACCACTATTTTTTTATGGTATGTTTCCTATGATAATTGGATCTGTTTAATTTTTTGTATAATTCCTTAAAATGATGTTCAAAAACATATGGACGGAATGGATACTTAATATATAAATCAAGGTGGGCCCCACAGTAAGGGCTGCACCATCTTAGGTGAGGCCAGGTAGGGCTCTCAATGGAGCGGGTCAAATCCGAGATCCGATTCGCTCCGAATCTGTATAATGCGGATTTGGATCTTAAAATAGGTCCGATTAGTTAAACGGACCGGATTTGGATCTTAAAATAGGTCCGATTTCTTAAATGGACCAGATATGGATTCACTGGAACATATCCGAGTCAGATCCGAATCCGATTAAGATCCCAATCATTGTCCTGTATATGTTATATTCATGCTGACCATCCATTTTACAAATTATTTTAGGCCATGTCCACCATACCATAGTATATAGTGGGATTTGCATCATTTTTCTACTAAATTAAATATATTATATTATATATTTTATATCATATATTTTTTGAGATTTGTATTGAGGTGGATTCGGACCTAGATCCGCCCCGAATCCAATGGTTATATGGATTTTGGATCATAAATGGATCTCACAATTTATAAATGGATCCGATATGGATATCACCTTTTGGATCCAAGTTGGATCCGAATCCGATCCGAATCCATCTATAGTTATATGGACTTGGAGCCAGATCCAATTGGATCCGATCCAAATCCGACCCATTGAGAGCCCTAAGGCCAGGGTCCAACTCTCGAAAGACAGATGAACAGCATGGATATACCAAAAAAAGAATACATCAATGTGGACCCACAGTTTAGGTAACACCCACTAATGTATTACGGATGTAACAGCTAATCCGACCAGACCCATTCAAACCCACCTTGCCTGTCAATGGGTCAATAATTTTTTACCTTTAAGCTAAAAAAAGAACGTGGGCTGCGTCCTACCCCGCCTGGCTCCAGCTTGGAACGGGCATGTGCTCGCCACTTTGATGTATGGGTATTATCCACACCGTTCATCCATTTTATTAATAATACCATTTTTATTTTAAAAGTTTTAGAGAATTTTTAGGGTTATTTTTTAGAAGAAAAACAAAAAAACAAAAAATAAGTGATTTCTGCTCTTCTTGCTACCCTACTTTCTTTCCCATTAATGCGTCCCATGTGATGTACCATACTGTACCTGTAAAAAGTATAGGCCACACTACCTAATGCTAGAATCAGCCTCATCCACTCATCTGGCTAAATACAATGTGAAAATCAATGGATAGCTAAAATTGCATGACTCAATGTACAATTTTTTACTCGCTCAATGAATGGGTCGAGATATTTCTTGACGAGTGGTATTCATCGTGGGGCTACCTTTTTGCACATGTAACGTGTTACGCATGGGCTCATATTCGTCGCATGAGGAGATGAAGATGTAAGTGGTGCATTGATATTAGCCGATACAGCAGGACCGCACCTCAGTATTAGTGGTATGTGACAGGTCTAATAGTTCTGCACCTAAGGTGAAGGCGTGATGCATCAACCAATGGCAACATGCCACGTACCCATCCATCTTCTGGTGTGCCCTAGTGAGGGTAGTACCCAATCCGAGCCCGTTCGGTATCATGCAGACGGGCAAGAAAGATCCATCCGCGAAGGTTGGCATGTATAGGCCTGTGCTATACTTTGTCTTTAAAAATGAAGCCATTGCATAGGCAATACGTACCACCACATGGGTGGAAGTTTCATGAGATCTAATCCGTTCATCAGGTACGCTTCCTCTTGTTCACCATGAAATCCAGAAATGGATGGTTAGAAGTAAGTAGCCAGTGGTCCGAATTCAAAAGGAAAAATCAGATGGTTGATATTATCTTTTCAATGAGATTTTTCAACCATGTTCCATCTACAGTTGGGTCATCAATTTGGACGGTCTGAATTGCTGGACTACTATGTCTTATGTCCGGTTGAAGCATCTCCATCATTTTCTAAACTGTGGATAACTTACCTAAGAGTCTAGCCCTTTCCTGAATGCACCTGAAACGAATGGATAAGGAATATCCCACACAGGTTCTTTGAATCTACCCTATGCTTAGTGCATGACAATTAGTATTTAACAGTTTCAAAGATGAGAAATTGTCACATGTGCTAAATTTCACATACAGCGCCTCTGTTATGTGGGACAAAGTTGAGGATTATCACATGAACGGCTAGGATTGAAAAAAAAAAAAAACAAAGGATCGAAAAAAAAAAACAATCAAGTTATAAGATTCAATCCAAATTAAGGTTTAGCACGCACTATAGTTTTATGATTTGTGAATATTTATTTGTTTAACGTCTATGATATGCCGTTGGAAAGCAATCAACAAGCTCCACATGGCTGGCCAATGCCAAAGGCAAGTGACCCCAAACATTTTAAGTGTTACTTTAAAGTTTTAAATTAAAATTGATTATTCATGATATATATAATTTTTTATTTTTTTATTTTTAGGGTGCTTTAAGATTAAAAGAGCTGGGAAATAGCTCAAATTCATAAAAGACCATTAGTCAATTCAAAAAAGAGCATGAGTCAATTCAAAAACCATTTACTACTTTTAATAAATTCAGTTTAGAATTAGTCAGGAGAAGTCATTTAACTGTTTAGGGAAAGTTAACAATTTAGGGTGAGTCCTTACAACAGTCATATGAAAGGACTGGCTATTTTTAAGAGGGGGGGGGGGGGGGTAATTTCTTCTCTTCTTGCTAGACTACTTTCTTTCCCATTAATGCATCCCATGTGATGTACGATATTGAACCTGTGCAAAGTATAGGCCAGACCATCAAAGACTGCCAAATGCTAGAATCAGCCCGATCCACTCATCTGGCTGAATACAATTTTTGGCCCACCCAATGAGTGGTCGAGATGATTTTTTGATGAGGGATATTCATCATGGGGCCCACCTTTTTGCACGTGTAAGGTGTTCCGTGTCATGGGGCCCACCATAACAGACATGAAAAAGGTTTAAAAAAACTGGTAATAGTATAATTCACTTGGGCCACATTTGTGTAGACAATGCACACCAAGAGTCGGTGGTGCCGACAAATATCCGGTGAGAAACCAAGCTGCTAGAATGGGTTTGAGGGTCCCACCCAGCGTCACTGAGGAGGAAAAGATGTTGGCACCTACCACAATATTTTAGAAAGCACTCGTGGCTCTAATTTTATTATAATGACTCATCTGCTTTGGCCAAGTCATCTGCGACGTCTCACAACCAAAGGAATTGGAAAGCTAAGATGTGACAAGGTCTTATGCAAATCTCATTACCTCACCCACTTTCCTCTCTTTTCATTTGCATACCATAATCCTTACTTCCACTAAAGAAAAGAAGAAGAAGAAGAAGAAGAAGAAGAAGAAGAAGACGAGAGAAGATAAAAGAATTTCATAGACAGGAGGTTTGCCTAGGCCCACCTTTGTGCAGAGCCCTGTCCATTTAACATGAAAGCAGGGGTTAGTTTTGTTTCATGCATCAGAGCCCACTGAACAAGAGAACTTGATTTTTAGACCAAATGATCTGCGGCCCACCTGATTGAAGGCTTAGATCTTGCACAATTGTTATATATTGGCCCAGGTGATGGTGCATATAGCTTGCGGCTTGAGAAGTCTTGTGGACAATGACCAGGACTGCAACCTGACCCAGCTCGTCCCAACCTAACTGGCTCAATGCAACTCTAGCTCAAGTGGGTCAGCCAAGTTAGGTTGGACTTTCGTAACCCACCTCCGTCCTGGTTTGGGTTGACTCAAAATCCAATATAACCCAAGTATGCGTATGCAAACCCAACCAACTCGAATAAGTGTGGTCTGCCGATCAAACTCTAATTCAGAAGTGTTTTGGGTTATCCGCTATCAAATCATCACATCAATATTCTAGGTCAAGTTTTCATAAATTTGAGTCAAGTGATGCCGAGTTCTGAGTTGGGTAATATGAAAGTGTGCCAAGCTCAGGCTGATGGCATTGGGTTGAAAATCTGGTCAAGTCAGATTTGGGTTGGCAAGTGAGTCGTTGGTTCAGCTTTGGATTGACCCTAAAGCTGATTGGGCCGAGCCAAGTACATAAAACACACACACTCTCTCTCAAAAAAGCATGGATATATTTCCAATGCAAATCCTGTTAGTCAATAAGCTATTAGTATATTTCTATTTAAAGCATTTTGAAGCTCACATGCTTATGCAAAAAAGCTTATGTACACATCACACATCTGCTAGAATGGCGCATAGGTGTGAGATCCAATCCATCCATGGATTAGTCCAACCTTGGACATGGTTTTCCAGAAATAAATATGGTCCACTCAGCAGGTGAACTCAAAACATCGGGAAAAGGTATATAGGTTAAAGACTTAGCCAGGTTTTCCAGAGTACCTGACCGGTGGATGAACCTGATTCTTGGTCCAGGTATCAATATATTGGTGCCGTTCTTATAGATGGAATGGATTGAACCTCAGAGCTACCGTGCCATGCTAGCACGTGTCATGGGTACATGAGCTTTATTGCACAGACATGTGGGCTTAGCAAGGATATCCATGTCTACCACAGAACATGTGAAAACACGAAGGTGACGATTTCATCATTGTGGGGCCACCTGAGCTCAGCTCTCCTGAGGCACTGCTCATTGGAGACAATTTAATATCCACACACACATATAGATAGATATAGATATAGACATAGACATAGGAATAGATATGTATATATATAAAGTATACACTGTGTAGACGGCGCGGATATAGATGACATTTAATAATTAAAAATCCAATGCAACTCCCAGCGTGTCAAAGTCGGACTATCATGCAATGCTTACGCATTGTACGCATTTAGTTTCGAAGATCCAGCTAGTGGGTTTGTGACGTAGGGATAACGTGGTAGGTCGATCACTGTCTCCCTAGCCAATAGTTTTTCAAATCCACGAGAAGAAATAAAAGATAAAAAAAGGAATTTAATTCCAAATAATTGATTTATTGATAATTGAATGAATAAAAATGGAATTACAATGCATATAATGCATATAAATAGGAAACTAACCCTAGGTAAAGTATCAGAATCCAACTCCAACTAAAATTCCTAGAAAACGCAACTTACTATAAATAGTAAACTTACTATTTATAGAAGTCGTTCAATCCTACTAGAACTCTTGGCTTTCAGCCAAAAATAGAAAGTTATCAAACGGCCTCAACCACATTGTTCTACTAAATATTCTAAGCCCTTTTCATGTTGGACACTAACTCTAAAGCCCTACAGATGCAAAGTTATGATCGAATTAAAACTTACTGAAAATAAACTAGCCTAATGACCGTCGATATGATTGAATCTCGTGATTCGGACCTGGGCAACCCGGCATAGCAGGGTTGGTTGGCTAAAGTAGCTCGAGCTATCCCAAATTGATATATTATACATCCCGTAACTCATTCCGGATTGTGAGATACGATTGATTTACGGTCCGACGGTCCGGATCACTTTCGACGCCGACCGGTCTTCTTTTGCTCCATCTGGGCCATGAAATAATCAGCGACCCATTCTACATCAGTTTGGTGCCCATCTGGGGTTTCCAAGGACCTACCATTTGAAATATTGGTAAATGAAGTTTTTACCATTGGAAGTGGACCTCTGCCCTCCGTTTTTAACCGTCCATTTGCAGGCTATCTATCAGATGGTTTGGATCATCTTATCATAACCAATTTCAAGCAATAGGAAAAAGTGTGCGAAAGAGCAAATCATGGCCATGACGCGTTTGTCCAAAGAAGAGAATACCCTGGATACTGTGTCATTCTCTATGTAGCAATAGGCATGCCTACATAAGACCCTCTATGGTTGACTTGCTTTCAAGTCGGGCCCAACCCATCGTTCTTGAAGCAATACTAGTCCAAGCCCATCCGTGCCACACCAGGAACCCCCATGATGGGCCTACCACAACTAAGGTCTAAGAAGCTTTGATTGTGGACCGCAACACAACACTGGCAGGCCTGAAGGTGAATCCGAGATGTGGCTAATGGAAAGCGGGCCTAAAAGCCTAGCCCGACAACCCGTCAGTTTAAACCTTCTCTGTAAGTTGTAGATTTGTCCGTACTGTTTATTCTTGAATAAAATGCCCTCCTAAGAAGAAATCAACACTTTTTTTTTCCATACTTAAACAAGGTGTGATGGTTGATGCACAAGTACGTAGGAAATTAAACATGGAGTACAAATCGTGGGTGCCAATTTACATGGCTCTTAAACCTAAAATCAGTTAATTTGATATTTTAATTGGGTGATTCCTGTATGGGTTCGAAGTGAAATGCAATCAAATAATCCAAATTCAAGAAACAAATGCTAACTGATCATAAATTATGACATTTAAATTAATCTAAATCTTAACTGATGACTCATATAGTTGTGAGTTACAACAATTTAGACAATGTAATTTAGGTTTAATATATACCAAGTATATAATTGATGTGAGTGCTTCATATTAACTTGTACATCCGCGTGTTGCAGCCTCAAGCTTGAGAGATGTAGAGCGGGTCGCAGACAATTTCATGGTAAAGATGGACTAGAGAAAGCCCGATCGGAGGTGGAAACAATCCGGACCATCAAACCTTAAATCAGTTATATCTCGCAAACCATGATGAGTTTTCAACATATAATATATGATTTTGGGGTAGGAGAGGCCACTTAAGCCAACCAACCCTGCTATGTTGGGTTTCCTATGCCGGATTTGAGAGATTCCATCAGATCAATGGTCAAAAGTCTAATTTAATTTCATTTTTACTATAAATAGTAAGTTTTAGTTTGAGTATATCTATGTATCCTTTGAGTTGTAGAAGTTGTGCCCAGCATGAGAAGGGCTTAGAATAGTTAGGAGAATAACATGGTCGGGTCAGATTGGACACTTACGATTTTTTGCCAAAAACCATGATGTTTATTAAGAATAGAGGTTGTCTATAAATTGTAAGTCTACTATTTATAATAAGTTATGTTTTAGGGTGTTTGAGTTGGAATATAAGTCTGAAACTCCGTTCTAGGTCTGAGTTCCTTATTTAAACAGTTATAATTTCATTTTTATTATCATCAATCAATTTATTTCGAATTTATTAAGAATTATTCCTATTTTTATCTCTCATGAATTCGAGGAAGTCCGGTTGAGGTGTCCCGGAAGACTCATAGATTCAAAGTAGTTACCCCATGAGGAAAACGATGATCAACCTCATCACGTCCTTCCTTGTGTCATTAAGCGCTTATCATAACAGTCATCGATGAAATGCATCCTTGAAGTATAACATTGATCGGAATATAAGGGAGCACATTATAAGGATAACTAATCTTGCCTTTAAGATCAAGGTGCTCTAGCTAGATATACTCGATGACTTAATAGTCTATTTTATACTTCTTTCATTGCCATCCATTTTAGTAAAAGAAAGATCATTTACAACATATTATAAAAGAAAATGTGAGCTTTGATTGAGCTAATTGCACATTGTGTGCAAGTGAAAAAAAGGCGTAAGTGAGAACAATTTAAAACTGTTCACATGACATACTCTTTTCAAGAAAATAATTCTAAGAAAATGAAAAATGGATCTAAGAACCAAAGAAGTAGCATGTCGCAGATTAGCTTGGAATTAAAGAATAAAGGTCAGAATGAATAGATCTGTTACTTTAGTAATAAAGATTGGCTAAAGAAACAGTGTTATTGATATAAAACGTGGCTTGAAAAGTGAAAGAACAAAGGCAAAGTTTGTGTTAAAAAATGAGTTTAATTGATACACATGAATAATTATGGTGGATCAATTCATGGCCAATAATGATATCTTAAATTTCATACAGAGACATCTAATAGACTAAAGAACTAGTGATATAGGGCACCATTTAGAAATGAATAATAACAATAAAGTAAAAAAAAAAAAAAATCAAAGCTAGAGGTTTTGTTTTCTTATTTTCTTTCAAAAAATAGGAATTAATTTATATTTGGAAAACATAAAATATCAATACAAACCACGACTCTTAAAGACATAGATGCCTCTATTATTAGATTTGATATAGAGCAAAGACCCCTTAATGACGGACAAGGTTCAGACACATTCCTATTTCACATAGACCGAAAACGATTCAAGGAAAGTGGCAGAAATTCAGCAGAATTTAGAGTCTCGGTGGATTACTTGACAGATCCGGTCCATCGCCAAAAGATTTATCCTGTTGAACTCTTTAGACAATTTTTGCCTGTTTCGACCGATCGACTGTTCGAGTCGATCGACTGACGGATTGGCCGATCAACCGACCGACGGATTGGCCGATCGACCGACGGATTGGCTGATCGACCCGATCCGTCGGTCGATCGGCCAATCTGCTCTAACAAATTTGCGCGAACTTGTGCTAAACGTGCGCGATTTTTCTGATTTCTTTCATATTTTTCTTAGGACCCTTTGATTGAGTTTCTAGAGCTTAGTTTCTTTATTTATAGTCTCTCAAACTCATTTATTGTGGTGAATCTCTCTTATTATTCAATATAATTTCGATTTTCTTCTCGTGAATATGAAAAACATATTGTGGATTCAAGGAAGCTTCGTTGAGGATTTCGAAGAGCTCAGTGGATTCGAATTAGTTATTCCCTGAGGAAGACAATGATTGACCTCATTACGTCCCTCCCTACGTCAAGTGGTATCAGAACAAGGACTCCTCGGGCTGATGGCAACTAACAAAGGTATGGACAACAATCCCATATATGGTG
This sequence comes from Liriodendron chinense, assembly GCA_003013855.2. Lineage (NCBI taxonomy): Eukaryota > Viridiplantae > Streptophyta > Magnoliopsida > Magnoliales > Magnoliaceae > Liriodendron > Liriodendron chinense. The sequence continues at coordinate 606,187 of PVNU02000736.1, read as the reverse complement.
ATCCAGTGATCAATTATCTTGCAGAGAGAATTGAAGCTTTGCATTGGGAGAGTCAGTTAGCCATGCAAGGGCTGCGAGCAACCCTCAACTGACTAACGAATGCGTTAATTCCGTCCCGAGCCCAAGGTGACGTTTAGCCTCCCCTTATTGTTGTACTGTTAGTGCACTTTTTTGTGGCATACTAGTGCATCTTATTTGTTAATTATATAAGTCCATGTGTCTAGGTGTTAGTTGAGCCCAAAGAAGATGAAGACCAAAATTACAAGAGGACAACTGCATCAAGGAAAAAGAAACAGGTAAGTCAGAGATGCCTTGGTGAGTTAAAACCTTTGAACATAAACAAAAAATCAAACATCTAGATGACTTGACCTAATAGGTATAGTTTTAGTCATCATAGAATTGCCTTCAGAGTGCTCCCAAAAGACCATCCATTGTAAGACCTCAAAGGTTAGTGAGTTGTTATAAACAAATTGTCCACAACAACAAAATTCACCGTGTTATAGACTGGTCTATAGATCCTGGAGACCGATAGACCTGTCAATAGACCCTGAAGACTAGTCGACAAAGGCCAAATATGGACAGCAAGATGCCTAGTTAATTAGACCAGTCGATTACCAACTGCGACTGGTCGACGACCCTCTGAAGACCGGTCACAGACCCCTGGAGACCGATCGACAGTTAGCCGTTGGTGCCCATTTTCTGACCATTGAAGCTTTTTTATATAAAGATGGGACGCGGTTTGAGGCTAAGGGAGAGATTTTAGTGCATTAAAAGCCACCCACATTGCTAATATGATTAGGCTCTAACCCTATCCATTCAAAGTCATCTTCCTTGTGTTTCATCGCAATTTGAAGCATTTAATAGCTCATATGAAGAAGAGCTTGTTTTCTCTTGATCTCTAAATGTTTTAGATAACTACACCATAGGTAGATCCTTTGCCTTGACCTCTCTAGAGATCTGTATAGGTGAATCCTTATCCTTTTAGGCTTGCAACACACAATCTTTTGTAGAAAATTTAACCTATCTCCTATCACCTTGGGCATCTCAAAAGAGCATCATATGTAAAGTGATTAATCGTTAGAGCTGTAGCCTTGGCAAAGCATCGACAACATGATGGGGGAGAAAAATGGAGTTACTTGAAGCACAGGAGAGTGAAAATCAAGCGACTCGAAGTGGCACTGAATAAGAGGCTTAATCCGACAAAGTAAGTTGTTAATTGTAAGAGTCTGATTGCACTCTTTTCTTATGGATGATTGAATATGAGAGTTTGGAATCAAATTCGACCAAGTCTCCAATGCGAGCCTCCGGCAGAAGTGTATGCTAAGTTATAAAGTAGGATCAAAGGGTTAGAAGGAACTTTGTCAAGCTCCTAGGTTAAATAGAACCCGTAAATATCTAGGTTGAGAGATGAACCTGTTAAAATATTTGTCATAGGTTGGGAGTTGAAATTGAAAATTGAATCATACCCTTTTTCATATACAATTGATTGGATCCAGAAATACAGTGTGATAAAGGTAACTGACCGGTGCGATGTTTCCTTTTCGATTAGAAAGTTATAAAAGGACCAAGTATTATGTGACATCGTAGAGATGGACGCTTGTCACATAATACTCGGTTAGCCATGGCAGTTTGATCGAAACTTTATACACAAGGGTCAGGATAATGTCATTACTTTTATTAAGGATGGTAAGAACGTCATACTCGCCCCTGTGGTCCTGAAAGAGTATCCCAAAACTTCTAAAGTGGAGGGGCGATCTCTCGTTACCATGCGCGAATTTGTGGGAAAACCCAAGAAGATGGGAGAAGTGTGTGGTCTAGTTGGAACAGTGGAAGAAGATGACGAATTCGGCTGTGTCATTACGTCTTTAGGGAAATATGTTGTTGAATATTTAATGACAAAATTGAACGTCGCTCGTAATCTACGCCCAAAGAGAAACTCGAGAACGAATTTTTTTCAAGTTGAGGGGTCTGATTTAGAGCGAAGACCCCCTAATGAAGGATGAGGTTCAGGCATGTTCCTATCTCACATGGACTTAAAATGATTCAAGGAAAGTGTTGGAAATTTAGCAGAATTCAAATACCCAACGAACCTGGTCTGTTGCCAAAAGATTTATCCTACTGAACTCTCTGGACGTTTTTTGCCTGTTTCAACCAGCCGAATTCCACCTTCGATCGGGTGATGGATCGAGCCGGCTGGCCGATTTGCTCTGACAAATTTGCCCGAACTTGCACGATTTTTTTTATTTCTTCTCTATTTTTCTTAGGACTTTTTTATTGCGTATATAGGGTTTAGTTTCTCTATTTATAATTGTTGGGAATCGAGAAAAATCAAACGAGATAATCACAATGATCAAGCAACAATCAACATATACAAGAAGGCAATCCAAATTTTACATGAAAAAGCCCATCACAAGTAAAAAACCACAGCACAAAGTGAATAATCCACTGTGAATCAGAAATTACTAGAGAATGAAGAAAACTTACTCGGATCCAAAGCCCTACAAGAGAAACCCAAGCCCCACATGCTTTTTCTCTCACCCAAGAACTCTCTCAACCTCTTGAACACGTCTAGGACTCCTTGTGTTACCCTAATTCCATATTACACCCCTTTAAATAGCATAAAATCGAAATTAAAAATAAATCCTACACAAAATCACGCAACCAATCTATACAGTTTGTGCATCGTCGGATGCTTGACAAAATTAAATTCTATCCAAAGAGTTCAAGGAAAATATTAGAGAAATTTCGAGCACCCTACAGCAGCCGTCCGGTGCCCTCCCTACACAGTCGTCGAGCACCCTGCAACAGTAGTCAGACGCCCTTACAACCTCCAAAAAAAAATAGATCCAGCAATCCATATTCCATAAGCCTAAATAGGCAGTTTCAGGCACCCGACCAAGTCCCGTCAGTCCCCCGAAGCCCTCTCAGTGTCAAGATTGAAGACATCCCCAACAGTAGTCTATTAAACTCATTAATTGTGGTGAATCTCCCATATTGTTCAATATAATTTTGATTTATTCAATTTTCTTCTTGTGGATTCGAGAAACTTTTCATGGATTCGAGGAAGCTCCGTAAAGTCTAAGTAGTTATCTCCTGAGGAAGACAATGACCGACCCCATCACGTTCTTCCCTGCGTTAAGATCCTAGCTAGAAAGCAACAACAAAATCTGAAAACTTCCTTGAAAAGTAAAATTAACTTTATAATAATAAGTTGCAAGATGTGTCTTTTGCTCAATTGAACAATGAAAGTTAGTTTTTAAGCATTGTGAATAGTTAGGCCGACACTCATCCTGACAAAGTCTCTATAATAGAAATGCTAAGAGGATATAGTAAATCCAAATGTGAATTCACATAAGAGATGACAGTAAACGTTATACACACTTTATTTTTACATACAATTAGACCAATTAGTAGAAATTGATTGGATATACAATTTGGAATGCATTGAGTGCCTCACCAGTGTAGGGCCCACTTCAAGTTTTGGTGGCATGGAAGTATAGCATAAAAGAATGCAATACAAGTGCCTACAGCTTCATCCATTGAAAAATAAATGTCAACGCCTACCATAAAGCTAAATGTTTGGTATTGCAATACATTGCTCTCATCTCTCTTATGATGTTCTAAGCTAGTGGTATTTGAGTCGTGTCATGAAAAATCAATATTATTAGACCTTGATTTATTTGCATGATGTATTTCATTTTTTGAGTTAATTCTTAAGGATCATTTTATATAAGCTTTAGAGGCATTGTCTCTAATGCTCTTTAGCACTAAAGATTGAATACAATGGCTTAGTAACCGAGGAAGAGTTGTGTTCTATTGATCTTATTTCCCTTACTAGTTTTTTCAAAGCATACATGTGTTATTATTGGATGATCATCTGATATGAAGAAACTTGCTTGGTGTTAAGATGAATAATATTCACCTATCGAGGCTCGATTTGGTGTTGAATCACCTATTTCTCTACCCCCACATGAGTGTGTAAGTGAGCTATAGATGAGACGTGTAAGGATGCAAGAATATAAGAAGTATCAAAATTAGCAAATCTATCATGCCTATAATTAAAGAGGCTCGTGGGTGCATTAACCCTTTCAAAATCCTCATAACAAAAGGATGTAACGCAAAAGATGCCCTAATTAATTATGCTTTGGTCTGCTTACGAGGCTTCAAATAATTAGTGAAAGTGGGTGTAACTAGATTTCTTCATCAAAGTACATACGATCGAATAAATAACATAGTGTGTCTTTCCAAGACATTAATAACACATGAATACATGGGTGATCTCATGGCTTGGATGGTTTGTTAAGTGATTGTAAGGTCAACTCTCACTTATGAGGTTTTCAATTAGTTAACCAAAGTTTTTCAACCGTTGATTTGTTTAAATTACATTTAATGGATATTTAATGGCTGAGATTTAAGATGATTCACACCCTGCGTGGTATGATATTACCTAAAGATGGTGGCTACTTATAATGGAAGAATTTAAATAGTTGGGATTTATATATTAGGCGTATATACAAGCATCCTTCACAGTAAGGTACCGTAAGGTAGTGGAGAACCATATGAAGTGTATCCTTTTACAACCATAACTCCTTATAAAATATTATCGCAAAGAGGATGGGAGAGACAACTCTAAGCATCCACACCCTCCCCCCTATGGTGGACATCCTAGGTAGAGCTAGAGATAAAAAGTGGGAGAAAAGTGAGGAAGAGATGAGATGAGCCATGCCCAAGCCATCCTTCATCCACACGTCCATACTTATGCGTGATGACCCGCTTCTAGGACGACTTAATTATGATCAAATCTAGTTGCTGCTAGGATTTTGATGGCAATTCTTTATCCTTTTTCACTTTAGAAAGATTTGGAGAGACTCCTTTACTTAAGAGATTGACAATGACATTTGATTAATAGTTCATTATTAGTCATATCTAATTAAATTAATTTTATCTTTTAAAAATAATTATACTAAACGTATATCTTAATTAATTATATTGAATTTTGAAAATCCTTTATTTCACTACGTTTTAAAATGCCGCTCATCAAGCGAGAGTATATAAATGTTTAAATTGCATATGCACTTAGTTTATTAAAGTCTTATGAATAATTCGAGTTTTAAGCTAATATATATTTTTATTTATTATTTATATTCATTGTGCTGTTACGTAAGGTAAATGAATAGTATAATTTGACTTTTATAAGCCATCTCTTAATAGAGATGGTATGACTAATTAAAAGTTTTATTGTGAGGCCACATTTGACATCAAATTTTTATACCACCTTATTAAAGTGACGAAGACTGCCATGGTCCAAATGAATATCTTAATATACCAAATTTCTTAAGATATCATCCATGATCTATTATAAAATATTTGGTAAGAATTTTAAGCTCATAATGTTTGTATTAAATATATAGAATCATTGTATATACAATAACATCACGAGTGACCTAAGTGGGAGAATATAAGAATATGGGTAACACATGATATTATCTAACCAAATAATGGATTGAATGGTTCAGATTGCTAAGATGAATATCAGATAGAGCCCGCACAAAAGTATGGCTTATATGGTTAAAAATATCCTAAGGGTATTATAACTTAAGGGTTGTTTGATTTTTTATTTATCATTGTAATTTATTGTAAAAAGTAATGATTATTTACACATGTAATTTATACAGTGTCTCGATGCTAAGGTTGATAGAGAGTTTGTTTGTTAAGTTTTAGACTTCAAAGAATATATTCGTATAATTTCTACAAAAATTGTGGTGCCTACCATGATGTATGTATCTTATCCACACCACCAATCCATTCCGCTAACTCATCTTAGGGCATGAGCAAAAAAATGATACAGATCCAAAGCTCAAGTGGACTACACCACATAAAGTGATGAGAATTGAACACCTAATGTTGAAAACTTCACGGGGGTCATAGAAGTTTTAGAGTAAGTTGATATTTGTGTATACCCTTCGTACATGTCAATGTGATCTTACGACTAAATTGGATGATAAATACACATCCTTATGGGGCCATGAAAGTTTAAATTTTAAATCGTGATTGTCACTAACTCCCCTTATTTCCTGTGGTGTGGTCCACTTAAGCTTCCAATCTACCTCCAATTTTAGCTCACACCCTAAAATGAGATAGTAAAATGGATGAACAATGTAGATCACACACACACACACATATAATGGTGGGACCCACAAATTTTAATGGTACCCAATTTCTATATGATTTCAAGCATTTGAATGTGATTCTCACAGTGTAATCGTATAAGTATTTTCATCTCATTCAAACACTCATCAAAAGTTATTTTTAATTATTTACCACCATTTACAATAGTAATTAAAAAATAAACAGCGCGTTAAGATTTTTAAACATGGTTATAGATCTTAGTCTTTCCTAAAAGAGATGTGGTGGTGTGGGTGTGATTTTTGGCCATGCGAGGTACGTGCGTTACTATGCAAGCGTGCCATAACTAATTGGGCTTGATTCAAACCGTTATCACCTTTAACCCCTAGCATCAAGATGGAGTGGTGCTTGGTCAAGTGATCGACAAGCCAGTCGTCTACTTAGCCAATGGTACATGCATTAATTAAGCAATTGATGGAGGTCAGGGCTTCCTCCAATGAGCTCTTTTTTACCTTGGAACCCAAGGAATTTTGAATGTGCAACAGTTGTATGGTTGAACAGAAAGTTGGTCGAGAAGATGGATGCAAAAAGCGGGACTAACTTACCACTAAAAGCAGGATCACCCACTTGGCTAAGAGCAGTAGGGTGTTTCTTGGAGGAGCTTTGCTGATGAGCAAGGTGAAGGAGATGCCATAAATTACAACTACTGGTAAGCCCAACGTATGAGCGTTGGCGGGTGTCTCCTAAAGCTAAGGTCTTCCTTTAGATCCACATGCAAGCGCAGATGAAAGGGAATTATAACTATTTTTTTTTTAAGATGAACACTTTGTTAAAAAGGTTAAACCCTTAAAAGAAAAAAGAAAAAAGAAAACTAAAAAACAAAAAAGAAAACAAAAAAGAAATTACATGGGAAAGGAAAGAACACATCAATCCAACAACAACCCCTACTACACCCACGAATCTCACGGGGCCCATTCTTTAAACCAAATCAACAATTTGGAGAAAACACAGGCTGAAGTAGATTGTTTGCTCCTAAAAGTTTTGTTATTCCTCTGTCTAAATCGCCCAGATGATAGTTAGAAGGACGCATCCCCATTTCCTTTTTTCCAATGCAACCTCCCTCCTTCGCATTCCATGAGGACAGGAGGCTCTCAAAAGAGCAAGGCATAACTCAGGAAACTCCTGCCAAACGAAGAGTGAGGCATAATCCAGGGAATTATAACTATTGATAGTCCGACGTATGTTTAGGGACAAGCTGGAATTAAGACTATCCTAAGGGTTCACTGGTGGTGGATCTAAACTAAGGCACACAACGTTGCGCTGGATAGGTTCTTTTTTATTCGAGGGATTCGGTGTTTTGCTTCATATATGCCTTCACAAGTTATAGATTTCTTACAAGAGTCGTGAGAATAACTGCTTCGCTCACATGGTGCCTTTGTGTTGAACCAGTTGGAAAAGAATGGTTATATTTTATCCATCGTGATTTTGTCTTCGTTGGTTGCTCAGATCGTGCTCCAATATTAACATAGCCCTAAGATAGCCCTAACAGCTCCAATACTGATGTAGCCAGTAGCCATTCTTATCTGGAGATAGTAAAAAGAATGAGTTCTTGTTGTACAGGTACTTATCTTTTGGGCCATAGACGGATTAGTACCTACTTTTAAACTTATTCCAAATCAGTACCTAAGGTTTGTAATATACGGACATCTTATTACTTTGTTGACATTGATTGATGGAGGAGTAATGTAGACATCCATTTTGTCACAAAAGACGCATTTACCCCTACTTATATAGAATGATGATGGTGTTTGCTATATAGACAGCTCATCCAGAGGACGCTGCTATCTAGTGTTGGCAAGGGCGGAAGCCCTTTTGGGTGGTAATAAGGGCCCCACCATGATATATGTGTTTCATCCATCCGTTCATCTATTATTTTAGATCATTTTCGGGCCAAGGCTCGAAAATCAACCGGATCCGAGTCTCAAGTGGAACACACCACATGGAACGGTGGGGTCAAGTCACTGCCCTTTTTAGCAGCTGTCTGATGGTCACTCGTGGGCCCCACCATGATGTATATGTTAGATCCATGCAGTTCATCTGTTTCTTCAATTTATTTTAGGATGTGGGTCTAAAAATGAAGAAGATCAAGATTTCAAATGGGCCATACCAACGAGAATAATTTCCACCGTTGAAACCTTCTTAGGCTCACTGTGATTTTTTATGTTGTCTATTATGTCCAAACCAGATCTCTTTGGGCAGGCCATGAGCTGGCCAATTCGATGGACATGTTAGATTTTCCATGTTGACCCCACATTGATGATAAAACACAATGATAATAATAAAAGGAGTCGTTGGAACAGATAGCGTCCAAAGGACGCTGCTGTCGACGGACGCCCTTACTGGGCATGATCTGAGGACCCATCATGATGTTTATGTTTTATCTACATCATGTGGACCCACCCATTGCATGACAAGCAGGGCCAGCTCGTGGGGCTCACCTCATGGATGGATTGGATCCAACATACTGCGATTGAACAATTCTAACCATCTAATAAGGTGGGGCCCAAAGTGATTTTTTTTTATAAATCCACCCCATCCATTCGTTTCGGGAGCTCATTTTAGGGCATGAGACCAAAATGAACCGGATCCAAGACTCAAGTGGACCTCACTAAAGGAAAAGGTGGGTAGGTAAATTACTACCATTGAAACCTCCCTGGGGTCCATAGCGATGTTTATATGACATTCATACCGTTCATAATGTCACTACTACTGGGATGAACTGGAAACACAAATATTATCCTAATTCGAAACTCCTGTGGCTCCACAAATATTTCAACTGTGGACGTTCAATCCTCACATTTTCGGCCATTTGAGTCTTGGATCCGGTTCATTTTTTGTTCTCATGTCCTAAAATGAGCTCCCAAAACGGATGGACGGGGTGGATTTATAAAAAAAAATCACTTTGGACCCCACCTTGGTTCCCAGCACAGGAACTTCATGTGCAAGGCTTTTGCAGGAAATCCACACCCAAAAGGTGGAGAGGGGGCATGGTTTGGGTGGATCCCCGAATCCACTGAGGTCGGTGGATCCCCAACTGTGGGGCCGCTTTGATGTATTTACCTTACATCTACACCGTCCATGCATTTTGAAAGCTCATTTTAAAGCATTATCCAAAAAATGAAGCAGATCCAAATCTTACGTGGACCATACCATAAGAAATAGCAGTGATTGAATCCACACCATTAAAAACTTCATGGAGGCCACCGGAATGTTTATTTTCCATCCAACCTGTTTAAAAGGTCATAAAGACCTGAATGAAGATACCAACAAATATCAGCTTGACCTAAAACTTTTTGTGACCCATGAGAAGCTTCTAATAGTTGAGGACCATTGTTTACTGTATCATGGTCCACCTGGGATTTGGATCTACTTCATTTTTTAAATCATACTTTAAAATAAGTTTCAAAATGAATGGATGATGTGGATGTAATACACACACATCACGCAGTGGACGACACGGTAAGGGATCCACCTACCTCGGTGGATCTGGGGATCCAGCGAAGCCGCGCCTGAGGAGAGGGGTTAGGCAAGTTGTATTTTAGTGGTTGTAAATTTGTGGGGCCCACCTTACTGATCCGCTGTATATCCACACCGTCTATCCATTTTTCTATATTAAACTTAGGGGATGAGCCTAAAAATGAAGCAGATCCAAATCTCCAGAGGACCACGTATGGTATATAAAATAATGGAGATTGGCTCAATGAAGGTTTAAATGGTGCACATTTGAGATATTACTGTTCATGCAGTACGACCCACTTGATTAAGTTTTTTTTTCCATTTACTAGAATCTTTTGATGAACAGAAATGGATAGACAGAGTGAATTTGTCTCGGTCATCTCTGTAGGCCCCACATAGCTTCCAATGACAGGTTGAGATTACACACATGTATCCATCTGTTTGCAACTAAAATGATGGATAATATCGTTTTTTTAGAAATACCATATGGCTTTGTATCATATACGTAGGGAAGATACACGGTGGGTACCAATATGACTAACATTTGCAAACCTTAGTTACTGATTTGGAATAAGTTTAAAAGTAGGTATTAATCCATCCATAGCCCAAAAGATAGGTACATGTACGGCAATAACTCTAAAAAAATCAAGGTAAATCCGAAAAAGACTAGATTCTACATTCCAAGCGTGTGCTTTTCCAATATCTTCAATGCCACTTGGGCTTCTCCTGCACCGTTAATCCAACCGAATTTTGGTATAAGTATATGTTAGAGATGTTGCTGGCGAGTTTGACCGTAGCAAGGACTAAACCACCGGCCTATACAAGCTTAAAAGGGCCTGTCTCCTCTTATTAAGAAAAAGAGGTACAGCCCATTGCAGCAGAAAGAGGGAGTGGAAGAAGATCCGGTTGCACATCTTTTTTTTTTTTTCTAGTGACATTCTAGTGTTGGCGTTAATGACGGTAAAGGCAGGTATGCTTCCAGGCACAAAACTTTCCAACCCCTTCATCCACCGAACGCATGATCTTCGGGCATGCAAAATTTTCTCACACATGTGGTGTCAGACAGTTTGGACAGTTGATAGTCTTATCTAACTAAATGCCCCACGTACATGATGGCATGTTAATGAGTTGCTGGCCCAAGGCAGCATCGTAAGGTAGGCCCTCTACTTAACCAATGGCTTGGACCTTGCACAAGTGCAAGACATGGGCGCATGTGTGTCCTGAGCCAGTTGGGCCCACAAGACAAGCTGGTCCATTCACCACGTAACATCTATTCCTTCAGTACATATGGCTCAGCTAATGAGTGAACCATCTTGACTTTTGGGCCATCTAATCTAATTGACCAAGTACAAGAACCAACTGATGAGCCGGTCTGAACCTGCTTAAGTGGGCCAAGTTGGCCCGGTTACCTCAAGTCGAATGGGCCCCCACCCCACTGGCCCTCTTGGTTGGTCCACTCGCCAAAGCTAAATAAATCGTTGAAGGGAGTGGATTAGTCCACCCCGGCCTCACCCAAGACGGTGTGGCCCTTACTGTGGGGCCCACCTTAATGCACATATTCTATATTGGGTCTGCTTCTTTTTTCGGATCATGAGAGATGGACTGCATGTATATAGAATAAATACGTGAGCCCCATGAAATGGGCCGCACCACCACCTAATCTGCTCCTTTGCCAGGAAGCCGATTACTATTTGAATAAACTTTGCAGGGCCATGTATGTGTCTTATCCACGCCGTCCATCTGTTTTTGCAAATCAATTATTGGACATGAACTCAAAATGAAGCATATCCAACCACCATTAAACTACACCACAGGAAACAGGGGGATAAACTACACCACCATTGAAACCTTCCTAAGGCCCATAGCGATTTTTACTTATCATCCAACCTGTGCATAAGGTCACACGGATATGGACGAGGTGAAAACTAAAAAATATCAGCTTCATCCAAAACTTGTGTGGCTCCTAAGAATTTTTAATGGTAGGCTGTTATTCACAATGTTTCGTGTGGTGTGGTCCACTTGAGCTTTGGATATGCTTCAATTTTGGATTCATGCACTAAAATGAGATGATAAAATGGAGGAACAGTGTGGATAAAACAGACATCACGTAGGCTCCACAAAGTTTAATCAGTACGCAATCCGCTTCCAGACCGTCGGTTTGAGTTTAGGGCTTACGCATGGTGGGGCATGAATGGTTCGATCACAAAAGATGGGCCACACATGATAAAGATGGGCCACACATAATAAGTACCCAACGGTGGGCGTACTAAGTAAACTCTTTTGGGCCCACTGTGAATGTATGTTGATTATCCACGCCGTCCATCTGTTTTTCCACCTCATTTTAGGGGCTGATCCCAAACTTGAAGCATATCCAAAGCTGAAGTGGGCCATAACCAAGAAAACATTGGGAATAATGATTTCCATCGTTGAAACCTTCTTAGGGCTAACAATGGTGTTTATTTATCATCCAACATTTTCCTTAGATCACAAAGACATGGACGAAGCGAAAGCACAAATATCAGCTTGATCCGAAACTTTTGTGGCCCAAAAACAATTTCAACGGTAGATGTTCAATTCACACTGTTTCATGTGGTGTGGTCCACTTGAGCATTGGATATGCTTTATTTTTGGGATTAGAGATTAAAATTATCTATTAAAATGAATGGACGGACTGGATAAAATACATAAATCACGGTGGGGCCCACGGAGTTTACTCAGTACGCAATCCGCTTCCAAATTTGGGAGGTACCGCGAGTCACCTGTTATAGCCAACGCAAATGTCCATTTCTTTGGCAGTACTGGTGCTTTCTCGAAACCTGGTAGCTAGGGTTTTCTATCACGCACGGCGCGCGTTAGCCCCCGGAACTACGATCGCTAGAAAGCGTTACCCGCTGCAATCCATTGCCCGCGGAGATAAGTGGGCTTCTTTCTCAAGAGCTCTTTCTCTAACCCTAGTCTCCATCCCTTCTTCAAATTCCATCCCCTGTCATCTCTAAACCCTAAATCATCGTGCATTTCTAGGCTTTCGTGAATCTGCGGCTTGGAAGAGGTGAATCTCTTCAATATTTTCTTCTCCTTTTTATTTTTTTAATCATTTTAATCCATTTGGATTCGTCAATAATAGGATATAACGAATGCTGTCGATTTCTTTTCTTTTATTTGTTTGAATTTGTAGCCCGCGAGGTCATCTTTGAATGCAGTAGATAAGCTTCCGTCGATTGGATTGAGAGATTTGATCAGTGTCTTTGGTTTGTATTCATTAGTTATGTAGTTGATTCTTTTTTAATGATTAGTTGTATGAGAAAGACTTAAAAGGGATTTTCTTTTCTTTTAAAGACTTAAAAGAGATTTTCTTTTCTTTTAAAGACTTAAAAGGGATTTTCTTTTCTTTTAAAGACTTAAAAGAGATTTTCTTTTCTTTTAAAGACTTAAAAGGGATTTTCTTTTCTTTTATTTTTTATTTTTTGTGTGGAGGAAAGAGGGGTGACAGTCACGACTATTACTCAATTAAATGGATGGGTGGAAGTTCGAAAGAAATGCTTCTTTTTGGACGAAGAACATCAGGAATGGCAGTGTTTCTCTGTTTGGAAGATGGTTTTGGAGATTTGGGATTGTGGGCTCTGTGGAATTGGGAATTTGATAGCAAGGTTCGAACGAAGTTTAAAATTGAGATTATATTTTCGGTGAGGTTGAGGGTTCACGTTTTGAAGTTTGGAAAGATCTTTGATTCATCTTTTTATATTGTTTTTCTTAATCTGTATTGGATTGTAGGAAAGGGGTGTTGTGAAAGGATTGTATTGAGAAATTCTAGTGTGGTTTCTTATTTGGCTTCAGTAGGATTGCAATTTGTCATTAAGTCTCTAGTGTTTGATCTTGTGGTGGCAGGGGTTTTGTCCCCTTATCTCTGTATTGGGGATTCCTTTCCCCTCCTTTAGCTTTTAATGAATGTAGTTATTACTCTTTTAAAAAGAAGAAGAAGAAGAAGAAGAAGAAGAAAAAAAGGGAAAAATTGTTGGGTTAGTTTAAGTTTATTTCCCCATTTATGGTCATGAGCGTATGGTTTGGAGTTGGGATTGTAGTGGGAGCATATAGTTTTGGTCGTGTTGAGGTTCTTTTGCTCCTTTTTGTTGTAGCTTTCGTTATTTTCTAACAAAATTCATATTCAGATCACAAATAAAAAGTCCACGACCAACAAACAACAATGGAGTAGCAAAACTAGTGGTAAGATGAAGAAGGTGACATCTTGGGCTTTCTTAATAGTGGAGATCTGTAGTCTGAAGTGATCTGATGCCTTGTGGAAAGAGTTTGCACTAGAAGGTGGCCGTAAAAATAGCAGAGATTGGAAAATAGAAATAATTGTGTGTGACTGGTCAAGCTGAACTTTATGGAAATTCGTATGGAAACGTGTGACCAATGTTGACAATGAATTAGTGAGGAGTGGCACTGGTGAGATCTTCCTTGCTGTTTATTAGAAAGAAAGAGTATAATGAGCAAAAGGCACATCCTTTAGCTTCTGAAAGTATTGTAATTCCTCCTTGATTTTTCACATTGTCAAAAGGAACTTACGAAAGTCATTGCATGGACATCTATTTGGTGATCAGGTTCATGGAGTTTTTCTCTGCTTTCAAGTGGAATTGTGGTTTTGTCTACTAGAATTGACATTTTAAAAATTCATCATGAGGCTAAGTGTCTTAGTCTTCTGTGGACATCTATTTGGTGACTGTGTTCATGGAGTTCGTCTCTGCTTTCAAGTGGGATTGTTGTCTACTAGAAGTCTAGAATTGACATTTTAAAATTCATCATGAGGCTAAATCTCTTAGTCTTTTGCTAAGGAAGGTGTGCCTTATTGGTTTTGCACGTCGAGCATACTTTGCCCCTCATGCGAGAGTTTTACTTTTTTTATTTTTTGAAGGATGATATTTATTAGGCAAAAGCCAAGAAAAGGAAAACAAAACAAAGTGGAAGGAAAGGGAAGACGACCAAAAACAGAAAAGAAAGGAAAACCTAGGAAAAACACTAACAAAAAAAATAAAAATACAACATCAACCAGCCCCATGGCTAGGAAGATCCGAACTGAGAGCCCCACAACTGACAACCCCAATGGAACTCTCATGGCACCAGATCACGAAACACAAGAATAGCTCTATTAATACTCCCCACGTAGTTAAACTTCAATTATGAAAGCCTTGGTTGTTCCTTTCTCCCCAAATGGACCAAAAAACTGCAAGAAGGATCAACCTCCATCTCTTCCGATCCACACTTCCACCATCCACTCTGTGCCAAGCAGCCAAGAAGTCTTCCATAGAGAGAGGCATCACCCAAGAGACCTTAGCTGAGGTGAGGACTCCGAACCACATACTAGCTACAAGGAGCAATGAAGCATCTTGCTCACATAGCAAGCACATATTACGAAGATACATTCCCCTTTTCTGAAGACAATCAATTGTAAGAACTTGACCTCTCCCAACTAGCCAAGCAAAGGCCGCAACCTTTGGAGGAGCTCCACAAGTCCAAACCCCACTTGAAGGGAATTGATGCACCGGGCCTCTTGAATCAGAAAACGAACTATAAAGGGAGCGGATATAGAAAGATCTAGACATACTATATAAAGGGAGTGAATATAGAAAGATCCAGACGTACTAAGCTTCCAAGATAATGTGTCTTCCGCTTCCATGAAATTTGAGATTCCTGCAAGTGAGACAACAAGTTAGCTAGACTCATGATTTCATCATCCGTCAAATTCCTCCTAAAAGGGGGCAGCCAAATCCTATCTTCCCCACTTAAGACATAGCTAGATGCTACAGACACATGCTTGTCAGAGCAAAGGGAAGCGAGGTCCGGGAAAGTTTCTATGAGGGGCTTGTCCCCCAATCAAGGATCTAACCAGAATCCGACTCTCTTACCATTTTCCACTGAAAAAACTATACATTCCCAAACAAAAGGGACAATCCGATTTATACATTTCCAAATATGGGAAGAGTGATAGAGGAAGATTTAGTCCAACATCCCCTTGGAGAAAGGCCATATTTGGCTTGCAACTAAGGATCTCCATAAGCAAGAATTTTCATTTCCAAAATGCCACATCCACTTCCCCAAAAGTGCAGTGTTAACCATATCCATGTGTTTCATGCCGGCTCCCCCTTGAGAGTAAGGGGAGCAGACCTACTTTCAGATAAGGAGAGGAAATTGATTATCCATGCATTTACTTTTTTTAATCTTTAAGTTCATTAATAATTACATAGAAGTAAATTGATTTGATGAGATGGGCCTTTCTTTAGCAAGCAGCGGCTACATGTTAGTATTCTTATGGAGAAGATGTCATGCCCTGTCCATGCAGTTTCTGCTAACGGAATTGAATGATTTAGGTAACTTGTCTTTTCTTATCATTTTTATTTATTGATGCAGGATACACTCTGCCCTGCTAGACCAAGATGTACCCTTCAAGGGGGGGTAATGCTTATGGGCCCCAGTCATATGCATCACAACCAGCATATGGGCAAGCTGTAAGTCTACATATTGCGGAACTTTTTTTTGGGGCATAAGTGTTTATTTAAATCTCGTTGGTAAAATTTTATGTGGTAGTTACTCAAGTCAGATTAATTAAAATCTCAGGACTTCTGTTATGTTGTTTTATCCTGACTTTTTATTGTTATCTGCAGTCTGGATCTGGTTATGCTGCAGGTTCTCTTGGTGGCCTTGACAGAGGTTCCCAACTTTCAATACCCTCTCGGCACACATCCATGTTGGGTTCTTCTCAAGAAGCAGAATATGGTGGATATAGAACCCATTCTTCACCGGCAGCTCATTATGGGGGACAATATGGTTCCATATATGGAACATCTAATCTGAGCAGTGGCCAAAAGGTTGTTATTTCAATTTATTACCCAATTATTCCTTCATGGATGATATAGTGCTGTTTACGGAACATCTTCACTTCCAAAGCTATATATCTCAAATGAAATAATACAAGTATGTTCTTTAGATGAAAGAACCTTTCACCCAGGGTGCTGGTCCTGCTTCAGAGTGCTCTTGCTCTCGCATCAGTTTTTTTTTTTTTTTGGAAACGAATTGCTCTTGCATCAGAATTGTGCTCTCATTCCAGGCAGTCACAGTTCCTAACGTTTGAAAACAGCTGTTTCAGTGCTCCAGCACTCGAATTAGCTCTAGATACTTCTCCCACATTATGCAACTTGGGCAATTCATCATAAGTTTCTGTCAAATTGTTACTCTTTGTGAACAAATTATGAACCAGGGTACTGTCTCCAACTATTTGGGATTCTCAACCTTTGATGTAACTCTTGTTTATTGTTCATCGTGATGTCAATTATAGGCCTTTTATTTATCACTGAATGGAGGTTTCTTTCTTTCCTTTTCTACCTGTTTTAAGAGGTCCAATACAGATTTACTCTCCTTCCTGAGTACTTAGTTGCCATAATCCTGGAACATGTTATGCTGCTAACACGAGCTAAGGAGGTATCGTAAACCATCAGTCCATGTTGCCTCAGAAGTTTGTAGGATTACTTATTTCTTTTTTTATCATTTTATTGAAGGGCGCATATTTGGATATTAAATTGCATAGGACTGCTTGAAATTATTTCATTTGGATTGGTACGAATTTTGGTTTTATTAAGCAGGACTGCAGGAGTAAGGTCTAGGTATTTGTAATGTTGGTTTTATTGAGCAGGAGTAAGTTCTAGGTCTTTGTAATATCAAAATAGAAATCTCTTTTGGTTTGGGTTTTGGTTATGTGAGAAGGGTTTGTCACTGTCACCTTTACTGGATGGGTATGCTATGGTAGGATGTAAGCTAGCTCGTTGGTGAATTTGGTATTTGTTTTTAGTATGTAGACCATTTGCAAGTGAGGATTCTATTTCAGAAGGATTGACTACATTTATTTTTGTAGTATGACTATATATGCTGCATAATACACCTTTGATTTTTCTAAGTAGCATGTATGCTTCTACAGATTGGTCGTGGTGATTATGGTTCAGCTCTGGGAGAGTCTCCTAAGTTTGCATCTGGTGCTCTAGGATCCAGCTTGGGGTTACAAAATGATGACTATGTCTCATCATCAAACCATGGATATGGTCATAAAGGTGACCAGTTCCCTGCTGCAAAAGTTTCTGATTATGCTACTATAGACAGCCGCCATTATGGTGAGCACCAGAGTGCTTATAGTGGGAGGGACATACAGAGTGAATCAACGAGAAGATACGCTGATTCTGTTGGTCTGGGTCATCAGCGTCAGGTACTCTGGCATTGTATTATTTAGCAATGTGCATTCGTATTTATCTCTTTCACTAGAATAATAATTGACTTCTGTTCTATTTCTTTTGGTTTCTGCAACAGGCTGAGATGCGGGACCACGTTGACCAGGTAATGGATTTGCTTACTATTATTTATTATTTTGGGTATTGAGATATGTTAGACTTTTAGCCATCTATCTAATTCATTGTAAAACTATCACCAGGCATCATTGGCTCGACAGCAGCAAATTCTGAAAGCCCAATCATTGCAAACTGCTTCTGATATGAGGCATGCCATGGCAGCTTCTGCTCTAGATGGAAGTAATAGGTATGGTTCTATGGATGGCATGCTTACTGTTTGACATTAATCACTGGAAATCCTTGTTACCATGTATTGATTGATGCAACGATGTTGAATATGTTTCCTTTTCCTTCTATCTGTGGTTATTTTCTTAAATGAGAAGTGTCAGCGTAACTTCAATCCATGCTCGGTAGTTTAAATATTTGTGAGCGAAAATGGTGTCAGCCCTATGCTTTATTTTGATAGATAAGTTTCCATTTCTTACTGCACTGAGTAGCATATGCATTTCTGGCAGACCAAGTGATTATCTTGCAGCAAGAGGTGCTGCAGTTCATCATGGATCCCAAGATCTTAGCGCGTATGGTGGAAGAGTTGATGCTGATCCTCGCAATTTATCTGTCCTTGGTAGTGCTTCATATGCTGGACAACATCCAGCATCCATATTAGGTGCAGCTCCCAGGAGAAGTGTCGATGATCTCCTTTATGCGCAAGGGTCTTCCAGTGCAGGCTATGGGGTGGGCTTGCCTCCTGGTCGGGATTATATTGCAGGAAAAGGGTTCCATGGCGCGTCGATCGAGTCTGAATATCCAGGTAGCATTCTGTCGCGTGGTGGGCATCCAGGCATTGGAGGATTGAAGGTTGACGAGCGGAAAGATGATAGGGGTGGGTTTCATCGGGACCTCGACATGAGGGAGGAGGAGCGTCGCCGCGAGCATGTGCGTGAGCGAGAGAAAGAACGTGAAAGAGAGAAGGAGCGTGAACGAGAAAGGGAGCGAGAAAGAGAGCGCCGTGACAAGGAGAGAGAACGTGAACGTAAACGTGGACCTGAACTTAGGCGTGAACGAACTCCACCAAGAATTGCTAGAGATCGCCATGGTTCTTCTTTGATAAGGGATGATAGACCTCTACGACGAGACTCTCCACGTCAGGAGGCTTTGCATAGGTGGACCTTGATGTTTTTTTTCTTGCATCCTGCTATAGTTCTGAATAGATTGCTGCTTCAATTGTGGTCCAGCCTTCTGAACTAACTGTGTGCTCTGTCATGCTGAAGGCGTCATTCACCCCTTAAAGAAAAAAGGAGAGAATATGTTTGCAAGGTAAAACCATGAATCTTCAGTGATATTGGGAAATTAGTCTGCCGTGAGTCTCTGGGTCTGAGGGCTGCTTCTTAGGTTCCTGTTCTGTTTCCTGATTTCATCTCAGCCTTGAAGTTTCATGAGAAAATTCTGAACCAATTGCCCATTGCCTCTTTTCTAGATATTCTTCTGGAATTCCTTAGTTTCACACTTTTCGTCTAAATACACCAAGATATTTATGGGATTTGTATTTGGAAATCTAGGGTCAAGTTGGTATAGGTCTTGCTTTTAGTGTATGGTCATCTATATGCAGCTTAAGGTATACATTTTTTTTTTTTTTTGGTGTGGCTATGCCTAGTTTCCATTCATTATTGGTGTTGACGACGGATATGATGAAGCTACAAAAGTAATGCCATGCGAGGAGATTCTTTTAGGAGAGAAACAACCATTGAACACTTCAAACAGCTGAGAGTCAGGAAACAACTACAATATTTCATAGTTTTTTTTTTGGTTCTCTTTTTTTCCATCTAGAGCTGATTCACGCAATCTGCTTCATTTACTTCTTGGTTTTGCTCTATATGGTAATTGTGGTGTCTGTGGAGTTTGTTAGGTAGGATAATTGAACTATACTCTATTTTCAGGTTTACCCATCCTGTTTGGTGGATGTTGAAAGGGACTACTTAGCCATAAGTAAGCGGTATCCGAAATTATCGATATCCCCGGAATTCACCAAGGTATGACTTTTCTTATTTCAGTCGCTTGCAAGTGACAACTATCTTACTTGTCTTGAATCTGGGCTGAAGTGTGTGCTTAGTATGTATTGTAATATATCTTCTCAATTTTCCTTAGATTGTTCTGCACTGGCCGAAGGGAAACCTGAATCTGTCGTTACACACTCCTGTCAGGTATCTTCTCTTTTGTAAGCTGCCATGTTACAGTTCAATGTAGTTTGTCGTCTGCCTTCTTTCTATTGGCTGTGTAGTTAGTTCTGCTTGTGTTTGTGTGTGTGGTGGGGGGGGGTTGGAAATTGGGCTATTTTTCATCATTTTTTGTGGGATAAAGATTACATTTTTATGCTTCTGGATTTCTTTATGACAGAAATTGTCCAGAATAAATAGTTTATTGTTTCTGCTTGTGTGGAACAGATTTGAGCATGACCTCATTGAAGTAGATGCTAGAGCGGAGCCAAAAGAGCCTTCTACAGAGCCATTGGTTGAGGAGTCAGTAAATCCCAAATGCAGAAGCACTGTATGGAATGCAAAGGTGAATCTTAGAGAGACTCATCATGTGTTATAAATAATAGGGTCATGTTAGATAAATATATACTGTACCAAAAAAAAGGTCACATACCAACAAAATTATAAATAGGTCACATGCTAAAAATAATTGATTGTGGAAAATTTAAGGCAGGCTCTCATTGGCCACTTTCCATAAATAGTTGCATAATCTTTTGGAAGAGAGCCATCTTGTTGGCTTAATTACTTACAGAAAGGCGATGACTTGAAAGACGTTAACTAAGAATGTGTTGTGAACCAATGATATTGTTTAACTCATGTTTCTGTTGCATGTATCTGGCCATGAGGTTAGCACCATTAATTTTGCTTGCATGTATCTGGCCATGGTGATTTTAAGGCAGGCTCTCATTGGCCACTTGCCATAAATATTTTTATAATCTTTTGGAAGAGAGCCATCTTGTTGACTTAATTACTTACAGAAAGGCCGTGACTTGAAAGATGTCAACTAAGAATGTGTTGGGAACCAATGATATTATTTAACTCATGTTTCTGTTGTATGTATCTGGCCATGAGGTTAGCACCATTAATTTTGTTTGCATGTATCTGGCCATGAGGTTAGCACCATTAATTTTGTTTGCATGTATCTGGCCATGAGGTTAGCACCATAATTTTTTTTTTTTTCATTGGGAATGCTTTTGATACATTGTAAGTAATCACTTTGGTGGAGAGCAATCACTTCGGTGGAAGCTAAATTCAAAGAAGCAGTCTCCTTTTCGGTAGGAGATGGATCTCGTGTACGTTTTTGGGAGGATCCGTGGACAGGAGACTCTCCTAAAAGATGCTTTCCCTATTTTGGCTTCTCTTTCTATGGAAAAGCACATCACCGTTGCAAAATGCTTCTCCTTTGAAGGAGGCCAGATTATTTGGGCACCCCCAAGTTGTAGAGAACTATCATACACATAATCTTATTTCTTTTGGAGAAACTCAAGAGCATTTATGATTGATAGGACGATGGAAGATTCTGTTGTGTGGAAAGCTCATTGCTCGGGCAGGTTTTTGGCATATGGCCTCCTCTTTCCCTCATCATCCCCCTCAGCTCACAATTTCCACTTTTGGAAGTATGGTGCCCCTCTGAAAGTGGCGGCTTTCGTTTGGATCCTTAGAAGGAAGTCCTAACCTTGGACAATCTAGCTAAAAGGGGAATGATTATCCCCAATATTTGTATCATGTGTATGAGGGACATAGAATCGGCGGATGACCTTTTCATTCATTGCACCTATGTCAGAAAGGTGTGGGATGTTATCATCATGACTCTTAACGTGTCTTGGGTCATGCCTAGGACCATCGGTTCTTTCTTAGCTTCTTGGCGTGGAGGAGTGGGGAAAGAAGGGAAGGCAGCTTGGAGGTTGTCGGCAATGGCGTACCTATGGGCGATTTGGGGGGAAAGAACTAAAAGATGCTTCGAGAACAAGTCCGCTTCTGCTGGGATCATTGCCCGAAAAGCTTTGCTTTTGGCATTTGAGTGGGCTGTTGGCATCAAGGACTTGGATGCTTGTGTCTTGGTTGCCATGATGGGGATGTAATTTTCTTTTTTCTTTTTTCTTTTTGTAGTCTTTTTTGCTGTTGGCGGCTGTCTAATAAACTCGTTACCTTTAAAAAAAAAACATATTATTCTTTTATTTTTATTTTTATGAACGACACATTTTATTAAGATGAAAGAGGCACAACCATGACAATGGGAAGACACTCCCTCACAAGGGAAGGACACTTAGTGCTGATATTGGCTACGGAAATAGCATATGCATAGCCCCAAGCTTTGTTTCATTTTGCAACTGAATTCACTTCTCTCTTGCATTGAGATTAGAAGGTCAATTTTCATTTTTTGGGTAGTGATTCATTTCATTTGAGCTCATTTGCTGTAGTATCTACAAGAATTACGTGGCATTCCCACCCTATGGTTTAATATTCACTATTTTTTTTATCCTTAAAAAAATATTCACTATATATATATTTTTCATTTCAGGCGATCTTGATGAGTGGCATCAGTAGCCATGCTCTGGAGGAGCTGTGTTCTGATAAAAGTTCCGATGACCGGATTCCCCATCTTAATAATATCCTGAGGTTTGCAATTCTCAGGAAAGATCGTTCCTTCATGGCAATTGGAGGCCCATGGAATGCAGCTCTGGATGGTGGGGATCCCTTGGTTGATGATTCCTCCTTGGTTCAGTCAGCTCTTAGGTGCTTACTGCTAGTATTTTTGTATCTTCTAATCCATAAAAAAAAAGGCATAATAAATTTGTCTTTAGGTTCTTGAATTTCCAAATATACAGATGGTATTTCGTTCACTAAAATCTAGAGTTGATTTCTTTGACAGACATGTGAAAGATTTAACCCAACTTGATCTGCAAAATTCCCAGCACTGGAATCGGTTTCTTGAGGTAGTCTTGGCTCCTTTTGTACCTTTCTTAGTTCATGTTTTTGTGCTGCATGACTATTGTGTGGTTGTATTTTTGTTTAATGGAAGTTCAGATCAAAATCTATGATTAATCATTAGAGGAATGGTAATCTAATCTAATGCTAACTTGGTTGGAAGTTACGGATGAACAGATTATCTCAGGTATTAGTATACTTCTTGAGTTTATTTTGCTGCACTTGCAGCCAATCTAGGTTGTATGTGGTTCTGATTGATTGCCATCTTCAGTTCCAATAGTACATTATGAGGCCCACAATGAATTCCCAACACCAAATTTGTAAATCATAGGAAATAGTTATGGAATCAGCAATTATTCACAAATGTCCAGGCAATTAAACCTAATTACTGCACTAGAATTGAATTTGTGGCAACTTAACCGAAATTTCCAGCAATTTTGTGCAAACTCCAAACACTAAACCATGATCTTTTGTTATGACTTATGAGAAACTTTCTCAGCTATAACTGCAATTTCCAACATTTACAGTAAATTCTAGCAATCAATATTGAAATGACCGCATATCTGGTCTCAGAAAGGAAAATGGTGTAATCTCTCTCTTCTCTAATTGGATGCTAAAAACCTTTATATAGTCAGTAAATTCAACCTTAAATTGCCATTGAATGCTTGCCATTGGCTGTAATACATCTCAGCCCTTGTAACAGATGTGAAATGATAGTCTAAGTAAAGCCGGCTGCAATCCTATGTGATATAGACCCTTTATTGTTTCAAAACCCAGTTTGTGTGTGATATAATCATGAAGAAGCCTGACCCAACGACAGTAGAATGGAGCATGTTGTCAATGCACAAGACTGACCTCGACGACAACAGAATGGAACACGTGCGATATAATCATTGTGATGTGTGTGATCCCATCAGAACGACATTGGTTCGCAGCACACTTTCTATTCGAACATGTTGTCAATGTGGAATGATACTAAATGTTGTTGGGATACTGTCTGCTCACTCCCTTCATCCACCCAAAAGGCATTATAAGGCTTAGAATATTCGTACTGGTAGTTTTAGCTTCTTCATAGTTGTTCCAAAACGAAGCTGTCATGACTTGACGGCTTGTGCTATCCACAATATCATTTCATGTCTCTTCTTACACTGAATTTGATGTGGAAAGTACTTCCTCCTGACTGTTTTTTGTGGGTAAGGTAGATTGACTTCCTTGAATCAAGAGTCTCTCTCCTAGCCGTATGAGTTGACCTCTTCCACTTCTTTTTTTCACCCTCTTCCCCTTCTTTGTCTCAATAACATTAATATTCATGTTTGACTTCCCTAATTGACGCTTGTATGAATGGTGTCCAAATTTGTTACACTTGGAAGCATTTAGGGCTGATTTCACTTCACAGTTAGAAGTCTTGATTGCAAGTCCTTTACCACACTCTTCATCTAGGAGTCAATAGACGTTGCTCTGCAGGCTCTTTTCGAACCCTCAAGCATCTCTCTGGTCTTGACACTTTGTTCTACCCTTTGATTTGTCCGCCACCATTTTCTTGCAAGACTGGGCTTCATTGGTATTACTTGGTCGCATAAATGATTCTTTCTTTAATTATTTAATCAGAGCCAGAAATGTGTTTCATCACTGCTGGTCAATGTTGTCAACTTGCATGAGCGATCTTATGCCACGGGGCTAGGCTGATCGTTTATGTGGTCACATAATCGCATAATCGATCGCTCAGCCCCGTTTCATTTTTCTTTTGAAAAAAATTTGAAAATGGAAAAAGTCATAAAAACTCTAAAAATTTATCAAAAAACTGTTTAATTACCACGAGTTTCCCTCCTTGGCAAGATTGTCTACTGATCCGTTGGAAGCAGAGTTTCCCTCCTTGGCAAGATTGTCTGCCGACAAGAATATATCGGTGGCTAGGTGCTTCTCAGCCGAGTTGGGGGATGGGGTTTGGTGTCCCCAGTGTCTCAGGGCTCTTAATGATAGCGAGGCGGACGAGTTCATGAGGCTTATGTCGTGCCTCCACAACATCTTCCCTTCCCCTTCTTCTCCAGATGGCCTTGTTTGGAATGCTTCCCCATCAGGGAAATTCTCAGTAAAATCCCATTAACAATCAATCAGTCCTTATTCCAGTGGGGTGATACCTTCTATGCCTTGTGGTCTTATGGATCCCCCCTAGGTTAGTGGGCTGCAAGCCCATTCTCACGATCAATAATATTCAGAAATGAGTCATGATCCTTCTGAGCGTTTCCCTTATGTTCATGAGGAACACAGAGTCTGTAGACCACCTTTTCATGCATTGCAATTTTGCATACAAAATCTGGTCTCATCTTCTGATGGCCTTCGATTCTGCTTGGGTCATGCCTGCTTCGGTTTTTAGCCTCTTCAGGATGTGGCATGCTACGCAGCTCTTTAACCCCTCTCGAATCTTATGGCATTTGTCACTTTTAGCTGTTCTTTGGAACATTTGGGGGGAGCGCAATGCTAGATGTTTTCGCAGCAAAGAAAAACCATGGGAAGAGGTTCTTTGGAAAATGAAGAAGGATATTCTGGATTGGGCATGCACTTTTGCTAAAGTAGATTCTTCTATTGTGCATCTTTGTCTTCTTTTTTGGCTTTGTGCTGCTCTTGTGTTCTCTGTCAGCTTGTTTTCAATCTGTTTTTTTAATAAAGCTTATATTACTCGTCAAAAAAATAAAAATAAATGAATAAATAAAATCCCATGACTTTGTTTTTCTTTTTTACCTATTTCATTATAGTTTTTTTTACATTACATGATTATATTTACTTCTAAATGACAATCAACAAGTTAACTAACAACTTATTAAAAATTACAAACATTGAAATTTTATTGATAACTTGATGAGTTGATGTATAAATAGTACACACATAGTCACAAACTATGAACTAAAACAGTAGAAAAACTACAAAGTTACAAATACAGTTACAATGTCAAAATTTAAAATTCTAAGTTTCACTACTATACTAATACTATATACATTAATCCCTTATCCATTGTGGCATAACATCATCACCACTATCATTATCGTCATCGTTGTCATTCGAGTTATCTCCTTATTCGATGTGTACTTCATCTTCTTCTATTTCTTCATCATCAGTTTGTATTAGTTGTTCATCCACATCCAACTGTGGATCATTCTGATGATCTTCTTATATGTCTTTAATCTCGTCTACTTCTTGCCTTGATTGCTATTGCGCCTGGTGTTACTACTTGCCCCTCTTCTCCGCTTTTGACTTGAAGAACTTTCTCCAGGTGCTAATCCAAACGCAACATCTTCTTCCTGGGCCCATATTAGGTTCTCGTGTGCAAAGACTGTGTCCTTTGTCTCTACAAGCCACTTACTAACTGCCTCCAAATTATCTAGGAATATGGGATCATAGAAACCAAGTTTTTCTCGCCTAGCTTGGAATCGTTCTCACAGATTTTGGTTATATTGGACGAAGACTAGGTCATTTAGCTTCTTCTGTTCAAGATGATTCCTTTTTTTGTGAATATATATATATATATATATATATATATATATATATATTGAAAAATTTACCAACTCAAAGGTACTCCAGTTGCGCTTGTAATCATTTGCAGAGCATGGAAGGCCGAGAATTTTCATGGCCAGCTTCTTATGGATCCTTCTTGTTCGGGTCCACTCTATACATTGACCACCAGTCAGTTGTGCAAGCAACGCTTAAAGTAAGACACTTGAGAAATTATTTCTAAGTGAGAGCAACTCGCTAAGCCATTCATACTTGGCAATTTCATAGTTCTATGCCTGATGACCATGTGATGTAGGACATGAAATAAAACATGCTATCGTGCTGAGAATATTAATCTGATAAAGAACTAATGATCAATTCAAAGTAAGTGACAAGCTTCACATGAATTAAGTGGCCCTAATAGATAACATGTTAAGATTCAAGGCAAAATCACAATCCTACATTACAAGGCTATGAAACAATCAAATAATTGGATCTATGGAGATAAGAATCTCCATCTAACGTAGGGACTAGCCTAATCTAGAGGGAGATTGTCTAATTAGGGTTAGGATAAATTGGGGGAAAAAAATTCAGATCTAGGGTTTCTGATAATTTGGGAAAACTGAAATTAGGTTAAGGGTTTATGTCTAGGGTTTGAAATAGGGAAAGGAATATGGTTTGCTAGAAGGGGGAAATGGGATTTTATCAAAGGGGAGGGTGAATGGGACCAAAGGGCAGGCTGTACAGGCTGTCTGCATGGGTTGTTGTATGGTCGTACGGACCTGGATGGCGTGCGGTTGGATTGTTTAGTCTATGGGGGTTGTGGAAACCTAGGTTTATAGATGGGTTGTTGAAAGAAAAAGAAGATTTGAGAAGGAGAAAGGGAATAGAAGAAGGTATGAGAAGAAAGAAGAAGGGAAAAAGCGATAATGGAGCAATCACACCTTTGAGAGGAGAGATGATCAAAACACCTTTGGCTTCGCACCAAAGGGAGGCTTCACACCTTGATTTTCTCTAGTGTCAAGAGAAGGGAACTTTGCCCTCAAAAGACGGAAAAAAAGCTTCTCATTTATATCATCTTAAGGTTCACACGCCCAAGGCCTTTATAGGGCTTTTGGGTGTCAAAATACCAAAATACCCTTTTAAGTACAAAAGTTCCCCATCATGCCCCTCATCAAATAAACATAAAATAAATGTACCATAAGCTGAAAATAAGATATCATGTCCACAAATAAGGATGAAAATAAAAATCCTAAGCTAATGTGTGTCCTAAAGTGGTGATGGTCTACGATCAACGGTCCGATCAAATCCTTGATGCAATCCAATGGTCCGATCATCATGTCCATCAAAATTAATAGTTTAAATAACTCCCTCAAGCAACCCGCATGCATATTCCTGGTGTGTGGCCTTCCAAAAGGCTAATAAGCTATCATGTCCACAAATAAAGAGAAAATAAAAATCCTAAACTAATATGTGTCCTAAAGTGGCAATGGTCCATGATCAACGGTCCGATCAAATCCTCGATGCAGTCCAATGGTCTGATCGTCATGTCCATCAAAATCAACGGTCTAAATAACTCCTTCAAGCACCCTACATGCATCTTCCCAGTTCCGAAAGGCTAGGAACTCGATCCGGCCCTCAGATGGGACCCGCGTAACACTCATCTAGCCAGATCGAAGCCTCTGGGGCTCTCTTCCTCGGATAAACTAGATAAGCTTGGATGTCCTCATCACCATGACATTTGAGGAGTGAATTGAAAAATGTAGTGACTAAAATGTACTCCAGTTGCTCTCACAACCATTTACAGAACATGTAAGGCTGAGAATTTTCATGGCCAACTTCTTATGGATCCTTCTTGTTCGGGTCCACTGTTTACATTGACCACTAGTAGGTTGTGCAAGCAACGCTTAAACCAAGACACTTGAGAAATTATTTCAAATTTAGAGCAATTCACTAAGCCATTCGTACTTAGAAATTTCATAGTTCTATGCCTAATGACTATGACAATGTTTCCCAAAGTTGAACCATTGTTCATGTGTTTCCCTCTTGACATCTATTTTCTATTTGTGAATGGGTTTGTGCAGATACATTATGACAGAATTGGCAAGGATGGGTTGTTTAGCCATAAAGAAATCACTGTGCTGTTTGTTCCAGATTTATCAGGATGTCTTCCTTCGTTGGAGTTGTGGCAAAGCCAATGGCATGCATACAAGAAGGCTATACTTGAGAGAGAACAGCAACTGGCTGTGAAAAGGGAGAAGGTTTGTTATTGGTTTTTTTTGCTGCAAATGCTTTTGTGAAAACACTGTCGGTTTTCTTTGCTCTATGGGTGTATGTTGTGGATCTAAAATTCTAACTGATTTTATTCTTGTTCTTTTAGAGATCTAGTGAAAGGAAGGAAGACGTTAAAGGTATGCTGGGTCTTATGTATAATTATTTATTTTAGTGAATTTTTTATTTCGCTATTTGTAGTTTTAAAAACTGACAGTCACTAACTTATATCTCTAGGGGATCGAAGTCACAGTAAAAGTGGCAAAGACATTGATTCCACAAAAAATGTCAAGAAGGAAGATAATCTAGTAAAGGATGAGAAGGAAACAACAAAAACTATGGATGGTGCTCCCTGTGAACAGGCAAGTAACATTGTGAAAATGGAGAAGGTGAATGATGATAAAAACATAACTGAGGAAAATGCATCGGTGCTGATACAGAAGGGTTCAGATGGGGATAGAAAACAAGTGGAGATCAAAGTGGAAGAAGTGGGTGGAGAAGGTGAACTCAATGAAAAGAGAGAGCGTGATGGAATTTCTGCTTCCCAGGCAACATCTGACGTAGCAAAATCTGTGAAGAAGAAAATTATTAAGAAGGTCACCAAAGTGAAGACTGCTGACAAAAAGTCCAATGTGGATAAGACAGTGAGCAAGCAGAATGAGATGGAGGAGAAGGATGGCGGAGAGAAGCATGGTGGAAAGGAAACTGCAGGGCAACAAGATGAGACATCTGCTGATCCATCAAGTGCTAAAAAATCTGCAAGTAAGAAAACTGTAAAGAAGGTTCCTATAGGAAAGGCTGGTCAGAAGAAAGATGTGGATAAAAACACTGGTGATTCGCAAAGTGAGAAAGAAGTTGAGTGTCAAGAAGATAAAATGAAGGGTAAGAAAGAACCTGACGCAACTTCCATGGAGCAGGAAACTGTGGCCAAAACTACTGGAAAGAAGAAAATAATTAAGAAGGTGCCTAAGAAAAAGGCTCCTGTGATGGAAGAGAAGGGCACGAGTGCAGATAGCAAGAAAGATGAAAAGGGAGATGCAAGTATGGTATTACAGAAAGTAAGTGAAGCAAAAAATGTGAAGGAACGAGTTGGAGTTGCTGATGAGCAGGTCGTTGAAGCCAACAAATCTGGAAAGAATTTAACCCAGAAAAAGGAGTCTAAAACTACTGCTGAGAAGCAAGATGATGGTGCTACTGGAAAAGAAATCAAGGATGGCTGGGAGGATAAAAAGCAAGAGGCAAGAGCAGATGGTAAGGATCTCAAGGTTGACAAAGATGTTGCTGGGAATAAAATGGAGGCTGGGGTCGCAAAGCATAAAGATCTGAAGAAGGATAGTCATGAGGGCAAAAGGGAAAGAACGAAGGACGAAAAAGAGAAACAAACCAAGGATGAACCTAAAAGAAAATCAAGTAAAGAAGTAAAGGAAAAAGGGAAGCATGAAGAACCTCCACAACACCCTGGCTTGTTTTTACAAACAAAATGTAGCAAGGGATCTAAAGTAAGTTGAGAAACGTGGATATATTGTCATCTTTCAGTATGTCGTTATGGTAGCCAAACTTTTATGATGATTATCTCACTGTGCAGTTGTATCCTGCAGCTTCGCTCAATTTCACTCTCGTTGGATGCACTCCTGGATTATAATGACAAGGATATTGAAGAATCAACATTTGAGGTTTGCTTTTTTCTTTTTCTTTTCCGTGTACCTACCCAGTTGTCTACTATTTGCCTAATTTCGAAATGCAGATGGCATTGCTGATTGACCTGACCCACTTTGTTTTGATGAGGTTTTTGAGACCATTTCTAATTATATCTGTTTGGTTGGTCTCAGTGTTTTCGTCATACCAAGCAGACCCAAGAGCGATAACATTTTGTGAATAAGTCTGCAATGTCTTACACAGGGTATCTAAAGGTTTCAATGCATTTTAAATCCCATTTAAATGCTAAATGAAAGCAAAGAAAAAGAAAGTATTGTTGCATTTTTAAAGATGCCTTCATGGGTACCTGTCAAAGAAGAAAATACCTTTTTTAGGTTTTGTCAACGTGTATATAGAAGGAATTTAAATCCCTTCACAAACTTGTCTTAAATTCAAGTTGCAGCTGACAGTTGAAATGGTGCTGGTTATCTCTGATGGTTTTTGTTAAGTTGTTTTTCTTGTTTGTGATTCCTCTGCACCTTTTGCAGCTTTCATTGTTTGCTGAGTCGATTTTTGAAATGCTTCAGCACCAAATGGGCTGTCGTCTTCTAGCATTTCTTGAGGTAGGTTCTGAACAGAAAATTTGTATGTTTATTATGTAAGTCTTACCTTGACTCACTCTTCTGATCTCATTCAATCGACATGCTTGCTTTATATGTAGAAACTGCGTATAAAATTCGTAAGAGAAAGAAACCAACGGAAGAGGCAGCGTGAAGAAGCCCCTGCCAAAGAGAGTGACAAAGAGAAACCAGCAAAGAAGCGATCAAAGTTTACTGATGAACCTCCTGTAGAAAATGAATCTGCTAAACCTGAAATGCAGGATGCTTCTAATCCAGAAAATGAAAGTACAATGCCTAAGGAGGAGGGTTCTGCAGCTGGTCTTGATGAATCAAATATGGAGGACAATACTGATGAAGAGGATCCAGAGGAAGATGTTGATGAAGATGAGGAAATGGATGATGCCGTGCCATCAGATCTTCATGAGGCAAGATTCTTTTCCTTGGTTGGGTATTTAATATTTCTGTTTCCATAATTCCATCTTTCATGCTTGTTGATTCTTTGCCTTTGTTTTCATCATCTCTTCACTTTAATGAATTCGGATCAAATAGTGGGTTTGGAATCTTTCTTTTTCTCCTTCTTTTTCTTTTTCTTTTTTTTAAATCCTCCAGAAGCCATTGCCTGATTTTATACCGTGAATATGTCTAAAATTTGTGGTTGAAATCATGAAGCTGTATATTTCAAGTTCAACCATAATTTAATTATTAAAGTGATGTGGGAACCCTGTTAACGATGTATAGCTCTCACAAAACTGAATACATGGGGCCTGTTTCGTTGGCTCATGGTAGAGCAAATAATATATTAAGAAAAGAATATTATGGCGTAATCTATTATGCTAAAGAGAGGTGTTTGGAACACTTAAATGTAACTAAAGTTTCAATGCATTATATTGATATTTTTAGAAAGCTAATTCAGGGGGTGTTTGGATGGGGCCTCAGCCAAATTCATTAATTGTGTAATTAATGTGTTTGGTTACGTGAATTCCTAAATTTACTAGTTACTAATTCCCAATTAATAAATGGGCACAAATCATGAATTTGGCAATTAAAAAGAAGTTAGAACTCCCCAATTCATGAAGTTGGGAAGTCAAGGAATTTTTTTATGGTTATGCTAGGGAATCATTCCACATGGAATCAATGAACTTGGAAAACGAATTGTATAATTATTGTCTTTGGTTAATCTCAATTGTTGAATTTACTAAATACTAAATGCTCAATTAACAAATGGGCATGAATGATGAAATTTGACTATAAAAAAAGTAAAACTCCCCATTTCATGAAGCTGGGAAATGAAGGGGTGGCTCCACACCTGCTACAAAACGTCTATTTTTGGCCATCAATCAGAGGGCTATAATCATCCAACCAAGGTGAATTTTTAGAGATATGGGAATGACCCTTTCTATTATGATCATTATGGAATGTCAAGTTTCCAAGCTATTGTTTGAATGGTTAGTGTAGCCAGGTCAAAGTAATTCTTCTGAGAGAGATGGGCAATCAAATGTGGGCACCGTGTGATGGACAATGATGAGACATTTTTCTAGCGTAACGAAGATGAATCATTCATTTCCTAGTCATTGATCAGATGGTTGGGATCATCCAATCAAAGTGATTACTTTGGGAGGGATCTACAATGAAAGGTGGGACCACATGGAGGGTCTAGGTCATTGATAGGATCTCTTGTAGTCTAAAGTGGACCATTCATTTTTTATCCATTGATCAGATGATTTGGATGATTATGTTAGGGTGTTTTTTGGAGAAATGGACCATCAAAGGTGGCATCACTGTCATGGATGATCATTTGGAACTGAAGTGATACAAATTGATTACACCTCACATATGGGGTGTGTAAGAGCATGGGCCACATCCCTTTGGATGGATGTGAGTTTGGATGCAACATACTTGTTCTGATAAGCGACATATGCTAACAACTCTAATTTTGGTACAATCCAAAGTTCGGATAAACATGAAGTTCCTGTTTTGAGTTTTTCCTATGTCCAAAAGACATGGCAATTTATGGTTGCTACAGTTTCTAAAGAGACCCACCTTCCGACATGGTGACACCCCTACCCCTGGACACAGCTAAATGTATAATTTTTTTTCATAACTTATTTTTCTTGCAGGGACACTTTAATGCTAACGATTAGTTTTGATGTTTTGACTACTGTTTTTACAGTGGGCTAATTTTATTACACAAACAAGTAATTTTTAGGTTACAATTATTTCTTACTCTGGTTTTTACATGTAAATGATTGCAGTAAACTATGAAAGCATATATCTAATATGCTTGTGTGGATGTGTCATCAAGTCAGGCTTCTAGGAGTAGCCATGTTGGGTAACTTATATCTGTTTTCGACCTGGCAGATGTGCCAGTTTCCAGTTTAGGTAGTTTTTCTTTAAATTAATAAAAGCTTATGTTGTAATATGATTTCATGTATATGGTCGGATTCTTGTTTGTTTTAATAAAACAACTAGTTACCTCAACTTGCCTAGGGTCTTGTTTTTGTGTACTGAGGAATTCGTCCAAATGCTTGATTGATAGGTTTATTTATTTTTTGGCTTTGCTGCATCCGACATTTATTCTTTTAGCCCTGGTGTGAGAATCTGCAACGGCTGTGTTTTGGTTGAGACAAACACTTGCAAAGCATGCTCTGTTATGCCATTCCCTCTAGTGATACTTCCCACTTTCAGGCAGGAAATGATGAAGAGGTAGCTGATCTGCAACTGAAGCATGACAAGGAGACACCTGATGACATAAACAAAATGGAGGAACCCACAGATGAAGGAAAGAGTGAAGATAAAACAGCTGAGATAAATGACAAACTTGTCAGGGAAAAGAGCAAAGATCAGGTGGCTGAGTCAGAGAAGTCTGATGCTGCCGCAAAGGAGTCAGTTGTTGATAAAGAACTATTACAGGTGTGTAACTGAACCGCATCTCTGCTTATCTACTAAAACATCAAGCTCGAAAAACATTTCCAGCAATTCTGAGACAAGCCTTTTAAACTTGGAACAGGCATTTAGATTCTTCGACAGGAACCGGGTGGGCTACATCAAGGTAAACACCATTTGAATGGGTACTTTTCTCACTCATAAGATTCTTGTAAGCATGCTATATAACTGAATAAGCTCTCTTTGACTTGGCAGGTTGAAGACATGAGGTTGATTATTCACAACTTGGGGAAGTTCCTCTCCCACAGGGATGTCAAGGTAGTGAGGCTTCTGGCATGCCTAGCATATTTCCAACTTTTTGTTTTAAATAGTGAATCCATACTTAGTATCTTCTCCCCTTTCACTCTGTTGCTTCTGCCATGGTTTTGTAGTAATTGCATCTCTTTTCTTCTTTTGGATAGGAACTTGTACAGAGTGCTCTATTGGAAAGCAATACTGCCAGGGATAACCGCATTCTCTACAATAAGCTGGTGAGATTATCGGACCGTATTTGATTGTGCAAGGCTTGTTTGATGCTCCCCAGGAATTTGTTCTGGTTCTGCTGCAAACGCTCGGCATACGATTGTGGAATTCCTCCCCAAATGTGATCGCAATCTACTACCTTCAGGAAATCTTTGGTTTAAATAAGACTAGAACTCTTTAGTAATCTCTTTTCTGGCAGTGGAGGTCCTCTGTTTCCGCTTTCCCCAGTACTCAGAATGGCCGTCAAACTCATATGTTAAGAAACTGGATATCATTTTATATGCTGGGAAATCGAGGGTTGCCTCGTTTTGTCTTTATACAAAGCGAAGTTGAGAAGAAACATTAGGGTGTTGATTCGATGACAGTGTGAGCCCCCGTGTTGAAATCTGTTGGCTGTCTTCACACTTCTTGAGCTTTTTTATTGATCTGATTCTTCCTTAGTTTCATATTTTGTCAGCTTTCGAGGATCGGGGCACGTTCTTCCCAGGTTTTTAAGTGGTGTAGCTAAAGGCGCTAGGTGCAACCCAGGTGCACCAGCCCCAGTAGCATCTGGAACACCTAGGTGCATGGCCAGAGATTCTGGGCACAATTTTTTTATTTTATATGATAAATATTAATATATAGTTATCTGCTTATTTGTAAATATAAGGTTTTTTTTTTTAAATAATTGAAGTCAATACCATTCAATTCCTTGTACCCAAAATCCATATTCCCGGTTTTCCCCAAGTTCCTCAATTCTATTTCCTAATTTTTCGATTTCCCCAAATTCTAATACTTAATTTCCCATTTCCACCAAATTCACGAATTCTAAACCACACTTTTGCCAAAATCCCTAAAAATTTCAAACCTCATCATCTAATTTTTTTAAAATCCCTAAATCCTCTAACGTAAATATTCTAATTAACCCCCAAATGCTCATTTCACCTGAAATCTCTTGTAAGGCACCAATAACCCCCAAATGCTCATTTCACCTGAAATCTCCTGTAAGGCACCAATAAAAGCTCAAATTGCTTTCAAGAAGAGTCCAATATGTTGACCTTGACACATAATTAGAAGAAAGAAATCAAGAAGAAACGGGGTAGTCGTTGAAATTTGGAGGAAGAATATCTTAAGTTTTAATTTCAAAGAAATGAGAAAAGTTGTTGAAATAGGGCTTAAAAGCACTTTCTTATCTATTTGCACCCTATTTGGATGGTAAAATCTTCGATTGATATCATCATTTCTTAAGCGTGCCCATGATGGTTTTCTTTCCTCTGTAGTGGCTTGCTGCCCTCTTGATAAATTTTTTTGGCTGTTGTTTTTGTCTCTTGCATGTTGAATTCTAATTGGGCTTTGCCATTGTAGTGTTTTAATTGGGTGTTGGCCCTTTCTTGGATGGCAATAACAGATTCCTGCTCCACTCGCACCCCCAGAAATGAGGTGTGCCCAAATGGGGCACTTCTCGTAAAAAGGCACATCTACTTCAGGCACACCTGGGCGTTAGGTGATAGGCCCATTCCCGAGGGTAAAAGCCTTGCCCCAGTGCCTATGCGAGGCACAAAAGGGCCAAGGCCAAAACACTTGGGGCGTGTGTCTGGGTGGACTCTCGAGTAATCCAGTACTCTCCACCTGAATCATTTTCAACTTACTGTCGTTATTACCGTGCTTGTGATGAAATATGTCACCAGAGTGACAATTATTCTTATTATTATTATTTTCTGCTTCGTCTATTTGGCATCTCAAGTGAGTGTTCCTTGCCCAATACAGGCTGGATGTGGACGGCTTGGGCCAAGTCCATCCAGTTTGGGAAATTAATCTCGCCCATCCATTTTACCTAAGAGGAGTTCTGGTTTCTATGCCCAGTTCTTGGTTCATTGCCACTGCATTTTTTACCCTGCTGTTGGTGATCGTCTGCATCATGCATGTGATGAATCCAATTTTGATCGAAAGATACTTAATGACCATCAAAGGTGAAAATTCAGAACTGTGCGCTGTGTAACTATAACAGAGCATGCATTAGCTGGGCTGACTCCGTTCTTGTAGAACTTCTTATTGTGGAAGTTGTAACAGTCTCTCTTATTAGATGGATGTGCTGGATCATGGACCATGCAGCTGTTTTGGTGTTTGATGTGAACAGCACTCTATTAGAAATACAAAGCTTTTGCTGTGTTTTGAAATCACTTCCATTTGTCGTGATTCAGGTGCTGTTTGGTAAACTGAAAAATTAAGCCTGAAAATTAATTTAAGTACTGAGAACTTAAAAGTGCTGAATTTAAGTACTTATAAGAACTGAAAAATCTATTTAGTAATTTGTATGAAAACTACCATTGAAAACTTATTGTGGCTACGGGAAGTTTTGGATCAAGCTAATATTTGTGTTTTCCCTTAATTTAGGTCTGTGTTCTTATAAATAGGGTTGATGGTAAATAAACATCATGGTGGGCCCTAGGAAGGTTTCAATGGTGGGCATCATTTTTCCCATTGCTTTCAGTGGTGTGGTCCACCTGAGGTTTGGACTCGTCTCATTTTTGGGCTCATGCCTTAAAATGATCTCTCCAAATGGATAGACTATGTAGATATAATACATACATTATGCTGGGGCTTATAGAATTTGGTGACTTCGAGTACTTACAGGGATGGTGTCATAAGTGGGAAAGTAAACAAAGAAGGGTAATCTTATAACTTTTAAATGTTAATAGGAATACTTTTGTCAATTTTTATCTAAAAATTTAAAGAGAAATTACTTATTGCATTTAGCTATAAGTTTTAAGTCAAGTTGGCATGGTTGAAAATAATTCACTTAATTTAAATGGTTTTTTTAATTAAGCACTTAAATTTTTTTAGTTACTAAACAGTTAATGATAAGTCGTGGAATTAAGTTTTACCAAAAGCACCCTCAAATTAAAATGCCTTTTCTGGCTCTGTTGAAAGGTAAGAGAGTTGCACTTGTAATAAAAGTGGCGTTGTGCTACTAGTTCAATGTACACATAGCATACTAACAATAGCATGTATACGAATGATAGCTCAAAACAATCAAATTATTGTCTACATCATTAAAATTACATTATTATAATGATTTGAACGGTTAAAATATTTTTTTAGTTAGTCATGCAATACACCCACATGGCTAGTCACACCATGCACCCACCCATTGGTGGGGTTAGTGTAGTGTGTCTCCTTAGCACTTTAACCTGGGACCTGCTGTTGAAAAAACATATAAAGTACTGGTTAAGAAACGGTGGTGAGTTGCCCATTTGTGATTTCATGCTTGCAGCCCATCGGAAGCTCACAATTTCATCATTTTTTGTCAAAGTATATATTTTAATAGATTTATTACAATCATTCTATGAAATATCACATATGTACACTAATTGGAGATATTAAAGTTGATTCATAGATCAAATTCAAATTGCTATGTAAAATATACTATAGAATGTCATTGCATTCTCATTTTTTTATTTTAGTGCATTCCATATACTAGCAGAAAAAGAAACAAGTTACAAGTTTTCAAACCCATGGCGGAGTGGTAGACAGACTTTATTTCAATAATGAGATCATGGGATTGAGTGTCCACATGGTTTGGGTTGGTGAGTGTGTGTGAGAAAAAAAAGAAAAGAAAGGTAGGAGTTCTAAAAAACCCCTTTTGGAGTATTTGGAATCCTTTCAAATACAAATTCCTCCATTTCCCAACTACAAATGCTTTAAAAAAAACTTAAAAAGAAAAGAAGGAAATCTACACAAATCTCTAATTCCACCTGCCAAAATAGTGCTTTAAAAGACATGTTATGACAAAAAAAATGTTCAATGGGTGATTGTTTTTGGCAACTGATCTCAGTGAGCTGTGTATGGAAACCCTCTTATGCACCTCATTGCAATGGCCTGTCATCATATATATCAGCTATCTAGATCGTCTATGAGGTGTGGTCCACATCAGCAATCTAGAAGATTGGACTGGATGATCACGATTACGGCTGCCCACATCCCGCATTGGGGCTCGGCTTTTCTCTATTCTGCTCTAGCATAGGCATGAATATGGGTTCCACTGCTAGGCCCTATTGCCCATTGCCTGCCGTATCCACAACTCATATTAGAGAATTTGGATCATCTGGGTTCACAGTTTTTTGTTCTTTTTTTTCCCCCTTTAAATCTGGATTGAATGGCCCTTTCAGGTTGGATTGTCGGACATCTAATGGATGCGATTGTCTGGCTTGAATTCAACAATTAATTGTCTGGGTTGAATTCATGTCCACTGATCAGAAGCTACGGTCGCCTTATGATTATGTTTATCAAGCCATATCCCATCTAAACCGAATCTTCTGATTTGGCAATTTGGACGTGACAATCTTCTAGAAGGTTCTTACTTGATAGCGCCCAAACAAATTGGGTCACACCATGAATCGGTAATTGTAACCTCACCAATTTGATAATGTTAATCATATCATCTGTGACGTCCTACAAAAATACATGTATAGATGAAACAAATGCTGGCGACCAACATATGGAATGGGAAAATGCTCCCAACTGGATCACAATGGCATCAAACAATTTACATGCAGTTTGCGGTTGGTTGTCCACCCGCTTTCACATATATTATCAAAAGTACAAAATCCAATCTACAATATCACAATAAGCACAAAGATCGAAGGTGGCCATTGTCAATAAACTACTTTTTAAGTTGTTGCACACATGGTGCATGTTAACATAAAATTACATAAAAATAGAAGGGTAGTCGGAAAGACGACCCAAGAAGAAGGGGATTAGATCAATTTCATCACACGATCAAAACTATACAAAGGACACCCAATACGAAAAAAAATCAGTGAGTTTTAGGCCACGGAAATTTCATTGGTGGAAGGCATTTGTTAACCTGGAAAAAGCTCTCCCATCATCATCAATCACATCTTTTTTCTTTCCTTCCAAGTAACGAACGAAGATGAATAATTAACAACATAGAACAGATTAATTACAATGAACACACAAGTATTAAAAAAAAAGAAGAAGAAGGGATTAATTAATGAATTTTTTGGAAGGATAAAGGAATAAATCAGAGGCGGCTGGTGAAGAGATCCGCTACTGCTTCGGCCAAACAAAACAATATTCGAGATAGCACTGTCAACAGTCTCACCAAATACGTTACTGATGGCATCCTCTCCCCCCTTCTCTTCCTTTCTTTTCACAAACTACTGATGTTTTATACTTCTCTCTCTCTCAATCAAAGGGCATTGGGAGGACCAGGGCCGTCGGATCAGAATATTCAGAGCAAACAAACGGACCCACTCTCTTTCTGACGCTTTGCTGAGGTGGATTCTCCTGCATCTTATCCAATTCCCAAAGAAAGGATGGGATACGCAACCCCAATATTTACAAAGTATACGCGGGTTTTCATTTCTTGCAAGTGGGCCCATGATTATGCAATCCGCTTCATTCGCCTCTTGTCTACCACTCTCGATGGACTACTTCTTTATCAAAACTAATAGATCTTGATACTTAACCTGTTGAATCTGGACCTTTCTTCTATTTATTATATTCTAAATGGCAGTGCACAAATTGAAAAGTCAAGAATGTTCTCTCCAACGAAGTTTGCACAGGAATGCTCCATCCACAGTGGGACGCTTCAATCAACGGTATGGATCACCCAACTACGGGTCCCACTAGTTGGAATTTAAAAATCCGCGTACACTGTGCCAAGACATGGGTCACGTATCAATGTATTTCTCGAAACTGAAATCCCTTCAAAATCTGCCATTCCGATGACCGTTTCAACTGCCAAGACAATCCATGCACGGAATACTCGGGTACAAGTGGGCTTCACGGCTGAATGATCCTAACCATTGATCTGATGTAATCCTCGTTACATGGGTCATGTCATCCTTTTAGAGGATGGACTGTGCCCCCAAAATCATAGCCATGAATTTACTACCTTCTTTCATTTAAATGTAGACCGTTCATACACTCTTCCTAACCAACCATCTGAACCCCCATATGTTCAAAATATTTCACCTACTTCTCCATTGGACCTGACAATACGGACGGTTTAGTTTGAACTTATATGTGCAACCTGTTCATCGTGCAAGTGATTATATTTTGAAGCACAAGACCTGGCTCAAAATATCTAAGTCCACAAGCCAGCCCAGCCCATTGACAGCCAGAGGGGATTTTTTTTTTTTTTTTTTTTGGGTATAATGGGAAAAGTGATTATTTGAGACTACAGTCTTTATAGTTGTAGCGTGAAGGTTTAAACGCATGCACTCCGTCATACTTGTAATTCAAACTAAACCGTCCAAAATGTGCATCCATTGTACACAGGTCTTTAACCCAAAATAGGCTTTATTGAACCATCCTAACCTCTATTTCCATTTGTTGATTGAATTTGGACCACTGAATATTTATATATTTTAACTGCCAGCAATGGGCCAGTTGTCATTTCAATGTGGGTTTTGTATTATGATCCAAAGTAATGGCCCACTTGGGTGGTTTTTGTCAAATTATACATTCTAGGTGTAAAATTTCCAACTGCACGAATAAGAATTTCTATGACTGATAGAGCATGTGAGTTTTTCTAAACTGGGAACGTACAGCTATATAAATCAGTTATGAATTATGAGTAGGGTTCAAATGGGCCACATGATCAACTTGATGGGTCATTAGATCG
Organism: Liriodendron chinense; assembly: GCA_003013855.2. Lineage (NCBI taxonomy): Eukaryota > Viridiplantae > Streptophyta > Magnoliopsida > Magnoliales > Magnoliaceae > Liriodendron > Liriodendron chinense. Next base: position 565,209 of record PVNU02000736.1, on the reverse strand, counting down.
GATCCGACAATAAATGTGATGCCCGGCGGCCAGATGCATTTGTACTCAATGTTCACTCGACTTGATTGTAGTTGGAATCATTAACGATGGATGGACGCGTTTGGGCATAGGAGTAACTCAACCAGAATGTAGACAAAATCACTCAACCGCAATTGTAGGACTTTATTCAACTCCACAAGTTTAAAGAGAAAGCTCTAAGAAAGAAAATTTCAGATTCAAGAGACCCCCCTCTTTAATTGCCTAAACGGTCTTTTATTTATTTATTTTTATATAGAATTCCACCACCTCTTTTCATAACTCTTAGCTCAAGTTCGCAACAATATATTTATGACTCTTTTCATTATCTATGCGCTGTAAAAGATTTTGATATAACTACCTTTCATTCTTCATACAACATCATTTTCCCATGATGAACGGAGAAGATTTCATACGCACAAGAACCCATTCACAGTGTGCCTTTTGAAGATCAAATCCTCGACTGCCCGAAAGTCACCTTAATAAATTACATAATGAAAGGATTGAAAAAAGGATCAATCGCATTAATTCATTTTTAAAGCCATTGAAGGACAATGGGTCTTTGGTTTGATTACACGTGTCCATGCAACGACCCTACATGGATCTGGATTCAGTGAACCGTGGTTCTTTGATGTGGCTACTACCGACTAAGCTCTTTAACGTCCACAGTAGAGTATGTACTCACAACTTTTGTATTTTAGCCTGCCATATAGAGATACGCATAAATAATCAATCGATCAGGGCTGTAAAGTGACAAAACAAAAAGATGTAATTAACGATTTTAACCATCTCTCTTGTAAGTCAAACATCCTATCCATTTCATGGAAAATGGATGGACATAAAAATGAAGGCCACCTTTCTGGATGGATGGGCCATCTGATCATGGAGATTGCTGTATGGTGGCACCCATGAAGTGCATGGTCTAGATCGATCGGGTGGGCTGTCCAAGTCTCCCTGAGCGACTACTTTGTAGCACTAAAATCTGCCAAGGAGAGAGAGAGAGAGAGAGAGAGAGAGAGAGAAGGGACAAATTGGTTATTCGTTTATGGATATGGGATCATGGACCACTTTTGAAGGCATAAATGGAGGTAGACTTTTAAGGGCTAAAAAACAATGGCTAAGGGTCCACGGACAGAGATTTCAATACCAGAAGGAGGACCACCTTATTTTGATTTTGAAAGGGTTTTTTGGCCTTTTCCTACTGTATCAAAGGAATTAACCGTTATTGGCAAACGGCACATAACCTTTTCACATTACCCGCCATAATCGTTCTGAAGCTTCAAAATGTATGCACGCGTTCGACTAATAGGCTTTTCAGCCAGCTGAAAAAAAGGTCGTGCTATGACCCCTCATTTGCTCAATTGGACTGTTAGACAGCTCATCTCCACTCCGTTTATTTCTTAGTCCCGTCCAACACCCACAGACCATCCGATCATCTGTGGGTGTTAGTACAGGCGTCCTATAAACTCTAATCATCTAATCTCTCATAATGGCTTCCATGTGATGGTTGTCTCCACGGTTCCGTTGAGACGTGCTTTTAATGGGCCCCAATGTTGCTTACTAACAGTCCCAAAATCCGATGGTTTGAACAATAGCCATCACTTGTTTGTTAAAATAGAATTATTACACACACAAATATAACCTTATATTTTTAACCGTCCAATAAAATGTCTACCAATCTGATCTGATGGTCAGATAATCAAATATGCTTAAATTTGGGTTCATGACACATCTAAAATGTGTACCAAATTTCAACAATTTAATTTGACATATGCAGTTTCTAAGTGCCTGTGTGTCATCCATCACTCTCTGCCAGAGTATCAAAGTTTTTCTCAGACATTAAAAGGAACAAATATGGTACAGTCAGGTAAAAATCATCAAAATAACGGATTTGCTATGGTAACTCACACGTGGGTGTCTGTATATGCATACCTATCAGGCGTGGCTGCTGATAGAAATGTTTAATTGTTTGGCCGTTAGAATCCAAATGTTATAAGAAATAATTACTTCCACTCTTTTGAGTTAACTCGCGTTTTTTTTAAACGCCTCTGTGGCAATGCATGACCATTTATTCTCTATTAAATCCGTTATAAATCGAGAATTATAATATACGATAAATACATTTCCTCTCTATCGTTTTTCTCTCAAAAGAGAATGAAATGATTTCTCTTATTTTCTCAATACACATAGTTTACCAAAATTACAAACTGCATACCAAGTTTCTTTTGTGGCCTCGTCGTGATTTTTTCCCCATTTATTTAGTCATGCAACGCAACCACGCTATTAGCTGGGCAATATACTCACTCGGTTAGTCACTCGATGCATGGGTGAATGGGTATCCTTGACACTCGAACTTGAGACCGCTTTTGAAACGCCTAAGCATCTTCCAGTTGAGCTAGAGGCAAGACAATTACCTCTTTGTGATTGCTACATGTAGAATCATCACGATTTATCATATCATGGAAGCAATTTGCTAGAAACCCGACATCAATCTCATACCAACAAGAAGAGTCAAATAATGCTTTACATGCTTAGCGTTTTTATTTTTTACTTCAATTTTTGCCTCTATTTTCTTCAACAAATGGTGGGTCTCATTGGATGATGTAGAGCGGGTCGCTGATTATTTTATAGCCCAGATGGACCAAAAGAAGACCGGTCGGCGTCGGAAGTGATCCGAACCATCAACGGTCGTATCTCGCAATCTAGAATGAGTTTCTAGACATATAACATATGATTTTGGGGTAGCTAGAGCTACTTTAGCCTCCCAACCTACTATGATGGGTTGCTCATGCCGAAATCGTGAGATTTAACCAGATCGACGGTCATTAAGCTAATTTTATTTCAATTTTACTATTTATAGTAACTTTTAATTCGATCATAACTTTTTATTCGTAGGGTTTTAGAGTTTTGCCCAACATGAAAAGGGCTTAGAATAATTAATAGAACAACATGGTTGAGCACTTTTGAAAACTTTCTATTTTTGGCCGAAAACCATGAGTTCTAGTAGGATTAAGAGACTTTCATAAATAGTAAGTTCATTAGTTTTCTTGGAGTCTGAGTTTGAATTGTAGTATAATACTTTACTTAGGACTGAGTTTACTATTTATATGCATTGTAACTCCATTTTAGACATTCAATCAATTATTATCAATTTATTAAGAATTTTTTTATCTCTTATTTCCTCTCATAAAAATGAGAGCCATCGGTGAGGACGACGGTGATCGACCTCCCATGCCTCCCTACGTCATGAGAGATGCCACAAACATCTAAATTTAGGGTTGCACATCGATTTAATCAATTCGATTTTATATGAAATTGAAATTGAATTGATCCTAAATTTTCAAATTTGAAATTGAAATTGAATTGATCTTAATTTCAAAATTTTAAATTGAAATTGAATTGACCCTATTTTTTTCGAATTGATATAAGATTGAATTGATGGTTTTTTCAATTCCATTTAATTTTTCACAAATTGCAAATTGAAAACCTATAGGTTTTGTAGGTTTGGATTTTATAATACCTCAAGTGTACATGTGAACTCTCACCTTCCAAAATGTAACATTTTGTGTGATCCACTTAATAATGGGTCAGATGATTTTTCGGCCTTGGGCATAAGGCGGGATTTCATATCTAATGATTAGCGTAGATCTCAGATACACATCATAGTGGGTCATCTCGAATATGATGGTGGGCATACCATAAAATTTTGAATTTTTAGGAGTGGGATTGGGTATGTATCACACAGTAACGTTTTATCATGTGCTGTTGGTAAAGCTATGTAAACCCCACTATGATGAGTTTCTTTTATCCACACTGTCCATTCATTTTTCTAGCACATTTGAGGCTATGAGCCAAAATATAAGGCAGATCCAAATCTCAGGTGGACCACACCATAGGAAACAGTGGTGATTGAATGGCCACCATTAAAAATTTATCGGGGGCTACAAAAGTTTTAGATGGAGCTGATATTTGGGTTTTCCCTTCATCTAAGTCTGTGCGACAAAATCGACAAGTTGGATGGCAAATAAACATTACAATGGGCCCTAGGAAGTTTTTAATGGTGGGTGTTCAATCACCATCGTTTCCTATGGTGTGGTCCACCTGAGATTTGGATCTCCCTCATTTTTAGGCTCATGCCATGAAATGAGCTAGAAAATTGGATGGATAGTGTGGATAAAACACACAGATCATGCTGAGCCCACAGATCTTTTCTAGTAGGACACCGTATGGCTGTTGTGTCCTACTTACACAATCTCGGTACTTACACAGTATGGCGCTATGATGTGTATCTGAGATCCATTAAAACCATTAGACATGTAGTTGCACCTTAGGCCCAAGGATGAATATTAAGATGACCCGTGATTTAGGTGGGCCACACCATAAGAAGCAGTAGAGATGGAGACAACCACTCTTAAATTCTTAGGGGCCACAAAAGTTTTGGGATCAAGCTAATATTTGTGTGGTCCCTTCATCTAGGTCTATGTGACCTCATCAACAGGTCAGATGACAACCAAACATTCTGGTGGCCTTAAGAAGTTTTTAATAGTGGGCATTCAATCACCACTCTCTACTGTTCGGTGGTCCACATGAGATTTTGATTTTCTTTAGTTTTGGGTTCATACACCAAGATAAGTTGTCAAAACAAATGGATGACAAATCCATCACAGTGGCTTGCACATTGAGGTATCCTTAGAAGCGGTGTCCATTTGTGTCAAAGGTTCTCAGGAGATCTTTTTGGAATTATTTTTCTTTTCCCTACACTAAAGTTTTAAAGTTGCATCGACTAAGAACCCGGATTACCAGTGAGAACCGTCCACCAAAATCTAGTTAGGGCCACCGTGACATTTGTAGAAAACCACCATGTCCATCCGTTTTACCATATCATGTTAGGACTTGGCCTAGAATGAGGTATATCCAAGACTCAAGTGGCCTGTACAATAGGAAATGGTAAGGATTAAATGTTCACCCTTTAAACATCAGTAAGGTCACAAAAATTGTATGAGGCTAATTTTTTTTTTTTTTTTTTTTTTTTTAAAGCTCATTGAAGGTAGAAATGACCTTATCGACACTATGTATGGCATATAAATGTGTGTGTATATTCAATTCAATTTGACCAATCGATTCGAATCGATACAGATCGATTCGATACGATCGGAACTGAAAGTTGAAATTGATTTTTATCTTCTTCTTTTTTTTTTTATAAAAAAATTGAATTGAATTGATATTCGAGAATGATTAGATTCAATTCGATCCATAAATTGATCATAAATTGAATTGTGTGCAGCCCTATCTAAAATAACAATGATCAGTCAATATCAGTCATCCAACTTATGGCTATCAAATGGATGGTAAAGTAAAAAATCTAACTGGTCCAAATTTAAAAGAAAAGTATCAGACGGTTAATATATATTAACAGGATTTTCAGTTATGCTCCAAATTTAAAAGAAATTTGGACAGCATATGTTTCCGTGCAACTACGACCATGGGTGCGTTTCAAGAGTCACTACCATATAACCAACGGAAATCACCCAACGTGGCGTTCAAACAGCTACATGTTTTCTCCAGCAATCACAGGTAACGTCACCTGGTCCTCTGCAGCCCCTGTTGTCACACATTAGCCGTGGGGACCATCGTGCTTTCAGTGTGAAATCTATTTCGTAAATCATGTGAGCCTTCTCATTTTTACCGTAAAATCCAAAACTTAACCTAATCTAAAAATTAGGTGGGCCACACCACGGATAACAAATGTAAAATCACACCTAAAGCATCGAAGTTCATGCAACACGGCTGAGTTTTATACTAAGCTGATTTTTCTAGTCTGATGGGTCTTGAATGCAGACACTATGACGGACCAGCACAGTAACCTCTCTATTATTCACTAAAGTGTGGTCCACCTATGATGTTGATCAAGCTAATTTTATGCTCCACAGGTTATCATGGAGGTGCGAACCTGATGGACGGAGTGGATTCCACATACGCAAATCTGGTAGTCGCGTGTTGTAGCCGGGAAAACATTGTGTTTGAAAGGATTCCGGTCACATATGTAAAACGAAGGTCAGCAGGTAACTCGTCGGGTCTCCAACCGACATGTAATAAGAAGCGTCGGTGGAGTAAAAAAATTGACATCTACATGCACCCGTACCAGAAGTTGTCGTATGTATCATCTTTACTACCAACGTGAAACTTATGTTGGAAATCGGTACCATGAATACGGCGGGACCCACCTTGAAGACTACTTTTCTTGAAAATCAGTCTAATCTACTAACTAGGTGAGCTACACCTGTATGTTAAACCAGACCTTCAGTTTTACGTCGTACGTTGTGGGCTACCTCAGGATCGAAACCGCCTGATTTCTAGGCACATCTTAAACTACTGCCTGCAAGATGGGAAGATCAAACCCGGCGGATGTCTTTGTATTGGCAATACCATAGCCTATACATTGAAGTAAGACCTGGCATACAAAGCTAGACATGGACAGGGTTCTTTTGGTGGCATTGTGTCTTTTGAATCAGGTTGTCAACGGATCAGATTTTGAGCAGATGGGCTGATCCGTATCTGACCCAATTTGTGATCCGGATGATCCGACTCTGACCCGAAATCTGATGGATCTTTAAACATTTGATTAAAACCCGACTCGATTGAGATTTGGCCGATCCGACTCCGACCCGACCCGATCCGAATACATGTGGATACTATTCAATAGGTTGGATGGTAAATACTGTGGTCCACTTAAGATAAAATATATGTGATTTTTTAATATGTATTTATATATAAAATATATATATATAATATTATTTAATTCATTTTAAATTTGGATGGGATCTTAATTAGAGCGGATCCAAGGTGATCCGGATCCGACCCAAAATTTAAACGGATTCGATTAACAAGATCTGAATCCAACCCGATGATCCGGATTGTTGATCCGAATATGGTAAAATCGGATAGGATCTAGAGCGGATCCGGACCAAGATCCGGTCCATTGACAGCCCTAGTTTGATGCCCCTCTCTTCACGCAGCCACATGCCTCCTTGGCAAGTGTGTGGGACTTCTGAGTGGTGCCAAAGGTCGTCCCCATCATATGACGATTGCAAAAATCAGGTCTACCTACCTATACATTAGGCCGATAGAATGCGGACAGTTGATTATGACAATAGTCCATATCTTCCACAGCGACATGCACAATCATATGAGATGATGGATAGCGCTCATAATCATAGACATCCTCAAATATTGGACCGTAAGTTACTTATACAACATCAGAATGGCATGATATGAGAAAGCTAATAAGTTGGTAATTTTTTAAATAGAAGTTAATTTTATGTCATTTCAACATTGTTTTATATTTCAAATGGTGAGAGAAAAATAAGTGAGACTTTAACTAGACAACTAAAAGTAGTTTTTATTTTATTTTATTTACAAAACTAGGTTGATTTAGAGTAACTTAAATCGATGGGACTACTCATGTGAGACTCATGATGGTTGCTCGCTCTTCACATAATCACAATCATGGTCTTTGAGGTAAAAACAAAAACTGATAATCTATACCTGATTATTAGAAAATCTGAGATTTTGAATGGTTTAATCAGGTCTATCTAAAGATCAATGATTGGGATTGACTTAGCCTAGAAACTCCCTAGGTCAGTCGAAAGTTTCTTATACAAATGTCATGATTAATATGATCTTGTTGTTGATACTTGCACGCATAAGTCTGCCCATCCCAAGGGAAAATTAGTTACTCATACAATGAAATATAGTTAATTGCAGTGTCTTTAGTCGCTGCCTTTGCTACTGCTGGTGCTTCTTGTGCTATTAGGAATGAGCCAACTGAAACTCCGAAGTTAAAAAAAGAAAAAAAAAAGAAAACCACAATGTCTCTGCCCTCGAGTTAATTGATTGCTCAATTGGTTCCAAAAATGTCTCCTTCCTGCTTTAGCCGCCCCCCCTTCAAATAGGCCAAAATGACATGATGCCTTAATTACGTTGTCCTATGGTCTTTTAGCTATGACTGGTCATAGCTATGTTATTACTCTTCAGATGAATCACTGTGCTTTCTTTTTCATCCTCCCTCTTTCATTTTTTTTAATCTTTCCTGTCCATCCGAATTATATTAGGAGCATGGATGTGGGCACATATGGGCAAGATTTGGACTATTCATCAGGTGGGCCCAGCGTGTTTATTTCTGTGTCCGTAAAATGGGATGGGCCACACCTTCGTTGGACGATTCTAGTTAGCCGGATGTGGATATGATAGAGATAAACTCCTGCATAAAAGTACGAACTTTCTCTCAGTACTATTCAATGTCATATTGAATAATAACTTCAAATGTGCCAAACTGGCATTAGTGTGGGACATAGGAGCCGTGAATAAGGAATTCATGTGAGGTCCATTTCACTTTGCGGCAGGTCATGTCGACGCTGCAGCCTGTCTTGAAGGTTGAACCCATCAGTTTTTGAAAAGTAATGGAAATCACGAAATGGTAAAATCTGATTTCTATTTGAAAAAAAAAAAAGAAAAATAAAGAAGAAAAAAGAAAAAATATTCAAAACACATTTGATGAATAGTTGCTTTCTTGAAATGATAAGAAAGAAAGAAAGAAGCAATATCCAAAGGAGAGTCCGTTCAAGCTCACGTGGAGACAAGTAGGGGCATTGAAGGGCTAGTGATGATGTGGGTCCCCTTGAAACGATTTTGTTCCTCCCATCACATCACTTGTCCCCAAACGAACATGGCCACAACTGCATCTCTTCATATACTTCCAAACAAAAGCCCTGATGCTTTGTATGCTACCCACACCAGAGCTTAGACAAGTGATAATTCAAGAGAAGAGTGAGGGGGCACAACCGGACTTTTCGTTCTTTAACGTTCTTTAACATAGTTGAATCATTTCACTTAGGTACTCCAATTGTTTTCAATTGATCTGAACTGTCGATTAAGTCCCGGAAGCATATGTAAGGCCTCCCATGCAAAGAATATGATCCAAAGTTTCCTTGGTTTGGCCTTATTTTATATGGCCATCTTTTTTCCAAGTCATGGATGGGATGTCTATGGTAGCCTAAAAAAGGTGATTCTTTACTATCATAAGCAATCTATGATGTTCTCTAACAAATAGATGGATCAAATTGTTGGTTAGACCTATTTTTTGCATAAATAATCCTGACTGTCGATATGAAAGATCATTGATTGAAAGGTTAATAGTTGTCGGATTGGTGTGATGCTTGCATGGTTGCCCATGAAATGTGTGTCACACATAGTGAACAGCCTAGATAAATAGATTTAGCAGTGCAAGTGTTTCAATGCAGCTAAAAGCAACTAGTAGTGCTCTGAGAGCACTGGAGCATTTCTCATTAATAACAGTGATAAGGTGTATCTAAGTTGGGCAAGTCATCGGGCTTCCCCATGATTAGGCCCACACCTGGCCCAATCTCCAATTGGGCTCCAAATCCCGTCCAAGCCCAATCACGGATCTAAACGACTAGTCCAAACCCGAATGGACTTGGGTGTGGCTCCATCTATCCAAGCCCACTTGCCGTCCTAGGTGGGACACATGCATCTGAGCATAGTGTTTGATCTGTCCCCAGGTTTACATAAAGAAAACTGGAAAACACAATGTGGCATGTGCTCAAGATCCGGGTTTGTATGTTCCATGGCCCAAAAATCAGGCCAGCCCAGTCATCAAGTATGGAACATCTGAAAATAATGGATGGCTAAAGATAATTGACCACTAGTCCCCATTCAACATATGCAGATGGCTCGCCTAATGACCATGCCCGATGAATGACACAGATCTCACACAGCTGTGGCATCAGCACGTGGGAAGAGTAGGACTCGGATGGCTACTCTCCCTGGTACGACAACACGTACAAGGAAACAATGAGTCAGAGACACTGTCAGTGGGGGCCTATCTCAATTGGAAGGTACAATTAAAGCCCATGATTCAGTTCCAGCTGACCTGTGAAAACATAGAGCTTAACGCAAGAAGACGGATACGCACAGTATATTCCAGCAGTTTGTAGAAGTGGGCCCATCGTTTCGTGGTTCAAACGTTTTGTTCACCCGCTCAACATGGATCAGCATGGCCCAAAAATTCAAAAATTCTCTTCAATGGCACAATCTTAAGTTTCAATTTGTGGCCTTGAAAATAGATGGTCAAGAAGATAACTGCAACAATCGTCCACACCCAGATCCATAGCTCAAGTGGGAGACTGAGTGAAGATAACCACGTTTCAACACTTGAGGTCTTGGCATTGATTCCCAAAGTGGGGGTGGCTAACATTGTGGTGTGACTAACAGTGGAGTGTGTATAATAACCCAAAAAAAAAAATAATAATAAAAATAAATAAATAAAATAAAATCAAGAAGGCTCTATGTTGGTAGCCAAATATCATCAAGAGTACTTGAAAAGAACTCAATTAGCTCCTAACCGAGTCACGACCCAGAACAAAGTTCAAATGGAATGACAAAAAGCCAAGATGGGCTTACACAATACCTATATACGAGAAATGATCCCGTAGTTGCACCTTAGGTTACAGTGTCCTACTTGCTTATTGAAACTTGGACAATTCAATTGAACCATCTAGAATGCCTATTAAAGGCATTTGACGGCCCACCATGCAACCGTCATGACAATTTGGACCCTTTTTTTTTTTTTTTTCTTTTTCTTTTTTGTAAATTATCTTGACAGTCCGTACTGGAGGCTATTCATACGATGGTGAGGAGGATGGGCCCATTGGTTGGTGTGATTTTTGCATGGTAGTGCATAGTCTCTGTGTATATTTATTATGTTTGAAATATTAAATATCATCTGAGCTGTGGTGTTTAAGACACCGAAAAGCTTGTCTAAGTCACTCTACGGAAATAGACATATCACCGTATATCCAGCAGAGATTTCTGAGTTTTTAAACATTGGTACAAACCCTCAAAATGGGAAAATATATTTTTGGGAGGATAAAAAGTAAAAAACATGTCATAACCTTATTCAGAATCTTGCTTAGTTTAAAAAAAAAAAAAAAAAAAAAAAAAAACTAATTATATTTTCTTCTCTGGCATTAGCCTGGTCCAAAATAAAGCCTGTCCAAAGATCCTAACCACTGAGAGCAGTGAGTGCCGATCGAGAGTGTCGGTAAACATTCACTAGCTGCCCTTTTCCTTCATCAAATCCAGCAATTAGGAGTAGAATTTTAGAAAAGGTTTAATTGATTGGCATTCTCCTTGGCGATTAGGACCATCAGCCACAACCTAAAGTTAGGATCGACCCATATCCTAATTAATTTCTCTGTCGGGTTCGAAACACAAGTCTCTGAAAAGATTCAGGAAAAATTTGATTGCATGGATTGTATAAAAAGGGAGAGGAATTGATAGGGTCCTACACCAAGCTTTGTCCACCCAAAGGATCAAGAAATAAAGGTAACTTGAAAAGCTAAGAAGACAACATTGAATTGAACAGCTGTAATGGGCATTTTCCATGTATGGATTTTGGTACTCCCTAGCGGGAAAAGCTGAATTTCCCTAGCTCTTACTTAGATTTGAGAAGGTGGGATTGTCTGCATGCCTCATTGGTAGCATGGACGAATTGCAGATTTCTTAATAAGACAGTTCCTTGAATTTTCAGTGTTCTTCTCGAGATTCCCATGGATTTCATGCGATGCTTAAAATCATCCCTTCTGAGGTGGTTGATTGAAAAGACAAGGAAAAATGTTTGAAAACTCATCGATTCAGAATCGGTTGATTCCAAATTCTGATTTCATATAAAATTACTGGGTTGGCCATTTTAGTCCATTTTTACAGATTCCGATATCTGATTTAAACTTGCAAATTTTTTTTTTCATCATCAATAAGGACACTTTGAGGACCACCTTCAAATTGATGAAGATTAGAGCAAAGCAATGAACATATAAAAGATGGTAGATAGGTCTCTTTTGTTCACTCATTCTGATGGGGGAAAGAAAAAAATCAAAGTATAGTTAGGTGCTTATTAATGAATGGAGTTGGTGATTGTGTCAACATTGATGAAGTAAGACTCAATAAATATGGGAAGCTACACGTATCGAAGGACAGGACTGGTTGCAAAGTAGCTATTATCCTAATGAAAAAGCCCTCTGATTGAAGGTGACCTTGTGCTCATAGTCAAATGATATGACCATTTTCAGATTTAAGGATTTAGTGATTTTCATGAATAGACTGCTAACCGTGTTCTTAGATTATAGCCAGACAAAACCTTGTGGTGGGATTCACTCACACAAGTACTCCTAGGATCATGTAGAGCTAGCCTAGGCAAAACATCGGCCGGTGCAAGTGATGCCAAGTTGCCCTGTCGTTGCATAAACAAGGCATGTATGCAATGCAAGTGGAAAGAAAGGAAGTGGTTTGCAAGAAGGGGAGAGGAGAGGAAAAGCAGTTGTGAAAAGATCTCCTTGATGGAGCGTCTCACTTAGCAGATGGCTTGGCTTTAGCACGTATACCATTTTGTTTTATTACCTCTGGCTGCATGAAAAAAAAGGCATAGCATGCATTATAGCTAACTTTGTGACCCATTAATTGGAATCACACTTATAATATGTCATTAAAAAGCGATCAATGAGCTCTACATCCTAGCCAACGCTAAAGGTAATAGACTCCTGTATAGTTTTCCAAATTAAGGTCATTTCATGGGTTAATTTTAAAATTTAGAGTCAAAATTTATTATTTTTAGTAGTAAGCTATGACCTTTATTATTTTAAGATATTTTAGGATTTGAAGAAGTCCAATTATGTTTAAAGCTCTTATTTGAGTCAGGAAAAGTGTTTGAGTCAATTTAGAAGTCTTTTATTAGTTTTAGAAAGATTAATATTTCAACAAAGTTACCAATTTAAAGGTTAGAGCTCATATGAGTCAATATCAATTACTCTGTGAAAAGACTTTATTTACTAATATATTCATCAATAGCAATTACTTTGTGAAAAGACTTTATTTAGTATTCTAAATAATTAATATTTTTTCTTTTGGAGATTTTTTATTTTACTTTGTGAATTCAAGGTTCATCATACATTCAAGGTTTATCTAGAGGAAGAAGATGGTTATCTCTTCCTCCCCCTTTCCATCAAGTAACCATTATGTCACTAATTTTGCCTAAGTCCACACTTAGGATCATCAGCACGCCTCACCCCATTGCAGCTCAAATGCAAAAATGTTCGAATAATTTGGATGAGCTATCCTCTGAAATGATGGTTTCGACAGTCAATTTGATAGAGTTGAGTGTGAGCTAACTTTGCATTTAGCCATGCATATCGGTCATTAGAATCATCCCACTATGGCTTGCCATCTTTGTATGTGGAGCCAATGGAGCAACACATGTTGATGATCTCAAGTGGGACATAGGCAAGTAACATGAGCTCTCTGTTGGGTTTGTCAGTGCTCGGGAACCCCTATTTGCTGCAAAGTTTCCGCTATAGGTTAGCCTTTTGGGTGTGACACAATTGGTATTAGAGCGAGAGTTATCCGTCCAAGGCCCATAGCGAGGGAGGTATGCTGAAATCAAGTTTCGAGAGACCTATATCCGTCATGCCCAGTTCCAGGTCCCACAAGCGAGGGAGGTATGCCGGAATCAAAGTTCCAAGAACGTCAGGGCCCAGATCCACTATGGGAGGGGGGGTTGTTGGGTTTGTCCCACATCGACCAGGTTGAACGATGAAAGGAGCTTCATATATCCTGGGGTCTCTCCACCTAATAGATTAACCTGGGAGGAGTGACCTCGTGAGTGAGGGGGGCAGTGCCCGAGAGCCTAGGGAGGGCACTACTTGGGAGCCCCTATCCACTGTAGGTTGACATTTTGTGACACAACACTCTCCTTGGATAATAGATGCCCAGCCCACGCAGAGAGTTTTTCATGTCCACTTCTTCAATAGAAGTAACTTAAATCATTGTTGGTAGTCATCTCACTAACATTGCACGCATTTCATTATCGCTTTAAAATGGTGAAGGCTTTTATCAAGCTTCCCTTCATACAATTTGTGCAAAAAAAAAAAAAAGCTAGGGTTATGGCCTGTTTGGCACCATGGATTTGAGGAGAAGTGAGGAGAAACCGGTTGCTTTATTCTGTTTGGCACCATGATTTGATGAGAAGTGGATTTGAGAGGAATTCGGGAGAATTCAAAAGGTCACTTTTAGCTCTTTTTCAAATCCTCTAAAAAAAGTGGGATTTGAAGAGAAATCCTCCCCAACGTGAGACCCATCGTAATGTGTCCCTAACTGTGGGACCCAACATGATGTATATTTTCCATCCAACTTGTTGATAAGGTCATAAAGACCTGGATAAAGGGACCACAAAAATTTCAGTTTAATCCAAAACTTTTGTGCATCATAAAGATCCCACTCTCCACTTTTTCTTGTTTTATGGTCCACTTTAGATGTGGATCTGCTTTATTTTTTTGGATCTTGGCATAAAATGATCTGTAAAAATGGATGAATGACATGGATTTAAAAATCGAGGCTAATACAGTGGGCATACGGTGGAATTAAAATTTACGCCGTCCATTCCCTCATGTCTGATTTCTCTCCAAATCTTGGCTGCCAAACAGAAAATCTGGAATTGATAAGAATTGGAATTGATGAGAATTCATATCATGAAATTCACTTCTCCTCAAATCCATAGTGCCAAAGGGGCCATTAAGGGTTTTCACTATCTTCCATTGAGTGAATAAGTCAACTCATGATATATAGTGATGACATCTCCAATCATCATAGGTGGCATCATCAAAAGAAGGCATCTTCTTACTTGTATTAACATAGCCCAATTTATGTTTGGGTTCAACAAGGTACATCACATATAGTGCTCCGTTAGTTGATGAATATTTGTGTACCCTACTATGAATGATGTTTGTATACCCGCATAATCTATACTCTCTAGTCATCCAAATCCTTTTATTATTAGTCGTCGCCATCCCTGAACAATTCCCATGCAACGAGTGCATGGATCATGTGCTTCAAGGGCCATGATAAAAAAAAAAAACAAAACTACACCCACTTTCAATGGCTATGCAAAAGGATCGTAAAGAGAACCAAAGTATAATTAATCAGAGTCTCTCTATCCATACATCCTTAGGTCATGAAGGTTTGATAAAGCTAGTTCAACCACAGACTTATTCAAATTTGGATACTTGTAAGCATCCATGTAAATGCAAATGACCAAAGGCCCAATTCAAGAAACCACCTATGGCACAACTACACAAGTGAGTAGGGAATGAGGCAAATTGATACCAAATCGGCCTTGTTGAGTAGAGACTATCTATCCTGACACCAAGCCAGTCCCCTCATATGAGATGATCATTCAATCACATCATAAGTGCAACTTGAAAACCTATATGATCAAGACTAGGGCACAGTGAGATACGTGGAGTACAATTATCCTTAACTACCAAGCCATTGCATCCAATCTTGAGTGTCTAAGAGATCAGAAGAAAATATACCTCTTACATTCATAACTACATATTTCATAAGAATTAAATCAAAAGATAAATGCATCATGCCAATTAATCAAGGTTTAATAATATTGGTTTTTTAGGATACCACCCCAACAACATTGCTACTAACTTATGTGATGTTCAAAGTTGTTCGTGTGAAGGGCATCCATTGCCGCTAGTGGTAGCCGCCAATGAGGGGAAACAGTAAAGGGAGAAATGAGGGTGGGGAGGGAGAAGAGCTTAGGGTTCTAATATGTCACGCCTCGAAATTTGGTACCTGGGTTGGTTATACTCGACTCCGAATTTCAAGTCATGATTAAAATTTTAAGCAGTAACAATCACAATTTAATATAAATTGCATTACAGTAAATCATTCTTCTTACAATAGATTGGTGTTACTTTCAAACTTTTACTATCCAATTTAGATTTTTTTTTTCAATACAAAAGAAGAAACTATAACTATGTCTTTGCTCGCTCCACTCCATGATTAAATCATACGCCCTGCAAAACTGTCTAAGTGGGCATGAGTATAATAGTTTGTGGGATCATATCCAACCCAAATCTGAAGTTTGTAGATTATCAAATACATAGTTAATAGAAATATTTTGATTAAATTTAAAATACGAATTGAAATATTAAATTGCAAGATAACATGAATGCAATACTGAAATCGTAAAGATATTGTGAATACTTTTAACAAATTTTCATCAACAATAAAGTAAATAACATCATTCCTTATAACACTGCACCCAAGTGGATGACCACATTGTATTAACGCCCACGCACCGATACCTCGTGGTGAGGGACATATTCATACATTAGCTGGTCAAACTACTGCTCTAGTTGTACCTTTGATGTATATCCGCGTGCACAATTATACTCATACGTTGTACACAAAGGAGACTTCGAAGGATCCAATGGGTTCTAGGGTCTTTCACCCAAGGGATACGATCGCCCTATTTGCTGGCTTTAAGGTCTTCAACCCAAGGGACACGATCGCCCTACTTGCTGGCTTTAAGGTCTCTCACCCAAATGACATAATCGCCTTACTTGTTGAAATATTTACCTCTTTTTTCACCATTAAATAATCAATAGAAATGCATATGTATCATGAATGATTCAAAATCAACAATAAAACAATTTAATAATTCAGATTTTCATATTATAATGCAGGTTCGATTTCAAAATGTAAAATTTTAATATTATTAAAATTTAATCCTTGAAATTTCTATAAGGTAGAATTATTATTAATATATTTTTTTTACAGTTTGAGATTTTTTTTTCTATATATATATTTTTTTCAGAACTTCCTGAAAATATTAAAAATTCAATATATGTTTGAAAAAAAATTTATGTATTAAATTTGTTTAAATATGAATATAATCCAACTATTAATATATAAATTCTCAATTCTCTTTAATAAATTATAAAGATTATTATTATAAACATATTAAAATCATTTGAGTTAAAATTTTCTTTTACTCAAGAGTTGAATTAGAAGGAGAAACTATTGGATTTTAATTTAATATTAAATTTTATTAAAATCTAAGCTCAATCAAATTATACAATTATATGCAACAATTGTTTTTAATTCAGCGAAATGTAGAATTTAATTTATTAATTTTAATTTTTAAATTAAAAAATTATTGAAATAATTTTATTAAAATTTATAAAAAAATTTGTTTGTATACACTTAATTTAATTTAAATCAATAAATTTTTTTATTAAATTTTAAATAAACATGTATATATCTAAGTCATTAATTTTTAAAGTTTTCGATATTACAACAAATTTGGATTCTAACCTTTAAAATTAAATGTGATAATTTGGAATTAAATTTAAAATATAATTCTGTTAATTTATGGAACTAGATCAAATCTTAATATTTTTTTAACAAATAAGAAATAACTCAACCTATTTCAGGAAAATAAATATTTAGAATTCTAGTGATGAATATAAAATTAGAATTTTAAACTATTGTAAGATCAATTATCACAGTATTATTTATGAGTAAATCATATATTCAATATTTCTAAAATTATGAAATAATAATTTAAAATTTTTAGATCAGGTACGGATCACTCACCTAGATAAAACTTCAAAAAGCTTCAATCCTTCTTCTCTCTCTTTTTTTTTTTTACTTTTTCTTTCTTCCTATTTCTTTCTCTATTTTTTTCCTTCTTTCTTTCCTTACCACTCTCTCACGTGAACACCATAAAGCAGACTCTCTCTCTCTCTCTCTCTCTCTCTCTCTCTCTCTCTCTCTATATATATATATATATATATATATATATATGTGTGTGTGTGTGTGTGTGTGTGTGTGTGTGTGTGTAACACCTCACGTCACACAAGTGAGTAATATTCCCCCCTCTCACCCTCTATTTATACATTTTTTTGTTGTTGTCACATGTGCTAATTGCAACTAGATGCAACGTAACTAGTAAATGCTTCATTTTTTTCTTTAAATAACGTGTTAGGTGTAATGTTGTGTACACATGTGCCACATGTATGTGCATAAAAAAGTGTGTATGTCACACGTACAATGGATACACACGGTGTGAAAAATGTGCAAGAAGCGTTCATGGATGCATGGTATAGATGGATGGATAGATAAACGTATGGTCAAATGAGTGAGTGTGTGAATGATGACTAGACTTCATGATGTACATGTGAATTAGAGGTGAGATAGTTGATCGGCTAGGATATGAGGATGGGTTAGATGAAAAAGTGATGAACAATGGTGATTGTGGTTCATTGATGTTTAGAGAGGTGAATGTACGGTTGGATTTACAAATAAATTTCCATATTAGAACTTATGGCGTGACGAATATAAAACTAAATGTATGAGTACATGTATAGAGAAATTTTCACTTTTAAAAAAAAAAACTAATGAATCGGAGGTTTCTCCTTATATATATATATATATATATATATATATATATATATATATATATATATATATATATATTAAAGCCCGATGGACCTGGAAACAACACCAATGTGGCCTGGTACGAAAACTAATTCGATGCAATTGACAGGTAAGGTGTCCATCTTGATATGAGCCGTTAAAATTCTATTTACATGGGCCATTTGATGGCTACAAGATTATATGTGATTGATGGTTGGATGAATATAAAAATGAGATTTAAGTGGACCATTAGGTAACTTGGTAAGTGGAGAAGTCGATGTACGGTTGATTTTATGAATGTGTTACTTAGTTATGAGATGTGGAGTGTCGGATGTAGGGTTGTGTGTGTGTAAGGTTTTCTCGTCTTTATAAATTATAAATTTGCCATCAATACATGTATTTGACTTGTGGGCCCCTAAAACTTGCTCAATCGTGTTCTAATGAAAGAAGTAATTCAGTAAATTTGTTGGGAAAAATGTAAAAATCATAACAGTGATTTTTTTTTTTTTTTTTTTTTTTTGTGGTCTAAATTAGCAGGTCTAAGTGTGATATATGGTTGGATGATAAGATGCGTATAAAAAAAAAAAAAAAAAAAAAAAAAAAACTTAAGAATGTAATCCTATATACAAGTTAATCTACGATTACCTACATAATGAGATTGGCGTAAGATGTATGGGTCTTAGTTGAATTAGATATATAGATCGTCAAATAAATGACTTAAATTAATAATCTAATAAATTAAACTACAATTCCGAAGATGGATGGATGAGTGGGTGATCACATATCTTGTATGGTGAATGAATGAGTGGGTTTAGTGTCTGTTCCACGGTTAGTTGGGCTGGTTAAAGAATGAATGGTTAATCTTAGGTGTATGAGTGAAGAGAGTGCACGTAGACACACCGGTATCATACAATTATCAATTAATGGTACACATTAAATAATTTGATTAATACATCACCAGTCACAAGTTGTACTAAAATTTTGGGTCATTACATAATCCCATGGAGGGAAAAAAACCAGGGTAGGATTTTTTACATCCACACACTACTAACACAGCCAAGAGGATTGCTATTACCAACCATGCATCTTCACATGCCTGGCACATGCATTCCACATATGCCGACTCAGTTCTTGTTTGAGATCGAAGATGTTAATCAAGTGGGGCCCCTTGGCTATTGTGTTCTGGCCTGAAATCCAGGCTACTGTGCTCCATATTTATTGAATGTGGACCTGGGGATCTTTTTCTTTTTTTCATCTTTTTGTACACATATGGCCAACCTGCTGAGTGGACCAGCTAGAATTTTGAGCTATAAAACATTTGCCACGATACCTGCCCAATGAAAAGCCCAAATCTCAGGCACGTGTGCCACATCAAGACGCATGTGGTGCTTGACACCAAATACCATTCCTCGATAGCGAAATGCTCCACTTGTGAAGCTTTGGAAGTAGGACACTTAATCCAACCCAAATGAAGTAGACTAGTTCAAATTAAGACAAATACTCCAGTGCTCTTTGAGCTCAATCAGTTACAATGCTCCTAGTTGCTTGACTCCATTTGGACAGTAATTAATCAATCTGAACCGTCTATTAAGTCCCGAACATATTTCACCCACTGCCATGCAAAAATCAAAATCAAACTAACTGAATGATCTGGTCATCCTTGATTTGGCCATCCCTTTTCCCAGCCATGGAAGGGATGACAATGATGGACTAATAAAATTGATTCTTCAAAATCATAAGCATTCGATGATGGTACGAACAAATAGATTGATTGGGCCTCTTTTTATTTAAACAATCTTGACCGTCCAATTTAAAGGTCAGTTGATCAATGGTTAACATTTGTTGGATTAATGCGATTTTACATGGGAACCCATGAAACATGGGTTGGACCTAATCAACAATTGTATTAATGAATTGTACTGAATTGGACTGTACAAGTTGATAGATGCAACTGGGAGAGCTGTGGATCATTTCTCAAATATAAAGAGCTTTGGATAACCGTGCATAGGTACTTGCATGTGGACAACAGTTTTTCCTGTTTATCTTTGAACAAAAGAGAGAGAGAGAGAGAGAGAGAGAGAGAGAGAGGAATGGATGAAAAGCAATTAAGGAGGGGTGACCCCTCAAATGTCCTTTGCCAACATTGCATGATGGGCCAATTAGTCCTTTTCTTGGCTGATCACATCCACATATGAAATCGCTTTTCTCCCTTTCCTTGATGGGCCCCACCTTTTTTTTTTTTTTTTTTTTTTTTTTTTTTTTTTTTTTTTTTTTTAGTTTTGTCGTTTCTAACTAGTAAATCATGAAAACATCACCACACCCATCTCATTTGTCCACCCGGGACCCAATCAAAGTGGTGGACTTATCCCTTGTTCTCTCTCAATTAGGCAGGAACCTTGCACTTCTAATGTGTGCGTTCTATAATTTCTCTGTCGGTTTTGCTAATTTTAACCGAAAGGGATGGCCTCAAGCCTCTCCACCCTTCCTTGTGACTGACGAATTTGCCCCTTTGAGCGTTGTCTATCACAGTCACTCCAAGGACGACCCATTATTTCACTTTTCAAGGTCCCTTTATTATACAATCCCATTACAATGAATTCCGGCTAAACCCTCCCGGTTTTACAGTTTGTGCAAGTGGGGCCCACGTTCAACTGATCAAAACTGTCCATATTATGGGCCCCATGTCATTGTGTATGGCCATGGGCTAAAAATCCCCACTTGGAAACCTCCTCAGCCCTTCAATAAGTGGCCAACAAAAAGAACAGTTAGAAAAAGACAAAAAAGAAAGAGCTATGTTTCATGTTCAAGTGAAAAAGGTCAAGTATTCTATGACTAGGATCTTCCTATACGAGGGGTGATTTTTGGTTCATGGACCATCAACAGTTAGCCCAGTTTCATCAATGGTTTGGATCACTGAACCATTGGCCAGAATTAAACAAATCAAAGACCCAAGCGTAGTTTGGAAACTCTCAGTGCGAAGATTTTCTCATCTTTTCCCTATTAAATAGATCCTATTGTCCGGGCCCGTGGATCCCGGAGATACGCTAATGGGAGGGAATGCTATTAAATATGCTGATGGATGCCTTAAAAGACGCTTGAGCCCCTGTGATTTTTACAAAGGGAGAGAGGATTAACGAGGTCAGTGGGTGGGCAAAATCATCTTTTCACACAAACACACCACCATCTTTCTATAACTAGATAGACTAGTAGGTGTTAGTGTGTGAAGGTTTAGGGCCCGTTTGGATTGTAAGTTACTTAAGATAAGATACTTATTTCTACTTAATCTGCATATAAGCATGTTTGGTCCTTGCATTGCTTAGGCACATTAAAGATCAAACCCTAATGATAAATGGCCTCTCCCCCTTTGTAAAAATCACACACTGTAAGTAGAAAAAGTAACTTATTTGGTAGTATACAAACAGGCCCTAAGCATGTTTGGATTGTAAGGTACTTAAGATAAGCTACTTATTTGATAAGTAATTTATCTTGATTTCTACTTAATTAGTAGATAAGCATGTTTGGCAAACAACAAAGTTATCATCCAAAAAGTAGAAAATTAAGCATGTTTAGTTTCCAACATCATAAGTAATCATCCCTCAAGTCTATTTGGTCCCTCTCACATCTACTGTCCATCATGTGGGGCCAACCTTTGATGTGGATAGTTCATTATGTGGTCCCACTAATGTAGGCCATCCATCATGTGGGATCCACCTTGGATGTGGGCCATTTATCATTAGGGTCTAATCTTTAATGTGCACCATTCATTAGGTACGGCCCACCTTTGATGTTGGCCATCCGTCATGTGTGGCTCACCACTTAGTCCCAGATCAACAATCCACTATGAAAGAGAACTGTTATAATCGATCACAAGCACAACCCGCTTAGATTAAACCTTCTTCAGTCACGCAGGAGTGGATAAACAATAGGAGAATTCGAAACTAAGAGATCTCACCGATCACGAGGACATAGAAGCTCCGAGATGTCGACTACACAGTAGATTACCTCTACAAAGCAGAAATCTCCCTTTCACAAGCTCTCTCTCTCTCTCTCTCTCTCTCTCTCTCTCTCTCTCTCTCTCTCATTGGATGTGTAAACCACCTATCAAGATAACATAATCTCATTTTGGAAGCCTTTAAATAGATCACTGGAAGAATTAGTGCCAAAACAGGAAACTGTGGATTCGTAGTCTGCGCATGGTCGGGTGCTCGACCCTAAGCCATCGGGCACCTGCCCAACCAAAAAACTGTCCAGAGAGTTAAGTGAGAAATCTACTGAATTTCGGGCGCCCGACCCAACATGATTAGGCACCCGATCAGCAGACCATCGGGCGCCCGACTATTCCAAAAACAGTCCAGAGACTTTCTATCCTTCCGGGGCTAATTTCAGTTGCCCAACCCAAACCAGTCTAGCACCCTACCACTCCTGGGCTGCACCACTCTCTTTTCTACACCTGAGGAGGAAAACCTCATCATTAAGTTGGTGACTAGGGCTTGTTATCACCCTTTGACTCGGCTGGTTTATAGTTGCATTGAGACACCTATAGGTTCCCTTGGCATTTCTTCCACCACAAGCAAAAATGACACCAATTAGATGATTCAAACCATTGGCCACTTTCATAAAAAAATAAGTCCCTTCAACAAATCTTGGTGGATATTTTCATAGATCGCTTATGGTTCCAAAGCACCACGTGCATCAATCAATCATAACCATCCAATCCATTGCATCAATCAATAGCCATCCAATCCATAGTTTGAAAAACCAATGACTAGCGAACAGAGGGCAACATATGAATGGGCTGATTAACAGCCCAAATAGATTGTTCGGTTATGTATATATGTCCCAATGCGACTAGTAGCACTCTCAAACTTTGTAGATGTTTGGGTGCAAGCAAAGTTGCACTGTCAATAGCTATCAAGGTCATGTGTTGTGGTAGGCTAACCAGGTCACAATGTATTCAATAGCTATAGCTTTCTTTATTTGTTAATCTTCATAAATAGGGAGCAAAGATGTTTTCAAACTAGCACCAGTTCATATCTTAAATGAACTTAGGGGCATTTTTATAACTGAAAAATATAATTGTCATAAAAATATAACTATTGTTCAACATAAAGTTCAATTTTTACTTGCAAAATGCTTACAATGACTTAGATTTCAATGCATTTTTTTTTTCAGTTCTTTTATGCAAGTAGTTCATTACAACTTCTTCTCTTTAAATGTAACTTGCAAATTAAAGAAGGTAGTAATAGGGAGACTGCAACAAAGGTTCCGTGAGGCCCATTGTGATGAACATATGCGATCCATATCATATACCTGTTGTATCATATCATGTTAAGATGCCAATGTAAAAATAAGATATATTAAAAGCTTTAGTGGGCTACAATAGAAAATGTGGAGATAGGTTGCCTAATATTGAAACCATGAGTACTCTTCTGTCTTTAAATACATGTAGCCCACGCCTTTGTTACATTTTCTTCTGTTTTTTTCTTTCCAATTTTTGCCTCTCTCTCTCTCTCCCCAATTCTTTTTAAACCTGCACCACTTCCACTGTCATGCTTGCTGGCCTCAAATAAATGGCAAAAGTAAACCATCGGTGTTATGCATAGTGGCCTCAAATAAATGGCAGAAGTATACCATCGGTGGTCTAAATTCAATGGCCACTTAATATCATTTTTTATTATCACTTATTTGGATATATGATCTTTCAGACAATAGGCCATGCAATTTGGGGGGGGGGGGGGGGGGGGGGGGGGGGGGGGGGCGCTGATTAACAGGCCAAATAGATCAATCGGTTATGTATATACGTCCCATTACAACTAGTAGCACTATAACCCATAAATCACAAAGAGCACTTACATTATTGCTCAGACTAATGGAGATGTTTGGATGCAACCAAAGTTGCACTGTCAATAGCTATCTAGGTCATGTGTTGTAGGCTACCCAGTTTACAATGTGTTCAATAGCTATTGCTTTCTTTGTTTTCTAATCTTCATAGATAGGGAGCAAAAATGTTTTCAAACTAAGACTAGAATGCAAGCGACTTTTAGACAATTTTGCCCTCATAATTAGTTTAGTAAGGCAAAAAACTTTCAATAATCAGAAGATGTGAACAGATATTTTAAATGAAATCAGGAGTATTTATATAATTGAAAATGTATCTGTCATAAAAATATAACTATTGTCCGATGTGAAGTTCAAATTTCACTTGCTAAAACCTTACAATGGCTTAGATTTCAATGTATCTTTTTTAATTCTTGTACTATTCAGAACTTTGTCTCTTTGAGAGTAATTTACAAAGAAGGTGGTAGTAGGGAGACCATGCAACAAAGGTAATTGCGTGAGGCCTAGGTATCAATTCCCAATTATCCGGGGGTGGCTAACATTGAAGGTTGAATAACAGTGTGGGTGTGTGTACTAACTCCAAAAAATAAAAAATAAAATCATAAAAGCTCACTCTAAAAATCATATGAGATCCATAACATATATCTGTTATGTGAGCTCATGTTAAGATGTCAATGTAAAAATAAAATACATCAAAAGCTTTAGCGGGCTGCAATAGAATATGTGGAGGTGGGTCATCCATCATTAAAACCATGAGCATTCTTCTCTCTTTACTTGTAGCCCATGCCTTTGCTACAATTTTGTTTTTTTTTCCCCCCAATTTTTGCTTCTCTCTCTCCAATTCTCTCCGAACGTGTATGCATAGTGGCCTCAAATAAATGGCAAAAGTAAACTGTCAGTAGTTCAAATTCAATGGCCACTACTCTGTGTCGGGAATAGGGATGCCAGCAGCGGAAGCAGAAGCCGAACAAATACCACAGCAGTATATAAGATCAAACAAGAAACACGATGAAACCAATCCACACAAGCATTCAATCACAAGAGACAATCTGATTTTACGTGAAAAAACCCCTCAACGGGTAAAAAACCACGGCATAAAGCGATCCACTATGATTAACAAAAGATTACAAAGATTGACAGCCCACAAGTAAAGAAAATGGAGAAAACTCAAGCTCTCTCCCTCTCAAAATACTCTCCCTTCTTCCTAATGCAATTAGGAAATATTGGACACCTTAGAATTACTCCTAATTAATCTTGGATT
Source organism: Liriodendron chinense (assembly GCA_003013855.2). Taxonomy (NCBI): domain Eukaryota; kingdom Viridiplantae; phylum Streptophyta; class Magnoliopsida; order Magnoliales; family Magnoliaceae; genus Liriodendron; species Liriodendron chinense. The sequence goes on along the minus strand of PVNU02000736.1, from coordinate 539,753 downwards.
CATGCCACATATATAGCAAGCAAGCCGGAATTAGAAACTTCTTACGCACAATTGCGTAATGCGTAAGAAAACGCGTGCATAGTCGACCGCTCGCCCGATCGGTCGGACCTTGCACAAAACAGTCCAGAGGAAAAAACATACACAGACCCGTCATGCTGCCTCACTGCCGACCGGTCGCTCGATTGGTCGGAGCTCCCTGCATACCGGTTGGCCGACCTGTCTCGGTTGAGTGAAAACTATCCAGCACCCCCTATGCATCTGGGCCATAACACTTAGATAGGTCGCCCGACCAGTCTGAGCACCCAAACCGTGCAACGTTTGAAGGCTCCTCCAGCAATCTTCATCGAGGTTTCAAACATTGAATAAAAAAAATCATTGCTTCGTCATCTCATCTTCATCATAGCTCCACCGCTTCTTGTGCCTCCATCGACCCTAACCTTATACTTTCACGCCCTTTTTCACTCTTCTCATGTGGCCCTTGGGCACTTGCCACATACGAGCAACCGTGGATTTCACTGCCGATCCCGCAGATCCACCGTGAATTGTGCTCTTGATCAACTTGTAAAGATGGTTGTACCTCCATGCCTTAATACACACGAGTGCCCCCTTCAACACTTCACAATAACGATCGCGGCCGATGAACACGCACCCTTTCACCTCGAGTGCACCAAGAGAGATCACATTCATCTTCATCTTGAGGACATGCTTCACATCTTGCAGGACTTTTTCGATCTCATCAAACATCTTGATGCGCACCGTACCAATACCCACCACCTTATGAGCAGAGCCATAGCCCACAAACACCGATTCACCACCATACTCCTTATATGTCGTGAATGAACTCCGGTCAGGACAAACGTGACATGAAGCCCTTGAATCTAGGATCCACTCACTACCGTGAGATCCCTTGCCAGATACAGTCAGAACTTCACAAAGATCGCCACCGTCCTCTACGGTATTGACTCTCTCTCCAGAAGAATTTTCATACCTCTCTTGCTTCAACTTGAGATTCTGACAATCCCCTCTCATGTGGCCTTCCTGACCACAACTCCAGCACTTCACCTTAACTTTCCCTTTGCCCTTGGCCTTAGATCTTGATTTCGAATATCCTCCACCATACTTAGAATTTTTTCCCCTTATAATCAGTGCCTCTGAGGAAGAACGAGAACCCACGTCACCACTTTTCTTTCCCATCGCCTTCGACTGGAAGGCTGAGATAACGGTCTCGACATTGATGGTTTCCCTCCTTACACACACAGAATCCCTGAATGACTCATATGAATCTGGAAGAGAATTCAACAGGATGCATGCTTGATATTCATCCTTCATCGGCTCATCTATCTCCACCAACATCTTGCAAACAAGCCAATTGAATGTGCTTAAGTGGTCCTCCACATCCGTCCCCACCGCCATCCTCAAGGAGAATGACTACATCAACAGATACATCCGGTTCTCTAGATATTTCTTAGTATAGACCTTCTCTAGCTTCGCCATAGTATCAGCGGTTGTCTTCTCCTTTATGACGTGATACAGGACATCATCCGTAAGGCTTAACAGGATTGAGGTTCTAGCCTTCTTGTCGAGCTTCGTCCATTCATCATCTTTCATAGCCTCAGGTCGCTTTCCAAGAGCTTCATCAAGCCCTTGTTGAAATAGGACGGATTCAACCTTCACCTTCCATAGTTCGAAGTTATTTTTGCCGGAAAACTTATCTACCTCGAACCTTGTGCTTAATCTCATCTTCTCGTCTCAGATTCGAATTCTATTCCACCCCAACTTTAGCTCTGATACCATTTGTTGGGAATAGGGATGCCGGCAGGGGAAGCTGAACAAACACCATAGCAATATATAAGATCAAATGGAAAACACAATGAAACCAATCCACACAAGCATTCAATCACAAGAGACAATCCGATTTTATGTGGAAAAACCCCTTAATGAGTAAAAAACCATGGCACAAAGTGATCCACTATGATTAACAGAAGATTACAGAGATTGACATCCCACAAGCAAAGAAAATGGAGAAAACTCAAGCTCTCTCCCTCTCAAAACACTCTCCCCTCTTCTTAATGCGATTAGGAAACATTGGACACCTTCGGATTACTCCTAATTCCAAATTCATGCCATATATATAACAAGCAAACCGGAATTAGAAACATCTTATTCACAACCGCAGAATGCGTAAGAAAACGCATGCACATTCAACCGGTCACCTGACCGGTCGGACCTTACACAAAATAGTCCAGAAGAAAAAAAAAAAAAAAAAAAAAAACATACGCAAACCCGTCATGCTGCCTCACCGGCGACCGGTCGGAGACCCCTGCAAACCGGTCGGCCGACCGGTCTAGGTTGAGTGAAAATTGTCCAGTGCCCCCTATGCATCTGGACCATAACGTGCAGACCAATCGCCCGACCGGTCTGAGCACCCAAACCGTGCACCGTTTGAAGGCTCCTCCAACACCCTATGAGTTAATATCATTTTTTATTATCAATAATTTGGGATATGATCTATCAAACAATGGGCCGTGCAATTGGGGCGGTCTGGATTGATAGCAGCGGGGCGGCCCACACAATGATCGTCTAGTGAGTCGAGCGCGGGTGGGTGTTAAAAGTTTTCTGGTCGACGGTAAAATTGAGATTCCGAAGGGAGGAATAGGGAACTGAGAGGGATACTTTTGCCATTTGCATGTATTTTCATAAATCCAGCCATTCATTTCTTTATCTCATACATGTCGCTGACCTTTCTTCTCTCTGCCCATCTCTCTCTCTCTCTCTCTCTCTCTCTCTCTCTCTTTCTCTCTCTCTCTCTCTCTATTTATCCATCCCTCACTCTCACCCTCTCTTCTTTCCTTCATCATTCTCCACCACTTGAGAACCACTTCTTTCGTCATAGGCAGTTACAAATAGCTTAAACCTCCATCATCTGTCTGAGGTGATTCTGAAATGGGCCGATCTCCTTGCTGCGACAAGGTGGGCTTGAAGAAAGGCCCATGGACACCTGAAGAAGACCAGAAGCTCTTAGCTTATATCGATGAACATGGCCATGGGAGTTGGCGTGCCTTGCCCACCAAGGCTGGTAATTGTTGTCCTATGTTTTCTTCTCTTCGATGACTGCCACTGAGTTCTTTTCTAATCTCCAGTTGCTAATTCTCTTGTTCTGAGGTGTAGGCCTTCAGAGGTGTGGGAAGAGCTGTAGGTTGAGGTGGACTAATTACCTTAGGCCTGACATTAAGAGAGGGAAATTCAATTTACAAGAAGAACAAACCATAATTCAGCTCCATGCTCTTCTGGGGAACAGGTGATCCTTCTTCTTCTTTCTTCTTTGCTCGTTAGAATGTTCTTTGAATAGCAATTATCGGGCTCTTGTTCTGTAATTAGCTTAAATTTTGTCATCATGTGGCCTTTTCTCTTCTTATTCTTTTGATGAATTTTATCTTCTTGATCTCACTGATGATGGAAGAAAAAGAAGAAAAGATTCAGATAGATGGACAACTGCAACTGAGAGTGAAATGCAATAGACTTAAATGAATAATTCATGAACCTGCTCTAAGAAAAACTACATGGAGTTTGTAGAGAGAGAGAGATTCGTAAATATCTCTTTCTTCTTCTTCTTCTTGTTCTGTGATGGAGAAGTTGGTAGCTTGAAATGATTCTCCTCCACTTTCTTTTTCTCCATCAGTCTTCCATGTATTTATCTTCACTTGCCAAAAAAGACATGGGCTCTCTTAATTCTCGTCAGTGGCTTGTCAGAGTCAATTGATACTGCATCTTTATTTATTTGTAAGAAAGTTCTCTTCAGAGAAAATGTAGATTATGCTCTTCGTGTTTAACTAGTTGCAATTTTGGTGAATTTTGTCTATAATGTGTTTTCTTGTGATTTTTTTTTTGTTGCAAATTATAAGCTTCTAATTACATTAATTCTCGGGTTTTACATAATTATTCAAAATGAGTATCTTTAATTTTCCAAGAAGTGTGATCTTCTGATGTTTTGAAATAGATTTGAATTTCCTGATTTTAAAATAATCGAATTTTCTTTCTCTCTCCCTTTTTGCTACAAAATTGCCACTGGTTTTTTTTTTAGTTCTAAAATTATTATTTATGATTAATTATATGGTTTTGATCACCAAAGTTCTCATAATTATAACAAACTTCTCTTCTGTTTGCCATGATTTAGTCTCTTTATGTCGTTAGGACGCTGAAATACAACTTTCAAATTCTCTCTTCTACTTCTCTTCTTTGGATTTCTTTTTCCCCTCCTCGAAAGAAATAAATTCGGTTTTTGCCATGGAAATGGGTTTCTTTAGATGGTTAAGTCAAGTAAAAAAAAAGAAAAAAAAACTAATTTTCCATGAGATAGAAAATGGGTTTCTTTGTGTGGCTAGGATGTTAAGACGAGTCTGAGTCGAACATGGGTTTTCTAAGTTGCATGAGAACTTTACTTCTCTAATGCTAGTCTTATTTGAATTGCTTATCTAAGTTGCATCGGTTTCTTTGAAAATTGCCATGAACTTATGCACATTATATTAAAAAAAAAAAAAAAAACTCTCTAATTGCCACAATTTAGGAAATTTGTGCTTGCCATGTGAAACTAGTTTGACTAATTAGCATGAGTTAGGAAATGGGCTCCTTCCATTTTCCATGAAAATTGAGGAATATTGTTGAAAATCCATGCCTCTCTCTCTCTCTCTCTCTACAGCTTTGATTGATGTTTTCTAGGGTTGTGATGCGTCTTTTCTAAGTGGTGCATTGCATCTACCCTTTCAGGTGGTCGGCTATAGCGACACATTTGCCAAAGAGAACTGATAACGAGATCAAGAACTATTGGAATACCCATCTGAAAAAGCGATTGGCCAAGATGGGAATCGATCCTGTCACCCACAAGCCCAAGTCCGACGCCCCCGGTTCTGTCGACGGTCAGACCAAGAATTCTGCCAATCTCAGCCACATGGCTCAGTGGGAGAGCGCTCGACTCGAAGCTGAAGCCAGGCTCGTCAGAGAATCAAAGCTCCGCTCAGCGTCCTTCCAATCTCAGCTAAGCTCCCAAGCTTCGGCTCCCCCTCCTCTCAAGCCACCTCCCTCGGGCCCACCACTCTGTCTTGACGTGCTCAAGGCCTGGCAGGGAACCTGGTCAAAGTCAACCAAAGGTGGCATCCCTGCCGTTGGCACCAGTGGCCATGATCTGGAGTCGCCTACTTCCACGCTAAGCTTCTCAGAGAACACTAGTACTATTCCGATCCCGACGCTTGGTTTCGCTGATAATTCAACAGCCATGATTGAATTCATCAACAGCTCGGCTCTCTGTAAGGAAGAAGTAGAAGACTGGAAAGGCTATGGAAAGCCGACCCGGTTATCATCTGATGATGACAAGGCCAGGGTTGAGAATCCGGTGTTCTCAGCTGGCGGTGTCCATGATATGGTGTTCCCGACGGAAGGACAGTGGTCACCAGAATCCTCGAAAACGGGACCCACTGAGCCTAATTTCACCGACGGATTCACTGACTTCCTCCTTGAGAATTCTGATGATCAGGATGCATCTGATGGTAGCGGTGATTCCGACAACGCTGATGGCGACAAAGATGAGGGCAAGAATTACTGGAATAATATTCTCAACTTAGTGAATTCTTCTCCCTCCCATTCGCCCTTGTTTTAGAATTGCCGGAAAATTTGACAATTGTCGCCGGAGAATGACACACAAGTAGTTAGGTACTGAACCTAAGTCATATATGGTTAAAGCAGGCCTTCTTCCTAGTGAAAGGAGGTAGTTCTTTAGTCTATATTTCCTCGTTAGAAAAGATCTGCTGATGGAGCAGGAACTCAGCCGAGTTGACTCAGAAAAGAAATGTAACTGGGAAACTCGGCTGAGTCTGCTCAGTGAATATATGAGTGGCTCTATGATATATGAAGTGTAAAAAGGGGAAGGAAATGAATAACGTGCCTATTTGATTTGTCTTTTATGCACTGGGTACCCTTTGGTTTTGGAATCTCTACAGTGTATCCAGCAAGCAGCCATGGACAAATTAGTCTTTGGGAGAGCTGTCAACTCCACGGGAAGGGATTTACAACGTAGAAAAGTCAAGGGCTCCATTTTTTATTTTTTTTTGTTATTATTATTTGTTTAACGCAGGTCGCATCATTTCTCTCCTTGCGTTTTTTATTTTTTATTTTTATTTTTATTCTATTCTGGATTATTTGCTCGGGCGTCAATAGGATTTTTCTGTTTGTGGATACCTGGTTAGGACCAATCAAGTGGTTGGCAAACAGAAAAATCCTGTTGAAACCAACCAGACGATCCAGACTCTGTTTTTTTGCATGTAGCCTACATTCATCCCTCTGTTTTTTGCATGTAGCCTACATTCATCCCCTCTGTTTTTTGCATGTAGCCTACATTCCCTCCCGTGTAGGGCTCTCAATGGAGCGGGTCAGATCCGAGATCCGATTCGCTCCAAATCCGTATAATGCGGATTTGGATCGTAAAATAGGTCCGATTAGTTAAATGGACCGGATTTGGATCTTAAAATAAGTCCGATTACTTAAATGGACCAGATATGGATTCATAGGAACATATCCGAGTTAGATCCGAATCCGATTAAGATCTGACTCATTGTCATCTTACTATATATGTTATATTCATGCTGACCATCGGTTTGACAAATTATTTTAGGCCATGTCGACCATACCATGGTAAATAGTGGGATTTGTATCATTTTCCTACTAAACTAAATATATTATATTATATATTTTATATCATATATTTTTTAAGATTTGTAATGGGGTGGATTGGACCTAGATCCGACCCGAATCCGATGGTTATATGGATTTTGGATCGGAAATGGATCTAACAATTTATAAATGGATCGGATATGGGTATCCCCTTTTGGATCCGAGTGGGATCCGAATCCGATCCGAATCCAACAATTTATAAATGGATCGGATATGGGTATCACCTTTTGGATCCGACTGGGATCCGAATCCGATCCGAATCCGTCTACAGATATATGGACTTGGAGCCGGATCCAACTGGATCCGATCCAGATCCGACCCATTGAGAGCCCTACTCCCGTGTGGGGTCACAAAGTTAGGTTTGAATTGGAAAACGACAACCCAATGGTTGAGCAAATTCAGCTCAAGCGAGGTAGCAAGTGTATGGATAAAGAAAAATAGGACAACATCTTTTTCTTAGGCATAGCCCTTGAATTTAGAGAGAGAAAAAAAATCTAAAAATGAATAATAAAATTGGTATAATTGATGAAAAAGTTTTAATAAATTGTCTCTAAGTCATAAACCTTAAAAGTTAAATCTCACTCCAATTTAGAATAGTAGTAGCCCATTACAATAACCTCGCTTTATAGTGTGTCTTCCATCTTTTGGCATCAACTGATAGTGAACGCCTACATATCGGATTGAAATTTTATACTCATGATCATGGAACTTTAGAAAGCAAAACTTTACCTTCCATGTAATTTACAATCCTTCACATCTTGTGTGTCAACTTCCACCTCCTTTATAACAATGGATTTGTGCTTGGTCTCTCTTGATTAACATCGGCTCATCATGCTGTTGTTGTCGTCACTATCAGCCTCTGATCTGTTGACTTTAGTCATTGCGTAGAAAGCAAATGTGTGGCATTCTTTGTTAATTAAGTTCACCGGATGACCATAAAAGTATCCATCTTCTTAGCCATTGAAGTGTATGTATATGTCAATCCATCATTATTTCTATTGATCCTTCAAGCAACAGAGATTTTGACTTAATTGATAATTTTTCTAAGTCATCTGCATTGGGTGCGCTCATAGGATTGTCACTACCAGATCCGCTATTGAACTATGATCCGAGGAAAAACATCGATCAACTGATGTTGTGGGTGCGTGAATAAGGTGAAGTGATCATTGTCTTCTCTTAAGAATAGCCTATAATTCCACAATGAAAGAAGAACCTTTAAAATGATAAATAAAATTAATATTATTAATAAAAAAATTTGAATAAAGATTCTTTACAAAGCTCTTTTAAACCTGCTAAGTACATTTGGACTAAAATAAGGATTTTAAACTATTATTCCAAAACTCTTTAAATTCTAAATTAACAAAAATTATTACTTACTAAGTACATTTTGACTAAAACTTAAAAATTAACCTTTAAAATGGCCTATTTTTTATCAAGCAATTGAGGGCCATTAATGACTTTTGGCGTATGCCAACATATAGAGGTTGCACTGAGGATGTGATGTAGTTGCAAACCTATATGATGACATGTACCAATAAAAAGGCTGACCCGACAATTTTCTGTTTGCAGCCAACACAGGATCCGGATCCGGATTCCTCCTCTCTTGGTTTATCTTACTTGTTGCTGCTAGAAATTGGATCACGAATATAGTCATTGGAGCAGATTCAAATAAGGTAAAATAACCTGAAAAATCCTATTCATCCGTGCTCGTGGAAAACCCAATTAATCTGGCAATCACCAACCTCATGGTAACTAGGCCTGACGATCGGCGGTTGGTTCTCCCCGGTATTTTTCACTTGTAACCAACTGCTCTCCGCCTGTAGCCGGAGCCCTCTCTCTCTACCCCATCATATACACTGGTTTACATACATATAAGACTGTTAGCAAGCCAAAGCCTGGTAGATGTCGGCCGGTCCCGGGCCGTAGGGCCGGGCCTATTCAAAATTCTGATGAGATAATCCACTGTTCTCGGACCATTATGAGTTACAGAGCTCCTAGTCGTGTAAGGTAACTTAAAAGAGTCAAATGGATCGATCTGGACTGTCCATTACATCCAACACACGTTTCATCATGAATCGCAGAAAATGCCATACTGAACAAAGGCCTGTTAAATGGACGGCGAAGATGGCCAAGAAAAATAGTTTAGATGGAAGATTTGAAATATTTATGTTATCAATATGATGATATGTAAAAGCACAATTGGTGGAGGTTTGACGACTTTTCAAAGGGAGGAGATGCATTAAATGAATCGACTTTACTGGTGTTTGTTTCTTGTCACCTTCGTACCATTCCCATTTCTTCTCGTTAATTTCTCCGCATCTTCTCCCCTCTCTCTCTCTCTCTCTCTCTCTATTTCTTAATTACGGTGGGCCATCTATTCATTTATACCAGTTACATTGACACGTGTTATGCTAGTCGGAAAGAGAGGAAGTGGTTTGCTACACTAGGTCCCCACGTGTCAGTAGGTTACGTGTGGGGACCCCAGATATTGAATGTTGGATCATGTTTAAATGATCCAAACCATTGACTTGCAATACTTTTGATCATTTACTCCTTTCTTTTAAATATGGACTATCTACTTTACTTTTGTTATGTGGACCGTTTTTGGTATCTTTACATCTGAGAGATTTAGAGACGGCAACCGTCTTAGTCAGATCAATGGTTGGGATGATTTAGCCATGACCACAAATCCCACGGCTATGGGCTAAGCTCATCTAATAACATAAAAGGTATACAGAGGAAGAGAGGACCGATGATTTGGTTTTAAGAGGCAGCTTCATGATGGGTTGCACCTGGGGTGGGTCGGGTCACGTTGAGCGTTAACCTGAGCCTGACCACACCTCAAAGAAGACCCAAACAGTAACCCAGCCTAACCTGAATTCCAACCCTACTCAACCTTACCGGACCCTACCTGATCCAACCCAATTTCAAATCAGATTGGTATTTTCGAACCCCAACCCGCGGACCTAATTGACAACTCAATGCAGCCTCACCAGAACTTGGGTTGGGTCAGTGAGGTTTGGGTAGCCGTAATAGAAACCTTCTAATATACTTCTCATGTTAAATGCAGTAACTGTTTTGAATGACCTTTTTCTTAATTTTGTTCCTTCTTTTTCAAGTTTAAATGAGAGGTTAATCCATGCCGACCGGACCTTCCATCTGGGTGTAACTGCTTTAAATTGCTGCCTCTAATTTTTTAGACACTGTGATCAGCTTTACAGAGAACTGAAAAGGCACTGCACGGTTCTCGCAGTGCAGGGCACCAGGTAATTTATATATGTATAAGAAATTAGTTTTTTTTTTTATTACAATATTTTTAGCCCTACACAAATAGATATGAAATTAATATTTTTTAGCGCTACACACACCGTATAAGCAAATAGCACACATGCCCATGTAGCAAGTGTGTGGAACATCCTATAGAAGTGCTTAATGTGGCGCCGATGGTGAACATGATCAAAATGTCAAACACCTACAGAAGTACTCTGGCTGGCGGCGAGCCTTGAGGCTTCAATGCTAGCCCCACATGCATCCCTCGGGCAGAACAGGCCAACTTGTCATTTGTTTGTGGGGTTACCAATCGAGCTGGCCATAAGTGTATGTTAAATGTGGACCGTCTGCAACAATAGTTTTGGTATCGAACATACGCACAGAGGAGTGAATCATGACCCAAGCTGTCATTTCATTAAACCTTTGACGTGAATCATGAAATTTCAAGCTGACTATCTGATGACCCAGGTCCCAAAAATCAGGCCTGTCTATGATTTAGGTTCGGATGGGATGCCTACCCTTGAGATCCATGAAAGTTCATTGTGCCATGCATATGGAATTTGGACTGTTTAGCCCCTTCATCCTTTCATCCGCCATGGATGAAGGGGGCATGCAAAAAATCAGGCCATTTTGCAAGGCAGGTGGACCATGTGAAATCAAAGGTGGGAGTTCTCTCTCAACTATTCCCTTTGGTGTGGCCCACCTGAATCGTGAATCAACTTGATTTTAGGACCTCAGCCATTACATTATGTGAAGCATCTGATGGTCTGAGTGGATGTCAACAGCATATTACAGTGGGGCCTATCTCATTTGCTCCATTTGGCACGTGAGAGAGATCGGATTCTGAACTGGTCGTTACCCTACACAGACATGTATACAGGATTACTGAGGATGTTAGCAGCATCTCTAAGCCGTTTGAATGACTAGTAGAATGTCCAATAATCCATGGGGATGATTCATTTAATATTACTAATTGAAGCAAGCCATAGTAGTGTAAAAATCACACGGATGATCCTATTAGACAATCAATTAACCAGATTTTTTTTTAATAGGGTATACAGACACATTCGAGCAGGTCCACACAAAAAAGGAAACCTCCCTATCATATGGACTCTGAATGGGGCCAATTTGTTACTATCATCAGTTGTTTACAAGCCATTGATCACATGGTCAGACTAATCAAATGAAAATGCTGTTTGGGAATCATAAGCAATACAAACTGAGATCTATCCAAGTTGTTTCAAGATTATGATTAGAGCTATTTATTTCATTCAATTTTGGCAATCCAGTTTCCATGTCATTGTTGGACGCTTAGGATCATCTGATTTGCGTGCTTGATCCTATAGTTGCATGTATGAATGAAAAATTCGTATCAATAATGGGTCATCTAGTGTGCCATTTAAAAGCTTTGAGGAGGTTGCTAGCGTCCCATAGGGCCTGTTTGTTTAGCATCTAGAAACCCATTTCCAGCTTAAAATTTAGATTCCAGCAAAATCTAGTTTTAACTAATGTGTTTGGCAGCAAATTTCAGCCAAATAAGATTCCATCTAGAAACTTAAATCGGAATCAGGATTGACAATAATACCCCTAAGGTGGTATTGATGCATGCCTTTTATATCCACGTGGTCCATCTGTTTTGAGAGCTTAATTAAGGCCAGTAAACAAAAAATGCCGCAAATCTAAATCTCAAGTGGACCACATCATAGGAAAATAATGTTGATTGAACATCCACCATTAAAACTTCCTAGGGCCCACTATAATTTTTATTTGCCATTCAACCAGGTCATCTGTTTTTTAGGACTACTATAGGCCATGGGTCAAGTTCTTCGACAGATCCAAAGCCCAAGTGGGTCATGCCGCAAGCAATGGTTTGGTTACTGGATTACACTGTTTTCAATCAAATAGCAAGTTCGAGGTAGAATTTGGGTTTCCAATCTAGTTTATGAAATTTTGGATTCCAACACTGGAACTTGGATTTTCTCCAAAATCTGGATTCTACAACCAAACATGCCCTTAGGACGTCAGCAAAAACCTGTATGAGAGGGAGATTTATCTCCTAAACTGCTTCTCACTGGAACCCTTTAATAATTCATCCCACTTGTTATGCATATGCAATCCAGGCCATTTAGACTGCTTCTCATGGCTTGTATGAAGGGAGAGCAAATAATCAGATTGTTTTGCAACTTATATGGGCCCAATGAAAATCAAGGGTTGGTGTTGCCTCCCATTTCTTTCCCTTTGTTGTGGCCCACTTAAGTTTTGGATCGGTTTGATTTCTAGGCCGTACGGCTTAATGAGGTGACCCATCTAATAGATGGGTTAGATATCGTGCACACGTGAGTGAGAGAGAAAGAGAGAATTATTCAAGTGTCCAAATTACAAAGAGGAGCAATGCATGAGATAAAACATTTTTTGTTCAACAGATTTTAGCATTAGGAGTACAGGCTCTGTTTCGTCAACATGATGTTAAGACTCCGTGACTTGGCCGAGTTAGGCTGAGTTGCACAAACCGATTTGTTGTGACTCAGTTGTATTGGCTGAGTCTGTGGAGACCTTTTATGACTTGTCACAACTTGGCTATATAACCCAAGTCTGTTGTGATTTGCCTGACTCAGTCTAAGTTGGCCTGTATCTACCCACCCGACTTAAATCATGGTATCAAATTGATCGGAATTTGGGGTATGGTGTTTATGTCACAGCTATATTGGCGATTACAGTAAGGAAATTGTCACCCGTATTACATGACACACGAGTGACTTGGTCCATTGTGGAAAAAATGGGCTGTTCTGGCCCATACTGGCCAAAACACCCGGCATTAGATCTGTAATCATCAGAACAATATAGCCCTATAAAGAGCACATTGTGAAAGTTTTTACTATTATATTTTCCATATATTTGACTTTGTTATTAAATTAGACTTTGGCCTATTTTGATAATCAAAACACACAATTTAAATTGGATTTGATGGACCAAAGCAAGATGGCACGTTGCACAATTAAATTCATATCAAAAATTAAATTAAAAGAAATGCATATTTAGAATTCTCACATTTTCAGAATTTAACCAATAATTTTAATTTTTTTTTCTAAAAAGAGAATTTTAGAAGTTTACAAACAAAATATTTAGTTTTTTTTTTTTTTTTTATTGCCATATCACATCTGCCAGGAAGTTGCGGTACCCCAGCACATAACGTTGTGGGATACCTTGTACGGGAACACTCTTAAAACCATAAAAAAATGTCAGCCTTCTAACTTATAAAGATAAATAAAGTCTGATACTTGGCAAATTAGGGTCGGTTTTGACTTGTTTTGTTCAATCCAAGCATGAGCTCCCAATCTCTTGTTTAATAAATTGAGGAATCTACTACTTTTTCTCTTAAAAAGATATTGGTATTGGTGGGGATCGATCCACACCATCGCTTCCCCGATCTAACTGATCTATGATTAATTTACTTAGATGGCATGCAATTCATGATTAGTTTAGGATCTACGATTAGTTTACGTAGATGTGCATGCAATTCATGAAACGAGCACGTCTGTTATATCAGAGTGGCAACGACCCCATGTGACCTGATTGCTTCTAGAACATTATAATGGGTGGACCATCCAAGATCATCAATTGAAAGCATCGGTCATTGACCCCAAACCGTTCAAACATGTTTCCTGTTCACGGTGGATCACACGCAAGGGAGGCACCATATCCTGTTTTATGCATGCAGCAGGTAGAACATCCGAGCCCTTCGGGATACATGTTGTACATCTGACATCAGTTCCATCCATCATGCTTTCCTTCTAATTTTTACCTCATATCCTAGAAATCATCCCTAACCAAGAGCTCAGGTGGGCCACACCACAGGAAACAATGTAAAATCACACTTAAAACTTCTAAGCACACCCAGTGTGGCCCACCTGATTTTGGGATTTTGTTCATCCTGGTAAGGCGCATCTGATGAACGTTTAGATGGAGAATAAACAGAATGGTGGGCCACCCACACAAACATATCGTTGGGGCCGCATTCCCATTACATGAGTTGTGGATCAGGTTCATGTCTTAGCCCAGGGATGGATGCGGACATAAGGGCTGCCCTGATGGACGTCGTGGTGTGAAGCGATTGAACAACACGGTGGACCCACAGAGCTCTGATGTTTTACCAGCTGCGTGCAACAGGTGTTGCAGAGGACTCCAGTCCCATACACATGCTGTATAAACAAATAAATCAACCCAGTCAGTCTGACTAGACAATTAAACTCATCAGACAATTTTTATCCATTGAACCTTGCAATGGTGACCATTTATTTAAATTTTCAACTGCACTGGTGCATAGGAGGTGAACCGTCCCGATTCATCCAGTTTATACAAGTTGGGTCTCTTGTCCGATAAAACAAAGCCGTCCAAACTTGCAGGACCCGTCATGGATGGTGAGGACTTGCAATATACTCCAGATCTGAAGACCCCAGCAATCCAACATGTGTTCCTTTGTGTGCATTGATGATTTAACCATCTGCGTTGAGTAACTGATCAAAGGGCTAGGATCTGCCACATGGGGATTTTTTTTTTTTTTTTTTTTGGCATCCCTCATCCAGTTTAAAACCCAACGCAGATAAACGGTTTTGATCACCTCAACATGGTCCCACTTGAACAGTGGCCGCTTGGAGACATTAGTCACATTTATTCCAATATTGGACCTTATGACTTCTCTTCAACTGTTTATGATTGCAACTACATTCATATTACGGCTGCGCCTGCAAATTATAATGCTTATTTGTTTGCTTGCATTTGATATACGTACATTGCAATTATCATGAAATCCATATAACTTGGAATCATTAGTTGTGTTTGACAGCTTGTAATTAGATTTCATTAGAATCCGGCCAGTTGTGTTAGGCTGCATGTATTTGAAATGCCTTATATAAGGAAGAGTACTGAGGGAGAAGACTCTGACTCACAAATTGGTGCTAATATATAGGAATCCATGAAAAATAAAATTATATCATATTGTTCTGATTTCAAAATGGTCCTTTTGGTATATTTGATGTGAATGGGTGAATACACTCTCCCGAACACATTAATTACCACTGATTCCAAGTCACATCAAATACACTCTTCCAACAAAGAGGGGCATCGGTGAGATCTCTGCCAACAAAGATATAGAAGAGATGAATGGCTTCACAAGTGCCTATGTGTAACACTTTTAAGAGCTGGGCCATTCATCACCTGGCCCAGGGCCTGAAATGAATACGCCGTGGGCTAAAAATCAGGATGATCAACAGCATAGGTGGGCCATACGTGCATGTTGGATATAGAGCATCACCCTCTATTCAAACAATTCATTCTTTGACCCAGGCGTAGCACCCCAAATGAGCCTAGGGCCCAATTAGAAGAACTGAATGGAGCACTTGAATTCTCTTCTTTGGGAGCTTGGAAGTGTTTGGGTGACCAATTAGAAGAAATGTTGGGGCACTAGAGTACTCTTCTTTGGGAGCTTGGAAGCGCTTGGGTGGAAAGAGCTTGGAAGTGCTTGGGTGGAAACTACTTTCCAAGAAAATGAAATTTTCCTCTCATTAGAATATCACTTTTTTGTGAAAAATATTTTTAAAAAAAATAAAAAAACAAAACAAAACAAAACAGTTTCATTAAAAAATGTTATTAAAAAAAAAAATCCCAATGGTGCAAATCTTTTTTTCGAAAATGACTTGGCCTATTTGATTGAAGGTAAATGCATAATAATGATTTGTATACCTTGCTTGTTAAAGAGATAGAATTTCACTTCAAAAACTATGCAAATTTCAACCTCTTTTCAAAGTAACATTATGTGAGCCCCACCATGATGTATGCGTTATATCCACACCGCTCATTCATCCTTTCAAATCATTTTAGGACACAAGATAAAAAAAAATACGAATCCAAAGGTCATGTGAACCACATCATAAATAACATTAGGTTCAATGGTAGACATAATTTGCCACTTGAGCTTTGGATCTGCCTCATTTTTTAACTTATGCTCTAAAATGATTTGAAAAAATGAATGGATGGCGTGTATATAACACATATATCATGGTGGGACCCACATGATTTTGGTACATAACACTATATCTAATGTAAAGCTTTTTGGGACAACAAGCATTTCCAAGGAAATAGAGAAGTAGGTAATTATTACTTATTTACCTCCAATTACTTTTATTTCTCAACTATCAAATAGGAAAATACACACTTCCTCCCATTATTATTTTCCAAACAGGTAGAGAATAACAAATTCCCTCATCCATCTGAATTCACTCATCCCTCATCCTAGTAAAAAATGTCAGTGATCAAATGATCGTAATGGATGTGACGGCAAAAATCCAATGGCCATCGGGTCATCATTAATTTTGGTGTCCGGATCCATCGTTAATGCAGCACATAGTATCAACCATGCGGCCGGTTATTGCTGAGCGAGTTGCCACTGTTTAATTCGGTAATTTTCACAAGCACCTCCACGAATTATGTATTATATAGTTATATATCAGCTAAGATGTGAGGCAACATGTCACGTGTTTAGGACATCATCCATTAATTGTTTCTGTACAATGTTGCCTATGTGATGACACGTGTGTACAATGCCACAATCCATTGAGCTTTATGACGTGAACATAGAGATCACACCCAATATCTCAGTAATTGACATCACACCCACTACGTTTGATATTTCTCATTCCACTTAATATCATCAGTTTTAATTGATTTGTTTGTTTAAGTATTAGTTTGGTACGTTTTGTTTCCAAACTTCGATTAGGATTTAGACAAGGGTTTGATATCTACACCATTCCTTCAAGACAGCACATCCTCATTCACATACTATTAATATTGCAATGCTTGCTAGTTGCTACACCCCCCGGGGCTACAGTTTAATTAGGTGTTCAACAATTAATGAGCATTTATGCAACTGCAATTAGCTATATGAAACTTATCAACATCCATTTGGACTGTGCGTCTCTCATTTGGGTCCCCACCATGCAACATATCCTGGCCATAAGTCAAGCCCATGCCCTCATCAAACGGGCCACACTAATATGTTGAATGTTGACGGCTGCTCATCTTTTCTACAATTTGTCCGTTTTCAGGTGCACATGTCGACCACCTGATGAGTGGAGTGGATTGACTCTTGGGCCATGTCATGTTTTGGGTGAGCCTCACATTTTGAATGTGTCAGATTGACATAGGTATAAACATTGTGAGGTCAATCGATTACCATCTTCCTAATGAAATAATTACTCCGAATTCACAGAACCTCCGAAAATTTTACAACCGGACTTTCTCAAATCCACAAGGGAAAGAATTTCGAATCCATAAGAAAGAAATAAAACCAAAGTTTTATTGAATACAATCTAATATGAATAGCCTAACAATGAAATTAAGTGCGTTTAAATACTCTAAACAAATTTTAAAAAACCCTAAAAGTACGTAAATAAAGAGTCTTAGGAAGAAACATAAACAAACTTGTTAAAAAAAAAAAAAATTTGTGTAAATCTATAGATGCCTATCACTCACTATCGAGCGCCCAATGAAGTGTTCTCGGGCGACCAACAACCTCCAAAATAGTCTAATAAGTAAACTTGTAAATCAAATAAATTTAGAGCGACCAATACTAATAAAAAATGGTCCAGAGAGTCTAGACTCCCTGGTGGAGTTTCAGGCGCCTGACGAAGCCAGTCAAGCGACCAACTATGCTAAATTCTGCCATCATCTTTTGACTTCCTTCCTTCGATCCAATCAAGCCACATATGCATCCACGACCCGTTCTACATCACAGATATTGCACACTTTTGCTACATTGGCACATGCTAAGATCACCTTGGTAATTCTCAACTCTACTAGTTTTTCTTTTCTTTTTTATTTTTGACGGGTGATCAGGAGCAATGCTTGATGCAAAATAAAGCACTACTTGAATTCTTTAACCATTAAGAAAATGAACTGGTACAACAAAGAAAACCAAATACAAAAAGCACATAGAATTTACATGGGTCGGGGTTGTGCTTACTCCATGGGTGAACTTATGTCGAAAACACTACTTGTTAAAAGAATTGCAGCCCTAACAATTTTCTCGTTCCAAGAAAAAAAAAGAGTTTCTTATGTAACCCTAAGTCAACTCATGAATACTATTTATACCTCACATATGAAAATCCCAAAATACCCTGAAATACCCTATTTTATCTGTCTAGTCTACAGATCATGTCTCATATCTATAACTCTCCGTACACCATTATGCAAAATACAAGATATCTACCAGTTCTATGTCCTAGCCAAGCATTGCCCTTGAGCAATTTTTCAAAAATACATCATTCTAGGATTAATTTTTAGTTTTAAATTAAAATTTACAATTTCTAATAAGTTACAATTTTTGTTATTTTTAAGACATTTTAGGGTTTGAAAAGTCCTTAAATAGCCTAAAGTCATAGGCATGGAATAGAGTTTTAGTCTGTTTACAATTCATTTATTATTTTCAGTAAATTTCTTAGTTTTGAAAAGTTATGAATTTAGGTTTAGGACTTTTCATCAACAATATTAATTTTAATTCTTATTTTTAGACATTTTTTTTTCCTTGTGGATTAAAGAGCTTCACCTGAGAAGAAGATGGTAATCTCTTCTCTTTCTCCACTCATCCACCATCAGTATTAGAGCCACTACTTCTTTTTTCATTAGGTCATGGCATATAATTGTAGATCCAATGGCAAGAATCATTTGATGGTGCTCACAAGAATAATTACATGAATGAGGCGAAGTTTGAGGCTTTTTCACCGAGAATTCCAACATTCAGTACAGGAGATGCAAGTGATGATTGATCGAATGATTAAGATCATGAATCACTGTTGAAGGAGCTTGCGGTCACTTAGTTTGTGATCCAATAATCATGTTAAACTATGGGGCACAAATTTATAAAGGCAAAGCTAAGTCAAGGAGTCCCATGCTTTTTGGTCAATCAGGTGCTGAAGAAAAAGAGTCTACTTATGCAAATCATGTGCTACCTGTTTGGAAAGCCACCAGCGGAAGCGAAAGCGGAACGCCGAACACGTGAAGCAACGCGAAATCAAACAAGTAAACAAGATAAAATCAATCACACACAAACATTCACCACAAGAGACTCCGAATTTACGTGAAAAAACCCCTCAATTGGTAAAAAACTACGGCACAAGTGATCCACTATGAATTAAACAGAAGATTACAAAGATGACAGCCCACAAGCAAGGAAAACAGAGAAAACCCAAGCTCTCTCTCTCTCTCTCTCTCTCTCTCTCTCTCTCTCTCTCACACACACACACACACAACTCTCTCCCCTCTTCCTAGTACGAATAGGAAACTTTGAACACCTTAGGATACTAATCTAGACGGATTACAACTCCTTAAATAAGCAGAAATCCGAAATTAGAAACACCTTGCGCAGTGTAGTACTGAGCAAGAAAACCGCGCGCACAGCCTACCGGTCGCACCTCGCACAGAGACCGGTCCAGAGGAAACACCCAACGCTGTCTCACAGCCGACCGGTCGGAGCCCACTGACAACCAGTCGGCCGACCGGCTGGGCACACGTAGAGGCTGCTGCCTTCTCTGTGCATCTGGGCCAACTCCGTCAAACCGGTCGCCCGACCAGTCTAAGCACCCTGTCCACGCACATAGTTTGAAGGCTCTCCAACGCTACCTCTTGAGAAATCCACTTACCAAAAAGAAGAGTCGGTCTATCTAGATGAAATGCCTCTTGACGAATTCACCATTGAATTGATTGATGGATCCATGAATGAATCAATTGATGGATTGAAGGATGATCTAAAAAAGTTTCAATTAAAATACCAGTTAAATGGATCAAATTATATAGATAACGCAATGCCAAAGAGATAGGCACTTTCCTAGTTATCATGATGAAGATCATCATCTTTTTATCTTCTCAAGGGTAAATAAAGTGCATCAATCAAAAGGCAATAGTGACTACAATAGCATAGTAGCCAATGGATGATGATAGGGACTGTCTAATGAAGTTAAAATCAACGTTTAGGCAATCCACAATCACAAATTAATTATTGCAAAAGAAATGAAAATTAAAGGACTAGATGTGATAGATTATAAAGAAACAGAATGTGATATTTCATTTTCTAAAATTCCATCGTAAGTAGAAAATTTCAATCCAACATGTACGCTTTTACCATCAATTGCTACCTAATACAATGAAAATATACTACGAAGGTGGGGTCACCATGATGGGCTATTACCATTATAAACTCAAGGAAAAGTTGATGAAAATCACATAGATGACCAAGATCAAAACCCTAAAAGGTTCGATCAAGGGCATATCATACACAATATCTTCCAATGATTATAACTTTGCAATTAATTATCCATTTCATGTGTATAATAAATACGTTGTTGAGAATCTATCTAGAAGCTCTACATGTTAGCAAATGCCAATGACTATTAACTCTTGAGTGGTTTTCTAAATTAAGCCATCTTAAAGGTTAATTTAAGTTTTAAATTAAAATTTATTATTTTTAGTAAGTTACAATTTTTACTATTTTAAAGATATTTGAGGGTTTGAATTGTCTTGAAATAACTTAAAATCATTATTTTAATAATGGAAAATAATTTAAATCAGTTTAAAAGTTAATTTACTATTTTTTATGTATTTGGGATTTAGGACTTATAGGCCTTTATAAACAAACTTCTCATCAATATCAATTTTATTTCTTATTTTCATAATTTTTCTCTTTCCTTACAGGTTCAAGGGCTATTCTCAAGAAGACAACGGCGATCCCTTCTCTTTCTCGGCACCCTGTTATGTTACAATCAAAGATGGGTCCCATGGATAATCCACATCAATGATCAGACTTTTGTAGTATCAATATAGATTTTCCAAACCACTAATCTAATGGTTAAGATGATCAGTGACAAGGGATGGGCAACTAAAAGTGGGAACCATTTGAGGGATGGTCCATATCAATGCTTAGGACAGTCTACTATACCTAATAGGGACCTTCCATCTCCCAAACCATTAATCTGATGGTTAGGACATCCAATCAAAGTGATTTGGAGGGATGCATAATCAAAGGTAGGCCCACTTGATGGACAATCCACACCAATGCTTAACGTATTTAGTATATTTTATATGGACCATCCATTTTTTGAACTACTAATCTAATGGTTATGATCATCCAATCAAAGTGAGTTGAGAGGAATGGGCAATCAGAACTAACTCCAAATGATAGACTATCTTTCTAATATACTCAATATGGATAGTTCATTTCTTAAAGCACTAATCTAATGGTTAGGATCATTTGATCAAAGTGATTTGAAGGGATGGGCATTCAATCATAGCCCCCACATGATGGATGGTCCAAGTTAATGCTCAGACATCTCTAAGTATAGTAGATATGGACCATCTATCAACCGAAACCATTAATTCGATGGTTAGAATCTTCCAATGAAAGTGATTTGAGAGGCATCGGCTATTAATGGTATAGCCCCTACATGATAGGTGACTCACATCAATACTTAGACCTTGTACTGTATTCAATGTGGACTTCCATCTCCCAAACCACTAATTCAATCAGCGTCTTCACACTTGTTCATAACAGCACAAACAAACATCATGAAGTGCCTTCCGCGGGAAATTTAGACCAAAAACAAAAACATGATAAAGTATTTGTATGTGCAAATACTTTCTTAGTAAAATAATTTGCCAGATAAACACCCATATATGTATATGATCAACCTGCCTTTAATGGAGTTTTGATAGAATAACGGTGGTGGCCGATTGCGTGAAACTCGTGGTGTGTTGACGTGGTAAAGTTCTGTAGGCCCCACCATAATGTATGTGTTATAACTTTGTCATCCATCCATTTTGCCATATTATTTTAGGGCATGAGCCCAAAAATGAGGCAGATCCAAACCTCAAGTGGACCACACCATAACTTCTTAGGGGCCACAAAAGTTTTGGATCAAGCTAATATTTCTAGTTTCCCTTCGTCCAGGTCTGCCTGACCCTATCAACTGTTTGGATGGCAAACAAACATCATGGCGGCCCTAGGAAGGTTTAAACAGTGGGCATCATTGTACCCACTGCTTTCTACAGTGTGGTCTACTTGAGGTTTGGATCCACCTATTTTTGGGCTCATGCCCTAAAATGATCTCAAAACATCGGTGTGGATATAACACTTACATCATGGTAAGGCCCACAAAACGAACCAGGATGGATTTTCACCCTAGATGCTGTTCTCAACCTTCCATTGTTTCTTATTATTACATTGTAAAAGCTGTGAGCTTGTAATCATACTTTGTTGGTGATGTAACCTTGGACTGTTGGATTTGAATCTGATACATTTAAAGTTTACTTTTCATATTCAAAATTCATCATCCTATATGATCATCCAGTCAACAAATATTGCCTAGGACGGCCCTGGTAGCAGTAGCATAGATCCCACAACACCAGCAGTTCCTACATCATCATCTAAAAGATGCAATATAGGATGAAAAGTAAGTAGCTGTGGTACGGTGGTATACAGTATCCCCCCCTTTAATGCGATTGTCCTCGTAAAGTAATAAGTTTCAGACGTACCATTTCTTCTCCCCTCCGGATCCGAGGCAAAAGATGGTGGACCACGCATGCATGCTTGACGTGGATAGTAATAAGTTTCAGACGTACCATTTCTTGTGCTGGAAGCGGTTTGGCTGGTTACTGCAACATCAGCCAAGGTGTCAAAGCTCTGTGGGGCCTCACCATAATGTATGTGTCTTATCCATGCCGTCCATCCATTTTTCCAGCTCGTTTCAGTGCATTAACAAAAAAATTAGGGCAGATCTAAGGCTCAAGTGGACCACACCACAGGAAACAACAGGGACTGAAGGCTTACTGTTGAAATTTTCTTAGGGAAACAGAAGTTTTGGATCAAGCTGATAATTGTGTTTTCCCTACATCCAAGTCTATGTGACCTTATGAACAGGTTGGATGATAAATAAGCATTAATTACTGTAGGCCTTAGGAAGGTTTCAACGGTGGGACATCATTATCTCTGCTGTGCTTTTGTAGTGTGGTTAGCTTTAGCTTTGGATGTGCTTCGATTCCAGGCTCATGCCCTAAAATAAGCTGGAAAAATGGATGTACGGTGTGGATAAAACACATATGATGGGGCCCACCAAACCGTAACCTTGTATTCAAGGGCTGGCCCACTTACTGTATTGCTTGGATCTACAACATGTTGGCACTAGTTATGGTGTTTATCAGGCTGGGCTATATGCATGTGGGATTACTAAATGGGGAGTAATAGCTCTATTATCATCATTCCTTAAATTATTAGCATGCATTGTATCTCCGTTCTTTCCAACACGCGTGATTTGGACCACTTGCAGTTTTCTTTCATACCAAGTTGCTTTTTCTTTTTCTTTTTTTATTATATATGTCGTCATCAATGGCATAATCATATGATGCAATAAAATAATTGAATCTAGATTCAAGATAGAAGAATTTTCAATTATCCAACTAGTGCTGAACATTGGTCCACGACTCCTCTCTTACACCATGGTCCCACATTATTTATGGAGAGAAATTTTAATACTCTGGCAGAGTGTGAAAGATGATGCACATGCACTTAGATACTACTAAATTGCATACTTGGAATAAAAGCAATTCAAATTAAACTACCTAAATTATTGGTCCTAGTCTACATGTATGATTAAAAAAATGTTTTTATTTGATTATGCAACTATTGAATTGGTGAACATTTATTTGACAGTTAAAATGAATAGTTATTTGACAAGTGTCCACAAATTAGACGGAACATATGCATATTGTATGAATTGGCCCTCCCTAATGATGAACCTAGTTCATGTTTTCATGCTTGTGTATGCTAACATTGGGTACATGGGTCCGAAGCCTTGCCTTGTTGGTAGACTCTGCGGAGTTTCAACAGGGGTCTTGGTTTCGAAACCCATCACTGGTGAAAATTCAGGTTGCTAACAGCACCAATGGGTGTGTTGCATGATTGATTGGGTGGGTGCGTTGCATGACTGACCAAATATATATATATATATATATATATATATATATATATATATATATATATATATATATATATATATATATATATTTTAAAGACATTTTATCAATTCCCATTTAACGTACATGTGTAATTTAAGATACTTGATGGGATCATTTTTCAATTTTGACCCAAAACCATACGCCATGGGATTCGTCATGAATGGAGTTCTATATATTGAACATACAAGTATAATTTAAAGACACTTGTTGGCAATGGTATTTTAATGACTCAAAACTGTAAATGCCAGTGCTCATCGTGAATGGAGTATTGCCCAAAAGAAAATTCTTTAATTGGACTACTATAGACCTTTGATAATTTTAACTCCTTTAACTTCTTACTAGTCTGGTCGTGGGAGGGCAGGGCTTGAGGCCAGGGGCCGACCCTAGCCCAGTCCATCGAAACCCTAATGCACTAGTAATCATAAATCATTACTAGATCCCATCAAATGGCCCATACTACGTGGCCATGGCCTACCGTAGGCCGAATAGTTGAGCAGATGAGATTTTTTTCCTTCCGAACTATTTTACAGTGCTTTCACTCTTTTTCGCATTAAATGGCTCCTATAAACACTTGGAAACATATGAAAGAACAAACCATCATCAAGTGGGCTCTACATTGGATGGACATATCGCACAAGTCATGTGAAGCAGACAATCCTGACCGTTCTCTCGGAAGAAATAAATGGATGGTTACAAAATAGTCAGCCTCTGCTCTGTCCAATTTTCCTTCCTAAAATTCTCCAGTCCAAAGTGTTAGATGGTCCAATCTGTGTGAAGTTCTGGGCCTGTCCAACGTAGGGGCTACATGGTGAGGACGCAAATTTCCTGTAAGGAGCCCCTCAAACCCAAAGCTCTTTGGGGCCCACTACAATGTCCTTACAACATCTATCCCGTCCATCAGTTTCAGCAGCTCATGTTAGGACCTCAGCCTAAAAGTCAGGAAAATCCAAAACTCAGTGGGCCACACCACAAGAGATAATACGGATTGAAGACCCACCATTGAAACGTTCCTGGGGCCCACTCTGACTTTTATATGCCATCCAACCTCTTCATAGGGTGATTCCCACTGGGATTGAGGGGAAACACAAATATTAGCCTGATCAAAGACTTCTGTGGACTGCAAGAAGGTTTCAACGTTGGCAATTCAGTCCCCACTATTTATTGTGGTGTGTCCCACTTGAGCTTTGGATGTGCCTGACTTTTGGCATATGTCCTAATATGAGCTGGCAAAACTAATGGTGGTAGTGGTTATAAAACAGACATTTTGGTGGGGCCTCCATAGCTTAGGGTCACAGGGGCTCCCTCGCAGGAAATCCGCGGCCTCCACCTGATGGTCCATTAGGATCTCATACACATTTGATACTTGAGGAAGAAAGCAAAAGAATAATGATACTTACACCCACCCTTCCCTATACAAGCTACGAAGTGCACTTGCATGGGAAGAAAAATCTTGGTGGGGTGGATTTTATACTTAGGTAATTATGACATAGACAAACAGACACGCATGAAGGGCCTGTCCGGATACCATCAAATAAGTTATTTTTTCTAGTTACATCAGTAGATAAGTAAGTTTGGTTTAAGATCAATTAAGTAACTTATTTTACTTAAAGTTACTTAATCACTTCAGCTTAGTAAGTAGAAACCAAGCTCAAGTAGCTTAACTTAAGATCCAAACGCCCGTATGGATTAGGGGAAAGAGAAAAGAAAAAAAAAAAAAGAGCATGATATATCAACCGAGCGCTAAGTTGACGAATACGACAGATGCACCCTGCCTATTACATGTCCCTCGCGACATTTTTAATTACGGACCCAAAAATCAATCCAATCCAAGACTTCCGGTGGGTTAAACACAAAACAGTGTAAAATCATCCATAAAACATCTAAATTCACAGTGCAGCCCACATAAGTTTTTTGTGCTGATTTTTAGGATATCCCTTCATCCTCATGTGACAAGTCATATGAGTGGATTGGATGGCATATAAACACAATGGTAGACCCCACGCAATTTAGATAATTTTAATGCTCAGACTCCCATCTCAAATTTTTCTACAGTGCACCTCGCTTGAGTTTTAAATCAGCCTAATTTTTTGTCCCCATCCCTGGTCAAGAGATAGGGTGTCATACCTAATGGACAGGGTGGATCTCATCTACTTGAAGTGACTCCATCCATGTTAGCAAACTCACCCAAGCATGTTCATAGAAAATTTAAGGAGAGAAAGATGGAGAGAAAGCGTTTGCCTACCTCCATATACAGGCCAAACATCAATAGAAGCGCCCCAAGAGTACTTTTAATGATGTGTGGCCTATTTAATGAGTACTTTTAATGATGTGTGGCCTATTTAATTTTTTCTTGTATTATGTTGTATTTAATTTTGAGATAGGTAAACAACCACTTTCTCTATAAGTTCGAGCTGTTAGAGGATGGTGTTTCATTGCATACCAAGGAACTTAACACTCTAACACTCCCCCACACGTGCAAGGTGGAACTCTGCAGGAGAACATATTAGGCAATGGTGGAGAAATATTCAACTCACACCATATCAAAGGGTACTCAACTCATGGGTTCGGAGCCTTGCCTCGTTGGTAGGCTCTGCGGAGTTTCATCAGTGTTAAAAATCTGAGATGCTGACAACACCCGTGGTTGTGTTGCATGACTGACCGGGTGGTTGCGTTGCATGATTGACCCAAAAATAAATAAATAAATAAATAAAGGTACTCAACCCATACCATAAACGGCCCATAGGAGGATACATTCCGATTGCATATTTGCTACTTCAAGGGTTGGAACAGAAGACCTTCTACTCTGATATAATGATACCATGTAAAACCTATCTTTCCCCTCTTCTATTTATTAAAAAACATGGAAAACAAGGTTATGATAGTCTAAGGACTACCAAACATGATACTCTCTAACAGAGATCTTTATCTTTTTTTAGTCTAGGGTCTTAATATAAACTGGCACAACAAATGTACCATTACCTGTCAAGGTGGGCTCACAAAACCTGTCCTATGGGCTCTCTAAGGAGCACCTAACATTGACTAAATGTAAAATCCATCTACTTTTTATTTATTTCCAAGGTACCATTACCTCCCTTTGAAGGCATTAGAAGACATTTTTTTAGTAGTACAAGAGCACGACTTCTGCTGATGTGGAAGATCATACCTTCATAAAATCTACAAATGTCCAATAGTCAAGATTGGCCGAATGATCCTAAACTCTTTGAGCAGCTGCCATTTGTGCATTGAATTGGACCAATGAATATCATTTCATTTTCACTGCCCATTAAATTTCCAGAAATCATCACATCATAGAGTCAAATAATCTATAGACTGGGACCCAATATATGGACGGCATAGTAAATTAGTTGGATGTCAACTTCTCAAATGACAAAGCCGTTCAGGTCTCACATCGAATAAATCCACTTCAGTAAAGATGTTCTGTAAGATGGTTGTTTCATGTCCATCCCAGGCGAGCTTCACACCATTAACGTTAATGGGCTAGATTCCTACATACCTTGGTTTTGCATGTTTGTGGAGGTCTTGTTGGGCCGGTTCCACCTCAAAATGGCTAGTCATTATTGAGAGTCCTCTTCCCAATATATAACCCAGTAATTTCCCCAACCTCTAACCGATGTGAGACAAACCCAACAATCCCCCTCTCCTACAGCAAATAGGAGCTCCTAAGCACTGCCCTCTTGAGTTTGTTAAGCACTGGGCTCTCGGGCACTGCCCCCCTTTCACTCGTGGGCTCTAAGTGTAGGTGGATAGGGGCTCCCGAGCACTGCCCTCCCTGAACTCTCGAGCACCACCACATACTGGCTTGGTTGGCCACCTCTAATACCACTTGTTGGGCCTGTTCCACCTCAAAATGACTAGTCATTGTTAAGGGTCCTCTTCCCAATATATAACCGAGTAATCTCCCCAGCCGCTAACCGATGTAGGACAAACCCAACAGGTCTCCATTCAGAGATCATATTTTTTTTTCTGATGGGGCCAGGCCCCTCGGTAGATTGAACATGTACCGGTAATCTCTAACCTTTAACCTTATTTTAGTTGAATCCAGACTCTGGTTGCATTTCCTTTCTTGGCCGTCTAGGTGCAAGCCATCAATCGATGGGTTAAGGGTTCTCAGGCATGTTTCATCCACGGTGGGGCCCACTTGTACAATCTAAAAGCCAAGAACGCTATCTGTATCTACAGATCAAGGATCAGATGATGCATCCAACATGGTGATCCATATCTGGTTAGAAATGTAATTTCAGGTGGGCCCTGTGCCTAATAGTCCAGTTAGCAATGTAGGGTGGAGATGCGGCACGGCACAATTAGGGTGTATTTTTTAGAAGACTCAAATCCGCTGCATGTAATGTGCCCTTTATATAATAAATTGTATGAAGTCTGTAACCCTTAAGATTTATCTTATGAATATGTGGATCAATCTGGACTGTCCAATTGAAAGGCCACTTCATGCAAGGCCCAATACTCGAATTGAAGTGTACTCAGATGTTATTAACCAGTCTATAGACCTTTTTTTTCTTTTTTTCTCCTAGACCACTGATTTAAACCTTTTCTGACCGTGTAAAAATAAGTAATCCAATCAGTTGGAATTTCGGGCTATGAGTCATCCACTAGGATGACCCAAGGGATCGATGGCCATGAGCACCAGATAGCACCTTGCCTTAATGGACGCGTAAAACTGTTTCTACTATAGTTGCTTTCACGAAGGGAGATTTTTTTTTTTTTTTTAAGGTATCTTATTGATAATAATATGGATGTGGATGTCCTTTTATCTTCCTCTTTAGCCAGGCCTTGTTATATCTCAAATGGAAAAGTATATTTGTTCAAGTCAAGAAAAGGATATGCATTTAATAGCTGAGGTATGCAAACGGATTGTTAAGGAAAAAAAAGATGGAAATCACATTTAACATGAATGGTAGAGAGATAAAAGGCTGTCAATGGGAACGCGGATTAGGTGTGACCCTGGATCCAGCCACGTGGGTGCATCCTTGACCAAGGGGTCTACCTTGATGTATGTGTTGTATATCCACATCAGGCATGGTCCAAAAAATGAAGTAAATATAAATCTCATGTAAAACACCACACGAAACAGTGGTCATTAAACCCCCGCCATTAAAAACTTCATAGGGTCCGCCATAATGTTTATTTCACATCTTTTGCACCATCCTTTTGAAGCTAGCTTATGTTACAATCCCAAGAGTTTAAGAGCCTAATTGTACACATTCCATCAATCCTGGGGTTTTTGGCACATTGGTTAGGCTCTTAACGATTGGTATCGGAGTCAACACGGCATGGAAATGGCTACCTATAGATAATCAGAGTGCAACTACCCCTTGGAAGGCTACTTGGAATAGGGGCTAGAATGAGTGCCGCCACAGAGTGAGCCATCATGGACGTCGGTTGCAGAGTGTGGTAGAATGTTACAAACTCAAAGGTTTACACATTCCATCGGTCCTAAGGCTTTAGGCGCATTGGTTAGGTTCTTTAACAGCTTCTCAGTCTGATTTTTCAGCTCTAGGCTAAAAGAAAAAAAAAAAAAATCAGAATATAGGAAATGGCAGATAATGCCATTCAACTTTATTTCTACAGCGCACCTAATTATGATCGAGAGTGTTTCAAGTTGGACTTGAAACAACAATTGTTGAAATCTGATGGCAAGTCCATTTTAAAAATGGAGTGGGACTCACACCACTTTGACCATTTCCATGTTATCGGTCTTAAGTCATCATTTCAATTAAAATCCCTCCAAGCTTATCTTTTTCTTCAAATTTAAATTTACCAAACCATTGGACTTTGATGCGTAGAGCAACCAATGGTAGGCAGCCACATGCCATGTAAGAATTCATCGTCTGGTGATTATATATGATGAATTGAGTGAGGAAAGGAGAAAAAGATGTGGATGTGGAACATGCTCTTGATGGGTCCTTTCTCATAAAAAATGAGAAAATGTGCATTGATGGGAGAGGTGTATTAGAGGTCAGCTTTTGGCCACATTTCCTGTCTAAAGGTGCATTTATTTCAATGTTCTTTCTATGCCTGCTCATATTTACTTGAAACGAGAGGCAACAGCAGAGAATCGCATCTCACATGGCTGCTTTTATAAACATGTCTAGCCCAACCATACGCATTTAAAGTCCCCTTCCTCATTTCAGCACATGTACATCTACATTAAACTCAAAATAAAATATAAAAAAGAAAAAGCACTCACACAAGCTAAGCTACAGCCATTTTTGTAACTTGGATGTCGACACCACCACATTTTTCCATTGGTGCTGTCACCCTGTGTTTTGGTTCTCCAACGTTTCATTTGCTTCCTGCTCACAGGCACTAATTATAGTTACATATGTAGAAATACATCAAAGAGAATAAGACAGAAGATCTATCTTCTTCTCCCTCTAAAATCTTTTATTTATAATCGTCCTCATTATAAAAATAATTATCATTTTAAAAAAATTACTTATCAAAATCAATTAAATAACCAAAAGATATATACTATAGTGTCCATCAGGAACACACGAACGCATACACCAATATGGTGCACTACAAGTACACACATGTTGTATACTCGAAGTCTTGAACAACATTAAGTATTCAGATTTCACATCGTCCAATTGCCTGTTCGATATTCTTTTTATATAAAAAACCCGACCCTGTAATGTCTGATCATACATGTGAAAATGATGAATAGCTCCTTATTATATTTTGGGTCCACAATTGATCAATTTTGGGGGCCTGAAATGATTACTGGCACATCTCATGTAATGTAGCTAAGTGCGTGGATAAGGGACGAAGATCACTATATTCTCCTAAAAAATAGCTCTCATATTCACAGGGAGAAAGGAGAGAGAATCTGTGGAAGAAGAATAAAACGCAATATCATTGAATGAAGGGCGGACGTGGATTTCCTGCAAAAATTAGGAAGTGCGCTGGGAACCTAGTGGGGCCCACCGTTATGTTTGTGAGAAATCCACCCGTCCATCCATTTTTTGAGACCAATTTTGGACATGAGGTAAAAAATGAGCCGGATCCAAAACTCGACTGGGCCGAAAACGTGGGTATTGAACGTCCACATTTGAAATACTCAGGGGCCACGGAAGTTTTGAATCAGGATAATATTTGTGTTTTCAGTTAATCCCAGTAGGAATGACGCTATGAACGGTATGGATGGCATATAAACATTACTTTGGATCCCAAGGAGGTTTTATCGGTAGGGATTTCCCTACCCACCTTTTCCTTTAGTGCAGGCCCACTTGAGTCTTTTGATCCAGCTCAGTTTTTGCCTCATATTCTAAAATGATCTCAAAAAATGGATGAACGGAATGGATTTCTCACAAACATCATGGTGGGCCCCACCTAAGTCCCAGCGCAGGAACTTCGTGAAATCCGCATAGAGTCACAAAAAATGTGATCAGGCCACTCATGTTTTCTATCAACCTGCTATTTGAATTTTCCTTTCATCCTAGGCGTTCAATGAGCACTGTTTACTGTAGTGTGGTCCCCCTAAAATTTTCATCTACTTCATTTTTGGGATCGTATCATAAAATAATTTAAAGAAACAGATGGATGGCATAGACATACAAAGAAAACATCCAGATGAGCCCTAGGTCCAGGGTCGCACCCACATCCCTGGTTCCCAGGGTCGCGGCCAAGTTGAGCGCCTTGCCCACATTCTCCCATGGAGGGCAACCCGGCTCCACGCACACAACAAGGATCCCCACATGCTTTGCGAGTTGCATGAATTTCTCATTTACAATTTATTGTGTGTGAGACACTCTCTTTCTTCACTAATTAGGTTTGAAAGTGTTTGGATGACTAATTAAAGTCACTTTAATTCACGAATATTTGCATTTGGTTAAAATCGCCTATCAAAATGATTCTTAGTCAGCGGGCATAATAAGGTGTGGCGCAAATAATTGACGATCATGATGATTATAATCAAATTGGACCGTCCATTTTGCTCACAATTGACCATAAGGTTAAATCATCTGGTTAAGATGATTACTAAGAGGGATGGGCAACCAATGCTAGTGTCCAATTCATGGATATTTTAGATTGAAAGAAATCAAGATTTTTTTCTTTTTCTTTTTGGGTCATTGATTTGATGGTTATGATCAGCTGATCATGTCGATTCTTGAGCTAAGGTATTGCTAATATGTAATCAAGATTGTCCAATTCATGGATATTTGGTTTGCCATTCATGGGATGTCTAGGGCTGAAGGCAACTCGATCAAGAGACTCACAACCACTTGATGAACGGGGTAGATTAATTGATTGCACCTTTTTTTTTTTTTTTTTCTATGGGAGTTGATATGGGTCGTTTATTTTTACTAGCCGGTTTGAAATCACAGGTGTTAATATTAAATAAATATATTAAATATAGTTAAACATTAATGGATGGCCTATTAGCTCAGTTGGTTAGAGCGTCGTGCTAATAACGCGAAGGTCGCAGGTTCGAGACCTGCATGGGCCATTTTTTTTTAAATTATCTTTTTCTAATATTTTGTTTTCTGGATTTTTTTTTTTGTCTAAATTATTTTTTAAATTATCTTTCTCTAGTAGTTTGTTTTCTTTTTTTTTTTTTTGTCTAAATTAGTTTTTAAATTATCTTTCTGTTATTTTGTTTTCTATTTTTTTTTATATGTCTAAATTATCTTTCTCTATTTTATTTTGTTTTGATTATTGTATTTTATAGGTCTAAAGTATCTTTCTAGTATCTTGTTTTCTAAATTATCTTTCTCTTTATCTATTGTATTTTGTTTTCTAAAATATCTTTCTCTATTTTATTTTGTTTTGAATATTATCTTTTTATTTTGTACTTTGAGATAGTGATCTCTCTTTCCCTCCTACTATTATATTGAGATGATGAATTTTTTTTTTTCTTTTTTCTAAATTATGTTATGTTAAGACAATCATTTTTCACATCACTATTTCTCTATTTTTTTTTTTTTTTAAAGACTTCAATTGATAAAAGGTCAAATATTGAAGGGCTTTGATCTTCCAATGGACATAAGATGAATAGGACCATGCACACCGAGTCCTGTGAATCACTGAATTACACATCTGCTGATGAGCAGGACCCACAAATTCCTACGGAGATCTCATCCTTCTAGACCATGATCGATGCTGATAAATTGAAGAATCATTTGCAAGCCCAACCCACAAAGTAAAAATAGAACCAAGCCTGGCCCAGATCCATGACGGGCCAAACGGTGCCTGGCCCAAGTTTATTATGCCCAACCCATTCAAACACTTCTTCTGCAAGATCCCATCCATTCATCGGCTGTGCCCCACCATGCATGTAATGGAGCCCAAAAACAAGTGCCGCTTGCATCTGACCAGTAGTTTGTCTACATGTTCACCAATGAATTAAATAAGTTAAATATAAAACATATATTCCACACATTACAAAATGCTCTTAAAAACCCTAAATGGACTGGGCTGCACCCATGTATACAGAATCTAAATTAATAATCTATATATATTTCGTTTATTCATATTGGAACCATTTGTTTGTAGAGGAATACGTCTGTCGTCTGCAGCTGGGTATATCATTAGCCTGTGCTATATTCTCAAACATGGGCTGAGTCGAGTAGATTGGGTCCAGTCTGTTGAGCCTGGCCCAATTATAATCAGTTGAGCTAGATTGGGTCCGGGTCAGGCTTTTAAAATTTTTTAGGTGTATCTGTTCCAGCCTCTAGGTGATGCATGATGGGCTCCGGCTGACAGTTCTACGCCCATTTAGTAGACAAGTCGAGCTCAGTGTTGTACCTTACCTGAACACCAACCACTACCCCCTTGCACTTAGTCTGGGCTATCAACAGCTTGGTCTTGTCCAAGCCGAGGTCTGTTCAAGCCCACCCGCCAAGTAAAACTTAGGGCCGAGACTGGCCTGGGTCCATGGTGGGACAAAACAAACAGGCCCGAGTCCAACCAGCGTAGAAATCAATGGTAATTAATATTAATAAATATACTCGAAGAGTTATTTCATCTCACTTTAAAAAAAGGGTGGCAGCTCAGTTGGGCACGACTGTGGGGTTAATGTAAACATTAAACCCAACCCCCCACGGTCGGGCCATCAAATGCATCACCATTTTAGGCCCAATGCCAAACATCAGCCTCATCTATGATTCAGGTGGACCACATGATTGGAACAATATAGAAGGTAAAGCTCACCCTCCAAACTGTTTTCCTTAGCATGTGGCCCACCTGAATCACCTGTAGGCTTTATTTTTGGGCCCCAAGCCTAACTTTTAGTGTGACATCTAATGGTTAGAGTAGAATCAATATAATCATCACACTATAAAAATCACCGGTGGATGTCTCTCTCCTAGCTATTTCCTTGTTGTGGCCCACACGCATTAAAAATCAGTTTGAGTTTTTTACTCTAAACCGAAAGCCTAACATAGGATTACAAGTCTAACAGTGGGAGTGGATCTCACATAAACATCATGGTGATAAAACTCATTTTTTTCCTTAAGGTCTCAAGTGCAACCTATTGGTCTACGTGTTAAGATCCAACCATAGATAAGTTTCATCAAATAGGCTGATGGGCCCATCACAATCATTACCTTTGAAAGAACTCTATAACAACTAATCATTGAATGGACTATTTACCAATGTTTAGACATTGCTTTATATAATATGGCTCAAGGGATGTGTAGATAGGAATGACCATTGCACCACACCACAAAAGGTTAGACTTAGGAGTTCCCTTTTTGTCTGTAAATGTTGTTTATTGGATCAGCTGCGAGATCGATGCCCACCCTTGATTTTTGAAGAGCTTCATTGTGATGTGTCCATTCCAATAATTATATATGTAATCCTATGGTTGGCATAGACCCAAAAGCATAAACAATTTAAGCTCATTTGTAATTTAGGTGGACCTCAACAATAGAAACAGTTGGGAGAAATAGGTCCACTCCTAATTTTTACAACGTACACCGTGATTATTATATTAACCACTCCAGCCAACAAATGCCATACTGAAACTTAATCGCAGGGTTAAAAAATCAGGACCATTAGTGATTCATGTGGGCCACACCAAGGACAATAATTTGGCAAGTGAGCTTTTCTTCGTACACTGCTTTTAATTGTGCGGTCCATTTCAATCATGGATGAGGCTGATCTTTTCACCTTGTACCTAAGGTGGGGTGGGTTAACACTCGTGGTGGTCGTGGTGGTGGTGGTCCGGGTGAATTTCAAATAAACAATATAGTAGGGTCCATCCAAGCCGAATTTTCCTTCCTAAGTCATATTTGCTAACATTTATTAATCATCAATTTTGATGCTGGTTTAACATCCAACCAGTTGGATTTGAAAGTTTCTCTTTAAACAAAGCTTAAACCTGCCACATTATAAGACGGGCTTATATCTTTGGCCTGGACCAGTTCTCGCTTTGTATTCGATCGCCACCCGGCCCAAATTCCAATGGAACATTGACCGCTCTAGCTAAAGATGACCATCATCCAATCTTGGGCACTATATCAATTGATTTAGGATGGTTAATGTACGCCACACATACGAGTGTTAAAATATCCACTGGAAAGCCCATCAGATTCATGGAGTGGATGACCGAACCATGTGCCCATTTGAACAAACGTATAGAACGTTCATGGCCCTTAATTCCTACGGAATGTACATAGCATCCTCTGTACAAAGTGGGGCCAAGTGAGTTAGTGTTCCAGACCGTTGATATGTTGGACCCAATGGGAATGTGCCATTCCCGAACAATCTCCCCACCCATCCAAACTTCTCTTCTAGGGCTCTCAATGGAGCGGGTCATATCCGAGATTCGATTAGCTCCGAATCCATATAATACGGATTTGGATCTTAAAATAGGTCCGATTACTTAAATGGAGTGGATTTGGATCTTAAAATAAGTCAATTACTTAAATGGACCGGATATGGATTCACAGAAACATATCCAAGTTTGATCCTAATCTGATTAAGATCTGACTCATCGTCACCTTATTGTACATGTTATATTCATGCTGACCACCTGTTTTACAAATTATTTTAAGCCATGTCGACCATACCATAGTAAATAGTGAGATTTGCATCATTTTTCTATTAAATTAAATATATTATATTATATATTTTATATCATATATTTTTTTAGATTTGTAATGGGGTGGATTCGGACCTAGATCCAACTCGAATCCGATGGTTATATGAATTTTGGATAAAAAATGGATCTAACAATTTATAAATGGATCGGATATGAATATCACCTTTTGGATCCGAATCCGTCTACAGATATAGAGTTGGATCCAACTGGATCCAGATCCGACCCATTGAGAGCCCTGTTCTCTTCCAAGCACGACTTTGCAGCGACCCGGAACCAATGTAGGTGAGACCTTGACGCTAGGCCCACATCCATGTATGCATTGTATATCCACGCCGTCCATCTGTTTTCCAGATTATTTTATGGTGTGGTCCTAAAAATGAACTAGATAAATATTTTAGGTGGACCACACCACAGGAAACAGTGGTTATTGACCATTAAAGATCTTTTATGGGCCAAAAAAGTTTTGGATCAATTTATATTTGTGTTTTTTTCTTTCATCCGTGCCTGTTTGACATCATCAACAGGTTTGATGTTCAACAATGATTACGGTGGGCCTTAGTAAGTTTTTAATGTTAGGAATTCAATGATCACTGTTTCCTGTGGTATGGTCCACCTGAAACTTTTATCTTCTTCAATTTTCATATCGCACTCTAAATTAATCTGGAAAACATATGGACAGCGTGGATATACAATGCATGGATCGAGGTGGGCCCTACGGTCACGGTCGCACCCACATCACTGGCTCCGGTGTCGCAACCAAGTCGCGCTTGTCTCTTTCCAGATGATCGTGGAATGTTGTCGTGATTCTTTTGTTAACAGCGTATTTGCAGTACAGCTAGCGTTTCGTTTACGACGATCCCAAGGAGGTTTTAATCGGGCCATGATTAAGATCAACGGCCTGGATCACAAAAGCATGGGCGTTACTCGTCCAACAGACGGACGGACGGACGTGATTCCTTCCTTATAACTTATGACCCACCTTATATATTCGGTTTATTTCAAGAATGGAAATTTCCCGCGGCCGCAAAGATACCGAATTCGGTGGATCCGAGAATCGAGGTTCCGAACCTTTGGATTAAAAGAGAAGAAACAGATCCTTTCCCAAACTCTTCAATCTCTCTCTCTGCTAGGCTAGGGCTTCAGAAGGCAATGGCAGCCATCGCTTCCTTTCTGAAACGCTACTCCTTCCCTCTAATCCTCCTATCTCTTTCAATCTTCTTTCAGCTCTTCGTCATCCCTTCTGCTTTCCCTCCTTCTCACTATGACGGTGAGCTCTCTCTCAATCCATTCCTTTTTTGCTGTTTTTCTCTAGGTTTTAGGGTTTCCTTTTCCCTTCGCTATATGACTCGATTGCCTAATTGTTTTTTTTTTTTTCCTTTGATCAGTTCTTGGTGTGAGGCGGTTCACTTCCATTGAAGAAGTCAGCGAAGCCTACCAGAAGCTGTCATCGAACTGGTGTCTCTTTTGTTTTCATCACTCCATTGAGTTTCTTTGATTTTGATGAGTATCTGGTTTACACTAGTTATTGAATTCTGTTTTTCCTACTAATTTGTGCTAATTTCAACGCTGTGGTTCTGATAGTTTTTTTTTTTTTTGGATATTCTTGGGTTCGTTGACATAAAACTTGGAATATGGAAAATGCGTCCTGTTAGAGTCAAATGGTTATGATGATCTGATCAGTTCATCTTCTGCACCATGGCCCGAGTGGGCTGGGCTGAGTGGATGCTCCAGATTGGTGATGAAACTGTCCACTTGTCAGTTCAAATAGTTGCTCTGGATAGTTTTTCTTTTTAAATTATTCAGAATAATAATTCCTCTATGATTGTAAGATTCACATAAGTGCATATTAGGGATAACTAACTTCAAAGTCCAAACCTGTTATTCATTTTGTTCCACAACCCTTGCAGGATTTTGTCGCATACCTCTCTCCGTCTCACCATCATAAAAACCTGTTATAAAAGAGCATGCATTATCAAATCCTTTCTACATTGTTTTATTAGATGTCAGGATTCAGTAGATCTTCTCATGAGCAGTTACTTAATAAAGTTCATGTCTTTGTTTGGCTTTCTTAAGGTCAGGTCAAAATGCTTGCTGATTGAGTTCTTGTTGCTTCTGCTACAAATGTTTCACCGTCCAATAATATATATTTTGTTTATACAAACATGGATATAGATATTCATGATACTAAATAACCTATGTGAAAAATTTCAGGAACTCAGGAACTGAGGTCCCCAAGACAATTGATTTCATCAAGGTTAGTTTTTGTTCTTTATTTAAGCAATCCCTTGGATTCAGAAGCCAATTATCAGATTAGTAGTTGCCATGGAATTGTTTTCATAATGGATGATATTGACTTCATGGAAATGTAGAAAGGAAAAAAAAAAAAAAAACTGGAAAATACATGCAGTTCTCTCATTGTTTAATATGAATGAGCTTGTCTAAGTAAAAGAAAACAGGTTATCATAAGTACGTCATGTTGATTGGCAATTGTTTACTGATGTTACATATCTTATAGTCATCAACTTTTCTTTCTTTCTTTCTTTCTTTCTTTTTTTTGCTCACACTCCCTAGGAGGGATAGATCCAACTTATAGGGATTTGTGCTTCAAGATTCCATTATCTTTATTCATCCAATTTCTAAATACCTTCGGACAAAAATTGTGCGACTATGCTTCTTTCGTCAAGTTGAGTACTGATATGTGAAGGATTCATTCATCATGATAACCTTGTATTCAGGGCTACCTTTGAGAATCTTGTTTTGCCAATCATAGGTGTGAAGGGTTTAATCCCTTTAAAAGTAAAGTTTTTAATTTAAACCTCTCAACTATTTTAGTTGGCAACAGAAGGAAGCGCATTTTTAAGGCTGAAGAGCAACCTAATTATTGTGTCGGAATGGACCATTTGTCAAACAAGACAACATTAATAAAAACAGATTCATAGTCATGAAAATCCAAGTGTTGATGTTTCTACTTGGGAGATTTGATGAAATTGAAAAAAGATGGACTGTGTAAATTACAAGTTACTCCTTTTCCTTTTTCTGCCTGTGGTCATATTACCAATAGCCCAAAAAGAGCCATAATAATGATGGGTGCAAAAAGCAATGACTTTCTCTTATGTTAATATCTGTTCTCACCAATTCTGTGAGGATTGTCACTAGGTTAGAGTGCTTGTGAAGGCGAGGAGACTTGGTGTTTGGTCCTATGAGTGAATGGTAGATGTTGCCACAGAATATGAGTTTATAGATTCAACCACTCATGTTCCTTGCAAACACCATGTGGATAGGCAAGTTTTCTTTTGCAAGTGATCAGACTATGGTTCCTGCTACCCAAACTAAACCTTGTCAGACGCAAGGGTAGAGGTGCTCATCGTCTGGCTTGAACAAAAGAGAGAAAGAAGAACAAAGCCGCTGCTGGCAGCATGTAGGTTGAACTAAACAATCAGCGGATTGACTAACAAACTGGCAATAAAAGCTAAAATGGGAAGGTCAGTTGAGACGGATGAGCAATGGGCTTCTAGTTAGGTCTCTCATATAGTTCTCTGACCTTCTCTCAAAGCTTTCCAGTGGTATGTATGTACTAAGTCCTTGATTTTGTTGAATAGAGGGCTTCATATGGGCAATGTTATGTGGCAATGGCTAGACACAAGTTGCTTGAAGATGGTTCTGTTGGACCAATCCAATGGCTTTTTGTGTCTCAAAGCTTGCTTGCTGGCTCCGAATGAGAGGCTGCCTCATCGGCAAATGGATACCTCAGATTCTCGAGGTATAATGATCGTATCATGATTAGATATGAATTGATTAAAGATAGAAAGTGCCATTTCGATGAGGGGACTTAACTGGATGGTATCTTCGAAGAATACACCTAGTTTCTTTCTGATCTGATGCTGTAAACGTTTTAGATGTCATACTTCTTTGGGTGACTAGAGACACTGTTGAAAAATGAAAGTCCACAATTTGTTCCTTCGAAGCGCCTTCCACACTCATCCAGCGATGGACCTCAAGTTCTGTTACTGATGGCACACAGATGACCAGCGTATGCTAGCCTTTCTGTAGTGTCTCACAAGCTGTCCAATATGTAAACAGAGTATTCGCTTCGACAATAGAGCTATTCTAATGCACAAATCCAAGATCCCATAACCAAAAGTCAGCAAGCAAATCAAGGGAGATCTAGAAAGCCAATGAAGTACCTTTGATTAGAAGATAGCATCATACCATATGAATAGAAACTTCTTGGAGCATGAATCTTGACAAGAGAGAAGCAATAGGAGGAGAGCACGAGTCTCAAATGCAAGAAATAATCTTTCGGAAATGTCTTCCATTGAACTGCCCTTCCTTTATATATTTCTCTAATAACTAAACCCTAATGAAGGGTAAAATGACTTAAATGCCATCCTTCCCCCTCACTCCCTAAACCAACCATGGCCCTCTACTCAAGCTAAAAGGCACGTTAGCTGGAATTGTAATTGAATCTTGACCACCGATGTCCGGCACATCCCAAC
This sequence comes from Liriodendron chinense, assembly GCA_003013855.2. Taxonomy (NCBI): domain Eukaryota; kingdom Viridiplantae; phylum Streptophyta; class Magnoliopsida; order Magnoliales; family Magnoliaceae; genus Liriodendron; species Liriodendron chinense. The sequence goes on along the minus strand of PVNU02000736.1, from coordinate 499,130 downwards.
ATTCTGATTGACACGATCTCTTCATTGATACTCATCTTTCGACACATGGACGACATCAACGTCTTTCAATCAGATTATGGGCCTGTCTCATGTTGACCGATATTTGAGAGAGAGAGAGAGAGAGAGAGAGAGAGAGAGAGAGAGAGAGAGAGAGAGAGAGAAGAAGAGAGATTAGGGTTAGAAACCTAATCCTCCATGTTTTTATTATAATAAGGCTTATTTGCCTTTTACACTTTACTGCCTAGAAAGATAGAAAATAACATAAAACCCTTTTTTGTTTCAACACTCCCCCTCAAGTTGGTGCATGAATATCTATCATGCCCGACTTGCTAGAAATCTCACGAAGAGTAGTGGAATTTAGAGCCTTTGTAAATATATCTGCCAACTGATCTGAAGAGCGAATAAAGGGTGTGGAAAGTTCTCCTGAAACAATCTTCTCTCGAACGAAATGGATATCAACCTCAATATGTTTAGTCCTCTCATGAAGGACCGAGTCCGAAGCGATATGCATGGCAGCTTGGTTGTCATAATAGAGAGGAATGGTTGAGTCAGAGAATAAACCTAACTCTTTCATGATGGACTTTAACCAAAGTAGCTCGCAAGTCCCATGAGCAATAGCTCTGTACTCTGCCTCCGCACTTGACCTGGAGACAACTTGTTGTTTCTTACTTCTCCAAGTCACCAGGTTTCCTCCCACAAAAGTACAATACGCAGACGTAGATTTTCTATCTGTAGAGCAACCTGCCCAATCCGCATCTGAGAAGCCACATATATTCACATGCCCATGATTCTTGTACAAAATTCCTCGACCTGGACACGTCTTCAAGTATCTTAGGATATGATGGACAGCCTCCAAGTGAGGCTTTCTAGGAGAATGCATGTATCGACTCACAATACTCACTGCTTGAGTAATATCTGGCCTTGTGATTGTCAAATAGATCAATTTCCCAACCAGTCTTTGATACATGCCAGTATCTTCAAGCTTATCACCTATATTTGCATGCAATGAGTGCTTCTGCTCCATGGGGGAAGGCGCTGGTCGTGAACCCAACTTTCCTGTCTCCTTGAGAAGATCAAGGGTATATTTTCTCTGAGAAATGAAGATGCCCTTTGATGAGCTGGCCACTTCAATTCCCAGAAAATATCGCAGACAACCCAAGTCCTTCATTTCAAACTCCTTGCTTAGTCGATGTTTGGTTTGTTGGATGAATTGCAAATCGTCACCAGTAAGGACAATGTCGTCCACATACACCAACAAAATAGTTCTTCCCTTTGGGCGTGAATGAATGAACACTGTATGATCTGTTTAGCAGCGCTTGAACCCAAAGGAGAGAACTGCAGAACTAAATTTTGCAAACCAAGCTCTGGGAGACTGTTTTAAACCATACAAGGCCTTTTTCAGCTTACACACCTTTCCTGACTCCCCCTTAAGCTGAAAACCAGAGGGAAGGTCCATGTACACCTCCTCAGTCAGATCACCATTTAGAAAAGCATTCTTGACATCCAATTGGAACAGAGGCCAATCCAGGTTAGCCGCTAGAGAAAGGATGAGACGAACAGAATTGAGTTTTGCCACAGGAGAAAAAGTCTCAGTATAATCAACTCCAAAAAGTTGAGTGTAGCCCTTAGCCACCAGTCGAGCTTTGTACCTTTCGACAGTACCATCTGCACGGTATTTGATGGAGAAGACCCATTTACAACCAACTGTCTTCTTTCCAGGAGGTAGAGAGATAACATCCCATGTACCACTTTTGTGTAGAGCCTCCATCTCAGCTTCCATAGCTTGTTTCGAAGCAGGTACTGCCAAAGCAGCATGAACAAATCTGGGAATAGTATGAGAGGATATAGCTACTAAGAATGAACAATAGGATGGTGACAGAGACTCATAACACAAAAAATTGGATATAGGATGCAAAACTGGATGATGACTACGAGTGCGAGTTGCAACAGGAGAGGAATAGGTACCTAAGGTTAGAGTCGAATCCATTGCCACGGATTGAACTTGAGTTGGTCTTACCCGCTGACGAACATAGGTAATGAGTTTCTTCGGTTCACTAGTAGCCGGCGGAGTGACCAATGCAGGTAATGGAAGAGTGGGTGAGGAGCCAAGTTCGACATTAGCACTGTAGAAAGCACGATTCTCAAGAAAGGTGACATCCATGGAAACATAGAGTTTCCTGCATGTGGGATCATAGCACCTATACCCCTTATGTTGCGTAGAGTATCCAATGAAGATGCATTTAATTGCTCTGCAGTCAAGTTTGTCTCTGGAAGGACTGGAGTTATGGACAAAACAAACACACCCAAACACACGGGGGGGAATATGGAATAATGGTGAGGATGGAATTAGGATATGCATTGGGATTTTCCCTTGAAGAACACGGGTAGGAAACCTATTTATCAAAAAACAGGCCGTTAGAACTGCGGCTGACCAATATGACTTGGGAACATCCATCCCTAGTAATAGAGAACGTGTAACTTCTAATAAATGGCGATTCTTTCGCTCGGAAACCCCATTTTGTTGAGGAGTATACACGCAGGAAAGTTGATGAATAATGCCATTATCCTGGAGATAGTTTGTAAAGGACTTGGATGAATATTCCCCTCCATTATCAGACCGCAAGGTCTGAATGGAACAACCATATTGATTTGTCACCAACTTGTGAAAAGTTTGAAACAATGAGAATAATTCATCTCGTCGACGCATAAAATATACCCATGTCACTCGTGAGAAATCATCAATGAAAGTAACAAAGTATTTGAACCCATCAAACGAGGCTACGGGACTAGGTCCCCATATGTCAGAATGGACAAGTTCAAATGCTTTGGTACTTCTATGTTCAACCACAGGGAATGAATTACGAATGTGTTTGCTAACTTGACACACTTCACAACCAGTAATATCATCACTTTTATTTAAATTTGAAATAATCGAGTTCAAGACACGACTTGGAACATGGCCCAATCGAGCATGCCACAAGGTTACAGACTCATTATTTGAAGCAGTAATTGGAGCAGTAGTATCGACAGAAAGACAAGAGCCACTACTACTATTAGTTAATGCCGTCAATAACTCCCCTTGTTTTAAAAACTAAAGACCATCTCGTTCAAATCCCGTACCAATAATCCTCCTCGTACTCAAGTCCTGAAACATACAAGATTTGGGAGAAAAAGTTATACTGCAATTCAAAGCACGAGTGAGACTACTAACAGAAATTAAATTCGCATGAAATTTTGGAATGTATAGGACATTTGGGAGAATAAGAGAAGAGGATACACGAACAGAACCAATAGATTGTACAGGAGTGGTGCTACCATCAGCAAGACGAACAAACCGAGAACAGGATGTAACAGTAGAAGATGTAAGGAAGTGACGCATACCAGTCATATGGTCAGAAGCCCCAGAATCGATGATCCAAGTGGATGGGGTTGAGGAAGCATGCAGGGCAATACCTGTGGTTGCAGCGAAGGAAGTGGATGAGGGCTGTAGATCAGAGGAAGGCGTAGTGGATGTAGAAAGCTGCAGCGATCTCAGTAGTTCCATAACTTCTGCTCTGGTCATCAATGTAGATTCAGAGGGAGAAGTATTAGGAATTTTGACATTATCCATAGGTTGTTCCTCAACATCTGTAGTGGCAGCATGTGCTGTGGGATAGCCATGTATTTTGAAGCATCGTTCCACTGAATGCCCCGATCGGTTGCAGTGAGTACAGAAGTAACGTGAACCTCCACGTCCACGTCCTCGACCACGAACTAAGGAACTACCACGTAAATCAAAACGGCCACCCCTTCCATTAGGTGAAGTAGTGGAAGATATAAAAGCTGCTCGCTCTTGTGTAGGAGATGACAAAGTAGCAGGCGTGGTCATCACTTGACGATGACTCTCCTCGGTATGAACAATAGAGTAAACTGTCTCAAGTGATGGAAATGGGATCGTAGCAACCAGCTGGGTACGAAGGGACTCATAGTCTGAATTTAGTCCAGTGAGAAACTTGTAAGTTTTGGTTTTGTCTTCACGTTTGCGCACTATTTCGGCACTGCTACTATCCGGTAGTTCACTTAAAGGCTGCAAATAACCCAACTCTTCCCATCTACTCTGTAAGGCTCCAAAGTACTCAGTGACTGGCATATTATTTTGAGCTAGTGAGTAGAGTTCTGTCGTCAACTGAAAAATGCGAGGTTCATTTGAGGTCGTCCCGTATGATTTTTGGAGTGCAGTCCATAAGGCTGCGGCACTTTCATAGAAGAAATAAGCAAATGCAACATGTTGTTCCATAGAATTTAATAACCAGCCCATAACAATAGCATTTGCAGACTCCCATGCATCAACTTTTGTGGAATCTGTAGGTTTCTTGTTGGCACCTGTCAGCTATCCAAATTTTTCTTTCCCAACAACATACATTCGGATTGCTCGGGACCACAACAGAAAAATTTTCCCATTGAACTTGGTAGAAGTAATGGAGAGTGGGCCCTCAGATGATTTGGAGTCCATAGTTGTAAAAAAATGAAGAAAAAATCTCAATACCAGGTGTCCGAAGAGGCTTCAATCATCCCGAATAGCTTCAATACATGCAGAAAAACATCTGGAGACCCATGAAAATCAGCTCTGACATCAGATTATCGGTCCAGTGCCCATACAGATGTCAGATCTTTACGCCGACTGCTTCCGGTGGCCCTTTCCGGCGTCAGGTGGGCAGTCCGACGGCCCTGGGGGGGTCGGATCTTGCTTCCGGCGGCCCTGCCGACATCAGGTGTGCAGTCCGACGGCCCTGTGGGGGTCGGATCTTGCTTCCGGCGGCCCTGCTGACGTTAGGTGTGCCGGCCGACGGCTTTGGGGGGGTCGGATCTGGGTTCCGGCGCCCCTGGTGGAGTCGAAGCTGGGTTCCGACAGCCCTGCCGGCGTCGAATCTCGCTTTCGGCACCCCTGGTGGCGTCGGATCTGGGTTCCGACAGCCCTGCAGGCGTCGGATCTCAGGTCTGGAGAGCCTGTGTGATTTGGCAGCCTACTATAGGTGCGGCTGTGAGAAGATGACCTCCGACAGGTTCGAAAGTGGTGCGGCTGAGAGAAGAGGCACCTACGGTGGGGTCCACGTGATCTAGGGAAGCAAGGACCACCTTAGCTTTGATACCATGTTGACCGATATTTGAGAGAGAGAGAGAGAGAGAGAGAGAGAGAGAGAGAGAAGAAGGAGAGATTAGGGTTAGAAACCTAATCCTCCATATTTTTATTATAATAAGGCTTATTTGCCTTTTACACTTTACTGCCTAGAAAGATAGAAAATAACGTAAAAACCCTTTTTTTGTTTCAACATCTCACACCAGCTGCCATGGGTAATATATTGTTGGTTGAGAACAAGGGTTCTCAGCCTCTTGAGTGGCTATATCAGCTTGACCAGGGTCTTTAGACACATGGCCTGTCTCACACCACCAGGATTTTTTTTTTTTGAAAGGCAAGAAAATGATATGATTCTTTCCAGTGGTACTTTATAATGATTTTGGGTGTATTTGCAGATCCGCTATGCTTTCGAGCTGCTGACCAACCCATTATGGAAGAGAGACTATGACAGATTTGGCATTGATGAACATTTGGTGAGATATAGTTTATTTTTGTTGTAACAAAAGCATGCTATACTTAGCTGTCTCGTAAGACAGGAGGTACTTTTATCGTCCTTGCTATGTTGCTGCTTTTGTTGCCATATGATTTAAGAGTGTGCTGTTATTTTCTTGGCTGTAGCACGTTCTTGAAAGGGTGAAAGGACAATATGATAAGGAAAGCTTTTCAAAGATAGGCCTCCCACTACTCAATGAATCTCCTTCTGGTTGGTTAAGATATTTCATCCTGCATCTGCATGCCACTTGGAAAACGTTGTTCTGTTATTTTATTTTGATTTATATAGATTTTTTTTCCTCAAAATGTTTTATGTAAGTTTCCTCATGGTGGGAATATGAGTTTGGTGGGCTAATGCATATTTAAACCTTCTCTTTTTTTGGATCCCACAGACCATGCTTTTAATGTACTCACATCTCAGGACTTTATGTCTACCATTGCAACTGATAAGGCACAATTAATTCAGGTATGGTCTTTAGTTATCTTTTGATCTAATGTTTGAGTTCCTCTAATAACTTTTGTTAATTTGAATAACATCATCAAATTTAAAAATAATTTTTATTATATTATCTATTGAATTGGTTCGTGGAGTTCATTTGTCTTTTTTTTTCGGTCAAACTATTGCATTGTGAAGCTTATGTTGGAAATTGCAATCTAGGTTTATTCATCTGGGAGCATCCATTGTGCGCAATTTTCTAATAGTTGGAAAATAATTGGTACGTGCTTCCTTAATATAGTATTTCTACCATATTGAAGAATTTGCCTGCGTATTTGTATCTTTCTCATTTTCCTTGCATTTTATTTTGGTAACTTATAATGAATATGATCTAGAATAGCATCATGCTGTTCAAGGGAATGTTCAGAGCTGGAATCAAAGGTTTCAAATCTTGTTCTCCACCAGGCATCTTGTCCAGTTGTTTTCTACCCATACCATTGTATTTAATACTTTCTAAACCCTAACTAGAAGAATATTCACAACTACCCAAAATATTGAATTGAGTTCAAATATGGAGACTGACTTAGAGACATTGTGGAATTTCTAGATTTGGAAACATCTCAAACTCCAAACCAATACCCGACATAGATCCTTTAGGAAGCCGTACAAGTAGTCCAATCACACTTTTGTTGGACCCCACATTATGACGTCGCCATAATCCCTGTCATGAGGAACTTTTGGATAAGTGACTTGAGGCCTTTCACCCTGCATATTGGGTTTTCAAGTCTGTCAAAAGAGGCTCATATTTTGGCAATGCAATCCAATATTTTGTTGCATCCCACTGTTGATGGCCCATGCGCCCAAAAATCTTCTAATTCAGAATATCCTACCACCGATATTTGAAATTTTTTCAGTTGATTGTGGACCATTGTTGTGTTTCTCTTCTTAACAGTCTCTTTGCAGGCCGCAAACCAGAAGGTTGTCATGTTCCTATCCAGGAGCTTTTTTAGCATGGTCTATCCATGATGGGGGGCTCAAACACCCACTGTTTTGAATTGACAGCTAACATATATTGTGCAAGCATTAAGTTGCATATCTTATAATCTACTAAGTCATAACCTCGTTTCCCATTGATAATTCATCATAAGTTGTTTGGTCCTTATCAAATTGTGTGGTCTTGGGCCCATTGGAAAGCTTAGCCAATAGGCTACTGTGCCAATTTTCCATCATTCTGATATCATTTGAGCCTCGAACCATAGCGATTTTCTGGGGTTATGAAAATAGGATTCCACTTCAATAATCATGTATACCATGCACACCTTTGGAGACACATGCCTGTAAAACCATGAACCCATGCAACCATTGTCATATGTTTGTTTTGTGAGCATCCCTTAGTTCGGCCTACATCACCATGTCGCCCTCGTATTCTAAGGATTAAAGACTCTACATCACAGCTATATTGAAATCATTAAGATCTCTCAAGTTGGGCCTAGCTCTTTCCTAGAAATCATGAAAACTCTTGGATAACTGTGGAAATTTTTAGGGAAATTGCTTATTTATGTGTCTATTATTTCAATATGCCCCCAATCTGCATGAAGAGTTCAATGGCGTGGTTATGGACTATAGATTTTTTCAAAATTTGCTTATAAAATATTTGAAGATCTTTGGAAAACAGCTGGAATGACAATGGTACCTAGATATGACACCAACGATTAAAGATTTATTATCATCGTGCGAAAGGGAAAATGATTGAAGTCGATACGATGTATATAAAGTGCCAGCTATGATCTGAGGATAACATGCCTTTCAAAAGAAAAGAACTGAGGATAATATGGTTTGGTTTCAGTCGGATGCATATTTGTGCCTGATTGTGGGTGTGTTTTTAGAAAATTTGTCATGTTCATGCATGCCCCCCTTTTTTAAGCCATGAGCATGTTTTGTCACCATTTACAACCTTTTATTTTTCTTTGTCCCACATCTAGCTAGTTTATTGGAGGGTGTTGCTAGCACTAGCATGGTAGAACTGGGGGAAGTTCAGCTTGCAACCTACTTTGCGGAGAGGAGGTCAACTGGCCAACCCTTCTTTAGAAATGGTAATTCTTTCAACTGTACATTTATATTACCCATTTCTTGCATTTTGATAGGTTTATTTCTGAATTGGTTTTTTTTTTTTTTTTTGAAAGATGATAATTTCATTAAAAGGCCACTGCCAATATATACAAAAGAATAGAAAACCAAATGACCAACTACCGCCAGCCCAATGGAAAAGGAAAAGAACTATCGAAACCGAAACCCAGTCTATGACTAGAGATTTAGCACTCCTGAACACATATTCCGCTTTATTGCTCTTGTTTTTTTAACACATGACTATTTCTTTCTAACCAAAGAGCCCACTAAGTCTCCATATCTTTTCTCTGAATTGGTTCTTTTAGTAGAATTGATTATCAAGGCAAGATTTCTTGTCATGTGCATAAGTATTGCTAAAAAAGCAGGATTAGACACTTGATGCAACTCCTATCCTTTTGCAATCAATGAATGTCAATTAGGACTTTGCTGACTGTCAGAATAAAATCATCTCATTCAAGTTTCAGAATATTATTGAGATGACAATGGAGGGTGATGAAAATGAACCAGCTGAGATTCATTTTGTACTTACTATCAACAGTGAGTGAAAATGGTTAAAACGGTATTTTTTTTTCCGTGAAATGTGTAGAATACAAGGTCATTGAAAATACTCCAGTCTTGAAGGGAAAATGTCAGCTATTCCTGTTGCAGAAACAAAAATCATTGTGGAGCCTAAATTTTAAAATCCGTATTAAGGAAAACATGTGAAAGTTTCGCATGATGGTTTCTTAGATTCTAGTGCTAAGAAACATGAACTTTGGTGTTGCTGTATCATATACAGCTTTTCAAATTGTTCTTTATCCATTTAATAAACTTCGAGTCTTAGGACTCCAAAAGTTCGTAAGTTTTATTATTAAGTTCTTGTGTTTCTTTTGGTTATTAGCGGCACAAAATATCATGTGGAAAAACCTGGTGTTTAGTTGTATAAACAGAAGAACTTGGGCACTGTCTTTCTGAAAGGTGATAAAATTTATTGAACGGCCTGAAGGGCAAAAAAGCTATACTAACCCAAAAGAGAGGAACTATATAAGCTCAAGCCCGAGCAAAAGAGAAACCAACACCCAAGAGAAAAAAAAAAAAGCCCACTCAACAAGCATCATCGCTTTTCTAAACACTTCCAAGAGGGACCCACTCCAGTTCCAAAAGCACCAGTCGCTCCTCTCACCCCAAATAGCTCAAAGGCCTGCTAACAGAGCTAACTGCCACTTCACCCTTCCTCCTTTTCCAATACCACCTCCATACCATGCAAGAAAGAAACCATCAATGGATCCTAGCATCACCCAGGAAACTTAAATGTGCCAAGAAAGCCTTCTCATACCAACTTGGCACCGGGGCAATGAACAAAAAGGTGCATACACAGAAGGCATACGTTAGGAACTTGGGCACTGTTGAAGCTCTTGTAGCTCAAGTGTAGGGGCAGACCCTTTATGGAGGGATCACTGAGGATCGAGCCCCTATCCTTTACCTTTATCTGCCCAAAAAGGTAACTTGGGCACTTCCAGGGGCATTATGTTTTACTTGCTGGCCCCATTTAGCTATTTCCCTTGTGAGTAGATATGATTGATTGCTTATGTGATCTCCCTCTATGCATTTAGGTGGCAATACTGACATGAAGCCTTACTAATTGGTGTACTTAAGGATACTGTTGGACTTACAAGCATGTTTGTTGTACTATAATTATTTCATTTGCTTCTTGAGGTCTTGACTGTTATTTGCTCACGGTTACTTTCATCCCCACAAGAATTTCTATTTGGTGTTTTCGACTGGATCCCAATAAAGTAAATCCTCTATTTCTTGGGCCTTCAAGCTCTCTTGACATTTGGTGTCATAGACTCAATAAGTGGCACTTCCCATATGTGAACCTCGTAGCATTTAAAAAAAGTTGAATGAGTCGTTGTGCTTTGTTTCCTTATTATGCTGTGACATGCCATCATTTTCTTTCAAATCAATTTTCTTCACGAGTTATCAGAGCTTCAAAATGTTGATTGGAGTTGGAAGATCGAAAACCACCCTGTGAGATCTACAAGCTTTAGGAGACCACATAAGCTGCTTCATCTTTTTTGTCATATATGTTCTATTTAATTTATTATGTTGCCCATTCTAAATTGGAATCTTCTAAGCCATTTGTCTGCATATATGCTTGTAGTGTGCTCATAGTTTCTAATTCTTAATGATGCATGCAGGCCTGCCTTCCCTTGTTGCACTGCCTCCTGGTTGTAGAAGTTCAGATTGTCTTGTTAGGTGAGTTCCACAGTTTATTTGTTATTTTACCAAACCAATGTTATTATTCCTGCATCCCATAGAAGCTTCTTAGTGTCTGAAATTTCTTCACTTGAGAATGATACAAAAAGGTCCATGACCATGTTGCTAAATGCATGCTTCATTTTACATACCTAAATTTCTTTTCCTGCTAATTTGGATCTTTCCACTGTGGCCTATTTTGCTTTAAATTCTGGTATCAGGTACCAAGGAGATCTCCAAGTGGATGCAGTCGTTGATTGGGTTGCAACAACGATACTTGGTTTACCTCGTATTCTTTACTACTCGAAGGAATCATTGGTAATTCTTGAGACCATCATCCAGTGCATATGCTGTTTTATACCCAAAAGGTTTTAATCAATAGTTGTTTGTTCTGTTATACTTGGTTTTAATGAATTTCTGATGATTAAACTTTGTGTAGCTGCACCCAATAATTTCAGTTTTTTTTTCTTTGAATCAAATTTTATTGCCGATATGCTGAATATTTACTCGATGAAGGAATACCCAACAACAAGGAAAGGTCTGAAAACACCATCCCAAGCAAGTGAATCCACTTCCCTTCTCCATAGGTCTGTCAGTGGGCTGGGGCCTGGGCAAGCAAAATCAAAATATTGAACAGGGCTGGCCAGATAGGCCCGGCCCGACCAGTTAAAACTCTGTATCTAAGCCAACCCCAGGACAGCCTGTTGACACTTGACTTGCCCTGCTTCCCTATGAAATTCAGAAAATAAAATCACAGTCTTCGCGCTGCCCCTAAGTTCTTACACCCAACTTGCTGATCTCCCCGAGAACAAACCCTGAGAGTTAGCCCAACAAACTGTGTTGGACTTGTAACCTTTAATCACCAAATAAAGAGAATCTCCTTGCACAGTAATTATGGCCACCTTCTATCACAGCCAGGCCCAAGCAGAGAGAATCTCTCTAATCAATACTTCACAGTACACAATATTCTTCGAAAAATAACTCAATCCAGAACCCTTGGTAACTATAGTCAGCGTTTATCCATATTAGAATTTCGGCAGCATGATGAGTCAGGTGGATTGTTTATTTACACTACTTTTTGCATGACAACATCATTTGATATCCTGCCTGATTTCCCTTAGGGGTCTTTTGGGAGCTTGTAAATGGAGGTAAATGGGAAATGGAATTGGGAGTAAATGGCTTACTCGGTTGTGTTTGGATGGGAGTAAATGAAATGCATTTGAAATCCAAATATTCCGTTTGGATGGGGGTAAACGGGAGGAATTGGAATGCATTTGAATTTTTCAATATATTCACAGGAGCATATGTGATATCCCAAATCAGCTTTAATATCTCAAGGTAGTGTACATATGTGATATTTAACAGAATGATTGTAGTAATCCCATTGAAATATATACTTTAGCCAAAAATTTTGAGGCTCAATGGGCCACAAATGTAAGGATCGATCACAAACAAGCAACTTGCCAACTCTTTTTGACCATCCATCTAGATGGCCAACCTTTGGACGGTTTGGATCATTATATTGGTAATTGAATTGTTTCAGAGTATCATTAGCATGCCATGTATATGGCGGACATGTGCGTAGCACCACCTTTGTTTACTTGTGCGACTCTCCAAGGGAGCTCAAAAGGGCATTTCATCCCATTTACTTCTAAATCCTCTCTCGTAGAGAGGATTTCATTTACATGCCCATTTACTCCCATTTCATTTCATTTCCATGCATTTACTTCCATCCAAACATAACTCAAATACCGTTTACCTCCATTTACTCCCAATTCCCCCCTATTTACCTCCATTTACTTCCATCCAAACAGCCCCTTAACCTTGCAATGCTCATGATTACTGTCTTGCTTGTAGGTTAAGAGTACTGCATGTCTATTTCGTTTTCGAGCATCCAAAGTGATTAGAATTGTTTCAATTTGCAGGGAGAGAAATTCATCATGAAGAGTGGGCAACATAAGGTATGTGTTATTTTATTCAACTCTAGTAAATCAGAGACCCTTTATTTTTGCAGTGCATTATTTTTCTTCTATGGTGCTGACCTTTGATCTTTTCTATATTTGTTTATGAAATCTGTCTGTTGATCAAGTCTAGATCTCAGTCCCTGTCTTAACATGAATGCTATGATTAAAGCAAAACCTGACTAGTATTAGGTAGATCTGCTAAGAGACAAGAGCCAGACACTCTTCTAAGTTTTCATTATTTTCTCACACAATATACATTAACATGAACTTCAAATTTTACTGTTTGGTATACTAAATGCCTAAGATATAACGCCTTTTTTGTAACTTCATATATATTTTGATGTATTAATCTTGGATATGCAAGGTCCTTCACACTAATTGAGTGCAGTGTGCATAGTGGGAAGAAGAAAATGAAATCAATGTTGAAGAATAGATAATACTTCATGTATAAAAGAATAAAACAATTGCGGTGGTGTATATCTGAAACTTGCGTGAAAAAGTTTATTTAATTACTGCCCGATCGCATGTCTCACCATCGCGAGATAAAGACAACGATTAGCGTCAATGACAAAAGCTTTCTTCAATTTGAGGAGACTGATCGCGAGGGCAGTCGAGATGGCGGGGGCACTCGAGAGGTCAGGCAAGAGGACAATCGGGCTTCCAAGATGGAGACTGGGGAACGAGGGGTCAATTAAGTAGGTGGGAAGTTAGGGAAAAAAATTATATTCCATCAGAGGGTTGCAGGAGAGGGAGGTTGAGCAGGAGGAGGGAGTTGGTATCGAAGGAGGGTCGAGAGGCTGCCAAGGATGACAAAGCAACTCTGAAGGTCCTAAAAGGGGTGAGAACTGGATCTATGAGGCAACAAAAGGTGAAGGAGGCAGGGTGGAAGTAGGTAGCGAAGAAACCTCCGGATTTTGGACAGGACTTGATGCCAGTGGGCCCTATCCCTGAGCTACCCATCCTCTTTGTGGAGAATTTCCCGAAGGGTTGGACGGAGCTCAACTTCCAACGGATGTTTGGGAGATTCACAACCATGTTTGAAGTGGTGATTCCAAGAAGGAAAGGCTTAGGGGAGAGGGGTTTTGCTTTTGTTTGCTTGGAGAAGGTAGAGGTGTCTGGAGTGATAAAAAATGTTAAATGGTAGAAGATTCAAGGGGTTGAAGCTCTCAGTTCAGTGAGCAAGGTATGGGCTCGACTCCAACCACAAAATTGCAAGGAAAAAAAAAAAAGAGCGAGAAAAGGAAGTTGGGGGAAGTAGATAAGGGTGGGAGTTCAAGTAATGGTGAGGGGAAGCAAGGAGTGATAATTAGGGAAGGGGTCTCTTTCCCTGTGGGGGGGGGGGGGGGGATGGGGATGTTTAGGGTTTTGGTAAAGGAGGTGGGGAGTTACAGAAGGAGGGGGGGAAGGGTAAACAAGGAATTCCTATAGGAGAAGAAATGAGGGAGGAGGGTGGTTGTGGAAGGAGGAGATGGGCGGAGAAATTGTTGTGAGGTTTCATAGAGAGTGTGTGGGGGGCTCTTTAGTGGAGTTTGGTGTTAGAGTTGAAGGACGGAGCTACGATGATGGACGCGAATAGGTGGATGATAGAAGTGGGGGGTGGAAGAATCAGTATTTGCTTTCAAGCTCCTATTGAAGGAGGTTGGGGTTTCCCTGTGTTGGGAGGTGGAGATCAACAAGGTGTTTTGGCAATGTTTTAAATAGCGAATAGCATGTAGCATTTGCATTCACCCCTCTAAAGCGTGAGGTGTAAGCTACATAGCTTGTAGCGTAAGCTACACACTACTAGATTTTTAATCAAGGTTATGCTTGGTTGCACCAATTTCATGATATTTTGTACCAAATTAGACCGATTAATTAATGAAATTAAAAAAAAAAAATCATGATATTTGGTGCAACCAAACACAACCTAAAAGTAATAGGAAAGGGAAATGATTAAATATAAAGGTAAAGAAAGAGTAACTAAACTAATTTAGTAATGTTACTTATATTATTTTACTAAAAGTATTAAAAATATTAACTAATTCTTATTGAAAATAGAAAAATGCAACAAATCATTAAAAACATTAATTGATTTAAATGTTATAATGAAAAATAACTTGTAATGGGAACTATGTAGCGTGTAGCTTAGTCTATGTAGCATTTAGCATATGGAAGTTATCGTGTAGCATAGGCTACACAAAACTTAAGCTATTTTCATGAGCTACGTAGTGTTAAATAGAGGTGGGCAACGATCCGATCCAAGTCGAACATGGACTAGATTGGATCATTCAGCTGCTTGAGTGGGAGTGTTTGAACAAACATTCGAACAGGGTGGCTCTGTTCAAACTCGGTTTGGTCTGGCCCAGCCATGTTCGAACATATGGATTTCAGACAATTTTTACGAGTTCGAACAATTTCGCTTTTTTCGCTTGATACTATTTTTTCTACCATTGAATAGTGAATACCGATTTGTTCACAAATTACATATCACAAATGACAAATCACAAGGTTAAAGTTTTTAACTAACAAAAAATGAGGCAAATACAAAGCTCAAGTGGACCACACCACAAGAAACAGTGAGGAGAATGATGTCCACCATTGAAACCTTCCTAGGGCCCACAGTCATATTTATTTGTCATCCAACTCTCTCTCTCTCTCTCTCTCTCTCTCTCTCTCTCTCTCTATATATATATATATATATATATATATATATATATATATATATATATATATATATATATATATAACCGAGTCGAACGAACGGGTTGAGTTGAGTCGGTCAATATTCAAGTCGAGTTCGAGTTTGAGTCGAGTCGAACAGGGCTGTGATTGAAACCAACTCGAATTTTTTTACCGAGTCGATCTGAGTCGATCTGAACGATCAAACTCGGTTCGTGTCCAGCTCTAGCGTTTAGGCTAAGCTATGCTACATAGCGTAAGCTACACGCTACATAATGTAGCTATTTAAAACACTAGTTGCTAGCAACTACTTTATATCTAGACAGGTCAGTGTTGAGCTTGTGTAGATGGGAGGATATCTAGTTCAACATCTAGAATTTACTTATTGAATTCTGGTTTCTGGAAGCCTTCTCGATCATGGACTCCTGTTTGGGTCAGGTTCTTGCGGTGGGCCCTACAATGGAGACTAGGGAGGTGATGTGATGGGCAATAATTTGTGTGAGAAAGAGGAGATTGGTTCTGGTGTCGGAGAGGGTCACCGTGGTAGTCGGGGAAGTAAAACTGGAGGTGAGGGTGGTACAAGAGGGTTTGATGCCTGTGGGTAGCCAGCTGGATGGTGGCAGGTGGTGGTGGAAGCTCATTGCCATGGTGTTTGGAGCAAGGTGGGGAGATGAGAGTGTACATCCTCAATACTCTGGCAGAGTACCATCATTGGAATGGGATGTGTGGCACAATCTAGCTTTTGTATAGTTAGGGTGTCTTCCCCAGTCTCTCTTCTTCAATTTGCAGATGATACGCTTCTTTTTTGTGGCAATGAGAAGGTTGTGGTGGAAAATTTGCGCATGATTATTCGTCTCTTTGAGGCGGTCTCCAGATTGAAAGTGAATAATGCAAAAAGTGCTATGTTGGGGGTTCATGTGCCTAGGGTGGATCTTTTGAATTTGGCTTCTGTTTTTGGGTGTGGTGTGGGATCTTCCCCTTCTACCTATCTGGGGCTACCTTTATGAATTGGGATACCGGCGGAACATATGTGGGATGTAGTGGTGGAAAGATTAGAAAGGAAATTAGCACGTTGGAAGTGTCATTATTTATCCTTTGGGGGCCATATAACTCTCATTAAAGCAACCATTTCAAATTTGCCGATATACTTCATGTCTCTATTTCGACGTCCGAAGGCAATGCTTATGAAGTTGGAAAAATTATGTAGCGATTTTCTTTGGCAAGGTGCAGGAGTGTCCAAATTCCACTTATTAAATTGGATTGAGGTGTGGAATCCTTTTGACAAGGGAGGGGCTAGAATTAAGGAGTTGGTGGTGATGAATAAAGCGTTATTGGGTAAGTTGTTATGGAGGTTCAGGTTAGAAGAAGATGTGTTGTGGAGGGTTATGATAGCTTCCAAATATGGTTGTGGCGGTGGAGGGTGGTGCACTAAGAAGTCATCCTTGTAGATTGCTTCGGCGATTTGGAAAGGGATTCTTTCTATGGAGGCCAATTTTGATGAAGGGGTTGGTTATCAAGGTGTCCCGTAGCGATATCGGTGGGCGTAATGGTGCCCACCGTTTCCGATACGGATACGGGCCGTATCGGCCGATACGCCCCCCGTAACGGTCCTTTTTTTTTTTTTTTGCCAAAAAATTCTAAAAAAATATGGATTAAATCCAGAAAATTCCAAACATCCCAAATATGCATTCATTTATAATTTTGAACATGTTTATGGTGGTGAAGCGGTCTACTCTTTGGTGAGAAAGCTGTATCGGGCTGTCTGATGAATTTATGAAGTTGATAACCTGAAATTAACTGCAAAACTTATAAATTCAAATTTCTAACTGTCTATTATAAGTAACACATATTATCTAACCTTTAAACCAGAATTTTTTTTGAAAAAAATGAATTTCCCTAATTTTTAAAATTATTCCGAAATTAATCTGAAATTGATGCAACTATTGTTTAAATTGATTCCATAATATATACAAATGTAACAAGACATTAATGTAAACACAACCAATGCATTGACAAAGTAAAACAAGCAAGAGAGTTAAGAAATATTCTAGTTTTGACTGAATGAGTATCCTCCAATGCAGTTTTGACTATTGAACTTCAACACAATGCAAGCTATCCTATATGACCTAGATCTATATGAGGATTCAATAAAATCTAGAAAATAATTAACTGGATTCAACAAGCTATGACCCCTACGTAGAGTTGAAACGCGGGTCGAGCTGCGGGGTCAGCTCACCGAGGGTGCAGGGGGCGGCGCGCCCCTGCCCGGGGTTCGGGGCGGAGCGCCCGAAAGCCCAACGGTTTTTTTTTTTTTTTTAGGGAGGAGAAACTAGAAGAAAATCGAAAAAAAAAGTCATTTTTTTCTACAAAATGGGGACTCTTGTGTGTGTAACCGATATAGTAAAACAGGCCGATCTGCAAACACTGGTTTTTAGCAAAAGAATAGATTAGAAAAGAAATGGGAGAAGAAAAGTGTGAAAAAATAAAAAAATATCATATTTATATAAATAAATAAAAAATCCGTTTTCCGACCGTTACGGGGGGCGTAACGGCCGTTACGGGCCAAAATTTTGGGGGTCCCCGTTTTGGACCCCGTATCGCGTAACGGCTTCGGCCGTTTCCGTTACGTATCAGCCGATACGGCCGATACGTAACCGTTTTGGCCTACCTTGTTGGTTATAGTCTTCGGGATGGTGAGAAGATTTGTTTTTGCGAAGATGTGTGGGTGGGAGATACACCATTGCAAAATTTGTCCCAAAAATTGCTCATCTAGCTCCATCCCACAACATTCTCATCACACATTGTACCTTGATGTGTACCTCTTCTAATGTGTGGTCTCCTCCATGTCACATGTTCCTTTCAGATGAAGAGGTGGTTCAATTTGCTCTCGAATCTTATCCATTTGAATCATTTGATTAGTGGGGAAAGAGACCAAATGGTTTGGCAAAAGGAGCGATCAAGGAATTTCTGAGCTAGGTCCCTCTACTATATGGTTCACAAAGTAAGGGTGGATGGAGTGTTCAAGAATACAAAGCATGTGTGGTCCTATGGTGCCCCTACAAAGATTGTAGCATTTTGTTGGCGCATTGGTATGGCAAGAGTCTTAACTGTGGATAACCTTCAAAAAAGGGAAATGATTTTACCCACTGTATGCTTGCTATGCGGCGCTATTTCTAAATCGGTTAATCATCTATTCTTCATTGTTCATTCGCTAGCAAGTTGTGGATTGGTGTCTTCTCCACCTTCAATGTCTATTGAGTCATGCAGTGTTCTGTTGGTGATTCGTTGATGGCTTGGCATGGTGCGGAGGTAGGGAAGGAAAAGAAGGTTGTGTGGAGATTATCCTTGTTGGTGGGTCTTTGGGTTGACCCGCCCTTCACTTATTGCTTATTGCTTAGTGCGGTAAGTGATTTTACTTTAAATTTTTTTAGTGAGTGTTGACAAAAATATCCTTATTTTGAAAAGGCAATGTTACCCTTTCAGCTTTGAGAACACATTACGTGCTTATGTGGGCCCCACCATGATGTATGTGTTATATCCACACCATCCATCCATTTTGCTAGATCATTTTAGGACATGAGCAAAAAAATGAGGCAAATCCAAAGCTCAAGGGGACTTTGACATCCACCATCGAAACCTTCTTGGGGCCTAACATGATGTTTATTTTCCATCCAACATGTTCATAAGGTCACACAGACTTGGATGAAGGGAAAACACAAATATTAGCTTGATGCAACTTTTGTGGCCCCCAGGAAGTTTTTAATGGCAGGCGTTCAATCCCCACTGTTTTTTTAGGTGTGGTCCACTTAAGCTTTGGATCTACCTCATTTTTAGGCTCATGCCCTAAAATGATCTACAAAATGGATGGATGGTGTGGATATAACGGACATCATGGTGGGGCCTACAAAACTTTCCAATGTCAACATGGTATCGACCTAGGTGCCGTGTTCTACACTTCGCAATCCACTTACACAGGGAGCAAATTAGGTGTTACTGAGTAACACGTTAGTGGGTGTTGCTTTGATCGTGTCCACCTCGATGTATGTGCTATATATCCAAGCCGTCCATCAGTTTTTCTAGATCATTCTATGGCGTGGTCCAAAAAATGAAGCAGATCCAAATCTCAGGTGGACCACATCACAGGAAAATAGTGGTGATTGAACGCCCACCATTAAAAACTTCTTGGGGACCACTAAATTTTTGGATGAAGCTGATATGCATTTTTCCGTCATCAAGTCTATGACCTAATCAATAGGTTGGGTGGAAAATGAACATTACAGTGGGCCCTAGGAAGTTTTTAATGGTAGGCATTCAATCACCATTGTTTTCCTGTGGTGTGGTCCACCTGAGATTTGGATCTGCCTCATCTTTGGGCTCAAGACCTAAAATAAGCTGTCAAAATGGTGGAACGATGTGGATTTCACTTATACATCAAGGTAGGCCACCTCACTTTTTTAAGCAAGCCATAGAACGCCTAGAGCAGTCCTGATGCATAATGAGGCCGTCGAGGGACATCATTGCATAGTGATGGTGCTCCGTGGGCCCCACCATGATGTATGTGTTTTATCTAAATTGTCCATCTATTTTGGGTCATTATTTTATGGCATGTACCTAAAAAAGAGGCTGATCCATATCTCAAAGTGGATCACACCATCGGAAAAGTGGTGATTGAAGGCCCACCATTAAAAAAATCCTCTGGCCAACTATAATGTTTATCTGTCATCCAACCTATTGATTAGGTCCCAAAGACCTCGACATGCATGGTTTTTAACTGTGCCACATAAGAGTGCATGTGCATCAAAGGGTTCAGATTTTTTTTTTTTTACTTGTGATTCATAAAGAGGGCTGAACCTGTGTCAGAGATCTATGCGTAAGGCACATGTGGATCTGGCCCATTCATGACATGTATCAAGGTAACAGCAAGTGAACAAGTGAGCTGCACATGCACATTGATCACTGTGTGTTCGCTTTTTGTTCTAACCATCCATTTTGTAGGCCATCGAAGAGTCCATTGGATCATCTAATTGGTGCGATCTTTTGTAGGTGTCATTGCCATCCATTTTGTGCCCAGATGATCATAGGTTGCTTGATCCACCAATTTGAAACTTTGAATTATATTTTGGTGCAAGTGATGTATATTGACACATGGGCAGTTCAATCCTGGCTTGACTGATTGCTAGATCAATTTAATCCAATGATTCTAGCAATATGATTGGTTAATTGACCCTGATTTCACCCAATGGCTACTCACAAAGGGTGGCTGGATTGAATGGACTGTTCAAATCGATGTTTTAGGCTATTCATGTACCTACTGTTTTAACATCTGGGGTCATTTGGTCCAACCGCTGGTCTAACTGGTGCAACCATCTAGGCCCCACATGTTCAAAGTCCCATGCCTCAGGACCAATAAATTGAGTGACATTCTCTTGCTGGAATGCATAAGAGAAAATTAATGAAAAATCAATGGATTGGGCATAGGTATGCCAAATTTGGTGGCATGGCAATATCAAGTTCCATTTCGTACTCTACAAAAGATATTAATGGAGACAATAGGGGCAAATATGACAATTTGCCATTTTTCAGACATTTGTGATTTGTGTTTACCAAACAAGTTTTTATGAAAAAAAGTATTTATTTTCAAACATCAGGATTTTTTCTAGACAAATTAATAAACAGATTTTTCATTACTTTTGATAAGTACTAAAATTCAGCACTCTAAGAGTTCAGCACTTAATTTAATTTTCAGACCTTATTTTTCAGTTTACCAAACAGCACCTAACTTAGAAATTAAATCCAACTAAGGTTCATATTAGGACCAACCTAATATGAACCTAGAATCTTGTGGAATTAAATAAAGTTCTAGAACTTTTAATGATGACAACAATTTTACTGATACTTATTCATAAGCTAGGGAGCTCATAGCTATGACTCTCCTCGAGGTGGCAAAGGTCTAAAAAGATAAGACGTTTATGAACACTCTTTTAGCAATGAAGCAATTGCTCAACTTTTTTTTATTATGTTTATTTGAAGAAATTTCAAAGACTCCAAACCATACCCAGCTTTGGAAAATCCACCATAATCACATGCGTAGATTGGGCTTCTGATGGACCTGTAACATGTATGGACCCAATACAGGTCACATCACCACCATATATCTCAATGCCGCTATCAGACTATGTTAACTATACTTGGTCATATCTTTTTCCTTGTTTTCTTTTTTGAATGGTGTAACTTGTCCATGTCCTGCTTAATTGATGTGACAAATCTCATGATCCTGGCTTCTTGAAAGGAAACTCAATAAGTTTTCTAACAAAGCTTCTTCTTTTTTTTTTTTTCATCTCAATGTTGTTTGACCCTTGAAGACCCATAATCGCGGATGACAAAATTAGGTTACACCTTGAGAATCGTGCACAACTCAAGTGTAGCCTAGGCACACATTCTTAGACATATAACCATGCAATTCTCATTTCCCTTCATAACTAAGCCCTTGGTGTATGTTTTTTGAGAGTCGGACACCCCAGGTCTGGATTGCATCACTTTCTTTCCCTTTACTAGATTGGTCTATTCTTTAAGCACTAAACGGCTGCCTTTGAATTTATTGGGTGTTGAATTTTTTATCTCTCTTGGCCAATTTTTCGGTTTCTGGTTTGCCACTAATTTGTAGTAGTTACCCTAAAGCAGTTTAGAAAGACCCTGTGGTCTAGTGGCAGCGCAATGCCTAGGAATTCCCATTATTTGGCCTTTTGAGTGACAACTAAAATTTTATTAAATAGGAAAAAAAAAAAAAACTAAGTGGCGTAGGTTACTGAATGAGATGATGGGGTACCATCTAATCATACAAGGGCCAGGCCATTTGACTTTTTTTTTAAGAGAAGCAATGAATTTTTATCAAAGGCCCAAGGCATTTGACAATTATCTATTTCTTTTATTTAATTCGAATGTAATTTTTTACTTATTTTATGTCTATCAGTAACATATGATATGTGGTGGTGGTTATATTACACACTAGCTCATCAATCATCACTGATATTGTATACGTTTCCTTCATTCTGCTCATTGTTGCTACTTTGGCTAATAGGTAAAAGTCATTTGCTTCTCAAAGACTGGGGAACGTGCTTCTCCGTTCTTGCGGCAAGCTGCTAAGGACTACTGGGCTTATGCCTCTTTTGCATTTGTGCTATGGCGAGAAGAGGAATCTTCTATTTGGTGGAACACGTAGGTCCTGGAGTTGGGCAACAACTGAATCTGCATATGATTTCATTAGCCCTTTAATCTTTGCATTTCCTAGTTGAACACTTTTGACAAGCATAGTGAATTATCATCCTCATATTTCAGCAGAGTTCTCTTTCCATGCATCACACTTTCTTTAAGAAATTGAAGCTTCAATAGAGAAAAATAAGAATGGAACCAGAACACCGATGCTTGAAATTTCCAAAAAAGTTTATTTCTCTTATTATTGTTCTAATACCACATCAATGAAGTTTTTTGTGGTTATAAATCTTTTATCTTGGAATGTACTTTAAATGTAAAAATTTTGGACTATAATTTAGATATTCTGCTTTGTTTGTAGTTTGTGTTGCCAATTTGTCACCTTTTCAATAAAAGTTCTTGTTACCTTTTAAAAAAAAAAAAAAAACCACATCAATGAAAAGAGAATATTCACTATCCTTGTCTAGACGATTGCTGCAGTATTAGTATATTTGCTTGCCTTTGCTTGGTGTATTTGTACAATTATTACATGGATGATATATTTTCATTACATGTCCATGACTCTTGCACAGTTTTCTAGCAAATAGCTCTTTTCATGTATAATAGTGATCATAAATGGGCAAAACACTTGATTATGGAAAAAAATATATGGGAATTTGTCTTATACGGAACATTGGCTAACTCACTCTCCACTGATGCAGCAAGCCTATAGAGAATGTCACCAGTAAAATAAGCCTTGGGATTTTCTTTCTTTCTTTCTTTCTTTTTTTTTTCTTTTTTTGTGAATGGTGCTGATTGACGATGACTCTCGGGGTTTATAACAAGAAATAGTGCTGAAGTTCTGATCACGTCTTTCTTATGTTTGAACCTTATGTGAATCTGCGTGCTTGTAGCCTGTCTGACCTGGATTGGTCTGCGTTGTAATTTTTCCTTTTTGCTCTTTGTATTCTTTTCAGCTTTGCCGTTTCAATAAATTGTCATCCTTGAAAAAAAAAAAAAGTAATAATACGAGGCTCTTCGATTTGGTAATTGGTAATCTAAACATGTATCGGTGGGCTCCATGCTATTCCTTGCAGCCAGCTGCTTCAGCACATCCTTTCTACTTTTGGCCTGATTGCGGTACATTTATGTTCCTTTTAGTGCTTTGCTCACAAATGCCCCTCCATAACCCTACTTTGCCCACACTCCCTTCAAGACGTGAATGTAATAGTTGGTCTGGGGATTCAATACTGTGTGGGATATTACTGATTCTCCAAGATCCTGGGTAAAAGAAAGGTTGATGTCCGGTTGAGTCAATCACAAAACTTTTGCCAATCTAACATTTAAAAGCCAACCCAAATTGCTGGGAGAAAAGCTAAGAGGATGATTTTTTATTTTTTTTCCTTAAAAGATCTTAATGGATCAAACAATCACGTGAATGTTAATAATTTTATAGAAACTTGTGGTTCCTATGTGATATGACCCTTGGTAAGTGGTTTCCTAGGAGTGACAGATTTCTTTTGCCACTGTATAATTAGTGTTTACTCCCATCAGTTGGCAAACAGTATGGAGATAGTTAGGAAACACCAGATCTCAAGGATCCCCTTATGTCTGGTAATGTGAAGTTTCTCTCTTTGAGATTTAATCTCTTTAGGCATTTAGTAAGAAGGGTTCCCCTTTAACACATCCCATTATTTCCAAAAAACATAAATCACCAGGCCTTCATGATATATGTAATCACTTTTCAGAGGGAGCCTTATGCCTTCCACTGCTGAAGAGTGTAGTCGTCACCGACTACTTGCCCTTTTTCCAGTCTGAATTCACAATGCCCCAATAATTAATTCTAAGGTTGTGTCCTTTTCAGTGTTTCTATTTTTCAACTCTTCTCCTTGTTTACTTCAGCCTGGAGACAGCAGTTTTTGAATTTATAAACATTGGTTAAAATGTTTCTTTTGTGTTATATGTATTGGTAAGTCTTATGAATTTCCAAATGCACAATCCAGGATTATTTAACTTTTTTTTTTTATCAGCGTGGAGACAGTAGTTTTTGGATTTATAAACATCGGTTAAAGTGTTTCTTTTGTGTTGTATATATATTGATATTTTTGAGTCTTATGAATTTCCAAATGCACGATTCAGGATCATTGATGCTTTTTTTTTCCCCAATCAGGTTAGAGGTGGAATCTGCCCCTGCTATTGTGTTTCTGAAAGATCCGGGTGTAAAACCTGTTGTGCACCATGGCATGCTACTCAACCTTTTGTTTCATTTTATGGTCTGTCTTGTGTGATACCAAGCTATCTATTTGTTCTAACTAGATAAGTAATTGTCACTTTCATTGCAGGAGCCTTTAATAGCTCATGGTTTTTAAATACCATGGAAGAAAATAAACAACAAGGTAGGGTCACTATTCTTGAATCTCTGATCAATTTGGTTGAATTTACATGAAGCCTTAAAATTGTAGCATGTGACTTGCCTTGTTTGGATTAGTTACTTGGGTTGCTTCCTTTTTTTTTTTTATTGAAGAAATATTTTTAGTAAATACTTCTAATGGTTGGTTTATTGTATCGATGGAGTTTCCTCTTTTTTGAAACGGGAACAAAGATAGATGTGAGATTGCATCATAGTTGTCAATTTCATTCCATTCAGCCAGTATGTTTCATAGCTGTAATAGTAGAATGTAGCGGTCCCCGTTCTTTCTGCATTATTACATTCTTGTGGGGTTTTCATTCTGGAAAGTTAGTTATTGGCTTGCTATTTTTACAGTTTTTTTTTTTTTTTTAATGACCGTTGGACCTTCTACCAGACCATTGGGCGTGGTTGATTGTTTGGTGAATATTGTGAATTGTTGTGCATAAGATTGATTAAGCAGCACAGTCGTTTTGGGGCTGTGTCAGTTTCTGACTGTCCGCCACTGACAAATGCATCTGCATCTAAGTTGTATTGTCCTCTGCATGAGTGCTGGACCAATATGTATGGTCTCTTGTAGCAGCTTAGTTCCATGAATGGATTCAGTCTGCACTACATAAGTAACAAGTAGAGATTCCTTTTGACATAATCCGATTGCTTACTGTAGCCATCTACCCTCTTTTTATTCATATGTAAGTAGGACTTTTGTGATAGTTTGTTATTCTTTTAACATATATCTCGAAGGGCAAGTTCCTAGTAACATGCATTTTGTCCTTTTTCATGTATTCCAGATCTTCCCCAACTGAGGAGTATGACATCTATGGAGCTAGGTTGTGATGCAAGAGGCTATTCTCGTGCGGGAAATGATACAATGACCTGGTATTGCGTGGTTCTTGCTGGGAGACCAAGCCTTGAACTTAATCAAATGCGTGAAGTAAGCTCACTTTTGTTGGATTTGCTGACTTCGGTTGATTTTGTAGTTTATCCCTAGAGTCTTTACTAAAGCTGCAGCTTACTGAACTCTTGAAGTGTCCTTTACTTGATTGTATCACTGATTATCGTTTGCTACTTTATTACAATATTTATTGTCTTTTTTTTGCACTTAAGAATGTACACATTCACCTGAATGGAACGTCGTTTGTCCTAACCAATATATTTTAGGGGCTGGGTGGGTGGGTTTTTTTCTGTGGCCTTTTCTTTCTTTGCTCTTCTTGTATTCTTGTCCTGTGTTGCTTCAGTAAGCAGGCCTTTAATAAATTTCCGTTAATCTTCAAAAAAAAAAAAAATAAAAAATTCACCTGATGTTCTCATAGACCATTCGCAGGGTCCAAGATGTATTATTCGATGATATGGAGTCAAATACTGCTGATAAGGACCTTTCAGTCCCACCACTGGCTGCCAATGCGTTGAAAGAGAAGCGTTTGACATTTACATGGCTTGATGGAGAAGCCCAAAAGGTGAGATGTTACTTTGTCATGTAACATGATTTTTTAACTATGTAGGTGCTGAGCTTGTCTTTTAGTAATTAATTTTTAAAATATTTGTAAACAAATTGATTGAATTGGCAGGTACCCCCATGGTTTTAAATATCATCTGATATGACTCGGTATTGTCCGTGTCATATCGGTTTCGGTCTGAAACAATACTAGTCACCACCAGTGTTCACAGTTTCGGTATCGCGTTATGTTTCGCACCCTTGGGATAAAGATACATATCGGGTATCGGTAGGGAAATATCGGTTGTATCGCGGAATGTATCGCACTTTTTGGGAAACATTAGGAAATTGATTGAATTTTTCAATGAAACTTCAGGGATTGTTCAAATAGACCTTAATACACACATTTAAATCATCATATGTAAAAACGAAAGTCCACATAATGGAGTTCCTTTGTAAAAGAATCCTAAGCTATGCGCTGTCTGACTGAACTGATGCAACTATTGTTTAAATTGATTTAATAAGATATATAAATGTAAGAAGACATTAATGAAAACACAACCAATTTATTGACAAAGTAAAACAAGCAAGAGAGTTAAGAAATATATCTATGGATGATGCAACTGACTGAGTATCCTCCAAATGCAGTTTTGACTATCCTAGTTCAACGCAATGCAAGCTATCCTATATGGCCTAAATCTATTTGAGGACTCAATAAAATCTAGAAAATGGCTAACTGGATTCAACAAACTATGACCCTTACGCAGAGTCGGAACACGGCTGACCGCACCAGGGGTGCAGGGGGCGGCGCGCCCCTGATCAGGGTTCGGGGCAGAGCGCGCAAAAGCCGTACGATTTTTTTTTTAGGGAGGAGAAACTAGAAAAAAATCGAACAAAAAATCATTTTTTCCTACAAAATGGGGGGCTCTTGTGCGTCTGACCGATACCTGGACGATATCGTCTAGGTATCGATGATATTTGGAGCCCACAGTACAAACAAATCACGATATTTTACCGATATATCGTGCGATATCGATACATCGTGTGATATTATCGATATCGCACGATATATCGTGCAATACACAGGAGTCGGTCATTTTTTTGTCATTACTGGCCCGTTATTTATTGGCGCTGACCAATACCGATAATATCGGCCGATATTATCGGTACGGCCGATATTATCGGTACTGCAATCACTGGTCACCACGCTGTTATGGGATCAAATCAGACTGGATCAGGGTGAGTCGTACCAGCTTTGGTCCCCAAGCGAGTTGCATTCCGAGACCGGTACCTAATCCATGGGCACCTCTTAGTTGACTTGGACCTCATACATGTCAACTTTTGCATTCTAAGCACTAATTTTTGTTGAAAACCATGGAGAGTGTTTGCTATTGGTCTTTTATAATAGAGAGTGAATGAGCTTTGGCAATATGTTTCTTTTCTGTTTGTAAGAATATTTTCATGATCCTATTTTTGGAAAAGTGGATCTTTTCATGATCATGGATCTTCAATGCTTTATGCTATTTGCTTTGAAAGCAATTATCCACATGCTCACAAGCCTCCACCAGCCCCATATACTTGACTTCTACAGTATGCATTCCAGCATTAAATTTCTTTGCCAATGGACATGACTAAAATTTACAGTGAACATTCTGTTACAGTTTCTGTTATAGTGTGGTGCCTCAAATGGTTCTTTGTACAATTCCTCAATCAATTGAAATATGGACCTGTAACAGTTGGATTCATGGGCTGTTACAATGAACGATTTTCATGTCTCAGGTCATTGATGTTTAGCGATTCCTTCAGTGTTGAAACCTGAAAGTGGTATCATATGTTTGCAATGCTGATTTTTTCTGTAATATAGGGTCATTTAATACTGTTTATGTATTAACACTGCCTTCTCTTATACAGAAGTATTGTTTTTTCTACCTCTTCTCTGAGGACAGCTATGAAACATGTGGACCTAGGAGGTACGGAGATCTTACTGATGTCCCTCGATTGTTCATTGTGCGGTACAAAAGAAATTCTACGAGAGATGATGCAAAGGTCAAGAAAAATCCCAAAACCATCTGGGATTCATTTCAAGAGGAGGATCTCAATCTTGCATCCCAGCTCGTGGCAAGGTTTAATGGTTCAGGGGACATTCAAGAGGTATTCATGTTACTCGATTGTGAGATGGTTAGCTTCTTATTGTATAGTGAACAGCTTAATTATCTTTTAGCCTTACATTATATCTTTTCCAATTAACTTTTTTTATATTTATAAATAGATTGTACTGATTATCATTTAACAGAGGGGTAGGTGAGCATTTTAACCACTCTTGGCATAATCACTACTCTCTTCCATTTATTATCTTATCTTGTTCATATTATAGTGCCAGTGAGACAATTTTGTCTTGTTGATTACCATAAGGAACTGCAGTTGTTACGGAGGAAATATCCCCTTCAGTTGTGATGATCTGAGCTCTTGAACTAACTTCAACTATGTTTTGTAAATTATAATCATGTTTCCGAAGGA
This sequence comes from Liriodendron chinense, assembly GCA_003013855.2. Lineage (NCBI taxonomy): Eukaryota > Viridiplantae > Streptophyta > Magnoliopsida > Magnoliales > Magnoliaceae > Liriodendron > Liriodendron chinense. Next base: position 470,552 of record PVNU02000736.1, on the reverse strand, counting down.
GCCAAAGGCTTTATGACCTTACAGAAACTGGTATTTCTTTGATGATATTAAATTCTTAAATAGAAGTGGGAACCTTGCGATTCTTAGTTATCAAATTCAATGCTCGGAAGAATATGTAAATGGACTCAATGGTATATTTCGTGCAAAAATTGTATATGCAGTAACTTCCCCCTTTATTACTTACTGTGCTTTTCTGATGGACCATTTTGTTTCTCAATTTTATTTCCAGATAATTCAGTGGATTTCACAGATAATCAAGGATGGAGACTCTAGGGATCTCCCTTTTTTTGTAAGTAGTATTCATAAACACGAGCATGCTTTTGAGACCAAAATTTATCTCACAAGTAAATTAAATTGTTTACACTGATGTTTCGAGATTAAATTCTTCATGCTGAAGTTTTGAAGCATGCATAGTGATTCAAGTCAAATGACATGTATTCATCATTTTTCAGTGATTTGCATCTGGAGAACTTGTCGCAGATGTACCAATGTGCCACATTTGCTCCTTTGGTGCAATTTATGTTGTTCATAGGACCCTTTTAGTACTGTGCAGTTGGGAATGTAAAGTTCCCTCTGAGGTTATCTTTGTACTCAAACACTGTGGTTATAGCCATACTCGAGAATACCCCTTTCATTGCACTGAACTGGTGTCGATTGGTACTTCCAATTGGGAGATTCCTACCATTTTCTACTTTTGAAATATTTAAACTTAGGAAGGAAGCATGGAGGAATTTGGGAAAGTATTAAACCCTAGAGAGTTACCAAAATACCCCTCGTGGCTCCTTTGCATGATTTCAACCATCAATGTTTTTCTTATCTTAGTTACCGTATTTTACTTCATGCTCTGATTTTATTGAGCTTCAGCTGATCTTATTTATGTAGTTATTCCAAGTGTGCTTTCTCATGTTCTTATGCCAATTTGTCAACATGTGGAGATCCTTATCAAGATGTTTCCCGTGAAGGCTCCCGCATGCAAAGATACCTTGTGTTCAAGTGTTGCCTTGTTCATAGAATGGCTATAGCTTGTGCACTGCTGTTTTCTGAAATACTTTCTAAAGTAATTTCCTCAATTCAGCTGGTTCTATCTTCTGGAAATAGAGATTGTTTAACTCGTGTCATCATCCTTCAGATCACTCCATGCACAGTTCATTTTTGGTGTGTTTGCATAATGATAGTTTTAGGAGTTGCAAGACTCGAAGATATTTCAACTGTTGCTTCAGCAAATCAGATGTGCTCTACCTGAAATTCTCTGTGATGCTTCTGTTTTGACCTCCCCCTACAATCTGCAGGATGTGCTAATTGATATGTTTTGCTTCATGCAGACAGCAAAGACTCCGGAGCTTATTCCAGAGGATACTGATCCAATCTGGTCAAAGGGCGCCCAAGGCATCCTGTCTTCAAGCAAAGGACTGAAACAAAGGATTCGGAGCATAACTTCCAATATGTATGATCGAATGAGAGATCCAAGGCTCGGTCCAATTTTTCTTTTAGGAGCATGCTTATCTTTTGGCAGCATCTGGTTGCAAAGGAACCAAACAACACAACCAAGCGAAGAGGTGAGGTGGTAAAAGATACAACCCAGAATGCCTTTAAAGTATATTAGAAATTTAGAAGGGCAAATACTTAACCTCCAGAGTGTTATTGGTAAAACCAAAAAACATTTAGTATTTGTGTGCACGCGCACGTGTGGTCTGGACATAGCTCTGTGAGGCTGTCAATGGGCACCAGGATTATGGATACCCAAAGTACCTGACCCATATTCAGACCCAAGGGAATCGGATTGGGGTCCGGTTGCATTTGGATACAGATCTAGACCCGAAATGTTTTTTTTTTTTTTTTTTGAAAGAGGACGAAAATATTATTAGGGCCAGAGGCCAGAAAATACAGAAAACAAAAGCAGAACAACAAAAGAGGACTATACAATCCCACCTAACTGGGCCAGAGATGCCCGGCAAAACTGAAAAACAAAAAGGAAAAATGGGCCAGAACCCAGATACACAACTGAGGCCCACAACCTAAAAAACATCAAGGGGCCCAATCTCTAATATACATCAACACAGTATTGAAGACCCTAGCTGAGGATTACAGAAAAACCAAGAATTCCTTTCACCCTGAATAGCCAAAGCACAGCTAAAAGGGCCGGTCTCCACTTATGACCACCAACAAGCCCTCCACCATCTCCATGCCACGAACTAAAGAGGCCTCCAATGGACTCCAGCATAATCCAAGAGACCTTAGACTGACTAAGAAGTAAAGACCAGACCTATGCAAAAGTGCAGTGAATAAAGAGATGATTCACTGACTCCCCATCTCGAAGGCAAAGGAGGCAGACATTAGGCAGAGGATGAGGCCTCTTTTGTGGAGATTGTCAATCGTAAGAAAATACGATTTCTTCCTGCGAGCCAGGCGAATGCAGCAACAACCTTAAGAGGAGCTCCATAATGCTACACTGGACCCATGTGCCTGTAACCATCAGAAGACTTGGGTTGAGCCAACACTGAGTATAACAAGCGCCCCGAAAAGGAACCCGATTTACCGAACCGCAGCAGAGCAATCCGAACACCCAGGGAAGTCTAGATACCCTATAGGCAAGCAAGCAAACAGACAAGGTCATCCACCTCAGAGTCCCACACACACCCAAAATGATATTTTTATAAACCCGAATTGAGATCTAGACCCAAATACGAGTCCAGACTGATTCTAAACCATATTTCCCTTAGGTCTGGATATGGGTGCACCTATGCCCGACCCAAATCTGTCCATTGCCCAATAGAAATTATATATACATGTAGAGAGTGGATTCGTGCCTATGGAGGCACTGTATTTTCGTGTCTCCGTGTAATTTATGCACACATGGCATGCATGGATGAGATCAAAACCATCAACTTCATATTTCCTGTAGTGAATGGCCATGCTTTAAAAATCAGTGTTTGGATGATCCTAGCCCTTTATTTCATGGCATATTTATGAACGCTAATGACACAAATCAGCAAAAGCTTCCATTAAGGGAGAAAAGGTCCATTTATTAGATAGTTAAGATAGTCCAATCAAAGAAATTTTGGTTAGGGGCCAGTCAAGGGCAGAGGATGAAGGATGGTATTGGGATCATCATACACACACCACGTGTGGTACACAATCTGGACCCTGAAAATCACTGATCTTTTCCTGAGCAAACTTAACACTCTCCAATGACCTAGAAATACCTGGTTCCACAAGAACAACTTCCTTTCTTTCCATGGTTTGCTCATATGGTTGCACACATATAAATATTTACCTAGATGTAATCAATTCAGTTGTGAGCTTCTGTACTTCTTTTTCAGATAAAAAATAGAGCAGACAGAGCTACAAGGAGAAGTCGCAGGGCAGCAACAACTTCAAGCCATGACCGTTCATCTTCAATCACTGATGTGGAACCCAAAGACGCATATCAGATGTTACAAACCGACTCTGATTCGGAATAGCTGATGTTGTGGGAAAGACCGAAGTTCGAAGCTCACAAGGAGGTGCGAGGGTCTACCAAGTTTGAAGCTCACAGATACCAGTTTAATTATAAATTATAGCCAAGCAAATGCTTGTAAGTCATAAAAAGCTATGGCCAACATGCATTTGATGTCCATTTAGCAAGCCACTAATTAGACACACCCTTTTCAACTTTTTTTCGCAGTACAACAGGACAACTCTTATCTTCTTCAATATTCCATTACCAAAAGTAGAAACAAGGGTGTATTTATCAAACATTGTAATGCGACTACCAATTTTCTTTTATTTACTCTCCATTTTCATTGAATTGGCTGGAGCAAGAAATGCGAATTTCCGTTGTGACTTTCATGAAAAACCAGAATTAAATACAAGCCTTGTTTGAGAACTGATATGGGAAATGCCATGTTCTAGATATTTATATTCAAGTTCTTGATTAGGATGATATTGGGGATAAGTCAGTTGGATTACCTCACCATGAGCCATCATCCTAGGAACCTCCAGATGGATGATCTGGATTCAACAACCTTTTGCAGTCAGCGCTATGGTGATTAGTGGCATCGGAAGAAGAGCTGTTCATTGCTGACCTCTTTCTTGGAGTTCTCCCTGCCAAAGCATGAAGGCCGATCCTTGTCTGTTTACTCTTTCACCCCTTGGTAGGTATTACTACATTTACTCCATCAGCTACAAGGTAGTTTACTTGGATTGAGATCCCTATGGGTGCCAACAAACAAACAAATAAATAACTATGGATTTGGATCGTATCAGCTTGCTTTCTCATATAAACATGTGAAGAAGGGAAATGACATTTTACGAAGGAAATCTCAAGTAAAGGAAAATCCATTTGGCCTCATTCATTTGCAAGAGGTAGGACACTACATCATGTCACCGTCTTTTTGGTGTGTTTTTAGTACAATGGATTCAGATCATGGAGTGCAGTCTACAACACCATTGAACCATGTTTTCCATTTTCAGAGTTTTTGTTTGAGTAGCAAGTGGTAATCTTATGTTTGTGAGGCAATCCTCACCTTGTATCTTGTTCTTGGAAAATTGACTGTAGAAAAGAGCAGTAATTGCCAAAAGGCTGTGTAGGTTAGTGGAAATTAAAACATAAATGAGCAAAGGAAAACATAACATCTAAGAAAAATTGTGGTGAAGGAAAAGATTTCCTTTTCTTTAAAGGAAATTAAGGAAAAGGAAAATTGATTTCTTCAATTCTTCTGTTTTTCATAAACTAGGGAAACGGGCAAATTTGAAGAAATCGATTTTATTTACTCAATTACTGTTTGATTTCCACTGATCCAAACAGCCAGTATAGCAAAATGTTCCTTCATGGAAAAGTGTTTTTTTTTTTTTTTGTTTTTTTTTTCAAGCAACCTTAATTCAAACAGGCAACATCATCGAGAATGAAAATCCACTGCTGTCGTTCATATCCATGGGCTTATAGCTCAAGTGGCAGACTGAGTGAAGATAGCCTCCTTTCAACACTGAGGTCATGGCATCGAATCCCATAGTGGGGTGGCTAACGTTGTGACGTGACTAACAGGGGTGGGTGGGTGTACTAACAATGGGATGTCGGAACTAACCCCCCCCCCCCCCAAGAATAATAATAATAAAAAAAAAACATCATTAACGAAGGCAACCCCTAAATCAGGCAGACATGCACAGAAAAAGAAAATCAACTGTCCACATTTGATCTACATGTGTGGGCGGGCACGTAATGCGCTCCAGGCTTTTTAACTCAAATAGCACGCAGCAATGGGAAGTCAATCACGGTTAATAAAATAAAATAAAATTAATGACACTCCAACAGTAGACATGGCACAGTTGTAGAGCAATCCAGGTCGCCCAAATCGCTTGCCCCATTGTGGATGAGCATATGCGGCATAGGGTGAGAGGATCACAATAACCAACCGATGTTGCTCCAACGACAAGGTGCCACCAGTGGTATCAGAGGAGTCTGGCGGGGACCCTTAGCTTGGGCTTTTTCTCAAGCCCAGGGGACCTTTACTGAATAGGACGTGCGTGTGGCTAGCTCTTATTATTATTATTTTTTTTTTATCTAACAAAATGCTAGCGTCAGTGCATGAGATCCAGCCCTTTCATCAAGTACCCCACATCATGTCCCAAAATTCATGTGGACCAGAGAATTTAAAAAGAGGGGGAGTCTCTTTTCATCACTCAAAACGAAATGGAATTGCGTCCCGTCCCCGATAAATGAGGCAGATCCGAGGATCAAGTGGACGACACAGCGGGGATTGAGCTCCTACCGTTGAAAACTTTTATTGGGGGCCACAGAAGTTTTGGATCGTAATTTGTGTTTTCCTTCATTTAGGTTTGTGTGACCTTTATGAGAAGATTGGATGGAAAGTAAAGATCACAGTGGGCCCTATGAAGGTTTCAACGGTGGACGTTATTATCACCTCTGCCTTTTGTGGTTTGGTCTACTTGAGCTTGGATCTGTCTATTTTTGGGCTCCTAAAAATGGATGAACGGCGTGGATAAGCTACATCACGGTGGGTCCGTTCCACAGAGCCCCTGCGTGGACCCATTTTCGTCCGGGACGGGACCCAATCCGCTTCCCCTCAAACACACCCCCCGCTCTGGGTTCCTGCTCTTTTAGGTTTCTCAGCTGCCAGCCCGAAGCCGTTGATTATCAAGGGGGTAATCTCTCTCTCTCTCTCTCTCTCCTCTCTCCTCTCTCTCTCTGATTCTGGGTTTTGAATAGGAGCCACTGCAATTCATGATTCTGGATTTTGCTCCTGAGATCGTCTTTTCAATTTCTTGTTTTTACGGTTTGTCTTTTTCTTTTCTTTTTTCCTTAAAAAAAATCTGATAGTGAAGGATTTCACGCTTTTAACAAGACGATCGAAATCCGGGTTTCTTGGATATTGAATTTAATTATATGATTGCATGCTTTTGGTTCATGAATTGCATAGATGACTTTGTTGCTCAAAATCCCTTATCTTGTTTTACAAAATTGAAACTTTTTAGACCCATTTGAGGTGGAAAGGTGAGATAATCAGCCATCATTCTGCTTGATATCATTCTTTTTGAAATTTCAAGTGGATCTTGAATTTTCAGAATTCATGGGATCGGATTTTTCTTTTCTTTTTTCCTTTCCCTCTTTTGAGCGAGGACGTCAGCGGAATTTCTTTAATGTTTTACTGCAATATTGTGCTTGGCTTCTGTGATATTTTCTCTATGGAGAAGCGCATTTCTAAACAGTGCCTGAGTAGGACTCGAGTAACTTTACTTTTGAATTTTGGTCGTTAATATAGAATCCATGTCAATTTTCCCTGTTATGAGAGATGGTTGCATTTCTTATGAATTAGGAATCTAGGATTTTCTGGTGATGGGGAAGGACTCTTCTAAGCCAAAAGAGTCAGGAGGGAAAGGCAAGGGAAAGCAGTCCAGTGGTGGAGGTGACGAGAGTGCTTCCAAGGGTAAAGGGAAAGGTGCAAAGTCGGCAGATGGACTCGGAACTTGCACTTATGTTAAAGGTGTTTACTTCCCCTCGCAGTCAACCTGCTTCTACTTTATCCTTACACGTCTTGTTTATAAATTATAATTGTTTTGGTTGCCTGCATAACATGGATGTAGTGGTTTTGTTTCAGTATTTAAGGATGAAATGGATGAACCCCTCCATGGGTTTATTGATGAAAGCTTTACGGTTATTGCATAAATGACACAAACTTGAAGTAACTGCCTTAATTAAGAAAGAACCCGAGGGATTTGGCTTATATCCCTAAAGCTGATGATAATAGCATCTTTGTCATGTTGCATTATTGTGAATCTGTTATAATATTTTTATCAACTATAGATTTGATGTGGAACTATTGTGAATTGTTTTAAGCCCATGTTACGCATGGCATTTAGGATCTTCGATTGTTTTATAGTGCTTATGATTGCCTCTATGGGCACAAAGGCTTGTCCTTTTGAATTGTTTCTTCTCAATGTCGATTTCCCCTCAATCGTATGTAGATGTTAGACTCGGTTCAAGTGTTAGAGATTACCTTCTTTGCATGCCATTCTTCATGGGTTTAGAATAAGTAATGAAGCATTCTCTTGTTAATTACTGTTTATGCAACCTTGGAGTTCTTGTATTGCTTGGCCTGAGAAGGTGGGTCTAGTTGGCCAACACTTGTATTTCCTGTCTGCTGCATGCCACCTTGTTTCTTTTGTTTATTCATCTTTAGTGAATATAAAAGAATCTGAAATAATGCATAATGAAGAAAAAATAAACATATTCATAAAGAATATGTAATCCATTCCTTTCTGTTATAACTAAATTTATTATAAAGAAAGCTATATATAATAGGGACCCAACCTTAACAGGCAAGATATATGACGAAGTAACATGGTTTGACTTTTAAATCAACATCTGTATTTGCCTTCATACTCTACTCTTACTGTGGAATATAGCAGGAGGAATCTTCAACACTGAGAACAGCACTGCTGCTTCAGACTCTGCAAATCATAGATGCTTCAATATAAATAGCTTATTTTCTGCTTTTCCTTGTGCTTCCCATCTCTGAATGTGATTCACTTTCCTGCCTTCCGAGTAACTAACATACAGAGTTCAAGAATAGCCTTTCTGTTTCATGAGGTTTGCTAATTTCGTTTGGAGCCATGCACATCCATATGTGGGAACACTTGCATGAGATCTGAGCTTTCCATACGGTTGGAAATAAGTCTTGGATTTTCTGTCTAAAAAATCAGTCAATTTTACTCTTCAAGTGGGCCACATTGTACAAAGTAAATTGATAGTTAAAATATTTTTCTAGTGATTCATTTGTTATGATATGAATTGCCCACTTGATCTATGAAATGGCCTGATTTTTATGGAAGAAGATCTAAACAATGTATCTCATCCGATTGAAAGTTTAGATCTCACACGCGTGTTACTTATTTCCATGTGTGCCCGCTTATCGATATGTACGGCTCCCACACGCATGTGGAAGTAGCAAACTCCTGTTTCAGATTTCAGTCTTGGGTGGTTTTGCATTTCAGAATTTCCATATGTTTCTCCAGGGCATTTGTCCATCTCTAGGGCTGCTAAATATGCCCCCTTCGTATGTTCGTACCACTAATCATATTTTTTATATTCAGCATATGTGATTTGACATTTTCTTTTCTTTTTCTGTTAGATAAAATGGTTTGGTTATTCAATTAAAGCATGATTTCATCATCATTATCATCATCCAAGCCTTATCCCAATTAATTGGGGTCAGCTACATGAATCCTGTTCCACCATTCCTCTCTATTGAGACCTTCAGTTGGACCATAGGTCATCAAGTCTTTTCTTACTACCTCCATCCATGTCTTTTTGGCCCTTCTAGAGCCTTCAATTGTACCAACTCACTCCTAACCGGTGCAATTCTTGGTCTCCATTGCACATCACCAAACTGTCTACATCCAATTTCCCCAATTAAGGTACGATGCCTCCTCCAAAATAGCTACATAAGTTCCAACTATGTAACAAGGAGACAATATTTTGCCAGACATGGGTGTCAGTGGAACTCATCCTGCAGAAAAACAAATGTTTATATGGTTTTTTATGAATAACTAGCATGCTTCTTTGAAGTGTCATATGAGAACTGATCACCCATAGGCAATGGCACCGTAACTTGTCATATGCATATGATAGGCCCCAACATAAAGATCACCCAGCACAAAATTCAGGCAGGTCCATTAATCAGGTGCACTGCACGGTTGGAAATTTGGAATTATGGACAACTGACAGTCTCACCCAACATAGAGGCGAGGCCTATCTAATTAGCATATCAGCTTGATTTTCAAGATGAGTCCTGCCGGTCCAATCATCATGTGGGCTATGCCGTTGGAAACATTTGGACAACCAACGGTCTTACTCAACATACAGGACCCACCTAGTGATCGCATCAGCCTGATTTTCGAGAAAGGTAATCTTCATGGCAGGGTGACACAGGGCGATTAACCACTTGGTCTAAAAGCTCGAACCGATAGAGCGTGGCGAATCAATCCCTTTATCTCATAGCTCAGGCCCCTGCATCACACAGGCCAGGCCCTCGACTGAACCCTCTTTCGAGGGCCCCACATCTCATGGGTTCGCATCACACTAGCCACCCGCCTCACATGAGTGGGGCCCGCATCACACGGGCCGCCCACCCCGAGTGTGCCCCCGCATCACACAGGCCACCCCACTTGAGTCCGGTGTGAAAATGCTCCTGCATTAATCACCCCTAGTGAGGAGTCTCAAACACGAGACCTTCTGCTCTTATACCTCTTTGACACTGGGTGATTAACCACTTGGTGTAAAAGCTCAAACTGATAGAGTGTGGTGAATCAATCCCTTTATCTCATAGCCCATGCTCCTGCATCACACAGGCCAGGCCCTCGGCCAAACCCTCCTTTGTGGGCCCTACATCTCACGGGTTCGCATCACACTAGCCACCCGCCTCACACCGGTGGGGCCCGCATCACACAATCCACCCGCATCACACGGGCCACCCACCCCGAGTGTGCCCCCGCATCACACAGGCCACCCCACTCGAGCCCTGTGTGAAAATGCCCTTGCATTACAGGACCTACCCTTTTCATGGTGTAGTCCACCTTAGTTTTGAATAGGCCTGATTTTTGGGACAGTCCAAACAAAGAGTGGTGCACCTGATGGACGGGGTGAATCTTATACACATGAAGTTGTTCCATCCATTGCAGCAAAATTCACCTTGCTGTGCAACTATGCAAGTCATGCGAGCGTTCTACTCCGTATTTCAACAGGATATGTGGAGAATTATACTGATTAGTAAGGGTATTTTGGGCATACTACTATTTGCTTTTATATAGTAGTATAGAAAAGAAAGCCATAAATAGTTGTGTTTCGTATTTAGCAATATGCTTTTTTTGACTATTTTTAATGACTTTTCTATGTTTCATGCTTTGAGGAACCAATGTACTCTTTTATGATGTAGCCTTCAGTGTTATCATATAGCTGTATGGATGTCAGCATGTCAATTCTCTATGGTCACCATGTGTAAGTTCCATATTTATTCCAAGTTCCTCTGTTCTAATATTCTTTGGCCTTTGGATTTGTTTCAGCGAGACATATATTGTGTGAGAAGCAAGGGAAGATCAATGAAGCATACAAGAAGCTGCAAGATGGCTGGCTAAGCAATGGAGACAAGGTTCCTCCTGCTGAGTTTGCAAAGGTAAGTTTCTTAGCTGATAATCCTGCAAGTTCAAACTTGTTTTGAACACGTATAAAGCCATTCATGAATGGTGTCAGGGAAGTATTTTCCCATCAATAAGTTTTTTTATATTGCAGAGTAAAGGTGTTTTTGGTTGCACCAATGTCCTTAAATATCATGAAAATTTGCACCCAATTTGACTGATTATCATGAAACATTACGAAATTTCACATAGAGATGACAATGGGAGTAACCCACTCAGGCCTCAACTCACCCGTCAAGTCTGTGGCAAAGAGTGATATTTGTGCAACAAGAAACACCTGAATTAATAATAATAATACTTGAGAAATATCCAACATCTATTTTGGAAGGTACATGGCCAGCATTAAAAAACTGAACGAGTACTTGAATTACTCAGTGACCCAGCTCAGGTCGAAAGAAACTCAGGTCAAACAAAAGGTTTTTGAGACCCCCCCAAAAAATTGATGGAACACTCAAAACCTTGAAAATCAGTTTACAGCTTTAGCCAACTCAAACATACTAAACTGATGTCTTAATCAAGCCTCAGGTGGGCTTGGGCTCTATTCATCATTGAGTCATATAGCCTGGAGATTTTTTTAGGCTGGGAAAAACTGAGATAGGGGTAATCACTTTGAAACTTGGTATCATATGGATGAAAAACTTCCTACATTCATGCATTTTCACCAGCAAGTTTGTTTTTAGGTAGCTGCAGAGTATTCAGAGTGTCCATCAGGGAAGAAAGGTGGAGACCTGGGATGGTTTCCACGAGGAAAGATGGCCGGCCCATTTCAAGATGTTGCTTTCAGCACGCCCATTGGAGCTACCAGTGCACCATTCAAGTCAACGTATGTATTTGCATTTTTTGAATCTGCAACCACATCGCAGTGCCTAAACATGTATAGCATTTAGCACATGCCTCTTATATGGAGGCCGTTGAATGGTCTAGATAGACCAAGGGACTGAAAGGTGGGATGTGCTCTCAACTTTTAAGGCCACCAAAAATGTTTGCCATGCCTGGGCTTTTATGAGCGAGGTCCAGTGTGTCATCACTCATCAGTACCACTAAAGTATATTACTAATATTAGTTGGGATATAGTTAAAATAAACAATAGAGAAGAAATTGCACGGCTGTATCACTGTTGGCTCCTCAGGTTTTCTGGGGTGGCTGCATCTGACAACGGATGGTCTGAGAGAGCCAGACAGGTTATTTATTTTATCACATTTTGATCTTCGTCAAGACTACCTTTATTTTCCTTTTGGAAATGCAGGCATGGTTACCATATAATCTTATCTGAGGGGAGGAAAAACTGATGGAACCTGTGATCGCAATCGGACTTGATGAGAATGAGCATCTAAAGTTTCATATTTACGAATTGTTGAAGGAAACAGTGGGTGAAAGAGAGAGAACTCAAAACTTTTCAAGTTTCGTTTAGCAGACTACTTCCTATCAGCAGTCATAATGTGTGAAATTTGAGTATCAGATTTTTCTTCTTCAAGGATTTTTTTTTTTTTTTTTTACACAAATTATCAACAATGGTCGTTCATATGCATGCTAGAAAACCATATGAGTGGATATGCTGGTGAAATGGGTAAACACCCTCGATCATCCATTTGAGGCAGGTGAATCTGCCAGAAATTGCATCCAAGAAGTGCTCTCTCCACACATATCTGCCCACATTCAAACAGCTTCAAGTCTGATTTGGAGCTAAATGGATGGCAATTTGGGCGGAGTGCATTTCATCTGCTGCAGAAATGGGAACGTAGCCCCCTGATCAAAGTAGAGGATATTTCCCTTTCATTCTTGTTCTGACAGGCTATGTTAGGGGTGAAATTGAGGCTATGTTATCAGATGTCTCTCATGGGAGACATCTGATGAACTATTTTGGTTTTTATTAAAGAATTATTTGAATCTGAAGAGGTAAAATTTTGGTCTTTACAAGCATCAAAAGGGCCATCTTCAAATTACTTTCATCTCCAGCTTGAAGCAAAACATATATGGGCAGTCCCATCATATTCAATAGAAGCCACTACCATTGGTACATGAAAGAAGAGAGGATGTCTCTCCCGTGCTCTCCTAGTATCCTAGGGGGCCTGCAACTACACTAATGCATATACTCGTGAATTTGCAATTACATCCTCGAACCAGCAGGAGCAATGTAGCCACTTGCACTGCAACGAGGGAGTGTTTTCTCATGACTTTGCCTACTAAAGCTGGCAGATTGTATGTTCCTCTGCCTTGGTTGAAGTGGTCAATGAAAAGACGTGAAATGAGCAACAATTGACTGCAACTTCCTTCACCTTCTTAGCATGTGAATGCATCCCCAAGCTTGTAACGTACAGTTGGATAGGCATGCATGCATATTTGTTTACTACAATATTTGCATTTCTTTCAATAAAATAAGAGCAAAGGTCAGACGTTTATTGGAATGCGGTGAGTGCTGGGTTTAGGGAGAAAACACAGAGGGAGAAAATCCCAAAGAATCAACATGGTTGAATTGTGTGGCTTGTGAAAGGAGAGTTTTTTCTTTTTCCTCTCAGTCTCTTGTTTCTTGCCCATCCTGCTTCAGTCCTGCAATTTGGGACCTACTTGCTAGGATCAATTTGTACAAAAGAAAAATCAAGACTAAGTTAATCATCAGCTTTGATGTTGGAAAGGCTAACAAGTAGTAGTGTTATTATTATTATTACGAGTCGCTCCCAATTGTCAAAATAGTGAAGAAGATCAATGTATCGTTATAAATGGGCTGTCCTTGTCCCAAAACTGGTGGTATTACCGTTACAGGCTTGTTTGGGTTGGGGACTGGTTCCTTATCCCAAATTTGGTGGTATTACTGTCACAGACTTGTTTGGGGACTGGTTATTAAGAAGCCCATTTGGAGAAGTCTGCCGATTTGTTGGTGGAAGTTCAACTTTGATTGATGGGTCTTCCCTTGGAAATTGAAGTCCACATGGCATCATCGAAATTACTGTGAGAGACGATAAACTTGAGTTGGATATTGTGTTCTTCAGGTCCAGTAGCTTTGGAAGGTGAACGAGATCTAGGCTCTTGACCCTAGAGAAGGTTTGAGGCGGGTAAAGATGCCTCCAAGAATGTTATCTCTTGGACCTCTCATAAACTGGACCCTTGAAGTTGTATATTGTTTTTGGTGAAATTTAGGTACAATAGCTTTTGGTAAGTGAATGTGGATAATGCAGGGGTATTTTCACACCGGGCTCGAGTGGGATGGCCTGTGTGATGTGGGGGCACATTTGGGGTGGACGGCCCATGTGATGCAAACCCATGTGAAGTGGGTCCCATGAAGGAAGATTCAGCCAGAAGTAAGAGCCAGAGCTATGAGATAAAGGGATTGATTCGCTACGCTCTATCAATTCAAGCTTTTAGAGCAAGTGGTTAGTCGTTCTACGTCAAAATGATAGTGGTATTAGAGTGAAAGGTCTCTTTAATTTGCCACACTCTATCAATTGGAGCTTTTAGAGCAAGTGGTTTAGTCATCCTGCATCGATATCGCCTCTTCTTTAGCCAGAGAGGGAGTAAACTGTTCGACTCATTGTAGGGGAATTCTTTCCACGCGTCCCTGATGTTTTTGGCTTTGTTGTCTTAGTAAATTCCAGCCATCTCTCAGAAAACAGAAAATACCAACAAAAAAATGAAAAGAGATCCGTATGCGAATGGTGGTTTGCAACGGCTTTACCTCTGGGTACTGAATGGGTATCGTCCCTGATGTTTTTGGCTATGTTGTCTTAGTAAATTCCAGCCATCTCTCAGAAAACAGAAAATACCAACAAAAAAATGAAAAGAGATCCGTATGCGAATGGTGGTTTGCAACGGCTTTACCTCTGGGTACTGAATGGGTATCAAGAACACATAATTCACCAAAATTGAACATATTAATACATAGAAATCACGGCTCTTCCTGAATCCAACACAACGGCAAGACAATTTGAACATTCCCAATAGGTTGCTATTTGTTGCCTCAACCACTTCAAATAAAATAAAATAAAATAAAAAAGGGAGGAAAATACTGGAAGACAATAGTGCCAGAAGTTCATATTGAATAAAGCAATGTGCATTTAGTACGTGGATGCTTCTGAAATAACTGGTTGGCATAGATATCCTTGGGAGAGTGATCCGCTCAAATTTTCCATCAGGATAAATGTCACAGATCTGAACTTGGACTAATGGATGGTGTGGTAAATTCACTTGTGATGGTCTGACTAAAGCATGAAACTCAGCACCTTGATCTGAACTTGGACTAATGGATGGTGTACGTACTCCTCCATAGCTTTAAGCTGTACGTACTCCTCCATAGCTTTAAGCCATACAAGGCTTGGCCTTTGCAAGGACCGTCACCAACTTCATTATCTTTTGTCAATAGAGATCTCCTCTCCTCTCCCCTCCCTCTATGATGGGGGGAAATCAAATGTAATATCTATCAAATCAAGATTATTACATTTTGTGTTCTCGTCTATTATTGTATTATATTCTTTCTGGATGATCCCAGTCTACTCATGCACAATGTCCCTAGTCAACCAACCGAGTTGGCTCGGACAAATTATTGATGTCATCACCACCTGTGCTAACCAACTGAGATGGCTTGGAGAAATTAATGACATCATCACTACTTTTACTCTGTTGCTCACCTTTTGTCCCTTCCTAAACTGTTCATCCAGTAGGCCCAATCTGGAGGTGGACCATGTAGCAAAAATCCCACCAATCAGAGATTCAGAGATTCATTGTGCCTACAAATGATAGTTGTAAGAAACAATCCTAATTTCAAAACCTTAATATGGACGATGAGGATCTCTAAACCATCTTTTCCAAGATGGGACCTACTAGATGAGAAGACTGTCAGAAACCTGCAGAAATGGTCAAAAGGTAGCTCTGGTTACTCTCAATTGAGAGAGAAGTGAAGCTTCATTGTTAAGGGTTTTCCTTTCAAAAAGGAGGAGAAGCAAGATGGTTGAACGTATTGCCACCATTTGGATGATGAAAAAAATGCACTTCAGATTTACTAATTAAATATGCATCTAAAGAGATCTTTCTCAAGGGGTTGAGGAATAATCCTTTTGAAACCAGGAGCTACATTGTCCTTCCTTGTAGCTATGCACAAGGATCTTTGCACTTCAGCCAAATGCAATGGAGGCTTCAAATATTTTTGACCTACCTGGATAACACTCAAATGATACTAGTTCCACTGCAACCAATGGAGATGGTTCCAAGTCCAAAGTTCCTGATACAAAAGAACAAAATAACCTCTCTCATCATACAGCATATAAAGAACACAACAAAATCTGATTTTCCATGCTTGAATTCAACTATGGCCAACAGCTACAACTCATCTTCACCAACCACCTTAAGACCCCAGTTCATGTCTTCGCAATGCCTGACGTAGGGGACAAGCACCCCTGTATCAATGCCTTTCTTAGCTTTGCAGTCATAAAAGGGAGGTGCATGAAAACAAGGCTCCATTGACATGGCTCGACGACAAGGAGGGTCAGGTGCAGTACTGTTCTCAGGCTTGTAGAGAATCCACGGCTTTAAGCCTCCAAGACCCTGTGCCACGTACCCAAATGTTGACCACGAACTCGTGACCAATGCATCAGTTAAGCTTAGAAGATACATTTCTGCCCATGCTTTCATGTTATGCATCTGCTTTTCAGTCTGCTGATATTCTTCATGGCTTGGCTGAAAGACACTGACTATTTCACCACTGACAGTTGGGTTTTCCCAATACATGTTCCTTATCTTCTCAAAGTACCCAGAGCTTAAGGATGTCATCAAAACAGCTTTCAGTCTTCGTTTAACAGTAGAGGAAGATGGTTCCTGGAGAGCAACTTTTGGCAGCAGTTTCTCATTCAAGGAGCAGGCAAGGATCTGATCCAATACGTGTTGGAAGGGACCAGTTCCAGTATCAAAGACTCTGATTTGTATACCAATCCGTTCTTCTGCATGAGCTAAATAAGCTTGATAAAACCGAGTGATCAAGCCCCACACCGAATTTGATGGGTGGAAAAGATATCGACCCAAATAGTGAAAGACCATGTCTTTCTTTGGGAAGAGTCTACTTAACTCTTCTTCAAACGTTGGGATCAGAAAGAGAGACGGCACAAAGTAGTTGTCAGATCTCAAGATCAACCAAGGGATTCTTTGAAGGAGGAGTTGATCTTGCTCGCAAAAGAAAAGCTTATCATAATCATCATAATCATGGGCTAAATGGAGATATGCAAAGGCAGGTAAATGACCCAGTTGAAATGTTTTCTATGTTGTCATTGATAATGTTGTTTTTCAACATATTGCCATAGCTCTGAGGAGATTTTTTAGTGAAGTTCTTGAACTGATTTAGAGGGAAATCAAGTGGCAGCAACCATGAGATCTTGGGAAACGGTTCACAAAAGAGGTCGCCCATGTCAGCCCCTCTATCGACAAGTAGGACTCTGTCTGCGAGGAGAGCATATAGAAATGTGGAAGCCAAAGTCAGGATCCTATTCCCCAAGCCACTGTATGATATCCATACCACATATTTACAATCTGTAGTCCCAGTATTGTGCCCAGACTTCAGCTGGTCCACTGTTTTGTTGTATGAATCGGTATTTGGACCACATTGTCTATGGAGAGCTTCATACTTCCGCAGCCTTGCCAAGAGATTGGATGAAGGCCTCTGATTTGATGTTTTGCGATATAAGACAGATTGGTACCTGCTCAGGCAGGATCCTTCGTCAAACCCAGTAGCAAGCAGGCCGCCAAGAAGTTTGTCCTTAAGCATGTCAGCTGACTGAGAGAGGCTGTCATCTCCCAAGCCTAGAAGTTCTCAGAAACAAGCCAAAGTATCAGGAATGTTATCAAAGCAGGTGGATGGGATTAAAAAAGAATAAAAGAAAAAGGAAAAGGAAAAAAAAGGTCAGTTGAAGTTACACATGATCAGTTGGGATTTAATGAGTGGAAATTTAGTGTCAAGTGACCAACAGGAAGACCCAGATATTATTATAAACCCTCAGTATTCTTTTGGACATTCAAATTTATGTAAGAAATTTTCTTTGCAGTCGCGAGATACTTAAAAAGTTTGTCAATATTGTGTAACTATATGTTATTGTGCTGTGTGCATGTAGCCTGGGTATATGTGTGGTTGAAAGTACATATATGCTTGTGCACAGTGCAGTCAATAGAGAGCTGTGAACTTGTGATCTAGACTTTACCCTAAGTGATGAGGCTTAAAAATCAATGGACTGGTTACATATACTTTCTAATCTCCATTTACATTTCCAGTGTTAAAGTCAAGAGGAGCAAGTTCCTAGAAACACTTTTTCCTGGAGCATTACTAACTTCTAGTCATGCAGTAAACATTTTCTTTTGGAATCAGCAATGCAGATCTGCTCAAAGATTTTTATTTTATTTTTTTTTTTTTTTTTTTTTTGTGGGGGGGGGGGGGGGGGGGGGGGGGGGGGGAGTGGATCAGTGTACAGGAATGGAAGGGAAGAAAATAAGCCAGCACCTGGCTATGAGGCACTGTCAGTACCAGAAGGATGTATAAAACTATATAGTGCTGAAACAGTAGTCAGTTGTTGAGCAACATAAGAATTAGACAACACTTAAGTTTAACCAAAGGCTCAAAAGACCTCCTTGAGAGAGTAAACATGAAAGTGGCACTGAGAAAGAGAACTCAAGCTGTATTTTGACAGAGAATACATGCACATGCAGTTCACCCAGAAGCTGTGACCAAGAAGCTCCCAATATGATTAGTAAGAACTTGGTGTTGCTCTAATACTATAGTGCCAGAGCTTTCTGTTATTTTGTTATGGACTAAACCAGGTCAAGAATTCCAACCAAGCAACGGACCACATAGCTTAGATGGACAATCTTTTGAACTCAGGCTGTATCCTTCTTCTTTTTACTTGACAAATACAGATAAAGGAAATTTTGAACTTCAATTGTACCCAAAAAACAAATTATGTCTAAGATTAAGAAATTTAAATGGTCCTAAAAAAAAATCATTCTGTAGACCCAACCAGAGCAAGATTAAATCAGATCACTTGTACAAGAAAAAAAGAAAAAGAAGGTAAAATGATCCAAGTCAAGTTCATGGGCGACTCAGATATCACAGAATGGAACCCTAGAAAGCAGAATCCACATACTCGAACTATTAGAGCAAGTACTCAAAAATCTCAATTTAAAACTCACGAAATTTGATGAGCAGTAAGAAAATCAGACTACAGGATAAGTTGTTTAAACTTGAGAAGCTCAATTCAGGCATTCAACCAAGTTTCAGGTTGAATTGGACCAGGGCCCTCATCGTGTCTCAGTTGACTTTAGAATGTTTTTGACATTTTGCTTTGCCAATAAACAATTTCATCTACATTGTGTTACTTTCCAGGGAGCAAGATCTTTCAAATAGAAGAACTAATGAAGCAAGTCTTAAAATGCAAAAGCGGCAGAATGGATATTGGAAAAATTAGCCACATTGCTAGAGCACCAAGAATGTATTGTATAGAGAATTCCCATAAAGTTTCAGCTTTGGCAACTCCTTGAATTTGATATGATCAAAACAGGATGCAAGCAGGAAGAAACAAAGAAAGGGAAACATAAAACTATAATTTTGTGAAAATGTGAAACTTTTTTTTTTTTTTTTGGGAAGGGAAACAAATGACAATTCCTACTAAAAATATCATATATAAAAAAAAAAAACAAGAAATAGAGAAAATAATAATTCCTACATTATGTGGCGTGTGAATTCAATCTGATTAAAACAGGAAGCAAGTGAAAACACCAAAACAACAATAAAGATTGGTGCATCTTGAAAGAAAAATGGTGTGAGAAAAGAAGATTCTGTCCATCTGAGTACAAAATTACAATATCTTCCTGACAAGACCCGAAAGGTAAACCACTTTTTTTTTTTCAAATGCCCCAAAAACCAGAATCTTCATTCTGCAGCTCCATGAATTGGATTTAATTAAATCACGATAATATGATGCAGTGAAAACAGCACTATTGTAATTTTGTGAAGGGGGGCAGCAAGAAAACATCTGCCAAAAACAGATCTTACTGAACAAACTCAACAGAATAAGAAACCATATTTCTCATAAAATAAATAAATAATAAAAAAAGCCACAGAACTACCTTTTTCAGATGTTTCTTCAGAACCTCTGCCTCCTTCAACTCGATGAATTCGATCTGATCAAAATAGGATACAATACAAGTGAGAACACCCAAGGCAAGGAAAAGCACTTCACTCCACTCCCCCCCCCCCCCCCCCTTTTTTAAGAACAAAAAAAAAAAAAAAAAAACAACCATTTCGAAATTCAAATCCTACTGACAATTTTCAAAACAAGCACTACCTTTTTGAACATTTGCTTTAAAGCCCAAGTCCTCTGAAACTCCACGGGCTCGATCTGTTGCTGGGTCTCGATGAATGCCACCAAACGTAGCCAAGATCAGCAAAACCATCAAACAAACAACCAAAATTGATGTCAATCTGATCATGTTTGAGCCCGATTTCCTCTCGCCAGATCGATGAAACCCGTCATTCTCCGGATCTGTACGCGTTGACGAAGATAATTGTCTCCTGATCCTCTTCATATCCATCAAATCCTCATCTGGGTATCCCGAATTTCAGCATATCTCGTGCGGAAATGAAATGGGTCTTTCGAAAACGGGATTTTCCCACCTGGCTTTAGTAGAAACTCGATCGTTATGCAAAATCAGCAGCAAAGCTCAAGAAATGAAAAAGAGGCATTAATGGAGTTTTTCATTTCTTTCTTTTTCAACGGAAAAAATGAAATTTCGAGAACTGGTAAATCCCAGATTGTTTGATCAGTTTTTCAGCTATCGTCGAATCTGGTTGCCGAGTAGAGAGAACCTTGCGATGCTGAGAAATATGATTTCAGTAGATGGACGGTTTTAGATTAGTCGGCACGCGGTCATTAGCCTTGAGTTTGTACACAAGAAATCGCAGCGTTGGGCCCGAATAAGCTGACGGTAGAGCCGGACAGGAACCGAGTTTGGTCGTTCGGATTAACTCTGGTAAAACTCTGTTAAAACTGTAAACGTAAACTTTGTTCCAACACACAAGGTCACACAAAGTCTACTCGGAAGGAAAAAAAAAAAAAAAAACCAAAAATCAAGTGGCTTCAATCGCAGCCCTAATCAGCTCGCCTCGAACTTAAACTTGACTCGAATACTGACCGACTCGACTCGAACTTAAACTTAACTCGAATATTGACCGACTCGACTTGAACTTAAACTTAACTCAAATATTGACCGACTCAACTCATTCATTCGACTCAGTTATATATATATATATATATATATATATATATATATATATATATATATATATATATAGAGCAGGTTGGATGACAAATAAACATAACTGAGAGCCTTAGAAAGGTTTCAATGGTGGACATCATTCTCCTCATTGTTTCTTGTGGTGTGGTCCACTTGAGCTTTGTATCTGCCTTATTTTTTGTTTAATGCCTTAAAATGAATTGTACAAATAAAAGGACATAGTGGATAAAACAAATACATTATGGAGGGACCCACAGACCTTTGATACCAGCTTGTTGGTTGGTGTTCACTTCATCAACCAACTCACGTGGGTAGAATGGGTACTACCAGTCCACCCCCACCAGGACCTATATAGAGACGGCCCTATTAGTGCTGTGGGGCCCACAATGATATATTTGTTTATCTAGTTTGACTAGAGACACCCTATTTAAATGTTTGTTCGAACATAATTCGAACACACCTGCTCAAGTAGCCAAATGATCCGATCTTGTCCATGTTTGACTCGAATAAGGAGGTTGCCCACCTCTAGCTGATGATTGCTGTAAAATTGAAAACTGCGTAGCTAAGCACCTACGGGTTTATCTTATACCTCAGTGCATCGATTTGTCCAGCTGCATGGATAGAACATTCTCATGTAGGCCTGTCATTGGATAGACCATCCCGATGCACGGAACCATCCTATCTGGACTAGACTTACGCACTACCGGCACATTGGCGAACGTAGACATGCAACACAATTGTACATTAATATCGGCACACCTGAAGATGCAGGTTGGCTCACAGATGCCTGAACCTGCACGCTTGCATCTGTGGCATATGTGAGTAGTCTAAACTTGTGGGACATTTTCATGGAGCGCACGTATATATATAATAATAAATAAAAAAAGTATTTATTTACATAATGTGTTAAAATCAACTTTCTAATCACCTTCATGAAATAATGACTAATCATGAATAATGCTATTATCAAGATGAAGGGTAACCAAATGTTCCCAACCTTGTAGTACATGTCCACCATGGAAAATGGTACAACCATCCTTTTTAGGACTCGCTTTGGCATCTTTGATTTGGAATATAGTGTAATCTAAATTATTGGAATTAAAGTGATTTTGAATTTTCAGCTTTGTTTGGCCTCTTATAATTGAGATCTGCGGAATTTAAAAATTGTATTTGGCAGCCTAAGTCTTGGCTAAAGAAGAATTTTGTAATATATTCATGTGATAATGAATTTGATAAAGTAAATCATGCTTAACACACCAAAATACCATACATGCATAACATGTTAAATAATCATTGTAATATGTTTTACAACTCTCTACAATTCAAACACATATAACTCAAATTATACTTTAAAAAAGTAAACTTGAAATAACAAAATGGTTAATTGTTGCAATCATTAAATCAATCATAAAAGCGACAATTATTACAAGAAACTAATATTTGAACTAGCAAATTAGTGCACATACAATGAATGATTCTTTTTTGTAAATGATCATAATTCATTAATCAAATGCAAATTAAAATGTATAAAGTAGTGGGTCCCATTACTTGGGTGGCTAGTTTGTGTTAGTTTTTATTTAAATAATAAATTTTTTTAATTAATTTCAAAAATAAAAGTTTATTTTTAACCGTAAAATATCCTCTGCCAAAGAACTATGGACAAAGTTAGATCAAAAATATAAAACTAAAGAAGTCAGTACACAGAAATTTCTGATCGATAACTATATCCATTTCAAGTTTTAAAATGATCAGCCAATTCTCTCCCAAATAACTGAACTACAAAACTTGGTTGATGAATTGAAGATTGGTGGTATAGATCTTCCTGAAGAATTCCTGGTCGGTGTAATAATTGCAAAATTACCTCATCATGGTTTGATTATAAAAAGAAACTGAAACATGATGAGAAAAAGTACACTCTTGAAGGGCTTCAACGACATCTTCGTATAGAAGAAGAGTCCAGAAACCGAGACAAGAGAGAAGATGCTTCAAAAAATCATTCCAAAGCAAATATAGTAGAAGAGGACAAGCCAAAATCTCAGAACTCGAAATCCATTCCTCCAAAGAAGAATAAAATTTTAAGAAAAAGGGAAAGAAGAAAGGCAATTGTCACTTCTGCAACAAGCTAGGACACTACATAAAGGAATGTTGACACAGGAAGAAACAGTTGAAAGCTCAGGCTAATATGGCAGAAGACCAACTTGTAGCAATGGTTACTGAAGCCAACACAGTAATATCCGATGGTGGATGGTGGCTAGACACTGGCGCAACCATTCACATATCGGAGGACCGAAACATCTTCAAGACCTACGAAGGCACATCCAATGGGCAAGAGGTGAAGATGGGTAACAATGTTCGAGCGAATGTTGTTGGAAAAGGAACTGTGGAGCTTCAGTTTACATCAGGCAAAGATTGATGCTAACAAATGTATTACATGTACCTGATATGTCTAAAAATCTAGTATCAGGGGATCTTCTCAATAAGAGAGGATTCAAGTTAGCATATGAGTCTGATAAGTTGATTATCACCAAGAATGGCATGTTTGTAGGCAAAGGATACTCATGTAATGGTATGATTAAATTGAATATCAATAATAATAATGATACTTCTGTTTATATAGTGGATTCAGTATCTTTATGGCATGCTAGGTTAGGCCATGTTAATTATCATTCAATAAAAAGAATGATGATTTTAGGACTTATACCAAAGCATGAAATAAAACTAGAAGGAAAATGTGATGTATGTGCCCATTCTAAAATAACT
Source organism: Liriodendron chinense (assembly GCA_003013855.2). Lineage (NCBI taxonomy): Eukaryota > Viridiplantae > Streptophyta > Magnoliopsida > Magnoliales > Magnoliaceae > Liriodendron > Liriodendron chinense. The sequence goes on along the minus strand of PVNU02000736.1, from coordinate 446,846 downwards.
AGAAAACCATTTACAAGTGGCATTAGAAAATCTCAAACCTTAGAATTAATACATTCTGATATCTTTGATTTAAATAATGCCTTAACTCATGGTGGAAAGAGGTATTTTATCACATTTATCGATGATTTCACTAGATTTTCCTACGTGTATTTGATAAAATCTAAAGATCAAGCCTTTGAAATGTTTAAACTATATAAGGCCGAAGTGGAAAATCAGTTAAATCTTAAGATTAAAGCCCTTAAAAGTGATAGAGGAGGTGAGTACTCATCTAATGAATTCAATGACTTCTGTGAATCAAATGGTATAATCCATGAATTTACGGTTTCTTACACACCCGAACAGAATGGCCCAGCAGAACGCAAAAATAGGACATTAGTTGAAATGATCAACTGTATGATTTCAAATTCTGGATTACCATTGAATTTGTGGGGGGAAGCATTGTTAACAGTAAACCGTATCCTAAATGCTATCCCACACAAAAAATTGAATCTCTCCCCATATGAATTGTGGAAAAAGAAAAAACCAAGTTTTCATTACTTTAAAGTATGGAAAAGTGTAGCAAAAGTCAGAATAATTGATTCTAAAAGACCCAAGTTAGGTCCTAGAGGAATCAAGTGTGCTTTTGTGGGTTATGGAACTCATAGTCCCGTATATAGATTTCTGGTTCTAGAACAATCCAATTTGGCTGACAAAAATATGATTATAGAATCTAGAGATGCCATATTCTTGAAAATATAGTATATAAAGACTATATGAATGATCATACGAAAAGTCAGGTGAATGAAAATGAAGTAGAACTAATGATTGAAAAATTTAGTAGCATTCTTGATAAATCTAAAATTCATCCAGAAGGAAATAAACCAAGAAGATAGAAAAGGGCAGGAAAAGAAACATCTTTTGGCCCAGATTTCTATCTGTTTCTTGTAGAATGGGATAGAAATGAAATAAAAAAGGAAATCACTATACCATTAAATATTGAAAGTGATCCTTTAACACTTAGTAAAGCTCTCTTATCTCCTGATACACAGTTTTGGAGGGAAGCCATTGACGATGAAATGGATTCCATAGTCTCAAATAACACTTGGTGTTTGGTCGATCTTCCACCTGGTTCAAAGCCTATCGGATGTAAATGGATTTTCAAGAGAAAGTTAAATCCTGATGGAACCATAAATAAGTTTAAAGCTCGATTAGTAGCCAAAGGCTTTAGACAAAAAGAAGGTATCGATTTCTTCGATACATATGCTCCTGTTGCTCGTATATCTACCATTAGGACTTTAATTGCTCTTGCAGCAATTCACCGCCTAGTAATCCATCAAATGGATGTTAAAACGGCATTTTTAAATGGTGATCTAGATGAGGAAGTCTATATGGAACAACCTGAGGGATTTGTTCAACCTGGGCAAGAGAAGAAAGTGTGTAAATTGGTCAAATCTCTCTATGGGTTCAAGCAAGCTCCTAAGCAATGGCATAAGAAGTTTGACCAAGTAGTACAATCTAATGGTTTTAGAGTAAACCAAGCAGATAAGTGCATATATATCAAAGGTCAAATCATTATCTGCTTATATGTAGATGATATGCTAATATTTGGACTGGGTGTGGATTATATTAAAGAAACCAAAAAGTTTCTAAGTACCAGCTTCGACATGAAGGATATGGGTAAAGCTGATGTAATACTAGGTATTAAGATTTATAATCTTAATGATGGAATAGCCTTGACACAATCTCATTACCTAGAGAAAGTGTTAAAGAAGTTTAATCACTATGATTATAAATCGGTTTCAACCCCATTTGATTCAAGTATTAAATTGGTTAAAAATACTGGTAGATGTAAAGCACAACAAGAATATGCTAGTATTATTGAGAGCTTAATATATGCAATGATTTGTACTAGACCCGATATAGCATTCACAGTAGGAATGTTAAGCAGGTATACCAGTAATCCAGGACAAGAACACTGGAATGCAATTTCTAGGGTTATGAGGTATCTAAAAGGAACTATAGACTATGGACTGTCTTATAAGTCATATCCTGCTGTAATTGAAGGTTACAGTGATGCAAGTTGGAATGCAGATAGTATAGAATCAAAATCTACAAGTAGCTGGATATTCACTCTTGGAGGAGGAGCAATATCATGGGCATCTAAGAAACAAACGTGCATATCTCACTCTACTATGGAAAGTGAGTTTATAGCACTTGGAGCCGCTTGTAAAGAAGGAGAATGGCTAAGATACCTACTGATGGAACTCCCATTTTGGCCAAGACCTACTCCTGCTATATCTATCTTTTGTGATAGTCAGGCTACTCTTTGTCGTGCTATGAGTAAGACCTATAATGGTAAGTCTAGAAATGTAGGTTTAAGGCATAACTTTGTTAAATGATTGCTCAGAGATGGAGTAATCACAGTGGAATATGTTAAATCCATCCTGAACTTAGCAGATCCCTTAACAAAAGGTTTATCTAGAGATCAAATAAGGAGAACCACTAAAGGAATGGGACTAAGATCCATAAAGATATAACTTTCATCCTTGATGGTAACCCTACCTAAGTTTTGAAATATAGGCTAGGTTCCAAGGGACAAACAAGTCAAGTAAGTGACTGAAACATAACACTAGAAAATTTTGAGTCTCATTCCTAAAAGTTTAGTGTTTGATTTTTGCAGTTTATAGGAGGTTGGGTACTAACTCTTAATAGGTCTATAAGCAGACTTTGCTGAGATGAAGCAGAATCATCTTTGATAGATTTACCTATATGAGTAAAGAAGTGAGGCCGCTTTTGGAGAGATTGGGATCGTCTCTAGAATACTCATGAAATAGGATACGCACAAGGCAAAAAATGTGCGAACTTTTAGATCTTCAGTTACATATAAATAGATGTGTGCTATGTGTCCAGTGAGTCATATAAAGTCTTTAGTTCAAGACTAATGGGTCACTAAGTACCTGACAAAACTTTGATACATATGCACTAAAGTGATGGTTCAAATCCACAAGATACCATTACTTATGCTTCTGTTTATACTAATATGCCATACGTCCTAGCCGTTAATTTATTTTTGAAATTGTGAGGGATTGTTGAGTTTTTATTTAAATAATAAATTTTTTTTTAATTAATTTCAAAAATAAAAGTTTATTTTTAATAAGTACATAAATATACTTATTATTAAAACTTTCCATCAAAGTTTAAATAGCCGGTTGGTAAGAGGAGGGGGTTTTGCTACTGGAACCAAGGTTCGAATCTCCACAAGGACGGTGCGAAGCACCGTCCGCGCACGCGCGCGTGGCATGGGCTGTAGGGCTGCTTGGGCGCTTTATTAGGCGCACTTTGCACTTCACGCATCGTCGCAAGGAGCTAGCCTTTTTGGCACTAAGTGCAATAAGGAGTGAACCTAGGTTAGGTCAGAGGTTGATTAAGACATTCTGTACATGTGACATTTGTGCCACGTGTCATACATGTGGCGGCAGTTATGCTGACTATGATCTGGATCCCACATGACAACAGTTTTGGGCTGTTGCATAACCGTTTTTGTCTGAAATGATACAGAAATAACTGCCACAAGAGAAAGGGTCATGTCCTTTCATGACAGAATGTCTCTTGCATATGAAAGGGTGTGGATGTCTTGAAGAGGCACATGAGTCTCTCCAGAAAAGACACCATGACCCTTCAATTGCTATATATCCTGGATATCATAATCTAGAAGCATCAATGATTCTATCCATTTCTCTGATCAAGCCATCCTCTGTTCAGTATTATCAGATCTGACCTCTTACTGTGTTTTTTCTGGACGTATTTGAAGGCATATTGGTATTATAACTAGAGATCTGTTTAACACTTAAATGTGCAAAGTTTTGTGTTAAAATTCGGATTGAGAGTTCATTGTATCCTGAAGACAATTTGCGGATTTCCTTCGTTTGCACTTGCTGGAATTACCAGAAAAAGGGCAGCAAATCTGTCTTGAGAAATTGACTATTCAAGTCAAGCCTTGAACCCGATAGATCTGACTTGGCAGTGTACTAAATATACAGAAGACATTTACAACAGTTTGAACTCCATATATGCCACATGTACAAATATCAAGTGCACAAGTATAACTCATCACACTGCCAAAGTATCTCTCCATCACTGTTTTATAAAAAGGTGGTGGCTTTCCAACCACACACATGACACACTATAGAAGCACTTAATAATCTAATTCAAGTGATTGTTGGTATATACTCATTGATTCTAAATAAGAGACTCAATGAGAGAAAATTGAGGAGTCAGTCAAATTTTTCCACTTGCAATTGTCTTTACTTTATGGGGGTTTTTTTGAATTTTGAGTGATTAAGTAGAATTTTTGCATTTCTACATTGGGTTGTCCTTTACAAAACCCATAGGATTTAGACAGACAATGGGAAAAAAATGAACTAGCCTTGCTTCACATAACAAACAGGGCTCCAATATATATAAGGTCAACCTCACGGGAACTTCCCACCAGGTCGACTTGTGTTGGCCCCACCGTGATGTGGATTGGACATCTACCTCATTAGTTAGATGCATCATTCCATGGTGGATCATATGTTTAAAATCAAGACAATCCATGACTTAGGTGGGCCACACCACATGCAACAGTTGAGAGGGGTTATTCGCCCATTAAAACATTTATGATCGTTTATTGGGCCGATGGAGATGTGGTTCACAAATACGGCCCATCCATCATGTGTCTCACTTGGATGAGGGGTCAGACTAAGTTTCAATGCATCCAAAACTCAGGTGGGCTCCACCAAGTGCTTTTAGATGTTTTAGGCATGTCTTTGCATAGTTTTAGATTGTATGCCCCACCTAAGTTTTGTATATGGCTGATTTTTGGGATATCCCATAACTTAAGGGGACCCATCAAATGCATGGTGTTGATGTTTGATCCACATCACGGTGGGGCCCACACAACTTGACCTCATGAAAAGTTCCCATGAAGTCGACCTTATAGTACCATTTCCCACACACACAAACACGCACGCGCGCGCGCGCACACACACACACACATATATATATATATATAGAGAGAGAGAGAGAGAGTGCGCGCGCGTGCGTTTGTGTGTGTGTGTAATGCTCACACACAACTGCTTGGACCGTCCAACTAGTTTGGTCAATTAATGCTAGTAAATATTGCCGGACGGAAGTTATTTTAGAGAGGAAAAGGGGCTATCGGCTTAAGTGGGCCCAATAGTGATGTTATTGTGAAATTCACCCCACTCATCAGATGAGTCACCCCATGCTAGACCCAAGGCTCCAAAAATGATCCTCATTTGTGGCTCAGGTGGACCATATAATTGGAAACAATATACGTACAAAGCTCACCCTCCAAAATGTTTCCCATGGTATAGCCCACTTGAATCACCTATATGCTTGTGTTTCGGGCGTCAGGACTAGATTTTGGTGTGACATCTAATGGCTGGAGTGGATTTCACATTCTCATCACGGTGGGTCCTATGAAAGTCAAGGGTGGACATCTCTCTCAACTATTTCCATTGGTATAGCCCACTTGAATCACTACTTCGCCTGATGTTTTGGCTCTGGCCCAACATGGCATTACACATCTAATGGTCGGAGTGGATCTCACTAACACATCACGGTGGGCCCTGTTAAAAAAAATGAAGGGTGGACCTGTCTCACTACAATTAATTTCCATAAAAGTAATATGCTTCCATATGGTAGAACATAACACATAAGTCAGTGCTGACATGGCAAAGTTCTGTGGGCCCACCATTATGCATGCTATCCACACCATCCATCCTTTTCCTGGATCATTTTAGGTCATGATCCTAAAAATTAGGTAGATATAAAGCTCAAGTGGACCACACTATATAAAGCAGTGGGGACAATGATCCCACCATTGAAACCTTCCTTGGACCCACCATGATGTTTATTTGTCATCCAACATTTTCATAAGATCACAAAGACTGGGATGAAAGGAAAACACAAATATTAGCTACATCCAAAACTTTCATCGACCTAAGAAGTTTGCAATGGTCGACATTCAGTTCCCACTCTTCTTTCTGGTATGGTCCACTTGCGCATTGTATCTGCTTCATGTTTTGGCTCATGGCCACAGATGGGGATCATTTTTGGGTTGTCGATCATGTGAGGCTAGGGCTGTAAATGGGTCAGTGGACCTGATGGGGTACCCAGACCAAGCTCATTTAGACTCGACCCAGACCTAACCCATTTGTTAAATGGTACGGGTTTGGGTCCAAGAATAGACCCATTTGCTAAACGGGTCTGGGTCTGGTTTCCTTTATATTTGGCCCGACCCAACTCGACCCGACCCGACCTGACCTGACCCGACCCGACCCGAACCGAACATATTTAGTAAGTGGGTGGGTTTCGTCTATGTTTCAAGGGACCCGTTTAGCCCAGACCCGACCAGACTTGATTTTAAGCCTCGTAAAAATGCTTGCATACTAGATCCATACCCGACCCATTTATAAATAGGTCTGGGTGGATCTCCCTCTACCAGACCCAGACCCATTTATAAATGGGTCTAATGGGTTAACTCGAACCCGACCTAGACCCCCTAATTTAGTAAAAGGGTCTGGGTCTAAAATTTGGACCTAGACCCATTTTGTAAATGGGTGGGTCTGGTTTTTGGTAAACCCGCCCCGAACCCGACCATTTACAGCCCTGTGTGGGGCCCACTTTTAATATCTACCATTCATCATGTGAGGCACACCTTCTATGTGGATCATCCATCATGCGACCCACTTTGGATATGGGTCATCCATCATGCGAGACCTTGGATGTGGACCGTCCATTAGGTGGCGCCCATTTGATGTGAACTGTCCATTGTGAGGGGCCACACTTTTATGTGGGCCATTCATCATGTGAAGCCTCCTCTGTCCATTATGTGGGCCCACCTTGATGTGGACCATTCATTGTGTGGGGCCCCGCCTTCATTATGGGTTGTTCATCATGTGGATCCATCTTTGATGTCAACCGACCATCATGTGGGCCCACCTTCAATGACCATCATCCATCATGTGGGTCCCACCTTTTGATGTGGACTGCCCATCAAATGGGACCCACTTGATGTGCACGTTCTGTCATGCTGGGCCACACTTTAATGCTGGCCATCTATCATGTGAGGCTCCCCTTCAATATGAGTCACTCATCATGAATGACCCATCTCTGATGTCCACCATCCATCATGTGGGGTCTCACCTTTGTTGTGGACCATCTATCATGATGGGCCCACTTGATTGGGATAGTCCATCATGTGGGACCCACCTTTGATGTCCACCATCCATCATGTTGGCCCCACCTTGGCTGTGGATTTGTCCATCATGTGGGGGCCAACCTTCAATATGGGTCATTTATCATGTAGGCCCACCTTTAATATCAACCTTCCATCATGTGGTCCCACATTTAATATCCATCATCTATCATGTTGGTCCTACCTTTGATGTGGACCATTCATCATGTGGGTCCCACCTTTGTTGTGGACCATCTATTATGTGGGAACCACTTGATGTGGATAGTCCATCATGTGGGACCCACCTTTAATGTCCACCATCCATCATGTAGGTCCCACCTTTGTTATGGACTGTCCATCATGTGGGGCATATGGGTCATTCATCATGTGGACCCACCTTTAATGTCAACCTTCCATCATATGGTCCCACATTCAATGTCCACGATCCATCATGTGGGTCCCACCTTTGATGTGGACCATCAATCAGATAGGGCCTGCTTGATATGGATTGTTCATCATGCAGGCCACACTTTGAAATAGGCCATCCATCATGTGGGACCCACCTTTGATATGAGTCACTCATCATGTAGGCCCACCTTTACTATGGGCTGTTCATCATGCGGGCCTACCTTGAAGAAATTGTACAGAGAAGAGGAGAGGGTAAAATTGAAATTACATGAAAAGTTTAAGTATAAACTTGTTAAAAAATTAGTCTAAAATTTCTACCATTTCAAAAAGTAACCCCTCCCCAATTTATTAAATTGGAGTTTATTTGCTACTTTCTAAACAAATAAACATCTTGGTTAGACTTTTACCAAACACTCTAAAAGGTTATTTTTACTTTTTAGAAATAAGTCATTAATCTCTTTTTTTTGTAGAGATGCCAAACACCCCATGAGTCACTTATGTTTACGGCTCACCCAATGAGTAGATTAGTTTGACTTGTGTGCCAGTTGATCTTGAAGGGCTGGCCCGGAGCCAGGGTTAGCCTTTTCCAGCTAAGCTAGGGTTGAGGTTGGGGTTGGGCTGGACCAAGCTGGGCTCATCCTGCAACTATTTTTACCACTTCCAACCCACTAGATTCTGCGGACATGCATACTCTTGTAGTTCCAGATCATTCAAGTGAGCCACCCATGGTTTAGTGATTTAGACCATTGGTTTATTTGGGTTCACTGTGAATGAACAAGTACCTAAAAATAAGCCAGATTTGAATGCATTATTCATCTAGAATTTGTATTTTTTATCAGTTTAGTTGGACGACTAATGTATTTCTTATTTAAACTAAATTAGAGATCAGGTTTACCTGGTCTAATTATAGAGAAGGACCGGGAAGATCCTCTGCAAAATTGAATAGGCCCCAATGGCAGTTCATCAACATGAATTTCTTTTGGTTGTTTTATTTTTTTTAGAATTTTACAAAAAAAAAAAAAAAAAAGAGACCATACTTATTATAGAATTTACACAAGGATACTTTTTCAGAAGTTTTTCAATAAGCTACCATGTTAATTTAAGTAATTATCATGGGAGTACCTTCATATTTCTTAATGGAGACAAGTGATGGCTGGTGAGCAAAGGGATCAGGTGGGCACCACCGTGTTATTTATGTGTAATCCACCTGAACCATTAGGTGTCACCTAATTGTGAGGCTCAGGGCCAAAAAATCAGTCCCATCGGTGATTCAAGTGGATCACAAATTGGAAATAGTGTACAGGGGCCAAAAATAGGCGAAATGCTGTTATTAAGGGTAAGGAAGGCTCGTAAGGAGGAGACGTGGGTCTATTTTTGCGTTAACCTAAAGAGTTTTTTGAGATATGAATATAGGTGCCGACTGCTGATTGATTTCCGTTCTTTTGAAATAGTAGAACAGAGCGCAGAGGAAATCGAAAGAGGCAAAGCTTCCCAAAAGAAATGTGGGGGAAGGCGATGATGCTAAGAAATGCAGTGGGGAGTTTGGGGTTTAGGTTAAGCCAAAACGGTAGGTGGAGTCATACGGCAGCTCTCCAGGCACCCTTGGAGAGGGTGATGGACCCAAAGAATGAATCTGAATCCAATGGAAAGTCGGGAAAGAAGCAATCAATGGAAGCTCCCCATTTCGGTTTTGGCGGTTCCATGGAGCTTATGGCTGTTCCAAAGAAAAAGGTAATTCTCTGTTTGCTTTTTTGGTTTCTTGTTCTTTTAGCCCTCTTTGATTGTGCTGTGGAGTGTTTCCTTCTTCTTTTTCTTTTCTTTCTTCTTCTTCTTCTTCTTCTTCTTCTTCTTCTTTTCTTTTTTGTTTTTTTGAGCTTCTGTTTGGGAGTATTGAAGAGATTTCACTATGTTGGTGTCCTTTTTGTGCTGATTCTTCTTCTTCTGCTTCTTCTCTCTCTCTCTCTCTCTCTCTCTCTCTCTCTCTCTCTCCTTCTTAATGAGAGAACTTGTTTTCTTGGGAAGAGGTTTTTGTACATCTGATGTATGTTTTTGATGGACATGAACAGGCCTTGGTTCACAACCATTTGTGATCCCTACACCTCACCCATATCATACATCTATGTCCACATTTTTAAGGTCCATTGTAACTGGGGCACTGCCCAAAAATCACACCAATTGAATAATCCTATCCAATTTCTGGCTATCAAAAGGATGGTTAAAACTAAATAGTCATAGGTTCCAATTCAGTGGGTGAGATCTGTTGGTTAAAATCGTCTGGTAATTGCAATTTTCAGGCTATGTGCCTTCTATGATGGGTCCATGATTTGGGCTGTTGTTATCCCCATATATGCATGCCACGTGTAGGGTGGATGGGTTGACCCTATTTTGAAATCGTTGACATGACAAGCCTGACCATGGACGGTCCCCTATTCTAAAAAACCTCCCAGATGGTACAATCCTAACCCTTCAATTCATGACTGTAAAATGAATGGTTAAGATGGAAAAATACAGCAATGGTCCACATTCAAACAAGTAAATGCCAAAGATTTAATGCCTATGACCTTCCAATCTAGGGGATTTTTGGTGCATTGGCCATCTAGTGGGAGCCATCATATGAATGATTTGGATCACTATGGTGGGAACCATGATTGCATTTCTTTAAATTGAAAGCCAAAGCTTATTCTAGTCTAAATATTCTCCAATCAAGAAGTGGAGAGTACCTCTTCGTAAAATGTTGCTGACTTGTAACTGTTGTCTAGTAGCCGAGATTTATTATGATTCTTGTACTGATTTCTTAAGGATGGAGTTCTGATATCTATAAGAAATGTTGTCGAAGGCCCGAAGATGATTGATGAGGATTCTGGAACATGCAGGTTTCCCCTTATAAGAGAGGCTTAAGAAATGGTCCAAAGGCTTTGAAACCTGTTCCGGTGATCATGCGCTGCCGGTAAGAAGAGCTTCTTTCTGTTTTAAATAACTATGTAGTCTGTTTCCCATCCTTCCTAAAATTATGATAAGCTGCAAATGTGCGTGGTCTGGAAGACAATTGATACTCAACTAAATTTGGTTACAACTATCTCATTACCCTTTTTTTGGTGATGCAATTCAATCTAGCTGTCGTCAGAGGTATCCGAAATTTGTTACATGGTTTAATGTGAGTTTCAAATCTTGAATAGCAAACATAACCTCTCTCTCTCTCTCTCTCTCTCTCTCTCTCTCTCTCTCTCATGGCGCAAGCATACATCTTTTTTACTGAATCGATGAAACTAAATATTTTATCTATCAAAACCACACGATTCTATGAATTGGAAATGTGGACAAAGTCTCTCTTTCTCTTGATGAAAGATCCCTCTCTTTCTCATGGAGCAAGCATAACCTCTTTTTTATTGAATCATTGTTACCTAAAACACGAAACTCCCCATGTTTCCCATTCCAGATTATGGGTCATTTGTGATCCAAATTGCTATTTTTAGTGACCTGCAATATGGCTCTTTATTTTTATTATTGATTAAGTTAATGTAAATTTATGTATATGTTGTAGAGATTCAAGCTTCTATTCATTTAGTTATAATCAAGGTGTTTCGTATCTGTTGCAATACGACCATAAAGGCCGATATGTGTTGGTAACGGCCGTGACTGCTATGTGATACGGGGTAGTTGGTTTTTTGGGGCTATATCAACCGTTACGGGGTATAACGACCGTTACCCCATGTAGCGGTCGAAAAACAACAACCTTTTTTTTTTCCTATTTAAATCTATTTTTCTCTTCATTTTTTCACTTTTTTTTATTTTAAAAACTTTACTAGATTATTCTACAGCAGATTTTGACCACTCTTACTATAGGTTTTAGGATTAAAACCATAGATTGAAGCGATTTGGGCGAATAAAAGCTCCAAGGACTATTGTTTAAAAAAATTGAAAAACTGGTATTTATCCTTTTTACCAATTTCTAGTTTTAATGCTTGATTGTGATGTGTAAATATTAGAGACACATAACTATGTTCATAAATTCACCAGACACGCTACCATAAACATGTTCAAAACAAAAAATGAACATATATTTGGAATATTTACATTATTTTGGATTTCTAAATTTTTTTTTTCAGAATTTTTGGGCAAAAAAAAAAAAAAAAAAAAAAAACAACCGTTACAAGGGTCATAAGGGTCGTTATGCCCTCGTATCGGCAATGGTGGTCATGGTGTCCCAAAACGGTTACGTATCGGCCGATACGGCGATACGTAACGAAAACGGTAATGACCGTTACACGTTACGGGGTTAAAACGGCTGTAACGGCCGTTACAGAAAAAAGAGCCGTAACGGCCCCGTATCGGTCCGTAACGGCCCCGTAACGGTCCTATAACAGTTTTTTTTAAAAAAATAAAAAAGGGCCGTATCGGCCGATACGGGGTCCGTAACGGCCGTTACGGCCTGTATCGTATCGGTAACGGTGGTGGCCGTTACGGCCACCGTTACCGTTATGGGACACCTTGATGGTGGTGAACATTACAGCCACCGTTAGCAATGCAGAATACCTTGGTTATAGGATCCAAAAACTATATGCTTTGACAAAAGTAATGTAATTATATTAAAAATCAGTTCATATATTTTATAAATTACTGGTTTATTTATAAATCATATAAATAAATGAGCGCAACTGATGTTCGGATCAACAAACACTCATAAATGCATAAATATTAGGAACAAATGACATCTGGTTGATGTAAACTCATAAATGCATAAATATTAGGAACAAATGACATCTAGTCGATGTAATTTAAAAAAATATTTTTTATTTTTCAATTAATTTTTTTCCAAGAATTTCAAAAACTTACATCAATCTATAGATCATCCTCCAAGCACTCTCACATGATTTTTCCAAACCCTAATTTTTTTCCACACCCTAATTCCAAGTTAAATGGTTGAAATCAGGGAAATTTTGGATTTTCCCCAAATTCTCCCTTTTTTTCTAAAATCGAAAATAGAAGGTCAAAACCCACTATTGATCATGCAAAACATGTAAAATCATAGATCAATAACTTCATTCCATTGATTCTAAGCAATTTAAACCAGAGAAAATGGTTTTAAGTTAACAAAAACTTACCAATTGGGTTTTTGGTACCACACGCTCTCCGATCTTGAGTTCCCCAACCATATCTCCTTTTCTCTCTAAGCAAATGAAAAGGGTTGGTCAAAACCCCTTAGGAATAAAAAAAAAATCAGAGAAAATGTTTTTTTTTTTTTGGCATTTCCACTTTTTCGCAAGGGAGCTGATCAACATTGATATTGTTGATGCATGTCACATGTGTTGACAATTTCGGGCATTTTATAACAATGATAAATTCAATATATTGCAATGTATCGATAATATTGTCGACGCATTGTGATATATTCAATGATAGTGTGGAGTTTTTCAACTTCCCCCTGTTTTGTGTCAGCCGGCTGTGATATTGATAGTATCAACTGATATATTGCTATTGATATGTAAAACACTTGTTACAACTTTCATTACTGTTTATGTGTCAGTGCTATTAGTACTCCACCTACTCTAGTCACAAGTCATAACTCAGGTGCACCAATTTGAAATGGTTGCCCTATTACAGCTCTTACTATTAACAAGAGCAGAGTCTGATCTTTGGATCCTGAAATTCCTCAATGCTCATAAATATCACTTCTTCTTTTTTCGTTTTTGTTTTGGGCATTACTTACTCATTTTCCTCTAACTTTGCGGATAATGTATTTCTGCATATCTGGATTCATGTACTTTATTATTATTGTTATTATTTTTATTATTATTTGAATATTTTCATGCACTTTATTTTATAGGGATTTCTACCTCAAAATTCCTCAGGAGTTAGGAATCTACCAAATCATACCTCAGGGAACCTAAATTCCCAGGCAGTGCATTTCAAGGGGGTGAAATTACGTACACACCCTTGTCTAGTTTTTCCTTTAAAAAGTGGTTAATAAAGAATTGAGAGGTCAATGTCGTACGTGTCTGATCCAATCCGTCCAACAGTCAACAGATGCATCCATGATTGTCAGACTGACCAAAAATCTGGTGGATACAATCATAAGGTGAGTCAAACCATAAAAAATAATATACATCACTTAAAACATCCAAATTCATGTATAGCCCATCTGATGATTCAAACAGCCATATTTTTAGTTAATACAGTGGGGTGCATATGTTGGATGGGTTCGATGTTAAACACATACCGCATGGCCCCAATATTCTTGACTTCACTAGTAAAAAAAAGTGGGCATTCTCGTAATTTACTCCATTGAAAGGCATCTCCCTGGAATTTTGATGCCGCCAGACATTATTTGGTAAAATGGTAATTCCTGAGGAATTTTGAGGTGAAAAATCCTATTTTATACTTATATAGAGTAATCTTTTATGGAATGTCTTCTGTAATCACAGATGTCAACACCTCAAGCTTTCTGAGGTGAAAAGTCCTTGCCTCCCACATTATACACTGCACACAAAAAGCTATCACATTAAGAAGCCAAAACTTCTCCCTGACCCTTCTTGTTTTTACATCCAGTTCAATGATTGCAAGCCAGAGCATAAAACCAAGTGAGGCATTTCTACCCATGTGCACAAGAAAATTCTTAGTATTCTTCCATAGAATGGAAAAGGGAGGAAAACATAAAAACTTACAGCTTTTGCCCCCTTCTGTTTCTTATTCATCTTCTTCCTTTTCTTTGCTTTTTTTTTTTATTGGTATAACAAAATTTATTAGGAAAAAGAAGGAAAAGGGATACAACATCATCTTTCAAAAAAAAGAAGGGGGGGGGTGGGAGGGGGGGGGAGGATACAAGATCCATAAGGCAATGGACAGGAATCCCTATTCAAACTGAAGTTCTAAAGATGCCTTCCTTGGCTAACGCTTCAACAATGCAATTGGCCTCCCTGGGCACAGGATGATAAGAAATTTCCAAGGAACGGGAACACAGCTATAAATCATTAACGAATAAAAGCAAAGTTCCATTGGGGGAGACATTTTCCATCTTTAGCTGACCCCAATTAGTTGGATAAGGCTTAGATGGTGATGGTGATGATGATTTTGCTGCTGCCCAAGAGATTGCCGAAGGCAAATCCCTTCAATCATTAGGTGCCACCCACATGATCAGCAAAGATCTCCACCCCCCTCTTAGTCACCAACAGCTCCACTCCATTTGATGGCCCAGATAATGAGTGCTTCATACGTCCATGCTCATCTAACAACACCATCACCGCAATTCCCCGGGTTACTCAATGTGGTTCTGTCCACATGGAGTTTCCAGAAACCCAAAGGGGGTTTCGAAATAGCTTTTTTGGGAATTAGCGAGTACCCCCGTACATTCACAAGTAAGATCAGATATGCTAATTCCTCTGAACCAATCAGAAGCTTTTTCCCAATTAGTTAATTCTGATTTACTCATTCTGATTTGTTTCCTTTTGCTCTTCCTGATAAATTTCGTTGCCTTTCAAAAAAAAAAGATATTCTCATAGAAGCATAATAAAATATTCTTCTATTTCTTTCCTTCTATATTCCCCACATGATCAGGTGGAGTAACACCTCCATAAAACTCTGCCTTGAGGCTTAAAAGGGCCACTGTACCAACTGTGCAATAGGTTCACTACTGAACTTGGGAGAACCCAATAACTTCAAAAGGCCAAAAGACAAGGACAACATGTGCCATGCTGCGTCAGACTTAATGAATAGGAGGTCAACAGTTTTAGAATCTGTTTTGCACATGACACACCTGTTTGGGCTGCTCAAATCGTGCTTTGGAGGTTGTCAAGAGTGTCTTTTTTGGTTGGTGCATCTTGCATGCCACAAAAAAGTCTCCACCCAAAGGGGAGCCTTCCTTCCCCAAACCTTAGCCCAGGGTTACTTAGTGGCACTCAAGGAATAGAGCACCTTGAGTTATAACCTTTGAAGCAAGGAACCCACTTTCACTCATCTGCCACAAACAGGCAGAGGATCACTTTAGTGATTAGTCAAAGAGGTCCAAAAACTCAACCGACAGTTCGATTTCAGAGTTCCAAAGTTTTCTGCAGAATTGTGTTGCCCAAACCAATTTGTTGCCCATTAACTCTCATGCATCCTGGACGAGATTTTGTGAGGCAATTGAATAGCATAGTTAAAAAACCTGGAAACTCAAGTCAACTTGATATTCATCTGGGTTCGGTTGACCTGAAGACTCCACCCGAATCAATGAGATAGTGATAAATATAAACTTCTTAGGAATGGGAGGAATATTTAAAAATATTATGTATGGAATTAATAGAAAAATAAGGCTTTTGAGCAGCAATTCAAGAATGGCTTGTTGATGGGGCTTGCAAGCTAATAGAGGTTGCAAGTTTGATTTTTTCTGCTGCTCTTTCAAATTATATAAAAAGCCCAGCTCGTCAGCTGAAGTAATTTGTGTCAAGTTGATCAGTTCATTGAGTCGACTTAATGAGTCTTCTGGAGTCACTGCCAAAACTGAGCGTCCTATCGGCCTGGCTCGAAATCTTGCCAAATAGGGTAGACTGCCATAAGTCTTCCCAAAAGTGATGCGGCCAAGTCATAAGTCTTCCCAAAAAGTGGACGTGTTGATTGCCCCCAGTTATGAACAGAAACTCTTGTTGACAAAATTAGGGTAATTTCCTTGCACAACTCTGAAACTTGGAACTGCTTTCCATACGGACCTGTGGCCACTCATGACAACTTCCAGCACCCAACCCCTATTTGATGCCCTGTATCTCTTGGCAGTAATCTTCCTCCAATGCCCATCTTCTTCATTCCTGTATCTCCACCACCAAGTCAATTCTTTGCTTGATTTTCCCTACACCAAAGCCTCCTCTGCCTTTGATTTTTGAAACTATGGACACATTTGTTGTATTGAATAATCTTTAAAAAAAAATGTTATATAGAATAATCTACGTATCGCCATTTCCTCACCAAAGAGAGCCCTTTTGAAGTTTGAAGGTTTTTCAAGCAGGTTAGCAGACTTAGCCAAGATTTTGAGTAAACAACGTTTTGGGAGATTTTGGTTAGAGTGATGTGACCACCAAGGAGAGGAATGATTTCTTTGTAGATGCTAAGTTTTTGTGAAATTGGCAGATCGCTCTATCATTGCCCCCAAGTTACTGTTGCTCTTGGGTTAGCACCCAAAGGAAGGCCCAAATATTTCATTGAAAGTGATGAGGCTCTACAAACCAAGGTGGTGGCAAGATCCTTCCACAGAACTTTGCACTACACTTATCCCTGTAAATGTAATGGCAATTTTGCCAAAGTTGATTTGAAGCCCAGACACTGCCTCAGAGTATATGAGAATTTAATTGCCCTAAGGTGCGCTGAGAACTTGTTATTCATTGATGCTTCAGTTATAATAATAGCTTACTTTCTAATCTCTATTGCCATTGTTCCTGCTTTCTCCATTTATGGTAATTGCATTAAGCTGTCTGTAGCCCTGGTAAAGCTTGACAGATTGAAACTAAAGAGATTAGAGAACAAGGGAACTTTGACATCTGTAGCCTTTGTTTCTAACTTATGTTGATGGAGATGGCATTGGCAGATCTTGAAAGTAATTCACTAATATGAATGCCATGAGTTCTCTGTCAAATATTGGACATATGACAACATTGGTACTATAAAAAAACTTTATATTTTATCTTCTTTAGTATTGTTACTGTCCTATTTATATATATCTGGATGCACTAATCTGTTTGCTTGGTTGGGAAGCAAAAGCTTTTGATAATGTTTCATATATGTATTAAATGGGATTATGGGGTTTTCTAACACTACTGACATGTTGCAGGAGCTGCGGCCGAGTTAAGTTGCCACATTTCTACTGTTGCAGTGGGGATAGGGGCTCCAGTGAAAGGAAAGATTCCTCTAGCTGAAAAGATCCAAATACTTTCCGGTTTACTGAGTGATGCTTGATGGCCAGAAGCATGAGCAAATGGAGTAGTCTTTCTACTATTTTTTTACTTGATAGATTCAAATGCAAACCCAGATTTTGGATTTAATTTCATGAATGTAAAATGAACGTTTAGGGAGTAGCTGTGGTTGCCCAAACCTTCCACTTGAGTGCTGCTCTGGCTTTGAAATTTCATGTTGACATAAAATTTTGGGTTTTAAAAAGTGATCGTTCAAAAAAAAAAAAAAAAAAAAAGTTAGTAGTGGTTTAAAACTTTAAATACAGTAATGATCTCTAAATTTGTCATTGGTAATGATCTCTAAATTTGTCATTGCTATCTCACACCTTATCCTTTCTTCCAGCACTTTGGAATAAGCTTTTAAATGGTAGATTGTGAAGAGTACTATGATTACCTTTTGGGAAGAAGAAAAAGTTTTTATGATCAGCCCACCTCCATACATTAACTGGGCTTTGTAACTGGTAGCGGCAGAGGCTCACAGCAACCTTTAAATTTGTTGGTGTTTGAAATTACAATGTTGTACCATGCAGTTTAGGCCCTCCTTGGGATCAAGGAAATGAGAATAGGAAATTGGTAAATCCATGAACTTCTCAAATTCATGGATTTGCACTAGATACAGATTGGCAAATTCCACCAGTCCATTGTTTGGAATCTGACTACAAATCCATGGATTTGGCGAGCATTTATTGCATGGTAGTGTTAATTGCAAATGAATTACTTTTTTCTTTTTTTTTCCTTTTAAATTCTTTCATTTTAGGAAATCAACGGATTTGGCAAAATCCTTAACAAAAAAGACAAAAAAGAAATGGAAAATTTGAAACCCAGCTATTGCACAAATCCCTACCTCAAATCCCTCACCCAAATAGCGCCTTAGGGTGCGTTTGGTTGTAACAACTATCATGAAATTTCATGATTAATCAGTCTAATTTTATCCCGTCTTCTCCGGAAAAAAAATCAGTCATGGATTTCTATAGATGAGACGTCCTGCAAATTTTGTTCAAATATTGTGAAATTTCATGATATTCGGTGCAAGAAAACACACTTTTATGTGACGAATGCTCTTGCTCATCTGGTTTTTTTTTTTTTTTTTTTTTTTTTTTTTTTTTTTTTTTTTTTTTCTGGCCCCTTTTGTGGGAGATTGAATGCCTAAACCTCAGGATTACCCACTTGGTGCACAACAAGGTCATTTCGCTACAATATTGCGGGACCATGTTATTTACCTAGGATAAGTAATCTTTTCTTTTAAGCAATCAGTAATCCTCTTCCCAGCATGGCATGCACCTATTATGGATGAAAAGCATCAAAAGCGTGATTCAAGCAAAAACTAAGCCTGGCAATGGGGTACCTCTGAAATTAGGTGCCTTTTGTTAAACCTGGCAATGGGGTACCTCTTAAATTAGGTGCCTTAAACTGAAAAATAAGGTCTGAAACTTAATTTAAGTGCTGGAAACTTAAAGTACTGAATTTAAGTACTTACAAGTAATGAAGAATCTGTTTGGTAATTTGTTTGAAAAAAATCTTGATATCTGAAAATAAGTATTTTTTCATGAAAACTTGTTTGGTAAAAACAAATCATAAATGTCTGAAAATTGACTGTTTGGCATATTTGCCCCTATCATCTTAATTTCTATCATTTATAAAATATGAAATAAAACATACTATTGCTTTGCCACAAGTTTGGCACACCTATGCCCAATCCACATATTTTTCAAACATGACCCCTCAATTGATGGATCATGTGCTATGCTTTTCTTAATAAAATAATTATAACCCTTTGATTGATGGATCATAATGTCTCACACAAGGACGATATTAGACCCTTTATCTTTAGGGTCCCACCTAATATACTTTAACCCATAACTCTGAATAAGAAATGCTTTGCCTAAAAAAAAAAAAATCTCCTCCCGTCTATTTAGTGGGCCACCCATGTACAATCTTTTGACCCACTTGTACAAATGGTATTGTATAATCTCTTGGCTCACTTGATGTGCAGGTACTTAAAAATTGTAAATGTAGCATTCATAAAATCAAATTAAAAAAAAGATTAAATTGTGTAATAGTGGAGATGGAACGTAGGAAATAGTGATGATTGAACGTCCACTATTGAAACATCTATGGTGAAGTTTTGGATCAAGCTAATATTATTGTGTTTTCAGTTCATCCCAACAGGAATGACCATATGAGCGGCATAGATGGCATATGAACATCATGGAGCAACTTAGGGAGGTTTTAATGGTAGGAATTTTCCTACCCACTGTTTCATGTCATGCAACCTACTTCACTTTTGGAACTAACTCATTTTTTATTCTATGATCCAACGTGGTCTAAAAATAGATGGACGAGGTGCACTTCAGACAATTATTATGGTGGGCCCATATAGTTTCGGTCCATGAAGTTCATGCAAAAGGCTTGAAACTCGATGTGACCCGAAATTGGTGATGTGGGCCCACCTCGATGTATGCGTCTTATATCCATGCCATCCATTCATTTTTACAACTTATTTTAGAGCATGGTCCCAAAGATGAAGCAGATACAAATCTCAGGTGGACCACACCATAGGAACTAGTGGTCATTGACCACTAAAACTTTTGTGGGCCACAAAAGTTTTGGATCACGCTGATACAAATCTCACACATCCAACTGTTTTGCAAGCTCATTTTAGGGTATGATCCCAAAAAATGAAGCTGATCCAAATTTCTGGTGGACCACAATACAGAAAGCCACGGTAGGTAGGACCTTTTAGGGGAGCAGGATTAGGTGAGACCCCATATCCATCGAGGTGGGTGGGGCCTCTGATGGTATATGTGTCTTAAATCCACACCATCCAACCATTTTGAAAGATCATTTTAGGTGTGATACAAAAAATGAAGCTGACTCAAATCTTAGGTGGACCACATCATAGAAATAGTTGTGATTGAATCTCTACCATTGAAAACTTCATGAGTTTCACTGGAACGTTTATTTGCCATTATTTTTCCATCCAACCTGTTGATAAGGTCACAAACATCTAGATGAAGAGACCACATAAATATCATCTCGATCCAAAGCTTTTGTGGCCCACGGAAAGTTTTTAGTGGTCAATTAACGCTTTTTCTTGTATTATGGCCCATCTGGGATTCGGAGCCGATTCATTTTTTTTTTACCATGCACTAAAATGAACTTTCAATACGGATGGACAGCATGGATGTAGCCACATACATCGCAGTGGCCCCACAGGGGTCTCACCCGCCTCGGTGGATCCGGGGTCTCACCTAATTCGCTCGGACGCGGTGCCTGCAGGAATCTCCTGCGCTCCGAATATAGGTAGGGCCCACCATGATGTTTGTGAGAAATCTACACCGTCTAAACGTTTTGTGAGATCATTTTAGGTGTTGATAACAAAAATAAACTGGATCAAAGACTCAAGTGGGCCAAAAACGTGATGATTGAACTTCCACAGTTGAAATATTCATGGGGCCACAGAAGTTTTGAATCAGGATAATATTTGTGTTTTCAGTTCATCTCAGTAGGAATGACATTATGAACGGTATGGATGGCATATAAACGTCACTGTGGACCCCATAGAGGTTTCAACGGTAGGAATTTCCCTACCCACCTTTTGCTTTAGTGCGGTCCACTTGAGTCTTGGATCCAGTTCATTTTTGGTATTTATTCTAAAATGATTTCAAAAAATGGTTGAATGGCGTAGATTTCTCAGATTTCTCACAAACATCACGGTGGCCCTACCTATATTCCGAGTGCAGGAGATGCCTGCGAAGGCTTTCGGAGGCAATCCGCTCCAGGATCCTGTGTAAGTATACAGGACCTTCTACGTGTTTACGAGGCAAAGTTCTATGGACCTACCATGTTGTATATGTTACATCCACACCGTTCATACCTTTCTTCAGGTCATTTTAGGCCATGAGACAAAAAAATGAGCCACAACCAAAGCTCATGTGGACCACACCATAGAAAACAGTGGAGATTGAACATCTACCATTGAAAACTTTTTGGGGCACGTAAGTTTTGTAACAAGCTGATCTTTTTTTTTTCCCTTCATCCAGGCATGTGTGAGCTCATGCACAGATTTGATGGCAAATAAACAGCATAGGAAGGCTTCAACAATGGGTGTTATTATCCTCACCACTATATCTGGTGTGGTCTACCGCATTTTGTCCGTAAAAATGGATGAACGGGTGCTGGTATTCTGTCCGTAAAAACCTCCAGCAGGTTGTAAGAAGGAGGCCAGACTCGTCATTTTGAAAAATATTTAACTTTAGTCACTTACCGCTTTCAGCGTTAAGCATTAAGCACAAGAAAGCTTAAAAAATATTCAAAATTTTCAGTGGAAATATATATTAAGCACTTAACATTTTAGATTTACCAAACAATCTAAATCAGGAAAATCACTGAAAACGGGCTCTTTCAGTGATAAGTCCGGAAAATAAGTTTTACCAAACAGGCCCTTAGTATGATGGGTCTGTCAGGCCCTCCTAAAGAATTCTTCCGAAAGGCCACTCCACTGCTAGCCTTATTTAAACACCCAACAATGAAGGCCACCACTGGAGTATTTGAGCAGTGCTATTAGAAGGTTCCTGCAGTTTAATGGTATTAAGTGTTGGTCTCATATGTCGAGAACCAAAGTTGGGTGTCCTCAATCTAAGTATAGATAGCAGCATTGGGGTGTTTTCTTGTTTGATTTGACGATCCTAACTATGGCTGGCCACCAATATATAATCCCGCATCAGGATAGTGGAGTGATATTCTGCCAGGGCATCCAAATGGTTGTGGTCAAGGATGTTCGTGGCTTGGGCCTGGTGATTTTTATTTTTATTTTATTTTTTATATTTATTAAGTAGGCCAGACTTGAGCTGTTTAGAAGAAGCTGCGACCCTTGTTGGTCATGCCCACTGTCGGTCACACCCATTTTTATCTCATACAGGTCCCCCCGACACAAGTATGGTTTTACTTGGAACAATGTAAGCCATTGAATTTGTCTTGAGAACTGATCGCCTGCAACAAACCCTTTTGGTATGCCTTCACAGTTTTTATTTCCTAATGCTTGTGAAAACAGGTTACAGGTTAAGTTTAACTGCACACTGTTGTAGGTGATCTGTTCCAAGGGCAACGAAAATACTTTCCCTAGAATAATCCATGCGCTGCTCTTCTTTTTGAATGTTCATAGGCCCTTTCTATCCATATGAATTAGAGAGCGCTATCATTTGTTGAGGTTCAGGATTCTGAATATGTGCAAGCTAATAATCAATGACCTGGATCATTAATCAGATGACACCCATGGTGGATGGGAGTCGCCACAAACAAATTGGAAGATCCTGACCCTTTGATCGGTTCTCTAAAGAGACAACAAAGAACAAATATAGTGTATGAATGAACCAAATTCACCCATCCTCCATCAGAGCAATGGGAGGATCCTCACATTCAATCCTCTATTTTTTTTTTATCCTGGGGTGCATGTGTGGCCTATTTGATCAACAGATCATTTTTGGACGAACAAGGATTAGCTCGGGCTTAGCTAGTGTTGGACAAGGCCCAAAGCCGGCCCATTGCCACCCCTACAAGGATGAGGGCGGTCGGAAAGGGGGGAAGTAAGAGGACATGCGGTGAGATGGTTACCGAGTGGACGGTTGTTTAATCCCCGATTAATTAGCTCAGGGTCAGAGTAATGCATTTGTGGATGTTTTGTCTAAAAAGAAAAAGAGTTGGTGATGTACCAAGGCGCATCTTCAATTGACCCACATGTGTATTGTAGAGTCATGTGCTACTTATGTTCGGCACATAGTCAAGCGTCCAAAAGTGTTGAACGTGTGCACGTGGTTAGTTTGAGGCGGAGGGATGGAAAGGACAAGGCCGAGAAGGACCTGACCTGGAAGCGAAGCGTGCGGAGTAAACTCTGTGGGGCCCACAGTGATTTACGTATTTTATCCACTCCGTCCATCCATCTTAGCAGAAAATTTTAGGTATGGTGTCAAAAAACGAAGCATATCAAAATCTAAAGTAGACCACACCACAAGAAATGTGTGAACTGAATGTCTACCATTGAAAAATTCTCAGAGGACACAGAAGTTTTGGATCAAGCTGATATTTGTGTTTTCCCGTCATCCATATCCATGTGATCTTATGAACAGGTTGGATGACAAATAAACATCACTGTAGGGCCTGGGAAGGTTTCAACAGTGGAAATCATTATTCCCACTGTTTCCCGTGGCATGGTCCACTTGAGATTTGGATATGCTTAAATTTTGGGCTCAACCTACTAAAATGAGGTGGAAAAGCATATGGACGGAATAGATAAAGTCAATACATTCTAGGTGGGCCCAACAGAGTTTACTCCACACGATAAGAGCGTGTGGAGTAGTAACTCCGATTTCGACCTGACATCTGTAATAACTAATCAGGTGAGGGCTATGTCGCTACTGAAGTGACGTCACCAACTTCTGTGGGGCCCACCATGATGTGTGTGTTGTATCCACACCGTTCATACATTTGGAGAGATCATTTTAGGGCATGATCTGAAGAATGAGGTAGATCCAAAGCTCATGTGGACCCCACCTAAAGAAAACAGTGAGGACAGTGACCCTAACCGTTGAATCCTTCCTAGGGCCCAACATGATGTTTATTTGAGATCCAACCTGTTTGTAAGTTCACACGGACATGGAAGAAGGTAAAACACAAACATCAGATTGATCGAAAACTTCTGTTGCCCCAAGATAATTTTAATGGTAAGAGATCAGTCCCTACTGTTTTCTTTGGTGAGGTCCACTTGAGATTTGGAGCTTCATCATTCTTCATATCATGCCCTAAAATGATCTCTCCAAATGTATGGACGGTGTGGATATAACACATACATCATGGTGGGGCCCATAGAAGTTGGTAACGTCACTTCAGTAGCGAAATAGCTACTCAACCTGTCAGTAGCTAATCCGCGTCCAAAATGTTGTATCCACACCGTTCATACATTTGGAGAGATCATTTTAGGGCATGAATTGAAGAATGAAGTAGATCCGAAGCTCAAGTGGACCCCACCAAAGAAAACAGTGGGGACAATGACCCGACCGTTGAATCCTTCCTAGGGCCTAGCATGATGTTTATTTGAGATCCAATTGACATGGAAGAAGGTAAAACACAAACATCAGATTGATTGAAAACTTCTGTTGCCCCAAGAAGTTTTTAATGGTAAGAGATCAGTCCCTACTGTTTTCTTTAGTGAGGTCCACTTGAGATTTGGAGCTTCATTATTCTTCGTATCATGCCCTAAAATGATCTCTCCAAATGTATGGACGGTGTAGATACAACACATACATCATGGTGGGGCCACGGAAGTAGCGATATAGCTACTTAACCTGTCAGTAGCTAATCCGCGTCCAAAATGTTGTATCCACACCGTTCATACATTTGGAGAGATCATTTTAGGGCATGAACTGAAGAATGAAGTAGATCCAAAGCTCAAGTGGACCCCACCAAAGAAAACAGTGGGGACAGTGACCCTGACCGTTGAATCCTTCCTAGGGCCCAGCATGATGTTTATTTGAGATCCAACTGACATGGAAGAAGGTAAAACACAAACATCAGATTGATTGAAAACTTCTGTTGCCCCAAGAAGTTTTTAATGGTAAGAGATCAGTCCCTACTGTTTTCTTTGGTGAGGTCCACTTGAGATTTGGAGCTTCATCATTCTTCATATCATGCCCTAAAATGATCTCTCCAAATGTATGGACGGTGTAGATACAACACATACATCATGGTGGGGCCCATGAAAGTTGGTGACGTCACTTCCTACTCAACCTGTCAGTAGCTAATCCGCGTCCAAAATGTTGTATCCACACCGTTCATACATTTGGAGAGATCATTTTAGGGCATGAACTGAAGAATGAGGTAGATCCAAAGCTCAAGTGGACCCTACCAAAGAAAACATTGGGGACAGTGACCCTAACCGTTGAATCCTTCCTAGGGCCCAGCATGATGTTTATTTGAGATCCAACTTACATGAAAGAACGTAAAACACAAACATCAGATTGATCAAAAACTTCTGTTGCCCCAAGAAGTTTTTAATGGTAGGAGATCAGTCCCTACTGTTTTCTTTGGTGAGGACCACTTGAGATTTGGAGCTTCATTATTCTTCATATCATGCCCTAAAATGATCTCTCCAAATGTATGGACGGTGTAGATACAACACATACATCATGGTGGGGCCACGGAAGTAGCGATATAGCTACTCAACCTGCCAGTAGCTAATCCGCGTCCAAAATGTTGTATCCACATCGTTCATACATTTGGAGATATCATTTTAGGGCATGAACCGAAGAATGAGGTAGATCCAAAGCTCAAGTGGACCCCACCAAAGAAAATAGTGGTGACGGTGACCTTGACCGTTGAATCCTTCCTAGGGGCCAGCATGATGTTTATTTGAGATCCAACTGACATGGAAGAAGGTAAAACACAAACATCAGATTGATCAAAAACTTCTGTTGCCCCAACAAGTTTTTAATGGTAAGAGATCAGTCTCTACTGTTTTCTTTGGTGAGGTCCACTTGAGATTTGGAGCTTCATTATTCTTCATATCATGCCCTAAAATGATCTCTCCAAATGTATGGACGGTGTGGATACAACACATACATCATGGTGGGGCCCACGGAAGTTGGTGACGTGACTTCAGTAACAATATAGCTACTCAACCTGTCAGTAGCTAATCCGCGTCCGCCTAAAATAAGGAAAAGAAGGTGGAAAATGCCGAAAATAAAAAAGGAAGGAGACGTGGGGATGATTCGAGGACAGACAATTTCATTACCCAATCCCATCCTTTTCTCCCTCATCTCTGCCAAACATTTCAGATAACAAAGGAGACTCTGGACACGTGTCATCCGCTGAGGACTCCTTCCGTCTGTCCGGAAGAGTGTAGGAGAGCTTACCGTCTGAGATTGATTACTGGGGCATAATACGAGAGCGCGAGAGAGAGTAGGTAAGAATCGTCTCGTCCGGAAAGAAAAATGTCAGCGACTTGTTCATCTTCTTCTTCTTCTTCTCTGTGGTGGATGGCATCTCTGAAATCTGAATTCAACAAGGGATTTCAACAAGCTGCCCTTCTGAGGCTTCCCAAGTCTTCACCTGCCATTACAAGGTCCTCCTTCTCATCCTTCTTATTTAAAATAATTTCATAGTTCACTTCTCTCTCTCTCTCTCTCTCTCTCTCTCTCTATCTATCTATCTATCTGTGTGCTCATGAATCTTTTGTATATTCATTGAATTGGTAAAATTCACGGCTTATGAACATTGGATGAGAGGATTTCCTATTTTTTTAAGCATTCCTCATTCTTTTTCTTTCAAGAGGTAGTTTGGATGACTGTAAATGGCGCTAACTGTAAATGATTTACAGGTAAATGGTTTACAGTCTGTGTTTGGATGCGGAAAAATGCCTGTAAATCATTTACAACTTTCAGCCTCATTTTATTTACAGGCAAAAAGCTGTGATTTCATTTACAGGTTCTCCATTTACAGTAACAAATATAAATGGAAAGATTGGCTCTCCATTTTTACAGGACTTGAACAATTTACAGGCTATCCAAACACAGACAATCATTTACCTGTAAATCATTTACAGCTTACAGCCAAACAGGACAGGCTGTAGATGTCTCTTTCATAACACCTGTAAATCATTTACGACTTAAGCCATTTACAGGCATCCAAACAACCCCCAAGTTTCAGACTAGTCTCAGATTCTGGGCCAATATGAAAAAGCATGCTTGTCTTTGTAGCGAGATGGATTTTTTGCATTGATTATACATATTTCTGTTGGATGAACTGCATGACCTAACTGTTAATGGCTATCCCTCCAAATTGATGCATTATGGAATTGACGTTCAGTTTAGTAATGACCAGACTGTAACTGCCTTCCTTTCTTATTGAAGAACTGGCCACCAAACGACTGTTACACGACCTTCATCTTGGACTTGGATGTAAGTGCAATAGAAGGGTGACCTCTCCATTATAAATGCGAGAAGATTATCCTAACGTAGGAAGATTATTCTAATATACTTTAACATCTCCCTCAAACTCAAGTACTTTGAAAGGAGTAACTTGAGTTTGAAAGGTATGGTGAACATTTATTCAAAAGCAAAAGTAAAATTCGACAGTAACTTGGTGATGAAATGACGAGTAGCATGAGGCGAGCATGCACCTTTGATGGCTTTTGGGATGTGAACCATTTACACTTTCAACGATTGACGAATAATCTAGCGGCACTTCTGGTGTCCAAGATTTCAACTATTGCTTTACCGGTGTCTCTATATGTTCTAACAACAAAGAAAAACAGGTCCGGCCATAAGGCCAACATGGTAATGGAGTTTGATCCAAAATTTTGGCACAATGACAAGTCCGGTCGAAAAGTCCAACACAATAACAAGTCTAGTCCAAAAAATGCGTCACAAACAAAAGAAGATCTTGTCAAAAGGTCTGGTACCAGAAAGATACATTGTCAAAGGTGTAAAGAGGAGATGATTAATGGTATGATGGATGGAGTATCACCCCAATGAGAAAACAGAGAAAAAGCGCCAAACCTAAATGAAATGGAGTGGAAATAAAATGATCCATATCAAGCAAAAGTCAAGAAAGATTCTGAATTGGGAAAATCAAAACCCAGATTAGCAAAGTAGAAAAATCACCAACATTACAAACCTTGATGCAGGAAAAAGGAAAAAGGAAAAAGAAAAAGCATCCAAGGGTCTAGATGGCAAAAGGGGGCAAGAATTAGCAGCTCATATAAGATGTAGAGATCTCCAAGCACTTAAAAAAAATGAAAACCCAAGAAAGAAAGCAAATCAGGGCGTGGGGTAGCATGTGGTGAATGCTCCTCCAATCAGGGCTCTAATGGCAATGTTGGTGGTTTAATCGGCAACCGGGAAGAAGAGAGGTGACCAGATCCAATGACAATGTACAGATGACAGCAAGATTTGTCGAGTCAATGGTGGTGCAGTCAACTGTCGGCCATTCAGCGCATCATAGCTCAAATTTGGCGGAGATGGCGAAGAACACAAGTTGCAATGGAGATCATGGCCGTGAATAGAGGGGATAACAATAGATCTGAACCATTTGCATATGGGTCCCAATAGATTTGTGGGCTACGGACCTACGGTGGATTGCAACAAGATGGTGGTGCCAACAATAGAAGTGGCAGAGTACAGTTGTAGAGAGCATGATTGTGGAAGTTTCAAATCCCGCACAGTGGAGCATCAATTGTTAGCAACCAGCAGCGGAAGGGAGATGGTAGCTGGAAACAATGACAATGCAGGTGATGTACACAACTACATGCAATGGCGGTCCGCTTCTTTTTGGGCAGGATCACCATTTGAAGGAGATTGCCAGATCTAGAGAGTGGTTATAACACTTCTCTGGAATGACAACCTCTGGAATGGGAACTCGGTGCTCCTCTGGCGTCAACGACAAATGAAGGGAATTAGATGGCAGGCGGGGTTTTAGGAACAATGGAGATTGGTAGATGGCAAGGGTTGATGGTGCCGAGAACAATGGAGATGAGTAGGGAAATAGTGGATGGTAGGGATTTGGAAGAAATAGGATGATGCCAGGAACAATAGGATGATAGGGCCTGGTTCTAGCAGTGGACAATGGGTTTAGATCATCAGATTCCAATGGTGGACGGTGATGCTAATTTGCAGGCTCCAGACAATGCAACAGCTGTGGATGATTGAGGGAAAGAGAACAGGAGACATACAAAGAGATTGGGACAGCGTTGGGCAATGATGATGGATGTCAGGCCGACAACAGTGATGTGTTGGATTTAGATGGTGGGTGACGGTGCAAGATTGAGATACTATAGGTGGTGGATGCTAGAGTTGGAGCAACGAGGCGGTATGTGGTCTAAGATTGGAGATGATCAGATGGTTGCTGATGATGAAATGGTGGCATAAAGAGAGACAATGGAAGTTGGACGATTAGGACCAGGGTAGGATCATGGCTTTAATACTATGTTAAACCACAAGAGACTACATTAGGGAAACTATAACTTGTTTATTTCAATGAGAATAACATATAATATATAAAAGAAGAGTGAGATCTGGAGCGATCTTATTAAATACATATTTTAACAAATATAAAAGATTATCCTAAGGTAGGAAGATTATTGTAATTTAAGAGATCTTATCGGATACATATTTTAACAAATATAAAAGATTATCCGAATCTAGGAAGATTATTCTAATATACTCTAACAAGCATAGGCCTTGTTGGACATGTAGCAATCGATGAATTTACTACTTGTGGCCCATTTAGATGCTTAGGTTCACTTAGTTGTCCAGTAACGCCAATCTAGTGGTTTCAGTGGTGTTTTCAAATGGATAATTGTTCCATTAGGATAGCTTATGTGAGATTGCTTGTAGTGTTCATTATATCATAATCGTTTCATGTATCAGAGACCAAGGATATGGAAACATGTATTAATATCATCGATAAGACACAGCTACCGAGGGATGTATCATTAAGGGAAACATTCGGAAAAAAGGTGTAATTTTTTTTATCAAACTTTAGGGGATGTTAAAAGGGTCATGATTACAGACTGAGGATTCAAAATAGCACAAGAAACAACTTATACGTAATAGGTTTCCATTGTTAATAGGGTCCCAACCTATGTGCTTTTGAAAAATAAATGCTTTTTTATTTTTATTTTTGTTTTCTAAAAATTTGCAGGTAGTAAAGTTGGTCAGTGTTTGAAATATCGGTACTGCGTTATGTATCGCAACCTTGGGATACAGAAACGTATCGGTTGTTGCATGGGATATATCGTTTGTATCAAGTAATTTATCGCACTTTTTGGGAAACATGGGAAAACATTGTAAAAATGGTTGACTTTTTCAATGAAACTTCAGGGATTGTTAAAAAAGATCTTAATACGTACTTTTAAATCATAACATCTCAAAAAAGAAGTGCATATAATAGGTTTCCTTTATATAGGGTCCTAAGCTATGCGCTGTCTGACTGAACTAATGCAACCATATTCAAATTGAATGCATAACATTTAGAGTGTATGTGGTGATCATTTCATCAAGCACTCCTAAATACTTCGAAATTAGTCTCAATTGACAGCTAGTTGAAGGGAAATTTCAAATATATATATATATATATATATATATATATATTAATAAGTTTTAATTAAAAATGATTTTTATTTTCTGAAAATCGACAAGGACTTATTAAATCAGTAGATCGGTCCTCAAACATGCTTGATTTCATATTTGGAGTGCAACATTGTAAGCAATTTGGGAGAAATTGGGAAATTTCAAAATTTCCCCAATCGGACCACCTATACTCAAATTTCGAAATTAGAGTGTATGTGATGATCATTTCATCAAATACTCCTAAATACTTCGAAATTAGTCTCAATTGACTGCTAGTTGAAGGAAAATTTCGAAAAAAACATGGTGAACATCAAGAACCAATGGATATCGAAATCAAAGCTCCAACTCCATGATTTTTTATGCAAAACATGAAGAACTAATGGATTTGTAACCATCTGACACTGATTTAACATAACTTCAACAAAAAAAAGGGATCAGAAATTGAAAATGCTCTAGCATGTGGGAATTATCGGCACTACCTCTGTATTTCATATTGCACAGGTGGGATACAAGGTATATCGTGGGATATAATATTTAAAACATCGACGCTGGTATTATCGATATTGTCAATAACATCGATGATATTATCGCATGCATCGACGTTAGAGTGTATTTATTTCAAAGAGCCATTATCTAATGCCAAGATCTTGTGATATAAAAGATATCACACGATATTGGCAATATTATCAATAATGCGTGTGTGTGGACGCGCGCTGCAAGGTTGGGTTCTGTGTACCTGGTGGGATAACTGCTCTTGGTGTCAGGTGAATTATCAGCTCGTGTAATTTTTTTTTTTAAATTTAATTGAAGATCAAGGTGATGCAGAAAACCTTGGTTTGTCCTCTCGGTTACATGAATACGACTATTGGAACATGCCTGGCTAATTCTAGAGTGCAGACTGTCCAATGAGTGTCCTGAGTTATTCGGTTCACATATGTAATTTGATTTAGTAAGATGTGTTCTTGGCAGAAGACATCTCTTCCAAGATGTTCTGACTTCAATGAAAGTTTGTTGAGTAGCTGCCACAAATGATTAACGTCAACAACGAAAATTAAAGAATGTCCATCTGATGTTGTCTTTCTCCTTCTCTTTGTTTTTCCTGTTGATGGTATGATTTACATTTCATCTGTTGTTTTCGGGACGAGTAAGTTCCAAAAACAAAAAGCAATTGTCTGTCACAGTTGGTACTTTTGTCTGTCAGATATGTGGATAAGCTGAATGTCCTCAATAGTTTATGTTTAAACTTTAACTGTGCATTAGCTAATGATTTGTATTGGAAAATAGATGGCATTGTGTATAGCTACAACAGATTTTCCCCAATATTCTATTCCACTAATTTCCAGTTACTTACAGTATGCGACTAGCAATACTCTGTAAGAAAGACTATAAGGCACATCCAGTGACAAGTGATTTGTTCATTGCCTTGAAGGGGATGGCATGTCCTAGATGAATTCTGTCTCCAGCTATTGAAGATAATCTGCAATCGCTATCCCTTTTCCACGCATAGAGATTTTCTGGTTCTTAATTTTATGCACTCAACATGATAGACAACCATGAAGACTTCTATTAAGCTAAAACATTATTCCGTAAGTAGCTTTTTTAGGACCTCTGATGATTCCTGAAACTTAATGAGTTTTTTTTTCTTTCTCTTTTTTCTTTTTTCCCAGCACCTGTAAATTGTATCATTTATTTATGCATTATAATTTTTATAGCTCTGAGCAATTTGACACAACCAGACAATTAATTCTGAGGATATGGTTGGCATACAGATAGTCATGGATACCCCCCCCCCCCCCCCCCCCCCCAAAAAAAAAAAAAAAAAAAAAAAAACTTCATGAAGCTTATTTAGTCTCCAACTTCAACTATTTAGGATCACTGTCGTGACAAATTGATGGTTCATGTGAATCTAGAGCGATGAAAATAGTGTATTCAGAGATTTAAAAATGGTGCATGCAGGACATTGTTAGTTCTGTTAATGCATACTTCACACATTTTGTTTCTTCAGGATAAACTCATGCGTTTTATACCAAGCTGCATGTGTCCTGAACTTTTATTTGTTCTTCCTTGATCAAGGACACAATCATACTTTCTTGGGTAGGTGATCTCACAAATCTGGATTAGGGCTTAGTCGCAGTTCTGGGGGGGCCCATGCCCTCCAGGTTAAATCCACATGGGTGAGGTAGCTCTTTCCCTGCTTAATAAAAAATTTCCATCTTTTTAAAACTAAAAAGATCAAAATATGTGATGAAGTGGAGAAAAGCAACTCCAGTCAAACGAATGTGACGTGGAAGACAAGAGGGCTGCCGAGCCCCTACCCAAACAGACCCTAGTTGTGGTCTCTCATGGTTCCATTTAGTCATGCTATCTCAATGATATCATTTGAAATATGAGTCAGCAGGGGTGGTACTGGTAGTTCAAGTTCTGTAAGATGTTGTTTGATTGCATGCAACTGTATGCTGGCTATGAAGTATGCATTTTGGCTTTCCTCAATCCCTGCCAGACATGAAATCAAGGTCTGACAATGTGATTTTCATTGCCTTCATCCAAATTTCAGGAGGAAATTTCAAACTGCAGTGAAGGCATCAGCACGTGTTGACAAGTTCTCAAAAAGTGACATTATTGTTTCTCCTTCGATTCTCTCTGCTAACTTTGCAAAGTTGGGCGAGCAGGTCTTTTTTC
Source organism: Liriodendron chinense (assembly GCA_003013855.2). Lineage (NCBI taxonomy): Eukaryota > Viridiplantae > Streptophyta > Magnoliopsida > Magnoliales > Magnoliaceae > Liriodendron > Liriodendron chinense. The sequence goes on along the minus strand of PVNU02000736.1, from coordinate 413,502 downwards.
AAACTGTGATATCATAAGGGCTCAGTTCAAATTCATTCTGATATGAATAATGAGTCAATCTAACTGTTTCAACTCTTCTTATGTTTCTCGTCTTGTTGCATGAATTTCATTTTTCCCCCTTCTTAGCAAAGTTGTCTCCACATATCACTCTTTTTCTCTCCGTCGTTTTATCTATTATTAATGTTTAAAAAATAATCATTTTATCTATTATTGGGACTACTCTTAGATTGCTTCAGATGACCTCGTTCTTAGTTTTATCCTTCCTAATCTTCCCAAATATGCATCTCATCATCTTCATCTCCACAATAGTTAACTTTTGCTCATTTGGTATTCTAACTGCCTAACATTGGCCATGTAGACCCACACGGGGTTTGGGCGAACAGCAAGTGTCATGGGTGTGCTCCCCACAAACGCGAGTTTGATTCCCCTCCTCAGGATTACCCGGTGCACGTGGTTTGTGGGTGATTGCGTGCATCCGCATGGAATAGTTTTGCCTTAAAATGGGACGGGGACACCCTGACGTCATAAAAAAATAAAAAACAAAAAAACATTGCCCATGTAGTATAGTGAGTCGAATAGTTGTCTTACGAATTTATCCCTTAAGTTTAATATGTATGCGATGACCACACCGCTCCAGGGGCGCATCTCCACACCACCCATTGAACTCTAATAGTATTTGAAAATCCTCATCAATCTCCCCATCATCTTTCCTAGTGGAGCCAAGTTAAGAAACAAGTCACTTTGAGCTCGTCCTAGATACTAGCAGTTAGTTCATTTATAACAAGTTCAAAAAGGCAAGGGCATAATTCTGACCCCTGATGAAGAAACATTGCCACTTGGAACACATCAATCTCACTAGAGGTTGATCTTTACTCTTGCAGTGGCACCCTCACATCTTCAGTGATGTTGATATATCCTCCAAGGACCTCTTTCCTCATCATCACCTACCACATAACCTCCCTACATATTCTATCTTATGTTTTCTTCATAACTATAGAATGTACATGAGATTCTTTTTTATCTATTATTAAATTATTTTGTAATCTTAGTCTTTCTCTTAGCAATTTGGGTTTCACTTTTAAATGGTAGATTGACAAATTTTATGATCAGTGGTGGACCAAAGATTAACCTTCCTCTTTTACCCGGGCTATGGAAAACAACCATGACAAATGCTCACATTGACAACACTAGCATTCGAACACAGTTCCACCTAGCACTAATCCCTAGTCCAGCTAATATCTGCACACAAGAGCACAATCAAGTGGAGGGTCATGGAGGGGCAGTTGCTGATGCAAGCTCATATGTGACAAGTCCACAACATATGTGACTGCGGTGATAACAGAGGTGAAATGGCAGTGGAAATTGTTGTTGGATAAATAATTTATGAGCAACCCCACAAGCCTCTCAGGAATGGGGCACGTAAGCCCAAAAAATGAATAAATGAGGGGCTCAACAGGATTAGAACTGTAATATGTCAAAAACACTGGTTTTCCTCAAGAAACTCGGCGAGAAAAGCAAGATTTTCCTTTAACACGTGTTGGAAATTACAAAGCTAGAACTATGGAGGGACTAAAACAGAGCATTCCGAATGCAATTTTAGTAACAATAGGAGTGGAAACAAGAAATTAGTTTATCTTGCTATCCAAGAAGTGTCCCAAAATAGCTCTTAAAAAAAAGTGTCCCAAAATGACCATTTTTTGTGTCTTTGGTTGATAATTAAGGAGAGCTGATAGATTGAGAACAAAGTTGTTCATATAATTAGAGCTGGATGGATGAAGTCGAGATCTGTCTCTACAGTTTTTTGTCATCACCTGCATATACCAATGAAACTGAAGGGGAAATTTTATAGGATAGCTATAAGACTTTTCGTGCTTTAGGGGACAAAATGTTGGGCAGTCAAGGAAGAACATGTTCATAGGATGATCATAGCTGAAATGAGGATGTTGAAATGGATAAGTGGCAAGACGAGGAGGAATAAAATTAGAAATGAACGCATTCAAGGGAACTTAGGAGTAGCATGAATAGGTAAGAAGGGAAAGTAGACTTAGATGGTTTGCTCATGTGCAACAGAAACCAAGAACTGCACCAGTTAGGAGTGAGTTGGTTCAAGTTTACGGTTAAAAGGGCAAGGGGAAGGCCCAAAAGGATGTGGGTGGAGGTAATAAGAAAAGACTTAATGACTTATGGTTTGACTGAGGATATAGTACTTGGTAGAGTGGGATGGCAAAACAAGATTCGTGTAGTGACACAATTAGTTGGGACAAGGCTTAGATGATGATGATTTTTTTTTTTTTTTTGAAGGATGCTTAGATAATGATGACGATTAAGAGAAAACAAATAGTCAAAACTGTTCATAAAAGACTTGGACATGATTATATACTTTTTCTTACAGCAAAGAAGCCCTAACATAATCTGAACTATATATTATTTCTAATCCTAACCTTATGCTTTAATAAAGATTAGAACTGATCAAAACATCCCCTAATTCCGTCACAACTTTATAGGCCTTCCGTAAATTGGAATAGCATGATCTTGGGCTTGTTTGAAAGCTAACTCAACAGGCTTTCAAATGGGACCAATTTCATGTCATTATGACATCGGTTGATTATCCAAAATGTGGCTCATTAAAAGAGTGATAGAATTACTAATGGAAAACTTGCTGAGCAAGTATGACCCAATCTAACTCTAAATTAATATTAAACGACATAATTAGAGACAACATCTAAAAAAAAGAGAAGAAAATGTCAGCCACTGTTGATGATAACATCCAACCCAATGGAGCCCATGATTCCATACAACTTTGTCCCGTTGTCCTTCTCGAGATCGAAGTTGTAAAACAAAAAACAGGGCCCTATGATGGCTGCATCAGACTCCCTGGGTTGGGAAATACTCACCCTTGAGTTTCATTCCATGGGAATCATTACAACGTCCATCCGATATAAATGTTGAGGGATGGGTAACATTAGACATTAAACTTGTACTTTCTATACGCGCAAATTGTTTCTTTGTAGTAGTCAGGTCTAGCATGCAAAGAGTTCGGTAGCCAATTGCCTGTCGCTCAGATGAAATTCATGAAGTAGGCAAAGTAGAAATTGAGTAAACGTGGCGAAAGAATTGTGAATGGTGTTTTAGTTATGCAGCCAAATGTCATTTTCAATTTGGTGTCCATATTCGGGCTTGAAGGAACAACAAACACATGAAAGTATGATCGCTATTGGTAAAAAGAATTATAACAAATTCCACTTTTTTTTTTCAACCACTGGAATGCCATTTCTTCTCTTTTGAACATGTGATAAACCCTTGATTTTGGTGTTGCATGCAGTAACCTCTGGAAGTTTAAATCATATTCTAAAGAAGAGGAGGCTTCAATCTTCAAAACCTCCTGGTCAAAATGACAAACATTGAAGAAATTTGCATTTAATGAACCCTTCTAGATCAATGAGGTTCAATAGTGCTATTGGCAATCATCCATTAATTTACCCTAGTATATGTTGTCATGACATCATTTTTTCAACTTCTTTTCAAATTATTGTGCTTTTTGATTCGGACACAAGACCTTTTCACGTGTACCAACGAAGAAAGCGCCCACCACAAGCATCTTCCTTGTGGCTAGGCGACTATTGAGGATCATAGAAGACCCTACACGCATGATTTGACACATAGAAGGCCCCACATTGGGAGGACATGTTTGTAGGAGGAAGAAGACCCACTGACAGAATTCATTGTCTTCAAGCGCCCGATCGGGCACCCGAACTTGGCCTCTCTGGTGCCCGAAACTCTCTGGACGTCTTCGGGCGCCCAACCAAGCGCCCGAACTTTTGCGCAATTGTTTTCTTTTTCCGTTTTTTTTACTTAACTTTGAAGGTAATTTAGTCTTTTACTTGTTTTTAGTGTTTATTTAAGAGGGCTAAGTCCTAAACTCGAAATTAGTTATTGATTATTGAATAATGAAAAGCCTCTTGGTGGTTCTCTCTTTCTCTTCCTCTCTCATGGTGATGTTTTTTCTTCCTTGATCCTTCTTTTCTTCTACTTGCTTCTTATGCCCCTCTAATCCTTCTTCCAGGTAATTCTATCTTTCCATAACCTATTTGTTTTGCTAACCACAATCCCAAAATCTGATTTTTGATCCTAAACCCTAAGTTTTCAGATTTTCAAATCCCTAATCCAAAATCTCTTGATTTCCTGGATTAGAGATTCCTCTTAATTGATTGGGTTATAGCCATGCAAGATCGGGAGGTTCCATCCCTCGCCGGATCCAACCATAGTGATAATTGAATTTCATACTTCATGGTTGTGATGAATGGCCCGTTCCATTGCATGCTTCCTTGTGATTTTCTTAGTTTGTGATGATTACTGCTAGATTTTATATTGTTATTGTCTTTTAATTCCGCTGATTTAATTGTGTTTATGAGCATGCATCATAATTAGGGCATCCTACATCACTTTTATTAATCAATCAAATGTTAGCACATGACATATCGCTAGATTGCTTCTCATTGAGTTTTTAGATAGTAAATAGGTAACTGATTTTTGTTGATGCTTCAAAATGATCAATGGCATAGTGACTGATTTTTGTTGCCATTAATCTAGGTTAAAGCAGTGGAGGTGGCTGGATGCGATTGGATTCATGTTGATGTAATGGATGGGCGATTTGTGCCAAATATCACCATTGGCCCTCTTATTGTTGATGCCTTGCGTCCAGTAACAGATCTTCCATTGGATGTGCATTTGGTACTTTTTTGTTATTTAAACTTATACAATGCAATTATGGATTCCAAATAGTTCCATTTAGCTACCTGAACTATCTGGTGAAGAATCATCATCATCATGGTCTTGTCCCAATGATTTGGGGTCACCTTAATTATCATGATTGCATGGAACAAATTCTTGGACCAGCTGCATACCTGACACCAACCCTCCTTTACCCGGGCTGTTGCAGAATATCCAATTAAAAAGCATGCTTTTATACACATATCTAGCAGTTCATGTGTCATTAAAATTTTTGCTTATTGGAAAATCCAACTTGTAGATGATTGTGGAACCTGAGCAGCGGGTACCAGATTTTATCAAGGCTGGAGCAGACATTGTTAGTGTTCACTGTGAGCAGTCTTCCACTATCCATTTGCATCGGACAATTAGTCAAGTAAGATTATCTCTGAAAGCCATGCTTGAATTGATATTGGTTTGGTTCAGGGAGTTCAGCATATGCATTCTTACAATATCCATGCTGAGGACATAATGTTGTTTAATAAAATGCTTGCACAGTTGGTAAAATAAGAAGAGGATGTTTTCTTAAAAGAGGTACATTTAAGTGAAATAACCAATTCCACGAAGAGTGATGCCTGTCATGAATACATCTTATTTGCTTAACAAGTTTTATTGGATAGTTGAACAAAACTATCTAAACTGACACACTAATACTCTATTGACAGCTTTTTTTTAATATAAAATTCTCAAATGGGTGACTCTTGCACTAGTGATAACTCGATGACGTATATAAGAGTATGCTAATTTGTAGTGCTAATTAACAGTATAACTTAGAAGAATCCACTGAATCAAGATTGCAATGCTGCTTGGTACTCCAATTTTATCAGTTAAAAGCACAGGATCTTTGCTAGTGTGATTGCTATTTGAATAAACAGATTGTTATAATAACTAAGATACTCTAACCAGATCCTCTCGATGCCTTGTGAATACATTTAGCATCATGTGAAACTGATTGATCTTTCCACGTGCTAAATTTCTTGTAGTGATCCATACTCTTCTGAGTTCTGATCTAGATTAGAGTTTTGCTATGGCACATGCCTGTATAAGGCCATTCATGTGCACAACACCATATGTGACAATATGGCATTCGGGCATGAGATCCAAGCTTCCATCTTGTAGTTCCTACAATGTAAATCCCATAGCCTGGAAATCAGGCAGGTTCATTTGTCAGTTGCTCCACTATATTAGAAACAGTCAACAGCTTAGAAAAACTTGCCCAAAGTTCTTCCATTTTTTGTACATTTTGGGCCGCCTCTTGATCTAGTCGACCTCATTTTGTCTAGAGCATCAACAAGATGTGGTTCACCTGATGATGGGCGGCTTCGATATCATGCCGACTCGCCAGGCTGGCACATATGGTGGTGTATAGCTGAGATTCCTTGAACATGTATCTCTAGTTAAATCTCAAAAGGAAGTAGTATGAGCAAAAAAGAAGAAGAAGAAGAAGAAGCAGATTGTGCATGAGTGATGCCTCCTAGGACAGAGAATGTAACAAGATTATCTGAATGATTCATGGCAACTGTGAAAATGTTGTTACATGAGTATTGACTTCTGGGAGGGTTATAATATATTAGCATTTAGTTCTGTTTGAAACTTCTGAGCTGACATACGGCTCCTCAGAATAAATCTACAATTTTTTTAGTGGTTGTGGAAGGTCAACATGAGCATTACTACTTTCCTGGTAATAGGGAGATCTGCGAGAGCTCTTACCTCTATCTAATCATTTCTTCAGAATTGTCTGCTCATAGCACGATGGAATTGTCTGATTGTAGCCCGACATGCTGCTTCAATGGCTCGATATGAAAGACGATCAGCTCTACGACTTTTGGTGCCATATCTTCCAAAACCAAGTTGTGTACCATCCGGTACGCGACCACGTATGAAAAAATTTAAGAACTGTTGACTATAGAAGGATCTAAGGGTTCTCTATATTAGTGTTGTTACAATCCCATGTTTACGGTCAAAGCTACATATAAAACACTTGAATATTGAACTTCAATCAAATTTGAAATAATTGCATGTAATTATTTCGTTCATGTATAAAGCAGAGTTTCCTGATCTTTTTTGGCTTTAGACCCAGGTGTATCGTATGCATTAAAGAGAGATGAAGTAGAAATTCCAGGACCAAGCAAGGATTGATTTCTTTGAAGATCTAGTTATTTTAAGTGCTTTATATAGTTAATCCCTGCATCAACATGTCATGGACTTATGGAGTGCATGACTGAATTCTGAGTGGAATGTTAGAATGTGATTTATTTAGACCATGTCCTTTTTCCAGCTTTTCTCACCCAGCCCCCTTATGATTTTATCGTCTGATTTGGTTCTCATAACATTTATCCAAAAGTTCCAATTGAAGATTTTGCTACTTCTTTATTCATCAATTTCTTTATCTTTTTTGCTATTTTCTTGTTCCTAATTGCTTACACAAGTTAAGATCTAATGATTAGTCTGCTATATTTTATGTTTAGAGATTTCTGGTTTTTCTGCAGGTAAAGGTGCATTTGGCACCTGCTTCTCTTTAATTCATTTGTTGCTAGATGCTAGGTTCGTCGCAGTAATTTCCAAGTTAAGAGAATGAGAGTAACATAGCTAATATAAGGTCTTTTGTGCCTCTTTCTGGATGTCCTTTGAGAATCTTATATCTGTTAATGCTTCTCAGATTAAAAGTCTGGGAGCAAAAGCTGGAGTGGTTTTAAACCCCGGGACTCCACTAAGTGTCATTGAATACGTGCTTGATGGTAAGCTCTCTGTTGTAATATTCTATTCTAAACCTCAGGACTTTTTATGGGCGGCTTTCAATTATGAACCTATGCGGATGTTTTACAAAACATATCTTGCACTTCATCAGCTTTCCTGTTAACTAAGTCAATGTGTTAATTCAGCATTTGGATGAACATATTTAATTTTTCTTGCTTGAATTAGCTTTATAGTTTTTATGTCTTGGCTCAACAATATGGAAACTTTCATGTTTTAAACTATGTAGAAATGTCATGGTTCACGAGAAACGTTTATGTTTCAAAGCTTGGCAAGAGACTGGAAAAAATGAATTTTTTTGAACAATAAAGCAATGCCAAAAATATTACTAAGAAAGTAGTAGGTGAAGCTAAACTTAAGGCTTATGATGATCTTCACAATAGATTTGGGACGAGAATGTGAGAAAGATGTCTTTTTTTTTTTCTTTTTTCTTTTTTAAAGGTAACACTACCAGGGATTGAAACCTAGATCATTCACACACACTACACTGTCTCTACCACCTCATCTAATGAGCGGGAGACAAGAAAGGTGTCTTCAAACTCGTAAAAATGAGAGAGGAAGGGTAGGGACCTAGATCATGTTAGATGTATTAAGAGTGATAATCAAAGGGTACTAGTAAAGGACAATGAGTTCAATGAAAGGTGGAGAAGCTATTTCTAGAACTTAATAAATAAAAACCACTTTGATAGCATAGGGATAGAAGAAACCATAAACTCAAATGACATCAGAAACCATTGATACTTTTGTAAGATTGGGATATTTGAAGTTAAAGAAACTTTGAGAAAGATGAAAAAAAGGAAAGTCCCTTGGACCAAATGGTATACCAATAGAGGTTTGGAAGTGTGTGAGGGATACTAGGTTATTTTGGTAGACAATGTTTTTCAACAAGATTGTAAGCTTGAAGAAATGCTAGATGAATGGAGGAAAAGTACCGTGGTGCCTATTTATAACAGGAAAAGAGAGATACATAGCTGAAATAATTATCGTGGGGTAAAACTTATGAGCCAACATGCTATGACACTTTGCGAGAGTGATAAAGCAAAGACTAAGGCATGAGATAAATTTATTGGAAAATCAGTTTAGTTTCATGTGTAGAGGCCTACCATTGAAACTATTTTTCTACTTAGACAATTGATGAAAATATAGAGAGAGGAGAAAGGATCTCACATCGTCCTTCTTGACTTAGAAAAAGCATATGGTAGAGTCCCCAGAGAGTTAATCTGGTTGGTGTTAGGAAGGAAAGGAGTTTCAAGAGGATATGTTGACATGATTAGGGAGTGATAACAAATGTGAGGGTCACTAGTGGAGAGACAAGTGAGTTCCCAATTACTATAGGCTTGCACCAGGGGTCGGCATTGAGCCCCTACCTTTGTCATTGATATGGACGAGTTAACGAGGAATTTGCAAGAAGAGGTCCCGTGGTGTATGTTCTTTGCTGATGACATCTAGTTTTGATTGACAAGACAAGGTAAGGCGTAAACACAAAACTAGATTAATGGAAGGGTTCTTTAGAATCTAAAGGATTTAAAATTAGTCGGACTAAAACAAAGTATATGGAGTGCAATTTTAGTATCTTTGGATCTGTATACCTAGTTGCCTGGCCTTCCAAGAGCCTTATATTTCCATTTTGTTGTTAGTTTATTGGCCAAGTCATCTTTCCTCTTGTGCTTCTACTATCGACATCGCCATTTTAAAGATGAAATGACGTGGTTAGCTAATTTTTTGAAATGAATGTGGTTAGCTATTAGCATTAGGGTGGAGTGTTTATTAGCTTATAAATGGTTCACTTTGTCCTACAGATGGAACAGAAGTTGTATGCATTGTTGTTTTGTGGGCCTAGCAGGTGAATTATTTGAGAGGCACCATCAACATAGTTGCGTGGCTAAGAAGGGATCGAACATCCAATGGAGGATTACTGACTTCTTTGTTTAGTCCTTAACATATATGTACTTTTGCGTGTTGCTAGGATAAAGCATACTCGAAGGGAAGCAAATAAATAGGTGATGGAGATGTGGATTTCAACAAACCTGAGTAACTTGTTTGCGAAACATGGATCATTGTTATAGCCTTTTCCCAGATCTTTGTGGTTGGCCTTATGAATCCTTTTTCACCATTCAATCCTATCGAGGCCCTATCCTTGGTAAGTGAACAAGCCGTCATATCCCTTATCAGGCCGTCTGCTGTTTTCATAGAGCATGACCAACCCATTTATAAAACATGTATAAAGAAACAAAATCATGGCAATGGAAGAAGAACATTCAATCTATTAATTAATTCGTCGCACAAAAAATCTTCAAGTGACATGGATGTAAGTAGGAACCGCATAGCAATGTAGATAAACTGTCTTTCTTAGTCTAATATATCTACTGATTAAACATTGGCTTAGGGTCTTTTGACTATTAATCTTTATACAATAACACCTTGCCAGAATTTGTTCAATGAAGAAACATACTTGCATTCTTCCTTTCCGAGCATTATCATGTTGGGGTAGCTCAGGCAGAGTGGGAGGTAATGAAATACGTTGGAATTCTCAGCATATCAAGATTGATCATCAAATGCTTACTAGAAATCAGCGGAATTTATTTTAAAAATCTTGTTGAAGTCACCCTTGTATGGACGACGTCTGATGACAATGGATAGAATTCATTTCACATCACTTGGTTAAATATCCTTGTAGCTATTGCATGTTATGGTGATTATCTTGCTCCTAGAGGCAATTAATGTGGATATGTGGAACCTGAAAGTTCAAGTTATTGATGTAGAGAAGTTTCTGGAAACTCACCGTTCGGTGTTCAGTTATTCTGCAATCTTTATGAATATAATTAGCAGAGGCAATCTTCAGATCTATCAGTTTAATTGAGTTATATTCCAATAAGCTGATGTCACTCATAAACCTAATCTTTTAGGTTTATTTTAGCGAAAGATACTGACGTGGTTATCTGATTTGCTTGTGAACAGTGGTAGATTTGGTCTTAATTATGTCAGTAAATCCTGGTTTTGGCGGGCAGAGCTTTATTGAAAGTCAAGTCAAGAAAATCTCAGACTTGAGAAGGTTATGTGCTGAGAAGGTAACGTCTCCTTATTACCATTGCTGTTGTTCTATTTGAACTGAAATATGAGTTTTGGGCTGGCTCTTCAACATTTTGGTGTGCAGGGTGTAAACCCATGGGTAGAAGTGGATGGCGGAGTTGGACCATCAAATGCATACAAGGTGCCTCTTATGAAATTTAATCGCTTTATCTCTTTTATAATAAGGAAGCTTTGTTTTAAGAAGAGAAATTTCAGAAATGTATCAAACACACACTGGCATGCATTTTAAGGCAAAACCTCAGTAAAAATTGTGTGTGCGTGCATGTGTGCGTGCGTGCGTGCTAGGGACATTTTTATATATCTTGTATACTATGTAACAGTGTCGGTCCATTAAAGGGACATAGCAGATACAGTAGGAGATGCATATTGGACATCCAAAAAGCTCAAGGACAACACCTCAAAAATATTATTTTCTTTGCTCTAACATTGTAGTTCTGGTGTACTGTTTGTTACAATAAATTTTCCTGTGCTACATGAACTACATATTTACGTTCAATATAAGCGTACAGATGAATTGGCTAGGTGGGTTTTTAGGGTTGCTTTGTCAAATACCTTGTTCCCATCCTGGCACCTGCATGCATTTGCACATCTATGTTACATAGCTTTAGGAGCTTTTTTAGTCCTTGAACTTGATTCAATTGTCTATAACATCAATGCTGGCAGGTCATCGAGGCTGGAGCAAATGCTTTGGTAGCAGGTTCTGCTGTCTTTGGAGCTAAAGATTATGCTGAAGGCACGATATATTATTTCAGTTCACAAACTAGATTTACTGCATTTATTATCATCTGTGAGTATTGTTTATGCATTTCATGCATCGAGCATAACACAGAATATGTGGTCCTGCAGCTATTAAAGGCATCAAGACTAGCAAAAGGCCTGCAGCGGTTGCAGTGTGAAGTGTTCATTTCTCCAAAAGAACGAATTCTACAGATAATAAGTCATGGTGATTGGAGTAGAGCAGTATATTGCAGGCCTGGTATGGGTGCTAGATGTATCTGTTTCTACTTCTGCTCGAATTCCATGGTGCAAGTTCATGTGGCATATTTTATGTCAATTTGACTGTTGCTGCTGATTTCCATCTCTTCCATGCGTCTATTGGATACTCTTTTAACAATGTCTTTGGGTGGTTCCCACATCCCCTTTTCTTGTGACCTCATGAGATTTGGATTATAGATGTTCAGAGATCCTTCTACAGTTACTTGCTCGGTAATCATGCTTGTTGAGGCCTGTTTGGATTCGCGGAAAGGAACGGAAACTGAGTTTTTTGGCAAACACTTCCCACTGTTTTTTGTTTTTTTCCTGGCTGGATCTCACCCTCATTTTCTGTGACAAACCCCGAGTTATGATTCCTCCTTTGCTCTCTTAGCTTGCACTAGACATGGCCAATATGCTAGTGTGCCACATGTGCCATTGCCCATCTTCAATTATCCACATGTGCCACCATCCATCTTCGTTTGTGCCCTACATGTGCCACATGTGCCATTGTGTGCATCTTCAGTTGCCCCACATGCCACCATCCAATGTCAAGCACCTCACATGTCCACTGAGCCAATGTGCTATAAGTATCCAGCTTTGCTTGCACCTCGCATGTGCCAAATATGCCAATATACCACCATCCATTTTTAAGTGTCCTACATTTGCCACCATCCATCTTTTAAGCGTCCTACATGTGCCATTTGGCATGTGCCAATGTGGCACATGCCAACACCTATCAAGAAATCTTTCCCAAGATCATCTTGTTTTGCCAAACGACAAATTTGAAAACAAACCTCAATTTCCTTGGAAAATATTGTTGAGAAAGAAACGGGGGAAGGAAAATTTCATAATTCCAGGAAATAAGGCTTGACTCTCATCAAAGTTGCTCTATCAAATATGCCTTTCTACTTCATGTTCTTGTTCAGATGTCCAAAATCTATTTTAGCTAGATTGGAGAAATTGAGGTATGAATTTTTATGACAAGAGCCACAAGACAAATTTTGGGCATCTGCCCAGAAGCCAACATGTGGCCTCGCATTTAGTGATTCCAAGAAAGTCCAAAAATGGGGCCACATCACATGTTGGCTAGATTAGAGAAATCCAAAAGCCAACCCTTGCCTCTAATCATGCCAGGAAAATCTAGAAGCCAACACATGGCCCCACCTTTAATGATGACTGTAGGCCTTCATTGTTTTTACACCTAGCCAAGACACCTCAATCTGTCCCTCTAAAGCTTTAGCAGGAGGCGCGCATCTCGAGGGTGACAAATGGATGACTTCTCTTGGTGCTTCGCCCACTACAACAGAGAAGGGCGGTCTGGCTTCTTATTCTAACGACACACGTCAGGCCAAGGCTATTTTTGTGGACGGTGGGATCACATCCCTCCCCTTTTTGCCACATGGATCTAATCCTCACCACATCTTTTCCCTCCTCATGTGACTTTAGACCTGCATGTGAGGATTGGATCAAGGTTGGCCCTTTTAAGAGATTCGTTTCCCCCTCTCGCGTACTTTTCCCACTTGTACTTCTCTCGGTCTTCCTAACAAATTGTGCCAGATTTCTCTTGTCATTGGTCCGGACAATTTTTTCAATGCTTTGAGCATCTCCCCCTTTCAAATGGTAGGCTTTAACAAAGAATTGGAGTCTCCCTCGGGGAGACTTTGTCTCCAGGCTCCCTCGGTTAACGTTGATAGCGATCTAGTGGTAGTGGTTAGGGGCAAAAGGTGGATTAGGGAGGCCCAATGTTTTAAATATTGACGATATCGGCCGACATATCCCACGATATATCTTGTATCCCACCTGTGCAATACGAAACGCACAGTTAGTGCGATATATCCCACATTTTCGATCCGGTGAGCATTTTCAATCCCTTTTTTTTGTTGAAATTATGTTAAATCGGTGTCAAATGGTTAAAAATCCATTGGTTCTTTATGTTTTTCATGAAAAATCATGGAGTTGGAGCTTTGATTTCGATATCGATTGGTTCTTCATGTTCTCCATTTTTTTTTTCAAAATTTTCCTTCAACTAGCTATCAATTGAGACTAATTTTGAAATATTTATGAGTATTTGATGAAATGGTCATCACATCCACTCTAATTTCGAAATTTGAGTGTAGATAGTCCGATTTGGGGAAAATTCGAAATTTCTCCTAAATTGCTTGTAATTTTGCACTCCAAGCATGAAATCAAGCATTTATGAGGGCTGATCTACTGATTTGTTAAGTCCTCGTCAATTTTCAGAAAATAAAAATCTTTTTTATTTAAAAATTATTATCATTTTTTTAAAATTTCCCTTCAAATAGTTGTCAATTGAGACTAATTTCAAAGTATTAAGGAGTGTTCGATGAAATGATCATCACATACATTCTAAATGTTATGCATTCAATTTGAATATAATTGCATTAGTTCAATCAGACAATGCCTAGCTTAGGACCTTATACGAAGGAAACTTATTATATGCCCTTCTTTTTTAAGATGTTATGATTTAAAAGTATGTATTAAGGTCTTTTTAACATTCCCTGAAGTTTCATTGAAAAATTCAACCATTTTCCTAATGTTTCCCCATGTTTTCCAAAAAGTACAATAAATTACTCAATACAAACTATATATCTCATGTGATAATCGATATATATATCTGTATCCCAAGGGTGCGATACGTAACGTGATACAGATATTTTGAACACTGGGGAGGCCATCTGCCACGTTGGAAGGCTACTCGGGATGGTCTTCGCAGATCTATAAGAGGACTACGTACATTTGTTTCGACTTGTTGTCAAGAGAGGTTGTTTGATGGGTCAAGCTATTGTCCAGAGGAGGCCCTTTGCATTAGTTAAAGGTTCCAAAGAGCTCTCTAGCCTGGATCTTCCTTCCTATGTTGAGGTGAAAGCCAATCCTAAGAGCGAGAGAAGGGGTCATAGGGGCAGGATGGTTCATCAATGAAGTTCCTTTCATGAAACGTAGGAGGGTTGGGCTACCAGCACAAGTGCTCACTTATGCGTGATTTGTGCAGGAGATCTAAAGCAAAATTAATTGTACTCCAGGAGACAAAGCTTCAAGTTGATGACTGTGGAGTGGTGGATTCCATTTGGGGTCATAAAAATGTTAATGGGAGGCTCTTGATTTGCAGGGATTGGAAGGGGGTGTGCTGATCAAATGGGATCTGCAAATCTAGGTCTTGGAAGAAAGTTTGATTGGGAGATTTTCAGTTTTGGCGATCCTGAAAGAAGTTGTGTATGAATTTGGATGGGGCTTTTGTGGAGTCTATGGGCCAAACCTTCCTGCCTTAAGGACGTTGTTCTGGGAGGAGCTTTCCTCTATGCTCGAAAGATGGATGCTGACATGGTATGTGGAGGAGACTTCAAAGTCATGGACTTCCTTCATGAAAAGCTTAATGGGGACCAAATCTCAAGTAGTATGGGAGGCTTCTTGGAATGGGTTCAAAAGCATGAATTGGACCTGCCTTTAGGAGGGATGATTTTCACTAGGCCCAATGGTTAGGAGAGGGCAGCCTTGTTAAGGCTTTACTGATTCCTTATCTCCCCCTCGTGGCTGGAGAAATTCCCCTTGGTGATCCAACGGGATCTTGCAAGACCAACTTTTGACCATTGCCCCGTGCTTCTGGAGGTGGATGAGGTGAACTAGGGTCCAAAGCCCTTTCACTTAAGCTAGCTTGGCTAAAGGTGGAAGCATTCCACGATCTGGTTTCAAAATGGTGGTCCTCCTTCAACGTTGACGGTCCAGTTGCTATTAGATTTTTCTAGAACCTAAAGCTGCTGAAAGCAGTGTTTTAAATAGCTACGCTATGTAGCGTGTAGCTTACGCTATGTAGCGTAGCATGGCCTTAATGCTACGTAGCTCATGAAAATAGCTTAAATCGCATGTAGCCTACGCTACATCATAAATTGCATACGCTACACGCTACGTAACTATGCTACACGCTATGTAGCTCACATGATGTTTTCAATGATTTGTTACATTTTTCCATTTCCAATAAAAATTAGTTAACCTTTTTAATGCTTTTAGTAAATTAATAAAAAAAATATTAAATCAATTTCATTGCTCTTTCTTTACCTTTATACTTAATCATTGCCTTTTCCTATTACTTTTGGTTCCATTTTGTTGCACAAAAAGTCATGAAATTTTGTTAACTTTCATTATGAATCAGTCTAATTTTGTACAGAATATCATGGCATTGGTGCAACCAAGCACCTTGATTAAAAATCTAGTAGTTGCTTGTAGCTTACGCTACACGTTATGTAGCTTACGCCTCACACTTCGAAGGGGTGAATGCTATGCTATATGCTATTCGCTATTTAAAACACTGGCTGAAAGAAAGGCTCAAGATTTGGAAAAGGGAGTTCTTTGGACTATGAGAGCAAGAGCTTGAAGGATTATTGTAGAATATCCAAGACTTAGACGTAAAGGAAGAGGGAGGTCTTCTCTCGGAAACTGAAATAGAAGAAGAGGAGAAACTTCTTTCTGTGTATAGGAGTCATATCAAAGAGGAGGAAATAAAGTGGCACTAGCGTTCAAGGGAAACGTTGCTTAAGGAGGGGCATAAAAGCACTAAGTTTTTCCATGGCATTACTAGTGCATAGGCCAAATCAAATAGAATTTCCTCTATTATGGTGGATGATTAAAGAGTTGAGGGCAAAGCTAGGATCACTAATGCCATGATCAACTTCTACTCCAACCTCTTATCTGAAGAAAGTTGGTTGAGACCAAGTTTGGACAACCCGACTTTTGATAACATCTTTGAGGAGTCAGTGGTAGAGCTCGAGAAGGTTGTTTCCATAGATGAAATCAGGAAGGCGATAATGACACTCTAAAGGGATAAAGCCCAAGGACATGATGGTTATCCCCTAGCTTTCTTCCAAGTTTTCGAGGAAATGGTTAGAGAAGATTTGGTCAACTTCATCTTTGACTTCTTCGAATGGTGCTTGCTTCCCCTAAAAGGGGTCACTCCTTCCTTGTAATCATCTTGAAGTTAGGAGTCGCCTTAAAGAATTTAGGCTAATAAGCCTCATCAGTATCCCTTACAGAATAGTGGCCATGATCCTCGCCCAGAGGCTGCACGTCGTCCTTCCATTAGCCATCGCCTCCCATCAAAGTGCCTTCGTCGCAGGGAGCAGATTCTAGATTTCTCTCTGGTGGTTCGTGAGTGTATCGACTCATGTTACCATGCTGGTTCGAAGGGCATTGTTTGCAAGCTCAATATGTAGAAAGCCTACGATCATGTGGACTGGAAGTTCCTTGACTACATGCTGGGTAGACTTGGGTGTGGGCCTCGGTGGAGCAGCTGGATTCAGGTGTGTGTCCGCTCGACTATATTCTTGGTCCTAGTCAACGGTTCCCCCTTCGGCCTCTTTGATGCTACTAGAGACCTTAGGCAGGGGGATTCCCCATCTCCCTTCCTATTTTTAGTCATCTCGGAGGTGCCGAGTAGTGTTGTCTAAAGGCTAGGCCGAGGGTCTTTCCCAAGGCTTCAAGGTGTTGAAGGTGACCCCTTAGGCTTCCCACCTCCAATTCGCAGACGATACTCTAATCTTTGGTGAGGTTGATGAACCTATGGTTGACACCCTCTGGAAGATCATTATGTGTTTCGAAGTTGCATCGAGTTTGAAAGTTAGTATCCCTAAATGTGAAATCTTAGGGATTCATTTGACTGAGTTGGAGGTGTTCAAGATGGCTCTCGCCTTCAGCTACTTGGCAGGATCCTTTCCAAACTCCTACTTGGGTCTCCATTTATGCATCGGCAAGTTGCCGAAGCACTTGTGGGACAAGGTCATTGACAGAATGGAAAGAAAGTTATCTTCGTGGAAAAGTAGGCATCTCTTACCAGGTGGAAGACCAATGCTCATCAAAGCAATCCTTTTGTGCTTTCCTTTGTATTTCTTATCTCTTTTCAAGTGCCCCAAGGTGGTTTTGCAAAAATTAGACAACCTGAGAAGTGACTTCCTTTGGCAAGGTGCAACATCCAATAGAAAATTTCACCTGCTCGATTGGAGGGAATTTTTCAAACCCTTCAAGGAAGGCGGCGCTAGAACTAGGTATTTGGAGGCCATGAACGAAGCCTTATTGGGTAAGTGGGTTTGGAGGTTTGAGAATGAAGAGAATAGCCTTTGGAGATCCATTATTGAGGTTAAGTATGGGTTGCCAACGTTTGGCTGTTGGACTAGACCCTTTTCTCTGTACAAAACTTCCCATTTATGGAAGTCGATGGCCCAGATGGAGCGTAAGGTCTGGGAGGAAATCGATTTCTCTCTGGGCAGTGGTGAAAGAATTATGTTTTGGGTTTGGGATGACATTTGGGCTGGGGATTGCTCATTGAGATCTGATTTCCCTAACATAGCAGTCATTAGCTCCATTGAAAATATCTCAGTAGCTAGCTATTTCTCCGGAGATGGAGCAAACAGTGTTTGGATCCCCCCATTTAGGTGAAACCTGAATGAGGTTGAAGAATCAGAATTCATCCAGCGCTTGCAGAGGTTGGAGGGTATCTCCCCTTCCTCGGATGCCGTGGATTCCCTGGTTTGACTGAAAGACCGATCAGGCTCTTTCTCGCTGAGGTATTTTTATTGTGTCATTTGCTGAAGTTTTGCCACTGTCAGTTTTATTCATACAGGCCACATCTGGACATATGGTGCTTCGCCTAGGATAGCTATCTTGGCATGGCTCATGGGGAAGAAAAAAGTAATGACTGTCAACAACTTGCACAAGAGGGGAATGATTCTCCCGAATGTGTCTCCTTTGTAAGAACGACGATGAATCAGTGGACCACCTATTCATCCTTTGCTTGTTTGCTAGAGGAGTGTGGGATGGTATTCTGGAGTTCTTTATCATTCCTTGGGTGATGTAGTGCACAGTGGAAGGGCTATTTGTATCTTGGCACATTGGAATGCCAATTAGATAATGTAAAAGCAAATGGTGGTTGGTTGTGCTTTTTGGTCTATGGGTGAGAGGAATGCCTGTTGTTTTAGGAACTCATGTGGTTCCATTTCGGCAGTGGTTAGTAAGGTCTTTCTGGTCATTAGGGATTAGGCCCCTGACTAGGGGTTGTATTGGTGTTTTTCTTTTCTGTGGTTGTATTCTTTTATTCTGCTTCCTTTAATAAAATTCTTTGCCTCGCAAAAAAAGAAGAAAAAAAAAAAAAAAACGAAATTTCAGCTTTTGGGTGTGTAAGCCATATGAAGAGGGGGGAGCTGGCATTAGGAATTTGGAGTTGGCGAATCTTGTGCTTATGGGAAATTGGTAGTGGAGATTAGGGTTTGAAGAAGAGGCCTGGTGGAGAGAAATTGTTGCTAACAAATAGGAATGTTGAAGAGGGTGATGGGTGGGAGACTTGTCCTCAGGGATTTGGAAGGGGGTCTCTTTTTTGAACCCAAAGTTCAGAGAGGGGATTGGGTTCTCCCTTGGTAATGGGGGAAAGATTCGATTTCGGAAAGATACTTGGCTTGGGAGGTGCCTCTTATGGTTGTGTTTCCAAGATTAGCGTGCCTATCATTGGAAAGAAATATTCCATTAGCAAGGTTCTTTTCTTTTAGTATGACGTTGCTGATTGGTCTCCTCACCGTAGAAATCTTCATGATGGGGAGGTGGACGAGCGTACCTCTTCTAGGTTGTCTCCTTTGTTGCCTCCCTGCGAGGGAGGATTGGTATAGGATGGTATGGCTAAAAGACAAATCGAGTCATTTTTCGGTCCAATTTTCTACTCATTGTTCCATTCTTCACCGGGGGGAGATACCCTCACACATCTCATGTGTGGTTCTATGGCACTCATCTGAAAGTGGTTTTGTGGTTGGTTGGGGGAAAAAAGGTGCTTGCTATTGATAATCTTCAAAAAAAAAGAAAAAAGAAAAATGTTAACGGTGATCCCCAACGTGTGCTTAATGTGTATGGAAAATGCAGAATCAGTTGACCACTTCTTTATTCATTTCATGGTTGCAAGGAAGGTCTGGTACCTCGTTCTCCAGCTTTTCAAAATGCCGTGGGTGATGCCCAGCTCAATCAATGACCTTCTATTGCCTGGCATGGATTTGGGATTTGGTAAGCAAGTAAAGGCTGTTTGGAGATTATTTCTGCTGGCTGTCCTCTGGTTGTTGTGGAGTGAAAGAAATGGTAGATGTTTTCACAATGAGAATAAATCAGTGATAGAGGTCTTTAGTAGGATGACGCTCTATGTTGTAGAATGGGCTTCTTGTATAAAATCTACTGAAAATTGTATTTTCTTTTTCTCTTTCAGGTTGTAGTTTGTGTCATCTCAACACTTTCCTTTAATAAAATTTTACCATTACCTCTCAAAAACAGAAACAAAAAAAAAAAAAAAAAGGTTTCCCAGGAAACATTGTTTCCTCCTTTTTTTTTTTTCCGTGAATGCAAACATGCTTCAACATCAGATTTGCTACAATTATGGATTTCTTTGGTGCATTTTAGCACCCATTACAAATTGTTGAGGGGTTCAAGGGGCCATTTGGACTTGAAACTTCTGAAAAATCTTTTTGTTTTAAAAAATACTTAGATTCTATGGGCCCGCATCCACCAGCACATGAATGAGGGTCTGTCATTTTTCAGGCTTCTCCCTGCAAAGCCAATAATTACCTAATCCTGTATTTGGTTTTTTGAGGAGAAGCCTGAAATCAAGTTCTCACTAATATTTTTGAGGAGAAGACTTGAAAAAGAGGATTTTCAAATGTTACAAACATCCTCTAAATGTATGCTTAGGTTGGTGAGAAAATTAGAAATGAAGTTTTTCCCAGGAAACCATTAAGAAAGAACAAATGAGGCGTACCTTACCAGTATGCCACAAATTCTATGATTAGGATCTTCTGATCTGGGCGGGCTATGCTCCATCGACAATGGGGCTAGAACTTGAACGGTCTGGATTGACGTGTGTATGTCTTGCATATAGTGAATGGGTCCCCACCACTTGAAGCTTCCCCACAGTCAGCCCCTCCGGAATAGAATTTGACTAATTGTCCCCAGAGGACGTCCCCAATTCTCTTCCGTCTCCACTGTACATATGGATACAATGTCAGATAATAGGCATTGCCTACCACCCTATCCTGGATTAATCACAGTGAAAAGCAAGGGAAATTGTATGATGAAGACCATCTGTCCAGTCAGTTGCTTGTGAAGGGTCTATTGCATGAAAGAGGACGTTCCTTTTGGCATGATGCACCTCATTCAGTCTTAAGCCACACTACAACATGAGGCATGCATGCACATCAATTTTGGACCATCTAAATTGTGGATGGAGCATTACCTGAAAACAGTGATTTGAATGATCTCAACTGTCTTCATTCACCCACATTGACTATGTTCTCTCAAGGATTGATCACCTGGAACCAGCCATCGCTGCAACCTTGTTTTCATGCCTTTAGAAGTATGCTTTCTAATTTAAAAATGGGTTGTAGTTCAAGTCAAACACAACTTCTTGTAGGGATCAATTCTCTTTCTTTCTATCCATCCATCTGGTTGTGATCTGATTGGATGCTTAAGATAGTTGGATCAGTGTGATTCTCTTGCAATGATCCATATAGATCGCAGCCTGGGATTTGGGCAATTGTGATTGGCGTTCGCATAAAGTTCCATTCAGATCTGGCTCACAGGACATGTTTAGTTCATATGACCGACCTGTGCTCGTGCCTTGGGTAGATATTGCACAGGATCACAAAATAAGAACTATTCATATTTGAGGTTTTCCAGCAAATCTCAACCCTCAGAAATGTGTCGAAGATGCCAAGAAATGTGTCGAAGATGTGTCGAAGATGCCAAGAAGAAGACAGAAGTCATTGTCAACATAATTTTCAAGCTCACGTGATTGCTAATGACATGAATGGATGCCTAGTCCGATTACTACAGCACCACCCTTGAGGCTAAAAAAGCTGATCTTGCCAAGGAACAAGAATAATCTGCAGAGCACAACTCTAAGGCAGACTCCAATGCACAAGTGTGTTTTAAGTTAGCATATAGCGTGTAGCTTATGCTACTTAGCCTTAACACTAGTAGCTCATGAAAATAGCTTCAGTTGCGTGTAGCCTACACTACATGATAATTTGCATACGCTACACCCACCAATTTCCAATGATTTGCTACATTTTCCTATTTTCAATAAATAAAAAAAATTAGTTAACCTTTTTAATGCTTATAGTAAAATAATACATGTAAAAAAGTAAATCAGTTTTGTTGCACTTTCTTTACCTTTATACTTAATAATTGTCCAAATATCATACAATTTTGTTAAATTTCATTATTAATCAGTATAAATTGGTGCAGAATATCATGAAATTGGTGTAACCAAGCACAACCTTGATTAAAAATCTAAGTAGCATGTAGTGTAGCTTATGCCTCACACTTCAAAGGGGTGAGCTCTACACTGCACTATTCACCATTTAAAACACTGCACAGAACAGATTTTTAGGTCATTTTAATGTTTTCAATTGGCAAGATTCTCAGATGCTTAGAGGTAAAAGTGATCCCAGAGCTCTTTTACGGGTTTTTGAGTTGTCTGTTTTTATAGATACAAATTTTGTTATCGAAATGACCAAAATATTTGATCTTTGACCACAAAATTGTCGTTATATCTCACATTATGGGTTCGTTACTAGACATTTAACAAGTTAATGATTGATGTTTGAAAGTTGTTCCTTTTCCTTCAGCTCTTTGGCAAATGTGTTCATCTTTTCTTCTTGTTTCTATGTTTTTGTTTCTGCTCTCCTTTGTAATCTTTAAGAAATTTTATTGATACAGGAATATTGCCTTTCTATCTCCATCATAATTCCTACAGTTTATGTTTCAAATACCACCTTTCAATTAGAATATGAAAGAGACATTTCATGGTTTATATTGAAAATCTTGTGACAAAAATTCGACCTTGATGGAATGAAAAGAAAATTACAATATGAAAGGGATATTTCATGGTTACATTGAAAATCTTATGACATGAATTCAACTTTGATGGAATGAAAAGAGATTCTTCTTCTTCTTCTTCTTCCTTTTTTTTTTTTTTTTTTCCGGCCCATTTTCTTGGTGTGTTTGGTTTATCCGACGATTGGAGAAGCTTCCGGACCTATTTTCTACAGCTAGGTGTGTTGGGCACATATCCACTACGTACATAAGGTACCCCCTTCAAGTTCACCCTATACCCACAGAAAACCATACTGATCGAAAGCACAGGTGGTTCGCACCGGACGCGGATTACCTGCGAAAAGGCTTTTGCAGGAAGTTCCTGCTCTGGGAACCTAGGTGGGGCCCACCATGATGTTTGTGAGAAATCTACCCCGTCCATCTGTTTTTTGAGATCATTTTAGGACACGTGACTAAAAATGAACCGGATCTAAGACTCAAGTGGGCCGAAAACGTGAGGATTGAATGTCCACAGTTGAAATATTCATGGGGCCACAGAAGTTTTGAATCAGGCTAATATTTTTGTTTTCAGTTCATCCCAGTAGGAATGACGTAATGAATGGTATGGATGTCATATAAACATCACTGTGGACGCCAGGGAGGTTTCAACGGTAAGAATTTCAACGGTAAGAATTTCCCTACCCACCTTTTCCTTCAGTGCGGCCCACTTGAGTCTTGGATCCGGCTCATTTTTGTTCGCATAACCTAAAATGAGCACAAAAAACGGATGGATGTGGTGGATTTATCAAAAACATCACGGTGGGCCCCACCTAGGTTCCTCCGAAAGGCTTTTAGCAAGGGAATCCGCGTCCGTTCACACCATTGGAAGCAGTTCACACCATTGGAAGCAGTTGGGATAGGAAGGCAACCGTTGGAACCTTCCAAATTGTATGCGATGTTGGATATGGGCCCGCGAGGCCCACCTTTAGGCATCCACTAGTGCATGGGCGTGTTTCCTCCAATTCCTCTTTTTCATTTTTTTATAATTCTGAGGTTTGAAGTTTAATTTTAATTTTAAATTCAAAATTAAATATACATTGGGGTCACTCCTACCTCATCCAAACACTCACGATCCCTCCCGAGGAGGCATTCTCTCATAATTCCTTCTAGAAGTTGCTAGTTCCAGTGAGAAAATGGGGGAGAGATGATATACCTAGAATTAGATGGGTGATAAGACCTCTGCTCCCGTGACAGTTAGACGTACCCCTAGCTGTTCACCATTTATCTTCAACTTTTGCGAAAGTTCCAAGGTGATGGTGATCATGTAGACCATCAGATCCTGCAGGCCCACTCACTTGGACTGTCTTTTATGTGGAACTCACGTTATGTTTTTGGATGCATGAAGCTGATTCATAACATGTCTTCCACGGACACCTAAAAACTCAGGCCATTCCAAGACACAGGTTTGGGCCACACCACATGATTTGATTGATTTTAAACATGATTTTACATGGTGTTCTCCATCTAAGTTTTGAATCATCCTGATTTTTAGCCTCCGAGGAGAACATGAGAGGGCAGACATGTTGGGCAGACATGGTAGGCCTGTAATTAGGTGGCCCAAATCATTGTTCTGAGGGGGACCAATTTTGGATGGAATGAAAATCTATCCATCCAGTTGTGTTATTCTTTTGAGCCGTTAATAAAAAAGGATTACTGACTGTCCCGATCATTTTGGGGCCTACGCGTCTGTACTTGACAAGAAAATTTTATGCAAGAACCTACTGACGCAATCCATAACCTCGTTCTTTTTTTTTTTTTTTGGTTAGTTCACACATCTCACTGTTAGTACACACACCCACACTATTAGTCACCCTCCAATGTTAGCCACACCCACGTTGGGATTCAACACCTTGACCTCAGTGTTGAGATGAGGTTATCTTCACTCAGTCTACCATGGTCCCAAAGGTGTGGGTAATCCATAACGGCTTACCCAATTATTGGAAGGCATTTTTGTGATGAGACATTATTATTAATATTTTGCTAAAAATGTTAAATGTTAACCCACTATATTAATTAATCACATCATAAATAGTAACTAATTTGAATTTGGTTAGAATTTTGATAAATAATGGCTAATTCGAATTTTGGTGGAATTCAAGGCTAGGTTGTTAGTTGCGTTTAGGGATTTTGCTTTTGATAGGTGAATTATCAAAATGCCCACCATGCACTTTTTTTTTTTTTTAAGTGGTCAAGTGGAGAATAATTGTAGAGCCCACTTGATATTTTTATAATGTCCAACCCATCCCATAGATGTAATCTCCGTAAAGTTTAGAAGAAAAAATTTGGTCAATATAAATGTATTACGAGCCACACTATGCAAAATAATATAGGGAATTTTACATAATTAATTTTATTTTGACATTCAAGTACCTTTTTAAATAACCTTTTTATCAAGATACATTATTAATTGAGTTATTGTCAAGGGATACCTTCCGTTAATTCTTATTTAACTTTCGTCATAATTTTTCTCAAATGACTAAAATGCCCACCAAACTAACAAAGATGTCTCCAAAAATTGTACACGGAGCTGTTGCTTGGTGCTATGTGGGTCTCATCATAATGTATGTGTTTTATGTATGCTATTCGTCTATTTTTCTAGATCATTGTAAGGCATGAACCCAAAAATGTGAAAGATACAAATCTTAGGTGGATCACACCATAGGAAACAGTGGTGATTGAAAGCCCACCATTAAAAACTAGCTAGGGGCCACCGGCCCCGTAATGTTTATTTTCGATCCAACATGTTGATTAGGTCACACATACTTAAATGAAGGGAAAACACAAATACAAATTCATCCAAAACTTTTGCCGCCACCCAAGAAGGTTTTAATGGTGGGTGTTGAATCACCACTGTTTCTTATGCTGTGGCATATCTGAGATTTGGATCTGCATCACTTTCAGCTCATGCAGTAAGATGATTTGGAATAATGGATGGACGGCATGGATAAAACATATACATCTTGTTGGGGCCCACATAGCATCTTATGTAAACTGCATGAATAAAAACCTCATCAAGTTAAGGGCCTCTGGGAGGTTTCAACTGTGGATGGCATATAAACATCACTGTGGACTTCAGCGAGGTTTCAACTATAGGCATTTTCATACTAGCATTTTACCGTCGTGTAACTCACTTGAGAGTTTTGGATCTACCTCATTTTTGGGACAATGTCCTAACGTGATACGGCAAAACAGGTGGAAAGAGTGGATTTCTCAAAACCATCCTGGTGGGCCTTCATGTGGACCCATTTATGATATACTTGTCATATCCAAACCTGTCATTCATTTGGAGAGATCATTTTAAGGCATTATCCAAAATATGAGTCAAATCTAAATCTCAAGTAGACCACACCACAAAAATCAGTAGGGATTGAACACCTACCATTGAAAACTTCTTGGGGGACACATAAGTTTTGGATTAATCTGATATTTATTACTTCCCTTAATCATGGTACGTGAAACCTTATGAACAGGTTGGATGGCAAATAAATATCATGGTGGGACCTAGGAAGTTTTCAACGGTGGGCGCCATTGTCCACACTACTTTCAGTGGTGTGGTCCGCTTGAGATTTGGATTCGCATCAATTTTTGGGCACATGCCCTAAAATGATCCCTCCAAATGGATAGGCAGTGTGGTTATGACACATGTATCATAGTGTGGCCCAACTAACTTGGTGAGGTCGACACACCACGCAATCTATTTTTGTAAACTTCCGTAATCACAGGGAGCATGAGAATGGGCCCGGCTTCGGATCCACAGAGGTGGGTGGATCACTTACCGTGCATCTGATGTGTGATGTATGTGTATTAAATCCACGCCGTCCATTTATTTTGAAAACTAATTTTAGAGCATGATTCAAAAAATGAAGTAGATCCAAATCTCAGGTGAACCATAATACAGGAAACAATGGTACTCAACAATTAAAAACTTCTCGTGGGTCACAAAAGTTTTGGGTCAAGCTGATATTTGTTTAGCATCTTCATTCAGGTGTTTGTGACCTTTTCAACAGGTTGGATGGAAAATAAACATTCCAGTGGCCCCCATGAAGTTTTTAATGGTGTGGATTTAATCACTGCTATTTCATGTAGTATGGTCTACCTAAGATTTGGATCTGCTTCATTTTTTGGATAATGCCCTAAAATGATCTTTCAAAATGCATAGATGGTATAGATGTAATGTACATACATCACAGTGGCCCCATAATTGGGGATCCACCGACCTCACTAAATCCGGAGATCCACCCAAACCGCACCCATGAGAATTGGGTGAGCCTCTCCCTCGGGCGCGGGTGAGACCGATGGGGCGCGGATTTCCTGGGAAAGCCTTTCGCAGGAAGTTCCTGCGCTGGTAACCAAGGTGGGGCCTACAGTGATTTTTTTTATGAATCCACCCGTTCATCCGTTTTGGGAGCTCAGTTTAGGACGTTAGAACAAAAATGAACCGGATCCAAGACTTAAGTGGGCCTCACTAAAGGAAAAGGTGGGTAGGTAAATTACTACCGTTGAAACCTCCCTGGGGTCCACAGTGATGTTTATATGACATCCATACCGTTCATAACGTCACTACTACTGGGATGAACTGGAAACACAAATATTATCCTGATTCGAAACTCTTGTGGCTCCACAAGTATTTCAACTGCGTACGTTTAATCCTCACATTTTCGGCCCACTTGAGTCTTGGATCCGGTTCATTTTTGTTCTAACGTCCTAAAATGAGCTCCCAAAACGGATAAACGGGTGGATTCATCAAAAAAATCATTGTGGGCCCCACCTTGGTTCCTAGCGCAGTAACTTCCTGCGCAAGGCTTTCGCAGGAAATCCACGCCCCCAGCCATGTGGATGAGACCCTGAACCTAGGGCCCACCTGAATGTATTCTTTGTATATCCATGCCGTCCATCTGTTTCTTCATGTTATTTTAGGATGCAGTCCAAGTATTGAAGCAGATGCAAATTTTAGGTGAATCACCCCACCGGAAAAAATGCTCATTGAATGCCTACCATTAGAAACTTCCTAGAGTCCACCATAGTGTTTATTGACCATCCAATCAGTTGATAAGGTCACGTAGTAAGGGATGAAAAGAAGAAACAATTGAGTTTTTAATAGTCATTAACCAGTGTTTCTTATGGTGTGGTCTACTAAAAATTTGCATCTTCTTCATTTTTGGTACTATGACGTAAAATAAGCAGAAAAAACATATTGATGGCATGGATATACAATTCATACGTGGGCTCCTATGACCAGGGTCCCACCCACATCCCTGGTTCCGGGGTCTCACCCAAGTCGAGCCCCTCTCCCTAGCCTTACTATTGTTGCTGTTTTTAACTCCGAATATAACTTCTAATATTAACCACGGAAAAAAATAATAAAAAAAAAAATAAAAAATAAATCAAAGACGAAAAAACTAGGCGCGCAGTTAGCACCTTACGCACGGGTGCCCATGAGATCATTCCTCTTTATATATATATATGAGTCACTCCCAACCGCAATTTGCAGTCCACCCAATGGATTTATTCCAACCTGTTAAGTGCTTGTGAAATCCAATCCTCCTATTAGGTTGACCCCACCATGAGTATCCCATAGTGCAAATATCAGCCTGATCCAATCATTAAGTGATCTACAATATAGAAAATAATGTACAGCCATTGATTAATAGCAAAATACAAGTGTGGTATGCTAGGCCAGTGGATGCAGCTGATTTTTGTATGAATTGTTCCTTGTGGTGGGGCCAACTTATTAGGAGGATTGGATTTCACAAGCCCTTAACAAGTTGGAAGCAATCCACTAGGTGGACTGCAAATTGTGGTCCAACCGGTTGGATTTGAGAGTGCCTATATATATATATATATATATATATATATATAATCATCTTATGGCATGAACAAAAAATGACGTAGATCCAAATCTCAATTGGACCACACCATAAGAAACATTGGTGATTCAACAGCCACCATCAAAAACTTCTTGGGAGCCATAGAAGTTTTGGATCAACCTGATATTTGTATTTTACCTTCATCAAGGTCCTTGTAGAGGTGGGCAACGATCTGAGCCAAGCTGAGTTAGCCCTAATTTGGTTTGGCTTGTTTTTGTGCCACTTCAATTTGTGGATCGGCTTGGTTTGAGTTTCGGGCCAACCCATGCAGCCCGAGTTTGGTTTGCTCCAGAAAAATCTAGTTCAAGTTGAAATCAATTTAGTCAAAAATTTCTAATAGGACAGGGCTGAGTTCAAACAGGTGGTGGCTCTTTTCTTGCTTATTTATTTAAATAGAAAAGAATTTAAAAAGTTAGAGGAAAAAAAAAAAGGTACAAACGTATCTTACCATATGATATTTAACATCTTCCAAAGGAATTCAACTTCAAAATAATTAAACCTAAGAGCTGAATAATTTGCATGTGGATGTGCCACACCATGAAAACCTTCTAAATTGGAAGATTTTTGGGCAATGTGCGTTTAGCTCATACCTGATGAATAAATAGGCCTGATTAATGTGCCAGGCATGTTCGAGAACAGAACGGACGGCCCCACCAAATGATTTATGGGCAATGTGCGTTTAGAAGGTTTGCTACCACAACATGCGGCCCATGTGCCCACCTGGATATGTAGGATGGACGGTCCCCGTTGTGCAGATATCTGGTGCACAAACTAGGCAGGCCCACTCATCAGGGGGGCAGACCCTGTAAGAGAATACTGAATGGTAATTTCCAAGAATCGACGAAATAGTTTTACTCTGCACATGTTTGGAGGTAAGATACGTGCATGAAGGGCCGGTGGGAAACTTTTTACCATTTTAAAATATACTCAAATGTGATGAAGTATAAGCTAACCTTTTTCATTTTCTGTTTTGTGAAGTCAGGAAATTTAAATCATACAGATTACCACTCAATATGTACTTTCATTCAATTTACAACATTTCTTCCAAAACCCAGAGCCAATAATAGCCTTTTTAAATCTTACTCCATTTTATGAAAATAAAATATCAGAAATTATGACACCCTATAGTGCTCTCTTGTCACTTGTGAGTGAACTAGAAAGGAGAATTGACAAAGAATCATAGGACCATCTATTTCTACATCGGACTGGGAGAAAACAATGGATGCATTTTGAAACAATAGTACTGCATGGGATCAGGATAGAGATTCATTGAACCATTTGTTTCTACATTGTGGGACAGCTAGTGCTACATGGGACCATAGATTTTTCACATAAATGAAAGTCGTTGTGGAAGAATAAGCCTTTAGGATCTGACGGCTACACGATAAGAATCTTCGCAAAGTCGAGGCTGTGCGATGTCGTTCAGCGATTCGCTTAGCCGCTACAGTAATAGATGGGTCTAATTACCCCTATGATCCTACGGTTAGGATGGTCTCAAATCACAATCTACGACTTAGATCGTTAAAGAACGGGCTAGATGGATACTAATAAGATTACCCTCTATTCTTCTCTTGGTAAGATATCTTGCACATTTTGTTACTTGGTGATAACATGAAAGAATTATCTTCTATTTATAGAATATGATAGAGGGATAAGAAATGAGATAAGGTTTATCCTTATCTCATCTAATCTTCTTCCGAATTTCAAACTCTCTTTAATTTCGAAGTCTCGTAAGAGAGAAGAAGCGGGAAAGACCTATGGGCTCCACCTATTGCCCATAAGTGAGCTTCACAGGCTCATAACTAATATCTCTCACTCAATCACGTTGTGGGTTAGACACATAATAAATTGTCCATCTAGCTCGTCACATAAGAAGCAAAATTAAAGAATTACGATCAAAATAATTAGAGGCGTAGGACCAGCTGAAACATCGTTATCTTTTCACGAATGTTTGAGTACTAAGGGACCACCCATCTAGCACTCAATAACCTAAGTTTTGCAATGCCTATTCTATTCCGCATAACCACACCGGATGAAGTTAACTCTCGATCTGGAGTATTCGGCCAACATACGCACTTATCCAACTTATCGAATTATTCTAAAATCTCGATTTTCGAAACATCGATTTGAATCTTTTTAAAGTAATACTGACACACACACACACACACACACGCACCTTTAAAAAAGAATATCGTTTGCAAAATGCTATATAAAAAAAACTTGATATTGCCGACGGATAAGTATTTAAGTATGTATTTATAGTTCTAAAAACTTAGTATAACTGTCATGGGATCTTTCCTACGTATATATATATATAATTTGGAATTGATCAAGCCGCTTTCCTAGTATAATTAAGTCTAACTAATCAAGGGTCTTTCGTCATTGTACACTAAAGTAGTGACACTCAATTTTATCCTCCTGTATACAAGAGGATGATAGCTAAGGATACAAGGAGTCACCTAGAGGACTGGCTACTCACACGTTGTAATGATTTAGGTCGAATCAAATTAATCTGTAGGTAAAAGGTCCATATACATAACTACAATCCACGTCATAAAGTAGACAATGCTAGGTATATGTTGGGTTTACAATACACAGGTCATCTCACATGAGATATAACTCATCTCATTTCCTCATGACCCGACTTTTATTTAGGCCATAACATCATTCGCATAAAGAGCAATGGTGCGATTATGTTATTCGACTTAATCAATCTCATCTTCAATATTTTAGAACTGAAGATGGATATAACTCATTCGCATTCCTTTTCTAAAATCATTTTAAGACATTGGCCCAAAATTAAGACAAATCCAACTCTATGGTGGACCACACCAGAGATGACTCTTGCGTTTAATGCAACTTGCATCTATGCTTTGGGCATTTAATGCAACCCAAGCTTACTATTTGTGGTAGTCTACTATAGCGTTAGATCTACCTAAATGTTGGGCCCATGCATTAAAATGATCTAAAAAAAGGGTATGAACGGCTTGGATAAACAGATACATCACATTAGGACCCTACATAGGTCCGACTAGGGGTTGGACCAATCCGCGTCTTGATGGGTGGAGGACATCCAATCACGCATGTTTGAATACACTCATAGAGGCTTCAATTAAAATAAAAATAAAAATAAAGACTTCATGTAATCTGCAGGTTTGGAAGGTTTACTCTCGAAGTTCTATGGCATGAATACTTGCTTTATCGTCGTAGATACTTTTACAAGCTAGCCAAATACACAGCCTGTTCACCAGTAGATAGATAATCACTTAAAAGCCAGACGTAATGGCATGTAAACCGTTTACGCTTGGAGCTTTTTTAAGGTGTGACACATGACTTTTTAAGAGTTTTGGCGTGCATCATCCATTCGTCAGTCAAGTAAAAGTTTCAGATAAAAACAAACAAGTTCAATAAAAAAACAAAAGGCTAATTATCCACAAGGCTAATAGATGAAGAAATCCGCGGCTGTGGTTCTTCTTCATCCCATCCATC
This sequence comes from Liriodendron chinense, assembly GCA_003013855.2. Taxonomy (NCBI): domain Eukaryota; kingdom Viridiplantae; phylum Streptophyta; class Magnoliopsida; order Magnoliales; family Magnoliaceae; genus Liriodendron; species Liriodendron chinense. The sequence goes on along the minus strand of PVNU02000736.1, from coordinate 381,655 downwards.
CCATCTCTTGGGACGGAGTGAGAGAGAGAGAGAGAGAAGAGAATGGCCTCCTTCTCACTCTTTCTCCTCTCTTCTTCATCTTCTTCTTCTCTTCTGTACCCTGCAAAATGCCTGAAACCTCGAACCCTCCTCCGCCCAACAAAGGCTTTCTCTGTAAATGCCCTCAGCTCGCGCGACGACCATTACGGTCCTTCCGCCTCCTCCACTGCCCTCCAAAACTTCTGGCGGTGGCTTTGCGAGAAAGGAGTAGTATCGGACTCTTCTCCGGCAGTAAAACCGGGAGTAGTGACGGAAGGGCTAGGGCTGGTCGCCCAGAGGGACATATCTCGGAATGAGGTGGTCGTCCAAGTTCCCAAGAAGCTCTGGATAAATCCTGACTCCGTTGCTGCTTCTGATATTGGGAGAGTTTGCAGTGGGTTGAAGCCCTGGATTTCTGTTGCCTTGTTCCTTCTACGCGAGAAGTCCTTGCCCAACTCCCCATGGGGTCCCTACCTTGACATCCTTCCCCACACCACTGATTCTACCATATTCTGGTGAGCAAATCAATGCTTGTTTTCTCGCATGTCCTTTCTTTTTCTTTCATGATGTTGATAAAATTCAGATATGGGTGCTCCTATCTCGTTTAGTTTTGGAGCCCGTTTTCACTGTTCTTTTCTTCTTTTCTTTTCTTTCTTTTTGGCAATTTTACCTGAAATATGTACGTGTGATCCCCCCCCCCCCCCCCCCCCCCCCCCCCCCCAAATAAAAGTGTATGGTGTTTGGGGTTTGGGAAAGCTCAGGGAGGGGCCAAAGAGAAATGAGGTTGGATTCATGAACCACGAGTTGAGTAGGAATTCTTGTGGTGGATGAGTGACAAAGTTCATAAACTAATCGTTTAATTGTAGCAATGATCTACCTGTAGTTTCCTTCCTGATTTATGAGGATCTGCCTATTTCTCTTTAGTTAGATTTTTCCATTAAATATATTATCAAAGAGCTCTCTAGGTGTTTTTAGAGTGACCACGAGCAGCATAAGCAAAGTGCTGATGCTGGAAAGCTTCAGCAACATTCTTTGAGAGGGGAATTTGATAGGAAAAATGTTATTTTAAATTTCCCAGCTGTGTTGAGAAATGACATTAGAAAAATAGGTGGAGGTTGGTTTCATGACCAGATTGATACAGCACACATGATCATCTATTGAGAAGTGGTGTTGAACGAAGCCCTCTTTGCGCAATACTAAGGGGTCGTTTGGATGCCTATAAAGTCTTTAAGTTGTGATCAGATTACAAGTAATCAGATTACAGGTGTAAAGTGTTTACAGGTTGTCCTGTTTGGCTTAAGTTGTAATCTGTTTACAGGTAAACAAATGTTTGTGTTTGGATAACCTGTAAATTGTTTACAACCTATAATTATGCATTCATGCATGACAAAGATTAGAGTATAAATCCTTTAAAATTCACCAAATGCCATATAAAGTCTTCATTTAAGATAGATGATTGGAACAAGCCCAACTCAATAAAGCCTATAGCCAATCCTTACACTAAACCAATCATTTAGTGGACCACAATAATGGGCCCATTATTTCAAATTTTCTTTCATAATGAGAAGTTTTTGAATATCCACACCTTGATGTATGTGTTATATCCACGCCATCCATCCATTTTGCGAGATCATTTTAGGGCATGAGCCCAAAAATGTGACAGATCCAAAGCTCAAGTGGACCACACCACAAAAGCAGTGGAGACAATGACACCCACTGTTGAAACCTTCCTAGCACCCATCATGATTTTTATTTGCCAGCCAACCTCTTCATGAGGTTACACAAACCTGGATGAAGGGCAAACACAAATATTACCTTCATACAAAACTTCTGTGGCTCCCAAGAAGCTTTCAATGGTAGGCATTCAATCCACACTGCTTATTGTGGTGTGGTCCACTTAAGGTTTGGATCTGGCTCATTCTTGGGCTCTTGCTCTAAAATGATCTTGCAATATGGATGGACGGTGTGGGATATATCACATACATCATGATAGGGCCTACGGAATTTTGGCATGTCAAGATACAAAGGAGGTCAGTAGTGCATTACAATACGCTTCCTCTTTTTCACAGATGCAAGCCTTTCGCATGAAGTTCTTACGACAATAAGTTAGGTGGGGCCCATAGTGATGAGAAATCTAGCCTGTCCATCTATTTTGGCAGATCATGTTAGGACATGGGCCTAAAAATGAGGCAGATTCAAAATTCAAGTGAGCTGCAGGATAGGAAACAGTGTGAATTGACCATACACCATTGAAACGTTTGTGGGGACAGATTTTTTGGATCAGGCTAATATTTTGTGTGTTTTCAGTTCATCCTGGTAGGAATGACCTTATGAAGGGTATGGATGGCATATAAACATCACGATGGACCCCAGGGGAGGTTTCAGTGGTAGGCCTATGTTCTAACATGATCTGGCAAAATGGATGGACGGGGTGGATTTCTCAAAAACATCACGGTGGGGCCCACCTAGCTTCCTGTTGTGGGAAATTCCTGCGAAATGCTTTTGCATAAATCTTTCTTCGGAGGGTTTCTAGGGATAGAGATGAGAGGAAGATTTGCTGTTTATCTTCTTTTTCGCTGGAGATGCTTATTTCCCAAACGACGTTGCCGCGACCCTACCTCCCTTGCAAAATTTCAAAAAAATATCCATGGCCTGAAATCCCTTTACCTGTAATCTGAAACATGAACTTTTACCATGCTTCAGGCTGTAATCGGATTACAGCTTGCAATCTGTTTACAGGCAAATACACCCTGATTACCTCTAATCAGATTACTACTTATTACTTAATAACTTTACAGGTATCCAAACGACCCCTTACTGAAGAGAAAAAAAAATGGATGCATGGGTAGCGTGCGTCAAGGAAGTTTCTAAAGGAAAGGGTTTCGATTGATGGATGGATGGTGGGTCACTAGCAAGGAGCCTATAGGTAGAGCAAACGGCGAATTCACCTGTGGTAGATCCAACGATTAGTGATTTAGTCGTCAGTCTTTTGCTAAAATCCGACTTACGAGGTGGCTTGTTGATTTTTGCTTCCTCACCTTGTTTGGTGGGATTTATCCGGATACAAATCCTTAGGATAGTTGAGGGTGGAGCCTTGGTTGTTAAGGGGACTTCTTCATGAAGTCTTTCTATGTTAACTTAATGCGAGCTGCAAAAGGGAGGTTGAATGGTTGGGAGTGCAGATGGGCTAGGTCCCCATTCAAGAATCAGGTCAGAATTTTGGACCCAAACCTAACCCATTAAAACCAGGGTGGGGTCCAAGCTGGGTCTAAGTAAAAAATAGCCAACCCATTTATTAAATGGGTTGGGTCTTGCGTAGGCTTCAGATCCTACCCATTTATCACATGGGTCAGGTTTCGGTTATGTCTAGGTCTAGTATAGAAGTTACAATTGAGTTTTCATAGAAATAATGGTTGAGACCATGCAATTGGTGGTGGATTTTAATTTTGATGGTAAAATAAAATCTCCAGCAATCCAAATTCAATGGCTAAAATTAAATGGTTAGGGTAGTCCAATTAGTATAATTTCTGGTGCATTCTCCATCAACAATGGGCCACGATTTGCATACTTTGGACTGTCCAAAGTAGTGGATGGGTTACATGGGTAAACATGTTTTAGAAAAAGGTGGTGAACCATTCTTGTAGTCTAACACGGAAGAAACAGAAAAACCCAGATAGTTAACTACTTTTTCTTGGGTAAACATGTTTTAGGAAAAGGTGGTGAACCATTGTTGTAGTCTAACCTAAAAGAAGAAGAGTAAAAAAAAAAAAAAAAAAAAAAGGGAAGGAAACCCAGATAGTTAACTAGTTTTACTTGGGTCTGGTCAGGTCCGTTTTAGTGTGATCCAAATTGGACCTATTTAAAAACTAGGACTGGGCTGATTTTGAGAGGATCCAGACCCAAAGCAATCCAGATTGAACTTTTGAACCTAGACCTGCCCCATGGGTCTAAATTTTCGACCAATACCCACTGATTAGTGGGTCAGGTCCAATTACCCATTGGGTCTACCCAACCTATAATTTGTCCTACGACATCCATTTAGCCCTTCCAAGGATATAGAGTCCTAGTTGGTTGTTGGGCAAGGATGAGGTTACTTACCATAGATCATTTGAGTAGATGAGATTCTTGCAAATGGTTATTTACTGTGTTTGGGGAATAGAGAATCAGTGCATTATTTGTTTGTCACAATGCATTCATGATGGAAGTGTGGATGGACTACCTGAAGATATTTGGGATGGCCTTAGTCAATGCCTAAGTCAATTGATGCCTTCTTCTAATCATCTAACATGGACGCACTGGCAGAAAGAGAAGCTTTTATAGAAATAGTCCATGGCAACCATGTTTTCACTAAGGAACAACATAACTTTCTCTATTAAAATTGAATCCTCAAGTGGTGTTTCTCAGAGAGCCAAAGAAAGGGTCATATCAGAGGTAGGGATTTTTTAAAGAAGTGATGGTGTTGGCTGCGCCACACGCATGGTAATGACGACGACAAAATCAATGAAGGAGCCGAAACAAGAATCCCATGGTTTGCTCAAATCAACCACATTGCAAGAGGATGAGCCTCTTCACTCACTCGACATATTGGCGATGATGGTTTTCTGGCGAGGGAGGGAGGGACCCTTGTTGACTGACAGATAAGTGTTGGACTCGTGTATTTTGATCATTGGTGGATGACTTTTCACATCCTCTTTTTTGTTTTTGTTTGCAGCTTGTTTCCTCTGAGACCATTGTTTATGATTAAAAAAAAACTTGCATGAGAAGTCTCATTGATATTTATCTAATCTGACCCAATACCTTGGAGATTGAGCCTATCCCATCCCTACAACAGTAGCTGCCCATCTCCAATTGATGAATGTTTTTAACAGCAAATAGCGTGAGGCGTAAGCTGCATAGCATTCAACTTACACTCCAAATCTAGATTTTTAATTAAATTAATGAGAAAAATAGGGAAAGAATGTAAATAACAAGTAGTAACGAAACTGTTTTATATTGTTGTTCATATTCTTCACTAAAATCATTGAAAACATTAACTAATTTTTAGTGAAATTAGCAAAATGTAACAAATCATTGAACCATTAATTGATTTTAATGTTTTATTGAAAAATAACATGTGGTGCCACATTGGCTATGAATCATGCAGGGTTCCATAGCATGCAGTGTAGCTTGTAGCATATGCTGCATATGACTTGAGATATTTTGATGCACAACACCATTCTTTTTTCATTTTACAAGCAGCCGAACCGCTAGTTCTGCATCCAGTGTTTCCCCTAAGAAAGATCCTTTGGTATTAGAATCCAAAGTCCATGTGAATCAGTCCAATGGCCCATGTTCAGCTTTGCCATCGCAGCCAGCATCAAAAGAAAAATCCGTACAATGTTCCGGCATAGTAGCGCGCCAAGCCAAAGAGCAAGTGCCCTGACCATAGTGTGTCATGAAGGAAGCCAACCTAGACCTAGGTAGGGTAAGTGAAAAGAGAAAAGCCTTAGTACAGAAGCAGGCATAATGTACTATTTAAAACACTGCAATCAATCCATCGATGACTTTAATTGATCAAAATATGCCTGGGAAACCAAGTCTTCCAGTAGACCACATGCCAAAATCAAGCCAAAGAGCAAGCATAGGCTGTGGTCATAGTGTGTTAGAAAGCAAGCCAATCTAGATAGTGGTAATGGAGAAGAGAAAAGCCTTTGGACAGAAATGGGCATAAGGTAGACATTATGTAGCATAAACTATTTAAAACACTGCAACCGGTCCATTTCTGACTTGAATTGAGACAATTTGCCTGGAAAACAAGTCTGCCCATAAATCACTCTCCCTGGCACCCTGAAAATGCATTTGGTGAATAGAACTCCAATCTGCATTTGGTGAATAGAACTTCAATATCTGATTAGTTTGAAAGAAAACTTCAAACAGATGAAGCCTTAAAACTACATGGGCAAGACTCTTGTCTTGATTTATTTTGAAATGTGAATGATCGCCGTCTTCAAGCATATGCATCTTTATCAAAATAAAATAAAACAAACGAAAAGTCCTGAAATATATGTAAATCTTTTATCTTGTCTATAAGGTTTCATTTTCTTTCTATCATATCTAAATGGTTTCATGAGAAATAAATTTACCAGATGGTTTTTTTTCCCCTTTTGTATGTGGATCTAGTCTACAGTCTGTAGGCATTCCTTTTAGTGGAATAACAATTCTTGATGCTAGAGGTTAACACCCATTCTCTGACCAATATACTGTTTAGAGATCTAATATTTTGCTCGTATTAAATGTCATTTGATATTTCCAGTACAGGTCAGAAGAGGAGCTTTCAGAGCTACAAGGTTAGTGTATCTCAGACTTAAACCTTCAGAATGCAAAATGCCTTCCTTTTTCATCAAAATAATTAAAATCTCCCAACACTTGGTAAACATAAATGTGTTCAAAAAGAAAAAACGATGAATGTACCTTAAAAGTAAATTCTTGCGCTAAAGGACTTCACAAGGCATCCTAGATCTACTGGTAGTTTTTTTTTTTTTGTCATTCAGTTGGAAAGAGGGTTATAAACATTGTGAGTCATGATTATCAAGTCTTTACCTCCCATGTATTTTACAGTGAAGAAATGTTGTGAATTTTGAAAGAGGGAATCAGAAAAAACTTTGAAAACTTATATTTTATTAACATACGATCGATTCCCTATCTAGATATGATCAAATTTCATGATCTTAATTTGAATGATTCAGATCATACCTTACATTCGTGTGTTCTTGATCGCATATGCCGTAGAGTCAATGTCATTCCTTCTCAACCTGAGAAGGTCTCTCTTGATATATCTTCAATAAAAGAATAGAACCCAAGCCACCTATTCTCTACACTATAGGGCCACAGAGAAAGGCTAGAAGCGTGAGAATCGTCAATCAAGTGGACCACAGTTAAAAACATTCTTCACACAGCAACTGACTAAGCCCGAGTCACCATGAGTTGTATCAAACCAACTCAATGAGTCTTTCCAAGTTAGGGCCGATTCAGTACAAAAATGAGTTTCCTAAAGACTCGGCTCAAAATCTCTTCAAGACTTCAGGTCCACTTGAGTCAGCCAGATTTCAAGTCGAGTCAGCAAGTTTTAAAACTACGGTCTGCATAATCAAATAAATTTGCTTGGTTCTTGTCATCATGCCCACAATTTGAGATATTATGTGCTTGTTTCCAGCTTTTAGTAGGAATGAGGATGCAAGGGATTAAATTATCATTCTTTCAAGAGTTCGAGTTTCTAGGACAAGAAATGATCATGGGTCCAACATATTCCAGAAGTGGAAGGAATCTTCCGTTTCCATATATCTCAAATAATTTCTAATGGATTGCCTTAATTCTTAAGGCTACAGAGACCAACTAATTTGGTATGTAGCATCTAACATGAGTCCTCAATGCCCTTTACTCTATCTCATATGCAGTGCTTGATGCTAGTGAAATAATCAGTGTACCCCATTTTAGTCCGAGTACAAGTATTTTCTAACATCATTATGGAAAGGGGGAAGCTCAAGTTGGAGTTCAAAAGGAAAGCGATGGAAGAGGAAATAATGAAGTGGAGGCAACGATCACAAGCTGTATGGTTAAAGGGGACAAACTCCCAAATTCTTCCATGGAATTACTAATGCCGGAGCGAGAAGTAATAAAAATTCAGAGTTTGGTGGCGGACGGAAAAAGTTTAGAGGGGTACTAGGATAATGTAATTGAATAGGGAGTCTTATTGGCCTTTTTACGCAAGAGAAATGGGATATGCCAAAATCTTGACAATTTGGAATTTCAGTATATTCCAGGTCAAGAGGCAGATTGGCTACCAAGGGTGCTAGGATAATGTAATTGAATAGGGAGTCTTATTAGCCTTTTTACGCAAAAGAAATGGGACACACCAAAATCTCGACAATTTGGAATTTCAGTATATTCCAGGTCAAGAGGCAGATTGGCTACCAAGGGTGATAGGGGAGGAAGCTTTGTCAGCAGTCTCAAACATGGGAAGGGACCAAGCGCTGGGGCCAGATGGGTATTGGATTATGTTCTTTCAGGTCTTCTCTGAAGGAGGTTGTTGAAGAAGACCTCTGATCTTTAGGAGGTTGTTGAAGGGAACCTGCTTGATTTTGTTGCAGAATTTTGCAAAAGAAGGAAACGCTCAAGAACTTTTGGGTGTCATTTATCATGTTGCTGCCAAAACAGGGAGCAGGAAACTGAAAAGATTACTGACCGGTAAGTCTTATTCTTAGCTCAAATTTAGTAAAAGTCCTCCCCACGAGACTAAGGAAGGTGCTTGAGAGTGTGATTTCAGATATACATGGTAGATAAATACTTAATGGGACTCTAGTTGCTGATGAATGCATCGATGCAAGATACAAGGGACAACCAGACATTTTTTATAAGTTAGATATGGAGAGAGCTTATAATTTTGTTGATTGGAACTTCTTGGAATATATGTTAAGGAGTCTTCATTTTGGTTAGATGGAAGGCTTGGATGGATGAGCGCGTGAGCTCAACATTCTTCTTGGTCATCGTGAATGAATCTCCCAAAAGTTTCTTTTGGTAGTCAAGGGTTTTCTCCGAGGGGGGCCCCTTCCTCTTTCTATGTGTGATAATGAGTGGAAGCTCGTAGTCTCCCACTCATTAGGTGAGCTGGCAGAGACAGTGTAGTGTGTGTGATTGATCCAAGGTTCAATCCCTGGTAGTGTTACCTTTCAAAAAAAAAAAAAAAAAAAAAAAATTGGGGAAGCTCTAGCAAAATGTTGGAGAAAGCGAGAATGGAGGGGTCAATTCAAGGATTCGAAATTGAAAATGCCAATGTCCAGGTTTCTCATCTTAGGTTTCACAAATGACACATTTTCTATTTTGTAATGATGACCGGATCAGGGGAATCTAAGGCTCATTTGGGAGCATGGAATTGAAATCCTGAATTTTCAGTTCTGTTTAGTAGCACAGATTTTTCAAAATCCTGCATTCTTGAATTTCTGTTTGGGATTTTGGAATTGGACTTTTGGATCTTTGGAATTGTTTTGTAGTACGTCACTGGATAATAAATGTGATGAATTACATGTTCTTAAATATTCTAAACATGACATATGTGTGCACTTAAAACCACATTACACTGAGCCCATTGTAAGACAACCTTGGCCCAAAAATAATGCAATTCTAAGCTTTTGGTAGCCTATAAAAGCGGGCTCACTAATTTCATAATTACAACAAAATCTTATATTTCTTTTTGAGTAGTAGTCAATTTTTTCTACGGTGTGGCTGACATAATGATTTCATAGGCTTGATTTTGTAGCATCCAATCACCATGATATGAATGCAAGTGAAAAACATCTAACAGCGTGAATGAATGTTGATACCTTCAGAGAGGAAGAGATGGTAACTGGGTATTTAATGACGATAATGTTGTAACGGCCAGCCTTATGGCTGTTACGTTACGAGCTATAATAGCCATTACAGCCCACATATCGGTCAAAATTGTTTTTAGGAAAAAATATATCAACCACATATCAGTCTATTATGTCCACGTATCAGCACATGATGGGCCAATAAGGGCTATTACAAACCTGTTATGGGTCTTTTTTTTTTTTTCTTTTTCTTTTTCGAATCGGGCGTTATGGCCCCATATCGCACAACATGCACCACCCTTACGCCCCTGTGGTTTTGAGGTGCTTTGAAACAGTCATCGGCTAGAAAGTAAATCTCGAAGCAGGAGGGGCAATAGCAGTAGCAGGAGGAGGACAAGCAGCATGAGAAGAGGAAGAGGAGGAAGAAAAAGGAAAAAGTGAAATTATAAGGATGAGCTTGAGGGGAAGTGGTTGAAGATGTTGCAGTTTTGTTTAGGTGCGAAGTTAATATATCGTGGTGCTTCCTCTTTGTACTGGCAAGCTGAAAAAGCAATCCTGAAACTCAGTGGTGGAGGTGCATAGAATGCTATCAACTTGGAAAGGAAGATTGATGCAGGGGCATGTGATGACTTAACTCTAAATGCACATATAATCAGATTGAAGAGATTCAAGCAATAAAATTAATTAACTAACTACTTTCAATCAAAGGGATTAAGCAAACCTCAACAATGAGATGAGATCAATCCGTTGGGATCATACCCCTTAGCATAATATCACATAAACAGTAAAACAGGATGACCTAGGGATATGAGGATATCCTCAAATCTAGCATAAACCAGTTCACATTCACGTTTGAATCAGATTCTCATAACTAGTCATCCCTCTTCTACCGTTCATATCAAAAGGGGAGGATTGGGGGAGAAGGAAAGAGATGAAAAATGAAGAAATGGGTTCAAAACGAAAGAAGCATGGATTTTCCCAACAAAAGTAGATGAACCTTACCTTTTCATGTACCTTGAAGATCTAAAAGAAGAAAACATGAAATCCAAGGTGGAATCCTCAACACCCAAGGGCCAATCCTGAAACCCTAGTCTCTTTGATAAAAAGAGAAAGAAAACATGCTCTTTTTTTTTCTTTTTTTTTTTCATTCATTCACTAATTCAAATTAGGGTTTCTCACAGTGTATTTATAAGCCACAAAATAATAAAGTGCACTAAAATGCCTAAAAAAAAAGAACAGAAAAAAAAACTAAAAACTAAACCACCCGTGTGACAGGGTGTGAAATCCGCTTCATGGTCCTGCTGCTCCTGCGGTCCTATTACTCACATACTTGTAGTGCGTCAGAAAATGGGTCCGATGGACCCAACGTCCATCAACTCCTCTTCTTCGGTACTCTGTCGGCGATGCCTCCTCCTCTGGTACACTCTAAATGGTGCATTACTGATGTCCTCATCAAAGATACTAGTCCCTTGGTGTTGGATCACTCGTACGAACCGGCACTGGCAAACTTCTTTCTTGGGCTAAAATGGCTGAAGGTCATGAATATGGCTTTGTTGGTTAAATGGATTTGTCAGCATGCAGAGGAAGGCCGGACGTAGCTTTGTGTATGCCAAAGCTAGGATGTGATGGTTTCCCAGATTTATAGCTTGGTTGGGGCCAAGTGATCTGGGAGCCACATTTTAGGAGAAATTTTTTCGAAGAAGAAATCTAGTTCCTTATTCTAGTGGAGAGGTTAAACCGATGAACTCCCTCACTTGGGGGGGGGGGGGGGGGGGGGGGGGGGGGGTGTTGACAGATGGTAATGGACTAATGAAAAATTTAGCAAATTCTCAGTTAATTCTATGCCTCTCTTGTGGGCGAAGGATTGGGAGGAGGTTGGTAGCTTTGAGTGCCCCAACTTTGTTGACCCCCTAGAGTTTCAGCTTTTGGCTGACTGGTTGAAAAAAATAGAAGTCATCACAATAGGTTGCCTAAGGAAGAACAAATGGTGATTTCCTTTGTATTCTCTGTCCAGGGATGTTGAATCAATGCCTCACCTGTTCATGCACTGTAATTTTGGGAACCACATGTGGGTCCACATTTTTTATTTATTTGGAGTCATTCGGGTGATGCTAGCATGATTGAAGTGCTCTTTGATGCCTAGAATGGGGAGAGACTTCATCCAAAGAGGAAAATGTTGTGAAGACTAGCTTTTGCTGGCGGAAATGTGTTGATTTGGAAGGAGAGGAACAATAGAACGGTTTGCAACAAATCATCCTAGAAGAACAAGTATTTCATTCTGCTTGAGGGGAAAATCTTCATCCGTTAAAGGGGTGTAAGAGCTTCTATCAGGCTAGTGGAGGGTGCACTCCCACTTATTCCCAGGTAGATGATTCCACATCATCAATTCATGTTGTATTTCTGGGTTTTTTTTTTTTTTTTTTTTAATAATCCATTTCTGTATTTTTCACCCATTCTGGTTTTGTTTTCTCTTGATGCATAACATTTTTTACCAAAAAAAAGGAGAGCACATTCAAGTCAAATGGTTTCTTCTGTTATGGGTATCCTATGATGATAGACTAACACTGTAGGCGACTAGGATTGAGTGATGCATCTTGATAGTTTGTACATATTTTGCTACTGTGATAGTGTACATATTTTGCTTTTATGATAGTGGAATGCTAAATTTTTGTTTTAACACCATCAGAATTATGAACATTGGATTAACTTGTCTTTTTCTGCTCACTCCGGTAGCATTTGTGAGTTCCGTGATCCACTGAATGGTGTGAAACCTAACTTAAGGGTGCGTTTGGTAAAACTTAACTCCACGACTTATCACTGAAAAATGATATTTTCAGTGATTTTAGTAATTCAGACCGTTTGGTAACTAAAAAAATATAAGTGCTTAATTGGAAAAATCACTTAAATTAAGTGGATTATTTTAAGTCGTGCCAACTTGACTTAAAGCTTATAGCTGAATGCGGTAAGTGGTTTCTCTTTAAATTTTTAGATAAAAATTGACAAAAGTATCCCTATTAACATTTAAAAATGGCAAGATTACCCTTCTTTGTTTACTTTCCCATCCATGAAACCATCCCACGCAAGTACTTGAAGTCACCAAATTCTATAAGCCCCAACATAATGTATGTATTATATCTACATAGTTTATCCATTTGGAGAGATGATTTTAAGGCATGAGCCCAAAAATGAGACAGGTCCAAACCTCAAGTGGACCACACCACTGAAAGCAATGGGGACAATGATGCCCACCATTGAAACCTTACTAGGGCCCACCATCATGTTTATTTACCATCAACCTTGTTCATAAGAACACGAAGACCTGGATTAAGGGAAAACACAAATATTAGCTTCATCCAAAACTTTTGTGGCTATGATAAGTTTTCAATGGTAGTTTTCAGATAAATTACCAAACAAATTTTTTAGTTCTTATAAGTACTTAAATTCAGCACTTTAAGTTTTCAGTACTTAAAATTAATTTTCAGGCTTAATTTTTCAGTGTACCAAACAGCACCTTACTGCTTCTTTAAATATGCTGATTTGGAATGATAACCCAAAGGTTACTTTCTTTGATGATGATGAGTTTGACTCTAGAACTAATTGCATAGAACCAGGATGGGTTGATAATGGTTTGCTTGGTACATGAGTAAAAAGGATTGATTGAAAGCGGTCCAACAAACTACACTTTATCGTGGATAAGATATGACCCATGTGATTTAGTAAACTGTGCACCTAAACAAGTAACTTAATGCCACATCTGCATGGATGGTGTACCATTCTCTTGGCTAGCTAGCTAAGCAGCCATGTAATTTGCCTCCTTATGGATGCAGATCTTTGCATGTGCAGCACCATAATTACATAGAAGTTGAGAAGAAGGAACAGGCTTTAGATAAATCCTGAATCTGTAATCTTTTATCACTTAATAAAAGTATAATCTATTTTCCGACCAACCAATACTCCATGCTAAGTTTTATGTCAACCCTCAGGGTGCAGCTTAGAACTCATGGATCTGATGATATTTATTATTCTCCTGTAACCTATTTCTGTGAGATGAATTAAACTTGAGGTTTTTGCAGGAACCCAACTCTTGAGCACAACCTTGGGAGTTAAAGATTATGTACAAAGTGAGTTTGTCAAAGTTAAAGAAGAAGTATTACTCCCACACAACCATCTTTTCCCTTCTTCAATAACATTGGATGACTTTCTCTGGGCATTCGGCATACTAAGATCAAGGGCATTTTCTCGCCTTCGTGGTGAAAATCTTGTTCTGATCCCTCTGGCTGACCTGGTAAGATCATTGTTACTTCAAATTGTTTTAGGAAAGATCGAATATTTATTCTTTATATGAATATATATGGAAAGATAATGATTTTTTTTAGAAACAGAAGCCAAACAGAAACTCTAGGGCAGAATACCGCTGCTAGGACCAAACCAAAGAAGGAAAAGTACACTCATCAAGGGTCTTTTTTTTTTTTTTTTGAGATGATGAGAAAAAATTTTATACGAGAAAAAAAGGCAGAAGCCGGAAAAAACAGAATATACAAAAACTATACAAGGCCCCCAAATGATGAGGGATCAGCCCTAGAAATCTGGAACAGCAGCTACACCCTTAGAAGCAATTACCCAATCTGACGCATTTTTCTTGACCAAAGCAAACACCTGCTCCACGTTGCCAGCCCTACTCCTGAAAATTCTGCTATTCCTCTCTTTCCATAAAAACCAAATTCCCGCCAGCATCACGATACGCCAAAACCAGTGCACCGATTTCAGATCCATACCTTCATGCCATTGAACAAAGAATTGCTCGATTTCCTCGGGCATAACCCAATAAAGATGAAGGACGTTTATAATCTTATTCCACAGCTGCCTAGCAAAACTGCAATGGATAAAGAGATGATTCACTGACTCTCCATCTTGAAAACACATCAAACAAACATTTGGGATAATCATTCCTCTTTTGCGAAGGTTATCGATGGTCAGAATTTTGTTGCTGCCAGCGAGCCACGCAAACGCTGCCACCTTTGATGGCGCACCATATTTCCAAATAGTTGAAATCGGACTGACCTCAACTCCTGCAGATTCTCGACCCAGCACCTTGTAGAATGATTTAACAGAGAATACTCCTGACCTCCCAAACTTCCATGACAGCGAGTCAGGGGCCGAGACCACTGGCTTGATTTGAACCAATCAATTCAAGAGTCTTAGCATCTCTTCGGTTTCATCATCGAGAAGGTTTCTTCTACATGCCGGGGCCCGAATTATGTTGCCGCTGGCTATCTCATAACAACTAAAAACTGACATCATGTGCCGAAGCACCGCTCTCCGAGCCAAAGGGTATGTCTCCCCCAGCGGTTGATCCTTCAGCCAACTATCATCCCAAAAATTGATTTTGGAGCCATCTTCTAATACAAAGCGGATTCCTTCCCACACCTTAGTTTTCAATTGAGCTACCCGCTTCCACACAGATGATGCCCTATAGATAGTTGATTCGCGAGTCCACCAGCCCCCTTCTTCTACCCCATATTTTCTTGCCACTACTATTCTCCATAGGGATTCTTCTTCCACCCCGAACCTCCACACCCATTTCCCCAACAAAGCATCGTTCATGCTTTCCAACCTCCTTAAACCAGCACCCCCATACTGTTTTGGCCTACACACATCTTCCCACTTCATTAAGTGGAACTTTTTTATATCTCCCACCTTGTTAGAAAGTCTCTTCTCATCTTTTCTAATTTTTTCAAAATCGGCTTTGGGCATTGAAAGAGCGACATATAATAAACCGGCATATTTGACATTGCCGCATTTGTTAAAGTAATCCTCCCCCCAAGTGATAGAGTTTTATTTTGCCATAACGAGAGCTTCTTTTGAACTCTTTCTATCACCTTATCCCACACACGCTTCGGAGGCTTACCTATACACAAAGGGAGACCTAGATATGTCGATGGGAAAGAACCTGCCTTGCACCCAAACTCCGCTGCAAACATGTCAACATCTTCCTTCGATAACCCCACTCCCAATAGCTCACTCTTGGGCAGATTGATTCGGAGCCCCGACACCGCTTCAAAGCAAAAAAGAATCAGCCGAAGGTTTTCCACCATCTCTAACTCCGCCTCACAAAACAGTAACGTATCGTCCGCGTACTGAAGGTGAGTCAGATGAAAGTCTGAATGGTCTAAGCGAAAGCCCCTCAACAGATTGGCCTCAACCCCTTTATCTATCATTCTACCGAGAGCTTCCATCACCACCAGAAATAAGTATGGAGATAACGGATCCCCCTGTCTCAGCCCTCTCGAGGAGGAGAAAAAACCATTAGGAGAACCATTCACTAAAATCGAGAACTTTGCCGAGCTGATGCATTCCCAAATCCATGCACAACACTTATCCCCGCACCCCATTTGAGACAGCATATAAATCAGGAATTCCCAATCCACATGGTCATAAGCCTTTTCGATGTCCAGCTTGCACACCACCCCTCTATTCTTTTTTTTATGACAAGAATCTATCATTTCATGGGCCACCAACACACTATCGGCAATCTGTCTCCCGGCTACAAAAGCCCCTTGCGACTTGGAGATGATACCATCAATAGCTTTCTTGAATCTTGACGCCAGCAACTTCGCCAAGATTTTATATGGTCCCCCTAAGAGACTTATGGGCCTGTAATCTTTTATGCTAGCTGCACCCTCTTTCTTTGGGATCAGCGTAACAAATGTCGCTCCAAGCTCTGGAATGATTTTACCTGACACGAAAAATTTGTTAATAAATGCAAGAACATCTTTTTTGATAGTTTCCCAGAATTTGTGATAAAAAAGGATAGGGAAACCATCGGGACCGGGGGCCTTTTCACTTCCTAACTTGGATATCGCATTTTTTATTTCTTCTTCCGAGAATTGCTGCTCTAGCTGATCCGCCTCTTTTGTAGACGTGACTTGAAATTGGAGATTATCCAGTTTGGGTCTAACCCAACCTTCCTTAGATAGAAGATTTTTGTAAAAGTTGACAATCCCCTCACATACCTGCGGTCTACCTTCCAAACAGCTCCCATTGACTACTATTAAACCTTGACCTTGCACTAGCCATATTGTGGAAGAATTTTGTATTGTTATCTCCCTCTTTGAGCCACAACGCTCTAGATCCTTGCCGCCATCTGATTTCATCCTCCCTTAACCTAGCATAGTATTTGGCAATGTGAACTTCCTTCCAAGCTCTGTCTTCCTCAAAGAGGCCACCACCTTCTTCATGCAAATCTAACTGCTGAATTTTTAAAAGGATAGACGCCGATTCCGCCTCCCGGGCCTTGAGAACTTCTTTTTTCCACTGATTAATCTTTCCTTTTAACAACTTCAATTTCCGAGAGAGATTGGAACCTGCCCCTTCTTGATCCGGAAATGACGACCACCATTCCAAGATGAGATCCAAGAAACCTTCGATTTGTAACCACGCAAACTCAAATCTAAACGGTTTAGGACCCCAGTCTTCTTCATCCGATTCAAGTAAGATTGGACAATGATCAGATACCAGTTTTGGCAAACCCTTTTGGAGCATCATCGGGAATTTATCTAGAAATTCTGGAGATAACAAAAATCTATCAATTTTCGACTGCATTGGACGTCTTTGCCCGTTTGACCATGTGAATTTCACCACTCCCATCGGAAGATCGATTAGTGAATTTTTTTCGATCCACTCCGAAAAGTCTCTCATACTTCTATTAATTCTACCCCCATTTGACTTTTCGAAAGGAAATCGAACTACATTAAAATCGCCTCCCACACACCATGGATGCGACCACTTGTTCCGGCAGACATCTAGCTCTTCCCATAACTGGCATCTCTGGATTGGTCTGTTCGACCCATAAACGATGGTTAGCGTCCAAGTGAAACCACTACTCTCAGTGAACACCACCGTTAATGAGTAGTCACCTTTGAAACAATCCACTGCATTCCAAAACTGCGTATTCCAGATAATCGGCATACCCCCCGCTGAACCTGCAGCATCTATTGACTCCCAAGCGTTATCGTGACTCCCAATCTCTTGTATAAAAACCACTGAAAACCCCTGCCCTTGTCGATACCCCCGAACATTCCAAGCCTTATCGTGACCTACCCACCAACCAAGCAAAGGCTGCCACCTTGGCAGGGTGCCATATGCCAAACTTGAGAAGTGTGACCGTGATGCTCCCCTGAGAAAGACTCTTGAATCAGCCTATAGGACCAAACTGAAAACCCACCTGACGATTCCTTTTTTCACACCACCATGTCTCTCTCACCCTAATCTTTATATGCAGGGAGGAGTCTGAAGAAAGAGAACTAAGTTTTATAGCTCTCTGATCCCTGCAAAAGTGGAGTATCTGAGTTGGATACTCAGATTAGGGTAAGGATAAGGAATCCCCCCCTTTGCTGAGACCTGAGATCTAAACCTGCTATGGCTTTGAAATGCAGAGCTATTTGTTATTTAGAATATATAGCAAACAGTACTAATTGGGCAAAGATAAATGCTGTTTCAACATTGAGGTCTTGGGTTCAATCCTAGCTTACCTATCAAGGAAAAAAAAGTACCCACTGGGCCAAAATTTGACTTGTGGTAGTGTTATTGAAGTATTTTAACATGATTTTGCTTATGAGCGGTGACCATTCTTTGCTGTATCCTTGAATTTTGATTTTGGGGATCTGCTGAACATGCTTCTTTCTGTAGCCAATAGTTATATCTGTACTCGGTCATAACTATAGTTGCAATATCATGTGTTTTTATGGATGGCCCAAAAGATCCAGAGTCCTTGATGGATGTCACAAGGCCAAAATTGCGAGGCTGCTTCTTTGCTAAATAAGACAGGTTGCAATGGCTCCTTCATTATTTCATGAAGAAGTTAAAACATATGTTCGAAAACTCATCAATCAGCTCAAAACTCTGAGTCAACTGACTTGATTTTGGCTGACCTCTGAGTATTATGTCCATTTCTGGTTTTACCAGAACAGGCAAGTCATTCGTTGACTAGGACAGCTTGTATAAAATCGGCAGGGTCTTCATTGACTTGGGCTATTTGACATAGGAAACTAAAGGATCATTATTAGAGTCAAGTTTTGAGTTCCTGAGAATTGGTAAAATTAGAAATACTTCTAAATCTCCTGGACCTATCCTAAAGCTAGTCCATTTCGAATAATAACCGGCGGACAATCGCTCCTTAAAAGTTGAAGCTTTTTGTGACTTAAGTTCATCATGTACCTCCATCAAGTACCTCCAGAGTCTTGGAGTGTTTTAGTGGGTTATGTATGATGTAAGTGACACATCTGTGCAACTATGTGATAATATTGAGAGAGAAATCATTGAAAAAGCATTAGTGTCAGTATAGGAGCATCCAGATAAACAGCAGTACTAGAAATCACAATACAACACCATAAACTTGAAACAATACTAACAATGGTTTTGTCTAAGGAGCCATGTGAACATGCATATGCCATTGAAATATCGTTTAACGATCTTGTCAAATAAAAACATATTTTCTTTCATTTTTTTTTTCTTTTTTCCTTTTTCAGCGCACTCATTCTTTTAGCAGTTCCTATGATATTATCTTATTTCTGTGAGGGAACAACTTCTCTGTATTTTATTTTAATCAAATGTCATGATTGCGTTCTTAATCACCTTTTTTCATTCATAGTTTCAGTGTTAGATTTTCCATTTTCTTGGCCAGATTAACCATAGTTCCAGCATAACTTCAGAAGAGATTGCTTGGGAGATTAAAGGAACGGGTCTCTTCTCGAGGGAGCTTGTCTTTTCTTTACGGACACCAGTTGCTGTCAAGGCTGGTGAGCAGGTGAAGTTTCTGGTTTCTTGTATATGGAGCTCCGCTACATGTAAATGCCAGAAAGATATTCCAATATTTTCCTATTCACAACCAATGTGACTTAGTCCTAGAAATGTTTGTTGGTTCATGGATGTGAGGGTTCTACCACGGCAATCCCTGGGCCAGCACTGAATGTCACAAGTT
Organism: Liriodendron chinense; assembly: GCA_003013855.2. Lineage (NCBI taxonomy): Eukaryota > Viridiplantae > Streptophyta > Magnoliopsida > Magnoliales > Magnoliaceae > Liriodendron > Liriodendron chinense. The sequence goes on along the minus strand of PVNU02000736.1, from coordinate 362,314 downwards.
CATATGATAATTCTGAAATGTGTAACTATTAGTAAATGCTAGTTCACATGCACGCACACATGAAATGCTGATAAAAAAAAAGGAGAAGAATAGGAAAGAAATTGTATCCAGTTGAATCACTTATATTGAAATTATAAAATATAAAAAATAATGCTGCAAGAAAGATGCATTAAGGTATTCTTATCCTTATGATCAAACTGGGTAATGCCAATTGTTCAGTCCATTTTCTACAGCATTCATTTGTTTGATAATCTGGACAATTTTTTTATGTTCCTTGCTGTTATGAGAAAGTATGTGGGCTCATATTTAATGAACCATGGGCATGCTGATCTGAATTGATCATTGGGTTGACCAATTTAGATATCATCAATAACAATTCATTAACACATTGGTCACAGGTCTTGATACAGTATGACCTGCAAAAGAGCAATGCCGAGCTGGCACTCGATTACGGGTTTATTGAATCGAGCTCAGATCGGGAGGCATATACTTTGACACTAGAGATCTCTGAATCCGACGCATTCTTTGGCGACAAGCTTGACATTGCTGAATCCAATGGTCTTGGAGAAACTGCATATTTTGACATCGTTCTTGGTCGCACTCTTCCACCAGCAATGCTGCCATTCCTGAGGTTGGTTGCTTTAGGGGGAACCGATGCCTTCCTCTTAGAATCCATTTTCAGAAATTTAGTCTGGGGTCACCTCGAATTGCCTGTAAGCCGTGCGAATGAGGAGCTCATATGCCGGGTTGTTAGAGATGCCTGCAAATCTGCACTTTCTGGCTATTCCACGAGTGTTGAAGAGGTACTTTTTTTTTCCTTGTAATGTTACTATTAAAACTAGGGCTGTACATTGAGCCGAGTTGAGTCGAGGTGGGCCAAGCTTGGCTTGACTCGTCTGTGCTCTCCTCGAGTTCGAGCTCACCCTCGAGCTTACCATTGGAGCTTGCCTTGTTTGCCAAAACTTTCGAGGCGAGCTAGTGGATCAAGTCGAGGCGAGCTTGCTCCTACCTCAATTTATTATATTTTTTACTACAAAATACAAATTAAAAGTCAACAACATTAAGTTCAAGAAGTCATACATATATTAGGGGAGAATAGTATTTCTACAGGTGGGACCCCACCATTAAAATGACCTAGCATCGGTTTTTCTTTGGCCAGGTCACACATGCATTGAATGCAGACCACTAGTAATATTTTCTTAACCATAATTAACACAGTACATGCATTGCTCACCACATGAATGGACTGCCCTGATTATTGTGTGGACCATCTTCATAATGAGGCTTAGCTGATTCATGGATCAGATGCACCACCTCCCTCATAAAATTGCAATCAATAGCCTCATATGGTGTTTGGTCTTACCATGGCCCCTGTTTTGTAAATATGTATGGTGTGTGGTCTCACCGTAGCACCTGTGTTTGTGTAGCGTGTAAAACACACAACCACTATGTGCTCACCATGTTTTGTACTTAAAATTACTTAATCCATCAGATATGCTCAACAGGGAATGTTCTTACCTAAACAAAATAGTAGAATTAAGAAACCCCCCAACGTGTGAGGGTTTTATATGTCCTAAGCTTGGACCCCTGTGTGTGTGTGTTGGGGGGGGGTGTTAGGTTTTTTTTTTCTTAACAAATATCTATACGAAACAAGTCGAGTCGAGTGACCCAATGGTCGAACTTGACTCGATTTCTGACTCGAGCTCCTAAATGAAGCTTGGCTTGACTTGTTCTACTGAGTTGAGCCGAGGCGAGCTTTTTCAGGTCGAGTCGATCGAGTTTCTCGAGCTGACTCGGCTCATGACCAGCCCTAATTAAAACCATGGTTACCAACTTCACTCTAAATCCATTGTCAACTGCAAAATGATTTAGTGAACTAATATGTTATTTTAGGCTATTTTGCTGCCAATTAACTGGAATGTGGTGAACTAGTTGACCATTCCACTGGAAACCGATTGAAATCTATTAGAATTATCCATTGCATAACGTCTTGGCTGATACACTATGATTTCTGGGCAGACCATTCCCATAAGATACTGGAATGACCAATATATTTGTCTCTCAAGTGAGGATATTATGCTTTTATGGGTGTGGTTTTGGATCCTTTGATAATTTAAAAAAAAAAAAAAAAAGCCTGACCTAGACTAACTTTTTACTTCTCAAAACTGAAGAGTAAACCCTGTTTCCTTTTTTCTGATTTAAAGCATTTCTGTTCCAAACCCATTTGCTGATCACACTTTCTGATTACTTCACATATATTTACTTTGAAGCTGAGCATGTTCAGCAACTCAAGTGAGGATATTGTTATACCTTTAGATTCTTTTCTGTCAAAACTTGCAGGGATTATTTGTTCAACCAAAATGACTTTAATTATTTAATTTTCTGACCCAAGGACATCTTTGTTCCCTTTCCTCCCAAATCTTAGTTACCTTAAACTTTTCAAAATCATTGAAAGACTTATTTCATCTAATTCCTGATTCTAGATTATACAAGATACAAGAATTTTTCTTCGCGCCCTCTAATTTTGTATAATTTGCCTATTACCCTTCAACTTTTTTCCCCATAATTCTCAATCGTCGTATTAATTTCAAATTAATACCTTTCAAAAAAAAAAAAAAAAAAACAATCAAATTATTTGAAGTTCTATATGAACTACTTAAAAAACACTTTTGAAGGGATTCTGTGGTGGTTGTGTCGTTCTGTATCTTTTAATACAAGTGCAAACAAATACTCTGGAGAAGCAATTTATTTTATTGAGATGTATTGGAAATAAATAGTTCCTGCTGTATTAGAGTGCAACAGTGTGCATATGTATGCACTTGTTCAATTGAACTCATGAATGGACTTTGCAGGATGAAAAGCTGATGGAAACGGGGAGTCTGGACCCAAGACTTGAAATAGCTGTCGGTATAAGAGCAGGTGAGAAAAAGTTGTTGCATCAGATTGATAAAATTTTTGAAGAGAGAGAGAAGGAGTTGGATGGGTTGGAATACTACCAAGAGAGGAGGCTCAAGGATCTGGGACTGGTTGGAGAGCAAGGTGAAATAATATTCTGGGAGTCCAAGTAGTTCCTCTCTCTTTTGATGCCCCCTTGCCTCCTTGAGTTAAAGTAGCACCCTCCCTGGTTGGAGAGCAAGGTGAAATAATATTCTGGGAGTCCAAGTAGTTCCTCTCTCTTTTGATGCCCCCTTGCCTCCTTGAGTTAAAGTAGCACCCCCCCCACCAATGAGATTAGAATGCATACAAAGTTTTACATAATTTTGTTTTTTGCTGAATGCTCTTGAAATGAAATTTCTATTTCTTCTGGGATTCAAGGCCCTGAAAAACCTCTTTGGCGTGTTGAATCACATGCGCAATTCTTGTGTATCTATATCCAAATTGGACCTACTTCTAGCCAAAATTGAGTTCGTAGCCCTCTATGCTTGAAACGAAGAAAATACACCAAAGTTGTGAGGGAATGGCGAAAAAAAATAAAAGATGGCCTCATATAGGCATCTCACAACACAATTGTAGGGCTGAGTGTGTACTGATACAATCTCATATCCTCCAATTGCCTATCAATTTTTCAAAACAGGCAGTTTCTCATCTGTATCAAGTATCAGAGCCAGCTGACGAGAACACCAATGCAATTCAAATATTTGAAACAGGATGTCCTTTTGTATTTCTTGAAAGCTGGTTGAATTTGGATAGCACGGTCGTGTTTAATTTGTCCTCTCCTTGATACTTGTTTAATAAGTATGGAGCACGTTGTACAAGTCTTGCATTGTTATGTATGGTTAATCAGTCATTGGTCGAAAAACTAATTAAAATATGTACACACATGGGAATTATGACATTGCTTCCGCTACAAGGTAGCTACAATGTAGTTGAGCTATTTGGGGCCCACTGTGTTGCGTTCTTCATCCAATAGGCAGATCTGATCAGGTGGGATGGTCCAATAATCATATTGATCCAGTCTTTAGGTATGATGTTCCAATATTATACTGATCCAATCTTCAGGTGGGCCACTCCATAGACAACCCAATTGGTCGTGGGTGGGATCGTGACATCAAACCAATCCAAATGGTATGCCCACCATGGAAAGGGGATGCGGAATGAGGTTCTTGTGATGGCAGAAGGGATGACACGGCCGCATGTAGAATGTCCAGAGCCCTACCAATAATAAGTGGGCATTCTCAGTCCTGAGTGTGGTCTAAGTTTAGTCTAAAGGATTCAAAATTAGTTGGACTAAAATAAAGTGAAATGTTGATTATAATAGGGGTGAAAAGGAAGAATTACTTGAGATTTGCTAATTAAGAAGTTAGGGAAATAAACGTTGAGATGGATGAATGGCAAGATGAGAAATGAATATATTCGAGTTAACTTAGAAGTGACACAGATAGATAATAAGATGAGGAAAAGTAGACTTAGTTTGGTTATATGCAACGAAGACCAAGAACTCCCCTGAGTAGGAGCAAGTTAGTACAACTTGAAGGGTTTGGGCTTGTTTGGAATGCACTAGAATCTAAATTGCAAGTACACTAGAATCAAAAAGTGATTCTAAATCCTCAGGGGTGTTTGGCAGCTTGTAATTGGAATGCTCTGGAATCCAAACCTTCTATTTGAGAGCTTGTATTTGGAATGCATTGGAATTCTTCAGTACTATTCATAGGATCTGAATTTGATCAACTAAATCAACTTTAATATCCCAAATTAGTATACATGTGATATTTGATAAAATAATTGTAATAAGCTCATCGAAATATATACTCTAACAAAAAATGATGAAGTTATATGTACAACCCTTGTATTTAAAAATTGAGCTTAAAAGACATTTTACTCCAATTAAACCCAATTTACAGTAAAAAGTCGAGATTTCAAAACACACCCAAAGTATGTATTTCAAATGCCTCCCATTTTACTTACCTACTCCTATTCTACTTGCAAATGCATGACCCCAAGCAATGGATTTGGGGTAAAATCTCCCAAATCCTCTCAAATCCCATCAAATACGAGGGTGCCAAAGGGCCCTTAAAAGGGCAAGGGGAGATAAGAAGCAAAGACTTGATGATGTATAGTCTAACGGTCTTACAAAAATAAACTTTAATAGAGTAAAACAGTAGAACATATTCATGTAGTGTACCATAATTAATTGGGATAAGGCTTAAATGACCATGATGATTGGTCTCTCGTTTGGTTTTTATTAGTATGGTCATCCCACCAGCAAGTCTATGGGGGTATGGCATCTTACCCGTTCAGCAGGGTCACCCCACCATGTTCCACCATGAGAACAAGACGCCCCCAAAATCAGGGCAAGCAAACTATTGGGTGGGCCACACCATAGAATATCTGATCAACAAACAGCACCAAATTCAAATTGGCCCAATCTTAAATGTCTGATCAACATAATCATTGGGGTGTACCATTTTGCTGGTGGGACCACCATACTGGGCAGGTTGAATGCCATACAAACACGATGGTGGACCCTAGACACTAACTAGCACTACTTGTGATACCTAGTCACAACTTTAGTGTTCTTTCCTTTGATTAGTTATTGTCAGCATGGGGGTCTGTTCTGAACTAAGGGCGTGATATATTTTCCTGTTGGGAAGGGGCATAGCTTTTTTTACGAGGAATGTAAACTCTTTTTCGCAACAAAAAAAAATAGCACATTAGTCCTTTAGGAGGCTTACTTTTTCTCTTGAAAAACTAATTAACAAATCAAGATTGCAACATGGCACGTAAAAAAGAACTTATTTTTTCTTTTTGCATAAAAAATGAACCTCATAATCATAGATCCATAAATATGCCTAAATGTATGGATCTATGATTTCAAATTGGTCCTACAATTGAGGAAAAAGTTTCATGGTACCAAAATATAAGATAAGAAGATTCTTGTTTGAAAAAACCGGATCTGTGATCGGAAAACAGTGCATCTTCATCAAAGAAGAATGGCAAAACAGAGCATACCAAATCAAAATTCTCTACCCTCTTCGAGTTCAGAAATTGAAGAATGACAAATGAAACCCAAAAGTTTCTATGCCAGTGGTGTGACTCATTGCAACTCACCCAGACTTGGACAGAACCTATCTTGCTTAGCGCAACTCATCCTGACTTGACTAGTAGAGATGAATTGGAACCAGGCAGTGGGCAGACACCACTTCAGCCTCGCAAATCTTCTCAGTTCCAACCAAGCCCACTGTTAACTCGTCCATGTACCCAAAATTTTACCAGAGTTGTTGAGAAGAGCTCTATGCTTTACATATCATAAGGAAAATGACTAAAAACCATAAAAATGGAAAATGATGACTAATACTGTTTTTTTCTTCCAAATAGAAATGGCATCAAACATTGTTAACAACAGTTCAGGTGCTCGAAAATCTTGCAAGCTCCACTCCATTAGACTTTGTTCAAGAGGAGAAGAAGTTCAAGGGAAAAAAAAACTGATTTTTTAAACCAAAGGGAAGACATTTCTTTATTGACAACAAAAACCCGCAAAAAATACAATTAAATTCTGAAAAGAAAAAAAAATCCTAAAAACTGGATTATTCTAGGAAAAAAATATCAAGACTAAAATAGTAGCTTTACAAACTCAAAAAAAATAAAACGAACACTCAAGGACTCAACCAAGCATTCAGGTGATCGCTGTGCGAGGTCTCTCAGTCAGGTTTTGAGCATTCAGGTGATCGGCTGGTCAAGAACAACATGTCAATATGCATGCTTAAGCTCTAGGCTGCAAGGAAACTCTTTTATCTATAGACAAAATGATACGAGTCAAAATGTTAACAGCGCAATATATATCTGCTACATGGTGCACACCCTCTTATCTGATTGGTGACAAACTGATAAGAACTTATAAACAGAAAAATCTAAAGACAACATATACCCTTTCTCGGTGTGATAAGGATGTTCTAGATCCTCTATACATGAGAAGAGATTAATTATATACATGGGGAATATATGGACAATTCTTTAGAAGCACCAGAAGGCTCAGAGCTGAAAGTGCCCACCTACTCGCATGTCCTTACTGTTCACAAAAGCCTACTGCACATCCCGTCTGCATACAGGGCATGACCCATGTCTGACAAGCCATTTGTCCACACAGGACAGGTGAAATGTGTGCCTGCACAGAGGCAAGCTCCTTGCCATTTCCCCCATTTCGATATCCTGCAGTAAGATTATAATTCAGTAGCATGTACAAGAGCGCTTGTGATAAGTTACACCTGAAATTGTAGGAAATGTCGAATGCCAATACCAAGAGATTCCTTTCAAGGAAAAATTAATAGTAAGAAATCCCAAAATGTTAAAAGAAAATAGGGGTCCAAATCGGATATGCAGCAGAATGAGAGAAACTGCGGAGTAAGGAAATATAGAACAGAAAAACTACACAGAAGAATCAGATTCAAAGATTCAAAGATAAATGCCACTGCCAGCACTCAAGCAAATTGCTTAGAAAATAAAATTCTGAAGAAACCTCCTGACATTGTGAATGAACAGAGAACTTTTCCAACCCTGAGAGTGTGGAAATCGGTATAAAGACAAGAGGTAAGGTTCAAGAGAGCAAGATGTATCACTTTCTTTTCTGTTCAAGATAGGAAAGGGACAGAGTTCAAGTGGAGGACAGATTTATTGTTCCCTATTCAGAGCTTGATTTACAAGAGATGGACAAACCTGCAAACAAATTGTGCAGCAGATGCTTTCACCACAGCCTCCCTTGTCACCATCTGTGATCACATGCCAAGGAAGCTTCTTCAGTGACTCCCCTGATAGCCCTCTTGATGCAACTTCACCAAAGATGCCGTACATCTCATCATGGCTTATGTCACTGATGCTAACCTGATCATTAAATACATTCAGACACTGGTCTTGTAATTTCAGATCCTATAGTAATAAGAGAGGTAGCATTGATCCCAGTTGTCAAAATCTCACTAAGCCCAGACAATATTCATTTTGGCAAGTCATTCATCTACAAGGGAAAAACATGAACTTACAATCTGAATGGCGCATACAATATATTAAGATCTGTACATGGCTAATGTCACATTTCAAGACACTGTTTTGTACTTTCTTTATTTAACGTTGGTTCTTCATAGAAAGTAGCCACACTAGTATGGACAATAGATCCAATTGTATAAAGATAAGATTTCGTTACAGAAGGAAAATAATATGAGTGCCGAAGATAGCTGCTGAGTTTGACCAGGGAGACAGCAGATGAAATTCCAAACTCAATGCAAACTGCAGTAACACTGCAAAAATTTGATCTACTAGAAAACATGTGACGAGGATGCTCTGCAGAAGTGAGGAAAAAAGTTTTGTTATGCACAATGTAATGCATTTATCCAGAAATAATGTGTGGTTCATCTTTCTTTTCTTTGGTACTATTTGTATACCATTTTTATAATTCAAACAGTTTCTATTCATCTAGGTACTTTTTTGGTATCAAATGCTTTTATCAAATAATACTAATATAATAATGTCATCGTCATCATGATAGCCTTGTCCCAGCTATTTGGGATCAGCTTTATGAATCTTGTTTAAATAGGAACTCATGATTGTTTGGCCAAAATTTGATGATTAGCTGCCTACCCGTCCTGACACAGACCAAGTGTTGGAATTGCAAATATGGAATAGGTAAGGTGTAGAAAGAAGAAAGAAGACAAGTCAAACACAGAACACAAATCTGAGTAATAACTTGCCCAGAGGACAAGGAAAGAGACCAAGCAGCAATTTTCACTTCATAAAACAAAAAAAGAGTACATGAGATGCCTCAATTATTGAATTTATATAGGAAAGGCCAATCCTCCTACGACCAATTTATTCAGATTCTAAACCCTTGATCCCATATGTTCCTCTCTATTTTAGAGACTTCCCTAATTAACTCAATACCCACCCACCCTCTTACACATTTGTTTTTTTTATATGTATTGAATAGTGTGGTGGACCATCCTCAAGTAAGAATGCTGTTCATCAGCCTGACCAGCTGAAAGCTGAGTTTTTTATATGTATTGAATGGTATGTTGGACCATCCTCAAGTAAGAATGCTGTTCAGCAGCCTGACCTGCTGAAAGCTGAGTTTTTGAGTCTTTAATATCTGAATTTGGTGTTAAAGCAATTGATAACTAGGAATCCTTTGGTGTTGCCAATTTTGTTACTATAATGGGTTCTGTTACATGTTCCAAGTTTTTTAATCGGACATCAAGGGAATCACCACATATCATCTGACGATTAAATAATCTGTAACTATAACCAGAAAAGTCGTGAACACCATATGTCATGAGTAATTATATGCATGTTCGTTGTTATAAGGGGATGGCCCTTGTGAACTAGAGTTGGCCCCACCAAGAACCTTGCTGAGTCTAGCCGCTAGGATCTTAGCTAGTATTTTGTATAGGCTACCAATGAGATTGATCAGCCTAAAATCTTTCAAGGATTTCTTTATATAAAAAACGAATTCAATAGCACTCAAGAAGTAAAGGAAGCCTTCATGCACATGACTGCTGAAATCTGAAGCTTTCCACCCCAAGCCTCTTTTTTTTTTTTTTTGAAAGGTGACAAAATTTTATTAAAGCTTGCGAGAGGCGAGACAAAACAACCAACAAAAAACCATAAGAAACTTAAAAAGAAGGGCCAGACAACGCTCCCTTAGCATACAAAGCCCAATCCGACACCATACCCTTAACCCTTAAAATGACATGTTCCTGAGTCTCACGCATTGCGAAAACATCTCCCATTTCTAGCTCCCCAAATGGCCCAAGCCAAGATAGTAAGCTTCCACACAGCTTTGACACCCTTCGTCGTTCCTCACCCGCGCCAGGCCCAAAGCAAATCTTCTACGCACTTTGGCATCACCCAAGCAATGTTGAAGATGGAGAAGAAATGATGCCACACCCTAACAACAAAAGAGCAGTGAATAAATAGATGGTCTATCGTCTCCTCCTTGTCCATGCACATCAAGCAAACATTGGGGAGAACTAGTGCCCTTCTCTAAAGATTATCAATAGTTAGGATTCTTCCTGCCCACAAGCCAAGTAAACACCATGACCCTAGGAGGGGCTCCATAGAACCAGTGATGGAAAGGATGAGTTGTAGAAGGTCCTTGGGTCGAGTTAGATAACATGTTGCAAAGCGACTTGACAAAGAACTGCCCAAATTTCTGAGAATTTCAAACAATACGATCCGATCCTTAGATTGGACATCAAGGCTAAGATTATTTAAAAGGTCCATCGGGCTAACAAATTTTGCGATCTCTTCATTTGTCATATTCCTGCAACATGAGGGGCCCAACTATTTGACTCTCCGTAAGAAAAAAAGCAATTCGCCACTACGATAAAGAGATCAGGAGCCAGGTGAGCAAGCCTGGGAAATAGATCCTGCAATGCCCTATCACCACATCCACACCACCTATCAACCCAGAATCTAATTCGCTTTCCGTTGTCCAAAGAGGAAGGAAATGCCTATGTGCACAAAGTGCTCAGTATTCGCTATTGCCTTCCATACTCCGAAAGCTCTACAGAGGGAGGAAGCTTTCACAAACCATCCCCTGCCTTGGGTGTGCCCAATATTCGCTATTGCCTTCCATACTCCGAAAGCTCTACAGAGGGAGGAAGTTTTCACAAACCATCCCCCGCCTTAGGTTTGCTCAATATTCGTTATTGCCTTCCATACTTCGAAAGCTCTATAGAGGGAGGAAGCTTTCATAAACCATCCCCCGCCTTGGGTACCATATTTAGAAGCAATTCACTCTCTCTATTTGCTACCTTCTTCTGACCTGAATCTCCATATCCATTTTCCAAGCAACGTAAGATTCATATCTGTCAGCGGCCTAAGATTAGCCCCTCCCTCCTTAATTGGCCTGCACACCTTATCCCACCTAAGAAAATGGAACTTCCTAACCTAATTGTCGCCTTCCCAAAAAAAAAAAAAAAAAAATCTCTTCTAAGTTTTTCAAGCCAATGCAAAACTGACTCGGGGCATTTAAACATAGACATGGAGTACACCGGCATATTAGAGAAGGCGGTTTTGAGAAAGAGACGCCCACCCAAAGAAAGACATCTACATTTCCAAGATGTCAACTTCCTTTCAATTCTCTCGATGACTATCCCAAAGGTGCTTTGGTGGCTTCCCAATGCATAGAGGAAGGCCAAGATAAGATGAAGGAAAGGCTCCTGATCTACAATAAAAAAATACCTACAAAACATTTGAGATCTCCACTCTCAACATGCACTACCAACATTTCAGATTTGGCCACCTTGATCTTCAAACCTGAAGCCGCTTCAAAGCAAACTAGTATCTTGCAGAGATTATCCATCGATTCTTCCTTCGCTTCACAAAACAGTAATGTGTCATCGACGTACTGAAGATGAATGATGTAATCCTCTTCTCGAGAACCCTTGAATCCACAGAACAAACCATTTTCCTCCCCTTTCCGATGCATCATGCTGAGGGCTACACCAATAACAATTAAAAGATAAGGGAGATCGGGTCACCTTGTATAAGACCCTGAGATGCGTTAAAATACCCTTTTGGTGAACCGTTGACAAGCACAAAAAAGGAAGCAGAATGAACACATGTTCCAATCCACTACACTTCCAACCACACCCCATCCTTTCTAGCATATAATTTAGGAAACCCCGATCAACATGATCATAGGCCTTATGAATATCCAGCTTACAAACCAACCCACTCTTTTTCTCCTTGTATTTGTTATCAATGCATTCATGAGCTATTAATGCGATGTACAATATCTGTCTTCCCGCCACAAAAGTACCCTGATTTTCTGATATCGCTTTGGAGAGGACCTCCCTGAATCTGGAGGCTAGAATCTTAGCTAAAGATCTTGTAAGGACCTCCAATGAGGTTGATCGGGTGGAAGTCAGATAATCTTTCTGCCCCTTCAACTTTAGGAATCAAAGCAATGAAAGAAGCTCCTAGCTCTTTAGAAAGGTGCACCCTCTTGAAGAATTCTGACACTAAGTCCATCACATCTTTCTTCACTATATGTCAAAACTTTTGAAAAGAACGCCATCGGAAAGCCATCGGGCCCCAGGCCCTTATCCGCACACATGGAATCAAGAGCCAATTTCACTCCTTCCTGAAATGGTTTCTCAAGAAAAGCGGCATCTTCATCCGGTAACCGACAGAATTGAAGGTTATCCAATCTAGACTGACCCTATTTCTCACCTCTAAGCAAATCAAGAGACAATAGAATCGCGAACTTTCTCCTTATTCGTAATAAACACATCATCCACGACGAGGTTAAAAATTTTGTTCCCTTGAGCTCAGGCACTTGCAATGTTATGAAAGAACCGAGTATTCTTGTCCCCTTCTTTTAAACACACGGCTTTAGATCTTTAACACCATTTAATTTCTTCCTTTTTTGCCCTACTGGCATATTTGAGAATGAGATCGGCCTTTTTCTCCCTATCTTCCGAAGATATATTCTCGCTTTCTTCCAGGAGGTCAAGCTGATGAATTTCTTCTGTTATCTTGTCAAATTCCTCCTCTCTACCAACTAGGACTTCCTTTTTCCACAACTCAAGCTTTTCTTTCAATGTTCTGAGTTTTTTACTCATTCTGAACCCGACAAAACCTTTAACAGAAAATGAAGACCACCAATTTGCAACTAGCTGCACAAAACCGTCCACTACCAACCAAGCTAATGCGAACCTAAAGGTCGTGGGTCCCAATTGTTGCCATCAACCTCCAAAACAACAGACTTGTGATCTGAAACAATTCTTGGAAGGCCCCTTTGAGCAACAAGAGGGTATTTCTCAATCCAGTCAGTCGAGACAAGGAATTTATCTAACCTTGACATAAATGATTAATCTGACCATTAGACCAAGAAAACCTAGCCCCGCCAAGGGGTAGATCGACCAAATCATGTCGGGCTACCCACTCAGAGAAGGAAGACCTGCTCTTCATCACCCTGCCACCTCCCGATTTTTCGAAAGAAAAACGGACTGCATTAAAATTCCCAACTATGCACCACGGGGTAGCCCACCCCTGTCTCACCTCATCTAGCTCCTCCCAAAACTGATCTAGAAGTTTGGGAAAACATGGACCATACACAGGCATAAAAATCCAACAAAAACCATAACCTAAGTCCTTGTTGATTTCCCCATTTCACCAAAAAGTGTGGATCTATCCTTTTCAGGACAGGCTCATCATGAGAAGCACAATCATGAAAAAGTTTATGATCTTCTTCCAACATATCAACGTTATCATGTTTTATTTTATTTTTTATTTTTTTTATTTTTGGCAGATGAGCAAAGATTTTATTACTTTAAAGGGTCAAGAGCCCAAAAAACAAGCAACAGTAGTAAAACTCTCACCCTAGACCTGGGGAGAAAGCAAGGAAAAGAATACCAAAGAAACATCAAGGTTATCATGTTGCTCCAACAAATGTTCAAAATATCAGTTCATGTTACGTATCGCACCCTTGGGATACAAATGCGTGTCGGTTATCACACGGGATATATCGTTTTATCAAGTAATTTATCACACTTTTTGGGAAACATGGGGAAACATTGGGAAATGGTTGAATTTTTAAATGAAACTTCAGGGATTGTTAAAAAAGACCTTGATATACACTTTTAAATCATATCTCTAAAAAGAAGTCCACATAATAGGTTTCCTTTGTATAGAGTCCTATGTTATGCGTTATATGATTAAACTAATGCAACTATATTCAAATTGAATACATAAGTGTTCCGTATCGGTAAAGGTGGACGTAACGGTGCCCACTGTTTCCTATACAGATACAGGCCGTAACGGCCGATACGGGGGCTTAATAGCCGATAAGCCCCCTGTAATGGTCTTTTTTTTTTTTTTTTGCTAAAAAATTTGGTAAAATATCCTTTAAATCCAGAAAAATGTAAATATTCCAAATATGCATTCATTTATAATTTTGAACATGTTTATTGTGGTGTAACGGTCCACTCTTTGGTGAGAAAGTTGAATCAAGCTGTCTGATGAATTTATGAACCTAACAACCTGAAATCGACTCCAAACTTTTAATATCAATATAAATTTATTATAATGAATGTAACAGCAAAACATCTCATATTTGTAGGTTTTACTATTATTTTAATTTGGTGCATTACATACCTCATGAGTCACATACATTTCATTTCATTATACAGGGTTTGGGAATTTTTATGTTATATTATGTAATTCATATACCTAATAATTTGATATCATTTCCCCCTAGATCTTAAATTCATACAATTTAAGAGAATATATATCATTTAATCTCTTCTAAAGAACAAAATAAAATAATTTACCTTTCTAAACGATTCTTTTTTTTCCTGAAATGGTTTTTTTTTTTCAACAATTCTTAAGACCCAACCAATTTAAAAACATAAAATGAAAGTCAAGTGAAGCTTAAAATAGAAGAAACCAATCATAATTTGAATCGTAGGATTCATATAAAAAGGATTCAAAGGTGGAATTCAAATTGTTTTGCTTAAGATTCGACTGACTTTAAATCGTATATCGTAAATCGTAGGATTTTGACAACATTGGTGGTACATGACAAAATGAGGTCATGGTGCAAAAATTAGTGTGATGGCTGTATTATGGGCTGTTTGGGGAGAGAAATGATCAATGTATCCAAAACAAGTGCAGTTTGGAGCCAGATGTAATAAAACTGCTGTTATCTTTCAAAAAAAATAGAAGAAACCAATCATAATTTGAATCGTAGGATTCATATAAAAAGGATTCAAAGGTGGAATTCAAATTGTTTTGCTTAAGATTCGACTGACTTTAAATCGTATATCGTAAATCGTAGGATTTTGACAACATTGGTGGTACATGACAAAATGAGGTCATGGTGCAAAAATTAGTGTGATGGCTGTATTATGGGCTGTTTGGGGAGAGAAATGATCAATGTATCCAAAACAAGTGCAGTTTGGAGCCAGATGTAATAAAACTGCTGTTATCTTTCAAAAAAAATAGAAGAAACCAATCATAATTTGAATCGTAGGATTCATATAAAAAGGATTCAAAGGTGGAATTCAAATTGTTTTGCTTAAGATTCGACTGACTTTAAATCGTATATCGTAAATCGTAGGATTTTGACAACATTGGTGGTACATGACAAAATGAGGTCATGGTGCAAAAATTAGTGTGATGGCTGTATTATGGGCTGTTTGGGGAGAGAAATGATCAATGTATCCAAAACAAGTGCAGTTTGGAGCCAGATGTAATAAAACTGCTGTTATCTTTCAAAAAAAAGCCGGGGGGGGGGGGGGGGGGGGGGGTGTGGCGGGGGACATGTTTTCAACAAGATAGAAACTTTTACAGAATTAATTGTCTAAATTGGTCAAATGTCAAGTTTCCAGGTTTGACATCAACAACACATCTCATTAAAAAAAAGGGAGGGGGGGGGGGGGGGGGGGGGCGACATCATCAGCACATGCCCAAGTGCTAGTTATATTGATGATGTCAAGCTTCTGAGGAACACAGGGGACATGTAAGACAAATCAACAATGAAACATAGAAACACGAGTGGAGAAGTTATGACTTGCATCATCAACCATACAACACAAAGGAAAATTGAAAAGTTATTAAAAAGAAAAATGATCTCACCATCCCACATGGTGGGCTTGTAAAAGATAATTTATAAGAAATCCTTTCCTGATCTATCCTGCAACCACTCTATCTAGAGAAAGCTCCTTCATCAATCACATAATTGGTCTTGAGGGTAATTTTTTTGTGGATAGCTCATGGGGACCATACTTCTCTCCTTATAATAATTGTTCTCATGAGGGTAAATTTTTTGTGGACAGCTCATGGGGACCGTACTTCTCTCCTTATCACAATTGTTCTCATAATAAACTTCATCACACTTCTGATGAGTTAGTGGTTTCATGAAACGCCTAACACAACAGTGCATTATTGAACACAAACATCAAGTGTCGCTTTAATTGAAATTATCCCTGTTCTAGTTACCAGGATCAGCAGAGGCTGGAACAGCAGAAGAAATATCATAGAATCTGAAGCATCTGGGACTTCACGAAATGCCAAACTGGGACGATCCTAAGTAGAAAGTTTATGCAACTATAGTCCTAGTTAGCTATTTCTTTGTGAAAATTAACTCCAACAACACAAATTTGAACATTATGCATTCAGAACATTCCAGTCTCACTTGAAATAAATTATCCTACTCTATTTGATTGAACGAGTATTGAGTTGCAGAGCTATGATACTTATTATTTGGTCAAGATATACGCAAATGGAAGAAGATGTAGTAAAGTAACCTGCCAACGGTATGAAGTGAACATTGCAGGTGCAAACTGTTCCTGTACAAACCGCCCATGAAGGAGCTCCTCAATAAAATCTGCCTGAAAACAAGATGGAGAAGTATATATTAAAGGTAAGAACTTCAGCATAAGAGTGTTCCTTACAATTCCCACAAAACAATTAACAGATTAAGAGGTACATAATCTATATTGTATGAGACTGCATTAGGCAGTCCTCTCAATGGTAGTACAGGAGTACAGCCCCATACCTTGCAGGCGGGGTGCTTGGCTCAAAGTACCATTGAGAGGGCATTGGTCCCTTTTCCTTACTGAGATGCACACTGAAAAGATACAAGGCAAACTGCATTACATAGCATTTGAGTTCATAAAAAATATAGAAGAAACAAACTAAAACGCTAGCATCTACTGACAACAGGTAACTGAATGAAATTGTAATGATCTTAAAGAACCACCATTACAGTGCTAGAATGCTCTCAGTAGAAAGTTTAACTAATGGGATGTACCAAAGGCTCTTTGAACATCTTTTTTTTTTTTTTTTTAAAGATGAGCAATTTATTGATGAAAAGGGAAACAGCCTAAAGGGAAAAACAAACTAGAGAAGAAATAGCAAGGACAGAAAAAGTTAAAACTACAATACAGGAATTCTGCCCCAAGACAGAAGAAACCCCAAAAGCCAATGAAAATTTAGGGAGCCCAATCCCTAAACAGCACAAGCACTCACGAGAACACCCCCGCTGATGAAACTCTCGAATTTCTGAAACAGCGGTTATTCCTTTATGTCCAAATAGCCCACAGGACTGCCAACAAAAATAGCTCTCCACTTTCTTTTTCCAAGCGCTCCCCCACAGTCCGCATGCCAGCCCCACCAATCTGAAGATACTCCACCAAACATCGGAAGTGAACAGACGGTGAATAAAGAGATGATTCACTGTTTCTTCAGAGTGGAAACACAAAAGACATATTTGAGAGACGCATTCCACGTTTGCTAAGATTATCAACGGTGAGAATTCCGTTCCTTCCACCTGAATGCTACAACTTTAGGAGGAACCATAGTGCCACAATGAAGCAGTGTGGGAAGAGTTCATGGGAGATGAGGTTGCCACAATAGAATTGTACAATGATGGAAGTGGAACTGAGAAGATTCCAGAAGAAGAAATCCTCCAATGCAAAGATTCTTCCTCTGCATCATTTGGAGTGAGGGTCTGAAGGAAGATAAAAGGAAAGTAAATTCCTCTATCTCGGAATCTAACAGATTCCTGCAAAATGAGGGCAGCCAAATCCCACAACCTAAATCACATAGGAAAGTAACAATCCTTAATAAGAATATCCTTATTGGGAGAAATTACAAACAGCGCAGGGAAGGAAACTGCCAGAGGTTGATCACCACACCAAAGATCCAGCCAAAATCTGATTCTAGCTCCATTCCCAAGAGAGAATGAGATTCTGTCAAACAGCAAATGGGCGGACCTGTCTATGCCTTTCCAAAGGTAAGACGCACAGTATAAAGAAGAGGAATTTATCCACCAGCCAAGAGGGGATAGGCCATATTTAGTAGCAATGATTTGGTGCCATAAGCTATCTCTTTCCATCCCAAATCTCCACACCCATTTACCAAGGAGGGCTTCATTAACGTGGTGGAGCTTCCAAATATTAGCTCTCCCGTCTCCATAAGGTAAGCACACCTCTTTCCAGCTAAGCAAAGGAAACTTTTTCCCATCATACTAATCCACCTTGCCATAGGAAGTTTCTTCTCAGTTTATCAATATTAGCAATGATGGAGCTAGGGCATCAATAAAGGGAAAGATATAGGCAAGTTAGAAAGGGAAGCTTTGATGATATTTAATCCCCCTCCCCTGATAGCAAATTCATTCTCCAAGAAGAATCCCTTGGGTCTTCCTACAATAAGGCTCCGCCACGCTCAAACACTTTTGGTGCAAGTGTCTCACCATTGCGGTCAGGCCTCATAAGGCTCCCTCACCCCAATCACTGCAAGGGAATCCCTTGGGAAGCAAGGCCCCGAGCGGCCCAAGCAGCGAGCCATTAAAGGCAGCTGAGGTTGAGTGACCTTATCGGGTCACCTCCCGACTCCTAAAGCATCCTCCGGCATCCCATTCAAGGGGGAGAATACTTTATATTGTAGGCAAAGTACTAACATTACATCTAAGAAATTCGGCAAAAGAGTAACAAACCTCCGGATGAAGATTGATACCAAAGATTTCAGACTTAGCTAGGTTAACTTTAAGACCAGAGGTCACCTGAAACCAAACAATTATCATTCCCAAACAAGAGATCATGTTTTCGTCTGCTTCACAGAAAATAAGAGTATTGTCAACAAACTAAAGGTGGGAAATGGGCAAAGTGAAAATTTTCCACTGAGAACCCTTTGAAAAGACCCATTTCCTGGCCTTTAGAAAGCATGCCACTAAGAGCTTCCGTGACGATGACGAACAGGAAAGGGAATAAAGGATCCCCCTGGCGCAGGCCCCTTGTAGCCTTGAAAAAGCCGAAAGGGGAGCCATTGATCAGCACTGAGAACTTGGGGGAAGAGACAAGTTCTGATTCATGCTCTCCATTTGAAGCCAAAACCCATCCTAAGGATCATTTAATTCAAAAACTCCCATTTGACATAGTCATAAGCCTTTTTCTAGATCCAACTTGCATATTACACCCAATCTCCTAGCACGATGACACGAGTCCAAACATTTGTTAGCAATCAAAACACTATTCAAGATTTGTCTCCCCTCAACAAAAGCAAACTGGAAGGGAGAAATGATCTTGGGGATGATCACCCTAATCCTCTGGCTGAGAATCTTATAAAGGATTTTATAAGGGCTGCCAATCAAACTGACGGGTTGAAAATTCTTGGCAAAAACAACCCCATCCAATTTAGGGATTAGGGCAAGGAATGTGCAACCCAATTCCGAACCTAATCAGAAGCGTTCAAAAAAATTCGAGATGAAACTAAACAAGTCATCCTTTGATCAAATCCCAAAATGATTGGAAGAAAGTTGTTGGGTAG
Source organism: Liriodendron chinense (assembly GCA_003013855.2). Lineage (NCBI taxonomy): Eukaryota > Viridiplantae > Streptophyta > Magnoliopsida > Magnoliales > Magnoliaceae > Liriodendron > Liriodendron chinense. The sequence goes on along the minus strand of PVNU02000736.1, from coordinate 343,054 downwards.
CCATCTGGGCTAGGCGCTTTATCTCTCCCCAATCCCCAAACGCCTTCTCTAACCTCCTACAAGGAGACATCTTTTTTCAAGGAGAAGCACATCCTCCTCTGAAATAGAACAAACGGGGAGATCATCTATCCGAGGCCTAGAAATATTATCAGAGGACAGCAATTTGGAATAGAAGTCCACAAGAGCGGAGGTAATGAGATTTTGTCCATGACAATTGCGCCTTCTATTATGGAGGAGATCAGATTGGAACACATCCTAGCATTAGCAAAATTGTGGAAAATTTTGGTATTTCAATCGCCTTATTTTAACCAAGTAGCTCTAGACTATTGGCACCATTTGATTTCCTCCTCTTTCAATCTAGTGCAATAGTCAGCGGAGAGCTTGTGCCTAGTTTCCAATTCAAACTTGGATTGCTGCCCTACTTCCTCTTTGAGATCCAAATCCTGAATACCTGCAAGGAGGGACACCACTTCAAGTTCACAAGCACCAAACACTTACACGGTGCCACAATTTAAGATTAGATTTCAGCATCTGCAACTTCTTATGCAGCGCAAAACCCGGTCAACCTTCAATCGTCAAGGAGAACCACCAGTCAATGACCAAGTCCCTAAAACCTTCAAATTCTAACCAAACCAGTTCAAAACAAAAGGGTTTAGGGCCCCAATTGATATCTTTAGTTTCCAGCAAAATCGGGCATTGATCAAAGATGGGTTCGGGGAGACCCCTCTGAGGGCAAAAGGGAAATGGTGGATCCAGGGGAAGAAATAAGGAATCTATCAAAAGGGGGCACCACAGGAGGATTGCGATCATTTGACCAAGTAAAGTTCACATTTCCCGTAGGCAAATCCAGCAAGCCATGTCTGGCAATCCATTTTGAAAAGTCTTTCACAAACTTGGTAATTTTGCCCCCTTTAAGCTTTTCATAGGAAAACCTAACCACATTAAAATCTCCCCCAATAATCCACAGAAGATCCCATTTGACTGCCACATCAGAGAGTTTCGTCTAGAAAAAGGACCTGGAGGAGGGATTAGAAGGGCCATACACTCCAAAGATCAACCAGTGAAGGCCCGAGGTTCCCCTTAAAAATCGCATTCACAAAGAAACATCCCATCCATTTATCTTCCAGAACTCTAGAAGAGGAATCCCAGCAGAACCAATAGAGTCAAGAGCAAGCCAATCCATACCTTTTTTTTCTTTCAAATGGATTTCACAATACCTCTGTTGGTGGATTGCAATTTAGTTTCTTGAAGAATGATAACCTTAGCTTTTGATCATCAGCACATCTCCTTCACTTGAGACCACTTCTGAGGGTAGCCCAAACCTCAAACATTCCAAGAGAGGATCTTCATCGAGAGACTTTCAGAGACCCTCTCCCCTTTCTTTCGTTATGCGGAATGGCTTCTGGGATCACCAAGGATGAAATACCCAAGTTAACTAACCCCCTGCTATGATAGCAAAATTCAGAGGGACTGTCCACAGATACACCTTCGACAGTAACGTTGAGGCCCCTTTCTGCCATTAATTTGAAAAGAGCAATATAGTCGTCATCTGTATTTTTGTAGACCACTCCTAACAGTCTTCCCACATGACCTACCACTTCCCTAACCCATCGTTTTCTTTTAATAGTCTCCAGAAGCCCCTCTAGCACTTCCGCAGGAATGGAGGGGATAAGAATCTCCTCCTGGGAAGGCCCAGAAGGAGCAATCCCCATAGAGGTCTTAAGGGGGGAGACAAATATGGCATCTGTATAGTTGTCATCTGTATTTCCGTAGACCACTCCTAACAGTCTTCCCACATGACCTACCGCTTCCCTAACTGATGCGGACATCAGGCCCCACCTTGGGAAGACATGTGTTAGTTGCTTGGAGGAGATATGATCGGACCGTTGGATCGTGATGATGATGTGATCGGACCATTGGTTCATCGTGGCCCACTTTCATCACACCATCATTGGAGCGCATTGGACATCTTAGATTTGAGTTTATTTTACGCATTTTTTACTTATTTGAGTTTTGGGTTAGTGTGGGTACGTTTTTTTATGCAAATGTCTTTTTTTTGAGATTTTGTTAGTAGGGGTATTTTGGTAATTATGCTAATTCCGAATTTTATAAGGGTGTTGCCCTAAACCTTTTTGATTAGTTGTTGATTTATGAAAAAGAGCAAACCTTTAGTTGCCTCCTTCCTCTTTCCCTCTCTCATGGTGCTTCTTCTTCTTCCTTGATCTCCTTCTTCTCTATTCTTCTTGTGCCCCTTCAACTTCTTCCAGGTATTTCATCTTCTATTATTATCCTTCTAAACTTCTGTTTTGTTTATTCCCCACGATCTAAACCTTGAGAATCGATCTAAACCCTAAACCCTCAAATTCTCAAATCCCTAATCCGAGAAACTTTCTGATTCTTCGGACTACTAATCATCATTGATCGATTGGGTATGACCATGCAAGATCGGGAGGTTCCATCCCTCGCCGGATCCAACCTATACGCTACTTGAATCCCATACTCCATGGTTGTGATGATGGCCCGTCCCATTGCATGTTTCCTTTATGATTTTCTTAGTTTATGATGATTGATGCTAGATTTCATTATTATTATTGCTTTTCTTTCCGCTGAATAATTGTGTTCATGAGCATGCATCATATTTAGGGCTGTCCTGCATCAAATTTGGTATCAGAGAATAGGCTTGCATGGTTTGTGTCTAGATCGAGTTATCAAATTAGGGTTTTGATTTTTAGGTTTGTTTTAGGAAATTTCCAGATTTAGAAAGTTTCCAATTTTAGAAAGTTTCCTAATTTGGAGAATTTCCAAATTTAGAAAGTTTTCAATTTTAGAAAGTTTCCTAATTTGGAAAATTTCGATATTTGAGTAGCATCATCTAGAATTAATTAGTGTCAGTTCAATGTGGTCTAAATTCATCGCATTCATATTGTGAGTCATCCAGTCCGTAGAGTCTTCTCGTAGTGAATGGAGTATAGGCGTTTGAGATCTTCAGGGCCATTAAGTGTTGTCGTGTGGCCGTCGAGACCCAACGGAAAGCCGAACTCCGATGATTTGGCCAACTTTAATGGTCACATGGACCCACAAACCTCCCTTGATTGGCTTAAAGACTTGGACTATTTTTTTTTATTGGTATGATATGTCAAATTATCGTCGAGTTAGGTTTGCCAAGTGGAAATTAGAGGGCCAAGCCAAGTCGTTTTGGACAGATTTGGAGCGACGACTTGATAAAGTTGGGAGAGCCCCGACCTCACAATGGGACGAGATGAAAGAGCGTTTGAAAGAAAAATATCTTCCCATCTCTTATCGTGAAAAGCCCTTGGGTCAGAAGAGAGTTGCCCCACCTTCTCATCCAAACACAGAACCAATATGGTCCCCTCCTTGTAAAGTGGTCCAACCTATCATTAAGGAAATCTCGGCTTATGAACAATTTGAGTGTTTAACACCAATTATATTTCCTTGGAAGCGAGATAATACCTTGGTAAATGGCCAGTTGGAAGAATCCAAACATGATGTTTATGAAGTGGAAGAGTACGTGCCTAACGTCAGTAGTGAGGAAATGGAAGAAATTAAGGCATCGCTCATCATCGTTGAGGATGACGAAGTGTGTGTTAGTGATGAAAAGGTCGAAGAGTTTGAGACCACACCACTTCCGAGTGTCATGTGTGATGTAATTGATACAGTCTCCCAATCTATGTCTCTTACCATGGTGAACACAAATGAAATTGAAGAAGAGACTAGTGAGGATATGATGATAGACACCCACATGACTTGTGATATCCCACCAGATGATTTATGGGATAAATTTTCACCCATATGGGACATTCAACACACAATTGATCTTGTCCCTAAGTTGGTCTTGTCAAGCTTTCCTCCATACCAGGGGAACCCCATAGAAAATATAGAAATGCAGTGTCAATTTGATAAACTTCTTGGGGAAGAATTCAATAAGGAAAGTTTGAGTTGGAGTTTTGTTTTGTGTGTCATGCCTGGTCTTTTCACTTCCAAAAATAATGGCATGTGACACACAAGTGGGCATATCCTGACCGTCCACAAAGCTTCAGTTAAGTGTCATGCTATCATGCGACGTATTCACGTCATGGTGGATATGATGACCTTAGTCCTTATCCCGTATCTTGATGACATTTTGGACATAATGGCTGATGCCAAGATCTGCTCAAGACTTGGTATTACTAGTGTTTGTTCTCAAGTGTTGGGATACCTGAAAATCATCCTTGTTTATAATACTTATAATGAGAAATTGTGTGTCACCCGTGGGAAGTGTCCTTTTGTTTCAGTTTTCCAAGTTCTAGGTCATAGGATTGTTTATTTCCATAGGATTGTTTATTCCAAGTTCGTGGATTTTTCAGAGTGTCCTTTAGTGTCACCCATGTCTGTCATCCAAAGGTCTTCAGAGTCAGCCAATGCATTCGCACGCCATATTCATGATTTGCATACACATATTAGACAGCGGATAAATGAGAGCAATGATGATTCTAAAATCTCAGCTGATTCTCATCGTAGATTGCAAGAATTTCAGAAAGGAGACCATGTAATGGTGAGGATAAGGCCTAAGCGGTTCTCACAAGGTTCCGCTAAGAAATTACAAGCGCGTAGTGCTGGACCATTCAAGATTGTGCAGAAAATTGGGTCCAACGCGTATCGGATCGACCTTCCATCTGAAATGGGCATTAACCCAACTTTTAATGTGGAAGATCTAGTCCGTTCCCACCATCCCATCGTTGATCCATCATCTCTCTTATGGCCCTTATCTGATTTTATTTCACAACCCCTCTCACCCCTTCCTCCACCTAATATCCATAAAGAAGAAATTGAGGAAATCTTGGATGAGGAGATAGTGTTTACGAGAGACGGAGGTTTCCAAAGATACATTGTCAAATGGAAGAACAAGCCACCGTCAGAATCTACGTGGTTTACTGAAGTGGAGTTGCAGAATGTTGATCCGGATTTGTTAGAGCGCCACAAGAGTTTTAACTCGTCGGAGTCGAGTTCTTTTCAGACGAGGAGAATGATGCGGACATCAGGCCCCACCTTGGGAAGACATGTGTTAGTTGCTTGGAGGAGATATGATCGGACCGTTAGATCGTGATGATGATGTGATCGGACCATTGGTTCATCGTGGCCCACTTTCATCACACCATCATTGGAGCGCATTAGACATCTTAGATTTGAGTTTATTTTACGCGTTTTTTACTTATTTGAGTTTTGGGTTAGTGTGGGTACGTTTTTTTTATGCAAATGTCTTTTTTTTTTAGATTTTGTTAGTAGGGGTATTTTGGTAATTATGCTAATTCTGAATTTTATAAGGGTGTTGCCCTAAACCTTTTTGATTAGTTGTTGATTTATGAAAAAGAGCAAACCTTTGGTTGCCTCCTTCCTCTTTCCCTCTCTCATGGTGCTTCTTCTTCTTCCTTGATCTCCTTCTTCTCTATTCTTCTTGTGCCCCTCCAACTTCTTCCAGGTATTTCATCTTCTATTATTATCCTTCTAAACTTCTGTTTTGTTTATTCCCCACGATCTAAACCTTGAGAATCGATCTAAACCCTAAACCCCCAAATTCTCAAATCCCTAATCCGAGAAACTTTCTGATTCTTCGGACTAGTGATCATCATTGATCGTTTGGGTATGACCATGCAAGATCGGGAGGTTCCATCCCTCGCCGGATCCAACCTATACGCTACTTGAATCCCATACTCCATGGTTGTGATGATGGCCCATCCCATTGCATGTTTCCTTTATGATTTTCTTAGTTTATGATGATTGATGCTAGATTTCATTATTATTATTGCTTTTATTTCCGCTGATGTAATGACCCGGGATTTTGGGTGCGTGTAGATACGTACATGAGTATGTACACTACGTTAGTTCAAGCATATACACGTATAAATCCATTAACCGTTGATTTCCAAGATGAACCATCAATTACACTTATTTATCAAAACCAACTGTTCAATTAATTATTCATCACTAGGTAAAGGTATCTGACCGTACACTTCAAATTTGGACAAGCCGATCATGGTAAACTAAACCCTTGATCCCCATAGCTGCTCATACACAAATCAATTTAACATTCTGATCCGTTCATCTTGTTTATCATACATTGACATGCTTAACCTACCGTCAAAACTATGATCTGATGAAATTTCATGAGTAGACAAGTCATTAAAGTCTAACGGTGTATAGGTCTCACCAATAGGCCACCCAAAGACCATATTAGGAATATCAGTTTGAGAAACTGACCGTACAATAAGTCATACTTGTGTTTAAGAACATAAACATCTAATTAGAAAAAAAATTGGCCCTTCATATAACCATCCATCGAATTCGTATCCGCTGATTGGGCCACCCAAATAACAAACCGAACCGATCATTTCGAAGATCATAGGATATATACCAAGACTACCGGTTAAATTTTCTATTAGATATGTATAAATGTCACTTTGGATCACCTAGTGTAATGGACCACTAAAAGTGCATCTTGGTTATCTGTAAGAGATCAAGGCCCAAAATTAACCCGTAGAAAGAACGCGAAAAATGACAGGCCTTGGTAAAGTTTCACCTAAAACTGATGGTAAACGAGATTGCTATGGACGGTTAAAGTCAAAACTAAATAAAAGGGCAAACTTGGAATTATTCATATTATGTTATTGGAAAGAACAGGAAACGTAGATTGGATTTTCACGTTGGTTATTACCCACACAATTTTGTGAAGTGTGGCCCACCCAAGACTCGGATCTACCTCATTTTTTGTGTCATGCCTTAAAACTCCCTGGCCTAACTAATGAACGGAGTAGATTTGTCACATACATCACGGTGGAACCCACGTGCACAACGTGCACGTCATCCTCTCGGTCAACGTGCGTTGACCCCGTATTCAAGAAGACCGAGCGTCTTCTTCGCTGGACGCTGCAACAGCGAACGGACGCTGTCCGTCCGCACCATCCACTCCGTCCGTGTGTGGGCCCCACATCTAAGATCTGAACCGCCCATTCTTTTCCTTTAACCCACGTATGGGGTCCCCTTGAGTTTCTTTCATAACGGTCGCCAATCCAGGCTTTTCCAAATCACCGTCCAAACCAAAAGATCCCAAGATCCGGTCCGTTGCTCTGCATGGGCGGACCAAACTTCTTCCAGGGGTTCGTGTGGACCCCACCTAGGTTTCCAACGTCTCACTTGGGGTTTTGTCTACAAGAAACGAAAACGGAAGCCTTCTCCAACTCAAACTCTACCACCTTCGGTCCGGTTGTAGTACCGCGAACTCAGGCCATTCAAGCCCATCTTAGACCGTCCAATCTCATCTTGGGTGGTGTATAAGACCCCCCTAGGTGTCGTTTCCTAGAAGAGAAACGTAGAGAGAGAGAGAAGAGCGGGTAGAGAGAGAAAGAGAAAGAGAAAGAGAGAGAGTGAGTACGAGTAGAGAGAGAGGGAGGCTTTGTAGAGAGAGAGAGAGAGATTTCTGGGGCAATATCCCAGCAGCAAGGAGAGAAGAAGAAGAAAGAAGAAGAAGAAGAAGAAGAAAGAAGAAGGAAAGAAGAAAGAAAGATTGAAACTGTGAGTTTATCTCATATCGTTTTTCCATTGTATTCAAAATTTCCTTTTATTTGAAATTGTTTTTTTTTTTTTATATTATATTGTAGATTGGTTAATCGTCATGTGAAAGTTGAAATCTTTCTTTGGTTTTGTTTTAAACAATTGTTGGAAATTTATATAGTTTCATGAATTTATGGATTTGCGTGATTGTAATTGGTGCCTTGATGGGCTGAAATTTTATTATATTACATTCTATTTGAAAGTTGGATTTTAAAGGGTTGGTTTTACAGTGATTTTGATAAATCATATGAATTTGATACCCATTAAGGTTGTACATGTGTGAGCTTATTTTTGAATTATCTTGGAAAGATGTTATGGAGTGTTGATTTGGTTCATGCATAGCACGATTTGAGAACTCCAGTTATTACCGTAGGGTGAGCACCCTGGTGTGTGCAATAGGCCCATTGATGATTGTTTGGGTGAGCGCCCAAGTGTGTGCAACAGTCCCTGGTTGAGCGCCCTGTGTGTGCAATATACCCTTCTGATAGTCCATCGATTGTGGACGGGTTGGTTGAGCTCCCTGGTGTGTGCAAGATACCATACTAGCGTACCCGGTGGATATCAGATGATTTTGGCAGGTTGGGTGAGTTCCCTGGTGTGTACAAGAGACCAACTCTGTAATTGTGAAAGTGTAGGCCCGACTATAAACTGGCCCTGGATGTTCTACTGAGAACCGTACTGAGATTGTTGAAGCATACTTGCATTCCATGCATCACGTGCATGTTTAAAGGATTTTGATTGGATGAAATTACTGTTGGAATTGTAGTGATTTGTACTTTAATGGTTAAGTGATTTTCTATGTCGAATTACATGTGCTAAACTATATGAGAATGCTCACCGGCTTTTATAGCTGACGCAGTGTTATGCGATTAACCGTAGTGACAGGTGATGATTTAGAGGACTTTGAAGAAGCGGTTCCAGATGAGGAAATACTCTAGAAGATTTTATTTGAATTAGTTATTTGATTTTTGGTTTGAAAGCATTGATGTAATAAGGCCCATTAGATGGCCATTAGTTTAGATAGTTTGGAATAATTTCACAGACTCGTTGATTTTAGTTTAATTTTCAAAGTTGGTTTATTTTTATTCCATATATTTGGTACCTTGTGAATGGAAAGGATGAAAGTTTCAGTTGTGATTGTGAATGATTCATTCATAACACCCTTGATTTCGAGATTTGAGTTATATACTCGAGTGTCGAATTTTGGGGGCGTTACAGCTGAATAATTGTGTTCATGAGCATGCATCATATTTAGGGCTGTCCTGCATCACTAACCCATCGTTTTCTTTTGATAGACTCCAAAAGCCCCCCTAGCACTTTCGCAGGAATGGAGGGGATAAGAATCTCCTCCTATGAAGGCCTAGAAGGAACAACCCCATAGAGGTCTTAAGGGGGGAGACAAAGATGGCATACTCACATGGAGGTAGGTTAGGCCCATTCCTTTTCGATAAGTCCACGAACACCAATTGAAGGGTTGGGATGAGGATAAAACATTCAACTGGGATTGAAGGAGGAGGGGAGTTGCACACTAGGTTATCCATAACACCCTTCACACCAAGAGGATAGGGCAACGGGGAGATGGGAGGAGGGACAGGGGCATTAGATGAGGGAGAAGGGACAACAGGTGGGGTCTCACTACCAAGCGGGGAAAGCTCAGAGCTGCAAGATTGCAAGTGAGGAGTGAGATCAGATCCAAACTCATCCAAATGGAACTCAAAAGCACAAGGCTCTTCTTCAGGAGAGGCGCAGGAGGAGCTAAAATCATCATGCGAGGATCCTTCCCTCTCGGATCAAGGTGTCCCAAAAACGGCCTGATCCGTTACGTGATACGGGGTAAAAAACGGTGACCCCAAAAAAATTGCCCCGTAACAGCCGTTCCCCCCCCACAACGATCAGAAAACAGCTGCTTTTTTTTTCCTTTTAAATTTGATGTTTTTTCTTACTTTTCTTCTCTGATTTCTTTCTTATTCTATTCTTTTGCTAAAACCAACCACTCTTGGTCTATTTTGAAAGATTAAAACCACCAATTTCTACGATTTGGATGATTCGATGCTCTGTGGGCCATTTTCTGAAGAAATTTAAAAATAGGTATTTATACTTTTTTCTTTCGCTAACCGCTATTTTTTCACCTTGATATAATGTTCTAACCATTGTAAAATATAAAATGTGCATTTCAAGATTATGCAACTGATTTTTTTTTATATTTTTTAATTTCGGACTATTTTCGGAATAATATTAAAAATTAGGAAAAATCATGTTTTTTTTTCTAGTTTAATGGTTGGATAACATGTGCTACTTAGTAGAATACAATCATGTGCATTTTACAGATTATGTACATGATTTGCTAGTTTTTGTATTTTTTTTTAATTTCAAAATAATTTTAAAAATTAGGGAAAATCAAGTTTTTCAAAAAAAAAAAATTCTGGTTTAAAGGTTGGATAACATGTGTTACTTATAATAGAACACAATCATGTGCATTTTACAAATTATGCACATGATTTGTTATATTTTTTGTATTTTTTTAATTTCGGAATAATTTTAAAAATTAGGGAAAATCATTTTTTCCAAAACAAATTCTGGTGTAAAGGTTGGATAACATGTGTTACTTATAGTAGAACACAATCATATGCATTTTACAGATTATAAACATGATTTGCAATTTTTTCTAATTTCGGAATAATTTTTAGAAAAAAGGGAAAATCATATTTTTCAAAAAAAACTTCTAGTTTAAAGGTTGGATAACAAGTGTTACTTATAGTAGAACACAATCATGTGCATTTTACAGATTATGCACATGATTTGCTATTTTTTTGTATTTTTTAAATTTCAGATTAATTTCGAAATAATTTTAAAAATTAGGGAAAATCATTTTTTTTCAAAAAAAAATTCTGGTTTAAAGGTTAGATAACATGTGTTACTTATAGTAAAACACAATCATGTGCATTTTACAGATTATGCATATGATTTGCTATTTTTTTTTATTTGATTATATTAACAGATAATGAATAATATATGTTTATATTTTTATTTTATTTTTTACAGGTTTTGCTGTTTTAGAGCTTCGTAGCCGTAGCCCTTAGGGTTTAGTATTTAAAGTTAGTACTTGATTTCATTAGCTGTATTTAATATTTACAATTACATTTATAAGTTTCGAAATCTAAGTAATTCGCTCTCAGACTCGGTATCTAACATAAGCCATCTCTAATTAAAAAATGTTCGAGTCTGGCCATCAAAGAACTGAAAATGAAACTGCAATTGAGGATATTGGATGGGAACATTGTCAGAGGGTAGGTGGTGAAAGGCACCAAATAAAATGCAACTATTGTGATAGAGTAATAAGTGATGGAATTACGCGACTTAAACAACATTTGGTACATCGAAAGGGTTAAGTTGCGGGATGCACCAGAGTTCCCAAAGAGATAATGACCATGATGCAAGCCAATTTAGATGAGTCGAAGGAAAAACGAGTTGCTGTGCAGAAAAAGAAAGATGATATCCTGAATGCGGCCCAACAGGAGGTGTTTGGCCTGGAATATATGGGAGTTCGTGGCGAAGATATCATTGATTCTGAGGAAGATTCTGATCAAGAAATGACTATAGCTAGGAGAGAAAACGTGCGCTATGCTCGTGAAGAGAAAGAACGTCAACGCGTGTTTGGTTCAAGTGCGAGTGAGAGTGGGAGTGGCCAGAGGAGTACAACCGCAGCTCCAACGGGAAGTGCAACTGGGGTTGAAGACCAAGAAATACGCAAGGTGCAGCAAGAGAGTCGTGCATTTGTGTTGGACCCAGAAAGGGGGGCAGATTTCATGTAAAGTCAGCAGAAGAGTGCGAGCTCTAGTGATACTGAAACAAATGATGATGATGCACCTAATGCTGGTCCCACTTTTGGCATTGCTCAACCCACCAGGGCCATTAATACCACCATATAGCCGTCTACGGATCGCGAGGTTGATGAGCATCGACGAAGTAGGCGGGGCCAGGGGGGTCGAACTTATGAGTGTACTGAGTCACGATACAGCTAGCAGGAGGAGCCTGGCTCCAATAGTGCACCTGCAGGTCCTGCATCACGATCGACACCGACAGATCTGAAACATCAACATGCGTATGGCTATGATCTGAGGAATTATGGGTATTCTTACGGCCAATGGGATTATAGGGAACCTATTCCGCCATTTTCATGTTGGAGTAGTCCTCCTCACGTTAATCCACATCTACCATATGAACCAAATCCAAGTTATTCATCTCAATCTCAACAACCTGAATACAAGTAGCAGTATGGGCACAGCTATTCGACGGGCACTAGTGGATATCCTTACTCGAGCACTAGTGGATATCCTCGTCATTATCATCGAGTTTCGTTGACCTAGTCTTTCCCTTCGGCACTGGATACTATGGATATGCAATAGCTATTCCACAACTGCAACAACCCGATGATAATGACGAGGACATGGAGATAGAGGAACCACAACAAAACAAATTTTCATTTTGGTGGTGAGTTCGGTCTGGTGAGTGGTGATTGACTAACTGGTGAGTCTTTTCCATTACCCACACGGTCACACATTCACCAAGAAAACACACTTTACATTGTTGAACTTGTGTTTAAAATAACTCCCCTGACAAGTGACAACCAGTCAAGTAATCTTTAATCAACGTGCTTGCAGGGGAGTATATCAGGTACTACTAATTTTTTTCTACTTTAGAATAACAAATTGGCAGGACAAGAATCATAGATTCAAGATAGGAGAAGTCTTATACAGTGTTTTAAATATCGACGATATCGGCCGATATATCCCACGATATATCTTGTATCCATGCCAATATATCCCACCTATTTGATCCGATGAGTATTTTTTATTTTCGATCCTTTTTTCTTTCTTTTTTTTTGTTGTAAATCACGTTAAATAAGTGTCAAATGGTTACAAATCTATGATTCTTCATGTTTTCCATGAAAAAAAACATGGATGTAGAGCTTCGATTTCGAGATTTGGAGATGGGCCAAGTTGTGGAAAATTGGGAAAAATCAAAATTTCTCACAAATCATTTACAATCTTTGTATCCAAACACAAAATCAAACATGTATGTAACCCGATCTAGTGATTCTTCTTTTGCTTTTGAATGTATTGCTTGGGTTTCCATGCATGTCTTCTTATGTTTATAAATTATATGAATAGACTTTGCATATACTTGCATCCGTTCAGTTGGACAGTGCATGTATTAGGACCCAATACAAAGGAAACCCCTATTATGTGCACTTTTTTTTCTTATGTTTTGATTTCTAAGTGTGTATTGATGTCTTTTTTAACAATCCTTGAAGTTTCATTGAAAAATTCAACCAAATTCTCATTGTTCTCATGTTTCCCAACAACAACGATACATTACGCGATACGACCGATATATCCCATGCGATACCGATATGTATCCGTATCCTACGGGTGCGATACATTACGCGATAACGATATTTAAAACATTAGTCTTATACATTATTTTTTGCAAGTCTTCAGTCCTCATTCCTCAATCCTCGCTCCTCAGGTATGTAAATAATATAAACTATAAAAAATAATAGCACATGTGAAAATTGAAATACTTTGATGTTACATTGATTCTAATATACCTATTATTGGTATTAGATAGTTAGAAATTTGAATTTATAAGTTTTGCAGTTAATTCCAGGCAAGGTGTCCCAAATCGGTTATGTATCAACCGTAACGGTAACGGCGGTTACTGTTACGCGATACGGGGCTGAATCGGCGAGGCCCAAAAAAAGAGAGCCGTAACAACCGTTACAGGGCATAATGGCCGTTACAGTCCCCATCATAGCCGTTACACATAGTAACCTAAAAGAAAACGAAAAAAAAAAAAAAAAACATACCTGTCCTGCTTGTCTTCTCCTTCTCCTTCTCCTTCTTCTGCTTCTTCGTCTTCTTCATCTTCATCTACTACGGGCTACCACGGCGGGGCTGCTGCAGCTTCTTCTTCTTCTTCTCTCTCTCTCTCTCCCTCTCATCTCTTGAAAAACAAATGGAAGGCGTGGCTGTGAAACAGCCACAAGATCTTCTTTTTTTAATACTCTGCGTTGTATGCTGGTTAGTGCACATGCACATGCACTGTTTCAATGCATGGGGCCCACCTTGATTTATGTATTGTATATCCATGCCGTCCATTAGTTTTTTCAAATCATTTTAAGCCATTGTCTGAAATGAAAAAGGTCCAAATCTCAGGTGAGCCGCACAGTAGGGATTGAATGCCCATAGTTAAAAACTTCATACGGCCCATTGTAATGTTTATTTGCCACCATACTTGTTGATAAGGTCACATGGACCTGGATGAATGAAAAACATAGTGAGTAGCTCAATCAAAAAAATTTGTTGGCCTAAGAAGTTTTTAATGGTGGGAAATTAATCCCTACTGTGCAGTCCACCTAAGATTTAGATCTGCCTCATTTTTTGGACCATGCCCTAAAATAAGTTGGCAAAAAGGATGGATGGCATAGAGATACAACAAATATTTTGAGGTGGGCCCCACATTCAAGGCATCACCCACTATGGTCCACGTGAGATTTAGATTTGGGCCCCACATTTAAAGCTTATTTTTTAGACCATGCCTTAGTGGGCAAAACAGATTGATGACAGAGATATACAATGCATACATCAAGGTAGCCCATGTTTAGGGCCTTAGCCACTCATGGTCCACCGGAGATTTGCATGTACCTTAGTTTTGGACCATGTCTTAAAATGAGTTGGCAAAATGGATGGACGACATGGATATATAATACATACATCAAGGTGGGCCCCACATACGAGACCATAAAAAATGTGCACAAGACGTATTAACTCAAAATTAACCAATTAATTATGAGACCATTGTTGCTATGGGATTGTTTGAACAATTTTAACCATTAATTTGTAGACAATTATTTTTTGAAATAAGACCATTTAATATTTTTCATCTTCAATTTTCAATAAATGTCCACCAACTAAAAATTAACTAATTAAATTTTTGCGATTATTGTTGCTTAGCCACAATACCAAAATTTAATTGTCTGAGCAATTTTCATCGTTAATTTGCAAACACTTGCTTTTCTTTTTTTAATAAGACTTTGATATTTTTCATTCTTCACTGTCCAATAAATGTTCACTAATCCAATAGTGGTATAAGTGTTAATAAATTGCATGAATTTAAGATCTAGGGGCAAATGATATCAAATTTTTAGGTATATGAATTACATAATATAACATAAAAATTCCCAGACCCTGTATATTGAAATGAAATGTATGCGAGTATGTAATGCACCAAATTATAAATAATAGTAAAACCTACAAATATGATATGTTTTGGTATTACATTCATTATAATAAATTTATATTGATATTAAAAGTTTGGAGTCGATTTCAGGTTGTCAGGTTCATAAATTCATCAGACAGCCCGATACAGCTTTCTCACCAAAGACTGGACTGTTACACCACCATAAACATGTTCAAAATTATAAATGAATGCATATTTGGAATATTTACATTTTTTTTTTTTAATGGATATTTTACCGGATATTTTTAGCACAAAAAAAATAAAAAATGACCGTTATAGGGGGCGTATCAGCCGTTACAGCCCATATCCATATAGGAAACGGTGGGCACCGTGGGCACCATTACGCCCACCGTTACCAATATGGAATACCTTGTTTCGAGGTTGTCAGCTTCATAAATTCATCAGACAGCCCGATACAGCTTTTTCACCAAAGAGTGGATGATGCAGGGGCATGCGATGACCTAACCCTAAATGCGTGTATATTCAGTTGGAAGATATTCAAGTAATAAAATTACGAAACTAACTACTTTCAATCAGAGGAAACTAACAAATCCCAACACAAAGATGGGATCCGTCTGTCCGGATCATGCTCCTTAGCATAAAACCACGTAAAATCGTAAAAGGGGGAGGATCAAAGCACCCACCGACATCAGTGGACCGCTTCACCACCATAAACAAGTTCAAAATTATAAATGAATGAATATTTGGGATGTTTGGAATTTTCTGAATTTAATCCACATTTTTTTAGACTTTTTTTGGCAAAAAACAATTTTCAACCGTTACGGGGGGCGTATCGGCCGATACGGCCCGTATCCGTATCAGTAACAGTGGGCACCGTTACGCCCACCGATACCGCTACAAGACACCTTGTCTCGGATTGACAAGATGAAACCCTATCTTCCTCAATCAAAATATTCTTCCCTTTGGAATCTGAGTCAACACAAGTGAGAGGTCGGCTGACTTCAAACGCAAGCTAACTCATCTTAAAAACATTGGCCTCGAGAGGGACAAATGGCAGAGAAGAGAGCTTAGGCAGGATCTCGGCTTTCCACAATTGAACATATGGAGGGAACAATTTTCAAATGTCCTCCATTGGGCCAACACTGTTCTAATGAGCAGTAAGAATAATATTGTTCAGGTTGGAGTAAGGTCGAAAGGAGACCCAAACAACAATGTAGATAGGAAGCGAAGGAGGAAGTCTCCTTCTTAGAACCCATAATAGCATTGAAACCAGACGGACAGATCATACAAGGAAAAACCCTGACGAAGGGAGACAACCATTGACCACTGAAAGTTACGATTGGCCCTATCAAGCACGAAGACGGGAACTTAAACAACACCCCCCCCCCCCCCCCCCCCGACCACCTTTTTTATGACCAGGGAAAATGGAACGAAAGGCGGACAGGAGGAGTTGGCAGGAAGGGGAGGAATTGGGGCTTCTTTTGAGGGGGGGGGGGGGGGGGGAAGCTTCTCCCAACGGTGATCCTAAAGGGAGAGGAAGGGGGTCAAGTAGTATTAAAGGGGGAATAGGAATACCAGACATCCCGTGAGGATCCATCCTCGTCTAAGTCATAAGAAGGGCCTCTTTGAACATCCTCTAGTCAGACAAAAGAGAAGGCAAACCATTTCCCTCCACTGGGAGGGTCAAAGGGGGCGTTGGGGCAAAGGGGACCTTATACCCCGACTTGGGGGGTTTATGAAGCAGAGTAGGATCCCCATTCTCCCGATTAACTCTCTCTGGGACAAAAATGGGCAACATTAACCTTGATTTCCTTTAGAAAATTTTCCCTTTCATTTCTTCCACTACTTGAGTGATTTCATCAATGGTATTGAATTAGACAAAGGTGAAACCTCTAATAAACGAAGAGCCTCGCTCCCTAAGGATAACCACCTCCCTAACCTGCCTAAATTTCCCAAAAACCCTTTTGAAGTGGATCTCCATCCAGTCTTTAGGGAAATTCGACAAAAAAAAGGGTAGGGAGCTCTCTGAGCGAGATGAACATGCTCTTCCTATGGGGAGGTTTTTGCCTTCAATGGACAACAGTCCACCCCTCATCAGCATCCTGGCTTCCTAGGACCGGATGGAGATGGGTTGCAGAGGTAGAGGGGAGATCTCGGTTTGTCTCTCTAGAATCTCGATCCCTATCGGCGAGACCTTGAGATTTGTTCTTCGAAGATCGTATTCGCTATCAAAATCCCCATCCAGATTCGAACTGCTTCCACCTCTAGAGGACCGGCTTCGAGGTTCAGCAGAAAGGCTTTTAGCTGAGTTGTAATACGAGTATCGTTTAGACAATCTTCCAAAGAATCTGGAGTACTCTTTGCTTGTCGAATTTCCTGATGCTCTTCGCTGTAGAGATTGGGGAGAAGAAACCCCATTTGAACATCAATTATCTTCCCTCATTGTTGTAATTTGAAGAAAATATTAGGTCAGTCAAACCCACCATTCAAACCAAGCTAGAAGCTTATTCATTGTGATTTGTCAAACATCTTGTGAACAATGCTACTCCATGCATATAATTGCAAGAAATGTGCAGTGGCGGCAAATTCAGGATAGCATTTGAGTTCATAAAAACTATAAGAAGAAACAATCTAAAACGCTAGTATGTACTGACATC
Organism: Liriodendron chinense; assembly: GCA_003013855.2. Taxonomy (NCBI): domain Eukaryota; kingdom Viridiplantae; phylum Streptophyta; class Magnoliopsida; order Magnoliales; family Magnoliaceae; genus Liriodendron; species Liriodendron chinense. Next base: position 325,529 of record PVNU02000736.1, on the reverse strand, counting down.
AATTAACTGAATGAAATTGTAATGATCTTAAAGAACCACCATTATAGTGCTAAAAAGCTCTCAGTAGCAGGTTTAACTAATAGGACGTACCAAAGGCTCTTTGAACATCAATTATCTTCCCTCGTTGTTGTAATTTGAAGAAAATATTAGGCCAGTTAAACTCACCATTCAAACCATGCCAGAAGCTTATTCATTGAGATTTGTCAAACATCATGTGAACAATGCTACTCCACAACCCACGCATATAATTGCAAGAAATGTGAAGGAAAGTGGCAGCAAATTCAGGTGCAAGAGCAGTGATGCAGGACAACTAACCACTTGCTCTAAAAGCTCGAACTGTTAGAGTGTGGCGAATCAATCCCTTTATCTCATAGTCCAAGTCGAGAGGGCCTCAAATCCACGGGTGGGTCCGAACCCACGGTCCCTTTGAGTCCACAGCCGACCCCACCCCGAGTGTGCTCCTGAGTCCACAGGCCACCCCACTCAAGCCTGATGTGAAAATGCCCCTGCATTATTCACCCCCGGTGAGGAGTTTCGAACACGAGACCTCCTACTCTGGTACCAATTTGATGCAGGACAACTAACCACTTGCTCTAAAAGCTCGAACTGTTAGAGTGTGGCAAATCAATCCCTTTATCTCATAGTCCAGGTCGATAGGGCCCCGAATCCAGGGGTCACCCTAGGCCCTCGGTCAAATCCTCCTATGTGGGCCCCGAATCCACGGTCCCCCTGAGTCCACAGCCGACCCCACCCCGAGTGTGCTCCTAAGTCCACAGGCTGCCCCACTCGAGCCCAGTGTGAAAATGCCCCTGCATTAAACAGGGAAGCACCTATTTCAAAACTTTAGCTAGTATGAAGAGCTAAGCAGTTGGAGCAGAAAGGATCCAAACTTGGCTAGAGGGTTTCTTATATTAAAAGCATTTGCATGGCCAAACTAGGTAAAGTACAGAAACCTTATTGTATGCCAAAGAAAAGGATTTCTGCGACAAAGAAAAGAAGGAAAAATTACAACAACGAGAGAGAATCCCCAAAGACATGAGATCCCCAAAGCACTTCTCAGGTTAGAGAGTGACCGGGGTCACAGGTAACTAAGATGGAACTCTAGGCGCTTGACGAATAACAGGTCCAAGACAGCATGATTGAGCCAGATAGAACTTGAACGAGCTTAGCCTGGATAGGCTGCTAGGACTAAACTTTTGCCACTACCAAATGGGCCAAAGTGACTCAACCCATTACCTTGGCTTGTCCAGGTCCAAATTGGTCCAACCAGCCATTTTGGCCCGTAGTTTAAAACTGTGTGTGTGTGTGTGTGTGTGTGTGTGTGTGTGTGTGTGTGTGTGTGTGTGTGTGTGTGATAAATTGTATTCAGTTACTCCACTAACCATTGAAGATGAATTACGAGAGCCAGATCTCTCTGTACACCAATAAGCACGAGAAGCCTCTAAAACTTCAACAGAGAGGACAGCCCCAGCAACAGCTCCTAGCCCAGCTCCACGTAGAACACCGCTATCAGAGGCCCGACCAGCTAATGCACCAGTGACTGCTCCAGTGAAAGCTCCAGCTGCATGGAGAGATAGGTAAGAGGAGCTAAATATCAGGGCCACAACTCTCCAGTTAATAAATACTGTGGGATAATGCCATAAAACATTCCCCAATTTGATAGTGGTATACATGGAGTGCTGCCTGATGTCTAAGTACATACAACTAGGTGAAACACGCAGAAATTCACAAATAACTGCAGCAATCTACTTTGTGCAAGATAATGAGAAGAAATGATCCAAGAAATTAATGGTGAAGGAAAGATTCAACAAAAGCAAAATCTGTTATGACTGCATTAATTAAATCCAAGCCTATAGCATGCACACACAACCCACTTATTAACTCATCAATGGGTGAATGAAATTTCATCTTTATAGCAAGTGTAGAACTAGTCTTGTCACTCGATGCATCAAACCTTTGAGATAGATTTTTGTGGCCATAAAGTGCCTTTCTTAGGAGAAACATCATACAAAGTTGTGACAGTTGGCACTTGGCAGTAAGAGGATAAAATGTAGAATATCTTTGGACAGATGGTGCCAATTGATAGCAGAAACGGACCATGAGCATGATTCAATATGTCTGCAGGCCATTCTGAACTGTGAAGGTTCTCCTTCATTCTTAAAGAGATTAAAGAAATTGCCTCCTCCTTAGGTGTTTTGTCTGTACTGCAACGAAGGCGAGCAACTTGACCCAGAAGACACATCTAACCTCTATGCCTCATCTTTGTCTTGGTTGTTTCTATTCACCACCTTGATGGCCCTTTGCTCGTTTTCAGTAAAATAAGAAGTTATCAGTAGTCAAATAAAATAAACACAAAAGGAGCAAAAACTTTGTAGAACACTCATCATATCCCTTTTCTAATAGTAACAAAGAAAGCTTTATTAAATCACAAACAAATGAAGATATAACCCAATACAAGCAAGGAGAGGGATGGCAAGGAACCAACCCTCTAACCTGCCTCCCAACCAATTACATCACCAAGACCCGATTGCCCACGAGGTCATCCCTCTTAAATGAAGAGAGCCCCACAGCCCAAGAAATAACTTTAGCCTTTTCCCTAGAAAAGACCAGTTCGCTTGAGCAATACTGAAGGTGCAGCTATTCAGCTCACTCCACAAAGCCAATGTTCAATTCATTGATGGTACCAGCCGATAGTATCAGTATCACAAGTCAGCAATACAATACCTTAAGGAATACGTTTGCCAATATATCATGATACTCAATTTGTCATGATATATCAGCAAGACATGTGTTATAAGTTTATGTTGTATCGATTGATACCAGCAATATTTCACAAGCATTAATAACAACAACGTACATCACTGGAAATTCAGAAAAAAATTTCAAACAGGGGTCCATTTCTTGGTGTCTTTTAACAACTCCACTCTCAAGTTGTTTTGCATCATACCGCAAATTTAGTAGAGAAATCACAATCCGATAGTGAATTAGGCTGGAAATCCAGAGGCAAGAAAAGTTCGTTTAGACACCCATTCACAATCATTTGGCTGTGGCTATAGTCAAAAGCACGCATGTGGATACAGACAGCGATATGGCTGTGAATGAATGTATCCAGGATATGGATATGAGTATGGACCCCAGCCACACGGCCCACACCGCAGATAGTGCCACTATAAGCGACAGTGACTGCACCTTGCTAAGGATGAATACCATCAATATGTTGTGACTTGTGAGAATTGTTTGGAGTATCCCCAATATTATCCATATCTCTAGCTCAGCGACACCGATAACACTGACAACGATACTGATAACACTGGTAGTCTCAGAAATTACACATATCGGTGATGTATTGCTAAGCATCACCAATGTGTCCTCAATATTTTCGACTGTGTAAATTCTAGGTGTCGCTTGTATTGCCAGTGTATCGGTGATATTTTGATAATATTGTCAATATATCGATATCATCAAAAATATGTTTATTAAAAAAAATCCATTTTTTTTATGGGTGCGTGATTGCATGCAATGTTCAAATTGTTGACAATAATATCGATCATATCGCAATACTGTTATCGCAACATGGGTGCTATCGAGACCACAGTCTATCGTTTCCTTTATAGTTGTCGACGATTTCTTCGTGAAATATCGTTTGTTATTGATATTTTAAAATATTGATGGATATTTGGATGGTAGGTTGGATGGTCGGATGGATGGTTTGGATGGTTGGATTGGTTTCATATAATAGCACATGCTTTTAGGCCCCCATTAAATGGAAACTTATTATGTATGCATTCTTTTTGCAATTTTTTTATTCCTAGATATGCAAATGTGTATTTTAGCATCTCTTGAAGTTTCACTAAAAAATTCCATCGGCTTCCCCATGTTTCCCCAATGTGTCTCCACATTTCCAGTTATCTATGATATTATCAGAGACATCAATATTGTTTCCGTATCCCCAGCCACTGAAATTTGTAGCGATACCGATACTTCAAACACTAATTGTGAGTACATGGCATGGTATTATAACCTAATAAGCTGGGCACAAAATTGCAGTTATGTAGAGCAGTATTGCAGCTTCCCCAGTATGGATGGGGATGACAACTTCAAGCCATTTTGTAACTCCATATGGATCTAAGGCCATGGTATATTTTTTGTCCTTTTTAGTATTTGATGGTATTGTTTGTGTTTTATTGCTTGTAATGGATGACATTCGAATGATATGAACTCAATTTGCATATAAATGACTCAGTGATGAGAGCAGTTTTGTCCCCTAAACAACGGAAAACTATAATGCATAGTTTTTTTTCCCCGTAAGGTTTTGACTTCTATCTAATCATATGTTTTTAACATTTATTGAAATTTCACTGAATAATACCACCATTTTCATGAAGTTTCCCCCCTTGTTTCCTTCAGACTGCACTATATTACACAATACACGCAATATTTCCCAATTTTTCCCCACAAAGTTTCCATATCCCAAGGGTCTAACACTAATACTCTGAAGACTGGCAAGTGGCAAAGACCATAACCCAGCTAGAAACGAAAAATGCCACAATGTACTTTTCCTCTTACCGACCTTCCTTGATCCAACCAACTATAAGATCACCAACCAAGCCAATCATCACCAAAGGAATTCTTAAGAGGTTTAGAAAGGCAACCACCTCATAGTGAATGCAAAAATGATCCACAAATTTCACGTCCTCGAGGCAAACGGTGAAGGCATTCACTATCAACATCTTTCTTTTCCTCAAATTTTCAATCGTTAAAATTCATTATTAACCAGTAACCCCCCAAAAAGCAATCACCCTGGGTCCTTGGTAGAGCCAAATCACCTTTGGCATCAAGGGGGAATTGGTAGCAGAATCACCTTAGAGAAGGCTATAAAAATATTGACTAAGAATGTACACGGAGGAGGACAACTTCCAATGCCAAGTATCCTAACTCAAAGAAGAGGGGGAGAAGCTCCAGATTCAATCATGCAGTTGAGAACTCCACATTTCATCTTCCCTCAAATTCCAACGAGAAGTGTGAGAACAAAACCATCCCACTGCCCATGACCATCATGTGAAAGCACTGACCAATCATAGCTCAAGGGTCAGAGGAAACAAAGGATTATGTAGCTAAGTCCAAATTGAAAGAGGAACTCCTATCCCACACATAAGCTGAAAAGCTTATTGTGTCACCATCTCCCACCTCATAGACCAACCCGCCCACAGAATTATCCGAGTTGCTAACCACAGTTTTCCACACCCTATACAACAGAGACGGGAGAGTAAGCCAACCCCCCATATTTAACCCTATATGTGCACGAGATGACTCACTTAAGCAGAAACTGTTGTCCTCTAAATTGAATCTCTCCATAGCCACGTCCCAAGCAACACTTAATTCATGACTCTAAGATCTTTAAATCCCTGAACCCCTCTTTCTATTGGGCTTGGCTAACCTCCAACCACCCCAACAGATGGAACTTTTTTCTTCCATGCCTTGTAGAAAATATGATTGGAGCTTCTTGGTACAATTGATGACCCCAACCAAAGCCATTAAACCCTCCTCTCTAGTGCCAAACCCCAATCATCTCACTCTTTGACATATTAATCCACTAACTAGAGACTGGTTCAAAGTCAATCATCACCCTTTTCAAATTAGCTACCTAATCAATCTTTGCATCACACTAGAGATGGGCCATATGTCCACATGTAGATCTCGACCAACCCTAGATCTGCTAAACAGACCTCTCTCAACTGCCTTATCAACCAACCTGCTTAGAGCCTCGGAAATCATCACAACCATCACACACATGATCATGCCGGACACATGACCATGGTCCCATGTCTCTTAGGTAAACCTTTTTTACTCCAATCCTTCTCACCACCCAATTTACTAAGAGTTATTAAGAAGATATTTTGATTTTTATGTTACAAGATCCCTACTCCATCATATCATGTAACTATGGGCTCTTATTCCAAGAAGGAAACTTGTGAGACAAGAAATCATGAGGGAAAAAACAAGATTAGATAAGCCATAAGAGAGATTAGAAGGCAAAACTTATTTAAATGTGGGTTCTCTAGACAAGTTTGAAGAGGCAGTATAACGGGTGTCGAAACATATGAGCAAGTTCCCAGATGTTGATGAAGCAGGCATTGCAGGCATTGCATTCTCAAATGGTTGTAGATACAAGGATGGTGACAAGGAGAGAGTTAAATTCAGAAATATCTATGGATGAGTGTGGTTCATAGGTTCCCTACGCTCTAAATCTTGTTACAAAAAAGGGATTACTAACAAAAATGTTACGACGGTTAGGAGATGAATTAGTTGGGTATATAATATTCAAAAGAAAAGTTCGACATTCTGAAAGGTTTGTTGCTGAAAAGCTCTCCTGAGTGTTGAAAGGAGGACGTACAAATGAAAGAACTTGTTCATGGTCACCACAAGGTAATTTAATTTTACAATGGGATTTGATGAGGGCATCAGAGCACCTACACGAGTTTATTGGAGGAGGACAGTTGAGGCCCCAACCCCAATTTCATTACGATTGGATGATCATACCATGGGACCTAGTGGACCAAATTCGAGTTCTTAGCCACGTTAAAGACCACATGCATGGTTGTTCATTTTTTAAGACCCCACACTCAGAAGATACTTGTGGGCTGCTTATTTGGAACTGATTGACACATCTTTGGACTGCTTGGACGTCACCCAGCCTGATCTGGACCACATTTGGACATTAAACGTTAGACCATGCCATTGGATATCTTGGACATATCAATTTGGTGATCTGAACCATTTAATAAGTTAAGAGACTCGAGTTAGGTGGACGGACACTCTAGTCAGCACATCCAAGCAATGGACACATTAGACCGCATTCATCCAGACCATTAATCACATGTGGACGTGTGGACGTACTTGTTGCACGTTGGAGATCATCCCTGTGTCGTGTGGCATATCTTATTTCTGCTTTATTTTTCAGTTTTATTTTAGGTTATTAGAGATTTATGTTTTGATCTTGACTGTTAATAGATTCGGACAGTCAAGAATAGTTCTAGACTTAGGGTTTGCTTGGGTTTTCTTATATATATTTGTTTTAGACTTGAGACTTGAGATTATTGACATATTAAATGAAATTTCTCTACATTATTCCTATCAAGGTATTTCTTTCTTCTCTCTCTCATATCCTCTTTTTCCATTGATTATTTTTCTCTTCTTTCTCAAACCCCAACTCCATCATCAACCTAACTCATCACCAACTAAACCAACCCAGCCCCATCACACCATCTGTACAACTATATGGACGTGCCCGTACACTAAACAGATCTATCCGTACAGCATCCATACAGCCAAACGGCCTACCCTTCATTGATCCTTTCTCTTCTTCTCTATTTTATAAAACCCTAAACCTAGCCTTTTATAAAATCCTAAATTCTCAATTTCTTGATTTCCAAACCCAAACCCTAATCCATTCAAACTCTAGCAAAGTGCAAGTGAATCCTCAAATCTAGAACGAATCCTATGCTAAATGGAAGTTCTACCTTCCATTGGGTCATGTCCGATCAATAGCCTTAAGGATCTATTTTGCAGGATTGTGATGTGGTCTTGAAGTTGAGCTTAATTGAATATTTGATTTCTCTAAATTTATGGTAGATTGGCTTTATTTTATGCTTTGATTTACTCTAGTAATCCGTTAATTAATTTATTTGCATCATCCTAGTTTAGGTCATCCGTTCTACATCAGGATTGTTCTTTAAGGCCTTGACTTCTTGTGCGAGCCACCCTTCCCTTGTCCAAAAATGAGGGACACATCATTCCGTCCAAGGGTGGAGGCTTTTGTTGGGTTGTGATGGCTAACAACATCTTAACTTTAGACAAACCCCCCAAAGAAGAACGAGGTCATTTCTAGTAGAGGTGGCGGTTGACCACCTATTCATTCATAGCTCTTCGGCTAGGTAGGTTTTGCCATCCTTCTTTAAGCTCTTTTGCATCTTTTACATGGCCAAGACATTCAATGACCACAATACTAAGGAGTTGGTCCTAGACTCCTAGGGCACCCACTAGAACCGAGAGATAGTATTCATTGGAGGATGCTCCCCTTTGCTACATTACGGGGGTGTTGGAAAAAAATAAATAAGATGACATTCATGAATCCTACTTAGGCATGAAAAATGATGAGTAAAAATTTCCCATCATTTGGTGGGTCCTACTCTCAAGGTGTCCCAAAACGATTATGTAATGGCCATAACATAATGGTAACAATGGTACCTGTTATGCGATGCAGGGTCATAACGGTCACCCCTTGTAAATTTACGCCGTAGCAGGCCGTTACCCACACGGCCGTAACGGTCAACAATCCTGTAACAATGAAAACACAATTATATTTTTTTATATAAATGGGGCTGCTTTTAGTGGAAAAATCCACATTTCTTGGTGATTTTGGTTTGCTAGAAAGTTCTTCAATCATGTCATGTGAGTGCATTCTTCAAGGATTGAAGCTTCCAGGCAATTTTAACAGATAGAAGCTCAAGTGAGCTATTCTTTTTTTTTTTTTTTAAAGTAACTGAAATTTTATTAAAAGGGAGAAAAACAAGCAAACAAACAAACAAAAAGAGCCGCCAAGGTGGCTACTTGACTACATCCCCAAGAATTCCAGATTGCAACCCTTGAGATTTGACGCAAAAACTGCCCACTTTATGACAAGAAGTCTAGCTCTTTGGGAGATACTCGCTGCAGTTTTACAAGAATTATTGAAGCACCTCCCATTCCTTTCCTCCTAGATAGCCCACCAAATTGCCAAAATCTAAAGCCTCCAAAGAGAAGTCTTTTGGCTGCTGACTCTAACCCCATGCCAGGCACGCAAACACCGACCACTGAGTGAGCTATTTTGGGGAAAATCGAAAAAAGAGGTAAATGTCCTTTTTTGTAATTTCTTGCTGGAAATAATGAAATTAAAGATAACAAAACCCAGTCGACAATATCTTGCTAGATTTGGTGGCATTCTTATTTAAAAAATAGAAAGAAAAAAAATTATTGGAACTTGAGTTGTTTTGCACACATCTTTTCCAAGCAAATGAATAGATTGCAAGCTAGGACATTGGATTGGCTCGTCTGCATGCACTATAACATGAAGCTGAGATTATGAAAAGCAAGGTGTGTGGCGAATATGGTTAACAAATGCAACTTTTGTCTAATAAAATTGGACATCATTTACGATGAGGGCCTACTTCTACAGTGTTTGGAAGACATAGAGAAACAAGTAGAAGGTGATAGCGTAGAAGTCCAAGTGCACAACCCAGAATTAAGCAGGGAGTGAGAGCGGCAAGAGAGTCATGTAACTGTCTTGGACCCTGAGAGGACTACAACTACCGAAGATTTGACTTGGAAAAAGAGAATTGGTGGCAGTAGCAAAACCGAGACAGATGACAACGGCGGTAATGATGATGATGCACCTGCTGATCCTATTTCTAGTTGCTCAACACACGGGACTACAGCCATCCACCGATCGAGAAGCCAACTTATGACTATACTAAGTCACGATACGACTGACCAAGGGGTGCATCATGGGGAGGCTAGCACCAATGGCGCCGGAGGTGATGGAGCACCTAGACATCAGACTACTTATGGATATGGATATGACCATAGACAATATACAGAACCTGTTGAAGCACTTGCATGTTGGGCTAGTTCTGGTCAATATGATCCATATAGAGTAGGTCAATATGGGGATGCATTGTCCCAATCTCAGTACGAGTAGTACCAAAGGCAGGGTACAGGTATGGCTATGGTCGTGGCTATGGATCTTCATCTAGCACTGGCCGTTATTCTTACTCGGGTTCCACATAGCAAATGTCTAGTCGCAGTGAGGATCGTAGTTAGTCATTCTTGGTTTTATTAACATGGTCTTCCCTTAGGATCTTATTACTATGGATATGTGGCTCCTGTTCCACTATTGTAGCTAGATGATAACGATGTTGAGGTTGAGCAATAATAGGCAACAAGATTTTTATTCTGGTGGTGATTGGTGACACAATTGTTGTGTAAAATAAATTGTAAATTTGAAATATTTTTGCATTTATGACGCAATGTCCATGGTCATATAAATAGAAATAATTAATTGTCTCGCTATTACATTCATCATTCATGCTCATATTGTCTTATATATATTGAATCGTTGATTGATAAGAGATGTTTAGAAAATAAAATATAGGACTTGTACAGTCAATATAATCCTATAGGTTCATAAAATATCAGACAAGCCGAGACAGCATTCTTACCAAAGAATGGACGGCTACACCATCATAAACATTTTCAAAACTAGAAAATTATGCATATTTGAAATCCTCTGAATATATGAGATTTTTTTTAAGTTTTTTGGACGAAAGATTCTGATTGTTATAGGGGTGTAACAGTCTTTATGCCCCCCATAACGGCCGTAATGGCCGATGCGCATAACAGTAACAATGGGGATCATTACGAAACACCTTGCCTAGATTAATAAGGAATTCATGGGAGCCTTAGCTACAAAGATTGTGGGGCAGCGTCTAATAGTCAAATTAAGAAGGTAAAGCTCATTCGGAAGTGGTAAAAACCTCCTAGGAGTTGTTGAAAACTCAAAGTTGATGAAAGCTCCAAAGCTTACCCAAGAGAATCAGAAACATTGGTGCCCTAGAGATGATAACAGCAACAATGTTATATTTCTCTTGGGGCTTCATTTGGGCATCTAACAAAGCAAGAATATTAGGTGATATTATAAATCTGAGTCCATACGGTTATTCAACCAAGGACCAGATTGGTCCCTATTGATGGTATATTGTTCAAGCCCATCCAATCGTCCATGCTTCAAAGCAGGCCATCCCAGAATTTAGGTTGAAGGTCGGCCTATCCAACCATTTGGAATGAAGATATAGACAACATTAAGGGTCCAAATGATGGCCGGCATCAAAATCAAGGTCGAATTGAATCTCAATCTATTGTTTCTGCAAATCAAAGTCATGAACAAAGGCATTAGATCCATGAAGATGAATGCAGAGAATCCACCATCTGGATTGGTTGATAAATTCAGGGGCAGATCCACTATGAATCTTACCAATGGATCCACAGAAGAGTCAAAAGGTAAAATAATGGATGAATTTAATATGAATAAAAAAGAAAGACTAACAGTTTGGCAATCATATCTACAAATATGACTAAAATATAGAAAATCAAAATAGACATATCAGCCCCATCCCAACGGTGATTCGAGCTTCGAGACTCCTGGTGAGAAGGGTAACACAACAACGACAAAAGGTAGATCAAGACCAAGGTGGAAAGCCACAATCAATTATCCAACCTTCATGGCCAATAAATCCACTACTATAAAAGAAATGGAAGCCGACAGCTAGAATGTGGAGAATAATGAAGAAGCAAGAGAGAAGTTAAAGTGACACGATCTACATGCAAGCGATTCTGATTAAACATGTTGGCCTCCACCATTAACTCTGAGAAAAAAAGCAAAATCGGATCATCACGATAGACCAATGTTGGCTCTAAACTTGAGAACATTCTTTCCAAGCTATGCAGGACGGTTCGATTGTTTAATGGGAGACCACCAAGTGGTTGCATTACTGGTCAATCAAATGCTGTGACATCCGATGCCAGATTAGGCCTATCTCAGAGTCCAAACTAAAAACCAGGCTGATCTCAACATCCAGACTAAGTCTATAGAGCATCCAACCATTTGCATTGCAGATCATACCACATTAATTGTCCATTTTAACTTGATTGGTGATCTGGGTAAGATCAATAGTCAAATGGCTGATCTCACACCAATCTAATGGTCCAACTAAACTATGGGATCCACAAATCCAATTGACTTGCTCTATAGGCCTGGAAATTTGACTGTAGGATAATTTGGTCCTTTCTGCCAGTTTATACATCCAATTGAAGTATTTATGTATGGCCTCTAGAGACCCCATGGCTGAGTATAGAACCACATGTGGGGAAGTTTGCAAATCTTTAGTAGTTTTGTTTCAGCATCTGGTTTCTCTTTTAGAGTAGCTCTTTTGTAGTGAGTTAACCTTCTTTAGGATGTTTATTTTATAGAAAGTTGACCTTCTTTCAGATATTTCTTATGCAAGCATTTGGTTGCTCCTGTTCAATATTGTGTATACAAAAAGTTCATTTTGTGTATCTATCTCAAACATGTGGCGTCTTGGAGAAGATTAGAGGCCTTAATTCAATTTGGTTTGATTCTCCAAGTTGCTGCATCAAAAGTATGCAAGAGTGATCAAGCTTTTCAGAATCTGCAGAAATGATGCTTCCATAATTTCCTTCCATGATGAATTTCCCAGATGCTTGTCTTGGATAGCATCCTCAAACTCTTTGGATTCTGCTCCATCAGGATCCCCTCTAACCAGATGGGGAAAAGACAGTTTAATGTTGCCTTTGTGATCTCCAAGTACAGAACCCATCCTGCAATTCACGTCTCCAAAGAAAGGAACAATTCCAATCTTTAGAAATATCCAAAGCCATAATTCCATGAAATTCCTTTCAAAGAAGCCCATTTGAGAACATTAATTTTAATAAACCAAATCATCATTTCAAAATACCATGAAAAGGGGGAATTGTAGCAAGAACTGAAGGATTCTTCCTCTAGCTTCAAGAAGGCAACCACCCCAACTCTTCATGGCATCATCAATCTTGTTACGTAGTTTGAAACCATTACTGTGACCCTTTTCAGACTCTCTCTCTCTCTCTCTCTCTCTCTCTCTCTCTCTCTCTCTCTCTCTCTCTCTCTCTCTCTCTCTGTGTGTGTGTGCGTGCGTGCGTGTGTGCGTGTGTGTGTGTGTGAGAGAGAGAGAGAGAGATTATATGCAGGCAGAAGCAAATGGGTAGTTCCATCTCCACGGAGAAACGTATCCACATTCTTAATTTAACCGTTCTTTTTGTTAAGATGCCCACATCTCACTGCTAATGAGAAACTGATTTTCTTTGTCCAACTGCTGCAACTGGTGGCCCCACCAGTTTGTGATTCTAATGCGTATGCAAGCAAGCAAGCAATTGTTTATCTGCATAAGTCAAGCTCATTTCTCATGAGGGGGGGGGAGATATCCGTAATAGACTAGCCTGTTAAACTTGCTGGAAATATAATAACAAAAGCACAATCATATCGCATAGAAAGTCGTCCAAATATTGCAGAGGAAACCGTTGACTGAGAGGAAAAAGAAAAAAGAAAGAGAAAGAGAGAAAATCACGTCAACATCACGTCAAAGTAGGAGCATTTCATAGTGAAAATTGTGATCATAAACAGTTGTTGAAATTAGGAAAGAGGAGAAGATGCGGAGAAAGACAGAAATACCAAGTGCGAAAAGACCAGTGAGAGCTCCAGAAAGCGCCCCAAAAATCAAACGGGGAATGTAGAAATATGGTCCACCTTCAGAACCTTCGTTTTCGACAACAGACATCTCCAGGAGATGAGAAAGATAGGACGTGCTGCCGCTCAAGCTACTGCAGATGCCTGTGGTGTTACCGTGGCTAGCGCACGTGCGGTGGAGAGCCACCTCCATCCACAACCAGAAGGTCGGGCGAAGGGGGGTTTTGAGACGTTCTTGCCCTCATTTATTGGGGTTTTTGATACGGGGGATGGTTTTGCTGCAAAGTAAGGGATTTTGAAGAGATATTTGAAGAGAGAGACGGATGAATGTGTATTTTCTAGTGGGGATGGATGGAAACGGATGATGGTAATGGACGGATGCGAGTTGCGAAGGAAGACGACGTCTTTTCTTCCTCCTATCGTTCATATTTCATGCACAGTTAGGGGTCGTTTGGATAGGGTGTAAAGTAAATGATTTACTAATAAATGACTTCCTTGCTAGTAAATGATTTAGTAGCTTCTGTTTGGATGTAAGTAGTAAATAATTTACCTTGCTGTAAATGGGTTATATCATGTAATTGTATATTCACACTTGAAAATCAATTTAGCTTATAACATTCAAATTACATGTTAGAATTTCCTTCTATGTGGATCATTGGGTTAAGCCCATGCCACTAAAGCATTGTGTTATTCCTAAAAAAAACTAAGTAGTATGTGAGCCATACAAGTGGGCCCACGAATTCAAATGCTATTGTCAAAGGCGGTTTTCGAAATCGTCGGTTCGGTGGAGAGCCGGTGCCAGAAGAGTGCTTAGAGCTTCGAAGATCACTAAAAGAAGGCAAGGAAGGAGGGAGATTGCAAAGAGGGAGAGGGAGAGAGAGCCGTTAGAGGTGATTTCAGAACAGGTGCGAATCTGCTTTTGAAGCAGAAATTTGAAAATAGAGCCGTTGCCATCTTGCTCATTTATTAGTAAATGAAATCTCACCTATTTGGTAGTAAATGGGAGAGGGGTTTTGCTAGTAAATGATTTACTAGCAAATGGGAGCATCCAAACAAAAAAATGGTCATTTACTAGTAAATCATTTACCACCTATCCAAACAACTCCTTAAGACATCGATTGTTCAAGAACACTTTAGTGCATCTACATGGCCCACCCATCCCTCCATTCCCACCGCCCACCACGGAAACATTATTGGCCACACTCTATATTGTGATTTTATAACCCTTTATTTTTAAACTTTTCCGTACAATCCCACCTTATTTGTTCTACTTTGGATAATCCTCTCCATTATTTATTTATTTATTTGTTTTTATTATTTTTTTTACTCCGTGCCTTTTTCATCTTTATATAAGATGGTGCCCAACCTTTAATTCGTAGCCCTATCTTTAGTGGTATCAATGAGCTGGGTTAGATCTTGGCTAGGCTCTCTCCCAGCCAATCTTGCATCGTACGGTCCTCGCCCGACTCAAGCTCGTGACAAACCAAAATAATCCAACTTGATTCTAGTCCAAAATGTTTTATGTTAGGCCCACGCTTGAATTTAGCCTATGTCCAAGCAGGAGAGTTGGTCTAAATAGAATGTAGGGAGAGAGATGGGAACATGCAACATGAGCAGATAAAGATTTTTACCGTATACATTATGACACAAACCCTAACGGACTAAGTTGGGCTAAAATTGAGCCAACTTGTTTTTAACATTATTAGGCCATGAAGTTGGGATCGAGCTCATGAAGGCTAAACCCTACGGAACCTCGAGTATCAAAGAATCTAGGGATTTTCTATTTTAAAATGTTTACTAATTTATGACTGGAGATTTTAAGTGGGGGGTCATGGTGATAAAGAAGGAAGGTGGTAGGCACCTTTTCTGCCATACGTATGATAACTTCTTCACAAAACTCCATGAATTATGAGAGATCTAATTAGTCTAGTGTGTTGACAATGCAGTAAATGGATGGCATGTAATACAACGATGCAATATCCAGCTTAGGAGTGGGAGTGAGGGTCGACAAAGGCGATCCGCCATGACCTATTTGTTGGGAACACTAGCCGCGGAAGTAAAAGCCGAAACGCGAGAAGCAATGCGAAATAAAACAAGTAATCAAGATGCAATCAATCACACACAAGCATTCACCACAAGAGATTTCGAATTTATGTGGAAAAACCCCTCAACAGGTAAAAAACCACAGCACAAAGCGATCCACTCTGAATATAAGAAGATTATAGAGATTGACAGCTCACAAGCAAGGAAAAACAGAGAAAACTCCAGTTCTCTCTCACACACACCTCTCCCATCTTCCTAATACGATTAGGAAACCTTGGACACCTTAGGATACCACTTAAATCTGAATTACAACTCCTTAAATAGGCAAACATCCGAAAATAGATACACCTTGCGCAAACCCACACAAAAATCCAACTCCAACAAGGAGACCGTCGACTGGCCAGAGCTCAATGTCGACCGGTCGGCCAAAGCACAAAACAGTCCAGGGAGAACGTCTTTGCTGCCTCACCAACCGACCGATTGCCCGACCGGCCGGAGCCCTCTACAGACCGGTCGGCCGACCGGTCTAGAGCACATGAAATCTGTCTATGAGGGTCTCCACATGCATCCGGGTCACGCCGTCCAACCGGTCAGAGCACCCAATCCGTGCATAGTTTGAAGACTACCCCAACACCATTTGGCTAAAGAAGGACGATAATGAAAAAAAAAACTCTGGTTGATCCAGATTTATAGTGTGATGGGGTTCGAGAAATCAACAAGTCACATAATATATACTTGAATCGACTAAAGTAGCAGAGAGGTTGAAAAGAAGTATGTTGTTGTGAATACTTAGAACGATGTGATAATGTAAATGAGGGGTGCAATGTCCAACTCCAAAGAAAGTGAGGAATCACCAAGGACGACCCTCCAGGATAGGTTTACTTGATGAGGGACGGTAAAAAAGAAAGTCCTAGTTAGTCAAAAAAATTTATAAGAAAGGTCTAGGAATTCGGCAAGCCATAGAGCATACAATCATATATATTAGAGAATTAGGGGGTTAAGAATGTAAATAATGATACATGATGCGAATGTGACAATGAATGCAGGCGATATGTAATTGGCTAAACAGGGTGAATAGGTTGTTGGAAGGATTGATCGGAGCTTGGGTGAATCGATCTTCGGATGACTTGGACAACTGGGATTTAGATGCAGCTAGGCCGGCCCAAGGGTTAGAAGGGCTTTATCCTTTAACTCTCCTTGGTGGATTAAAGGAAAGAGCTAAGCTTTCTCTCCTTCTCTCCTTCTTTCTTTGAGAATGATGATGGTTATAAGTGAAGGAGAGCTAAGCTTTCTCTCCTTCTCTCCTTCTTTCTTTGAGTATTTATACATGTGGAAGGTGGCATCTTAATGATTTTGTAAAGTTGGGGGCTAAAGAAGGGGCTCTAATTGGCCGAGGAGATAGGGGCGTCACATGGCATATTACTATTGGTTGAGAGGATGGTAAAATGTGTAATTTCGAGGAAAACTACTAGCAGAGTCGTCATTATAGCCCGAGCGTTATGATCAAGGTGGGTGTCAGAATTCTCTCTCCTACGGCTCATCGAATCACGAATTTTGAGACGATCCATGTGGCGGGACACGATGCTCTGCCTGCCACATAAATGGGGCCCGGATTTCATCAGGAGCACCCGTGAGACCTAGGTACCCCCTTCGGCTTTTCCTTCTCGGGGTTATCAGAATCCAAGGCTAAATGGCCTTGGACTGATCTCTAAGTTAGGCTTTGGTTTGAGCCGGATTTCAGTGTTCAGAGGCATACAAATTAGTTATATTATCCAGAGTGAGTGTCTACATAGGTGCTAAGTTTTAACACTTTTTCTTTCTTTCATGCAAGAGCACAACGGGAGATGGTGGCTGGACAATCCTTGAATGTTCTATCCATTAAAAAAAATCCCGACTTGTCTTTGAGATGCTAAACCACTCACCCACTCACTATTTAGGGTTTGGCCCCTATACCCTTTATAATAAAATTGCTAGGTCATATAAGTTTTGTTAGCCAAGGCTGAATCGTTCGACTCAAATAACTATGGCACGTTATAATCAATGTTCGGAATATCAATAAATTTAGATGTATTTATGAGCAGAAATACAAAGTTATATATCAGTATCACTAATATTATTATTAATGCTCAGAAAAATATCAAGGCCTGGGAAGAACATAATGAAAAATATGAATTTTTCAGTGGAACTTCACTAGATGTCAAAAGACACATTTTTACATTGTGGGAATCAAAATATTGTAAAATAAAAAATAAAAAATAAATAAAAATAAAACCTTTGCATATAAGTTTCCATTTTAGAAGGCCTTAACCATGTATTGCTAACAAAATCCATATGACAAATATAAAATATGCAGCAAATCAATAAACTAATCAACACTCGTTAATAGAAAAAATTTCAACCTAATTAACAGTGAAAAAACATATATTTTTAATATGAAATGGAAAATTATGATTTCACCTAATTTTTTCACAAGAAATTCATGTCAATGCATAAGAATTATGCAGAAGCATGGATTTTCATTGCAATTAATGCAAAATTGGGGCTTCATAAAGCTTTTATGAATTTCTTCGTCCCCTTTAAGTTATAGCATGTCCTGGTTTGGAGTTGAGATTTCTGCATAAATCCAAACTATAATCCAATAAAAATCAAGAGTGATCAAAATTATCTAAAGAACACATAATTCTAAAAATAAAATAAAAAAATAAAGTTGTTTTATTCAAGACTTTTTTTCAATTTCACCTATTTATGGATGTTTTGTTGGTATCAGAAAAATTATTGCTGGTATCAGAGATAATATCAATGGCATCGCTGATGTCAAGAAACTTTTATAAGTGGTTCTTCTCAAAATATTGTTGCATTGTAAAAAATAATTTTTTTAGCAATTTTGGTATCCCTGATCTGGCAATACCTAATATCACTGGCATTTGAGTATTGGTTAAAATAAGCTATTTTTCCTCCTCTTTCTTTATCTGTCATGTCCTCGGAGAATCTGTCCACTGTCTTCTTCTCTTCCTCTTCTTTCTCTCTTCTATTCTCCTTGGTGAGATTGGACAAAGAACTTAAAAAAAAAAAAAAAAAAAAACTTAAATACTATGCCAAACTATGATGAATGATACATATGAACTAATAAACTGTACAAGTGGCATATCTCAAGTTAAACCTTCAAAACGTGTGCTCCAATTTACATGGACCATAAATCAATTTACAATTAATGGTTTGACTCCCAGCTGATTGGTATACTTTGTGATGGCTGGAAAAAAAAAAAGTACAGAGTCCCACCAAATGCATATTTTAAGAATAACTATACACGGTTTCAGATGGTGTGGCCCACCTGAGCTTTAGACGAGGCTTATTTTTGGAACATCCCATGAACTACTAGGTCCTACCAAATACACAGTATAAATGGACAACGCACGTCACAGTGAAGCAAACAGAGGGGTGTGTGTATTGGTTAGACAATAATAAATAAAAAATATGTGTGGTCCACTCTATGGATAAATATGGCTGACTTAAAACTTTGCAAAAAGGGATCTACGTGACACAACCAACCCATTTAATGGGTTGGATGTCACACATACTTGAAAGGTTGGAATTTATCTGATGGTGGGGGTAGCTTGTAGTCCAACTGATGTAGAACGAGTTACTGATTATTTTATGGCTCATATGTACCAAAAGAAGACCGATCAGTGTCGAAAGTGATCTGGACTATCAGGACCGTAAAACGGTCGTATCTCATAATTTGAAATGAATTTCTAAACATATAATATATGATTTTGGGTAGCTCGAGCTACTTTAGCTATCTAACCTTGCTATGTTGGGTTGCCCATGCCAGAATCGCGAGATTCGATCGAATCGACAGTTAGTAGGCTAGTTTATTTTCAATTTTACTATTTATAGTAAGTTTTAATTCAATTATAGCTTTTGATTTATAGGGTTTTAGAGTTAGTGCCCAACATGAAGAGGGCTTTGAATATTTAGTAGAACAATATGGTTGGGCCCATTTGAAAACTTTCCATTTTAACAGAAAACTAAGAATTTTAGCAGGATTGACAGACTTCTATAAATAGTAAGTTTACTTTTTATAAATAAGTTGCATTTTCTAGGAGTTGAGTTGGAGTTGGAGTCTAGTACTTTATCTAATGTTTAGTTTCTCATTTATATGCATTATAATTCCATTTACATTCATTCAATATATCAAAAACAATTATTCGCAATTAATTTTCTCTTTTTATCTTTTTATTTCTTATCATGTAAATGGGACAATTTGGTTAGGGAAACGGTGATCGAGTCTAGAGCTATAAATGGGTTAGTGGACCCAATGGGGTACCCAAACCCAACTCATTTAGACCCAACCCAGACCCAACCCAACCCAACCCAACCCAACCCAACCCCATTTAGTAAGTGGGCGGGTTTGGTCTATGTTTCAAGGGACCCGTCCAGCCCAAACCGTCCAAACCCAATTTTAAGCCTTATAAAATGCTTGTATACTTGATCCCGACCTGGACCCGTTAGACCCGTCCCATTTATAAATAGGTCTGGGTGGATCTCCCTCTACTAGACCCGGACCCATTTATAAATGGGCCTGGTGGGTTGACTTAGACCTGACTTGGACCTGCCCATTTAGTAAAAAGGTCTGGGTTTAAAATTTGGACCCAGATCTGCTTAATAAATAGGCGAGTCTAGTTTTGGCGAAACCCGCCCCAAACCTGACCATTTACAGCTCTATAATCGACCTACCACGTCCTCCCTACATCACCAACTGGTTGGACTTAAGACCTCTGCTTGCCACTGTTGCAGGAAAGACAAGGCACTGTCGCACTAACAGCAAGACCTGGCTGCAACCCCGGAACAAGCTATGCGGGTGAGACCCTGGCCGTAGGGCCCACCTTGATGTAATCATTGTATATCCACGCTGTCCATCCGCTTTTCCAGCTTACTTTGAAGTATGGTCCCAAAAAATGAAGCAGATAGAAATTTCAGGTGGACCACATCACGAAACAGTGGTCATTGAATGACCACCATTAAAAACTTCCTAACGTCCACGGAAATGTCTGTTTACTAATTGAACAGCCACCATTAAAAACTTCCTGGCATCCACCGTGATGTTTGTTGACTATCCAATCGGTTGATAAGGTCACAGATCTACATGAAAACAAACAAACAAACAAATATTAGCTTTATTCAGAACGGCACTCAAAAGGTTTTAACCCGCTGCTTTCTGTGAGTGACTTATCATCCTCACACCTGCTACTCTTATATGTCTTTCGAGACCATTTAAATTGTGGGCCATGTAATGTGAATTCATGCCTAATGCCCGTGAGTTCACTATTTCACGTGAGGTCGCATGCTTGATTTTTGGGGTTTTGTAGCATTCTTTTACGCGGGCGACGCACATAAAATGAATGGATTATTTGATGGATATAAACACCGTGGCGGGCCTCCCATCCCAGCTGTTCCCGTGGCCTACCTGAGTTTCTATCAGTCGGGATCAAAAGTTAACATAAGTCAATGGACCTCATTGTTCGGTGTATCCCATGCACATTCTCCGTCTCTCTACGCCTGGCGCTAGGTAAGCTTTTGGCACATTCTGGAAAGCATCCGTGAGTCACGATAGCGCGGTCCTAAATCAGTGGTGAACCACGACAATGCCTTAAAACTTACACCGGTGTACAACATCATGCGAATCTAAACCCAAAATTTGAAAGGGATACTCCAACTGTCCAACACGATGGTTGATCCCAAGGCCCTCCGGCATTGTACACATGGAATATATTAACAACAATCAAACCGTCCAAATTGTCGGGTCTACTATAGATAGGCGATCATAAAAAAATCATATTTTGGACATTCTTATTCCCTAATTAATAAAGTCTTTTCTTATGGACGACATGGAAATAATTTTGCATGCTGCCACGATTTTGAACGGCTAGACCCAACCAGTCTAAAAGGGTCATGTTTTAAAGCATTATGTTCGAGCCGGATTCAGATTTGGCGGTTCGGGATTTTCCGACCGGCCTGAATTTAGGCCCTTGCTCGTGCTGGATGAGTAGTCCAAATCCTCAGGCGTGCCGGGCCACTGTCACGGTCCCACCCACATCCGGCGTTGCAGCCAAGTCGCAAAGTAGCAGCGCGTGATTGGCATCATCCTCAAAAGTGCAGTTGAGATCGAGATTGGATGGCGTACTGAGTTACGCTTTGTCATACCGAGTAAACTCTGTTGGCCTTACCGTGAATGTAGGTGGTTTATTCACGCTGTACATCCGTTTTTATAAATCATTTTATGGGTTGAGCCGAAAATTAAAGCATATTCAAATCTCAAGCGGTTCCTGTAGTGTAGTCCACTTAAGCTTTTCATACACTTAATTTTTTGGTCCATCCCCAAAATTATCTGTTAAAATGTATGCACAGTGGATAAAATACATAAATCATGGTACTCAATTTACAATCTGCTTCTATTGAGATGAGAGCAGATTGGGTAAACTCCACGGGCAACTATGCTGTCTGTCTTACCCATGCAGTTCGTTTTTATCCTCTCATTTAGGGCATCACTACAGAATTTAAGTATGTCTAAAGCCCAAATGGACCACACCATGGAAAACTATGTGACTTGAATATCTCCCTTGAAAATTTCTCGGGGGCATGGAAGTTTTTTATTAAGCTGATATTTGTATTTTCCCTTCGTCCGTGTCTATGTGGCCTTATAATAAGTTGTTTGAGAAATAAACGTCACTATGATCCCTAGGAAGGTTTCAACTGTGTATGTTATTATCCCCACTATTTCTTGTGGTGGGGATAATACACATACATCTAAGGTGGCAACATAGGGTTTACTCGGTAAGCAGATCCGCTCCATTCAAATCTTATACTCGTGTGCTACGTTACCCTAGGTAGACTTTGTCAGGTGCAACAAACACAGCTATCGTGGTCCAAATCACTGTAGACCATGGTCCAAAAAATGAAGCTGATAATCCGAAGTGGACCACACCCTAGGAAACAATGGTGATTGAACACTAAAAACTTCTTGTGGGCTACACGAGTTTTGGATCAAGACGATATTTATGTTTTTGCTTCATCCAGGTCCGTGTGACCTTATCAAATGATTGGATGGTAAATAAACATTATGGTGGGCCCTAGGAATTCTCTAACGTAGGGTGTTGCTTACTGTGGTCAACTTGACATTTGGATCTGCTTCATTTTTGGAACCATGTTCAAAAATGAGCTGGAAAAACTAATGGACATAACACACATCAAGGTAGGCCACATGGTCAGGGACTCACCCACTAAGTTGTTTACCCCGGACCCACAAAATCCACAACCGGTCTCAGTGGGCCAAATTTGGATTGCGCCAACAAACATGTGTCCTGCCCTGTGCCAAAAGTCATCGATGGTTTGGAGGTGCTCCAAAAAGACAATGGTCCATATGGGCACCCACCTAAAATGACCCAATTATTACCACCTCATGTGAATGATAGGTCGGATCAGGAGAAGACAATTTGAAGAGATGGTAGGCATTTTAGGGCACCCATGTTTTTACTTTGGTTCCTCTCCTCGCTCTTAGCAGCCACAGCAGTGGACCAACTATATTTTTTGGCCAAGCCACATCCATGCGATATCATGCGTACATGTATGTCATGCTGAACTTTAGCTTTCATTACGACCCGCTTGAAACCAAAATCTGCTCTGAAGAATGATCCTAGCTCTCTGATCTGAGGACACTAATGGATGGTTAAGATGAAACTTAGTTACTGATCAGTAGATAAAAATAAAATAAAAAATCATTAAGCAGATGAATGATCAGATTCTTGGGATATATCCCATGTAAAATGAATCTCCCTATTTGGATGGCTCAAATTTAGGCACAACTATGCCGCCTGAACTGCTAGCCTAACAAACAGCTCCGTGATTACTAATTACCATGTTAGAAGCAGACGGGCCTCATTATATAAGACAGGGTCGAAAGTAATAGCTGGTTTTCAGATGGAACGGAAACAGGGCCACCGTCGATGACTGAGCAGGGGGCATTTGGATCATAAGTTGCCATTTACTCAAGTAACTTATCTTGATTTCTAATCATTCAACATATTTATGGGTCAAAAAGTTAATAAGTACTTTAGTTTCCAACATCACATAAGTTTCTTATCCCTTGAGTTTTTGGGTCCACACCCAACCTTTAATGTGGACCCATTTATTCTGTTGGGTCCACCTTGGCCAGCCCATCGTGTAGGGCCTACCTTCAATATGGACCATCCACCTTGTGAGGCCCACCTTCGATGTGGACTGTCCATCATGCAAGGCCTAACTTCAAAGTGGGTTATCCATTATGCGCATCCTGCCTTGGATGTGGGTCATTCATCTTAGGGGCCAACCTTCTATGTGAATTGTCTTCATGAGGGGCCCACTTTGATGTGGACTGTTGTCCATCGTGTGGGCCCCCATCATGCAGGGCCCACATCACCTTGGATGCCGGCCATTCATCATTTGTGTCAGTGGATTTGTCAACTGTAGATTTGCAATGTGACGAAAATCCTCACAGTCCAAAAGATCAGAGTGGTCCAATGCACACGTGTGGGCCACTTACTGGCTTTGTTTTGGGTGATTGATATGGTGGGCCGTATGTGGATAGGTTGAAACGCTCATTGGTGTTTGTTTTAGGTGGGCCATATGTTGGTTCTTGACCATTGCTCTATTGTTTCCTCAAACTGTCTCAACTATCCAATTACGGTCCTGCTAGTTGGACAGCTATTATAGTTTGGATTGCCTCTATTTTGGGGCCGTAGCATATCCACATGATGGCCCTCCAGATAAAAGGTCCTGGTTAGCTCATGCATGTGCCACGTGCAGTAAAAATTGTCTTGTCCACACTTTGTGGAACTCATGATACCCATGGAAATTTTTCACGTGCAAGCTCAATAGAACTGTTCATCCGACTAGCCCTTGCAGTACAAATCTATGATCTTGTGTACCTCACTAGGGAGTTGAAATTTGCATTGATCACGATCTGGTGGTCCTTTTAACCCCTACCATCCTCGTAGGCAAGGATCAGTCCCATCAGATCATCTACCCATCCATTGGATGAGGTTCCAATCTCATGAACTTATAAGGGTTTCATGGCCACAGAAAGCATATCATGTTAAATAATTTTCCAAGCTACGGCATCACCAATGAAAAATGTAGGAAATAAGTTACTGTCGAAAGTTGAAAAGCGAAAAAAAATAATAATAATAAATTACTTTTATTACAAATCTACTTATTTAAGTTTTATAACCAAACTAACTTATTTATCTAACTTATTAACTTAGATGAGTTAAAAAAAAAAAAAAAAAAAACTACTTATTTGGTGGTATCAAACGGACGTTTAATGTGACGGCCCAACAGTGGGGGAGCGGATAAGGCCAGACCCGGGATCCACCGAGGTGGTTGGGACCCCTGACTGTGGGGCCCACTGTGATGGATGTGACTACATTCACACTGTCCATCTGTATTGAAAGCTAATTTTAGAAATGATCTAAACAATGGAGCAGTTCCAAATCCCAGATGGACCATAGTACAACAAATAGCGGTGATTGATTATTAAAAACTTCTTGTGATTGACTATTAAAAGCTTCTCATGGCCACAAAAGTTTTGGATAAAGGTGCTATTTGTGTGGTCTCTTCATCTATGTGTTTGTGACCTTATCAACAGGTTGGATGACAAACAAATATTCAAAGGAATCCATGAAGTTTTTAATGGTGGGGATTCAATCACGATTATTTTCTATGGTGTGGTCCACCTAAGGCTCAAGTCAACTTCATTTTTTTAATCATGCCCTAAAATGAGCTTTCAAAATGGTTGGATGGCACGGATTTAAGGTACATACATCACTGTGAGCCCTACAGTCAGGAGTCCCACCCAAATTGGTGATCCGGGATTACCATTTTGGATCTTCTTCGCCGGTCCGCTACAAAGCTCAGTCAAATTTTGGAGTGTTCTCCCTACGACGGATTTAAGGCACATACATGGCTGTGAGCCCTACAGTCAGGGGTCCTACCCACCTCAGTGGATCCGGGATCTCACCTGGTCCGCTCCCCAACAGTGGATGGCCCATAAACAAAATTTTCATTCAGCAATATAATCCTTTGATGGTTTACAGAGTATGTACTGCAACATGAACACACAGAAAAGGGACAGATTGTACAGCTAGCTCCTTGCTATCTTGGGACTTCTGATTGTTGGCTGATCTTCCCATCTGTTTGTGGGAGGTTGCAACCATAGCATTTGAGCATGTTTGAAAGGAACAAGGAAAAAGTTACTATAACTGTTTTGGACTTAACACTTGCTGTTTTCTTCGCCACGTAATGCAATTCTTCAGCAAATGATGATATCTACTTCATATAACCAGTCTTAGGAGAAAAATACATGAGCAGGTAGATAGGTCAGGTACATTTTGGTCTAATGTTACTCCGGCACAAGAGTTGTGTTAGTGCCTACCCCTTCTAGAGGAAAGACCTGAGATTGAGAACTGCTGGTGTGATGACTAAAAAATGATATAACAAAATTAAGTCCAATGTGATGTTCCTTCACTGCTTAGACGTAAATTTAGATATGGCATTTTAATCCAAATCTGCCATCAGGACCTTTATATTCGGAATTTGATCCCAGCTTTAATTTTCCTATCTTCTTAATAAAGTCTTCTTGTTCTCGAGGCAGAAGAAGAAGAAGAAGAAGATGAAGAAGAAGCATGAGTGCTCATCGCCACAGGCCAGTCACCTGGGCTTTTCATGTAAAACACGGTTTAAGTTTTGTCATCAAACTTCTGCTTTATTTTCTCAACTCATTCATTCCTCGAAAAACCGAGGTGAGTGGAATGGCCAATGGTCTAACTGAAGTTTTGGACCTTGAGAGTGGAATGGCGGAACATGATTCATGTAGCCGGGGCCAATTAGTTGGGATAAGGCTCAGAAAATGATGATGATTCATTCTTCAGCTATCTCAACATCAACCAAATTTGAAGTGTTTGGAGCATACCCGGAAGCCCTCAAGTTCCTAACCAGTCCCTCAAGAACACTGTATATCTCCCTCTTCAGAGGGTGTTTCCTGTCTGTAGCAACAAATTCATGGACTCTGCTATCTACCTCATGTGAATCTTAAACATAATGCGGAATAATCGGATCTTCTATGCATCAACAATGGAGATTTCATACTGTAATCTTAAAGCCATACCTGATTGGGAAGAGATTCCCGATGCCGCCGTATTGTTGAGAAGAACTCTTGGTCTTCCGCACCTAACACCTTTAGGAGAACCTCTCAATGAGGACTAGGGTTTTCTCTTATGTGTTGGTGAGGGGACCAAGACATATATTTATAGGAAAGAGGGCCAGAGAAGCTTACCCATCACACTTCTCTCCTCTAGGGTCTCCACACCGTAGGTTTCCATATCAGGCTTAATAACCACGTATAGGGAACATGGTTCAAGCGTCCCGCCCCAAACCTATTTGCAATGATCACAACTGTAATGGGGCCCACTGAATCGCTCAATCTGAATAATCCAACGGTCATGATATAAACTGATGATCATGTGTGGCCTACCTAATGGAGTCGTACATTCTCCCACTTGGGCTACACTGATCTCTGAAAGAAAACAAAACATTTTATTTTATTTTGTGAAAAATAATTTTATAAAACGCATTTGTTTCAAAAGTTCCTAATGGGCGCCCTACTGATTTCAAAATAATACCGTTGGATAATTATGAGCAACGCTTGTCAGATCCGGTCCATCAAGACCACTGATATTGAACCGTGGTAGTCAGCACAACATTTAATATTTTCGAAGTGTGACGAATCACGATCACAAATACCAATAGCCTTAACGACATGGATCAATGATATGGGGTGTGGTATGAAGATTACACGTCTAAAGTGATCATACGTGTTTATCTTCAAGTAGTCCTACTAAACGTGTCTCCAAGACACAAACCAAATTCTTGTCTGCTCAAAACTGAATGTGCACGCTGAAGGAGAAACAAGATATAAACTGAATAAAAAAATGAGATCTCCAATGTCTATACCTGAATCGGATCAAACTGAAGCTCCCACTAATCCAATATTTCTTTGGGTTGCCAAATCCCATGAAAGACAAATGTCTCAAAAGCTACGTGACAAACTGACCTTTAAGGAGTAGATCGATCATCATCTGCTTCATGCAAATGAGTTCTATAGACATTAGACAATTCTGTACTGAATAAAACTTGCAGCCATATCGCCTCATGCTTAGGCTCAAGAGAAGCTACATATTCCACTTTCATCATAGATGAAGCAGCCAAATCATGTCACGTTTTTCATAGTATAATTTCATTATGAAAATGTAGCTCGCAATGGAACTCTCGCTGAAGGCAGCTAACAAAATCTGCATTTGTATATCTAACCAGCTCTAAATGGTCAGACCTTCTATATGTGAGTGCGAAGTCCTTTGTCCTTTACAGGTAGCGCAATGCTTTCTTAACTATCCAATGGTTCATACTTGGATTGTTAAGGTATCTGCCCAACATTCTAACCACATAAGCAATATCTGGACGCGTACAGAGCTGAGCATACATGATGCTCCCTACTGCCGACGCATATGGAATAGCTTTCATCTTGTCCTTCTCTAGGTCATTCTTAGGACACTGAAATTGACCAAATTTGTCACCTTTTACAACAGGTGTTTGGCCAGGAGCACAACCTTGCATGCCAAACCTTTCGAGAACCCTATCAATATAGGCCCTCTGCGACAAGCCAATTAATCCACGTGATCTGTCCCGGCTAATCTGAATGCCGATGACAAAGGAAGCACCACCAAGATCTTTCATCTCAAAATTTTGAGATAGAAATTTCTTAGTCTCACGCAACAATCCAATATCACTACTGGCTAATAAAATGTCGTCAACATACAAGACCAAAATGATAAACTTACTCCCACTGATTTTCACATATATGCACTCATCCGCAGTGTTTTCAATGAAACCATATGAGGAAACAACTTCATGAAACTTTAGGTACCACTGTCGTGATGCCTGTTTCAACCCATATATGGACCTCTTAAGTTTGCAGACCAGATGTTCTGAGCCTTTGGCTTTAAAACCTTCTGGCTGCAACATATATACGTTCTCCATTAGATCTCCATTGAGAAACGCAATTTTCACGTCCATTTGATGTAGCTCCAAATCCATATGAGCCACAAGAGCCATAATGATCCTAAAGGAGTCTTTCTTAGATACAGGTGAGAAAGTCTCCTTAAAGTCAATGCCCTCACGCTGAGTGAAACCCTTTGCAACTAGCTTGGCTTTATACCTTTCGATATTGCCCTTAGAGTCCCGTTTGGTTTTAAATACCCATTTACAACCAATCGGCCTAATCCCTTCAGGCAATTCAACAAGGTCCCAAACTTTGTTGTCCTTCATGGATTTCAATTCATCCTTCATGGCATCGAACCAATGAGAAGAATCCGCACTTTGTTCGACCTGTGAAAGGGATACAGCATCCTTTTCAACTCTAATGTCAAACTTTTTGTTCGACCTGTGAAAGGGATACAGCATCCTTTTCAACTCCAATGTCAAACTCATGCTCCTGCAAATAGATGATGTAATCATCTGGTATTGCAGATCTTCTCTCTCTATCTGATCGTCTTAATGGCTCATTATTCTGAATTGGGTTTTCCATTTCCTCATCAGTGGGTTGTATTTGAGGTTGTGCATGGTCGTCCATAAGGATCTAAGGGTCCACTGCTAGACGGACAACCATGCTACTCTGAATGATTGTAGTGGGAATCACAATCCGCTCTTCCTCAAATACAATATCTCTTAAATTTGTGCTCCCACTATCTTCAGTGTTCTCAATAAACCTAGCATTCGCAGTCTCAATGACTCTCATGGAATATGATGGACAATAAAATATGAATCCTTTTGATCTTTCTGGGTATCCAATAAAGAAGCAACTAACAGTTCTAGGGTCAAGTTTTCTTTCATGTGGGTTATATGGTTTGGCTTCTGCAGGACAAACCCCATACACGAAAATATCGTAGACTAAGCTTTCGCCCTGTCCACAATTCATATGGAGTTTTCATTACAGAGTTAGGCTGATTGCCATCCGCAGGACCCATAGAACTTTTGCCTGAAGTGTGCTTTCTTTTCTTATTCCCTTTTCGTCCTTGACCAGATGTCACTAAGTGTGCACTTTGTGTTTTGCTCGACCTTCTGAGTCTCTCTTCCTCCTGAACGTACTGAGATATCAGTTCGTTCAATGTCCACTTTTCCTTTTGAGTATTATAGCTGATTTGGAATTGACTGAATTGTGGAGAGAGGGAGTTCAGAACCAAGAAAATCAGGAGTTCATCCTCAATCTTAAGGTCTAATGCGCGGATTTTAGCCACCACATCAGACAATCCACCAATGTACTCCTTAATATTTCCTTGACCGTTATAGGTGGCTTGAGTCAATTTATGTAAAAGTGAACTCAGCTCAGCTTTATCCGATTTCTGAAATCGTTTTCCTATTTCAGTCAGGAAATCTTTAGCTTTCTCAGTGTCGGGCATGACACCCTGCATGGTCTCAGAAATCGAGTTCTTTATGATCTTGAGACACATCTTATTTGACTTGGTCCAGGCCTTATAGTGAGCCTTTGCTGATTCCGTACTAGAGTCAGTTGGAATAGGAGGCTCTACTTCCTCCAGGGCCAAGTCCCAAGTCCATGCAACCTAAGACTATTTCAACGGACGACTTCCATTTGGAATAGTTGGACCCAGTAAGCAAAGGTATGGAATTGAATTGTGTTGGAATATTGGAAACAGTCATAGCTGGACATTCAAAGCATAAAACTCACATTAATAATCAAGTCCCTTATAACAATGCATGAACATAAACCACAAATATCATGCATGTATATTCATTCGATTGATTTGGGCCTTCAATCAAATGACCCAGAATGATGATGGGCCATAATCATCAAAATCTGGCAAGAGCCCAGCGTATCATCACAATTCCTCCTTTGGGCGAAATTGTAACATACAGGAGGCTCTACTGAATCATGAAGCTGATCTATGCTAGTGAAATAAATCTAAGACGTCCATCACCTTTGGGTGAAATGAATCTCTCATACCTATATCACCATCACCAATCACTTCATCCCGTTCACACTTAGCCAAACGATGATACTTCTTTGTTCTGACCATCGCTCGCCTGGGTATGAACGCAACTGAATGCAATCCTATAATGGAGGGTTACTGAATTCCAAGTACAGAAGTCTAGAAGTAGAAATCTTTGCCAATTGAGGTCACTTTGGTGGCTAACACAATAAGCTCCAATCCCCACTCCTAGACTCAAGGATTGCTTAATGGTCTTGCCCACAACAGACCATATTGCAAAAGTTCTGATTCGGCCCAAAACACGGCTGATGTTGGTCGCCCATAGGCTTAAACAACTTTAACTGAATGATGGTTGGATTATATTTAATGATCGACCCTGAATATCAACCATGAAAAATGGGTAATGGCTCTATTTTAGACCAAATTTGAACTTAATAGTTATAACCAAGATGATTTGATTACCTAGGCTATCCACAAAGTAAAACCCATCAACCATAAACATATATTAGGTTTTATTTGAATCTAAAAGACAGCCCAGGTATACCAACACAATGGTTTACTTCATCTTGAACAATGCGCCCAAGTACCTAAAGTGAGCCCCTCAAAGTCCAAAAGAAGTAATAAGACACCATGTCTCATGGGTTAGGCCTACAATGAAGGCCCAGACCAGGGCCCAAAAGTATGCCAACTCTGCTGGAAGCAGACCTAAAACTTGTTAGAAACAGGCTCAAAAGAGAGTCCATATGCTGGATCAAATATACAGGCCCAACGGCCCAATGAAAATCACTTGGAAATCCAACCCATTTCATCTGATTTACTTGGCCCATCAATTAAGTAAAACATACCAACCATCAATTATATATATATGGCTTTTACTTGTACTGGAAGGATGACCCAAGTATACACAATTTAAATGGTTAAGATCAACAAGCCCAAGTGAACTAAAGCGGGCCGCACAATGTCCAAAGAGTGAATAGACAAATGCTCAAGGTTGGGCTCATAACAAGCATCCGATGGGCCCTAAACTGTCCTTGAAAAAGGGCATAGAATAGGCTAATAACGGGCCTAACATATACTGAAAACAGACCCCAAAATCAGCCCATTTCCAGCCATTCAAGGAACCCATCCACAAGCCCAAAAGAGACTCAAACATATTCTGAATTCAAGTCTCAAAATGGGCCCAAGACATGGCCCATATATATACATGTATGAAGACCCAACAACAGATCCAGTAGACAAGCCCATGAGCCCAACGGCATCTGCCAAGGTTGGGCCTAATATGGCCATCAAATAAGCCCTCCATAGGTCATCTTTTAATGCAACACGTTAAGAAACCCATGCCACCTAAAATTGGGCTTGGGCCAGGCTAGCGGTTTTTATTTATTGGAATGGGCCCATCGGGCCTGGCCTACTGAAATAGGTCTGAAATGCGCTTATAGGCCGGACTCATTGGACCGGGCCTGACCCTGTTAGACGGGCCAATCCGGGCCTGATCGACTGAACCGGGCCGCTAGACCCAAGCCGGGCTGAATTGGGTCGACCGCTGGACCGAAAGCCCACTGGACTGGAAGCCCACTGGATTGGATCGTGCCTGTCAGACCTGTCCACTAGACTGGGCCTACCGGGCCTGTCCACTGGACCGGACAAAGGCCCAGCCCGTAATCCAATCCAACAAAAAAACCGTAATAGCAATGGGCTGTTTTCCCAAAACGGCAGCCCTAACTGGAAACCCATCCCCAAAAGAAACCCTACCTTCTCTGTTACAGGGTGGAGGCCCTGGCCGCCGTCACTACTGCCCGCCGACACCTCTGTAGCGTTCGCATTCAACCACCGCCGGCCGGAATCAGTGGCAGCTGCCATCATCAACTGCCACCATCTTCATCAGCCCTCGCCGTCAGCTGCTGCAGAGAACGGCTGCCTCTGACAACCGTTGATTCGGTTTCGATGGCAACCGACGGCCCTAAAAAGCTGCTGAATCCAGCCGTCGAACGCAGGGGCTGATGGAGCTGCGACCCCACTCGCGGAAGAGAGCTGCCATTAATGGCAGTTTCTAAACCGCACCTATCCGAAAGAGGAAAGAGGAAGGGAAGATGGGTTTCGTCGTTCGGGTTCTGAAATCACACCGATCAGAATCTGATTGGGATCCGATTCCGATTGGTGTCCGCAGCCGATCGGGATCTGATTGGAATCCGGTTCCGATCAAGATGGCAACAGCCGGTATGCCAGAATCCAAGGCCGACTCCCAATCGCCGCTGTTGCTGCTGATTGGCAGCCATCGATGTTCAGCAACCCATTCCGCCGCGGCCGTGATTGCTGGCGATCAGGGAGATGAACCAGCTGATGGTTTGACATTGGGGTTCTGACGTAAACAGGGCTGCGGTGGTGGCTGCCTGAGTGTCGTCGGATTCTGCCGGTACAACACTATTTTCGTGTGTGTTTTTTTTTTTTTTTTTTTTTATATGCCAGCCACCGACGACTGGATCTCAAGGACCGGCAATGAGTCCAGATCTCTGTCTCAATGGACAGATCTGATTGTCCAGATCAGGTCCTCGAGTCATCCGTTATTGGACACGAATAACAGCCGCTGTATACATCTGATTGAAATCCCCAAGATCAATGCATAGTGGCTCTGATACCAACTGTGAATCTTAAACATAATGCGGAATAATCGGATCTTCTATGCATCAACAATGGAGATTTCATACTGTAATCTTAAAGCCATACCTGATTGGGAAGAGATTCCTGATGCCGCCGTATTGCTGAGAAGAACTCTTGGTCTTCCGCACCTAACACCTTTAGGAGAACCTCTCAATGGGGACTAGGGTTTTCTCTTATGTGTTGGTGAGGGGACCAAGACATATATTTATAGGAAAGAGGGCCAGAGAAGCTTACCCATCACACTTCTCTCCTCTAGGGTCTCCACACCGTAGGTTTCCATATCAGGCTTAATAACCACGTATAGGGAACATGGTTCAAGCGTCCCGCCCCAAACCTATT
This sequence comes from Liriodendron chinense, assembly GCA_003013855.2. Classification (NCBI taxonomy): domain Eukaryota; kingdom Viridiplantae; phylum Streptophyta; class Magnoliopsida; order Magnoliales; family Magnoliaceae; genus Liriodendron; species Liriodendron chinense. The sequence goes on along the minus strand of PVNU02000736.1, from coordinate 292,061 downwards.
TGCAATGATCACAACTGTTATGGGGCCCACTGAATCGCTCAATCTGAATAATCCAACGGTCATGATATAAACTGATGATCATGTGTGGCCCACCTAATGGAGTCTTACACCTCAATCCAACTGCAACCCGGATCTCTCCGTCGCTTTATCTGTTTCCTTGCCATTGATTTCTCCAACCACAGGCCTGCAGTGGCATACATGTTGGAGATGGTGACATAATCACCGGCAAAATCGGGCTCCAGCTCAAGCAGCCGATGCTTTATGTGAGCTCCGAGCTCAACGTTCCCACAAAGGCTACAGGCACTGAGCAAGGTGCGCCATACTACTGCATTAGGCCCCCTATCCAACGGCCAACATGAAGCGTGCAGATTGCCATGAGATGATCCATCAATATTCAAATTCCCCCACCCTGCCATCAGCCACTTCCACCTCCCGAGTCATCTTTCACAAGATGTTTTGGCTGCTGATCACAATGGGCAATGAAATTACGAATGGCTAGCAGACTTGCTAGGATTCTTGTTCAAAGGAGACTCACTAGTGGTGGTGCTACTCTCAATTTAAAAAGAGGATTCCAGTTGTTCAAAAGAGATGAATTCCTCATTTTTCCTTAGAATGACCGCCTCTTCAACTTCTAAGGATATGGTCCTGGGACTGAGATGGGAAGTCAAAGACATTATGATGTGGACATCGAGCCCTTTAGGGTTTATTAGTGTAGGAGGCGAGTGACACCTATATCTTTAGGGCTCGATAATGACGGGCCTGGGTCGTTCATGACGACTTGAGGAGCATTGAAGACCTTACACATGTAGTCCGAGACATTCGAGAAGACCCCACATTTGGAAGACATGTGTAAGTTGCTTGGAGGAGATGATCGAACTGCTGGATCATGATGATGATGTGATCGGACCGTTGATTCGTTGTGGCCTACTTTCGTCACACCATCATCGGAGCTCATTGGACATCTCAGATTTGAGTTTATTTTATGCATTTTTACTTATTTGAGTTTTGGGTTAGTGTGCGCACGTTTTTTTCGTGCAAATGTCTTTTTTTTTTTAAATTTTGTTAGTAGAAGTATTTTGGTAATTATGCTAATTCCAAATTTTATAAGGGTGTTGCCCTAAACTTTTTTCATTAGTTATTGATTATTGATTAAGAAAACCTTGGTGGCTCTTCTTCCTCCTCTTTCTCTCTTGTAACTTCATCTTCTTCTCCAATCCTCTTCTTCTCCTTGCTTCTTATGCCCCTCCAACTTCTTCTAAGGTAAACTTGTTATTTCATCTTTTTCTGTTTTTATTCTCTCATAACTTCTAGATCCTAGATTTGAGATTTGATCCAAAATCCCTATTTCTCAAATTCCAAAATCCCTCGATCCCTGGGACTAGTGATTCACATTGGATATTTGGATTAAGACCATGCAAGATCGGAAAGTTCCATCCATCGCCGGATCCAACATATGTATTATTTGAATTTCTTACTTCGTGGTTGTGATGATGGCCCGCTCCATTATATGTTTCTTTATGGTTTTCTTACTTTATGATGGTTGATGTTGAATTTTCATATTATTATTGCCTTTTATTTCCGCTGGATTATATATGTTCATACACATGCATCGTAGTTAGGCCGTCCTGCATCACATTCTAATAATCTCAAGGAAATTTCCTCAAAGCTTTCAAGGATGGTTAGATGACTTGGCAACTCGTACAGACTCCATCCAGTCCTGAGTTAAGTCAAACAGGATGAGTTGCGCTGAGCCACTCCCTGTCTCTCAATTGAAGCAAGAGTAGGGCTATCCACTGTCCGTCTGCTGTGCCAGATCATGTTAGGACATGAGTTACAAAAATTATGCAGATTTAAGGACCCAAGTGGACACACCAAACAGTGGGATCCAATGCGCACAGGTTGGATTGCTCATAAATACCACCATGGGTGCCTGTAAGGTTTCAATTGTGTGCATTTCCATTCCCAATGTTTCCTGTGGTGTGGCCTACCTTATCTGCCTCAATTTTGGGCTCATGACTTCAGATGATCTTGCCCGACAATGGACAGAGTAGATGCCTCAAACAGACTTCAAGGTGAGCCCCACAGAGCTTTTAGTTACAAGGGCACTCCCAAAATATACTGATTGGGCTGTAGTCTGGCTATGTACGATACTTGATATACAGACACCATGGAGAACAATGTCGTTATTAATGTACAAAACATTGGTTGAGCAAGCCTGACTCTGAATCATGGACACCTGTTTGTTGGAAGAAGTTCACCGAATATTTTTCATCATCAGTAGTCCAACAAATGTCCATCAATCATACTAATAATGAAATGTGTAATTCTTGGATCATGATACATCTGAACCAATGAGCAAAATTTGGATGGTCTGAATTACTTGCTCGGAAATTGAAGATTTAAAAAAAAAAATCTAGAGTGTTCGCAATACCGTCCGTCACTACCCTAGTACTGAGATGTTTTCCCCTCTCCATTTTTAGTTGAGAGAGAGAGAGAGAGGAAGGCGAACAAGTTGGAACAGACCACCTTGGCAAGACTTGGCCGCATCACCCAAGTCCTAGTTGGCCTGAGTTTTGCCTGACTTGTGGTCATTAACCAGATCAGATCCTTCAGAATTTGAGTCGAGTCATAGCAACTTAAACCATGTTTCCAAGTCACATTGTATAAAAATATTTCTTCTTCCACATCAGCAAATGCTCTGGAATACATGCCGCTGCCTCAAAAGGGGTGAAAAGAAGCTCTGAACAGAGCACATAAGAAGGGAAACCCCTCTCCACTATCAACATGCGGACAAAGGGGCTTGGAAAAGAAATGATTGGTACATCCCTCGAGTCTTAAGAACAATCCCCTTGTCTCTTGAAAGGATGCAGAACTCACCTGATGAGGCCAACCATTTTCCTCAATACACTTACTCAATTCTAACAACCAAGAGTTAACTCATCTCATTTTAGTTAATCGTAAATTCGTAATTATGTATTAGAGATTATGGTGGTTGGTTATATATCAAGAACTTTTTTTATCCTTACCAAAAGGAAAGAAGATCTCTAAATACAAAATTACGGTTCACTAAAATAAGATGGAACTCAATTTTTTAGGCGTCTATCAAACAGGCCCCAAGTGTACGTGAAAGCATTGGTGTGAGAAAAGGAAGCTCTACATGCAATGTTTCAGACTTGATGCAAAGCACACAATTTCAATATTAAGAGTTCATATATATAATATAAAAAACCCATGATGTAGATAAGCTCATCCAAGCATAACAATGCAATGTTTAGGATTTATTCAAAGCACACATTACCACACATAAGAAGTTGAACTGGCTCCATAGGCAAGAAGACACACATCATAAACAAAAGAGACATAACTAAGGACCACTTGCCCCCCTTATTTAGCTAGTTCTATGGGGACGATAAGGCCATGCCAACCATATGAGCGAATGATCTGGTCACTCATCATCATCATACTTGCGGTGGTGGTGCTTGTGATGGCTGCGCTTCTTCTTTTCCTCATCATCAGAGTCATCGCCCTGCCAGTTCATTTAGAAGGAATTAATGATACAAAAGCATATCTGTTACAGTGCTACCATCCATTGTTTAGATGCAGAGGTTTTAATCATTTAAATTCATTCGCAATCAAGTATGCAGTTCCAGTAAGAATGATCACATCACTAAGCTTAGCATTTGCATATCATGATAAGTAGCTATGTGATGCAGCCAATCTCCATCAGTAAGCTTTTAGAGTACTCAGATGGTTGCTTATAAAGTGTATGCATTAACTAAATACTTTGAGATTTTCAAGAGCCCTACTGATCCAATCAGTTTAAAAGGAAATATAGTGGTCTGATTTTCATGATTATCTTAAACAGAACAATGCACATAAGATCAGACAAAATCACAATGAATTTTGTATGGTCACTCATAACTCTTAGAAGAGTTGTGCAACTAAGAGGCTGATTTACCCAATAAGGGCACATTGGGGTTGCCAATGTGGCAGCACCCACAGCCCATCCCCCGTGGGTTCAAGTGTTTATGTGTGAAATCCCATCCGTGTCATCATCTTCTTCGGCCCATTTGTTCCTTGCAGCAATTCCCCAAATGCCTAGCAGGCTCCCTGGATAGAGGCATGGCTTGTCACCTATGATGTGAGTCTTTCCCCTCTCCTAATTTTTCTGCATTGAGCAGACTTCAATCCTAGTGGATTCGATCCTGCTCCCATTACAGATAAGGGCGTCGACCTCCAGCAACTTGCCTTAACATTCACCGGTCTCCATGATTGTCTCCACGCATAACGAATACTCTGGAATAATTGTCATTATGCTAATGTCGGTTTGATTACCGCTTCTCCAAAGGTCCGCTGCCTCTTCCAACTGAAACTTGAAGAGAACATGGTTGTCAAGGAGTCTCAGCACCTGCACATGGCTATGTGATTGTGATTTTTCCCAACCTTTCAGCTTTGAAAGAAGCTTCTCTTCCACTTCTAAGTCGGTGGCTCCAACCCCGGTAGCTTTTAGGGGGGCTTTTTTGTCAGCTATTGCAGCTGAATCATCTATAAGCTCTTGAAGGCTACATTCTTCCTTGCTTCCTAGCTTCAGAAACTGCTGAATAAGAAGAGCTTCGTCATAGCGTCCTACCACACCACAGAGAGATGTGGATTTTCCTTGCCTCTCCAAGGAGAGTTCTGGATTTTCCTTGCCTCACTCGATCTCTCCCAACCAGTGGCAAAGCTCCCCACAACTTCCCTCTTACCTACGTAGGTTTGCAATGTAATAACCAGACACGGGCACCCTTTCCTGCTATAGGACCATCTCCAGGCTTTGCCGATGAAGCATCGCTCTTTTAAACATCCTGGACTCCTAACACTCTTCCTTGGAACTCCAACTATGAAGGCAGTCGATTGCATTGATGGCTTCTTCCCAGAACTTGTATCGTACAAAACCGATGCCACTATGATTCAAAGAAGATCCATCTTGGGAAGAAAAATATCCTTCACCTTACTGCATTCCTCAAAGATTGGGAAAAATGAACGTTTGAGATTAAAGAGTCGAGATTGTCATCATGGCTCTTCTTCATCACCTCTGTTCACCCCGACTCTATTTTGGTTCCTCTCCTGTCCATGGTTCAGGAGCTTATACGTTCACCAAACCTTGGTAGGCTAGAACAGGCCGCATCAGGGAGAATGTCCAGACAATTATGCCTCACATGCATTGCACTTAGTTACAAAACACTACATCTTTTGAGCCCTGTAATCAATTTAATGTTCTAAAATATCCTTTCTTATAGAATACTAAATTAGGATGGGGGCAAAAAAAAAAAAAAACAGAAACAAAAATCACTAGAGCAAGGACTAGCTATCCCTCAAGGAAATGGATACAATTGGCAATAACAAGAGATGGCCTCAATTCACCTTTTTTAGAGTCTTCAACCAACTTTGCAGCTCCAGAAGTAGTTGGATCCCTTGTTAGCCCTAGCAATAATCTCGTTAATGATGAAACTTTACTTCCATGGGACCCTACATAACATAGAGGCCGAAGAATGGCACTTTTTGAGTCACCGTCAATCATAAGTGGTAACGTGACCATCGAATGGATCCCACATGAGCTTAATGCCTGTGAAGGTAGCTTCCAACTCAGCTTTGTTCAAATAACCAACTCCTACCAGCCCAGACAATGGCATCCTAACCACTCCCAATCTAGAATGATTTCGATTCCCAATCAAGCACCCATCAATTGTTCAATTTCAAAAAAACAGCAGCCAGCAACTTCCACTCAATTTTTTTATTGGATTCTCTTCGGAAGTCATTTATAGTGTCAGTGTGTCACACCAGTCCTTTAAGAGTTGTAATTTCCCAATGCCACAAAACTCTTTTAATGCGAGACCCCATTAAGCCAAATTGGAAATAGGCAAGAGGTACCATCAAACATTCTTTTATCATGATTGGGCCAAATGCCCAACATAATAGCAACATAGCATGTGGAACCATCGATCAAAGCATCTTCCCTCTCTGACAAAAAAAAGGCCCAAATTTTCAACTTGCAATTGAACACCCACAAATGCAGGATACACCCATTTGATCCAAATAGATGAAGGTCACAAGACCAGACATCCTCTGTGCCTTTACAATGTCCTGAAATTCCTTAGTAGATTATCCCTAGGAAACTGATTGTCAGATCACGTACCAATAGCTCTCAATGAGGGGGGGGGGGGTTACGTATGTTCAGATTGACTGGTGTGTTAGATGGGAATTTTAATACCAGTATAGGTTTTAGAAAGCATGTGGATTAGATCTTGGTGCAGCAACTTTATGGTTGTTTTTAAGGGGTTTCCTTTTCTTTTTTTATTTGTCTCCAAACTCAAAGAGCAGCAACAAGCATATGCCGTGGCATTACAAAGTAACTTGATTACATTTACAAACCAACTCAATAGACTTCAGACCATTAATCGAGTCAGATTGAACTAGTCTGATGCAGTCCTTTGAATGAGGGTGAATCAAACTGCAACGAACTAGTTCGTAGTATGAAGCAAGGGTGACCAGATTAGGTAACTATGATCTGAAACTTCACTATTTTCTATCTTAACCAACCATCAGACGTCCACCAACCATCCAATTCAGAGTAATTTTTTGTTATAGTGGACCCATGGGTTTGGAAAATTTAATTTGAAGCAAGCATATGGCGCATGATAATTGCTGTGTGCATGTGTGCATGGAGCATCATACTTTGCAAGAGTATCAAAGTTACAGGTTAGACTCCTACAATAGTCACGACTCTTTAAAAATGGCGACTCCTCAATATTACACATGGCATAATTGTAGGCAACTAACGATGGCAATGGGCCAGGTTTGGACCGGGTCAGGGTAGGCTCAAGCCTGGCCTTCAGTGAGAGACCCAAGTTCCAAGTCCAGCACGGGCCTCATATAGAAGGCCCACACCCAAGCCCAAGAAGCTTTTGTGGGGCCCAAGCCCCAGGAGGGAGCCTTGAAATCCAGTGGCACTGAAACCTGTTACTGAGCATCCTTGGATATAATGCCATGGAGAGAGAGATCTACTAACCTGGGAGGACAATCTCTTGGGGAGAAATTGGAAGAACTGCTTCCTTTACTTAAATACCCTTCTAACCAGGTTGGGTTGGGCTAAGAAGACTTGAGCCCAAGCACAGCCCAAAAATTGATCAGGCCATACATATGCCCAAGCCCGGTCCACAAGCCTAACCAATAGGTTCAAGCCCAGCCCAAAACCAGGTCAGGCGGGCTACCCTGCCCACTGCCACCCTCCTGGGCAACCCAAACTGTCCAAATGGTTGAACCAATTTTGCACATGCATGACCAAAAAATTCCACCAAGAATATGATAGTAACCATTTAATTTTCCCTTCATATTTGAACTGCTCACTATTTACATTTAACCATTCATTTTGATGGCCATGGTCAGGATTTCTTGATTGGTGTCGTTCTAGAGACATGATCCATCCACAATGTGCCCCACAATTTAATGGTCTAGATAGCCATACATGAGTGCCACATGTCGGGGGGATCTGTCACCACCATTCTCAAAACGATGAACTACCATAGGAGTCTACCTCCAAATCTTCTCCTTCAAATAGGGAGACATGTTCGCATGCAGCACTTTCTTTCCCACCATGTCACTTGAGCAGAACATCCACACCGTGAAAAGGTTAGGATACATCATAAAGATGTCCAAAGGAAAAATCCAGGATATGGTCCACTTATCAGGCAGGCTATACCATCAATATCAATGGATAGCCAGTTGTGTGACTCACTTTGTGGTTGTGGACTGCATAATGGTCTGATTTTTCACTCCCAAGTGATCTTTACTGTGCAACCCACCATTTGCACAGGATGTTCTAAACAAGTGGCACATTGGCAAGAAATATAGCGTTCGATGTGACTTTGCGAACTAGAACACCCCCCTATGAATTGCCAAAAGGAGATATGTAGTTAGAAGGTGAATCTTTATTCTGTTAGTCATGCAACGCACCCACCCTGTTAGTTGCGCAACACACCCACATGGTCAGTCACACAATGCACCCACTGATGCAGTTAGTATGTCTCGAACCTGAGACTTGCTGTTTGAAACGCCAAGGCGTCAACCAGCTAGGCTAACAGCCACTTGATATGTAGTTGGTTAAAGAATGTGATAGAAGCAATGCTGAAAAAGCTACAGGAAGGAATGAGAATGGGAGGGAGGGAATTGAAGTTCCTCCATGAAGATAGTTTCATGGAATGTCCGATAGCTGGGCTGTCGGAATTGTAGAAGGACAGTCAGGAAGCTTCTAACTATTGGGAACACGGATATAGTTATGTTGCACAAATCAAAAATCATGGATGTGCCAGGCAGAGTTGCTGATGAGATTTGAGGCATGGCAAAAAAAGATTACTCCTTGCCTTCCAAAGGGCTGCAGGGAGAATTATAAATTACGTGGAACATCGATTCTATTATAGTGGACAAGAGGAGAGGAGAATTCTCATTATCCTTGAAATGCAGGATTACTTTTTGCTGGAGTCTGAATTCAGTGTATGGTCCCAAAGACCCATGATTCAGAATTATAATTACATGAAACATTAATTTCATTATAGTCGAGGATAGGAGAGAAGAATTCTTGTTACCCTTGGAATGCAGAATCAGGACACCTTTTGCTGGAGTCTGACTTCAGTGTATGGCCCCAGAGATCCGAGATTAAGAAATGGGTCTGGGAGCAGTTGTCCAACGTTAATAGGTAGCTGTCATGGTGAGTAGGGTGAGACATCAACACTACCTGGTTCTGGCATGAGAAGTTGGGTAGAAGTTGGATCACAACTTTGATGAGAAAGCTTGCTGGGTTTGTTGATTCTGATGACTTCATTGACCTTCCGCTTGGTGAGGGCAAATTCACATGATCAAACAATCAAGATTGATCGGTTATGAGCAAATTAGAGAGGGTGGTGTAGGAGATGGATTCTGATAAGGTGTCAGGATCAGACAAGTTTTCCATGGCTTTCTTTCAAGAATGTTGGAAAACGATAAAAGATTTTATGCGTATTATGAAGGAATTTCAGGATAGGACCATCTTGGCTTCTTGAGTAAGGGTCTAAATTCCACTTTTTTTATCCCTTTACAAAGATTTGTGGATGCTAATTAGCTTCATTGAGGGTGTCTATAAGATTCATGTAAGACACTATCGTTGAGATTAAGAGAGGTTCTTGAGTTGATTAGCACGCTAGGGTTTTTGAGGCCTCCAAGACTTTATGTAGATATTAGGGTTTTGAATGGGAGAGATTTGAGACTCGAATCATACACAGAATCGCTCTGAGACCATGTAGATTCATGAAATTGATAGAAATAAAGAAAAGAAAGAGGAAAGAAAAGAAGAAGAGAGAAGAGATAAAAGGAGAGGAGAGTGAAACTGCTGCAATAGACCAGCTTTCACAGATCCCTACACCTCTTCTTTTATTAGGGCATTCACTGAGAATAAAAAAAAAATACAAAAAAGAAAAGAAAAAAGAACGCATGTTTAAATAAATGTAAAAAGAGATAAAACCCATGGGGCCTAACTTGCACATTGAATCCTAAAAAGAGGTCCAAAGAGCCCACTCGTGGGACCATTCAACATTTAACACAATGCCAACAAGCAGGATTCTCAAATGCACAGTGAGAGAAGTAAAGCATAAAAAAGAGCAATATAAGATCCCAAGCTCCCTGTTGGATGAAAAATAACAAAATAATACTAAGTTGTCAAAAGGTTCTATATAGTAAAAGTATTCATACAAACCCTATATTGGCAAATCTCTCCATAAATGTCAACCATCCATCCCCCTCCCTCTTTTTCTTAAGGGCCTGTTTGATTTTTCATATTCTTTGTAAATACGATGTAAATAGGTAATTATAACTTTTTGAGCTTGTTTGAAAATCCAAGAGTATTTCCACTTTGAAAACTAATCCAGATGGACTAACTTAAAATTGTGGGCCCAACTCTGATATATGTGGCATATCCATGTTGTCCATCCGTTTTATAGAAAGTTAGAAACATTTTGGGGTGTGAGCCAAAAATTTGAGGCCGATCCAAAGCTCAAGTGGCCCACACCAAAGGAAACATTAGCATTAAAACGTCCATCGTTGAAAGTATTTCCTTTACCAGGCCCACATTGATATTTATCTGTCATCTAACCTGTTCATAAGGTTACACGTACATGGATAAGGGGAAAACATAAATATCAGGTTGATCCAAAACTTCTTCTTTTTTTTTTTTTGGTTTGTGGGGGGGGGGGGGGGGGGGGGGTTCTACTTGATGTGTTGATTTTTGGGCTGATTATTTACAGATTTGGGGATTATAATTTAATATTTTTTGAGAGATATGAAGGCCAATTTAAAGATGTGATGAGCGTCTAATTGATATGATTGAAGATATGGGTTGATTCAATGGAAGTTCTCTCACTGTCTACTCCATTGTTCTTGAGAGCATGTGGACACGTAGGGGAAGGTCCCTACCAAAGTCCTCACCAACAACAGGCGACCCCAATTTATGAAGACACCAATGATAAAATCCTTTGATTGTTGAAATGCGACAGATAGCCCGGAATTAAAGTAGAAATTCCGAAAACGACGAAGAGATCCACGGAATTAGAGAAAAAGTTGACATCTGAGGTGATCGATGCATTAACATTGGGCCTACACTTGAATTCACCAATTGACCAATTGATGGATCCAATGATGGTGACAATCTCATTGATAGACATGCAAGTGGGTCTTAATATTCAAATTGAAAAACCTTTGCAAATGATGACTGTGGCACGAAAAACGGAGCAAATGTTTCAAGATTTACAAAGAACTTTAAAATTACAACAAACAAGTTGGCACCCACAATAGCGCAAGCGAAAAAACATCATCTACAGTGGACTCCAACAAAGGTTGTGCCAAGCTAATGATTAGGGTTACACCATCAACTTCCACCAAAGAAGAACATGATTCATCGTGAAGGTATTACAAGTCTAAAGGTTGAGATTGATTTCTAACTCGAGGACAAGTTCTTTCAAAGCCAGAAAGAATTGATGTAGGCCCACAGCACATCTAGGCCATTGTAGGGCCCATCAATGACGTAGGCCCACAACCCACTGAAAGGGCCAACATGTGTTGATTTTTGAGCTGATTACTTATAGATTTGGCGATTGTAATTTACTATTTTTTGGAGATATAAGGGGCTAATTTAAAGATGTGATGAGTGTGTAATTGATATGATTGAAGATGTGGGTTAGATATAGAGATATAATTGCTTTCCATGTTTGCTTTTCATAAGGCTTTTGCCAAATGAAGAAAGATTAGATTAGTTTGTAATAAATTGTGATTGATTTTTTTAGTTGTAGAGATTTCAATCAAGGATTCCTTTAGGATCTATAAAAGGCGGTGGTGTAGGAGTTATTGATTCGAATATTTTTCCAGGTGTGGTTTTTCTTTAAGTTTTTGTTAAAGAAAATGTTGATATCAATAAAAGTTCTCTCCCTCTCTACTCCATTATTCTTGTGAGTATTCTTTTTTCTAGTTTCTTTACAATTTGGGTATCGAGATCTCATTGACTCGATAACCGAGTTGCACCACATGCCCTAAAATCAGCTGGCATAATGGATGGACAGTGTGGATAAGCCATATACATCACGGTGGGCCCTACATTAAACAGCTTAAAATTTACTATTTTATGTCCTGTTATTTTGCTATTAGAACAGCCATTAAGAGGAACTATATGATACGTAGCCTGCATTGTTGCACAGTGTAGGCACGTTAAAATTCTGACAAGCGGGGCCCATGGTTCAATAATCCTGACCATTGCTCAGTTGAGGCCCATGATGAAGCAAGCTCCAAATTTCCCAGACTGGACAATCACAATGATCAATATTCAAACCCTTTTTTTCAGTTGAATGTGGACAATGGTTGTAATTCTCCTCCTAACCATCTACGTGTAGTCCATAAACCATGTCGATATTCGCTTACCAAGTAGATTTTTAGTCATGATTTATCCATGGTGGGATGGGACACAACATACCAATGGTCTAGATCAAAGACATGGGTGCAGCTTGTCAGAAACTTGTATGTATTGTGCAAAAATGTGAGCAGCATATCATATAATTCCTTTAAAAGCTACTGGAGTGGCTAATGCAATCCACAATGATGTGAAGGGTAACATAATCACAGAATGCTAGTTAAGTTTCTAAAAAGCAGTTTGTGAGAAGTTTCATAGACGTGAGAAAGAAAGCGATAGAAGTTAACATAAAAGTAGAAAAAACAAATCAACCAGTACCAACCCACATAGTTTGACATATAATAAATATGGATCTGATGTTTCTTTAGAGATCAAGATGTTGGAGTCTCACATCATCATCAATCCTTCATATCACAAATATCAGGAGAATTCAACAGATTAAAAGAAGCAAGTATCAAGTCACTGCCTACCAAATTGACATCAGAAGAAGTTGCGCATCCATCATTAAAGAATATGGTTATATAATCAAATGAAAGCAAACAAGTGACTGTGACAACAATCTATCACCTATTTGACATTTTGGTGGTGCAAAATCAAAACCAAGCACTGTGTGGATCATGGCAATGGAACCTTTTCTGCTGATGTGATTAAATGGAGGGGTACAAAAAAATCTATTAAAAAAGAAAAGACAACTGAGAATAATGTAGATAGATAGTTGTACTCACATATTTAGGGCGACTTCCATACCCTTCTTCCTGACCGGGATTATAGTCACTGGACTCCTGAAACCTGCGAGGCGGCTCCTCCTCCTCCTGCTTCTGCTCATAACCAGATCTCCCATAAGCAGGCCTTCGAGGCTCATCCTCCTCTCCCGGTCGCTCATAAGTGGAGCTCCCATAAGTAGGTCTCCGAGGAGGCTCCTCCTCCCCGTACTGCTCATAGCTGGGCTTCTGGTAATCAGACTGTTGGTAAGACGGGCGCTGGTAATCAGGCCTTTCGAAAGACGGGGGCTCGTAATCAGGCCTCTCGGTCCTCCTCCGAGGAGGATAATCCTCCCCGTAACCGCTGGGAGGTTCCGAATCCAGATCGTCTGCCCGCCTGGGAGGAGGATAATCCTGCCCATAACGGCTGGGACGATCCGAATCCAGATCGTCCACACGTTTGGGAGGAGGATAATCCTCCCCATAACGGGAGGGACGACCTGAACCCAGATCGTCATCCCGTTTGGGAGGAGGATAATCCTCCCCATAACGGCTGGGAGGATCCGAACCAAGGCCATACTCAGAAGAATGAGGATCGTCCTCCCGGCGTTGGGGCTTCCCACTGTATCCGTAGGCAGGGGTGTTCATCCCGGGTTGGAAGCCAAAATCGGGTTTGGGACGTTCATAGGTTTCGTCGGATCCTTGCTGCTGAGGTTGAGGATGATAGCCATAGGACGGCTTAGGCTGAGAAAAACCGTAGCGATCGTCGTGGCTGTAGTCATCTCCGTAAGCTGAGGAAGTTTGAGAGTAGGAGGAGGATTCGGGGCGTTGGTAGTCGATGGGGTAGCAAGTCTCCTCAGAAGGAGGTATGGGTTGCCCGTAGTTGATGACTATATCGTAACCTCCTCCGTATGGGGTCGGATCGAACTCTTCAAAATCATCAACAGTGTCGGCGTCTCCTGCTTCTCTTCTCCTACTGAAGTAAGACATCTCTTCTTTCCTCTGTATCAGATCTGGCCTGCTGCTATGGGAGAGGGGATCCTCCCTTTTATAGTCATTAAGCCTTTTAGTGGTCCTCCATCCGGACGCGGATTGAGCCACGTGCCTCTGTCCCCAGTCGAATCTGATATGAACCCGGTCGAGTACGGACGCGGATTGGCCGACTCGGATTCGGTAGTGTGACTCCTCGAGTACCGACGTGGGTGCTGGTCCTGCTGGAAAAGCTTTCTGGGCCAATATTCCCGTTATGTGTTTTATCACGCCGGTCCATCCATTTTGCCTGATCATTTTAGTACATAAGCTGAAAATGGGCATATGATCTCGCCGACGCTGAAGCCGATTCCGAGGAAGATACTGATCCTGAGATAGAAGTCACAAGGACTCAATTCTTAGACTCTTAATACCCTCCTCAAATCCGACGTATTGTCCGACCAACCAAACAATATTATCAAAGACCTACTCCAATTGATCTTCAAATTGAAGAACAACAAAACTTCTCCCGTCTTCATTTTGATGGAAATCATCTCTATGAATGGAACCTTGAGAGTATCAAATATTTCAACTCTGTAACCAAATACTGATTTACCAAAATGCTTGCCTAATAAACCGCCATACAACAGGTAATATACCCGGTGCTATTACTCAGGGATTTACTGGACAATTGTATGGATGGTGGAATGATTTCCTCCGACCAATTCAGCGTGATGAAATACTCACTGCTATCAAGATTGACCTTTAAGGAAATCCTCTCCTTGATGCCGAAGGAAATGAAATCGGAGATCAAGTTACCTACTTGTTGGTAAACATTATCCAACATTTTGTTGGATCTGTTGAGAGCATATCTGAGAAGAACAAAGAACAATTGATGAATCTCAGATGCCATTCTCTTACTGGCTTTCGTTGGTATAAAGATGTTATTCTCTCCAAACTTGACAAAATTTCTTCTTGTAATGATGTAATTTGGAAAGAAAAATTCATCTTTGGTCTTCCCCCTCTTTTTGCCGAAAAAATCAAGGCAAAGATAAAAGATTCTAATAACGGAGTATTAAATTACCACCGTTATACTTTCGGTGCATTAATCCAAACCATTTGCCAAGTTGGATTAAGCATTTGCACTGAAATGAAACTCCAAAAACATTTGAAACGAGAACAATCCAGTGGCAGAAAAGAATTAGGCAATTTCTGCTATCAATTTGGATACGATCCAATTGTTTCTCCCTCCAAAAGAAAAGTCCAAAAATTCAGGCCTTCTCCACACTATGCCAAACGGAGGCCTAGATACACATCTCAAAAAACGCTCTCCAAACCAAAACCTCGATTCTCTAAGAAGAAAGCTTCTTCTTCTCCTACCAAATGCTACAAATGTTGCCTTCCTGGTCATTATGCCAATAGATGTTTCAAAAATACTCCAAAACGTAGAGTTAGAGAGATAGCTGTAGATCAGCCATCCTCTTCTTCTGAAACCTCCAAAGATCGTCAGGTATGTGCCTGTAAATTCTCCACTGATGAAGAAGAATCAGAACATTCTTCGACGACGGTTTCCAAACCCAATATTTCTGTCATCACAGCCAAAGAACAATTAATCCTTGAACTTATAAATCAAGTTCAAGACCCCGAGGAAAAGGCTAAATATTTAGCTAAAGCTCTTGAAAATGCTTTACAAAATACTTCGGCTGAAACCTCCCAAACTTTTCCCTTCCAAAAACCCATTACTCAAACTTCTATGCAAGATGTCTATCAGCGTCTTCAGCATAAAGCCTCCTCTCAAGTCTCTTTGCAAGATCTCTACAGAGAAGTTAATCTTCTTAAAAAATAGGTTAAAACTCTAAAAAGAAATGTAGAAATTCTACAACTCGCAAATCCTGATATTGATCTTTCATGACATATTGATGAATACCTTAATATTGGTATTGTCAACGCCCTGACAACATATCAATTCCAAAAATGGTATACGCCCATTACCATTTCTACCCCAAATTTTCAAAAGGAAGTCACTGCCCTAATAGACACAGGTGCTGACTTAAATTGCTTAAGAGAAGGGTTAATCCCTACTCATTTCTGTGAGAAGACTAATAGCACAATTTATACTGCTAATGGTCAAGAGTCTCACATTGAGTATAAATTGCCAAATGTCCATGTTTGCAAAAACGGAGAATGTATACCACTCTCCTTTATAATTGTCAAAAATTTGCAACATGATGCCATTCTTGGTACTCCATTCATACTCAAAATTCAACCCTTTATCACGACGAGTAAAGGAATCCAAACCAAAGTTAATTCTGTTAACCTTTTCTTTGAATTCATTAAACCACCTCAAACTGGTTTAATCTCTGAAGTTGTTAACAGTGTTTCTCACAAAGAAACTCAAATAAACTACCTGAGAAATGAGATTTCTCACCTCCAAATTCAAAAACAACTCCAGCATCCAAATTTTCTGCATCAACTGAAGACTTTCCACAAAACTCTTCAGAAACTCTGCTCAGAAATCCTAAATACTTTCTGGCACAGAAAAACTCATATTGTCTCTCTACATTATGTAGAAGACTTTAATGAAAATCATATCCCAACCAAAGCACGTCCTTCTCAAATAGATTCCAGACTTCTTCAACTTTGTGATGAAGAAATCAAAACCTTACTCCAAAAAGGACTTATCCATTCTTCCAAATGGAGTTGTGCAGCTTTTTATGTTGAAAATGCTGCCGAACTCGAAAGAGGAGTTCCCAAACTTGTAATAAATTACAAGCCTCTCAATCAGGTTCTAAAAACCATTAGGTACCCGATTCCAAATAAAAAGGATTTATTGAACAGATTACACAAAGCTAATCTCTTCTCTAAATTTGATCTTAAATATGGATTCTGGCAGATTCAGATTCATCCCAAAGATCAATACAAAACGGCCTTTACAGTTCCTTTCGGACACTTTGAATGGACTGCTATGCCTTTTGGTCTCAAAAATGCCCTGTCTGAATTCTAAAAGATCATGAATGATATCTTTATCCCCTTTAAAGATTTCATTGGAGTTGTTTTTTGTCAGAGATGTAATTTAAACATCCGAGAAATCTTTGGAGCTGTTTTTTGTCAGTAATTTTTTCAGGAAACTTATCTGCAAAATCAATGACTCTTTGGATTGGTGTTATGGTGTTTTGGAAAATTTTGAAACCTAGAAATTGGATTTCTGTTTGAAAGAGTTTGATCTTTCTCAGAGAAAGCACCAAACCATTCCTTTCAATAACAGATTTGAATATTTCTAGATGTTTCCAATGCTGACTCGTATTTTGGGAAAAGCATTCTCTTAAATTGGTATCAGAGCCATCTTGTAAGCAGTTTTGTTTTGTTTTTCTGTAATCATTCAGTTATTTTAATCTATCAGTTGTCTGTGTTTGTATTGATTAATTTTGCTTGAGTTACTGTGAGCTCTTGTAGTTTTTATTTTTGCATACTTTTTCTCTTACAGATTTATTTTCTATTTCATATCTTTTCTAAAAAAGAAAAATTTAAAGAGGTCCGAGGCTTCCTTGTCGTAATACCCATTTGCCGTTTTAGCCAGTGGTGCGTTAGGCTTTTTGTGGGATTGATTTCATTCTTACATACATAGATGATATCCTCATCTATTTCCAAAATACGAGTTAGCATTGGAAACATCTAGAAATATTCAAATCTGTTATTGAAAGGAATGGTTTGGTGCTTTCTCTGAGAAATATCAAACTCTTTAAAAAAGAAATCCAATTTCTAGGTTTCAAATTTTTTCAAAACACCATAACACCAATCCAAAGAGTCATTGATTTTGCAGATAAGTTTCCTGACAAAATTACTGACAAAAAACAACTCCAAAGATTTCTCGGATGTTTAAATTACATCTCTGAGTTTTATAAAGATTTAGCTAAAGACAGAACCCTTTTGCAAAATCTTTTAACCAAAAACCCAAAATCTCCTTGGTCCGAAGATCATTCCAAAGCTTTGCAAAATATTAAGAACAAGGTAAGGCATCTTCCTTGTCTTAATCTTTCAAATCCAGATCTTCCAAAAATCATTCAAACCGATGCTTCTGATTTAGGTTTTGGAGGCATTCTTTTACAAAAAACTTCAAAAAATGTAGAACGGTTTGTTTGTTTTACTTCTGGTACTTAGAATCCTACTCAACAAAAATATTCTACGATTAAAAAGAAAATTTTGTCGATGGTTTCTTGTATTAAAAAATTCCAAAGCGATATTTTAAACCAAAAATTCATACTTCGTGTTGATTGCCAAGCTGCTAAAGAAGTTTTAAAAAAGGATGTTAAAAACCTTGCTTTAAAACAAATTTTTGCTCGTTGGCATGCGATTTTATCTATTTTTTATTTCGAAATCGAATTTATTCCGGGAAAAAAGAATTATTTACCTGATTTCCTTTCTCGCGAATTTCTACAGGGAAAACAAGTGAGTGACTCCTTCCCTACCAAAAATGCCGCCAAAAAAGGACAAAGGAAAACAAAACAAAATTTAAGAGCTGCATGTTAAGAGAATGCTTTTCCTATTATCTTTATTATAAAATAAATCAATAAAATATAAAATCATATAGGATTATAAAAATTAAGACAGTGATGCATTCAACAGAAATATGATAAAAGTTTAATTAGAAAAAGGAAAGGAGAAAGAAATAAAAAAAAATTAAATCAAAGGATACGTAGATATCTTTTTCTTTTTATTAAAAAAGAAATCTACTGAAAAATAATAAAGAATAGATAAAGATTTATTTATCTTCCTCTCTTTTTCTTGTTCACACACACACACACACACACACACACACAAAAGAGAGTGAATTTTTAAAATATACAATGTTATTTATTTTTATTCTCCTTGGACTCATAATTCTTTCTTTTTAAAATAAAAAAAGCGGTAAAAATTATAAAACGGTATGGATATTACGATTTGCAGGGAAGAATTGTTTTTTAGCAACTTATTAAAGGGTTACTTCCTTTTTGGGTAACTTTCAGATGGGCTAGGGCCGACCATGTGTGGTCAAGAGAATCTTTTATTATTATCTTTATCATAAAATAAAGTAACAAATTATGGAATTATACAAAATTATAAATGTTGGAGTGTTTGACAATAAAAATAAGTAAAGAGAGAAAAAAAAAAGACTCACAAGAGTTTTAATACTGAGGTTAGAGGTTTGAGTACCCATTGTGGTGTGTGTGGGTGTGAGTGTGTGTTGAAAAAAAAAAAGTAAAAAAATAAAACAACAATGCAATCAACAGAAACATGATAAAATTTTAATTGGAAAAATGAAAGGAATGTTGCCAGTAGAGTCACCTTGTGAAAAGGCCAAGGCATATTACACCAAGAACTTTAACTTCCCATGTGTTTTGAAGTTTATGGATTACTCAAAGCTGATATATGCACAAATTAAAATTAATCTAGATCGGACATGATGGGCCTTCTCATCTAAAGATTTGAAGCGATCATTTAATACAGGTTTTTAAAAGATCTAATGATAAGATTCCATATCCATAGACACTCAAACTCCCTGTAGAGTAGGGTAAAGGCACTATTCTTTGTTGAGCTTGATGGTGGAGACTTTTCATCCAATGGCCACCCATTAGCATGGGTTGCTTAAGTTGGCTTAAACGGTTCAAACACTGCATGCATTCATGATTCACAGCTCACCCTCACCCATAAGACATTCTGTCAACTCCCAGGTGCCCAAGACAATCAAAAGAATCTATCTCTTGGAACCCATGGACGGATAATTAATTTAAAGTAAATCACATATTAATCACTACACTAGTTACATGCTTACACAAGACTTGAGGTAATCATGAACAACGGCTAAGATCATTGGCTTTCCAGGGTATAATACTAACAAATACTAACATTATAGGCCCAAGCCCGAGCCCAAATAATTGTTGAGGTAAGGTCTTCCTTACTCAACCTAACCTAGCCAAAATATTGATAAAATCAATATTTCTCACTTGAATTTTTCTAACCCACCCATCGATCAAGGGGGCCACATGTATTAAAAACTAAACATTTTAGAAAAATGAAACCAACTGTCTACATTCAAGATAAGATAGATGGGTTTCTTAATCAAGGATTAAAATGACAGATTTGTATAATATGACACATGTCAAGTGGGGTTATGCCAGGTCAAGTTGGGCTTAAATGACTTGAGACCAGGCTTGACCCGAAATTTGATCAGGCCATGCGTGCGAGGCCCAGGCTAGGACTAGGCTCTGCCCAAGAGCCAAGCTAGTAGTTCCAAGTCAGTGAGCTACTTGGCCCATTGCCACTCTCAGCAATGTAGTACAAAAAATCCACTAGAAAACTATAGCGATCCAAAATGGGGCTGATGGGCCCGTGTGCATAAGACAGATGCTTAGCCCTTGGGCCACAAATTCCAGTCGAAGCCCAGAAGCCTAACAGGCCAGCTTGGCCGATTGACAGCCTAGCCACTTGAAGAAACTCACCCCGAAAGGATGTTATAACAATGGGAAGATGGTTTTCAATAGCTCATTTAAACTCTACGAGTCAAATATCATCGTAATAATCATTGAAGCCTGATCATGGGAGAATGGCTTATTTAAAGAGAAGTAGGGTGTATGGCATTAGCGATGCAAGCAGAGAGAAAGGAAAAGAGGGGATCAGGCAAAGGGAGAGTCATAAAATATCTGGGTACCTTGCCTACGTACACAATGCAGTTCTTCTAGGTATCCCTAAGACCTCTAAATTTATGTGGTATGGCCTAATTGAATCTTGGAATGCTATGATTTTAAACAATTCTTCTATAACGAGGAGACAAGTTGGAAGAATTTTATGCGGTATGGCCTAATTGAGTTTTGGAATACTGTGACTTTAAATAATTATTTGGATTGGATGGCACATAAATACCATGGCAAACTCTACTTGGTACAAAATTAATAGTAGGCATTTCTTCCCAATCCAACTGTTTCATATAGTATGACTTACCTGAGTTTTAGTTTATAATGATTTTTGGGTTGCTGATGTACGAGATGGATCTCGCTAAGTTCCATCAGGTTGAGAGTAACCAA
The DNA here is from genome assembly GCA_003013855.2 of Liriodendron chinense. NCBI lineage: Eukaryota > Viridiplantae > Streptophyta > Magnoliopsida > Magnoliales > Magnoliaceae > Liriodendron > Liriodendron chinense. Next base: position 271,371 of record PVNU02000736.1, on the reverse strand, counting down.
GCGTGGGTACAGAAAATCGGCTTTAGCGAGAGAGAAATTCGCGAAACTCTTTTTTTATTTATTATTATTTTTTATTTTTTATTTTTGAACTTTTTCCTCGGAGGAAAGTATAAACTATTGTTGACAGTTGTGGATGAAATCTTAAAAGAACATTGTTATGCCCGTACATTTTTAAAATTCCTCAATTATCCGTAAATTTATTTAAAATGTATTTTGATGTAATTGGGCGTTATGCAATAGACCGACCGTAGATATGAACGGTGCGTAGGAATCATTGATTGGACCCATCTCATCATGGCCACCGCCAGAGTCCAAACTAATTCCTTGTAACGCAGCTCCGCTTTGACGCTACTACGGGGCGTGGAAAGAACGCTAAAGAACGCTACTTCGGGGCGTGGAAAGAGGGAGAGAGAGAGAGAGGGAAATCGGCTTGTAAGGGACCGGCGATCAGGACCTCTACTCTCACAAGTCACAATCAATCAAATAATCAGCAGAGAAGGCAGGAGAGGAGATGGGTAGCGCAGGGCTTGGTCGGGTGATGAGCGTAGCTAAAGACGGGAGCGCGGAATTCAGGACGATCCAAGAAGCAATAGATGCAGTGCCGTTGGGTAACTGCCGGAGAACCATAATAAGGGTTGGACCAGGTGTCTACAAGCAGCCTGTTTATGTCCCTAAGACGAAGAACTTCATCACCCTCGCTGGCTCTCGCCCTGAGGACACCGTCCTCACCTGGGACAACACCGCCACTCGCATCAATCATCACCAGGTCTTCCTTCCTTCTTTTTTATTCTCTTCTTATTCCTTTTCAACTATTTATTTAATGGACCTACCGACTCTATCATTCAGGCCTCTCGCATAATCGGGACGGGCACCTTTGGATGTGGGAGTACCATTGTTGAAGGAGAGGACTTTATAGCCGAGAACATCACTTTTGAGAACTCTGCTCCCCAGGTACTTGTTAATAACATCTCTCCCAACCTCCCTTACCTTATAATTTCACTTGTTCATCTCTCATTCATTCCTCTTTCTCTTCTCCAGGGTTCAGGCCAAGCTGTGGCTATCAGAGTAACTGCTGACCGCTGTGCCTTCTACAATTGCCGCTTTCTTGGATGGCAGGTACCCTAAACATGTCCTAACTTAACTAGTTTCTTGATTTTTCTTTCTTTTATTTTGCTGGATGACATTACTTGCTCCATTTTGAGTGATTCCATAAGACAATTCCATACAACTTCTTTGGGAATGGCCCTCTCCACTTCTGCTGAAAAAAGTTCATTCAGTACTCTCCATCTAAATCATTTATACCCAAAGTTGGTGCAGGACAGCATCTAGAATCTAATTAAAGATTCAATATCTTCCTTGAATATGAAATTCCTGATTTTTTCCTTCATTGGGTCTAGGACAATACCTGGTACTCAGAGAAGTAACTGCAATGGCATTCAAGATTCGCAGTCTTCATGAAGTAGTAGATTAGATCTGTACACCGAGCCGAGTCGAATCAAGCTGGGCCTAGCTTGGCTCGGCTCGGCCAGCAGGAAACCCTGACTCGAGCTCGGCCTTTGAGCTGGCCTGGTAGGCTCGGCTTGGTTTGGTCGAGCTTTCAAGCTCGAGCTTTTTGAGCTGAAATCAAGTCGAGTTTCGAGCATTTCGAGCTTAACACGTTTAAAACGTTTAAAAATATGATTGGTCACACAAAGTTGGGAACGATGTAGATAGAACTTGCATAAAATGAAAATTAAAAAATATTACAAACTTACGTTCACCTCTCCTGAGATTCGTTTGGCGAGCTGGGGCTGCTATCCAAATTTTCGTAACCGTACTCGTTCACTTCTCCTGAATCAGAAGGTGGAGAGGGCTTTCCATCATACTCTTGTATAGATTCAATTAGCTTTTTCAAGCCTTCTTTGTGAGCTGATTTATACGGAGTATCCAACACCCTATAAAATTCACCAAGAGTGGAGATGAACTTTGATGCGTTGCTACTCTTCTTAATGCTCTTACTTAATCCTGCTTCATCATCGTGTTGTCTTGGAGTTGGAGGACATCGACGATATGTAGAAGCTTCTTCCAAACTACTCTTCAAGGCGAGTTGTAATTGCTCTTCGTTCAATGCTTTTAATCTTGCTTCTTCCTCTTCCTCTTCCTCTTCTCGACAACTTCTCTCCACTTTTCGTTTATCAAAACTTTCGGCAATTACAACTCTTGTGAAGGTTTAGGAGTGGAAGGTATTTTGTTCGAGTCTAGAAGGGCTTGAAAAAGAAGTTGAATCTCCTCTGAGGTTTTAGGGCACGACTTTGCATCTCCACCCCGACATGCTAGGTGCAATCTAAGTTGATTAGTTTTGTTAAAAAAAAATTCCGCATAAATGACACAATTTTCGTAGTTCCTGACTTTGGGGAGTGGACACAGGAACCATAGTCTCAAATGTTGGTTGATGGGTCAGATGACGACATATCTACACTCCATGTTTTCAAGACGTTAGTATTTTTGGCTAAGTTATGAAACAAATAGTAAACAGAGACTAAAAATTCGACGTAATAACTGTAAAAGCTAAACGAAATAAATATGATAAAGTAAAGCAATATATTGATGCAAGATGTTATGATGAGAGTATAAACAATTTTAACACTTAAGAAAATGAAATGGAAGCTATTCCATCAAGTATATTTAAGTACACATTCCATTCTTTAATACATTTAAAAATTAGCAAAAATCTATAACCTCCTTCATGTTGTTCCAGGTGCAGTTGCAGGGACAGTCTCGTCTTGAGACTCGAACTTATCCTCCTCATCCTCATTAACATCATAACAGCTACCATTCCAAATCGGACTTGGCCAATCTTGTGTACAAACTAATGCTTTGACCGTTTTTTATGTAAGTGAGCTTCGATGCTTGGAAACGACCCTACTTCCTGTGCTAAAGACGGATTCTGATGCCACGGTTGAAATAGGAATTGACAATATTCCTCGTGCCATCACTGATAGTATAGGATATTTTGATTCGCTGGCTCTCATCTTCCACAATTCCAAAACATCAAATTTCAAATCATGGTGCATTACGATCGACTTTTTGAGATACAAGTCTAGTTCTGATTCCTTTGTCTGCATATCTGTATTTTTTTGTGCTAAGAAAGACATGAATTCATTGAGCACATTATCTACGGGTGCAGAAGAACTTGGACATGCAACTCCTTTATCGTCTGTTGTGGTGGGTATAGTAGAAGCATACAAAGAGTACAATTTTTCAATTACATTGCGAACCTTGGAGTTTTCGATTAAAAAATAAACTCCACCATGACTATCTTGCATCGGGGATTAAGAACAATTGCTAAGGACATTAACAAATGACACTTGTCCTAGTACTTATCAAACTTCATTTACATTTCGAGCGTTATCTGCTTTAGAAATTCTGGACCCTCATTGGCAGTTTTGTTTAGGGCTTCTTTAAGCTTACAAATATATGGAAGAAACTGATTTGTTATGGGGTACTTTGTTCATGAGAAAATGTCCATGCAGTTGTAGAATACTTTGAAAAACTCGTGAACTTGTCTTGCTCTGCTCCACTCTTCTTCACTAGGCGACCAAGCATACATTCTATCACGCGCCGCGTATTCGGGGAATGTAATTCTAATTCAATAGCCGAATCCAACATTTCAAAAGTCTAATTCCAGTGTGTGCAAACATCTAACTTCAACGTTTTTTTGGAATTTCATATTTAAACGTTGGATGATATCATTCCATGTACGTAAATCTTAAAGGTGACCCCCTAATGTATATTACATTCTCCCTGATGTTCTTTATTGTGGGGTCAATTGTCTTCAACCATTCTTGTATAATCAAGTTTAGAATATGGGTACAACACCTAACCTGAAATATCTTCCCCTCAAAAAATAAATTTTCGGTTGGCTTGAATTGGTTGCGTATGAATATAATTAGACTGTCGTTTGTAGAAGCATTATCTATAGTTATCGCAGAGATTTTCTGTTCAATGCCTCACTCTTGTAGACAATTGTATACGTAATTTGAAATCATTAAACCAATATGAGGGGGACGAAGGTGACGGAAGTTCAAACTTCTCTTACATAGCTTCCAATTTTCATTAACAAAGTGTGCGGTTAGTGACATGTATCCATTCCTTTGATTGGACGCCGTCCACAAATTAGAAGTCAAACTTATTTTGGAGACTGACGCCAAGACTGATTTCAATTTCATTCTCTTTTTCGTATATGTTCATACACTCTCTTCACCGTGATTCGCAAGGCCTTCTCGACTTTTGGGTTAAGGAATTTACTATAACTCATAAAAAGCTTTATTTTCTATAAACCTAGATGGTTTCTCTTCAACGATCACTAACTGTACTAGTAGAGTTACACCTTTCAGCTTCTCTTTATCAAAATGATGAATGGAAACTGTACTGGTAGAGTCGTCACCTTCAGTCTTGGTAAACAAGAGCAACTGCTAGCCTAACAATGGTCTTTTTGGTCTTTTTGCACAGCTCTGTCTATGTCTGTTTAATTGAGTAGTTACACCCCTCGGATTATTCGTGTATAGTCTTTTGTAATGTTAACATTTAACCTTCTTCACACCATTCACCACGACTTCTTCGAAATCATCCCACACTAATGATCTCTTCTTTCCTTTCGTATGTGCTGTCGAAGAATCCCCCTCTACAACATGAGGAGATGTAACTGACGCACCAGGAGTATTTTGAACTTCATCGCTAGTTATCTATAAATATAAAGGCCAAATATTGTTAACTTGTGGTGTAAACTTGACCTATGGTGTCAACTTGACCTTAATGTGTGTATCTACGACTACGACACTATGACGCTTCTCTACCTAAATCAGTTACCCATTTAAGATCAGATAGATTGTAAGGTTTCGTTTTACCGATTTAACTGTCTACGTCAAAATTCTTATCTCTCCAGAATATATTGATCTCTTATTTATTTTCCATTGTCAAATACCCACACAAAGTGAGGATAATTGACAATAAAAACAAATGAAAGAAATGCATCCAAAGAGAAAACGGGAGATGCATAATGTAATAGGCGTAAGCAATTAAATCAGTAAAACAAAAATAATACAATTTGTTTGATCTTGAACTGTTAAAAAATGGGACAATTTGAGGATTGCTATGCAGCAAAGACACTAAAAAAATATACAATTTTTTCCTCGAATGCGGCTTTTGGAGGTCAAACGGTGATTGTCGGAGGTCGGATGGTGACTGTCAGCCGATCAAACGATGGGGCATGCACAACACAGGTCGAGAGAGAGAGAGAGAGAGAGAGAGAGAGAGGGGCAGTGGGTGGGGTTAGCCGGTCAGGGCAGGGGTGGCCAGCTCGGGTGGTGGGCTTGGGGGCCAAATGGATTTGGGGGGGGGGGGGGGGTGTCTCAGGGTAGAGAGAGAGAGAGAGAGGACGGTGGAGCGAGCTCGCCTAGTCGGATGAGGGCAAGGGAGCGCTCGGGCAGAATGAGGGTTCGGTTTTTTTAAGTTATATATATATATATATATATATATATATATATATATATATATAAAACTTAAAATCGAATCGAATTGAGCTGTGAACGAGTCGAATCGAGCCAGGCCCAGCTCGAGCTCAACTCGAAACTCCTTTCGAGCATGGAAAAACGCCTTGACTTGGTTTAGAGCTAGCATTCAAATCAAGCTATTCCGAGCCGAATCGAGCAAGCTAACCAAGCCAGCTTGACTCGTGTACAGCTCTAAGTAGATATATAAGGCGATGAAATGATAGAAGTGAGAGGGAGAGAAGTGTGTGTGCTGGATGGAGGGATGGATGGGGTCAAAATCTCATTGTGTGAGTGGATAGCATGGAATCTCACCATAAAGTTTCTGATCATGGGAAACAAACATGATACACAAGTTTTATGTCATAAAATCATGTTCCCTACACTGAGAATGGACGCACGCACACCAATGTTGTCAAAATTGTACGATTTATGATTCGAGTTGAATCGTAAGCAAAAACTATTTGAATCCCACCTTGAATCCCTTTTTATATGAATCCTACGATTTACGATTCAAATTATACTTGTTCTCTTTTATTTTAAGCTTCACTTGGCTTTCATTTTATGTTTTAAATTGGTGGGGGCTTTAAGAATAATTTAGAAATGATAAAATACTTTTTTTGAAGGATAATAAATTATTTTATTTTGTTCTTTATAGGAGATAAAATGATATATACTCTCCAATGTTAAATCATGGAGCTTTTTTTTTTATAATGATTTCTTACTTCTTCACTAGTCAAAACACTAAATCGATGTTTGACTTATTTTGAATGTTTTTTTAGATGGTTATGATTATGTTGATTTATATGTATTGTAGAGTGATGGTTAGAAATCAAAATATCTTTATTCGTCAGTCTACATAATCAAATACCGCTTTTCCATGTGATTCTATATTCAAGAAAGGTAACAAGAACATAAATTATTAAAGGATCCTTTTATGTTTTTTAAGGAAAATTTCTTAAAAGACAAATAATGAACAAAAAATAAGAATTGTTTAACACTATCATGACATGGTATTACTTGGTGCATATTGATGGCAAAAGGATGATTGATGAGTTCCCAATTTTTCTGATTTATGTTACAATTTGCGACTTGATATGATTCAACCCCTATTATGATTTGCGATACGATAACGATTTTGACAACATTGATAGCATGTTTTGATCGTGGATCAAATTGATGAAATTTAGGACGTACCTGGGAGCTATGGCTGGCAAAAGTTAGCTTCATGGGTAGCAGTTTCTTTGCTCCTAGAATGGAACAATTTCAGCATTTTTTAGACAATCCATGACTGGCAGTCACCTTAACCTGTCCTGTTAATTCTGTTTTGAATAAAATCATATTTGTTTGCATGTTTATGCAGGACACATTGTATTTACATTACGGAAAACAGTATTTAAGAGATTGTTATATCGAAGGTAGTGTGGACTTCATCTTTGGAAATAGTACTGCTCTTCTGGAACATTGCCATATTCACTGCAAGTCACCAGGATTCATAACTGCCCAAAGTAGGAAATCCTCTCAGGAGTCAACAGGTTATGTGTTTTTAAGGTGAGTTCACCACAGGTTTGGTTTTATTTCTAAGTTCACATGAACATTTTCATTTTGTTTCAAAGCTGTATATACTTGAACCAATTGCTTGAAGCTGCTAATGTCAGTACAGATCTATTATTACTTTGCGAGGAGGTCTTATTTCAAAATACTAGAACAGAGACACGAGGGAATGAACCTCTAACCGCATCCATGCCAGCTTACAACATGCCAGTCCATGTCTTGAGTCACACTTATTCTTTTGCATTCAGTTCCTTTAACTCTTTTTTTTCTAAATCTTGGAAAAAGGGAACTGTAGATTTTTCTTCTACGATTCTAATTTGGGGTACATGAATTGATTAATCAGGTGTGTGATCACTGGGAATGGGGGGACTTCATATTCATATCTGGGGAGGCCATGGGGACCCTTTGGAAGGGTGGTTTTTGCATACACGTGGATGGATGCGTGCATTAAACCCGTTGGGTGGCATAACTGGGACAAATCTGAAAATGAGAGAAGTGCTTGCTTTTATGAATACAGGTATTTACATTCAACTCTCGGTTCACTACATTCTTAAATAGCATTAATTCCATAGAGTCATAAATAGACGTTTGATCAAGTTTAGTAATGGCAGTTTAATCAGTTTTCAAATACTAGTTGCAAGTATCAATTGAGACTTTATATAAACAAATGTCTGTGTCAATGATCACCTTGGATGTCTTTTTGTTGACTTGACTTGATGTCAAATGTCCCCTATATTTCTTGGACAAAGGGGTGATGCAAGAATAAAGGGCAACAGTTATGCATTCATAGTGAACTTTTCGATCTCAGTTATGCAAATTCCTTCGGGGGCTTGGGGACCACAGAACTTTCTCTCCCTCAACAAACAGTAAACGGGAGATAGAGCCATCCCCTTCAGAAGCGAACTAAAGAGATTTGGAAGTCTCTTTTAGCAGAATATCCCCTCACCACCTATTCAGCTAGAATCTAATTCTGGTTCCATCTGTAGGAGAAAGGGAAATTTCTATTTTGAAGTTGCAACCCATTCTTAGAATTGCTTTCCACATGCCTGACGCCCTACAAATCACTGACAATCTTGGAAACCACCCTCCTTCCTCGACATCATATTTTCCTAAAATGACACTTTTCCATAGACTGTTCTCCTCCCCTCTAAACCTCCATAGTCACTTTTTGAGCAATGCTTCATTCATAACTTTTAATGTCCATACCATCCTCCATAAGCTAGCAGAGCCCCTTCGCAACTCACCAAGGTGGACTTCATTCTTGTTTTCTGAAACTTGCCACGGGAAGTTCCTTTTGAATCTTCTCCAATCTGAGTAACACTACTCGATAATGTATTCTGTAATGGTAATGGTGGCCATAACGGCCACCACCGTCAATGTTATGATAGGACCTTAACAGTCGTTACAGCCTTTTGTTTTTTGTTTTAAATAAAAACTTGTATTGGCCCCATAATGGACCGTTACGCCTATTACAAGGCCATTACAAGTCTTCTTTTTTTGGACTCCATAACGTGTAATGGATGCCATCGTTACTGTTGCTTAATGGCCATTACACCCCCTTAACGGTCGTTATAACACACTTGGGCAACGGAACAAGGCCATGAAGTATATCAGCATGCGAGCAGTAGCAGAGGCTGCTTTAATTAGAGTAATTCTTCCCTCCAAGGATGCGTATCATCTCTTCCACCTAGATAATTTCTTACTCTCTCAATCACCACATTCCAGAGGTGTTTGGTTGGCTTGCCAATGCACAATGGCAATCTCAAATTAGAAGGAAAATTTTCGGACTTGCAACGAATCACATATGCTTCCACTTCCTCCTCTTCCATGCAATCCCCAATAATCCACTTTTTGTAGAATTTGTCTTCAACCATGAAACCCCTCAAAGTATCCAAGGATCTTACAAAGGTGGGAAGAATGGGTTGTGGCTTGAAGTGGAGAGGATGGATGTGTGAATGTTTATGATTGGCTGCCTTCTCGATACTAGTCAATGGATCTCTGAAAAGATACTATAAACGCTCGAGAGGGATATGGCGGGGGGGGATTGATGTAGGGGAAGAACCCCATGATTGAGGGCGTGGATCACGCGCCTTCCTGCGGGAGATGGACAGGAAGAAAAACAAGAGAAAACTAAGGAATTTCTAATTTTGGAGTTTCAACCAAAACAGGAAATTGCTATTCCCGTTTTTGGATTTCGGCCCAATTTGTAGGGCCCATCTTGATCATTTATGATGATCCGTTCCTTTCATCTTGTAGAGCTGCTCAACGCCGAGAAAACCCAATAAGTTTCATGTTGATCCGAGCTACAAATTAACCGTGGCGTCCAAAATAGTATGAACTGTGCAGAAAGTTCTGAATTCCGCTGACTTAACTTGGAGATGGTCCAGGTGGCCCACCACTATTGATATGAAGAATCTGAGCCGACCATCTTGAAGAGTACATCGATGTCAGCAAAACTACAAAGTTTTGTGGCAATCAGATGTGTGGATTGCTTGTACCAGCGGAAGGAAGACGACGCACAATAGACGTTATATGGTTTGCGTAGATTTCCTATTTCACTTAGGAGTCTTTTCTTATCACGCAAGTTAGGGTTGTCAAATCACCACTTTCTCTAAAAGCTCAAGCTGTTAGAGGATGGCGTATGGCGTATCAATGTATATCAAGGGACACACTCCCCCACATGTGCAGGGTGGAACTCCTCACGGGAACATATTGGGCAAGGGTGGAGGGACACTCATTGCTCACACCCAGGTGGAGGGATAATCACAACTCATACCATAAATGGCCCCCCATGGGTAGGGCTGTCAACGGATCAGATTTGGAGCGGATCATAGCTGATCCAAATTCGATCCGATTTGTGATCCAGATGATCCGTATCTGACCCGAAATCTGACGAATCTCTAAACAGTTGATCCGAAATCCGACCCGATAGAGATTCGGCTGATCTGACTCCTATCCGACCCGATCCGAAATCCTACGCACACACCCACCCCGTTAGCTATGCACGCTGCACGCACGCACCCACCCTGTAAGCTACACACACATCCACCCCTGTTAGCTACGCACGCACCCACCCTGTTAGCTTTGCACGCACACACCCACCCCTGTTAGCTACGCACGCACCCACCCTGTTAGCTATGCATGCACGCACCCACCCTGTTAGCTAGCTACGCACCCACCCCTGCAACCCTGTTAGCTACACACGCACCTACCCCTATTAGCTAGCCACACACCCACCGCTGTTAGCTAGCCACACACCCATCTCCGGGCCTCCGGCGGTCGGCGGGCCATCCGGAGAAGGAGAGAGAGAGAGAGAGAGAGAGAGAGAGAGAGATGAAGAGAGACATACCTGGTTTTGAGAGGGAAGCAATTTGAGAGTGGAGAGGCGAGAGGGGACAGTCGGATGGAGGTGCTTAGGAATTTAGGGATTTTTTTTTCCTTTTATACTTGATGAGTCGGATCGTTAACAGATCGGATCGAGGTCGATCTGAATCCGACCCGATTATTAAACGGATCACATTCTTTGATCCATATTCGACCCGTTGATTCGGATCGTTGATCCGAATCTAGAAAATTCGGAGTGAATTCGGACCAAGATTTGGTCCGTTGACAGCCCTACCTGTGGGAGATAATATTTCTGGTGGCATATTTGCTACTTTTGGGATTTGAACACAGGACCTTCTGCTCTGATACCGTGTCAAATCACCACTTTCTCTAAAAGCTCGAGCTTTTAGATCAAGTGGTGATTTGACAAGGGTTTAGGGTTAGTTTATTTCTATTTAAGTTAATTAAATCCGTTTTCATAATTAGCTTTTGATAATTTTCTTAATGAAATTGAGTTTATACCCTATTTTTTCTTCGTGGATTCGAAGATAGGCTTGTGGATTTGAGTATCTCGTCGTGGATTTGACGAAGATAGGTTGAGGAGTCCTTGTAGATCCGTGGATTCAGATCAGTTATCCGTGGGAGAGACGGTGCTCGATCCCACAACATGCCCCACACGTCGTGGATTCTTGGTGGGGGCCAAGGAGCTTGGCAGGATGCTGGAGAAAGGACATTAGGTTGGTCTCATTCGGGGGTTGAGGATGAGGAGAATGGATCCCCTAATCTCCGATCTTCAATTTGTAGATGACGCCTTGCTTCTTCGCGATGCACACCCTACCTTGTTGGACAACTTAAAGAAGTTTGGTGCTTCGAGGTAGTATCGGGGTTGAAAGTTAACATTACAAAAAGTGAGGTAGTAGGGATCCAAATGCCTAAGGAAGAGGTCAGTCGGATGTTGGCGATGTTTGGTTGTAGGTGGGCTCTTTTCCGCCCACTTACCTTGGCCCTCCCTTATGCATCGGGAAACCGGCCAAACATCTATAGGACAAGGGACCGGAAAGGGTGGAGGTAGAGATTCTTAACTTTACAGAGCCTCGATAATTTGGAAGACGATCTCCTGTTTGAAAGCCAAGTTTGGGGAAGGAGTATGCTATGAGGTTGGCAATGGGAAAAGAACGTGGTTTTGGAAGGACATATGGGTAGAGGACAACCCTCTAAGGGGGTTTTTGGCACATGGTGTTAGAAGGGATGGAATAGTATTAGAGGGATTAACATCATTTATTGCACAATGATTACATGTTTGCTAATAGCAGGGTATTTTCACCATCCAATCCCATGTTTGAGATCAAATTCTTGCTATGGGAAAACCATTGGATTAAGCAAAATCCTGTTTGGTGGACCATGGAATTGTAATCAACGAACCAAATTCACAACGGATGTCGGTCACTTGTACATGTATATAACCATAATGTCACACGTAAAGGGCATATATGGATGGACGACATGGATAAAACACATGCATCAATGTGGGGCTCACATGTGCAGTGGATTTCAAAATCCACGAAAATCCCGCATGGGACCAAATGTAATTCCATCCCACCTAATCCCAACCCTCTCATCCTCCCGAAACGTCAGATGGAATTTGCACGGAACCAAATGCAATTCCATCCCACCTAATCCCATCTAATACCATGCGTTAAATGCCCCCTAAAGGTTGAATTCCCTTGGCAAATATTTCTACGAATCGGGATATTATGGTTGCAAGCATTTACTCGAGATAAAGAGGGGTGATAGTGTGGCCAAACCTGCCCAATGATAAAGTGGAGGAGTTTCTGAAGCTTCAGGTCTATCTTCTTAATGGTCCGTTGATGGAGGAGGAACGCATGATAGGATGATCTGGAAAATGGATAAGCATGGTCGATTCACAGTTTGGTCCTTCTACACGATGCTTCTATGTTCATCGGGAGGGGGAAGAGGTTCTTAGATGATGCGATTATGGTACTATGGCACTCCCCCCTAAAGTTGCAAGCTGTTGCAGGCTTTCGCTTGGCTTGTGGGAAGGGGGAGAGTCCTAACCATAGATAACCTTAAAAAAAGGTCATTGGTGATCCCCAGCATATATTTCATGTGCATGGCTAGTGTGGAGTAGGTGGACTATCTTTTCATGCTGTCCTTTTGCTCGGAAAAGTTGGGAAAGCCTTTTCACTTCCCGAATTATCTTGGGTGTTGTTGGGCTCGATTGGGGAGCTTCTATTGGCTTGGTATGGGGTTAGGTTAAGAAAGGAGAGGAAAACAACGTGGAGGTTGGCACTGCTTGTGGGCCTAATAGACTATATGGGGGTTTAAGAAACAATAGGTGCTTCCGGATTGCTCCAAGTTCGGAAGGGGACGCGGTGGTCAAAGTTAAGCTCTTCATAGTGAAATGGACCTCCTCATTAAAGAATTTACTGGATTGTAATTTTCTCTCTTTTGAGGATGTAAAATTATAAGGGATGTCATTATTTGCGCCACTACGACGTCCATTAATAAAATTCCATTGACTTCCAAAAAAAGATCTTACAAATGTTATTGATCTAGATTCTATCCACTTCACAAAACAGGAGAGTATCATCTAAAAACTACAACTACATGATGTGGATGCTAGCCTATTCAATTGCGTGGCCTTTTATTATTAGGCCAAGCTCATTCCCTATTGCCAACATTTTGCTCAAGGACTTCGCCACTGAAACAAAGAAGAAGGGAGACAAAGGATCACCTCACTCCCTTACTACTCTTGAAGAAGCCCTTCGGGGGGCCAATAACAAGGGACCAAGAAGTGGCTTGCATTCCAATATCCTTCATTTAGTGTTGAACCCCATGCGACTCATCAAGTATTGAAGGAAAATTCCAATCCAACATATTGCGCATCTTTTCCAGATCTAATTTGCACACAATCCAAATCGATGCATTCATGACCTGTGAGAGACCCGTTAAAATTTGACTTGTGAACATAAAGGCTCCTTGATTTTGCGAAATGATGCTTCCTAACAATATCCTTGGCATGATCATAAGGATCTCGAAGAAAATTTTATGAAGGCATCCTATAAGGCTAATAGGGCTGAAGTCTTTCAAACTTTCAGTGCCTTCACTCTTGGGGATAAGATCTATAACCCCTGTATCCTTCAACAACTGTCCTCTCTCAAAGAACTAAGTTATATTAACCAAAACACTCACCTTTCAAAAAAAAAAAAAAAATCCATTTAACCTCCTCCCAAAATACCTAGAAGAAAGTTGTTGGATTACTATCCCGTCCTGGAACTTTGTCCTCCCCAAGGCTTAACTACTTGTAGCACCTCTTCCTCAAAACCTCTTTTCAACCAAGCCGCTTCAGATTCTTGAATAATATCAAACTATAAATGTTCCAATTTAGGCCTGAGCCATCCCTCATGGGACAACAAGGAAGAATAGAAATTGACTATAGCTTCACAAATGGCTATTTTCCCTTTCTATACAAATTGAGTTGACCACTAGGTTATGAGTTTTTCGGTTCTTTAACTGTTACCAAGCAGGAAGTATTTGATATTTCTGTTACCTTAACCACACTGCCCTCAATCTGTCTCCATTTCATCTCTTCTTGCAGAAGACGCTTTTTTTTTTTTTTTTTTGAAGGATAACTTTATTAAAAAGGCAAAAGCCGAAACCAAATAGAAAGCCAAAGGAAAACAAAACTAGAGAAAACGGACCAAAACTAAAAATATAACAAGGAGGCCTCAAAGGCTCCTATCCCAATCCTCTAGCAACGTAGAGACGAACGTGCAAGCCGCACTGAGAGATTTACTAGAATCTCTGAAACAACGGTTGTTCCTCTCCTTCTAGATAATCCACATAGCAGCCACCAAGGCCTGCTTCCACCTCTTAGAATCCTTCCCTTTCGGGCAGCTCCCAAGCCAGGATCTCATCATGCTGCTGATCGACCCGGGCATGACCCACAGAATCTTGAACGTCGAGCAGATATAGTCCCAGATACCTCGGGCAAAAAGACAATGCAAAAATATGTGATCCACCAACTTTGCTGCTTGGACACAAATGTAACAGGCATTAGGCAGGATGAGGCCTTTCTTGCATGGGTTATCCAGGGTGAGAATTTGTTCCTACCCGCCAGCCACCCGAACACTATGACCTTAAAAGGAGCTTGAATGCTCCATAAAGGGGTGAGGAAATCAAACTCAGGCCTCACTTTAGGCGGGCGAAGGACCTTGATTAGGGAACGCACTGAGAAATGCCCAGACTTGTCTTCACTCCACCAGAAGGTGCTTTTGTCACTCAACCTTTAGCAAATGCCTTTCCACTTCTTGATCTTCCAACAAGGTAGACTCCTCGTTGCTATTAGGGCATTGAATAGCATTTAAAAGGTCTCTTTCTTCCTCAAAAAGAGCCCCAAATGGATTTCCCAGTCTTTTATCGTTCCTTTGAGCTTAATCATTAATCTATAGCCAGCCTTCCCACCTGAATATTCCCCCACCACTCCTTGACTTTAGCAATGAAGTCCCCATCTTCGGGCGAAGCTAGCTCAGAATGAAAGGGTTTCTCACTAGACTTTAAAGCAATGGGATTGTGATCAGATATGGCCGGCGGCAGACCATGCTAAACCACAACCATGAAGCATTCCTCTGAATCTAAAGAACCAGAAAATGATCTAGTATTGACATAACCAACCTTTTTTGTTGATTGGACCAAGTAAACTAGGCTCCAATTCGTGGATAATTGATCAGTTGGTGCTCTTCCAAAGAAAACCTGCATGCTTCAAAAGTGGTAATTTTTTTTTAGAGATCTTCAAAAGTGGTAGTCCCGTCCAACTTTTCAAATAGATACCTTATTTAAGTCCCCTCCAATGCACCATGGGAAGTTCCACCCGATCCCTGCATCGATCAACTCCTCCCAGAGATTCTGTGTTCTATTAGGATTGTTGGGGACATGCAAGTAAAAACCCACAATGCATCTTCATAGACCAAGAACTATGATATCTCCCCTTTTATTCTGTGTGACGGAGGGATCGTACCATTCGAGCCTCTTTTTTTTTTCATGCTTTTCTCGAAGGTCTGGGTGGATGCACAAGGAAACACATCAGGAGAGAACAGAAACTGATAACTTTCTTTTGACGTTGTCCTCTTTAGCTAGGACGAATCATCCCACACCACAAGTATTCCTCCTAATGCCCTCGTGACATAGGACAACTAACCACTTGCTCTAAAAGCTCGAACTGATAGAGCGTGGCGAATCAATCCCTTTATCTCATAGCCCAGGCTCCTGCTTCATACAGGCTAGGCCCTCGGCCGAACCCTCCTTCGTGGGCCGTACTTCACATGGGTTCGCATCACACTAGCCACTCGCCTCACATGGGCCACCCACCTCGAGTGTGTCCTCGCTTCACACAGGCTATTCCACTCGAGCCCGGTGTGAAAATGCCCCTGCATTAATCATCCCCGGTGAGGAGTCTCAAACATGAGACCTCCTGCTTCGATACCACTTTGATGCAAGGACAACTAACCACTTTGACCCAAATTGACCTTATCAGAGCCGAATCCCAATTTCCCTTTTTGGTTTCCTGTAATGCTTTAATTTGAAGTTTCTACGCCTTGTGTATCTTCTTAAAACACCCCAAGCCTCTCATATTCCAAGATAGGATCTTCATTTAGCACCTTTACGTGACCTTTTCCATGTGTTAGATCCCTTCGGAATTGTATCAGGGTGAGATACCTTGTCCCTTGCTCAATTTCCTTTCCTTTCTGTTGGGAAGTGTTGTTGTTGTAGTTCCTTTTCTTTGGTTTGGGTGCAGTTGTATTTTAGTTTTTGTATATTTGTATTTTTCAACTTCGGCCTTTTATATATATCATCATTGTTAAAAAAAGAAAAAAAAGAAAAAAAAAAAGATCCCCTATCCCTTTATGAGAGTCATAATATTACACTTCTTTCTTGAATTGCTCAAAGCTTGTCCCTTCTCTTCCTCGAAAGCTTTGTCCCTTTCATCCATCATCATAAACAAAGCCTCTTGGTCTTCTTCACTACCTCCAAATGATAAGAACTACCAAAACTTACTTCCCTTCTCATAGCATGACACGCCCATTGATTGGTTCTTTTGTCATGGTGCCTCTGCTCAACCCAACTTCCTGATGTCCCAACATGGACAGGGCCTGGATTGCAAACTTGTACTTGGCTCTCTAGAACTTCGGCGCTGAGTCTCTCCATCTCATACCATCTGTTTCAGCTGTCACCTTCTGTGTGTTTTATTCTGAACCTCTTAGGACAAAGCAGATTCCCCTACTTTTTTCCTGTGTACTTCTGTAATGCCCTGGTTTTTGTTACTCGGATGTTGAGCCCGTGTTCTGAAAACCCAAGTGTAAATATTCCACGATAACTCAAATCACACTATAATTTTTTTTTTTTTTTTAAAATGGAGTATCGCGGTGGAACAAAAGAGAGATCAAGTGTCAGGAATGTCCAAATATACATACGAGTATTCAAGTGGAGCCCATAGAGCTTATAAAAATCAAATGTCTCACAAATTAAACTAAGTAAATGAAATATAACAAAAATATAACTAGAGATAACTCCAAGCTGTCAGATCCATCCAACTCCTCATCCTTGCAACCTGCACCAACTGATATGATTCGACAGCGTCAAAACGCTATCATAGTGAAGTAGAAACCCTCCAAGATTACCAGGCACGATAACAGTTAAGTAGAGATCAACTAGAAATAATAAATCACATATTAAACAAGTTATAGAATTTTAGGAGAGATGACGTTTATCACAACTAAATATAACAATATAGCCAATTATAGGAGAAAAAAAATCCAACAAAATCAGAAGTAGATTTCATGCAAATTGTAAATTAACATCACAACATCCACACATCATTTTTTTTTTCCCATTATTTTCTTGTATAAATACCTGGATGCATGCACATGCTCTTCAGCCTGGGGATGCACATCCAGCTGACGAACTTCAAACTGACAGTAACATGGCTCATCACCAATCATCACCAATGTTACCTACAATGCAATGCACATCAAACCGATAGTAATGTGGCTCGTCACCAATATTACCCGTAAATGTCATGCCATTATATGAATAATTAGCCAACCTTTATAGTCCAGTTTACCAAACAAATAATTAAAAGCTCACAGTCATTATGGGGGGCACGCGTAACCTAGCATAGGCCGATGGCTTGGGCATAGCATCCCAGAACACTATCCCCAACCCATGAGACGTCAAACATAAAGAGTCCTATATCATTCTAACCAGAAATCTCTACCCTAGTGGCCATCTATTTTACAAGTATACATTGCTATCGTAAGTTCATGCCAAATGTCCAACAAAGAAATTTTCTTCCCAAACAAAGCCACTTGGGCAACAAGTCCATGTATGAACACCAACGAAAAGGGAATCTTCCTCAAAAAGCCATATGGGCACCAAGTCTAATTAAAGACACCACAAGATAAATTCCACTCTATAACTCTAAATGGCAAACAAGTCAACTTCTAAAATATATTAAATATCATTTCTTATCCAAATCTCCAAAAGACATCAAAGTCACATAGAAATAATTCCATTCTCCACATTACATCAATATGGAATTTTGAATATTGAATCACTTCAATCACGATTAATATATAACATGAAATATTACAATAATCTACATTTAAATATCATTAAATGATAAACTACTTAACATGTGTAAATTAAATTCAATCATAAGACTTATTATAAGCAATTAATAGAAGTAGAGAAATACACAATGAAGGGAATGGAAAGCTTGAAGGGTGAGAACTTCACATAATTTGGATTTCTCTTGCAAAAGGAATCCAAAGCAGGACAATTGGGAAAAGCTCTTCCACTCCTACAATAATTAATAATTCCAGTTAATAATCTAACATTTGTCTAAGACAACATTCTAATTAGAGATTTGGAGGTGGTCTCACCTCAAATTGGATAATCTTGGATCCAAGTCAATGAATTTCACTCTAATCCTACCGAATAGAAATAACTATGCCTAATTAGGAAATTCAACATCTGAATAAAAATGAAAACTACCTAATTGAAGGAAACTATGAAGGGACTACTCATGAGAGAACTTTCATATAAGGGCTATTCAAGCTCTAAATCCATTCGAGTAGGAGAGGACCTAAAATTTTGGAAGTATAGATTCCTACAGTCAATTTTCTTTTCCAAAACTGATATTAGACACAATTCTAATCCCCAATTAGGCTAGGATGCCATGGGCTGAAAAGAAGATCATACCTAATAGGGAAAAAATCATTCCAACTCCAACTCATGAATTGAACTGACAACTCAGCCAGGGGCAACTCAGTTGAAAATTTCTACAATGTTTGGAACAATGTCACATGCTAGATCCATTAATGTCAGCTACTCAACTGAGTTCCTCAAATCAAATTAGAAACTACTCCCTAATTTGATTGTTGCCTAACCAGATCTATCACCAAAAAGGGGTGGAATTCGATTCCTACGACAATTGAATCACCACAATCGGATTCTAAAAATAGAGTCAGCTACAACCCAATCCCACTACTAGTAGGGCTACCAACTACCCTAGAGAAGGCTGATTAAATACCTCAGTGGAAGCACTCCACCAGTTCTGGAATTGAAGATCTGAAAACCCAGCCAGTCCCAACACAGCTACTCAGCAATTCCGGTCCGCTACCTGAATACAACCCGACGCAATGCCAACAACACACCAGCTACTACAGAGCACCACCAAATGTACAAATCAGATCACTGATCGACGACACAACACAGTTCTACGACGGCCACATCTTAATGAAGACAGTGATGCCCGACTCGATGAAAACTGGCCACTACTCGGCCATAAACCACCAACAGATCTTCTTCTTCTTCAAGTTGCTAACCATGGAAGGTCCAGATCTGATCAAGAAAGCTTGTGGACGAGGATTTTCAAAGCTCCAGCTGCATCTCCTCGATGAATTTGGAGCTTGGGAGGCGTCGGCCGATTCTCGAGCGCTGCTGCACCTGGTCAGGAAAACTGGAGAAGAATGCGATCAGATCTGGATCTCTAGCTTCCTAGCACAAGACAGATCAGGAGTGGGTGGTCTGGGACTCTGGATCGATTCTATCTAGAGCTTCTAAATGCCAAAAAGCAAGAAAATCGGAATAAAATCCCTATTTATATGAACTCATTTCAACCCTAATCAATGTGAACGTTAATGAATGGCTAGGATTTGACTAAAATGAGGAGATTTTGACTTCTATGGACGAACCAGATGGTTTGGGAGTACATAGACGCGGATTGCCCACTTGGCAGTCCCCTTTTTGGAAAACAATGTTCCCAACCTGTCGTTTCGGCTAAAACCAGCACGAAACTGATGTTCCCCACCAAAAGAAACCTCCATGATTTGGTAGAGCATCATCCCCTCTACAATTCAGACGGTTTGGATTTAGCAACAGTGGGCCACATCGATTGTGATTGGGTGTTTTCTACCTTGCTGGAAACACACCTTCTCTTTGGACGGGTTGACTTCAGTCATGAAAAACAACTGTCTGGACTAATGGCAGTGGAAATCGACACCTAGGGTTTGCTTAATGTGACCTTCCACACCAGATGAACGAATTGTATTAAGCAGACTGTTGGTCGAAAGAAGGCCGCACTTAACCCAAAACGGACCATCCATTTGAAACGGTTTCAGCGGGAAACCAAGAGAGCAAAAGAGGTTGAGAGATTTCATGGTCAGCGTTGTTGACCACCTTTTGGTGGTACGGTGCACCTTGAGTGCACCATTCGTTGGTGCACTTCACACACAACAACGGCCCATAGTGACATTTATATGAAATCCACTCCGTCAATTTCTTTCCACTAGCCATACTAAAGCTAACACCCAACTGATGAGCCATATTGATGAGTCAAGTGGGCCATACATCTTGATTTGGCCAATAATAATTGTTTTATATACAATCCAATGGTTGGATTATTTCCAACTGTATATGAACGGTTAAAAATCCAAGGGACTTAGTACGGTATGCATCATTAGGTGTAATACCAATTATAGTTACATATTTTCTTATAATAACTCAATACTAATATCACATATATTATTATTATCATTATTTTGAGGAAAATAGTAAGACCACTCTCAATTAGCACAATTCACCAGGCTAGATCCACACTGCTCACCAACATCAACTGATCCCTTTTTAGGTCTTAACACACTATTAGGTAGGTCCCAAGTACCATGGGCCACACACGCGCGTTTGTTCATTAAACTAACGACTTCCAATGATCCAACAGTCAGATCATGACCAAATTTGATCATCAACGCTTCCCAAGGGTCCTAGCCTAGTCTAGGTGAAAATCATCTGTAGAGTTACTGATTAGATGACCTAACTATATTGTTTCAAGTGATAGGTCATTAAATTTGAGTGTTATGGTTCGATGAAAGGTGCAAGTGTTAGATAAACAATGGGATAGCTCGATATACAGATGTATATTGCTCCAACGGTCCAAATTTATCTAAAATGTAGATGAACATTCAAATGAGTTAGATTGTGTGAATTTTAAGTTCGATTTTCATGGTAACACCCAAGTACTGAAAGTACGGGGTGTTACAACTTCTCTTTGGGAAACACCATTGCAGTCACCAACCCAACCATTTTGAGCAGATCCTTCACTCCTGGAAGGGGGTTCAGCAGCAGATTAGAGACAAAAAGTGTTACGCAATTATCAAGCTTTGATTTATCATACCATACCGATACGTATCGGTATCTTCCATGAAGGATACAAGGTGATACGACCCCGTATCGGTGGGTGAACGACTCAATACGCAAAGCGATTTGCAAGCCATAATCTCCGCCTTCATTTTCAATGTTTTTCATCATGTTCTGTTCACGTAGTTCCCCATGTTTACCAAGGAAGTTGCTACAAAGGAGGAATCACCTGCAGATGACACGATCAGTTGGAGGTTTAGATCGAGTGCATCGGAAATGGGTATGGTTGAATGCCGTTTAGCTAGAAAGTTGTTGCTTTTTCCCATCTACGGTGTACCTTTCTGGGAAACACCGTTATGGTCACCAACCCCAATGTATGGGTGCACTGATGAAATATTAAGTTTATTATTATTATTATTATTATTATTATTATTATTTTTATAATAGCATAGTGGATTTTAGCACGGTTTCTGCTGTTTCATTGTATTAATCTCTATCATTTGAGGGATTGTTTATTTGCATTTTTTCCTTGTAAAATACGCAGGTGTTCTGGTCCTGGTTGTTGCCTCTCGAAGAGAGTAACCTGGTCCAGGGAATTGGTAGATGAAGAAGCAGAACAGTTCCTGATGCACTATTTTATCGACCCGAATCCTGAAAGACCTTGGTTGGCCCAGAGAATGGCATTGAAAGTACCGTTGTCTGCTTAACTTATCAGAAGCTGGATGCAGAAGATCCCCATGCACATCATAGAAGGTGTTCCGCGGCCAGTCTTTCGTTTTTGGACATCTTATTAGCTTGTTTGACATCACCAGGTGTTCACTGAAAATGTGAAGCTGGCAGGAATTTAACAACATTTAGTTGTAAGATGGTATGATGATGTCCTCATTACTTCTTCCTTGCGCCCACTGCATCAAACAGAAACACACAAACACACAACCACTCGCCCACCCACACACCCATGCCCCACAACACAGGCCTATGCCCATGCACACACACCTGTACACACACAAAACATGCCCATGCCCATCCCTGCGTGTGCGCTCTTCTAGATCTATGCTTAGTCTGGCAGCGTTGGGAGATCCATAATTCTCTGATTGAGTAGCTATATTAAATGGGTGACATTCAAAACAACAAAAAAAAAGAGGATATAACCTATTGAGAAATGCCAAAGAGATGCATGACACACGTGATTTGGGCCGGTCATCAGGATGGGCTGACAGTGAATATGCCCTGACCTAGTAATCAGGTTTGTCTGCTCTTCTGGTGGGCCACCCACACTGCAGAAAAATGTATAGTGAGAAAAGTGACTCGTGGTCTATATTGAATCTACATGTGTCCAACCTGATAAATGGGATGCTTTCAGGCTAGGGCATGTTCATGGTGGACCCACATGATGAATGGTCTAGATCATGTACTTGATGTTGGCACATGTGATGTGAATTCCTCTTTAATCCCTACTTGTGCTATGAGTTGCCTGGTCGATCTCTTGTGCTAATCTAATTGCCTTGGCATTTCACAAAACCCTTTAAGAGCACTGCAAGGGTGCTTGTGCAACCTATGAGCGCTGTTCATATCAGGTTGTCCTGACCATGGCATGCTCTGTCCACAAAGTTAGGCTGCTCCACTCAAAAAAAAAAAAAAAAAAAAAAAAAAAAAAAAAAAAAAAAACAGAGAATAGTCAATCTTCACTTTCAATGTGTATGCGAACCATGATGATTGATGAGCGGGCTGCCCTATGTTTGTGCTTGTTGGTGCTTACGTTCAGGTGCGCATAATGTGATTGAATCCTACTCCTGGTTGGGTTTTCTATGCTTTTGTTGTATTTTCCTTTTGAGAAATGAGTGGTTTACATATCCTATTGATGGATAACACTGATAAAACCCGTCCTTCATTATGATGAGAGAGCCCGCCTGCCATCCTAAGTGCCAAGTAGCCTTGGTGGATTTTTGATGGATTTTTGATGGTCCGTGGGATGAAATTCACTCAATTTGGATGGTCATGTCATTCAATTATAACCTTCAAATGGACAAAACAAAACAAAAAAGACCTTCAAAAGGACATTGAGGCAAAAAAAGAAAAAGAAAAAAGCAAGCAGGTGACATTAGGTGGGAAAACTACTGGAAATGATGGCAGGATTGTGTGATCATTATTGCATTCTAGCCATGGACGAGTCGCACAGGGTGGTCAACTGGGTTCTAGGTCCCATTACACAAAAACCTGTGCTGTATCGTTTTTCTAGCACCACTGATGACCACACCCGTACCGAGGAACGTTGACACTTGGACAAAAAAAAAAATTGCCCCCATTCTCTGTACTAGGAACCTTTTTGGTTGACCAGCTTTGCTATGGCCACAAAACATGCTCGCGTGCCCCCAATCTGCTCCATGCCACAGACACGTGTATCATCATCTTCTCAGTTGAAAATTTCATAGGCGATTTCTCATCTCCCAAATGTTACCAAGCGGCTGCTCTTCTTTCACACTGACATAACATAAATGCCGTAACACCATCTATTGTACATTTGCTAACACCCCATTTTAAATGCCTAGAATCCTATGTTAGTTCTGTACCATTTCGAAAGGAAAGAGCTTTACAAAAAGCTACATTATTATTTTTGGATTTTACATCTCGGCATCTTTTTTGTAAAAGTTTTTGACAGTCTGTACCTCATTAGTTTAGTTATCTTTCGTTATGGTGCCTCCTGTTAAATTTACAGTAATTAGATTAATAGCTTAGTGTGTGTCTGTGTATGTGTTTTTTGTTGTTGTAAATGATGAAAATGCGCTCTAACTGTGAGTCTGTGTATTGACAATCACTGAAAGCTCTAGGCGCTAGTATAAAGGTAGGCCCTCTTTAAGCCACCAGATGTGCCACCGTTCATCATGGGTATCAGATCCAAGCTGTCTACCAGTGGGTCCATCATGTAGATGGTATTTGAGTGCTAAAGTCGGCGTAGTCCCCTCGTCAAAAAGGCCTTGGGGTTGCAAGCAATGGACGGCTTAAATAGATATCTCAATTTTCTGCCAGGTAATCTACATATTGGACCCATTTGATGAGTGGTGTGGACCTCTCACATTGCGTTACGTACCACCTGATGAGCCACTAAGGTCAATGCAACATGGTCCCACCACTACAAGTTTAGAACCTAAGGATGCTTAAAATATAGTCGGGCTGAGGATCGCATTAATTACCCTGGAGCACTAAACGAGAATTGAGGTACACGGGGTTCGGGCCTTACCTCGTTGGTAGACTCTACAGAGTTTCAACTAGAGGTCCACGCTACTGACAGCACCAGTGGGTGCGTCCCATGACTGACTGGGTGGGTGTGGGTGGGTGTGTTGGGCGACTGACCGGGTGGGTGCGTTGCATGACTGACCACACACAAAAAAGGTACGATTCACGATGTAAGGCTTTGCATCGTTGCTTGGGGTTTTTAATTGTGAAAGCGGGCCCACCTTTCACTGGTTCAAAACATTGGTCAGATACTTCCTTACACGGACGGATCAGCTTTGATTTCTGAACGATTGTTGAAATAAGAACATAGGATTTTTTATATTTTTTTTTAATTTTTTTTTACCTGTCTAAAAGTAGGAAGGTATTTTCATCATTTACGAAAATTAAAGCTACTTAATCTAATTGCCGTTAAGAAAATGTAAGACCTAAACTGAAGGGCATTTTAAAGCCATTAAAAAATGAGGCATTTTAATGACAAGCATTTTGAAGAAGGCACCAGGATGTAAATTCCCAAATAATGGAGTGGTCCTTTACAAAAGTCTCTTTAAAAACAACATTTGTCATCCTCTTCACATATCAATGTACAAGCTATCCGGGCCATCCAAATCGTGGATCCCAGTGTGGATGAAGCAGACAGCTAAAATCAGACTAATCAAGCAATTCTAAGCATCCAATTAGTGGCTATCAAATGGATGGTCCATGTTTGAAGGGAAAACACTCCATAGTTAATATTATCTTCTCATGTGCAACTTTTCAGTTATACACCATCCACAGCTGGGTTAGCAATTTTGACAGTCTGGATTGGTGTACACCATACCACAACGATACATTGGATGAGTCATCACCATAATTTAGATGGTGCAAACTAGCGTAAGTCTAGTCCATTCTATATGGACCAATATTAACGAGCAGGTATCCTCTAATAAGCTGTCAAGTACACTTCCAATGGTTGCCTGCAAAATAGACCAGTTCGATAAGAAGAACAGCAACAGTCAAACTCACACCGTAAAAAAAAAAAAAAACCGTCAAATGTCTCTCACTCGACCAGACCAGACAGATACAAATTCACCTTACAGAGGCCACGACCTACTTATCCGGTTTCATGCATCCCTTTAGAGTGCAGACATAGAAAACAGCATATGAATTTAAAATATGAGTAGCATCTTGGGCAATAACCTCAGGAAATCCCAAGCATTTCAATTCAATCCAATCTCTACACAGCATAATAAACAATCCCACATCTTCAGAAGTCAACTAAAGAACTGAACCAGCACCAAGGTTCCATGTTTTAAGATAGGTAAATGGGGAAAAAAAATAATTCGACAAGTGCCCATCACAATTTATGACATTCAAGTACAACGGAAAGGGCTTCCTATCCACCAAATAGCTCAAAACGTCCTGGTGTGAATTAGCCTCACCTCATTGATCTGGTCCAGAATTTTCTTAGACTGAGCGACCAAACCTACTGACAGAGTGATGATCAGAGGAGACTGATAACAGATCGAGTCATTATTCTATCTTTGCAATCTTTGACAATATAATGATCATATTATTTGCAGTCTACATGCAGTGGTGTTGAACTCACCCCCTCCCATCATAATCTGTCATGACAAGAATGGTCACATCTTTTTTTCTTCTTCAACTTGTCCGGTTAAATTTTCCACAACCCATCTGCACAATTAAACAAAGTGGTGGTGGAAGCAGTTATCTACAGCTGAACAGCTAGGATGACTATTGAGCAAAGATGTGCCAATGATGCTCTGCAGGCAGGTTCTCCTTAATCTTTTCAAGCTTCTTGAGGATTTCTATGAAGGAAGGCCTCTGGTTCATATCAGCAGCCCAGCATTGCTCTGTCAACCTGAAATATTCAATCCCTATGAGTGAGAACTTCTTCATTTTTATTTTTATTTTTTCCTTTTCTTTTAATGGGCAATCAACAGCAGAAAACAAATTAAGATAAAAAACAGGATTACATGCTACAGGCCAGCATAATACTCACAGAACTACCAAATTAAACAAAGGAAAACAGGCAGACAATAAGGCAGCAAGAAGCTGCACCTCCCAAGCAACAAACAAGAAAATAAAGTTTTTATTTTTTTATATTTTAGTTTTTACTTTGGGATTCCCCACTAATGCATGCATAATCAATAAGAAAAGGGTGCATCCAGCAGCCTACCAAAGTGAGTAGTGAGAGGGTGCCAATAAAAAGAAACACGAAGGGCCCCATCAACCCAATTACGACAGAAGAAAATGTTGTTTAACAGGCAGAAAAAGCAGCAAACAAAAATATAAAAAGGCTCATGCAACTGTAAATTAAATCTTGGACTTACTCTCGCAGTTCAGTGAGGTATCCTTTGGCACGAAAAATAGGCCTGTGTCCTTCTGCCACAAACTTTGCAGCTTCATAAGGTTCATAGTTTGCTAAGGGAGGATCTCCTTCAAGCATCTAGAACAAAATTACAGTATCATTAATTAAAGGCAACAGGATTTTCACTTCCCATTTCGAACCGATCCTGATGGAAGGCCAAATTACCTCATACAGTATCATCGCGAAGGAGAAAACATCAACTTTCTTATCATATTTCCGATGCTTGAAAACTTCAGGAGCCATATATCGGTCTTCAGTTATGATGAAAAGGACAACAAAAATCAGTTCACTAAGCGGAGAGACAATTTCCTTCAATAAAGTAGTGGTAAAGATACTTACAGCTTCCAGTCTCTCCAGTCATTTTGTAGACATCATGAGAATTCTGGACTTTGATGAGCTTGCTTAATCCAAAGTCTCCAACCTTTAAATGATCAGCATTGGAGTTGACTAAAAGCACATTCCTGAAAGTTTGATCAAATTGAGCCATTTCTCATCAGCACCATGTGAGCCGATGTTCAAAAGGTCACTGATTGCCACGGAACTCGAAGAAGTCAACCTGATTCTGCTGAGCTCCGTGTGTACGAGTCCAAACTTTAATTAACCCATTAGAATATCAGCCAAACTGATTTTTTTTTTAACGAAATCAGCAAGGGTTTTATCAACAAAGACTCCACTAAAATTGGATTCAAGAACCAAACAATCAGTTTCCAAGTTGAAGCCAGGTAACGAGCATTAACATGGACACAACATCCAATCTAACTCACCTCGGCTTTAGGTCTCGGTGAATTATAACATTTGGCTCGTTATGGAGATAAGCCATGCCTCTGCATTCATAGATAGATGAGTGAACTTCAGGCTCACAGGAGAAGCTAGTATTCAGTAACCCATTAAAGAAACCCAAGCTTGTTGCATGTGTACAAATAAACACTAATGATGACAGGAAAATCCAAGACCCAGTACACTCCCCAAGGTTGAATCAGCATGAAGAAGTGAGCATTTGCATTAAAGGAAAACAGCAATTAAATAAAATATTAGTTACTAGATGGAACTTAAAAGAGAGTCTGTAATATCATTAGTTTCTCAAATAAAAAGAGACTGCTGAAACAAGGACAAGAACAGAACTTAGATTTGACCAATTCAGTACAGATTAACATTTAAAATCCAACTAAATGATGTCATCTTGCTTCCTCTAATTGTCACATTCACCATTCCCATAGATTCTTCCCCACCACCCCCCCCCCCCCCCCTTGAAATAATGGCTTTTATTAAGAGAAGAAACTAGAAAATGCCCGAGACAAGGGGAAGTATACCCAGTAGAACGAAGAGGCCTTGAAACACCCTCTACAGCTAATGAATCGGCCAAGACATTAGCCTCCCATCCTGCATGACTCAAAGGGTAAATGAAATGTTCAACCAAGAGCCTCCAATCTGAATTTCGTTGAACACAAAGGTTAGTTTCAATCGCTCAAAATGGTCCTTAGTTCCCCACCTAATTACATTTGAAGAGTCCACTTCACTGGTTTGGAAAATTTCTTGATGAGGATCCTCAACCCTTACAAAAGAGCTGGAGGTTCCACTAGAATCGAATTGACCCATTCCCATCACCATCTCCCTCTTATCTTCTTATCTTGGTAGTTCAAAAGCATTTTTTTGCAGGTGTTCTGAACATACCAAATGAGACTAATGGTCATAGATTTATAGTTATGAAGTGTGGGTCTTGTGGAGTTGAAGCCTCATCACTCCATAACCAATAAGGAAGTGCAAACTGTACAGTTATGATCCTATGGTGCAGTGTGCCTATAAGGTTGCACTGATTTTCAAGCCAGACCCAATGTTCTCTGGGTTATTATACTTCTACAAGCAGACTTGTACCTATGCATCACGCAGTCTAGGCATCTAGTTCCCTTCCAATTCAGGTGAGGCTAAGAAAATTGAGGAGGACATCTGAGCACCAGTCGGAGTATACCAAAGGAGGAGAGCTCCCGTTTCTTTATAGCTAGGTGAAGCATACATGGGGCCCCATGGGCCCAATTCGAGTGCCTAGCCCGTTGAAGACACCACATGCATGATTGTGCATCTTTGAAGGCCCCACACTGGGAAGATGCATGTGGGCTACCTAGTTGGATCATTCCAGCCGTTGGATCATTGTCATTGGACATTTTGATCATGGGCCACAAAATAGTTTAGTTTATTTAGTTTTATATGTTTTGTTATTTTCTGGATTTAGCTTATGTTTTTGCTAAGATTAAGGAGTTAAGAACAAATTTTATTTTATTGAGCGTCTTTATATGAATTTTTTTTATTTCAGATCGTTTTTTTGTAAAAAAAAGTATTTCTTGAGACTATATAAGGCTTGGACATCCACACCCTAGCCATTATTGAGCATATGAAATAAAGTATTGTTCTTTCAAGGTAACATCTACACTTGGGTTCTTACTCATGCCTCGGTGGTAGACTCACAAGAGTTTCAACATCAGGTCATGGTTTCGAGTACCCATTGTGGTAAAATCCCACTGTGGTGTGCGTGTAAAAAAAAAAGGTAACATCTACACTTTTCTCTTCTTCTCTCTCTCTCTCTACCTCCCACAATCTCTTTCAATCTCTCTACTCGTTTATTTTCTTTATTTTCCCTAAAACTCATCCCCATTCTCCTACAAAACCCATCTAAACCTAGACCTACCTACACCGTACTACCGTATGGACCTCCACACGAGACTGTACGACCGTACAACCACTCCTCTCTCTTTCCCCCTTTGTTCCTTGCCCCTTTCTCTCTAAAATCTATAACCCTAAAACCCTAAGTCTCAAACCCTAATTCCAAAACCTAATTCGCAAAATTCGATTCCCAAACCGAAAAGTCATAACTCTAACCTATCCAAACCCTAACAAACCAAGTGAACTCCTTTGAATTTAGAACAATCCCTATGCTAGATGGAAGTTCTATGGGATTGTTTATATGTGAGATTTGCGTTACAGGATTATTTATGACCTTGAACTATAGCATGTTTTGTTACTTGAGTTATTTAACTTTGTGATAGATTAGCATTACTTTGTGCTTTAAATTGTTCTAGTTAATCCGTTTGTGATCTCATTGCATCATTTTAGGTCAAACCATCTATCCTACATAAAAAATGCCTCAAAGGAACTTCAATCCTTCAGTGTCTACTTTTCAACAGACAGACTTGAAAAAATAAAAAATAAAAACATGAAATATGAGAGTTTTTCTCATATTAGTGCAATGTAGATATGATAATTTTATAAGACAGCAGAAAACTGTGTCCATGGTTTCAAGTTGGTCCAACTTATCCTGTATTGGGACAAGTTGACCTGAATTTGGGCAAATTGAGGTGAGTTGGGGCAAGCTGTAGCTGTGGTTTAAGGGTGTTGTTCATCATGTTGATTGTCCATTGTATACCAACGAATCTACCGGTTAAGGAATCAACATTCCACGCTTATGTTCCATATATCATGTAATGTGGGCCCCACCATTTAGACGGTTCAA
Organism: Liriodendron chinense; assembly: GCA_003013855.2. Lineage (NCBI taxonomy): Eukaryota > Viridiplantae > Streptophyta > Magnoliopsida > Magnoliales > Magnoliaceae > Liriodendron > Liriodendron chinense. Next base: position 241,145 of record PVNU02000736.1, on the reverse strand, counting down.
TTTGTGTCACACATATCACATATGCCATGTGTGCAATTTCTTGGCGCCTTGGTATCATCCATCACACTCTACCAGTGTAAATGAGTTCTCTTGAACATGTTGCGGGCTTAGCGAAGCTATTAAGTAGGGGCTAGGCGCCTATGTTAGTTTAGCTCCATTTTGAGAGTGGGGCTACTCATCCTCCTTGCATCACATGTGGCACTGTGGTCCAGCTATCCTCACCATCCAAATCGTGAGTCCCATCATTGATGGACTGCATCTAAAATCACACTGTTCAGGCAATCCTAGCCATCCAGATAATGGTCATCAGATGGATGCTTAAAAGAAAAATATCTGGTGGTCCAAATTTAATGGGAAAAGTCAGATGGGTAATATTATCTTCACACGTTTTTTTTAATGCTTTATACATCTATGTAGGTCAGCTATTTGGACGATCTGGATTGCTGTACAACTACGTCAGGACAAAGCTCTTTTATTTTGAAGAAGAAGAAGGACAAAGGAAGAAGGAGAAGAAGAGAACATTAATAGTTGCGTTTTTTCTTCTTTTTTTTTCTTGTGCCAAACCACACACATGACACGTGCAAGATTCGAGCTTGCCGTGGTCTCTAGGTATGCCTTTTCTTTTCTTCTTGTGCTAAATCACACACGTGCAATATTCCACCATGGCAGCCGCACTGTTTAAATCTTGTGTGCAGAAAATCAGGCCATCATGGCCACCACAAATGTGCATGGGATTTTTTTTTAATATTTGTTTTTTTATTTTTCTATTTTTATGAATGTTAAGTATTTTTTACTATTTTGTGTAATCTGAGGGAACTCGTCCTGTATTGGACAAGTCATATCAGTCTGAGCAATATGACTTGGTCTGTTACTAGGACAAGTCACATCGAAAACAAAGTCTTCAAACCATGCCTTTGACAATGGTATAAAACCATATTCAGCCTTTGTTTTGCAGCGGCTTATCAATAAAGTTGTTACCCTTAAGATAAAAAGTGACACAAAACTATAGGGCTCGATTGGGAGCTTGTAATTGGAGGTAAATGAATTGGGAGTAAATGGCTTACTTAGTTGTGCTTGGATGGGAGTAAATGAAATGCATTTGAAATCCAAATATTCTGTTTGGATGGGAGTAGATGGGAGGAATTGGAATGCGTAGGAATTTTTCAATATATTCACAGCCCACAGGAACCTATATGATATCCCAAATCACATTTAATATCTCAAATCGGTGTCACATGTGATATTTAATAGAATGATTATAATAAGCCCATTGAAATATATACTTTTGCCAAAAAAGAGGAAATTTTGAGCCTCGGGTGGGCCACAACTGTAAGGATCACAAACAAGCAACTTGACAACGTTTTTTAACTATCCATTTAGATGGTCAACCTTTGGACGGTTTGGATCATTTTATTGGCGTGATTTGAGCGATGTAGCCGATAATTAGATTGATTTGGAGTATCATTAGCGTGCCACATGTATGGCGGACATGTACGTAGCGGTACTTTTGTTTACTCATGTGACTCTCCGAGGAGCTCAAAAAGGCATTTCACCCCATTTGCTTCCAAATCCTCTCTCGTAAGGAGGATTTCATTTGGAAGCCCATTTACTCCCATTTTATTTCATTTCCATGCATTTACTCCCATCCAAACACACTTCAAATGTCATTTACCTCCATTTACTCCCATCCAAACGGCCCTATAGAGGAAGAGGAAGAGGAAGAGTTTACACATTGTTTATATAGATATGAAGAATCTGAAGAAAGAATGACAATATCCAAGGAGGTTATGTGGGGTGATGAGGAAAGGAGTCATGAGAAAATATCAACACGAGGATGCTTTTACAAGAATGAGAACAGCTTGTGGCCAAACAAATGAGTTCCTAATAGCAGCGGCTCTTCATCAAAGGTTGCCTTTTAAGTCCCCACCTCTTTGCACTTGTTATAAATGAATTAATTGTCTGTCTCCAGGATGAGGGTTATAGATGAATTAATCAACCAGTCTCCTTCAATGAGGGTCCTTATTTTTTTTATTTCCGGGATGATGGGGAATGCTAAATTGGAGGTAGGAAGGAAGATTTCTAGAGGCTTAAAAATTTGCAGAACCAAAAAGTAGTATGTAGAATGCAACTTTGGTAGGAACATTTATAGAAGCAATCTGTAAAACCCAAGAGAGAAGGAAAGAGAAGAAAACTTTGTATCCTCTCCTCTCCTTTTTTCCTTTTTTTTTTTTTTTTGTGAAACTATGACAATTTTATTTATGAGAGGCCACAGCCTAATGAATACAAGAGATCCTCTCCTCTTATCTTTTTGAATGATGAGAATTATGTCCTCTCCTCTACCTTAGGCTTTATTTATATTTGTTATTCAAATTCAAGATAAAAGAGATAAGAGACTAAAGAGAGATAAGAGAAGAGATACTAATCCCAATCTCTAAAAGAGATACATGACAATCTTAAGATATGGTACTCTCGAGTACCAGGCATCAAATGCACCAACACTTGCCCCATGCGCCACATGTACGCCAAAATCCTGTGTATACTAACACCACTTTAGTAATTGAGGACCATGAGATTCCTCAAAGCATTTATTTTGTTCCCTTAGCCCTATTATTCAAAAGGATGAAGAGGTTGATGAAGATGTTTCCAATGGAATAAGAGATGGGTAGATGAAGTTGAGATGTGAATTTAAAGTATTATGTAAGTGTAAAGGAATTTTTTATGAGATAGACATTTGAAAAACTATGCTTGATGATCCTTCAAATTTTTTTTTATGCTTAATGGCAAAGTGTTGCAACTAGAAGGAGATATTGCAAAAGCATGTGTTGTAGAGATAGAATGCTATCTAAAGCAGTGTAGGAGTAGTCCCAATGAGAGAAAATGATGGGGAAGAAATTGAGATAGTTCAGTAATATGCAGCAAAGAAATGGGCATCAGTAAGGAGGGAAACTTTCATCTAGGTTAATGTCCTGAAAGAAGGATGAGACGAATACTTAGAAGGACTGGATCAAGGTGGAGAAAGGGATTGGAAGGCTTGTCCACCTACCACGGAGGCAAGGATAAGAACTTAGAAACAAATGGCAAACCATGATTCATAAAGATGGCCCCAAATAGTGGACAAGCATACAAAGAAGACAAGCACGATAATGACATACAAAAACATGACCTCAAGCAGGACTTTCTACTTCGCACTTGCACCAAGGAACTCTACTTCCTCAGGATGTGAGAAGAAACTGAAACATTCCAGTTTTAGTCTGACCTTAAAAAATAAAATAAAATAAATCTCAAGAATAATCTTCTCATCCATGCCCATGTGGCCAAAATTTCAAGTGTTGTTGTATCACAGATAACACCAATGCACTTAGATCATGCCTTTAGGACCAAATTGCATGGTATAAAATCAACCTAAAAAATGGTTGTTTCTGATTAAGGATGAGCTTTTTCTTCATAATTAATGATTTTGCTTGCCATCATCTCAAAGGAGGACACCTTGCATAAATTCCCTAGGGGGTTTGAGTTCTGGAAAGAGAACTAGACATATTAAACACTCTAACAGAAGATGATATGTTTGGTGTGTTATATTGGAAATAAAAAGGAAGAAATCTTTTGATGGAGCTTCCGAAAGTTCCTTGTATTACCTGGCAATGTCTAGTGCAAAGTTAATAGCAGTCGATGGATTAAGAGAGCCCTTTTCCTTGAGGAACTGATGCAGATCACCCTAAAACAGCACACAGACAATATCCCATTACTCAGCCCACTGCAAATTAACTTCCACAGCCAGAAACCAAAAAAAAAAAACGGTTGTGAACATTGAAAGAAATTGAGCATCTATATATATCACCCCTCTCAGATATTCAGTGATTAGCATCAGAGGTTTCCTCTCTGTGACTGCTCCGAGGAACTGGACAATATTGGGGTGGCGCAGCTTCACTAGCAAATTGACCTCATGCCTGAAGTCTTGGCTGAATCATGAGAGCACACAACTAGTAAGGAACATAAACTGTCTCTAATTGCTGGGAAAAGCATGTGTTCAGCATAAAAGAGATCCAGCATGTATTTCAAGCATTGAAAATGACATCAAAGACTCAGAACTACAGGAAATTGCCTGAAAAAAAAAAACTACAGTTGAGCTCTTTAAACACTCTTGAAGATGTGCACCAGCCATTAGTAACTTCACCAAATATGCACTCTCGAATGATTGAAAAGTAGGTTTCATAAATACTTTGATATCCTGGACTAAGTCATTAATGCTTCTTACACTTTCTGGTTCTCTAGACAACCCTCAAGGGTGACAGAAACAAATTAAACATAAAGGTGAGAAGAACATGATGCTATTTCTAGAGTATGGATTCATCCTTTGTATTGATTGGATGATAAAATCATTTGTGCTGAACACTTCATACAATTCAACTTAACTTGTAAAATTATGAGCCAGTACATCATAAAGAGCTATGCAGAGCCATGTGCAATGCCCCCCCAAACACCCCCGCTCCCTCTCTCTCTGAGACAGAGACACGATATTACTCAAAGTGCCAAATAAATTGTATGGCATTTTGAAGTTACACATTATTCACTGGATCTTAGTTTTTCTTTAATTTCGGTAGATGATCTGTATCTCTTGAGACATAATGAATGGTGTGCATCAGTACACTGATCTCCAGGGATCCCATGGCCTTTTTAACTGGTTAAAAGAACTGTCCCATCTCCCATGTGTAAAACTCATTGATAGAATAACGAAGTCAATTCAATCTGACCATGCTCTGAGAATTTGAGTCCAAATTCTGTTTTCCTTTCTTTTGAAAAGTCAATCATCAATTGCCTAGTTCTTACAAAATCAACAAGTTTTTCACCGAGTAGCCCGACTGAAAAGTGGAAAATGAACGGCCATGTTCCAAGTTGAGATTGGTGAAAAAATAAGACACAGGAATATGAAATAAAAACAGTATAGTTGCCTACTAGGAATTGTCAAGCAGATAGAAGGTCATACGTCACCAATCTATCATCCGAGAGAGATGGAAGAATGCGTTTGACTGCTACCGGTGTTCCACGCCAACAGGCTTTCAAAATCTCACCGAAAGATCCCTATCAACATAAGCTGTCATCAATAAAAACATATTTATTCAAACCAATTGAGAAAAACATACCTAGTTGTTTCTACCTTATTTTAAAGGTGCAGAGATCTGTGCCAGCATGTAAAAATTAACTTGCATCTGAAATGAAGTGAATTCGGGTTTCCAAGCCCATTGGTTCAGAATAATTTCATTATAATTGGAAAATATGGTAAATTGCAGGGTCCAGGTTTTCAGTACCTCTAGAGTGTCACATCAAACAGAATACTGAGGCAAGGTTTCAGGATGATTATAGAGTACACATGAAGAGCTGCCCTAATTCTCATGATCTGATCTTCATTCCTCTTCTTCATGAAAGCCTCTCCTTCATCACAAATTCAAATCCTCGCCGCAGAATAGAGGGGTGACTGCAGTGATGGAAAAGGGCCCTCTTAAGTTTTGGTTGAGGTTTTGAGGTGCACAGATGTCCTATAAGGGTAGAGGGCATTGAGAAATGACCCTCCTCTTAGGAGAAGCTTGCGCCACGCAGATGAGGAAGATACTTAGTGGGTCTCATTGTTTGTCTGATCTGCCGAAAGGGATCACAGCAATGGAGTTTCACAGCTTGATCAGGGACGTGAGGATAATTAGGGATCATACATTGCAAGGAACAAGGGTGCATGGGAATCAGGTGTTTCATGTTAGGAGGTCTGGACTAGCGAGGAAGCTAAACACGCAAGCCAAGTGGGAAATGTAAGTTTGGTGGTAGACAAACTAATGTAACTGAAGGTGCATGTGCATCAGAGGATAAGAACTACATATAGTGGGAAAACCCAACAAACCACTAGCCAATTGCTAGTGCTCCCAACCTCCCTCTCTATTCTACTAAATGGAGCCAAAGGAAAAACTTCAAGTCTTCACTTCATTAAGGGGAAAAGAAAAAAAATCAAAATATCATCCTTGGCTGTGAGCAGAAAAGTGACCTTTACATAGACTTCTGAAAGCTAAAGGAAACCCTAATATAATAGAAAATTACTAATATAACGATGCATTTGAACCCTGTCATAGACATATAGGCCTTCTGTAAATTGGCCATAACACACTCAAACGACATCCAAATTGCATGATTTTGGGCTCATTAGAAAGCTAACTCAAAAGGCAATCAAAGGAGATCAATTTTATACCATTCTAACATTGTTAAATGCCCAAAAAAAGTAGACCACCAAAGGAGTGATGAAAGAGAGACTTATTAAATAAGCCATGACTCAATCTAACCCTAAAAACAAATTAAAACGAATAAATCCTATGAATTTGATGACCATTAGATTGATCCCATTGGTATCACAATGGAAGTTGATGTTGACTTCATCGATTTATCGTCATAATATGGATCTACTCCAGATCATCGATCAAAAAAATCTGAAGGGTAGGATTAGTCAGATATTTGGTCAAGCAGCTTTTGTGGCCTTTTGGTTGCACCATTTCCACCCGGCTTGGGAAAAAAAAAAAAAAAAAACTCATCCTCGGGTTAGATTAAGCGACAACAATATTCTGCAAAGATCCCCATTTTTACCATGTCTTCTTTGGCTTCGATGGTAGTTGATAGTGAAGGCTAGGCATCTGACAGACATCTTGTGCATAGTACAACGTTGAAATACACATTCTCTTCTTTCGCTCTTTGGTTGTCCTTCATGTTCAAGACGCTGACTTCCGCCTCTTTTGTAATAATGAATTTGATTTATCAATTTATCATCAGACTATTCGATTTATACACTGTAGGTTTGGCCCCACAGTGTAAACTGATGTTGATTTCATCGATTTATCATCAATCTATGGATCTGTCCTAGACCATCAATCAAGAAAATCTAAATTACAGGATTAGTTAGATCTTTGATCAAGCAACTTTTGTGGCCTTTCGGTTGCATAATTTCCACCCGACTTCGAAAAAACTCATCCTTTAGTTAAATTCAGTAACATCAAAATTTTGCATAGATCACTATAAAACGATGGTAGTTGATAGTGAAGACCTACACATCTGACAAACATCTTGTGCATAATACGGCTTTGAAATACATGTCATCTCTTCTTTCGCTTCTAGTTCTCCTTCACGTTCTAGGCATTGACTTCCACCTCTTTTGTAATAATGAATTCAAATGCCTTGGTGTTGCCTGTGGATGTTGACATCGTCCATTATCCTTGATCGTGTCCTATCACTGCAAAGTTGCCCTTGCCATCACTAACCTCTGATGCCCTCCAATTGATGTTGAGAAAGGACCAGCACATCCATCTAGATCATCCAGAAGTTGATCTCATTCTAAGCCAATCAAGGTATTCCATAATGGTAATGGTCGCCGGAACGGCCACCAACTTTACCTTTATGACACGGGGAGTAACAGCCGTTACGGGGGCCGTAATGGACTGTTACGGCCTCTCTTTTTTTATTTTTACTGAAAAAATTCCAAAAAATCTGTATCGGCCCCTTAACGGTCCGTTACAGAGCCGTTACGGCCTTTACAGGAGGCATAACAGGCCATTACGGGGGCTGCAATGGCCTTTATGGTCTTTTTTCTGTAACGGCCTTTACAACCTCGTAACGTGTAATGGTTGCAACTGTTACCTTTACAACGGCCTTTATGGCCTCGTAATGGCCTTAACGGCACACCATGCAGCCAATCCAACCACTGGGTCATCCAAAATTGTTGACACATCAGTCTCTTTTGCCAGATGGTTTGTCAACTGATCTTCCAATTGATCGAGCTTCCTTCAATCTAGTTATTGATCCATCAATGATGGATTCCTTTTAGGTCACCATGCTTTATGCAAAACTCTCTTGGGATCTTTAGACACAAGGGATGGAGATTCGTTGTGTTTTCCCTGTTCAATCAAGGATTTCATGCAGGTTTGAACTCCTTTGACATTTCCTTATCACCTTCTGAAAATTCTTCCTTGAGTGCTCTCATATCCTTCATGATTTCTCTTATACCCTCCTCTTGCATCTTCTAAACCTTCACTTCTTGTTATATTTCTCCTTCATAACATCAGGAGAGGTATTGATAGGGATCACCATAAAACACATAAGAAGATGGGTAAGAATCGGAGAGATATGAAGGGTGATTGTCATGGTTATGGCAACCGAGATAAGAATCAAGCATCAAATAGGGATGGTCATAATAAGCACGGGAGTCTAGAAAGGAATGACTGTACAAGTGTATGGATATCTTCCTCTTAACAACATCTCCAAAATAAAACATGAGTTGTAATTTAGATATGGGTTCGAGATCTCAAAGTCATGAGATAGCCGCATGGTCTAGATCTAACGGTTTGGTGGAGTGGAAGTGATTAGGGTTTTGTTGGATTTGAATTTTGGTGGTGGATTTTGAAATGGAAATTGGACCATGGCAGAGATAGGGTTTTGAGAGTTTGGAGTGAGAATGGGAGGAATAGGGTTTGATGGATTTGGGATGGGGATGAGGATCAAAGAGATAAGGAAAAGAAAGTTTATTGATTAGGGGGGGTTAAGGAATAAGAAAGGTAGTTTCTGGTCAATGGTTCCCCTAAGGGTTCTTCAGTTTATTTCTCTATCCTGGTCAATGGTTCCCCTAAGGGCTTCTTCAAGTCTTCACGTGGCCTTGGGCAAGGTGATCCGATGTCTCCCTTTCTCTTTGTCATTGATGATGAAGGCCTTACCGAAATGATTAGTAAAGGGCTGTTAGTTAGTTTATATGGTGGCTTTGAGGTTGCTCATTCGGGTCCCTCAGTCTCTCATATCTAGTTTGCGGATGGCACTTTGCTTTTCTCTGATGTCACTGTTGAAGTGGTGAAAAATCTTTGTAAAACTGTTCGATGTTTTGAGGTTGTTTCTAGCTTTAAGATTAACCTTTTTAAAGGCGAAATGCTCGGCATCAATCTTTCCCCCATGGATCTCGCTCGGTTGGGGTGTTCAGCTATAATGCTGGATCTTTTCCTTCCACTTACCCGGGCCTACCTCTTTGTATTAGGAAGCCTACGACCCACTTGTTGGATGTTGTCATTGAGCAAGGCGAAAGGAAATTATCCACTTGGAAGTGTTGGTACCTTTCCCTAGGTGGTCACCCTCATTAAGGCGACCCTGTAATGACTCTAGTAAATTTTAGGGTTAGAAATTTTTTCGAAAAGAAAAAAATTGGATTTTACATCTTTGGATCTAGACATCCATCTATCCGTCCATTAAAATAAAAAAGCATGCAATTCTACAACGATCTAACCGTTCAACTTGACATCCAACCATTAGATTGATCAATTTTGCAGTACGTCTAGCCATCTAAATATTCATCCATCCACCGATTAGCATGATCTAACAGTTCATTTAGTTAACTACCAAAGTACTGGACCATCTAACCGTTCATTTACCAATCCAACCATTCAATAGCTAATCCAACCATGCATCTAAGCATGCATCCATCCATTTATCTTCTCATACATTCTTTCATCCATTAAAAATCGACCATTCATTAAATTACATATTTACCTATTTATCTAGAAATTTGACTGGTAATTGTAGATTTCGGTCGTAGACAAATGATTTCGATCATGATTGACTGTTCACCTTGTAATAGTGACCTCACATGCCCTGCCACGAGATCTACATGTACAACCGCATATTTATACACACATTATATACAGGACACATTTGCACTATGCACATTTTTTTCTACGCATTCACACGTTATACAACATGTACATCCCAACCACACACACATCACACGTATGCACCAAACCTTTAAGAAGCTTCCATGAAGCTTCCTCCAAAATGAAACCCGCATCCCCTCTCCATAACCCCACCACTCATAACCCCCCCCCCTCTTTAAAACCCTCTTAAAGCTAATCCATAACCCCCTTATCTATCTCTCTCTCTCTCTCTCTCTCTCTCTCTCTCTCTCTCTCTCTCTCTGTGCATAATTTTACAAGTCCATCCCTTGGAGAGAGAGAGAGGTAAGAAATCTTTCCAACATCATGTGAGTAGGCTCTGGTCCTTTTCTTTTGTTTAGTTTATTTTATTTCTGCATGTTTTTATTTCAACTATATTTGATTTAAAATACTTTCAAACTTCCCAACATTTTTTGTAATTTGATTTGCTAGTGGGCCACTTAGTATATGGATGATTGTAGTTTGCACCACTAATCGTGCTCAAAAGGATGGTTTTTGTAGGGATAAAAAATGGTCAGCAACATTCACTCAAACAGACCAATTTCGATCACCAATATGGCCATTAAAAACTGCATTTTTGGCCCACTGTTGGACACATGAATCTGGCTATTTTAGGACCCAAAATCAAACATCAAATCCATCCTTTTGGCCAGCAAGTAGGCATCAAAATACTGTGCGATTGAGGCCACCCTTTACTCGTTGAGAGAGAGAGAGAGAGAGAGAGAGAGAGAGAGAGAGAGAGAGAGAGAGAGAGAGAGAGAGAGGTGGGCCTTTTGGACTAACCGATTATGAACCATTTTGTAGACCTTAAGATTATGGATTTTGGGCTATGTTTGTAGATTCTTACAATGCCCAAGAATAGAATAGATTGTCGACCGTTAAAATAGCCCAAGAATGGACCATTGAGTACTCCATAAATCTCACAAAAAAAAAGGATTTCTGGCTATGTGATGCTTAGTATGTAACCTCGTACAATAGCAGCCAAAATTTTGTCATGCACGATTTGGTACTAGTTGAGTTGAAGTATGGTTATGGATTTGGTTTTGTTGTAGCATGGAACTACCATACAAATCAAGATTTAGAATAATCAAGTGGCAACACTTTACTTCTCCATACTTGTGGATTTGAAAAATCATGACCTCTACAGAAGCATGTCATTGGATTGTAATAGCATTGTTTTGGTTTAATTCAAACAACTGAGACTTATCATGAAATGATGATTTTAATGGGAAATCTTATTTTCATGTTCATGTAACCAAGAACCCAAAAATGAACACCAGAAAATAGGTGGGACGATCAAGTCCCCTAAATTGAAAATCCCTAAAGCACCCCTAGGTTGAAAGTCCCTAAATCTCAAATTGGTACCTTTTGGACCTCCATTGATCGAGGCTGGTTGGGTGAGCACATTGGAAAGTACAACAAACCAACTACGCAGGCCGAGTGGATAAGTAGTCTAACCAATTAACATATAAATGGGCCCCCTCATTGATTGAGGTCGGTTGGGTGAGCACATTGGTGAGTGTAGCGGACCAGCTACACAAGCCAGGTGAGAGGCGTAAGTTGAGGCTAGTTGTAGTAAAGTGGTCCCAATGTTTGATGAAAATCAACCGTACCAATTATTGTCGTGAATCCCCTATGCATTCCAACATGCATCCATGCATTGGTTTTACTAAATTATGGCATTTTCATAATTCTTTTTAAAAATCATTTATCATGGTTTATCTCTTGGTTTTGAAAAGGGTATTAGAGGTTTACTCACCGATTTGTTAGCTCGTTCTATTATTTTGTTGTTGAATTACAGGTTCAGATTAAAGCTGCACTACATGCTCTATACTCAAATTTCTTTATTAGAATTTTCTTATTTGAATTCCTGTTGTAATAAAGCTTGATTTGAGACATTATTGAAATAAAGTAGTTATAGAACGATTTATTTTATGAAAATTTTTATGTTCTTATTCTTGTGAAATAAATGTATGTGATTGAATGAACCACTAGAATGTTGAGCATACGACTTAGATTTCTTAGTCTCACCTATGACGCAACATCGGGGTCGAGCACACTCGGGTGGCGAATACAAGGAGTGACAAGCCCTTTCTAATCTTCCAACCTACTTTTTTTTTTTTTTTTTTCTCTTCCCCGTTGTCCAAGGCAATTATCTCATGTTGAAGGTCATAAATTCAACCTATTTAAGTGGTCTGAGGCTTGGTTCATCCAATTAATGACCACTTTCTTATTAAGTTTTCTTTTTGAACCAGTGTTTGCATTATCTCTGATATTATCGAAATATCCCCGATATTATCTTTATTTCTAGCTCAGCGACACCGATAACACCGATAGCGATACCGATAATACTGATAGTATAAAAAATTCTTGATATCGGTGATGTATCACTAAATATTGCCAATGTATTAATATCGTTAATATTTTCAATTGTGTAAATTACAGGCGCTGTTTGTATTGTCAATACATTGATCCCGTTGGTGTATTGCCAATATTTTTTACTATGTAAATTCCAAGTGTCGCTTGTATCGTCAATGTATCTGCAATATTTCGATAATATCGCCAATGTATCGATATGCCAAAAATCTATATATTTAAAAAATTCCCATTTCATATTTTTTATGGGTGCATGGTTGCATGAAGCATTCAATTTGTTGGCAATAACATTGATAATATCACGATATTATCATTATCACAACATGGCAATAATGAGACCACAATCTTTAGTTTCTTTTTCAATTGTTAACGATTTGTTTGGAAATTTCATGTGTTGCCGATATTCTTAAATATCAATAGATGTTTGGATGGAAGTTCAGATTTTGGATGGATGAGATGATTGGACTGACTTCTTACGACAACACATGCTTTTAGGCCCCCATTAAATAGAAACCTATTATGTATGCATTCTTTATGCAATTTTTTTATTCCTAAATATGTAACTAATGTGTATTTTATCAACTCTTGAGGTTTCATTGAAAATTCCACTGTTTTTCCCATTTTCCTCGCATTTCCAGTTATCAGCGATATTATCGGCGATATCGATATTGTTTCGGTATCCCCGGCTAGCGAAACTTGTAGCGATACCGAAACTTCGAACACTGTTTTGAACAATGATGATATATTATATAAAGGCTATACAAATTACAAATATACAAGAGAACAAGACCGCCCTGCAAAAGCCTCTCAAACACAAGAAGATTATATTGAAAAATCTAAGCTTCCAACAAATCCTTCAAATTAAGAATTGCCATATTGAGAACTTGCACCGGGCTAATTATTTCATCGTTGAAGCAGCATTGATTTCTTCCCCACCATAAAGCCCATGGGGTCGCTAGCAAACTTAATTGCCACGCCCTTTTCCTATCTTTCCCTATCCCCCCCACCCTGCCAAGCACTAAGAAATTCCTCCATTGTCTTTGGGAATACCCATAGAACCCCGAAGAATTAGAGAAGAAGACCCCGCACCTCCCTAGCAAAAACACAGTGCATCAATAAGTGATCCACCGATTCCACATCATTGAAGCACATCACGCAAACGTTTGTGAGATACATGTTCCGCTTGCAAAGATTGTCTATCGTTAACACTTTGTTCCTGCCTACTAACCAACCGAATGCCGCCACCTTCAAAGGAGCACCGTAGTGCCATAGGAAGGTCGTTGCTGCCACCTTAGAATTTTCATCCAACGCACTCAGGAGCCTATAGAATGATCTAACTGAGAAAGATCCTGACTTGGACTTGAGCCATTTCAAGGAATCCACTTCTAAAACCATTGTCTTTTTAAGTTATTATTCTAAACAAATGAATCCTAGGGTCCAACCCCTTCCATGTTGGAGATGATGAGACTTCAGGAGGACGATTTTATCCTTTTGTTGGCTCGTTCGGTGGGATAAGGTTCTTATGGTAAATCATCTGAGTAAAAATATGATCATTAGTAATGTTTGCATCTCCAAGTTTTCATCCTTGTGGAACTAGTGAAGCACTTGTTTGTTGTCATTTGTTGCTGGTGCTCTAGCCGAGTTTCTTTAAAATCTTCAGTTTGGATTGGGTGATGTTGGGGACCATTGAGGTTTTTTTGAAGCAAGTGAGATGGAATGGAGGGCACACTAATGTAAGGAAGAGAGGTTTGCGGAGATTATCTTTGCTAGCAGGGCTTTGCAAAAGATCTTAATAATACAAAATTTAACAACTAAGCTGAATTGTTAGGGATTTTTCTTCAGACCCAAAGGGAAGTGGTTTATTGGGGGAGGCTTGGGTGGATGTAGCAAGGAGGAGAGTCTTGATGTCTTGGGTTGATGATACCTAGTCATCTTTCCCTTCAAGTTGTTGATTTGTCTTCTCTTTTTTTCTGAATAAAATCTTGTTAGCATTCAAAAAGATTCAACTTTTACATTGATTTTCTAACTTATTGCTTTCCTTTTATACTTGATCTTGGAGCAGACATTACCAGAAACATGTTTTATTATGATTGATCCATGGGCTGATGGGCATGCTGCAGTATTCTACGTTTTTTTTTGTACCGGATTGATCAGATCATACAAATACTTAAAACAGCCAAAATCTCTCTCCTGCTTACTGAACAATATGTTCAGTATGATAATAATCCTTACATAACCTTATAGGAAGAATACCCTAGGCTATGCTGACGAGAAGAATGCTCTCACTTATATCAGGTTACACTGCCTTAAAATCTTACATTCTGGCGAAGTAAACATTACCCACATGGAACTGAAATTGGAAGAAAATTGTGCACAGGAAAAAGGATACTTGCATTATTTTTTTAAATCGGACAAAAGATTGGCAAAGCTATTAGAAGTATTGAAGATAAGCATGATGTAACCACAAAAGGGCTACAAAACCCCCAATCTTGAAGATACTTGAAGGTGCTAATGATTCTAACCAAGTGACTAATGCAGCCCATTACCTGATTTTAATGGCATTAAGACCAAGCATCCCAACCCCAGTAATTGGATTTTTCACAAGACAGATTCCCACGAACAAGTTCCCCAACAGGTACCGGCTAGAAATTTAGAGCCATCAAAGTTTAACATCCAGTTCAAAATTGCCAGATTCTGCTTTGCAGTATGTGCTTTTTATATCCATCTTGTTGATTTTCACTTAGTGAAACTGATCATTCATGTCAAAATCGGAAATATGTAGCACATGAATAAGGAAAAACCTTTCCAATAACAGATGAGTTCGAAAAGTCCAGCTCAGAGGGATCAATTTCCCAGTCACACTTGTTTGGTAGAGGGGGTGCAACTGGCTTTGGTTCGAAATGGCTTCCATTTTGTCCCTGCAGCAGACACACTTGGATGAGAGAGTTTCTTTGTTTTAAGGCCTCCCCTAAAAGATAAATTAGATATTTTATGCTAAGAAATTGTTTTATCACATGATAGATCGGGAACTTCACAAAAGGAAGAACATCTCAGTAAACATAATCAATAGAGCCAGGAACAACAGGCACCAAAAACCAGTAAGAACTAATATGTTTGTTTGAAAAAAATGGTAGAGAAAGTAAAAATATAAAGCAAAATTGCTATACACTGTACTAGAAAGGAAAAAAAAAAAAGAAAAAGAAAAAAGAAAAAAAGAAACAGTAACCCCCTGTAAATTGTAAGGTCCTTTATGTTTATCAAATGCTGAAAATCAATTTCAGAGGGGGGTGGGTGCATGGGAGGGAGAGAGGGGACATGAAGGATTAGCATGTTAGGGAGCCACTATTTTCACACCCACCTTTATAGGTAGATGCATCATTTCTATAGCAATACCATGGCACAAAGTTGTATCATTGTATTACCAAAAGTAGAAAGAAAGGAGTGCATCTATCAACCAAGGCAGGTCAAGATATCAATGCCATTCTTTTATGTCAGTAAAAAAGAACCATACTTCTAAAAAGTCATCTTGTAATGATTAACCAAGGCAGGTCAAGATATCAATGCCATTCTTTTATGTCAGTTAAAAAAGAACCATACTTCTAAAAAGTCATCTTGTAATGATTAATAGTTCAAAGGAATTAGCCCTGCAAACACAACGCTGTTTTCATTTTACTTTCTCAGGTAAAGTGAATATCTGAGGTTAAGAAACAGTAACTGTTAGGTCACTCAGTCAAGCAAGAAGTAAATTTGAGACTCAGTCATTTTAACATAGCAGTACTGCCACTGCCAAGAAATGTGTTAATACTTCAAAAGTTCTCAAAAGTAGAAGTCAGAAAGGAATGAAGTTATCATTTATGATGAAGTAAACAGTAACATCTTTTTTTTTTTTGAAGAGTTATGAATAGAATTTATTAAACTGGAACTTGGCAACTGCCAAGCAAACAAATACAAGAAAAACAAAAACTACAAACCCAAAATGGGCCGAGAGATATTAAAGTAACATCTTGTAAACAGTAACTTGAAATAAAAGGAAAATGTAAAAAATCAGGTTTCAATATTCCAGAATCATCATGAAGTGTTTTCCCCTAGTGCAGCAGAGCGGGCTTCCCAGGTTGGTGTCTGATCACAGGCCGATATTACTTGGTGTCCCTCAGGATGATTGGGGCCCTAAGCCTTTTAGATTCGAGACGACTTGGCTGCAAATGGAGGGCTTCTCGCAGATGGTGAAAGATTGGTGGTCTTCTCTCCGCGTCGAAGGCTATGCCCGGGTTCAAGCTGTATAAAAAGTTGAGGTTGCTGAAAGATAAGCTTAAAAGCTGGTATAAAGAGGAGGCCAAAAAAAGAAAGGCAGAGTTCACGAGTATGTCAAACGAAATCGGTAATTTGGACGGTAAGGAGGAAGAGTCAGGGCTTTCAGCGGAAGAAAGAAGTAGAAGGGAGAACATTCTTCAAAGCCTAGAGTTAAGGGTGAAGGAAGAAGAAATCAAGTGGCGCCAAAGATCCAGGCAAGTTTGGCTGAAAGCGGGAGATAAAAACACTAGGTATTTTCATAGTATTGCTAGTGCCAGAGTGCGGGTCAATGGAATATCTTGTTTGGAAGTAGACGGGAAGAAGATCCGGAACAAGGGGCAGATTTGTGAAGCGATTGTTGATTACTTCAAGGGGTTGCTTTCTTCTGATGGGCGGCGCAAACCTTGATTAGATAACCTTCAATTTTCTAAATTCTCTAAAGAAGAAGTTGAAGCTCTAGAAAGGCCTTTTTCAGAAGAGGAAGTTTCGGTAGCTCTCTCGTCTATGGGTGGGGACAAGGCTCTTGGGCCGGATGGTTTCCCTATGCTTTTCTTCCAAAAATTTTGGAGTGTTATCAAGAAGGATCTAATGGAGTTTTTTACGGAATTTGCTCAATTTGGAAAGCTTCCATCAGAAATGGGTGCTTCTTTCATCGCGCTCATACCAAAAGTGGAAGGAGTTGTTCGGCTTAAAGACTTCAGACGCATTAGCTTGATAGGGGGCCCTTATAAGATCCTGGCTAAGGTGCTTGCTAACAGATTTAGTGTTTTGATCAAAGGGGTTATATCAGAAAACCAATTGGTTTTTGTAGTAGGGCGCCAAATTCTAGATAGTGCCATCATAGCTCATGAGTGTATTCATCACAGGCACAGGGAGAAGAAGAGTGGAGTGGTCTGCAAACTTGATTTCGAGAAGGCCTACGACCATGTGGACTGGGATGTTTTGGATTGTCTGCTAGATAGAATGGGTTGCAGTTCGAAGTGGAGGAGTTGGATTAGAGCTTGTGTCCAATCCCCTTCCTTCTCCATTTTGGTTAATTGTTCTTCCAAAGGATATTTCAAGGCTTCTCGTGAGCTGAGGCAAGGGGACCCGTTATCGTCGTACCTTTTTGTGGTGATTGGTGAGGCTCTTAGTAGGATGCTCATCAAAGGGGAAAATAAGGGCTTATTCAGTGGGTTCTCTATTGCTAGCGACCAACCGAGGGTTAGTCATCTTCAATATGCTGATGATACTCTACTATTTTGTGAGGCGTTTGATACGGCGGTTGATAATCTTAGAAAGCTTACTGTCTGTTTCGAAGCGGTTTCAAGCCTGAAGATCAATGTTGCAAAGTCTGAAATGCTTAGGATAAATCTGGATAAGGATGACATCAGCAGATTAGCCTCTACTTTCGGGTGTAAAGTTGGTTCCTTCCCCTCTACGTACTTGGGTCTTCCCCTTTACTTGGGGAAACCTCCTAGGCAGATGTGGGATAAGGTGATCGAAAGAATGGAGAGGAAGTTGGCTACGTGGAAGAGTCGCTATTTATCTCTAGGGGGGTCGTCTCACGCTTATTAAGGCAGTTCTGGCCAACTTGCCCCTTTATTTCATGTCGTTATTCAAGTGCCCCAAGTCCGTGCTTGCTAGACTTGAGATGATCAGGAGAGAGTTCCTATGGAGAGGGGATGTTAGTGGGAAGAAATTTCACTTGCTTCGATGGGAGGAGGTGTGCAAATCTTATAAGGAAGGAGGTGCTGGCATCAAACCGTTGAAAGCTATTAATACGGCCTTGTTGAGAAAGTGGATACGGAGGTTTGGCTTGGAAAGAGGAAGAATGTGGAGGGATTTGATAGCGTCGAGGTACGGAACGTACAAGGGAGATTGGTTTACGAAGCGCTCCTCCCTTTACAAAGCTTCAACCGTTTGGAAAGGGGTGATGTCTACGGAGTCTTTAATTCGCCAAGGAATTTCTTTCTCGATGGCGAATGGGTGCAGAGTTGGCTTTTGGGATGATGTTTGGTGTGGTAATTGTCCTCTTGTAGAACAGTTCCCCTCCATTGATAGGTTGGCCAGTGACAGGAACATTTTGGTGGCGGAGTGTTATTCTTTGAGTGGGAGTAAAGTGGTCTGGGCTCCTCCTGTTCGTAGAAGCCTTATGGAAAGTGAAGTGGGGGAGTGGATGGAGCTAATGAAGATTCTATCTATAGTTAACATGGCGGATGACTCGATGAGATGGGACAAAGGGGAGAAGGGTGTCTTCTCGGTTAAGTCTCTTGCTTCAATGATATTGGCTTCCTATCCTTCTCCTATGTCGCCTTCATATTTCCAATGGTCCTATGCGGCCCCATCCCATGTTGCTGCATTTGTGTGGCTGGTTGGAAGGAAAAGAATTCTCACCATAGACAATTTACAGAGAAGGGCATTAATTCTTCCGAATGTTTGCTTAATGTGTATGCATGATGGAGAGAGTGTAGATCACATCTTCATTCATTGCTCTTTTGTTAACAAAGTTTGGAACCATTTCCTTGGGGTGTTTAGCATGTCTTGGGTAATGCCGAGAAATGTGGAAGATTTGCTCTGAGCTAGGCACGGAGGCAGAGTGGGGGGAGGCGGGAAAATTAAGTGGAGACTCACTATCATGGCGGTGTTGTGGTGCATCTGAGGAGCCAGGAATCAGCGGTGCTTCAAAAACAAAGCTCCAAAAGTGGAAGAAGTTATTTTAAGGGCTGAGGCTCTTCTGGGCGATTGGACTTCTGTAGTTAGGCCAGCTTAGGCTGGGCAGGGGGGTCCTCTTTTCTGTGTTTCTGTTTATTTTCTTTTTCGCCTCGTGCGAGTCTTCTAATAAAATCATCACCTTTCAAAAAAAAAAATTCCAGAATTATCTTTTGCAGAGCAGCAAGATGAAAAGCATATGATAGTTCATTCTTCAATAACTGTTACAAAACACCAAAATGTTACTTTAACAATCAACAGCAAAGAAGATAGATTCCACACCAATATAACATGTCCTTCAGAGTGTAAAATTTCTTTTCTGCAAGGAAGAGTCAAAAACAATGTGGAATGTGGATTCTGGTGCAATGATAGGTTAAGAAGAAACAAATTGTTCAAAGTACATGAGCCTAAGAAATAAGGCATTTCAACAGAAGATAATCCTCCCATCCTAGGAATAAAGAAAAGAAAAGAAAAGAAACTAATACTCTGTTGTCATGAGTCAAAATTTCAACGTCATAAGGGAAAATACAGAAGGGGGTGGGAAGTTAGAACTTACAAAAGACAGGCCGCCATATGATTTTAACAACTCAATCATATTATGCTTCTTAGCTCCTTCGGCATCAGCTAGTGGCTGTAATGAGGAAATTCCAGTTTAGCCTATAAACCATGTGACTGCAAAATTCAAGCGAACCAGTCTATATATAGACAGCAGTAAACATGTTATAATCTTCTGCAAGTAAAGCGATAAGTTTTACAATATTGAACATAAAGTATAAAACCTTTAAACTTGTAGGAGCACTTTTAATGGAAATACATGTTGGGGGGGGGGGGGGGGGGGGGGGGGGGGGGGGTAATGATGCAAACGAGAGAAGAGGAGGAGATACGATGCAGGCCCCAGCTGCCACCTGAGAGGAAACAATGAGTGAAAGTGTGCCCGAAATGGTCACAAAGGGACCGTGCATGTGCCTTGTCAACAGCAGCAAAAGAGGAGCATGTACAGCCAGTTTGGTGGGCCAGACAAGTGCTGAAGTCATGCTGGCCAAACAAGGGCCAGTTGGGTTGATCGGTGCCACCTAATTCCTGAAATCAGGCCATTTATAATTCTTTTTGAGAAGTTGGTTGCAAATTCCAGGAGAATGAATTCCTCCCTAGGGTTGCTCGGTGACACCTAATTCCTGAAATTAGGCATGTATGATCCTTTTTTAAAAGTTGCTTGCAAATTCCAAGAGAATTATACCCAAAGGTCAGAAGTTCATAAATGGAAATGCTTATCTCCTTACCATACGAAGGTCCCCCTCTTCTTCTTCTAGTCACATGCCCAGAATTATATATATATATATATATATATATATATATATATATATATATATATATATATATATATAAAACGAGCACACACCCCTCACTCACCCACACGCGCGTGCACCCACGAACTCGCACGTGTGGCTTTTCTATACCACAATGGGTACTCGAACCCATGAACTCGTGTTGAAACTCTTGTGAGTCTACCACTGAGGCATGAGTAAGGACACATGCCCAGAATTATATTGGTCACTTATTTTTGTGGAAATAAGGACATTGGACATTTTCATTTTTAACTATCCAATAACGTCTACCAATAAGATGGTCAACTAATCAAATAAGCATAAATTTTGGTTCGCGATGCACTTGAACTTGGGGCCACAAATCGGAAAATTTAATTTGAATTATTTCGGCTCTACCTATGAAATTTCCAACTTCTTTTGTATCATTGCCAAAGTATCAAAGTTCTGTTGATACTATGAAAGTAAGGATCCA
Organism: Liriodendron chinense; assembly: GCA_003013855.2. Taxonomy (NCBI): domain Eukaryota; kingdom Viridiplantae; phylum Streptophyta; class Magnoliopsida; order Magnoliales; family Magnoliaceae; genus Liriodendron; species Liriodendron chinense. The sequence continues at coordinate 220,260 of PVNU02000736.1, read as the reverse complement.
ATGTGTGAGCATGCCTTCCAACACGCTAAGCATGTAGGGAAATACATGTAATTGTTTGTTTGTGTGTGTGTGTGCGTGTGTGTTATTTTATGTACACCTGTGAAGTATCGTTCCTGTATCATCCCTCCCTTCCAACATGCTAAGCATGTAGGGAAATACATATAAATTTTTTTTTTTTGTGTGTGTGTGTGTGTGTTATTTTCGTACATTTGATCAATCTAGCATTGATTGGAGAAGAAGTTGGTGGGGCCCAATTTAAAAGATCATGATTTTAGAATAATTATGGTGATTTTTCTATAATTTTTGGTAAGTTTTCAAAGACTTTTTTTTTTCAAAAATAGAAAAAAAAAATCAAATAAAACATTCTGGTTTGATTTTCTGCTTGCGCAATTTTTTCTACGAGTTTTACCGGGGATTTGTTGCCTGGATTTGGTCTGGTTGTCTAATAGCAAGTATATGTGAGTAGTTGGGCAGCAATTTAACTGAAAACCATTGCAAGAACTGAATAAAAACACGGAGGAAACAATACAGTGTTGTGGCAGGTCTACTCAATGCAAGCAGGTTTGGCTAGGATGGCAAATTGAAGTGTGTCACAACTGAACTAGACGTTTGGGATGCATTTATTTAAGAAATCCCAGTTTACGCATAATAGAAAAACCGTTTTAGCTTGTGAGTGTTAAGTCTCGCATTCTAGAGTACTTTTATTCCCACAAGCACATGATGAAGCTAAGGATGATAAGAACAAGCTGTTGCCAATTTATAAGAATTTGGGGATTACACTAAAGAATGAACATGCTACCGGCAATGCTGCACAGGCACCATCTAAGTACAAAACCATTAGAACTCTTAGGACCTGTTTGGATTGAAGGTAAACTAGGGGAATGCAAGGTAAAGCAAAAATGTGACTAAGTGGAAGGCAATGTTGTCAGAATCGTACGATTCATATCATATCGTATGGCCGTACCATTCAAATCGTATGGCCAAATCGCAAATGCCACCGAATTGAACGATTCACGATTCGATGGTCCGACACCAAAACCAGCAGCAGCCGGTGCAAAATTCAAATTTTACAAATTTTTTTGTTTTTTGAATTTTTTTTTTTTTTTTTTTTTTTTGTTCTTTTCATTTTAAAACCTATTTAGGCCCCACCCAAGATTAAAAAAAAAAAAAAAACTATCTTTTGCAACTTTTGAGAGATTTTGGGGACGTTTAAAGCTTGTGGCCCATAGGAAACCTAGAGAAAAGAAATCAAGATATCTCTTTTATCACTCAACGGAATCGAGCACCACTTGTTGCATTCAATTTCTACGTTAAAATAGGTAAGAATACATGTAAAATATTCTATTATTCTTTTCTATTTCATTTCTTTCATATATTGGTGAAAATATGGGTTTTTCGGAAAAGAAAAATATAATATTTTGATGTTTTCATTTTTTTTTTTCCAGTTTTTTGTCATTCTTTTTTAGGGCTTTTGTGTTTAAAAGTTATTTATGCCCACATACATTATTAACATCGCTTATTTTCTTTCTTTTGAGAGATAGTGGTGAGATTTGGTGTTTCTATGGGCCTAAATAGTTGTTTTTCAATAGTTTTCTCATTTATTTCGAATTTAAACTAGTTTTCTCATTTTTAATCAATTTATAATCTTTTTTTTTTTTTCTTCTTAATATGTATGTAGGCTTGGCTTATCACTTGTGTATAGCCGAATTGTCATGTTGATTTGTTTTGAGCATTGAAGATGAGAAAGAAATCGAAAACGAAAACGAAGGACAATGATCTTACGTGGGAGTATTGTTCTGAGATGGATGGGAAGAATAATCTCCACCTACGATGCAATTTTTGTGGGAAGACATATTGGGGAGGTATGTTTCGAATGAAACATCACCTAGCCTGAACGAAGAAGAATGTTGCGGCATGTCCCGAAGTAGGTGATGGTGTAGCCGAAAAATTCAAGAATTTATTGGATGGCAATGTTAGCAAGAAGAAGCAACAAGAAGAGATGGCATGTGATGTTGGAAGGGTTCCTGTAATTCATGTTGGCGCAACCGATGAAGAATAGATTTGTTTGGACCTTTCATTTACATTTTGAATTATGGAAACAAGTGAATAGAGAATTATACATGTAAATGGGGACGGGGGAAATATTATTTTTTAAATCATATAGAAAACTTACATGTACATGGGATGTTAAGGGGATTATTGTTTGAACTTGATTATGACATGATGATATACATATGATACATCTTTTTGTTTTTTGCATATTCATGACAAAATGGATGATTGATGTGTTTTTTTATTTATATACAATTTTTATATTTTTTTATGACATGTTTTATGAAATTTTGAAAAAATCTTACCATTTACGATACGATTCAGACCCCTTCACGATTTACGATATGATAACGATTATGATAACATTGGCAGGAGGTAAACTGATATCAACGCTAGGGGAAGCAAAATCTTTGCACTTGTTTATTTTGCTAAAGAGAAGCCCTGAAAAATGCTTTTCCTATGCATTTTCAACTGTTTGGATTGCAATCTTACAAAAGGAAACTTTTTTCCCTTAAAATTGCCATTTAAAACATCACATCATCGGCAAACTCTTTTCCCTATATTTGATTGTTTGAAAAAAAAAATGGTTGTGCTCTCTTCTTGAGGAGGGAAAAGCAAATGCAAACAATTTGCTGCAGCAATTGCAAATGTCTTGTTGATACAAACTGGTTACATTCCCCAGTTTGCATTATATCAAAACAGGCTCTTAAGGATTTGGGGATTAAACTCGAGAATGACCATGCTACTGCAAGGTATTCAATAATGTTAATGGTGGCCGTAACAGCCATCGGTGTTACCGTTACAATATGAGCCGTTACGGCCACCTTTTTTCTAAAAAATTGTATCATCCCCGTAATGCGTAACGTTTCCAACCATTTAATACCTTGTGCTACCTGTACTAGTGGCACAAGCCATTATTTATGTACAAAAATATTAGGAACACTGTATTCAATGCCCCACTTGAACCATTTCCATTAGAGCCATTTGACCATAACTATTATGGGGGTAGTTGGCTCTGAGTTTTCTGATGCGGGGACACATCCTCAATCATCATTAGGTTTGGCTCCCGTGTTTGATGTGGGTACACATCCAGAGGAAGGGCGATCCTCATCTTGCCTGCAAAAGAAGAAGAAGAAGAAGAAGAAGGTGTCCACAGTCACCTTGAACATCATGTCCAAGGAACCACATGAAATTAATAGTTCCATGAAGAATTGCACTAATACAATGGACATAAAAGATTCATTACCAAACAAGAATTAGAGGGTCATGTGCCAAAGGAATTGGATGACATCATATAGATGCATTCATGTGGAACACCCTCGAGCATCTTACAGCAAGACAAAGAAAAGTGATGCTCTTCCTTTGAATGTGGGCATAATTAAGTTATGTCTGGCTGGATAATACTTTAAATTAATGAAGGTTGGGCTTATGTTTATATGATTTATTTTATATTAAATTAAATGTTTATCCTTCAATGTATCTTGAACCTTAGTGTTTATTTTAGACACTATTGTTGTTAAATTTATTTGTGGTGGCGGCCATTTAATTTGATTTCAATAGGCAGGTAACTTTATAACTCCAATGTACAACAGAAATACTATGTTTATTTTTCAGAAGTTACCCATTTATATGTCATGGGAATTGTGTTATGAACAGATGAATGAATTTAGTGGCAATAATTACAAGAAATTCACCTCATTATTTGAAGCACAACAGGCCCTTGTGAAGTTTCTTAAGGAACAAGAAACTCAGGCGGGTGGTTGTGAACAGAGTGCAATGACACAGAGGAAATACTGCATGGAATTTGTAGGCCATTGCCCTACCACTGATATTCCATAGGAAAAATGTTTTGCACAGGTCAACAGAATTCATGACAACTGTTACAATGCATTCAGGCCCTTAAGTGAAGCGCATGATGGCTCGATGCATTTGGCTAAATATTGGAGGAAATGCTTGTACTATTTTGTACATTTAATAATTCATATGTACTTTTATAACTCGTATCTTCTATCTGCAGAAAATTGCCTAACTTTTTGGCCAAGGCTCTCTTACAAGGGCTCAGCCCAATGATTGCCTTACATGACACCCATGCCACTTTGGCATATTTGATACGGTTTATCTCTTCAAGTTTATTCTTCTGTGAATAAACACACCAGAATAAATGACAAGTAATTCCCAGCATCCAAACAGAGTCACTGGATTCCGCAGAATGACATTCCAGGTTGCAAAATATGAAAAACAGAATTCTATTGTCAGGGAATTGAATTTCTTTGGTCATTTGGATGCCTGTAAGTTTTTAGTTGAAGTGACTTTCACCTAAAGTGACTTCTCACCACCAGCCCCATGAAGTTTCCTGTCGCCTGTAACAGACTTACAGGTGAATTTCCTCCCCCAAACGACACCAGTAAGTGACGTAACTGTAAGTCACTTCCAACTCACAGAACTTACATGCATCCAAACAACCCCTAAGTGATTCCCAAAATTCCAAGTGGCAAAAGACCCCTTCGAATTTATAACTGCAAATATGGGGGTGTATGTTGGATTGGGTGTTCAGGCAATTTTCTTCCTATTGTGTTTTGGACAGAAAGAAAAGGAATATGAAAAATGTGGTAGAGTACCGTGTTCTTCCAGCGATCCTGGGCGTTGACATCGGCACCGTATTCGAGAAGGCATTTGGCGACATCAATCCAGCCATGGAGGGAGGCGACGTGGAGGGGAGTCCTGTTGTCGTAATCTCTGGCAGCTACGAGGGATGTATCTTCCTCCAGCAGCTTCCTCACTGCTGCTGCGTCGTTCTGATGGGTGTGCCACAATATCAGGGACGTTCTGCTTACCCTTGCCTTCTCCTTCTGCTTCTCCGAGGCAGTGGCGGCAGCGAGCGACGACGTCCCTGACGAAACTCCAGCCGATCCATCCGCCCCTGAAGAATTCGCTTCCTTGCTGCTCATCAGATCCGATCCGACTTCGATGCGACTTTCAATTCAACAATCCGCTTGTTATTTCTGTCTCCGAACAGGATAGATTTCTGATCTGTGTAGAATTTTATCAGAGAGAGAGAGAGAGGAGTGACCTGTTCACAGGTGGGAAGCGGAATTGGATTGATTGAAAAGGAGGAGAGAGCAAGACAACTTTATGCACGTGCCGGCGTCGCACGCGTTCGTAACAGGACGCTCGTCACTCGTTATGCACGTGCCGGCGCCTGAAGATCAGAAGCGTCCAGGAACGAGGTCCACGTGTATAACATTGTTCATCTTCTCCCAACCGTCCTTTTTTTTTTCCCTTTAAGTGTACCCCATCAGAGGAGTGGACCGGGCCTGATCTACGGGACTGTGCATGATGAACCTCGCCGAACGAGCTAATAGGCAGTTCCGCACAAGGGTGACAGCTGAGACGTTTGCTTGAGTGCAGCAGGCGCATAGCCCTTTGACTCTGTCATCGCGCAACTTGCCCTCCCGTTTTCCCAGAAGAAAAAAAATCATTCGTTTCCAGCGACTCGCGGGAGAGTCGCCTGCTTACTTTTCTCGCGAGATTTTTGTAGACACAGTGACAATCTCGGCAATTTCTGGAGAGATTCTTAATTTTTGAGGTTGTTGGCAATATATTTTGGGTAAAATCTGATGAATAAAAAAACCGCTTGATTAATGGGACGTAGATTAGGTAGCGTTGGCCAACACAACATCACCACCCCAGTTGTGGTGTGTTGATGTATTGGAAGTTGTGGGGCCAACGTGATGCATGTTTCTCTTTCTATATTCACTCTGTACATCGCTTTGTCAGCTCGCTTTAGGGCATGAATTCAGGAATGAAGCAGATTTGAAGCTCAAGTCTACGTGACACCCACCTTTGAAAAGTCCCTAAGGCCCATCTTAATGCCTCTTGATAATGTCACTCACACCTAGATAAGGGAAAACTGATACGATTCCAAGAGTTTAATAGCCTAACCATGGCTTTTGGCATATCGGTCAGGTTCTTAACAAAAACACAAATATCAAGCTAATCCAAAACTTTGTAATCCTCAATCTCCAATGTTTCGGGTGGTGTGGTCCAGTTGAGTTTAGGATCTACTTCATTTTCTCTTGTTTGTGCCCTAAAATGAGGGGGTGAAAAAAGATGGACAGCATGAATGTAGATCACATGCATCACATTGGGCCCCACAGTGCCCAACACATCGGCACCATTGTCAGGGCTGGTTTGGGAACACCGCTGAGTGCAGATCAGGACACCAACGGTGGCACGTTAAGCGTTGGGGGTTGTGGTTGTGGCGCCCAATGTGATGCATGTGTTATATGGGCAAAGAAAGTTTCAAAAAAACAACTCAATTACAATAAAACTTGATATCAAGTTTACCATCAAAGTCGAGAATGTTCACCTAAATAGTCTTGTTAGTATTTTCTGAAGCATACGTGAGTCACTAATTATCCAAGTTGATTGCAGTGGAGCTTGCCATGGTAGAGCTCTAATAAAATTTGAAGTATCAAAATAAGCTTCTTCAGCAAATGCATTGAGAACATCAAATGGTTGACTTATACATATAGGAGACTCCATTGGTTCATTTGTGGAGCTTTGAGTGGAAAGTCTACGCAAATATTCTTCCATCACATGTTAAAGTGATTGTTGGCTTGTTTTACTTCCTGTACTTCAACATGTACATGAACATCTTGGAGTGGAATTGTACAATAACATTAACTTCGTCCTTACATCATGAAGATTGACTTATTCTGATACCCAATGACACCGATCTAAGAAACTGAAAAAGGAAAATATACAAACTCAAAAAGTAGAGAGAAGAAGATGATTGCCTTTATTGAAGGTGGTGGTAAGTGGGACTTCCCTACCTTTCATCTCCTACCACACGTGCATATGCCTCTCCCTTAGGGGGTAGGGTCCACTTCTCTGGTGGCTCTAGTCAGCACTTGGCCCTTACCAGAGGCTTTGATGTGGTTTTCTTACCTCTTACACCTGAGATATATTAGAAAGAAACTTTCTATATTAGGAGATCGATGGTGAAAAACAGAGCAGTTTTCGCACGCATAAATGCTCTAGACATATATTATTCTGTATTTTTTAAACGTTGCATGATCATGGACATTGATCAATGAGGACTGATTAAATCTGAATTTTTAAATGTTAAATTTCGTTGCTTTTCCATAAAACCTAATACCATGGAAGTAGGAATATTACCAAAAAACCCATTTTTTAATAATACAAATTATTTGCATGATGGGCCTTACCTTAAATAGGGATATATTTCAAACAAAATCTATTGGAATTTAATATTCAACGGTTTAATAATATTTTCCTTTAAATATGGACGATCTTCTTAACTTTTGAGACAATCAATGCATTGTACTATTTAAAAATGAGATTTCTTATAATCACAGCCACGGTACTTATACTGTCATGGGAAATGACCCAGATACCATGGCTAAATTCCCAATGTATCCCCTTGTATTCACAAACCTCTCATATGCAATGCGCTCCTCTCTATTATGAGGTTTGCTAAAATATGTCCCTAAGTATTGCACAATAATACGTCAGAACTTTTTCCGTTGGATTTGGGTTCTTTTCAATGATCCCAGCTATCTATACAATGCAAATGATGTCAAAAATAACTTTATACAAACGTATTTAATTTTTTAGTTTTTTAGTGTTAACTTGGATGCCCATATTTAAAGGAAAATAGTTGAATGATTAAAGAGTTACAGAATTTAAATGTTAAAGTTTTCATTTTGGGAATTTTAAAACAAAAACTAACTGATTAATATTGAATTAACATTCTGGTACCTTTTTCAAAAAATATATACCTCATTAATCAATATAATTGTTATTACACTACCATATGTAACAACGGCTTTAAGAGAAAATGGGCAGGTGGCACAAGTGGGTCCTACCATGATGTTCATATAAGATCTGTTGGGATTAGGGACGCCGGTAGCGGAAGCAGAAGCCGAACAAACACCACAACAATATATAAGATCAAACAAGAAACACAATGAAATCAATTCACACAAGCATTCAACCACAAGAGACAATCCAATTTCACGTGGAAAAACCCCTCAACGGGTAAAAAAACCACGGCACAAAGCGATAAACTATGATTAACAGAAGATTAAAGAGATCGACAACCCACAAGCAAGGAAAACCGAGAAAACTTAAGCTATCTCCCTCTCAAAATACTCTCCTCTCTTCCTAATGCAATTAGGAAACCTTAGATACCTTAGGATTACTCTTAATCCCGGATTTAAGCCCCATATATAGCAGCTAACCCCGAATTAGAAACGTCTTACGCACTACCGCGGAATGGCGCAAGAAAAGCTTGTTGCGCAAGTCACCGCGTAACACAGTCGGACCGGACCAAAAACAGTCTAGGGAGCAAAACACTATAATGATTCACGCTGCCTCATCACTGGCTGACCGATCATGACTGATCGGCCCCCACTGCCTAATCGGTCATGACCGGTCGGTGACAGTCCAGGGATGCCATTTGAAGGCTCTCTTCCAACAAGATCCTCCAAACATTAGGTGTGTCATCCCATGTTAGGCCAAGAGCACAAAAAGCAACTCCATCTATGATTCAGGTGGACTACAAGATTGGAAACAATGTGCAGGGCAAAGCTTACCCTCCAAATTGTTTCTATTAGTGTCCTGTGTGAATGACTAGTAGGTATAATTTTTTGGACAGTGTAAAATCTAATGATTGGAGTGGATTTCATATAATTATTATGGTTGAGCCCTATAAAATTCAAGGGAGTGTCCATCTTCCAACTATTTCCTTTTATGTGGCCCACCAAAATCACAGATCAACTTGATTTTTTTTTTTACTCTAGGACTCATATGATACTAAATATCTTGTTATGGGTACAATACGAGCTGACCTTAGGTCGGATATAAAAATGACCTAGACACAGGTCGGAACCGTCCGACCTGACCTGGAGACAAACTCCCAAACTTCGTTGGGAAAACGACCTCGGCCATGAGACGACCTGAGCCTTATCATCACAATCCCATAATCTTAAGCTTACGCTAAGATAATAAGAGAGAATTCGGAGAATCATCAACTGGTGCATAAATATCTTCAGCAATTACGAAACGGCCCAGAAATCTCGGGAATCCGAGATCTTCTCCATGAGAATTACATTTCCTTATAGGAAAACGATTCCGGAACCCAAGTCTATAAAAGGATACACCATCTTCACTACAAAGGTACGAGAACTCTCACTCATAAAATAGATTATCAATTCTAAGGGCTTGGACTGACTTAGGCATCGGAGGACTAACGGTCGATCCCCAGCCCCTCCCTTAGCCATTGTTTATCCCAACAGGTTTCAAGGAGAGGTCAGTGTCTCTCTACATCTCGTGAGATCGATCATCGACCTCAACTCGTTCATTGTTAAAATCTCAGCAACAACATATCCAATGGTTAAAGTGAATCTTACATAAACATCACAATGGGCCGTCAAAATCAAGAGTGGAGTTGCATGCAAGTTGTTTTTCTTAATACCCTCCTTACAATCATAGGGAATGCATGACTTTGATTTTTGGTGGGGCTCACCATGATGTTTATGTAATATTTACTCCGACCATTAGATGCATAATCCTAGTTTAGGCCTAGATAAAAAAAAAATCAGCATGACTTATGATTCAGGTAGGCTACACCCAGTCGGGCTTGGCCCTGCTCAACTCAGCTCGGTTCGGCCAATAACTACCCCCTGCTCGGTACTCAACTCAACTCGGCTTCGAGCCTAACTTTCTAACTCAGTCAGCAGATCGAGCAAGTTCGAGCCTAGTTCGAGTACGATTTTTTAAGCCGAGTCGAATGGGGGAGATGATGGCCACTTCAATGGCAGATCAATGCCCGGCTGTTTTTTCTTGGTTCTGATGCTTGTGGATGGTCTAGGTGGCTCCTATGGAGCTTATGGGTCCCACCGAATGAGGCCCTAAGAAGGTTTACCCGGTAGGTTCTTGATTCCAACGTTTCCAGGTTGCACACGCTAAAGACGCAGAGAAGGAGTAGAGATCTTTGAATTTTTTTTTATTGGTTCGTTGATGTAAGGCGCTAGAAAAATAGATTACGTTCAGATTTTGATTGATTTTGAATGAAATAGGAAGGAGAGGAGAATGTGGGGTCGAGCTTGTAAACCGAGTTGAATCTATCTGAGTGAAGTTCGAGCATGTACCGAGTCGAGTCGAGTCAAGTCGAGTAGGGCCAGCTCGGAGCTCGACTTGTTTTCTGTCGAGTACCAAAAATCGACTCGACTCGATCCAAACCCAACTTCAAATCGATTCGAGTCGAGGGAGCATATCCAGCTTACTCAACTCATGTACAGCTGTAACCACACTAAAGAAAATAGTTGGGAGAGGGACTTCCACCCTTAATTTTTATATAGCCCATCATGATGATTATACGAAATTCACTCCGCCTATTACATGATACACAAATATATCCAGGTGTAGGGCTAAAATTTATGCCCATCTATATTTCAAGTGGGCCATAGTAAGGAAAATCGTTTGGAGGATGATCATTGTTGTGTACACTGTTTCCAAACACGTGTTCTACCTCAATTATAGATGGAAGTGAATTCTGGGCCCAGTCCTAACACGATGTGATGCAACTGGCAATTATGATAGATTTCACATGACCATCGTGGTGGACCTTGCTCAAGCAGTCAGCTAATCTGCTTAGCCACACACCTAACCGGCAGTTAAGAAAATGGAACAAGAAGGCAGTGGGACAATAATAATACGGATTAATGAGGTAGCAGTTTGGAAACTTTTTTGAAAAAGGTACCAAAATATAAATTATGTATTAATTAGGTAGTTCTATGTAAAATTTCATTTTAGTTATTCCTTGTTCGGCGTGAAGGCAAGGTCATCATTTAAACCATCCGGATAACTGTGATCGATACTCAAAGGTAGCCCAAGGCATCAATTACATCGGGATGCATTTCCTTATACAAGTAAAGCAAGGCCGAATTGCATGTTCAAGGGTATCCCTTTACACGTGACTCCAAGTATTCAAGTGCTACGCATGTGTGTGGCATCCCAATAGTTCAACCTACTCTAGATTTGGGCACGTTGAACTATGATTTAAGAAGAAAACGAACGACTGAAATAGCTTAGCAAGTTCTTCTAATCCATCCCTTTTTTCTGCAACTTGCTTGATTTTCAAGAAAGGGCATCTATTCGATTGGACCCTGATGGATGAATTGAATATCGTGCTCTTGTGCCGTGGTGGCACATAGGTACATGCATGTGGGCTTATGAACCACCACGCCGTACCACAAATTGATTGCTTCCCACACTTATGAGATGAGGTTTGTTAGGCTAAACGTTGACAAGAGTTATAAAAGAAACTCATTTTTAAATTAAATGTTGACTGTGTTCCAAGTTGAAGAATATAAGATTAAATGTTGATCCACATGGTCTAAGTGGGAGAATGTAAGAATTTTTCATTTAGACAACTCTTCATGGATCAGCGATTTTTATCAATTTGAATTATATGAAACCTTTGGATCTTAGGAGTGAAGATGCTAGTGGGGCTTACTTGTGTATGTAATCCAATTCTACATGACATGTGTTGGCACGCTCTACTGGATCATGTCATGGAATTTTATCAAATTTGGTTTTTCTAAAAGTGTGTAGATTAGGTCTTGATCCCCATGACTCTTTATTTTGGAGTGGAATCTTGAGCTTTCTTTATGTAATTTAAAAGTACATGTTATTGCCTTTAAATTTCATAGTCGTCATGTATAATAATCTTGAGAAATTGGAATCACCCATAATAAATATAATTCGATTAACGTGTCCAAGATTGAACTTTGCTTTTAACTAAACAATTTGTTTAAAGAGAATCTAAAATGTGGACTTGCTAAACCTGTATAAAATCCCTAAGAAATGAAAAACTCTCAAATCCAATGATTATTCTGGTGTTTGAATTTAACCTCCTATATTATAATAAATTTGGACATAAATCTGGACATTCTACTTACCCAGTCACTAGTATGATCATTTATCAAAGTGATAATTTAAGAGTGACAAGCCGTCAAGCAAGTGGCCTACGTTATGGACAATCTAGATTACTGATTAGACATTGATTATAATAAATGCAGACTATCCATGTACCTAGCCATTGTTTGGATGGTTAGGGATTATCCAGTCAAAGCCTTCTTTTTGGGGTACGTGCAATCAAAAGTTTGCCCCACATGATGTAGGCCCAGGGCACTAATGGGAGCCTTTATAATAAAATATGAACCATCCATTTACCGTATAGTTTGGATCATCCAATCAAGTGTCTTTCAAGAGTGATCGATATTCAATGGTGGGTCCACGAGATGGTTAGTCTCGATCGTAATCAAACTTTTTATACTATAATAGTTATGGACCATGCACTTTCTATTCATCGATCAAATGACCATCATATCAGAGATATATTTTCTGGGAGTGTAAATAGCCCAAGGTCAGCGCCATGTGATGGACGATCTAGATCAATGAGCAAAGTTTTTATATTATATACAGACAGTCCATTTCATACCCACGATTGGTATCTTACTCAGCCATCGTCATCAAATCAAAGCAACTTAATGGGGATGCATAATCAAAGGTGGGCCACATCCAAATAGTGATCAAACCTTGGCATTGTTGGGCATAGAAGCAACCTCAGAACGAATTAAACAAGCAATAGAGTAAGAATGGTTTAAGCAAACATAGAGAACACATAAAATTTTATGTGGAAAACCCTTGCGGGAAAAAAAATCACCGTACAAAGCGACGATCAATCCACTATAGCATAAGGTTACAAGATCATATGAAAACAACTTGCAGTATACAAACCTTACCTTCTCCCTTTGAAACCCTATAAATCGAGTAGGCTCTCATTGTTCTACCCTTACCCAGGAGAACACTTGTATACCCCCGTACAAAATTAGAAAACAAAACCCGCACTTTTTAAAACTTACGCATTTCGTTAGTCAAACGTTTGGTCAACCAAAATATCAACAAAGTCTATCGATCAAGTAAAACAGACATCGACCAACCGAGAACATCACAACGTGCCTCAATTGATCCAACTGGACGGATTAAAGGCACTCGATCAACAATCTCTATCGTGGCTTTAATCCTCCATCTTCACTGCTCGAAGATGTCATCATTATCTCTAATCTTCATAATAATATCATTATTGCTTTTTGTGCACACTCCGTTTGATTTCTTATTTGCTAAGCCTAGAGAAGTCGAGCAAAACTTAAACTTTTCTGCAAGAACAACCTTCGTAAGCATGTTCGTTGGATTCACATTAGTGTGAATCTTCTCAAGAGTAATATCTCATTCCTCTGACATCTGTTAAATAAAATGATGATGAATACCAATGTGTTTAGTTCGAGAATGATATACCGAGTTCTTTACCAAATTGATAGCACTCTTGTTTGTCACAATGCATAGGCACAACTTCCTGTTGAAACCTTAACTCATTCATCATCCCTTTCAACCAAGCAACTTCCTTAAATGCTTCTATTGTTGTCATATATTCTGCTTTGATTATGGAAAGTGCAGCCAAGACTAAAGCTTTGACATTCAACTGATAGCTTCACTCGCTAACACAAACGAGTAATTGAAAGTCTGCCTTATATTATCCACATTACCTGCATAATCCACATTCACATAGCCTACGAGTTTCTTATTAGAATTTCTAAAAACTAAGACGTAGTCCATTGTACCTCGTATGTACCGAAGTAACTATTTCACTGCTTTCCAATATTGGTTGTTGGAGTTTGATATGTATTTACTCACAACACCCATCACATGTGAAATATCCGGTCTAATATAGATCATGCGTGCATAAGACTGTCAACCGCGCTCGAGTAGAGCACACGAGACATATACCGCTTTTCTTCATCTGATGTAGGACATAACTAAAAAAAATGAAAGTGAACAACGTGGGGTGTGCTAGCCAGTTTTGCCTTTTTTAGTCCAAACTTGACTAATACCTTCTCAAGATACTCTTCATGAGACAACCATAGCTTGCTCCTTTCTTTGTCTTTGTGTATATCGATGTCGAGAATCTTCTTTTCAACCCCCATATCTTTCATCTCAAATGTCTTGGATAACTAACCCTTCAATATGTTGATTTCAAACATGGTATGGCTAGTGATATGCATATCATCAATATACAATACCAGAATAATGAATTCCCTATCACTTGTGCTCCAAAATAGACACAATGATCAAATTCACTTTTGACAAATCGTTGGCTTAACACGAAATAATCAAAATTCTTATACCACTACTTAAGTAACTATTTCAGGCCATACAATGACTTCTTTGACCTGCAAACTAAATTTTCTTTTACCTGCACCTTGAACCCTTCAAGTTGCTTCATGTAAATCTGCTCTTCTAGTTCCCTATGTAGAAACGCAGTCTTCACACCCAACTATTTTAGTTTCAAATTGTATTAGGTAACCAAAGCCAATATAAATTGGATAAATACTTACTTTACCACCGTCATGAATATCCCATCGAAGTCGACACCCTCATTCTGAACATAATCCTTCGCTACTAGTCTGGCCTTGTACTTATTTAGTTTCTTCCGATAAATTCACTTGCAATCGATCGCTTTCCACCCAACAGATAGATCCCACGTCTAATTCTTGTATAGAGAGTTCATCTCATCATGTATCGCTGCCATCCACTTTTTTACATCTCTATCTTCTAAAGCTTCTTGGAAGGTAAACGGATCCTCCTCATCTGTAATGAGAGCAAAGGCAACGTTTAAGTCATCCTTGTATCTCAACGATAGCCTGCGATCCCTTTATAGATTCCTCCTAACACGTGGCTGCTCCACCTCTTCTTCTACCTCTACACGCAAATCAATTTCTTCAAGTGTTTCACCCTTGTTTGTTTCAACATCAATCATTGATTTTTCCTCTTCCTTGTGCTTATCCTTCCGGAATAAAGGAACCTTTATCAAACTTGACGTCCCGGCTAAATATGATTTTCCATGAAAACCGGTCGTAAAATCTATATCTTTTCACCCCATCACCATAGTCGACAAAAGTACACTTCTTAACTCATTTGGTCTATCTTATCTCTCTTAACTAACGATACATGAGAATAAGCATCATAACCAAATATTTGTAGCCCCGAATAATTAACTACATGACCACTTCATACTTCTTTAGGAATTTTACAATCAATGGTCGTAAAAGGAGATCAATTCACTAAATAGCAAGTCGTAGAGACGACCTCAGCTCATAGCTCCTTGCCCAACCCAGAACTAGTTAACATACTCTAGGCTCTTTTCAAAAAAGTCTGATTTATAAGTTCAGTCACACCATTCTACTTTGGTGTGTGTCCATTATTTCCTCATTCTTTTAGTACAGATTAAACCCCCTCGAAGTAAATTCACCACAATTATCTGTCTTCAAAATCTTCAGTTTTCGTCATGTTTGATTTTCAACCATTACCTTCCAAACCTTGAAAGTAATGAAAATATTATATTTATGCTTTATAAAGTAAATTCAAACTTTTCTAGAGAAGTCGTTAATAAATGCAACAAAGTATAATGACTCTTCTCTATAAACAACAAGCAACGACCACACACATTCGAATACACATAATATAAATGACCTTTACTAACATGTTTCTCATATTTAAAGCTTAACTTTGATTGTTTTCCGTATATGCAATGCTCACATATATTTAAATTAAAACTTTTAAAACTATAAATTAAATGATGATCAGCGAGTACCTTCATATCTCGCTTGCTCATGTGGCATAGGCGCACATGCCACAAACGTGCCGACATGAACTCTGTTACAAATGCTATAATTTCACCCGATATAGTATTCCTGATCAACTTGTAAAGATTTCTGCTCCTCTATGCCTTTAAAATTGTGAATGCCCCTTTTAAAACTTTCAAGACACATTCATAACCAGTGAACTTGCACCCAAGTACCTCTAGAGCTCCCAAAGATATCATATTCTTCTTTAAATCTGGAACGTGCCTCACATTGGTCAGAGTACGCTCCATCCTATCAAACATTCTGATGCGAACCAAACTAATTTCGATCATCTTACGGGTATGATCATTGCTCATAAGAACAAGGCCACCACTAGACTCGCTATATATGGTGAACCAACTCTAATGAGGACACACATGATATGATACCCCCATTTTCAAAATTCACTGTGATTGAGATAATCGGACTTGGACATTGACAATACGTCACAACCACCCGATCCTTCACCCGATTCCGCCGAATTTCCTTCCTTTGGCAAATCATCTGACATATTTTTCTTTCGAATTTTAAGATCGTGACAGTTCTTCTTCATATGTCCTATCTTATTGTAATTCTAACACTTCAACTTTCCTTTGCTATTCGACTTGGATCTAAATTGTACTTCCCCTTCTCTCACTCATACTATATTCCCCAAGCAAACAATACATCTATAAAACGGTAGAAGTACCTTCGCCCTTATTCTTCTTTCTCAACTACTTCGACTGAATGGTTGAGATAAAGGTCCTGACATCCAAGGTATTGCTACCATAACAAAGAGTATCAACCAGATACTTGTGGGACTCTGGGAGAGACATCAATAAATTAGGAATTTGTATTCTTTCTTGATCTTTACCTCCACGCTTATCAACTTGTAAACCAATTTATTGAAGACGTTAATATGCTAAGATAGATCCAACCCCTCCGCCATCTTCAGAGTATA
This sequence comes from Liriodendron chinense, assembly GCA_003013855.2. Lineage (NCBI taxonomy): Eukaryota > Viridiplantae > Streptophyta > Magnoliopsida > Magnoliales > Magnoliaceae > Liriodendron > Liriodendron chinense. The sequence continues at coordinate 203,496 of PVNU02000736.1, read as the reverse complement.
AAACTGTCTCTTTAGATATAAACGATTTGTTAGTGACTTTGTCATGTAAATGCTCTCCATCTTCGTCCATAAACCCGCGGTAGTCATTTCATCGATGATATTATAACGAGCTTCATCAGCTAAGCATAATTGGATTGTGTTAATTGCTTTTTTATCAATTTCATCTCAATCCTCTTTGTTCATAATTTTAGGACGATACGTTTTCCCAAGGAGTGCATGCTGCAATCCTTGGTGAATTAGGAAGGCCTTCATCTTCAACTTCCATAGTTCAAAGTTGTTTTACCTGTGAACTTTTTTACCCCGAACTTTACATTCGATTCCCTTAATGTCATGTCTTTAAATTTAATCCAATACCCCAACGTTGGCTCCGATACCACTTGTTGGGTGCGAAAGCAACCTTAGAACGAATCAAACAAACAATAAAGAAAGAATAGTTCAAGCAAATATAGAGAACACACTAGATTTTATGTGGAAGACCCTCGCGGAAAAAAAAAACTACAGCACAAAGCGACAATCAATCCACTATATCAGAGATAGAAACAACTTAGAAATATAAAAACCCCCAGTTTCTCCCTTCAAAATCTTAGAAATCGTGGTGGCTCTCCTTGTTCTACCATAACCGTGCTTAGGAGAATACTTATATACCCCCATACAAAATTAGTAAACAAAACTGCACTTTCTAAAACTTACGCATTCTGTCGGTCGTAACTTCTGTAAACCAAGATACTAACAGAGTCAGTCAGTCAATCGAAATCAACCTCGCCCAATCGGAAACATCACAGCGTGCTTCGGTTGATCTAACCGTATTGCACCATAATAAAGGCACTCGATCAACAGGCATAATAATTATCAACCATCCATTTTCTATCCGTTAATCGTTGAATTCATTTTAGAATGCCTTTAACTAGTAGCTCACGGTTCCCAGCATTCAATTTAATTTGGTAATCCAAGCCATCTTATCAAGTTTAAGGAAAAATATGTATTCTAAATTGCTAGATATGGCCAAATCATCAACTTGGATTGTCCATGATGTTGGCCCCACACTTGATTACCTTCACCTTTAAAAATTGCTAATTCTAGTTTTCAATGTCAGCATCTAAAAGGTTTGCAATGCTACAAAAATTAATAAAATTGTGGTTTAAGGTAGGCTGCCAAAGATCCAAGACCCAGTTGATAAAACTTATTTATAGCATTTATCATTGAAATTTGATATTTTTAGTAATTTTCATTAATTCAGGCAAATCTAATTTATCAATTGTTTAAATTATATATTTTTCATCGAAAATATGGGTTTTTTTTTTTCCAGATCCCCTCCCTTCACTTATACCGAATGCCAAAAGTGGTGGTGTATTAATTTTTTTCTCACTTTTGATTAAAATATCTTTAAAATTATTTCAAATTTACAATTTAACGCTTTAAGATTTTAGCACTTACATTAATTCTTAGAGCTTATTTTTTCGGTTTATCAAACTGTACCCAAATGAAGTAGTATGAAACTTTTCAATATTTTATTAAATTAAATCATGCTAATTTTACCAAATTGTAATTAGAAAACTTTTGCTTGCTAAATGGGCACTTATTTGTTGAACAAAACTAGTTTTTTTATTTTCTAATGACAATCATCCTGTGATATCAGCTAATATAAATGTTAAGACATCAATTTAGTATAATTTTTGTTTTATAAACTATTAAATAATGGTTTGGATGATTTAATTTGAACATGGTACACATGTTCATGTGTACAATTTCAAAGCGCTGGCATATCATCCATCATATTCTAGGGAGAATCATTTCTATCTACTTTATAGTTTGTGTTGCACCTTAATTTTTCTACTCCTGGAGGAGCCAATCGGAAAAGGACATGTGGCACGGTGAAAGAAATGTACAACATGCATGCGATTTGTCGATATACGTGGAGCGTCCTCTGCGGAACGACAATTGGCATCACCTAATTGAAACACGTCATCCAATGGCTGAGCTAAGTTGGCAAGGCGATTATCAAATAAATATTTGAGGATATGAAGATATTAAAGGGGCATGACAAGCATAACGACTATACGTGAGAGCCACATCTAGAGAGTTATTTGCTTAGTAGATAGCTTATAAATAGAAGAGAAAGTCGACGGAGCAAATGATTTATGCCAAACAAATCAAATTAAATATATCATTCAATTATCTTAGTATAATCTCTGCCTTAGAGTAATCATTTCTTAGGATTAGTTATAATCTAAGTTTACGCTCATACGCTGGACTTAGTTATCTCAATATAATCAAGTTCATCATTCAAAAAGGTGATCGATAATCGATCACTTCAGATGGCTGTAAGTATTTTCTTTTTACTTGACCCTGTGCCTATAAAGTCCTTTCTTGTGGAAGGTAATGATCAACCCATTTGAGGAGGACAAACCCACCATTTGATAATTGCCTGGTTCTATTAATTTCACTTATTTCTAGTGGCTATACTGTCGCATTGTACATATTTATTTGTGCTTGGAGTCAAAGTTGATTCGGTTGGAGTTGAGCCGCATGAATCTTCCAACCCACACAAACCAGTTCAGGCAAGACCGTTCATATCACTGCACTTGGCTGAGAGTGTACTCGATCAGCCAGAAATCGAGCCATTGTTCAGATGTGGATAAAAATTCAACCCCCGGAGCATCTGCTGCTATTTCGCGGTGCCTCTCTTCTCGTTTCTAGTTTTGGGTTCGTGGATCGTATTCCTTTGAACTCTGTGGTATCATATATTACTTTTGTACTGCATACCCGACAGTTGTAATAACCTGGTCAGCTTGTTTTGGGCCAAGGTGTTAGCTAATTTATCGTGAGTGAATAACATGCTATATCTTCTAATTACTCTTCACAAGGACAGTCTACAGAAGCTCTCAATCAGTAGATAATTTCCAACCTATCATGAGCGTGTGGCATCCACCGCTTCCAATGGGTTAGTCCCACTATGATGATCACCTCATGTGAAAAATCAAGCTCATCCACTCCTCAGGTAGAACACGCCATAGATAAATAATAAAATACAAGTGTGTTTTACTTGATGAGTGGATGGAGGTGAAGCTGATTCTTACATAAGGTGATCCTCATGGTACGGGCTGCATCACATGTGATCTGCTGGGTAGACTGTAACTTGTGGTTCTAATAACCTGTTGGATGTGTGAACATGCACGAATAAAAGAGACTGCTAACCTGGTACAGGTAGATATACCAAGAAAGAAAACGAGCCTTCATAGCTTTTCTTGCCGAGGAAGGAAGTTGGGTTGGTTGCTGTGTATGGGAAACGTATCTATACCATTACCATGTCGATACATTTGGATCTCTATAGCATTGCATCACACAAGTTATTCGAAGAGTGAGTTGGTAGGCATCCCAAACTCCCAAACCAACCTACCTGCCTGCCTGACAAGTAATTATATCTAGAACTAGGATCCATCCATCAGCTGGCAGCAGACAGGAATAGTAAGAAGAGGGATGGCAGATGTTATTGTATTCGTAGACGTTGAGACGACAGTACCTTCACGGTCCGGTCAGGGTTTCTCGCTGCTTGAATTCGGTGCCATTTTGGTCTGCCCTCGCAAGCTCGCCGAGCTCGACTCATTTTCCACGCTCATCAGGCCTGCCAACCTCTCCTCCGTCTCTGCAACCTCTGTCCGCTGCAACGGCATCACCAGAGACGCCGTTGCTGCTGCTCCAACCTTCTGCGAGGTCGCCGATAAGGTCTACGATATTCTCCATGGTCAGCTCTCTCTCTCTCTCTCTCTCTCTCTCTCTCTCTCTCTCTCTCTCCCCCCTTCGCTGCCCCTTGCTTCATCACCATCACCATCACCATCATCGCTACATTAGTAATACCAGTACCATCTATTGATGCTGCCTGCAGGACGAGTTTGGGCAGGGCACAACATCGTCAGGTTCGATTGCCTCCGAATCCGTGAGGCCTTTGCGGCGATAGGGCGCCCAGCACCCGACCCAAAGGGGACTATCGACTCCTTGGCACTGTTGACACAGAGATTTGGCAGGCGAGCTGGAAACATGAAGGTCTGTGACGGCCTTCTCTCCCATGCTTCCTCTACTTTTATTTGCATGCCATTTCTCCCATTACTCTTCTAGTAATTTTCTGGAACAATTCCCCCCCCCCCCCCACCCCTCTTTCTTTCTTTTTAAGTTCTCAGAAGGCACTCGCTTAGCTTTTGTTATCAACCCCCCAAATCTCAGAAATCTATTGAATTATTGCAATCTCGTGACATTAGATTTCACAATGTAGGTTCGTATTCCTCTGAAGGTTTTATTACTGTCTGAACACCACCAAGCTTCATGTGCACATTTTTATTAGTGCATGGTTGTCAGTGCCTAGGAAATTTCGACTACACGGGTAGTTGTATGACAAGTTTTCATGGTCAAGGGTTTATCATACTTGTTATTTTTGTTTGTATAGAGAGTCAGTGGAATTCTCTGCTCAACTCGTGTTGCTGCCGATTGTGTAGCTAGCTGTTTACTTCACAGCACATGTATAAATTATAATGTTTTGCACATTGTACACAGCTAGAAGATCCTTATTTGATTGGCCAAATCCCAAAAGGAACTTATTCTATATAAATGGAGCTGTGGCTTGATATAGGGAAGATCTGCAAATCCATTGAATCTCATTGAGCAAGATTCTGAGCTTTCAAACTTCCTCTCTTTGCAGATGGCTACTCTAGCAACTTATTTTGGCCTCGGAGAACAGAAGCACCGGTAATTAGTTTGCCTTTTCATTTTTTTTTTCTTCATTTTCGTTTTTCTTTGTGCTCAATAAAGAACTTTTTCCCATCCATATGCCACAACATTTTCATTCGAGGCTGGCCTGATTGCTGTGTCCAAGGATGGGAAGGTGGGGTATGGGGTCAACACCATTGGAATGTTTAGGGGGGTGTGCTACTGAGGATGGTTTTATGGAAGTGAGCGTTTAGGAGTAATGTTTGATTGGGTTGGTGTGTGGGTCTATGGGATAGTGGCATACATGCATGTGGGACTAACTTAGGTGTTGGGGTCCATTTCAATCTCTTTAAGGGGAAGTCTTTCTAGAGTAGGCTTTGTAGCTGTTGTTCTGTAGTTTGAATACTTCCAAATGTAGTGTAGCTTGTTCAAAAAAAAAAAAAAAAAAAAAAAAAATCATTTGATCATTAATTTGTTTTATTTCTTCCTTTCAAACTTCCAATTTTTTTCTCTAGCGCCGCTTGAATAAATGTTGCTTGATGTCAATTGGTGGGTTGCAAAACATGGATGGAAAATGATAAAATATTAAGTTGCAACCACATCCATGCCCAGGAAACCACTAATAAGGACTGGTCGCTCCCATGCCCAAATTTCTCCAAGAACAAAAGTTACGTTTTTCCTTTGAAGCAAAATAGTGGCAAGTTAAAAAATATTCCAAACGTTAAAGTTGTAGTCCGTGATATGATACTCCCCTCCATAATTTCTCTTTCCTAGTTCAACACTCCCAAATCACCTTCCGCAACTTCCAGACCGGAGACCTTTAGCCTGACACAACAGTGCATTTCCAAAGACTGAATATGGTAACCCAACCGGAGCTGGAGAAATGGAGGCATACAACTCCTGGGGAGACCTAGTCCAGAACAGATGAATACAACACTAATCCAAGAAATGGATGATGTCAACGCATCTTTTCTTTCCAAACTTGACAGCAGACTATAGATTTTTCATGCTCAATTTGAGTCTTCTCAATTTCAAGGGTCTGGGTTTGATCCAACCATAGATTCATGAGACTTGGCACCAAATTGGCAAGTTCATCACCTTAAAAACATGGTTAGTGACTCAACTGAAAGAGTATAAAAGAGGCAATGCAGCACAACATAGAATATTGCAGTCTAAAAAATTTGGGTGCCTTGTGGGTTCATCGCTTGTAGTTTAGGTTTTTTGCAATGCCTGTGCCATCTTGCAAGTCTTAGCCCATTACAAACATAGTTACCCTCCTAGTGGAAATAATTTGTTCTGGGATCCTATTTATGTTGAGACTTGGGAGCACATATAGATATTGGGGAAGAGATAATACAACAAAGGTCCCTCATGACCATTAATAGAAATCTGCAAAGGCCGGCATCCTGTATGTGACCTCTATCTTTCAAAAAAGGAAAAAAAAAAAGTTGCTCTATGGCTTAAAGAACAGATACTTCTCTTGAGGAATATGGAGGGAGCTCTTGTAGGCTTTCAGGGAGGGTTCTTGTCTTGTCAAAAGGTGATTTCAATTGTGCGTGACGTGCCCAACAGACATGTCAGATTCGTCCATTGGGCAGAGTTGTGAAGCTACTGGTATGAAATGCATAGTATGCCTCTGCCTTAGTAGTTGAGTTTGCGCATTATTTCTTCATTCAATGGTATTTTGAAAGGTTGATGTTGATGCCTCTAAATGTCATGCTGAGGCATGAGGGCTTCCAACAAAGGAAGTCTATTGAGCTGGTGGGTTTCAATGACTTCCTCTGTGGGGGCCCTCGGCCATTATGGATAGGAGTAATGGGGAGAACAAATAAGTCAAAACAATAGAATCACATAAAGCGTTTGGATTTGGAGGTATAGCTCATGCTCTTCTTCTAGGCTTTTGCCGAAGTTCTTTCCCTCGTTTGCGTCTCTATCTGGTTTCTTGTTATTTCAATTCACACCTGGTAGACTATTCTTAGTTGGAATTATTCGGTTGACTTCTGCAATGAGTGTCTTAAGTATTAAATAAGGGGTATTTATTATGTGCCCCAGCTAAGTGATGTGTCATTTTTAGGATTCCTCTTGGAAGATGTAGTTCGTTATAACTAACAAGCAGATGAATATTGTTTATGGGCTTCTAGAACATTTTTTGAGGAAATGGCTTAATTCTCGTCTTAGGACAGATGCCCTTTTTTGGTTCAGATGTCTGATACTAACAAGTTATAATGATTCATGATACCTACAAACTATAACCTGTTTCGTTGGTACCCGTTGTGTTTGTATGTGATCATGGCTTACAACATTTGAATGGAGCACCTTTGTTACATTTATTCCCTGTTGTTTGTTCTTTTTCTAGGATGGAGCACCGATGTTGCATATTTCACTGTTGTTTGTTCTCTCTAATTTTCCCAGATGCACAAAAGACATTGTAGAGTATGTAGGTTGAAAATCATAATATAATTACATGCAAGTCGAGAAGAAAGCAGTTACGGTCTTTCTTTTCTGATTATTGTTACTTGTTAGCCTGGTAGGTTTCTTTAGCTTGTTTTTCCTGATTATCTGTATTACAACATTTGTGCGGCATTTTCAATTGTGTAATTTCTGCCTGCACATGATGTCATGGTTGTTGTCATTGGAGTAAAATTGACAAGTAAATAAACATAAAATGTAGTTGTATATCTTATCTGCGCTAGGCCTTCCTGGGAATGGAGTAACCTTTAGTTTGCTGCGGCACTGAGTGGACAAATAAAAATGGCCTGTTTAGAATTTTAGCTAAATATTTAATCATATTTTTCTATGGCATGAGCCAACTTGTGCCTATTGATGTTTCTTGTTATCATGTTCCAGGAGCTTGGATGATGTGAGAATGAATCTAGAAGTTCTGAAGTACTGTGCAACAGTGTTGTTTTTGGTAAGGGTTCTACTTGTAGGTAGAGTCTGCACTATAGGACTTGAATGCATGTGGTAAACTGAAAATAAACGATTGGTGGAGTGATGGTATATAGTGAATCAAAGTTCATGCCTGATAGACATGATTAGTGACAAAAAAGACGGGGCTGTGAATTTAGATCATTCCATTGCTCCCTTTTAATCATCATCGTCATGGTTCCTACAAGTTCCATTCTACAGGGTCCATTCCTGCTCCAGAATCTTGCTGCCTGATCCTGCTGCAACCGTGATTCTGTCAATGCCTTCTTTTAATGGACACTTTCCTGCCCAAAACTATTCTAGCTGAAGTGAGCAAAAGTCAACGAAAATTCTTAATTCTCTTTAGTTGCAACTTTGCGTTACGCTGATTTCATTTGTGAAGATAATTATATACTTAGTTTTACCTTGGGTCCCAGAAGAGCCATTCAGGCGTAGTTGATTTAATGTTTAGATTCACATTTATTGTACAAGCTGCTGTGGTCACACTGCATGACAGTTGTACTTACCCACTCATCACTAGATCTTAAATTGAAGCTGCTTTGTTTCCTAAAAATTTCTTTTATATTTTTTGCTCCTCTTGCTCCCTCATCCTGCTGCTTCTAATAACCAAGTACCGAATGTGGTAGCACTGTTTGTTTCTTATGTAGGCTAAACAGTCTTCGCTTCTTGGCAAGTTTGGCCAGAATGTGGCATTCATAGAGCTGCATGATTTATATATCGCAGTGTGCTTCCTACAGTAGATGCATTGAATTTTCTAGTTTCTGCAGGAGTCCAGCCTCCCAGACATACTCACAACGAATGGTGGGTTCTCTCCAAATGCTGCTATGAGAAGTTGTAGTAATAGAAACACTTTGCCAGAAGGATCATGCTCAAATGAGAAGAGTCCATCTGATTTGGGGTTGGGGAATTCGCCAAGGGTGTCATCTCCAATAAGCAACTCATTGGGGGATGTTCTCTGTCTTGACAAATCTGATACACCAGCTTCAAAAGCTGATCCTTTTTCCTTGATGCCTCTCATTGACTTGATGAAGATCGATCGTTCTCAACCGGATGTCCCTGTGGACGAAAGACCTGTGCCATGCCCGCCGGATGCATTCTCCAGTGGGGCTGCTGTCTCTGAGCATTGCAGTGGCCATGCCAGGTTCCTAGACCCTGATGAAGTTTTGAGTCCTTCTATCAGTGCATCTCGCGTTCCAGCCTCTGGAGGGAGTTCAAGGATAGTTCTACTGCAAAAAAATGTCCTCCTGCAGCTTTGCTGTATGAAACTGAAAGTCCGCTTTGGGATAAATGCGAAATTTCTAGACCATGCCGGCCGTCCACGATTGAGTATAATAGCTGACGCGTTCCCAAGCCTATGCCGGGTTCTCGATACATGTGACCGTCTTGCTCAAAAGCTGTCAGTGGAATCCGGTAGCAGCTCTGAATGGAGGCCTGTTGTGTTCAGAAAAAACGGCTTGTCCAACTCTTCAACCATTCGGCTGAAGTAAGTTCCCATCTTGGATTGTTTTTGGTTATTTTTGGTGAATTGGCACTACTATCTAGCTATTTTGAATGGGAAAGCATCGTTTGGTTTAGTTGCAAGTTGTAGATGATTACCTGTTTGGATAGGGACAATCTGAAACGTGGACGTGGAGATCCCCTGTGGCATCTTCAGGAAATGGAAAACTGTGGAATCTCACGGTTATTCCATTGTTTGGTTTAGAGTGTTGTTTTCCTTGGAAATGTTAAAAGTTCAATGGTCAAACGGCGGAATCGGCCTCTCATAATTCTGGAAAATGAAATTCAATGGGTGTTTTCTTTTTTCGTTTTTGGAAATGGTTTTTATTATTTTATTTTATTTATTTATTCTTTTTTGAGTAAAAGATAGGACAAGGAGAATGACTTGCAACTCTTTTTTGGTTTCTGAAATGGACGAAACTGCCTAGTCAAGAAAATTATCCTTTTCCATGGTTTTGCACCTTCGCATACAGGGACAGTTTTTTCTTTTCTTTGTTACTTATTTTTGACACAGACACCAAAATACGTGTGCTAAGAATATCATCAGATTGACAACAACTCTTCAACCCGATGTGCTAACACTTACATATAATTTTTTCTTTTATGGTAATATGGAGTGCTACACATATTTGTGGGTAAGCTTTTGTAAGCATGACCATATGAAAATGTATCCAGTTAAACAGAAGCAGAGTTGAGACTTGTTTTGTGTGTCCGAAAATCCATTCAACATGCTTACCCATGTTGAAATTTTGGGTATCTTCCTTATTTTGGATGTTTCCATTGTTTTTCTAAGTGTTAAATTCTTCTTTTTCAAGTTGCTGAGCTGCAATGATGTTGTTGTCTTGATACAGCATACCCACTGTTGCAAATGGGGATACAGCTGCCTACGCAACACAGATATACCAGAAGGAACCTAGTGGCAACACCCAGAGGCTTGTTTTCAGTAGCATTGATGCTGCTGAGCTTGATTCGTTATTCATTCCGGGAGCTCTGGTTGATGCCTTTTTCAGCTTAGACACGTATGGTTATCGGGAGCATGCAGGCATCCGATTGGTGGCAAAGAAGTTGATTGTTTATTCTGAATAGGAGTGTCTTCCATCTCCTGAATCCAAGTGAAATTATAATTGTGTTGAAAAAATAACTTAATGAATTTAGTGCATCTTCCGCTGCACAAGTGGGCTTCTTCTGCATATGCCTTACCTTGAAATGTCATTTCAATGTGGAAATAAATAAATAGGAATCCAAAATCTGCTAAGCTGTTCATAGTTTATGATCTACATTTGAGGACTCCCTACTGTTTGGCTCATGTCCTTTGTGCAGAATGTAGGCTGAGTCCATGTTTGTGAATCAAAGCTCCTTGGGGAAGGAGGTTTCTACTTTTCCTTGTTTCTTGTAATGCTCCTTGCAATTGCTACTGCTCAGATTTCATCTATTCACTTAGGGTGCATTTGGTTGCAACAAATATTGCAAAATATAGTGAAACTAGGCACAACCGAAGGCACCCTTAAACATCAGGTAGTATAAGAATAAACCCATCTTCTTGGACCATCTATGTCAGACAATAGGTGTGTATTACTTGTGGAAAAGATTTCTTCATAATTATTATCTCTCAGGAGGACCTCATGTGTTATCCTGGGGGTTGCAAGGGGCCCCATCTTGGGTTGGATTTTTAGCCAGGTTCATCCAAAGTCGCGTTGCTCGATTTTGCCCTGTTGTGGGCCCGGCCTATATTTCGAATCAAGGCTGAAAACTGCCAACTGCCAACCCGTCTTTACTATTTCCATTCCAGGAGGAATGAGAAGCCTAGTAGCTCCACTGACAAGGACAGGGCCTTCATGGTGTGCACGTGCAACATCATCTGGCCCATTCTTGAGTAGAAAGCATTGCGATCTGAGTCTTGGCCAAAACTTCAGTCTGGTCCACTCGTCAGGTGGGCCATCATTGAGTGAGAGAAGGGGAGGCAGCAGGGGTGAAAGTACCATGGCTGGACCTGTTCCTCGCCTAGCCCACTTTTCAGCTTGGATTTAGGAACGCGGATTGCACGTTCACTCTGGCAGAATCGCTGCTGGACGGTGGGCCCACCATGATGTATCCGTTTTACCATGTGTATACATTTTGCAATATCATTTCATGGCACGAGCCCAAGATTGAGGCAAATCCAAATCTCAAGCGGACCACACCATGGGAAGCAGCGGTAATTGAATGCCCAACAATAAAAAAAACTTATCAAGGGCACAAAAGTTTTGTATCAAGCTTTGTATCAAGCTGATATTTGTGTTTTCCCTTCATCCAGGACCTAATCGATAGGTTAGATGGCAAATAAATATTATAGTGGGCCCTAGGAAGTTTTTAATGGTGGGCATTCAATCACCACTGTTCTCTTGTGGTGTGGTCCACCTGAGATTTGAATCTTTCTCAGTTTTGGGCTCATGCCTTAAAATGATCTCGAAAAAAGGATGGACGGTGTGGATAAAACATGCCTGATCTGGCCAAGATAAAGGTATATATAGGCCACTATGTCCTAACTGGTATCAGAGCCAGAGGTCACAGGTTCGAGCGAAGCTCGAAGCTGCAGCGTGAATGATGGCGTTGGGTTGGGGTGAACTCCCGTGCAGTTCATGGCTTACAGCTTGCTCGGCGGAGCGTGGAGGGTGCCTCGTCTGATTGAGATAAAGGTTGATCCAAAACTTTTGTGGCCCTCGATGAGTTTTAATTGATGCTGAGGTCAATCAACTACTGTTTCCTATAATGTGGTCTACTTAGTTGGACCCAATACATAGATTACGGTGGGCCCACAAAGCACCGTCCAGCTGCGAGTCACTATATGGGCAACTTAGCAGGCAATGAGGCAAGCCTTACACAAAGCACCTGGCAGCATCAGTATACACTCCGGTCCCACGCAAACTGACACTGATTGCCTACTGAAGCTGCAAGCAGCCACTATTTGAGCAGAACTATCATGTATGTATTTTATCCACGCAGTCCAATAATTTTGTGGGAAAAAATGAGGTAGATCAAAATCTCACGTGAACACCACCACAACAAACAGTGGTGATTGAACGCTCACCATTAAAGACTATGGCCCACTAATGTTTATAGAGGGAAAACACCGGATCTGCCTCATTTTCTAGTCAATGCGGTAAAATAATGATTCAAAGTGGTGGATAAAATGATGATCCAAAATGGATGGACGGCCGGGATAAACCACATACATCATTATCGGGCACCACCGCTATTGGCAGTGTCAGTATGCAATCCACTTCACATGCAAAGGTGCAACTGAAAACTATCATTGGTTAGGTAGTAGGACATTTTGGACCCCGCTCTGAATTCCGAGGGAGTTGATCGGTGGACCACAAATCAAGTGGACAGTTCTGTTCTTCCTGGGAGAGGACTTGATGGACTGTAAAAATGGAAATCTCAACTACGGTGATGAACAAAGTTGACAATCGGCCATTAACCATTGTAGAAAAATCGACTGCTACCATTTTCTTATCCACGGCAGAGCCCACTAAGCAAACGGTTCTGATCCACCGTATCTCCTTCCACGTGTACGTGGAGGGGTCTGGTTCGATCGTAGCAGATTATCAATGGACATTGCTATTGGTCGGTGCTGTGGGCCCATCATGGTGTATGTGTTTTATCCACGCAGTCCATCGATTTTTCTAGCTCATTTTAGGGCAGGAACCCCAAAATTGAGAAAGATCCAAACCTAAGGTGGACCACACCACAGGAAAACAGTGGTAATTGAACGCCCACCATCAAAAACTACCTAGGGTCCCTTGTAATATTTGTTTGCCATCCAACCTGCTGAACAGGTCACACAGACCTAGATGAAGGGAACGCACAAATATCAGCTGGCCCCAGGATGTTTTTTATGGCGACTTAATGGTGGGCGTTCAATCACCGCTGGTCCACCTGAGATTTGTATCTTTCTCATTTTTGGGCTCTTGCCCTAAAATAAGCCGGGAAAACGGATGGACGGCGTGGATAAAACACACATTTCATGGTGTAGCCCATAGGACCACAAACAATAACGAGTCGGTACGGGTAGGGTCACTTTGCAACCCGCGACTAGATAAAATGGTATGAGAACCAATAGCATTTCGTCATACAGATATCCTTCCCTATCACTGTCTCTATTCCCGTCGGTCTTATCTCTGGACGCGGATTGGGTGATAACCCCAACACCACTGTGGGCCCACTGTAATATATGTATTTTATCCACGCCGTCCACCCATTTTGCAAGATCATTTTAGGGCACGATCTTAAGAATGAATCAGGTCAGAAGCTCAAGTGGACTACACCAGAGGAAACAGTGGCGATTGAACGCCCATCATTGAAAACTTCTTGGGGCCACAGAAGTATTGAATCAAGCTGATATTTGTGTTTTCCCTTCATCCAGGTCTATGTGACCTTATCAACAGGTTGGATGGCAAATAAAATTACGGTGGGCCCTAGGAAGGTTTCAACGGTGGGTGTCACTATCACCACTGTTTCCTGTGGTGTGGTCCACTTGAGCTTAGGATCTGCTTCATTTTTGGGCTCATGCCCTAAAATGAGCTGGAGAAAAACGGATGGACGGTGTGGATATAAGTCACATACATCAAGGTGGGCCCCACAGCACCCAAATCTGGTTGGTGTTGGGGTCACCACCCAACCCGCTTCCGTCTCAGTTGTTGTGCAGAGAGAGAGAGAGAGGAGAGAGAAATGGGAGAGGTTGGTGCTGTCCCATTCCTTCCTTTCCGACACGGCTTCCTCTCTTCTTCTTCGTCTTCTTCTTCTTCTTCGAGAAGATGTACAGTTACAGGTAGAGATGGGTAGAATGCATTACATTACATGTTGTTATTTATATATAGCTCTCGACGGAGGGATGTTTGGAACTGAAGTTGGACAGATCAAGTGAACAGGTGCAAAGGAGAGAGTGGGGAAGCGATGGCAAAGGGTAGTGATGACTACCAATTCTCCTCATCTTCAGCAGCAGCAGAAGCCCTCGACCTTCTCTTCCACCATCTCCACTGATATGCCCCTCTCCGAATCCCCTCCAGGGGTATGTCAGCTTCTGATTATTTTAAGCTAGTTCCCCCTTTTCCTCACAATGCTTCAAAAGGTTAGAATGATTTGAGTGACTTGATTTAGTGGGCTATGGCCTCCTCAAGATATGGCCTATTTCTTGAGAGAGAACATAAATGTATTAAGAGACCTGCTGCAACCTGAGAATATATATATATATATATATATATATATATATATATATATATATATATATATATATATATATATATCAATGGAAACCAAAAAGATTTGCAGCCGAGGCTGTAATTACAAAAGCAGCCTATTTCAAAACAAGACCCTCAGTTTTCCTAATAACCTTGGCAACGGTTGCATTCTCATTACGAAACCAGCGCCTATTTCAAGCTCCCCAAACAACTCAAAAAAGGGCCATGAGGATCAACCTCCACTTAGCTTTCCTAGCCTTTCCTACTCCTCCCCCATGCCAGGCCCATATTAAATCTTACACTGACTTTGACATCACCCAATTGGTCTAAAGTAGACCCAGGAAATGTTCCCAAACTTTGCGGACAAAAGGGCAATGGACGAAAAGGTGATCAATTGATTCCGCATTTTCCTTACACATCAAATAGATATTAGGGAGGACTAAGGATCTCTTTTGAAGATTGTCAATGGTAAGGACTCTCTTCCGACCCACCAGCCAAACAAAAACCACCACACGAGGGGAGCTTCATAGAACCAGTGGTTAAACGAACAAGGAAGGCTAATAAAGCGAGGCAGCCTATGAATCAAGCTGAAAAGTGATCGAACAGAGAATTTTTCAGAGCGATGCCCTGTCCAAATCATGGACTTTACTTCAATATATGAAGGACTTATACTCTTCAAGTGATCCAACAACCTGTCGAACTCAACAATCTTCTCATCTGTCAAATTCCTATGGCAAGGGGAATTCCACACCACGGTTTGAGCGAATGGCTTGGATTGTGATTTTTCTCCCCACAAACACGAGTTCGATTCCCCTCCCCATGAATTACCTGATGCACGTGGTTCTCGGGTGATTATGTGCATCCGCGAGGAATAGTCTCACCTTAAAAGGGGGGAATTCCACACCACATAACCACTGCACATAGAATAGCAGCCCATCATATAAATAAAACGACCGGGGGTAAGGCAAGCCACTCTAGGGAAGACGTCTTAAAGCACATTGTCATCGCACCAAATGTCCACCTAAAACCAAATGCGATGCCCATTCCCAAGCGATATGAACTAGATGATTTGTCACCGCAATCACTTTCCACTTTCCAGATGCTAGAGGTTATAAAGAGAGGAGCTCTTCACAAACCACTCCCCTTCATGCATGCTATACTTACTAGCAACAAGCTCCCTCCACATCCTTCCTGCTTCGGTTCCAAAACTCCAAATCCACTTTCTAAGAAGGGCTATATTCATATCCCCTAAACTTTTAATGTCGGTGCCACCCACTTCAATTGGCTTGCTCACCTTTTTCCACTTCAAAAGACGGAACTTCCTATCATCCTTAGTGCTTTTTCAGGAAAATTCTCTTCTCAGCTTTTCAACCCTATCTAAGACTGATTTAGGGCATTTGAAGAGAGACACACGGCCATATTAAAGAAGGCCACTTTTATAAGAGTCAACCAGCCTCCCAAAGAGAAATATCGATACTTCCAGCTTGCTAGTTTCCTCTTTATTCGTTCAATCACCCTATCCCAAAAATGCTTAGCTGACTGATGCACAAGAGGCAACCCTAAATATGTTGAAGGGAATGATCCCATCTTGCACTCGAAAATGCTTTCGAAAAGATGCAGGTCTTCACCTCTAACACGAACTCCCAACATTTTAGACTTGGCAACATTTATCATCAAACCAGGTGTTGCTACAAAGCAAACAATGATTTTCCGCAAGTTATCCACCGACACCACATCCACATCACAAAATAGGAGTGTCATCTGGGTACTAAAGATGACTAATTTGGACCTCATCCTCTGAAGCTTTGGACCCTTGAATTAACCCTTTCTCCTCTCATTTGCGAAGCATCTTGCTAAGCACCTCCCCATCACAACAAACAAATAAGGTGATATGGGATCCCCCCTGCTTGAGGCCCATAGACGCCTTAACATACTGTTTTGACAACCCATTAATCAAGATAGAAAAAGAGGCATATTGCACACATGAACGAAACTCCCAATCCACATGATCATAAGCCTTCTTAATATCTAGCTTGCAAACTAAGGTATTCCATATTGGTAATGGTGGCCATAACGGTCACCACCATTATCAATACGGGCATCAACCATAACGGTCGATACAGTCTCGTAACAACCGTTACAACCCCTGTAACGGTTTATTTCTGTTTTTCTGCCCTTAAATTTTTTTAAAAAATATATAGAAAATCCAAAATAATGTAAATATTTCAAATATGTATTCATTTTTTCTAACATGTTCATGGTAGCGTAATGTTCCACTCTTTGGTGAGAGAGAGTTGTACCGGGCTGTTTGGTGTATTTATGAACATTGTTATGTCTCTAATGTTTACACATCGCAATCAAGCATTAGAACTAGAAATCGAGAAAAAAAGGCATAAATACCACTTCTTTTTTTTTTTGTTGAAAAATGGCCCTCATAGCTTCTATTCACTCAAATCACTTCGATCTACGGTTTTAATCCTAAAAATTATAGTAAGAGTGGTCGAAATCCATTATAGAATGACCTAAAAGAGTTTTTGGAATGAGAAAAGTGGAAAAATAAGAAGAAAAATGGATTTAAAAGGAAAAAAGTGGTTGTTTTTCGACCGTTACCCCCATAACGGTCGTTATGATGGCCGATACGGCTTAGAAAACCAACTGCCCCGTTTCACCCCCGTATCGCGTAACGATCACAACCATTACCTCTACGTATCAGCCTTTACGCCCTTATCGTAATGGATATGGAACACCTTGTTACAAACTATCCCACTTCTTCTCTCTTATACACGGCATCAATGCATTTATGAGCAATTAAAGTGCTATCCAATATCTGTCTACCCACGACAAAAGCTCCCTGATTTTCAGAAATGATGTTTGAAAGGACTTCTTGAACGGCTGAACCTAGTAGCAAGGATCTTCGCCAAAATTTTCTAAGAACCTTCTATAAGGCTGATCGGTTTGAAGTCTTTTTAATTGTTCCACCCCTTCAACTCTTGGGATTAAAGCAATAAAAAAAAGAATAAAAAAAAGTCCCAAGCTCACTAGTGAGATAGCTCTGCTCAAAGAACTCGGCAACAAAGTCCATCACGTCCTTTTTTAATTAATTGCCGAAACTTTTGAAAGAAGAACATCAAAAAGCCACCAGGGCCTGGGGCCTTCTCGCCATGCATAGAACTTAGCTTTAACATCTTCCTCCAATATTGGCACTTCTAGCAAGGAAGCATCCATACTAGACAATTTCTAAGCTCTAGGTTATCCAACTGCTGCCTCTCCAGCTGGTCGCAAGTTAACAACTTCCTGTAGAATTGAACCATGAAATCGCATATCTGTCTTTTGTCTAAAGTCTCGATCCGTCGACAATCAAATTAGATATTCAGTTTCTACGAGCCCAAGCACTAGCTATGCTGTGAAAATACCGAGTATTTTTGCCTCCCTTAAGATATGGCCTATTGATTGGCTGGCTGGTACAGGCACACTAAGCATTTTTTTTTGGCACACTAACGTTTTCATTGATAGGGTAAATTTGTGGTGTATGCACCAAGCTTTGGTGTAAATTTCCAAACGATATTGTTTCTAGATATAATGTATTGTTGTCTAACTTGAGATGGTCAGAACTTGAATGGGAAGAGTGCCATGTCAACCTTGAAACAACCTTAATTTTTTTCTTTTTGTGAAAGTTGGAGACAACCTTGATGATAACACTTCTTGTTACAAACAGACATCGTAACCAAAGTGATAGCCTGCAGACATATATATATGTTCACAGGCGTGCATATTAAGAGAAAGAGGTTCATCTTAAGATATGCGAATGTAAGAAGAACACATTTATGTTACAAGCATTCACCCAAGACCCATGTTATATAAACCACTAAGGCCCTGTTCTTCAGACACCTAAAAGTGAATTTATCTCATTTTAGTTGACAGCAACTATTATTAGAGATCTTCATTTCTAATACATAATTAATTACTATTAACATGAACTCATTATGTATTAGAGATTAAGATCTCTAATACATAATTACTGTTAACTAAAATGAGATAAACTCATTTTTTGGTGTGTACCAAACAGGGCCTAAAGGAATTGCATACTAGTTTACTGTATCCAGAACCAACCAAGGGAATAATATTTGGATGTGTACTACCATGTTTAAGGTTTGGATTTGGAGGAATTAGGGTATCCCCTGGTTTGGTCTAATGAATTAGGTACTGGAATGGGGTTTGGATCTGGAGTTGGGTCTTTTGTTGGGTTCAAACTCATCTTCGGCTCTGATCCAGATTCAGGTCCTTGCTAGAAAGATCCCTATTTTAAGGATAAGGCTAAAAGTTATTCAGATACCTGAAATAGAACCAGTAGGAGGCAACCTTGCAGTATAAGAATTACATAGGTTTTACTTGGGGACAAGGGGCCTCCTAAAAGAATATACTAAAGTTGTAAAGCCTGAAATATCTGTTCGGTTGATGGCTTCCAAACACATCGTAAGCTGGATATCCAACCTCATCTCTACTTAGCCTGATTCCTTGGACCTGAATCTAATGCGATGAATTGGATCTAGAGTCTAGATCCAGACTTGAATATTTGGAGATGCTTCAGTTATCCACGGATGATGTTCAAGTACCCATTGAGAGTCCTACTGATCATGGATGTGAGATTCCTAAAAGATGCCTTGGTTGGGAGATTCTAGGACATTGGTCGGAGGCCTGCAAATAAATGGCTAAAATGATAACCACATCGATGAGTGGTCCTAACTTTCATGGTTCCACATGTTTGTATAGTATTGGCCTATTGGACAATGCGGGCATATGGTATCCCAATCGGCCAATGCCAATGTCTGAAATGTCTGAAATCAATTATGGGCTGTATCAATACCTATACACCAAATTTAAAATTCAAAGACTTAAAAAGTCAAGTTTCAATGGGTTAGGCAAATAGATAGTATTCTTACCAAAATATGATCTGATAAAGCATTGAATGTATGTCAAAAACTCAAAAAGAATGCTAGATTTGTCTGTTTCTTATTTTTTTTTCCTTTTTTTCTGATATTTTTTGCAAATTTTTGGTCCAAAGAAACTGAAATAGATCTTTCAAAAAAGAAAAAAAAGAAAAATGATACAGGCTGTTATAGGTTCATAAGGACCCTACACAGCCCATATTGCATTGGTTTAGGGCCAAGTATACACCCCCCTATAATTGATATTAAGAACATGAAAGTCTGCTCCCTTGAGTTATTCTTGCAGTTGTGTTGTGCCTGTTGTATTGTATTGCGTCTCTTCCTTAATAAAATTGGAGCTTGGCCTTAAAATAAAGATATTCTAAACTTTGTTAACTACTTGATATATCCAGTTTTATTGTTCTAAACTTCTAACCATCCTATCAAGGGGGGACAAAGTGGGTAGCATTCAAAGTTGGCATGTGGTCCCATGGCATTGTATGCCACCCATGGATGTGTATGAATCCGAGCATGTCAAATAACTCCTCTTCACTTAACATATTTCACAGAGAGCAACACTGGCAAGTGATTGATTATTTTCTTATAAGTTGGTGGAATATGATATCATCATCATTATCATCTAAGCCTTATCTGGGGTTGGCTACATGAATTCTTTTCCACCATTCCACTCTATCAAGGGTCATAACTTCAATTAGACCATAGGTCATTAAGCCTTTTCTTACTACCTCCACCCAGGTCCGTTTGGCCCTTCCCCTTTCCTTTTTAGAGCCATTGACCCGTGCCAGCTCACTGCTCCTAACCGGTGCATTCTTGATCTTTGTTGCACATGAACAAACCGTCTGAGTCTACTTTTCCTCATCGTATTACCTATTGATGCTACTTATAAATTCCCTTGAATGTATTCATTTCTAATTCTATATTTGTCTTGTCACTCATCTATCTCAACATCCCCATTTTAGCTACAATTATCCTATGAACATGTTGTTCCTTAACTGCCCAACATTCTGTACCATAAAGCAGGGGGGTCTTACAACCACCCAATAATATTTCCCTTTCAGTTTGAGTAGTACATGACGATCACATAAAACTCTAGAGGCACATCTCCATTTCTTCCACCTTGCTTGAATTTTATGGGCAACATCCTTCTCAATCTCTCCACTCCATGAATTATTGATCCAAGATATCAAAAGTGGTCTTTGGGAAATTTCTTGGTTATTAGTCCCAACTAATTCCTCTTCCCACTCCTATTGTTACTGAGATTGCACTCCATTAACTCTAGCTTTGCGTTTACACCCTCCCTCACCTTGTTAATCAAAACTATGTCATCTGCAAACAACACACCATGGGATCTCTCCCTGCAAATGCCTCATTACCTCCTCCATAATCAATGAGAAAAGTTATGGGCTCAATGCTGCCCCCTGGTGCAAGCCTACAGTAACTAGGAACTCACTTATCTCTCCACTAGTAGTCCTCACATTTGTTATTGCTCATGTCAATATATCTTCTTGAAACTCCTTTCTTTCTCAACACCTACTAGATTAACTCTTTCGGCACCTTACCGTAAGCTTTCTCTAAGTCAATAAAGATCATGTGGAGATCCTTCATCCTCTACTTATATATATCTATTAATTGTCTAAGTATGACAATATCTTCATTTGCGACCTCCTTGGCATGAAACCAAACTAATTTTTTGAGACATTTGTCTCATGCCTTAGTCTTTGCTCAATCACCCTTACTCAAAGTTTCCTAATATAGCTTATAAGTTTAATCTTGGGATGGTTAGTGTAGCTCTTTATGTCTCCTTTATTTTTATAAATAAGTAGTACAATAATTTTCTTCTATTCTCATGGCATTTTCTTTGATCTTAAAATTTTGTTGAACGACTTTGTCAGCTGTAGTAACTTAGTATCTCCCATCCACTTCCAAAGTATACCATATGGTCCAAGGGCCTTTCCTGTTTTCATCTTTCTCAAAGCTTCTTTCACTTTGAACTATCCTAATTGGAAGTATCTATGAACTCTGATTTAATTTGATTTTATGGTTCCTTCCATCCCTATGCTCTCAGAGTGATTGTTATTTAGTAAGTTTTGAAGATAACTTCTCCACCATTGATCTCATTATCCTTGATTAGTTCCCTTGCATAGATCTACATATCGGTATCATTTCAGCTGATATGGTCGTGTTATATCCATATGAGACGATATACGATACGGGGATGTATTGGCTTGATGTGGAAAAACTGACCTGTATTGGCCGATACGGGGCATATCGACGCCTATATAGGGTTGATACGGGCTGATACGTCCATGAAAGTCCAATTTTGATTTTTTTTTTTTTTTTTTTTCAAAATTTTACTCTTGTCTCCTCTTCTTCTTTTTATTTAAACCATGAAGGAAACTTAAAAAACCATTTTAGGCTATATCTAGACTATTTTAGGATCAAAACAAATGATTTGAATGAGATTCAACAAATTGAAGTGAAGTGAACCATTATGGGAAAAATTGAAAGAAGGGTAAACATTCACTTTCTTTTTGATATTTTCATTTTCTTTTTGTTGTATTTGAATGTAATGGGCCCTAATTGACCAAATCATGCTTGATTTGTGTTTAATTAGGACCTATTTAGTTGACCTTCAACAAGTTAAACCGATAGACAATATTCTCGTCAAAGAATGGTCCGATCTACCATTATATGCATGTCGAAAATACAAAAAAAAGAAAAAGGATAGATTCTTGAATATCTTATTATTATTATTTTTTTTCTCCTGATATTTTTCTAATTTTTTGGCTTAATTTTTTTTCCCGACCAATATGGGCCGATATGGTATGATACGGACATATATCACTACGCGATGCTCATATCGTATCATTTTTTGGCCGGACCAATACGCCCCCGATACTGATGTTGAGAACCGTGTTCCCTCAAGTTATCGCTTTTAATGCATAAAAAATTATCTGAGTCCATATTCTTCCTCTCTCATATTTTTGCAAGTTTGAAGACTTCTTTCTCTCACCTTCTCATGTCCCCAATCTATTGTAAAGATCATCATTAGACTTAAGTTTAGCCTCACTACTTTTTAGCAATCTTATCAACATTTCTATGTTGTTTAAGATTTTCATTGTTTCCAGTCCTTTGCTAGGCTTTGAAAAATGAATGTTTCTTGTTAATAGCTTTTTGTGTATCATCATTCCACCGCCAACTTTCCTCATATGAATTGTTTTTCCCTCTAGATACTCCTAAAACATTTTTTCCCACTTTATTAATGGACTTGGCCATCTCATTCCACATAACATTTACTTCTTCCTCAACATTCTGTTGTCCTTCTTCCATCATTTTATTTCTAAATAACATTGTCTAGGTGTCACCTTGCAGTCCTTACATATTGATTGTTTTGTCTTTTTAAGTAGAAATAAATCTATTTGGCTTGTGTATGATCCACTTTAGAAAGTTATTATATGTTCATTTTTCTTTTTAAAGTATGTGTTTGGTAAAGCTAGATTATATGCCATAACAAAATTAACGATAGTTTGCTTCATCTCATTTCTTCTTCCAAAACCATATCCTCCATGTATCATCTCATATCCTTTATTTTCTTTTCCTAAATGACTATTTAAGTCTCCTTCAACAAATATCCTCTCTTTGTCTATAATTTCTTGCATTAGTCCATCCATATCCTCCCAAAATTTTCTCTTGATTCTATTCTCTAACCCTACCTACAACACATATGTACTATAATATTGATTGTTTCCTTTCCTAACACAAATTTTATTGAAAAAATCCTATCACTCACTCTCTTAACGTATGCAACTTTATCCTTTAATTCTTTATCTACCACCATCCCGACCACATTTCTATTATTGTCCTTTTCCATATTTCAAAGCTTGAATCCATTAGTTTCTCTAGTTTTGGCCCCTTTCCACTAGTCGAATGCAAGTTATGTCAACTCTCTTCCATTTCATTGTATCTAGTAACTCCATACTTCTACCTATCAATGTTCCTATATTCAATGCGGCAAGATGAATCTTATTCTCTTGAACTAGCTTCTTTACTCGCATGCGTCTAGAATGACGCACGAACCCTTGCCTGCTTCTCACAGCAATTGGGCATTGTTGCAACACGTCACTTTCCTTAACCAACCCTTTCCCATTTCTCATTGCACTCGGGTTCCGATGTAGTGGGTCGCTTATAGGGAGCATCTTAGCATGAGTTTGAAATGTCATATTGTTCGGATTCATGTTGGAAGTTATGGCATAAGTTTGATGCTGACTGCCAACTTGATTGAACTCTCTCCTTTATCCGGGTTGGGGACTGGCAATGAGAGCATAAAACTCCCACATGCACAACGTAATAGATTATAACATAGGTCGATTACAATCAAATGCTATCTAATAGTCTACTACATAGGTTAATTACAATCAATGAGTTAGAATTTGATACCCACACACATGCTCAAAATTATTGCTTGTGACTTTTATGCATCTCTTTTTAAAGAATCAAACATCCATATTGTGGGACCCATAGTAAATGGAGTGAAGCGTCAC
The DNA here is from genome assembly GCA_003013855.2 of Liriodendron chinense. Classification (NCBI taxonomy): domain Eukaryota; kingdom Viridiplantae; phylum Streptophyta; class Magnoliopsida; order Magnoliales; family Magnoliaceae; genus Liriodendron; species Liriodendron chinense. The sequence goes on along the minus strand of PVNU02000736.1, from coordinate 179,667 downwards.
AAGTGTAGAGGCTAATATAAGGGCTAAGCCATTTTTGGCTCATTTTGTACATAAAAGGCTTGTTCAGTGTGTAGAGAAATCTGCAATCATCTAGAGTCTTGCAAAGAAGTTTAGAGAATTCTAGAGTAGTGTACACTATGGTAGAGATCTGCGGTAGGTTTTGGAGTTCTTTGGTAAGATTTAGTGGCTAGGAGAAGTGTGTAAGAGTTTTAAAGTTTTCTAAAGTGTTCTTGGCCATTGGATGAGTGCCACATGACATAATCCAAGCCACTGATGTAAATAATCTGGAGATTTTCTAAGTCTATATTAAAGGGGAGTTCCCTCCATTAGTATGCAACTCCTCGAGTCGTAATCTTCTCTCCTTTAGTGCAATACAAGCTTTCCCATTCTGCTCTCTTTTGTTTTGTTGAGTTCTCTTTTATCCTAGTTAATTCTTGGTGTGTGGCAATTAGTGGTGCAAGTAGGACCTAGGTTGACTCAAACCATGTTGGGGGGTCGTGTGAGTGCTGCATGAGCGAGATTGCTAAGGAGTTAGCAGGTCTGTGACAGAAGTATGAAAATCAGATTGACTGGACAACCACTTTGATCATAGGACATCTGAATTTTGAACATTAACAACTTTTCAGGTTGACTTTCCAATTTATGGCTGCCAATGAACACTCATGATCATTGGCTCGATTATTTCAGTTACACCCATCTAGTGTTGGTCCCATGATATGGATGGTTTAGATTGATGCGCATATGACCATGTTTAAAGTTGGCTAAGTGCATGGATATGGATATATCAATTTTGTTATTGGACAATAATAACTTGTCTAAAGAGGTATGATAGGTGAATTCCAGGAGTACACTTTTTGGTACTATCCTCCCACATAATGCAACATGGCACGTGTGCAAGATCCAATTGCTTATCAGTCAAATTCTAATGGGTAGATGGCATTCCAAAAGATTAGTTTATTTGGTCATTGGATAGTTGTTGCAAGTATGTTAAATTTGAATTGTTGCTCAGCCTCTCTCAATCTTATACTTTTTTTTTACATTAGAAAATGTGAACTTTTCTCCTTACCTGATGATTGGTTAGGATCTTGCACATTGTTCCATAGTGGCACTTGTTTCATAAAAGAACCCGCTCATCGTACTCGAGCAAGGACACTTTAGCATTCCTCTTTCTTGAGAAGTTTAGTGTAGAGAATATTAAGCAGATTCCTGTTTAACAAAAACTCTAGCTAAGGGACCCGACTTCTTAGGTTTTTCTTATTAAATGCTACTTTAATCGAGTCTGATATTTTAACTGTCCATTTGTTGCCACTAGTTGGATGTCTCAGATCATCCAATAATTTTCATTTTTGATGTATGCTCCATCCATCATGCTGACTACAGTTGGATACTGCAGGCCATGTAAATCGGATCTTGTGTATTGACTATTTTTAGTCTAGTCATTTTAACTGTCAATTTGTTTCCACTAATTGGGGTTAGAATCAGCAATTTTCATTTTTGAGGTATGTTCCATCCATCACAAGAACTGGATTTTATGAGTACCATAGGCCCAATTCAGATCTTATGTATTAACTAAACCTTCTGGGGGTACTTTTATCATGCAACGTGGTGAAAAATACATCATCATCTAAGCCTCATGCCAAGTAATTGGGTGGTGAAAAATACATGAATAAGAAAAGAGAGATACTAACAATTATTATACCTTTTTATATATAGTATAGATATGTATGTAAATACTTCTACAACTTTTAGACAAGTCAGAAGACATGACTCGCCCATTTAATTGACTGGACTCTTTATTTTTCCTTTTTTCAAGTAGAACAATTTGAATTGGTTGAGCTACAAATGTTTCTTTACCTTGATGATCCACCACTAGTACTTGTAGTACTATACTAGCAGTGAGTACTAGTAACTCTTTTCTTCTTTCTCACGCTAATTGTTTGTATGATCTATCTGTACAGGCATCATTCAATGAGTACCTCAGTAATCGAGCCCGGGTTTTCCAAGCCATGTTTCCAGACAAACACAGAAGCCAGAGGTTGAATGATGTGAGGAAGAGAGAGAGAGAGAGAGAGAGTTCTTCTCTGCTTCTTCCTTCTTTGTCTTTCTTCTTTCACACACAAACCATTCAAAGTTATGAGTTAAAAAATCTAAGGCCAGCAGACCCTTGTTTAAATTTTGACTCTCCTAATTTTCTGGCTTTGCCAATTTTCCTGCTCGTGTATCTTACGTAAACCTCCTCATGGCTTTTGATTGAGCACGTGCAACTGGATGGGCCCTCCTCCTTGGCCATATGATCCAAACCTCATAAAGACTGGCCACTTCCAAAGAATCATGCCAATTGGTGTGCACAACCATCCAATTTGTGGCATTTAAATGGATAGTTTAACTATAAAGTAGTCAAAATACCTTTAAAAAATAAAGTAGTCAACAGTCCACATTCAGTTAGAAGCCAAATCGGCATGATTTGTGGATCATGGCCATCCACACCAGATGAATGACTTGAGTTCCCTCGCTATCCAGGCATTTGAGCCCCATCCAGTGGCGCATGCGAACAGACTTCTGATTGACATTGCAAGATGAGTGCTTGTACGATTTAATTGTAGGGCATTTGAATCAACAGAACAATATTTATTTTGTCGGCCTCAACAACTGTGGGGTTGTGTTCGTGCGTGTGTGCATGTGTGTGGATAGTCTGTGCCATCGCAGATAGCCCCTTCTATGGTCTGAAAAGAGAAATGATCTTTTCATGCAGGAGGAATGGAGAATACAGATGCTTCCGCTGGATTTCCTCTTCCTGTCGGTGAGGCCTGTAATTGACATGCGGTTAAGATCCAAATCGGAAGGGAAGGATTACCCACCTGGAGTTCCCCCCCATGTCATGAGGGTTCTTGAGCTTCAAGCTGTAAGTCTTCCCTTTCACACTTTCCCTCTTCTTCAAATGGCTGGCTGCACAAGCTAAGCTTTTTTTTTTTTTTTTTTTTGGGGTGGGGGGGGGGGGGGGGGGGGGGGGGGGGGGGGGGGGGTTTCCTGCTTTTCATATGCTAAATAGCCATAAAAAAATGCTGCAATTATCAACTTGATTTTCTTGCTTCGGATTGTCAATCATAAAATAAACTGGAAGTCTGATTTTCTTGTTTTCTTTTTCTTTTCTTTTTCTCTCTTTATAGACCAGATGGGAGCTTCAAGGTCTAGAGAATGTTCTCAAGCCTGCTCATTTTGCACTGTGTGTGAAAGGTGCCCTGTACTCAGAGAGGCGAGGTATCCATAGCCGTCTCAGAGGTCAATTAGAGATGAGCATCAGCTGCATTCTCCCTCCGGCTCTCTCTCTAATCCCAGAAGATGTTCTCAAAGGAGTTTCAGAATCGGTTAGATTGGAATTCTCCTTTCTACCCACTGAACACATGGAAACCAAACAGGACCATTATTAGTCTTCTTGAATTTCTATGTTTAACTCTTAAATCCTATGTTATCTCCTAAAAACTTTAAAATGAGTTTGTTGCCATGTCACCCTCACTTCAATTTAAGTATAATGCAAATGTGTGGGGGTGGCGTAGCTTGGAAAACTCACTAAGAAGAGAAATATCTTGGATTTATGGAATAATATGTGTGCGTGTCTGCATGGGCACAGATGTTGAGGAGCTTAGTAGGGCGCATGAAGCAGAAAGTGAATGAAAGCTTGCTTTCGGATTTCAGGGAGTTCAGGAGGGAGAGTCTCAAGATACAGGGGAGAAGACAGTGATCTAATCTCCTCCCATTATCTCCTTCAAAAAAAAATAAAAAAAAATAAAATCAAGTGCACAATCCTAGTGACATTGACAAGCAGATAGATGGGGAGGGAGATAATTGTACATCATGGGTAATTGGAATGTAATTATTGCATGCATACATAGCAACTGTTCTACTACCTAGTGCGAGAATATTTACATTCCCTGTGTTTCTCTTTCATGATACATTTAATTACAACCGCACCCACACACACCAGAAAGGATCCAATGGTTGTCAGCTTTCACACTTCTCAGATTATCTCATTTCAAGATCCAAACCGTTCATCTACTGGGCTCCACAGAGGATTGTACTCCAAGAGTCAGCCTGGTCTAATGCACTCGCCACCAATTTGAGGGCTTACCCTTATTGACTGCGGACCATTGGCTGGACACTTTTTTTTTTTTTTTTTTCCTTAAACCTTTTCCAACAATGGTTTTGTAATCCTCCGAGGCCCTAGAATTCTCAATTGATGAAAAATCTGAGGTAGGGACTGGATATAAAATTCTCGAGCCAATGAACACTGGAAAATACAATTTCTGCAGGGATGGAGTAAAGAGTGTTGGGTATAAAAGAAAGAACCACAGTCACGGCACTGGATACTTGGCCCGTGTACCATGTTTAGAAAACTATATCATTCCCAGATTTCTAAGCATGAGTCAAAATCTATCTGCTGTGGATGGGGCTATGAGTATCAATGGCTTGGATCAGGATACCCATATCAGGACTTGACCAACTGAATTGAATTCAGATACTATCGGGTTGGGATATGGAAAGCTTGGGACCAGGATACGGGTATCATAAGCACTAGTGATTTGGGTACACAGTGGATTCTTCATTATCAAAGGCCATTTCAGAAGGCACAAATTTTAACCAATACATACCTGTAAAGCTAAGTACTTGTAAATATCCATCTGGTGCCTGATGTGACTCAATTTCTAACTGGATTTGGAGCACTGGACCCAAATCCATTTAAGTCAGATTTGCTGGTCTGGGGTATCTCCAAGTACCATCTAGTTCTTCTATTTTTCTCCCTGAAGTTGCGATTCTAATACATAGAGTATTTGAAAAGAGCATCTGCTCAAGGTATTGTGAAGGAAATATGAGTAATTAGTGGTCATAGAATATTTTAAAAGAGCATCCGCTCAAGATGTTGTGAAGGAAAGATGAGTAATTAGTGGTCACCTGTCCCTCGTCAGTCAAAGCTGCACTTCGGGACTTCTTACAGTATGGTGGGCCATTAGATCTGTTTTTGATGTCGTTGTTGGCTACCCTGCTAGCCTTTCTCTGCAGGTGGGAACTTGATTTGGAAGTTGTTCACATTTGCCATTCTATGGGGTATTTGGAAAAGGGAATGTTAGAAACTTTGACTGCAAAACCGATACCTGCTGTATGGTGGGCCATTAGATCTGTTTTTGATGTCTTTGTTGGCTACCCTGCTAGCTTTTCTCTGCAGGTGGGAATTTGATTTGAAAGTTGTTCACATTTGCCGGTCTATGGGGTATTTGGAAAAGGGAATGTTAGAATCTTTGACTGCAAATTGTCCTCTATTGCCTCACTGCCTTTGAATGAGCTTTGCCGCTACCTGCAGCAATATTATCTTGATTTTGTTGGTGTAGAGAGATCAGGGATCTATTGTCTTTGGTTGATTTTCTGTTTGGGTTGCTCACCTAGGGTGCCTCAGCATGTGTTTCTTCTCTATTCTTTGTTTTTAAACTGTTTACATCCCTGAGCTAGGGTGAGAAAGGGTCACCTCCTGCCATTGATCTCTGCTCCTGGGGGTTCTGTTGGCATTTTAACAAATTGGTCTTATGGTAAACACACACGTGCGCTCGCGCACTAAGAATAGGATTCGAGAAGCCCACCCTGAATAGTTGGGATACGGCTTAGATGATGATGATGAATGGTACCAAGAGGCATCTTGGTGGAGACATAGTTATAATTGGACCTAGGAGTATGAGGAGGTTGAAAGTGATTTGCTGCAATTGCCAAGAGCATGAACAACACCTTTATTAACTCTGTTGGAGATGACAGCGCATATGGAAATATCAGACAATATACAATTATACATTGTAGCCTAAGTATAGCTTCAAATCAAATCCTCTCGGTCTTCCAGCGACCGCTTTCTTGCTCTCAAATTCTGCTGGAGGCTTTCAGGCAAAGGTGGCGTTCTTCCTCGACGAAACAGAACAGCAAGAGCCCTCATTTTGTGGCAAATATCAAATACCTGCAGATGAATAGCCCAATGCCATCAAGCATCAACCAGTTAGCTGTAATCAGAGATCACAATGTCTTACCGATGCTGCCTCAAGTTCTGCGATGCCTTCACAACCTTGGCCTCCTCCCTGTAGTAGATCACAGTATCTAGCCACATCCTGCTCATCTTCAAAGACCTGAAAATAACAGCTTCTTAGAAAAAGAAAATTTAACCCAATTGTCAATTAAACAGTATTCCCTCAACAACTTTATCATGGCACATCACATAACACGGATGTGTCTCAATGTCCACCAGCCAAGATATGATAAAGATGGAATATACATTTTTAAATAAACATAAATTCCTATAACTGTAAAACCATAAAAAAAAAACCTCCCTTAAAAAGATATGCAGTAAAACTTATTAAGATCTTTTAACTTTATTGCAACTGTCTTTTATCAGCCGGATGCATTAGAACTAACACAATGATACTAAAAAACAAGAAAAATAATATACAGTATCAAATACAACAATTCTTTGAGAAGTTTGAGAGACATGTTTCATAGCTCTAATGTTGTCTGAGAAACATACCATGCCAAATTACACTGCCCAAGGCTAAACTAATTTCAGTAAATAACAGTGCAGCAGTAATTAGGAGTACATAAAATAATTAATGTTTTGAAAACCAAAAATTTAGAAATAACAAGTCTACAGAGTATGAATTGGATTAAATTAACCGTTATCTAGGAAGAATCATGACAATGGTAACTGGCACGTGCAACAGGTGCTTGGAAGCAGGAGGGGACTTCAAATCCAGAGCAAAGAACCATCTTCAATAGACGGCTCATGCAAATAAAGCTCAATAATCTTTTTGCTTTTTAATGATGATGAATTCATTTAAAGGTTGAAGCGAAAACCATAATACACAAACAAAAAGAAAATTTACAACTTGACCCAATTATCTTGAAAATTGAAATTGCTCAATCATCTTTACATGCATACAGCCACTCCTTAATCATAGATTTCACTTTTTGAAAGATCACCGAAGCATACCTTTCCTGATTATTAAAGCAGCAATCATTTCTTTCTAATCAAATACACCAGAGACCTTTTTTTTTTTTTTTTTTTTTTAAATACACCAGAGACCTGCTATAAGGGACATGCGTCAAATGTATGACCCAATCTTTCCCTTACCCCCAACATGCCACGCCATGAAGAAACTACCAATCGAGCTTGGAAGCACCCAATCAACTCTGAACAATTTAAAAAAGTGATCCAACATTTTTTTGCGGAGGAACAATGAAGAAAAAGATGACCCACTGATTCCGCTCTTCATAGCCACAATACACACATTTGGAAGAATCATTTTCCTTTTTTGAAGATTATCCACTGTTACAACCTGCTAACCATGCAAACGCCACCACGTTTGAAGGGGCACCTTGTTGCCAAATATCAGCTGTCGGACTTTTCTCTTCTAAAGTGCTACCTCCACTTATGACCTTGTAAAGAGATTTTATTGAAGATATTCCAGAGTCCAGACTTATCATACAACCAATTCATGGAGTCTTTTTTCTGAAAGCGAGAGCTGCACATTGGACAAGAGTTGAAGCAAACTAGAAAGCTCCGTTTTTTTAATCTCTTCATCCTCCAAATCCCTACTACATGGAGGGATCCAAGTGACCTCCTCCCCTTGCATAGAGAAACATTTATCAACGCTCATTCGCCTCTCCAATGCGATTCCTGCTAATTGCAGAAAGATGTGACTTAGCTTTTGGTCCCCCCACCCAAATATCTTCCCAAAACCTTATGTTTCTCCCATCTCCCAAATGGAACCCTATCCCTTCCCGGACAATCCTTTCCGACGATGCCACCCTACACCAAAGATATGAAGACCTATACAGTGAAGATGATCTTGTCCACCCACTGCTTGAGTCTACCTCATATTTTCTTCCTAGTACGTCCCTCCATAATGAGCCCTCTTCTTCCCCAAATCACCAAATTCATAATCTTCAAACTCCTTGATCCTGCTCCCCCTTGATCTCATGGCCTGCATGCTTCCTCCCACTTCATTACATGAAATTTATGTTTATCTTCCACCCCTTTCCATAAGAAGCCCTCAACTTTTCCAGCCTATTTAATACCAATTTCAGGCATTTAAATAAATTTTTTTTTTGAACATTGATGATATATTAAAAACCAAAGCCAAAGGTTACAAATATACAAAAATACAAAGGTAAAACAGCCCCCAGCCCAAGCTCCCCAAAAGAAACAGAAAGCAAGATTGATCTAACTATGCTTCCACCCAATCCTTCAAATTAAGAATTGCCTTATTGAAAACTTAAGTCGGTCCACTCATTTTGTTGCTTAAGCAGAGCTGGTTTCTTTCCCACCATAAAGCCCAAAGAGTCGCAAATAAACTTAATCGCCACACCCTTTTCATCTCTTTCCCTATCCCCCCGCCATGCCAAGTAATGAGAAATTAGACAATCGTCTTTGGGAACACCCATAGGACCCCAAAGAATTGGAGAAGAAGACGTCAAACCTCTTTGGCAAATACACGGTGCATGAATAAGTGATCCACAGATTCCGCATCTTTGTAGCACATCAAGCAAACGTTTGGGAGATACATATTTCGCTTACAAAGATTATCTATTGTTAGCACTTTGTTCCTGCCTACTAGACAACCAAAAGCCATCCAAAGATTTGACATTGTCGCCTTTATCAGAGTTAACCTAGCACCCAAAGATAAGTATCTTCCCTTCCATTGTGATAGTTTACTTTCAAATCTCTCCACTACTTTATCCCATAATTTTTTCATAGGCTTCCGATACATAGAGGAAGGCCGAGATGCGTAGTCGGAAGAGTTCCCTTCCTACACACAAAGATACTGGTAAAATATTTGACCTCCTTGGCGATCCCCACTCCCAAGCCTCATAAAAACTAAAGCAAAATCACGAGAGACAAAACTGATGGTTTATGAGTACGTAACTTGTATGTACAGAAAAATACAGTGGTCCAGTGCATGAATACGGTGAAGTCAACACCCTATGCAATGTTGTCAAAATCATTATCGTATCGCAAATCGTAGTAGGGGTTGAATTGTATCGAATCACAAATCGTAAGATTTTTTAAAATTTTCTTAAAAAATTGGGGAAAAATATGAAATATATAATAGATCAGTTACTTGATGTTATATTTGATGTCTGAGAAGTTTATGTTACATTCCCATTAATAGATCATTTGCTCCAATGGTGTTCCATTAAAGATAGTTCCCTTGGTGCTCTGACATTTCCAGCTTTACCAAAGTATCTACTGGAGATGCATAACCGTGAAATGTTTCTGTCAATGGGTCCTGATTCAATAATACAAGGCTCCCTCAAAATGGAATAAAAGCGAAGGTTGAAAGTCAATGTTCTTTTAATAAATTGTAAAGAAGGTAATGCTACTATGTAGCATTTTTCACAGAACGCGAACAAAGAACTAAGAGCTGCAAGTTTCACCTGCATCACCAAGGAATCATAAGCTCCTTCATGCAGATGGTAAAAGCACTCTTTAAATGAAGAAAAATAGCAATTGAGAGCTAGTCTATCTGATGAATAAAACAAAAATAAAATAAATAAAGCACCAGTAGACATCATGCTAAGGGAACCCCGCAAAAGAAATTTGCAGTTGCCCAATCACTTTGTAACATTACATTTCCAGATTATATGAATGCCATGTAGAAGAAATATTATCTCCAAATTAGACCAAGAGAACAGCAAAAGAAAGCCATCAATACTTAGGAGGACTACTTCCCTTGATATCCTCAACGAGCATATGGAACTTTGTACTGGTTCTTAGCTTAGCTGTATTTCCAATTTCTTATCTCCATTTTCCACCTTTAGAAAACAAAAGCCCGAGCTCTCTTTCAACCTCACTGTAGAAAACACAAGAACATTAGCTTGTATATGACAAGGTTTGTCAAGAGGGAGGGAGGGAGGACCTGCGAATTCTTCGTGTTTTCATTGTGCACAATTGATTTTCCCTTTGGGTCAGCACATAAAGAAGTTTTGATGCCTCTCTCCATGGATTGGCCTCCAAAACTAGAGAAGAGTGAGAGAGAATATTATGAAGGGGTATACTTTGTCCAAGTAAACAAATATGAACAGAAGTGTTGATAAATCACAAGAGCTACTCAGGTCTCCACAACACAGAGTAACACAGACCAAATAATTAGTTAATAAATTCGTACTAAATACTAATAACCATGTAGAAGTACAATATGACTTGTGTTAATGATGTACCTTATATAAGAACCCAAATTTGCAAGCGGAAAGAACAATATGCTGTTTAATGGTGGGCTAAATAGTTCTCTTTTATTTAATGGAAAATATGAGAATTTATACTCCAAACAAAAACATAACACAACTAACAAAAGAGGGCAAATTCCACATATACAATGACTTCAGGTGAACTACAGTTTGGCATCTAAAATTCAAATCATCATCATTATTTTTTTTTGAGAGGTGGCTAAAGTTTTATTAAGAAACCTTGCTAAAGATGAGCAAAGAAAAATCATCATCATCATCCAAGTCTTATTCCAACTAACTGCGGTCGGCTATTGGCATCAAAATTTCAAATCCAATAAGGAAAATAGTAACTATTAAAAGATTTTAAATCTTATAAGATCTTCCCAAAATAAATAAAATATCTCAATTATGAGCTTTTACATCCAGCCCCACATAGGGGGTCCATCTAATGGTGATGGATGGTGACATATGCATCAATTCCCCTAGCTTGGCAAGAATTTGTCCTTGAGTTGATAGCCGCTAGCAATCCGTTGGATCAAGCGGACTTTACAACGTGTCTCCCTTGGCTATGGTGGCAGCTGATGGTGAAGGCCTATGAGTTGGATCGGGATTTCTTACATAGGATGGCTCCATATATCACAGTACCTGTCTTTTGTCTTTCCACATTCTAGCGTTGGCTCCCCCTTCTACAGTAATGGACTTGTGAATCTATCAAATACTTGTTGACATCTTGTTGTCCTTATCACTGTTAGTCTCTGATTTATTCTCTTTAATTGTTGTTGAGATGGTTTCAATATGGCCATTTCAACTTTGACATACACCGTAGAATGCGCAAGTTTGACAGTTAAGCTGCTCATCTCTTCCTCAATATCTAACTGGCAATCCGTTGTCTACTCCATTAACAAATCATCCATTGCTTCATTGATAGGTTTGTCCTTAATCCACCAAGGAACTTGTCATACGTATCTACTTGGATCTTGGCGCTGTCACCAGCATGTCATTCATCGGATCTTTAGATACTCTTCTAATGAATCTTGGATTGTTCTATGAAATTCTCAGATTCTTGGAAAAACTCAACCATCTCGAGTTTCACATCATAAATGTCACAACAATCCTCGAACTGGTCGTCTCTCTCTTTTCTTTTTTTTTTAACATTAATGTCCATTTTATAAGATGAGGAAGATATTTCCTTAAAATGGGCATCAATTTAAAAGAAAAGAAAAGAAAAGAGAGATGAACAAAGAGCACCTTTAGAATTGCCAGCATCTTCTAGGACGCTGCCACCTTGTCGCGGACAAGGAGGCCTCCTTGATGTTGTGTTGATGTTTCCCTCCATATAATCATATCTCCTTACTATTTCCTCAATGACATTCTTCTTGTTCAAAGAAGTACTCTTCCTCCAATGCAATGTTTTAAATATTGACCATATCAGTTGATATATCCCACGATATATCTTGTATCCCACCTGTGTGATACGAAACGCACAGGTAGTGCTGATATATCCCACATGTTTGATTCGGTGAGCATTTTCAATTTTCGATCCTCTGGGATTTTCTCGGTGAAGTCTATGTTTCTTATGCTTTCGGAGCCTAGGCAGCATTCACCCCCTCTCCCCTTTCATCATTGGTTCTATGAGGCCCCTCCTGGAGTGGTAGTTTTCTTTGGTTGGTTTATCGAAAGAGAATTCTCACTATCGACAACCTGCAAAGAAGAGTGATGGTCCTTCTGAACATCTGTCTCATGTGCATGGCTAATGAAGAGACTATCGATCACCTTTTTATTCATTGCCCTTTCGCCAAGAAGGTGTGGAAACATAGACTATTGATAATGTATGACCAGATAATGTAAGCCAAGTGGAGTAGCAGTATGACTAGATAATGTATGAATCAATCACCTATTGATCGAGGCCAGATGGATGAACATGGTTGATTTGCAACAGGCCACCTGTGTAGGCCAAGTAAGTTACTTAGGACAGTATAGGCGTATTGGTATAAAATAGTCCTGATGTTTAAAGGATGAATTGTATTGATTATTGTGGTTTATTTCATACATAGCTTATATTTTTCATTCACGTTTTACCCTATGTGAGTTTATGTTGGAAACTTTGTTTATTTAGCCTTTATTTTTCAAGCATTGCATTAAAATTTATAATATTTTGAAGGGGAGGGTTAGTCATTTTGAATTGAATCTTTTTATCTTTGAACCAATGACTTTTTTTCCCAACGATGATAGCAGGTTAAGTTTTTTGGCAAAGCAATAAAGATTGGACATAATTAAAAATATGATTGGTTCACCGATTTTATTAATTGGAATGTTGAAGCAGTATTATTGGCGAGTAAAAGTAAATTAAGCAGAATAAAGAATAAAATACTTATGTAGCTAATATTGGCAAAACGGTCGTAGAAACTACTAAATAGTCGTGAAACGACTACGACATGAAGTCAACAGGATGTGACTGGAGATATATCAAGTAAAAACTCGATAATTTAGGATCCGACGATCTGGTTGTAGTGATGCATTAAACAATAGTGGACTAAGCTAGATTGATGACTTTGAACTTGCTGCAGCATGGCTGGAAATAAGTAATATGATTAAACTAAAAAGCTAAAATTAACAAACGTTCATGGTGGATAAGGGATAAGGGCAGCGTAGAATTGTAAAAGGATAAATTAATTGTTGTTGGTGTGGGCTTAGAGCTCTTCTTTGGGTGTTGTTTTTATGGATTTGTGTTGAGCTCTTAATTGTGCATATTCTAACCCCAATTCATCACTCATTATGCATGGTTTCATGATTTAAAGACTAATCTAATGCATGGATTTGTGATTGTAGGAATGAGAAGGAGACTACACCAATTCATGGTTAAAAGAGTCACTTTGTATGCATTGAAGATCAATTAGAACAAGTGCCGAAAGGTGGAAGAAAAAAGCAAGAAAGAAAGAGAAGAGATGAAGAAGAAAATCTGAAATTTTGTTCTTAGACCTGTTTGTAGACCGGTCGCCAGATCGGTCGACAGACAGGTCTACAGTGTATTTTTGGACTGTTTTTCTCCTCTGTAGACCGGTCGCCAGACCGGTCGTCAGTGCAACAGCGTGTGCGTGAAGCTCCGATTTTCTCTGCGGAATTGCGTAATTCCTTGCTAAATCTGGAATCTTCCGCGCCAATCTATAAAAGGGACTTCTCCTGTTCATACCAGAGCATGCTAGGACGTGGGGATTGCTTGGGAGACGGATTCTACTTCGAGCTTTCTTAGTTTTCTTCCTGTTTTAGTAGTTTTTATGTTTTTGAGGCTTCTAGTTCAAGGATGTTAGAGATGAACTAAAACCTCTTAGCTAGGGCTAAGAGGTGAAGCTTTTGATTTGTTTTTAATGGATTGATGCAACCTAGGTTTCCTTTTATGTTTTAATTGAAGAATTTTAGTTCAATATGAGTTTGAATCAAGTACTAGTTTGGTTTTACTTTGATCTCTTGATGACTCCGGGCTCATGTGATTCTTAGTGATTCTAAGTTTGGTAGCTTATCTTTTGTGCATTGTTTATACTTGTGTAGTTCATTGATCTATCATTGACTCCGGGCATGGTAGATCCTTTGATTGCCTTGTGTATAATGGCCTGATTTTCATGTGGGAACTCATTCAACTAAAGTTCGTATCTTTTGTTCTAAATAGCTGCTTGCTGATTGATTTTGATTTAATTAGAGTTCTAATCATTAGTCGTAATCAAGTTTAGTGACAGGATTGATGAAAGCTATGATTGTGAATCTAAACTAAATTGGAAAGAGGCTTGGCCTACACAATTGAGTGTGCCCAAGGCCTGAGCATTGTTGTGGGAATTGAATCAATGAATAAGTAACTGTTTTAGATAAATGATGATTGAACCGCTCTATATTCCGATCGGATAGAGATATGAATTCGATTCCGATTGTGTAGTAAGAGACCTAGTTGTGTTGATACATTGAAAATTATCAAAAGTGAATCCTTGGCGCTCTAGTGCCTTTTTAGATTGATATTACCTTACATATTCACTGTTTAAACTCAACTCACTATTTTCCAGCTTTAGTTCTTAATAGGATCTTAATTATTAGTTATTTTAGACAAATTCTGAGAATACCCATTCATAAATTTCTGTGGGAACGATACTCGGTCTTTCCGAATTATTACTACATCACAACCCTACACTTGGGGGTGAACAATTTGGAGAGACGGTGGCCATATAAATTTGGACGGTTAGCAATGTAAGATTCAGCATGTGAGAGATTTGGACAGTTAGCCATGTAAACTTCCTTAATTCTCCACATAAGCGTAACCCATTATATTAGGTTATTTGTATAAAATATCACATACACCTGTTGTTATTCCGATCGTGCATAGGAAGGTTCACTAGAGTCTCCATGTCACTGAACTCTTGCATATGAAACTTTATTAGAGTCCTCACGTCGCTCTTCCATTTAGAGAGAGTTTCTTTTAATGAGCATCTAACATTTAATGCTTGTTAGAGATTTTGCTTTGATGTAACTTATTTTTTAAAGAGATGCTTTTGATGGAATTCCAACATTTAATGCTCTCACATGTGCATGTCTCGAGCCCCTTCCTTTGAAGTTCATATACACCTCGTGTGGCATATTTACTACGTGACTTCTTCTAGGCCGTTTGATTTGGCCATGATCGGTCGTGTGTAAACAATGCCCCCTCACTTCTCTTCATATTCAGAGAATGTGAAGAGACGTTGAATGATTATTAGTAGTTCCTTGTTAAAATGGCCATTCGAATCAAACCGACCATAAAATTGAACATCCTAGCTGTTAATTTGACAATTTTGGTCAAATTGGCTGTTATGCTGGTCGATTTGGCCACCATTGACTATAGCTGGCCGTTGGAATTTTCTTGTGGCCAAAGTGGTTGTGGCGTTTTTATATTTGGTCATTATAGCCTTGATGATTTCCCGTGCGGCCTAAGTGACCATGGAAATTTTCCTGTATTTGGCCATGGTGGCCATAATGATTCTTCACACAACCATCGTGTTTTGCTTAGAGCAATGCGTCTGTCTGCTGCGAGATTTTGTGGCGACATTGTTGAGCCTCCAATTTATACATTTGCCGACCCATTACATCACATTATATGCATGGTTTTCATCTTTAAAGACTAATCTAATACATGTTTTTGTGATTGTAGGAATGAGAGGGAGATTTCACCAATTCATGGTTAAAAGAGTCACTTTGTATGCATTGAAGATCAATAGAACAAGTGCCAAAAGGTGGAGGAAAGAAGCAAGAAAGAAAGAGAAGAGAAAAAGAAGAAAATCTGAAAAATTGTCTTAGACCTGTCGCTAGACTTGTTTGTAGACCAGTCGCCAGACAGGTCTACAATTATTTTTTGGACAGTTTTTTTCTTCTTAGACCGGTCGCTAGACCGGTCTAAGGTGATCCAGAAACTCCAATTTTCAAGGCCAAGTTTCCAAATTGCGAAAGGACTCCGCGGATTCTCGGAGTTTCCAAGTTGGTGCAGGATTTCTCTTATAAAAGGTCACCTCCACTCCCTTCCTAAGGCATCTAGCAACGTGGGGAGCAAAGAGATTAAGACCTAGGAGGCTTCCTAGCCTCCTACAACTAGTTTTCTTCTTCTTCTAGTTCTAGTTTCTAGTTTTTAATGCTTTCTTTTAGATAACCTCTTAGCTAGAGCTAATAGGTGAAGTTTGTAATTTGTTTCAATGCTTTAATTCGTTTTTTTCAAGTACCCTTTTACTTATTTATGGATTTTTAAGTTCTAGTTTGAATAAAGTTTGGATTTTTAGAAGTTTTGTGAGAGTTTGTGTACTTCGGACATGAGTTCCTTGCAATTCTCTGAGATTACCATGATTGGGTTGTTTGAATTCGAATTGTAGTAACCCTTGAGCATGCCATAGTCTCTTGGCATGGCTGTTACTCCAAAGGCTACAAGTTCAAGTTCTATGTGCTTCATTAGAACTAGAAATCTGATTTCCAGATTTAAGTGGGACTGTTTGTGTTTGAATGTTATATCTTCCAATTAAATGAGAGATAGGACTTTGATTCTAATTGTGTTGTGCTTGGATGAATGGATTGGTATTTAACTACTACAAGTGGATCCTTGATGCTCTAGTTCTTCTTAATTTTAAATTTTCCTATTTTATGTGAAAAATTATTTTTCTAAACTTCTTAGATTCTAGTTATTAGAGTAGTTGGAATTGTTTACCTCTTTCCCTGTGGATTGACCTCGGTCTTACTGAGAATTATTACTACATCACAGCCTTGCACTTGAGGCGAGCGAACAAACATCATTTATATAACATGCGCTTAGACAACATGTCTTTAGGCATGTTATCTTCATGATGAACTAGCTTTTGATGCGGACAAAGCGGTCGTGACGGTTTATCACATAGCTTGTTTGTAACACTACATTGGTCAGTTGCATAGACCATTTGACAACATCGTTCAAATAACACGTTTTTGCAGCATATTTTTTTGTGGATTTTCTTCACAAGGGATTGATTTTCGCTATTGCCCTTGAGTGTCTTTGGATTTGACTTGTCCATTTTATTCAATAATTTATTTAGAAGTCATTTTTTTTATGTCGATTTACTATTTGTTATCTTCGGTTGTTCTAATTTTTTTAATTAACTATGACAACGTTTGTGTCCGTCGAATGTTCAAGAACCTTCAAGTCATAAGATTGTCAAATTGATTAGATCTTTATGACCTAACTATAAGCGATGGAAATTGAGCTGTGAGAGTAACAATTGATGGAGCTTGAGGCATTGGAGATTGCCGCCCCCCAGGTGGATCGATCTTTACATAATTTTGTAGTATTGTCAGCAATAACGCACCCCCCCCCCCCCCCCCCCCCCCCCCCCCCCCCCCCTCCAAAAAAAAAAAAAAAAGTGAATAGTGAATCAATCCTTACATAATTTTGTTGTATTGTCTACAACACCGACAATTGCTCCTCGGGCTGCTTGACTCTAGCATAAGTTTATGGTGCCGTTGGCAAGGGCGGTTGCCCCTCGAGTGAATCAACTCCTATAGAGAGTTACCCCACAGGCATATGGATGTTTTAGAGATCTCCATAATCCTATTGGCCATGAGAACAATCGTTTCAACTGTTCCTTTTCGCAACCACTTGAGGAGGTGGAAGACAACCTTCTGGTTCTGTTTGGTTGACTCTTATTGGAAGATCAACCAATATCTCTACCTTTAAGTCTATTGGGAAACTATTGCTCTTCCGGAAATTTTTTAGCATAAAAAATATCTTGAAAAAGACCCCGATAAGCCTGATGATGTTTTCTAAAATTGTGGTTTGCACTACTATTGAGATAAGCTTGAAGGTATGCTTATGTCCTGGGGGGGGGGGGGGGGGGGGGGGGGGGTGAATAGGATTATTTAACTTTCTTTACCAATTAAAAAACTTAATTGCATTCACAATCCAATTCACTAATCAAACACATGCAAGACAAGAAAATCAATTTCAAAAGGTCTTTCTAAATTATCAACTATGTTAAGAAGGGCATTTGATCATACAGTTGATAACTTGATATACATGTTAGTTCACTCTCATGTGACTAAGATGATAATAGAGAATATCATTCATGCATTTCATCAAACATGTATAGTGTAATTCAACATGATCATAAGTAATAAACAAAAGTAATGAAACACACAAGCATTCAACACATTACAAAAGATGTATAGTGGTTCGACGTTGAGTCTACTCCACTCTCGGCTGATCCACTCACTCCTTGAGTGGCCAGATTTCACTATCCAATGGTTTTAAATGAGGTTCACCATAAACCTTTACAACTTACACAAGGTCTATTCCTACACAAGGACTCCACAAATCATACACAAGGACGACGCATGTATTCTCCCGTGTTGGAGGCCTACGCAAGAACTTTCACGTCCTACTTAAGAACAAGCTCGAGATTGGGTCACAATCTCTAGACCCCAATCTCAACAAGAAGGGGGAATCAAATAATGGACTCTATAAGCTTAACCACTTACAATTGATGAGCCTCGATTCAACGCCTTTGAGTAGCTTCAGCTTCCACAAATGCTTCAGTTCCTCTCCAAGCTCCCACGATCAGCTACCAATGCATATGATGTTCCTAAACTAATGCCGGGTAGGTGAGAGAAGGTATTAGTGTTCCATTTGCCAATTTTAATGCAATGGTTAATGAAGAAATGACTAATCTAATCATTCAATGGCTATAAAAGACTTTAAGATGAAGTTTCAGTGATTTTGACAGCCATGAATGCAATGCTTAAGTTCATTGTTCAAATCGAGCTTTGAATACTCAATGTAATGCCATTAATGGTTAGGTTTGAAAGATGAACTCAAGGCAATGATGAGCAAATGATGTTAGGGAATGCTCTTAAATGCCTCTCTTAGTGCTCTCAATGGATGTGCAAAAGATGCCTTTAAAGCCCTCAATATATGCCTTTATAGACTCCAAAAATTGAGCTCCAACAGAAATAAAACGACTAGTTGGCGATTGATCTATCGAAGCACCGATTGATCGCAAGTAGAAGATTTGCAGAAAGAACACTTGCTGGACAAAAATGGCCTAATTGATTAATCGCCCGGCAGGTCAATTGATCGACCGGCTAGCAGATCAATCGCAAATGCGATTTTGGACAGGTGCTTGCTGGACCTTTTTACGGGTTATCGATTGATCGTAAGGGCCCCACCGATCAATTGCTAATGCTATTTTATACTTGTATGCTTGCTAGACCATATCCAGGATGAGCGATCAATCGCTCATGCTATGTCGATCAATCGCAACTGGTATTATCACTTGATTTCTTTGCTTAATCAAGTCCAGGGATTGAGATCAATCTATAATGATTATGGGTCAATCGATTTTCCTTGTAGATTGATCGACAGTGAGTTGAATTGAGCTATATGAGTTATCATTTCAATATGGATTAAAGCTCAATATGGACCAAGCTCATTTATCTTTTAAGCAATGATTATACAAGATCTTCCCTGATCAAGAAGACCTATGAGAGAAAGATTAAATAGCTAAGGCTTTTCTCAGAATGCTATGCCATCTAATCATGAGGTTTTGGGATCCTAAAGTCTGTCTATATGCACACTTACCGATGGAACTTGATGAATCTTGGATTCTTCTCTTGGCAAGCAGCTTTGACTTCAAGTCTTGTGGTCTTCAGTCTTCATGTGGTCTCGCCAGACTTGACAGACATATATGCTTACGTAATTGACAGCACGATGCACGAATCAATGCCCCTTTGTCAATTACGTGACAAAACACACACTTAGACAGATCATGATCTCCATATCATGATTATCCCAAAACCAAAATACAATAACACCCATTTACATGTCTATACAAGAATATATAGTATAATCTTTATAAAATGACATATACAGACTCAAAATTTCTTTAATTTCTCCCCCTCAACACTTGCACCTAAGAAAGCCTGCAAAAAGATATAAACCGGCTTCTTGGTGGGATATAGTTTGCACTGCTATTGAATATCCCTGTTGCTCTCTATCATCTGTTGAATGACCCTTATATGTCACGGAGGGTTTCTGCAATTTCTTCCAACGTAACATTCAGCCTAGAAGAAGATCTTGCTTCCACATCGACGAGGTTTGCCTGTTTGTCCCTCGTCTTGTGGTTCTTCCATAGTTTCAGGGGATTACTAACATTTATTCTTGATTAACAACCATATTATTTTATTGATAAACTTTGATTTAGCACATTTTGTTCCATTACGCGTGCCAAAAAATAGTATTGCTGTTCAATTTAGACGCATGGCCACACGTGATATAAATGACCTGAATTCGGTCAAACATGTGTGATCAGATTTAGTGCCAGTGTGTAAGAATCCTATTCGACTTGAATCGATTGAATGCTTGTGACCCCAAGCATTGAACTAGCTGAATTAAAATCAGATATATGAAGATTAGCCTGACTGTTCAGCCAGCAATTGTTACAACAATCGGGTGATTGGGATCTTCTTGCCTTGGAACCAATGCCTTTTCTTCTAATGATAATAGCAAGTCAAGTTTCTTAGTAAAACAATAAAGTTTAGACATAATTAAAAATAAGGTTGGATCCGTCAATTTTATTAATTAGAATGATAAAGTAATACACTTAGCTAGTGAAAATAAACTAAGCAGGGTAAAAAAATAAAATGCCTATGATAGCTTGCGCTAGCAAACTGTCATGAAAACTATTAGATGATTTTGAAAAGGTCATCGTGTGAAGTTAGCAGGATGTTGATGGAGATGTATCAAGTAAAAAACTTGATAATCTAGTATTCGACAACCGAGTCATGAATATTTAATCTCCTCCTAAGTATGTACTACAATGATGCACTAGATAGTAGCGGAACTAAGCTAAACCAATGGCTATAAGCCTAGAACTCTTCTTCGGGTGTTGCTTTTAGAAATTTAGAGAATTGGTGGCTTTATGTAAGATTTGACAATGTGAAAGATTTTGACAGTTGGTTGTGAAAATTTTCTTGATTCTCTACATAAGCATAGCCCATTGTATTGAGCCATGTGTACAAGAGATCATGTATGCCTCTTCCTATTCTAGTCGTGAATAGAAAAGATCACTGAAGTCTCCACGTCATTATATTCTTATATAGGAAACTTTGCTGGGATCCTCATGTCATTGGGCTCTTCCATTTGAAGTGAGTTGCTTTTGGTAAGACTCTAGCATTTAATGCTTACCACAAATTTATTATTTAATGATCCCACACATACATGTCTCTAGTTCTTTCCTTTGAAGTTCATTTACACTACATGTGTCATGACTGCCACACGGTTTCTTTTAAACTGTATAATTTGGCCGTAATTGTTTGAGTGTAAACAACCTCATCCACAACATGAGTGGCCATGCCACAACGAACAATGGAGATGGGACATTGACCATTGGTTTGTCTGTGGGACCACCATGGTTTTTATATTTCATCAAATCCATTCATCAAGTATGACTCGCCAAGATATAGGGCCGGTGTAAAAATCAGCCTGGTTCAAAAAGCCAGGCGAGCCATAACATGGAAACTTAGATGACTTACTTTCAGTTTCAAATTGTTGTCCTAGGTGTCACCCACCTTGGCTCTTTATGGGGCTGATCTTTTGTTTGTAAAGGAGTGGATTTCACATATAAAACATGACGGCCCCTGTTAGGAAACTGCAGAAGGTGCAGTGCACACGTACATGTAGTGTGCCTATCACCTCTATTTAGGCAGCTTGTTAAATACAAGGAGCTATGCGGGGCCACTTTGACGTGGTGAATCCACTCCTTCCATCACATGAGTCACATCATCTGGACAGTTAATGGCAAAATAAACTTCATCCCAAGTTCAGGTTGGCCCCACACAGAAACCTACGGATGCCATCCTTTCCTCCCATTATTGGACGCGGATTCCTTATGCCCGGTGAGAAGCTAAGTAGAGACACCTTGATCTGCATCCATCAATGATGCAGATCCAAAACTCTAAGTGGGCCATACAGCAGGAAAAATTGGGTACCATTGAAACTTCCCTGGGTCCACCCTGATGTTTATATGCCATCCATACCGTTTTCATAAGGTCATTCATGAACTAAAAACACAAAAATATCAACCCATCCAAAACTTTGTGGCCCCACAAATGTTCCAACGGGCGGGCATTCAATCCCCACCGTTTCCTGTTGTGTTGCGTTCTCAAAATCACCAACATGAGATTTTACTAGAATTAAATGGCAGTCAGCCTCTCTTTAGCCCAGAGTTGTACACAGATTGAATGGCCATTGTATCAAGAGCAATTGATTGGAGCGAACAATTTTGGAGTTGTTCTACCTCGGTCGTGACTAAAGTGGGCTTGTTCGGCACAAGTATGATGCCTGGCTGCCCACCTGACATGAACCACCTGTGCACGGGCAGGGGACCTGCTGGTGCAATTGCAACCGCCTACCAGGTGGAATTTAGTTTGTGGCTTGCCATAAGCAAGCTAGGGAGAAAGGCAGGCAGCAGGCATGCGGCTACATGTAAAATTCTTTCCTGTTGGTGATTCCAATCACCAGTAATCAGAACAAGAACAGGAACCCTTTCTGAAGAAGTGGAAGCGACTGCGGTCTCTAACAGTGATCTCCCGATTAAAAATATCAGAAATAAGCTTAACGGCAGTGTGGCAGTCTCGGCATATGCGGAGGTTCTTAAAGATGTGGAGTGGAACGCCATCCTTTGTACTTATAAGACCAAATGAGATGGCCAACCTCTCACTGTGAGTGAAGAGCGATTGCTCCACTTCCTCTTGCTCATCCATGCTGCCATCCATCAGATTAAAATGAAAGTTTTGCGAGCAAGTGTTGGGCACATAGCCAGCCAGCCTCAACCGTCGTGTTATCTCGTCCAGCATAGCATAAACCTCTTGAGTTTGAGGGTGCATCTTGTCCCCTGCACTGAACCGGTGAACGTGTCCACCTACATGGATAAAGCTCATGCCGGGCACTTTTCGTATTCCTCTACTCTTAAGCATCTTTCTGAGAGCATAGGCCTTGTCCTGCCTTCCAGCAGATGCATACATGTTTGAGAGCAACATGTGGTATTGGGTGTTGAGGGGGTCCATCTGCACCAGCTCACGCAGCAAGCGCTCACCGAGCTCAAGTTTGCCGTGAAGGCTGCAGGAGCCAAGTAGGGAACCTAAAACTACCTCGTTAGGACGGATAGGCATCTCCCTAATCAAAGCCTCAGCTTCCTCCAGCTGCCCCGCCCGTCCCAAGATATCAACCATACAAGCATAATGCTCAACTTTAGGCACTATATGGTAAACTGACCATAGGTCAGAAAAGTATTGCCGGCCTTGATCCACCAGACCTGAGTGACTGCAGGCACTCAGAACAGCCACAAGGGTGATGTCATCTGGCTTGGCTTCCACGGTCATCTGAGAAAAGAGATTTAACGCAGCCTGGCCTTGCCCGTGCATAGCGAGCCCACTCATCATCGCGTTCCAGGCGACGACATTTCTTTGGGGCATTTTGTTGAATGCAAGGACTGCACGGTCTACCCTTCCGCATTTGCAATACATATTGATGAGAGCTGTGCCCACCATGAGAAGGGGGTGCCTTTCCTCCTCCATAATCTTCACCGCATGGGCATGGATCCATCTGCCAATAGTTAGGTCTCCCGACTGGGAGCAAGCCGACAGAAGGGAGCAGAGGGTGACGTGGTTGAGGGTCAACAAACTGCTGTGGTTGGAGAAGATCATCTGGGCGAGCAATGACATGGCTTCCCTTGGGAAGCCAGCCTCAACGTAGCCTACTATCATCACTGTCCAGGCAACCTCGTTCTTCTCACGCATTCCATCGAACACTTGCCTAGCGCTGTTCACGCCCTCACTAGTAAGAGTGCCATTAAGGATTATGGTCCAAGAGACGATGGTCGGGTCGGTCATCTCTTCAAGAATCTGGCGAGCATCGGAAATGCAGCCGCACTTGGCGTACATGTCCATGGCGGCATTGCGTGAGGTGAGCGTGAAGGGCAGGCCCGTCTTGATGATGAAGAGGTGAGCTTGGGCCCCAGTGACAGGGTTCCTCAGCTGGGCGCACGCGCTGAAGAGGCAGACCATGGTGACCTCGTCAGGGCGCACCGAGGACGAATATGGCCCTTCTTCTCCTTTGCTTCCTTGTCCTTGCTGCTGCTGCTGCTGTTGTTGTTGCATCATGACAAGGAAGAGATGGAGGGCTTGCGCAGGGAGGGAGTTACGAGCGTAACAGGACATGAGGGTGGTCCAATCGACAATGTCTCTGTGGCTGCGGGGGATTTGTTGGAACGCCTGGCGAGCGGCTGAGACGGACGCACAGGCAGTGTACATATAAAGGAGGGCGTTGTGAATAAAAGCTGATGGAGATGAGGCTATGCCATTCTTGACAAGGAGGGCGTGGATCTGTTGGCCCTGCTGTAGGCAACCTGCACGACCGCATTTCCTCACCAAATATCGGTAATTGAAGAATACGGATTTGGTTGAAGTAGAAGAGATACGACTGTGATCGGGCCATCCCATCCGTCTCTCTCAGTTTCTCCGCATGCTGTAGTTCTGTTCCAACCTGAACCTGGTAGGGAGCATGGAACTCTCTGGGCTCGCCGGAATATCCGTTTCGATTATACCGGGCCAAAATTCAACCCGACCTGCTAACCCGACCCGACCCGATATAGGAGTCAAGTATCTATATTGGTTTTCTTATTAGTTAAATAATACATAGTTTTTTTTATCACATATTCTGCTGGGAACGGTCCACATGTTTGTCAATTTAATAAATATGTGCACACCAATGATCACATTTTATGACATGTAGAACTAAAATATCATGACATGTTTTATTTATTTCTGATGCTCTTGGAGAACTGAAATGGTAGCTAATGATCCATAAAATAAATTAATAAAATTATCTTAATAGTTATATTTATTTGATTGTTGATATGAATTTATTGAACGGTTAAAATGAAAGGATCAAATGGTTCCATTTCAGTAATTGTGTCCACAATTTAACTATTTAAAAAACTAAGTATCAAATGGTTTTGTTGATTTGATCCAATGGTCAAAAATAAAAATAGAATTGTTAGACATTAATTAGATGGTTTGGATGAAATATTAAATGTCAATTTCAAAAAGCTTTACATGCACGAACAAACACTTAAGTGATAGAAATACTCTCTCTCTCTCTCTCTCTCTCTCTCTCTCTCTATATATATATATATATATATATATATATATATATATATATAGAGAGAGAGAGAGAGAGAGAGGCTTACCTGTGCACTTCTCTCGTGAGAACTCATGAACACTTTTTCATGGCTCATCGCACATGACATGAGCGCAAAATCTAAGCCGTCCACGTGATACAGCACCCCAAAAAACTCCCCAGGAGCATGGAACTCTCTGGGCTTGCGCGATATCCATTTCAATGGTCCGAAAATTTGTTTTCCCTTCATCCTCATGGGAATCACAGAAAAACCATTGTGGTGGGCCCACTGTAAGGGGATATAGAGTACATTAGTTAAGGGACCGTTTAGATGAGAGTAATTGGAAGTAAATGGGTGGAATTGAGAGTAAATGGTGGTAAATGATATTTAGGGTGTGTTTGGATGAAAATAATTGCATGTAAATGGAGGTAAATGGGAGTAAATGTGCATGTAAACGTAGAGAGGATTTTGAAGTAATTGGGGTGAAATGCCTTTTAGAGTTATATGTGTAAACAAAGGTTTCACTATGCACATGTCTACCATACACTTGTCATGCTAATGATACTCCCCAACAATCTAAATATTAGCTACATCACTAAAATCACACCAAAAGAATGATCCAAACCATCTAAAGGATAACTATTTAAATGGATGGTTAAAAAACTTTCGCAAATTGCTTGTTCGTGATCCTTATGTTGTAAGATTTTCTGTAAAGTGGGCCTAATTGATCAACGGACTAGATTTACCTAAGGACTGGATCTGATGGTTGGGCATACCAGTGGACCCTACTAAAGACGTGATTGATCTATGATCGTGTAGGAGCGGTGCGCTAACTATGTTGCACGCATAGTGTTATAGTGGGATTAGGATACTTAAATTCGTGTGGAGCTTAGGGTAGAGGAGTTTCGATGGGTTACAAACTCCTCAACCCATATATCTATATAAACAGGGCTGGGTCCCCAAACCTACACAACTGAGAAGCCTTCTATCCCATCCTGGTGCTTATCTAAAGGTGTGAGGTGCGGAAGACTGCAGCATACAGCCTACAGAGATGGCGTCTACACCAGGTATGAGTTATGATTCCAGTTTCTAATCCCTATCTCGAAATGTACTATACGGTCCGTTCAAATTCTGCAATATAGGTTTAACAATTGGTATCAGAGCCCACAGTACTTTCGAGTTGGTGGATTAGTACAAATTATAGCATAGTATTTGTTTCAAATCTCTATGGCCGGATCTGTGTAAACTAAATCCTGGCCATGGACTCGATTCTACAATCGTTTCTTACCAGTAGAAAAGACCGCCATTAGTGTCGGTATTTGTATCTGGCGTATGGTTTTGCCGGATTCCACTAAAACAAAACAAGAGAGGAGAGTTGTACCTTAACCCTGGCCTGTGGCTGTTCGCTGATATACCATGGCAGGGTTTGAAACTCTTGCCCGATTTTTTTTTTCTTTTGTTTCCCAATTGGCATGAAAAATCCTGCAACCCCTAATATCCAATCGTTCATCGTCGCTGCCGTGGCTGATGTAGGTAGCACCAGCCATTAATGGCTGTTATTGATGCTCAAACAGAGACAGAAAGATTCTTCAAACCCTAATGGATCTCTATCATTGAAGCCATCTATTTAGCAATCGACTACTTGGATTTGGGGGGATGGTGTAGGTGATGTTGATCGATCGATGGAGACGAATCAGGATACCGGTGTAATCTCCTGACTGTCATTTGTTGGAAATTAGAGTTAGGAAAATTACTTAAATTAAATGAAATTAAAATAAGAAAATGAGAAAACTTATTGATTTGTAGAAGTCGAGGCGTGATTTGGAATCACTGGGCTTGAAATTGAATTTGCCCTCTTGGACCGCGTCCCAAGTGCAACAGGAATTTTTGGGCAATCGACCTCCAGGATACAACGACTATCACCCGGTCCCAGCGGTGCACTCACTGTACACGGGCTCGAACCATTTGTAGTCTTAACCCGAAAGACAAGACACTTAAACTAATTTTTAAAGCAAATTTTCATACATTTTAAAAGTAGATATAGAAAGTCTATTTATAGACTTTGAGTGGACACCCTTAAGGGTGTAGAGACACCCTTTCATAAAGGGTTGTGACGGTTGGGTTTAAACCCAATTAGTGCATCTCTTGAGATTGAAAAAACACAACCTTTTAAAATAAAAAGTGAAGGGATGCAACCCTTTGGACTTACATGAAAAGACACGTCCGCCTGTGCACGCATGCACACACCTGCGACCATGGCCATGGCCCGGCCCGACGGAAATTTTGAAACACTAATTTATTTTTAAAATAACTTAAAATATAACATCATTAACCGGTGCAAGCTGCCTTGGTGTATCGCCTGCATCTGTCTTGTATGATTGGCATCCATGACCGTTCCGGCTACCTGCAGTAATAACGGCCAGAAATTTCATGGAAGTCGCTTGAAGGCAATGGTGGCACGGCATCGAAAAGAGTTAGGGTTTTTTTTTTTTTTTTTTTAACCCTCTCCTGTCCGGACTCTGTAACACCTGGAGTTTCCTTTCTCTCTACGTTTTTAAAAAAAAAAAAAAAAAAATTTAAAGGAGTTTTGCCCCTTTAGTAATCATATAGGCCATCTGGGCCGCTACCAACTACTAGTGGGCCCTACCTACGGATCCTATTGTGTGGGCCAGTGGCCTCGATGTATTCATTGATTGGCCTTGCATATGAGTCCTGTGTACAGTTGATTGAAATGAGGCCACCCACTTCTAGAGCATGAGCTCACCGAGAGTTATGGTTGCCATAACTATATCCATCAGGCATTAATTATAAATTTTTTTTATCCATCCATTGTGTTATCTGAACATGCCATTTAGAATGATATGGAAGGTTAAGAAACTAAATATTATATTATATGATCACTTACATCATGTTCTAGATGGTCATCTACATGAATCACAATGTTAGCTCTGACCATCTATTTGAGTCAACCAATAATTCTACTTGAATCTTCCATCTCAACTTGGAATGGCCATTATTAATGAAAGGATCATAAGCATAGATTTCTGATTAGGCCTAATTTTCAACCTATTACCCAATTTTTTGAAGCTGATGTGGACTGTTAGAATAAGGTCGTGAAGCATATATATATATATATATATATATATATATATATATATATATATATATATATATATATATATATATATTTTTTTTTTTTGTTTCACTTTATGGATTTTTTTTTTTCAATGATAACGGTCAATGTCAGTTGTTTATTGGGCCAAATCAGGCTAATTTATATATTCCGTTGAGGGCAGGATTAAAATTGCAATCCTAAGTCTGAATTTGTGGGGAATGGATCTGGTAGTGTTAGCCACCATAGTGACCTCAATCAGTGAAGATTTTCACAAATTCAGACTTGTAATTGGGATTCAGGAAAAAGGGTTGCTTATGGTTGCGTTCACTCTTTATGCGGACGGTGACGAAAATGCAGACGTTCATCGTTTGGCAAGGACGTAAACGGTGTGGAGTAAGTAGTACTGGTGATGTAAGGCCGAGAAACTTTTCTCGCCCGTAGGTGTTAAGTATCTTGGATTTACATCATTGACATTATTTAGCTCCATGTACAGGAGAATCACTTACATGTCGTGACTACCACCCACAGGAGGAGTGATGATGATGTGGCCGATTCTCACCAGGATTGATTGGTTGGGCCCATCCTCATCCTGGGTAGTTCAATTGAAGCCCCCAATCAATTGAATTGATGATTAATTGCCTGATATTCAGTTTTGTTTAAAGTAAATAAATTACTAATGTGAGTATATATTTTTGTAACCAGTTACAGTTCCAACTCAAACGCATCATGTTCCTGCCTTAACTGGGTCCAATTATGTCCAATGGAAGGAGTCCATAGAAATAGTCCTGGGAGTCCTACAGCTGGACCTTGCCTTAGTGAAACCAGAGCCTACAAAACCATCTGAAAAGGCCACTGAATCAGAGATTGAACTGTATGAGGCATGGTCCAGATCTAATAGTATATGTCTCAAAATCATAAAGCATTCGATTTTTGAGACAATGAGAGGTGCCATGCCTGATACAGATAAGGCCAAGGTTTTCTTATCTGAAATGGAAAACCGGTTCAAGAAATCGGATAAGGCTGAAGTGGGTCACTTACTGAACAAATTGACCCGCTCATTCTATAACGGAAAAGGAAACATTCGCGAATATATTATAGAGCAAATTGAAGTGGTTTCTAAAATCCTCTCTTTAGGCCTGGAAATCAAGGATGAGCAATTGGTTCACTTGATCATGAACAACCTACCTCCTCAATATGGAACGTTCTTTGTGAATTATAACACGCTAAAGGATAAATGGACGTTGGACGAACTGATTTCTCAGTGCGTCCAAGAGGAGGATAGAATCAAACACTTAGGCAAAGTACAGAATATAAATCTAGTAACCTCAGGACATGGAGATGGAAAAAGGAAAAGGAAACAAGGTTCTAATAAGGGATCCTCAGGACCTCCTGCAGGCAATCAACATGGGAATGGATCAAATGGATCGAACAATAAGCGAGCTGAGAACAATAATTGCTTCTTTTGCAAGAAGCCGGGCCATCAAAAGAAAGACTGCATAAAGTACAAGCAGTGGCTCATACAGAAGGGTAATAACACTATCCTAGTCTGTTTTGAATCTAATTTAACTGATGTGTCGGTAAATTCCTGGTGGATAGATTCAGGGACAACTATTCACATCTGTACTTCTGTGCAGGACTTACTACAGAGCCGCCCACCAACTGATGCAGAACGCTCAGTTTACGTAGGCAATGGCGTTAAAGTTGACGTGGAGGCAGTCGGAGTCTGTAGGCTTAGGTTAGGGTCAGGTCATTCGTTGGATCTAGTTGATACATTTTGTGTGCCTTCGATAAGGCGTAATTTGATTTCTATTTCTCGTTTAGACAACTTAGGATATTCATTTAAATTTGAGAATAAAAAGTTGAGTATTTATTTAGATTCAATTATTGTTGGCACTGGCTCTATGATGAACAACCTATACTAATTAGACCTTGATGTCTCACACGTCTATAATGTGAATGCCCTGCATAGAAATAAAGTGGGATTTAAACGAAAGCTAGAGCATGAAAATTCCTCCATGTTGTGGCACAGGCGATTGGGCCATATCTCTCGTGAGAGATTGGAAAGGCTAGTGCGGGAAGGAATTCTTCATTCTTTAGATTTCTCCGACTATAAAGTATGTACAGATTGTATTAAAGGTAAACAGACAAAAATAAGGAAGAAAGGTGCAACAAGGAGTGCAGGACTCTTGGAAGTGATACATACGGACATTTGTGGTCCATTCCCTATAGCATCCTAGAGTGGACACAAATACTTTATCACTTTCATAGATGACTACTCTCGCTTTGGGTACCTATATCTTATAAAGGAAAAAATCAGATGCCCTGGATGCTTTTCAAATCTCTAAGGCCGAAGTTGAAAATCAACTTGATAAGAAAATTAAAGTAGTCAGATCTGACCGTGGTGGTGAATACTATGGCAGATATGACGAATCAGGACGTAATCCAGGACCCTTCGCTAAATACCTACAGGATTGTGGTATTGTCGCTCAATACACTATGCCTGGAACTCCAGAGCAGAATGGTGTAGCTAAAAGGCGCAATCGCACCCTAATGGACATGGTGCGTAGCATGATGAGCAATTCGACATTGCCAGAATCTCTGTGGGGTGATGCAATTAAAACTGCAGTACATCTCCTCAACAGGGTCCCTAGTAAGGCTGTAATGAAAACACCTTTTGAGTTGTGGAATGGGAGAAAACCAAGTCTCCTATACCTCCACGTTTGGGGATGTCCTGCTGAGGCTAAAATGTATAACCCGCAAGAAAGAAAACTCGATCCTAGAACCATAAGTTGTTTTTTTATAGGATACCCAGAAAGATCAAAAAGGCTATCGATTCTACTGTCCCTCCCATTCCATCAGGATCGTCGAGACTGGGAATGCCGGATTTATTGAGGACACTGAAAACAGTGGGAGCACAAACATAAGAAATTTTGTATTTGAGGAGGAGAGAGGTATGACTCCTGTCACAACCATTCAAGATCACGTGAATGTAAATCCTGCAGTCATTACAAATCACCACGATGAACCTCCTATACAATCCACTGAAGAAGGAAATAAAAATCAAAGCGAGCCATTAAGGAGATCAGACAGAGAGAAGAGGCCTGCAATTTCTGATGATTACATTGTGTATTTGCAGGAACACGAGTTTGATATAGGGGTGGAAAAGGATCCTGAATCCTTTACATAAGCCAAACAGAGTGTTAACTCTTCTCAATGGATTGATGCCATGAAAGATGAATTGAAATCCATGAGGGACAACAAAGTTTGGGATCTTATTGAATTACGCCAAGGAATAAAGCCGATTGGTTGTAAATGGGTATTTAAAACCAAACGGGACTCCAAGGGTAATATCGAAAGATATAAAGCCAGACTTGTTGCAAAGGGTTTTAACCAACGAGAAGGCATTGATTTTAAGGAGACTTTCTCACCAGTATCTAAGAAAGACTCATTCAGGATCATAATGGCTCTTGTAGCTCATATGGATTTGGAGCTACATCAGATGGACGTTAAGACGGCGTTTCTCAATGGAGATTTACATGAGAACGTATACATGTTGCAACCTGAAGGTTTTGGAACTAATGACTCAGAACATATGGTGTGCAAACTCAAGAAATCCATCTATGGGTTGAAACAAGCATCACGACAGTGGTACCTAAAGTTTCATGAAGTAATTTCCTCATATGGTTTTGTAGAAAACACTGCAGATGAGTGTATCTACGTCAAAATCAGTGGGAGCAAGTTTGTCATATTGGTTTTGTATGTTGATGACATTTTATTGGCTAGCAGTGATATTAGGATGATGAGCGATACCAAGAAGTTCTTATCTCAAAATTTTGAGATGAAGGATCTTGGTAACGCTTCTTATGTCATTGGCATTGAGATACGCCGTGACAGATCGCGTGGACTGCTTAGCCTGTCACAGAGGGCCTATATTGATAGGATACTCGAAAGGTATGGCATGCAAAACTGTGCTCCTGGACAGTCGCCCATTGTAAAGGGTGATAAATTCGGCCTGTTCCAATGTCCCAAGAATGATTTGGAAAAGAATCGAATGAAGGATATTCCGTATGCGTCGGTAGTAGGGAGCATCATGTATGCTCAAGTTTGTACGCGACCGGACATTGCTTTTGCAGTTGGAATGTTGGGCAGGTATCTTTCCAATCCAGGGATGCAGCATTGGATAGCTGCAAAGAAGGTGTTGCGCTACCTGCAAAGGACAAAGGACTTCACACTCACATACAAAAGGTCTGACCATTTGGAATTTGTTGGGTACTCAGACGCGGATTATGCTGGCTGCGTTGATACAAAGAAGTCTACCTCAGGCTACATCTTCATGATGGTTGGAGGGGCTGTGTCTTGGAAAAGCGTGAAACAGTCGACGAAAGCCTCATCCACTATGGAAGCTGAGTTTATTGCTTGTCATGAAGCATCGAATCAGGCATTATGGTTACAGTATTTCTTCTCAGGTTTGCGGGTATTGGAGCATATCCCGAAACCATTGAGAATGTTTTGTGACAACTAAGCTGCGGTTTCTTTCTCTAACAATAATAGGCACTCATCAAGGTCAAGGCATATTGACATCAAGAAGTTTGTTGTAAAAGAAAGAGTTGACAAGCATCTGGTATCTAGAGTTCATCAGCACTAAACAGATGATTGCAGATCCGTTCACTAAAGGACTCCCTATCACGCTATTTCAAGAACATATGACATCCATGGGAATCATTGATCCCACAGATGTATTCAGTTAGTGGGAGTTGAGCGTGGTTCAATTTTTTACATTAAAGAGATCTCATTTATAAAGTTTTGATGATTCTAATATATAGTGAACTTTCTACTTCTCTTCAAGTATGCGCAATTTTTTTCGAGTAAGTAGAACTAAAGTTATGTTTTATTGGAAACATGTTAAAGCTCCTGGACCTCTTGAGGATAGGCACATATGATCACACGGCATGTGTAATTCTCATACCACATTTCCTAATTCATAATCTATGTCGTTGAGGTTGATGGTATTTGTGACCGTGCTTAGTCTCGCTTGGCTATTAAATGTTGTGAAGGCTACCGCGATCCTATACCAGAAATCTTAATGGACCAGATTGTTTTTTTTTTTTTTTTGGTGTTGCCCGTATGATCCAACATTGGTTAACCATTCAAGATGTTTTCTATAAAAAAAAAAATTCTGACATTGATCAATGTGGCCCAAGTGGGAGAATGTAAGATTTTCTGTAAAGTGGGCCTAATTGATCAACGGACTAGATTTACCTAAGGACTGGATCTGATGGTCGGGCATACCAGTGGACCCTACTAAAGACGTGATTGATCTATGATCGTGTAGGGGCGGTGCGCTAACTATGTTGCACGCATAGTGTTATAGTGGGATTAGGATACTTAAATTCGTGTGGAGCTTAGGGTAGAGGAGTTTCGATGGGTTACAAACTCCTCAACCCATATATCTATATAAACAGGGCTGGGTCCCCAAACCTACACAACTGAGAAGCCTTCTATCCCATCCCGGTGCTTATCTAAAGGTGTGAGGTGCGGAAGACTGCAGCATACAGCCTACAGAGATGGCGTCTACACCAGGTATGAGTTATGATTCCAGTTTCTAATCCCTATCTCGGAATGTACTATACGGTCCGTTCAAATTCCGCAATATAGGTTTAACATATGTTTGTTGCCTACCCAAGGCTTGAAATTTCCTCTTTTTTACTGGAGTATATATTTCAATAGGCTTATTACAATCATTCTATTAAATATTGCATATGTACATTAAGTTAGGATATTAAAGTTGATTTGAGATATCACATATATTTCATATATATTCGTGTGAATATATTGAAAAATTCAAATGCATTCCGATTCCTCCAATTTACTCCCATGCAAACAAAATATCTTGATTTCAAGTTAATTTCATTTATTCTCATCCAATCACAACTATTTAAAGTCATATACTCTCTATTCATTTACCTCCAAATTCATTTCTCATTTACTTCCATTTAGAAGCTCCCAAACGAGCCCAAGGTATGAAAGGAGTGATATGGATTTGGATCTGCTTCATTTTTCCCTCACGCCCTGAAATGTCATGGCAAATCATATTAATGGATATAGAATATATAAATTAAGGTGGGCACTCTGGTCTTTTATATAGTATTATTGAATATTAAGAACACCAACAACTGAGATGAATCTGTGTAAATCTGCCACTACCGTGCAAAAATCCTCCCCCAGGCCTTTTGCTTTACACAGTGATAAGTGAAATCTGAGCTTTAGTAGAAAAGCATCCACACCTTCCAATACCTAGAATATCCATAACAACTTTTGTTGTGTCCTTTTATACCCACTCTATAACGATTCCAACGTCACATAAAGTATAGATGGATGATGATGTTACGTTAGGAATGTCTAATATGTCCTTGTTTGGTTGCGGGTACTGGTAAATGTTGGTAAATGGCTAATAGTTATTTGCCCCTTCAAATTCACGTAAGAAGGTGAGATGATGTTGACTTCGTGCACAAAAATCGATGAAGAGAAAAAGCAAAATGTTAAAATTTGTGAGGCCCACTTTCATGTATGTGTCTCATCCACATCATCCATTCATGTTATCAGCTCATTTTGGGGAATGAGCCTAAAAACGAGACAAATTCAAAGCCTATGTGGACCATACCATATACTGCAATGGAAATTGAACACCTAATGCTGGAAACTTTTTGAGGGTTGGGAAAGTTTTGGATCAAGCTAATATTTGAGTTGTTAGTTCATCAATGACTCTCGGACCTTATGAACAAGTTGGATGATAGATTCATATTGTTGTATGTCCTGTACGAATTTCAGTTTTTAATAGTGGATGTTTTTTATCTCTCCTGTTTCTTTGGTGTGGTCCCCATGAGCATACAATCCACCTCATTTTTGGGCTC
This sequence comes from Liriodendron chinense, assembly GCA_003013855.2. Taxonomy (NCBI): domain Eukaryota; kingdom Viridiplantae; phylum Streptophyta; class Magnoliopsida; order Magnoliales; family Magnoliaceae; genus Liriodendron; species Liriodendron chinense. Next base: position 144,691 of record PVNU02000736.1, on the reverse strand, counting down.
AAGCCTTAAAATAAGCTAGTAAAGGATAGACAATGTGGATAAAAAATATACATAATAGTGGGGCCCATGAATATTACAAAGGCAATTTTATCCAGTATAGTTACGGTTTTTGAGGCAGAATTACCTCTCTCATCTTTCAAAACGGATATTAAACATAATTATTTTAATACTCTTGGCATTTACCAGTAATTACTTCGAATCATATAGGCCCTAAGTTTTTTATATCGCCCATTGAAGGCCGGCCATAACCATATAATGATTTGTGTGGAATAAGATCCCAATTCCAAGTGATGGAGTGCAATGAATTGTTGAGACATTCTCGGTCTACCATCCCATTGCCAAATCTGGGGAGGATGTGGAAAATAATAATATCCTGAGTGCCTTGGATGTTTTGTAAATGCCATGATCGCACTAAGGAAAGAAAAGCACAATTTGTAATCATTGCTTTTTTTGAGTTAGTTTCGATGCCGGTAAAGTTCTAAGTCGTAAACATTTTACAATTGAAAAGAATTTCAAGTGTAAACTGCTTACTTGCAAATTTGTTTATCTTTTAAATGGTAATTAAATAGAGTATGTGTTTGGCTAGTTTGTAGACTGTTTACCATGACCACATAGAGCTTGGCCAGTAAATCCCATCAAAATTGGCAAATCACATAAAAAGAACTAGATTTTTTCGAGCCCTAGAAAAGCATTAAAGCATGCATGCACTTGATGGATAGGGTCTCCTCCACCCATTATAGTGGGCCCGGATGTAATTTGGAAGTTTTAATGGTGAACATTCAATCCTTCTTGTGTGGTCCATTTGATGATCAGTCAAGCTATTTTTGAGAGGTCATAAGAACATGTAAGAAAGCATATGATGGACAGATTGCATGTACAAAAGACATTGAGGTGGGCCCCACACATCACAAATGTCTATTAACTATTGTGTTCTATTATGTGTAATATCATTTTAGTTGTAAAGACTTTACATGGAATCTGTAGTTTAAAACATGGCTTTTTACCAGATTTCATATTAAAGCTAAAAGTCATAATGTGTTTATAGCTTGTAAAGACTTTATAGGCAAATGCCGGCATCCAAACAGCCCTTGCAATTTGATTACCAGTAATCGGCTTAGGGGGTATTTAGGGCATGGTATTAGATGGGATTAAGTGGGATGGAATTGCATTTGGTTCCTTGCAAATTCGATATGACGTTTGGGGAGGATGGGAGGCTTGGCGGGATGGAATTGCATTTGATCCCATGTGCGATTTTGGTAGGATTTGAATATCTCACACACGTGGGCCCCATGTTGATGCATGTGTTTTATCCATGCCGTCCATCCATATAAGTCCTTTATACATGACACTATGGTTATATACATGCCCAAGTGACGGACATCCATTGTGAACTGGTCCGTTGACTGCAATTCCATGGTCCATCAAACGGGATTTTGCTTAATCCAATGGTTTTCCCATGATAAGTATTTGATCCCAAATATGGTATTGGATATGAAAATACCATGGAATTAACAGACATGTAATCATTGTGCAATAAATGATGTTAATCCCACCTAATACCATTGGGGCATCCAAACTTCACTTGTGTAATTATGACGAAAATTTCCAACCAAACCACTACATTAGTATTCAGATAGGGGCCATCATACCAGCTGTTTGAACCATGATAGAAAAAATTAATTTCTTGCCTTCAAAAAAGGAATATTCAGAGAGGGTCCATCATACCAGTTGGAAAGAAACTCTCTCTGGTTATTATAGAGTCCTCGTCCGGAGACCCTCTGCGATCTGCTCTTTGGTTTAAATCATTACAAGTGGGGCCCATAAACGATCAAGATTGTTGAAATTATGGACCGTGCAACGAAGAGCAAGGTCTTTCAAGATAGAAGATCCTAACCACTTAATCTTTGGCCTTTTTTTTTCCTGCAAGGACCACAGTTGCGGTATTTTCTGTGCACTTATTGCTCACAGTTGCGGTATTCTCTGTCAATCGCCGAGCTTGGGCTTTGGCTCGTCCACCTCCGGCCGGACTTGGACTAGGGTATCAGGCCCAAGGACCAGGCATGGACTTAAAATTCAACCCTGCTTCTCAACAGTCCGGGATTGGACCGTGAATAAAAGCCCATCAACTCGACCGTTTCGCCATGCCCGGGCTCTAGGCTTGCAATGCTAACGAAATTAAAAATACAAAACACAAGTGATCTCAGGCTTAGGTGGGCCCACTGTAATGTTTATGTGAAATCCACACCAATCACAAGGTGAGTCACCCTGTTTTAGGCCCAGGGCCCAAATATCAGCAACATATATGGTTCAGGTAAACCATAAGATTGGAAACAATGTAAAGGGCAACCCTCACCCTCTAAACTGTTTCTCTTGTTGTGGCCCACCTGAATCACCCCATAAAAAAATTAAGGGTGTTGGCCATCTCCAACTATGATGTGTATATGAAATCCTGTGGTGATTCATGTAAGCCATGCTAAGGGAAACAGTTGGCAAAGAAACGTGCACCTTTGATTTTTACATGGCCTACTGGGATGATTATGTAAAGTCCACTCTAAACATTAGATTCAACAACAAAATTTGCCATGGGCTCAAAATTTTGGCCCATATGTGATTCAGGTGGGCCACAACACAATTTAGGCATGGGCCCAAGTGATGCATTCCAATTACAAGCATCCAAGCCCAATTTTTTAGTCTGGTGCATTCCAATTATGAAAGAATTTCAGTTTTCGTAAATTTTCATGATAATTGTGATTTAAATTCTAAATACAAAATCCCAAATGAGCCTAAAATTACAAGGATAGAAGATTCTTATGACCCAATTAAAAGATATTGTGACCGTCCACCTAGTGGATAGCTTCCAACCTTTTATGCGAGTTACATCCAACCGTTCAAGAGGTTGACGCCATGACGAGGATCGGCTTGTGCAAAACTCGACCACATTCACTCATCAGGTGGACCAGATTTGTACCTCTAATTTATCAGCGGCCAGACATTGTTTTCTATGATGTGGTCAACCTGATGAGTTGGATGGGGCTGAGTTTTGCCTAATTGATATGGGGCAAACCTATTGGAAGCTTTGTATATCTCATCAACATGATAGGTTGAAATGGATAGACACCTTACCTTTAGTATATATCCACTCACGTTTTGCTATATTGTAAATAAGCCAACTCTTTTTTGGTATTTGTAAATAAATGCCTCTCCTTTTCCGTACATTTGCATGCCGCCATGGTTGGTTGGTTTAGGTTTGAAATGAGGAAGGATGATTTTGCCTTCTTCCACAAAACAAGACCTCACACCATCTAAATAGAAATTTATTTGATACTCTGGGTATCCTTTAGTGCAAGTGTTAGAGAAAACCACACTGATCAGATCGAGCAATTTGATGGGCCTACTGCAAATAGCACACTGTAGGGAAGCCACACTGATCAGACCATCCACTGTCAAATCTATGATCTTCAAAGGAGTGGTAGAAGCTGAAATGAATGGTCCATAACTTCGGGAGAAGTAAATTGATTGGAGTACTAGGATCTTGCAATCATGTGTGTTCCTTGTATGATGGTCGAACCAACTACTATGACGCCCACGCAACCGACATCCATGCACTGAGTGGTAATTCAAAAATAGCTAAAACTACACCCACGCCTTTGGGACTGGGGTAGATTGAGTGAAGATAACCTCGTTTCAACACAGGTCCTGGTATGTGTGTAAACTGGAACTTGTAAATTACATTTGAAACACACATCAGACCTGCCGACCTTTGGACAGTGGGAGATTGGTCCATGATCACTTCTCAAAGTATTCGGATACCGTATTAGGCCCTGGGGCTGGACCCAAGCCTAAAGTTTAAGCCCATTTATTAGTTGGGCTAAGCTCGGGCTATGCATAAACGCTCATCAGCTGGACCCAGCTTGTATAAGTTTATTGAGGGTATAATATATTCATATATGCCAATCAACAGCACATGCAATGCATGTGGAATTTATTTTTCATAAATTTAATTATCAAAAAAAAATTATATATATATATATATATATATATATATATATATATATATATATATATATATATATATATATATATATATAGAAAAGGCTTTATTGATACTTCCATATGCCCATATAAGTCCTATTTTTAAGGACTTTTTGAAGGCGTTTGTATGCCACCCATAAATCTTCATTAAATCTGCAGAGTCTGGAATACGCCGTTAAAGCTGTTATTCCCTGCTTATTTGTAAAGTTTCCTGCTTCACAAAATGAGATTAGCAAGGCAAGTTAAGTTCTTGTCAGCCATGCATTTGAAAATCCAAAACTGTTCATCAAACGGAAAACCATTTATGCTGAAATTTTAGGCCTATTGGACCTTTGAGGAGCCACAATTTTATGCACAAAGCCAGCCGTTGGCACTTCCACCAAGCTCAGTTTGGCTCATACATTTGTTTATGGCCCACCTGATTAGTGAACTGACCTGATTCTTGGGCCAGGAAATGCAAAAATAATGGGTAGCCCCAATGAATCGAATAATAAAGTGGGTTCATGCTGACGCATGTAGCGTGTACACCAGCCACCTTTGTACAGCTGGTGTGGGCATAGCAAAGGTTGTGCCAACCTAAACGTTCATAATGAAAAGTTGAATCGCCTAAAACCCTCATGCACACGTGTGCCCACGGAAGGCGACTACATTCATCAGGTGAATTGCGCATGACACAGTTGGACAGCTGAGCTGTACACACATGGGGTAGCAGACCACAAGGCACATATCTTGCAGCAAGCTAGTGCATGAGAGAGCTCCTGCTTCATCCGCGTAGTATGCAGCTTTGCAGCAAGTGAGTAATTTCTGATTTGCAAAATAACCAAAATGCCCTCATCTATGTTTCTCCCTAAAAACAAGTTGTGCATTGTGGGGCCTGCGTGGTCCATGACATCCAACCTACCCAACAGGTGTACCCTATCATGATAGAGTCGAACCAAAAGTTAGGCTGATCTAATGATACGTGGACCACAAGGGGATTTGGATTCCTTTGGGTGGTCTACATTGTTTTCTATGGTGTGGCACACCTGATGATTGGATGGACCCAATTCTTGGTCTATATGATCATAATGGTGGGGTGCACTTCTTACATGTATCATGTGAGTGCTATTAAACTTACTTCTTGGGAAAAATAGACGCAGGCATTTTGAGGAATTTTGTGGTAAAAATCACTGTACACATCTAAGGCCTGTTAGGTTGTTAGGAATTTATTCCCTGATTTATTTTGTTGATACACCAGGTTTATCTGGGGAAACCTGGGGAAAATCTAGAATTCTGTTTTTGTTCTCCAGGATTTCTATTCCCTGACAAAAAAATCTAAGGTAAAGTCTTTAAAGAAGCTGAAGAATGCAGAAACCTACTAAAAGGTGCAAATCAAACTTATTTTCTATTAGGGATTTTTCCCAAACTTAACCCGAGGATTACTTTAAACACTAAAATAGACACCCTTTTCAAATGTTTATTTTTTGGACCTCTGTTATCTTTTTAACTTCTTTTGGACAAAGATGTCCTTGCATCTATCCCAATGCATGTAAATGAGCTTGTGTGCTCACTACAAGAAAAAAGGCTTGTAGCCTCATTTCAAAACAGTGGCTAAAAAGTTGAAAAAATGAGGCTAAAACCTTTAGCCTCAGTTTTGCTTGAATTAGCCTCCAATAGCATAACCGAGGCTTCAAGGGCTGTGGTTAAAGGCTTTAGCCTCCCTTTTGGCAACTGAGACCAAAAAGCCTTTTATAACCTTAGTTATTCAAGTGAGGCCAAAAGAAACCTTTTAGCTTCTATTGCATCAAACTTAGGCTAAATCAACTTTTTAGCTTTTTAGCCTTGATTGTTTCCAACTAAGACTAAATCTAAATTTTAGTCTCATTTGCTTCCAACTGAGGCTAAATCTATTTTTAGCTTCGATTCTCAGCAACTGAGGTTAAAGCCTTTAGCCATAGGAGTTGCAGCCTCGGTTTGGATAACTGAGGCAAAACCGAGGTTAAAGGTGAATGTAGCCTCGATTTCTGTCAACCGTGGCTAACAATATATTTTAGCCTCAGTTACAAATGGTGGCTAAAATTGTTCAACTTTTTCAAATATTTTTTTTAAAATAAACCTGTGCATGTTTCACCTATTTAACCTGTATAATCATACATCCAATCCATCCAATCGATACTACATCTAAACACAACCAAACTAAACTCCCGAATCTGATTCGTGTGCCCGTCCAAGCACACATTGTCAAAGACATTCTCCCTTAGAATTGTACTCTTGGACAGTGAAGAATGTGAAAATGTACTAGAGCTGGTTTAATGGGGTCCAGCGTGCACCATAGATAAATAATTTAAATACATCTCAAAGATAAAGATCTCAAGATCTGAAAATTTAACCAAAAAATAATGTGGCTGTGCACCAAAAAATAATGATCTCAAACTTTGTGCCTTCTCTCCTTTAACCCTCTCCTTAGCAGCACCTTAAACTGCTGCCACCAGGTTGTGCGCCATTGTTCTGCCTTTGCTACATTCTCTGCTTCAAACATATGAAAAAGAAACCAAAGGAATGAAAAAAAAAAAAGCATTAGACATTACAAAAAACAAATCCTGAAAAAAAACAGATAAAAAGGAACATCTGGAAACTTATTTCTGAATCTACAATGCCAAAGTTTGAATTTGAACAATTTGGATCACTGAGATATGGGCCCTGCTCATAGAAATTGAAATCCAGTATTTACTGTACAAACCTTTGGCGTGAGCATTGTGCAATACCTCATAGCATATACTCTCTTAGTCTTTTTACAAAAGAAGACTGGTCACATAGAGCCGATGGTATGCTGCAACACATAGAGAAATCATGTGATTTCTGTGGGTGTCTGATTGCATTAGATGCATGGCCCACCTGTATTGTGCATCTTCAATGCTAGATGCTAATAAGCAGGAGATTGAAGAGAAATGAAACAGAACAAACAATTAAGAAGAGAAGAATTTTGGTTGTGAGATTCTTATAAGAAGCAAAATTTAGTAGAGGTATCTGTAGACAGAAAGACAGGGTGCAATCAAGGTGGTGGGCCTCACCTCAGCTTCTTCAGTCACCTTTGATGTACAAGTCACAGTCGCTTCACCAGTTACCACAAACATCAAAGAACAGCCACTTCTTTCGGTAGCTAAGCTAAGCTCATACCTGAGACCTCGATGCTGAATCAAAGAATGCATACCATTGAGCTATGGGCTTGAACCAAAGAACATACGCTTCTACAACCTAGATTCAACAAAACAAAGCTGCATACATCAATTTCAATGAAACAACTACCTTAAACATTAATACTAAAAAAAATTATTTTTCTGTTGAAAGATTAGTACGGCAAAAAATCATTATGACCAAAACTGAAAGCACCATTTCTAATGAAATGACATCAAGATTAAAGCAGATCCTAAAAGCTAGCCATCCATATATACCAAAACAACCACCTGTCATAAAAAAGGGGCTAGACCAACCATTGAGTTTGCTACACCAAGGGTTAGCAAAACATAATGAGCACCTGTAAAACAAATGTAAACTGATCCAGGCGATTCAAAATGTGGGATCCACTGTCAGTGAATAATCATCCAAAAATCACACTGTTCTAATGATCCTAACCATCCAACTTTGTGACTTTCCAACCGTACATTCAATGACCACCACCAAATACTGAGGATCATTCAATCAGTGTAGTTCACAAGTGATGCTCGTATCAATGCAACCCACAGCAAGGATTGAGCAAGTCCTTGTTGCATGTACTGTTCATCTGTCACCAAAACTCACACGACAGTCTATACCAATGACAGAAGCAGAAACCAACAATTACAGTGGGAAAAATACAAACAAATTGTATGGCAAACCAAACTAAAAAAACTATTGATTCTTTGGCCCCTTCAATTGGGGTCCCTCGGGTGTATCCCTATGAGTAGATACTGAGGTGGCCTGTGCAAATGTAGTTGCTGATTCACGTAGAATAGCCTCTACATTTGGCACATTACCCGAAGTGAAGGCCGCCACCAATGAATTCATAGTATCTCTCATTCGTGTCGTCATTTGCTCCGTTATTCGCTCCATCATCCGTTGCTCTAGCTGCTCCAGATGATTAGCCATCCGCTCTTGCATTCGCTCCTCCACCCGCTCGTCCATATGTCGCCGCAGCTCCTCAGTCTCCCTTCGTAGTTTAGCAATGGTGCCTCTCGTGCCCCATAATGTGGAAGCTGTGGGACCTAACCCCATCATGCGTACCCGACCGGGATGCTCTGGTCCTAATATCTGGGATAAGATATCGTCTCGGGCAGTGCTACTCCGAGAGGACTCAGTAGTCTGAGTCGCCCGTAACTCCTCGATCATTTCCTATAATGAAGAAAAACATTAAATGAGTTGTTCAATGTCACGAGGTAATGAAATGTGTGATGCCAATGACTGAGAAATTTCTACATACAATTACATGGGCCGACTCCTCGTTCACAGCACTCCCATCCTTCTTCCGATGGGTCGCTGTGAACATCATTGCCCGATCAGGAGACTCTCCGTCGGGATTCTTTGCCCGCTTTGTCCATGTAAAAACAAATGAGTTGGTAACAATCATATTGAATTTAATTACCGCCAAATCATATATAGAAACTCTTCAAGAAGGAAATCTTTAATAAGAAAATCAACAAATTTGCAGGACTCGATGGGTTAATCAGGTGGGTTAAATTTTACTTATTTATTATTCTTATTATAAATTGATTGATCTCTCTTAACAACTCACCAACCCATTTTTTACCTCTTCCTCACGCACTTGAGCGAAGCTCCTTGAGCCAGCAGTGTGGGCCATATGATGCTTGTTGCAGTTGATTTTATTCCTTTGACTGCAAGCCTACAATGCGGCACAACAAGAATAACTAAATTTCAGTATAAGCAATAATATACCACCATGGATATAATTTTTCTTTACGTGTAATTTATACCTGTCCCTTATCACTCGACCAATAGGTGACTAGCCACTTCCAATGTGTTGGCACCACTCGGTCAGGACAGTGAGCGATTCGTTCTTCATCAATCGAATATCGTTTGTAGTGTTCATTCTTCAGCCTTTTGTTCCACTCCTTCCACAAACCTCCCACGGACTTCATTACCCAACTTCGATGCTCCTCACCGACATTCCACTTGATCTACAATACATCAATTATCGATTAGACTTAGCACATCAATAATGATAATAAAAGAAAATAACACAATACAAAAAGCATAATTGAAATTTTGGTTTCATATTACCTTTACTTCATTCCAAATCTCGTTTTTGTTAGAAAGTGGCACGTGATGCCAACTATCGTGATCAAGGGGGGCTAAGCGTCCATTCCTCGCTAAAATGCCCAACCACCTCGTAAATTCGGTGTACATGTGTCCGATAGGCTGCCTATATTTATTCCAATTTATATTCAGCTTCTTATTTGGTGGCAAGTTCGCCACCTCATTGATGATTGTGGGGCCTCGAATCTGCCTATGACGAATATCACCCTCTTTACAAAACAAAACAACAGATATAAGCATTCTAAAAATTTGATTAAATCAAGAATGGAATAAAACTATAGAAATCGACTTGTAATTTTAAGATATAAGTATTCCAAAATTTGATTCTTTCATATACCATGAGCTTCTCGGTGTATGTAAACTGCTTAAACAAGAATGGAATAAAACTATAGAAATCACATACTTAAACTTCACTTAAACAATATATTTATATACCTGGAGTCGTTGCCGAACTATCTGAACTTGGTCCGACCTGGCTGGTGCTCGGGACTGGGTCAATAGAGCTCAAACGTCGATGGCTGGTACTCAGGACCGGGATAGTGCTCAGTAGTGGCTGGACAGAGTCGACAGACCTCGTGGCCGACATCTCATCTTGTTGTGCCTGGGACGTAGTCGACTTTGACTGACTCAACTGGTCGGCCGTAGTGAACAAAGATTTCATCAATCTCTTCTTCATATCCTTCACAATCAGAAAAATAGGTGGCTTATATTTTCATCACAAGCAGGAAACTGACTGGTCCACTAATTGGTTGATACCAGACGAACCTTTGCCTAGGTGGACCAAGCAGCTAATCTGTTTTCTGTGCAAATATTTTCACTTTGGAAAAAATAAAGAACAAGGGGTTTGAAATTTGAATTGTCAAATCTGAAAGATTCAGAAGCAATCACCATGCACAAAGGGGACCATGCAATTCCACTAATTTAAATCCTCTTTTCGAACCACTTCAGTTTCCATGAGGATGGAGATTAGTAATGTCCATCAGCTCAGATGGACCCTGGCCAGAAGCTGTCCTCGATTGGACAATCATAACATTTCAATTGGTGGGCCTACAAATAGAAGTTGAGAAAAACACAGAAACAATCCATGTGCAACTGAAAATAGTTGAAAGATTAGATGCAGGAAATCTTTCGATTCAGGAGATCTAAAGCATGGGCCCATTATGGTGGATCACGAAATCATTGGCCTGGATTAGAGAAGCATTGGTCCCCCACCTGTGAGAATTAGAAATCCATACATACCATGCAATATATTTTTAGAAATCCACCCATTATACTAGTGCATAACATGTAAAAGAAATAGACCTATCAGTTTGGCTGGCTACCCAACCTGTACAAAGAACCGGCCTGATTTTTTGTCCAGTGGCTAGAGCAAGTACATGACCAGCTCCACTTGATGGACAACTTAGATCGTGCATATGTGGCAGAATGTAGAGGGCTGTTGATACCAGCTTCTAAATACCTTGATACGTTAGCAATACTAAAAATAGGACTCACCAAGACTACAATTCGATATAGAACCTTCTCACCGGAGCACAAGTAATACATGCTTCTTCTTCTTTTTTGAAATATGTGCAACTAACCAATTAGAATACAAAGTATAGCTTACTTCTCCATAATCAAATCATGCATTTCTAGTCTGAAGTATTAGCACAAAATGCAATGTTCACAATACATTGCTCAAAATGTTAACAAATGTTCAATTGGCCGATCAGAATTGTGTTGATGAAAAGACCTGATTTTTTTTTTTTAAAATATTCCAAAACTTCATTGCACAAAAGAAAGGATGACAAGGCATCATCTGATTACAAAGAAAAACACCCCGACATCTTACAAAAGGCTCCCACAATCCCCACTCTCGAAGACAACTTTACCCCCATCCCAAAATAAAACGTTTGCCTTTGAGAAAGATCTAAGGCCTTGATTTTTGCGTTCAAAAAGCAGGTTTCAATGTTAATTTGGGAATGATGTCGTTGTTGGGCTTGGACGCCTCAAACCTTCAAGCATGAAGACCACCGACCGGCCGGCCGGCCGGTCGGTCACGTGGGGATCAAGGCTGCAAGAACGTTGGACTGTTTTTAAGCCATCCGACCGGTCGACCGACCGGCCGGTGGGGGGGTCCAACCGGTCGGGCAGTTTCCTTTTTGGACTTGATTTCTTGCGCGGTTTTGCGCAAGGAGTTTCTAATTCCGGTTTTCTCCTATTTAAGGAGATGTAATCCGAGATTAGGGTTGCCGCCAATGGGCTAAGGGATTGAGAGGGTTCTAGGGTGAGAGAAAGAGCTAGGGAAGAAGCTTGGAGTTCTCTGGGTTGAGGGAAAGGGATGGGTTTGTCCTCCTCATGTGAGAATTAGCTTCGAGTAGCTTGGGATTTCTCTTGTGGGCTGTGATCCAAGGTATTTCTTATGTAATCTCTTGTAACTTCTGCTTCATAGTGGATTGGTGTCGCTTTGTGCCGTGGTTTTTCACCCTTGAGGGGTTTTTCCACGTAAAAATCGGTTTGCCTTCTTGTGTGTGATGATTTGCTTGTTGATTGCCATTGTGGTGTGTTCCTCGCCTGCTTTGATTGCTTCCGCTGCGGGGCTCCTAAACCCAACAGTCGTAATTACCTAGGTAAGTAATTATTACCTATTTACAAGGTATTTACAGGCTATATGAAAAAACAAACAGTCCCTACGGGTGTCATCAATCCATCCCTTCTTAATCACAAATGTTAAATACTCAACTGAAACAACTTACTTAGACAACTCGAAAAAAAAAAAAAAAAAAAACAGCTTAAAATTTACTATTTTATGTCCTGTTATTTTGCTATTATAACAGCTGTTAAGAGGAACTATCACTACAAGAAAAAAAAAGCCTTTAGCCTCACTTCAAAACAGTGGCTAAAGGGGTTGAAAACTGGGGTTGAAGCCTTTAGCCTCAGTTTTGCCTTAGTTCTCCAAACCGAGGCTTCAACCCCCGTGGCTAAGGGCTTTAGCCTCAGTTTTAGCAACTGAGGCTAAAAAGGTTTTATAGCCTCGGTTCTTCAACTGAAGCTAAAAATATTTTTAACATCGGTTCTTAGCAACTGAGGCTAAAGCCTTTTGCTACAGTAGTTGCAACCTCAGTTTGGGCAATTGAGGCAAAATCGAGTTTCTAACCTCGGTTCTTGACAACTGAGGCTAAATCTAGTTTTGCACTTCGGTTCTTAACAACCGAGGCTAAATCTAGTCTTTTACCTCGGTTCTCAATCAACAGTGGCTAAAAATGTTTAATTTTTTTAAAACATTTTGCATGTTTCACAATCCAATCATTTAGTTTTAATTCATTCATAAAAGCACAATACCAACAAAAAAGTTAACCGTCTATTTAAGGTTTTCAAAACAAACTACAGATGCGCCCCATCACATCAAACTTAGCTTGTAGACATAAAGTACTATAAGGAAATTCACACTAAAAAAACCAAGGTTTACTGTCATAATGCTTGCAACAGCTGACATAGTTAGCTCTGATTAGCTAGGCCTCTCCGGTCTGTCCTGCAACCGTATAAAGACGTCTGTCCAGCAACCGTATAAAGATGAGGATTGTCTTCTGAAAGAAAACATATAAGCACACAGCAAGGAGTATTAGTGATTAAGAAAGCAAAATAGACTATCAACAGAAGAAACGTGCCCCTTTATATGTTGAGGTGCACAGGATGCCTCTAACTTTAAGGCCATTCAAGTAAAAGATCATTCAGCCACTTTATTTTGACATCAAGATGTGGCACATCCTGAAATTAGACCATTTTCCCAAGCTAAAGTAAATATTAACTTTAAAATACAGAACATGAGATACAAAATTAAAAACTAAATCACAAAATTCAAGTGCAAGATCCATGCAAAGTACTTGGATACTCTGGTAGACTCTGATACACCAAGAAATTACTTAGAATTTCACGTGGCAATTTACTTGGCTGAGTTTGACGCGTCTACTATTTAAGTGTCTGTGTATCAAGCATCCTACTCTTGGAATATTTCCTATCAGAGTGGGCCTGCTAAATGGTCATTTAGATGGCACCTAAACAAGAGTCACTGATAGCCTGAGGTTTGAAAAATAAAATATAAGACAATTGTGTATATAACATCCAAGCTATGGCACCTAAACAAGAGTCACTGATAGCCTAAGGTTTGAAAAGTAAAATACAAGACAATTGTGTATATAACATCCAAGCTGTGCAAAAGGTGCACTACATTATAAAAGGATAACCTGGGTGAAAATCAAGACGGTCCATTCATCAGGCAGGCCAAACCAGAGTGGCCCAGCCCAACCCTCACTTGTAGCAATGTGTAGTTGGAAGGTTCAAACATTAAACCCTTTGCATCTACTGATGTGTCTATATCACTAAGGCAACCACACATCTATCATACACTACCTATCTATTTATATATAAAACAATGGTCCTCTATGAACATACAAGCTGTCCAAGAATCAGAAGTCCACATCATCTAAAATGTCTGCAACTAGAATTGCAACCCATTGCAAGAATCAATAGAAGAAAGAATTTATTCATCAAAATTAATCACCAACATGTCTTCTTTGGTTCATACATATGCCAAACACAACAGACTTAAACAAAGAAACAGAGGTTCTAGGCCAAGAGTGACTATCAACAGAAGAAGGAAATATCTCTTTCAAACTGTAAGAAGTACAAATTGAGGTACAGGAGCAGGTAAACATCTCTTTCAAAATGTAACAAGTACAAATCTGTTGTCCTATAGGAAGGGGTGGTTTGCATGCTTGTAAATAGAGCTATCTGTAAATAATTTACAAGTAAATGGTTTGCAGTCTGTTTGGATGCTGAAAATGCCTGTAAATTATTTACAGCTCTCAGCCCCATTTGATTTATAGGCTCTCTATTTACAGCCTAACAGCTATAAATGGAAAGATTGGCTCTTCATTTACAGGACTGACGCAATTTATAGGCCATCCAAACAAAGATAATCATTTACCTGTAAATCATTTACAGCTAACTGCTAAACAGGATAAGCTATAAATGATTTACACCTGTAAATCATTTACTACTTTGAACCATTACAGGCATCCAAACAACCCCAACTGTAAATTTTTTCCTTTTCTTATACTGAAAGAAAAAAAACTGAACAGATAATAAAGGAAAAAAGATAAATATATACATCATAATCTTTTTAAGACACCAACAACTAACAATCCAGATTTCTTATCATTAAGATTCTATTGAATATAATGGTCTTTCGCTGGACACTAGATGGCGCATGATTCCAAATTAACATTTGACGAAAAACAAGTGGCAAAAACAACCAAGACTGGAAAGTAGAATAAGAATATTACAATTCAAAATTCGATGCTTCTTTCTGTTTAGGAAATAAATATCAAATAACATGTGCATAAAAAAAAGTGCTGTGAACACTAAGCAGGATTTGTGGGTGTTCAGCAGCACTTGTAAAACTCTGGTTTGACATATCATTTCATGACATGAGCCAAAAAATGATTCAGATCCATATCTCAAGTGGACCACACTACAGGAACAGTGGTCATCCCTTAAAATTTCTTAGGGCACGCAAAAGTTTTGGATCAAGTTGATATTTGTTTTTGCCCTTAATTTAGGCATGTCTGATAAGTTGGATGGCAAATACATGCATCACGGTGGGCCCCACAACACCCGACACATCACCAGACCACTGCTAAGTGGTTTTGGCAACAACAGAGTGGATTAGGTTCAGCACCGACCTCACCCAACATGGTGCGAACTTAAACATGGGGCCCACCTTGATGTATGTGTTGTATATCCACACCATCCGTTCATTTTTCCAACTCATTTTAGGGAATGATTCCAAAAAAAAAGTTGATCCAATTCTCAAGTAGATCACATCATAGGAAACTGAGGTGATTGAATGCTCACCATTTAAAATAATCCTTACACCGAACTGGATGAAGGGGAAAAACAAATATCGGGGTCATCCAAAACTTTTGTGGGTGATAAGATGTTCTTAATGGTCAATCACCACTGTTTTACTTCGATGTGATTCACCTCAGAATTGCATCTGCTTCATTTTAGGGGTAATGATTTAAAATGAATGGCAAAAAAACGAAGGGACAGCGTGGATTTATAATACATAAATTGGGTGAGCCCCACGGTCAAGGCCACACCCATTTTGGGTGAGGCTGGGGCACACATAATTCGTCCCCCAGCAACACTATGTAAAGGAAGGAAAGATGGGAGCCAATTGGTACTACCCCACCAGTCTCTAGCTATCAACGGATAAAGGCCCCGAGGGCTTCCGTGATGAATGACTTTTACTTGCACCATTCAGCCACTTTGCATTACCATTTTAGCCTATGAACCTGAAAATGAGTCCCATCCAGGACTCAAGTGGAGCACACAATTGGGATTAAATGGTTGCCATCCAAAACTTCTTGGAGATCACAGAAGCTGTGGATCAAGTTGATATTTGTTTTTTCCCTTCATCCAGGTCTATGTGACCTCATGAACAGATGGGATGGCAATTAACCATCACAGTGGATGCTAGGAAGATTTCCATAGCCACCTTGTTGCTTTCTATGGTGTGGTCCACTTGGGCCTTACATCAGCTTCATTTTGGGGTCCGTAACCTAAAATGATATGGAGAAATGGGTGGACGGTGTGGATAAAACAGATATATCACGATGGCCCCTCAGATTCCCTGTCTATTCGGATCTAGAGAGGCACGGGTACCCAATACACGGACACGCTGGATGGTACGGCAATTGCCTGCTAGCCACGTTCATACAAGTCGGTGCTCTGTGAGCCTCACCATAATTTTGTGTTTTATCCATACGGTCTATCCATTTTTTCAGATCAATTTAAGGTATGATACCAAAATTTAGTGAGATTCAAGTCTCGGTTGAACCTCGCCACAGAAAAACAGTGTTGATTGAATGTGCACACCATTATAAACTTCCTAGGGCCCACTGTAGTGTTTATTTGCCATCCAACTTGTTGATTAGGTCACACATACCCAAATGAAGGGAAAACACAAATATCAATTTGATCCAAAACTTTGGTGGCCCTAAGAAGTTTTAATGATGGGCGTTCAATGAACACTTTTCCTTTGGTGTGTTTCACCATACGGATTTGACTCATTCTTTGTATCATTCCATAGAATGATTTGGAACAATGGATGGATGGCGTGGATGAAATGCATTCATTATTGTGGGAGCTATGGAGCACCGACTAGTAGTAGCATCAATAGGCACTCTGCATTCTTTTAATAACTATAAATAATATATACCTTATAAAGATTGCATTTACATTCAAGTAATTAAGGTATGTTTTTAAGATGGGTATTTTTGTCATTTTATGAAATAATGAGACGGAAATGAGGGAAAACCAAACCAAAGGTACCCATTTGACAATTACCTTTGCTAATGAGGTAGGTCAATGAAAAGTTATTTTAAAAAGTTAATTTAAAAAGATACCAGATGTAAAAAAGGTAGTAATTTGTAAAATTCCTTATAAAGTCTTTACAACTTAAAACTTTACCTAACATCCAGTCGTAACTTATTATCATTATTTATTATTAAACATAAGAAACTAGTACTCAAAAACTCATATGTAGAGAAATCAATAAGGGCTTGTTTGGATGCCTGTAAGTTTTTTAAGTTGTAAGTGACTTATAAGTAAGTCACTTACATGTGAAAGTCACTTACAGGTAATTCTATTTGGATGTAAGCTGTAAATCACTTATAGATAAGTTGGTTTTTCTGTCTGAGTAACATGTAAGTTACTTATAAGTAAGAAGCTATAAATTCACATCGAATCGAGTTTAAAGTGAGGAATCATTCAAAAATGTTATAATCACATAATAAAGCTTAGCACCAAATATGTCATTTTGTTAGACCCATTTAGATAAACATTTAAGCCAATTCTTAGGCTAAATCAATCATCTAGTTAGCCATCAAGTGGGCCCACGAAATCAAAATAGAGCAATAACTCAATATAAGAATTGATAGGAAACTATGAGAGAATTGTTGGAAGCAACTTAACTTTCTCACCCAATGCCAGTCTTGAAAGCTTAAATAGAGTTTGATCATTGTATAACTTCTAGGGCCAACGAAATAATAAGATATCCCCACATATCAGAAATAGATGAGAAACGACATTCATACTCAAGTCTAATTAATAGTACAATTAGAGTAGCAAATAAAAAAAATTAAATGGAAATGAATCTTAATTCCAATCAATGTGTATTAATGGAAACAAAATGTGGTGTAACTAATTAATTATTGCTCACATTTTCAACATACATATTAAAGGAAGAGTGTGACCCACAATAGTTGGATACCAACCGACAGTAACCCAAATCACATAATAATAATACAAAAAACGTAATAAATTAACAATGAATGTAAATAATCAGACAATAAAGATTCCAATGTGCTGGTCCTTGTTGGGGTGGACCGCACACATGACAATAGATAAATACAAAAAAATTAAATATAAAGAGCAATGGTCCACCATGATGGACTAGACTATGGACCCACCTCCATGTATGTTTCATCAGTTCACTACAAGGCATAGCTCGGAAAAAAAAAAAAAAAAGAAGAAATCCAAATCTCAAATAGGCCACACCACAAGAAACAGTGGTAATTGAATGCCCACCAACAAAAGAACTTGTGGGCCACAAAAGAGTTTGATTAAGGTTACATAAACTTTTCAATAGTTTAGATGGCAAATAAACGTAGCGGTGGGACCTAGGAAGTCTTTAACGGTAGTCGCTCAGTTGCCACTGTTTCCTATGTTTCCTATTATGTTACCCACCTGAGATTTGGATTTACTTTGTGTTTTGGCCCAAGCCCTAAAACGAGATTGCAGAACATATGGACGGTGTGGATATATCAATACATAAGGTGGACCCAACCATCATGGCCTTACCGAATCGAAACCCGATCAAAATGCAAGAAAAAAAAAAAGAAGTAGCAGCTTGTGGGCCTTCGCTGGATCCCCGGATCCACCTCCCTTACCCTACCGTCCACTGTTTGATGTGTGTGTATTACCTCCATTCCGTACATTCATTTTGAAAACCCATTTTAGAGCATGATTCAAAAAATGAAGTAGATCCAAATCTCAGGTGGACCATAATACAGTAAACAATGGTACTCAATCATTAAAAGCTTCCAATGGGTCACAAAAGTTTTGGGTCAAGCTGATATTTGTTTGGTATCTTCATATAGATCTTTTTTACCTTTTCAACAGGTTGGATGGAAAATAAACATTCCAGTGGCCCCATGAAGTTTTTAATGGTGTGGATTCTATCACTACTATTTCATGCGGTATGGCCCACCTAAGATTTGGATCTACTTCATTTTTGGATAACGCCCTAAAATGAGCTTTTAAAATGCATGGACAGTGTAGATCTAAGTTACATACATCACAATGGCCCCACAGTTGGGGATCCACCGACCTCAGTTGATCCGGGGATCCACCAAACCGCGCCCCCAGCTTGTACGCTTGTAGCCCTGGCAGCTGCATAGAGGCACACAACAACTGCAGAGAGAGAGAGAGAGAGACAGAGAGAGGGAGGGAGAAGGAGCCGATTGCAGAGACGGAGAGACGGTTGCAGAGAGAGAGAGAGAGAGAGAGAGGGAGGTGCATTCACCCCTTCCCCTCTTTTCAAAAATCCGAACGTTGGGCCTGTAAGTCACTCACAGGGAAGTGACTTTTCACCCCAGCCCCTGCAGTTTCTTCGAAGATTTGCCTGTAACTGACTTACAGGTTGTAAGTATCTTACAGGTGAATTTCCTCTCCCAAACACCACCTGTAAGTGACTTCCCTGTAAGTCACTTACATTTTACCCAACCTACAGGCATCCAAACAGGCCCTAAAGCAGAAAGAAAAATGTCATGGGACCAACTTGTGAATTCAAGATGTGTACAACAGCATATATTCTCTCTCTTGGAGACCTGTAAATGCATGAAGAAGCTGCACCAGATCCATGCCCAGATCCTCGTTAACGGCTTCTCACAAAAGAAATTCCTCCTTTCCAAGCTCATTTCCTCCTGCATTTCCTTTGGAAATCTCCCACATGCTCACCTTGCTTTCTACCAAATCCATAACCCAACCACCGTCTTATATAACCATATGATCAGAGGCTTCGCTCGCAGCTCAACACCCCACCACTCCTTTCTACTCTACAATCAAATGAAAGCCACCCATGCCCAAATACCCGACAGTTTCACCTACTCATTCCTCCTCACTTCCTGTTCCACACCTTCCTTCTCAATACACGGCCAACAGCTACATGGGATCATTATCTCCACCGGCTTCTCTTCCTGTGTCTTCGTGCTCACTAATCTCATTAACATGTACGTCGCAACCAGTCAGGCCAATGCAGTGGCCGATGCACGTCGCCTCTTTGACGACATGCCCCTCCGCAACACTGTCACATGGAATTCTATGATCGCTGCCTATCTGAGATGTGGCGATGCAGATGCCGCTCGTAGGATGTTTGATGACATGCCTGAAAGGAATGTTATCTCGTGGACCACCATGATTGCTGGCTGTGCTCAGAGTGGGAGGTGCAAGTAGGCCCTTGCACTTTTCCATGAAATGCAAAGGCCCATGTCGAACCAGACCAGGTAGCCATGGTTCCTGCACTCTCCGCATGTGTCAAATTAGGAGATTTGAAATCAGGAAGATGGATCCATGCCTTCATAAATGAGGTCCCCGGGTTTAAACAACCCCGGCTTGTTTCCCTGAGCAATGCACTCATGCATATGTATGCAAAATGTGGCATCATTTAAGAAGCCCATAGCATCTTCGAAGAGATGCCTCAGCGAAGTGTCATCTCTTGGACCACTATGATCATAAGCTTTGCTGTGCACGGTCGCGGAGAGGATGCACTCTGTCTTCAAGCGAATGCGAAGCATGGGAGTAAGGCCTGATGAAATCACCTTCATCGAAGTGCTATGCGCATGCAGGTTGGGTTGATGAAGGCCGTCGCTGTTTCGAGCACATGACTCGAGTCTGCCACATCACACCTAGGATTGAGCACTATAGGTGCATGGTAGATTTACTGAGCCGTGCAGGTCTGTTGGATGAAGCAAACAAGCTCATCGACACCATGCCCATCGAGCCCAACGATGTCATATGGGATGCCCTCCTTGGCGGGTGCAGGATTCACAAGAATGTAGAGCTGGCAAGCCATGTGGGTGGCCAGTTGACCGAGCTAGAGCCAGACCGAGCCGCGGGCTACCTAGTTCTCCTATCGAATGTGTACGCAGCAGCTAAGAGGTGGGATGATGTCGCTAGAGTGAGGGAGAGGATGGTCCAGATGGGGGTAAAAAAACCAGTTGGCCACAGCTGGATGGAAGTTAATGGTGTCATCCATGATTTCATGGCTGGGGACCAAACACATGGGCAAGCTGCTGCCATCTACAAGATGGTAGATGAGATCATGAGGCAAGCCAAATTGGCAGGCCACATACCTGACACATCACAGGTGTTGTTGGATGTGGAGGAAGAAGAGAGGGAGAGCTTTCTCCATTTTCACAGTGAGAAACTGGCAATGGCTTTTGGGTTGATCAGCATCACAGATGAAGGAATGCCGATCCGAATTGTGAAGAACCTTCGCATCTGTACTGACTGTCACTCCATTGTTAAGTTTGTTTCAAAGGCTTTCAATAGAGAAATCAGCATTAGGGATCGAAATCGTTTCCACCATTTCAAAGGAGGAATCTGTTCTTGTGAGGACTATTGGTAAAGCATTATTATTCCAACTTTTGCAAATTCGTAATTTACAGGAGGGGCATTTCGGAGGCTCAACTTTTACAGGTTCAGATCAAGTTCGAATCCAGATATAAAAGCCCATTTGGAAACTAATTTGCAAACTGATTTAACTAGAATTGTGAACCATGTAGATCAGAGACTGGCAGGAAACCAGGTAACTTGCTACGCCCGGTACCCTTTCTCCCCGTCTTGTCCGGTGAAAGAAAAATGACCCACATCGATGGTCACTGTAAGACAGGCAATGTGCGGGAAGCTGTTGGTCTCTAATTTGAGATGACCAAGGTGAATATCTCGCGATGTCTTCACATACAGCATATTGATAAAGGGTCTCTGCAATGAGGGTAGAGTGGTGGAAGGGAGCGATTTGTTCCGAAAAATGCAGCAAGATGGAATTCAAGCTAATTCAGTCACATATAATACACTGATCGATGGGTACTGTAAACAGGAAAATATAGAGACGGCTTTGGAAGTGTGCTCATGGATGGTCAATAAGGGTATAGAACCTAACCTCATCACCTTTTCTTCGTTAATAGATGGGTATTGCAAGGAGGGGATGATGGAGTTTGCCACGGGATTATATTCAGAAATGGTGGTTAAAGGTCTCAAACCCGACATTGTTGCCTATACAGCACTGATTGATGGGCACTCAAAAGATGGCAACCTGAAAGAGGCGTTTAGGTTGCACAAGGAAATGGAAGATATGGGCCTTACTCCAAACATTTTCACACTCTGTTGCCTGGTTGATGGATTGTGCAAGCATGGGCAAATTAATGATGCGGTCAAACTCTTCATGGAGAAAACTGGGACCGTTTTTGGCGGAACTATACACAGAAAAGAATTTGCAGCTGATGCTCTGGCTGAAAGCAGCTGCTGTTCACCAAATCAAGTAACATATACAGCTCTAATTCATGGTCTCTGTAGAGATGGATGGATTATTAAAGCCAGTAAGTTTTTCTGGGACATGAGAGATTCGGGTTTGATGCCAGATGTTCTTACTTACACTGTCCTTATGTGGGGGCAATGCCAGTCAGGGCACCTGCTGAATGCTATGATGCTGCACGCGGACATGCTGAAAATGGGTATAATGCCCAATGCTGTTACATATCATGTATTGGCTAGTGGTTACCTGGAGAATGGTGACCTCCAATCAGCTCTCAGGTGTCCCTTGGACGATCATGATCGTGAATCACATTTTGGGTGTTCATAACATGAGCTTGTGGTCAATATCCTACAATTTACAATTTAGGTTCTATAATCTGATTCATTTATTATCGAAATTGATCAGGCTTCAGTTTGATCTTTGTTTGACAGGCATCCCACAAGATTTGTACAATTTAATTCACTAAGAGAAGAGATGGCATGGGGATCTCATGGTGGTTTTAGTTTTTATTTTTTACTTTTACATGGTCTTGAACAGTTACTGGTATGATTTATCATATGAATTTGAGGGTGATTCATGGATGCTTCTTTGCCACGAGAAGAGATGATTCATGACCTTTTTTTTTTCTTTTTTTATGATACTGGTATTCATAGAATTGGTACACGAGTCATGCTCTTATTTAATACTGATCAGCTTTCCCATAGTAACGAGGGAAGCATGGCCACCATACAAAACTTCCTATAAAATGTCTCTGAACCTAAAGAGCAACTACATGCATTATTGGAGGATGAAATACTGTCGAACTTCTTATTTCAAATTGAGAAATTATCCAATAATAGTCCTGTTTTGCGTTGTAACTGACACGGACCATGAAAGTGCCACACCACTTTGCTGCTCTTCTCGTGACAGGGACCAAGCTACTGGGAAGGGCCCCACACCAAGCCCGCCTTCACTCTCACAGCAGACAACGAAAGCTTAATACCACCCTCAATGGGTATATCCAATCCAATTCCCCCAAAAGAGCCCTCTTACTCCTTCGGCGTCTGCAGAGAAAAGGCAGCTCTCCCATCGACAGCTTTACACTCCTCATGCTCAAGGCATGCGCCAAAACTTCCTCTGCAATCGAAGGAAAACAGATCCATGCACTCATTGTGAACCTCGGTTTTGAACCCATCATCTTTATTCAGACTGCCCTAATAAGCATGTATTCAGCAACAGGCAATCTCAAAGATGCACATCACGTATTCTACGAAATCTTCACAAGAAATGTTGTCTGCTGGAGTGCCTTGATTTCTGCATATGTTGACAATGGAAGGCCCAACAAGGCTCTGGAGCTCTTCAGAGAGATGCAAATGGAAAATGTAGAACCAGACCGGGTAACTATAACCATTGCACTCTCTGCCTGTGCAGATCTGGGGGCACTAGACATGGGCGAATGGATTCATGGATACATTGGTCATAAGGAAGGATTCAAAACGGATCTCTATCTGAAGAATGCTCTCATAAACATGTATGCAAAATGTGGAGACATCAAAACCGCTCGGCGATTGTTTGATACGGCAAGCCAAAGGGATGTAATGACTTGGACGTCAATGATTGTGGGCCATGCTTTGCATGGACAAGCTGAGGAAGCTCTGAAACTCTTTGCTGAAATGAAAGATAAAGCAAATGCGACCAAGAACAAAAAAAACAATGATTATCACCGTTATAATGATGGTATGGCTGATTTAGTCATCCCTAATGAGCCCTCTTATATCCAATCCAATTCCCCCAGAATATGGTTATATAATCAAATGAAAGCAAACAAGTGACTTTGACAACAATCTATCACCTATTTGACAGTTTGGTGGTGCAAAATCAAAACCAAGCACTGTGTGGATCATGGCAATGGAACCTTTTCTGCTGATGTGATTAAATGGAAGGATACTAAAAAATCTATTAAAAAAGAAAAGAATACTGAGAATAATATAGATAGATAGTTGTACTCACATATTTAGGGCGACTTCCATACCCTTCGTCCTGACCGGGATTATAGTCACTGGACTCCTGAAACCTGCGAGGTGGCTCCTCCTCCTCCTGCTTCTGCTCGTAACCAGATCTCCCATAACCAGATCTCCCATAGACGCCTCAAAAATTAAGTTCCATCTTATTTTAGTGAACCGTAATTTTGTATTTAGAGATCATCTTTCCTTTTGGTAAGGATAAAAAAAGGTCTTGATGTATAACCAACCACCATAATCTCTAATACATAATTACGAATTTACGATTAACTAAAATGAGATGAGATGAACTAACTCTTGGTTGTTAGAATTGACTAAGGGTATTGAGGAAAATGGTTGGCCTCATTAGGTGAGTTCTTCATCCTTTCAAGAGACAAGGGGAGTGTTCTTAAGACTCAAGGGATGTACCAGTCATTTCTTTTCCAAGCCCCTTTGTCCGCATGTTGATAGTGGAGAGGGGTCTCCCTTGTTATGTGCTCTGTTCAGCGCTTCTTTTCACCCCTTTTGAGGCAGCGGCATGTAATCCAGAGCATTTGCTGATGTGGAAGGAGAAATATTTTTATACAATGTAACTTGGAAGCATGGTTTAAGTTGCTCAGAGTCAACTCAAATTCTGAAGGATCTGATCTGGTTAATGACCACAAGTCAGGTAAAACTCAGGCCAACTAGGACTTGGGCGATACGGCCAAGTCTTGCCAAGGTGGTCTGGTCCAACTTGTTCGCCTCTCTCTCTCTCTCCCTCTCTCTCTCTCACTCTACTAAAAATGGAGAGGGGAAAAAATCTCAATACTAGGGTAGTGACGGATGGTATTGCGAACACTCTGGATTTTTGGGTAGTGACGGATGGTATTGCGAACACTCTAGATTTTTTTTTTTGAATCTTCAATTTCCAAGCAAGTAATTCAGACCATCCAAATTTTGCTCATTGTTTCAGATGTATCATGATCCAAGAATTACACATTTAATTATTAGAATGATTGATGGACATTTGTTTGACTACTGATGATGAAAAATATTCAGTGAACTTATTCCAACAAACAGGTGTCCATGATTCAGAGTCAGGGTTGCTCGACCAATGTTCTGTACATTAATAACGACATTGTTCTCCATGGTGTCTGTATATCAAGTATCGTACATAGCCAGACTACAGCCCGATCAGTATATTTTGGGAGTGCCCTTGTAACTAAAAGCTCTGTGGGGCCCGCCTTGAAGTCTGTTTAAGGCATCTACTCTGTCCATCGTCGGGCAAGATCATCTGAAGTCATGAGCCCAAAATTGAGGCAGATCAGGTAGGCCACACCACAGGAAACATTGGGAATGGAAATGCCCACAATTGAAACCTTACTGGCACCCACGGTGGTATTTATGAGCAATCCAACCTGTTCACTGTTCGTAAGGCCAGGCATTCCCAACAGGATGAATGCAAATTCAGTTATTAACTTCAATAGCGCGCATTGGATCCCACTGTTTGGTGTGTCCACTTGGGTTTTGAATCTGCATAATTTTTGTAACTCATGTCCTAACATGATCTGGCATAGCAGATGGACAGTGGATAGCCCTACTCTTGCTTCAATTGAGAGCCGAGGAGTGGCTCAGCGCAACTCATCCAGGTTGACTCAACTCAGGACTGGATAGAGTCTGTCTGAGTTGCTAAGTCATCTAACCATCCTTGAAAGCTTTGGGGAAATTTCCTTGGGATTTTCAGAATGTCTTTGACTTCCCATCTCAGTCCCAGGAAGGCCAGGACCATATCCTTAGAAGTTGAAGAGGCGGTCATTCTAAGGAAAAAGGAGGAATTCATCTCTTTTGAACAACTGGAATCCTCCTTTTAAATCGAGAGTAGCACCACTAGTGAGTCTCCTTTGAACAAGAATCCTAGCAAGTACCTGCTAGCCATTAGTACTTTCATTGTCCATTGTGATCAGCAGCCAAAACATCTTGTGAAAGATGACTCGGGAGATGGAAGTGGCTGATGGCAGGGTGGTGGAATTTGAATATTGGTGGATCATCTCATGGCAATCTGCACGCTTCATGTTGGCCGTTGGATAGCCAAGGAAGGTGTAAATTGGGCAAGCTTAATAACTCCATCCTGTTTCAGTGTTTTGGCTTTGATAATCTGGTAGACTTTGATGCTTCATATGAATACACTCAATAAATTGCAGATGTGGCATGCAAGTAGCTCAAATTAAACTGTGCAATTATGGAGTACACTTTAAATAGGCCAATTAATAAATAAAAGAAACACTAAAATGATGTCATTTTAACTGGCTGATTGGAGGAAATCTAATGGACAGTTGGAATGAAAAAAAAAAGAAGTCGATGGCCCAAATTCAAAATATCTGTTAGTTGGTGGTTAGGATTGTTCAAACAATTTGATTTTGGTGTTATGAGCTAGCTACAGTGCTTTCTAGGATTTGTACTGTCTAATTTGAACTAAGTTAATGCTGTCTGCATGCATGAGAGCCATCAAACAGTCTCAATAATTATCAAATGACCCTCCTACCTCGTTTTTATGCAAGTGAAAATGACCTGAACAAACCTTTATGAGCTGAAAGAAGAATGATGGAATTTTGTGATGTGGGTCATTTTTCTTTCACCGGACAAGACGGGGAGAAAGGGTACCAAGCGTAGCAAGTTACCTGGTTTCCTGCCAGTCTCTGATCTACATGGTTCACAATTCTAGTTAAATCAGTTTGCAAATTAGTTTCCAAATGGGCTTTTATATCTGGATTCGAACTTGATCTGAACCTGTAAAAGTTGAGCCTCCGAAATGCCCCTCCTGTAAATTACGAATTTGCAAAAGTTGGAATAATAATGCTTTACCAATAGTCCTCACAAGAACAGATTCCTCCTTTGAAATGGTGGAAACGATTTCGATCCCTAATGCTGATTTCTCTATTGAAAGCCTTTGAAACAAACTTAACAATGGAGTGACAGTCAGTACAGATGCGAAGGTTCTTCACAATTCGGATCGGCATTCCTTCATCTGTGATGCTGATCAACCCAAAAGCTATTGCCAGTTTCTCACTGTGAAAATGGAGAAAGCTCTCCCTCTCTTCTTCCTCCACATCCAACAACACCTGTGATGTGTCAGGTATGTGGCCTGCCAATTTGGCTTGCCTCATGATCTCATCTACCATCTTGTAGATGGCAGCAGCTTGCCCATGTGTTTGGTCCCCAGCCACGAAATCGTGGATGACACCATTAACTTCCATCCAGCTGCGGCCAACTGGTTTTTTTACCCCCATCTGGACCATCCTCTCCCTCACTCTAGCAACATCATCCCACCTCTTAGCTGTTGCATACACATTCGATAGGAGAACTAGGTAGCCCGCGGCTCGATCTGGCTCTAGCTCGGTCAACTGGCCACCCACATGGCTTGCCAGCTCTACATTCTTGTGAATCCTGCACCCGCCAAGGAGGGCACCCCATACGACATCGTTGGGCTTGATGGGCATGGTGTCGATGAGCTTGTTTGCTTCATCCAACAGACCTGCACGGCTCAGCAAATCTACCATGCACCCATAGTGCTCAATCCTAGGTGTGATGTGGCAGACTCGAGTCATGTGCTCGAAACAGCGACGGCCTTCATCAACCCAACCTGCATGGCTACATGCGCATAGCACTCCGATGAAGGTGATTTCATCAGGCCTTACTCCCATGCTTCGCATTCGCTTGAAGACACTGAGTGCATCCTCTCCGCGACCGTGCATAGCAAAGCCTGTGATCATAGTGGTCCAAGAGATGACACTTCGCTGAGGCATCTCTTCGAAGATGCTATGGGCTTCTTCAATGACGCCACATTTTGCATACATATGTATGAGTGCATTGCTCAGGGAAACAAGCCGGGGTTGTTTAAACCCGGGGACCTCATCTATGAAGGCATGGATCCATCTTCCTGATTTCAAATCTCCTAATTTGGCACATGCGGAGAGTGCAGAAACCATGGCTACCTGGTCTGGTTCGACATGGGCCTTATGCATTTCATGGAAAAGTGCGAGGGCCTGCTTGCACCTCCCACTCTGAGCACAGCCAGCAATCATGGTGGTCCACGAGATGACATTCCTTTCAGGCATGTCATCAAACATCCTACGAGCGGCATCTGCATCACCACATCTCAGATAGGCAGCGATCATAGAATTCCATGTGACAGTGTTGCGGAGGGGCATGTCGTCAAAGAGGCGACGTGCATCGGCCACTGCATTGGCCTGACTGGTTGCGACGTACATGTTAATGAGATTAGTGAGCACGAAGACGCAGGAAGAGAAGCCGGTGGAGATAATGATCCCATGTAGCTGTTGGCCGTGTATTGAGAAGGAAGGTGTGGAACAGGAAGTGAGGAGGAAGGAGTAGGTGAAACTGTCGGGTATTTGGGCATGGGTGGCTTTCATTTGATTGTAGAGTAGAAAAGAGTGGTGGGGTGTTGAGCTGCGGGCGAAGCCTCTGATCATATGGTTATATAAGACGGTGGTTGGGTTATGGATTTGGTGGAAAGCAAGGTGTGCGTGTGGGAGATTTCCAAGGGAAATGCAAGAAGAAATGAGCTTGGAAAGGAGGAATTTCTTTTGTGAGAAGCCGTTAACGAGGATCTGGGCATGGATCTGGCGCAGCTTCTTCATGCATTTGCAGGTCTCCAAGAGAGAGAATATATGCTGTTGTACACATCTCGAATTCACAAGTTGGTCCCATGACATTTTTCTTTCTGCTTTAGGGCCTGTTTGGATGCCTGTAGGTTGTGTAAAATGTAAGTGACTTACAGGGAAGTCACTTACAGGTGGTGTTTGGGAGAGGAAATTCACCTGTAAGTCAGTTACAGGCAAATCTTCCAAGAAACTGCAGGGGCAGGGGTGAAAACTCACTTCCCTGTGAGTGACTTACAGGCCCAACGTTCGGATTTTTGAAAAGAGGGGAAGGGGTGAACGCACCTCTCTCTCTCTGCAACCGTCTCTCCGTCTCTGCAATCGGCTCCTTCTCCCTCCCTCTCTCTCTCTCTCTCTCTGCAGTTGTTGTGTGCCTCTATGCAGCTGCTAGGACTACAAGCGTACAAGCTGCGGGCGCGGTTTGGTGGATCCCCGGATCAACTGAGGTCGGTGGATCCCCAACTGTGGGGCCACTGTGATGTATGTACCTTAAATCTACACCGTCCATGCATTTTGAAAGCTCATTTTAGGGCGTTATCCAAAAATAAAGCAGATCCAAATCTTAGGTGGACCATACCGCATGAAATAGTAGTGATTGAATCCACACCATTAAAAACTTCATGGGGCCACTGGAATGTTTATTTTCCATCCAACCCGTTGAAAAGGTAAAAAAGATCTATATGAAGATACCAAACAAATATCAGCTTGACCCAAAACTTTTGTGACCCACTGGAAGCTTTTAATGATTGAGTACCATTGTTTACTGTATTATGGTCCACCTGAGATTTGGATCTACTTCATTTTTTGAATCATGGCAGGGTAAGGGAGGTGGATCCGAGGATCCAGCGAAGGCCCACCTTATGTATTGATATATCCACACCATCTATATGTTCTGCAATCTCGTTCTAGGGCTTGGGCCAAAACACAAAGTAAATCCAAATCTCAGGTGGGTAACATAATAGGAAACATAGGAAACAGTGGCAACTGAGTGACTACCGTTAAAGACTTCTTTAGGAAACATAGGAAACAGTGGCAACTGAGTGACTACCGTTAAAGACTTCTTAGGTCCCACTGCTACGTTTATTTGCAATCCAAACTATTGAAAAGTTTATGTAACCTTAATCAAACTCTTTTGTGGCCCACAAGTTCTTTTGTTGGTGGGCATTCAATTACCACTGTTTCTTGTGGTGTGGCCTATTTGAGATTTGGATTTCTTCTTTTTTTTTTTTTTTTCCGAGCTATGCCTTGTAGTGAACTGATGAAACATACATGGAGGTGGGTCCATAGTCTAGTCCATCATGGTGGACCATTGCTCTTTATATTTAATTTTTTTGTATTTATCTATTGTCATGTGTGCGGTCCACCCCAACAAGGACCAGCACATTGGAATCTTTATTGTCTGATTATTTACATTCATTGTTAATTTATTACGTTTTTTGTATTATTATTATGTGATTTGGGTTACTGTCGGTTGGTATCCAACTATTGTGGGTCACACTCTTCCTTTAATATGTATGTTGAAAATGTGAGCAATAATTAATTAGTTACACCACATTTTGTTTCCATTAATACACATTGATTGGAATTAAGATTCATTTCCATTTAATTTTTTTTATTTCCTACTCTAATTGTACTATTAATTAGACTTGAGTATGAATGTCGTTTCTCATCTATTTCTGATATGTGGGGATATCTTATTATTTCGTTGGCCCTAGAAGTTATACAATGATCAAACTCCATTTAAGCTTTCAAGACTGGCATTGGGTGAGAAAGTTAAGTTGCTTCCAACAATTCTCTCATAGTTTCCTATCAATTCTTATATTGAGTTATTGCTCTATTTTGATTTCGTGGGCCCACTTGATGGCTAACTAGATGATTGATTTAGCCTAAGAATTGGCTTAAATGTTTATCTAAATGGGTCTAACAAAATGACATATTTGGTGCTAAGCTTTATTATGTGATTATAACATTTTTGAATGATTCCTCACTTTAAACTCGATTCAATGTGAATGTATAGCTTCTTACTTATAAGTAACTTACATGTTACTCAGACAAAAAGACCAACTTATCTATAAGTGATTTACAGCTTACATCCAAATAAAATTACCTGTAAGTGACTTTTACATGTAAGTGATTTACTTATAAGTCACAACTTAAAAAACTTACAGGCATCCAAACAAGCCCTTATTGATTTCTCTACATGAGTTTTTGAGTACTAGTTTCTTATGTTTAATAATAAATAATGATAATAAGTTACAACTAGATGTCAGGTAAAGTTTTGAGTTGTAAAGACTTTATAAGGAATTTTACAAATTACTACATTATTTACATTTGGTATCTTTTTAAATTAACTTTTTAAAATAACTTTTCATTGACCTACCTCATTAGCAAAGGTAATTGTCAAATGGGTACCTTTGGTTTGGTTTTCTCTCATTTCCGTCTCATTATTTCATAAAATAACAAAAATACCCATCTTAAAAACATACCTTAATTACTTGAATGTAAATGCAATCTTTATAAGGTATATATTATTTAAAGTTATTAAAAGAATGCAGAGTGCCTATTGATGCTACTACTAGTCGGTGCTCATAGCTCCCACAATAATGAATGCATTTCATCCACCCCATCCATCCATTGTTCCAAATCATTCTATGGAATGATACAAAGAATGAGTCAAATCCGTAAGTTGAAACACACAAAAGGAAAAGTGTTCATTGAACGCTCATCACTAAAACTTCTTAGGGCCACCAAAGTTTTGGATCAAATTGATATTTGTGTTTTCCCTTCATTTGGGTATGTGTGACCTAATCAACAAGTTGGATGGCAAATAAACATTACAGTGGGCCCTAGGAAGTTTATGATGGTGTGCGCATTCAATCAACACTGTTTTCCTGTGGCGGGGTTCAACCTAGACTTGAATCTCACTAAATTTTGGTATCATCCCTTAAATTGATCTGAAAAAATGGATAGACCGTATGGATAAAAGACAAAATTATGGTGAGGCTCACAGAGCACCGACTTGTATGAACGTGGCTAGCAGGCAATTGCCGTACCATCCAGCGTGTCCGTGTATTGGGTACCCGTGCCTCTCTAGATCCGAATAGACAGGGAATCTGAGGGGCCATCGTGATATATCTGTTTTATCCACACCGTCCACCCATTTCTCCATATCATTTTAGATTACGGACCCCAAAATGAAGCTGATGTAAGGCCCAAGTGGACCACACCATAGAAAGCAACAAGGTGGCTATGGAAATCTTCCTAGCATCCACTGTGATGGTTAATTGCCATCCCATCTGTTCATGAGGTCACATAGACCTGGATGAAGGGAAAAAACAAATATCAACTTGATCCACAGCTTCTGTGATCTCCAAGAAGTTTTGGATGGCAACCATTTAATCCCAATTGTGTGCTCCACTTGAGTCCTGTATGGGACTCATTTTCAGGTTCATAGGCTAAAATGGTAATGCAAAGTGGCTGAACCGTGCAAGTAAAAGTCATTCATCACGGAAGCCCTCGGAGCCTTTATCCGTTGATAGCTAGAGACTGGTGGGTTAGTACCAATTGGCTCCCATTTTGCCTTCCTTTACATAGTGTTGCTGGGGGACGAAGTATGTGTGCCCCAGCCTCACCCAAAATGGGTGTGGCCTTGACCGTGGGGCTCACCCAATTTATGTATTATAAATCTACGCTGTCCCTTCGTTTTTTTGCCATTCATTTTAAATCATTACCCCTAAAATGAAGCAGATGCAATTCTGAGGTGAATCACATCGAAGTAAAACAGTGGTGATTGACCATTAAGAACTTCTTATCACCCACAAAAGTTTTGGATGACCCCGATATTTGTTTTTCCCCTTCATCCAGTTCGGTGTAAGGATTATTTTAAATGGTGAGCATTAAATCACCACAGTTTCCTATGATGTGATCTACTTGAGAATTGGATCAACTTTTTTTTTTGGAATCATTCCCTAAAATGATTTGGAAAAATGAACGGATGGTGTGGATATACAACACATACATCAAGGTGGGCCCCATGGTTAGGTTCGCACCATGTTGGGTGAGGTCGGTGCTGAACCTAATCCGCTCTGTTGTTGCCAAAACCACTTAGCAGTGGTCTGGTGATGTGTCGGGTGTTGTGGGGCCCACCGTGATGCATGTATTTGCCATCCAACTTATCAGACAAGCCTAAATTAAGGGCAAAAACAAATATCAACTTGATCCAAAACTTTTGCGTGCCCTAAGAAGTTTTAAGGGATGACCACTGTTCCTGTAGTGTGGTCCACTTGAGATATGGATCTGAATCATTTTTTGGCTCATGTCATGAAATGATATGTCAAACCAGATGAATGGCGTGGATAAAACACATGTCATTGTGGGGCCCATGGTCTCTGACTTGTAGTCCGTTAGTAGGTAAAAGAGGTCTCTGGGTAATTGAGCTACATCATCATTAATTGTGGGCTTTTTTGTCAATTTATTAAAAAAATGGATGGGAATGAGAGAAAACTAAGGGAAGGTATCCCTTCGACAATTGTCCGAATTAATGAGGTAGCTTAATGAAATTAGAATTTAAAAAGGCACGTAGATGTAAATATGGTAATAATCGGGTACTATTTTGTAAAATTCCCTACTTTATACTTGAAATAGTTTTAGGTATGAACCGTTTATCTGTTTAAATTATAAAATAGGGAATTTTACAGTAAAATGCGGGTATCCAAGCAGCCCCTGCCATCCGATTACATGTAATCATACAAAAATTAGGCGGTCCCAACAAATGATCAGGCCCCCTGGTATTGTAATTGGTGTAGTAGAAATGGAATGAATGAAATGTACACGGTGAATGCAGGGAAGACAATGCCCAAACTCCTCTCTTCCTCCTCATTAAAGAAGATTAGTGGTGCACTTTCCACTGCAAGTCCCTTCTCTTTGTCAAGGTCAAGATATTCATCATCATCATCATCTCCACAACTCCATTCCACAATCATCCATGCCTTTGCCACTTCTAAACGCTACGGCAAGGCCACCTCTTTCACCAAGCAACTCATCCAATCTCTTCAAAACCCCTCCTCCATTTTTAACGCTCTCGTTCTCTCCAAATCCTCTCCCGCTGTCCTTGACGTCTTCGTCATCGCCTTCTCCCAATTGGATCTCGTTGATGAAGCCTCTTGGCTATATCACAAACTCAAGGCTTTACCCGTCGTCCATGCCTGCAATTCCCTCCTCCACGCATACCTCAAGATGGCCAGACTCGATACCGTCTGGAAGCTGTATGAGGATATGCTCTTCCGCGGCCTCGTCCCCACTGTCGTCACCTACAACATTCTTATCAACGCATGCTGTTACCAAGGCCACCTAACCGAAGCTCTTTCCTTGTTCGGTCAGATGGTCCGCAAGGGGATTGATCCAACGGTCGTTACTTATACCACCATTATCTCTGGCCTGTGCAAGGGAGGTAACCTTTCACAAGCAGTCCGCATGTTTAGAACCATGGGCCAATTGGGTGTGCTTCCCAACCTCTATACTTACAACACCCTCATAGATGGTCACTGTAAAGCGGTTAGCGCTAACCAAGCACTTGGACTGTATGAAGAAATGCTCAGAAATGGTTTGCAGCCAAATGTCGTTACCTTTAGTACATTGATTGACGGTTTCTGCAAGGAAGGGGAATTGAGCAGAGCGAGAAAGCTTTTCGTTGGTATGTTAAAGCAAGGATTTCTTCCAAATGTCTTCGTTTATAACTGTCTGCTCGATGGTCACTGTAAGACAGGCAATATGCGGGAAGCTGTCGGTCTCTATTCTGAGATGACCAAGGTGAATATCTCTCCTGATGTCTTCACATACAGCATATTGATAAAGGGTCTCTGCAATGAGGGTAGGGTGGTGGAAGGGAGCGATTTGTTCCGAAAAATGCAGCAAGATGGAATTCAAGCTAATTCAGTCACATATAATACACTGATCGATGGGTACTGTAAACAGGAAAATATAGAGGCGGCTTTGGAAGTGTGCTCATGGATGGTCAATAAGGGTATAGAACCTAACCTCATCACCTTTTCTTCGTTAATAGATGGGTATTGCAAGGAGGGGATGATGGAGTTTGCCACGGGATTATATTCAGAAATGGTGGTTAAAGGTCTCAAACCCGACATTGTTGCCTATACAGCACTGATTGATGGGCACTCAAAAGATGGCAACCTGAAAGAGGCGTTTAGGTTGCACAAGGAAATGGAAGATATGGGCCTTACTCCAAACATTTTCACACTCTGTTGCCTGGTTGATGGATTGTGCAAGCATGGGCAAATTAATGATGCGGTCAAACTCTTCATGGAGAAAACTGGGACCGTTTTTGGCGGAACTATACACAGAAAAGAATTTGCAGCTGATGCTCTGGCTGAAAGCAGCTGCTGTTCACCAAATCAAGTAACATATACAGCTCTAATTCATGGTCTCTGTAGAGATGGATGGATTATTAAAGCCAGTAAGTTTTTCTGGGACATGAGAGATTCGGGTTTGATACCAGATGTTCTTACTTACACTGTCCTTATGTGGGGGCAATGCCAGTCAGGGCACCTGCTGAATGCTATGATGCTGCACGCGGACATGCTGAAAATGGGTATAATGCCCAATGCTGTTACATATCATGTATTGGCTAGTGGTTACCTGGAGAATGTTGACCTCCAATCAGCTCTCAGGTGTCCCTTGGACAATCATGATGGTGAATCACATTTTGGGTGTTCATAACATGAGCTTGTGGTTAATATCCTACAATTTACAATTTAGGTTCTATAATCTGATTCATTTATTATCGAAATTGAATCAGGCTTCAGTTTGATCTTTGTTTGACAGGCTTCCCACAAGATTTGTACAATTTAATTCACTAAGAGAAGAGATGGCATGGGGATCTCATGGTGGTTTTAGTTTTTATTTTTTACTTTTACATGGTCTTGAACAGTTACTGGTATGATTTATCATATGAATTCGATGGTGAGGGGATGTAACAACAGGCAATATACTGAGATCATTCTTTCCCGAGTCTGATCAGTCTATGTGTGCATTAGTACTACACGGGTGTCATGGAATGTTTTATATTTGACTATAAACTTCATGTGAAATGTTATTGATTGCTGCTTTGGTTTTCTACTTGTTTTTTCATACTTCTATCCATATTTCCTTCTTTGTTGCTTTTTAGAAGTATTTTGAGACAACCTTACGATTTGTGATCTGACTTTTTACTATTTGATTAGATTCAGCCCTTCTTATGAATTTATGGTGGGATACAAGTTGATGAAATGGACTAGATTTGTTGTGCAACATACGCCTCTTGAAGGCTGTTGCTCATTTCAGTGGAGAGAGTATTGGGTGTTTGTATCCTTCTGTAGATCAATCGAGGCAGGATAAGTTTGAAGAGGAGTTGGTTGAATGCTTCTACGCAATAATTTAGGCACTTCCTGTTTTCACTGAAACAAGCTGAGAGAAGCACTATCAATGAGCAGGCCTAAAGATGTTGATGCCATATTTTCCTACACCTCAGAGGCGAAGCTAGAGATTAGATTAAGGTAGCCAGTGAGCTTTTGTGATTGTAAGGTGTTCAGGAAGCCGCATGGAAAGATGCTTCTTTGCCACGTGAAGAGATGATTCGTGACCTTTTTTTTTTTCTTTTTTTATGATACTGGTATTCATAGAATTGGTACACGAGTCATGCTCTTATTTAATACTGATCAGCTTTCCCATAGTAACGAGGGAGGCATGGCCACCATACAAAACTTCCTATAAAATGTCTCTGAACCTAAAGAGCAACTACATGCATTA
Organism: Liriodendron chinense; assembly: GCA_003013855.2. Lineage (NCBI taxonomy): Eukaryota > Viridiplantae > Streptophyta > Magnoliopsida > Magnoliales > Magnoliaceae > Liriodendron > Liriodendron chinense. The sequence goes on along the minus strand of PVNU02000736.1, from coordinate 108,287 downwards.
TTGGAGGATGAAATACTGTCGAACTTCTTATTTCAAATTGAGAAATTATCCAATAATAGTCCTGTTTTGCGTTGTAACTGACACGGACCATGAAAGTGCCACACCACTTTGCTGCTCTTCTCGTGACAGGGACCAAGCTACTGGGAAGGGCCCCACACCAAGCCCGCCTTCACTCTCACAGCAGACAACGAAAGCTTAATACCACCCTCAATGGGTATATCCAATCCAATTCCCCCAAAAGAGCCCTCTTACTCCTTCGGCGTCTGCAGAGAAAAGGCAGCTCTCCCATCGACAGCTTTACACTCCTCCTCATGCTCAAGGCATGCGCCAAAACTTCCTCTGCAATCGAAGGAAAACAGATCCATGCACTCGTTGTGAACCTCGGTTTTGAACCCATCATCTTTATTCAGACTGCCCTAATAAGTATGTATTCAGCAACAGGCAGTCTCAAAGACGCACATCACGTATTCTACGAAATCTTCACAAGAAATGTTGTCTGCTGGAGTGCCTTGATTTCTGCATATGTTGACAATGGAAGGCCCAACAAGGCTCTGGAGCTCTTCAGAGAGATGCAAATGGAAAATGTAGAACCAGACCGGGTAACTATAACCATTGCACTCTCTGCCTGTGCAGATCTGGGGGCACTAGACATGGGCGAATGGATTCATGGATACATTGGTCGTAAGGAAGGATTCAAAACGGATCTCTATCTGAAGAATGCTCTCATAAACATGTATGCAAAATGTGGAGACATCAAGACCGCTCGGCGATTGTTTGATACGGCAAACCAAAGGGATGTAATGACTTGGACGTCAATGATTGTGGGCCATGCTTTGCATGGACAAGCTGAGGAAGCTCTGAAACTCTTTGCTGAAATGAAAGATAAAGCAAATGCGACCAAGAACAACAAAAACAATGATTATCACCATTATAATGATGGTATGGCTGATTTAGTCATCCCTAATGAGGTCACATTCATTGGAGTTTTGATGGCATGCAGCCATGGAGGTTTGGTGGAAGAAGGGCTGCAGCATTTGGAAAGCATGAGCAAGGATTACCATTTGAAGCCCCGGATCTGCCACTATGGGTGCATAGTGGATCTATTCTGCCGAGCTGGACTTCTAAAAGAGGCATACACCTTTACCAGAAACATGCCAATTCGGCCTAATGCAGTAGTATGGCGCACCTTGCTCAGTGCCTGTAGCCTTTGTGGTAACGTTGAGCTCGGAGCTCACATAAAGCATCGGCTGCTTGAGCTGGAGCCTGATTTTGCCGGTGATTATGTCACCATCTCCAAAATGTATGCCACTGCAGGCCTGTGGTTGGAGAAATCAATGGCAAGGAAACAGATAAAGCGACGGAGAGATCCGGGTTGCAGTTCGATTGAGGTAGATAGCAGAGTCCATGAATTTGTTGCTGCAGACAGGAAACACCCTCTGAAGAGGGAGATATACAGTGTTCTCGAGGGACTGAGTAGGAACTTGAGGGCTTCCGGGTATGCTCCAAACACTTCAAATTTGGTTGATGATGAGATAGCTGAGGAATGAATCATCATCATTTTCTGAGCCTTTTCCCAACTAATTGGGCCCGGCTACATGAATCATGTTCCTCCATTCCACTCTCAAGGTCCATAACTTCAGTTAGACCATTGGCCATTCCACTCACCTCGGTTTTTCCAGGAAAGAATGAGTTGAGAAAATAAAGCAGTAGTTTGATGACAAAACTTAAACCGTGTTTACATGAAAAGCCCAGGTGACTGGTCTGTGGTGATGAGCACTAATGCTTCTTCTTCTTCCTCTTCTGCCTCGAGAACAAGAAGACTTTATTAAGAAGATAGGAAAATTAAAGCTGGGATAAAATTCCGAATGTAAAGGTCCTGATGGTAGATTTGGATTAAAATGCCATATCTAAATTTACGTCTAAGCAGTGAAGGAACATCACATTGGACTTAATTTTGTTATATCATTTTTTAGTCATCACACCAGCAGTTCTCAATCTCAGGTCTTTCCTCTAGAAGGGGTAGGCACTAACACAACTCTTGTGCCAGAGTACCATTAGACCAAAATGTACCTAACCTATCTACCTGCTCATGTATTTTTCTCCCAAGACTGGTTATATGAAGTAGATATCATCATTTGCTGAAGAATTGCATTACGTGGCGAAGAAAACAGCAACTGTTAACTCCAAAACAGCTATAGTAGCTTCTTCCTTCTTCCTTTCAAACATGCTCAAATGCTATAGTTGCAACCTCGCACAAACAGATGGGAAGATCAGCCAACAATCAGTAGTCCCAAGATAGCAAGGAGCTAGCTGTACAATATGTCCCTTTTCTCGGTGTTCGTGTTGCATTACATACTCTGTAAACCATCAAAGGATTATATTGCTGAACGAAAATTTTGTTTATGGGCCATCCACTGTTGGGGAGCGGACTAGGTGAGACCCCGGATCCATCGAGGTGGGTAGGACCCGTCTGTAGGGCTCACAGTGATGCATGTGCCTTAAATCCGTCGTAGGGAGAACACTCCAAAATTTGACTGAGCTTTGTAGCGGACCAGCGAAGAAGATCCAAAATGGTAATCCCGGATCCACCGAGGTGGGTGGGACCCTGACTGTAGGGCTCACATTGATGTATGTGCCTTAAATCCGCACCGTCCAACCATTTTGAAAGCTCATTTTAGGGCATGATCCAAAAAAGGAAGTTGACTCAAGCCTTAGGTGGACCACACCATAGAAAATAGTCGTAATTGAATCCCCACCATTAAAAACTTCATGGATTCCCTTGAATGTTTATTTGCCATCCAACCTGTTGATAAGGTCACAAACACATAGATAAAGAGACCACACAAATATCACCTTGATCCAAAACTTTTGTGGCCATGAGAAGCTTTTAATAGTCAATCACAAGAAGTATTTAATAATCAATCACCACTATTTCCATCTGGGATTTGGAACTGCTTCATTTTTTTTTTTTTTTATCATTCCTAAAATTAGCTTTCAATATGGATGTACAGTGTGAATGTAGTCACATACATCACAGTGGGCCCCACAATCAGGGGTCCCAACCACCTCGGGTCTGGCCTTATCCGCTCCCCCACTGTTGGCCCGTTACATTAAGGCCCGTTTGATACCACCAAATAAGTAGTATTTTTTTTTTTAACCCATCTAAGTTAATATGTTTGGTAAATTAGTTCGTTTGGTTATAAAACTTAAATAAGTAGATTTTTATTAAAAGTAATTTATTTTTATCAGTTTTTTTTTTTTTTTTTTTTTTTTTTTTTTTTTTTGTTTTTTTGTTTTTTTCCACTTTTTAACCTTCGATAGTAACTTATTTCCTTCATTTTTCATTGGTGATGCAGTAACTTAGAAAATAATTTAACATGGTATGCTTTCTGTGGCCATGAACCCCTTATAAGTTCATGAGATTAGAACCTCATCGGATGGATGGGTAGATGATCTGATGGGACTGATCCTTGCCTACCACGATGGTAGGGGTTAAAAGGACCACCAAATCTTTGATCAATGCAAATTTCAACTCCCTAGTGGGGCACACAAGATCATCCCATTAAAAGGACCACCGGATCTTTGATCAATGCAAATTTCAACTCCCTAATGGGGCACACAAGATCATCCCATCTATGAAATTTGTGCCATTTGTACTGCAAGGGCTAGTTGGATGAACAGTTCTATTGATCTTGCACGTAAAAAATTTCCATGGGTATTTTGAGTTCCACAAATTGTCAACAAGACAATTTTTACTGCACGTGGCATATGCATGAGCTAACTAGGACCTTTTATCTGAAGGGCCATCATGTGAATATGCTACAGCCCCAAAATAAAGGCAATCAAACTATGATAGCTGTCCAACTAGCAGGGACCGTAATTGGACAGTTGACACGGTTTGACGAAACAATAGAGCAATGGTCAAGAACCAACATATGGCGCACCTAAAACAAACACCAATGAGCGTTTCAACCTATCCACATACGGCCCACCATATCAATCACCCAAAGTCAGTACTTTCATTGAGTGGCCCACACGTGTGCATTGATGTGGGCATTGGACCACTCTGATCTTTTGGACCGGCACATGATGGGGCCTGCCTAATGGGGAAGGGTTTTCACCACATTGCTAATCTACAGTTGACAAATCCATTGATACAAATGATGAATGGCCCGCATCCAAGGTGATGTGGGCCCTGCATGATGGGGGCCCATACGATGGACAACAGTTCACATCAAAGTGGGCCCCTCATGAAGACAATTCACATAGAAGGTTGGCCCCGAAGATGAATGACCCACATCCAAGGTAGGATGCACATAATGGACAACCCACTTTGAAGTTAGGCCTTGCATGATGGACAGTCCACATCGAAGGTGGGCCTCACAAGGTGGATGGTCCACACTTAAGGTAGGCCTTACACGATGGACTGGCCAAGGTGGACCCAATAGAATAAATGGTCCACAATAAAGGTTGGGTATGGACCAAACAAACTCAAGGGACAAGAACTTATGTGACGTTGGAAGCTAAAGTACTTTTCAACACCCGTAAATATATTGAATGATTAGAAACCAAGATAAGTAACTTGACGCAAAAGCAACTTATGATCCAATTACCCCCTAACTGTTTAGTCATCGAGGGTGGCCCTGTTTCTGTTCGATCTGAAAACCAGCTGTGACTTTCGACCCTGCCTTATATAATAAGGCCCGTCTACCTCTAACATGGTAATTAGTAATCACGGAGCTGTTTGTTACGCTAGCAGTTCAGGTGGCATAGTTGTGCCTAAATTTGAGCCATCCAAATAGCGAGATTCATTTTACATGGGGAATATCCCAAGAATCTGATCATTCATCTGCTTAGTGATTTTTTTTTTTTTTTTTTGATCTACCGATCAGTAGCTAAGAAGCTTCATCTTAACCATCCATTAGTGTCCTCAGATCAGAGAGCTAGGATCATTCTTCAAAGTAGATTTTGGTTCCAAGGCAAGAAGATCCCATTTAGAATGACTAATCTTCCAATTTTAAAATCGCCGATTGTTGTAACAATTGGTGGCTGAACAGTCAGGCTAATATTCACATATCTGATTTTAATCCAGCTAGTTCAATGCTTGGGGTCACAAGTATTCAATTGATTCAAGTCGAATACAATTCCTCCGATACACTGGCACTAAATCTGATCGCACACATTTGACTGAATTTAGGTCATTTATATCACGTGTGGCCATGTGTCTAAATTGAACAACAAAACTATTTTTTGGCATGCCTAGTGGAACAAAATGTGCTAAATCAAAGTTTATCAATAAAAAAATATGGTTGTTAATCAAGAATAAATGTTACTAATCCCCTGAAACTATGGAAGAACCACAAGATGAGGGACAAACAGGCAAACCTCGTTGATGTGGAAGCAAGATCTTCTTTTCAGCCGAGTGTTACGCTTGAAGAAATTGTAGAAACCCTCCGCAACATATGAGGGTCGTTCAACAGATGACAAAGAGCAACAGGGCTACTCAGTAGCAGTGCAAACTATATCTCACCAAGAAACCGATTTATATCTTTTTTTAGGCTTTCTTAGGTGCAAGTGTTGAGGGAGAGAAATTGAAGAAATTTCGAGTCTGTAAATGTCATTTTGTAAAGATTATACTGTATATTCTTGTATAGACATGTAAATGGGTGTTATTGTATTTCAGCTTTGGGATAATCATGATATGGAGATCATGATCTATCTAAGCGTGTGTTTTGTCACGTAATTAACAAAGGGGGATATTGTTAGTGTACTGATTCGTGCATCGTGTTGTCAATTACATAAACGTATATGTCTGTCAAGTCTGGTAAGCCCATATGAAGACTGAAGACCACAAGGCTTGAAGTCAAAGCTGCTTGCCAAGAGAAGAATCTAAGATTCATCAAGTTTCATCGGTAAGTGTGCATATAGGCAAAGTTTATGATCCCAAAACCTCATGATTAGATGTCATTGTCAAACTGCAATAATATTCGTATATTATTTCTTTGATTCATTTTCAAGATATTGAGATACAGGGAGATAATTACGGATGCTATACTTGGCCTATACAGTATCATTGGCTAAACTTATGGTTGACCCTTGAATTAAGGGATTTCTACAGCTACAATTTCCATAACCCAGTAATTCTAATGACTCACGCCAACACTCCCCCTCAAGTTGGTGCATAGATATCTCTCATGCCCAACTTGTCAAGAGAGTCATAAAAGTTTTTGCTTGAAATTGCCTTTGTGAGTATATCTGCCAACTGGTCTTCTGATTTGACAAATGGGAACCGAATGATTTTTTCTTCAAGATTCTGTCTAATGAAATGTCTATCCACTTCCACGTGCTTTGTGCGATCATGTTGGATAGGGTTGTGGGAAATGTCAATGGCAGCCTTATTGTCGCAGAATAGGTTCATTTCCGAGTTAGGACCAAAGCCAATCTCTGTTAGTAATCTTCAGAGACAAAGAAGCTCAAAAAGTCCCTTACCCATACCTCTAAATTCAACTTCAGCGCTGGACAATGGCACTACTTTTTACTTCTTACTCCTCCATATAACTAAATTTCCTCCCACAAAGGTGAAGTAACCCAAAGTGGATTTTCTGTCCAAAATATTCCCTGCCCAATCAGCATCCGTATACCCTTCAATGTTCAAATGATCTTTTTTTTAGAACAACAGCCCTTTCCCTGGTGAGGATTTTAAATAGGGAAGGATCTGAATTACTGTACCCATATGGTCTTCGCTAGGACAGTGCATAAATTGGCTCACCACACTCACGGCATTGGGGATGTCTGGGCGAGTATGAGACAAGTAGATGAGCTTACCCACTATTCTTTGGTATCTTCCCTTATCAGCTGGCACTTGATCCAAAAACTCCCCAAGTCCATGATTCTGAACAATTGGAGTATCTGCTGGCTTGCTTTACAATAATCCTACCTCCGACAACAAATCCAACACATATTTTCTTTGAGAAAGAAATATGCCTCTCCGTGATCTTGCCACCTCTATTCCCAAAAAATACTTAAGTTCTCCTAGGTTCTTCATTTCAAATTCAGTTGAAAGCTGCTCTTGTAGTCTTGAAATTTCCTCTGCATCACCTCCCGTGATGATCATGTCATCCACATAGACAATTAGAGCAGTCACTTTGCCTTGCCGATGCTTTAGGAAGAGGGTGTGATCTGAATTGCTTTGGAGGTACCCATACTTTCTCATACCTGAACTAAATCGGCCAAACCATGCCGGAGGTGATTGTTTCAATCCATACAATGCCCGCTCCAACTTACATACAATCTTAGCTTCGGAAGAGGTTGTATAGCCTGGTGGGATGTCCATGTAGACTTCTTCTTCAAGATCGCCATGGAGAAAGGCGTTCTTCACATTGAGTTGGAGTAGTGGCCAATCTAAATTCACTGCGAGAGATAGTAGTACTCTCACGGTATTTAGTTTAGCTACCGATGAGAAAGTCTCCAAATAGTCTACACCATATGTCTGTGTAAACCCCTTCGCCACGAGCCTTGCCTTGTATCGGTCAATCGATCCATCAGCCTTGTATTTTATAGAGAACACCCATTTGCATCCCACTATTTTTTTTCCTTTCGGTAGAGGAACCAATTTCCAAGTATTATTTTTCTGTAAGGCCTCCAGCTCTTCTTATATTGCCTGTGCCCACTTTGGATCGGTTAGAGCTTCTTCAACACTACTCGGGATGTGGCAGGAGGACAAGGTGTGTGTAAATGTTTTGATAGGCTCGGAGAGTGCTTGAGTGGTCACATAATTTGCAATTGGGTACTTGGATCTTCTCTCTTCCTCACCAGGAGAATATCTATTTGGTGGTTTCCCACGATTGTGTCTGAAAGGCAATATGTAACCACCAAGAGTATCCAAGGTATTATCACATGGAGGAGAGGTAGAATGGCTTACCTCAAGAGTATTCTCAGTGGGAGAGTCTCCAGGTACTGAAGTGAGAGGGGTAGTTGCAGGCTCATCATTGGCAGGTTCTTCATTCTCGGGTCCTTCTCCACCTACAGTATCTTCCATTTCTGCCATGTTCAACAGTGGCTGTAGCTCCTCATTTTCAATTTCAATTCCTGGTGCCATCTCGCCTCTTGGAGCTATCAACCAATTCGGCTCATCACCCATAGGCTCCCCCTGAAGAGCTGAATTAGTCATCCTAGTTTGGAAGAAGGGCTCGAACTCCAGGAAGGTCACATCCATGGTGATGTAGGTGCGATTAGCAGTAAGGTCATAACACCTATAGCCTTTTTTATGCAAGCCATATCCCAAAAAAATGCACCGAACTGCACATGGATCCAGCTTGGTACGCTGATTCTTGTGAAGATGGACAAAAGCACCACATCCAAAAATCCGAGGAGGAAGCATAAGAATTGAGGGCATAGGAAAATGAGTAGATAAAACCTGCAGTGGAGTCTTGAAATTCAACACTTTGGAAGGCATCCGATTGAGCAAGTATACCGCAGCGGCAACTGCATCATCCCAGTGGTGACTAGGAACATGTGTGCCAAGGAGTAAAGCACGAGCGGTCTCCAAGATATGCTGATTTTTTCACTCGGCAATACCATTTTGTTGTGGGGTCTGGGAGCAAGATGCTTCATGGAGGAGACCATGGTGTTGGAAATAAGCCTGAAAGTGTTGATTAATAAACTCCCCACCATTGTCAGACCGAAGAACTTGTATCTTGGTTGAGAATTGGGTCTGAATCATGGTATGACATGCTTGAAAAACAGAGAAGACTTCATCTTTGGTCTTCATTTGACAGAGCCACATCATGCGAGTATAATCATCGACAAAAATCACAAACCATTGATATGATAACCCGAGGGAGTAGTCACCGGTGAAGGCCCCCATACATCAGAGTGTATTAAGGAAAAAGGGACAACATTTTTATTCAAATTAAACTTGCTGGATAGGAAATTCTATGGCTCTTAGCCATAATACATGTATTGCATTTAAAGTCTATATTCGGTAAATGTAAAAATAAATTCGAAAATAGGTGCCGTAAATAACCAAAGGATGGATGCCCCAAATGATGATGCCACAACCAGATCTGTCTTTCCTTACTACTGACCTGAGGTTGCATGTGATTTGCCTTTCTCGGGCTGAAATCATCCAAGTAATAGAGCCCCCCTCTCTTAGTACCACGCCCAATGATCTCCTTGCTGAGAATATCCTGAAGAAGACAAAATGCAGGATATATTAAGACTACACAATTGAGTTCTTCAGTAACTTGACTTACTGACATCAATTTGTTTGATAAGGATGGAACAAGAAGCATGTGGGATAATGAAAGAGAGGGTGATATGGGCACAGTTCCAGCCCCTGTGACAAGATATGCCACCCCATTGGCCTTAGTAATGCAAACTCGTCGTGGCTGCGTTGTATGAGAAAAGTCACCCGGGTCAAAGGTCATGTGATCCGTAGCCCCAGAGTCAATGATCCAGGCACCATTATTTCGAGTGCTGGAGCTACACAAAACCTGTCCACAATTACCTTGATCGTTGACTAGAGTAGAAGAAGCAGCTATGGGAATGAGTGATAACTGGGGCTCGGCAGTGACCACAGCGGCTCGGCCCTCAGCCGTTGTGTTGTCCTTCTTCCTCCGGGCTTGCAACTCATGCCACCAGTCGGGGTACCCATGTAGTTTGAAGCAGGTATCTCGGGTGTGTTTGGTATTGCCACAATGAGTGCACTTTCCCCCATCAGTTTGGCTCCTAGTTTTGGTTGATGGCCCCAACTTCACCAAAGTTTGTGGCTGACCAGGTTTAACCCCTTTAGTGGCCATGACAGCACCACTAGAGGCATTCCCAACCCTAGATGCCATCACAACTTGGCGAGTATCTTCCCTTCTAACATGTGCATAGGCCTGCTCAATAGTAGGGAAGGGCTTCAGCTGAAGAACATCACTTTGAATATTGTCAAGTCGATCATCTAACCCATCCAGAAAAATATAAACTCTTTCCTCCTAGAGGATAGAGTTATATTTCTGTATATCTGCTGCACACTCCATCGGGTTGGGGCGACGAAAGTCAATCTCGCGCCATAAACCTTGTAGATCATTGTAGTATTTTTCAATGGATCCACCTACTTGCCGCATCCGAGTTACACGCCTTCGGAGATCATAAACTTGTGATGTGTTAGATCCATCAAAGTATGTTGTAGCAATAGAATCCCAAACCTGCTTGGCAGTCGGGAAGCGAATGAAGTTCTTGACTAAGGAGGATTCCATCGAGTTGATCAGCCACCCCTTGATAATAGCATTCTCAGTCTGCCATTTTCGAAAGGATGGATCTGTCTCTGATGGTTGTGGTGAGTCTCAATTGATGTATCCCAGTTTGTCTTTGCTCGAGATATACGTCTCAACAACCTGGGACCACAAGGCATAGTTAGAACCATCTAACTTGATGCCTAGTACTGTTGGGGAATCGGTGAGGGGTAATGGTGATGAGGTCTGGGCCCTTGACAGAACCTCTATCATCTTGGATGTCAGGTTGTCAAGGATGGATTCAGTTGTGGTGTTTGGTGGTTGTATCAGTTCGGTGGAGTCTGCCATGGATTCTAAATAGTTCGGGTCCCCTTCTTTGGTCAAGTCACAGGAAACCCAAAACCATGCTTTAATACCATGTCAAACTGCAATAATATTCGTATATTATTTCTTTGATTCATTTTCAAGATTTAGAGATACAGGGAGATAATTACGGATGCTATACTTGGCCTATATAGTATCATCAGCTAAACTTATGGTTAACCCTTGAATTAAGGGATTTCTACAGCTACAATTTCCATAACCCAGTAATTCTAATGACTCACGCCAATAGTCATAGCATTATGAGAAAGCCTTAGCCATTTAATCTTGCTCTCATAGGTCTTCTTGATCAGGGAAGATCTTGTATAATCATTACTCAAAAGATAAATGAGCTTGGTCCATATTGAGCTTTAATCCATATTGAAATGATAGATCATATAGCTCAATTCAATTGATTGTAGATCAATCTTTAAGGAAAATCAATTGATCCCTATATTAATGCACTTTTCTGTGGCATACTAGTGCACCTTGTTTGTCAATCACTTAGGTCAGTGAGTCTAGTGTCGGTTAGTTTAATGAAGACGAAGATTGAAGACTTAAGATGGACCAGCTGCATCAAGGAAGAAGTATCAGGTAAAAGAGATGCCTTGGTGTGCCTTAACCTTGAACTTATCCAAAACTATAACCTCTAGATGACCGTGACCATTAGGATACCATTAGTCATCTTAGATTGGCCCTAAGTGTCGCAAAAGATCATCTAAAGAATGTCTAAGAGGTTGCATGAATTGCTATAAAATACATCTGACAAAATGCAGTTTTTCATGCCTTAGACCTGTCGCCAGACCGGTCGCCCAACAGGTCATCAGGAGGCCCAAAAAGGACAGCAGCTTCATAGTTAAAAGACCTGTCCCGACCGATCGCCCGACCGATCGCCAACCTGTCAAATTAAGACAGCGAGTTTTACACTGTCCAGGCCATAATACAACCGGTCGCCCGATCGATTGAGGACCCCCTTCGACTAGTCGCTCGACCGGTCAGAGAGAGCCGTTTTATAGCCGTTGGGGCTTTGTTTATTTAAAGGCTTGGCTCGTTTTTTGAGGTAAGAATAAGGATTTTAAGAGAATTGAAGCCACCATTGTTGGAGATCATTAGAGGCTTAATCTCTAGCCATTGTAAGACATCTTTTTGTAATTTCACACAAGAATGGAGCATTCCAAGCTCATGTAGAATATGACCTTCAATTCCTCTTGATTTCTAGAGCTTGGATCTTTCTTGATAGTCAAAACCATATCTAATGCTCTAAGATGAGATCGTTGTAGGTGAGCAACTCTAGGCAACCCATTCCTATTACTTGTAGAGTTCTCAAACCTACCCTCCTATTACCTTGGGCATCTCAAAGGCATCACAAGCAAGGTGATTGATCAAGTGTAGTTGTGGCAATGGCGACGCAGCGGCAACACGATCGGGGAAGCAAGAGAAGCTGATTAAAGCACGGGAGAGCGAAGATCAAGCAACCCAAAACGGCACTAAACAAGGGGCTAATCTGACAGGTAAGGTTGTCTTTATTGAGAGTCCATCCATTCAATTTCCTATGGGAGTTGAGTGTAGAGTTTATTTGTCAAACTCGAAGTAGGATCGTTTGTCGATCCTTGACTTGTTTGTTGAGCCTGAAACTCTAGGGACGTTGGCCGTTCCTTGGCCTATTTGTTGGCCTAAAGACTAGGGGTTGTTTGGCACTCCTTGTCGGGCCTAAAGAAAGTCTCTAAGGGGGAGCCTCCGACACGAGAGTAAACGTGCGTCGGGTTGAGAGTTAGCCTTATCCAAAACTTTGTTTATGGTTGAGAGGTGAACTGGTAAAACCTTCGTGTAAAGGTTGAGAGGTGAACCTCATTTAAAACCTCCGATAGTGAATGTCGATGTGCTCAATGGGGTTGAGTACTTGAATCGGAAGTGGAGTAGACCCAAAGTCGAACCACTATACATGCTTGTGTTTATGATTGATTGAACACATTGTTATCTTAGCATTGAATGTTTAATTGTTAATTATGTATGCTTGATAGGAATGAATGCTAGACACTAGATAGGTATATCCACACACAAGATGTACTTTCACTAGTTGTGTAGGCTTAAGCTCATTGATCAATTCTCATAAGTCTATGTAGGTTGCATAGATTAGGAGCTTGATTAGTTAAATCATTTGATTATCTATGCATGCTTAGACTAAGTAGTTTATTGCTTAAATCATATGCTAGTCTTATGATTGGACCTACGTAGTCTTGGAAGCTGAAGTGTTCTTGCTTACTTAGTTTAATTTGTTAAATTGTGTAAGTAGGCGAAAAGAATTTCAAAAGGTCCTAATCCCCCCTATAGGACTTAGCCATAATTCTAGTTGCTCTTTAAGCTTCCGCACATACGAAGGTGTCGTGTTATACTACCGTCTTAATTTCACCATAACCATAATAGATTGATCTCAATGCCTGGACTTGATTCAGCAAAGAAATCAAGTGATAATGCCAGTTGCGATTGATCGACATAGCATGAGCGATTGATCACTCATCCAGGATATGGTCCAGCAAGCATACAATTATAAAATAGCATTAGCGATTGATCGGTGGGGCCCTTACTATCAATCGGTAACCCACAAAAAGGTCGAGCAAGCACCTGTCTAAAATCGCATTTGCAATTGATCAGCTGCCCGGTCGATTAATTCACCTGGCCGGGCAATCAATCGATTTGGGCCATTTTTTGTCCAGCTAGTGTTCTTTCTACAAATTTTCTACTTGCGATCAATTGGTGCTTCGATAGATCAATCGCCAACTAGCCGTTTTATTTCTGTTGGAGCCCGATTCTTGGAGTCTATAAAGGCATATCTTGAGGGCTTTAATGACATCTTTTGCACATCCATTGAGAGCACTAAGAGAGGCATTTAAGAGCATTCCCTAACATCATTTGCTCATCATTGCCTTGAGTTCATTTTTCAAACCTAACCATTAATGGTATTACATTGAGTATTCAAAGCTCAGTTTCAACAATAAACTTAAGCATTGCATTCATGGATATCACAATAACTGAAACTTCATCTTGAAGTCTTTTATAGCCATTGAATGATTAGATTGATGATTCCTTCATTAACCATTGCATTAAAATAGATAAATGGAACACCAATACCTTCTCTTACCTATCCGGCATTAGTTTAAGAACATTATATGCATTGGTAGCTGATCGTGGGAGCTTGGAGAGGAGCTGAAGCTACTCAAAGGCGCTGAATTGAGGCTCATCAATTGTAATTGGTTAAGCTTATAGAGTCCATTGTTTGATTCCCCCTTTTGTTGAGATTGAGGTCTAGAGATTGTGACCCAATCTCGAGCCTGTCCTTGAGTAGGACATGGAAGTCCTTGCGTAGGCCTCCGACACGAGAGAATACGTGCGTCGTCCTTGTGTATGATTTGTGGAGTCCTTGTGTAGGAATAGACCTTGTGTAGGTTGTAAAGGTTTATGGTGAACCTCATTTAAAACCATTCGATAATGAAATCTGGCCACTCAAGGAGTGAGTGGATCAGCCAGGAGTGGAGTAGACTTAACGTCGAACCACTATACATCTTTTGCAATGTGTTGAATGCTTGTGTGGTTCATTACTTTTGTTTATTGCTTATGATCATGATGAATTACACTATACATGTTTGATGAAATGCATGAATGATATTCTCTACTATCATCTTAGTCACATGAGAGTGAACTAACATGTATATTAACTGTATGATCAAATGCCTTCTTAACATAGTTGATAATTTAGAAAGACCTTTTGAGATTGATTCTCTTGCCTTGCATGTGTTTGATTAGTGAATTGGATTGTGAATGCAATTAAGTTTTTTAATTGGCAAAGAAAGTTAAATAATCCTATTCCCCCCCCCCCCCCCCCCCCCCCCCCCCCCCCCCCCCCCCCCCCCCCCCCCCCCTTCTAGGACATAAGCATACCTTCAAGCTTATCTCAATAACGGTGCAAACTGCAATTTCAGAAAATATCATCAAGCTCATTGGGGTCTTTCTTAAGATATTTTCGATGCAAAAATTTTTTCAGTCTAGCAATAGTTTCCCAACAGGCTTAAAGGTGGAGAGATTGGTTGATCTTCCAATAAGAGTCAACCAAACAGAACGAGAAGGTTGTCTTCAACCTCCTCAAGTGGTTGCAAAAAGGAATAGTTTAATCATGGGTTACGCTTATGTGGAGAATTAAGAAAGTTTGCATGGCTAACTGTCCAAATCTCTCACATGTTGAATCTTACATGGCTAACTGTCCAAATTTAAATGGCCACCGTCTCTCCAAATCCATAAAAACAACAACCAAAGAAGAGCTCTAGGCCCACACCAACAACAAGTAATTTATCCTTTTACAATTCTACACTGCCCTTATCCCTTGTCCACCAAGAACGTTTATTAATTTTAGATTTTTAGTTTAATTATTTTACTTATTTCCAGTCATGCTGCAGCAAGTTCAAAGTCATCAATCTAGCTTAGTCTACTGTTGTTCAATGCATCACTACGACCCGATCGTCGGATCCTAAATTATCGAGTTTTTACTTGATACATGTCAAGTCACATCCTGTTGACTTCATGTCATGGTCGTTTCACGACTATTTAGTAGTTTCTACAATCGTTTTGCCAATATTAGCTACCGTAAGTATTTTATTCTTTATTCTGCTTAATTTACTTTTACTCTCTAATAATACTGCTTCAACAGTCCAATTAATAAAATCGGTGAACCAATCATATTTTTAATTATGTCCAATTTTTATTGCTTTGCCAAGAAACTTAACCTGCTATCGTCGTTGGGAAAAAAAGTTATTGGTTCAAAGATAAAAAGATTCAATTCAAAATGACTTACCCCCCCTTCAAAATATTATAAATTTTAATGCAATGCTTGAAAAATAAAGGCCAAATAAATGAAGTTTCCAATATAAACTCACATAGGGTAAAACGTGAATGAAAAATATAAGCTATGTTGAAATAATCCGCAATAATCAATACAATTCATCCTTTAAACATCAGGACTATTTCATACCAATACGCCTATACTCTCCTACGTAACTTACCTTGCCTACACAGGTGGCATGTTGGCCTCGATCAATAGGCGATTGATTCATACATTATCTGGTCATACTACTACTTGTTGAGTTCCCATTTTATACACATTCTAGCCTATTGCATCGCATTATATGCATGGTTTGCATGCTTAAAAGACCCATCTAATGCATGTTTTGTTAATGTAGGAATGAGAGAGAGACTTCACACAAATAATAGTTAAAAGACCTATTTAGAAGCTTTTGGATGAAGACCCAAGGTGGGCTAAAGAAGGAAGAAGAAAGAAGGAGAGAAGAGATGAGAAAGAAAGAAAGAAAAAAAAAATGAAGAAATAAGGCCTAGACCGGTCTTGACCGGTCGACCAAGAGGGCCACGACCGGTCTTGACCGGTCGGCCACCACACCTGCCCTCCTCCTAACTCTCTGTACAAAGGACCAAGTGGTCCGACCGGTCAGCCAACAGGTCGGCCCCCTCTTGTGCTATTTGGACTCTCCTTGGACCTCTGCTAGACCAGTCTAAACCGGTTGGCCAGCCATCTCGACCGGTTAAGACCGGTCGGCCAACAGGTAGCTAGTGTATTTCAGCAGCTTCCAACAAGCTTGCTCAGCAAGCTCTAAAAATTATGCGCTACGAGAGTCCTTATACAATTCTGGAAGTTTCTGAGGTGGTAGAGCCTCTTTGTTATAAAAGGAAACCTAAGGGTGGATCTAAAGGCATCATAGAAGGCTTGGGAAGTCGTGGGAGGTGAAGGAGATCGCTGTGGAACGTCTGCCACTTCTCTAAACTCGATTTTTCTATGTTTTTTGTAGTTTTCCTTTGAGCTTTAGTTTAACCTATTAATGGTTGGCTAAACCTCTTAGTTAGGGCTAAGAGGTGAAGCTTTTAGTTGTTTGCAATATTCAATTCGAATTAGTTCAAGTACTTTTGGTTTTATGAAGAACACTTCTAATTCAAGTTTGAAATAAAGTTAGTATTTTTAGTTAATCTTCTATCTCTTGTGATTTCTCTTACATGGCATGTTTTGATTACTAAGATTGCTTAATGGGGGTGTTGATTGATAGGATTTTGGGTTGTAGAAATCCTAATTCATCATGATATGTTGGATGCTAGGGAATCTTACAAACTAAGTTTCCTAAGAGCTTATCTAGAACTAAACTAGAATGGGTTTTTATCTTTTGATTTAATCTGAGATAGGTGTTTATCAATTGATTTTGGTTCAATAAAAGTTCAATTCATGCTTCTAAATCAAGTCTAGTAACAAGGCTTGAAGAAGAATCATGAATGTGATCTTGCTTGTTTTGTGAAGGATTGGGTTATGTGATTGAATACACTCAATGCCATAGTTGATTATGAGAGGACCATATTAGTGGATGATCCATCTATGTTAGATGCATTATGATGATTTGATTGCTCTATATTCCGATTGGATAGGGATAGAACTTCGATTCCAATTGTGTTATTGGGTTGAATGGTTTGAATTGGTATTGTGAATGATTATTAGTGGATCCTTGGCGCTCTAGTGTTTATTTCCTTGATTTACTTCTTAAGTAGATAGATTTATGTTCTTAATTACCATCCATCATTACAAATCTGAATTTAGCCCATCCTAGTTATAAAACTTAGAATTGTTACGACAATCCCTAAGGATCGACCTCGGTCTTACCGAGAATTATTACTAGATCGCAGCCTTGCACTTGAGGCGAGCGAACACTAATCCACTTGGCTTACATAGGTGGTCCATCTCAATCCTCACATGCTCATTCACCCGACCTTGATTGATGGAGGTTCCAAAAGGTACCCATTGAATTTTTATAACTTTCAACCTAAAGTTTTCCATCATTCCCTCGTTTATGCTTTTAGGAATTTCTATCTCAAGAGATTTAATCACCCCACTTATTATTTTTTTTGATGTTCCCACATGAGACTTTCAACTTAGAGGACTCAACCGTCTCCTCTATTTTATAATAATAATACCCATGATGCATGATTCAATAATTTCAAAATATCACAAACACACGAAATATTCATAACCTTTCTTTGCATGCTTTCAAATATCATACTCTTTTTCTATCACCAAATATTTATGAATATGTAAATGCAAATAGTTTATCATGAAATTTTGAAAAATTACATTTGAAACCCAAAATTTTCTAAAAAATACAGTTTCGTGTAAGGTTATGCAAAAAAACTAAAAACTATAAAATCTGTATGGAAAAATTCTTTCAGAATTATACAAAGGTCCTTTAAATTTTATACAATAGTGCTAAAATTTTGTATATATTGCAAGTTCATGCTGTAATTTTGAAAAGTTACACTAGAACCAAGAATTCTTCAAGAGTATATTTCTAGTATGGGAATTCCAGAAAAATTAGATAAAATCCCTTAGGATTTCATCGAAGATCTTGATTTTTAAGAAAGTAAAAAAAAGAATAAAAAAAGTAAATCTTAATTTTTAAGAACTATAGAAAAACAAAAGTTTTCAAGAAAGAAAGAGAATGTATATTTGAGTTTTTTAAGATAAAAAAGGGGTTAAGCCATAAAAGAATGGAATCAAATTAAAAAAAAAAAAAGTTTAGGGAATCAAACTTTAGAAAACCTACAATCCAAAATAGGAGAAAGAGAACATAAACAATAGATTTGCTAAAAAGAAGAGGAGAGACTCTCACTTCAAGGAACTCTTAAAAGCCCCATTTTCTTGACTCACTCTCTACTTGCACCAACCCTCACAACAATCATGCTAAAACACCAAACACTACTCCAGTCACAAGCTCTACATGCCACCCATGTCAATGGCCCTCACATGATGTAAGACCCGTACCCTTATTTGCCCTCCGTACGCTTAATTTTCGGTGCCAGTACGTCCTGAATGGACCAGATTAGAGAGCCTTGATCACGACCCTGTTTTAGTACCGCATCGACCCGAGACCTATACCCTGGCGACCGCATAGGCGCTGCGATTCCAACGCCACGCGGCACGCTCCATTGCGATACCCGATGTGAAAGTTATGATCGATTGCGTAATCCAAGATGGGCCGTGCAACGCGCGTGTGGCGTGGGCTCCACTTGCACAAATCCCAAGATATGTCAAATCAATCAAACCCATACCCCTACTCTACACAACCCATATCCCTACTCTACACACACCATACCCCCCATCCCTCTCTCTCCTCCAAAGTCAACCCTCACACCATACCCCCCATCCCTCTCTCCCATGCTAGCCATCATCACCCATGATTCCTTCTCTCTCTCTCCCCCCATACAATACCATACGTAGGGGGAGAGGAGGCCTCCTCACCTTCCCATTTTGAAAGAAAGAGATTTGAGAGGAGAGAGAAAGAGAAAGATTTGAGAGAAGAGGGAGATTTGAGAGAAGTAGAGAGAGATTAGAGAGATTGAGGGTGGAGATCCAAGCTTGGAGGGCCCCAACCATCATCCGGACTGTCTGGATCGTCCGATCGTCAACCCGATTCAATCCAACCATCCATCCTTTGAGGTGAGTGCAAGGGGAACATAAATCCCCCCATTTCCTGATTTCCTTTCATTTTTCCTTTTCTTTTGGGCCCACCTGGTGGTGGACAACCTGATGGATGGATTGGATCATCCATGAATGGGCCCCACCTTATAATAATAATAAAAAAATAATAATAATAATAAACAAAAAAAGAGTCACTGGACGTCCAGCGTCTGGACGTTCTGAAGCTGGAACGTCCAGCGTTACCTTGGACGGTTAGTGGGGTCCCCACTCGTGGGACCCACCTTGATGTTTGTGTTCCATCCACGCCGTCCATCGGTTTTCCTAGATCATTTTAGGGCCAGGGCCCAAGGATGAGCCAGATCCAAATCTTAAGCGGACCGCACCGCACAAAACAGTGAAAATAATGATTTCTACTGTCAGAAATCATTTGGCCCACCTTAATGTTTCTAGACCGATTTGCATACCCAATATTGGACTTATTGGGTCCGCCATGAGATGGGGAACCTGATGAACGGAGTGGATCAGACCCATGTGGGCCCCACTGGATATAAGCGCCAGAAAAAAAAAAGGAGAGAAAATAAGAAGAAGAAGCTCTAACGCGCTGGGCGTACCAGCGTCCTTGGACGCTGGCTCGTGCCAGCTGGTGGCCCACTCGTGGGTCCCACCATGATGCATGTGCTGTATCCACACCGTCCATTCTTTTGGGGAGATCATTTTAGGGCATGACCCCAAGATTGAGTCAGATCCAAGTCTCAAGGGGGCCCCACCACAGAAAACAGTAGGGACAGTGGCCCTACCGTTGAAACCTTCTTATGGCCCACCGTGATGTTTATCTGAGATCCAATCTGTTCATAAGTTCATACATGCATGGAAGGAGGAAAAACAAAAAATATCAGCTTGACCGAGAACTTCTGTGGGCCCCACTTGGTGAGAACGAATAAAAAAAAAAAGAAAAAAAAAGGGGGTCGCTGGACCTGGACGCTGCTGCCCAGCAACCTTGTGGGCGCCACCCTATGGGCCCCATTCGTTGGGCCCACCTAGAATGTATGTGCCTTGTCCACTACGTCCATATGTTTTTCCAGCTCATTTTAGTGGGCCATGCCACGGGACAACAGTGGGAATAATGATCTCCACCATTGAAACCTTCCTAGACCTGCAATGATGTTTATTTGTCACCCAACCTATTCATAAGTGGCTGGGCCCAAAATTTAAGCCTATCCTAATGTCAAGTGGACCATGCCACAGTGGGGATAATGATTTCAAACGTTGAAAGCTTTTCAGGTTCTACAGTGATGTTTATTTGCCATCCAATCTGTTCATAAGATCACATGGATATGGATGAAGGATAAAACACAAATATCTGTTTGATTCAAAACTTCTTGGAACCAGTTGGGTACCATGCTGCCCAGCAGGTGGCCCACCCTATGGGTCCCAAAGTGATGTATCTATTAGCTCCACCATGGTGTATCTGTTTTATTCATGCTGCCTATCTTGTATGTGCAAGTCCAAGTATGGGGCCGATGTGGTCTCAAGTGGGCTATGCCACGAAAACTTTTACATTTCCAATGGGATCCACAGTTCGGGTCCCACTCTCTATATATATATTGGGCCTTTTAAGGCCAGTGTTACATGATATGTTGGTAACATGCTAGTATGATTAGCCTGATAAGTCACACTGATAACATGCTTAGTATAATGAATACCATGCTCATTCATATGCCCATACGCATCATTTGTATGCCTGTTATGGATCATGATTAACCATAGCATATGCTAGTTGGCTTGTTATACTTAGGGGACCCGTGTGAGACAGGGTCACCCCACATGATTGCGCAGTATGCGTAAGTTTGGTGCATGATTTGGATTGATGACTCATGCATTTCGCATTATGTATGTCACGATCGCTTTCACACCCTAGCAGCATCGGGGTGGTGGCCACCATAGTCACATCATGGTTGGCAGTATTAGACACCGGAAACTTGTTCTAGTACGTGGGCGCTATGGATGTCCTTAGGTGAAAGTCCCTAAACCCTGTGGTACCAGTAGGATGCTCTAACGTCGAGACCGAGTGGATAACATGAGCGCCCGTGTGCAAAATACCAGTAGGCCGCGTCTCCCACTGTGTCGAGGTCGGTTGGAAAGGGGTGTGACCTTATCCGCCCGGGTGAAGTGGGCTATAAGCTAGGTCGAGTCTGACCAGCTCATGGAATGGGTCCGCTATCGGCGAGCCGGGTGGGCATTGGCATACCACTGACGAGGCGGATAGTGAGGTCTTTTCTACTCGCTTGGTTATGCGCGCGATGTGCGGCGGCCAATATTAGAGTATACTAGACCCCGGTGATGTCCCAGATGAGAACTATTTTGATATGTGGATTAGTTGAGGATTGACGTGTTTGCATTGCATCTCTAGCATGTAACACTCGGCCATGTAGGCCCTTGCATTGCATAGCCTTGGGATGGCTGATAGCATTCATGAACTTAGTAACTTAGACCTCTACTACTTTCGCTTACTCTGATATTTGTATACTTGTCATATGCATCACACGCGCACACACGCACTCTACTGGGCTTCGTAGGAAGCTCATGCGGGTTTGTTTACACTGCAGGTACTAGAGCATATCAGCAGCGTTGAGTGCGGTTCATGTACCTGATATTTTGGACTTCTGCTTCATGTTGTATTTCCCTTTCCAGTACTGTACTCAACAAACTTATTAGTGGATATTTGATGATGTTTTATAGTTTTGATTATGCTCCTGTACAAAAAAAAAAAATATCCTGAAAATCTTCCTGGTAGGATCCCAGGATTGGAACCTGGCACATGAGAGCTAGGAGCCGAGAATGGGGTACTACGGAGGCTGTTGGCACCAAGGTCGGCGATCGGGAATTTAGTGAGCCCGATCCCCGGGTTTGGGGCGTGACACATGAACTCACGTTTTAACAATAGCTTACACATGCTCCTATTTTAATCCGTGCCTCTCATTTCCCATGTGTAAAGCAAACTTCTATTCCTAACCAAAACACATGCCTACATTGTACTTTTTAATAAAAAAGAAAAAAAAATGTCAATTATAAGTTGGACTAAAGCTCACTAACTCATTCTATTTTTCTAAAAAGAAAACACACTCATGTGATTAAGTCACTAATCTTTCCCTTTCTAAAAAATAACAATTAGGGCCTGTTTGGATACCACCAAATAAGTTACTTTTTAATTGATATTAAGTTACTTTTCAACTAAGTCAGTTTGGCAAGTGTCATTGTAAAAATAACTTATGTGCCAAAAGCTACTTATATTAATAAGTAATTTTTATTTTAGCTTTTTAACTTATAACTTTTCTACTTCTCTCTCATGCTCCATGTCAATGTCAAATGAGGCTCTCTCTCACCATCCATATCAAAGGAGACACT
Source organism: Liriodendron chinense (assembly GCA_003013855.2). NCBI lineage: Eukaryota > Viridiplantae > Streptophyta > Magnoliopsida > Magnoliales > Magnoliaceae > Liriodendron > Liriodendron chinense. The sequence goes on along the minus strand of PVNU02000736.1, from coordinate 85,787 downwards.
ACCTAGTGGACTATCCACATTGAAGGTGGGGCTCACACGGTGGACGATTCACATTGAAGGTGGGCCCCACATGATGGATGACCCCATATTAATGTGGGCCCACATATGGATAGTCCACATCAAGCATCAACCAATAATGATAAAAAGCCCACATCCAAAGCGAGTTGGTATGACTCATTTCAAAGGTGGGGCCTACATGATGGATGGTCCATATCAAAGGTGGGTTCTGCATGATGGGTAGTGGACATTGAAGCTGGCCCCACTTGATAGATGGCTCGTACTAAGGTGGCCCCACATGATGGACGATCCATATCAAAGGTTGACCCATGATGATGAACGACCCACATCCAAGGCGAGCGCTACATGATGGGCTACCCACATTGAAGGTGGGGCCTACATGATGGATAGTCCACATTGAAGGTGGGCTCCACATTATGTGCAATTAATAATGGTGGGCCCCACATGATGGACGATCCACATTAAAGGTCAACCCTAATTATGAGTGGCCCATATCTAGGTGGGCCCTACATGATGGATGACCCACATCAGAGGTGGGGCCCACATGATGGACGGTCCACATCAAAGGTGGACTGCACATGACGGGTGGTGGATATTGAAGGTGGGCCCCACTTTATGGATGACCAACATTAAAGGTGGTCCCTACATAATGAATGATGCACATTAAAGGTCAGGCTATAGGGATGAGAGGCCCAGATCCAAGGTGGGCCCCATATGATGGACAACCTACATCAAAGGTTGGCCCCACATGATGGATGGTGGATGTGAAGGGGGCCATGCTGGAGGGATAATTGCTTATCATGTTGGATACAAACATGTTTTTCTACTCTTTTGGATGACAAGTGTGTTGGTTGTCAAACGTACTCACAGGCTAAATAAGTAGAAACCAATATAAGGGCCTGCTTGTTAACACTTAAAATAGTTACTTAATGCGGAATTGAGGAAATAATTCTTATAAGTGTTGTTTGTTAACACCGAATTCGGAAAGCACTCCGTGATTATCCATTGATTTTTTTCGACAGCGGAGGTCTGGCTTAATGGTGAATACGGAATGCGCTCTGTGAAATTTCTATAAAATAAATAAATTTGCTTCCAAAATTACCCTCTCACAATTGCTACGGAGACTTCTCTCACCATTGCGTAATACATAACCCAACTTTTAACATGTGCAACTTCTTTGGCCCCATTATGATTTGTGTTAGATCAACACTGTCCATCAACTTTTTCAGATCATTCTAGAGCATGAGCCCAAAATGAGGCACATATAAAGCTACCACACCATAGAAATTGGCAGGAATTGAATGACTATCGTTGAAACTTTCTTAGGGTCTAATATGAGGTTTATTTCCCATTTAACCTCTTCATAAGGTCACACATACGTGGATGAAGGGAAAACACAAATATCAGATTAATCAAAGCCTTCTATGGCCCTAAGAAGTTTTCAATGGTAGGCACCCAATTTCTACTATTTCCTATGGTGTGGCCCACTTGAGCCTTACGTTGTCTTATGCCCCAAAATGATATGGAAAAATGAATGGATGGTATGGATTAAACATATACGTCATGTAGGCCCAACAGGGACATTCGTCTCTCGCCTCAACCCCCTTCCATGGATCTCATGCGGATTGCCAACCCACACTCCAAAAAAGAGCAAGCTACTAGGCAATGATATGTGTGCCCCATCATGATATATGTGTTTTATCCACACCGTTCATTCATTTTTTGAATTAAAACTAAGACATTGGACAAAAAATTAGACATATCCAAAACTCAAGTGTGCCACACAAGAGGAAATATTGGGGATTACTAACCACCGTTGGAATATTTATATGGCCACAAAAGTTTCATATCATGATAAGATTTTGGTGTTTTCATTTCATCCTAGTGTGAATGAATTTATAAACGGTTTAGATGGCCCATAAATAACAAAGTGAGGTCAGGAAGATTTCAACGATAGAAAACTCTTTCCCCAGTTTTCCCTCTCTTTGTGGCTCACTTGAGCTCTAGATCCACCTCATTTTTGTTCAAAGTCCTAAATTTATATAGAAAAAATGGATGACCGGGGTGGATTCCTCACAAACATCACAGTGGCCCACCTAGCAATTCGGCGCAAATTGCCTTTGGCAGGAAATCCGCACATCGAGAACCCATCCGAACAAACCGGATTGCAGCGGATTTCCCGCGAAAACCTTGCGCAGGAAGTTCCTCCGCTAGGAACCTAGGTGTGTTCCACAGTGATGTTTTTGATGACTCCACCCCGTCCATCCGTTTTGGGAGCTCATTTTAGGACATGAAACAAAAAATGAGCCGGATCCAAGACTCAAGTGGGCCTCACTAAAGGAAAAGGTGGGTAGGGAAATTACTACCATTGAAACCTCCTTGGGGTCCACAGTGATGTTTATATGACATCCATACTGTTCATATCGTCACTACTATTGGGATGAACTGGAAACACAAATATTATCTTGATTCGACTCCTGTGGCTCCACAAATATTTCAACTGTGAACGTCCTAAAATGAGCTCCCAAAACAGATGGATGGGGTGGATTTATAAAAAAACATCACTGTGGCTCCCACCTTGGTTCCCAAGAACTTCTTGTGCAAGGCTTTCCCAAGAATTTTATCCATGCTATTCATCTCTTCTTAGATCATTTTACCACATGATTTCAAAAAATGAGGCAGGTCCATGACTCAAGTGGACTACACTAAAGGAAGAAGTGGTGATAATGACACCTACCGTTGAAACAATATGGAAGATCATTAAAAGCTTTTTGTGGCCTGCAAAAGTTTTGGATCAAGCTAATCGTTATCTTTTCCCTTCATCCAGATCTTCTTAACATTATCAACCGCTTGGATTGCAAAACAACATTACCAAAACCTTACAATGGGTTCTTTGGAATTTCTAATCGTGGGGCACTCAATCACCACTGTTTCCAGTGATACAATCCATTGGATATGCATAATTTTTTATCCAATGTCTTCAAATGGGTTGGAGAAACGGATGGAAAGCATGGACATACAAAATATCATCCATGTGGGCCACACGTTAGGGGTAACACCCACTAAGCTGTTTTGCAGGATACCGGTAATTCCCAGCAGGATTGCTGTGAAATCGGGCGTGGTTTGGATACTACTGCACCAACCTAGCGAAGAATGGATGGTTTTGTTAGAGCATGATACATGATACATGTGTTTTATCCAAGCCGTCCATCTATTCCCACTGTTCATTTTAGAGCATGAGCCTAAAGAGTATGCATATTAAATGCTCACTTGTACCACACCACCTGAAACAGTGGGATTAAATACCCACAACCCAAAACCTATGGGGACAACAAAAGTTTTGAATCAAGATGATATTCATGTTTTCCCTTCATCCGGGTCTATGTGACCTTATGAATAGGTTGGATGAAAACTAAGCATCTTGGTGGGCCCTAGGAAGGTTTCAACGGTGGGTGCCATGTCTCATCATTTCTTATGGTGTGGTCCACCATATATTATAATCTATTTCATTTTTTGGGAGCATGCCTTGAAATGAGATGGCAAACGGAATGGATGGAGTGTATATAAAACAAATACATCATGGTAAACTTTACAATGCCCAACATATCCAATACAATAAGAAGTTTCTAGTATCCTCTTCCAAGAGATACGAGTAAATATGTCAACTGATTTTGGCTATTTCAGACATTTGTTAATAAACTGGTTGTTTAAAATTCAGTACTGAATTTTCAGACTTCGGCAATAATTACTATACAGGTTTTTAGACTTCAGATTTCAGATTTAGGCTTCAGGTTCCAAATTTAGGACTTCAGATTTAACAAATGGCCCTAAGCTTCTCATGGCATAAGAAGCTTATCCAAAGTGGCTTGTTGTCTTGGTATTACACGCTGCGGCTTCACTTTCTAAAAAAACGAACGTTACAGGTTGGAGTTTGAGCCTGGCACACATGTGCAAGGTGCTGAGTTGGGAGGATGTATACCATACATAAGATGCGCATCCAAGTGGTCTCGTGGTCTCGCTGATGGACGGTTTGGATTGTCGAATGAGCTGGTCTGAGTGGTTGGTTTTGAATAAACGGTTAGGTGAAACAGGTGTATAATGGGTGGTAGGATGTTTACTTGACAGGGTGGGTGAACGACTTTGAAATGGATTCAATAAATGGTGGGGGTTTGTAGATGGGTTGACCCAATGGACGGTTTGAAAGATATATTAATGGTTGATGGTTGGGATTTGATGTGTGTAAATCAAGGATCCAACTTAAATGATCAAAGGCTAACACCTGGGCAGTTTTTTTTTTTTTTATACACACGCACCCACTTCACACGCACTCACTCTCTAACTGGGTATTTCACCACCTATGGTTCCGAGCCCAAGACCTCTTGTTGAAACTCTAAAGAGTCTACCAAAGAGGCTAGAGTCGAACCCACCTGGGCAGTTGATTAGGCTTTAATAAAAGGATATTTTGTCTTTAAATAAATTTTCTTCGTTGACTATTTGAAACACGAATAATATTATTCAATTTTGAGATCACGCCCCAAAATGAGTTGGAAAAAATAAAACACCATACATCACATCACGTTAGTCCGAGTCCTCACACCACCTACTATAATACGCAATCCGCGTCCGATACTTTGGGACGGGTCCATCATATTAGTAAAAGGAAAAGGCAAAAAAAAATCTACACAAGAGCAAGAGAGACACGGCAGTCGTCTTGAAATCCGCCCCCCCCCCCCCTCCCCCCTCTCTCTGCGTGTGTGTGTGTGTGTCTGTGTGTGTGTGTTTGTTGCCTGCCTGGTTGGATTGTTAGAAGAAAGAAATGGAATCCCTGCCGTCCATTTCCCCCTCCATGTCGATCGCATATCAACAGTGGCCGAGACGGAGGATGGTCTTCTCCTGCCCTAGAAGAAGACATGATCGTATACATGCCTCAGCGTTTTCCTCTTTCTCGAGCACAAGCACACCCATTTCTCCCTTTCCTGAACCTTGTTCAATGACCGCAAGGGGGCGAAGAAGAGAAACGATTGCATGCAGATCCAGCACCCGAGGAGGTGATGCTGGGGAAGATGACGGTGACGATCTGGAAAAGGCACTTCACATGGACGGAAGGATTCCAGGGACCTCCGATGAGTTCGTGAAGCAGGTATCTTCCCGCGCCTACGATATGCGCCGACACTTAGAACAGACCATAGATTGCAGCAGCTACGATGGTATTGCCCTCAACATCTCATACGTCTTCTTTATTTTTCTTTGCACTGGTTAACTTACTTGTGTTACACATCTTGCCTGATGGGGACCCGAATATTGTGGGTTATCTTGGAGAAGATCCTGTTTTTCTTATCTTTCCAAAAAAAGAAAAAAAAAGATCCTGGTTTTCTTGGGAAATATAGGAAATAATGGATATGTTGAGACATGAACAAATTATTGGGATCAGTTAGCTGATTAGGAAGGGCTGATGAGGCAGTGAGGACTCAGGACTCATACCCTGAGCCTAGTCTGTGGTTAGGGAGTCATTTAACAGAATTATTGGCGATGAGTATGGGACTCAACTTCCTTCTTCAGTTATTGGAAGGCCTGTTTATTGTTATTACGTGTTTCAGAAGGAGCCTGTTATTTCAAATTCCATGTTCCTCCGAATTTTAATGTAGAGATTATTATTATTATTATTATTTTGGCTCTTTTTTTTTTCCCCCACATCCCATGTGTGCAAGAAAGGGAACCAACATGTAAATGCCTCCAGTCTTACCATTTGATGGGATGCATTGCACCACAACAGCCGCACGCGCACACACAACGTCATCCTTGGCTACGTTTGTCACACTTCACAGTTCACTTTCTTGTCATGAGGCGCTGCACCGGTGGTGCGATGGGTGGTGCGCACAGCACACTTGACAGACAATACGGCTCCAAGCACTTAATGCTACTACCCAGCGCAGGTTAGCTGCACAACCACTCAAATGGCTATAACCCAAGACTGACCGTCATTTTAAAAAATACCCGTTGTTTCAGCCAAAAGTTGCCATTAATTACACATCTGCCACCCATGCACCCTTCAAGGGTGCATTTGCAGATGGGGGTGGTGACACTATGGACTCAAAGAAATTGGTTGTGCCCAGGTTTGACCAGGTCGGGCTAATCGATGCGAGCCGAGGTTGGTGGTGGAAAGCAACAGAGAGTTGTTGACAACAATGAAATCTGGAGCTGCAGCGTCAACAACAATAGATTCTCCAATGATGGAGAAGGTGTAGAGAACTGCCATAAGGGAAAAGGAGAGTGCATCCATTATTTAGTTTTTTATTGAGAAAAAGAAAGAGAATGAGAGAAGGGATGGGTTTGAGGCTTTTGGAGAAAAGAGAGAGGAGCTTGGGTTAGGAACTTAGGTTGCCATACATATTAAAATCACCTAAGTGCCCTTGAAGCCACATTGCATTGAGCCAAGTCATGCTAAAATGACATGAGCCCAAGCCTGGGCTCAAAATTGATCAGGCCACAAATGCTACAACTGAGCCCGGCCCATTGGTCAAGTTGATAGGTCCAAGTCTGGTCCAAAGGCGGGACATGCTCCTCAGGATGCCTGACCCATTGCATCCCCATCCGCAACTCACACATAAAGAGGATAGGTAAGAGAGAGAATGTAAGAAAAAATTAGAACAGGGGGAGAAAAAAGGGAGAAATTATAGCAAAGGTGCGGCCACGCGCGCGCGCGCACACACACACACACAGAGAGAGAGAGAGAGAGAGAGAGAGAGAGAGAGAGAGAGGAGAAGTTTGCAAGTTGCTCTTATCAAAGAATTAGAAAAATGTGATAAAATATAAGCCGATGTTAGGCGCTTTGCCATTGAAATATGAATCATACACTGGACAACAGCCATATTCTCTAGTTCCCAAAGATACCTTTTACTTCATTTAAAATGCCTTTCAATGTTCTTTGAATATTCAAAGTTTTCTGCCCTACAAAACCATGGGTTAAAAATGTCCAAAAGCTGCTCACATTATGGAAATTGTTTGATGTAGTGATTAAGAGGCTCTTATATTATTATTATTATTATATATAGGGGCCTTATTCTTCTATCACTCATGAACTCTCTCTGTCCCTCATCATCATCATCATTCAAGCCATGGCTTTTGTGATTGTGAGTAAATCGCATTTATGGCCATTCTAAATGAGGTTCATAATAAGCAATCTTTGATAGTGCAAATCAAAGACCAACAATTTCTGGTCGTGTGACCAGAGTGTATGCTTAGTTGAAACTTGATAATGGTGCATCAAGGCTTCCTTGCCTTAGTGGGAGGTGCCAATTATCTTCAAGATGCAGCAGTTCAATGTGCCACTGAGAATAGTCTTCATCTTTTAACGTAGTAACACGTGACAATATACATGGTCAATCCTAACCTTGTTCGACTGGAGTGCTTTGATTGAAAGAACTACAAAAGGTAGGTGTAGACTGTATGAAGCAGGTTAAACTTGGTCCACGATCCATGTGCTAGGCCTAGGCCCAAGCCTCCTATTTAGGTAAGCTAGCTAGCAAAATCAATCAGTTAATCATGCAATAATTCATTAGTTAAATATTCTTAAATGAATTCTTCTCCTTTTTTTTTTTTTAATTTCTTTTCCATGTTTGTAATAAGTCAATGACATTATGAGTCTTTCTTATATGTACATCTTGAGCTTATATAAGGGCCTAACATGAGTAATATGAAAGCACTTTTGAATTAAATCAAATTTCTAGAGTTGTTCTTTTCTACTTTATTTGTATTCTTGTGCTTAAATTGAAGGTGCATACGCTTGGGCGGATCCTTCCTGTCAGTCAGTTGTGCCAATTTGGTATCAGAGCGGGTCTCAATGGCTTGGTTGAAGTCCTAGATCAATAGCAATCTTGATATTTTGTTTTCAGGCTCTTTAATCATACATTTTTGCATATTTTCCTTTATTTCCTTTATTGCATCCATCCCTCCTACCCTCCTCCCCCCATTTACTTTTTTCCTTTTCCTTTAGAAAACCTAAAAGTCCAATCGACAAGGGGAGACTCTACCGAAATTTTGGGAGCCATCTACCATTCTAGCCCATTAAAACTCCCAAAATCAGCCATATTCCAGCTCATTAAAACCCCAAGATCAACTCCATTCTAAGTCCATTAAAACTCCCAAAATGAGCCATATTCCAGCTCATTAAAACCCCAAGATCAACCCCATTCTAGCCCATTAAAACTCCCAAATTCTGAGAGTCCACCATGGAACATTTGAAGAGCCCCACCTTGGTGGCTTTGATAAGCCTACCATGTCCTTTTGCCACCGAGTCTTAAGCCTCTTGAATTTCTAAATAAGCTTTTAGGGAAGCCTTTCAATAAAAAATCGAAAATTTTGGTGAGGAGGCACAACCACCCATACATCTCACCCAATTCCATCCAAAATCTGTTCTCTAAAGCATGCAAAGGAGAAAGAACAATTGGCATGATCATAAGCTTTACCCACATCCATTTCATACAATGGCTCGGGCTCTCCCCCGTTTTCCTTAATCAACATAGTAATTTGCAATAAGAATTTCATCCAAAATTTTGACGACCATTTGATAAGGAGAGATAATTAGAGGCATGATTTCTTTTAAGTGGTTAGTGAGAACCATTGTAAGGATATTTCATAAGCTTTGAAGAAGATTTATCGGCCAAAAATTGCTCAGCTCCTTCGCACCTTCATATTTTGGAATGAGCGTGATGAGAATTGCATTTGCACCCTTATTGAAATGACCCTGGGAGAGAAAAAAAATCGAGCATTAATAATATGTCCAATTTCTTTTTTCTTTTTTTGAACAATAATTTGTCGCTATTCAAGAAACAAAAACGAGTTCCACGTGTCAGACAGTGTTTAATGATATTTGGAGAGGTGGAGCGAAAGATTGGGTGGCGAAGGATGTGCAGGGTTCAGCAGGGGGGTTCTTTTGATATGGAATTTAGATGTGTGGTCTAAAAGGGACAGTTGGGTGGGAGATTTTTCGGTCAATGTTGTACTGTGGGACAGATCTTCAGGATTTGAGTGGGTGTTTTCTGTCGTCTATGGTCCCAATAACCCTGTTGTTAGGGATCTTTTTTAGTCTAAGATGGATTCGGTGGCTGATAGATGGGGTTTGCCGTGGTGCGTGGGTGGGTGATTGTAACACTCCTAGATTTATGTTTGACAAATCTTCAGGAGATAGAATAACTAGCAGCATGGCAGCGTTCTCTAATTGGGTTCAAAGAAATGACTTAGGGCCTGTTTGGGCAGTAGTAATAGATAGGATTAGGTGGTATGGAATTGCATTTGGTCTCGTGCCAATTCTATCCTTTGTTTGATAACCAAAGGAAGGTTTGGATTAATCCTAGAATCACGTATTCCAATGCCAATGGTGGATTCGACTGGATTTTTGGTGGATTTCAAATCCACCATAGTTGTGGGCCCCACATTGATGTGTGTATTTTATCAACGCCATCCATCCACACATGCCTTTTACAATAGTCATTCAAGCTGCATATGCGCACAGATGACCAAAATCAGTTGTGAAATGTGGTCCATTGATTGTAATCCCATGGTCCACCAAACGTGGAATTCATGTGATACAGTGTATTTGCCAAGGGAAGGATTTGATCCCAAGCATGGGAATGAATTAGGTTAATCCCATGGTATTGCCAGGCATGTAATAAATGAGCAATAAATGCTATAATCCCATCTAATACCATTCCATCCTATGGGATACCGCTGCCCAAACAGGCCCTTAGTGGATCTACCCATGGGGGGTGTTCGGTTTACTTGGTCGAATGGTAGAGCGTGTCCTACTCAATCCAAGATCGATAGATTTCTGCTTTCTCAGGATTGGAGTGATAAATTTCCCCTCTACTCAACGTGGCCTTCCAAAGTTGATTTCGGACCATTGTCCTATTCTTAGGTGGATATGGAGAGCTGGGGCCCGAGGCCCTTCAGATTTGAGCTCGCTTGGATGCAAGTGGAAGGGTTTAGTGAGCTAGTGAGGGATTGGTGGAACTCTTGCTCAGTCACAGGCCACTCGGGTTTTATTCTATTATAGAAATTTCGGCTTTTAAGAGAGAAAATCGTCTCTTGGAAAAAAGAGAACTCCCGTGCTAGAGAGGCAGCTTTGGAGATGGTATTAAAGGAAATTCAAGCGTTGATAGCAAAGAAGAAGGGGCTGACCTGACAGAGGAAGAGCGGAAGAGGAGGGATGAGCTGAAAGGCGATTATAATAAGTTCTTGATGGCAGAGGAAATTAAATGAAAGCAGCGGTTGAGGGCCACATGGCTTAAAGAGGGAGATAGAAACACAAAGTTCTTCCACGGCGGCTAGTGCAAGGGCTCGGGCAAATAGAATCGAAACTGTTATGGTGGACGGGGTTCAGGTGGAAGGAAAGGAGGAGGTGAGTAAGACCATAGTCGACTACTACGAGAAGATTCTATCGAGAACCCAAATTTCACGCCCTAAGCTGGACCACCTGGAGTTTGGTATGTTATCAAGTGAAGAAGCTCAATTTCTAGAAAGGGATATCTTCAGAGGAAGAAGTCTTAAAGGCGGTTAAGGAGCTAGGTAGGGACAAGGCGCTGGGCCCAAATGGTTTTCCTATAGCTTTATTCTGGGATATGCTTAAGGAAGATATGATGGAATTCGTTAAAGATTTCTCTATGCACGGCAAGCTAGCGTTAGAGTTGGGAGCTTCTTTTATTGCTCTTATGTCAAAGGAGGGGGCTGAGACCCTAAAAGATTTCTGTTCGATCAGCCTCATCGGATTTCCGTACAAAATTCTTGCGAAAGTTCTTGCCTCTCGCTTTCATGCCTCTTTGGGTCGTGTCATATTGAATATGCAGGGTGCTTTTGTTGAAGGAAGACAAAACCTAGATAACTCTCTCATCGTAAATGAAGTCGTGAATTTAAGGCATAAGGAAGGCAAGGGTGGGGTAGTATGCAAGCTAGATTTAGAGAAAGCTTACGATCATGTTGACTGGGAGTTCCTCGACTACATGCTCGGCCGTTTGGGTTGTGGAATTAAATGGAGGAATTGGATGCATGAATGTGTGGGATCGGCAAAATTCTCGATCCTATTTAATGGATCCCCAAAAGGGTATATTTAAAGTCTACGGGGTTGAGACAAGGTGATCCGCTATCCCCGTTTCTTTTTGTCGTCGTGGTTGTTAAAACTAGAAAATGCGCAAGGCAGTTTTCTTGCGTTTCGTTGTTCTGGAGTTCTGAGTATCGGAAACATTCATGGGCAATCATATGCAATCACAAAGTACACAAAGAGAGATATCGCAAGGCAAATTTTATTCCAGAAATTCTGAGATCTTGTACATTTCAGGCCATGATTTGGCACAAACCCTTAATTACATTAATGGATGAGATCACCCTTGATTAAAAGGCAAAAGTAAATGTATGCAAGTTTCATAGATAAATTAAATAAAGCAAATGAGGAAGTATCAATGTAAATCATGCACACTATAAAGAGCACAAATTTTTATGGAAACCTTTGAGGGAGAAAACCACAACACAAAGCGACAAAACTCCACTATGAATAATGTTTATACAATAGATGGAGTATTCGAGAAAAGGCCCAGATAGATCGAGTTGGTGACTAAATCATCGGGGACTATGGTCTTTGAATTTGCAGTCGTAGAGACCTGTGTAATTTTTGTTATGGACCGATTCATCGTTTAGACAAGTCGGATGTTTCTGTCCCATGTTCTTTCGTGTTGTCTGGGTTGTAAGACTGCTAGGGTTTTTTTAATCGAGCCGTGCATCGCTAGGTCGTCTTCCCGTATTTTTATGACGGGTGACCACTGGAGTACACGAACTACGACTGTTGGATAGCATAACTCAGAGTCATCACCTACTTTATTTGCACCGATGACCGCAGAAAGGCACATCACAACTACCTGCCCAGTCCAACAAGCAGATCCCGCTTTGTATGGGTAGTAAATCGACTAACTCTAGCGATAGTAGTTCATAACAAGCATCTTAAAGTAATTTGGAATTCTTCGTTTATGGTTTCGAATGGTAACCCTAGTCCCTTCTATTTAGTCTTAAGCCTCAATCTGGGCTAAACTCTAGTTGCGCAATGAACATAATCGATTCAAAGTTTTTGTAATCAGTTGTCGAATCAGGCTAGAGTCTGCTGGCTTGTCTTTAGAAGCAATCCTGATCCTGCACCTTTGTTGATAGCTAATTCGCAATGAGAGATAAGTAGAGAACCTGCTCACGCATGCATAAATGTGCGGGACATTATAACAAGGCAAGAGATCTTTCGTGCACGATGAATGCAATAGAATATAGATCGTATGAGATTGATTGTATGTGATGGATGCAATAGAAGACGTCATGTGAGAATGATTCATATGAGAATATAATAGTATGTATGCCACGTGAGGTTGAATACATGTTAAGTAAGGTAAATGTTGAGTTAAGTAAGGTAAATGTTGGGTTCGGGGCCTTTGCCTCACTGGTAGACTCTGCGGAGTTTCAATAAGAGGTCTAGGTCTCGAAACCCATCAGGGTGAATTCCCACTGCTGACAGCACCAGTGGGTGCGTCGCATGATTGACCGGGTGGGTGTGTTGCCCGATTAACTAGGTAGGTATGTTGCATGACTGGCCAAAAAAAAAAAAAAAAGTAAGGTAAATGTTAAGTTTAAATAAGATGAATGCTGGATTAAGCAGAGATGGGTGTTGAATTAAGCATAGATGGATATTAGATTAAGCCAAGATGAGTGCTAGATTAAACAAGATGAATGTTGATGCACGAAGCAAGCAATAGTATCTAATCACAGCTTCATTTCTGTATAGATTTGCACTAAAACGATATTCTAGTCATTTTGCTGCCTGAAAATTCTAAGTAAAAATCTGGATTTTTAATATATCTACAGATCGACTATAAAATATCATGAACATTTTACCGCTCTTTGGTGTTTTAGCATATAATTAGGGTATTTCAGATTTTTTGAATGGTTTATATTCGAAGAAAACCCCTCCGTTCAAAAGATGAACTTTTTGGGGAGTGCTAAAAAATCGCAATTTGTACTTCGGATGGAAAATTAAAATTTTTATTATTGAGAATTTATTTTTTTAGTATTTTTTATTGAATCCAAATGGGGGTACTTACTTATTTACATAAATAACTTAAAGTAAATGGAATGAGGGGTACTTCCTTATTTACTTAAACGTTTTTATGTAAATAAGGTGTGTAGTGTGTAGTGCAGGTGCAGGTATGTAGTGCAGTGCAGTGTTCAGAGTTGCAGAAATGGCTAAGTATTGGCATAGGTGGTGGGCGCATGAGGTTCGGTAGTAGGCACATGTGGGATAGAGTGGGCGCATGTGGGAACATGTGAGAGCTGGTGGGCGCATGTGAAGACATGTGGCAGCTGGCTGGCACATGTAAGCATGAAGGGAGGAGGTTGGCGCATGTGTCCCTTGGTGAGAGGGTGTGGGCGCATGTGTCCCTTGGTGTGGGAGTGTGGGTGCATGTGTTGCTTGGTGCTCTCTCTCTCTCTTAGCTCTCTCCACTTTACATATTGAGGTCATCAGGGGGTTGGGGTATTTATAGTCTGTTAATTGGGTCCGGGTCTGGGCAAGGAGAAGTTGCGGGCGCATGTATTTAGAGGGGAGTTTTCGGGCGCATGTACTTAGAGAGGAATTTCCGAGTGCATGTACTTAGGAGTTTCCGGACACATGTAGAGGAGTTTTCGGGCGCATGTTATTCTGCACTTGCACGTCTCCACGAAAATGGTCATAACTTCTTGGTTACAAATTCGATTTGGACGCTCTTATACTCGTCAGAAAGCTATTTCGGCGATCTACGTAATGAAACTATCATGGTAACCTTTAGAAGCCTCTTTCATCTTCAAAAGTGGGCCCCAAGTGATCGATGCCATCAATAATGTACGGTCTTTGATAAATGACACATATCTCCTTCGTTACAACTTGGAATTAGATGATCTTGGACTTATCGGAATTGTGACATGGTATGAATTCCCATGACATATAATTTTCTTCGAACGTATATTGCTTGCGCAATCATCCTCTGACTGGAAGCGAGCTCTTCACTGATATTTGTTCTCATAATTAGAAAAATTCAGGTTTCAGACTCCGATTGTTCACTCCAATGGACAGGTACCTTTTCGGAGATTAAAGTCACTGACGTCAGAGCACTTTTAGCCTTTAATCATGTTGCTGAATGAACAGGTCGGCTGGCGAATGGTCAAATGCTGTTAATTTCGGTAGTTCCTTCCCAATTTGGATCCTTTAGTCGGCTCCTAGCAGGGGAAATCGTACTTTGGGGTGTGCATGCGGAAATATGCTTCGCACGGCATCCAAATTCAAAGGTAAGTGGTTTTTGGGCATTCCGAAGCATTTGGTGGCAATACGCATGTCCAGATCAGCTTCAGAATGACAGATTTCAGTTCTGGGTGTGATTGCGCGAGCTGCCGGAGCCAGAACCGCACTGACGCTCTATTGCTTTTCTAACTGCTTCTAGGTCTGTTGTTGACTTTGACTGATGTATTCAAGTCGTCACTTCTTCTTTTATTATTTGTGACATTTTGAGCCTCAACAATGGTTGAAGCTTTGAGCAGGATTCTAACAAAAGGGATATGTCAGGGCTTATTTAGGGACGCTTTCAGGTGGGAGTAAGTGATTTCCAAGTGTCGCATTTCCAATTTGCAAACGATACAATTTTATTTTGTGAACCGGATACATATCAACTTGTGAATCTTCGGATGGCTTTATTTTGGTTTGAAATCGTGGTCGGTCTAACTATAAACTTGCAAAAAACATCATTATTGGGCATCGGGCTGCCGGGAGATGAGGTAAATGATCTTGCTCAAGTGTTTGGTTGTAATGCGGCGTCCTTCCCAATGACGTATCTAAGCCTTCCATTGTGTATCAGAAAAGTGAATAAAGGGATGTGGGACCCTCTCATCAAGAGATTTGATAGGAAATTATCTGGATGGAAAAGTCAGACTTTGTCCTTAGGCGGTCGTATAGTCTTCAAATGTCTGTTTTCAAATGTCCCGAAGGGGAAGCTTAGAAGGGACTTCTTATGGCAAGGTGGGGTAGTGAAGAAGAAGTTTCCTCTTATGAAGTGGTCGGAAGTTTGCAGGCCGAAGGAAGAAAGGGGAATTGGTATCCGCCCTTCAGAATCTATGAATGAAGCATTATTGGGGAAATGGATTTGGAAGTTTGGGGGGGGGGGGGGGGGGGCGCATGATGTAGGATGCCCTAATTATGATGCATGCTCATGAACACAATTAAATCAGCGGAATTAAAAGACAATGACAATATAAAATCTAGCAGTAATCATCATGAACTAAGAAGATCACAAGGAACATGCAGTGGAACGGGCCATTCATCACAACCATGAAGTATGAGATTCAAGTATCACTATGGTTGGATCCAGCGAGGGATGGAACCTCTCGATCTTACATAGCTATAACCCAATCAATTAAGAGGAATCTCTAATCCAGGAAATCAAAGGATTTTGGATTAGGGATTTGAAAAATCTGAAAACTTAGGGTTTAGGATCAAAAGTCAGATTTTGGGGTTGTGGTTAGCAAACAGATAGATTAGGGATGGAATTACTTGGAAGAAGGATAGGAGGGGCACACGAAGCAAGTAGAAGAAAGAGGGATCAAGGAAGAAGAAACATCATCATGAGAGAGAAAGAGGAAGGAGGCAACCAAAGGGTTTGCTTTAATCAATAATCAATAATTAAATTGGAGTTTAGGGTTTAGCTCACTTAAATAAGCAAATAAAGACATGAAAATACTGAAATACCTCTAAACTAAGAAAAAAACGCACAAATAACATAAGTGCGGGAAAGTTCGGGCGCTCGGTTGGGCGCCCAAGCTGCCGCCCGAAGTCGTCCGAAAACCTCCAGAGAGGTTCGGGCGCTTGGAAGACAAAGTTCGGGCGCCCGATCGGGCGCCTGAAGACAGTGGTCGGGCGCCCGATGGGCGCCCGAAATCTTCAGTTCTTCGGTCTTTTCTCCTTTCTTCCTTCACATGTGTCTTCCCTGAGTGGGGTCTTCTTTGTGTCTGATCACATGTGGAGGGTCTTCAGCTCTTCAATAGTCGCCTATCCACAAGGATGGTGCTTGTGGTTGGCACTTTCTTCGTTGGTACACCTTGAATGCTTTTGTGTCCGCATCAGGGGAAGTACGGATTAAATAGCGCTGGTTGGTGGCCCAATAGTGCGAGCTTGTACAGGGCATCCAGGATCTAGAAGCAGATTATGAAACTCAAAGGGATTGTTCTTCAAGGAGTGGCTTATGATCCGGGGGATGGGTTGAGGATAAGGTTTTGAAAGGACATCTGGCTTGGGGAAAGTGCTTTGGAAGATAGCTCCCCGAATCTTGCTCGCGTCACCTCGGATCCGGAGATCTTTGTTAGAGGCTGTTTCCCGATCATGGGCACACAGGGGGTGTGGAATCCGATGTGCAGAAGAGCCCTTGGAGAGGTGGAGTTTCAAGAGCTCACGTCGCTCCTGAGTCGGTAGGCATTTCAGTATTGGAAGGGGTAAATTCAGTGCGTTAGCTCAAGGATAAGTCTGGGAAGTTTTTAATGAGGTCTCTCCATTCCTTCATCATTTTAAGCCGTAGTGGTGGGGTCGTTAAGGCGCATACCTTCTTTCTTTGGTCTTATGGCGCGCCGTTTAAAGTAGCGGCTTTTGCTTGGTTGGTGGGATGGAATGAGGTTTTCACTATTGATAATTTGCGTAAGAGAGGGCTTTGCATCACACCATTGCATGCCCTCTTTGCCTAGAGGATGGGGAATCGGTCCCCCACTTGTTTATGCATTGTTGCTTCTCTAGGGAGGTGTGGGCTTTCATCTTTCAATTTTTTGACATTGCTTGGGTTTTTTCGAGAGGCATCGAAGACTTCTTTATCCAATGGGGGGGGGGCAGCATCCCATGATTGGAGATTGTTCTTCTTAGCCAGGTTGTGGGCCATCTGGTTGGAAATAAATAATAGGTGTTTTAGGAGCATCTTGGGAAACCCGGTGGGGTTTTTTTTGTCACGTGCGCTCTCTCGTGTTTGAGTGGACGACGTTTTGTTATTAGCATATAGTTAGTTGGGAGGGGGATTCTTGGTTTGTTGGGGAATCCTTGTTGTTTTTTGCTTTCTCTTTTTCCGTTTGTTTTTTTTCCGGCTCTGCTGTTTTCTCAATAAATTGTCATCCTTAAAAAAAAAAAAAAAAACAATAATTTGTCCAATTTCATGATATATGTGCTTTGTAAAATACAATTGTGAAACTATCTAGACATGGATACAATTGTGAAACTATCTTGACATGGAAATTTATCAACTTGATATAGCAAAATTGTTTCTTTTTCTTCTTCAATCCCTTCCTATGTGAATGCCTTCCTACCTACCATCGAGATTTGGAAAACTCCTATTTATTTTATTTTGTAAATGGGATTAATTCTTCTTCTAGTGTTGGCCATCTTATGGAAGAAAGTTGTGTTTTTGCCCTACTCTTTGAGCCACAATGCTCTCGACTTCTGCCTCTAAGATACTCTTGATTTGAGGAAAGCATGGGAAGAGAAGAAAGCAAGACACAAATTACCAAGACAAGAACTCCCTATGATGCAATAACTTGAAGAAATGGAACTAAATTGAATCAAATCCAAAGATAAATGCCATTCTAAAGTTCTTATCTTCCTTCACTCCTAAATAAGCAAATAAACAATAACAATAAAGAAAAAAGTAGATAAATGGAATTTCTCAACCCATAGCACAATGGCATCACACCACAAGGGCTCGAAAGACTCCAATAGAGTGTTAAATCCTATCGCAGGAAAAAATACCATTAATTCATTAAAATAATCACCCTTTGCTTAGAAAGAGTCTTCGAGTGTTAATACATTTTTCTTAAAGGAAAAGTAACCAAATATAATCCTATCCATCTATTACTTCTAATCCTAACCATCTATTCAATGAAGTATTAAAAATGATAGGGAATCACGTCATGACCATACATGTTTTCCATAAATCATATATAACTTGAATTCAAGGTATTCTATAATGGTAACGGTGGCCGTAACGACCACTGCCATTACCGTTGCGATACAGGCCATTACGCCCTTTTTTTCTTGAAAAAAATTTGTTTCAGCCCTGTTATCAGGCTGTTACAGCCCTTTTTTTTGTAACGGCTATTACAACTGTTTCGGCCCTTGAATTATATCAGAATTGCATGATCTTGTTACTAGTTAATTTCTGCAAAGCCTATTGAGTTAACTCACTAAAAGATTACTAAAGTACCTTGAATCCAGTTACAACCAGTGATCGTAGTATCGGGATTTTTTTTTTATTTTAATGGTGGTGATTTTGTTAATTAAGAGGCCAAAGCGGCCTAAAGGATTGCAAAGCAGCCCAAGTGGCAAAATTAAGAGAATAATCCTCTAGAACCAAAGAGTTCAAGGCTAATTAACATCTAGCTTAGCTCGCCGAATGACCTCAACCACTACTCTATAGCGGTTCCAAAAACACCAATTGTCCCTCCCTTTTTAATGCCCAAAGACCTGCTAAAACCACCAATTTCCATAATTTCCTCCCTTTTTTCCCCAACCCCTCCTTCATGTGAAGAGAGTAAGAACACTTTCATCTACTCTAGCAACACCCATGGCACACCAAGTAAACTCAGAAGCTTTTCTTAGAGCTCCCGGAATCATTACATTTATTGTTAATTGGGGTATGAAAGCATGTATCAATATCACCGATACATGGAAATGTATTGCTAATCGAGGGAAACATAGAGAAAAAGGTGGAATTTTTCAAACTTCAGGAGATGCTAAAAGACATTTTTTTTTTTTATATATATTTAGGAATAAAAAATTGCAAAAAAAGGAATGATACATGATAAGTTTCTATTTTAATAGGGGCCCAAACCATGTGCTATCATAAAAATAAAACCAGTGCAATAGTAACAAAAATGTATCCGTGCATACATAAGTACATCATCTATCATCCATCCATCCATCTACACATACATACATACTTGCACGCACGCATGCATTCACCGACACTCATCAATCCATCCATGCATGATACTTCCATACATGCATAATGCATCCATCCATCCAGCCATCAATGAACACATCCACACATACATGTATCATACATCCATCAATACATGCATGCACAATTATGAAATGGTATAATTATTTTTTAAAAGTGAACATAATTTTTTTTTCTTCATAATTTCTAAAACTCCAAAATAGAATTTTCATTAAAAAAATGCAACACATCACTCATCAATATCCCATCCATATTAGAAAAAAAAAAAGTTTTCATGAAACAGTATTAGTATTATTATTTTTAAATAACTTTTTTTTTTTTGCAATTTTGAAATTAATTTTGAAATTTTAAGTAAAATTTAAATAATTAATTTGTTTTTTAAAAATTGAAGAGTGGTCGAAATCCACTCCCCAACTAGATCCCAAAAGAAAAACTTCAAAAAAAAAAAAATCTATTTTTTTAGATTTTCATAGTATTTGCACACATTTTCCTCCTTCCCGATTCCCCCCCCGAATGAGGGATTTAATTCACGAAAATTGAAGTGGTCGAATCCATTTTCCAAAAAAATAAAATAAAAAAATCCTAGTTTTTATTTTTTATTCTAGCAGTATATATACACATTGTTTTCCTTTCCTGATTTTTCCTCCAAAATGAGGGATTTGATTCATAAAAATGTTAAGAGGTGTGGTCGAAATCCACTCTCCAATTAGACCCTAAAAAACTCCTATCCCCCCCACCTCGCGATTTCCTCAGTATTTGCACTTGTTTTCGACAACATTATCATTAAGACAATCGTTACAAGGGAGATTTTGTATAGAGAAAGTGGTAATTTTGGGGTATCTTTTTTGAGAAGCGACAAAAATTTATTAGAAGACTCGCGAAAGCGAGCAAAGAATACACCACCCACACAAAACAAAATCACGCCCAACACTCTAGAAAATCCAGATATTCTTCTACTAACCTCCTCAGCACTAGTCGGGAGATTTCTAAAACAACAACCGTTCCTCGCTCCCTAAATAGCCCAAAAAATCGCTATAATAAGAAGCCTCCACCTAGCTTTGCTGGATATCCCCGCCCCTCCACCCTGTCAAGCCTAAAGCAGCTCCTCAACTGACTTTGATGTCACCCAAAAAATGTGAACCGAAGAGAGAAAATGGCTCCACACCTTCCTGGCGAAAGGGCAATGAATAAAAAGGTGATCGATAGTCTCTTCATTAGCCATGCACATGAGACAGATGTTCGGAAGGACCATCGCTCTTCTTTGTAGGTTGTCGATAGTGAGAATTCTCTTTCGATAAACCAACCAAACGAAAACCGCCACTCCAGGAGGGGCCTCATAGAACCAATGATGAAAGGGGTGAGGGGGGGAATGCTGCCTAGGCTATGAAAGCATAAGAAACATAGACTTCACTGAGAAAATCCCGGAGGATCGAAAATTGAAAATGCTCGCCGAATCAAACATGTGGGATATATCGGCACTACATGTGCGTTTCGTATCACACAGGCGGGATACAAGATATATCGTGGGATATATCGGCCGATATAGTCAATATTTAAAACATTGCATTGGAGGAAGTAGTAGTACTTTGAACAAGAAGAATGTCAATGAGGAATAGTAAGGAGAAATGATTATATGGAGGGAAACATCAAGGAGGCCTCGTGCGCGAGAAGGTGGTAGCATCCCAGAAGATGCTTGCAATTCTAAAGGTGCTCTTTGGTCATCTCTCTTTTCTTTTCTTTTCTTTTAAATTGATGCCCATTTTAAGGAAATATCTTCCTCATCTTATAAAATGGACATTAATGTTAAAAAAAGAAAAGAGAGAGACGACCAGTTCGAGGATCGTTGTGACATTTATGATGTGAAACTTGAGATGGTTGAGTTTTACCAAGAATCTGAGAATTTCATAGAGCAATCCAAGATTCATTAGAAGAGTATCTAAAGATCCGATGAATGACATGCTGGTGACAGTGCCAAGATCCAAGAAGATACATATGACAAGTTCCTTGGTGGATTAAGGACAAACCTATCAATGAAGCAATGGATGATTTGTTAATGGAGTAGACAACGGATTGCCAGTTAAATATTGAGGAAGAGATGAGCAGTTGAACTGTCAAACTTGCGCATTCTACGGTGTATGTCAAAGTTGAAATGGCCATGTTGATACCATCTCAACAACAATTAAAGAGCATAAATCAAAGACTAACAGTGATAAGGACAATAAGATGTCAACAAGTATTTGATAGATTCACAAGTCCATTACTGTAGAAGGGGGAGCCAACGCCTAGAATGTGGAAAGACAAAAGATAGGTACTGTGATATAAGGAGCCATCCTATGTAAGAAATCCCGATCCAACTCATAGGCCTTCACCATCAGCTGCCAACACAGCCAAGGGAGACACATTGTAAAGTCCGCTTGATCCAACAGATTGCTAGCGGCTATCAACTCAAGGACAAATTCTTTCCAAGCTAGGGGAATTGATGCATATATCACCATCCATCACCATTAGATGGACCCCCTATGCAGGGCTGGATGTAAAAGCTCATAATTGAGATATTTTATTTATTTTAGGAAGATCTTATAAGATTTAAAATCTTTTAATAGTTACTATTTTCCTTATTGGATTTGAAATTTTGATGCCAATAGCCAACCCCAGTTAGTTGGAATAAGACTTAGATGATGATGATGATTTTTCTTTGCTCATCTTTGGCGAAGTTTCTTGATAAAACTTTAGCCACCTCTCAAAAAAAAAAATAAAAAAAAATGATGATGATGATTTGAAATTTAGATGCCAATCTGTAGTTCATCTGAAGTCATTGTATATGTGGAATTTGCGCTCTTTTGTTAGTTGTGTTATGTTTTCGTTTTGAGTATAAATTCTCATATTTTCCATTAAATAAAAGAGAACTATTTAGCCCACCATTACACAGCATATTGTTCTTTCCGCTTGCAAATTTGGGTTCTTATATAGGTTACATCATTAACACAAGTCATATTGTACTTCTACATGGATATGTATTTAGTACGAATTTATTAACTAATTATTTGGTCTGTGTTACTCTGTGTTATGGAGATCTGAGTGGCTCTTGTGATTTATCAACACTTCTGTTCATATTTGTTTACTTGGACAAAGTATACCCCTTCATAATATTCTCTTTCACTCTTCTCTAGTTTTGGAGGCCAATCCATGGAGAGAGGCATCAAAACCTGTTTATGTGCTGACCCAAAGGGAAAATCAACTATGCACAATGAAAACACGAAGAAGTCGCAGGTCCTCCCTCCCTCTCTCTTGAAAAACCTTGTCATATACAAGCTAATGTTCTTGTGTTTTCTACAGCGAGGTTGAAAGAGAGCTCGGGCTTCTGTTTTCTAAAGGTGGAAAATGGAGATCAGAAATTGGAAATACAGCTAAGCCAAGAACCAGTACAAAGTTCCATATGCTCGTTGAGGATATCAGGGAAGGAGTCCTTGTAAGTATTGATGGCTTTCTTTTGCTGTACTCTTGGTCTAATTTGGAGATAATATTTCTTCTACATGGCATTCATATAATCTGGAAATGTAATGTTACAAAGTGATTGGGCAACTGCAAATTTCTTTTGTGGGGTTCCCTTAGCATGATGTCTACTGGTGCTTTATTTATTTTATTTTTGTTTTATTCATCGGATAGACGAGCTCTCAACTGCTATTTTTCTTCATTTAACGAGTGCTTTTACCATCTGCATGAAGGAGCTTATGATTCCCTGGTGATGCAGGTGAAACTTGCAGTTCTTAGTTCTTTGTTCGCGTTCCGTGAAAAATGCTACATAGTAGCATTACCTTCTTTACAATTTATTAAAAGAACATTGACTTTCAACCTTCGCTTTTATTCCATTTTGAGGGAGCCTTGTATTATTGAAACAGGACCCATTGACAGAAACATTTCACGGTTATGCATCTTCAGTAGATACTTTGGTAAAGCTGGAAATGTCAGAGCACCAAGGGAACTATCTTTAATGGAACACCATTGGAGCAAATGATCTATTAATGGGAATGTAACATAAACTTCTCAGAAATCAAATATAACATCAAGAAACTGATCTATTATATATTTCATATTTTTCCCCAAAATTTTAGGAAAAATTTAAAAAATCTTACGATCTGTGATTCGATACGATTCAACCCCTACTACGATTTGCGATACGATAACGATTTTGACAACATTGCATTGGGTGTTGACTTCACCGTATTCATGCACTGGACCACTGCATTTTTCTGTACATACAAGTTACTTACTCATAAACCATCAGTTTTGTCTCTAGTGATTTTTCTTTAGTTTTTATAAGGCTTGGGAGTGGGGATCGCCAAGGAGGTCAAATATTTTACTGGTATCTTTGTGTGTAGGAAGGGAACTCTTCCGACTATGCATCTTGGCCTTCCTCTATGTATCGGAAGCCTATGAAAAAATTGTGGGATAAAGTGGTGGAGAGATTTGAAAGTAAACCATCGCAATGGAAGGGAAGATACTTATCTTTGGGTGCTAGGTTAACTCTATTAGAGGCGACAATGTCAAATCTTTCGATGGCTTTTGGTTGGCTAGTAGGCAGGAACAAAGTGCTAACAATAGATAATCTTTGTAAGCGGAATATGTATCTCCCAAACGTTTGCTTGATGTGCTACAAAGATGCGGAATTTGTGGATCACTTATTCATGCACTACGTATTTGCCAAAGAGGTTTGACATCTTCTTCTCCAATTCTTTGGGGTCCTATGGGTGTTCCCGAAGACGATTGTCGAATTTCTCATTACTTGGTATGGCAGGGGGATAGGGAAAGAGATGAAAAGGGTGTGGCGATTAAGTTTATTTGCGACTCTTTGGGCTTTATGGTGGGAAAGAAACCAGCTCTGCTTAAGCAACAAAATGAGTGGACCGACGCAAGTTTTCAATAAGGCAATTCTTAATTTGAAGGATTGCGTGGAAGCATAGTTAGATCAATCTGGCTTTCTGTTTCTTTCAGGGAGCTTGGGCTGGGGGCTGTTGTACCTTTGTATTTTTGTATATTTGTAACCTTTGGCTTCAGTTTTTAATATATCATCAATGTTCAAAAAAAAATATATTTAAATGCCTGAAATTGGTATTAATTAGGCTGGAAAAGTTGAGGGCTTCTTATGGAAAGGGGCGGAAGATAAACATAAATTTCATGTAATGAAGTGGGAGGAAGCATGTAGGCCATGAGATCAAGGGGGGAGTAGGATCAAGGAGTTTGAAGATTATGAATTTGGTGATTGGGGGAGAAGAGGGCTCATTATGGAGGGACGTACTAGGAAGAAAATATGAGGTAGACGCAAGCGGTGGGTGGACAAGATCATCTTCCCTGTATAGGTCTTCATATCTTTGGTGTAGGGTGGCATCGTCGGAAAGGATTGTCCGGGAAGGGATAGGGTTCCATTTGGGAGATGGGAGAAACATAAGGTTTTGGGAAGATATTTGGGTGGGGGGACCAAAAGCTAAGTGACATCTTTATGCAATTAGCGGGAATCGCATTGGAGAGGGGAATGAGCGTTGATAAATGTTTCTCTATGCAAGGGGAGGAGGTCACTTGGATCCCTCCATGTAGTAGGGATTTGGAGGATGAAGAGATTAAAAAAACAGGAGCTTTCTAGTTTGCTTCAGCTCATCCAATGTGCAGCTGTCGCTTTCAGAAAAAAAGACTCCATGAATTGGTTGTATGATAAGTCTGGACTCTGGAATATCTTCAATAAAATCTCTTTATAAGGTCATGAGTGGTGGTAGCACTTTAGAAGAGAAAAGTCCGACAGCTCATATTTGGCAATATGGTGCCCCTTCAAACGTGGTGGCGTTTGCATGGTTAGCGGGTTGTAACAGTGGATAATCTTCAAAAAAGAAAGATGATTCTTCCAAATGTGTGTATTGTGGCTATGAAGAGTGGAATCGGTGTGTTGGATCACTTTTTTAAATTGTTCGGAGTTGATTGGGTGCTTCCAAGCTGGATTGGTAGTTTCTTCATGGCGTGGCATGTTGGGGGTAAGGGAAAGATTGGGTCATACAATTGGCGCATGTCCCTTATATTAGGTCTCTGGTGTATTTTAAAAAAAAAAAGGGTCTCTGGTGTATTTGATTAGAAAGAAATGATTGCTGCTTTAATAACCAGGAAAGGTATGCTTCGGTGATCTTTCAAAAAGCGAAATCTATGATTAAGGAGTGGCTGTATGCATGTAAAGATGATTGAGCAATTTCAATTTTCAAGATAATTGGGTTAAGTTGTAAATTTTCTTTTTGTTTGTGTGTTATGCTTTTGGCTTCAACCTTTAAATGAATTCATCATCATTAAAAAGCAAAAAGATTATTGAGCTTTATTTGCATGAGCCGTCTATTGAAGATGGTTCTCTTGCTCTGGATTTGAAGTCCCCTCCTGCTTCCAAGCACCTGTTGCACTTGCCAGTTACCATTGTCATAATTCTTCCTAGATAACTGTTAATTTAATCCAATTCATACTCTGTAGACTTGTTATTTCTAAATTTTTGGTTTTCAAAACATTAATTATTTTATGTACTCCTAATTACTGCTGCACTGTTATTTGCTGAAATTAGTTTAGCCTTGGGCACAGTGTAATTTGGCACGGTATGTGTCTCGGACAACATTAGAGCTATGAAACATGTCTCTCAAACTTCTCAAAGAATTGTTGTATTTGATACTGTATATTATTTTTCTTGTTTTTTAGTATCATTGTGTTAGTTCTAATGCATCCGGCTGATAAAAGGCAGTTGTAATAAAGTTAAAAGATCTTAATAAGTTTTTCTGCATATCTTTTTAAGGGAGGTGTATTTTTTTTTTTTTTTATGGTTTTACAGTTATAGGAATTTATGTTTATTTAAAAATGTATATTCCATCTTTATCATATCTTGGCTGGTGGACATTAAGACGCATCCGTGTTATGTGATGTGCCATGACAAAGTTGTTGAGGGAATACTGTTTAATTGACAATTGGGTTAAATTTTCTTTTTCTAAGAAGCTGTTATTTTCAGGTCTTTGAAGATGAGCAGGATGCGGCAAGATACTGTGATCTACTACAGGGAGGAGGCCAAGGTTGTGAAGGCATTGCAGAACTTGAGGCAGCATCGGTAAGACATTGTGATCTCTGATTGCAGCTAACTGGTTGATGCTTGATGGCATTGGTCTGTTCATCTGCAGGTATTTGATATTTGCCAGAAAATGAGGGCTCTTGCTGTTCTGTTTCGTCGAGGAAGAACGCCACCTTTGCCTGAAAGCCTCCAGCAGAATTTGAGAGCAAGAAAGCGGTCGCTGGAAGACCGAGAGGATTTGATTTGAAGCTATACTTAGGCTACAATGTATAATTGTATATTGTCTGATATTTCCATATGCGCTGTCATCTCCAATAGAGTTAATAAAGGTGTTGTTCATGCTCTTGGCAATTGCAGCAAATCACTTTCAACCTCCTTATACTCTAAGGTCCAATTATAACTATGTCTCCACCAAGATGCTTCTTGGTAGCATTCATCATCATCATCTATGCCGTATCCCAACTATTCAGGGTGGGCTTCTCGAATGCTGTTCTTAGTGCGCGCGCGCACGTGTGTGTTTACCATATGACCAATTTGTTAAAATGCCGACAGAACCCCTAGGAGCAGAGATCGATGGCAGGAGGTGACCCTTTCTCACCCTGGCTCAGGGATGTAAACAGTTTAAAAACGAAGAACAGAGAAGAAACACATGCTGAGGCACCCTAGGTGAGCAATCCAAACAGAAAATCAACCAAAGACAATAGATCCCTGATATCTCTACACCAACAAAATCAAGATCCCATTGCTGCAGGTGGCGGCAAAGCTCATTCAAAGGCAGTGAGGCAATAGAGGACAATTTGCAGTCAAAGATTCTAACATTCCCTTTTCCAAATACCCCATAGACTGGCAAATGTGAACAACTTTCAAATCAAATTCCCACCTGCAGAGAAAAGCTAGCAGGGTAGCCAACAAAGACATCAAAAACAGATCTAATGGCCTATCATACTGCAGGTAGCGGCTTTGCAGTCAAAGTTTCTAACATTCCCTTTTCCAAATACCCCATAGAATGGCAAATGTGAACAACTTTCAAATCAAGTTCCCACCTGCAGAGAAAGGCTAGCAGGGTAGCCAACAACAACATCAAAAACAGATATAATGGCCCACAATACTGTAAGTCCCAAGGTGCAGCTTTGACTGACGAGGGACAGGTGACCAGTAATTACTCATCTTTCCTTCACAACACCTTGAGCGGATCTTTTCAAATATTCTATGACCACTAATAACTCATATTTCCTTCACAATACCTTGAGCAGATGCTCTTTTCAAATATTCTATGTATTAGAATCGCAACTTCAGGGAGGAAAATAGAAGAACTAGATGGTACTTGGAGACACCCCAGACCAGACTTAAATGGATTTGGGTCCAGTGCTCCAGATCCAGTTAGAAATTGAATCACATCAGGCACCAGATGGATATTTACTAGTACTTAGCTTTACAGGTATGTGTTGGTTAAAATTTGTGCCTTTTGAAATGGCCTTTGATAATGAAGAATCCCCCGTGCACCCAAATCACTAGTGCTTATGATACCCGTATCCTGGTCCCAAGCTTTCCATATCCCAACCCGATAGTATCTGAATTCAATTCAGTTGGTCAAGTCCTGATATGGGTACCTTGATCCAAGCCATTGATAGTCATAGCCCCATCCACAGCAGATAGATTTTGACTCACGCTTAGAAATCTGGGAATGATATAGTTTTCTAAACACGGTACACAGGCCAAGTATCCAGTGCCGTGATTATGGTTCTTTCTTTTATACCCAACACTCTTTTCTCCATCCCTGCAGAAATGGTATTTTCCAGTGTTCATTGGCTCGAGAATTTTATATCCACTGTCCCTACCTCAGAATTTTCATCAATTGAGAATTCTAGGGCCTTGGAGGATTACAAACCCATTGTTGGAAAAGGTTAAGAAGAAAAAAAAAAAGTGTCCGCAGTCAATAAGGGTAAGCCCTCAAATTGGTGGCGAGTGCATTAGACCAGGATGACTCTTGGAGTACAAATCCTTTGTGGAGCCCAGTAGATGAACGGTTTAGATCTTGAAATGTGGATATCTGAGAAGTGTGAAAGCTGACAACCATTGGATCCTTTCTAGTGTGTGTGGGTGCGGTTGTAATTAAATGTATCATGAAAGAGAAACACAGGGAATGTAAATATTCTTGCACTAGGTAGTAGAACAGTTGCTATGTATGCATGCAATAATTACATTCCAATTACCAATGATGTACAATTATCTCCCTCCCCATCTATCTGCTTGTCAATGTCACTAGGATTGTGCACTTGATTTTTTTTTTTTTGAAGGAGATTATGGGAGGAGATTGGATCGCTATCTTCTCCCCTGTATCTTGAGACTCTCCCTCCTGAACTCCCTGAAATCCGAAAGCAAGCTTTCATTCACTTTCTGCTTCATGCCTCCTCAACACCTGTGCCCATGCAGACACGCACACATATTATTCCATAAATCCAAGATATTTCTCTTCTTAGTGAGTGTTCCAAGCTATGCCACCCCACACATTTGCATTACACTTAAATTGAAGTGAGGGTGACATGGCAACAAAACTCATTTTAAAGTTTTTAGGAGGTAACATAGGATTTTAGAGTAAAACATGGAAATTCAAGAAGACTAATAATGGTCCTGTTTGGTTTCCATGTGTTCAGTGGGTAGAAAGGTGAATTCCAATCTAATCGATTCTGAAACGCCTTTGAGAACATCTTCTGGGATTAGAGAGAGAGCTGGAGGGAGAATGAAGCTGATGCTCATCTCCAATTGACCTCTGAGATGGCTATGGATACCTTGCCTCTCTGCCTCTCTGAGTACAGGGCACCTTTCACACACAGTGCAAAATGAGAAGGCTTGAGAACATTCTCTAGACCTTGAAGCTCCCATCTGGTCTATAAAGAAAGAGAAAGAAAGAAAAAGAAAACAAGAAAATTAGATCTCCAGTTTATTTTATGATTGACAATCTGAAGCAAGCAAATCAAGTTGATAATTGTAGCATTTGTTTATGGTTATTTAGCATATGAAAAGCAGGACCCCCCCCACCCCCCCCCCAAAAAAAAAAAAAAAAAAAAAAAAAAAAAAACTTAGCTTGTGCAGCCAGCCATTTGAAGAAGAGGGAAAGTGTGAAAGGGAAGACTTACAGCCTGAAGCTCAAGAACCCTCATGACATGGTGGGGAACTCCAGGTGGGTAATCCTTCCCTTCCGATCTGCATCTTAACCACATGTCAATTACAGGCCTCACCGACAGGAAGAGGAAATCCAGTGGAAGCATCTGTATTCTCCATTCCTCCTGCATGAAAAGATCATCTCTCTTTTCAGACCATAGAAGGGGCTGTCTGCGATGGCACAGCTACCCACACACATGCACACACGCACGAACACAACCCCACAGTTGTTGAGGCCGACAAAATAAATATTGTTCTGTTGATTCAAATGCCCCACAATTAAATAGTACAAGCACCCATCTTGCAATGTAAATCAGAAGTCTGTTCGCATGCGCCACTGGATGGGGCTCAAATGCCTGGATAGCGAGGGAACTCGAGTCATTCATTTGGTGTGGGTGGCCATGATCCACAAATCATGCCAATTTGGCTTCTAACTGAATGTGGACTGTTGACTACTTTATTTTTTAAAGGTATTTTGACTACTTTATAGTTAAACTATCCATTTAAATGCCACAAATTGGATGGTTGTGCACACCAATTGGCATGATTCTTTGGAAGTGGCCAGTCTTTGTGAGGTTTGGATCATATGGCCAAGGAGGAGGGCCCATCCAGTTGCATGTGCTCAATCAAAAGCCATGAGGAGGTTTACGTAAGATGAACAAGCAGGAAAATTGGCAAAGCCAGAAAATTAGGAGAGTCAAAATTTAAACAAGGGTCTGCTGGCCTTAGATTTTTTAATTCTTAACTTTGAATGGTTTGTGTGTGAAAGAAGAAAGACAAAGAAGCGGAGAAGAACTCTCTCTCTCTCTCTCTCTCTCTCTCTCTCTCTTCCTCAAATC
Organism: Liriodendron chinense; assembly: GCA_003013855.2. Taxonomy (NCBI): domain Eukaryota; kingdom Viridiplantae; phylum Streptophyta; class Magnoliopsida; order Magnoliales; family Magnoliaceae; genus Liriodendron; species Liriodendron chinense. The sequence goes on along the minus strand of PVNU02000736.1, from coordinate 55,656 downwards.
ATTCAACCTCTGGCTTCTGTGTTTGTCTGGAAACATTGCTTGGAAAACCCGGGCTCGATTACTGAGGTACTCATTGAATGATGCCTGTACAGATAGATCATACAAACAATTAGCGTGAGAAAGAAGAAAAGAGTTACTAGTACTCACTGCTAGTATAGTACTACAAGTACTAGTGGTGGATCATCAAGGTAAAGAAACATTTGTAACTCAACCAATTCAAATTGTTCTACTTGAAAAAAGGAAAAATAAAGAGTCCAGTCAATTAAAACAATTAGCGTGAGAAAGAAGAAAAGAGTTACTAGTACTCACTGCTAGTATAGTACTACAAGTACTAGTGGTGGATCATCAAGGTAAAGAAACATTTGTAACTCAACCAATTCAAATTGTTCTACTTGAAAAAAGGAAAAATAAAGAGTCCAGTCAATTAAATGGGTGAGTAATGTCTTCTGACTTGTCTAAAAGTTGTAGAAGTATCTACATCCATATCTATACTATATATAAAAAGGTATAATAATTGTTAGTATCACTCTTTTCTTATTCATGTATTTTTCACCACCCAATTACTTGGCATGAGGCTTAGATGATGACGTATTTTTCACCACGTTGCATGATAAAAGTACCCCCAGAAGGTTTAGTTAATACATAAGATCTGAATTGGGCCTATGGTACTCATAAAATCCAGTTCTTGTGATGGATGGAACATACCTCAAAAATGAAAATTGCTGATTCTAACCCCAATTAGTGGAAACAAATTGACAGTTAAAATGACTAGACTAAAAATAGTCAATACACAAGATCCGATTTACATGGCCTGCAGTATCCAACTGTAGTCAGCATGATGGATGGAGCATACATCAAAAATGAAAATTATTGGATGATCTGAGACATCCAACTAGTGGCAACAAATGGACAGTTAAAATATCAGACTCGATTAAAGTAGCATTTAATAAGAAAAACCTAAGAAGTCGGGTCCCTTAGCTAGAGTTTTTGTTAAACAGGAATCTGCTTAATATTCTCTACACTAAACTTCTCAAGAAAGAGGAATGCTAAAGTGTCCTTGCTCGAGTACGATGAGCGGGTTCTTTTATGAAACAAGTGCCACTATGGAACAATGTGCAAGATCCTAACCAATCATCAGGTAAGGAGAAAAGTTCACATTTTCTAATGTAAAAAAAAAAGTATAAGATTGAGAGAGGCTGAGCAACAATCCAAATTTAACATACTTGCAACAACTATCCAATGACCAAATAAACTAATCTTTTGGAATGCCATCTACCCATTAGAATTTGACTGATAAGCAATTGGATCTTGCACACATGTGCCATGTTGCATTATGTGGGAGGATAGTACCAAAAAGTGTACTCCTGGAATTCACCTATCATACCTCTTTAGACAAGTTATTATTGTCCAATAACAAAATTGATATATCCATATCCATGCACTTAGCCAACTTTAAACATGGTCATATGCGCATCAATCTAAACCATCCATATCACGGGACCAACACTAGATGGGTGTAACTGAAATAATCAAGCCAATGATCATGAGTGTTCATTGGCAGCCATAAATTGGAAAGTCAACCTGAAAAGTTGTTAATGTTCAAAATTCAGATGTCCTATGATCAAAGTGGTTGTCCAGTCAATCTGATTTTCATACTTCTGTCACAGACCTGCTAACTCCTTAGCAATCTCGCTCATGCAGCACTCACACGACCCCCCAACATGGTTTGAGTCAACCTAGGTCCTACTTGCACCACTAATTGCTACACACCAAGAGCTAACTAGGATAAAAGAGAACTCAAGAAAACAAAAGAGAGCAGAATGGGAAAGCTTGTATTGCACTAAAGGAGAGAAGATTACGACTCGAGGACTTGCATACAAATGGAGGGAACTCCCCTTTTATATAGACTTAGAAAATCTCCAGATTATCTACATCAATGGCTTGGATTATGTCATGTGGCACTCATCCAATGGCCAAGAACACTTTAGAAAACTTCAAAACTCTTACACACTTCTCCTAGCCACTAAATCTTACCAAAGAACTCCAAAACCTACCGCAGATCTCTACCATAGTGTACACTAGAATTCTCTAAACTTCTTTGCAAGACTCTAGATGATTGCAGATTTCTCTACACACTGAACAAGCCATTTATGTACAAAATGAGCCAAAAATGGCTTAGCCCTTATATTAACCTCTACACTTGTGACGTTTCACTCCATTTACTATGGGTCCCACAATATGGATGTTTGATTCTTTGAATAGAGATGCATAAAAGTCAAAAGCACCAAATTTGATCATGTGTTTGTGTATCAAATTTTAACTCATTGATTGTAATTAACCCATGTAGTAGACTATTAGATAGCGTTTGATTGTAATCGACCTATGTTATAATCTATTACATTGTGCATGTGGGAGTTTTATGCTCTCATTGCCGGTCCCCAACCCGGATAAATTAGAGAGTTGAATCAAGTTGGCAGTCAGCATCAAACTTATGCCATGACTTCCAACATGAATCCGAACAATATGACATTTCAAACTCATGCTAAGGCGCTCCTTATAAGCGACCCGCTACATCGGAACCCGAGTGCAATGAGAAATGGGAAAGGGTTGGCTAAGGAAAGTGACGTGTTGGAACAATGCCCAATCGCTATGAGAAGCAGGCAAGGGTTCGTGCGTCATTCTGGATGCATGCGAGTAAAGAAGCTAGTTCAAGAGAATAAGATTCATCTTGCCACATTGAATATAGGAACATTGATAGGTAGAAGTATGGAGTTACTAGATATAATGAAATGGAGGAGAGTTGACATAACTTGCATTCAATTTGTGGAAAGGGGCCAAAACTAGAGAAATTAATGGATACAAGCTTTGACATATGGGAAAGGACAATAATAGAAATGTGGTCGGGATGGTGGCAGATAAAGAATTAAAGGATAAAGTTGCATACGTTAAGAGAGTAAGTGATAGGATTTTTTCAATAAAATTTGTGTTAGGAAAGGAAACAATCAATATTATAGTACATATGTGTTGTAGGTAGGGTTAGAGAATAGAATCAAGAGAAAAATTTGGGAGGATATGGATGGACTAATGCAAGAAATTATAAATAAAGAGAGGATATTTGTTGAAGGAGACTTAAATAGTCATTTAGGAAAAGAAAATAAAGGATACGAGACGGTACATGGAGGATATGGTTTTGGAAGAAGAAATGAGATGCAGCAAACTATCCTTAATTTTGTTATGGCATATAATCTAGCTCTACCAAACACATACTTTAAAAAGAAAGATGAACATTTAATAACTTTCTGAAGTGGATCATACACAAGCCAAATAGATTTATTTCTACTTAAAAGGACAAAACAATCAATATGTAAGGACTGCAAGGTGATACCTAGACAATGTTATTTAGAAATAAAATGATGGAAGAAGGACAATAGAATGTTGAGGAAGAAGTAAATGTTATGTGGAATGAGATGGCCAAGTCCATTAATAAAGTGGGAAAAAATGTTTTAAGAGTATCTAGAGGGAAAAACAATTCATATGAGGAAAGTTGGTTGTGGAATGATGATGTACAAAAAGCTATTAACAAGAAACATTCATTTTTCAAAGCCTAGCAAAGGACTGGAAACAATGAAAATCTTAAACAATATAGAAATGTTGATAAGATTGCTAAAAAGTAGTGAGGCTAAACTTAAGTCTAATGATGATCTTTACAATAGATTGGGGACATGAGAAGGTGAGAGAAAGTAGTCTTCAAACTTGAAAAAATATGAGAGAGGAAGAGTATGGACTCAGATAATTTTTTATGCATTAAAAGCGATAACTTGAGGGAACACGGTTCTCAACATCAGTATCGGGGGCGTATTGGTCCGGCCAAAAAATGATACGATATGAGCATCGCGTAGTGATATATGTCTGTATCATATCATATCGGCCTGTTTTGGTCAGGAAATCAAATTAAGCCAAAAAATTAGAAAAATATCAGGAGAAAAAAAAAAAGAATAATAAGATATTCCAGAATCTATCCTTTTTTCTTTTTCTTTTCTTTTTTTTTTCTTTTTTTTTTTGTATTTTGGACATGCATATGATGGTAGATCGGACCATTCTTTGATGAGAATATTGTCTATCGGTTTAACTTGTTGAAGGTCAACTAAATAGGTCCTAATTAAACACAAATCAAGCATGATTTGGTCAATTAGGGCCCATTACATTAAAATACAACAAAAAGAAGACGAAAAAAATAAAAAAGAAAGTGAATGTTTACCCTTCTTTCGATTTTTCCCATAATGGTCCACTTCACTTCAATTTGTTGAATCTCATTCAAATCATTTGTTTTGATCCTAAAATAGTCTAGATATAGCCTAAAATGGTTTTTTATGTTTCCTTTGTGGTTTAAATGAAAAAAAGAAGAGGAGACATGAGTAAAATTTTGAAATTTTTTTTCAAAATTGGACTTTCATGGGCGTATCGGCCCGTATCAACCCTATATAGGTGTCGATATGCCCAGTATAGGTCAGTTTTTCCACATCAGGCCAATACATCCCCATATCGTATATCGTCTCGTGCCAATATGGATACAACACGACCATATCAGCTGAAATGATACCGATATTCAGATCTATGCAAGGGAACTAATCAAGGATAATGAGATCAATGGTGGAGAAGTTATCTTCAAAACTTTCTAAATAACATTCACTCTGAGAGCATAGGGATGGAAGGAACCATAAACTCAAATTACATCAAAGTTCATAGATACTTCCAATTAGGATAGTTCAAAGTGAAAGAAGCTTTGAGAAAGATGAAAACAGGAAAGGCCCTTGGACCATATGGTATACTAATAGATGTTTGGAAGTGGATGGGAGATACTAGGTTACTACGGTTGACAAAGTTGTTCAACAAAATTTTAAGATCAAAGAAAATGCTATGAGAATAGAAGAAAATTATTGTACTACTTATCTATAAAAATAAAGGAAGACATAGAGCCACACTAACTATCCTAGGATTAAGCTTATAAGCTATATTAGGAAACTTTGAGAAAGGGTGATTGAGCAAAGACTAAGGCATGAGACAAATGTCTCAGAAAATTAGTTTGGTTTCATGCCAAGGAGGTTGCAAATGAAGATATTGTCATACTTAGACAATATATATATATATATATATATATATATATATATATATATAAGTAGAGGATGAAGGATCTCCACATGATCTTTATTGACTTAGAGAAAGCTTACGATAAGGTGCCGAAAATCTAGTGGGTGTTGAGAAAGAAAGGAGTTTCAAGAAGATATGTTGACATGAGCAATAACAAATGTGAGGACTACTAGTGGAGAGATAAGTGAGTTCCTAGTTACTGTAGGCTTGCACCAGGGGGCAGCATTGAGCCCATAACTTTTCCCATTGGTTATGGAGGAGTTAATTAGGCATTTGCAGGGAGAGATCTCATGGTGTGTTGTTTGCAGATGACATAGTTTTGATTTAACAAGGTGAGGGAGGGTGTAAACGCAAAGCTAAAGTTAATGGAGTGCAATCTCAGTAACAATAGGAGTGGGAAGAGGAATTAGTTGAGATTAATAACCAAGAAATTTCCCAAAGACCACTTTTGATATCTTGGGTCAATAATTCATGGAGTGGAGAGATTGAGAAGGATGTTGCCCATAAAATTCAAGCAAGGTGGAAGAAATGGAGATGTGCCCCTAGAGTTTTATGCGATCGTCATGTACTACTCAAACTGAAAGGGAAATATTATTGGGTGGTTGTAAGACCCCCCTGCTTTATGGTACAGAATGTTGGGCAATTAAGGAACAACATGTTCACAGGATAATTGTAGCTAAAATGGGGATGTTGAGATAGATAAGTGGCAAGACAAATATAGAATTAGAAATGAATACATTCAAGGGAATTTATAAGTAGCATCAATAGGTAATACGATGAGGAAAAGTAGACTCAGACGGTTTGTTCATGTGCAGCAAAGATCAAGAATGCACCGGTTAGGAGCAGTGAGCTGGCACGGGTCAATGGCTCTAAAAAGGAAAGGGGAAGGGCCAAACGGACGTGGTTGGAGGTAGTAAGAAAAGACTTGATGACCTATGGTCTAATTTAAGTTATGACCCTTGATAGAGTGGAATGGTGGAAAAGAATTCATGTAGCCGACCCCAGATAAGGCTTAGATGATAATGATGATGATATCATATTCTACCAACTTATAAGAAAATAATCAATCACTTGCCAGTGTTACTCTCTGTGAAATATGTTAAGTGAAGAGGAGTTATTTGACATGCTCGGATTCATACACATCCATGGGTGGCATACAATGCCATGGGACCACATGCCTACTTTGAATGCTACCCACTTTGTCCCCCCTTGATAGGATGGTTAGAAGTTTAGAACAATAAAACTGGATATATCAAGTAGTTAACAAAGTTTAGAATATCTTTTTTTGAAGACCAAGCTCCAATTTTATTAAGGAAGAGACGCAATACAATACAACATGCACAACACAACTGCAAGAATAACTCAGGGGAGTGGACTTTCATGTTCTTAATATCAATTATGGGGGGTTGATAGTCTTGACCCTAAACCAATGCAATATGGGCTGTGTAGGGTCCTTATCAACCTATAACAGCCTGTATCAGTTTTCCTTTTTTTCTTTTTCTTTTTTGAAAGATCTATTTCAGTTTCTTTTGCCCAAAAATTTGCAAAAAAAATCAGAAACAGTTTGTATCAGTAAGAGACCCAAATAAGCATCTACCTAGTCATAATAATTGCAGCAAATGGAAGGAGAATGAAAGTTAGAATCTAGACAAACAATCCGCCGATCTAGCATTTGATAGATTGTGACCGCCTACTTCTCTGGAACCTTAGAAAAAAAAGAAAGTAGATCTTGGCCATCTATTTCTCTGAAATGAAGAATGAAACAAAGCAGACATGCATGGCATTGTACTTTTCTTAAACTATAGTAGTTTATTGAATGAACCACAGAGAGCAACTCCAGCATAGGGATACCCTGATGCAAGAATATGAGAATGATACTACAAGAGCCAACACTGGATTTCTCAATTCCGAACTCCTAAAAGCTCAGCATGTCAGTATCAACAAGAGACCCAAATAAATATCCAGCTAATCACAATAATTGAAGCAAATGGATGGAGAATGAAAGTTGACAATCTATGCAAACAATCCGCCGATCTAGCATTTGATTGATTATGACCACCAACTTCTCTGGAACCTCAGAAAATGAAAAAAAGAAAAGAAAAGAAAAAAGAGTAGATCTTGACCATCTATTTCTCTGAAACCAAGAAAGAGACAAAGTAGACATGCATGGCATTGTACTTTTCCTAAACCGTAATACTTTGTTGAATGATCCACAAAGAGTAACTCCAGCATAGAGATACCCTAATATGTGAGTATGAGAATGATACTTCAAGAGCCAACACTGGATTTCTCAATCCCAAACTCCTAAAAACTCAGCATGTTTGTATTAACAAGAGATGTAAATAAACATCCAGCTAATCACAATAATTGCAGAAAATGGAAGGAGAATGAAAGTTGAGAATCTAGACCAACAATCTGCCAATCCAGCATTTGATAGATCGTGACCACCTACTTCTTTGGAACCTTAGGAAAAAAAAAAAGAGAGTAGAACTTGACAATCAATTTCTCTAAAACCAAGAAAGAAATTTTCTTAAACCATAATACTTTGTTAAATGATCCGCAAAGAGCAACTCTAGCACATAGGGATACCCTAATACATAAATATCAATAAATCATCATGTCCCACAAGTTGTTGGCTATATGAACTTCCCTAAAGCATGTCAATCCTTACTTATTTGGAAGGATTTTCTTGGATAAGGCCTATACAGAAAAATTACGCCCTGAAACTGAAGAACTTCAAATATGGAGAAAGACAAGGAAAGATGCCCTAGAAAAGAAAGATGACACTTTGGGAGCATACATTGATCTTATCACTTATTAACTCTTAAAACTCGGCAAATCTGCATCAGCCAAAGACCAAATAAACATCCTTCTATTCGCAGCAACAACAACAGCAGCAAATGGGTTAAGAGTAAAATTTGAGAATATAGACCAAGAACCCGCCAACTAGCATGGATAGATCATGACCATCTAATTCACTGAAAACATCTAGGACCAAAATTAGCCTGCTTCTAGAAGCTTAGAAAAACAAAATCAACCAATCAATCAATCAATTAATAAATAAATAAAATACCTAGCTATTTGGAAGTTGGCATCTTCCACTTGGTTGGATAAAGCTCTTATAGTGCAATACCATTTGCAACCTGAAAATCCAAAGGCATGTAGAGATTAACCAAAATCAGATGCGATATGAATCACCAAAAGAATCAAAGAAAATGTAATGGACCCCCCACTTGAAGTGAACCATGTTCCTAGTCAATTGCTCATTATGCAGCTTTTAAGCATCATCGAACACCTCGGCCTTCCTAAATCATTAACGGATTCAGGCCCATTTCTTTGGACCTGTTGTGAATTTGAATCAAGTATCAGGTCTAGTTAACTTCGGTTGGGGTCTATCAGGTCCATGTGATGGACACATGGACTGGGGACGTCGGTCTGGGTTGGGTCAACTTAGTTTTAATAGTCAATTTATCGCTATGCAAAATGTCAAAGTGGCACGTGTGTGCTATCTAATCCAAGCCTGATGGACCTAGACCCGGGCAAGATCCAAACCCAGTTAGCTTGAGTACGACTATTATAGGAGCAGACTTGAACCCGACCCTTGAACAACCCTACTTAGCTCCCTACTACACTAAAACATGCTCCGCTACATACCTATAGATGTGAGTAGAAACATGCCGAGTTGGCTCTTTTGGTCTCAGGTCCAGCGCTATATGGGCCTAAGACTGATGTAGCGAAGTGACCCTCTGATCGAGGACAGAAAAGGGCTAGGAGAAGGACCCAAGAGTGGGCCCATGAGGTCCGGAGGAGAGAACTGAAGAACTGCGAAAATCTCCAACAGATGACCTCTGCCGACCGGTCGAATTAAGTCTGGAAGGCCAGTGAACTCACTGGACTGTTTTGAAGCCAACAGACCGGTCGACCCTCAACTCCGACCGGTCGGCAGTCGCACAGCTGCGCACATGAACTTTCTTAATTTTTGGGTTTTGTTTCCGTTTTGGTTTGAGTTTGTTTCCTATTACAATTAGGATACCTAGGCTGTGTAGATTATGGTTTAGTTTACTATAAGTAGTTGTTTATTTCGTTTTTAGAGAAGACATTGATTATTTTAAATCTAATTTTCAGAGTTATCTCTATTTGCTTGTGGATTTGAGTCATTCTTCATGGATTCGAAGAGAAGGTTTCGTGGATTTGAGATATCCCGTCGAGGATTCGACGAAGACAGGTCAAAGAGTCCCTATAGATCCGAGATTCGGATTAGTTATACTTGTTGGAGAGGCCTTGCTCGATCCCACCCGCCTTCCGCCGCACCAAGTTGGTATCAGAGAAGGTTCTTTTTCGAGAGATGGCTTCTAGTGCAAACAACGACAACAAACGAGCCCGTTGTGTATGAATCATGCACTCCACTGTCACAAACGAGCAAAAACACAATTACAGATCCACTAAGGGTTGTATCGAATCGACTATTTGGATCACTAAAAAATGATGCTTTCAATACTCACAATTGACATTAGTGTCATCTCAATCCAACCAACACGGGCTATAAAACATTTGCTTTGGTTTTTGTATATGAGTCTTGGCATATCAATTAGTACGGCTCGCTGAAATCGGTCTCAACAATACGAAGGGTTTTGATTACTAAAACGGCCTAAATTGTCAAAAGGGTCTGGATCACCTTGCTTGGATTATTGAAACATGGGCCTTATCAAATCAATTGATTTGGATAATTGAAAATGGCCTAAATAAAACGAACGGTTTGGATCAATAAATTGGTGCAATTACATATAGGGTTGGATCACTTAAAAAGAGCTAGTAATATGAAATATTTTGATCGCTCCAAACAACCCAAGCATTTTAAAAGGTTAAGACCAATTGGATCATTTCAAATGGCTCAAGCACTTAAAAAAGATAGGCCAATCCAATAGAGGGTCTGGATCACCTTGCTTGGATTATTGAAACATGGGCCTTATCATATCAATTGATTTGGATCATTGAAAATGGCCTAAATAAAACGAACGGTTTGGATCAATAAATTGGCGCAAATTATATAGAGGGTTTGGATCACTTAAAAAGAGTCAGTAATATGAAAGATTTTGATCACTCCAAACAACCCAAGCGTTTTAAAAGGTTAGACCAATTGGACCATTATAAATGGCTCAAGCACTTGAAAAAGATAGGCCAATCTAGTAAACAATTTGGTAAACGAAACTGGGACCATTGCTATAAATTGCTCACATCAGTAGAAGTGCGTTAAGTGATTAACGGTTTAGGTCACATCAAAGGAACCCAACCATAAGAATGGTTTCTACCAATAAAACTAGAAGAAGAGATATGAATTGTTTGGATAATTGAAAATGGCCCGATTGCGTAGGACTCATGAACTCAATTATCACAAATGAATGAAAACACAATTACAGATCCACAAAGGGTTGAGTGATAAACGATTTGTATCACTACAGAAGGATCCAATCAAAAGAGAGGTTTCTACTAGTAAAACCAGAACAAGAGATATTAATGGATTTGATAATTGCAAAGAATGGTTTCTACCAATAAAACTAGGACAAGAGATATGAATTGTTTGGATAATTGAAAATGGGCCCATTGTGCAGGACTCATGAAATCCATTGTCTCAAACGAATGAAAACACAATTCCAGATCTACAAAGGGCCAAGTGATAAACTGTTTATGTCACAACAGAAGGACCCAATCAGAAGAGAGGTTTCTACGAGTAAAACTGGAACAAGAGATTAATGGATTGGATAATTGAAAATGGACCCATTGTGCACGACTCAATGCACTTAATTATCTCAAATGGGTGAAAATGCAATTTTAGATCCACCAAGGGTTATGTCTAACTATTTGGATCACTAAGCATAAGCCTCGGCATATTCATGGTTGATAGTATTGCCATATTAATCCAGCCAACACAACCTATCAAACATTTGCTTAAATTGTTGAATATGAGCCTTACAATATCAATTAGTTTTAGTCACTGAAAATGGTCGCAATAATATGAAGGCTTTTATCTCTAAAACGGCCTAAATAATGTGAAGGGTTTGGATCGTCTTGCTTGGATTGTAAAAACATGGGCCTTAGCATACCAATTGGTTTGGATCATTGAAAACAGCCTCAACAATACGTACGGTTTGGATCAATAAAATGGCTCAATTTATTTAAAGGGCTTGGATCATTAAAAAAGAGCCAATAAAATGAACGTTTTGGATCACTCCAAACAACCAAAAAACTCAAAAGGTTCACTCCAAACAACCCAACCATTTCAAAAGGTTAGTCCAATTCGATCCCTTGAAATGGACCAAGGATTTCAAAACATAGGCCCATTTAATAGATGGTTTGGTTAGTGAAATGGGACAATTCTGATAAATAGTTTGCATCACTAGAAGCGAGTTGAGTGATTAATGTCTTGGGTCACTACAAATGGACCCAACCATAAGAACACTTTCTACCAGTAAAACCAAAGCATGAGATATTAGTGATTGGATAATTAAAAATGGGCCCATTGTGTATGACTCATGCACTCCACTGTCACAAACGAGCTAAAACACAATTATGGATCCACTAAGGGTTGTATCAAATCGACGATTTGGATCACTAAAAATGAGCCTTTGCATACTCATGGTTGACATTAGTGGCATCTCACTCCAACCAATTATCAATTAGTTTGGCTCACTAAAATCGGCCTCAATAATACAAAGGGTTTGGATAACTAAAACGGCCCAAATTGTGTGAAGGGTTTGGATCACCTTGCTTGGATTATTGAAACATGGGCCTTAGCCTTGATTTGGATTGCTAAAAATGGCCTAAATTATATAAAGGGCTTGGATCACTTAAAACAAACCAATAATATGAAAGGTTTGGATCACTCCAAACAACCCAAGCATTTCAAAAGGTTAGACCAATTGTCTCACTTCAGCTGGCCCATGCACTGGAAAAAAGGTTGGCAAATCCAACAAATGGTTTGGTTAATGAAACTAGGACCATGGCATCCAACCTTTCCTGCCTTTGTGTTAGTCAGTCTATTTTATTTCTCTCTTGTACTATCACATTTGGATGCTTAATATTATCTTTTGGGAATTCACAAAAAAAAAACCCCTTATTTTGATTAAAGAACAAACACAAGCATTTCTACTCTCAAAATTTTCAAAGAAAAATCTTCCTTAGAAGGTTGCATGCCAAAGGTTTTTGTCATTTAGAGAAGGTTGGAATCTTTGTTGTGGTCATCTCAATAAAGGTTAGTGAGTTTGGGGTGCATTCACTATCATATTTGGATACTAAAATATGCCTCGTAATCTTTTGTGCAGTCCAAAAATGTTCACCTTAGTTTGTACACTGAGAAAACACAAACCTTTATACTCTCAAATTTCTTGAAGAAAAATCTTCTCTGTAAGATTGCTTTTAGAGAGCTGTGTTCTGCTTATCTCTAGGTCAGTGAGTATGAGGGTTTCGTTAAGTACCTTTGTTGTGTATGGGGGCATATCACATGGATTTACCTTTAAAAATGAGCCATTTCAATTTCAAAACTTTTAGTTATGCCTAGAACTTGGCTAATTCATTCCGCTTTCTCAGTGATATAGGGGCATATCATTGAGAAAACGCAATCCTTTTTACTCTCAACTTTTTGAAGAAAAATCTTCTCCGGAAGATTGCTTATTGGAGCTTTATTTATTTATTTATTTATTTACATTTAGAGAAGGTTAGAGAGTTGTGTTCTTCTTATGTCTAGGTCAATTAGTATGGGGACACATCGCATGGATTTACCTTTAAAAATGAGCCATTTCAATTTCAATTTTTTTAGTCATGGCTAGAACTTGGGCTGTTTCATTTCATTTAGTATCACCAATAGGTAATAATATGGGGAAAAGTGGACTTAGGGACGATTTGGATGCACTTCGTCATAAGGGAGTATAAAAAAGGGGGGGTTTCAAGCCTGCATTTTCAATTGACTCGGTAGAAACCAAACTACTAAATCGGCGTTTTAGCACCTATTTTGTCAATACAAGCATTTTTTTTTTTTTGGTCGAAAATCCAATATTACCAGAAAATGTGGAAGAAAATTAGAAGCATAAAAGAGTGGATCATACTATACTACTAGTTGTAGCTGACCAGTTCTCAGCTATCTATTACTTGTTGAGCATCTTATGAACTGTATATTATCAATTGTACCATGATTTGATTTGCACCCATTAGGTAATGGATCATGGATGTGATAAATGGCCACGATACAATGAGAAATGCAATAGGTAATTAAAAAGTAGGCTACCTACTCCAGACTTACGAGTCATACCCTCCACTAATCTGTGTGCCAATGCGGCTTGGGTGAGTGAGTTCTGATTTGTTCATCAGATGGCCCAGTTTATGTGTTGTGGCTCCAAATTAAGTGGGCTGCTCATCAGTTGTTGCACTGCCTAGAAGAATGGATAACTGATAATAATTTGTTTAATATACACGTGCACTCCACCTAATGATCAAGCTATCTTGATTTTGCAGGTGACGTATATAAAATGGGGCCCACATGTTGAATGGCCTGGATCTCACATACATGACTCGTGGTAGCAGAATTTGAGATCCTAATCTCACAAGTAGCTATATCAGGGCTCTACTCTCTAGTATACATGTAGATGCAAATTTGACTGTGGTTTGTTTCCTCTTTAGTAGGATGGGCTACCATTTCTTCCTTCACTAGGGTCGGTTGGGAACACCAGTTTGGGTGTATTTGATTGTATTTGGATTCAAAAAGTCATTTGGCAACATGGATTTGGGAGGAAATGGAACTAGAAGAAAATGAAACACAACTTTGGTGTGTTTTGAAATCTTACCCTTTTGTTGCGATTATAGTGTAATCGGAGTGAAATGCCTTTTGTTAGCTCCTTTTTAAAGGCAAGAGTGTTGCACGTGTAACAAAGGTGTCACTAGGCTACTAATCCACTGTACATGTGGCACACTGATGATACCCCAAAACAATCTAATCATCGGCTGCATAACTAAAAATCGCATTCATAACTTGATCTGAATTATCCAAACATTGACCATGTAAATCGATGGTTAAAAAACGTTGGCGAGTCACTCTGTGGCCTACCTAAGGCTAAAGATTTCGTCATTTTTGGCCAAAGTATATATTTCAATGAGCTCATTACAATCATTCTATCAAATATCACATATGAACACTAATTTGGGAGATTATAGTTGATTTAGTAATCAAATTCAAGTTCCTGTAAATATACTACATTAATGTTTTTTGCTCAGGACTACACTAGTGTCTATACGTTAGTAAGATGTTAATAATGCCTTCTTTCGTTGCTTCTTGACCTTAGCTGTTGGATCCTTCTAAGTAGGTGCCCCTCTTGCTTCAAATCATGCTTTGGACTCTTGTCCCACTTCTGCTTCCTACCTATTTGTACTTGTTTACATTTAGAAACAGACACTTCCCTGCTCCCGCACCTGAATATGTTGCCACTTCGCTTCATGTGTCATGCGACTATATTCTTGACTACAGAGGTGTATATGCAACAACCACTCGACTTTGAGATGTCACTCAGCCAAGTCTATATTTTGTTGATTCCACAAGGCTACTTTTGGTTAATAGGCCGCTCATTCTTGCTTTGCCCACTTTAATTCTTTTTTGTAGAATATGCAGTCATGCTGATTATTCTACGTCTACCTACTCTTCCCCTCATGGATGATTGGCGATGACATTGTCCTTCTAGGTGATGCTCGCCTTGGTAGTTAGTGGATTTTAAGAGGATTGAAGCCACCATTGTTGGAGACTATTAGAGGCTCAATTCCTAACTTTTGCAAGGCATCTTCCTTGTGATTTAACACAAGAATGGAGCATTCCAAGCTCATGAAGTAGATGACCTTCTCATTCTCTTGATCTCTAAAGTTTAAATCTTTCTTGATAGTCATATCCTTATCCAAAGCTCTAAGATGAGATCTTTGTAGGTGAGCAACTCTAGGCAACCCATTCCCATTAGTTGTAGAGTTCTCAAACCTACCCTCCTATCACCTTAGGTATCTCATTGGCATCATATGCAAGGTGATTGATCAAGTGTAGCTGAGGCATTGGTGACGCAGCGGCAACACGATCGGGGGAGCAAGGGAAGCTGATTGAAGCACGGGAGAGTGGAAATCAAGCAACCTAAAGTGGCGTTGAACAAAGGGCTCATCCATCCACTCAATTCCCTGTGGGAGTTGAGTGTAGAGTTTGTTAAACTCGATCTAGGGTCATTTGCCGATCCTTGGCTTGTTAGTTGAGCCTAAAACTCTATGGGTGTTGGCCGCTCCTTGACTTGTCAGTCGGCCTAAAGACTAGGGGCTTTTGGTGCTCCTTGGCTCATTTGCCGGGCCTAAACAAAGTCTACAAGGGGGAGCCTCCGACACAGGAGTGAACGTGCGTCGGGTTGACAGTTAGCCTATGTCCAAAACTCTGTTTATGGTTGAGAGGTGAACCGATAAAACCTCCTTGTAAAGGTTGAGAGGTGAATCTCATTTTAAACCTCCGATAGTGAATGCCGATGTGCTCAAAAGAGTTGAGTACTTGAACCGGGAGTGGAGTAGACCAAAGTCGAACTACTATACATGCTTGTGTTTGTGATTGAATTGAGCACATTGTTATCTTAGCATTGTATGTTTAATTGTTAATTATGAATGCTTGATAGGAATGCATGCTTGACACTAGATAGGCACATCCACACACAAGATGTACTTTCACTAGTAGTGTAGACTTGAGCTCATTAATCCATTCTCATAAGTCTACATAGGTTGCATAGATTAGGAGATTGATTTGTTTAATCATTTGATTATCTATGCATGCTTAGGCTAGGTTGTTTAATTGCTAATTATATGCTAGCCTTGTGATTGGACCCACTTAGGCTTGGAAGCCGAAGTGTTAATTGCTTACCTAGTTTAAATTGTTAAATTGTGTAAGTAGGAGAAAAGAATTTCAAAAGGTCCTAATCCCCCTCTCTAGGACTTAGCCATAATATTAGTTGCTCTCCAAGCTTTCACACGCATACGCCTATACAAGTGTATTGATCCAAAAGGCGTAATTTCACTTCCAACACTCGAACAGCAGGTGGCGCAAAAGGAATTGCTTCCGATTCCTTCAAGTAAATATCTAACCTTCTTGAATTTCAATTACTCTTCCTCCTCCTCTTCTTCTTCTTTTGAGGAATTTTGTTTTTTGAGGAAATGTGCCATGCTCACCCGAATTATAGGCATTTTTATGTTTGGAACGTGCATTTGTACAGGCAGCGGACATCTGTAAGTGATCCGGACAGTTCATGGGGTGGATCCCACTATGGAATGTGGATGGATGATTAGACTAGAAAAAAATCAACTCCATGGAACGGTGCCTGCTTCCAATTAGTTGATCTTTCTCTGTTGCATATGGATGGTTGGATATAATTTCTTTTAACTGTCCATTTCAGGCTGTGAGTGTGTGAAATTGGGGTTTTCTTTGGGGATTATTGTGGCCCCTTAGATGAATGGTCTCGATAAGACCGTCTCCCATCTGTAGAAAGTGCTGGCCTAAATGGATAATCTGGCAATTGCAGCCACGGGTTATGTATTTCGTCTCTTTTATTTCTAATTATTTTGTAGAGACAATATAGAATGCTCAGATTCAGGCCATATTTCAGTACAGGCCCATGTATTTAGTGATTCATACTGCTAATCTGGTGGGACCCATCCAAGAAACCATCTGGATTACTGGAAGGTGGTGTGGCTCCTTCTGTATGCAATACTATCCCAAACAAAAAGATGGTAGTAATTTCTGATCCTTTCCTCATTGTTGTAATGGCTATTGGTAAGTATATTGCATATTTGGATTGAATCTTGCATGAGAGTTGATGCCAAATACTTTTGTGTTTTGGTTTATTCTTTTCAGCAATCGGAGTTCACAAAATTCAGTTGGTTATTATGATAACTCTGTTCAGGTATGCTTTTCTTCTGAATAATAGGTGAATGCTATCATTCTTTTTTTCTTTTTCTTTTTTTGTATGTCAGCTTATTTTGCTCGTTTTAGTTGGGCGTTGCCACTTTATTTTACCACTTTGTTGAATATTCAAAAAGGGGACATGCTTGTCGTTGTTGATAGTTGCATATAGTAGATTGATTTATTATTATTTCATGCAACATTTCCATTTTGTAATTCTCATTCATGGACGTTCAGGTGTTCTTTTCTTCGGTTTACAATTGCAGAGTACCATTAGTTTGTATATATTTTATGCTAATTTAGCTTATTTTAGTTTTCCGGACCGCTTCCTTCATATTAAAATCTTCAGCATTCAAGAACTAGTGCGTTTGTTATAGTTGATGGTTGTTACTAGTGTTTTATGGAAGTTTTCTGGTTTTGTACTCTAGTGATTTGGGTGTGAGGTTTCTATGATATTTCAGGAGCTGTTAGTAATTGAGGATTTGCTATCTGCCATGGTTGGAATTGAGGGGCGGTACATTTCAATCAAAAGAGTTCATGGGAAGGACCGTCAAGTTGCCTTTCAGGTTGATGCATCCATGGACTTGGTGCTGCAGGGGAGTCAGTAAGGCCACTGAATTCCGGTGTATTTGGTGATATGACCTGATTTGGATTTATTTAATGCATGCAGGAAATGGCCAAAATAATATTTCCTCTCTGTGAGAACTTTCTGGCAATTAGTCAGTTCGTTGAATTGAGATTGCAATTCAAAAATGGCTTTAAATCATGCCTTTGCTGCTGCACTAAGGGCTCTCCTTCTAGTAGGTGTTTCTGATATCTGGATTATTGGATTCTTGTAATTTAGGTAATAGTTTGTTGGTTGGTTGTGTTTGTTTCCTTGTAAGAGGGGAAGCTTTTATATGGGGTTGGAGGTGTCTCTGTAAATATATCATTCTTCTTGTGCCATTGTTGTGTGTTAGCATTTTGTTTCTTGAAGCACCATTGCCCTTCTAATTCATGTGCATAAACAATTGATATAAAAACCTCAAAACTAAGATCTTTTATTTGGGATTTTAGATATTTTGATCAATGAAAACTCCCATTGGAAATGATGCACCTGCTGTTTCCAGGCCTAGGTAAAGTAGAAGGGTTGATGTCAGGTGGATAGCTGGTCATAGAAGTAGGTCTATCAACAGGTATAAAGATCTACAGGTACCTGAGGTACTCAACCTTATTCAAAAGCATTTGGATCTGTTCAAAAATTGTGTCAAGTTCAGGTCTACTGTATTAGACCTGCTTATAGGTCGGGCTAGGTTGGTTACCTAATTGGGTGCTCAACAGGTACACGGTCAATATCAATATTACATCTCTACCATATATAATGCGAGTAGCAGGGGACAATTTTGCCCCTACAATTAGTTTTTCTAGGGCTTACAACCTTGGGTATTCAATGGAAGCGTTACTGTAGCAATACTGTTGTGTCGGCAGAGTAGTGTTACTGTAGCAGTATTGTTGTGTCAGCAACAATATCCGTTATTTCATTACAATTCAAGTCCAGAGTTTGGATCTGGAATCAATGGCTATAAATTGTAAGCTCTTCATCTTAGTTAGGAAGCTTGAATAGCGAGTAAATTACATCCTGGTTAGAGGCTTGGTTAGCAAGCTAGTTTGTCTGTGTTCTGTGGGGGCGTTACAACAGTCTGATCCTGCGTGTTCTGTTCATCTGTTGCGCCGGTTAATTTTAGAGTGTCACACCAAAATTTAGGTGGATTGGACACTCAAATGGGCCACAAAGTTGGGAGTAGTTTGTATGGGCCATCTGTTTTGTTCAATGCCTCCCTCCCTCCCTCTGTCTCTCTCTCTCTCAACCCCCCTCCATGCATACCACGCCCCTTATTATATTTATATAGTCAATATCCATTATATTCTAGTAACTTAACATTTAAGAATTGACCCTTTGTCTTCCTATTTCTATTGCTAAGCTTCCCTTCCTATCCCATAGCCGAGAACTCAATCTTGACCCTCTGACCAACGCACCTACGGTTCATTTGTGACATTTCTTCTTTATCTACTTCTTATTTGTTTTAATTTGTGTAGCCATTCATGCAAAAATTGCCCATTCAATGATCAAGATTGTTGATCTGATGGGCCCTGTTGTCGAAACGAGCTCGAAGAAGTATAGACCATCTAATGTGGACCATGGGGCCATTAATGAATGATCAGGATCACTAGACCATGGACTTCACTTGGAGATGGAGCTCACCCATCTTCAGCTTCTCCTATAGATACATGACATGCTTGTAGGGAAATTTGACTGTTGATCTAGCTGCCATCACATGAAGGGGCTACAACACCAAAATCACAATGATTTCTTGTATCTGTCATATTACCAGCTTGAAAAATGGACAAATTAAGAAAATTCGAACAAAAAAGAGCAATGTTCCACATTCAATAGGTAGAATTGCAACCGTATCAAATGAATAGTATTTTACAGTCAACATGATATTTGGGTTATGCTACACGCAGCTGTTGCTCACTAGGTCTTTTTGTTGCCTTAGATTTGATGGGTACCCAAACCCGATTGGATTCGGTTCTAATAACTTGAATATGGCACCTGACCCTAAACTCAACATGACTTGGATCCGATTCCCTTAGGCCAGTCTGGACTTGGGTACACCAGTACCTGACCTGAACCCAACCCATTGATCCATTTCAATTCCTTATTCGAACATGATTGGCGGAACATGATTCTTAGGACCAACCCCAAATAGTTGTGATAATGCTATTATCATAATGATGATCTTTAAGTGTTTCTTCATGCTAGGGACTAGGTCTAGGAGCCTCAGTTATAAGAAACAAAATGCTATAATCTTTAAGCACTTATACACCCACCCTGTATTGGTTCTGGGCTAGTATGCATACAAAAGCCCATTTTTATTTTTTTGCTTTTCCTTTTCATTTCATTACGAAAGGTAGCTTAGAAACTCGTCTCAACTAGATCTAGGCCTATTTGAAGATCAAAACATAGTATGTAAGTGCAATGAATCAAAGAATATTCTGTTTTGGTATGTTGTAGGGCCCACCATGATGATATGTTGTATATCCACTCCGTCCATTTGTTTTTCTGGCTCATTTTAGGATGCGGTCCAAATTAATCACATCCAAATCTCAGGTGGACCACACCACAAGAAACAGTGATGATTAAACGCTCACCATTAAAAACTTCCTAAGGCCCACCGCAATAAGATCTATAATGTTTTTTTGTCATCCAACTCGTTGATAAGGTCCATCAAAAACTGAATGAAGGGAAAATACAAAGATTAGCTTGATCCAAAAATTTTGTGGCCCACAAAAAGCTTTTAATGGTCATTCACCACTTTTTCTAGTGGTTTGGTCAATCCGAGATTTGGATCTTCTTAAGTTTTGGGATAACGTCCTTACATGATATGAAAAAATGGATGGACGGCGTGGATGTGAAACACATTCATCAAGATGGCCCCCACACGGTAAGGGTAACACCCACTAAGCTATCTACTACGTATTCTATATCCCTGCCGTCCATCCGTTTTGCCACCATTGTAGGGCATGAACCCAAAAATGAAGCAAATCCAATTCTCAGGTGGACCGTAAGAAATAACGGTGATTGACCATTAATGGGCCACGAAAGTTTCGGATCGAACTGATATTTGTTTTTTTCCTTTCATCCAGGTTTTTTTTTTACCTTGCGTTGGAAACATTACAGTGGGCCCAAGAAGTTTTTAATGAGAGGCGTTCAATCACCAATGTTTCCTATGGTATGGTCCGCCGAAGATTTTGATTTTTTTTTTATAATGACCTAAAATAATCTGTAAAAACGGATGAGCGGTGTTGATGTACAATAAATACGTCAATGTGGGCGGCACCTAATCGCCTTTTGCAGGAAGTTTCTACACTGGAAGTGAGGCGGGGCCACCATAGTTTTTGATAAATCCACTCCGTCCGTCTGTTTTTCTCAGATCATTTTGGGACATGGGAAGAAGAACGAGGTGAATAAAAAACTCAGTATGCCACACGAGGGAAAAGTGGGGAAAGAAATGCCTAATGTTCAAACATTTTTAGGGTCCACTTTGATGTTTATATGCCATCCAAACCGTTTACAAGGTCATTCCCACAAAAAAGCTTAGCCTGGTACAAACCTTTGTAGCCATACGAAGGGTTCGACAGTAGTCGTTCAATTCCCACTATTTCCTCTAGTCTGGCCCACTTAAGTTTTGGATCCACATCATTTTTTTTTATCTCATGTCCTAAAATAAGCTGGAAAAATAGATGGATCGGGTAGATTTGTCAAACATAACAGAGGCCCCATCTAGCTCCTCAGCGCAGGAACTTCCGGCTAAAGGCTGCGACATCCACAAGAAACCGCCTCTATTGATTCTCTAGCAGAGCGTGGTGGATGGGACGCAGGCATTTTGAAATTAGTTTACACTTGGCATACAATTACTAAAATCAAACCGTTCAAATTATTGTACAATATATAGATGTATCATGACTCAAAAATAAGATTACTTGATTATCTGACCATTTACTGTACGGACGAAAAATGAAAACTATCCAGTCCTAATCCCACAAACAAGCGTCCACGAATCAGAGGTTAGGATTATTCAAATAGTCTAATATTTGTCTCGTAGCTCGGAAACAGTGGGATTGATTTCTGGCAGCAACCACCATATACTTGGGCCATCAAAGGACTGTTCCTGATCATTTAAGGAAGATACAAATATAGTTAACAAGTACCTATTCAGAATTTCATAATTCTTACATTATCTAAATTTCATATGCACAAGTAAATATAATGAAGAAAAAGCGACGCCATCCAACTGCAATTACTACCAATAACCTGCCGAGCAAGATCCTCTCTGTCGTAAACTAGGGAATGTTTGGATGCACTATCCAATTGAATTGTGATTCCTAGTCTACTAAGGTGGAAATAATCTGTGCTTGAAAATGCTATGCATAACTTTTAATTTGTACCTGAAAAAAAAAATCAACTGAAATTTGAAGGCTGCTTCTTCATTATGAATGCAAGAAAACAATATTAAACTTTTGTCATTTCACAATTCAACTCACTTGTGCATCCAAATGCAGCCTAGGTCTGTTTTTACTTTATATCTGCAAAATCGGCTTTAGAGATTGATATCTGAGGACGTTATTCTAATCTTCAGCTACCTCAACCAGCTGCCCACAAACCCACTTCTTCTTAGATGAAGTATCGGATGAAGAATTCTCGGCTTCCCTTGCCAATACTTCTCCAGTCAACTCTCCTTCATGTGGCATGATCTCGCATTTTCCAGCACCATCGAGTTCAGGTGGATCGACTGGTTGATCTATCTTGCCCAACTGATTTACTGCACTGTCAGGATGTAATTGTGGTGGAAAGTAGTCATGGGTTCCTTCAGCATTTTGAATCGCAGGCAAAGATTCGCTCCCGTTTGTTAACTTATCCAAAGCATATTTGTCAAGATTGAAGTCTTCATAGTTACTGTTGCTTGAAGAGATGAGATGGGTTCCATCTACTTCTCTTTTACGTGGAATCACTTTGGTATTTTCTGTATCCAGGTCCTCATGGAAGTGGTTTACTGAGCTGTTGGAGTCGAAAGAATTGATCTTTGACTGTTAGATAATGTGAACTGTCTCGTCTCTACACCTTCAATCAACCTCGTTGCTTCGGCAATAAGCTTCCTGGTTTCCATAAGTGAAGCTCGGGCAAGTAGGCTTTTCATTGCGGCCACCTCCAGAGCCTTTGCAGCTTTCTCAGCTTCAGCAATCAGCAACCTGATTGCAGCAATAGCCGACAAATGTTAAAATAAGAAAAGGTGGAAAAGAAAATAAAAGAAAAGAAAAAAATACAAATATCAGAAAAATCCATTGCATTGAAATGTTGCACTACTAGAATCCAAAATCAAAACAAACCATCTACAAAAGGAAATCAACATTACTGAATTCTGCCCACAGAACCGAATTTAGTTATAATTATTCATCCAATAAAGTTGAAATAATCAAATTATGATTTCCTTAGCATTCGTATTGATGGTCTGGGCTAGTAATTGCAATTGCTTAACATTCAAGTTACTAGTTTGAGGGCTACTTCATCATTATGAATGCTAGGAACATCGTTATTTTCTCTCAATTCTTCTAGATTGAGCTGAATGTTCACAGTTCAATTCATTTGTGCTTCCAAATGTAGCAGAAGTGTGTTTCCATGAATCAGAAGTTTCAACGTAAGAAGAAAAGAGGTATTCGAGCACATCTGAACTCGAGACATTTGATAATTGTAGCATTGCTAGTAAACCCAAATGAAAAATGGCTTCCGAAAGACAAAATTAAATACTTACTTTGCTCTTTCTGTGACTTCCCTTTTCTTGGTTTCAATGGCTGTCCTCTCCTCTCTAATTTTCTTTATCATTTCCAACTTGGACTTGGCCAATGGATCTTTGTATGATGGTACATTTCTCTTTTTCCTAGACCCTACTTTCCCAGGACTTCTACCCTCAGCTTTAGTGCCGTTGTACCAATTGGTAGCTCTCTTCTTCGTAGTGCTCCTTCTCATAGACGGTGTTTCTCCAGTTGGTTTTCTTCTTGGTTTTCTTTCAGCTCCGACAGGCATGCCATGATACTTAGAGAGTGCAGAGCAAACCTGGTCTTGGTATCCCTAATAGGAGAAGTGAAGAAATTTTACAAAACTAAAGAGAATAGCACCCATGTAAGAATGAAAAGAGATATGAAACACGCCTCTTTAAGGTATCGGTATATGCCCTTACAAGATCAACCCATTTGGCAGAAATGGCCTCCGAGATCTTCCTCCACTGCTCTGGGGATTTCGATGCTCTTTTGTTGCCTTTTGGCCTTGGCATCAATTTGCTCCTCTCGACGCTCTCCAACCACTCCTCTTCAAGTTGTTTGTCCAAAATCTTATATGAATCCCACTGCAGTTCGTCTTCACCTTCATAGTGTTGGGGTCTTGTCTTCAACCTTGGACACCAGGGGGTGTCAGGTGCCCAGTGGGTTCAGGTCAGGCGCCCGATGTCACCCGGACATGGCTTCTGGAAATCTGAAAGTGCTGCTGGACAAGAATTGTCGGGTGCCCGACAAGGTTAGGCGGGCGCCTGAAATTCCCTGGATTTGTTGCTAGAACTCTTTGGATAGATTTGTTGATCTGTCGGGTGCCCGGCGAGATCGGGTCAGGTGCCCGACCGTGTCAATTGCAGTCTAGGTCGGTTGCACAGTTTTGCGCGGAATTTGTTTCTAATCTTGGTTTTCTCCTATTTAAAGGGGTGTAGAGCGGGATTAGGTAGGCCGCCAGAGGGGCCTTGTATCCTAGAGGAATTGAGAGAGTTCTAGGGTGAGAGAAAGAGCTTGGGGAAAGCTTGGAATTCTCTAGTATGAGGGAAATGGCTGTTTTTGTCCTTCTCATGCGAGAATTAGCTTTGTAAGCTTGGGGTTTCTCTTGTGGGCTTGGATCCGGGTAGGTTTTCTTCTATAATCTCTTGTAACTTCTGATTCATAGTGGATTGTTCACTTTGTGCCATGGTTTTTTTACCCGTGAGGGGTTTTTCCACGTAAAAATCGGATTGCCTTCTTGTGTGAATTGATTTGCTTGATCATTGTGTTTACCTTGTTGATCATTGATTTCTCGCTTCCGCTGTCGGATTGATCCCAACACATAGCCCTTCCTAGAAGCTTCTACAATCAAATTTTGCCATTCTAGATGACGTTTCTCTCTTAGATCATCAACCTTCCGTGGCGACGTTGCCATCCCATCCGAACTCCTAACCCGATTTTTACTCTTGTCTCCTCACTGCACAATTAAGAAAAAAGATAATCTATTTCACTGGTACAATAAGACCCATAAAAAATTAAAATAAAAAATAAAATAAACAATTAAGAACTCAGAAGCTAGTCTAGCAATTGATGAGGGCCCAACTAAAGGTTGACCTGAAACTCAATTTACTTTTCTCGGGTTTTAGAAACTCAATTTGATCGAATTGAATATATATATATATATATATATATTAATGAACGATATGGATGAAATAGATACATCATAGTGTAAATGGAATTTTCCCACATCTGTAAAGTCCCCTATGCCAACTGGATCATGTAAATGGAATTTTCCACATTAGATTTACATGCCAACCGTTGATTAGTCACAATATATAAACATAGCATAATGCTTATTCTGTGGTGATCCTAGTGATCTCTCTACAAATAGAATACAGTAGAGCCATCTCTCTACAGTACACTTTGCAAGATTATACACAATTAGGACCCTCCATCTGGAGGAATATATTACCAATGACCTATTTATAAAAAAAAAATTACTTCCTTCAGACAAATACAATCATAGCCATCAATTTTCTTTAATTTACCTCACCTGGTTTAGACCATTAAACATTTTTCTCTTCTACCACCCCTTTGAATGGCTAGGATCATCTGATCTATGTTTATTTTGAGCCATTTGCCTTCTATATTAGTTGATACATCATCTTGTCACATGTACTTTAAAGGGGCTTTGTAAAGCCCACAAGGCATGTGTAATAAATCTCATGCAAGCGCCACTCATGTGGGAGCATGGCACAATGAGCCTGAGATCCAATCCATCCATCATACAAGCACTAGTATATTGCTACCCTAGCCCAAGAATCAATTTGATCCACTGGTAAGGTGTGCCACATTTTGCAAAACAAATGTATAGCTCTGAATTAGGGCCCACATGCCGAGTGGACCAGATTTACATCTGAATTTTGGATAAGGAGATTGGAGATCGAGATTCGATGTACATCTGAAATTTCCACCAAGTATGCGGCATCTTTGCAACATAAGGGTAAGTTGGATTAAATTTTTACTCCAAGACCATGTATGGACTAGTTATTATGCATGTGTTTTTAGAAGTATTTCTACTAATATTACTATTTCATGTACTATAAAATCCGAACCTACAAAACCTATAGGATTTCAATTTGCAGTGTGTGAAAAATCGAATTGAATTGAATAAAAAATCCATCAATTCAATCTTATATCAATTCCAAAAAAATTGGGGTCAATTCAATTTCAATTCGAAATTTTAAAAATAAGATCAATTCAATTTCAATTTCAATTTCATCTAAAATCGAACCGATCGAATCGATGTGCAGCCCTACACCTGAGCCGTCTTGTACCATGCGTATGGGCTCAACAATGCTTCAAGCCTCTAACAAAAAAATGTCAACCAAAAAAGCCATTATGTCGACACATCACTTCTTTTGCTAAAACATGTAGTGTTGCAGGCATGTCCATGTAAATTGAAGCATGCATGCCATAAAAGACAAATCTTGATTAGATTAAAGAAAAGTTCAATGAAACTTTGAAGGACTAATGTGAAAATGACATTGGCATTTTTTATCAACAGGAAAAGCATGGCTCTAAAGATGGCCTTTAGATGGTAACCCTCCTGAGAGACTATGCATGCCAATTGCCAATCATATCGAATCGTTAGGTGGTCAAGTCCGACTTAATTCACGAATACAAAAAAATTGAGCTGAACTATGATGGAACCATGAAGCATTTTGTATTCAGTAACGGTAGTATAATCGAAGGAGATGTCTATGTAATTGCCACACCAGGTATTGTTTTGGCTTCTTCTCTTTTCAAAGTCATCAAGTTATGCCCATGATATACATGTTTCCTGTCTGATGATGGCGTTCTTCATAAAAAAAACATTTTTTTTTTTTAGAATGGTATTGATTTGTTTTATTTGTATCAGTTGACATCCTAAAGCTTCTTTTGCCTCAAGAGTGGAAAGAAATTCCTTATTTCAAGAGATTGGATAAACTAGTCGGAGTTCCAGTGATTAATGTTCACATATGGTTAGCAACAAATTCTTTCAAGTTTATGTGGATGTTTTCTCTTCTCATCGTGCATTCCATCATCTTCAAGTTTTACTTTCCATCGATAGTCAATCATCTTATCTTGGCTTAATGGACTGAAACTGAACAGCAGCTCCTTTCTTTTTCTTCCCGTTTTCTGTAATAATCAATTTGTTAAATTAGTATTATAATGCAATTTACTTCAAGTTATCTCATGCTTGAATATTTCACAGGTTTGACAGAAAGCTGAAAAACACATATGATCATCTACTTTTCAGCAGGTCTGTATACTCTGCCATTGATCCTTTTTTTTTTAATTTTTTTAATGCCGGATGGATGTTTAAGTATTTATATGCATGCATATAAGTTTGTATGTATGGATGTATGCATATAAAGTAGTTTATTTTAATAGGTCATATCACCCGCTTTATAATATTCTCATACTTGTAGGGTTCTAATTTTTTGTGTTTCTCTGTATCATATCGATAATAGCCCACAAGATTCAAATCATGTTTCTTCTTATGCATTTGGATTTTGGACAGAGAGACATTTAAAAAGACTGAAATTTGACCCAGACCAGATGAGGGCCTGATCCCGATTTGATTCTGGACTGGTTGAGTACTCAATTAAGCCATGTGAAATCTGATCATAAAAATTCTTCGAAGTTTTATAAGTTTTTCAAGTCCTAAGTTGATGCATAAAAGCTTGAGCTTTTTTAGCATTCTATTGAGATTTCTCTCTTAAAAGGATTGATGTGGTACTTCTTAACTCTCAATTGGGTCGAGTCAACTTGGCAAGTTTCGAGAGTATTCTTTATTTTTTATTTTATTTTCTTTTGTGATTTTTGGTTGTGCAAGATTGTTTGCTTATACTGACATTATACTGGTTTTGCTTTATTATTATTATTTTTTTCTTGCAGAAGTCCTCTTTTGAGTGTATATGCAGACATGTCAGTAACGTGCAAGGTAAAGCATTGTGCACAAAACTGACCCTTGAATTTGTGTGCTTTCAATCATCACCTTTACATTTTATATTGCTTTCTATGATTTCAAATGGGATATTTGTACCACTTCTTTTATTTCTTGCATCTCTCATTATGTGGAAGACTGATTGTTTTAATGGAAACTAATGTGTTTTAGCTGTTTTTCCCTCAAGCTCAAATTGTTATTTCATCATTAGAACTTTGTAATCATCCTTGCAGGAGTATTACGATCCCAACCACTCCATGCTGGAATTGGTTTTTGCACCTGCGGAAGAATGGATTGGACGCAGTGATTCTGAAATTATTGAAGCTACTATGAAAGAGCTTGCAAGACTCTGTCCCGATGAAATTGCTGCTGATCAAAGCAAAGCCAAGATTCTTAAATACCATGTCGTTAAAACACCACGGTGAGCTTGAAAATACATGGACTCCCTTTTTTCGTTTTAATCTTGAATCATGAAAAAAAAAAAAATGTTTCCAGTATAAGAAAAATATAAGGGCTTGAAAGGACAACTAATATTGGACAAAATAAGAGATTCTGGATGCTTCGTACCCCATGTATATAAGAGATTGGACAAAATAAGATATTGGGTTGGGTTTGGGTCTCACCTTTTGGACCTGGTTAAAATCAGGTATAGTTGGGTTCGGGTCATATATATATATATATATATATATATATATATATATATATATATATATATATATATATATATATATATATATATAAGGTTTCCTAAGCACACACATGTAAGAGAGCATGTTTTCACACCATGCACATGTCAAAGTGGCACATTTGTATGTGATCTAATAGTTCCATCAGTTGGGGCCAGCCATGTAAATGCTCTTATTTGTCCCAAACCCAACCTGAAACCTAGATCCAAAAATCCGATGGGTACCTAAACCTGATAGGATCTGGACTTGAACCCAGTCAACCCAGGTATGGGTGCTATAGGACCCGAACTGAACCTGACCTGAGCCCTAGGCCCATATCTCGCTGTAAGTACGAGACCAGGGGTTACATATTATGATATTTTCAAGCATTTGCCTATACAATTATATGATATTTTCAACAGATATTATTACATAAATAGAAGTTCATATAAGTTTATGATAGAGAAAATGAGACTGGATAGAAGTAGCATTGAATAGTATTTATTGATACCCCAATACGAGAAAAAGGCTAATGTTTGTTTTCTTTCCTGATACCCTAGTCAGCATAGGTCTGACAGAGATAATTTTCTAAAAAATGCTGTCTTCATTCCCTTCCAAAAAAAATTCTTGTGCTGTTTCAGGTCTGTTTACAAAACTGTGCCTAATTGTGAACCATGCTGTCCTCTACAAAGATCCCCAATAGAAGGGTTTTATTTGGCCGGTGACTACACAAAGCAGAAGTATTTGGCTTCCATGGAGGGTGCTGTTCTATCAGGGAAGCTCTGCGCACAGGCAATTGTTCAGGTAATGTGAGCAGGGATCCAATTCGGTTGAAAATTATTAACACGTCTCTGAAGAATGTCTTAGCTATGTGCCTGAAAAATGTTTTAACAAATGTTGACAGATTTCATCTGAATTTCTCATATGCACAAAAAAAAACAAAGTAGAAAAAAAAAAAAAAAAAAAAAAACCAAGAAGGAAAACTGGATGACCACTTCTTGGGCAATATTCCAAGAAATGATGGAAAGCCTTTGTTGGAAGGCGGAACGAACAAACAAAGAAATGAAAATGGTGAACATGGAAACTCCTGTGAAATGAAAGTCACCAGTCTTCTTGTGAGTTTTGTTCTCCATCAAGTGTGTAGGAGGGGGAAAATAATATGAACTAAGAATGCTGATATTTCTTTCCTGTTCCCCAAATTTTCTAATGAGATGCTTTCCTTGATCTAGCCCATCGTCACATGTAATCCTGGCATCTAACACTCACCTCCCACGTGAGATACACAAGGACAAGTTCATTAGTGTCTTAAACAAACAAATGGTTTTTCAACACTACAGCTAGAAAACCCACCATCTATCCCACCCCAGCCATGCAGTTGTATGATGATATTAACATTAAGGAAACAATAAAAGGATTTAGGTGTTTCTGATTGCCAGTTTTTAAGTTGTGGACGGTGTCTGTTCGTTACATTTTTTTTACAAATGAACATAATGGAACTCTCAGGACTGTGACTTGCTGGTCTCTTGGGCCCAAAGAAACACAGCGGCAGAGGCAAGTATTGCTTAGCCAAGCAACTGGGAGTTCCCAGAGCGATCATCAGGAGTTCAAAAGAAGATTTGGTTGCAAAGATTAATTTTTTGTCCAATTCCCTCGTTGATCCTAAAAGTTTGCATCCTGAGTGCTACACACACGTTCAATGTTCAGTTGGAAGAGGTTCTGTAAGTTTCTTGTTGGAGGACACTTTCCTTGTCCTTCTTTCAATAAGCTAGATTTACTTGATAACAAAGCTTATATACTGGATCTGTCGAATGGGGTACTACTCTAGAACCAACCCCAATGTCAATAAGTTCGGTTGAGGCTATTGAGGTTTTCAAATCATTACAGTGACATCCAATCTAAGATCAATGACCTTGGCCTAAAGCTACAATCAGATGGGCCTCTGCATCATCCTTTAAATATCCGGTGTGGTTTGCAAGGCCCTCTCTGGGATGGCTAAGGAACAGCACTGTATGAATCCTGACAAACCTGGACTTTGGATCTGATCTTGAATATGAAGGCCTGGTAACTAATCAGGCCAGGCCACAGCTGTAGCCGCAGTCAGTCTTAAGGACAATAAGATGGCCATAGTTCATATCATTTGTAAATGTTTTCATCAAACAGCCACAGGCTTGGGCCCAGTGGCAGCTAACTCCAGAAATAGCAGTTTCGAAAACTAGACCAGCAACTTCAACCTGTCAGGTTTATTTGTCAATTCGAGTCCGTCCAAGGAATGGTTGTACCATTTTCGTGTTATAACAAACTTGCTGGATGTAGTAATGTGATGCAAACTCCCGACTAGTTGGATGTACAATTAGTGTGTGAGCATTTCTCTCTACATAAAATAGTAGGGAAGACAAGTTATGGCTTTTGAGGGAAGCCAGAAGCTAGAGTGAGTGGCAGGGGCTCTGTCCGGGACCACTGTGATGTATGGGTTTTATCTATGCCGGCCATCATGAATCCATTAACTGGGGCTTTGCTATAGAAGATTTCTAAGCTATTTTCATTTCCAATTTCCTTAGAGAGTGGAGGTCAGCACTTGATAGGCCTAGGTAGGGTTGATTTTCATGCTTGGTCTGGGATGTCTTTTCTTGCTATTGTTTTGGGGTTCCTGTCAATTCTCTCTGTACAGCTCTTGTATTGCTTCTTCCTCTTCGAGTCGCACTGCCTTAGAGAAGCAGCGGATGTGAAAACAGGTTTGGAGACACAGCTGAGTTTAAATATTGGCTGAAGATGAGTTTGAAACCATCACAACTCTTCTCTTTAGAGGCTCCACACGATTTTAGCATTCTCAGTCTCTCTAGAAGTTGCACAGTTCAAGCGTATTACGCCTAAACAAATTAATATTGATCACAACCTTAGATCACAATATCCAACTCATAGGAGGCTCTAGACCATTGATCAATTAGGCCCACCTTACAGAATTCTTTACCTTTCTAAGCAATTAAATGGTGAAACACCACTTGCCATCTTACCATCTTAACCCAGAAATCACATAGATTAGCCTTTTATCCTCCGGTATTCACCTTTGCATCTTGCAACTTGGATGCGAAGCTGCTATGTGAAGATTGACAACATTGAAGTATCCTTGATCACCAAGCTGTGTGTATCAGCTAGGCACACCCATAAAGGCCTTGAGGTGGGTTTCCCTAAGAGACATTTCTGCTCTTTCCCAATGTATTTGGTCCACTTGAGTTTTGGAAGTTTTGGCTTGTGCCCAAACAATGGATGGGAGTGGATGCAAAATGTACATCAAGGTGGGACCCACAGCTTCTTGTTGCATGGTTTGCCTACAACATTCTCCCTGTCCTTGAAACTGTGTGGGGACCACCTTGAGCTGTGTATGCCATCCAACCTGTCCATCAGGTGTGCCTCATGTTCACACCCACACCTTTGGGACAATGGTAGACTGAGTGAAGATGACTTCGTCTCAAAACTGAGGTCCCAGTATCGGTTCCCAACAGTGTAGGTGTGTGTACTAACCCATTAACTATGTGATCAACGATCGGATGGACCTAACTATGTGATCTCACCCATTAACTTTGGACACACAAAGCATTCTCTCCAACCGTTTGTTTGATGGCAACAGATCAGGCCGTTAGGATCTGATTACACCCAAATCCTAGTTTTGCCACGTGCCAATGTCGGCTGTGTCTGGGTCATTCATCAATGGCCCACCTAACTGTACCATTGTTAAAAAATCAGGCCAGTCACTTCATTCTTAGGTGACCAATCGTCCATTTTTAACTTGAACAACCTTGCGACCCACCTGATGTCGCCTCTTTCCTGATTTTTGGACCAAAGCATAGGCCAAGTGGGGCCAACATGATGAAAATTCCGGTTCTGTCATCAAAATGGACCAAATCTGATTTCTAAGAGAGAGAGAGGAACTATTGTTCTAGTGGGCCACTAAGTGGATAGGATTGATGCGCAGTTATCAAATGTGCGATTGAAATAAAAGGTTCAATGGTCCAAATTCAACTAGAGGAACCAGATGATTAAGATGTTTGCCACATGTACGGTGAAGAAGGAACCAAACACGGATGTTTGCCACATGTACGGTGAAAGAGGGACCAAACACGAACGCATGGTTTGGCTGGTGACCCCTAAACCAGCTAGCTAGTTGGTGGAAAAGTTCGTGGGCCCCACCATGATGTATGTTTTTAATTCTACCCCATCCATATATTTTGCCAAATCAGCTAAAAAAAAATTTGAGGGGAGCGGATTAGGTGAGACCCGGATCCATCGAGGTGGGTGGGACTCTTGACTGTGGGGCTCACAGTGATGTATGTGCCTTAAATCCACACCGCAGCGTGATACCAAAAATGATTGTGCCTTAAATCCACACCGTCCAACCATTTTGAAACTCATTTTAGGGCATGATCCCAAAAATGAAGCTGACTCAAATCTTAGGTAGACAACACCACAGGAATCAGCCATGATTGAATCCTTAACATTCAAAACTTCATGGATTCCAACCGGAAAGTTTATTTTCCATCCAAACTGTTGATAAGGTCACAAACGCATACATACGTTATACAACATGTACACCACAACCACACACACCCCACACTTCACACGTGTGGCCATTAAAAACTGCATTTTCACGAGTCTGCCCATTTTAAGACCTAAAATCAAACAAAATCCATCCTTTTGGCCAGCAAGTAGACATTAAACCCATTTTAGGACCTATCTTTTAAATATTTCTAAATAGCGCCATATCTTTTGAATACGTCTAAATAGTGCCCTATCTTTTGATATATTACAAAATAATACCTAACTTTTGAAATTTTCTAAATAGGCCTTATCTTCGGATTTAGTGACAAATAGACTTATCTTCTGAATATTTATAAATGGTGCCCCATCTTTTATCCAAGTCCAACTATCCATCCATGACTATGTAAATACATCCATACATGATGATGCACAAATGCATGCATTCATACACTAATATATTAATCCATCGATACTTACCTGTGTACATTCATACAAATATACATGTCTCCATTCATTCGTCCATTCATCCATGCATGCATGCACTAATACATCCATCCATCCATCCATGCATACAAACATGCATCTATAATTCATCCATACATGCAAATTCATTCTTCCATAAATAATGCCCTATCTTTTGTTGATTATTTCTAAATAACACCATATCTTTTGTTTTAATACATAATAGTGCCTTATCTTTTAAATATTGTCCTCCCTTTAGAATATTTCTAAAGGCAGCCCTGCACACACCACCACATGGACCCACAATGAAAACGGCCTCAATAATACGAAGGGTGTGGATCACTAAAATGGCCCAGATTATATGAAGGGGTTAGGTCACTTAAAAGGAGCCAACAATGTAAATAATTTAGATCACTCCAAACAATCCATGCATTTCAAAAGGTTAACCCAATTGGATCACTTCGAATGAACTACGCATTTTAAGAGGTTGGCCCATCCTACAAATGGTTTGGTTAGTGAAAATGGGACCATTGTTATAAGTACTACACATCATTAGAAGCGAGTTGGGTGATTAACAATTTTGGTTACAACAAAGTGACCTAACCATAAGAACGGTTTCTACTAGTAAAGAGGGAACAAGAGATATTAATGGTTTTGGCAATTGAAAACAAGCTCATCATGCATGACCTATGTACTCAACCGTCTCAAATGGGTGAAAATACAATTACAGATCCACTAAGGGGTGACACTCGACTATTTGGATCACTAATATGGGCCTTAGCATAATCATGGTTTGACTGTAGTGGTTCATCAA
This sequence comes from Liriodendron chinense, assembly GCA_003013855.2. Classification (NCBI taxonomy): domain Eukaryota; kingdom Viridiplantae; phylum Streptophyta; class Magnoliopsida; order Magnoliales; family Magnoliaceae; genus Liriodendron; species Liriodendron chinense. The sequence continues at coordinate 21,256 of PVNU02000736.1, read as the reverse complement.
TCCTACCAACACAGGCCATAAAACATTCGCTTCGATTGTTGAAAATGAGTCTTAATATATCAATTAATTTGGATCACTGAAAAATGCCTCAATAATACAAAGGGTTCTGATCACGAAAATGGCCCAAATTATGGAAAGGGTTTGGATCAGTTTGCATAGATTGTTGAAACATGGGCCTTAGCATATCAATTGATTTGGATAATTGAAAATGGCCTCACTAATACAAAGGGTGTGGATCACTAAAATGGCCCCAATTGTATGAAGAGTGTTGGCCCATCTTATAAATGGTTTGGTTACCGAAAATGGGACTATTCCTATAAATAGTTCGCATCACTAGAAGCGAGTGAGTGATTAACGGTTTTGGTCACTATAAAGGGCACAACCATAATAATGGTTTCTACCGGTAAAAACGAAACAAGAGATATTAATGGTTTAGGTAATTCAATATGGACCCATTATGCATAACTCATGCACTTAATTGTTTCAAATGGGTGAAAACACAATAACAGATCCACCGAGTTTTGTATCGCATTGACTATTTGGATCTCTAGACATGGGCCTTAGCATAATATTCATGGTTGACATTAGTGGGCATATCAATTCAACCAACACATGCCATAAAAAATTTGCTTGGATTGTTGAACATGAGCCTAAGCATATCAATTAATTTAGATCACTAAAAATGGCCCGAATAATACTAAGGGTGTGGATCACTAAAATGGCTAAAATTATATGAAGGGTTTGGATCACTTAAAAATAACCAATAATATGAACAATTTGGATAACTCCAAACAACCTACACATTTCAAAAGGTTAGCCCTATTCGAACACTTAAATGGCCCAAGCATTTCAAAAGGTTGGCCCATCTTACAAATGGCTTGGCTACTGAAAATGGGACCATTCCTATAAATAGTTTACATCACTAGAAGCATATGAATGATAAAAAATTTTGGTCACTACGAAGGGATCAAACCACAAGAACATTTCTGCAAGTAAAAACGAAACTAGAGATACTAATGGTTTGGATAATTGAAGATGGACCCATTGTGCATGACTCATGAACTCAATTATTTCAAATGGGTGAAAACAAAATAAAAGATCCTCTGAGCTTTGTATCACATCGACTATTTGGATCACTAGACATGGGCCTTGGCATAACATTCATGGTTGACATTAGTAGTATATCAATTCAACCAACATGGGTTATAAAACATTTGCTTGGATTGTTGAACATGAACATAAGCATATCAATTAATTTGGATCACTAAAAATGGCCTCAACACTACAAATGGTTTGGATCACTGAAACAGGCCAAATTACGTAAAGGGTTTGAATCACTATGCTTGGATTGTTGAAATATGGGACTTAGCATATCAATTGATTTGGATCACTGAAAATGGCCTCAAGAATACGAATGGTGTGATTCACTAAAATGACTCAAATTATATAAAGGGTTTGGACAACTACAAAGGACCCCGACCGTAAGAACCGTTTCTACCAGTAAAAACAAACAAGAGATATTAATGATTTGGATAATTGAAAATAGGCCCTTCGTGCATCACTCATGCATGCAATTGTCTCCAATGGGTGAAAACACAATTACAGATCCACCAAGGGTTGTGTCACAAAACAGGTCAAACCATATGAACGGTTTTAGATTGTCGAAAACAAACTCTACCATATTAATAATTTGAATCACCAAAAACTTGCTAATCGTATGATTAGTTTGGATTGCTGAAAATGAGCACAATGATATGTCAAGATTCCTCCCATAATGAATTTTTGTGCTTGTGTAACCCAATAAAGAGTATAAAACATTAATTCATTGGTTTGGTAAGCAGAAGCCTAAGTTTACCAATTGGTTTTAATCCAATTAGATGGCAGGGTTTAGATCACTTAAAACAGCCAAACATGTGAACGGTTTTGATCCCTTGATTAGGTGCACGCATATCAAAGGTTTGTTGTCACTAAAAACAAGCCCAATCATAAGCGAAAATGGGACCATTACTATAAATTGCCCATGTCAATATAAGCGAGCTGATGATTAACGGTTTAGGTCACAAAGGAACCGAACCATAAGAATGGTTTCTGCCAGTAAAACAAGAACAAGACATTAACAGTTTGGATAATTGAAAATGGGCCCATTGTGCATGACTCATGCACACAATTGTCTTAAATGGGAGAAGACAAAATTACAGATCCACCAAGAATATCATATCAACTACTCGGATCACTAAATATGGGCCTCATCAATCATCATACTCATGGCTAACATTGTGGCATATCAATCTAGCCAACATGGGCTACAAAACATTTACTTGGATTGTTGAAGATGAGCCTCAGCATATCAATTAATTTGGGTCACTAAAGATAGCCGCAATAATATAAAGGGTTTGGATCACTAAAACGGCCCAAATTATGTAAAGCATTTGGATCCCTTTACTTGGATTGTTGAAACATAGGCCTTAGTATATCAATTGATCTTCATCACTAAAAACGGCCTCAATAATAGGAAGGGTGTGTGGATCACTAAAATGGCCAAAATTATATAAAAGGTTTGGATCACTTAAGAAGAACTAGTAAAATGAACAATTTGAATCACTCCAAACAACCCAAGCATTTCAAAAGGGTAGCCCAATTTCAAAATGTAGGCTCATGTATATGGTTTGGTAGGTAACAATGGGACCATTGTAAATGGGTTCGTTGGCGAAAATGGATCACTATTGCGAAAATCGTTGACCATTGTAAACAGCTCTGCTTTGCATCATTTGGGCTAGTTGACTCATCAGGTCAACAAGACGTACAAAAAATTGCCAACGGTCAACTGCCACATGTTGCCCATCTTATTGTTCCCCAGCCTGGTATTTTAACCTGGTCATTTATGTACGACTGTAGGTATTTTAAGCAGTACTGTAGAGACATTTAGGACTGTGAGTCTGCAATGATTCCTTTGCTGCTTTTGTTGACATCTTCTTAACTTGAAGAATCATCCAATGTTTCAATCAAGCGTGAATGAATCCCATATGCCACTATTTGGGCCACATCTCTGCTCCTTGAAGATGCAAAACAATATGGATGCATCCATTACCATAGTAATAAAATTACTTTTTCTTTTTCATTTGTTTGGAAAAATATAGATGGAAAGAAAAAGTAATTGAAAAATATAGACAATTTACCTTTCCAAAAAAAATATATAGATAATTTATTCTAGAAAACAGAAAATGTGATTTGAATTTTTTGGCGAAGTTTTTAATCCCTTAACAGAAAGCTGAACCACGAAACAGGCAGAACATTTTTACTAAAGTATTTAATCCTCTACAGAGAGCCAAACTATGAAACAGGCTGACACCAAATAGCTGGGACAAGGCTATAATGAAGGTGGTGCTAGGGATTTTTACTTATGTGATAATAGCAGGCTGGATCATGTCTTGAGTACCATTTGGTAAATGATATCAATCCTATCAGATTTGAACGCTCTGGATGTCACCTTCCTGTTTAAGCACATGTTCCATCTTTTGAGGTTTTTATTTTTATTTTTTATTTTTTATTTTAACTAGGCATAATTGTGATTTAAGTGGTGGAAGCACTGCTTTAGCATGACAGAATCTGTTGTGGGAAGTATGAGCTCGCCAAAATCCCTTCTCAAACGGGCCCTAAATATTAGTATATATTTTTGTACTATTTTAAACTAATTACAAACATTTCTATCTTATATTGAATCGGATTCTAGAATTATTCTTCGAACGGCAGCCATGCTTCCTAAATTTTGAGAATAGTTGAATTTGAATCTAAACCACCATTACCACAATATGTATATGTCTAGCATGATTGCAACCTTCCATAAAAACTTTCAGCTCAATCATGGGTTAATTTGGAGCCTGGACTGATTAAGAGAAAAAGTTTCCTATTATTAATGTTTCTACCCTGACTTTGTGGTGTATGTGGATGATTAAGCCACGCAATATATTAAGCAATTAACATGTGCATATTGATAACCATCAGCTGAAAACACAAGGGTTTCTCTCATTATTGACAAACATGGTCTAATTAGACTTGCTGGTACTGACACTTTAAAGTTGTACCTATTAATACAGATATGTTGTGAGACTTATTTTCATCCTAAGGTTTTATTTATATCTCAAAGGCATTCTTGAAATTCTCCCAAAAAACAATGGCCAAGTTCTCACCCAGTGAAGCTGTCACTCTAATTTTTTTAAAGACCCAAAACAAAACTAGAACAAATCCTTTAACAGATCCAAAAGGTGGCACCCCAACCCAACCCAATTTATTAATGGATCTAAAAATTGGATTGGGACTCGCTAAAGTTGAGTTGGGTATGGATACCTGTCAACAAAAACCCTAGGGACCATCCTTTTCTTTTTATTCTTTTTTTTTCCCAGATGATCCTTACTTTGATTCCCACCATTTTAGTGATCCTTACACAATGCATCCCATCTTTGGCATTAAACTAAAGTGTTGTTTGTCAAGTTCTGAACATTTCTCATAGCACAAAGTGGGTTGAAGATCTTTTCTCGTATCAAAGTAACTTAAGCCCCCTTTCAGCAGTCTAGTCCACATGTAACTGTGCACATTTGGCAACTGTTTCTTAAGCGATGAAGTGTCTTTGTTTCGTATATGATAATATAGAGAGAGAACTTTAGCAAGGAGACCAAAAAGGTTGCAACTTTATTGACTTCCAATGGAATGCTGACAGAGTGGTTGTTCTACAGTAGTAATTCCATAGGTTTGAAATTACAAAAATGGATTTCTATCAATACATCCCAGATCTGGATCTAAATATTTTGAAAACCACCAGAGGATGTAACAAAAACTTAAAAGATTGGATTGTAGGTGAACACCTAGCAGTATTCACATGCCAAAACCTCCTATTCTTCTACGACATGCAAAGAAAGGCCTCGATCAATTTTCATTCATCAATAATAATACACAATTGTCATACTTAGAGCCATGGTGCAAAGCCCCTTTGCAAACCTAAATACAGAGAAGATAAAAAAATATTTGCACTTCTACTATTTTAGACTTAAACCATAACATAAACCAATGAAATGGACACATGGATAACGAAGTCTTAATGAAAAAACTAAAGAAAATTGTAAAAAAGACTCCAAATTTCACCTTGCATATGAGATTTGTGTACATAACCATATTGCCCGAGTGCTATACATTGATATGTATGATAAGGGTACCCATTGGGGTATTTTGGGCATTATTGGCAACTGGTTAGTTTTTAGTAATCTCCCATCATGTTTTAACAGGCACAGAGTGCAACTTATTTAAGAACCTAGTTCAAAACTGTCCATGCAGAGTACAAGTGGTTAATGTGATGCATGAGAAGAAGAAAGGAAGAGGTACATGTAATGATCTAACATAGGAGAAGAAAGGCAGAGGTGCAAACCAAGCTATGGGCCAATTGTGAATGGAGTATAGCCCCAAAATTCACATTCATCTGCACAAATTTTATCACTAAGTGTGGCTGTTGGTCTTAATAATATCAGCTTTTAATGGGTTTGCAAACCTTTTTTGAGAACATTATCTTCAGGTTTGCTAATTCCACCTGCCTTGGTGCCATACCCATCGATACGTTGTCAACATCTATTTGAGGTCTGAGCATTCCACAGCTTGGAAACAATGCTTAGATCTTCTGCCTAAAAAATAAGCCAATTTCACTCCTATGGTGGGCCACAATTTACAAAGTAAACTCGTAGTTAAAACAATTTACTTAGTTGTCCATATGTTTCATATGGGCCCATCTTGGTGTTAAATGGCATCATCTTTAAGCTAGAGGATACACAGTAACTCGCCTAATGGAAAGCTCAGACCCCACACACATGCTTCATATTGGCACATGTGCCCGAAAGTGGATGGGAAAGCTTCCACACAGGTGCAGAATTAGCAAACCTTGTGTCATTGCTCTATTTATTTCTTGTACTCGCTTTTCTCTACTTTGAAAAAAAAAATGGACAAATTCTGATCCATGTGATTTATTTATTTATTTATTTATTTGGGAAAGCAAGTGAGCAAACTCTCTTATTACTTACTCAGGGCTAAGCCTGAAAAGATAGAACACGCGGGGCAAACCCTAGAAGAAAGAAAAAGGAATTGCCACCCACACCTCGGTAGTAGGGTAGAAGAGGAATCAAGAAGAAAAGAAAAGAAAAGAAAGAGGGGGAAAGAGGAAAGAAAGACCACAAAGGAACGGACAAACCAACAACTCGGGCCAAGTGTCAAATAAGATCAGAAAGCTCAGCCTCAGTAACAAATCTGGAAGTGGAATGCAGATGAAGGGCGGTAAGCCTAGATATAATAGCCCGCAAAATGTACCGAAGAAGCAGACAATTTCGAAGCCCGTTTTATAGGTTATGAAAGAAAAAGAAAAAAAAAATTGCAGATTGGTTAAGAGCAAAGATGGCAGACACTACTTGGAGGGCCTACTGAATAAGTTTCTGTGTGTGTGCCTTGGGGAGTCCCATCACACTGTCAGTCGTTGCCACTGCATACATCTGTTTATTCTCGTGTGTTAGTGAATAGGCCTTTGCCAACCAAAGACACAACCCATTCAAGAAAGTTAAAAAAAGAAAAGAAAAGCAAAAGCTTAAGAAGAGGAAGGATAGCAAACCACTACTTGAACAAAGGGCGATGGCAGCTGATGTTCCAAATGCAAGCCACCTGCGACATTTAGTGCAACATTCTCCTCTATCTGAAGCGGAAAACCATGTGCTTATTCATCAATGGGAGTAAGAAGCACATAACTAGAGCACGTTTGTGTTAGGCTTACAAAGTTCCCAATTACCTCATTTGGAATGTCATGGAATAATAATAAGGAAACACTTAGATTACTTCAGAATATAAAATCACAACAGGTGATAATCCACAAAAGCCATACACGGAAAGTTGGTGAGACACTGTCACACTGGCACAGCAAGGCTACGACACTGGGACAACAATTACACTTAAAATTATCAAGTGTCAGACATCAGTGCAGTACCCATTCCAAGTGTCCAGGTAACAGTCTACAACAAGCAGTCTTCTTATAAATCCAAAATTTCTATTCAATTTTAATCCCAAGGAAGGTGATTCTCTTTAACTTGAGAGTTCTATTATGAAGAATCATACATGAAGCTAGTAAGCACTCAAAAAGTCTGGCCAAGGGTTTCAAGATCATGAATGGTGCAGAAGTTGGTGTTATCTTATCAAAAGAGTTATCAGATGGAATGGCGAGCAAATCCCAAGACTTGAACATTCTAGAATTTCTCTATTATGGATTGGGGGGTGATGATTGCATGTAATATCCTAAGAATGCTTCACATGTCATTTTTATGTGAAGTATAAACAAGTAGATTTGACTGTTTCATCATCTCACCGAGATAAGCAAAATAACATCTCAATATATTCAGCAAATAACAAGTATAAACTGCATGTTTGTGTATAATAAATTAATTAACATGTAATTTTTTTGCACATTAACAAGGTCCAAATGAAGCAAATCAACAAATGTGACTACTAAATAACACCTAGTAGTTCTATTCATTCAACTAATTACTCAAGAAAATTGCAATCTTCTAACCATGCTGGATACAACCAGTTTAACACAGGTCCCATGCAATGTTCAAAAACTTGCAATTGGCTAGAAATTCAATCAATGTAGCTTGGTTTGTCTAGACGCTATGACAAATCCAAACTCCAATTTCTCATGAATGCAGTAACCCGTTTCATTGGCTCAGTCAAGTGAAAGTTGGAAGCTGAAACCAATTTCTAAGTCCAAGTTTTTTTACTGTTCCATACAAGCAAAATAATTATAATCAAAGAAAACCTCTGCTTTGTCCACTGCTCCTTTTCTGTTGCCCATTTTCAGGTTCGTAACAAGTACAGATCCCACTGTTGATGCATGCGCCCAGAATAGCCTACAAAACCATGTCAGACAATTCTTGCTGTCATGACTGCCAAATTCAACTAAGCAACACTCTTGATTACTGCCAATCAAGTACATCTTAACTCTTTTTTATTCCCGTTACCAATCTTATTTTCAGCCAAAATTATATTTATACATTACTTTCTGAAAAATTGTTGTGTCCGATGCATGTGTTCGATGCATGACAGTGGTAAAATTGCGCAAGAATTGATTTACATATCCAAATCAAATAATTTGAATTTCAAGTTAAATAAGCACCTTTATATGATAAAACCTCCAAAGATATGTGGCAGACTTGATAAACAAGACTGACTAATGGATTGGAGCAACACATGCTAAAGAGAAATAGCGCAACTAATGTTAGAAACTAGAGAAACCAATGCTATGAAATATCAAATAACTCAATCAATTATCCATCCCCTTTTGTTCATACATATGGCCTATTTGTATAACCTTTACACAAATCACCATTTAATACTAAACAACAATAAAAGAATCCTAATGATCATAGAAGCCTTTAGGTCTAATGTTATAAACTAGAGAAACCAATGCTATGGAATATCAAATAACTCAATCAATTATCCATCCCCTTGTGTTCATACATATGACCTATTTGTATAACCTTTACACAAATCACCATTTAATACTAAACAACAATAAAAGAATCCTATTGATCATAGAAGCCTTTTCCTAAACTATCGCTAAAGAAGAAGCTGAAAGTTAGCAATTAAAGACTATTACCAAAAGTAGCAATCAGCTATATAAGGCCTCTTAGCTTCATCTAATGGGTATAAAGGACATTAAATAGTAGAGATACTGAGAGCAAATATGGAGACTACATGTAGTGGTGGTACACTAGAGACTTGCTCTAGTATAGAGCATTAGCTTTATGGAAAGGGTGCGAACGATGGAAGTGACATTCCCTATAGTAATTGTTCATGGCGTTGGTGATTGATGGTGTATGAGATTCTAGGGGGACATGCAGAAATTTTTTGGTCAAGTTCATCCTTGTTTACTCCACGTGATACTTGGCAAAGATGTGATTGTATCCAATGCTATTATTTTATGGGCAACGAGTTGTGGTGTATATTTTGAAGTTTCAGAGCAAACTTAATGATCGAAGTTGTGAATTCAATATCCTTATGGAAAAGTTGAATAGTTGACAGTCACGCACCAAAAAAATTTACATGTGGAAGTGAAGTCTAGATGAGAAGGGGTCTTCTCAGTGAAATTTGTTTGCTTTGAACTCATGGAGGGTCCTACCAAGCTTGTGAACACTTCAATTGCATACATTTCTCACTGCCCTACCTCCGGTTCTTTCTTTTGGCTGGCTAGCGGGGAAGGACTAATCTCATTATCAATCACTTAACGAGTAGGAACATGACTATCACAAATTTGTGTATATTGAATTTTTTGCCTTGAAGATGAAGAATCAATTGAATATTTGTTTATGCATTGCGATTATGCGAAGGGACAATTTAGGCTTTTCTTCAAAAGTGACCAATGTGTTAAAAAATGTAATGTATTGACTGATAATGGTAACAGAGCACACCTTTGCATGAAACAGGGTCGAAACAGTCTTTTCCAAAAAAGAAAAAGAAAAAGGAAAACAAAGAATGGTCATAACAGTGTATGGGCCATACCAACACCCTTATGCCTCCATGCCGTTACACATATATATGCCCCATTTTGAGGGCTGTTTTGTGATTTTTCTCATGTTTTTCTCCTCCCCAGGATGACCTGACCCATGGCCACATCTAGCTATAATAATTCTTATTTAATCTAATCATATTAGTGCTAGTTTGATATGATCATCACATATAGATGTTCATTCAAGAAGTTTTGTTCTTAAATTATTATGTGAGTGAACATAGATTTGGCTTTTTAATTTTTGCTTCTCATGGATGATGCTTTTCATTTTTTTTTTTTTAGGGGAATTGAGACTGACTGATCCACAAGAACTCACACGAGACAAGGTTGAAGGGCTTTCTCTATAACCCTCAAATGAAAGAATCATATTAATAATAGACCAAATTACAAAAAAGCCCCTTCATACCCAAAACAGCCCAACATAGGCCAGGGGCAAAAAAGGAAAAACATAAAAGCAAAAATACATACGATACATGACTTAATACTAAATTCAATTAATTTGGAGCTGGTGATCCATGAAGGGATAATATGAGAAAAGCCATGAAACAAAGAAGAAGCATGCCAATTCGTAAAAAGTTTAATTCATGGATTTCCCTGTCTCTTCTATGCAGGGGTGGCATTGGGTCGGGTTGGTGAGTGGGTCAACTAGTCCAATCCACTTCTGAGGCAAGTTTGGGTCAAGTTAAATGGATAACAGATAGCATAAGTTGAAACCTAACTGACCCGATGCATCTGTGTACCTTATCAATGGGCTGGACAAGATGACGCAATCCAACCTGGCCCAATACCAGAAACAAACTAATAGAAGTACAGACACATGTATGATGTATGTATGTATCACTAACTGGGTCGGGCTGGGCATACCTTTTGCCCCATATTCCCTTCTTAAACGTGAATTGGGTGAGGTCACTCTAGCCTGACCTGATTGCGAATGCAGGGGTTTGGATGAGCTTGGGGTTGATGAATTTTATATGTGGTTAGTTTTAGCCACAGGGTAATGGATTGAAGGTCTGGTTTGGGTAAGAATTCTTAACTCATTAATAAATGGGTCAGGCTTGGGCTGACTTGCAGTTCCATTACAGTGCTTAGTTGAATCTGGCACTGATGACGGCAAGAACTGTCTGACATGGTTTTGCAGGTTATTCTGGGGGCATGCATTAATAGTGGGATCTGTACTTGTTACAAACCTCAAAAAAGGCGCCAGAAAAGAAGCAGTGGACAAAGCAAAGTTTTTCTCTAATTCTAATTATTTTGCTTGTATTTAACAATAAAAAAAATTGGGACTTGACTCGGAAATTGGTATTTCAGCTTCCAACTTTCACTTGACTGAGCCAATGAAATGGGTTACCGCTTTTATGAGAAATTGGGGTTTGGATTTGTTATAGAGTCTAGCCAAATCAAACTAAATTGATCGAATTACTAGCCAATTGCAAGTTTTTGAACATTGCATGTGACCTGTATTAAACTGGTCATATCCAACATGTCTAGAAGATTGCAATTTTCTTGAGTATTTGTTGAATGTATAGGACTACTCGTACAGGTGTTATTCAGTAATCACGTTTGGTTCATTTGAAGCATTCTTATGATATTACATGCAATCATCACCCTCCAATCCATAAAAGTGAAGTGCCTTTTTAAGCTCCCTTGAAGAGTCCTACAAGTAAATAAAGGCGCCGCTATGCATATGTGAACTCCTAAACAATTATCAACTACGTCACTAAAATCACACCAATAGAATGATCTAAACATCCAAAGGTTGACCATATAAATGAATAGTTAAGAGACTTTAACAAGTGCTTGATTGCAATCCTTACATTTGTGGCCCACCTGAGGCACGAAATTTTCTCATTCTTAGCAAATGTAAATATTTCAACAGGCTTATTACAATAATTTTGTTAACTATCACATATGTGATATGTACACTAATTTAGGATATTAAAGCATATTTGAAATATACCATGTTCCCATCAATATATAAAAAATTCCAATGCATTCCCATTCCTCCTTTACTCTCATCCAAACAAAATATTTGGATTTCAAATTCATTTCATTTACTCTCATTCAAGCACAATTGAGTTAGCCATTTACTCCCAACTCATTAACCTCCAATTCCATTTCCCATTTACCTCCATTTACAAGCTCCCAAACGATGGACAGAGCTGTCGGTCAAGACCTTGGAAATGGACATTTATTGCGAGTCGACATTCACGTCTTTTCAAGAAATGGAAATTAAATTCCATGGTTACTTTTTTACACAAACAGCAGCCAGATCAAATTCCAACAAAATAGAATTCTCTAATCATTTCCATACTCTCAATCCAAACACCTGCTAAAATAAAAAAAGGCACACGTGTGCATGCACACATCTACACATGACTACCACAGAATACACATTCTCAACACAGCAACAGCAATGAGATAACTTCTCCTTCTCTCTCGATGTATCTCTAGTTAGTCTGACCACCTCTCCCTGGGTCTATGACTGGCCTTTGAGGCCTTCTCAACAACATAGATGATAGATCATCTGGAAGCATGGATGGATTTGCTGACGTCGATGTATCATCATTTGAAATGGGTGGATTTGCTGATGTGGATGTGTCATCATTTGATCCTACAATTTCCTTGGTCATCCATGATTGCAGCACATGCCACATTAATCCTCATATCCTCGCCTGGTCCCAACTCTAACAGCATGGAATTTTGCTCATCTACTGAAATAATATAAGGTCAGAATATGTCAAATTGCAAGACCAGGCTCAGCAGTTTGTGTTGGGAAAGAAATGAGGGCTGAGTTGATTTCATAACAACAACCGAATGGTTGACACCGCACTTTGGGCAGTTTGAACCAAGGTGGAACTAAGGTGTATTAGATTTTTTAAGCCTCCTTTATCTGTATCTTAACTCCACATTGTCCAGCTGTGTGCCCCCATGTTTGGACTTCATTACTCTTAAGTACAAAACTAGGAACAATGTCGAAGGCAGGCCATTCCACTTGTTTGGAGGTTTGGGCAGGTTTTTACAGTCCTACATTGCAGTTAGCTGTGCCAGATGACACCCTTGTAATTCATGATTCTTGGTTTTTCAAAGGGAGCCAGTTATTTAATACTGAACAGAGAACTCGTCAACTCACAATGCCAGAATCAGATTGGTTGAACAATCCCAACCTCTGATTCGGGACCGCTTGTTGTTGAAATAGGGCCATTACATATTTCCTCACTTCAATTGCAGCCCATAACACTGCTTAATGATAAATTCTTGGTTCATGAATGATACATAGAAGTTGGCTAAATTCTTGGTTCATGAATGATACATGGAAGCTGGCACCTGTAATTTAGATGGTTAAATTCAAATTACTTGTATGACACATGCAACTTCTATGTGATTTTTAAATGCACCCATATCGGCCAGATGTACATCAATTTCAGTAGTGACCAGGCTGATCTTAAGCTTTGCTAGTGAGAAATGGTTCAAGTTGAAAAGAAAAAGGGGGAAAAGAAAAGATGGGAAAATCCAAGCCTAGTGGGATTCCACTAGTGGATAAGCATATGGTTTTTACCACATAAGTAGGGTTTCAATCAAACAGCAATATGTATAAATGCATGTTTATGCATAGTTTTTAAGTAAATTTACAAAATAAGAAAAATGACTCCAATATAGAGCAAAAGATTAGTCAATAACACATGCACCAGATGAAAGTGATGGTACTGCAAAGGCCCTAGGACTATAACTTGGCCAAATTGACCCTTGGGCTTCTCTCACTCAATTCAGTAGAGAATTAGTCAATCATTTTCTCTTTCCGGTTCCATTGAGACTTGTGAGTAGGTATGTAGGTGAAAATGGTGGGTAGGCCACACCACATAAAAAAAATTGGGAGGGAAATCCCTACCGTTGAAACCTTGTCGGGGTCCACTGTGATGTTTATATGCCATCCAAACCCTTCGTAAGATCATTCCCACTGACATGAATTGAAAAAAAAAAAAAAAGAACAAACAAACAAAAAATTTATATGTTTCATTTTTGGGCTCATGTCATAACATGAGCTGGCAAAATGGAGGGACAGGGACGATTTCTCACAAACATCGCAGTGGCCCCATCTAGCTGCTGACTGCTGGAAGTTCCTGAGATTAGAGTCGCAGGAGCATTCAGGGCAATTTGACCTGACTTAATAGATCCAATGAATCTGGTCCAAAGGACCAAGTTTTAAAGCCATAGTTGCTTGTATGTGTTGAACTTGAAATTGGACTCTTGGACTTGTTGTTCCAACAATCCATTTATCTTATACAAATTGAATCATGGGCCTAACTACATGTAAGCATACTGTGAGCACTTACTACTAATTGAACAACACATGGGGAACAACGTGCATGAGATCCACCCCGTCCATCACATGTGTTGTCTCATGTTCACTTCAGAACCGAAAAAAAAAAAAAAAAATCAGGCTAGGCCGAAACTCAATAGGCCACACAATGAGGGGAGGAGTTAGGATGGGACACTCACCATTAGTTAACTCCGGGACCTACTGTGGTTTATGTTGAAACTTAGGTGGACCACACTAAGTTTTAGTAGGCATGATTTCCTTTGGAGAAACCTACCTGAGTTTTGGATGGTGTGATAGGTGACGCACCTGATTGACAGTGTGGATCTCATGCACATGAAATTGTTCGCTCTGCAGAAGGGTAGAAATGCCCCTATGTTCCTAGCTTGCATGGTCACACCCAAGTTTGCCATACAAATGGATCAACTAACCAACATTAATGTTATGCCTGGAATGTCCAGAGAATACCCCAGGTGATGAATGAATGGCTTTGGTTTTTGTCATGTTCCATCCATGACCTTCAATAATTAACAGGTTGAAATATTCAATCTGAGAGTTTGTGTGGGCATTCCGCATCCTAAATGGCAGCCCTATCAAATAGAAAGTTTTTCTGTAGCTCAAAAAGGCCAAATCCAATGGCTAAAGTTCCAACTGATTTTGTTGTAATGCGCCTAACAAACCTTATGTAAATATTCAAATCACAAGAAAAGGTAAGGACCTTAAGGCCTCACTGATTTCAAATGGGTTTAAGTCGGACAAAGCTAAAATGAACCTAATGCTAACCCATCCAAGCTTAAAGGGACCTGAATCCTCTACAATATACCATACCTGTGTAATTTTACACAGCACTTAAAACACCCAAGCTCTGTGGGGTCCATCAGTTGTACAGGTAAAATCCACTCTTTCCATATCTATAACTCAGGTGGGCCACACCAAGGGAAACATGGGGATGTGATGCCAACTATAGGTTTGTGTGTGGGGTCACCATGGTGTGTATTTTTTTTTATCAAACCTGTTAATTAGGTGTAACTCACCAGGATGAAATGAATATACAAAAATTAGCTGAAAATCCAAAGCAGGCTACTCTGCGTGAACTTAAAGAGATTTTAGGAGCAATTTTAGATTGTTTTGATTGGTGTGGCTTATCGGATTTTTTTATCTATCAGCTAGGTCTTTTGTATGTATGGTTCATATAAGGAGTCTAACCTGATACGTGGAGTGATTTACATTTATGACCCCACAGAGTTGGCATGTTATATTGGTAGACAATGTCGGTGCACTCCAAACCAGACCTTGGATATACAAACAAAATTTTGTTTGTGAATCCATTAAAAAGAAAAATTCTAGTACTCTTTACTCGCCTTTCTATCTGATAACTCTTTCAATAAGATAAAACCAACTTCTGCACGATTCATGTAACCTCGAGGTTGTGAAATGGAGCTCTCTTCCCAATCAAACCTATGGCTTGACGTCCTTCTACATTAGTTTGTTTATTGTTTGAAAGGGACCAATGTGAGAAACTCTTTCATTTTGTGCAGTTGCTTTCTATTTCTTTTTCTTTCTTTCTTTCTTTCTTTCTTTGTTTTTTTTTTTTCAAAAAGGGAATGATTTGGGAGAAAGTGGTGTCCCACTTTGTTTGGTTTCAGGTGATTTTGATCAAGTTGACCCACTTATCATTACCTTGGTGTGATAGTAACTTTCAACAGATGTTGGCTCTCTTGGAAGTTCTGAAAATAGCAACAAGGACTCCAATTTGTGTTTTGCCTCAGTCTCCACTGCACATCAGACCCTTACCCAATGTTCATGACTGTCCTGGTTGTGAGTTGTGACCACCATTGGTGGGCAACAGTGCAAAAATCACAAGGATCAGAATCTGTCCATATTTTTTCTAAGTAGTGAGAAGCGGGTATGAGTAATAAAGAGAGCAAGGACACATGGTTTGCTAATTCTGCACCTTTGAGGAAGCTTGGTGATGCGGACATTAGGCCCTTTAGGGTTTATCATCGTAGGAGGCGAGTAACACCTATATCTTTATGGCTCGATGATGACGGGCCTGGATTGTTCGTGACGAGTTGAGGAGCATTAAAGACCTTACACATGTAGTCCGAGACATTTGAAAAGACCCCACCTTGGGAAGACATGTGTGAGTTGCTTGGAGGCGATATGATCGGACCGTTGGATCGTGATGATGATGTGATCGGACCGTTGGTTCATCGTGGCCCACTTTCATCACACCATCATTGGAGCGCATTGGACATCTTAGATTTGAGTTTATTTTACGCATTTTTTACTTATTTGAGTTTTGAGTTAATGTGGGTACGTTTTTTTCATGCAAATGTCTTTTTTTTGAAATTTTGTTAGTAGGGGTATTTTGGTAATTATGCTAATTCCGAATTTTATAAAGGTGTTGCCCTAAACCTTTTTGATTAGTTGTTGATTTATGAAAAATAGCAAACCTTTGGTTGCCTCCTTCCTCTTTCCCTCTCTCATGGTGCTTCTTCTTCTTTCTTGATCTCATTCTTCTCTTTTCTTCTTGTGCCCCTCCAACTTCTTCTAAGGTAAACTTGTTACTTCCTCTTTCTCTATTTCTATTCTCTCATAACTTCTAGATCCTAGATTTGAGATTTTATCCAAAATCCCTATTTCTCAAATTCCAAAATCCCTAATCCGAGAACTCCCTCGATCCCTCGGACTAGTGATTCACATTGGGTATTTGGATTAAGACCATGCAAGATCGAGAGGTTCCATCCCTCGCCGGATCCAACCTATGCATTATTTAAATTTCTTACTTCGTGATTGTGATGATGGCCCGCTCCATTGCATGCCTCTTTTATGCTTTTCTTAATTTATGATGATAGGTGATGAATTTTAGATTATTATTGCTATTTATTTCCGCTGGATTACATATGTTCATGAGCATGCATCACGATTAGGGCTGTCCTGCATCAAATTTGGTATCAGAGAATAGGCTTGCATGGTTTTGTCTAGATCGAGTTATCAAATTAGGGTTTTGATTTTTAGGTTTGTTTTAGGAAATTTTCAGATTTAGAAAGTTTCCAATTTCAGAAAGTTTCCTAATTTGGAGAATTTTCAGATTTAGAAAGTTTCCAATTTTAGAAAGTTTACTAATTTGGAGAATTTCCAAATTTAGAAAGTTTCCAATTTTAGAAACTTTCCAATTTTAGAAAGTTTCCTAATTTGGAGAATTTTCAGATTTAGAAAGTTTCCAATTTTAGAAAGTTTCCTAATTTGGAGAATTTCCAGATTTAGAAAGTTTCCAATTTTAGAAACTCTCCAATTTTAGAAAGTTTCCTAATTTGGAAAATTTCCAGATTTGAGTCGCATCAGCTAGAATTAATTAGTGTTAGTTCATTGTAGTTTAAATTCATCGCATTCATATTGTGAGTCATCCAGTCCATAGAGTCGAGTTTAGGAAGAACCTAGGACAAGTCCTCCGTTGTGTGCCCATTCGTTTTGGTTATAGTTTTGGATTACACATCTCTACCATGAATCAGGATCAGATTTCAGAGGCTTTGGCCGCCATATCTTGATGTTTGGACAACATTGACAACCATTTTAGAAAATCCTTCCAGAATCTCAACGACAAATTAGAGGCATTTAACCAGGCTAGCCCTAACTATGGAAAAGATGATCAACGTTATGCCTTGGTGAACGGCAAGTTGGATGGATCCAAACATGATGTTTATGAAGTGGAAGAGTACGTGCCTAACGTCACTAGTGATGAAATGGAAGAAATTGAGGCATCGCTCATCATCGTTGAGAATGACGAAGTGTGTGCTAGTGATGAAAAGGTCGAAGTAATTGAGACCGCACCACTTCCAGATGTCATGTGTGACTTAAGTGATGTAGAGTCCCAATCTAAGTCTCTTACCATAATGTACACGAATGAATTTGAAAATGAGACTAGTGAGGATTTGATGATAGACACCCACATGACTTGTGATATCCCACTAGATGATTTATGGGATAAATTTTCACCCATATGAGACATTCAACACACAATCGATCTTGTCCCTAGGTTGGTCCTGTCAAGCTTTCCTCCATACCAGGTGAACCCCGCAGAAAATAATGAAATGCAGCGTCAATTTGATAAACTTCTCGGGGAAGAATTCAATAAGGAAAGTTTGAGTTGGAGTTTTGTTTTTTGTGCCAAGCCTGCCCTTTTCACTTTAAAAAATGATGGCATATGGCGCACATGTGGGCATATCCTGGCCTTCCACAAAGCTTCAGTCAAGTGTCATGCCATCGTGCGATGTATTCACGTCATGGTGGATATGATGGTTAGAGTCCCTATCCCGCATCTTGATGACATTTCGGACATAATGGTTGATGCTAAGATCTGCTCAAGACTTGGTATTAATAGTGTGTGTTCTCAAGTGTTGGGATACTTGAAAATCATCCTTGTTTATAATACTTATAATGAGAAATTATGTGTCACCCATGAGAAGTGTCCTTTTGTTTCAGTTTTTCAAGTTCTAGGTCATAAGATTGTTTATTTCGAGTCCGTTGCTTTTTCAAAGAGTCCTTTAGTTTCACCCATGTCTGTCACCCAAAGGTCTTCAGAGTCAGCCAATGCATTTACACGACACATCCATGATTTGCATACACATATTAAACAGCGGAATAATCAAAGCAATGATAATCATAAGTTTTCAGCTGATAATCATCGTAGATCACAAGATTTTCAAGAAGGAGACTATGTAATGGTGAGGATAAGGCCAGAGCGGTTCTCACAGGGTTCCGCTAAGAAATTACAAGCACGTAGTGCTGGACCATTCAAGATATTGCAGAAAATTGAGTCCAACGTGTACCAGATCGACCTTCCACCTGAAATGGGCATTAATCCAACGTTTAATGTGGAGGATCTAGTCCGTTCCCCTAATCCTATCATTGATCCCTCGTCCCTTTCATGGCCTTTTTCTGAGTTTTCTTCACAACCTACTCTACCCCTTCCTCTACCCATTATTCGCAAACAAGAAATTGAGGAAATTATGGATGAGGAGATAGTTTCCACGAGAGATGGAGGTTCCAGAGATATCTTGTCAAATGGAAGAATAAATCACCGTCAGAATCTACATGGTTGACAGAAGCGGAGTTGGAGAGAGTTAATCCAAATTTACTAGAGCGCCATAAGAGTTTTAACTCGTCGGAGTCGAGTTCTTCTTATATGAGGAGAATGATGCAGACATTAGGCCCTTTAGGGTTTATCATCGTAGGAGGCGAGTAACACCTATATCTTTATGGCTCGATGATGACGGGCCTGGATTGTTCGTGACTAGTTGAGGAGTATTAAAGACCTTACACATGTAGTCCGAGACATTTGAAAAGACCCCACCTTGGGAAGACATGTGTGAGTTGCTTGGAGGCGATATGATCGGACCGTTGGATCGTGATGATGATGTGATCGGACCGTTGGTTCATCGTGGCCCACTTTCATCACACCATCATTGGAGCGCATTGGACATCTTAGATTTGAGTTTATTTTACGCATTTTTTACTTATTTGAGTTTTGGGTTAGTGTGGGTACGTTTTTTTCATGCAAATGTCTTTTTTTTCGAAATTTTGTTAGTAGGGGTATTTTGGTAATTATGCTAATTTCGAATTTTATAAAGGTGTTGCCCTAAACCTTTTTGATTAGTTGTTGATTTATGAAAAATAGCAAACCTTTGGTTGCCTCCTTCATCTTTCCCTCTCTCATGGTGCTTCTTCTTCTTTCTTGATCTCATTCTTCTCTTTTCTTCTTGTGCCCCTCCAACTTCTTCTAAGGTAAACTTGTTACTTCCTCTTTCTCTATTTCTATTCTCTCATAACTTCTAGATCCTAGATTTGAGATTTTATCCAAAATCTCTATTTCTCAAATTCCAAAATCCCTAATCCGAGAAATCCCTCAATCCCTCGAACTAGTGATTCACATTGGGTATTTGGATTATGACCATGCAAGATCGGGAGGTTCCATCCCTCGCCGGATCCAACCTATGCATTATTTGAATTTCTTACTTCGTGATTGTGATGATGGCCCGCTCCATTGCATGCCTCTTTTATGCTTTTCTTAATTTATGATGATAGGTGATGAATTTTAGATTATTATTGCTATTTATTTCCGCTGGATTACATATGTTCATGAGCATGCATCACGATTAGGGCTGTCCTGCATCACTTGGACATCCACTTGCAGGCACATGTGCCAATATGGAGCATGTGTGTGGTATCTGAGCTTTCCATCAGGTGACTGTGTAGATCCTCTGGCCTAAAGATGATGCCATTTAACACCAAGATGGGCCCATATGAAACAAATGGACAACCAAGTGAATTGTTTTAACTGCCAGTTTACTTGGTAAATTATCGCCCACCTTTGGAGTGAAACTGGCTTATTTTTTAGGCAGAAGATCTAAGCATTGTTTCCAACCTTTGGAAAGCTCAAATCTCAAATAGATGTTAGCTACGTATGGATGGCAGGGCTCCAAGGCTGGTGGAATTAGCAAATGTGAAGACACAATTCTGAAAAAAAAGGTTTGCAAACCCATTAAAAGTCATTATTACTAAGACCAACAACCACTCTTAGAGATGAAATTGTGCAGATGAATGAAAATTTTGGGGCTATACTCCATTCACAATGGGCCCACGACATGGATGCTTCGGGCTTCCATACATGTATTTTGCGTGGGGATGTGATGCAGGATGCCCTAATTATGATGCATGCTCATGAACTCATATAATCCAGCGGAAATAAAAGACAATAATAATATAAAATCTAGCATCAATCATCATGACTTAAGAAAATCACAAGGAATCATGCAATGGAGCAGGCCATTCATCACAACCACAAAGTATGAGATTCAATTATTGCTATGGTTGGATCCGGCGAGGGATGGAACCTCCTGATCTTGCATGGTCTTAATCCGAATACCCAATGTGAATCACTAGTCCGAGGGATCGAGGGATTTCTCGGATTAGGGATTTTGGAATTTGAGAAATAGGAATTTTGGATCAAATCTCAAATCTAGGATCTAGAAGTTATGAGAGAATAGAAATAGAGAAAGAGGAATTAACAAGTTACCTTAGAAGAAGTTGGAGGGGCACAAGAAGAAAAGAGAAGAATGAGATCAAGGAAGAAGAGGAAGCACCATGAGAGAGGGAGAGAGGGAGGAGGCAACCAAAGGTTTGCTTTCTTTTCATTAATCAACAACTAACTCGTTTTTAGGGCTTAGCCTACTTAAATAAGCAATAAGAAAACTTAAAAGTACCAAAATACCCTTAAAAATCAAGTAAAACTAATAAAAAAACAGTTCGTGCGGGGGCCGGGCGCCCGGTGACCAATTTGGCCGGGTGCCCCGCCAGGA